>OY728152.1:1495450444-1500450444 GCA_963277665.1 Viscum album
AGAATGGATATTGATATGATAATCAATATAAAGAACCTAGAGGAGAAATATTCATGGAATATTGATAATTGTTTTTATATTTAAGTCAACTTCTAGTCAAATATTATCCCATAATCTACTGAAACAATTCCCACACACTCAATGCCTATCATCTTGTATCTAGATAACTCACTCTGTTTGACCATTTTTTGTGTGGATGATATGTTATTCATAAATTTAACTATGAATACATCACTTAAAAAATGATAATAATTACCCAATATGAAAATCGTGAGTCCTGATAAGAAATTATAGTCTACTACACTCCATTAATCATTATGAACACTTTTACATAATTGTGACCACGATCCTCCTCTTTATATGATGACATGATATATATAAAAAGTAATTACTTAATTAATCAGTTAATAATCCCCAAACTTCCTTTTTTCCTCCCATAGTCTATAGAATGTCACTCACAATTTTTATTGAAATCTCATCTCATTTCCAAAGCTCAATTAGATGAGGATATAATAGTCCCACAAATAACTAATTCATGGATTTAGTTATCTAAAAATTTCAACACTAATTCATGAAATCCATAACTTACCACCGTATATTGGGACATCAATATTACTATTTTAGGTCATAGTACATCATAATATCCCTAGGGGGAATATAGCATCCCGCCTTTTTATCACATAAACTTTCATTACATTATACAAAATTGAGGATCTTTAAGGATTAGTGTCTTGGAAACTAGAAACTTAAAACATGAAAACATAAAACATTCTTATTAAACACTTGAAAGGCTTCTCCTCATGTTCATCCTAGGTTCATTACTACATCTCAGAACCTGGAGACATACATCAAATGAAAGGGTGAGTAGAAGGCCCAGTAAGGGAAACAAGGGAAACATTTAACATGTGAACTTGAGATACATCAACTATGTCATAAACAAGAACTTTAAGGCATGATAAAAAAATCATGTGGCATATCATAATAAAAATAACATTTTTCATAACTTTAAGATGTGGCTACATCATTTAACATAGACAATAATGAACATATCACCAAGGTCCATCCCCAAGGTGTCATTTGAAAATTACCAAGGTTATTCACCAAGGTATCGTGAAAATTGTAATCTCTAGTGGTTACATCATTACCCAATGCATTGGAGGGGTATTAGGGCGCACCCTTAAATTTGCCTTTATTATCATGTGAGCCACATATATCATCATTAAAAATTTCATAAATAACCGATATAGCATAAAATAAATGGGTTTCATTTCATAATCACAATGTTTTAAAAACTGCTTTAAAGACATGATCTTTACGTCACTTTAAAACCCACATAAAAGGAAGGTGGGTATCATGTATGTAAATCCCAGAATTTAAAATAGAACATTTTGGTATATATGTGAATACCCCTTTATAAGAAAGTTCTTTGAGTATTCACTTAATAATATAAAAGAACGTTAGAAAAAGAGAGAGACATTTTGAGACGGAAATTCTGCAGCATAACGGCTATGTTACGTGGTTTTAGAAGACATTAAAAAGAGAGGGAAAATGGGTCAAACATTCATAAATGACCCATAAAAAAGTAGATGGAAAGAATAAGAAGGGTACATGATCATGGTAATTAAATTTCAAGGAAATACCATTTGAAATGAAAAACATGGAAGGTAGACAAAAATTAGATTTCTCTTATGAAAGTTTGGCAGCCTAACGGTGTTACTTAAACTTCAACGAAAATGATTTGAAAAGACCAAATAGGGTCTCTCATCATGTGAACATAAGAGTTCAGTATAATAGATATAGAGATAATGCCCCAAAATAATTAAAAAAGAACTTTAAAGACTTGACATGAAAGTAGAACATTGAAAAGAATGAGAAGGGTGAAAGAATCCCCTAAACAATTCGGCAGCCTAACGACGCCACTTAAAACTTCAAAATACTGAATTGAAGATATCAAATGGGGACTCTCATAATATGAGAATAAGAGTCCATTATTATAGATATATATATCATACCCCAACATAACAAAAAGGAACTTGAAAGAATTGACATGAAAGTAGAACTTCAAAACGAGAAGGGTGAAGAACCACTTAAAAATTCGGCAGCCTAACGACGCCACTTAAAACATCAAAATACTGAATTGAAGAGATAAAATGGGACCTCTCATCATATGATCATAAAAGATCAGTATGATAAATTTAGAGATCATACCCCAACATAATAAAAAGTAACTTGAAATACTTTACATGAAAATAGATCTTGGAAAATGAGAAGGGAGAAGGAATCTGTTACAAAAATATCGGCAGCCTAACGACGCCACTTAAAACTTCATAAAACGAAATAATGAGAGTAATGGGGAATCTATCAATATATGAACATGAAAAGGGAAGTAAGAGGAGTATAAAAGAACATCCTCCAACATAAGAACATGGAGCATAAAAGTAATGACATAAAAGAGATTACTTGAAATGAAAGAGAGAGGTCGGATCCCTTACCTTAGAACGTAACTCTGAAAACTCAATGGTTGGGACCTTGAGGGCTTGGAGGAACCTTTGGAGGACTCCTTGGGAGGTAATGAGACCATAACTTTGTTGGGGGAGAGTGGGGAGTCGAAAGGATGAGAGGATTTCTTGGTATTTATAGGGAAAGTGAGGGGACAAGGCATTAATGGCCAAGGGACACCTCAAAAGTGGTTTTCTCAAAAGCATGGGCCCTCCCATGGTACTTCCCATAAAGTTAGGCCACATGGGGCCCCCAATAAAATACTTCATCACCTTTGGCCGGCCATCCCTTAAAATATCTCATGACATCATCATGACACAGTTATGAGATCATTAAACATACTGAAACCCTAAAAGTGTATTTTTACTATTCACTGAAAATTCAACATTCTCAGAAAAATCCCAAAATTTCACCTTAACCAAATATCAATGCCCTGATTTAAAAAATGAACTCCATTTTATAAAAAAAAATTAAATATTTTTAATTTAATTTTTAAATAAATACACTATTCACCGAAAATTCATTTTTTTAGAAAAATCCCCAAAAATTACCATAACATAATATCGACGCTCTGAGTTCAAAAATGAAATCCATTTTTTAAAAATAATTTTCTAAATATTTTTAATTAAATTTTTAATTAAAAAACACTATTCACACGAAAAAACTAATACTTGAATAATAATTTATGAAACCGTTATTTAACAATTTTATTGAGTCACATTACTTAATCAAGGTGCCTAGATTATATTAATACTTTCTTTAAGTGAGATTACTAATCCATTTGGACACATTACTAATCCTAATCATAAAATCAGTATTCATAATTTACTATTCATAAAAAATCAAGTTGATCTTATTAGACTCTAAATTTCTTACTGAACATAATTGTAGAAGACCATTTTTTGAAAATCATTACAAATTTTTAATTATTTAAGTTTTACATAAACATTTTAAAATATCCTCTTTCTGAAATTTATCAAAAATATGCATACTATATTTATCCGGTCATTTAAAAGTTCATAAACTTCATCATAAGAAGAAATCCCAATTTTTATTTAAAACAAAGGATTACACAAGGCAGTTACGGTCTCCTTACATAGCCCCTTATCACACCAGCATAGGACCTAAGTGTAAGGTGTGCTAAGGTGAGAGAATTTGAGGGAGGCTCGACTAACATCGCACGAGTAGTAATTTCTATCAGTTTGAACTTCTCGCAGAGGCAATTCCGTTCTAGCTTCACAGGATGAAGTTCGGCTTGGGTTTGGTTCAGAGCAAATCCCAGTGGTGCTACCTCCTTCCCAACTTCTGTTAGATGGGATTAGATCGGTCCAAGACTACTGGGTGAGGCCATCGAATCTTCTTTCTATAATAATTAACCAAGATTACTTGTATTTAGAGACAATAATCAAAATGGTTAGTTTCCAGCGGTCATATTGACCAATGGTCATATAACCATGTAAAACCAACGGTCTCATTTTAATTATAATCATGTTATCAAATGAAACATTTTTGTTGAGTATAAAAATAAATAAAATTACACATAAAATTATGAAACAAGATTTATTCAAAATTTCGGGTCGTTACATTCTTCCCCCCTTAAGAAATTGCGTCCTCACAATTTTTAAAATTGGGTTTTGAAATTTCATTGAAAGTCCCACATCAGAAAAGGAGTCAGTAAAATTATTACTTTAAAAGAAAGAAAGGGAAGTACAAAGGTCACCCGAGTTAACCCACACTAGGATTCCATGTAGGAAAACATGGACATGGAAGAAAAACAAAGGGTCAAGTTCTGGGGGAGAGTGATATAGAACATGGTTAGGAGAAAGTTATCCATAAGAAAATCCCAAACTTATGATGTGTGTAAACGGTCTTTGATTACCTAGTAGGAAACGTAAACCAACAAGGTTTTTGTTTTACATTCCTTTTCATAAATTTGAGGAATTCATTTACAATATAAAACAAAAACACAAGAAAATATACCTATCTTCATGTAGAGTTTCATCCTTTAATAAGTTTCTACCCAAAACTAATCTTTTCTCCAAGCTATGAGCATTCAAAACTACTTGGTCTAATCAAAACACAAGAATCATCTTCATAATCCACAAAATATTAACTATCTATTTCTTCTATCTTTAAACATTATCCCAAAAATAGAAAGGGTAAGGTAAAACAACACTTCAAAAAAAATAATCCCATAGGAATGGAAACTACTTTTAAATCTTCAAAGTTCCACTGTACTACCCAAAGTTCATCATAGACCATTCCATAAATAACGGTCCTTAAGATTCCTCAAAATAAACCAAACTAAGATTGAAACCCAAATACAAGAAGGATTTTATAACATATTCTTCCAAAATAAAATTCATTGTTCATCTCCAAACAACATCAACCACTCCTAACATCTTATAACAAAAGTAGCTAACCTAAACATATTTTACCCAAGATAGGTTAATCATTACCATAAGTAACCTAAATTACTATATGTCCACCTTAAATTCATCTATTCTTCAAAATATAAGTCAACCTTACTCCTCAATGAAAATGCCGTAGTAATATATTTACCTCGATCATATAGGGTCCCCAAAATAGTGAACGTCTTCCAAAATAATAATCATCTTTTAATCCTCTAATCATCTCTTTCATATTAATACGACAATCGTCGCATTTCCTATTACATTGGTTGTTGGGACATGTTATTCCATTTCCCACCATTAACTAAAAATAGAAAGTGAAATTAGGGGCTTAAATACATAGCTAATAATCATGAAAAGGATCTTAAGGCATATAAGGATAACTTGTAGAAGAAAAGTATACCCTAACTTGTGATCCCCTAGGTTCTCATCTAGGTTATCCATGATCATATATTCTTATGTGAATATTTATTTTATTTTATCTTTGTTCCTTTAACAATGGTTCATACTAAGCTTATGAATTTACCAAAGCAAATCCCCCGGGAGTGTCGTAACCAAGAGTGCAACAAGGCCCGTTGTCGTGTACCAGTGCCCGTTTGAGTCTACCTCAAAGCGGTGTTTTAAGGTTTTACCCCTATGTACATCTGTGCGAGAACCACCTCTTCATGCTCGTATCCAGATAGGGATGTATTTTCTTGGCAACCCTTTACTCAATACTCACCAAAATACCAGGAAGATTTCCTATATATAAACTTTTCTATAGGATTCTTACTAAAGCTTTCATATCCTAATTTCCACAAATAACTAAACCATCCTTTGATACCAACTATAGCATCCCACCTTTTTATCACATAAACTTTCATTACATTATACAAAACTGAGGATCATTATGGTTTAGTGTCTTGGAAACCAGGAACATAAAACATGAAAACATAAAACATTCTTCTTAAACACATGAAATGCTTCTCCTCATGTTCATCCTAGGTTCATTACTGCATCTCATAACCTGGGGACATACATCAAATGAAAGGGTGAACAGAAGGCCCAGTAAGGGAAACAAGGGAAACATTTAACATGTGAACTTGAGATACATCAACTATGTTAGGAACAAGAACTTTAAGGCATGATAAAAAAAATCATGTGGCATATCATAATAAAAATAACATTTTTCATAACTTTAAGATGTGGCTACATCATTTAACATAGACAATCATGAACATATCACCATGTTCCATCCCCAATGTGTCATTTGAAAATTACCAAGGTTATTCACCAATGTATCGTGAAAATTGTAATCTCTAGTGGTTACATAATTACCCAATGCATTGGAGCGCTATCAGGGAGCACCCTTAAATTTGCCTTTATTATCATGTGATCCACATATATCATCATCAAACATTTCATAAATAACCCACATATCATAAAATAAATGGGTTTCATTTCATAATCACAACGTTTTTAAAACTGCTTTAAAGACATGATCTTTACGTCACTTTAAAACCCACAGAAAAGGAAGGTGGGTCTCATGTATGTAAATCCCAGAATTTAAAATAGAAATTTTTGGTATATATGTGAATACCCCTTTAGAAGAAATAGCTTTGAGTATTCACTTAATAATATAAAAGAACTTTATAAAAAGAGAGAGACATTTTGAGACGGAAATTCTGCAGCATAACGGCTATGTTACGAGGTTTTAGAAGACATTAAAAAGAGAGGGAAATGGGTCAAACATTCATAAATTACCCATAAAACATTATATGGAAAGAATAAGAAGGATAAGTGATCATGGTAATGAAATTTTAAGGACATATCATTTGAAATGAAAAACATGGAAGGAAGACAAAAATTAGATTTCTCTTATGAAAGTTCGGCAGCCTAACGGCGTTACTTAAACTTCAACAAAAATGATTTGAAAAGATCAAATAGGGTCTCTCATCATGTGAACATAAGAGTTCAGTATGATAGATATAGATATAATGCCCCAAAATAATTAAAAAGGAACTTGAAAGACTTGACATGAAAGTAGAACATTGAAAATAATGAGAAGGGTGAAAGAATCCCCTAAAAAATTCGGCAGCCTAACGGTGCCACTTAAAACTTCAAAATATTGAATTGAAGAGATCAAATGGGGTATCTGATAATATGAACATAAGAGTCCAGTATGATAGATATAGAGATCATACCCCAACATAAAAAAAGGAACTTGAAAGAATTGACATGAAAGTAGAACTTCAAAACGAGAAGGGCGAAGAACCACTTAAAAATTCGGCAGCCTAACAGCGCCACTTAAAACATCAAAATACTGAATTGAAGAGATAAATGGGGTCTCTCATCATATGATCATAAAATATCAGTATGATAAATTTAGAGATCATTCTGAAACATAATAAAAAGGAACTTGAAATACTTTACATGAAAATAGATCTTGAAAATGAGAAGGAGAAAGAATCTGTTACAAAAATTTCGGCAGCCTAACGACGCCCCTTAAAACATCATAAAACGAAATAATGAGAGTAATAAGAGATCTCTCATTATATGAACACGAAAAGGGCAGTAAGAGGAGTATAAAAGAACATCCTCCAACATAAGAACATGGAGTATAAAAGGAATGACATAAAAGAGATTACTTGAAATGAAAGAGAGAGGTCAGATCCCTTACCTTAAAACGTAACTCGTAAAAATAAAAGGTTGGGACCTTGAGGGATTGGGGGCACCTTGGGAGGACTCCTTGGGAGGTAATGAGACCAGAACAACGTTGGGGGAGAGTGGGGAGTCGAAATGATGAGAGGGGTTTTTGGTATTTATAGGGAAAGTGAGGGGACAAGGCATTAATGGCCAAGGGACACCTCAAAAGTGGTTTTTTCAAAAGCATGGGCCCTCCCATGGTACTTCCCATGGAGTTCGGCCACATGGGGCCCCCAATAAAATACTTCATCACCTTTGGCCGGCCATCCCTTAAAATATCTCATGAAATCATCATGACATAGTTATGAGATCATTAAACATACCGAAACCCTAAAACTGTATTTTTTACTATTCACTGAAAATTCAACTTTCTCAGAAAAATCCCAAAATTTCACCTTAACCAAATATCAATGCTATGATTTCAAAAATGAACTCCATTTTATAAAAATAAATTTTTCAATCTTTTTAATTTAATTTTTAAATAAATACACTATTCACCGAAAATTCATTTTTTAAGAAAAATCCCCAAAAATTACCAGAACATAATATCGACGCTCTGAGTTCAAAAATGAAATCCATTTTATAAAAATATTTTTCTAAATATTTTTAATTAAATTTTTAATTAAAAAACACTATTCACCCGAAAAAACTAATACTTGAATAATAATTTATGAAACCGTTATTTAACCATTTTATTGAGTCACATTACTTAATCAAGGTGACTAGATTATATTAATACTTTCTTTAAGTGAGATTACTAATCGATTTGGACACATTACTAATCCTAATCATAAAATCACTATTCATAATTTACTATTCATCAAAAATCAAGTTGAACTTATTAGACTCTAAATTTCGTACTGAACATAATTGTAGAAGACCATTTTTTGAAAATCATTACACATTTTTAATTATTTATGTTTTACATAAACATTTTTAAAATATCGTTTTTCTAAAATTTATCAAAAATATGCATACTATATTTATCCGGTCATTTAAAAATTCATAAACTTCATCATAAGAAGAAATCCCAATTTTTATTTAAAACAAAGGATTACACAAGGCAGTTACGGTCTCCTTACAAAGACCCTTATCACACCAGTATAGGACCTAAGTGTAAGGCGTGCTAAGGTGAGAGAATCAGAGGGAGGCTCGGCTAACATCGCACGAGTAGTAATTTCTATCAGTTCGAACTTCTCGCAGAGGCGATTCTGTTCTAACTTCACACGATGAAGTTCAACTTGGGTTTGGTCTAGAGAAAATCCTAGTGGTGCTACCTCCTTCCCAAGTTCTGTTAGATGGGCTTCGATCGGTCCAAGACTACTGGGTGAGGCCATCGAATCTTCTTTCTATAATAATTAACCAAGATTACTTGTATATAGAGACAATAATCAAAACGTTTAGTCTCCAGTAGTCATATTGACCAATGGTCATATAACCGTCTAAACCCAACGGTCTCATTTTAATTATAATCATGTTATCAAATGAAACATTTTTGTTGAGTATAAAAATAAATAATATAACACATAAAATTAGGAAACAAGATTTATTCAAAATTTCGGGTCGTTACAGGGAAAGACCCATAGGAATTTGTATCAATATTCAAATATTTTATTACATAATGTTAGATGAAATTGAAGACTCTTTATCAATAAAATGGTATAATTGGGAGATTGAGATCAATAAACTAATTTCTCACCACCAATTGAGGTTCCACATATATGATGAAAATTAGGAATTAGTCCTATATAGATCCAAACAAATAATCAGTGGAATATGTGACATTTAGAGTTTCTATAATCACTCTATCAACATTGTCCTCAATATTCAAATATAGATTAGAAAATAAGACCGAAAACAATAGTGATTCCCTAATTCTTTCATATCCTAAGAAATAATTTCTGGGTTAACGGGTTATCTACAACATTAACTTGACATAGGGTGTTGGATATAAAATAATTAAAATTATGGAGACACTCCACCTAACATAACTTTTTATAGCTCATATCTCTCTAGGTATAAAATATATTCATAAATTTATGATAAGTATAATCCATAAATAGTTTCTAAAAAATGTAGTGGCTCAAAGTCATTAAATACTTATTTACCACCCTCAATTCTTGGTCATGATTGAGATAATTCCTCTCAATTGTATTTAATTTGAATGATTCATAATCCCCAACTTGGTCATAATACTTCAGTAAACACCCTGAACTAGTATACAAGGAATTAAAAAAATGGAATAGAATTTAACCCTATCAAAAAGATTTAGGAATATATTTTACACTAACATGAATTTCCACTCGACAATGGATCTATGGAACATTCAATATAGATCAAAATTCACCCATTTCTATGTTAATGTTATCTTAAGGGATTCTATCATGGGTAAATCATAAATAAAAACTCCCAATATTTTCCATCCATACATAAAATTTATATGATATCAAATAAGTTCTTGTGATTTTCCTAAAACATCACTACTTGAATCTTCTAAAGATATATGAAGATACCTGACTGATACACTACAATACGCAATCATTTTGCCTCTTATACCCAGAACAAAATCCTTGAAAACATAGATTATATGAAATAAACATTCATGTTTATCAAAAAAAATATCAATGTGGCCCCCCTTATCATAGATAATCCTATAATAGATCATGAATAATACCATAAATAGAAAATAATGGTTTCAAGAGAGTTATCTATGACCTACTTCATTAGATCCATGAAAAAAAACATGTGAATTAGTAATCTGAAATGACATAATTGGGTACACATAATTCAAAAACATACTTATGAATGTTTCTATTAAATTGTTTTTCCCATACTCTGAATTAGTGGTACCCTAATTAGAGATATATTTTATGAAATTACCTATGTCCCATGATGTAGTCAAAATGTTCACAAATAAAAAAGAAATCTATATTTATTGTTCATAGTGAATAGATTAATCTTTTGGTGATAATTTCAATTTCAAAATCTATAATCCTTCATCCTTGTAAACTAGGCCAGACATTCCCACTATTTTATTCTTGGGTAAATAAAACCCTTGATCTCTGGGAACAATATAAAAATATGGGAAGGAAATGGAGTTTTTCACATGGAGTAAGTTGATTGATTACTATTCCTCCCATTGTTATATAAACGCACACAAGTAATATGAGGGTCCCTCAAGTTACATTTCCAAAACCATTTTAAAATTATTACACGAACCGTGATACATTTAATTAAAGATAAAATCAAACAACTGATAAAATACCATCATAATATCTTGCATGTTTGGTCCTTCCCTACAATATATTTGGCTAAATCACCATAAAATACATGAGATCTCCCATTAGAAGAAAGTAAATAGTCTATATGATAAATTCAATTAATATAATAAATAAAGGTAATAATATAATCCATACGTATAATAAGTTTAAAAATGTAAAGGACAAATACCATTAAATTCAATATGATATCACAGTCAACTATCACAACCATACACTTATGGAACTTGAATCCCTACTCATTCTTTGTCCCCATGGGAGTGGAAGTTCTATCATAAATTGAATAAATTACAAACAAAACCCTAATAAAAAATTCATATAAAACGTGATAAATGAATGGTATTCACCAATGTAAAACAATAACATTAAAATAGAATAAATAATAAAAAAATATATCTAGAAAAGTTGTTGGATTCGACTTAGAATCCTCTAGAACATACTCAGTAGTATAAAGGAACATAGATTCAAGACTAATCAATGATTTCTTAAAACAATCTCTATTATCCTATGTGGTGAATCCTTTTCACTTTTCTTAATCATACTGAACATGAAATCCCTAGGTAAATAAAGGTCCCACTAAATACTATGTGGATGATTTATAAAATAAAAACACAGAAGATTACTCAAACACCCACACTAGTGGAACACCCTGGTGTTCACTCGGAATTAATGATTAGTGTGACCTGATGGCACACATAGATTAAAGGCTACTATTTTATTCTATGAGGAAACCAATGGATCTAAATAAGGTGAATGATTAGAACAAATTATTCTTTCATGATGGCCATCCCCATGATTCCACTTTTGACAGATTTAGAACTATGCCTAACTATACATAGACAAATTAATCTACTAAATTCATCTTAAAAATTCACCAACTAGCCATGTATGTTTTGTATATAATTTCTCTATCCATTAAATTTTGATAAGATGCTCTGTATATAATAATGATTCCATAATGGGCATCTTGCTGGAATCATATATTGAATCATCAAGATATAGGAATTTTATTGGGGACTAATTCAAGACAATGTAGGACCCACATCATGAAGTGATTAGAATAAAACACCACCATTAAATTACCCTTCTATAGGGTCTCAAACTCCATAGCATTTTATACTCACATAATATTAGTATATAACTAATAACTAAACATCATTCTAAACACTGACCATGATATATTCTAATTTTGTTTATCACAAACAATCAAATCCCACAACTTGTAGTTGGGTCCCTGAAGAATAGATATAGAACAATAGAAAATTTTGATCTTAGTAGTACAGATAATCCAAAAGATGTGGTTAATTTTCTCCACACATTCCTTGGGATATATTGGTTCTCGATCACCCCGGATGGTTGGTGGGTTATTCTTGGTAAACTATTGAGGATAATATACTATTTTGGTCTGATATTATATACCCTTATTTACTAAGGACTATATTGTCAAAATTACCAACATGAAAATGGAAGGGTCAACTTGTAGGTTATTCTGCAGGGATTGTTCTGTAGAATCTTCTCTATAGTCTTCTAAGGATGTTTTATGTTGCAAGATCTAATGAACATGAAGAAAATCAAATCATTTCAAATTTAAATACCAATGGGATGGATGAAACATAAAATCCCACCCATTTGAATCAAATATAAATGAAAAAAATTTCAAATCATAATAAAACAAATAATAATAAATCTCATATAAAGTTTTAATTCATGACCACCTACAGCAACATGACATTCCTCATGAAGGAGAAATGACCACGAACCACATCACACACTCCACTCAAGCCCCAAAAATCCTATCTCAATTATTTCATACATAATAAATAGATCAATATGGATCTAATGCTATTTTATAAAAAATAAATCCTAGGTGAACCCTACATAATATGCCACATGGGATGATGAATGTTTCCAATCACCCGATCTAAAAACTATATCCAGGTCATCCAATATAATCAAATAATACAAATTTATCCATTATAATTAGTTAACCACATAACTAGGATTCCACTATAAATATTAAATGAAGCTTCCAAAATTTTTATTTTCACACCATCAAATAAGATATGTCACAAAATAAATAAATAACTAAATAGAGCATCAAAACATGATAATAACAGAATAAACCAAATGAAACAACCAAAAAAATACATATGATAATTAAATAGTCCAGGAAAAAAGGATATGAGATATTAAAAAATATGTTAAGGTTGAGTAGGTTGATATATCGGCTATATCCAAACAAACAACATAGAGTAACCCTAACAAATTATCCAAAAGAAACACACCACATGATGCATGATAACCACCGCTTAATAATCTAAGAAATATGTCGATCATCAAAGAGTTACACCAAAATAAGTGGACCTATTAATTTTAAATGTATCCTGTAAATCCTAGCATGGATATTCTCAATGATTTATATATGTGGTGAAATAAAAATCCAAATTTGAACTTTAAAATATTTACCTTTTTCCAACATGGATATATTTGTTTGTGTAAGTAAATATTATTTTTGTAAAACATTTCACCAAAACATATGTCCATGTAAATAAACTATAAATAAATATTATGTGGCTAATTTTTTTGATTCAGATATAATATATTAATTACTATTGTAATATCACCAAACGATTATATTTACATTGTCGAAAGTGTTTAGCGACAGATTCTTACGCCATATTTTTCTGTAAGTAATAATATTACAAACACAAAAAATCAATTTATAAATTATATATGAATAAATATATAAATTTTTCCAAGTAAAATATCATATTATAGTGATTAATTAAGTATATATATTTCATATTATTTAATTATTAAATGAAAGATGATTTACACCATAGTTCAAAAAATAATAATTACATTAATAATAAATTTTAATTCTAAATTAATATATAAATCATACCACTTATGTTCCAGAAACCCATCCATTCCCACGACACATCCATTCCCAAATACTAGCGAGCTAGATATAGCACTGTCGACCCATAAGTTCCCCAAGACTAGCGTACCACCTCCATTTGTTCCATACCTTTTAGCACAACAACATGAGTGACCCATAGATTCACTAGAACTAGTGATCCTTCTCCAACACCATCAGTATTTCTCTTATAGATACTATACCACATCCATCAGCTCCGTGATCTCCACCATAGAGAAACAAATATAATAAAAAATGATCAATCTCAATCGATCATTACTGAATACTATTGATTAGCCTCAATTTTGCTACAATGAAACACCCCTCCACTCCAATATCTATATCACAAAGAAATAAAAAACATACCAAAAATCATTATAAATATCTTCATGAATGGAAACCAAAATATAAATAAATTGATGTCTAAAAAAAATTATTTTCATGGTGACCAATCTTCATAATCCATATTGACATCTCAAATATTTGATAAAAGGATAAAACTTCCACAAATTTGTACTAAAATAGTTAATTATGTAGATCCAATGTATATTGTTAATTGAAACAAAAAACCAAACATGTGGAAGATAATTAAAACTATGATTAATACAAAAATCCTCAGTATTTTCAACAATTGAATGCATAATGTACTAAAAATTCCTATCACTTTCAAGCCTTAAATATTTTTCATTAATCGTAGCTTTGAAAGGGTTATATTGATGCCCAAACTTCTAGATTTCTCTTTGAACATCTATTGTATATCTTAAAAAAGATTTATCATCCATGCATATTTCAAGAGTGTGAAGGATGCTACATAACATAAAATTCATGTATGGTTAATATTTTTCATGTATTAAAAATATAATAATAAGTAAATATTTTATGAATCAAATGTGAACATCGAAATGATGGATTTATTTGATAAATTAATTTTTGAGAATGGGAAACATTAAAATTTTATCTGATTAAATCATTTCTCAATTTATTTAGTTGTGAAAATATACCAATATTTACAAAAATAACATCTCATGTCTTTGTTCCCATTACTACCCATCTATTTACATATATGTATCATCAACAAAATAATCTATGTAAACTCTCATATAAAATCATTATTAAATGTCATAATGACAATATATTTTTATCTCAATCCCCCTATTATCTCAGATGAATACTATATTGTTCCAAAATGTTTGATTACTCATGGGTGGTAGAATTATCATAAGAGATATTAATTGAATGCTATTACAAGTTAATGGGAATAAATGTTATGGGTAATGCTGACATATATATTTCATATTAAAAGGATGAGTGGGGGTTAATTCTTGATGATTTGAGGTGGATGAGATTTGTTAAATGATTTTTGTATTGGCCATTTTTATTCATTTGGTTGACCTAGTTTTCAGTTAAAATTATTTTTTTATCCAATGGATTTCATATAACCAGTTTTGGTCTATATCATTGGAACACTATATCAATTTACTAGTTCATTTATTTTCAACTAAGGATTAGTTAAAGAAGAATATATATTTAATGCATGTTGAAAGTTCATGCAGATTTAATTCACGTTGAAACTACATATATATTCAAAGGGACATAGTCGACATTTTTGTTGAAAATAAATAATTATTAGATTTATTTTTTTTTCATACAATTAGTTCACTAATCAGTAGATTCATTAAAATGCCTAATATTTGAAAATCAATTAATTTTTAGCATATTGAATCAACATAGGAAATGAAATGAGAACAATAAAAAAATTTAATAGAAGGAAAATAAATAAACATACACACATATAAATAAAAATATTGAAATAAGAACAAATAAGGTATTGAAATGAAATATAGTTATATCAATATCTATTAAATATTCTTTACGAACATTCTTATGAAAAATAACTACAAAAAAAATGAAATAAAATTCATTGGGTGGAATTAAACATCCATTAAAATGGTGTTTATAAAAATAAAACTATAATTCAATTTTTAAATTATCCATATGGAGGACGTGTTGAATTTTCACCATATCATTTCTTATTAACTAAAATTTAAACAACCATAAAATTATATACATACATTGAGTCAATGATAACAAATACAACACTGTGTGGCTAGTCTATATAAATTAACAAAGAAAAATACCTTTCATTGAGGCACATATTCAAGAATGTCTATAAAGAAATGCATACAAAAACCTAACATGAATAAGTCTATTAAAAAAGTATTCATTTCCTTGTAAGGAAATATCATTGACAAATATTTCTCATCCTCAGCAAAAGGATTACCACATGTTGGATGTTCAACTATAAAAAACCTAAAAACTGTGTTTCAAATAAAAAATAAAATACATAATTAATTAGTTTTGAAATTAAAAATTAAAAATGAAAAATACTAACGAAGTGATAAATATGTACTAAAAAGAGAAAAACATCAGTGTAATTATGTATAAAGTATTACATGCTTAACCGGTGAAAAAAAAATGATTACAAATAATGGAAAAATCTAAAAAATATTAATAAAATAAAATATATATGACTTAATAATCATAGTATCTTCATTGCACTATATTTTTTTTCAATATTTAAGCCAAAAAATAGATATAGAAAAAAAATTCTTTTATTGGAAATGAAAAAAATGAAGAATAAAGAAATTATCAAATTTGGAACACCACATGAATTTCTAAGTAAAACATTTTAGTCATTATTGTAATTAATCTCATAATGAATATAATAATGAAAAATATTTGTGACGTAGATAGAAAATATTATCATCTATACCATATACCATTGAGGTTGATCCACCTCCCTTTGATCACATTAGAATAAAATATCAATTTGGGGTTTGGGTTTCCAAACAGACATGTAGGAAACAAACCTAAGGGGAGTGGATTTGGGAGTATAAAACCCATTGTATTTTAAGTATTAATGATATATTTGGAATACTAGTGAACAATAACAACACTAATGATTTTCTAAGAGATAGTAAAGAAAAATAAATAAAAGTTTAAATAATATAGGAAACCAAACCTTAATAAGAGTAAAAATGAGGATGATATTTTTTATTTATGTCCACATCATGATTTGTGGATCCTATATATTTTTAGTGTGATTTAATTTATAATAACATCCTTTTCCTATACAATATAATGTTATAAAACATGTAAATTATTTATAATTTTTATTCAATAATATTAAATAGGATAGGAATAGACTATTTTGATGTGAAAATGATATTAACATGATGTTGTAAATTATATTTATGTAGGTATAAAGAATAAAGTATATTCAAAAGGGAAATTATCTAAAAATATCAATGTAATTAATGTTCTAAATTATTTATAAGTCTTCCTATATTGAATATATATGTTGAACAGGTAAAAGAAAAGTTTCAATTGTTTTAATATGTTGGAGTTTTATGTATACTATAATTTCAAGACATTTTAGAGTGTAACCATAATGTATCCATACAGGTAGGGGAATACAACATAAATTTATAGAATTTTTTACCATCAAGAACCAGATATAAATTCATCTTTTTTAGATAGGAATTTATATAAATTATTCATAACACGAAAATGATATAAATTTCTTTCTATATTATATATTATTTGTTTATATATTTATATTGTATTCATGTTAAGAGAGGCAGCCATAATAGACCAGTCAAAAATTGTAGTTTATATGTAAAACACATGAACAATGGAATCTACCAACTAAAATTTTAGTGTGGTAAGAGATCTATGGTGGTGAAATGGACTAGTCTGAAGTCGGGAGATCTCATGGAGGTACATTTGTCGATAACAACAAAAATTTAATCCTAGGTGATTAGAGGGAAGGGACATGGGTTTCACAAGGATTTCCATCTTATAGGTGTAACATAAAACAAACAACACAATTTTCATCCGATGTTACCTGTAATGTTTTCTGTGATGTTATTCCAAGTGTATTGATATTCTCTAGGTTTTTCCCAAGGGATTGTTTTTTATCTTTATTTGTTCTTATAAATGATGGAACTTGCTACCAGATTGTGAGTTGTTTTCTTGGATCTGTTTTGTTTGATGTTCATGTATTATATTTTTATTCATTTTGTTTTTTAACCCAAGTATTTCACATTATTACCTTCTTTGGTGTTATATTTAATAGATAACATGTTATATAAATATTCATCATAGATGATTGTGAAATGACAACATGGTATAACAAATTGTTGAAAATAAAATAAGAACATACAAATGACTAGTGTTTTTTAACAATAGAATAAGGCATTTATTATAGAGTATTAATTTTCTTGAGGAACATCTATATTACTAAAAATATAGAGGGATTTTAAAAATTTTAGGATCTATTCTTTGTTTGTTGCAAATCGTTATAATACTATATATCGGTTGACCATTTGATATAGTGTGTCCATAGAAGAATTGTGTACATAAGATTACATGGGAGAAGATATGAGTAGTGGGAGATTGTAACATACAAAGTAATTATTGAATATATAATTTTTATATCAAATAATATTTATTAATTAGATATAATTTAAAAGAGATAATATTTTCAACAATATATATGATAAATATTGATTTAGGGTTACAAAATTTATTTTTCCAAAAAATAGGTTTACCTCCTTTTGATGGAGAACACATTTAAAATCTAGTTTTTAATTTTTCATAATTTATTTATTATAAAAAATACTTAATATTTTGAATTAAGGCATCAAAAATTAAATAGTTTGAGTCTTTTTAATTTTTTTTGATAAAATTAGTATTTCAATTAACAGTGTCAAGTATAGTGTTTTAATTGAAAACTGCTTTTTCATATAATTTATTTGTATTGTAATATGATACATTTAACGGGTTTTAAAGAATATTTACATTATATTTTTATCATTTAATAAAAAAAATTCGTTGGATTTAATTTCAAATTTAAGTTATATATAAAAACATTTCGAACTTATGAATGTTTCATATTAAAAACCATATTTTTTTTGTGAATATTGATTTTACATAGATTTTTCTTATTTATGTGAAATTAATTAGGTAAAATATATTCCATATTAATATTAATAATATCCAAATTAGATTTTATGGTCAATTTCATAATTATATATAAAAAAATTTCCATTGTAAAAAATTATTTACCATAGTAAAAGTTATCTTTTGAGAAGGGTTAAAATTAAAAGTTAAATTCTAAACATTCTTAAAATCTATGACATTTAAAGGGTAGTTGATGTGTTTCTATAAAATAAATAGCCAATAAAATATTAATTTCAATCCAAATTCTTGTAATTTAATTCCACCACTATATGGATATATTTTAATATAAAATAATCAATAAATTAATGACCTCAACCCACCTCTCCCCAAGTATAGACAACAACCCTCACCACCCCATTTCATTATAAAAATATTTTTAGATCCTATAATCTCTTATTAAACCTCTCATACTCACTCTTTCCATGTCTCTGTTCTGCTATTTTCACTAAAATTCCAAATTAAAGGTCCCCAATGGTCTTTCAAGGAGGGGATACTTAAGAGGTAATTTTATCAAAGTACATCACGTAACTTATTTTCTTTTTCATATTTCTCAAAATACATTAATTAATTATTAATACATTATCATGTAGATACTTAATATTTATGTTTCTAATGGAATATATAATTTCCCATTCATTTATCAGAACCTCTTATTTGACGAAACAAAATTGTTTTCCAAGTTCTGTTAGTTAATCGCCTCTGTGAATGATGTTTTTGTTCTTTTATCCCTTTCCTTCTTCATGGATCCTCATAATAACATTATTATTATAAAATAATGTTTTAATATTTTTTATAACCTATTGAATATTCTGTAAATTTGATATAGAACATACCTTCATGATTTCTAAATGTTGTTATTCAAGAACTTCATTTGGGGGCTTGAGAACTACAGCCTCCTCAAAATGTTGTGATTCATTCACACATCGCATGGTATGTTTTAATGATTTTTTTAGTTTAAATACATGATATAAATGAAATATTATTTATATTTTAATTATATTATATATTTATACAAACAAACATACATTTAATTTAATGTTCTTTCTTTCAATATGGCAAGAAAAATGGAAATAGCGTTCATGAGTAGATATGACTTACCGTCTCCATGAATGGTGTCATTAGTTTGTCTTAAAATATAATTAAAATATACTTATATAATGAATATATAAGATATTTATATCATGTTTTATATTATGTAGATGATATAATTATGATAAAATGTTATATTAACATAATACGAAGTTCATATTCGACTCAAGAACTGAATATCCATAAAATGTCAGATATAAATTTAAATAATAATGATTTATTTAAAATGGTAATAAGTGATATAAAATAAATAGTAAAAATGATAATTGTTCTCAAGAAACTATAAATTAACATATGTTTATTATTAAGGAAGATGAAGAACACATGTGACAAATCAGACTCAAGGTAAGGGACTTCATATCAATCTCTATTCATTGAAGCATATTTTGATATTTTAAACCACCATTTTATGATGTTTATAAATAAATATATTTATACATATTTTGGTATTGAAAATGGTTTTTAAAATATTTTTGTTAATTAGATATGTTCAAATAATTTCTTGTGATTTCAAATTAGATTTTATGAGTGAAAAGTTGATAATTGCAATATATTGTGTGATATGATTATATCATTGTTCATTGACATCTGACCGGTGGTTATGTGATAAACTATATATGGATTCTTATAAGATAAACCAAGGATTTGTTGTTCCATGATAAACCAATGGGGAGTGATTAAATTATCACCTTCAATACATTGGATATGGAAGTCATCTGTATGGATATTCCATTTGTAAGAGGGATATGTGTGGAAGTCATCCACATGGTTATTCCATTTATGTATGATAAATTCCCAAGTTACCATTATAAGATATATGTTATTTTTATGGGATTTATGGAATTATTTTTATTACAAAATGGTAATAAAATATGTTATATTCTACGAAGGTAATTTAATACATCTTAAAGGTGAAAAGTATTACAGTATGATACAGTATTCAAGGTCCACCGGGTTTCAGAAGACTAAAAATTTTCATTCTATTTGTATCCTTTACTAATATTATTTTTATCATCCAATGTTTTTTAATGTTTTTCATAAGATTTAATGGAGGATATAAATAATTATTGAATTAAAGGGAAAGTTATGATGATTAAACATGAAACAAAACCATGTTTCCTTCTAAAAATTGTTGTTTTCTGAAAAAAATGGATAGTGAGTAGTAGTGTCTAATTTTTAATATTTGAGTTGTTATATATGAGTTATTTATGAATTATTTAAATCTATAAACTTGAAATGATCATAAATATTATTTCATTATATAACTCAATATTATCTAATGTTTAAGGATGGGTCCTTATATTGGTATCAAAGGTCTGTTATGATAACTTTAGAGGATGGGGTAATATTAATAACTATACATTAAAAGATATTACATTATGGTCAAATTTTAATGATATAAAATTTTATGACAAACATGTTTCATTGTCTAAGATATCCCTATTCAGAATAGATTTCTATTGAAGAATTAAGGCAGGTGTGCTGTGAAGGAATACAGAGGAAAACATCCTTTCAAATTAGCATCACTAGATGGTCAGAATTTGAACTGAATTTTTTTATTGTAGTGATAGATAATTTGACTCGGGTGATAAAAAGTGGTGGTGTCAAGAACAATATCAACTAGATCTATTGAAGAGGAATATGTCGGTAGTGGATAATTTCAGTAGGTATCATCCCCCATCATTAAAAGGATCATCTCACACTGTGCTGGATGGAGGATGGATTAAATCACAAGAAATGATTGTTGAGGTAATGAGATGTTCAGACAACCAAATGTTTAGTCTTTTTGTTCATCATTTTGAAGGTGAATCTAGTCGGTGGTTGCTAATGATTAAGAACACCATATGAATTGAAAATATTGATTCCATGAAATCGGATGAAATTAATAATATATTCCTTGATAAATATTTTACAACGGATCTTAGAATTATGATGGAAAATATATTCATGAAATTGATCAAATATGAGGAGGATTATTTGTATTCATATAAATAAAAGTTTACCCATTTCATAAGGTAGGTACCAAATTTTATACAGGATATTTATAGTAAGATAAATATATTTTTCTCATGATTGAAGCCAAAATATCAAAGGGAATTAGATTCTCATGAGTTTGAGAGCTATGAAAATATTGTCCAATGTAATGATAAGGTAGAAATAGAGTATTATAATTTTCATATTCCACATGATAGAAAGAAAAAATGCTATCTAGTTGGCTAAAAATTGGTAATCACTCATCCAAGAAGGTTTCCAGTATGAAAGACATATATTCATCTTGTGAGATATGTGTAATAATATCCTGGATAATGTCCCTCATAATCAAGGAAGTTCTATAGATGTGGTAAGACTGGTTATATTTCTCAGGACTGCAAATGAGATGATCCATAAAGTAATGAATTTTTGGTGGTAAGATGTTTTAGTTGCAATGAGTTAGGGTGTTATGTCAATGTGCACCCGAAGATAATTTCCCAGGGTGGAAACCAGAATGATTGAAAGTATATTGGAATGGGAACATAATTTTCTACTACTACTGTTTATGTGAGGCCATCAAATTAATTTGTGATAGGTAAGTTATAGTTTCTTCAAAATATTCCAATACATTGTTTGAATATAGATCTTTAAATCCATTCATTTCTGAGAGATTTTCAAGTAAATTGAAATTATCGTCCCATGAGTGTGATATATAACTTTTTGAAGAAACTATGATTGTAAGTATTGATGAACCCTAGATTTATAATAATTCTCCTATTTTCATTAGTGGGATGGACATTCCTACAAATTGTATTGAAATTCCCATAGAAGAATTTGATATCATTTTGGTTATAGATTGGAATTAAGTTTATCATGCTAAAATAGATTGAAAATCTAAGAATACTATATTAAATGAAATTATTCCATTAATAACATACCAATAATATGAGATATTGATTAATTATTTCAATTAATATTATCTATCTCTTGTTGTTAAAATAAAGAAACAGATTTGATTCTTGAAATTTCTATAGTGAATGAATTTAATAATGTTTTTTCGGATGAATTATTTGGAATTGATCCTTATTGAGAGGTTGAATTTACTATTTATTTATTTCATGTTTCTAACCCTATTTATAAACCCCTTATAAAACGTATCAAGTATAACTGGTGGAATTGAAAAAATAGTTGCAAGAATTACATTATAATGGTTTCACTCAATGTAGCACAACACCTTGGGGTGTTCCTGTTATATTCTTGAAAAAGAAGGATGGTTCCATGAGACATTGTATTGATCATAGGTACTTTAGTAACATCACTAGTAATAATAAGTATTCTTTTCCTCATATTAATTATTTTTTTTGGTCATCTCTAGGGAGATCAATATTTTTCAAAGATTGATTTCAGGTCCAGATACTATCAGTTGAAGGTGAAAGAGGATTTTATTCCAATGATAGTGCTCCAAATGAGATATTGGAATTATGATTTTGTTGTTATTCCCTTTGGGTAATATAATTCACCTTCTATATTTAATAATCTCATGAATGGAGTTTATTTATGCATTTTGGTATAGTTTGTGGTGGTTTTTATAGATGATATTTTGGAATATTCTAGAATCCATAAAGAACATGAAAGTCACTTAAGGATTCTTTTGAAAACATTGAATTAAAAGAAACTATACAAAATGTTTAGTAAGAATGAATATTTATTGAAAAAAATTTCATTCCATGGACATATTATTTCTAATGAAGGCATAACTATGGCCCCTTATAAAACAGTTGTTGATCAGTGGGAAAGACCTACATATATATTATAGATTCCTAGTTTTCTTGTATTAATGGGTCATTACTAAATATTTGTTAAAATATTTTCTAGGTAATATATCCAAAAAAACTTGTTAACATGTAATAGAGTTATGTTCATCTATATAAAATATTTTGAGGATAGTTTTTTAGAACTGAAAAGAAGATCAGTAAATTCTCCAGTTTTAGCCCCATCTTTGAGGAGTGGTGACTTTGTTATCTATAGTGATGCTTCATTAAAAGGATATGGTTGTGTACTAATGTATAATTATCAGGTATTTTATCATTCTTCACATTAGTTGAAGCCTCATGAGTTAATTTACCAAACACATGACTTGGAATTATCTACTATTTTTTGAACTAAAAAGTTGGGGGCATAATTCATATGGTGTAAAGTGTGAAATATATATTGATCATAAAAGTTTTATGTATATATTAACTCATAAATATTATAACATTAGATAGATGATATCGATGTTGTTAATCATGAATTATTATAGGATGATTCATCACCATATGCGTAAAGAAAATAACATGGCAACTACTTTATGTTAAAAATATAATTCTACATTAACCACACTACATTTGGAATGAGATCCTTTGGTTAATGATTTTATAAATTTTGTCTAGGGAGTTGAAGGTGTAGGAAATTTCTTTGTTTTATTTCAGGTCTTAATGAAATCATCTCTATCTTACAGAATTATGAAAATGTTAAAAGAAAACAATGAGTTACAAAAAATGGAAGAATTGGTTCAGAAGGGTAAGTAACCTAAATTTAACATTAGTAAATATTATGTTTTGAGGATTGGAGAGATATTATTCGTGCCATATGATTAAAATTTAAAGAACGATTTTTTATGTGAAGCACATAGTTCCCCATTATTTGTTCATTTGATTAGCATTAAAATATACAAAGATCTTTGGGAGTATTACTAGTGGGATGGAAGGAAATGAGATATTGCCTATTTTAGCTTGGGGTGTTTGAATTTTCAATAGGTTTAAAAAGAGTGGAAGTTAAAAAAATTGATGATTCAGGATTTTCCAATGCCATAGTTGAAATAGGAATATATATCCATAGATTTTATACAATGATTACCAAAGACTTCTCCAGATAATAATTTGATTTGGGTTATTTTTTATCGATGGACTAAATCTTCTCATTTTATTCCTATTCAAGATACTCTATCTATAGATAGACTTTCTTAGTTTCATATTAATGTTACACTTAGGTTACACGGGTTTCCCCTCTCCGTTGTAATTTATTTTGATCCCAAATTATATTCTAATTTTTTGGTAGGCATTCAGAAGTCATTGGGAACTGAATTAAATTTCAGTACAACTTTTCATTCTCAATGAGATGGACAGTCAGAAAGAAAAATTCAGGCCAAGGAGGATATGTTGCATGTTTTTCAATTGATTAATCTAGATTTTAGGATCAATATAATTATATGGATGAGTTTTCTTTCAATTATAGTTTCATTACATTAACCATACAGCACCATTTGGGGCATGAAATGGAATGTGTTGTCGACCTCTTCTTTTTTGGGAAGAATTAGGTGAAAGAAAGTTGATTGAAGCTGAATTGGTAGAGGAATCGATAAAGAAGGATCAGTTGATTCAGAGACATATGAACCAAACATATAGTATGCAACAATTTTTTGTGAATAATAAAGGGAAGGATCATTCTTTCAAGGTAGTTTATCGTGTTTTTCTCATTGTTTTACCATTGAAAAGTGTGATGTGTTTTGGTAAGAAAGGCGCGTTGAGTCCATAATTAATTGGAACCTATGAAATAATGGAGAAAGTTGGTTCAATTTCATACTAACTTTCTTTGACTCCCATTATATCTGAGGTACAGAATGTTTTTCATGATTCAATGTTAAGAAAGTATATGTGAGATCCATCTCAGGTTTTTAGTCAAGATGTAGTTTAATGGGAAGATAATATTTTATTTGAGGAAAAACCAATCTCGATTATTGACCATAGAGATAAAGGGTTACAAAATAAGTTTATTCCAATGGTTAAGTAATAGTGTAAAAACTATATTACTGAAGGGGAAACATGGGGATATGAAAATGCTACGAGGGAGAAATACACCCACATACTTTATAACTGAATAAAAATAGAGCGGAAGCAATTTCCTAAAGGGGGAGGGTTGAAACATCCCAGGTACATATAGAATAAGAAATTTTTATATCAATTAATATTTTTAATTAGATATAATTTAAAAAATACAATATGTTCAATACCATTATGATAAATCTTGATTTATGGGTTAAAAAATTAATTTTCTAAAAAAATTGTTTTGTCGCCTTCTAAGGGTGAAAAAATTTTAAATCAATTTTTTGACACATATATATGATCATTTTGAAAAAATGAACTTATTATTCAGAAGAATTAAATTAAAATTTATTTTTGTTTAATTTTTGGTACTTTTCTGATACAATTAGTATTTTAATGATTACTGAGAAATACTTTGTTTAAATTCAACAATGCATTTTAATTTAATTTATAAAGATTGTTATATGAATTTTTTAAAAGTTTTTAAAGTATATTTATATTATGTTTTTATCATTAAGTCAAATTTTGGTCATTATAATTAATTAAAAATTTAAATTTTATAAAAAATCGTTCAAATATTTTAGTGTATCACATTAAAACCCCAATTTTTCGTTTTATCTACGAAAATAATATTAAATAACAATTTTCCTAATATGACATTTAAATATGGTAAAATGGATTCAATATTTATATTCTAAAGATAAAAATTTGTTATTAAGGTCAATTTTATTTATATATACATAAAAAATTCTAGGGTAAAAAAATATTTAGTGTAGTAAAAGTAAAATTTTGAGAAGGGTTAAAATTTAAAAAATAAGAGATTAATATACCTAAATACAACAACATTTAAAGTTGTTTGAGGTGTTTCAAGACAATAACTATCATATAAAATATTAATTATAATCTAATGTCTTGGAATTTAATGTCTTCATTATATGTGTAGATTTTAATATTCAATAATATATAAATTAATCACTTTAAATCTCCTCTACTCAAGTATAATTAACAACCCTAACCTCCTCATATCAACCCATAAAGCCTTGTAGATACTCATAACATAGTCCAAACCTCTCCTCCTCACTCTCCCCACGTCCATGTTCTGAAAATCTCACCAAAAGACCAAATACGGTGTCCTCATGGTTCTTTCATGGAGGGGATATTCAAGAGGTAACTTTCTCAAAGTACCTCTCTTAATTTATTTTCTTATTCTACTTTATCATCACCTATTTGATCCTTAAATAAAAGATAACTCTTGAATCATGTAAATAATAGATTTTAATGTTTCAAATGTAATATTTTATATCCATATCATTTCTCAGTTCCTCTTATTCAATGAAATGAAATTTTTATCCAAGTTATGACGGTTAATCACCTCCTTGAATAATGTTTTTGTTTTTTTTCCATAACCTCCTTCTTTAGTGGACATAAAACCATTATTATAATAAAATAATAAAATAATAATTATATTTTAACTTATATAATATTATATAAATGTTATATTAAAAATACCTTCACAAATTTGTGGTTATATGATAACTTTGTTTAGGGATGTGTGGACTATTACCTCCTCAAAATGATGTGATTAGTTCATAAATCACACGGAATGTATTAAGGATTTTTTAGTAAAAATATATAATAAAAATGAAATATATATTATATTAAAATGATATTATATATGTATACATACTTACATACATTTTAATTAATGTTTATTCTATCAATATTATTGGAAAAACAGAAATACCGTTGATGCGTATATATGACCTAGTGTATCCATGAACAATGCTTTTAGTTTTTCATAAAATATTATTATAAATAATTAAAGAATGAATATATGACATATTTATATCATTTTTTGTATTCATAATATGATGGACTTATGATGACATGTACTATTTAAAACATACCAAGTTCATTTTCAACTCCAAAACCAAATATCGACAACACATTCTAAATAAACTTAAATAAATGTGTAATTTTTATAAAATGGTAATATGAGATATCAACATAATAAAAAACATGAAAGACGTTCTCAAATAATTTTAAATTAAACTATGCTTATTATTGTTGAATATAAAAAACACACATGATGAATCGAACTCTAAGTAAGGGACTTCACCTCAATCTCCTTTTATTGAGGCATATTCTAATGTTATAAACTATTTTCTCTTACATGGTGCATAAATAAATCCATTTCAATATATTTTTGTATAGAAAATGGTTTTGAAAATGTATGGATTATCTGAATATCTTGAAATGATTTATGGTGATTCCAAAGTATATTTTATGTGTGAAATATTGATAATTTCAATATTTTATGTGATATTATTATATAATGGTACTCAGAAATTGCAAAAGTTGTTACGTGATAAATCAAATATGGGTGGTTATGTGATAAAATAAATATTCTTTGTTCCATGATAAACCAAGGATGTGTGGTTATGTTATCACAACCAATGCATTGGTTGTGGAAGTCAGATATTTGGCTATTCCATTTTTACAAGTGATATGTGTGGAAGTTAATTTCATAGTTATTTCATTTATGTATGATTATGTCCCAAGTAACCATTATATTTTATAAGTGATATTTATGAAGTTTGTGGTAATATTTTTATTAAAAAAAGTGTAAGAAATTAGATTATATTCAGTGAAGAGTATTTACTTCTTCATAAAGGTGAAAAGTATTACCATATGATAATGTATTAATGGTTTACATGTTTTTTAAAGACTAAAAGTTTTCCTTCATTGTGTATCCCTTACTAATCATTTTATGATCATACCAAGTTATTAATTTTTTTCATAGGATTTAAGGGAGGATAGAGAAAATGATTGAATGAATTAAAAGTTATAATTATTAAACTTGAAACAAACATTGTTTCTTTTTAAAAGTATTAGTTTTATGAAAAAATGTATATTGATTTGAAGTGTCTAATTATTAATATGTTAGTCATTATTTATGAGTTAGGGACTAATTATATAAATCTATAAACATGAACATATCCTCAATGTAAATTCTTGACATAACTCAGGATTATGTAATGTTTAAGGATAAGTCCTTATAGTTGATATCAGATGTCGATTTAGATAACATTAGAGGGTATAATAATAATAATAACATTACAATGGAATATATTAACTTATGAAAAAATTTAAATGATATAAATTTTAAAGATTACCATTTTGATTTATCTGACATATGTTAGTTCAGAATGTTTTTATTTAGTGAAAATAGGGTGGCTATGAGGTGAAGGCATATAGAGGAAAGCATCCATCCAAATCAGAATCCATGGATGGTCGGAATTCGAACTGAATAGTTTTTTGCAGCGACGAATCAGTTGAATCGGGTGATAAATGGTGGTGGATTCTATAAAAACGATCAACTAGTTAAACCACAGAGGAATATGTCAGTAATGGATCATTTCATGAGGTAATTACCACCATAATTTAAAGGATCATCTTACCCATGTAAAAGGTGAAAGGTGGATTAAAACACTAGAAAATATTTTTTATGTAATGGAGTGTTCATACAGTCAGAATTGTAGTCTTATTTTTTTATTTTTTTGAAGGTGAAGACAATCAATGGTGGTCAATGGAAAACATAACAATGGATGTGAAGATATTGATTCCATGGAATGGGATAAATTTATGAATATCTTCATTAAAAAATATTTTAAATAGTCTGTTTGAATTAGGATGGAAAATAAATTCCTGGAATTGAGACAAAATGAGGATGATTATGTGGTTTGATGTGATGAAATTTTATTTGACTCAAGGAGCAATCCAAAGATGATCCAGGTATTTGATAGTAATTTAAATAAGTTTTACTCAGAATGGATTCCAAAATATCAAATGGCAATATCTTCTCATGAGTGTAACATGTATAATAAATTTTCAATGTATTGGGAAGGTATAAATAGAGTAATCTGATGATCATGTGTTTCATGAGATAAAGAAGAAAAGCGATCCAGTTGGAAGAAAATGGAAAATCATTAATCAAAGAAGTTTTGAGGTAAGAAATATATATATTTATATTGTGAAAAGTGTGGTAAAAATCCAATTGGAGAATGTCTCTCAAAATTTGGGATGTTCTTTATATATGGTAAGACTGGTTATTTTTCTTGTGACTATAAAGGAGATTATCAGGAATGGAGTGAATAGATAGTTGTAATATATTTATGTTGGAGTTAGTTAGGGTGTGGTTTCAATGTGGGTCAAAAGTTGATTACCCTGGGAAATAAAAAACATGAAAACAGGATGGGTGTAGAAAAATCATTTTATACTACTATGATTGATGTGATTCCATCAAATGATTTGTTTCCTGGTATCTTAATGGTTTTTTAAATATCCCAAAACTTTTTGTGACTGTGGATATTGACATTCATTCATTTCAAAGAATGTTGCAAGTAAATTGGAAATATCTATTCAAGTGCGTAATATAGAACATTTGGTAAATAATATTTGTATAAGAATTAAGGAAACCTAGATTTATAAGAATCTTCCTACTATCATTGTTGTATGGCCTTTCCCACAAATCAAGTGGAAATATCAATTGTAGAATTAGAAATCATTTTTTGTATGGATTGGAATTTAGTTTATCATGATAAAATATATTGCATAGCATAGTATTTTTTATTCTATGATTTCATAACTTTTATATATATCATAAATCTGATAGTTTGATAATAGATAGTGGTGAATGTTATCAACATCTTTTTTTAGAAAATAAAAGAACATTTTTTATTAGTGAAATTCAAGTAGTGAATGAATTTATAGATGTTTTTTTGATGAATTGACTGGTATTGTTCCTGATCGAGAGGTTGAATTATACATTGATTTATTTTTAGATGATAAGAATTTTATAAACCCATTATTGAAATGACCAAATAAAACTGTTGGAATGGAAAAAATAGTTTCTATAATTACTTGATAAAGGTTACATTCAACCTAGCACGACACAATAGGGTTCTCTTATAATATTTGTGAAAAGATGGATAGTTACACGAGACTTTGTATTGATCATAGTGCCTTTAGTAACATAATTGTTAATATTATGTGTCCTTTTCCACATATTGATTATTTTTTTATCATCTTTATGGATCAATGTATTTTTTGAAGATTGATTTTAGTTCTGGGTACCATCAGCAGAAGGTGAAGGGGGATGACATTCCAAAGATAGCGTTATGAATGAGATATGCGAATTATAAGTTTGTAGTTATTCCATTTGGGTTATCTAATTCACCTACTATATTTAGGAATATCATTAATGATTAATTTCATCAATTTTTGGATGAGTTTTTAGTTCACTGTATAGATGTTATTTTGGTATATTCTAAAAGACAGAAAGGACATGAATGTCACTTAAAAATTGTGACTAAAATTTTAAAAGAAAAGATACTATATGGAATGTTTAGTAAGAGTGAATTTTGGTTGAAAAAAATTCATTATGTGGTCATATTGATTCTAAATATAGTATAATTATTGACCGTTTTGAATCAAATATTATTGACGAGTGGCCAAGACCAAAAAATATCAGAGAGATTCACAGTTTTCTTTGATTAATGGGTTACTGTGGAAGGTTTTTGAAGAATTTTCTCTGTTTCCTTTCCCACTAACTATGATAAAACATAAGGGAGTTAAGTTCATCTGTTCAATAAAATTTGATGATTGTTTTCAAGAAATAAAAAGATGATTTTTAAATGCTCCAGTTTTAGACTTGCCTTCGACGAGTGGTGAATTTTATATCTACAATAATTCTTCAATAAATGTACATGGTTGTTTATTAATGCAGAATAATCAGGTAATTTCTTCTACTATACATTAATTGAAACCTCATGGGTTAAATTACCCTACACATTATTTGGAATTAGTTGATGTTTTTGAATTTAAAACATGGATGCATCATTTGTATGGTGTAAAATATGAAATATATAAAGATCAAAAAAGATTGAACTATATATTAAAATAGAACTAATTAATGATGAGACAGAAGATATAGATATAGTTAATCAAGCAATATGATTTCATGATTCATTAAAACCTAGGAAAAGAAAATAAATTGGTGATTATTTAAGAGGAAAAGTAATTATACATTAACCACGCTACATTTGGAATAAGATCTTTTGGTAAATGATTTGATGAATATGGGCTCTAAAGTAGTTGGAACAAGAAATTACTCTATTTTATTTCAGGTTTCAGTGAAATAATCTCTATTAGACAAAATTAATCATTAGAAGAGGGAATATAGTGAGTTGTATAAAATATTATAATTGGTTCATAAGGGTAAGTAATATTAATAAAACATTTTCAAAGATTATGTTTCTAGGTGTGGAAATAGATTATGTGTGACTTGTGATTCATATTTAATGAAATATTTGTTATGTGAAGCTCATAGTTCTCTATTTTCAATTCATCTTGGTAGCACTAAAATATATAGTGATATTTAGGAGTACTACTATTGGGGTGGAATGAAAAGATATATTACTGATTTTATCTTCGGATGTTTGAGTTTTCATCATGTTAAAACAAACCTTCTATTACCAAATGGGTTGATTCAGGATTTTCTAGTTCCATAGTAGAAATTGGAAAATATATACATTGATTTTATAGTGTGATTACCAAACACCTCTTGAGGTAACAATACTATTTTTCTTGTTATTGATCGACTGACTAAATATTTTCATTTTATTCCTATTCGAGACACTATATCTCCTAATAAAATTTTTCAGCTATACATTAAAGTGACAATCTGGTTACATGGGGTTCCCCACTCCATTGTACCTTATTTTGATCCCAGATTCACTTCTATCTATTGGAAAGACCTTCATAAATCCTTAGAATAGAAATCAATTTTAGTAAAACTTTTCATCCTCAATCAGATGGGAACTCAAACAAAAAAATTAGTCCTTGGAGGTTATTATATGTGCTTGTTCAATAGATTATTAGTGAAGTAGGGATCAAAATCATTCCTTGGTTTAGTTTTCTTACAATTACAGTTTTCATTCTAGTATACATTTTCCAGCATTTAAAGAATTATATGTAAAGTGGTTTCGACCTCTAGGTTTTGGTGATGAAGTAGGTGAATGAACTTTTATAGGACCCAAATTGGTAGAGGAAATATTAGATAATGTTCATTTGATCCAAGGAAATATAAGGACAACACATAGTAGACATAAAATATATGTTAATAATCATCAGAAGGATCATTATTTCAAGGTAGGTGATCACAGTTTTCTCAATGTTTCACTATTGAAAATTGTGATAGATTTTTTTAAGAAATTGAAGCTGTGTCCATGGTTTATTGGAACCTATGACATCTTGGAAAATGTAAAATCATTTTCATATTGTGTGAATTTACCTATGACTCCATCCTAGGTACACAATATTTTTTATGTTTCAATATTAAGAAATTTTATGCCAGATCTATCTCCTATTTTGAGTCCAAAAGTAACTCAGTTTGAAGAGAATATTTTGTTTTAGGACTAACCAATAAAGATTATTGACCATATAGATAAGGTGTTGTGGAATAAGTTGATTCATTATGATAAGGTATTTTGGAAAAACCATATTATTGAAGAGGCAACATGGTAATCTGAACAATCTATGAGGGATAAATACCCCCACTTATATGATAAGTGAATAAAAATTGTGAAGACATAATCTCAAAAACAAAAAATGATGTAACATCCGAGGTACGTATAAAATATTAAATTTTCATATCTAATAATATTTATTAATTATATGTAATTTAATAAGAAAATATTTCCAAAAATATATACAATAAATCAATATTTATGGTCAAAACATTTATTTTATAAAAAACCAGTTTTACCACCATTTGATGGAGAACCCATTTTAAATATAGTATTTCACACTTTTAAAAATTAATTTGAAAAAATAAAATTATAATTTGGAATTGGGGCTTCAAAATTTACATTGGATTATTTCCTGGTATTTTTCTAGTAAAATAACTATATTAACGAATAGTGAGAAATATTGCATTTTAATTCAAATCTGCATTTTCTTCTAATTTACTAATATTGATTAAAAAAATTAATAGGTTTTAATTTATATTTAGATTATAGATTGACTATTTATTCCTATTTTATCCATTCTAAATAATTTCAAATTGAAATTAGATATGGAAATATTTCAATCTTTTGAACATTTCACTTTAAAACCTCTCTTTTTTGTTTTCTCTACATAATTTATTTTAAATATAATTTTACCAATTATGTGAAATTAATGAAATGAAATTGATTCCATATTTGGAATATAAAGGTCCATATTATGTTGTAAAGTAAATTTCATGTTTATATATAAGAATGTATCCTTGGTAATCAAATTATTTAAAGTAGTAAAAGTAAAATTATGACAAGGGTTAAAAATAATTGTTAAACGAAAAACATACCTAAAAACTAAAAAATATAAAGGGTTTTTGAGATGTGGATAGACCCTGAAAATCCAATAAAACAACAATAACAAGTCATTGTTGTGTAATTTAACGCCACATCTATATGTTTATCTTTAAATATAAAATAATCAATAATTTAATTACTTGAACCCACCTATCCTCCAGTATATATGACAACCCAAGCCTCCCTATTTAGACCCAAAAATCCTTTTCTCAATGAAAAAATCTATACATACATAAAATTACCACTATTCCAACATCCATGTTCTTCTATTCTCACCTAAATACCAAATCGATGGTCCTCAAGGTTTAATCTGGGAGGGGATATTCAATAGGTATTTTCCTCAATGTACCTCTCTTAATTTATTTTCTTTTTATACTTTATCACACCTCCTTTATATATTATTTAATTATAACTAAATTATCTATTACATAATAGAGTTTTATGTTACAAATTTAATATTTAATATCCATTTCATCTCTCACCTCTTCTTAGTCAAAGAAATGAAATTTGTTTCCATGTTATGCTAGTTAATCGCCTATGTGAATATTGTTTTTGGTTTATTTTCCATTACCCCCATCATGGTTGGTGTTAAAACTATTTTTTCTAGTAAAATAAAATTTCAATATATATATATATATATAATAATTAATATTATCTAAATGTTATATTAAACATACCTTCATGCTTTCCAAATTGTGTTCATACGATAACATTGTATGGGGACCTGTAGACTACCACCTCCTCAAGATAATGCATTTCGTTCAAAAATCACATGGAATGTGTTATGGAAATTATTAGAAAAAATATATTATATAAAATAAAAATTAATTATATTTTAATGATATTATATTTATAAAAAAAATTATATACATCTCATTTAATGTTTGTTATTTCAATACTGTAGTAAAAACACAAATAACATGCATGAATATGTACGCCCTACTGTCTCCATGAAGGGTGTTTTTAGTTTTTCCAAAAATATTATTATAAATACTTATATATTCAATATGTGAGATATTTATATCATGTTTTTTAATATTGATATTTTGGACTTATAATTTGATGTACTGTTGACATCATTCAAAGTTTATTATCGACTCATCGACCAAATACCAACAAAACGTCGAATATGAACTTAAATAATGGTATAACTATAATAACATGATAATAAGTGATAAGGTAATAATAAATAAAGTATAAATTTACCCATGTTTATTATTCCAGAATATAAAGAACACTTTTGATGAATCAGACTTGAGGTAAGGGTCTTCATCTCAATACCCTTTTAATGAGGCATATTTGCATGTTATACCCCACCTATTATTATGAGGTGTATAAATAAATCTTTTTCTATGAACTTTTGTATTGAAAATGTTTTTAAAAATGGATTTATTATTTCAACATCATGAAATCTTTTTTTGTGATTTCAAATGATGTTTAATTATTGAATTTTTGATAAATTCAAATCTTTTATGCGCTATGATTATATCATTGCAGTTGTAAATTTCATGGGTGGTTATGTAATAAATAAAACATGGATGGTTACATGATAAACCAAAGATGATTTGTTAAATGAGAAACCAATGATGAATTTTTATGTTATAATCTCCAATGCCTTGGGTATGGAAGTCGACCGTATGGCTATTCAATTTGTAAGAGTGATATGTGTATATATCGACCACATGGCTATTCCATTTATTAATGATCTTGTTTCAAGATACCATTATAGGTTATATTTTATTTTTATGGGTCTCATTATAATATTTTTACTATAAAAAGGGTATACAATGAGCTAATATTCAGTGTAGAGTATTTACTACTCTTAATGGTGAAATGTATTAGTTTTTTATAAGGTATTCATAGTTAACATGTTATCACAGGACTAATAGTATTCCTTATTTTTTGATTCCTTAATATGGTTTTTATGCTCATACTATGATTTAAAATATTTTTCATTGTATTTAAGGGGGGATTTAGAGAAGGATAAAATCAATGGAAATATTTTGATGATTAAATATGAAACCAAACCATGTTTATATTTTAAAATTTTGTTATAAAAATGGATTGTTAGTAGAAGTGTCTACTATATATTATTTGAGTTTCTATGTATGATTTATGGCCTAATTATCTAAATATATAAACTAGAAAATAACCTTAATGTGAATTATTAACATAACTCAAGATTATCTAATGTTAAAGGATGGGTCCTTAAAGTAATTATTATATATTTTGGGTCATAACATTGTTCTGTGGTAGTGAAAAAATGTTATATCACTTTCAGATCTAATTATATATATCATAGGGGGGCCTAAATGCATTGGACAAGGACTATCCTTAGTTTAACCACATCCCCTGAGCCTATAGTATGTGATTATGGATACTAAAAAAATCATTCCATAGAGTATGTATTTACCTAGAATCCTGTGAATTCTTTTTCTAGTAATCAAATTATATGCCACTATAATCAGTTGAAAATGAGTTAAGTAAGAACGATAAGATAATGGGTTTAACCATCCATATATGTTTAATTTTAAATGAATATTTCTCCAAATATTATTCTGATTCACCACCCCACTTATTGATACAATCAACTTGGGCCCCACTGAGGATTTTTTTAACCACCTACATCAATCGTCTACATGATTATTGACCATAGGTCAATTTATATTAAGTCTATTATTTGTTTAAATTTTAATAAAATTGGGTAGATCAATTCACATGATATCATATTTTTGTTAATGCTAAATTGATTTTGGTGATGTGAAATAATAGAGGGAGTCAAAATATAATAATATATAATTCATATGGTATATGTAGAAGATGATGGAAGACTAAAAAATGAGATGAGTATATAAAACAGAAAAATACAACTTAATAAGGTGGGGATTGGTTTTTAAATAAGACACCTAGTGTGGTCCTAGGTAAATACTAATATGAATTTAATAGTTAATTAGCTTCTAATACCCTTTAATTTAGATACTTAGAGGTTACGAATGTTTTTTCTCCCACCAGAGTTTATTGGATGACTAAATCATAGGGTGGGGGCATACTGTAACCCACTAATTTGATTATGACTCCTTGCATCAATTTATCTTACGTCAACACCAGTTAATTAATTACTTCAGATAAATTTTATTAAACTAAAAATGAAAAAAATGTTTGTTCAGGAAAATGATTTTTTATAATATATAAGGAGTCACATAAAAAATTTTACATGTGAACTACATCTTAAATGTGATTGTATATTAATGATTTAGAAATAAAATAAAGAGAAAATATCATCATCATTATTTTATGATTTCAATTGAATATGGGATGAGCCATTTATTTTCACTATTAATAAATAATATAAAACCCTCAATATGGACTAATAGGAATAAAAAAAATGAAATATCAAGATTTTTTTCATGTTATTTGATGGAGTACTACTTAATTAATATATAAAAGAATAAGAATAGATTTTAAATAAAATGTATAATTTGTAATTATCCCCATGAATAAGATAACATTCTTATATATTGACCTTGATTTTTAGTAAGAAACAAATTATGACATTTCTATCATAAAACTCATTTAAATTATATTAATAAAAAAATTAAATTATTAAAAATATTAAATTTATCCATGCTATTAAACAAAAATTAATTTATTATATATAATATAGAAATTTAATTTTTAATTTATACAAAATAAGAAATCATAAATCAATATTTTCCATTATAGGTACTATGTCAAAAAATCTATGGCCTACCATAATCTAGGTAAAGTGTTTCTAAATATTTTAAATATAAATTAACCATGAACAAAAAAAACAACACAAACTTTGTAGCCAAGGGAATTGATAAAATAATTATAACTTTGATTGATACAATACAACAAACATCAACAGTGTAGGTGTGAAAAATTAAACCATCAAAAAGATAAACATATAGATCTATTCCCAACATAGAGTACTAAATTGGAAAAAAACCTAGAAAGGAAGAAAAATAACTGATCAATAAATAAGGTATTCTAAAAATGAACAAGATATAAATTAATAAATATTATGAAACAAAATAAAATCAGATGCTGTAAATTCTAGTATATGGTTATTTGGGAACTGATGTTCAAAAATGAGATGTGAGAGAGAACTGATGAACAACTGATATTGACCTGGGTATATTGTGTATCATACTGTAGGGTGATTCTAAAAAATGAATTCTAAGTGAGGTTTCCATTTGGGGACATGGGGGGGTTCACAAAACAATTTTTGTGGGTAATACTATCTAGGAACTGAGATCGGGTGTTCTTGAGAATATGTCAATGATGAAAATTGTCTTTGAAAAGTGAAGGGGTTCTTATAAGGAGGACTGGAAGGAAGGTTGACCATGAGGAATGCTAACATGGAACAAAGAGGTAGGGTATTGGAAGGGTTTTTGTGGAACAATAGTTTGGGAGGGGTTGGGTGGGTGTGGGTGTTGGTTTTTGGGGGGAAATAATGGTATTTTTATATATATTATATATATAAATAACTAAATAACTTAAAAATTGAAATAAAAAATTATATTTTATAAGGATTATGTATGTATGTATCTACATTAATAATGCCGATAAATATTACTAAATTATGGATATTAAAATTAATTATATATTATTATTATTATCAAAATGACATACTTTTAATGTTTAATATTTATATCTATTAATTGAATCTGTCGTATAATATTTGATATTGTCGAATAATTTGTTTGTAATGAATTGTTTTAATGGAAAAATATATTTGGGTATCAATTAAAAATAAAAAATGATTAATTTATTGGTAAATCAATTATTGGTATTGTTATGATAATAAATTGTGTATAAATTTTAGTTAAAGATTTGTCAGTATTGATCATCTAATATAAACAAATACATATTTTGGTAAATATAATTTTTCATACCAATAGTTAGTATCAACAAAATTTAATATCTATTGGAATAAATAATTATTATCAATAGATAGATTATATGTTGGAACTTTTATATTATTATAGGTAACCTTTTAGAGTTGAGGATACCACCATGAGTCAACAGAATACCATTCCCATTGAATTTCATTTGTGATATATTGAAAAAGATTGTTTAAAATGAAATTCATTATAATACAATTATGGAATAAAATATTATATAAAAAATATTCCATGACCCATAATCATCATGAAAAATGAAATTGTAAAGAATAAGAATGAGAGACCTGGTAAAATAAGAATAAAAAATTTCAATGTAATCACATTGGTCTGTATAATAATATCCATGTCTTTGTTAATTTCAATATACAAAACAAGGTTCTCTAATTAGTGTCTAAGGGAAACTGTGACTCACTATCAATATATGTGCAATCAAATGTAAACCTAATAGTTCCATGAGCTCTCAATGTCATACCTGGTTCTGAATTTCTACCCCTTTAACTCATAATGTTTAAAAGAAAGAATCCTTATTTGGTAAAAAATCTATATTTGGAAATAACCCACAAATGTTACCATGTCACACCCAATTTATCCAATGCAAAAACTGTAATCATCTTAATAAATTATTCAATATTATATAATCAACCATGAAATTATTTAAATCTAAAGTAGATAATCATGGAAACATAATTAACACCAATATACCCTTGATAATGTAAATTAAAAATCCATTTTAATTTCATCAATATCTTTGAAACATTTTACTAAACACCTAAAAGAAAATAAAATAGCGTTTTAATGAAAACTGAAGAAAATAACCATCATGTTCCACATCTGTCAGGAATAACATAAAATAAAAGTATAATGACCCAGAATACATCATTATATCATAATTAATAACCAAAAACTAATATAAAACATTAAACTCTTGTTATGGTAATGGAAATATAAATCATATAGAGAAACCAACCTAAAAATGGGAGATAAACTTATAATAATTACTTATGACCACATGGATTTAGAAAGGGTGATCCTCACAAGACAAAACACCAAATAAATTTATTATGACAACCATCACAACCATACAATTTAAAATATTTGGAATTTAGGGATACCCGCATTGAGGATATAGGGGAAAACAAGAATAAGGGAATGGGGATAAAATCACAATAGGAACCATGAATAAACATTTATGTCTAACATGAATTAATGATGTAACATCATGGAAGAAAAGAGGAATAATAGATCCATTAATGGGGCTCATATAATTCCGAAATTGAATGTAATGATGGGTTAGAGTGGTCAAATATTGATAGGGGAAAAGTTTTAATTTGATATTTTTTTCTTGGTGGAAAATACTTCATGGTAAATCCTTAGTCATATTAAATTATGATCCCAAAAAAAGATATCCTTGGGGTAGGGCAATGTTACAAATCCTGAAATAACCCTTATGATATAGTCTTTTGGACTAAATCAGAATTTTCTCATCATTTATTCTCATATGAGGTACACCGTTTCCACTATGTCCATTTCAACGACATGGATCTCACTCTGGTCAAGGAAAAAAATGCTAGAGGCACACCCTAAGGAGAACCATGAAATTTTGGTCATTTATAATTTCAGATAGAGATCATCCACCGTGCACGACATCCTTGATTCTATTGTAGAACTACCTCTGGTTTAGAATAACATTCCTCAAGCTCACCCACCATGACAAAAAAAATCAAGGCTATAACATACCGAGACTATATATCCAAGGCATATGGTTTTTATACTATAGGATTCAATTTCTATAGCCCAATACAATGACACGGTTCCTCCCCTGAACCCCTCAGAATGATATATAATTCAAGGTTAGAGCATTTCACCCTTGTGAAAATACATATTTTTTTTAAAATAAACTAATTTAGTAAAATATCAAAAATTATATAATTAAATAATTAAAAAAAATAAATAATTTAAATACCTACCAGTGACCTCGTGGGTACCACAAGTTATATAAAAAATATTAATTTGTGTATTTCTAGATTATTTATTTATGTTTTTTACTCATTGTTTTCTTTTTATATTTATAATCATGTTTTATTATTATAGAGAATGTAATGGCCTTCTAAAATAGATACTCTATTACTAGTTGATTTCTTTTGATATTCAGTCTTTTTAGTACATGTTAAATTTTGTGTTATTTTTAGTATGATATTGTATATAATACATGATCTCATAATCATTTTATTATGGAATTGAAAGAGTGGTTTAGATAGAAAATTATTGAAATTAGTGTGATAATAATATTTAGTTATGTTGTGAAAATGTTGAAAAATTGTTGAAACGTAACCGGAGAATATTGACCTGTAAGAACAAGGAAATTTTCATATGACCTTTGCAAGAGACGTTTTATTTAATTCTAAAGAGATCAAAATAACTTGGTAACCCGATATCTGCACCCCTAGACAAATATGAATATCCACTGCCAATGAATAGTGTGTTTTTCTCTAATGACTCTTTAATCTAAAAATGATTAACTAAATAGTTGATAGATTTTCAGGTAAGTAAATTTTATATAATTATAATGTAGTTAGTGTCAAAAAATATGAAATTCATTATTGGAGAATTATCATGGATCATGTAACCACTATTGCCAAAATATTTTAATGTGATTACCATAGTTAGTATATCTACAAATATAGATAAATAATAATTATTTCTTTCATGATCAGATAATAAATGAATAAATTAGATAGAAGGAAGAAATGTATTTTTTATGAATATTTTTTAATGAATAGATGAATACTTAGTCCATGTGGATGTCAGGAAAAGAGATGTGGATTAATAGAGTAGACTCTAGGTAAATCGATAAATCTGGATCATCAACACAAACATCTTTTCAAGAAAATAAAATTGTATAATGATTTAGAGGATATAAAGTTTTCTTAAATTCACATGCATAAGAAACAAAGATAATAATTGTGAAATTATTGAATGATTTTGTTTCAATAAATTGTATGTTTCATGGATCATTGATTAAATAATATTAGTTAACTTTAATATAAATATAGGATACATGGAAAATTATATATAATAAATATTTATAATGGATGAAATTTCACAAAACAAATCTCTCAAAAATTGTAATAATAGTTAACATTGTTGTTTTGAAAAAAGAATAAGAATGTTATACAGTCAAAAGGAATTAACACATGCTAAAATTGATAATGAATCACATTTTAATTGGATAGCTACATGATGAGATGTTTTATATTTTTTTTTAAAATGTCATAGAATACTACCATGTATTAGATCATGGTGGATAAATTTTTAAAATATAAAACATGGCATCTGATTGGAATTTACAATAAGATAATAGTTTTTAGTTTATCAATCAGAGATACCCTGTTGTATAATCGTCACTACTACAAAACATGCTATATACAATGAAGACCTTTATCAGTGCTATAAAATGCGCTGGTAATTGTAGGATTTATCTTTCCTAAAAAGAACCGATAAAGGTTATAATTTTTATGAAAAAAGTGATGATAAAAGGTTTCCTTTAGTAGTTCTAATAATGGTTTACTTTTAACAACAAATTTTGAAGTGCTTGTGAAGAACAACTTTATCGAATAATTAATTCTAGTGCTGATAAAGGTCTCAATCACTCTAATCAAACTAATATAAAAAATACTATAAGAGAGGCCACCACTTTATATATCATTTTCCACATTCCAATTTCATAATCCTACATTGGTGATGGTCTCCCACATACACTCTATATATATATATTGGCTCATTCATAGGCCCACATGGGCCTTATACCGCACTATGAATCCAACATGTCCAACATGGCCCGACCCAACTCTCTAAGCAGTTACCTGGACCATGCTACTATTTTTCTATAGAAATAAAAAAATTAAAGTTATCCAAAATAAGAAAATAAATAATCAATTAATAAATAAAACTAGATATATTAAAAAAATACATAAGTTGTTTTTAAATAATTTAATATAAAAAACAAAATATATATACGAATTATAAATAATAATAAATAATATATTTTAAATCTATATATACAAATTGAATATATTAAAATAATTACACATATAAATATTAAATATGTTTACATTAAAAGGATATTTAAAATATTATTAATTAAATAATTAGAAAAATATATTAATAACTATAATATATATATTTATAAATAAAAAATAATATATGTCAAATATAGATATATACAATAAATAAATTTCAAAAATGTAATGATAAATTAAAAAAATATATTGAAATTTTATTTAACAAAATTAAATGAAATAATTTTTTATAAAAATGAATAAATTATCATATATATGTATATGTTATTATAAATATTATTAAATAGTATATTATAAAGTTAAATTTAGAAAATTAATAAGATATAATAGTTTAAAACATATTAATGTCCATTTCATTTTTATTCTACCTTACACATAATTACTCATTAATATTATTAATATTTTTTATGATATAAATATATTCAAATACATATATATATATATATATCAATATATATATTTGTTAATTAAAAAATAATTTCACAATACATAATATTTATTCATATATTAAATATCTATATATTTAGTGAAAAAAGTCATTATAATTAAATATATTATTAATTGAAAATATTGACTGCCTATATAGAGTAATGAATATTTAATTGAATTTCGTTTGCCTTTTCAATTTAACACATACCAAATGTGTGATATTGAAAATTTTCGCATTCATAAACATTATTAATGGATTTTTAATTACAACACAAACAAGCATAATATTTTTGTAATTTATAATATTTTTAATATTAATTTTAAAATTAAATATATATTTTAAAAATATATTTAGTATATACTAATTTCTTAATCCATAAAATTTATAATTTTGTTATATTTATTCCTATATAAACTTTTATTTACATTTTATTATTTTTTTTAAATTTTTTCAAATTTAATATTTGGTACTCATTAATAAAATTTATTATTTTTAAGTATTTTTGTGCTCTATTCTGTTTCAATTTATTTATTGTTCAATATGTTTACAATTTGACACCTTTTTATTATCAATTTTGTTCATGTTTATTTGTTAACATTAAATTTTTCTAATTTGGTTTTAGTCAATATAATTGATGTGAATTGTTTAACATATATAAATATTTGTTTTTTTAAAAAAATATATATATATAATTAGTAAGGTTATTTTTTAAAATTTAATAACTAATATTAATTTTTAATTTATTAATATAATGTACTATTTTATAATGTAATTTTAAAATATACCATATATTAAGATCATATATATAAACAACAACACATTAATTTTACACATAGAAATATTTTTGCAACTAATGAAATATTATATTAAAAAAAATACTCCAAATATTTACCAATTTTTCAAATTTTAATATTCACGTTAGATTTAATTTAGTTACATAATTTATTTAATTCATTATGTATTTAATTGGTAATTTTTTTTATATTAATTTTTTTATTATTATTTATTCATTTTTAAGATTTTTTATTTTTTATTTTTTTAGAGTGTAATCAATTTTTTAATATATATTTATACATATTTATTTAAAGTGTTATAATATTTTTATTATTTACTCAACATCATTTCAATATATATCAATATTTTATTTATTTAATTTTTAGTATAAATAATAAAACTAATACATGATTTCAATATTTTTAATGACTATCGATTTTTAATTATTCAATTTCACTGATCTTTAACATCCATTCAGTTAAAATTATGTATTCATTAATAATGTTAAAAATAAAATATTAATCAAATATAAATATAATAATTTATTTATAAATGTGTATTTACTATATCTATAAAATATTATATTTATATATATAAATAAATAAATATATGTTTTTTTAAATTATTTATGTAGTTATAAATAATTAATTATATATTTATATATTTATGGAATTGTATTAAATATATTTAAATAATGAATATATTTACTATAATTATATTTATATTTATATATTTTTCATAAATACATTTAATTATAAAAAAAATAATGGAATAAAAATATTTATAATTATAAAATTATAATAAATATATTTAAATAATGTATATATTTAATATATTTATATTTATATTTATTTATTAAATAAATATAATTATATTAATATATTAATAATTATAAATAAACAATCATAAATATATTTAGAAATATATTTATAAAATAATATCACTATAATTATTAACAAAAAATGTAATTATTTAAATTGTATTTTTATATTTATAAATAAATAATTATATATTGATAAAATTAATAAATTATAGTAAATATATTTAAATAATTATTATATTTAATTGATTTAGGTATATATATATATATATATTAGATACATAAATAATTATATAAATTAATATAACCATACAAATATATTTACAATTATATAAATTTATTATTTAATACATTTAAAAATATATTCATTTATAATAAATTATAAACATTATTAAAAATCTATCTTTATTAGTGTATATGTAATAACACTAACCAAAAAGGATTTTATGAGCACTAAAGATTCCATGACAAAGAGTTCTTTTCTCAACATTTATTAATTTTGTGCTGATAAAACCCATCTTTATTAGCTCTTTTTTGTACCACTGTTTAAACCCTACCCGATCTATTTTAAATAAAGCTTACAGAATAGATTTTGGTCACACCTATCAAGCTCTCATAGAATCCCATTATTACTATCATTCTATCTCGACCTTCTCTTGGATGAATCAAGCCTCAAATCTAAGGTATGTTATTTTTTCTCCTCCAATATCATTGCATGCTTTTTCGGATTTCTTGATGTGAATTATTGAAATGTTTTAATTTCATAGTGTTCTCGTGGGTTTTATAGGTTATGTCGCTTTCATTTATCGTCCATCCATGTTCTTCCTTCTCCTCCCTCAACACATCAGGCTACTGTATGATCTGTAATTCAGTATAGTTCATACCTTTTTAATGTCTTGATCTATAATGTGTTTATGTTTTATTTGTCTATATGTTTGATTGTTGGTTATTAGAAAGTATTTTTTTATTATTATTTATTTTGGTTTTATGTTTATAGATTTTAAAATTATGTTCTATTTGAATTGGATAATTATGGATCTCCAAATTGTGTGAAATATATTTTTTCACATAGTTCATGGGGTAATGATTTTGAAATATGGTAAATGAGTTTTGGAAAAATTCATGGTTTGTTTTGTGTTATTAATTGGGAATATGGTAATTGATTTATTATTTGGGATCATATTTAATAGTTTTTTATTATCAATTGTAGTGGTTTTTATTATTTTTATTTTTTTAAGAAATTCCAAATCTCTGGTTTTTGGGGCTTCTAATGATCATTTATAATTTTTAGATGTCTCTAGTAATATTGTTTGGTGGTTTCCACTCACCATGTGATTATCATTTTATGCCTATAACAGATTCCCTAATTTTTCAGAATATTTTAATGAAACCCTTATTATCTTCTAAAAATATCAACTGATGGTTTCCAATTAGAATTTTAAATAAATAAATAAATTTATTAAATGGTTCCATAGGATTATATATAGGTATATTTTTTATCTTTTGTTTGTTTGAGGTGAACTTTTTACAACGAGCTTATACCTGAGTAGAAGTGGGTCCTACTTGAAATTCGGAAGACCGAGGATCAAATATTGTTGGAGGTGAATTTTTGGGTTACTGTATAAACATTGTACATGTTATTGTGTGGTACTGTTGTAGCAAAAACTATTCTTCAAATTTGGGCCTTCGGGTCACTGGTTTTGGACTACGGGTCTTAGGGAATTCAGATGACCAATGGCCATTAGGCCACATGGTCATCTGGCGACAAGGCTTGCAGGAAACCAATGGCTTTTGGGCCATTGGGCCTCCGAGCCACAATGAAAAAGAGGTATAATGAGAAGAATACACATGAGTAGGTCCAGATTATGATTCATAGAAAGTTGAAACCACTATATCAGAACTAACCAGATTAGAAGAATGATAGGATATGGGAACTAACATCTGTATCATGAATAGTGAAACTCTGTAGAGGGAAATAATTTTTGATCAAAAATACAAGGTGGGGATCTAGGTTCCTTAAATGATACAGATGATGTAGAGGGGATGTTCTAGTGTAATTTGTTTGGGCTTTCAGGTCATGTATTGGGAATTATGCCTCTGGGCCTTTAGGTCATGTTCTCGGAACTGTGCAACGAGGCATATATGTCATGTAAGGGTGCTCTCTCATCCAAGATAAAAAGGGAATTATAAAAAGTAATTAAATAGTCGAGGAATCATGTCTATTCAGGTAATGTGAGATGAATCATAGTATACAAATACAAATTCTTTGAGCCACTATAAACCAATATCATAATTTCTCATAATATTTCTTTAAATTCCAATATAATACACCTTATTATGTCTTATCTTGAAACCCCATACTCATATAGTATAAAAACATCATCATGACATGTAATTAGGCATAAATGGATCTCTTGGGTATGTTTCTAAGTCATTATTTTAAATAGAAAACATGTTTCTAAGGAACTCCACATGACCTGTTGCCTTGGTTAATTTTCACATAAATAGTGCGGACTTATTTTAACCACATTCGAGTTCATATAAAAATAGAAGATTTCTTATGATAATTTATATATTTTAACCTCATTTCCCTATTAGGTTCATCATAGAAATGTATTATACAATTTGGTTTATATTGGTACACACATTTCTCATATGAAACATGGCCATGTAAATGAAATGTGGATTTATGTAGTGTTGAATATAATCTTTTTGTTGATTGAAAAGTTGAGAAGTATAAAATTGAAAATAAACAAACCTGAAAATTGAGTAATGATAGACTATTATAAAAAAATAAAATTGTTTTTATTTTATTGTTTCAATTTCATCCGAAGGACTATGATGAGAATTACCAGGTTTAAATTTTAAAAATATTTAAATCTATATCTCTATATACAATTTGATAATGTTATTTTGAAAAACTTTTTGTCTATTGTGTTCAAACACCATTAGTGGTTTCCTACTATTTATTTTATTGGTCAAACAATATATTGACTACTTTAGGTATATACAACCTATCTTATACAAATTTCCTTGTAATTAAGTTTTATAGTTACTATTAGACCACATGAGTTGGTTATTTACAATTATTATAGAAGAGGGATCAGTTCCTAAATTTGAGTATAAGCTATTTGAGGTTATCAGCAATCCTTTATGGATATTATATTATTCCACATTTTTTTACTTGTATTAGGATTAATTAAGTTTGAATTCAATTATAGAATCCATTTATATATGTATCTTCATGTTTTTAGTTTTTGTTTTCATTTATGTAGTTTTTATGGGATGTTTATAATCTATTCCTTTTCTTATATATCCATTTTGGTAAATGTTTTAATCTTGGAATGTTCTAACTACTAATGATTAATTCTGAATTTTATATAAAAATCATAATGACATATCTCTATAAAAAAATTGGAAAATCCTTCCCCAATTGTAAGTTGAGATGCACAACACTAACCACCAGTTGTTTGGGACTATGAAGCAATCTTGGGTTAGTACTGAATGTGAATCATGTTTCGTTTGGCTAATAATGTAATGGATAATACATGAAGTTTAATTTTTTAAATCTATGACTATAATTTATATCATGGATTCAAAATCATAATAATTTATTATTGTGGATAAATTATTGAATTTAAATAATGAATAAAAACATAAATATTGATAAAAAAATACGAGGTAGAAATTTCTCAATCCATTTAAGGTACACTCATATTTTCTAGATATTCTCTAATTCCTCTTATTATTCGCTTGTATTTTGAATAATATGGTTTGGATTCTATTTTAGAGTCCCATTATTCATCAATTTCCATGTTTCCATTTTTTCATTTATGTAGAGAGTTATAGGTGATATATATTATTTTTTCTCTATATGGCCATTTGGTTAGTGATTTTTTCATGGAATGATTCAAAACATAGATGAGTCAATATGAATTTTAGTTAAAAGTAACTATGAAATATATTTAATGTATTTTTTAAATAAATCTCTTACTTTATGTTGAGACCCATAAAACTAACCATCGATTTTCGGCTATTAAGGAGTTCACTTAGACTAGTAGTGAATTTGATTCGTTTTCCTTATGGGTATTCAATTCATAGATAATACATAAAGATTCGTTTTTTAATTTTATAAATAATTTTAACATAAAATAATAAAATTAATAGTAATTTAATTATAAGAATAACTTAATTGAATTTGAAAAAATGAATAAAATTTCCAATATTAGTATAAATAAAATTATTGACTAATAATTCTGAATCAATCAAATATATTATCAAATTTTCAATGAAAAACAACAAGTACCACCACATACCAATTAAATAAATGAATTAACATCAATTGATCCCACTTATTTTCACCCACATATCAAGGTTATAGAATCCATCCATGAATTAAATCCTTCTCTCATGGAAAACTATGAACATTGGAAAATAAGTCCCAAAAACAAATACCTTTTCCATTTGGAGTAATTAAATTGATTAATTGAATAAGGAAATTATTATTTATTTCTCAACAAGAAGGTTTTTGAGACCATATAACACATCCTTCTCTTGGTTACACCGATCAAGAATCCCCTAGTAGGTATTAGACTGATGCAATTTATTTATAAATCTTTAGGTAACAAAATAAGAAATGTTTTAAAATTCTTCTCCGACTCCTATATTGAGAAAATTTATATTTAAGGATACATATATAATCCTCATCATCTTTTACTTCTAAACAGTTATTATATCATTTTTATTCTTGAGACTCATCCCCTATTACTTCTATACAAGAATATATGTTGCATGAAATAAATTATGAAGTAGTCATCCTATGATGGGTACAAATTATTATTTGGAATGAATTAAGAGGATAACACCTAACACATTTGGATTAATTATTTTAATTAATATAATTTCACATTTCCTTCAAAAAAAACTAAAATTTATTCAAACAAAAATGCTGGGTTCCCATTATTAGAATTATCTATAACATTCTCCTTTGATTGTGAATATGTTATGTTAGTTTATTGATTTTTAAAAAAAATATTTTATTAAACTAATAGAATCGATATGAATAAATAATGTATTGGCACTAATATTATGATGATAGAGTATGATGATAGTTTTATGGAGTTCATCATGATTACAATATATCTAGTATTCTACCCTTATAAGATACTTTTTTCAGGTTTATAATCCTATAATTCAAGAAAAATTAATCTGTAAGAGTTTTAAGAACATTTTAGTTCTCAATGAATAGATGAAAGCTAATAATGGTTGGATAAACCTGTATAAAAATTGAACAGAAACACCTAATGGTTGATACTCTGGTTTATTGATCATTTGATATGAATACCAGTGAAAATGTGGATAGAGATCACATTAAATAAATGATTATATCAATTGATGATAATCTTCATTATTATCCAAAGTTGTTTGAGAAGTTAAATAGTTTTTCTAAGATAAGATTTCATAATTGTTTTAATAAATACAAAACATTATCAACTATATTAATGTAAAATAATTTTAAATATGTAAATGGATCGTGATACAGCAGGTTTACAAAATTAGTTGACCTCTTAAATGATAAACTACAAGAATAAAATGAAATTCTCTATAGAAGATATGAATCTAAAACAATGATACATTCAATGGACATGATCTCTATAAAAATAAATTCTTTTCCAAATGATTGCATATAGTTTCTCGAGGTCCATGAATCACTCAAAAAATTCCTTAAGTGAGACGTGAATAGATTCATGAAATATGTATAATGTCCATAGAATTTTTTATGTACTTAGATATCATTCAAGTATTAAAAGACTCTATGGATCATAAAAAAAATAAATATATTTGAAAAAGTATTTTTATACAAGAATTAAGTATAGGAAACTATAGAATATAAAAGATTCTCATCAGTGGATTAAAATTGATTATCATTATCTTAAATTCTGGAATGAGGTGAGATACAAGGATATATCATTATCAATAGATGGAATAAATCATTTTTGTGTACATAGGTGTAGTCATTTTACATGGACTATGATTTTGGTAAATTATATATTTCCTCCATTATTATTCATGATTTGAAAACACATTATGTCATCCATAGTTATATTTTGACTAAAGAAACCTGTTAATGATATGGATATTTATTCTCACTAGTTGATTGAAGATCTGAATTTGATAGGGTATATAGGTGTTATAATGTCTGATTCTAATAGAAGTGAATAAATCACATTTATTTCCATGTGGTACATGATTTTAATTCACATTCAGACATATTAATGTTTTTTAGGATATAACATTATAGGAATGATCAAGTGTCTAATTTGTTAATAATGAACTCAATTTTCTTGGTTGTAACATTCCTTGTATAACTTTAGTAGGAAATTGGAAAATTTTACCTTAATGATATAAATATTAATATTGGATTATTATATTTAATGAGAATAAATAATATGTTAAAACACCATATCCAGTAATGAGTGACCACCTTTTGGATAAATTAAAATATATTGAAACTTTTTTTGGTAATGAAATTTAAAAAAACATTAAGAAAACAATTTGAAAAAAAGATCAATTTTCATTAAATTACCATATTGGAATTTCTCATTTGTTAGAAATTTTATTTATTTAATGCAGGAAAAAAAATCTTATACGAAAATGTTAATAGAATAATACTAAATTTTACTTAAAAAATCCAAGAATCAAGGTTATATTGGACGTGATTGATATGGGGATAAGTGAATAGTTTGCACTAGTGAAGGGTAAATGGATTCTATTTCTTCCTCAATAATCATAAAATCATTCCAGATTGGAAAATTTAAAATTTTTCATTTTTTTAATGATGGAAAACTTTTAGAGGGTATTCATAAAGTAACAATAATTTCATTTTAATTTCAATTTCAAAGTTTCTGTGACTAGAATCACATGAATTCCGTGTTTTAATGCATTATTTGATGCATGTTTCATTATATTGTATATTTCCCCAAAAATAATGGCATATATCAACTATACTCTAATTCATTTATGAAGACATATGAAACAAACTTATAGTCCCATTGAAGTATCGAATCATGAAGAAGAAGGTTATAGTCATATTATGTGAATGTTTTATTTTCATCATTCCATAATTCATTGAAATAATTGTCAAACTAATTGTTCACATGGTTAAAGAGGTTTAATTATGTGTTATAGTCCTTTATATATTGATCTACCCCATTGAATGGTAAATGAATATTTTGAAAGTGTGTACCCATAATTGATGATTATTGGATGGTTGAATTTCATAACGATATATATTTGAAAAAAGTAGTTGGATTCAATTTTTGATCAACTTGAATTGTTATCCATGGGTTCAAATGAAAATTTTATATCTTAAAATGGATATTTATTAATTTTTATGTGGTCTATAAAACATAACAAGATGAATAAAATATGTTAAAAACTAGTGGAGTTACAGTTGAGGTGAATGAGATGTATATCTCTTATTATAATTATTGAAATTAAATATATTAAAATATTTCATATATCAGAATTTATTAAATTGATATATGATTATGATTAGAAAAAATTTAAACTATATATTTTTCAAACAAAATTCATTGATGAAAGAAGTGATGTGAAATTTGTAGAAAATGGAATTGTGAAGGTGAATTTCATTTTGGAAGGAGAAAATGAAGAGCTATTCGTAATTAAATCACAATTAGTGCATGTATTTTATGTTACAGGTCCTTTAAAAAAGAATTGATCAATTTTATTATTTCTAACTAAAATAACCATAGGGTAAGTTGAAAATTCCATCTAGGATAACCATTTTATTTGGAGATCACAATCTGTTCATAGGTTCTTAAATGTATACAATGCCATTTATTTTAGAGGGGACAATTAATAGTGTATTTTTATTCTTTATAAAGGATAGGAGGCACTTTATCCATTGAAAATGAAATAGAATTCAATGAGGGGGTTAATATTTTTCTCTTCTAATAAACAATTATTTTCCTCCTAATATTTTATGTGTTTTAATATATAAAAATTATCTAATAAAAATTTTCATATAAACATTTAGAAATTTTTTTCATAGCTGATGATGTTATAAATCCCATAGAAGAAAGGGAAGATGTTGAAGAAACATCAATATTATTAGTGGATCAATAAAAAGTTGAAGAAAAAAATTACATAGTTTGAGAGTGTTGAATAAAATAATCATGGTAGGAAGTAAGGGTATAAAATTTTAGTTTGGAAAGAATCTTGGTGGGCAACATATGAAAAAAAAAATCAATGTTCATTTGTTATTTTAGGGTCACAAAGTTGATGAATGTGCTCATTTATCTAGATTCATGGCACGATGTATCGCCTATTATGAGGGAACACATTTGGGTATATAAAAGGTTAATGTTATGGCATCCTTTCATTATTATACAAAAAATTATATTATGAAATGATGTTTTAATTATCATTATTCCTAGAAATTTTCATTTATATTGGTCGATTTTCAAAAGAATTATTTCTTATTGGTACTATGAAAATCCCATAGATGATTCCAAACTGTTCTTGGAAAGTTTAATCTCACAGATCCTGAAGGGAAATTAACACCCCACCCACCAATAACTTATTCACACTTTATAAAGAAGGTAACATGGAATGATTTAATCTGTTGTCATAATGGGATATCATTTCAGATTATAGTCGATAAAAGTTTATGTGAAATTATTTATTTTATCTAATTTGATTCAAATTGTTAATTTATGAAACATAAACGATTTCATCAAAATTAAATACATGATTCAAAACCAATTCTCCCCTATCAAAAATAAATGACAATGTATTATTCACTAGAGAATAAATTGGTAAGTATTTTACAGCTACATTAAATTTTTTTGTGATATGTAGCTATATATATTCACTTTTTTATATGCATATTGATGAATGAAAGTTTGAAGCCACTAACATCACAAGTAATGTGATATAGAAGGAGGATAACATAAATATGGATTGCATACTAGTTCATGAAAATGAAATAAATGTATTAGAAACATGTGTATGTATGATATAATAGTAATTCAAATTTTTATAATAGTATCACATAAAATTATCTATTTTTGACCATATAATTTCTATATGGTTTATAAACAATAATCGGCTATGAAAATAACATAAGAAAAACTACTTTTAGTAGCAATGAAGGAACTTGAACAATATGGTATTGTTAGAGTTCTTTTCGGAGTGTCTCCTCACACTTATTTCATGAACAAAAAACCATAAGAAGATACATATATGATGAGGAATGGATTTTATCAAAAAAAATTGATGATCCTATAAATATTATTATGTGGCATGGCTTTGCAAAATAATATATTCTTAAGTATCAAAGATAACTAGTGGTTGAAGAATGATATAACATGAACATCCTAATGAACAAATTAGGTTTGAGGCTATTCATTATTCTCAACCACATACCATACCAAAGGTAATAAATTTCTTATTGACACTTGTCCAAAATTTGAATCAAACAACACTCGATAACTTTACATTACAAATATTCAATAGTTTAATGTTGCATATGATTTCAATCTTTCAACACCCACACACTGCCTTTTTTAAGGGGGATGGTGAATAATATCTCAAGAGACAACCTAGAAAATAATGAAATCACAATAAATCAAATGAGAGTGAAGATTTTGGTAGCTCGGGATCCTACAACTGAGATTCATGTCCCACATGATGATTTAGGTAATACAAAAATTAATAATGCTATTGTAACATTCGTAGCATGGACATATAATTTTATAAAGACATATGAGGTTTATATTTAAAACAAATCAATTGAAACACCAATAATCGTAGATGAAAAAATGTATAAAGTGAGATATGGTATTACCTATTGCTAATTTGATGGGAAAATATAAGGTCGAATGAAGACAATCTAGTGAACCAACCAAGAAAACAAAAGGATATTTCGAGAGTACCTTCTCTACTCTAGTTCCATCAAAACACTTATTATCATTAAAACTTCATGAAGGTACTAGATTCAAATATTAAGATATGTCATTCACCCTATATGAAGAAGAAATATGTGGAAATATCAGTATAGATGTAGTTGGTTTAAATAGTTTAAATAAGATTCTAAAATTTGAATTGTTGGTAGTCTCAATTATGGATACATACCAAAGGTAGAATTTAATAATACATATTTTTTAAATTTATAATATTTTCATTAACATTAATAACTATTCATATTTTGTGAAGGAGATTATATTATGACAACATAAATGGATAACCATTAGAATCATGATTTGGATTCATTAATCCCTATATCATTTTTTAAGAATGAAATTAAATTGCAGTAAAAAATTGATATGATTAAAGTTGATAAAAAAGAGGCATTTAAGAGGAATATTATAAATGGACTATTTTTGATTCCTACAATGTAGGGGTAAAAATATAAATTATTATAATTTAAAATTATATTTATGTTTTCCTTTACTTAATAGTTTTTGTTATTATGGATGAAATGAATGTTTATAGTAATAAATCTAGACATGATTTTTTTATTTTTTAAATATAATGCTTGGATATCCGTAAAACCAATTACAAGTCATGTGTATTGTGAATTTGTAATTCACTAAAATAAATATTTTATAGATAAAATAAAAATTATATGTTTTGGTCATTTTTTAGCAAGAATTTTGTTATGATAAAGAGATCACAAAAGATAGGATAAATCATTGTATGAAGATGGTGACTAAATATATGAAGCCTATAGACTACATAAAATAGAAATATTTTAAGGTATATATAGAAATATTTAAGTCTCAATACGTATTTCAAAACAATTTAATTATTCTTTTAAATGTTTCTATAATGTCTAATGAAATATAACAATACTGATAGTGGTTATTATGTTAGAAAGGTTTTCAGAGATATCTTAAACTAAAGAAATAACAGAATCCCTGAACATGTAATCACTCAAAGTAATTAAAATTCTATTAAATATACTTATTATTAATTTTTTTCAAAATTATCTCTATACTATGACAATTACTAACCACGTTCACAGTCAAATGTAGACGTTATTTTGTTTATAGATGAGTGAGAAAAAAAAACATGGTGCCAAAATGTTTTATGAAATCTAATATAACTCACTACATAATATTTTTGGCACCTAGTATGGGAAATTATCATAAAAATATATTTTGGGGTGTGACACATTTTTATTGGAATGATTATATATTAATTTTGATCTATTTCTCAAGGTTAATTATAATAAAAAAGAAATCAATTTGTTTAGAATCAAATGAGTATAATATGAGTGGTCCGAATTCATACAGACATCAAGAAGAGGTGATTTCCAACTACAAAAAAAGGTAATTTCCTCATAAATTTATCAAAAATTTTTACAAAATGTCTTCAACATTTTTATGTAATAATTATTTTGTTAATTTTACACATTAGTTCAAAAAACACATCATAAGATCAATACCAAGAAAATGAGATTGGATTATTTTCGAACATTAGGTAAATGATCTATATGTCTTTTGTGACATTAAGGAATTAACCACAAATCAATCTAACACTCGATATGATATTTGTGACTCGAAGTACTAGTTTTCATTAAAAAAGATTAATTTTATTTTAAAACATAAATCACATATTAAAAACTAAGAAAATGAGCTCGGATTGTTTTCAAACATTCGTAAAAGGATCCATAATTAAATTTTCATGTATATGAGTTGACTGCACATTAATCGAAAAACTGATGTCATCATTTTGACTCCATATACAATTTTTCAATAGAAAATTGACATTCTACTTTAAAAAATTCATCAAATAGTCAAAACATTGAAAACATGATGGATTTTACCCATATATTTTGAATATATGACTTACTACTATGAATTTAGTTGATTTTATCATCATTTTTTGTAATTTTTTATTTAATATCCTAATAATTTTTATTTAGTATTTTTATTTTTAAATTTTAACGGACATTAAGAAGAAATGGAGGCTTCAACAAGGATGATTAAATCATGTATGATGATTATGAACTGAACTAGGATAACCCACTCCTCATGGTGCAATTTTATTTTTATTATTCAATACATTTAACATTCAGTGATTCCAAATATAAAAAGTTTTAGATAACCATGAATTTTGAATGAACTTTCTGTTAAAAAACATGGTGGAATCAACCAAACCCTAATATGATACATTTTGTAACTGGTATGAAACAAATTGTGAGGTATCAGTTAAAAATTTACATTTTATTAATGTATTGTTTAATATATATGATTAATATATTTATTTATATTATTACTAGAAAAAATAATTATTTTCATATACAGGTGGAGTTTTTTTGTCAGTTTCTAGTTGTTTTTCTAACCACACTCTTTCTCATGAGAGAATAGACATGAGGTTTCAACTAATATAATAAAAATAATAAAATTGGTTAAGAATGTAAATAGACATCTTGAAAAGGTGAATTTTTACTACATAGATAATTTTGGTGTCATTTTATCATATATTTTTAATTTAACATCCCATTCATTTTTATTTAATACATATTCATTTATTTTCAAAGGTCTGTTTAGATGTTATATTTTTCCTTCAACTATCTTCAATAATCCATAAATGATATAACATGTTTCTTTTAAATGTAAATGGAAACCTAATTCTTCTTGAATCCCGAGGTGTTTTTGGATGAATGGGATTTCCTCTTCTATCAAAATGTAACATGTCATAGATTTTATAGCTTAATCAAGATAGTTGAATGCAAAAAAACATATAATAAACACCATAATTCACACCTCAATCCAATACATAGTGTGATCAGAATGACTTGAACTATATGTTTGTAGTTTTAATTATAATTTTAGTTCAAAATAGAAATCACATAATCAAAACAAAGAAAACACATTCAAATTTCCCTGATACATTAGGAAAATAATTCATATTTCACTTATAATTCTTATGAATAAATATCAAAAAAAAATTACATGTAATGTAACCAGTATGACACCATCTGTGAATTTTTATTTCAAATTGACATTAATTATAGAAAATATGGCATGTGGCATCGTCCAAATTAAGAAATCACATTTAGATTATTTTGATACATTTGAAAAGTTCTCCATAAGTCATCTTCACCTCAATATGAAACACAATGTTCTCTACATGACTTAAAGTGTCTGTTATCAATTTAACATTGAAATTTTAGTTCAAAACAAGTGTCATTCAATGAATACTGAGAAAACTACATTTAATTGTCTTGATATAAAAAAACGATTTATCTATCATTTTTGGTGAGAAATATTAATTCTCACATCAAAAAAGGACACTATGTGACCTATATGACTCAAAGTTCTTGTTTTTAGTTTAAAATCACATATTAGTAATAAATAGAAGTTAAATAATCAAAAATTAGAAAATTTATTATTATTGTTAATATACTTTAGTAAAAATATCCATCGATGATTTCAAAAATTTATTAATCTACCATAATACAATCCATTGCATTTTGTGCCCATTATGACTAAAGGTGTGTCTTTTTTTAATTTGAAATTAATTTTAGTAAAAAATTAAATTGATTTACTAAAAACTGATCGAACACATTCATATTATCTTGATACTCCATGAAAATTATCCATAATTCATTTTTAACGTGTAGTAATAAACCTCAACTCATTCTAATAAATAGTTTTCCTAGTATGATTCACATTGTTCGATGATAGTTTAAAATTACATTTTAGTTCAAGACATCTGTCACTCATTGAAAACTGTGTAAAAATTCTCATATTGTCATAATAATTTTGAAAAATGTTTTGCACACCATTTTTTATGTGTAGGAATAGTTCTCTCATCAAACAAATAGATGATGTGACTAGTATGACTCAAATTACATGTTTTGAGTTTACAATGATATTTTAGTAAAAAGACAATTGATATATTGTAAACCAAGAAAACCCCTTCTTAGTGTTTTGATACTTTAGTAAAATGATCCATAACTCATTTTTGAAGTATATGAATTACACACACCTCAACCTAATGAATAATGTGACCAATATAACTCCATGTGTGACTTTTTAAATATTATTGAACATAATTTTAGTAAAAAAAAAGTTGACATACTCAAAAGAAATAAAATACATTCATATTATTCTTATACATTACATAAATCATCCATAAGTCATTTATGAAAGGTAGTGATTTGATACACCTCAATATAATAGACTATATTATTGGTATGAGACAAAGTTTAAATTATCAGTTTAAAATTGACATTTTAGTTCAAAACAATTTTCACCCACTAAAAACCAAGAATACATGCACTAATTTTCCTGATAATTTAGTAAAGAAATTCTTATGTAATTTCTAATGTGTTGGAATTTGTCTCATTTCAAATCAAAACATGTTGTGACTAGTATTCTTTTTTGTGAATATTTCTAGTTTAAAAGCTTTTTTTGTAAAAAACATAAGTGTTTTAATCAAAAATCGGAAAACACATTCATATAGTATTTAATCTTTCGGAAATTTATCCATAACTTATATTTCATGTATATGAATCATCCATACCTCAATCAAACACATGGTGTGAACAGTATGAATCCACATGTGTCTTTTTATTTAAAATTTACATGAATTTTAGTAAAATAGGTAATTGACATATTGAAAAGAAATAAAAAAATTGTAAGAGTGTTTTGATAAATTATGAAAATATTTTGTAATTCATTTTTGACATGTAGGAATCAATTGAACCTCATCTAGATAAACATTGTGCTCGGTCAGACATAGACCATATATCATTAGTTTAAAATTTACATTATAGTTCGTGATGTTTGTCACTTACTGAAAACCAAGAAAACAATCTTGGATTGTTTGTAAAATTTAGAGAAATAGTTCCAAAGTATTTTTTGATGAGTAGGAATTAGTCTCACAAAAAACCAACACACTATGTGACCTGTATCACTCAATGTGAGTGATTTTTATTTATAAATGGTATTTTACTATAAAAAACCCCGAGTGACTCAAACCTAATAAAACACATGCAAATTTTTTTAAAATATTAGTAAAACAATCCATATGATATTTTTTATGCAAATGAATTTTCCATAACTCAGTCCAATGCATGATGTTATCAGTATGACGACAAGTGTTTCATTTTCTTTATAAATGACATTGATTTTAGTAAAAAAGTTATGTGAAATAATAAAAATTTAGAAAAAAACATTTGGATTGTTTTGTTTATATAGTAAAATAATCCATATGTAATGTTTCACCTATAGGAATCATCCAAACCTCAATTTGATTCATGGTGTACTTGGAATGACTCAAAGTATCTATTATCAATTTAAAATTAGAATTTTAGTTCATTAAACGTGTCACAAACTGAATAATTAAGAAACACATTCATAATGTCATTAATATTTAGTAAAATGACACATAAATCATTCATTATGTGTTGGATTAGCCTCCCATCAAACCAACACATGATGTGACTGGTATGACACAAAGTGTGAATTTCAAATTTTAAATTACATGTTAGTAAAACACTCAATAGACATACTACAAATTTAGAAAACCAATTCATATTGGTATGATATTTAATGAAAAATTATTGATATGTAATTTGTGATATGTAGGAATCAACTTCACGACATTCTAACTCATAATGTGATATGTATGACTCCACATGTGTCTTTTTATTAAAAATTAACAATATTTTTATTACAAAAGAAAAGTGACATAATAAAATTGATAAAAAAATTGGTTTATTTTTATTCTTTAAGAAAATGATCCATATGTAATTATCGATGTGTAGAAATCAGCCGCACCTCAATATGATACATAGTGTACCCTATGTGACTCAATGTTTTTATTATCAATTTAAAAATGGAATTTTAGTTCAAAATATGTGGCACTTACTAAAGCCCATGAAAACACTTTCAGATTGTCTTGATATTTTAATGTGATCCATAATTAAATTTTGAAATATTGAAAATGACGGAATGTCAATCCGATAATCTATGAGATCAGAATTTCCTGAAGTGCATGTTTTCAATATATATGTGTAATTTTAGTTTAAAACCTACAACACATCACTAAAATGGCGAAAAAAAATATTTTTTCTTATAATTTTATATACTATTACTTCAATAATTTCATTATTATTTTTATATTATATTATTTATTTAATTTTTATATATATAATGCATGAATATGAATAATACATGGTCTGATTGTATAATTATTTTTATAATAATGAATTTATTATTTATTTGAATCCCATATGTAGTGATTTTATTATCACAAAATATGAGGGACAATTTAGTAGAACCTACTTTTGTTAACAATAAGATATTTATTGTCGTGCATGAATCAATAAAAAATCAACTTGATGCTGAGTGTTCCAAGTATGAATCAACATATATGTTTTTAGTTTATAATTGACACATTTTTATTAATTTATACCCTTATAATATTATTATATTTGAATTTTTTTCTTATATAGTTGAATTATTTTCCTATAGATAGGTTGGTTTTTCAAGAAATATCATTACTAGGGGTCGAGGACCAAAGAATAAGGAACATTGATGTTTTTGAATGGTGGTGATAATTTGTACTTACTCATGTAATTCTGAAAATAAATTCATAAAATTTTTATAATAGCCTTTTTATAGGCATTTATATTTTAATTTTTATTTCATTTAAATTATGTCATGACTAATCCCAGAGGGGCTTGTGCCATGAAAACCCCAAACCCTCCTCTAATTGGCCAGTGGCTAGTAACTAGAACTGAGTAGGTATATCCCACAAATGGGATGCACTTCCAAAAGTACTTGTATGCATGTAGCCATCTCCAAGCCCAAAATTATGAAATGCAAAAACAATATGTAAAAAATTCATTCATAAACTATGATACCAACCATAGAGTATGAAAATACAAATTTAAAAGGTAAACATGGCCAAATTTCAAGCCCACCAAAATATTGATAATGTAAAAGTGAATTCACAAGTTCCTGAATCACATCTGAAAAAACCTACATGAAGGGAAAGGTATTGGACTATAGTCTAATGTCCCAGGAGAACACATCAACTATCTGGTTTCAATAAGCACCTCCTGGTCCTGGTCTACCATGGTCTCTACCAAAGTGTCAGTCATCTTCCCAAGACACGACACATGTGGGAAAGCCTATGTAGGATTGATTAAATCAATACTCAATAGTAAACCTCGAAACCAGAAATTAATACCACTAAGAAATAGTATTATTAGACATAATCCAAAAAACACCCAAAATTGATTAGACATGTAGTCTTTATGAGACACTAAACCCTGATAAGACACATTGTCATTATAACACATGTATTCATTGTAAGACGCATTGTCTCTATATGTGACATTGTATTTGAATGTTATGTTGTCTCAAAGTCCCATCCATCCACATGATCCTGCTTATAGCCCACTCATTCTGGGAGAACCTACTCCATAATCAATTAGGTCGTATGAACACTTCCACAAAAATGCACTTAGGATATCTTGAAAGGGCTGCCTAGTCAAACGTATCCCAACACCACAAATTCCATGTCAAACTAGGCACACCCTTTGAATGTTATTATTGTTTCTTGTAAAAAAGGGTTACCCGGGTCCGATTATGGTCCTATCCGACCTACCAAACTCATTCCGACCAATCAGACAACCCGACATGGTCTAGTGGACTTAGCCCATCCTGGTATGGCTAGCTCTGGCCCGACTCACTGGAACTGCTAGACCGCGTCCCGTTGGGCCGCATAGTTCAGCCTACAGGGATGTTAGGGTGGCCCATATCCTATGGTCTATCTTGCATGAATGTAGGTCGGTTTGGACCACCACACGCTACCAAACTTGGTGGCCTTCCCCTCTCCTTCTCATTTTTCCACACTGCATCCCGTGCGGTTGAACTACTCTATCTACCTACCCCACAGCCTTACAAACATTGTAGGCTCCACACAGCTTCCCCACCACATATGTAGCTACCTCACAACATCTCCCTCATAGCCTCACTGCATACCTCAATCAATGCCATCCTGCTGGCCACAACAACTGCCATACCATGCAGCTACAATGGCTATAGTAGCCATAACCAGCTATACCGACGTCAAAAAACTCCTCCCTAATCGGCCTCCCGCATGTGGCCATCTGGGCTCTTAATATTCCTAGAATTTGGAACTATTTTAGATGTAGGTTCCTCATGAACCGATCTACTCTGTTGTGCACTCTATGGTCAATTTTCCTCTAATCTAGGTGTCCGATCACATTTAGATCCTCCTGGAAAGTTGAACTGTGAAGTAAAGGGTTCAACTTTTATGAACATGAGAAAGAAAATAGAAACGAAGAACGTAAAGAATAAATTGATACCCTTTCTATTTTCAGACTCAGTCCATTATCATTATAATGAAGAATGAGGAAATAACGATATATAATTCATTTCCAATTATTCCCAACATATATTCCCATGTTGTAAGAATGATCCAACTATAGTTGAACCTAATTTTTGGTTGATCAACATTTATCTTCAATTATAGATGCGGGGAAACAAAAATAAAGGAACAATTTCATACATCAAAGATATATTTTTTTTCTTAAGAGAATAGATCATCACATTGCCACCGTCGGGGAGATCTGTCAAAAACTATGTCCTCTGATACCTAATCCAAAATCCCATTATCATTTTCCATCAAAATAGTTATCCTAGTTCTCTCTAGATCCTCTATGAAATTCTAGGGTTTTGTAATAATATCAGTTTCCCTATCTCTAGGTATTTTTAAAAAATCATTTCACCGCATAGGTGAAACGTTAAAAATAAAATAAATTCACCATTTTTTTTATTTATTAAAAGGCCTAAAACTACTTTCTGTAGTTGACCAAGGTTAGTTGATGTTAGGCCCTTTCTAAAGTAAATAAGTTTCTTTGAATGTAATGGTACAATCATATTATTGATCTGGGAACCCATTAAGATGTTATTTCACTTTATCTGGAAAACAATGCTAGTGTGCTATTTATTATTTTTCAAACAATTTTTCTAGCCATAATGAGCCTCAGAATCGCACACTATCTTACTACATAGTCTCGAAATAATTAAACATAATATTAAAAAATAATATATGGAAAATCATGCACATTATATTCTCCCCACCTTGGGGAATTGCATCCCTGAAATCAAAAAACAATGGCTATACAAACAAATGGTGGTTATGAGCACAAATATGAGTCTCCTACTCCCATGTGATCCCCCAGAAATTCTCATTCTGCCACCAAGCAGACAGAAGAGGGCTAAAAAACCCACAACAGGTCATATTCTACCAATCAGGATTCTCCACCGGGAACTCTACAAAATCCACGCCTTCATCAAAGTCCTGTTTTCCCTAGTAAATGACATGTGATGGATCATGCATGTATATCCTCAGATATAAAATGTGGAAGATGTAATGAATCCGCTCTAATAGTGGAGGTTTATCCATTCAGTACACCACCTTTCCATCTCTATTTATTATCAGGAAAGGGCCAATGAACCTCGGAGATAGCATGCATCCCAAACCAAATCTCTATATCCCGCATCGAGGTGAGACCCGAAGGAACAAATGTTATCCCTCTTAGAAAACTGAAGGCCTCCTTAACTAGTAAGCATAAGACTTATGATTAATATTTTCTATCTGTATAATCTCATTTATGACCTTAACCTTGTCGGTAGTTGTCTGTACGACCCTTGATAGATGACTCTCCTAGGTCTGTCCATCCATGTAGTGGCCTAGAGGATCACCCATAAAAGGCCTCGTAGGGTTCCATAATGATTGTGGGATTTTATATGTTATTATAGGAAACCTCCAACACAGGTAGGTGATCATATCCATATAAACTAAAATCTAGAATGAAATAACATAGAATTCCATCAAGAACATAAATGGTCCTCTCAGTCTGGCCATCCGTCCATGGGAGAAATGTTGTGCTCAAGCACACCCCAGTCCCAAACGTTTCCTCTAATACCTTTGAAAATCAGGATGTACATGTAGCATCATATTATGAGACTATATTAAATTAAACTGCATGTATTTTAACTATTTCTTAAACCTAGAGGCTTCCCATTCTCTCTATATAACTGACTGAAAATTTAATTTTTATTTCAAAAGCACTTTTGAGGAAAAAGTGTAAAACCATAATGACATCAAAGACTTCATGAACAACCATGCCTCCATGGGCTAGGACCATCAAGAACAAATACACTACAATTCAAGAGAGAGGAAAAGCCCCACCTGAGCAGATAAACAATACAATCAACGTTCACCTTCTCGTCGCTTATCGGCTAGTTGTCCCATGCAAGAATGCACGTGCCCGGTACCGATGGAAAATGCCATACCCTCTCGATCATCCAAATCTAAATAGTGATTAGAAGGAGAACACTCCCAAATCTAAACCTCATCCAGTCCAATCCCTTGCAAGTAAACAGAATGAAATTTCCCATTAACCAAGGCCACAAAAGCGAGACCAAACAATTTCAAACCTCACACCGGTGCTGCAACGGTTACACATCTAAAATTACAGAGTTCATCACGATCAGAAATTACCACCGGTTCAAATTCAACCAGCACAACCACCGTTTCCACTGCTTCGCGTTGGTAAACCCTCAGAAAATGCAACAGGAATCGAAATTCATGAACCATACATCCAAAAAAGCATAACCTAGCCATCAAACCAGCCACTGCTGACACACGCAGCAAAACCATATTCCCTTCGCAATACCAAGGACTTAATTTCCCATCTAGTAGAAAAACCTCAAACAAACACGAATCCAATAGAAGACCAAATCAAATCCTGAGTGTCGATTCACGAACGAAGCTCCATGAACCGAAATGACTCCAAAATAAAAAACATTGCGAAAAAGAAAAACAAATATCAGAGAATGATGTGCTCCCAGCCTTTCAAATATTACTTTTGGGCTTGTGTTGTGAACATCTGATCTTTTAAAGTCTCATTTCCAGTATCTACGAGATATGCCTTTATGACTCGCTATAAAATTTGAAGGGTGACAAACATTTAATGGTGGCATGTTTCCCCATCTACATTCCTAAAAGGATATGTGCAATGAGGCCATCTTCTCTGATGCCTCATTTAGCTACTGCGAACTCGATCTATAACTGAGAGCATCTGCCACCACGTTCCCCTTCCCAATAGAATGAAACATCTCAAATTAATTATATGGGAGAAAATCTAGCAATATTCTCTATCTGATGTTAATATCCTATTGATATAAGATATACATGAGACTATTTTTTCAGATTAGATGATAAATCGGTCTCCCATAAGTTAGTGTCTAACATATGAAATGCAAAGGCTATTATTTCCAACTCAAAATCATGGGTCACATATTCATAATCATGTGGTATTAAATATCATGAACCATATAAATCCCCAATTTTTAGTATATCAAGACACAACCATGTCTATTTCTTGATGAATCGTTGAATAAAAAGTACTCAACACCATCCTCTAGAAATCGCAAGATAGTATAGCTCATCAATCTCTACCTCATGTGCTGAAAACAATCATGGCCATTCTAATTCAACAATAAAGGATATCCCTATCATGTACATGATAACAAGGATGCTTCTATCCTATAAAATTCAGTTAAAAACCTTATATAGTACCTAGAAAAGTAAATGAAACTCTACACCTCAGTAACACTCTTGGGTGGTTCCTAGGAAGTCATCGCCTCTATCTTCACTAGATCCACTGCAACCCCAACCTTTGAAATAATGTGTCCCCTAAAATGTACCTCTCGAATACACCACTAACAATTCGAGAGCTTCTTGTTTAGAGTGTTTTCTTGGTGTATTCCTATGACCAACCTCAAGCATAGCACATAGTCCTTATCATATGCCGAGTACACTAAAATTTCTTTAATGAAGACCACTATGAACCGGACTCTGTAATGCTAAAAGGTCCTATTCAAGAGTCCCATCAACACTGATGGGATGATCATAATACCAAAAAAAATCACCAATTAATCATATTGGTAGTATCAAAATATGAAATACATTTTCAGTATATCATCATCCCGTTCTCGAAGCTAGTGATAACCAAATCTGGGGAAAAACATCATGAACCAGCATACTGCTTTTAGATTATTAAAGAGGTTATAAATCGTCAATTGTGGATACTTATTCTTCCAGATAACTAGGAATTGGAACCAAAATTCCACACATAATCCCAATCCCCCATATTCCATCTTGGAAAACAACAATAAGGATTCCCAGGGTGAAACATTAGGTCTCACAAACCCCTTCCTCTGAAAGTCATCCAACTGTACCCTGAACTCACAAATCTTTGTGGGATCCATCTGATATGAATATGTAGATATCAGTGTAATCCTATGGAATATTTTAATGTAAAAGTATTCATTCTTGTGGTAAGGTAATCTTGGTACATCCTCTAGAAAAATGATCTCATACTCCTTCACTACATTATGGAAATTAGGACTCAGATCATCCACTAAACTGAGGGTCATGCTAGAAAACTAATGAGGGATTGGCTTCAACATTCTATTTTTGATTTCATCTACCACTACATGGGTTTACTTTTCACAAAAAAAGGATAATATGGGCCCCTTTTTGTGGACACACCACACTTTTCACCCAATGGAGTGAATCTAAGCATGGACTATGGATAACCTGTCCATATCTATATTGACGTCGTATGGTCTTGAAAATGCTACCTAGAGATCCAAACTATTAAGACTACCTCCAGGGGTAATGTCACACTATCAGCACTAGTGTGTTATAATCAAATCCCCTCTTGTAGGATTCTCTACACATAATGATCTAGTCAACGGTTCCACCAAAATATATAAGTCTCAAACAAGGGTTGTGGGAAGAAAGTATTGGCTGGAACTTGTGTATATCAAAAACTATGGCTATGTTGGGAAAGTCACCGATCATACCACTAATCTTCCCAGGAGACTTGGGGTCACAATAATCCATATCTTGATATTGTCCTCACCCTTTTCCACCCGGTCAATGAGCCTATCATAGACCACATGTGTGTTTGTGGTGGAAATATGTAGAAACTTTCTCAACTCATGCAGTCATGCCTTATCCTATTCCACATCCACCGCCCCATAGACCACCCTAATCCTGCCTATGCTTTTATCATGGTGGTCCCTCAACTGTCTCTTGATCGGTCTTCTGACAGTTTGGGAAATCTAGAGACAGATATCCTTGATCACTTAATGAGTAACACAACATGTCCATCAGCTGACTTACTATTCCTTGGCATCCCCACACTACTGACCATGTTTCCTAGGGTGATCCCTAAATGTTTCTAACCCGTTAGTGTAACTACGACTGTCATCATCTACCAACAGCCAAAGACTCAGCTACTTGGGGCTTGGTGGTAGATCCCACTAATGGTGACTTCTCTATAAGAAAGGTCTCCACTAGTATAGCCCTCTCCAGTACCCCATTATATGTAGAAACTGAATGGAATATCTAGGATTCCAAAATCTACCATATAAATCCCTACTCGAAGGTATGAGGCTTGGATAATTGGTCTCGTACCATATATGTGGAGTAGTATGAAATGTTAGTGATCCTTATTGAGTACTCTCCCATAGTATGACAGCCCTACTGTCGATGCAGGATATCCTATATGCACACTGATTGCAACATAGGTGGAATGAAATCCTCTCTAAAGAGATGCTCAATGTACTCCCAAGAGAGAGTCGCATTATCATGTGTCTGGGTAACTTATCTCCACCATCACTCCATATATCCTTAAATAATACTCACATCTAAAATATTTTATCTGGTCGTAAGGTGTACTCACAAGGTAGAAGACTTTGGTTACCCCCTCCAAGAAATACTTAACTATCAGGAAGTCTAGACCATATTGAAACATGAGAGGTAGCTGCCTATGGAACTCATGAAACATTCTTAGTCAGCGGGCATCGTCAGCCATTTTTTCTGGTAGTATGTTATACTCAGTTGGTGGTAGTATCGCTAGTAAACCACATGGAGTTTCTATTATTGGTACATGCCCCTATACTGACAGCACATCACTAGGTGGATCATCCTTGTGACCACCCAATAGAATCCCAGCTAGTTGTCAACAGCGAGGCATCCTAAAATAGAACAAGATGTACCATAACCAATAGAGTATATATATAGATCTAATTCAATAAGTACATGAGATAACACCCAAATAATATACGATTCATGTACCACTATTTTCCCTACAACTAGTTTTACACATACCTAGTCGAAAATATGGATTCGAGAGTCCTGGTGTATGTATAAGGTGTTTACTACAACAACACAATAATCCATGGCCTGAAATTCGAACTCGAAACACTTAATGTTGTTTCAGCAAACCAGCCTCATATATTCCTGATCTGTAAGCTAAAATGACTCTCCTCTGATACCACTATGTCATGAATCTTCCAAGAGGTCCATGTTTCATGACTTCCCCAATCTTACTTATAATAGGCTAGGTGCGGGTGACTAGCACTATGTAGGAATATCCCAGAAATAAGAGGCATTTACCTATGTAACTGTACACACTATCACATATCCAATCCCAAAAATTGTGAAATGTAAAAACAATATGTAAAACATGAATGAATACACTAATATACCATCCAAATATTAAGAAAGTATAAAATTGGATGGTAAACATGGCCTATATACCAGCCCACTAAAAGTAACTACTTATAAATGTGAATTCATATGTTCTTGAAACTCATCTGCAAAAAATAATACCTGAATAGAATGGTATTGGATAGCTATCTAAAGCCATAAGTTCACACATCAACTTTATAGACTCTCTAAACACCACATTGTCTTAGTCCACATAGGACTCAATCAAAGCAACCATCATCTACACAAGATAGGGAACATACATGAAAAGCATATACAAGGGTGAGTAAAACAAAAATTCGTAAGACACCGTGAAACAAAAAAGTAATTCCACTGAGAAATACATGAAATATACAATGATGAAATATAATAAGTATACCAAAAATAAATTGTACAGTCACCACACACAGGTATAAGTCTACAGTACACAAAACATGATTATCAGATGTAATAAATAAAACACCCAGAATCATTATGACTCGTAGTCCCAATAAAACACTCCGTCCTAATAAGGCACATAGTCTCGGTAAGACAAATAATATCGATAATACATGTATTATCAATAAGTCATGTGGTCCTAGAAAGCCATGTTGTTTTAAATTCATAGCCAGTCACAAGATTCTGATCATAGAACACTCATATAGGGAGAACATATTCATCCATCCATTAGGTCATAAGAACATATCCATAAAAACCCATTTAGGATATCTCAAAAGGACCCTCTCATCACAAGTGTCCCAATGCCACAAATGAATCAGAAAATGGATACTGGGTTGCAATTTATGGATTTTTTCTCAAAACAAAGTTTGTATTTGGATCATTTCAGGTCTGATTTGACCCATTGGGCCTGGCCCGCTAGGCCCAGCATGATTTGACTACTAAACCTTTCCCCACTCCTCTAGTCTATATTGGATGCACACTAGCTATTCTGATCCCCCGAACATGGCCCACCCCAAACATGTTCCCCTCATACCCATGCAGCGTCGCACCACATCCCCCACAGTTGCCCCGCCATGTCTTCCTTCCCCACAACCTGATTGATATAGCAGGATCCACATGGCCACCCATATACCAAAACTCCAACCTCACCACATCCCCCACTCATCCCTACCATATTCCCCAATAAATTTGTCCTTGTACATCCGCCGCCGAATACCGCACTTGCATGTGGCAGCTTCACCGCATACCACCGCCGATGACCTGGTGGTCCCTTCTACAGACCACCAGGCTCTCTCAAAGACCATAAATTGGTGTGATCATAGATATAATATCCTAGTGATCCGATTTACCTTATTGTGGCCACATCTATAATTTTTCTCTAATACATGGGTTTGATCTGATTCAGAGCCTTCCCAAAAGTCGAGCCTTGACCATGAGGGTTCATCAGAGTTGAACATAAAGAACAAAGGTAAAAAAATCACCATGAATTACATGAAGAAAAAATATCATACATTTTCATGTCATCCTCAATTAATTTTCATTATAATTAGGAAGGATGAATCAAGGATAAATTATTCACCAATAAATGATTTCCCACAAATATGCCAACCCCACAAGAACAATCAAACCGCGGGTTAGCCTGTTTATTGGTTAATCCACGTTCGTCATTGATTTAAGAAATGGGGAAATAAAAATCATGGAAAAATCACATATGTTGAATTTGGATCATTCTCATGAGATAATTGACCATCACATCACCCCTATTGGTGAGATCAATAAAAAATCTAATATTCTGATCTCTGATCAGAAATCTCGTCATCGTTCTCCTTCAACAGATTTCTCCATATTCTCTCGAGATCCTCCATGATATTATTGGGTTGTGTACTTAATCTTGTATCCCTATCTCTAAGCCATATTTAAAAATAATTTCTCTACATAGGTGAAATCTTAAAATTAATACAATTCCATCATTTATTTAATTTATGTAAATTCCAAAAAACTACATTCTACAGTTGACCCACACAAATCAATGTTAGGCCCCGCCTATGGTAATGTTTCTACTATGAATGAAACTGTGCCCTTAGATTTCTAGTATAGGTAACTGTTTAGATGTTATTCCACCTTTTCAAGAAAACTTCATGCGCATGATATTTAATATTTTAATATTTTCAAGAAATTATATCAGACATAATGGACCTCAGAATCACACGTTGTCTTATAAACTAGTCTCAAAATAATTTCATAATATATTAAAAAATAATACATGTAAAATCAAGGAAATTAAAAATTATATATTTTAAATCTATATTTTCTATTAGTTATGTGGTATTGTGCTCTAATAGAATAGAAAACAATACTAATATGACCGTTTATTATTTATTTTTCTAGAACCGATAAAATAAACCCTTATCAGTGATTTGAGTAGCATTATTTAAGGGGTTTCATTATCATCATTAATGAAATTTGTTTATTAAGAGACCCATTATTAGTACATTATAATGTCATGAAACCATTTGTTAGTAATTTTCATTGAAGTGATAATGTGATACTTTTTCAGTGTTTTTGTATCACTGATAAAATTTTAGGACTTTCAATCATGCTCTAGCAGTCATTGATTTTTTCACACTGACAACATTTAATTTTAGAACAAATAATGGCCAATTTTTTTATTTTTTCTTAGAGACATGAGTGAAATAAGAATGATAGTATTGATGAATTAAGGTATCTTAAAAGGTGACTATATTTTACAACAAACCATGTGAAAATATTATTCTTAAAAACAAATAAAATAGTTCCATCTATAATCAAAGGATGAATGGCTTAGTTTCCTAATCATTATCTGGTAAATACAGACTTATGAGGTGAAACACTAATATGGAATGAATGGGGATAACCATACAATGATACATTCAATAATGATTGAATGTGGAATTTATAGTTCTAGAGAAAAAATTATAATTATTTGGTGTTTTTATCATATTGAGATCCTTGTTAGAAAATGATAGTAGTTTAAAGAATAAATTCATGAGATCTAATAGTAGTGGAGTGTACTGCATCAAAAATAAAAAAACATTTGACAATAATTAGTGGATTAGGTGTACAAAGATAGTATCCAAGACACCATAATATAATGATATGTTGAATGAGATGAATAATTAATTGAATTATTGATCCATAATAATGTTATTGTAAACAAAATTTATAAAGTATTTTTAGGTAATTTTTTTTAATTTTGAGGATAATATAATAAAAGAGTGTTTGTTTATACAAATAAGAATGTTGTTTCTTAAAAAAATATATTCTAAAAATACATTGGATTTTTAGTTCATAAAACCAATGAATGAATTTCCTATATCAATACTTTTATTAGAGAAATGAAAAAAATTGAATAAAAATGAAGAACATGAATCTTTTTGGGATATAATGATAAGAAAATAAATTTTATATTTGTGATTACAATTAATTAATGCTCATTAGAAGTGAAAATTATGTATTTACTATGTTGATCATATTTATGGATTTTATATTGACTTAATACATAATTATTAATAAATAATCCATTATGGATGACAAGTAAAAAATGACTGAAAGTCATAATGATTAGGTAGTTATGTGAAATATAAAAATCAAAGGGAATTCGAATGTCCAGATAGATTGGTAGGTGGTAAAAATTCAAAGGTTATTAGATGGTAAATTATACAATAACGTTTAAAGTTGGCTATGGTACATTTGGTTTTTTAGGAAGGGTTAATAATTCCTTATATTTATTTAAATATTTGTACCAATGTTAGATGACCAGTTTAGAGATTTGATTAAAATTTATAATATTTCATTATAATGGAAGGTATAAAAATTAAGATCATAAATTTTGTATAATATTTAAGTGACTTGAAATAGTGTGAGTCAGCAATGATGAAAGAATAAAATTCCTTGAATGTAAATGAATCATGGGAAATGGGGTTGGATGATTTTCTTGCACCACCCCATCTTTTGCTTAATCCATTCACCCCGTTTTCAAACCCTAATTTTCTCCCATATTTTCCGGCGATCTCGCTTAGCCCGACAACCCCTGATCTTCATCTTGGTGATCCTCAGCTACCGATCTCGATTCCAGAGTTCTTTGAAGCGTTGCGCCATCTCAATATAACATCGGTGGCTCGTTTCAGTCATAAGCGGCCCTCGATTGATGATTTCTACTGTTTTGTCTTCAGAAAATGGGACTTGCAAGACAACGTGGTCATTGGTCTCCTTGATAAGCGTCACTTTATGGTTTGGCTTGATTCAGAAGAGGATCTGATCCGGGCTTGGTCCAATGCCCCTCGTCGTTGCAATGGTTGTAAGTTTTTCCTCCTTTGCTGGTCTTTTGATTTATGTATGAATCATAAACCTTGCACAATCGCGGCATGGGTGAGAATTGGAAAACTTCCTCTTCCATTTCAAAACCCTACGATTATTTGCATGATTGGAAACGTGGTGGGCCACTACCTCTGTTCTGATGTCCGAACCTCCACGGTAAGTCATCCGGTTAATCCCTGCATTTTTGTTGAGGTGGATGTTGCGAAGCCTGCGGTGGAGTGGATATGGATCACCGTGGGTGAGGAATTCCGATAGAAGCATGCCATTACTTTTGAGGCATGGGTTGACTACTGCTCCAATTTTTGTTGTCTGGGGCACATCGCTTCTGAATGTAAAGGTGAGGCAGCAGATGAGAAGATGTATGGTCCGAAGGTGAATTTTCATAGGTATCTTGGTCAGGGACCTACAGCTGACCCTGTGTCTGGCAAGGTAAAACGGAGTGCACTGAGGGAGGGGGCCTCACTCCCTAATCTGCTGGTTTCTTCGGTGTTTAATCTCCTGAGGAATTATCTGGTTTTAGGGGTTGAGCAGAAGCAGTATACTGATGATCATGGGAATGGTGACATTGGGGGGCCTTCTGGTGTTAATGTGCTCAAGCCCTCTCAATACGAGGTTCGTCCGTCAGTGGATGTTGGTGGGAAGTATGTAGGTGACTGCAAGGAGCTGGAGCTTGTGATTGAGGCTCTCGCTGCATACTGTAAGAATTATCCTGTAGATATTTTGGAAGGTGTTGAGAGGTCTCAACGATAGGAGGTGCATGATGCTACTATGATGGATGCAATTGAGGCTGAAACCCGATTTTAAGGAATGGAACTGGTGAATGAAAAGGAGGATGTGGAAATAGATAAAGGTGGCAGTATACAGTTGGGGATCTCTTATCAAGAGGATAGATTTTGGGAAGGATGCCATGCGGCAGGGGACTCTGGATAGTCCTGAATTATTGGAACAACCTAGGTGTCTGGCCCTGATTGACCCTAATTGTAAATCTCATGAAGGCCGAGGAGGGGAAGATGGCTCCTATATGGTCCATATTTTTGGATAGTTGGGGGACTATTCATATTGTGGCAAGGAAAATGACAGAGGCTTGATCAAGCCCTATTTTAGTGAGATTGTTCAGGGCGGGGGGATGAAGATGACCGAGAATCAGGGGAGCATGAATACTCAATCATGACGAAGGCCGAATAAAGACTAATCTAACTTTCCAAAGCCTATGCCCACCAAGTCATCAATTGGGAACACAGAGCTACTTTACTTGGAATGAATGAACCTGCGAAGCAAGTATGCGATGGTTCTCAAAGATTATGATAATTCAGAATGGGAATCACCTACTGCATAGGAGGCTTATCAGCATGGATGTGATAGTGGGTATGTTTTTTTTGATATGTAATCTTCTCTTTCAGTTGTGGTACATGTTTCCTATCCTTTTCATTTATTTATTAAATGGTCAGAGGGATATCCTCTGACGGATTTTCTGGTATAATTTCGGTACTCTATAATTAGGTTCTTCTTTAGACTTATGATCTTGGATCTATATACCTAGTTATGATTATGGATTTGTGTGTTCATACTACTAATTTTGTGATCATGGAGTGTCCAAGGGATTACAAATGGACCATATACATATATAGTGACATTTAACCCCAATCAAAAAATTGATCATTTCATTTTGATCAGTTCAATTGGTTATAATATAATTTTAAATACATAATTTTATTATATTTTTATTTTTATTTTTTAGTTTAAACATATCTAAATTTTAAATATATTCCTGAAATGTGTAATTTTAGCACCCCAGGTCTGAGTTATGTATCCTTTTTATGCCTTTTTATGTGTTTAATTTTTTTGTGATGTCTTAGGAATAGGTTAGGAGATTTTGGAATGGTTTTGAATAAGTATATAGGCTTTTCTATGGTCGCACGGTTTGAGAGAAGTTAAGGAAGACTATAGAGGATCTCTTGGAAAATGTGAAGGGGGGAGATAGGGGGCTTTTCACAGCCGACACATAGTTTTCCAAACCTTGCAACAAAACTGTTTGGACCCCTTCTTTCTAGGTAGTGTCATGCACATGGTTAGTGCATGGTTTTCAAAACCGTGTGGTCTAACTGTACAGACACATAAAAATGGGTTTTTAAATCCAAACTCCCTCGGGGTTGCCTCATTTCATTCCAAACATCTTCCAACTGGATCCTCACTCAGTATTTTGGGTTCTCAAAGGTTGTAGGTGCTATCCCACATGTTTTGGAAAGAAATCAAAGGGTTATTATTGTGGATTGCAGGTGAATTTTCCTGGTTAAGTCTCCTCTCATGGTTCTTTCTGGATTCCTCTATATCTATTGATCCCACTCTCTTGGATTTCTAGATCTACACACCTTGTGTGTAGATTTAGGGTTTTTGTTTCCTTGGGAGTTGATTTTAAAAAAATTATGATAGGTAAGGAGATCTACAATAGTTTTCGTGGAGTGTTTGCCCAGATTGGGGTGTAATTGCTTGTGGGTCGATGTTTCTAGAACCCTAATGGTAGGTGGCTTCTCTCTGAAATCCACATTGGTTAAACTAGTAGTGTTGGTTACAATTAATTTATTTTTCTCAAAATTAATGGTTATAATGATGTGCAAATATTGTTGGAAACCAATTTGGTGATGATTTGGGGGATTTTGGGATAAATTGTTTATTATTTCTAAATGGGGCTTTTATGTATGATTTTAAAATAATTCTTTTGAATTCATTAGTGGATGATTATGAAAAATGTTTTCTAAAAAAAGGTTTTCAATAAATGTTTTATATTATTGAAATGTGGTTTGTAAGGAAATTGATTTAAGGGTTTTCTCAATAAATTTTTGATTTATTGTAGTGGATAGGCATGTAATGAAACATGAAGTGCAAATGGTAATGGGTGAAATGGATTGTGGCATGGTTATTTTCCTTTCATATGTGTTGCACCTTTTAGAAAAAAGAGTATTGGTAAGGGTGGGTTTTTCTTTTAGAAATATATTACACTATTGAATGTTTTATATAATATGTTTTATATAAATGTGCTAATGTTCTTATCCCAGTGTCATGTGTAGGGAAGTCATTTTCGGAAAACCTACTGTGTATTTTTACTCACCCCCTTTTTGGAACTTGGGTTCTTTTTTAGATATTTTATTCATGTACATAGGTAAGAGTAAGGAATATCATTTTTCTAGTGTATTATCATGATTCTTGGGTGGCATTGTGGTGATAGGAACATGGATCTTGGTGTAGAGTTGTGAATAATGTCATAGTTCTTGGGGGTCTTGTTTTGTAGTCTTCTTCTTGGTACTTTGGCATTTTTCTTTGTGGTATTTTCCATGCGGGATTGTTATTTAATTGTTTGTTTTCCATTATGTAATATATGAGTTTTGTTGTTTTGTGACATGTATCATGTATTTTGGGGATAGTGGATGGTTTGGGTGGTTGGTTTTTTCTCCAGAGAAAATCATTCCCCAATTTATTCTCTAAGACCTCGACCTTTATTTCCATACATTGGCACCTTGGGAATGTCACATAAGGCCATGTAATATTCCCTTTCCTTCACAATCCAATGAAATGTGGAGGTATGTTACAAGTGGTATCAATTTTTTCGGTCCTCGGATTTCTAGTGAGTGTAGTTCTTTGATCCTTGGTGTTGATCATTGTAGTTTTTGTTGGAATTTATTCTTGGTCTATTCCTTTAGTTGGGAGGGTAGGAAAAATTGGATTTCCATAACATATAATTTTTTGAATAAAAGTACATAGCTAACCCTTTTATGGTTAACTTCATGTTACCAAGGAGTTTGGTACATAAGTGTTTGGAAACACTTATAGGAATTTGTAATATCATTTTCATTCTGGTAGAAAATGAGATGAGCATGTAATGGATGGTAGAAATGAATTCACACTAGGTTGAATTTCATTGGGTATAATTATCTATGGTGTTGTATGAATGTGTGTAATTTGGAAAATCATGATTGGGTTTCAAAACGTAAGTGTTTAAAACATGGAAACTAATGGTATTTTGAAAATGGGAAGATTTTCAAAACATGAAGGATTTTTCAAAATAGTGCAATATGGGAAATATCAACTTGTGGAAATCCTCATTTTACAGTTGTTATGTAATTGAAATTTTAAATTGAATACCCTTTATTGTTAAGGGTGTGAGACATATAGTTGTTTTTTTGTTGATAGAAATTGCACCAGCTAGGCGTCGTAGAGACAAATAGGATGAAGCTACTGAAAATGTGGTTGCACCTAAGCCTCAGGTGAACCAGAAGCTAGAGCATAGTGTAGTGAATCCATTCCATGCAATTCATAGTGGGACTAAAGTAGGCGAACCAAGTCATGTGGAACATGTAGTTCAGTTACGAAGATAAAATCCACCCATGATTAGGGGTGGTTTAGAGCCAGAAAGGGTTGAAGAATGTTTTGATTGAATGAATAGGATATTTGACTTCATGGGAACACTGTCAGTGCTGAATGTGAATTTTGACACATATATGATGGAATATTGTTCCTTTTAATGGTGGGAGTTTGTGGTCCATGTTGGGGCAGACCAACATGTGACATAGGATGGTTTTGAGGAAATTTTAATGAACAATTCTACCATCATACGTTTAGAATTCAACGTACATAGGATTTCTTCAGTTTAAAGCTAGGTAACTTGTTAGTAACCGAATATGCGACTATGTTTATGAACTTAGTGGGGTTTTCAACTGAGTTGGAAGATATTGCACCATTGAAAGCACAAATTTATGATGTTGGGTTGAACTAAGAAATTTTTTCCAGGATAGCGGTGCTATGTATATATGTTTACACTGAAATGGTGAATAGTTATACAGTAGCTGAGGGATACCTTTTGAGGGATAATATTGGGGGAATAATGTTGGTACCCATGGGAAATAGTGGGAACTCGAACGCTGGGTTCATGTGGAAGAGGAAAAATTATTTCCATGGTGGGATTACAGATTAGAATCTAACAGTATGATCAGTGAATCTTCCCCAAAATTATCATAGGAATCCATTTTTTTTTCAGGGTCATTCTATGAGCCACAACAGGAGAGATTGTAAAAAATAACTTCGATCATGTCATAATTGTAAACAAATTTGACATATTACATGGTATTTTCAGAATGCTTTGAGATCGGGTGTCTGTGACACTCCTTAGGGGTCGTAGGGGTCTTATGCCTTGACGGGATGAGGGTAACAAAATACCCCTCTGAAGTAGAGTAAAGTTGGTCAGTTTGATTCTTGGAATACCAAGACGCCTTATAAGGGTAATAAAGAGATGATACTACCAAGAAAACAATTGTATGGAGTTGAGCAGTTTGTGGAAGATGATCAGTTGGGACCATCCCCCAGTGCGGGGTATGATTAATTTAAATTCAATGTTGATGCTATATTTTTTTAGATACGTGTGGTTCACATTCTATTACTTCTTATCGCATCATTGATTTTTTGGGTTTACATGTGAAAATGATTCCATCTGTTTTGAAACTACGAACTCCTCTTGGTCAAAGAGAGTTTCTAGCCTTTCGATGTAGAGCATTTTGCTTAGTTATGGATGAAATTTAATTCATGTTGGATTTCCCAGTTCTTGATATGAATTCTTATGACATAATCCTTTGAATGGATTATTTGGTGACTTTTATTTCCCACATAGATTGTTATGCACGAAAAACGAGTTTTACGACGGATGATGTCATTGAACATCTCTTTAGAGGGATGAAGAATGAAAAGATGGGTGAAAAATATTTTATGGAACTTATTATTGGCAGGATATTGAATCAATTATATGATCTATCATTGGAATCAATGGAATGTGTTGTGGACTGTGTTCTTATGACAGTTCTAGATTAGTTTATGGATGTATTTATTGATGAATTATTTGGGTTTCCACCTGTGAGAGAATGGTAGTTTACGACTGTTCTCATTCTGAGTACCATTGATCTCTCACTATAGCCCTACCGAAAGGCCCCAAAATAATTGCAGGTATTAACATTGTAGTTGAAAGAGTTATAAAATAAATGGTTCATCCGAACTAGAATGTCTTAGTGGGTAGTTCCAGTTTTGTTTGTTAAAAATGTAGATGGAACCTTGAGGCTTTGTGTTAATTATCATTGACTTAATCAGGTTACAATAAAGAACCAATATCCACTTCCTCACATTGATTATTTTTTTACTAGTTGTGGGGAGATCAATTCTCTTCCATGATTTACATGAGTTTAGGATATCAAAAATTACTGGTGAGGAAGGAGGATAATTTTAAAACAACCTTCAGATATAGATATGGCCATTACGAGTATGTGGGTATTCCCTTTTGTCTAATTAATTCACCATTAGTGTTCGTGGCATTGATAAATGAAATATTTAAATTATATAAGTATTCTATTTTTGAATTATTATTGGATCATATACCAGTCTATTTGTGAATATGGTAGATCATGAGTAGCACTTGGCGATAGTGTTGGGGATATTGAGGGACCATCTATTTTTTGGGAAAATATCAAAGTGTGACTTTTGGATATAATAGGATTGTTTCCATCGACATGTTTTTTATAAGAAAGGTGTTTTTTTGGTATATATAGATGATATTACTTCATGGAAATAACCAAATAATATTTTCATGATATGAATATTCCTTTGTCCAGGTGGGTATTATCGACATTTTGATTGTTATTTATCAATATTGGCTTCTCCAATTAAGGCTTTGACAAAGAAGACTATCATAAATCAATGGGATGAGTAGTGTTTGAAAATATTTGAAGAGTTAAGGGGCCTCTTTAAAAAATCACCAATCGTGATTTTTCCTTAACTTGGGAATGTGTACGTTGTGTATTGTGACACATCAAGACCAGGGATGGGGTGTGTTATCATGCAGGGGGATCATGTGGTTGATTATGTCTCATGTTATTTGTGGTTTCATGGGAAGAACTACCCAACACATAATTTGGAGTTTTTTGTAGTAGTTTATTCTTTAAATATATGGCATCATTATCTCTTCAATGAAAAATTCATGTTGTTTACCGATCATAAGATTTTAATGCATATCTTCCCACAAAGGGATTTAAACAAGAGGCAATGGAGATGGGTGAAATATCTCCAGTTGTTTGATTCCAACTTAATGTACAAACCAGGAAAGGGATAGTCTATAAATAATGAATTAAGTTAGAGATCATATGCTCAAGTGGGGAAATATGCATTAGATCAGGGTCAGTTGATGTCGGTCATTACTGAGATGCGGTTTGAATGTGAGGACCCAGGTGGAAGAGCAGTCTTCATTCTAGTTTTGTTGGTTCCTAACAAGGAATATTTAGTTAAAGAGGCACATGGATTAGAATCTGAGTATATGAAGATGGGGTTTAAACTCAAAAGTGAGGATACCATTGAAAACTGGGAACTGTATGGGAATTTAGACTTCTTCTTTTGAAATCAAATGGTGGTACTAGTGGATTTTTTGGAAGAACATCTACGGTATTATCATCATTCCAGGTGGTCTGTCCATCCTAGAATTCATTATATGTATAAGGTATTGAAAGCATAGCCTTGGTGGGATGTTATGAAAAAGGAAGTGGATGGGTTTGTCTCAAGATGCTTGAATTGTCACCAAGTCATGGATGAGTATCACCATCCAACAAGCATGTTGTAGTCTTTAACATTCCTAGTGTAGAAATGGGAGCATATTTCAAGCGATTGGGTGATAGTTCTTCTGAGAACAGTCAGTAAACATGATTATATATGGGTGATTGTCGATCAACTCACCAAGTCGACCCATTTCATCCCCAATCATGAATCTCCTACGATGGTGGATCTATTCAAAATCTATATCTGGTAGGTGTTAAAGAGGCATGGGGTTCATGTTTTGATTGTATAAGATAGAGATTTGAGGATCACATCTTGATTTTTTAAATCCTTACAGCATTCCCTTGGGATGCGATTGACAATGAAAATGGTGTATCATCATCAGATAGTTGGAAATTCTGAGAGGACAATACAATCTTTGGAGGATATGATAAGGTCTTGTGTGATGGATTTTGGTGTTTCATGAGAGGATCATTTATTGTTGGCAGAGTTATACAATAATAATAGTTATTAGGATTTGATACATATGGATACATTTGAGTCATTGTATGGGGGTCCGTGTCATTTTCCACTATGTTGGGTAGAAACAGGTGAGAGTTTGATGATTGGACCAAGCCTTGTCCAAGAGACTACATAAACAATCATGTCGATCAGGTAGAGGATGGAGATGGTTCAAAGCCATCAGAAATCATATGCAGATCATCTTCGATGACCGTTGTCATTTGAGCTGGGTGATCAAGTGTTTTTGATAATCTCTCCTAGGTTGGGACATCGTCAGTTTGGGAATCATGGTTAGTTATCTCTAAGGTATATTTTCCTTTTGAGATACATGAGTTGATTGAAGAGTGAAAAATGAGTTTCATGTGTCATAGTTGGAAAAGTATCAGCCGAATCGTGACCGTGAGATTTTTTTGGGTCATGTTGAGCTAGAACCAAAAGCTTCCATGGTGCATGAGCTAGTGTGGATTGTGGATATTAAATATAATTTATTTCATGGAAAAAGAATCATATTTTTTCATGTTTTCTGGTAGCATGGTCAGAATCAAGAGGAGACTTTCAAACATGAGAAAGAAATGGTCGAGAAATGTTTTGAGCTCTTACAATAAAGTGATGTTTCCTTACTTTATGATGACATAAAGTGAACTGGTTGGGGGAATTTATCACCCCAGGTTTGAGGTATTTTGCCTTTGTTTTATGTTTTTTAATGTGATTATAGTGTTTGGGATGTGTGGGAAGAGGTTGGGAGAGTTTGGCATGGTTTTGAATACATTTTGATCTTTTTCTAAGGTCGCGTGATTTGATCATGTTTAGGGAAAACCGTGTCGGTTCTCCAGGAAAGCATGTAGGGGATGATAGTGGGTTTTTCACAACCTAAAAAAAGTTTCCCAAACCATGCAGGGAATTTGTGCAGACCCCTTCTCTCGAGGCATTGTTGTATGCACGATTTCCCAACCGTGCGAGATTACCATGAGACCACTTAAAAATAGGGTTTTTAAATTCAAGCTCCCTCGGGATTGCCTCATTTCATTCCAAATACCATCCCACTCGATCCTCACTAAGGATTTTTGGTTCTCAATGTTTGGAGGTTCTCTCCCACACATTATGGAAGTAACTAAAATCGGTTTCATGGTGTATTGAAGAAAATTCTTCCTGAGTAAGTCTCCTCCCGTGGTTCGTTGTGTTTTCTTCTAGATATACATCTCCCTCTATCTCAGGATTCTAGATCAACACCTCTTTTTTATAGATCAAAGTTTCTTGTTTCCTTGGGTGTCAATTCTATGTCTCTTTTATGATAGGGAAAGATATATAGAGAAGTTTTCATGGAGCATTTCCCCGGATTAGGGTGCTGTTTTTTGTGGGTCAATTTTACTAAAACCCTAAAGGTAGGTGGATTCTATCTCGATTCCAATTGTATAGAACTAGTGGTTTTTGGTACAATTAATTTTTTCTTGATATTAATTGTGATAATTATGTTTTAATCTTGTTGGAAGCCCATTTGGTGATGATTTGGGGGATTTTAGTATAAATAAGTTATTGTTCCTAAAGGGGGCTATGTTGTGTGATTTTAAAATGTTGATTTTGAAATCATTAGTTCCTGATAATGAAAATGGTTTTGTGAAATATGGTTTTCAATAATTATGTTGTTTTATTAAAATGTGTGTTTTCATGGATAATGATTTAAGGGTGGTCTCAATAAATGGTTATTTATTGAAGTGGATTGGCTTGTGATGGAAAAGGTTGTTTTCATGTTGTTAGGGACATGGTGGGTTATATTATTGTTTGATGCTTGTTGAAATGTTGGGTGAAAGTGGGAGGTAATACACACTACAAAAGGTGACGGATAGTGGTTGTAATTACCACCATGATGTATAGTGGTCATGAAACCCCGTATGATTAGAATGGGGTGAATAGGATTTGTAGATGTCCAACTGTAATCAGTGCTTTGTTGTGTGCGGGGTTGCAATGATGGAGGTTTTTTTCTAATTCAAATGGGTGAAATGGATTGTGGAATGTTTTTTTTGGATTTCAAATGTGTTTCAACTTTTGAAAAAAATGTTTCTGGGTAAGTGTGGGTTTGGTATGTTGAAATCTATTGAACTATTGAATGTTTTATTTAATATATTTTATATAAATGTGCTAATGGTATTATTCTAGTAGAGTGTCTATGGATGTCATTTGGGGAAAACCTACTATGTATCTATACTCACCCCCTTCTTCGTCACTAGGGTTATTTTGTTGATGTTTTATTCCATGACATAAGTAAGAGTAAGGCATCTCATTTTGCTAGTGGTTTGACATGATTCTTAGGTGACATTGTGGTTCTTGGAGTATAGAGCTTGTTGTGGAGCTATAGATGGTGTCCTAGTTCATGGGGGTCTTGTAGTTTAGTCTTATGCTTGGTACATTAGTATTTTTCATGGATGTATTCGTCATGTGGGATTTTTATGGAATAGTTTGGTTTCCTTTTTCATAATGTATGAGTTTAGTTTTTTTTGACATGCATCATGCTGTTTGTGGATAGTGGATTGATTGGTTGGTTGGTTTTTTCTCAGGGAAAAATTGACCCCCATTTATTCTCAAAGACCATGGCATTTATTTCCAGCCTTTGGAACCTTAGGAACATCGCATAAGGCCATGTATAATTCCCCCTCCCTCACAAGCCAATGAGATGGGGATGGATGTTACAGTAATTGTGAGAAATATTTCTATCACAACCCTCTTATTCGCCCTCGTGGTTGTGTTTCCCTCATAGGATGCATAGTACCAAACTATGATGACACAAAAACATCAATCATCCATTGAAAAATGAGTCTCATGGAATTTAGTGGATCTTATTAGAGTAAATTATATTAAAAAATAGATGATGAATATTGATAAATCATACAAAGGTCAAAATAAAATCATGTAGTTCAATTATTTTATAACCCAATAATTTCATATTAAATGGGAAGTTACTATAAATTTATTAAATTTGAGTAATTTTTATTTTAGTTTGAAAATATATTTTTTTATAATGAATTATTTAATATGTTGAATTAAGTTTCCATAATTATAAGAAAATAATGTTATTTTTTTTGAAAAGTTATATAAAAACTAGTTTTGTATTAGAAAAACATGATAATATTTACATTTGGCTAGGAAATGCAGGATTAAATTGTTTTTTAAGCTAGATAAATAATATTAATTGAGGACTTGTTCGATCTAAGATATAGTAACTTAGACCAACAGAACTGCTATGTAAGGTTTTTATATTTTTCAATAGGAATGGAAGAATCATTAATGTTATGTAAGATTATATATAAATTTTATGTCTATGTATGAATAAATATTGAATGTTTAATATTATAAGGATCCTCTATAAGTATTAGGATGATAATTAACTGTATAATTAAGGGTTTTTACATTTTTAAAATCATTAAACACAACTATGTAAGGTATTTCAACCCAAACTACTCATTTATGATCCTTTATATTTTCATTAGTGTTTTTTAGATTTAATATTAATCGAGGAAGAATATATATATAACGTTGATGAAAAATATAGATACACATGGAGAACATGCTTACGTTGGGGGATTCTATGGAGACTATCAAAACATGGAGACCACTCATGAAAGGGATTCTTAATACAAAAATTCAAGACCATTGGATTGTTGTTTCATTTTACTCATTGTTTGATTGTTTATTTATTCTGTCCACTCTTTTGTAACATTCATAATTAGATTACCACTTATGCCTGGTCTGGAAGGAGGAGTTTTATTTTGATACTTCAAACCTCATTTTTAATGAATTTAATTATATTATTGTTTGAACTCTAGATTAATGTTGAGTTGGTGTGGATAATTTATAGGCGAATATCATTATATTTCTCATCCATTCAAATTGTATTTCATCATGAAATTTTAAGTCATAATTCATTTTTATATCCCATTTCATAGATGATGGGATAGGTTTATTAAGATAGTATCGGGTTCCATGATCAGGATAACATGGATATGTAAAAAATCATCAAGTCTTTATTATGTTGGTTTCACTTCTCTTTATAGGGGCATGGATTTTTGGTCTATCTTTGGGGATTACAAGTTTCATGAAAACTATTGATAAGTCCTTAATTTACATAGGAAATTATATACATCACACTATTTTCATGGCACGTTGGGACTGATACATAAATTAAATATAAGGTCAACAGATCTACGATCAAGGAGTATCTCATTGAGTATGAGTAAACATTGATTCTTTTTTGAGATAATTGATAGGATATAATTGAAATCCCCCGATGTATCATCAATTATTTTAACTAAAAATCCATGGATTTTATTTTTGTTCTATTTTCACGGCACCAAAACACAACCCCACTCTCAATTACATTATTTTATTTTATAAATTATTTATAATAATATGATAAAAGTAATATGAAAAAATGATAAAAGTTTATATTTCTCCATTAGTGATGACTCAAGGGTAAACTATATTATACTATTTTGGATTTTATCAATATTATTTTATTTTATCAAATAGGAGCCTATATAAGTCATTCATGAGTCTTCACTGTGAGGGATTTATATGGAGTGGCTTTGTGAGAAGTTTTAAAATAATACTTTTAAAAAAGGGAGAGGTAGGCATTATAGGTAATATATGGGAATGAATTATCTGGTGTATAAGGTGATGTAGGAAAAAGTGAAGGTTCATTTATGGGAATATGGATTGTTGGTAAAAATAGTTTCTATGGAGGGTGAAGAATATGGTGATGGAATTTATTGGAGGCGATTCTAAAAAATTATTAGATTAAAATGATTGTCGTGGTTCTTAGGTAAAATGAAATGTGGAATTGGAAAGAATTCTCAAAATTCAGGTAGTAGGGAGTGACGACTCAAGTAACGAGACAAATTATTAGAATATATTATTTAGAAATTTGAATTTAAATATTAATAAAATACTAATTTAACATTGTATATATTTACTTTTATATATTCTGGAGATTGTGTATAGGTGTATTCTTACATATTGTAATCCTTAAGAATGAAGGGGTTTAAAAAAGTGCTACATTGAATCCAACAGGCTTGGGAATCATAATATAAGGACCCGACCTTATAACATTGCATAATATTGAATTAAATGAATAATTCACATTTAGGATCTTTTCTGGCTTAGAGTTTTAGAGAATTAGGCCATAACTATTACATAACAACATGAATATTACAAGTAGACACTACTACTCAGTATCCATTTTTTTCATATAATAAAAACTCTTAAAAAGAAACGTGTCTAGTTCCATATTTTAGATATCATGGCTTTTCCATGATCCCATCCTTGACCCTATTCATCTTTATGTCTTGTGGAAAACATTTCAAATACGTGGGATGAGTATAAAAAACTCAGTAAGGGTTATAAGATAATAAAATAAAACATTGGCCCATCAATAAATACAAATCAATTAAACCATACTTTTCAATCATAACATACCTTACGAAATCATAAGATTTATGATTAACACACAAAAATCATTTATCATAAAGGTTAATTATGGAATCCATATCAATCATACATTGTAGTTATCATAGATACATAGGTTGTTACACTTGGAATACCCATCACGGTATATTACCTAAATCTCATAGGAGAAACATCACGTTCACCTCTGTTACGTTACCCAATGCATTGGAGAGCTATCTCAGGCTCACCCACCCTAGGTTTATCACGAAACCACCCGTATACATAAACAATTCCGAATAAACACAACATAATCATAAAATATAACACGTGTATAAAGTAAATTTAACATTTCCACATTCCAATATATCAAATCAAGACAATGTTTTATCAACTCATTTTCAAAACCATTTAAAAAGAGATTTTATTTTGATTCAAAGTGTCCAATACCACTTTGAATCTTATAAATGAATTATCATTTGAAAACATTAATTTCCATATAAACAAATCCTAAAACCCATTTTGAAAAAATGGACATTAATGATAAATATTTTGAAGAAAAAATCTTCAAAACATTTAAAACAATATTTTAGTTAACTAGTTTTTAACAAAAAAGAGTCGCCTGAATACAAATAATTGAAGAATAACTTTTAATCAGAACAATATAATATCATGAGAATAAAGGGATTCATGATATAATATTTCAAAGGATAGTATATATACCATATAATAGTGAATTGGTACATAACAACAGTGAAGTCTCAGTGGAGTTGTAAATTGGGATGAAATCTCTTATAAAGATGGTATCCTTGAATTAAGGATAAATCAATAACATAATATGTGTGAGAAATATAAATAAACCCAATATAAGTGTATATTATGTGTAAAACAATCAATGGTCATTCAAACATATTCATTGGATGACATGTTCATGATGTACAAGTTGAACCCAAAGAATTGAAATTGGGTTAAGAGGTTCCCTTGTAAAAATTCGACAACCTAACGACATCAATTTAAAATTCAGAAAATGAGTTTATGAGATAAAAAATGGAATCTCATCACTTGGATATAAATTTTACATCAATAAGGATATATATGAACATATCCCAACATAATAATTTGTAAATTAAATGACATAACAAAAAGAAGTCTTTTATAAAGAGGAGGGTGAATAGTTCCCTTACCGATTTGGTAACTTACAAAACATATGCCACATGAAAGAAGGATCATAAAATGAAGATGTAAATACTCATAAATGAAATTATATTACATAAATAGTACAATAATGGGTAGTACATACACCACACCAAAAGAAATAGTGAAAAATATAGCATGAATCTCACAGGAATAAAAAGTGAGACGAAACCCTTTACCACGTTGTAATCAACTGAGTCGTATGACCAAAAGTTAATAAACACCAAATGAATAATAGAATACCATGAATATAACGACAATAGTGATAATATATATCAAATGGCAGTACACAATACACCATATTCAACAAACAAGTGGCGAACAGTGGAAATCTCGCGGAATTAAAAGCAAGATAAGAAAATCCCTTACCTAGTGTCTGACTTGACTCGATCGTTCTATAATCTCCTGAATAATAAACTAATGCTAATTTATACTTTATTAATAACCTATTTGATTTTTATTATTCCTTTTATATCACTCATTACCATGTTATAATTATTATGTTTTCATTTAAGTTAATAACGTCCATTTTGTCGATATTTAGTACTTGAGTCAAAAAAATGAACACCTTATAATTACAAGTTGTTCATGTGGTAAGATATAAATTATATTCAGAATTATATTAATGATTTAGATATCATATATATCATATATATCCAGTATACACATGTATTTATAATAGTACATAACATTTAGAGGTAAGAAATGAAATGCACCGTTCATGGAGACGGTAAGCCGTACGTACACATGAATGCTACTTCCATTTCTATTTCTTATTTTAATGGAATTAAAAATATAATGATACATAGTTATATTATAATTACAGTATAATAGAATATACAATATTAATAATTCCATCCTTTATATGTCCCACATAAGGTATTTAACGAATCAGATCACTTTGAGGGGGTGGCAGTCTGCACTTCCTGTAATGAGATTATCGTATTTACCCACTATGGAAACCACAACATATTAATATAAATGGAAAAATAAATGAGAATAAATAAAGAATAAACATAATATATATCATATATAAATACATTTCCATCATAATGAACACCATGAGAGGCGGTTGGAGATATTTGATCAATCATCGTTTCGTGAGGCATTAGTTTTCCATCCACAGAAACATTATGTTCTTCACCCATTAGATTGATGTGTGTGTAAGTGTAGATAGAATAATTCTCATAACAAAATACTAGTATATTTAGGACACTTATTTTGTTTCAAAAGAAAGGAAATAAAAATATTTTAGGGGTTGGAGAAGTAAAATAAAAGAAAACAATTTAAGAGAAACTATTACCTTTAATTTGGGTAACTCCCATTGGTTAGAACCGAAGGACTTCTTGAAGATTCTTATGCCTAAGGTTAGGCTTCTTGGTGGAGGAGAGGTATTTAGGAAGATTAATTGGCCAGAGTTTGGATGAGCCAAATGGCTTGAGAGGTGTGAGGAATTGGTTATAAGTGGTCTTCTTTTATAAGGGAGAGGAGGGGCTCTTTAGGAAAGTGTGAAAATATTGTTTTATTATAAACTTATGTTCGGTTTCAAAAGGACCAAAAATCATTAGAGTATAAGATAAGATCACTCATGGTAGAATTAAAATCATTCAATAATAATTGGAGATGTTTTGGATGCTAGTTTAATATTTATAATCTTATTTATTGAAATGATTTATTAATGAGTTAAACACTGCATCACTATTATGTCATGAATAATTTAATGTATTCGATGTCTAAAAATTATAAAAAAATACTATCATGTAAGAAATATTTTTAGCTTTCCAATTAATATTTATATACAAAACTATTCCTTATATAACACTATATAAAAATTAATTTATTAAAAGATTTTTTGTTTATGTCATTTTGCCTTTACATTAAATTAATTAAGGTGTCATTATCACTCTTAAGTGGCTTCATGGGGTCCCAAAATCGACCCAAAGATTCCCATGGTTGGAAATTAATCAACCAATAAGGTTAGGACAAGTGTTAAGGTAATTTCGAATTATTATAATATTCTTTTTACCGTGAATTACCTTATTTACCTTTAACCGCGGTAAATAAAAGTCAAAAATTACTATTCACCAAAAATTATTTTCATCTTAATGAACCACATTTTACTTTTTGATAACAACCATGTATGTTGGATTTTTTAAAATTCAATTTAAATAAGTGGTAAAATTTCTTTTAAATGAAAGAGTAAATTTTTTTAACTACCACTAAGTGGTTTCACTATTAGTCAAAAAATGAAGTTTTTCAGAAAAATACCAATAATTCAGCCTAAGCTATATTTGATATTCTAAATCCAAAAATAATGTCTATTTTACCAAATTAAAAACATAAAAGTGTCATTAATTATTTTTAAAATTAATTCTCGTTGTTAAAACAAATAGCGTGTTTTTTAAGAAACAATAACTATCAAAAGATTGACACATGTTTATATCCAATTTCAAGATGAAATTAATTTCAATGGCCAACATTGGATTAAATGGTAAAACTATATTCCAATTAAACTATAAAACTAATTTAAAATATAATATAACCATATAAATAAATTAGATTAAAACATATTTTTGAATTAAAATGCAATATTTACAATATTCAAAAAAAATAAACCTTTTCTTAAAAATTCAAAAAATTTACACAAAGTAAATTTTGATGTCCCCAATCTAAAGAAGGATTCTATTTGGTCATATAGAATGTATTAATGTGAAAAAAAACTATATTTAAATAGGGGTCTCCATTAAAAGGCGGTAAATAGAACTTTTAAAGTAAATTATGATTAAAATCAGATTCATTCACATTTTAAGCCTCTAACATTTATTGGATAAATTTAATAACATTTAACAAACATGTATAATAATATTGTATTTAGTTTTTCTCATTACCACCAATACAATGACTAGGAGTTAATGACCATTCAAAATAACAATATTATATTATTAGTGTGCAACGTAAGATTTCAAAGAATCATGTTGTTGTGTATCGGGTACGCTATCGAACATAGCATCCCATTTAATGTAAAATTAATATTTAATTAAAAAATATTAAAAAATATGAAAAGTGTATTATTCTTTATTTATCTGGGATTTTACATCCTTACCCCCTTTTGGAAACTACATCCTCGTAATTTTAAAACTGGGCTTGTAAACTTCATTAAAAGCCTCACATCGGGAAAAGTGTCAATACAACTATCTCCTAAAAAAAGGAAGAGAAGTACAAATGTTACCTGAGACAACAGATACTAGGATTCCACGAAAACATGGATATGGAGGAGAAAACAAACCATCACATTCTGATGGGGAGTGATAGAAAACATTTTTATGAGAAATTTAACCACCAAAAATCACAAACTTGTGATGGGTTAACAGTCTTTGATTTCCCAATAGGAAAAGTTAACAGACAAGGTTTTTTCTAAGTTACCTTTAATTGAAGAATTTATTTATGAGCTTAACTAAAAACATAAGGAAATAAACTTACTTATCATGTAGACATTCATCTTTTACTATATTTCTAACACAAACTCATATTTTCTCCAAATGATGAGTATTCAGGATGACTTTTTTTCACACTAAGAACGCTATAATCAAATTCTAGAGAATCACATAATCCACAAAATATGAACTATATATTTACCAAGTCATTAGTCCTTAAAAAAACCAAAATGGTTAGCACCATATCAGGTAATCCCCAAAAAGGATAATGTTTTACAAAAAGAAAAACTTCTCTTAATCTCCAAAATTTGTCAAACAAGATACAAATTTCAACAAAGACCATTCAATAAATATCTATCCATAAAATTATTCAAAGTAATCCAAAGTAAGATTGAAACCCAAATCTTAAAAGGATATAATCACATAGTATTCCGATATAAATATTAACATTTATCTCCAAATAACATCAGTTACCCTTAAAGTCTCATATTGAAAAGTAATTAACCTAATCACATATCCTCCATGATAGGTTAATCATTTCCATACATAACCCAAAATCAACTTATTCTTGATTCATAAAATCATTTAACTAAAAAGAATTAGTCATACAAACTAGGGACTTGAAGTAGTCCATTGGTAGACGATAAATACCATTCGCACTTCGGTTGTGGGTTCGATTCTCACAGCTTTGTATGACGCGGCGGGTTGTCACATAGTCCGCGTGATGTCCTTTTTTCAAAAACTATATAATTTTATAACATTCCCAAAAATAGATAAATTCATCAAAAATAACCATTACATAATTTAACCAAGAATATAATCTAATAACTCTCATTCTGCATCCCAAAAAAGTATTAACCTATAATTTCCTCAAATCCAAGGATCATATAAACCCAAATGGTTCTTTATAACTATATCCACAAAAGAAAAGATAATTATTCCTTGAATAAAATTTTCATATATCATACTAAAGGGTTACACATGCTATAAAAGGTCTTCTAATGTAATTCCCATCATCTAAAGATCCTTAATACTTTTAAGCATTTCACCATCCCAAAATCTACCATAAAATTTGAAACCCATATATGTTGACTTCTTATTCATTCAACTTTCTTCATGATCAATTGACTATTCCTTTCCAAATTAATCTGAAATACTTCTTTCCAACAAAAAAATCACGAATCATATCCTAAGACTCAATAATGTCAAAACATGTGTTAAGAAATAATCCATACCTTTCATTGGTCTTTGTCAGTTTCTTCATCCTCAATCGGAATGGCATTAGGTATTGGTAAATAAATATTTGTACGATCCTGGTGATCCCATTCCTGAAACTTCTTCATAGGACATGTTTTTGTATAATGACCTTTCACACCACATTTAAAACATTAAATTGATCCCCCAGAAAGAACTTCTTTCCCTTTCCTAGATTCAACTGGTCACTTCCTTTTTCCATGGCAGGTTCTTGCTTTATGACCTTCATGTCCACATCTATAGAATCTTCTTGTCCTTTTGAAACATTTTCCTAGGTGTATCTTTCCACATCCTTGACACATCGGTTTTTTAACATACACACCTTTATGATTATTACCTAAACTTCCATGGGGATTTCTTTTTCACATATACGATTCCTTATAAAAATCACCAAGGTTCAAGTGGTCAATCACGACTCTAGATATTTGGTTGAGAATAACCACAAGAGTTCTAATTGAAGCTCCCATTCCATTCAATTTCTCATTTAGAAAATTGTCATAGTTTTCTTCACATCCATTGTTACTTTGATTCCTGTTAGATCCGACCATTTACTAAAACTAGAAAGGTAAGTGTGAGTATATCAGTAAAATCATTATATAATATCTCATGAGAAGGGTAAATACTAAGATATAATTATTCATGTTATCTTAAACTCATTCACCTTATCTAAAAAAACTATGACTCTTTCTGAAATCCTAATAATTATGGTAATGTCATTTATTATTATAGAATACCCTAACCTCTGAAGTTATCTAAACTGGCCTCTGATACCAACTATAAGGACCCGACCTTATAACATTAAATAATATTGAATTAAATGAAAAATTCACATTGAGGATCTTTTCTGGTCTAGAGTTTTAGATAATTAGGCCATTATTATTACATGACAACTTGAATATAAAAAGTAGACACTACTACTGAGTATCCATTTTTTTTTGATAAAATAAAAACTCTTAAAAATAAACATGTCTAGTTACATATTTTGGATAGCATGACTTTTCAATGATCACATCCTTGAACCTATTCATTTTTGTGTCCTGTGGAAAACATTTCAAATACTTGGGATGAGCATAAAAAGCATAGTAAGGTTTATAAAATAAGAAAGGAAAACATTATCCCATCAATAAACAAAAATCAATGAAACCATACTTTTCAATCATAACATACCATACAAAATCATAAGATTTATGAATAACACACAAAAATCATAAATCATAATGTTCAGCTAAGGAATCCATAATAAACATACATTGTAGCTATCATAGCTACATAGGGAGTTACACTTGCAATACCCATCACAGTATAATCCCTAAATCTCTTAGGAGAAACATCACGTTCACCTCCATCACGTTACCCAATGCATTGGAGAGCTATCTCGGGCTCACCCACCCTAGGTTTATCACGGAACCATCCGTATACGTAAACAATTCCCAATAACCATAACATAATCATAAAATATAACACATGTATAAAGTAAAGATAACATTGCCACATTCCAATATATCAAATCAATACAATTTTTTATCAAATACTTTTCAAAACCGTTTAAAAATAGATTTTTTTTGAAACAAAGTGTCCCATACAACTTTGATGATTTTAAATGAATTATCATTTGAAAACATTATTGTCCACATAAAAAAAATCCTAAAACCCATTTTAAAAACTTGATCATTATTGAGAAATATTTTTATGAATAAATCATTAAAATATTTAAAACAATAGTTTAGTTAACGAGTTTTTAACAAAAAGAGTGATGCTTGAATACAAATAATTGAAGAATAACTTTTAATTACAACATTATAATATCATGAGAATAAAGGGATTCATGATATAATATTTCAAAGGATAGTATATACACCATATAAGAGTGAATTGGTGAATAACAACAATGAAGTCTCAGTGGAAATGTAAATTGGGATGAAATCTCTTATAAAGATGGTATCCTTAAATTAAGTATAAATCAATCACATAATTATGTGTGAGAAATATAAATACACCCAATATAATTGTATATTAAGTGTAAAAAAATCAGAGGTCATTCACACATATTCATAGGATTACATGTTTAATAAGTACATGTTTAACCCAAAGAATTGAAATTGGGATATCAGGTTCCCTTGTAAAAAATCGACAGCCTAACGACGTCACTTTAAAATTCATAAAATGAGTTGATGAGATAAAAAAGGGAATCTCATCACCTGGATATAATTTTTAAATAAATAAGGATATAGAATATTATATCCCAACATAATTAGATGTAAATTAAAAGACATAACAAAAATAAGTCTTTTATAAAGAGGAGGGTGAATAGTTCCCTTACCGATTTGGTGACTTACAAAACATACGCCACATAAAATAATAATCATAAAATGAAGATTTAAATACTCAAAAATGAAATTATATGACAAAAATAGTACAATCATGGGAAGTACATACACCACACAAAAGGAAATAGTGGAAAATATAGCATGAATCTCACGGGAATAAAAAGTGAGACCAAACCGTTTACCACGTTGTAATCAACTGAGTCGTATGACCAAAAGTTAATAACCACAAAATGAATCACAGAATACCATGAATATAATTATAATAATGATAATATATATCAAATGTCAGTACACAACACACCACATGCAATGAATACGTGGCGAACAGTGGAAATCTCACAGAATTAAAAGTGAGATAAGAAAATCTCTAACCTTGTGTCCGACTTGACACAATCATTACTTAATCTCAGAAATAATAAACTAAAGTTAATTTATACTTTATTTAGAACCATTTTCAATTTTATTATTCCTTTTATATCACTTATTACCATTTTATATATATTATGTTATAATTTAAGTTAATAATGTCCATTTTTTTCGATATTTGGTACATGAGTCAAAAAAATAAACACCTTATAATTACAAGTTGTTCATGTGGTAAGATATCCATTATATTCAAAATTATATTAATGATTTATATATCATATATATCATATATATACATTATATACACGTATTTATAATAGTACATAACATTTAGAGGTAAGAAATGAAATGCACCGTTCATGGAGACGATAAGCCGTACGTACACATGAATGCTACTTCCATTTATGTTTCTTATTTTAATGGAATTAAAAAAAAGATACATAGTTATATTATAATTCCGGTATAATCTCAAATACAATATTATTAATACCATCCTTTATACATCCCACATAAGGCATTTAACGAGTCATATCACTATGAGGGGGCGGTAGTCCGCACTTCCTCTAATGAGGTTATCATATTTACCCACTATAGAAACCATAATGTATTTATATAAATGGAAAAATAAATAATAATAAAGAAAACATAAACATAATATAAATCATATATAAATACGTTGCCATCATAATGGCCACCATGATAGGCAGTTGGAGATATTTGAACAATCATCGTTTCGTGAGACGTTAGTTTGCCATCCACAGAAACATTATGTTCTTCAGCCATTAGATGGAGGTTTGTGTAAATTTAGCTCAAATCCTTATCATAAAAACATAATAGTATATTTAAGATACTGATTTTGTTACAAAATAATGGAAATAAAAAGAGTTTAGCGGTTGGAGAAGTAAAATAAAAGAAAAAAATTTAAGAGAAACTGTTACCTTTAATTTGGGTAACTCCCTTTGGTTTGAACCAAAGGACTTCTTAAAGTGCCTTCTGCCTAAGGTAAGGCTTCTAGGTGGATGAGAGGGATGTAGGGAGCTTAATTGGGTAGAGTTTGGACGAGCCAAATGGCTTTAGAAGAGTGAGTAATTGGTAAGAAGTGGTCTCGTTTTATAAGGGAGAGGAGGGGCTTTTTAAGAAAGTGTGAAAATATTAATTTATTATAAACATATATTCGGTGTCAAAAGGTCCAAAAATAATTAGAGTCGAAGATATGATGACTTGTGGTCGAAGTAAAATAATCCAATAAGAATTGGAGGATTTTTGGATGATATTTTAATATTTATAATCTTATTTATTTAAATGATTTATTAATGAGGTAAACATTGTATCATTATTGTGTCATGAATAATTTTATTTATTCGATGTCTAAAAATTAAAAAAAATACTATCATGTAGGAAATCATTATATATTTCCATTTAATAATTATAGACAAAACGATTCTTTATATAACACCATATATAAATTAATTTAATAAAATATTTTTGTTTATGTCATTTTTGCCTTTACATTAAATTAATTAATCTAAAGTGTCATTATCACTCTTAAGTGGCTTCATGGGGTCCCAAAATCGACCCAAAGATGCCCATTATCAGAAATGACTCAACCAATAAGGTTAGGACAAGTGTAAAGGTAATTTTTAATTATTATAAAATTCTTTTTACCTTAAATTACCCTATTTACCTTTAACCACAGTAAATAAATGTCAAAAGTTACTATTCACAAAAAATTAATTTCATCTTAATGAACCGAATTTTACTAAATGTTAACAGACATGTATGTATGATTTTTTAAATTCAATTCACAAAAGTAGAAAAAAATTGTTTTAAATGAAAATGTCAGTTTTTTAACTATTACTAAGTGGTTTGAATATTCATCAAAAATTGATGTTTTTCAGAAAAATACCAAAAATTAATCCTAAGCTATATTTGATATTAAAAATTAAAAAATTATATCTATTTAACCAAATTAAAAACATAAAAGTGTCCTTAATTAATTTAAAAATTAATTCCCATTGTTAAAACAAATAGCATGTTTTCAAGAAATAATAACTATCAAAAGATTTACACTTATTTATGTCCAAGTTCAAAGTGAAATTAATTCCAATGACCAAAATTGGATTAAATGGTAAAAAATATATTCTAATTACTCTTTAAGTCCAATTGAGAAAATAATCTAACCATATAAATAAATTATATTAAAACATAGTTTTGAATTAAAATACAATATTTACAATATTCATAAAAAATGAACTTTTTCGGAATAATTCAAAAAATTTACACAAAGTAAATTTTGATGTCCCTATTCTAAAAAAGGATTTTATTTGGTCATATAGAATTTATTAAAGTTACAAAGACTATATTTAAAGAGGGTTCTCCATTAAAAGGCCGTAAATCGACCTTTGAATGTAAATTATGCTTAAAATTAGATTAATTCACATTTTAAGCCTCTAACATTAATTGGATAAATGTAATTACATTTAACAAACATTTATAATCATATTGTGTTTATTTTTTTTCATTCCTGCCAATCCAATGTCTAGGATTTAACGACCTTTTAAAATAATAATATTATATTATTAGTGTGCAACGTATGATTTCAATGAAACATGTTGTTGTGTATCGGGAACTATATCGAACATAGCATCCCCTTTAATGTAAAATTAAAATTTAATTCACCAATATTAATAAATATAAAATGTTATTATTATTTATTTATCTGGGATGTTACATCCTTCCCCCCTTTTGGGAATTGTGTCCTTTCAGTTTTAAAACTGGGCTTGGAAACTTCATTAAAAGCCCCACATCGGGAAAAGATTCAATACAACTATCACTTTTAAAAAAGGAAGACAAGTACAAATGTTACCCAAGACAATAGGCACTAGGATTACATGAAAACATAGATATGGAGGAGAAAACAAACCATCAAGTTCTGATGGAGAGTGATAGAAAACATGTTTATAAGAAAGTTAACCACCAAAAAATCACAAACATGTGATGGGTTAAACAGTCATTGATTTCCCAGTAGGAAAATTTAACATACAAGGTTTTTGTTTTAAGTTAATTTTCATTGAAGAATTTATTTATGAGCTTAAATAAAAATTTAAGGAAATATACTTAATTTTCATGTAGGAATTTATATTTTACTAGATTTCTAACACAAACTCATATTTTCTCCAAACGATGAGTATTCAGGATGACTTTTTTCACATTAATAATGATATAATCAACTTCGAGAGAATCACATAATCCCTAAAAGATGAACCATAGATTTCTCATGTCATTAGACCTTAACCAAAACCAAAATGGTTAGCACTAGATCAGGTAATCCCCAAAAAAGATAATCTTTTACGAAAAGAAAAAATACTCTTAATCTCAAAAATTTGTCAAACAAAACACAAATTTCAATAAAGAACATTCAATAAACAACAATCCATAAAATTCATCAAATTAATAAAAAGTAAGATTGACACCCAAATCTCAAAAGGATCTAATCACATAGTCTTCCAAGATAAATCTTAACATTTATCTCCATATAACATCAGTTACTCTTAAAGTCTCATTTTGAAAAGTAATTAACCTAATCACATATCCTCCATGATAGATTAATCATTTCCATTGATATCCCAAAATCATCTTATTATTGATTCATAAAATAATATAACTAAAAATAATTATTCATACAAACCAGGGACTTCACTTAGTCCAGTGGTAGGTGATAAATACCATTCACACTTTGGTTGTGGGTTCGATTCTCAAAGCTTTGTCCGACGCGACGAGTTGTCACATGGTCCGCGTGTTGTACTTTTTTTAAAAAAACTATATAATTTTATAACATTCCCACAAAGAGATAAATTCATCAAAAATAACAATAAAATAATTTAACCAAGAAGGTTATGTAATAACTCTCATTTTGCATCCCAAAAAAAGTGTTAACCTATAATTTCCTCAAATTCATGGATCATATAAACCCAAATGGTTCTTCATAACTATATCCACAAAAGGAAAGATAATTATTACTTGAATAAAATTTTCATATATCAAACTTCAGGGTTACACATACTATAAAAAGTCTTTTAATGTAATTCCCCTCATCGAAGGAGCCTTAATACATTTAAGCATTTCACCATCCTAAAATCTAACATAACACTAGAATCCCATATATGTTGACTTCTTACTCATTCAACTTTTTTCATGATCCATTAAACATTACTTTCCAAAATATTCTGAAATACTTCTTTCCTACAAACAAAAATCACAAATCATATCCTACGATTCAATAATGTCAAAATGTATGTTAAGAAATAATCTGTACCATTCATTGGTCATTGTCAGTTTCTTCATCCTCAATCGGAATGGCATTAGGTATAAGTAGATAAATTTTTTTACAATCCTGGTGATCCCATTCCTAAAACATCTGCGTAGGTCATGTGTTTGTATAATGAATATACACCCCACATTTAAAACAATCAATTGATCCCTCAGAAGGAACATCATTTCCTTTCCTAATGTCAACTGGATGCTTCCTTTTTCTATGAACGGTACTTGTTTATGACCTTCATTTCCACATCTATAGAATTTTCCTATCCCTTTGAAACCTTTTCCTAGGTGTTTCTTTCCACATCCTTGAAACATAAGTTTTTGAATATAAATACATTTATGATTATTACCTAAACTTCCATGGGGATTTGATTTTCTCATATATGATGCCTTATAAAAATCACCAAGGTTCAAGTGGTCAATCATGACTCCAAATAGTTGGTTGAAAATAACCACAAGAGTTCTCATTGAAGCTCCCATTTCATTCAATTTCACATTTAGAAAACCGTCATAGTTTTCTTCACATCCATTGTAACATTGATTCCTACTAGATCTAACTATTGACTAAAACCACAAAGGTAAGTGTGAGTATATTAGTAAAATTATCATATAATATCTTATGAGGAGGGTAAATACTATGATATAATTATTCATGTTATCTTAAACTCATTCAACTTATCTAAAAAAACTATGAATCTTTCTGAGATCCAAACCATTATGGTAATGTCACTTATTCTTAAATAATACTGTAACCTCTAATGTTATCTAAACTGACCACAAATATCAACTATAAGGACCTGACCATATAACATTACATAATGTTGAATTAAATGAATAATTCACATTGAGGATCTTTTCAGGTTTAGAGTTTTAAAGAATTAGTCCATAACTATTACAGAACAACTTGAATATTACAATAGACACTACTACTCAGAATCCATTTTTTTCATAAAATAAAAACTCTTAAAAAGAAACATGCATAGTTCAATATTTTAGATAGCATATCTTTTCCATGATCCCATCCTTGACCCTATTTATCATTAACTCCTGTGAAAAACATTTCAAATGCTTGGGATGAGCATAAGAAGCTCAGTAAAGGTTATAAAATAAAAAAGGAAAATATTAGCGAGAAATATTAAGAAGAATAGATCTTTAAAACATTTAAGACAATATTTTAGTTAACGAGTTTTTAACAAAAAGAGAGACACTTGAATACAAATAATTGAAGAATAACTTTTAATCAGAACATTATAATATAATGAGAACAAGGGGATTCATGATATAATATTTCAAAAGATAGTATATATATCATATAAGATTGAATTGGTGCATAACAAAAATGTGGTCTCAGTGGAAATGTAAATTGGGATGAAATCTCTTATAAAGATGGTATCCTTAAATTAAGGATAAATAAATCAAAAAATTATGTGTGAGAAATATAAATACACCCAATATAATGGTATATTATGTTTAAAAAAATCAGCAGTCATTCACACAAATTCATAGAATGAAATGTTCAAGAAGTACAAGTTGAACCCAAAGAATTGAAATTCGGTTAAGAGGTTCCCCTGTAAAAATTCGACAGCCTAACGGCGTCAATTTAAAATTAAGAAAATGAGTTGATGAGATAAAAAATGGAATATAATCACTTGGATATAATGCTTACATCAATTGGGATATAGAAGAACATAACCCAATATAATAAGATGTAAATTAAAATACATAACAAAAAGAAGTCTTTTAGAAAGAGGATGGTGAATAGTTCCCTTACCGATTTGGTAACATACAAAAATTATGCCACATGAAAGAAGGATCATACAATGAAGATGTAAATACTCATAAATGAAATTATATTACATAAACAGTACAATAATGGGCAGTACAGACACCCCACAAAAGGAAATAGTGGCAAATATAGCATGAATCTCACGGGAATAAAAAGTGAGACGAAACCCTTTACCACGTTGTAATCAACTGAGTCGTATAACCAAAAGTTAATAACCACCAAATTAATCACATAATACCATGAATATAATGAGAATAATGATAAAATATATCAAAAGGCCGTACAAAATACATCACATGCAATGAATAAGTGGCGAACAATGGAAATCTCGCGGAATTAAAAGCGAGATAAGAAAATCCCTTACCTAGTGTCCAACTTGACTCAATTGTTCTATAATCTCCTGAATAATAAACTAATGTTAATTTATACTTTATTAATAACCTATTTCATTTTTATTATTCCTTTTATATCACTCACTACCATGTTATAATTATTATGTTATCATTTAAGTTAATAACGCCCATTTTGTCGATATTTGGTACTTGAGTAAAAAAATGAACACCTTATAATTACAAGTTTTTCATGTGGTAATATATACATTATATTTAGAATGATATTAATTATTTAGATATCATATATATCATATATATCCCGTATATACATGTAATTATAATAGTAAATAACATTTAGAGGTAAGAAATGAAATGCACCGTTCATGGAGACGGTAAGTCGTACGTACACATGCACACTACTTCCATTTCTATTTCTTATTTAAATGGAATTAAAAAAATAATGATACATTGTATTATTATAATTAAAGTATAATATCATATACAATATAATTAATTCAATCCTTTATATGTCCCACATATGGCATTTAACGAGTCATATCACTTTGAGGGGGCAGTAGTCTGCACTTCCTCTAATGAGATTATCATATTTACCCACTCCGGAAACCATATATAAATGGAAAAATACTGAAGCATAATGAAAACATAAACATAATATATATCATATATAAATACAGTGCCATCATAATGGACACCATGAGAGGTGGTTGTAGATATTTGAACAATCATCGTTTCGCGAGGCGTTAGTTTTCCATCAACAGAATCATTATGCTCTTCACCCATTAGATGGAGGTGTGTGTAAGTGTAGCTCGAATCCTTCTCATAAAAACATCCTAGTATATTTAAGATAATTATTTTGTTACAAATTAAAGGAAATAAAAAGTTTTTAGTTGTTGGAGAAGTAATATAAAAGAAAACAATTTAAGAGAAATTGTTACCTTTAATTTGGGTAACTCCCTTTGGTTAGAACCAAAGGACTTCTTGAAGTGCCTTATGCCTAAGGTAAGGCTTCTAGGTGGAGTATAGGGATGTATAGAACTTAATTGTGCATGGTTTGGAGGATCCAAATGGCTTGAGATGTTTGAGAAATTGGTTAGAAGTGGTCTCCTTCTATAAGAGAGAGGAGGGGCTCTTTTGGAAAGTGTGAAAATATAATTTGATTATAAACTTATATTCGATATTAAAATGTCCAAAAATAATTAGAGTAGAAGATAAGATGACTAATGGTGGAAATTAAATCATCCAATAAGAATTGGACATGTTTAGGATGCTATTTTAATATTTATAATCTTATTTATTCAAATGATTTATTAATGAGGTAAACACTGCATCATTATTGTGTCATGAATAATTTAATTTATTTGTTGTCTAAAAATTATAAAAAAATACTTCCATGTATGAAATCTTTTTATCTTTCCAATGAATATTTATAGACAAAACAATTACTTATATAACACCATATGAAAATTAATTTACTAAAAGATTTTTGTTTATGTCATTTTTTCATTTACATTAAATTAATTAATCTAAAGTATCATTATCACTCTTATGTGGCTTCATGGGGTCTGAAATCGACCCAATGATTCCCATGGTCGGCCAAGACTCACTAAATAAGGTTAGGAAAAGTGTTACGATAATTTGGAATTAATATAATATTCTTTTTAGCTTGAATTACCCTATTTACCTTTAATCGCGGTAAATAAAAGTCAAAAGTTACTATTCACCAAAATTTATTTTCATCTTAATGAACCACATTTTACTTCCTAATAACAACCATGTAAGTTAGATTTTTGAAAATAAATTTAGAAAAGTGGTAAAATTTCATTTAAATGAAGAAAATCAGTTTTTTTAATTACCACTAAGTGGCATCACTATTCATCAAAAATTAAATTTTTTCAGAAAAATTGCTAAAATTAAGTCTAAGCTATATTTGATATTCCAAATTTAAAAATGATGTCTATTTTACCAAATTTAAAAACATAAATGTTTCATTAATTAATTTTATAATTAATTCCTGTTGTTAAAACAAATAGCGTGTTTTTAAGAAACAATAACTTTCAAAAGATTGTCACTTGTTTATGTCCAATGTCTAGGTGAATTAATTTCAATGACCAAAATTAAATTAAATGGTAAAAATATATTCTAATTAAACTATAAAACCAATTGAAAAGATAATATATCCATATAAATAAATTATAATAAAACATAGCTTTGAATTAAAATACAATATTTACAATATTAATAAAAAATGATCTTTTTTGGAAAAATTACAAAAATTTACACAAAGTAAATTTTGATGTCCCCATTCTAAAGAAGGATTTTATTTGGTCATATAGAATGTATTAAAGCAACAAATACTATATTTAAGGAGGGTTCTCCATTAAAAGGTGGTAAATAGACCTTTTAATGTAAATTAAGCTTAAAATTAGATTCATTCACATTTTAAGCCTCTAACATTTATTGGATAAATGTAATTAAATTTAAATAACATGTATAACAATATTGTATTTAGTTTTTTTCATTCTCGCCAATACAACGGTTAGGAGTTAACGGCCATTTAAAATAATATTATTATATTATTAGTGTGCAACATAATATTTCAAAGAAACATGTTGTTGTGTATCGGGTACGCTATCGAACATAGAATCCCCTTTAAGGTAAAATTAATATTTAATTCACAAATATTAATAAATATGAAAAGTGTATTATTATTTATTTATCTGGGATGTTACAGACTTCCCCCCTTTTGGGAATTGCGTCATCGCAATTTTAAAACTACTCTGGAAAACTTCATTAAAAACCCTACATCGGAAAAAGTGTCAATACAACTATCACTTTTAAAAAAGGAAGAGAATTACAAATGTTACCCAAGATAATAGATACTTGTATTCCATGAAAACATGGATATTGAGGAGAAAAAAACCAACATGTTCTAATGGAGAGTGATAGAAAACATGTTTAGGAGAAAGTTAACCAACAAAAAAACACAAACTTGTGATTGGTTAAACGTTCTTTGATTTCCCAGTAGGAAAAGTTAACATACAAGGTTTTTGTTTTATGTTACTTTTCATTAAAGAATTTATTTATGATCTTAACTAAAAAAATAAGGAAATATACTTACTTATCATGTAGACATTCATCTTTTACTATATTTCTAACACAAACTAATTTTTTCTCAAAATGATGAGTATTCATGATGACATTTTTTCACATTAAGAATATTATATTCAACTTCGAGAGAATCACATAATCCAAAAAAGATGAACTGTATATTTCCCATGACTTTAGACCTTAACATAAACCAAAATGGTTAGCACCAGATCAGGTAATCCCCAAAAAGGATAATCTTTTACAAAAAGAAAATCTACCCTTAATCTCCAATATTTGTCTAACAAAACACAAATTTCAACAAAGACCATTCAATAAATAGCTATCCATAAAATTAATCTATGTAATCCAATGTATGATTTAAGACCAACTTTCAAAAGGATCTAATCACATAGTCTTCCAAGATAAATCTTAACATTTATCTCTAAATAAAATCAGTTACTCGTAAAGTCTCATATTGAAAAGTAATTAACCTAATCACATATCCTCCATGATAGGTTAATCGTTTCCATAGATAACCCAAAATCAACTTATTCTTGATTCATAAAATCATCTATCTAAAAAGAATTATTCATACAAACCAGGGACTTCAAATAGTCTAGTGGTACGCGATAAATACCAGTCACACTTTCGTTGTGGGTTTGGTTCTCACAGATTTGTCCGACACGATGGGTTGTCACACGGTCAACGTGTTGTCCTATTTTTTCAAAATCTATATAATTTTATAACATTCCCGAAAAGAGATAAATTCATCAAAAATAACCATAAGGTAATTTTACCAAGAATGATATCTAATAACTCTCATTTTGCATCCCAAAAAAAGTATTAACCTATAATTTCCTCAAATTCAAGGATCATATAAACCCAAATGGTTCTTTATAACTATATCCACAAAAGAAAAGATAATTATTCTAGGAATAAAATTTTCATATATCAAACGTCAGGGTAACACATTCTATAAAAAGTTGTCTAATGTAATTCCCATCATTGAAAGAGCCTTAATACTTGTAGGCATTTCACCATCCTAAAATCTACCATAACACTTGGATCCCATATATGTTTACATCTTACTCATTCAACTTTATTCATTATCCATTAACCATTCCTTTTTTAATTATTCTGAAATAATTCTTTCCTACCAAAAATAATCACAAATCATATCCTAAGATTCAATAATGCCAAAACATATGGTAAGAAATAATCCATACCTTTCATTGGTCATTGTCAGTTTCTTCACCCTCAATCGGAATGGCATTAGGTATTGGTAAATAAATATTTTTATGATCCTGGTGATCCCATTCTCGAAACTTCTTCATAGGAAATGTGTTTGTATAATGACTATGCAAACCACATTTAAAACATTCAATTGATCCCTCATAAATAACTTCTTTCCCTTAACTAGAGTCAACTAGATGCTTCCTTTTTTCATGGCAGGTTCTTGCTTTATGAACTTCATTTTCACATTTATAGCATCTTCATTTCCCTTTGAAACATTTACCTAGGTGTTTATTTCCACATCCTTGACACATAGGTTTTGGAACATACATTCCTTTATGATTATTATCTAAAATTTTGTGGGGATTTTTTTTGCATATACGATGCCTTATAAAAATCAACAACGTTCAAGTGGTCAGTCATGACTCCAGATAGTTTGTTGAGAATAACCACAAGAGTTCTCATTGAAGCTCCCATTTTATTCAATTGCTCATTCAAAAAACCCTCATATTTTTCTTTGCATCCATTGTTACTTTGATTCCTGCTAGATCCAACCATTGACTAAAAACAGAAAGGTAAGTGTGAGTATATCAGTAAAATCATCATATAATATCTTATGAGGAGGGTATAAAATAAGATATAATTATTCATGTTATCTTAAACTCATTCAAATTATCTAAAAAAATTATGACTCTTTCTAAAATCCTAACCATTATGTTAATGTCACTTATTCTTAAAGAATACCCTAACCTCTAAAGTTATCTAAACTGACCTCTGATTCAAACTATAAGGACCCGACCTTATAACAGTACATAATATTGAATTAAATGAATAATTCACATTAAGGATCTTTTCTGGTTTATATTTTTATATAATTAGGCCATACCTATTACATAACAACTTGAATATTACAATTAAACACTACTACTCAGTATCCATTTTTTTCATAAAATAAAAACTCTTAAAAAACATGTCTAGTTCTATATTTTAGATAGCATGACTTATCCATGATCCCATCCTTGACCATATTCATCTTTAAGTCCTATAGAAAACATTTCAAATACTTGGGATGAGCATAAAAAGCTCAGTAACGGTTATAAAATAATAAAGGAAAACATTATCCCATCAATAAATACAAATCAATGAAACCATACTTTTCAACCATAACATAACTTATGAAATCATAAGATTTATGAACAACACACACAAATCATAAATCATAAATGTTACTTATGGCATCCATATAAATCGTAAATTGTATCTATCACAGCTATATAGGGAGTTACACATGGAATACCCATCCCAGTATATTCCCTAAATCTCTTAGGATAAACATCACATTCACCTCCATTACGTTAGACAATACATTGAAGAGCTATCTCAGTCCCACCCACCATAGGTTTATCATGAAACCACCCATATACGTAAACAATTCCCAATAACCATAACATAATAATAAAATATAACACATGTATAAAGGATAGATAACATTTCCACATTCCAATATATCAAATCAAGACAATGTTTTATCAAATCATTTTCAAAACCATTTAAAAAGAGATTTTTTTGAATCAAAGTGTCCCAAACCACTTTGAAGATTTTAAATGAATTATCATTTGAAAACATTAATTTCCAAATAAACAAATCCTAAAACCCATTTTTAAAACATGGAAATTAATGAGAAATATTTAGAAGAATAAATCATTAATACATTTAAAACAATATTTTAGTTAATGATTTTTTAACAAAAAAGAGAGTCGCTTGAATACAAATAATTGAAGAATAAATTTTAATCAGTACATTATAATATCATGAGAATAAAGGGATTAATGATATAATATTTTAAAGGACAGTATATACACCATATATGGGTGAATTGGTGCATAAAAATATTGAAGTCTTAGTGGAAATGTAAATTGGGAGGAAATCTCTTATAAAGATGGTATCCTTAAATTAAGGATAAATAAATCACATAATTATGTGTGAGAAATATAAATACACCAAATATTAGTGTATATTAAGTTTAAAACAATCAGTGGTCATTAACACATATTCATTGGATGACATGTTCAAGAAGTACAAGTTGAACCCAAAGAATTGAAATTAGGTTAAGAGGTTCATTTGTAAAAATTTAACATCCTAACGACGTCACTTTAAAATTACAAAAATTAGTTGATGATATAAAAAATGGAATATAATTACCTGGATATAATGTTTACATCAATAAGGATATAGAAGAACATATCACTATATAATAATATTTAAACTAAAAGACATAACAAAAAGAAGTCTTTTATAAAGAGGTGGGTGAATAGTTCCCTTACCGATTTGGTAACTTATAAAACATTAGCCACAATGAAAGAAGGATCATACAATGAAGATGTAAATAGTCATAAATGAAATTATATTACATAAATAGAACAATCATGGGTAGTACATACACCACACAAAAGGAAATAGTGGCAAATATAGCACAAATCTCACTGGAATAAAAAGTGAGACGAAACCCTTTACCACGTTGTAATCAACTGAGTCGTATGACCAAAAGTTAACAAAAACTAAATGAATCATAGAATACCATGAATATAATAAGAATAATTATAATATATATCAAATGGTAGTACACAATACACCACAAAAATGTATAAGTGGCAAATGATGGAAATCTCATGGAATTAAAAGGGAGATAAGAAAATCCCTTACCTTGTGTCTGACTTGACACGATCGTTCTTTAATCACCTGAATAATAAAATAAAGTTAATTTATACATGAATAAGAAAATTATTAAAGTTTATTATTCCTTTTATATCACTTATTACCATGTTATAAATATTATGTTTTTATTTAAGTTAATAACATCAATTTTGTCGATATTTGGTACTTGAGTCGAAAAAATGAACACATTATAATTAAAAGTTGTTTATGTGGTAAGATATCCACTATATTCAGAATGATATTAAGGATTTAGATATCATATATATCATATATATCCAGTATATACATTTATTTATAATAGTACATAACATTTACAGATGAGAAGTGAAATGCACCGTTCATGGAGACGGTAAGTCGTATGTACGCATGAACACAACTTCCATTTCTATTTATTATTTTAATGGAATTAAAAAACTAATGATAGATAGTTATATTATAATTACATTATAATATCATATGAAATATTAGTAATACCATCTTTTATACATCCGACATAAGGCATTTAACAAGTCATATCACTTTGAGGGGGCGGTAGTCCGCATTTCCCCTAAAGAGATTATCGTATATACCCACTATGGAAACCATAATGTATTTATATAAATGAAAAAATACATAATAATAAAGAAAAAATAAGCATAATATATATCATATATAAATAAATTGACATCATAATGGCCACCATGAGAGGCGGTTGGAGATATTTGAATAGTCATCGTTTCGTGAGGCGTTATTTTTCCATCCACATAAACATTATGTTCTTCACCCATTAGATGGATGTGTGTGTAAGTGTAGCTCAAATACATCTCATAAAAACATACTAGTATATTGAGGATACTGATTTTGTTACAAAATAAAGTAAATAAAAAGATTTTAGGGGTTGGAGAAGTAAAATAAAACAAAATAATTTAAGAGAAAATGTTCCTTTTAATTTGGGTAACTCCCTTTGGTTTGAACCAAATGACATCTGAAGTGCCTTATGCCTAATTGAAGGCTTCTAGGTGGAGAAGAGGGATGTAGGTAGCTTAATTTGGCAGAGTTTGGACGACCCAAATGGCTTGATAGGTGTGAGAAATTAGTTAGAAGTGGTCTGCTTTTATACGGGAGAGGAGGGGCTCTTTAGGAAAGTGTGAAAATATTATTTTATTATAAACTAATATTCGGTTTCAAAAGGTCCAAATATCATTATAGTGTAATATAAGATGACTAATGGTCGAAATAAAATCATCCGATAAGAATTTGGTAGCTTTTGGATGCTATTTTGATATTTATAATCTTATTTATTTAAATGATTTATTAATGAGGTAAACACTGCATCATTATTGTGTCATGAATAATTTAATTTATTCGATATCTAAAAATTATAAAAAAAATTTCTATCATGTAGGAAATCATTATATATTTCCATTTAATAATTATAGACAAAACTATTCTATATATAACACCATATATAAATTAATTTAATAAAAGATTTTTGTTTATGTCATTTTTGCCTTTACATTAAATTAATTAATCAAAAGTGTCATTATCACTCTTAATTGTCTTATGGGGTCCCAAAATCGACCCAAAGATTCCCATGGTCGACCATGACTCAACCAATAATGTTAGGACAAGTTTTAAGGTAATTGGGAATTTTTATTATATTCTTTTTACCTTGAATTACCCTATTTACCTTTAACCGTGGTAAATAAAAGTCAAAAGTTACTATTCACCAAAAATTATTTTCACCTTAATGAACAACATTTTACATCTTGATAACAAAATTTTTTTAGGATTTTTAAAATTCAATTCACAGAAGTGTTAAAATTTCATTTAAATGAAAAAGTCAGTTTTTTAAACTACCACTAATTGGTTTCACAATTTATAAAAAATTGACGTTTTTCCGAAAAATACCAAAAATTCAGCCTAACCTATATTTGATATTCCAAATTAAAAAATGATGTCTATTTTAACAAATTCAAAATATAAATTTGTCATTAATTAATTTTATTATTAAATCTCGTTTTTAAAACAAATAGCGTGTTTTTAAGAAACAATAACTACCAAAAGATGGACACTTGTTTCTGTCCAATTTCAAAGTGAAATTAATACCAATGTCCAAAATTGGATTAAATGGAGAAAATATATTCTAATTAAACCTTAAAACCAATTGTAATGATAATCTATCCATATAAATGAATTATATTAAAACATATTTTTGAATTAAAATAAAATATTTACACTAATCATAAAAAATGAACTTTTTCAGAAAAAATCCAAAAATTTACACAAAGTAAATTTTGATGTCCCAACTCTAAATAAGGATTTTATTTTTTCATATATAATGTATTAAAGTTTCCAAAAATATATTTATTGAGGGTTCCCCAATAAAAGGCGTTAAATATTCCTTTTAATGTAAATTTTGCTTAAAATTAGATTCATTCAAATTTTAAGCCTCTAAAATTTATTGGATAAATGTAATTACATTTAACAAACTTGTATAAAAATATTGAATTTATTTTTGTTCATTCCATCCAACAAAATCACTATGAGTTCACAACAATTTAAAATAATATTATTATGTTTTTAGTGTGCAACGTAAGATTTCAAAGAAACATGTTGTCGTGTATCAGGTATGCTACCGAACATAACATCCCCTTTAATGTAATATAAATATTCAATTCACAAATATTAATAAATATTAAAGTGTATTATTCTATATTTATATGGGATGTTACATCCTTCCCCCCTTTTGGAAATTGCGTCCTCGCAATTTTAAAACCGGGCTTGGAAACTTCATTAAAAGCCCCACATCGGAAAAAGAGTCAATACAAATATCACATTAAAAATAGGAAGAGAAGTACAAATGTTAACAGAGACAACATATACTAGGATTCCATGAAAACATGGATATGGAGGAGAAAACAAACCATCATGTTCTGATGTAGAGTGATAGAAAACATGTTTAGGGGAATGTTAACCACCAAAAAATAACAAACTTGTGATGGGTTAAACAGTCTTTCATTTCCCAGTAGGAAAATTTAACATACAAGGTTTATGTTTTTAGTTAATTTTCATTGAAAAATTTATTTATGAGATTAATTAAAAATGTAAGGAAATATACTAACTTGTCATGTAGACATTCATCTTTTACCTGATTTCTAACACAAACTCATATTTTCTCCAAACGATGTTTATTCAGGACGACTTTTTTTAACATTAAGAACGCTATAATCAACATCGAGAGAATCACATAATCCAAAAAAGATGAAATATATATTTCCCATGTCTTTAGAACTTAACAAAAACCAAAATGGTTAGCACCAAATTAGTTAATCCCCAAAAAGGATAATCTTTTACAAAAACGAAAAACTACTCTTAATATCGAAAATTTGTCAAACAAAACACAAATTTCAACAATGACCATTCAATAAACAGATATCAATAAAATTCATCAAAGCAATCCAAAGTAAGAATGAATCACAAATCTCAAATGTATCTAATCACATAGTCTTCCAAGATAAATCTTAACATTTATCTCCAAATAACATCAGTTACTCTTAAGGTCTCATAATGAAAAGTAATTAACCTAATCACATATCCTCCATGATAGGTTAATAATTTCCATAGATAACCCATAATCAACTTATTCTTTATTAATAAAATCACTAAACTAAAAATAATTGGTCATACAAACCAGGTACTTCACGTAGTCCAGTGGTAGGTGATAAATACCAGTCACACTTTTGTTGTGGGTTCGAATCTCGTAGCTTTGTCCGACGCGACGGGTTGTTACACGGTCTGCGTGTTGTCCATTTTTTTCAAAAACTATATAATTTTATAACATTCACAAAAATATATAAATTCATCAAAATAACCATATCGTAATTTAACCAATAAGGTTATCTAATAACTCTCATTTTTCATCGCAAAAAAGTATTAACCTATAATTTCCTCAAACTCAAGGATCATATAAACCCAAATGGTTCTTTATAACTATATTCATAAAAGAAAAGATAATTATTCCTTGAATAAAATTTTTATATATCAAATTTCATGGTTACACATTCTATAAAAAGTATTCTAATGTTATTCCCATCATCGAAAGAGCCTTAACACGTTTAAGCATTTCACCATCATAAAATCCACCATAACACTTGAATCCCATATATTTTTACTTCTTGCTCATTCAACTTTATTCATTATCCATTAATAATTCCTTAAAAAATTATTTTGAAATACATCTTTCCTACAAAAAAAATCACAAATCATATCCTAAGATTCAATAATGTCAAAACATATGTTAAGAAATAATCCATACCTTTCATTTTTCATTGTCAGTTTCTTCATTCTCAATTGGAATGGCATTAGGTATTGGTAAATAAATATTTGTATGATCCTGGTGATCCCATTACCGAAACTTCTTCATAGGACATGCATTTTTATAATTACCATGCACACCACATTTAAAACATTCAATTGATCCCTCAAAAAGAACTTCTTTCCATTTTCTAGAGTCAATTGGATGCTTCCTTTTTCTATGGAATGTTCTTGCTTTATGACCTTAATTTCCACATCTATAGAATCTTCCTGTTCCTTTGAAACATTTCCCTAGGTGTTTATTTCCACATCCTTGACACATAGGTTTTTGAACATACATACCTCTATGATTATTACCTGAACTTCCGTGGGGATTTGTTTTTCTCATATATGATTTCTTATAAAAATCACCAAGGTTCATGTGGTCAATCATGACTCTAAATAGTTGGTTGAGAATAACCTCAGAAGTTCTTGTTGAGGATCCCATTTCATTCAATTGCACATTCAGAAAACCATCATAGTTTTATTCACATCCATTGATACTTTGATGCCTTCAAGATCCAACCATTGACTAAAACCAGAAAGGTAAGTGTGAGTATATTAGTAAAATCGTCATATAATATCTTATGATGAGGGTAAATACTAAGATATAATTATTCATATTATCTTAAACTCGTCCACCTTATCTAAAAAAGACTATGACTCTTTCTCTTGTTTTTTGGGCAGGGGAAATGCCATTCTAGCAGAGGCCCGGGCTCTTCTCACAGGACATTCCTTGTGCATTCAGGAGGAGGTTTCCATCTCGGAAGTGGAGGTGGACTCACTTGTACTCCTAAATTGCCTCAAAGAAAAACGCTCTACACCATGGTCCATAGAGTACGTGATCAGGAACTGTCGTCATATGCTTGGTCATAACATTACTCTTTCTCACATTTATCGAGAGGGGAACAAGGTTGCAGATTTTTTGGCCTCCATGGCTGACCATAGTTCCACAGACGCACAAATTTTACGGATTAACAGTTTGAAGGCGGAATGTGTTGATTTGATAAGAGGGGATGCCCTTGGTTTGAATTTCTTTAGACCTCCGTAGTCCTCTTTGTGAATTTTCTTCTTCTCTTAATAAAAAATTTACTTTGGATGGACAAGCCGACACTACTACTCAGTATCCATTTTTTTCATAAAATAAAAACACTTAAAAAGAAACATGTCTAGTTCCATATTTCAGGTAGAATGAATTTTCTATGATCCCATCCTTGACCCTATTCATATTTAAGTCCCGTGGAAGTCATTTCAAATACTTGGGATGAGCATAAAAAGCTCAGTAAGGGTTCTAAAATAATAAAGGAAAACATTAGCACGTCAATAAATACAAATCAATGAAACCATACTTTTTAATCATAACATACCTTACAAAATCATAAGATTTATGAATAACACATAGAAATCATAAATCATAAAGGTTACTTATGGAATCCATAATAAACTTTCATTGTAGCTATCACAGCTACATAGGGATTTACACTTGGAATAACTATCATGTTATATTCCCAAAATCTCTTAGGAGAAAATCACATTCACCTCCGTCACGTTAACCAATGCATTGGAGAGTTATCTCGGGCTCACCCGCCCTAGGTTAATCACGGAACCACCCGTATACATAAAAAATTCCCAATATCCATATCATAATCATAAAATATAACACATTTATAAAGGAAAGAAACATTTACACATTCCAATATATCAAATCAAGATAATGTTTTATCAAATCATTTTCAAAACCATTTAAAAAGAGATTTTTTTTGAATAAAACTGTCCCAAACCAGTTTGAAGCTTTTAAATGAATTGTGATTTGAAAAAATTAATGTCCATATAAAAAAATCCTAAAACCCATTTTTAAAATATGGACATTAATGAGAAATATTTATAAGGATAAATCTTTAAAAAATTTAAAACAATATTTTAGCTTAGAAGTTTTTAACAAAAAGAGAGACACTTGAATACAAATAATTGAAGAATAACTTTTAATCAAGACATTATAATATCATGGGAATAAAGTGATTCATGATATAATATTTCAAAGGACAATATATACACCATATAATAGTGAGTTGGTGCATAACAACAATTAAGTCTCAGTGGAAATATAAATTGGGATGAAATCTCTTATAAAGATGGTATCATTAAATTAAGGATAAATCAATCACATTATTCTGTGTGAGAAATATAAATACACTCAATATAAGTGTATATTAAGTGTAAAATAATCAGTTGTTATTCATAAATATTCGTAGGATTACATGTTCAAGAAGTACGAGTTGAACCCAAAAAATTGAAATTGGGTTAAGAGGTTCCTTTTTAAAAATTCGACAGCCTAACGGCGTCAGATTAAAACTCAGAGAAATAGTTGATGAGATAAAAAAGGGAATCTCATAACTTGGATATAAGTTTTACATAAATAAGTATATATAAGATCATATACAAACATAATAATATGTAAATTAAAATACATAACAAAATGAAGTCTTTTATTAAGAGGAGGGTGAATAGTTCACTTACCGGTATGGTAACATACAAAACATAGGCCACATGAAAGAAGGATCATACAATGAAGATGTAAATACTCATGAATGAAATTATATTACATAAATAGGATAATCATGGGCAGTACATACACCACACAAAAGGAAAAAGTGTCAAATATAGCATGAATCTCACGAGAATAAAAAGTGAGACGAAACCCTTTAACACATTGTAATCAACTGAGTCGTACGACCAAAAGTTAATAACCACCAAATTAATCACAAAATACCATGAATATAATGATAATAATGATAATATATATAAAATTTCAGTACACAATACAACACTTTCAATGAATAAGTGGAGAACAATGGAAATCTCACGGAATTAAAAGTGATATAAGAAAAACCCTTACCTTGTGTCCGACTTGAATTGATCGTTCTTTAATCCCCTGAATATTAAACTAAATTAAATTTATACTTTCTTAAGAACCTTTTTCATGTTTATTATTCCTTTTATATCACTTATTACCACGTTATAAATAATATGTTATCATTTAAGTTAATAATGTCCATTTTGTCGATATTTGGTACATGAGTCAAAAAAATGAACACTTTATAATTACAAGTTGTTCATGTGGTAATATATAAATTATATTAAGAATGATATTAATGATTTAGATATCATATATATCATATATATCTCGTATATACATGTATTTATAATAGTACAAAACATTTAGAGGTAAGAAATGAAATGCACCATTCATGGAGACCGTAAGCCGTACGTACGCATGGACGCTACATCCATTTCTATTTCTTATTTTAATGGAATTAAAAACATAATGATACAAAGTTAAATTATAATTCCAGTATAATATCATATAAAATATTATTAATTACATAATTTATACATCCCACATATGAAATTTAACAAGTCATATCACTTTGATGGGGCGGTAGTCCGCACTTCCTCTAATGAGATTATCGTATTTACCCACTATAGAAACCATAAAGTATTTATATAAATGAAAAAATACAGAAGAATAAAGAAAAAATAAACATAATATATATCATATATAAATACAGGGCCATCATAATGACCACCATGAGAGGCGGTTGGAGATATTTGAACAATCATCATTTCGTGAGGTGTTAGTTTGCAATCCACATAAACATTATGTTTTTCACCCATTATATGGAGGTGCGTGTTAGTGTATCTTGAATAATTCTCATAAAAACATCCTATAATATTTCGGATACTGATATTGTTACAAAAGAAAATAGATAAAAAGAGTTTAGGTGTTGAAGCAGTAAAATAAAAGAAAACAATTTAAGAGAAACTGTTACCTTTAATTTGGGTTACGCCCTTTGGTTTGAACCAAAGGACTTATTAAAGTGCCTTATGGCTAAGGTAATGATTATAGGTGTAGTGGAGATATGTAGGGATCTGAATTGGTCAGATTTTGGATGATCCAAATGGCTTGATAGGTGTGAGGAATTGGTTATAAGTGGTCTCCTTTTATAAGGGAGAAGAGGGTTTCTTTAGGAAAGTGTGAAAATGTTATTTTATTATTAACCTATATTGGGTTTCTAAAGGTCCAAAAATAATTCGAGTCAAAATAAGATGACTCATGGTAGAAATTAAATCATCCAATAATAATTGTAAAAGTTTTGGATGCTATTTGAATATTTGTAATCTTATTTATTTAAATGATTTATTAATGAGGTAAACACTACATCAATATTGTGTCATGAATAATTTAATTTATTCGATGTCTAAAAATTATATAAAAATTACTATCATGTAGGGAATCATCTTATATATCCAATTAACATTTATAGACAAAACCATTATTTATATAACTCTATATAAAATTTAATTTAGTAAAATGTTTTTTTGTTTATGTCATTTTTGACTTTACATTAAATTAATTAATCTAAAGTTTCATTATCACTCTTATGTGGCTTCATGGGGTCCCAAAATCTACCCAAAGATGCCCATGGTTGTCCATGACACAAAAAATAAGGTTAGGACAAGTGTTAAGGTAATTTTGAATTATTATAATATTTTTTTTACCTTAAATTACCATATTAACCTTTAACCACGGTAAATTAAAGTCAAAGGATACTATTCAGCAAAAATTATTTTAATCTTAATGAACCACATCTTAATTAATGATAAAAACCATGTATGTAGGATTTTTTAAATTCAATTCATAGAACTTGTAAAATTTCATTTAAATAAAAAAGTCAATTTTTTTAACTCCCATGAAGTGGTTTCACTATTCATCAAAAATTGATTTTTTTCAGAAAAATACAAAAAATTTAGCCTAAGCTATATTTGATATTCCAAATTAAAAAATTATTTCTATTTTATGAAATTAAAAACATAAAATTTTCATTAATTAATTCTAAAATTAATTCTAGTTGTTAAAACAAATGGAGGGTTTTTAAGAAATAATAACTATCAAAAGATTGACACTTGTTTATGTCCAATTTCAAAGTGAAATTAATTCCAATGACCAACATTGGATTAAATGGTATAAATATATTATAATTAAACTTTAAAACTAATTGAAAATACAATCTAACCATATTTATAAATTAGATTAAAACATATTTTTGAACTAATATACAATATTTACACTATTCATAGAAAATGAACTTTTTCAGAAAAATTCAAAAAAATTACACAAAGTAAATTTTGATATCCCAATTCTAAAAAAGGATTTTATTTGGTCATATAGAATTTATTTAAGTGACCAAAACTATATTTAAATAGTTTTCTCCATTAAAAGGTGGTAAATCGGCCTTTTAATGTAAATTATGCTTAAAATTAGATTCATTCACATTATAAGCCTCTAACATTTATTGGATAAATGTAATTAAATTTAACAAACATGTATAACAATATTGTATTTTTTTTTTTCATTCCCTTAAATACAACGGGTAGGAGTTAACGACCATTTAAAATAATAATATTATATTATTAGTATGCAACGTAAGATTTCAAAGCAACATGTTGTTGTGTATCAGGTATGCTATCAAACAGAGCATCCCCTTCAATGTAAAATTAATATATAATTCAAAAATATTAATAAATATAAAAAGTTTCTTATTCCTTATTTATCTGGGATGTTACACATAATGTGTAATATAAAATGTTTAAAAACTTTCATCTTACATCAGCACTTGACTACTAGTCTTAGTGTTGGATAATGGTCGATATATCCATTCCTAAGAGACCTATAGTAAGAGAGTGAGATCGGACGTAATAATTTAACTATGATATAGTGTTTTAAAAAATTGGGTATGGTGGGGTTAATTCCAATATTAAAAAAACTAAAATGTCCTTTCAATCAGAGAGGGTAGTGGTTTTAGGTAATAATGGTTGGATCAGTTAAGCTGGTTGGTCAAGAACATTTTATTATTTTATTTATTTTTAATAATATATAATTATAGATCATATTTTTAATTAATTACAATGTAAATATATATATATATATATATATTTATAAAATGCAAAGGGCATTGAAATTATTTAAATTTAAAAATTAATCAAAAAAATGAATAACAAATTAAATATTTAAATAATAAAATATTTCAAAATAAATAAATATGATTATAGATTTAACATGACATGAATGTAATTTTTTTAAAATACATTGAAAAAATACCTAGCTTTTGTTTTCTCATTGGATATATTAAATAGCCCTATCAATGATTCCTAAGAAAAAAATCATTATTTAAAATACCATAATCCATTATTCCTATTAAAAATACCTTCCAAAATAGTCAATATTTTCTAAATCAAAATCATAATGGTTTATTTGATCCAACATCACTCGAAGATATATGGTCTCAAAAAAAGCTACTAGTTTAGGACATTCCAAAAATAGGTCACAGTATAAAATAGTTTAAGCCCTATAATAAGACCATAAATCCTACCAATTATAGTACAATCAAATGATAGTTACCTATAAGACCACTCATGCATGCTCACATTTTATAACACGGGTCGTGTCCTCTAATCACATTTTCCACATTCAATACATTACCTTACCCCAGAGATAGTTCTTTTAGACTCCAAATTGTAGAGTTTATAGCCATTTTTTAAATTTAAGGAATTAAAATTATTTCAAAAAATGGAACCTCCATCAGACACTATTTTAATTTTATAAGTTAGAAATGAATTTTTCCCCAATACACATTTTTGATAAATAAATAGGCTATTTTACAAATTTATATATGTAAATCTTAATGATGGGAATTAAATGACAATTGAAGGACAATTTGGGGGAACAATTTAACTTTTAAATATATCAACATTGAATTTTGATATTACCTAAGGGAAAAAATTGTGATAGTACCATTTCTTTTTTTTTTCATTTTGAAGACAATGGTTTTCCATTGAAATATTTTGGGGGTTAATAAAATGATGTTTTTAATTAGTTTGGGATTTGAACATAGTGGGAAGAATCCTTAAATTTTTTTAAACTTTTTATCAACTTAAGGAACTCAAAGTGGGGTCCATTTCTATAAATATAATTATGATGATGACATAAGCAGTTGCAATGTAATTTTTTGTATTGGGAAATGATTAACATTAATTTTTTCACTCGAATATAAACATATGAATGATTTAATAAACCAATGATTTATCATAAAAACAATTGACATCAATGAAGTGATATCATGGAAATATTGAATGAAATAATCCATACAATTTATTTATTCTATACTATAGGTGGTGGGATATTTGTATAAACTATATTTACTAAATTCTAGAAGTTACCTAATAATTTTCTATATGACTATTTTGGGATGCATGAATTGTGAATTTCACTGATCATAATTCACACATCAGTTATTATATAATTGACATGTAAAATATTTTCACCACCACTAATATGATAACATGAATTGAAAATCATTATATGAGATTTTTAATTTCATTTAATATAATAACCATAGTGAAAAATATTTAAACCTTCCTTTTACATCCAAAATAAAAATAATGACATTAATAATGATAAAACATAACTCTGTTGGTTCACATTTATTTTTTCTCAAAAAAAATTTCTCCAACCCTCACCTTCCCTCCCTTGATTTGTTTTACAATCAATCACCGACAATTTATGAAGTTATAACCTTCATGCGTCATTTCCCCACTCTTATCCATGATACACTCTGATGATACTACAAATATTATTACCCAATCATCCCTAGAGAGTCTCCCAAATAGTTCAATATATATATATATAATTATAATTTTTTATTATATTTTCTATTGATTTTATTATTTTTTAAATAGGAATTTTAGTATATGTTTTATCAATTAATCGATAGATTTTTTAATAAAAACATTTGATCAAAAAAATATTTTATTGTCCTCAGTGATAAAAATAAAATACAAATAAAATATAGATAATTCTCAATATGGTAAAAAGTATTTTAATATTCATGTCAATATAATATATTTATAATAATCTAAAAAATAAATATTATTATAAAATATGTGCATGAATAATTTTTACTCACATTTCTAATAAATATTTCATCCCAAAATTAATTTTTTGCCAAATTTATCAAAATAATTATAAATTTTGATTGAACATAATGAATATATAAAATAAATTAAAATTTATAAACTCCAATATACCTAATTATATGCTATAATATTTATTACCAACTTAATTAATTTTTTAGTTCAAAATTTTATAAGTTGTGATCTTACAAAAAATATAAAATTAAAAAAATTGATATTTAATAAAATAATATTAATAATTATAAAATTATAATTATAATTTTAAATAAATTAATTAATGTAATAAGAAAAATTATTTAATGTTATAAGTGAATAAAAATAAAACTCAATTATAATTGAATTTTTCAAAAAATTGTAAATTTTATGTAATAAAACTCAATGAAATTACAATGAAAAAATTGAAAAATGAAAATTTTCATCAAAGAAGATTTCATGAATTTTACATCAAGATGTTATTTATAAAAAGTATTTAGAAATTTCTACTATATAAAATATGGAAGATAAATTTCAAAATTTTAAATGGGTTGAGGGTATGTGTCATAATCGAAATAGAAAGGAGATATTAATTGGGGATAGGTGAAAGATGCAACTCAAGATTACCAACGAAAGAAGACTCAACATTAACATGATATGGGATCCAGGTCTATTGGTGAAGAAAAGTAGGAGTAAATGGTGCATGGGAAGGCATTAAAAATTAAATTAGATTCATTAATAATTATGCATCAAGGATAAAAAAAGGTTTTTTTTCAAATATATGGAAGGATATTAATCAATGGATGGATGATAAAAGAGTTAGATTTTGAAAGGACAGAATAAAAGAAGATTGGGATAAATCTTCATCACATAGTGTAACTGTGTTGATAAATTGTAAAGATGAAAACAAATCATATATAAATATTACATAATAATAGATTATTATTCATTACAAAACATAAATATCTATGCAATAATCATTCATGACTAGTAAATTTGAAAAATGGAAACATAAAAAACCTATTCATAGGTGTTCTATGTCATCTTCGACAATGTTTTTCATCAATAACACCCTTTTTAGTCATATCATACATAATATCTTTCATCATTACATGGGAAATAATATATGATTGTGTGAGCTCATAATCCCAATATGGATAAAGGAATATATCAACATATCATGAACATAATGTTATGAGAAGATAGGAATAAGAATTTGAAATCTAAACCTTGTATATCATAGATAATAAATACGAGTCTTGGAAAAAATCATCTATTTTCATAATACATGAATAATAATGGAAAAAAACATGAGTAAAAATAAAATAACATTGGAAAGAGAAAAATATTTCTGTCATACATAGAAGAATATAAAATAATTTCTACAGTAGTCATGTTTCACTGAAAAAATGTCATTGTTAAATGGGTTCACACCCTAAAACATTGTAGTAGTAAAGGTTCACTCTCAGGAATATCATAGTGGATAAAGTCCCCATTAAACATTTATCACTCCCCCTTCCATTATAATTTGTCTCATTAGATATCAATTTTCAACCAATACATTGGAGGGAGTTTTAGGACCCACCCATCACATAATCTAATCATTTTTATGCAACAATATCAATAAGAAATATTTATATAAAGACCCATAAAAATAATTTCACTTAATAAAGAATTAAATATTTCAGAAGCATTGAAAATAACAAGGTTCCATGAAATATTTCATCATAGTATAAACTTTGGAAAACAAAGTAGTGTTATAATCATTTTTTATCATATATATTTCTCATTTAGAGATCAAATAATGAGTGTATTATTGTGTCATATCACCATTAATGTTGATGTCATATAAAATGATGTAAAAATTTATGGAAAATAATTTTTATGGACCACATGGAAAATTGATTTCTAAAAATATACTTCCCAATTCGTATAATACTTTTAACAAAAAATTCAAATTCCTTTTCATTGAAAATATCCAAATAAACATATAATGGAATATTTAAAGATATATAAAAAAAATTCTTGATAAGAAATTTATAAATAAAAAAACAATAAAATTATTTAAAAAATCCTTTTTTAATGTTAAAAAACTTGACCTTTGTTTTAGAAAACATGGATATGAATGAAAATGGTGTTTCTATGGAAGAGGAAGTTTGGATGATTTTTACTAGAAAATTATTTTATTCTATTTTATCATTAAAGAGATAGTAATTAATGGAAAACATGAATTCACCTAAATGAATAAGGGGATATAATATACATGAGTTTATATAGATATATATCATATTATTTACTCATTAGATATATAATCATAAGAAATCTATATAAAAAATTATATTTTACAAAAAAACCCTTACCACTTTGTTAACATTAAATCATAATACCCATGAATGAATAAAAATAAAAGAAGAATATAATAAAATGATAATTATTAAATTCATGATATTACATGTCAATATGTATTGATACAGACTTCATAAAATAATATTAGTGGATAACAAAATTTATACCCTAAAGAAGACAAATTGTGGTAGAAACAACATACTCCTTTGATAGCAATTGAACACTAAACCCTAAGAAAAGAAGATAAACAAAGGGATATTTAAGTAAAAATAATTTCTGAAAATAATATCCTTTAATTTCATTCATTATAATCATACATATCACATAAAAGACACTCGTGGTGAATATGGAATGTGTCTCGTAAAAAACTGAGATTGAAATCCCTTACATTATGTCTAAACATCCAACATTCACATTGAAAAATAATTAATAATTAATATATTATTAACATGTATATAATAATTTAAAATAAATATATATATCATACCATATATAATTCACATATAAATTTTTATTACCCATATATTAACAATTCATTATTAAAATCTCATTTTAGGTAATAACTACATTGTTATACATGAATGTTTGGATTTTTTTTATTTTGAGACCACTTACTATGTTATTGTATCCATAATCACCATAATTTTAGATATTATATGAATAATATATATATATATATATGTATATTTATTATATTTATTTTTTGTTAATCATAAAATATAGAGACATAAAATTAAATACACTATTCATGGAGATAGTTGGTCGTATGTACGCATGAACGCTATATCTCTTTTATCGAATGATGTAATTAAATGTTGTAAAATAATATATTAACATTAAAAAATATTATTCATTTCACATATATCACATATATTTATTAAAAAAGCTTTTATTACCAACAATTAAAAGAGTTAGTGAACAATGAATCATATTGGTTCGTGAGGCAGTAGTGAACCATAAAAATGACACACACTATTTTATTTATAAAGGGTTGATAGGTAAAATGATAGATGTGTTATTGTAATTAAATATTTATAACAATATCATAAATTTAATATATATAAAATCCATCACTATATCCTTTCGTGATAAGTGGTGATGGGAAACAAATAACATTGGTTGGCAAGGATGGAGTTTTCCATAAACACAAATATTTATTTCATATACCATTTGATGAAGAGTAGATAAACATATGATATTACATAATAATATTATCATATCAGTATATGGTATATAATTTTCCATTTATATGAAAATAATATAAAAATATTATAAGTATTTATATGAATAATTAAATAAAAAACACATAGTTTGAAACATTTCCTCTTCTTTGGAAACCCACCTTAGGTTCATCCTAATTCCATACTAGATTGGATTTTTTAGCTTACCAAGGACTCTATGATGTTTTTAATTAAGTAAGGATAAAACTTTCTCATGTAAAAATAAACCAATTGTTTTTTATGTGTGAATAGGATAGGTGAGTGGCTGGTGTTTTAAAAGTGGAGGGATCACACATGGAATTTTTGAAAAGAATAAAGAATTCAAATATTTTTTATTAGGAAAAATGATTAAAATGGAAAATTAATTATACTATAATAGATAATGAAAAAAATATATTCATAAAATTGGTTTCATAAAATCATAATGGCCATTTTACCCCCATTCTTACTTGAACCCTCTATAACCCCATTTTCAAAAAAACCACAATAATTAATTTTTACTTCATTTAATCATTATAATGTTCAAAAGTTAGGTTAAAATTATTACAAAATCTAAATTAGGTTGAGTCAAAATATTTAATATAATTTTATTATTTCCATTCAGATAATTTTATAAATTTAATTTATAATTATACCCACATATGTGGTGAGAAAGTGATTTTCCAACGTGAAATTATTTAAAAGTTAATTTTTTTATGTAAACATTAAATGTTAAATAAATTCAAATTATTTAGATTTTAATTAAAAATAATCATTTTACATAGAATAACTTGTAATTTTTTTAAATATAACCATGTAAATTCATCCAATAAAATGGTTGTTTTCAATAAAAATCATTATTTTTACTATTCTTCAAAAAAATACTATTTTAAAGACAATTGCAAAATATAAACTCTAAAATAAGTTTACAATTTTATTTTTAAAATTTAAATTTTGTTTTTATGATAAATTTTCTAAAACTGGAAGAAATTAATTTTGACAAAATAGTGAAAAACTTGTCGAAACTGTTTTTAGAAAAATAAAATTTGATGCATAAATTTTTATTTATTCTAATATAAAAATTCAAAAAACATAAGATGATTTTTTAAATTATTATTGAATATATAATATATAATTTTCAAAATCAATCGATAAATTTTATTTTTCTTATGTATTTAGTTGAAATGTGATTGTGTGAATAAAAATAGTATTTAAAAAATATTTCATTTATTTTCCAAATGGTTCTTATTTTCATTTATGATTAATTGTTCACTAATGGATTAATTTTATATATATAATTATAAATGATATATTTTTATGCTTTACTAAATTCTATTCATACAATCTATTTCAATATCATGGAAATAAATTTCATTTTAAATAATAATATTTTAATAGAATGTCATGATATGTTTAGACTATGTGTTTCATGTGACATAAGACAAAATCAGGGTTGTGTTTAGAACAAGATAAATTCAATTTTAAATGTATCTCAATCAAATTTTTTTTTTTGTAACACAACGTATCGAAAAAATAAATAAATTTTGGAAAAAAATATTTCCAAAATTCACAGGTTTTCACATTCAATCACCTTATAAGAAATTTCACCATCAAAATTCATCACATTGTTAAAAAAATGAGGATACATTTTTATCATTACATCATTAGGTTCCATCATAAATTCATTATGATGATGGATTCATCATAAAAAATTGAGCATAAGTGCATATCTTTTTCATAGAACTTTTCCCTATACGATAAAAAATCTAGACTAATTATTCCTTATAAAAATACAATGATACAGAAGTATGACATATGAGTTTATTACTTGGTTAAATCATATATATAATGCATAAGAATTGATACAAGAAAGACATCACAAACATGAGAGGGGTTTGGTGGATGCACCTATTGATGGGATATCATCCTTATATGGTCAGTAATATAAAAAGGGATGATATACATTGGAAATAACATTCCTTTATATCATATGAACAATTTAATTTTGTGTGTGTGTTTATATCAATTTCAACTTCATCTCTTAATCTAAAAAATAAGGTTTATTTTTTATATATTAAGAATTGACAGATCATAAGATTCATAACATAATGATAATTTATTCCATCAATATCTTATTAACACCATAAATAATGGTATTTAAATGTTATCCAATATGGATAAATATTCATATAGTGACGTAATAAAACAATTTATAAAACATCATCCATAGTTCAGTAAAACCCTAACCAAAATAGTTATCCTAAAGACCCCTCTAAAATTTAAAATTTATTAAAAATTTTACCAAATACTTGAAACTAAACTTAACAGTGTTCCCCCAAATATCAATATGTTTCTTTTAATGGCCACATTTCAGATATGTGAATACCTTTCCCATATATTCTTCTAAATCATGTTAATTACATGAATTACCATAAAACATCAAAGAAAACATATATACTTCTTTATTAAATAAATAATTCCACAGAAGATTAAATATTTTCCATTAATCAAAAATATTGTAAAAATAATCAATGAAAAAAAAACACTACCTTTTATACAAATCCATATTATGTTAAGAGGTCATAAATACTCTACAATTTTCATTATCCATATTAGTTATATTTTTTGATAATCTAAACACCATTATTTCAATATCAAGGACATATTTAGTAATGTAAAGTCTTAAAAATTTGTTTCCATAAAATATCACCATTTTATTAACTCAATTTTTTCATCAATGGAACAGAAAATATTATTTCAAATCCTTATTAAAAAAAATATAAAGTACAATACTTACAATCTTCATTTATTCATATCACATAATTCTAGAATTCCTATATAGAAAAACTGAAACAATTTCACTTCTTTATTAATCCATTGACTAGGTCTCTTCATCTTAATCCATGATACTTCTTTCCTAAAATAAAAATTTTATTCATTTCATGATATTAATAAAAATTAATTTCATCATGATTATATTGTTTAACACATACATTACTATTATAATATCCCATACATTTCATATGTATTTTGTGGTATCTTCATCATCCCAAGTATAACCAATACTCAAACCACCATATACATTATCTTCATGAGATTTACCCCTAGGATAACAATTTCCATAGTTCCCATACTTTTCCCATTTCAAACATTCTTCCATTGATAATTCATTAGAGAGAAAAATATTCCCATACATTTTGTAAAATGGTATTTTCATTTTTCCATTGAAATTAGTTACACTATTTCATTCTTATTAACACAAAAAAACACCATATCTTTCAATTGAAACATTCCTTTGAGTTATTCTTGCAACATTCTCGAAAAATAAGAAATTGAATCTTCATTTCTCCAAGGTATCCAACTCATGAACTCTCAATTAAATATATTCTTATCATCTTTGTTGTGACCATTACATGGTTAATATGAATATAGATTTTCACGTATCAGGATTATTGAATAGGAATAACAAAAACATCCTTCAAACCATTCATTATTCCATTTGGGGATTCATTATGAAATTTTCTATAACATTCAATTTTATCCCAATTTCTACTTGTTTCGGCTATGAATAAAACCATAAATTATTTTTTGAGAATTACTAATCATATTTGTAGGCCAAATATTAATGAAAATAACTTATATGATGTCTAAATTAGAACAACTTGTTATATATTTATAAAACCATCAAATTAATCTAGTTAGTTCATGGCATTAATTAAAATTATTCATAACAGTTCTTAATGGGTTTTTTATTTCTAAAAACATATCCCCTATGAGTGTCAAATAAGGTGTGCAGGAATGACCATTGATGTGAATCATGTGATGATCTATTCTAGTGAAATGAACCCCTTTCAAAGTAAATAACCCTATATACCAATGTTACCTATACAAAAAAACTTATATTATAAATAAAAGGATGTAAATTATTGAAAAAATGCTCTATCTTTACAAATAAAATCAACACATTTTGTCATACTCTAACTCATCTTTATAATTATACATTGGAATATCTGTATAAATATCCCTTTGGATCTAAATAATTTTTTTATCATAGTTTCAAATGGATACATAATACGTACTTTGAACCAAAATATAATGATCCAAGAAAGTCATTTATAAATATCACATCATAATGGATGAATATTCATTGCATAACATAATTATCCATTCCATAATAGTTTTTATCTAGTGGATTTAGAAATATGGGCACCTGAAAATTGGTTCATTGTTGAGCTACATCAACTCCCGATAATTTCTACATAACAAACACCATTCTTACACACATATTGAAAAATATCATTCATCATAACCCATGGAAAAGAAAAATAATAAAGTAAAAGGTGAGATGTTTAGTAAGAGTAACAAAATAAGATATCAAAATTTCCTAAAACTAATGGTATGATAACATGATGATAAAATTTTCAAAAATATTCCATGAATATCATAGATCATAATCACTATTAATGACATACATATTAGTGTTTTATAATAGATGAATCATAATTAATGAAAATGAGTAATGAGAACCTAAAATTGGAATAATAAAAATATTTTTGACATTCAAATAACCTAAGAAAATAATTTTCTTAGTAGTCATGCTTAAAATAAAAAACAATCGTAGTGGAATTGGTTTGCATCCAAAACCAAATTAGTAGTAAATTTTAACTCCCCATACAATGATAGTGGAAAGAGTTTTATACTGTATTGGGTCCACTACCCATTCCGTTCCATTTTATCTCATGGGTTGAATCCATTTTTTATTTTCAGAGGATACTTTTAATGGATAAGGGTGAACCATAACAACTTCATGCAATAAAACCATTAAAAGGATAGAAATCCAAGATAAAGACAATGATATACACTGATCCACAGTAATTACATAATTATGCAATGCCTCAACCATTGCATGACCACTCAACAAGCTATCCTGTACAGGGTTGCACAAGCCTGACACTAGTAGAGAAATCCATACCCTCTCATTCTTCCAAATTCAGATTAGAAAACATTGATGAACGATTCTTGCTCTAGAGCCTCATCAGAAGGGGATACTTCTATATTGTTTAGAATATTTCAAATTCTAGAACTATAAACCCACCAATAAAAACTGATGCGAAGGGAAAACCATGAATATCCATGCACAGTTATGCTTAAAATTTAATATTCAAAATCATGAAGGACTACCATTTTCATACCCAAGCCGCACATCAACCTCATCAAAACTATAAATCTGTCGAAGAAATTCACTGGGATCCAACATAGATGGAGCCACCATAAGATGTAGACAATTACGCGCCCTCACATCCCAAAGCTCTATTAGGAAAATAACTCACATCTTATCTTAGATAGATTAGATAAATCTTGAAGGAAATGAAAATGAATGTGTGGCCAAATCCCTCAATGGATTCTATCTCTAAATCACCCCAAAAGATAAAATTTCTATTTAAAATTAACATTGAGAATAAGAAAGTCATGTCATACCACCTGGAACACCCTACAACTCACACAATCAAATCCAAAAACCTCTTTGAAAACAATCCCAAAAAACTGACTTGGGAAGGGGAAATGGACCTAGATGACAGAGTTGAATTAGAGTGGAGAATACCTCCACAAAAAGACATGATAAACCTAGACCATCAACCACATAGAAAAAATAATCATTACACCAGCACGTCAAACAGATTGTAGAATGTCTGTTTAAACATGAAATTCAGACCTCAAATCAAAAAACATAAATTGAAGGATCTAGCAACAACTTTATTAGATCATCAAAAAACTATATAAAACTAACAGTGGACATTCTAGTGAGGGAAAGGATAGAAATCTAACAGACCATAATAGGGGCAGAATAAAATCCAAAAATGCATAATTGAAAAATATTGTGAACAAAAATTACATAAAGTAAGTCAACCAATAATTGAGCCACTGAAACACCGAAAACCAAAAGTGAAATGGGGATCGAAGAACCACCCTAGCATGATACAGTTTCCCTAAGACCTAAGCCAAAACAATAATAGATGAAGCCTCCATGAGAAATGAAGGCCAGCCACAGGTCACTGATGCATCATATCGTCATCATCTGTTAAATACCTCATGGTCGTATATGAAGCATAAAGACTATGAATTCCCTAATGAAACAGCCTCACAAAGCATAGCTTACACCAGGAGAACACCGCCACTGATGAATATGAAGGGCTACCATCCAAATAAGGTTTAAATAATACAAAATATCATACGTTCTGCTGAAGAGGGGATGAAACCCTAAGCCAGCCCTTGAGCTCTCAACTGAAGATGAGATCCCCTAGAGTTACATGATCTCCATTTTATCACATGAGATATCAATATTTAACCAATTAATTGAAGGGAGATATAGGAACCCATGTCACATAATCCATATATATATTTGGAATATGATTATAAATCATTCAACATATAAGAACCTACAAAATTAAATGGGCTTCATAATGTTTTTTATCATATTAGAACCCATGAGAAATGGGATTGAGGGATCATTTCATTACAGAATAACCAATGAAAATGGAAAATATATTCATAAACATTTTTTTCATCATATATATAATCAATACATATAATTAATTAATATGGTATCATTCAAGCATATCCCTAGAAAATAACAAGTTATTTAAAATGATGTCATAGGAAATGGAAAATTATTTTGAAACATCATTTAGAATATTTCATGAAGAAAATAAACATTCCACATTGATTTTTTTTAAAAAAATATGAAATTTCCAATATAATTTCCATTGAAAATAACCTTTTCAACATAAAACTAAATAATTAAGTATTCATATAAGAATTTCTTCTAGAATATGATTTTTTCACTTTAAAGGAATATTTTTAAAACATAATGTATTTTTTCTTTTTTTGTAAAAATAAAAAGTTAATCATTTAGTGGAATATTTTAAATATTAGGTGTTCATGATGTTGAGAAACTTTATTCATGTTGTAATCATTAATACCAGATTCCTTCCACATTTTCTGTAAAATCCCAATGAGAATTATTTATAAAATAACATGAATATTAATTTTAAAACACATTGTAAAAAGTAAAAAATGATTAATATTACATTAAGAATCCTTGGGGATAATATTAAAACATTTTTAGAAGTATCTAGAGACTATTAATATGGAAGAGAAATGGTGTTCGACTAGAGATATAAATAAAGATGATTTTTCATTAAACCCTTCATTTGGTCTCATTAATCCATTAGAAGAGGAAAGTAATGGAAAACAAGTATTATCTATAAACAACAGTAGGATAATAAAGAAAATGTGTTTCTTGAGAGATTTATAATAACATTTTATCATTTCAGGCATAAACCAAAAGAATCCTGATAAACTGTGAGATTATAACATTAAACCATTACCACTATGGAAACATAAAACCAACATACCCTTAATGATTAAAATTAAATGAAATGAAAAATATCATGATAATAAATAAATTTATCATATAATTTTACAATTTAGTTGTATGTATTCCTCATAAAATAAGATATATTGGTGTATAACATAACATTTCACATAAAGAAGACAAATTGAGACAAAAATCTCCGACTACATTGGAATTTTTCTGAAACATAAACCCCATGAAAGAGGGATTATGAAATACCTATGTAATTAATAATAATTAAGAGGTGAATAATCATAAAATACACTCATGTGATGTATATACCCCAGGTAAAAGAAAAATATGTTGTATATTTCATGTGTCTCGCAGAAATAAAAGTGAGGCGCAAATCCCATAGCTTAAAAATTGAATTCTTATGTACATGTTTCAACATACCACAAAATAAATATAGGTTTATTATAAACCATTCAGGGAATATATATATATATATATATATATATATATATAATACCATATATTATTTACTTATGAAATTTTTAAACTCATTTATTAATAATTCCATGTTAAAATTATGTTTTGAGTAATAACATTTTTTATTTTTATTTCTGTTTTAATTTTTTTTATTTTAAGTCCCATTACATTGAACATGGATAATATATATTCAAAATTATAACCATGATATAAAAATAATATATATTCATTATATATTTATTTATATAAATCCATTAATGATATTAATAGAATGTAAAATAAACTATTCATGGAGACATTATGTTGTATGTACACATGAACATTGTTTCCATTTTCATAATAGATTAAATGAAATAATGGTAAATAATTTATTAACTTTATATAATCAATTTTATTTCATACATATCACATTGATTTATTAAAAGTACTCATATAACAATCAATGAGATAGATAAGTGAAAATTGAATTACATTTCATTGTGAGGTGGTAGTTCACCACACACATGAGTGATATTATCTTTTACAATGGGTTTGGGGAAAAATTAAAATGTGGTATAATTAATTAATGTGTATAATAATCTATTAAATATAATATAAAAAAATTTAATCCATCTTTATATCCATTCTAGATAAGTGGTGATGGAAGAAATTTAAATTGGATCGTGAAGAAGTAGACATCCATAAATAGAAAAGATGATTTTGAATCACATTTGGTGGAAGAGGAGTGTGATATAAGTAATTCCATTAAAATAATAACATACATTTATATAATATATTGTTTTTTCATAATATATCATAATTGATGAATATTTTAAGGAGTTATACGAGGAGTAAAATAAAAAAAACATTTTATAAAATTTTATATCTTCCTTAGAAAACATATTTTGGATTTACATGAATCCTTAATAGATTGGATTCATGATACCGAATGTCCTCATGTACTATAGAATTGAATTAATTATGTTATTTAAGTTGGTCTTGGTAAATCCAAATTTTTCTGGATGTGGGAAGAGAAGATGAGAGGGGGTGAACTCTTATATGTAGGGGAGAGTACACCCTATGAAGTTATGAAAATATTAAATTTTAAAAAAATGTATACATTAAAATAGGAAAAAATGTACCATTATCAATCTTATAAGATAAAAAGTTAAAATATGTATATTCAATATGTTTTGGAAATTTTTGAATATTTTACCACTTGTCATTTTAGTTTAAACCCCAACAAAATAATCTTAACCATAACCATAGTAATTAATTTTTATTTCTCCTAGAATACATAATGTTAACATTTTAATTTTACATTATTAAAAAATAGATATTAATTTTATTCCAATTTCTCAATCAATTTTTACATATTCAATTCAAAAATGTGAAATTTTTTAATTTAGAATCAAATCAGTATATTTCAATGATAAAGTAATTTTAAAAATAGAAAATTTTCAAAAGAAAAAAAAATTTATATAAAAATATAATCTGAAATATATTACAATGACCTAAATTGGACTAATGGCTATAAAATTGAATATTTCAACTTTTGTAACCATTTAAAAAAACTAATCCATATAAATTCATTAAATGAAATTTTTTGTTTCCAATAAAACATTATATTTTTATTATTTAATGAATAATTAATATCTTCATAAATTCCCATAACATTAACCATAATATAATTATGGTAATTCCCCAACCCCCAAATCCCAAAGTTGGTAATATGTTTATTATATTTGATATATTACATAAAAACAAAACTTAAAAAAATAAATAGTTTTGTAGTATTAGAAATCCATATCACACACAAGATACCAATAATACATTGGGAATGAAAAATATATCATGTTACATAAGAATCTAAAATAATCTATTTACATTAATTCTTATACAATGATTTTTCCTTTATAACCTGGTGAAAGAAACAAAAAAACGGGAGCTCAAATTCTAAGGGTAAGTAAAGCATAATCAATAGTTAATCAATGGGAATAAATTAAGATGGAATGGTGAATAACTAACAACACATTCCTTTTAAATAAAAAATAAGGAATTTTCAATATGGAAATGCATGAAAGGAAAAATCATGCTATATACATCAATAAACTAATAATGAAATGTATCCATAGATATATCAAAGGAAAATATCATGGATGAATAATAGATAAAACTAAATGAGGGAAATGATTTATTATTGGATTCCATGTTTTTGAGACACGTGGTATATTTACTATCAAGACCTTTCAAAATATATTTTACAATATACAGTGTAAATACATATATTATTTGGAAAAATTATTAATCCCATGAGACAACAGATTCATCGAGGGTCTATATATAGTTGGGCCCCATCCATGTCATATATTTCTAAATAATTCCACATAAATAAAATATATAATTTTAATTTTAAAATATCCATATTTAATAAAGAATATAGATTTATCAATAATTCATTATATTAGGATATGTAACAATAAGGGTTGTTGAAATAAACAAAATTCACGAGGAAAAATAATATTTAAACATTCTAATGTGTCCCATACCACATTGAAATATTTAAATAATAATTCCCCATGAATTAAACGAATATTATAATATAATTAAAATATGTATATTCATGATATAAAATTTAAAAGGATCATATATTCCCCAAATAAATTAAATTGGTGTATAACAAAAAAATAAGTCTCAATTGAATGTAAATTGAGATGAAATCCCTTAACTTGACATTATGGTTGGCTGGTGTTTATACTCATGTATGGTGGTTTAAAATATCTTTCTAACTTATAAAATTACCATATTAATATTTCTTACACAATATAAGTTCCACTAATAATATTGTATTACACTTTTATTAATTATCATTAATTATTTTATCTATTTTCGGTGTCAATTAACTAGTTTTTTTAGTATATTTTAACTTTTTATTAGTTGTTCTTACTAAATATATCATGATTCATCATTTTGAGTATTTAAACCGTGACTTATATATAATATATGTCTATTATATATTGATATAGAATAATCAATATTGTTTAGAGTTATGAAATGAAATGTACCATTCATGGAGACGACAGTCAATATGTATGCATGGATTCTACATTCATTTTTCTGAAATTTTAAAATAAAGAAAAGTAAATGATATGAAGATATATATATATATATATTATAATTTCACTACCCCATTTTTAATATATTTCATATATTTTAATAATACTTATCATTAATATGTTCCATGTTTAGTGTGAACGAATCAGAACGCTTTGAGTGGCTGATAGGCCACCTGTCCACAAACGATGTAATCACTATTTCAAACATTATAAAGCAGGAAGATATTTATTATAAAAGAGTTAAAAATTATAAATATGTATTAAATAATATACATAACTTATATATATATATATATAGTTTCTATAATAATATCCTCCAAGATATGTGGAAAAGAAGAAATGAACAATCATCATTTTATGAGGTGGTAGTCCTCCATACACATAAAGAGCATGTTCTTTACCCATTGAATTGATGTGTTTATAAGTTAAGGTAAAACCCATGACATAAAAAATCTTATTATATTTTCAAAACAAGTGTTCTTATTTTATAATTGTATAAGGAGAGTTGAGGTAGGGGATAATGGAAATAAAATTAATTAGCTTTAGGAAAGAAGTTACCTCTTAATTCGGGTAACCCTTTTTGGTTTTTACAAAAAGTATTCCTTGGATTGTATCCTCAAAAAATGGTTTCTTCATGTAGGAATGTCGGGATGATGTGGGGATATTTTGGTAGAGTTTTGTTTTGATAAAAAGTGGATTGAGATGTTTGGGGATGTGGGAGGAGAAGAGGCCTTTTATAATTTATGAATAGTGCCACTCTTGTAATACTTTAATAACAATGAACCCAACAAATGTATTTTTATTTAAATTGGATAAATAATGGTCAAAATTTGATCCAGGGGAGGATATTGTCGAAATATTTCCATCCAATGGCTTTTTTACATGTTTATATGTCTTGCTGGGCCTTATGGTTTGGTGTAGTCCCTTATTAATCTTAATATAAAAATAATTATTGTAATTAAATTTAATTACTTTCACTAATATTTATGGAAAAAAACTATGTTGAACATATGATAAATTATAAATTTTTATAATTCCATGAATGGAATCCATTTTTATGAATTCTAATCACTTAATTGGTAGGAATTAAATTAATAGTAATCCTAAAGACGAAACGACAATCTGGTTTTTAATGTAAAAAATGTCTTAATGTCTGCTATGTTTTAATATTTAATTTCAATGTGAAATTGATTCCAATTTCCAAAATTAGAATAATAGATAAAAATAATATCCAATTAGTCCTTAAAACAAATTAAATGTATACTTTAACATTTTGAATAAATTATATGAAAAGGTATTTTTGAATTTGATTTCATTATTTTTCACTATTCATTAAAAAGTGATACATCGCATAAAAATACCAAAAAAACACCCAATAAAATTTTTTTGGGATAATATTTAAATTATTAATTTTATATTTAAATATAAAATTTATAAAAATTACAAAAAATATGATTTAAATAGGTTTCTCCGTCAAGAGATGTCAAAACATCATGTATAAGAATATACTATTTTATGTGTTTTATTGAGCTTGATATTATCTTATGAATCAGAAATGTATTAGATGAGTCTAAAAATAATTTAAATGATATATAACAAAATAACTTACTATATTAAATCTATAAAGGTGTTATTATTTGATTTATTAATAAAAAATGGGATTATTTAGTGTTTTGTTTAAATAGAGTGTTGTGTGTATTGAAAATCTATAAAAACATATGAAGAAAAATATAGTAAAGTGTTGGGGTGAGACATTTTTCTCTATTAAAAAAATTTCATTCTATATATTATTAGTTAATTATAAAAGAAAATTATGTGGGTATTTCTCATTCATATAATCCTTTTGTTCTAATGTTACTTCTTCCATTTTTTGATTTCTCGATAGAACTTTTACCAGACGAGTCGTCAGATTCCTCAATATTTGTTCTCTTGTATCAAGAATAAGGATAAGTTCTTCTCAATATGAAATGTATTATTCAAACAAAATTAAATTAAAGTTGATCACAAGAAATGGTTCAGTCATACACATCCTTATTAGGGATATGTGGAAAGCATTGTTAACCCTTGTGATATTTGGAAGCAATGCTAAATGTTAAGCAATGAATCCAACCCATTCATGGATTTTGAAGGGTCTGATGTACCTGGGACTCCATTTTCCATTCCTAATGAATCTGATGACACCCAATCATGGAGATACTCTCATAAAAAATAGTAACTCTTACTTGGAACTATAAATATTTTGTCCTTTTTTTAGCATTACTATTTCCCCTACATCGACCAGATTTAGTATGTGGATGAATAGACATTACCTTTTTCATTGTCTCTTCCACTTTTTTTTGGGACTATGAGTCTAATTTTTCCAAATTTATCCCAAAAAATTGGAGTAAAACATATGTTTCCATATGTTTCTTAATATGGAAGCACTTTAATATTTGAATGGAAGCTATTATTCTAGAAAATTTCATCAAAATTTATGAACTAATCCCACAAGACATGAAAGTTGACTGAAAATTATCCCAAAATGTCTTAAATTTTTTGAATTATTATATTAAACCAGCCATTAGTTTTATTGTGGTAGATGGTGCTCAAATAAATCTCACATTCAAGAATGTTTCTATTTATTTTCTATAATATTGAAGTGAAGAAAGTATCTCAATTAGAAATAAGGGATAACTGTGCACCATGATATGTTACAGATTTATTAATGTATAGAATTGTGAGAATATTAATAGGAATACCTTCTATTATTGAAAGTAAATTACAATATTTGGTTAGGAGATTAACAATAACCCATACTGAGTAACTCATTGTAGAGTATTTTGTTGTCATGTGACAATGTCCAGAGTAATTTTTTCCCATTTCCACAACAGAATAGGGATAGGTTGTAGAGATCCATTAGGATCCAACCTCATAACTATCACCTGTTGAAAAAAACTACTTCTAGATACATAGTAAAAAATTTCCTACTTCATGTTATCCTAATAAAAAATTTCCTTCAATTCATTGTACATTTTTGTGCGTCTAAGTTGAACAGATAAATTTGATCCATTAGAGTCTCTCAACAAATCCATTTTTAGCTCAAGTATATATTGAACACAAATCCTCTTTCAAAACATTATAACACTATCTTCACAAGTAATATATTCTAATTTTCTATCATTTACTACTCTATTTTAATTTGTAAAGTCTTTATCATCAGATTGAAAATTCATTATCCCCTCCCATAATGACGTGTTTGAAATCATATAAAAAATGATTGATGAATCACCTTCCATAGATATTTCCAAATAAATATTTATTATAACAATGAATATAGGTTCCTTTTCAATCATCATCTAGGATATAACTCCATCATCCTTTTTACTCAATGCATCTTCCACAGTATTTTATTATCAAGGGTGGATGTTTATTAAGAAATCCTAATCCGTGAGTAGTTTATGAAATATCATTTTTCATTATGTTGTGATATTTTGAGAGAACATGTATTTCAAACGTTTATGATCCATGTATATCTCAAAAATTTCTCCATAGAGATAATGACTCCATATTTTCAATGCGCCAATTACAGCCTCTAACTCCTGACCATGTGTTGGGTAGTTTGATTAATGAGTCATCAATTAATTTGATGAATATAAAATAACTTTACCATTTTTCATTAAGACCCATCCATGTACCTTTTTAATAAATTACTATATATGAAAAATCCATCACTCCATGATGGTAGAGTCAAAATGGGACCATTTACTAATAATTTATTTAGTATAACAAATCATTAATCATATTCCTTTGTCCTAAAAAACATAACCCCTTTATGTGTAATAGTTGTTTTTCAGTTAGAAAATCTGGAAAAATTATGAATGAATCATTGATAGTAATATGCACAACTAATAAATCTACATACCTCATTTATGGTTGTTGGCATAGGCCATACTCTAATTTCCTTTTTATTTTCAGATCAACTAAGATCGCATCATTAGAGACAATATGGAAAAGAAAAGGAAATTCTTATATCCAAAAATCCCATATTCAAAATTTTATATATAACTATTAACTTTAAATATTTATAAGAATATTCCATAGGTTAATATCATCTACCTCATAGATTTACAATATACTAGAATATCATCAATGAATACCACAAAAATATCATCCTGATATTAATTGAATACTATATCTATAAGGTCCATAAAAACATAGGGGCCATTAGTCAATCCAAATTATATTACTATAAACTCCTAAGATTCATTCCACATCTGAAAATCTATCGTCATAATGTCCTCATTCTAAAATCTTAATTAGTGATATTGAGAAAAAATATCAATCATTGAAAAAAATTGGTCTTTGTGATGTCAATCAAATAATTCATCAATTTGTGGTAGAGGATACTTAATAATTAGTTTAATGGAACCTATTTACCAATAATCAATGCATAACCTCATGGATCAATCATTATTTTTAACAAATATGACACATGATCATCATGGTGGAACACTAGTGCAAATGAAAACCTCATTACTCGAATCCTATAGTTATTTCTTCAATTAAACTAGTTTGACTATGGCCATTATATGGGGAGTCTTTTAAAATTTTCTTACATGTGAGATTAAATCATTGAAAAATTAAACTTCATGCTCTGGGGGATGTCTAGGAAAATCCCCAGGAAATACATCAATGTATTCCAACACAATAAGTATATCCTTAATTTAAAGATAACTTCATTCATCACTGGATGTTTTCTTCTCTTCATCATTAATAATTTAATTTTGTAGAGAAAATATTGTCGGATTTAAATTGGAAGCAAGTGATTAATCTTCTTCTCTATAGATGAAGGCTTAAATGTGTTCTTCATAAATTTTAATTTCTTCCCAATCCAAATTAAAAATTTTTCATAACAATTTGAGATCTAGTCCATACTAAGGATATTATCAAATCTAGACATAGGTATAATAACATGTTCAATATATAAAGCATGTTATATGTCATAATTGGGACTTTCGGACACATCATTGTTGCAATGATACTTCCCTTATTAGTTTTCACTGACGGCCCTATTATTAAATAAAGTGGGATGTGCCAAAATTTATAAGTAAACCACATAGATTTAAAATTGTGAGATTATGTAGAATCAAATAAGTAATTGGATAAATTTAAAGATAGGATTATTGTACCTTCCACCACATCATTTGGTACATCCACCACTGTTGTAATGATTTCATAATCTTGGATATCTCTCCTTGGCCTCTTCTATGGTGGATTACAATGACATATAGGGAATTTGTGTGCATAGGGACCCATATCCACACATTTGTGACACTGATTATTACAGTTTTCCTTCTTCCCATTACATTCAATAACATAATGACCATATTTTCCATATTTATAACAAACTCTCATTCCCATAAATTATTTCAAAAGGTGATTCATTTTACATTCCACACATAATGATATTTTTTTTCATTTTCATCTTCTTGTTTGTCATATTCCCATTTTTTACATGGTCATTAGACATTTTATTCTGTGGGTTTCCCATATACACACATGTTCTTTGGAATTCATTATCTATGTATATATCATAAAAAACAATATCTTCATATGATTAATCATTCATAGAAACCAGAACCCTACGAATATTTGGCTTAAGGAATTCATATAATTGGTCTATATTATACTCTAGGTTCTATATATATTTTTTATAATACCTAGTTAACCGTATAAAGGTATCTTCATAATTATCAACACTATATTCTTCCCTTTTTAAGCTCAGGAACTTCCTCTTCATCTTAATTTTCTGATGTTGAGAAAAATATTTATAAATGTATGTTTCCTTAAAATTAATCCATTCCATGGGATTTATTTATTCTTCCTCTAATTTATTTTGGATAAGATATTACCACTAATCAGCATCAACATGGAGATAGTATACAATAAGTGAAACATTTTTTTGTTGCATCTCAAAGACATAAATGTCTTCTCCATAGGATTGATCCATTTCTCAGGTACAATTTAATTAGTAGCCCCCTAAATGTTATTTTATTCTACCATATAATGTAATCTAGCATACTAGAGTGTCTATAAGGAATAGTTTACTCTATTAAGCCATGCTTATTTATCGTAACAAGACCAAAAAACCCTAATATTTCTGTAATTTGATTTGTTCCAATACCAACTATATTGGTTTCCTCTGTGGGTGAATCTCTATATTTTCTATGATTAATACTACTATTCATCCTTCCAGGTTCAATTTCTAAAAAAGTCCATATACTATATTATCTCATAAAATAACGAATATGAAATATAGTATAACAATCAACATAAATTAATCATAAATCATAACTTTGGTTTCTTTGGGAGAATGTTTACATTTAAATACTTCATAATCGTAGGTAAAAAGAATGTGAGAAATCCTAAGAATAACCCTTGGGAGTGTAAAACTAGGTGCGTAGTAAAGAAAATTATCATTTGGAATATTACCATGAGTTAGACCCAGAATAGTTTTTTGGATTTATTACTCCTAGGTACTTCTACAACAATACAACATTCACATATATTTTTGAGACATGGATGTGTTTCAAAGAATCCCCACATATTCTTTTCCTCTCCCAAATTCTATGATGTTATTGCATACTTATCCTAAATGTATATCTTTTGGATGAACTCCCTTATCTAATTCTTTAATTCCAGTTTACATGGTTTCTTTCAAACCTCCATTTTATATCAACTTTAACTCCATGAACCCAAAATCCCAGAGTCTGTGCATTATTTTGTTACGTTTCCATTATTAAGTGGAAAAAAATCCTAATGGGCTGATCAATATTGAAGTTTTGTAAATTTAGATTATATATATGATACCCATTATACACTAAGAAAACAAAATAATACACATACACAATAAACGTAAATAAACAGTATCCTTGAAATCATAATCGAATATGTATTCTTCCTAACCTGGGGAGAGATATATAATATGGGTGAGCTCAAATGCTTAGTGAGCATACATAAAGTGGATAAAATAATGAATGAATAAGAATAAAGAAACATGGCCTGGTGAATAACTAATAACAAATTCAATTCAAATAACTATATAGGTAAATATCAATATAAAAAGGTAAGAAACAAAAACACATTATAAATAATTCAATAAACTATGAATGAAATGTATCCATAAATATATTGATGTAAAACCTAATGGATTAATAATAACTATAACTAATTGAGGGAGTTTCTTAATTATTGGATTCCATGTTTCCTAGATATGTGGTGCCTTTACTGTCAAGACAATTCAAAATACATTTTATAGCATCTAGTGTAAATACCGATCTTCTTTGGCCAAATGTTTCATCTCGTGTGTCTACCGATTCATTGAGGGGCTATCTATAACTGTGCCCCACCCGTGTTGTACCGGTCAAAAGAGTTACTCTTATAAAAAATAAATAATATTCAATATCAAATATCCATATTGAGCAGTGAATATGGATTTATAAATAATACATCATACGAGGATAAGTAACAACATGGATTGTTGACATTAAAATAATCTTGAGGAAAAATAATATTTAAGCATTCCAATGTGTCCTATAAAACATTGAAACATTTAAATAATAATTCACATGATTTAAATGAGACTTATAATATCATTATAATAATTTAATTCATGATGTAACAAATCAAATGGTATTATATACACCAAATAAAAGCCAATTTGTGCATAAAAATACAAGTCAAGATTGAATGTAAATTGAGATGAAATCATGTACCTTAACCTTTTTGTTGTATCGTATTTATCCACATTTATAGTTGTTTAAAAAAATTTAATAACATATATTAGAAGAATATTAATATTTTTTATATAATATATTATCCACTTTTTATATTTAATTACTCATTGGATAATAATAATTCATTATTTTAAAGATTTAGGGTGCTAATGGCTTAGTTTTTCAAGTATGTTTTAACTTGTCATTTGTTGTTCTAACTAAAAAATCAGGGTATCATAATTTATATAATTTAAAGTATGATTTTAATATCTTATATATCCATTATATAAGTATCTATGAAAATCTATAATTTTTGGTGATAAGAAATTATATGAACTGTTCATCGAGACGGTAGTTCGTACGTATGCATGAACACTATCTTCATTTCATTGTCGTATTTTAAAACAATGAAACAGAAATGATATATATATATATATATATAAATGTTGAATATAATTTTATTATTCTATATATGTAATATATTTCATATATGTTTATAAAAAGTATCTTTAATATGTTCCATTTTTAGTGTGAATGAATCACATCCCTTTAAGGGGGATGTAGTCCACACTTCCACAAACGATGATATTGTTGTTAAAAAAACTGGGAGGTACATAGATATTTATTGTAAAAGGATTATAAAAGTATAAAGACAAACTAAATTTTATATATGAAATATATAAACATATTTTTTATCATTATTTCTTCCAAGATTGGTTGTAAAAGTGAAATTAGTAATCACTATTTTGTGAGGCAGTAGTTTGTCCTAAACATAAACAGTATGTTTATTACCCATTCGATGGATATTTGTGTACGTTTAGATCAAAAAAAATTCATAAAAATCATATTTTTTTATAATAATGTATTTGTTATATTATCATATAATATTGAGTTCATTTAGTTTGTATAATGGAAATAAATTTAAAGAGCTTTAGGAAACACGTTACCTATTAATACGGGTAAATCCTTTTTCTTTGAACCAAAAGGCTTCCTTGGACTAATTTTTTATTTAAGGGAGGCTTCAAAGAGTAAGGGGAAGGATTTGGGGATCTATTTGGGAATTTATTTTCTAGTCTTAAGTGGCTTGATAGTGGTGGGTAAGTGGGAGGAAATATTCTTTTTATAATTGGGGATGAGTGGCACACCTATAATATTTTAAAAGAAAGGAAACCCAGCCATGTTTTTGTTATTTAAAAGTTGATTAATAGTGGTATAAACTATATTCATATAAATATCGGGTTATAATATGGCTATAAAATTTATATTTTACTAGTTTATAGGTTCTTTTAGGAAGTACAATTTTTTTAGCTTTTATTAAGCATAATTTAACCTTAATCGTCTTAATTAATTATAATTACATTCAATAACCTATTAGAGAAAGTAATGATTAAATAATTAGACATTATAAATTAGGTTGATTGAAAATATGAAATAAATGTTTCAAAATTTTAATTACAGATTTAGGAGAAATTAAATTAAAATTAATCCCACATACCATACGACAATGCTAGTTTTTACACTAAAAAATTCATAGTACATACTATGTTTTAGTAGTAAATATAATAATAAAATTGATTTCAATGAACTAAATTTGATTAATTGATAAAAATATAATCTAATTATAATTTAAAACAAATTAAAGGTATAATTTAGCATTATAAATAAATTATCTGAAGAACAAGTTTTGTATTAAATTTTTGTATTTTATAATATTCATTAAAAATTAATACCTCACATAAAAATACAAAAAATTTCACCATAACCTAAGATTTATTTAACTAGTTAAAATAGTAAGTTTAGATTGACATAGAGAATTTTAAAAGGGTCCAAATTTTATTTAAATACGGTTATCTGTCAAAAGGTGAAAAAATATAATTTATAAAAAATAGTATTTTATCTATTTTATTTGGTTCATTGTTATTTTATTCCTAAAAAATATATTATAGGAGTGTCGAAATATTTTATTAGATTTATAATATATAAATTTATTATATAAAATCAAGAAAAATGTTAGTTAATGATTTATTTTTTTTATTTTTGAATAAGTGTGTTTTTATAAATAGGGTGTTGTGTGTATTGAAAATCTATAAAAAAATCTAAAGGATAATATTGTAATTTGTTGGGGTGAATTTTTTTTGAAATGATAATTTTATAAAAATTTATTTTTTGAAATTTATTTTTATTATTTGGGAACTCCTTTTTAATAAAGTTGGCAGATCGTGAAAAAATGACTTTTTATAAAATTAGTGTTTTTTTAAAAAAATTATTTGCTGTTATCGCATATATAGAAAAATCAAATATGAATGTTAAAATTTTGAATTAATATGTTATATATAAATTTCATTTTTATAATTCTTCAATTGTGATATAATTTATTTAGTATTTTAAAAAGTGTTTGGGCAAGGAAAAATAGTTTTCTAGAAAGATGTTTCCATTATATTCAAAAAGTTATTATTTTAATATATATTTAATTGTTCACAAAATAAATATTTTTTTATGAATGTGAAAAACTCATATTTTGATAGTTTTTTAAATCCTATTCATATACACCATTCCTATTGATATTTGATAGCATTAAAATTAACTAATAATTTTATAATAAAATATGATGTTTCATTTAAACTATGGGTTTCTTATAATGCTTGCTAGACTATATGATTCATGTAATGTAAAATAAAAAATGGGTTGTGTGAAACACAAGATAAACTCCATGTTTCCTATAACACAAAATATCAACGAAATAATAATTAATCATAAAAAAAATATTTCATAAAATCTCAATCTCTTACATGGATGTATTGTGAAAAACAATTACACAGTTGTTAATAAAAGGATTAAAACTATTCCACCATCAATGTGAAATAAGGTTTAATCTAATTTAATTTTCTTTATAAAATATCAGGGATCAATTTTTGAGGTGGAATATTATGTTTATTCCAATGATCTATGGACTTAATTACTATATTATTATTATTTTTGGATATGTTTTATCATTTTTAAAGGATCTGAAGGGTTTTTCTCACATGATTGACTACATAATTCTAGATCTTTTTATGTCATTATTTATAATAAAATGGGTAAAGTTAATATCTCTATACCATTACTGATTCAATTATTATTATTATGTGTGGGGAACATATAAACCATCTATGGGTTGAATTATGGCTTTACTGGAATATAGATGACAATAAAATAATGGATTTTATTGATGTTGAAATGTGAAAAGAATTTTTTTGGGGGATTCATTTTGATTGTAATAGGAAGACATATGTATTCATTCGTTTGATATAGATGATTGGAGATATAAATTTTGGAATATTTTTGTATTTTCTAAATGAAAAAGAAATTTATTATGTTGTTTCAAAATTTTAAAAAATTGCAATTGAAAACTAGACTTTGGTGATAGGATAACGGTTATTTATTCATTAAACCTGGTCCAAATACATTTTATCCAATTTGAAAATTTTATAGGTCTCTATTGAGTATGGTGTGACACTTTTCAAGAGGTAGGTTTCATATTGACGACATATTAACTTTTTGTGTCTGTATTTTCATTCTACTTTAGTAGTTGGGTAGTAGTTTGATATAAAGCAATGAATCAGTTACATAAGAAGTTCCAGATTCTATAGTAGTGTTTCTAAAAATTGACATTAAATCCTTTCTTAGAGATCATGGTTTTACGATATATGATCCCAATTTTAATAAGGTAATTGGGTATTGTATATAATTATATTAATTAATTGGATTTCATTCATCAATGGAGTAGAAATATCCAATAATATCATATGGTTTTGTGTGTCATTTAATATTGTTGTAACATTAAATAATAAATTATATTGAATTAAAAATAATTACATATATAAAATATTAGTATAATTTTGTTTAAAAATTAATTACAGTTAAATAATTTGACACTTTTTTTTAAATATCAATTTATGAATTAAATTTTTTATAAGATACATTTTATAATATGATATTTAAGCTCACATTGTATCATATTATAATCGATGTATAGAAAAAATATCTCATCCCAAAATTTCATTGTATATTTTTTTCCAATAAATATTACACTAATAAATTATTCTATATGTATTACCAAATTAAAATTTAACTATGATATATTAATATAAAATTTGAGATATAAAAACAGGATAACAAAATAACAATGATAGATAGTTGAAACTGAATTATGATATATATATATATATATAAATGTAAATTTCACTTTATACCATTATACATTGATCATTTTGTGCTCCAAAATATATTTAATAGATGTTTCATTTTTTTATTCAGTGTACATGATATTAAAGAAAACCATGTATATAAATTCAAAGTGATGATGGTAATAAATTATAATATTGATTAATTAATTCTAATTTTATTAAAATTTTATATAAATTATGAATAATAACAACATGTATTTGAAAAAATTATTTTCCTACAAATACATATTTACATTACATTTTATGATTTAATTTAATGGTCAAATTCATAATTTTAGAACATAAATTTAGAAAAATGAACATATTTTCAAGATTTATCAAAACATTATTATTTAGAAATAAGATTTTTTTATTTATTCTAAAAATATATATTTTTACTTGGAAGATATTATTTTCTACAAATACGGTGACTTTTATGACATTATAAGTATATTTGTATGAAATAAAAATTTATTTAAAATTCATATTGAAAAAAAAATTATTTAAAAAGAGAAATTATAAATAATAATTTTTTTATTTAGAAACCATTGATTGATATTTTCGAACTTATGTTAAAAATTCACAAAAATTACTTAAAACTTCATAAATTTATTATTTAAAAATCTACTGTTTTCACATTTATGATGTTAATAATTGGAAAAGGATTTAAAAAATTGGATTTATAACATATATTTTATTTAATAAGAACCATTTGATTTGTATGAATAAAAAATGAATTAATAAGGTAAAAACTAGTTGTTGTGGTAAAAGGTAAAAAGTGTAAAATGTGTTGACTAAATGGGTAAAATGACAAACATGTTAAAAATATGATTCTAATTGAGTTAATGAGTTTCATATCTAATAAACCATATCAAATCCCCATTATTTTAAATTTTTTAGTCTAAATAATATGTGAAATATGCTCTCCCTTTATATTAAGAATAGATATTAAAACAATTTCACTCTCACTAATTATAAAATGGACCCCTCACCCCCAATTCATTCCCACTACATAATTTTTGATTTGAAATAGACCAACCAAGGTCAACCATTAATTTCATTTAAATAAGACCACTAAAAGTCCTAAAGAATGTTCCCAATTTCCATGGTTTCACAAAAATCACTAGGGTATCATAGAATGAAACATGAGAGTGATTTTTTCCTCTAAAAGACACATTAGTGGATATAAACAAATAGTGTAACAATATAATGACTAAACTATATATTATTTCAAAAAAAAAATTTAACCATTATGGTAACATCAGACAATGGGATAACATGGTCTAAACGAACAACTAAATGACCACAAAAATTGAACTTGAAGAAACCCATGGGGCCCTCTCTGATTGAGAATATGTCTCCACCATCCCAACAAACATAAAGTCAACTCCATCTAGGGCATTCTTTCTCTACATGATGTTATTAACTATACATGAATCATGTAATAAAAGGCTAGAAATTACCAAATGAAATAGATATTTGGGAACACTAAAGATCAGTAAAATACCACCAAATAATATTTACAATGTCTTTCCACGTGAATATTTTATTTTTAATATAAGAAATATTTCTAGGAAATTTCAAAAAAGAAATAATATTACAATATATAATTTAATATTTTTTTATTTTTTAAAAAAATATATTTAAATAAAAAAATAAATATTACATAACATATATTCACGTGGCATTTGGAAATGAATAAAACAGGTTTTATGTGTCAATATTTTTATCAAGCAGAAAAATAGATATATTTTGAAAATAAGAACATAATTTATCCTCAAATGAAAAAGTGTTAACAAATAAAATTTTATAAATAACTAAAAAAAGAAACACCATCTCACAATATCGACTTATAACTCTATAGACCTATGTTCCTTGGTAAAGGCTACCCACTAGCCCTGAGGAATCATTGTAACCTACCCTAGAGATATTTTAATCGAACATGGATTGCACACATCTAGTTTCCCCTTATAACCCAAGGTCCTCCGAACATGTAATTAAATCTTTATTGCATTTAATAATCTCAATCCTTAATTCAGAAATATTTTCTAATGTATTTTAATTTCAATTTCCTTCCTACAGTTTATAAAATAATTTCTATAATGAAGCAACACCACTTTTATCCTTGAAACCCCTTTCTATTTCTAAACCATCTTTGAGGAATTTATGAAAATACATCAATTTTAATCAAATGATATTTCAAAATCCCCATTTTTAGAATACATTTCCATGATTAAGAAAGATCAATTAAACCAATAATTAATTACTAATGTTTAATTACATAAATAAAATAAAAATTAATATCATAATAAGTCAAATAATGCAAAGGGATAGATATAAATACATTACTATTAAAGAAAAAACATTTAAATATTAACTGGTGATGGGATAATTTGATATATAGACCACCTGAGCCCGGATTTATAATGAAAAATTCCAAGAAGAAAGGAAACAACCTATGCTACCGATATATGGGAGATAAACTCAAAAAACCCCATCATGAACAATTATATATATATATAATCATAGCTAATGGGGAGATAGTAATTAGTTTAATAGAGGGGAAATGAGTCAAAATACACATTAAAGACTTCATTAATGCTACACATGGGGATATAAATTACACCCTGAATATTGGGTTCTATTCGTGTCTCTCAAAAAACTAAAACCACCACCACTACTCCTGGGTGAATCCTACACGAATGTCTTGACTTTTTCATAGAGATAGACCATCAAGACTAACTATGGATTAGTCAATGAAATATTTATGTTTTGGAAAACCACATCCCCCACCTTGGTGTCGTGAGGTCTATGTAGCCATGTTTAAAAGGGAGACTCCCGGAGTGTTCAAACATATTCCATGACCTATCATTGTCCAGTATTTTCTTTATTGATTCATAATGGAAGATCATAGGTATACCACAAACCTCTAATAATTTTTTTTCTACCCATGATTTACATAGAATGAATAAAAACAATTTTTATGCCACCATTCACCAAAATGAATTCTGAAACTGAAACTAAATGTTAAAAAGAGGCACTATACCTGATTCCAAAATAAGGGGTGAGACAATTATTCCCCCATATATTTATTATTTATCAATAATTGATCAGTATCATTAAAAACTATAAGTAAATTTCTGCATCATCATGCCCTTCTTCTTCCATATCTCATGGATATCCCTACCCCAGTACCATCTCACTCGATCAAATGGATACTTCTTTCCATAAAGAATGTTATACTTTTTTATCTGTATAATAATTTCTATATTTGAGGTTTCAAGTTCAATTTCATCATCTGAATAGTCAATCACGTGGGATATATGTGTTTTTTATTTCTTTAGTTGGGAAACATAAAATGCATCATGGATAGAATTCAAAAGATAAGGTAAGTCAAATTTATTATCCACCTTCCAAGGATTCCCCACAATCTCAAATGAGATAAAATATGTGGGGATAAGCTACCACACCCCCACCAAAATTTCAATTTCCCTAGTAATTTCAAAATATAAATAAATCTTATTCACCTGCCACAAACTCTAATGGATGATATTTCCAATCAACATATGTTTTTTTAAACTCTATGTTAGCACTCAACTTTTCCATATTAATTTCATGATATTAATTTTCACTTAAATTTATCACTATATATTCATGGATCATTATCAAATCTCTACCTAACAAAAATTATATTTTCATTTCCTCCCACACAATGAATCAAATTTCTTTATACACATCAATGACTGATAAATTTTATTATAATAAATATTCACTAAGGGGTGGTATTTTTTCTATGATACAGTGATTTCAATAACAAATTCTCAATGTTTGTATTTATAAATTAGGATGGTTTTATTTTTATGGAAATATATCAAGGTATGATAGGATATGGTCAACATCAACTAATAAAACATCATTGCCTACAATGTTCTCTGAAACATAGATTTGAAGTGAGAGTCCCAATCCAAAATGTTATTTAATGACACACTATAGATTATGATAATATATCTGTAATACAAGTGTATAAGATCCACTCCCATTATTTTCTCCATGATATTAAGGTAATAAACTAATTTTATGAGTTGGAAAATATTCACACATGTCTTCTGTTTACCACAAGGTATCTTTGGTTTCCCAATCATAAAGACCATGGCTATCTCATTTAATTTATAGAATGAAATTGTTAAGTATTTTATTAAACTATCCATCCTATGATGTTCCTTATTAATTATCTTACATGTATGGCATTGTAACTATTTTCAAAACAAATGCAATTTCAAAATTTATTTACCAACAAGCTATTGTAGAAGCAGCGAGAAGGGACGAACTGTATAGAGAATGTTAGTAGACACTAAGAATATCCTCTTGGAATTGTTTTAGGAATATGAGTTCAACATGTGAATAAAAACTAAGATGTTATAAAAACTAAATTAATATTTAAAAATGACTATTAAAATTAACTAAAACTATCAATGTGTACTAAATTAAGCTTTGGAATAAACTAGTGGAGATGGAAGTTTTAGAGTTCCGACGCCCATTCATGTGCATGGAATGTTAATTTTTTAATTCCCACATTTGAATATTTATTTATTCAATTATCATTTATTCAAAATTTAATCAAAATACTATCTATTTTTGTTATCTGGTTTTAAAAATATTCTAATGATTAAACATATTATTCATCATTCTGTTCTCTGTCCTAATTAATAATTTGTGCATCATTAGATCACCAAATCAGTTGGTGAAATACGGAGACCCGTTTCTCATAATGTTTAAGTATCTATCTATATGGGGTTAGATCACATGGGATTACTTATTAAGTATCACTCATTCGTGTTTGAAGGAGAGAAAACAAAAAATATTTTTTTTTCAATTTATAATTTTATTTTTTTTCAGAATTCAAGCGCATTATTGATCAAATTTTGGATAAATAAATTCTCTTACGATCTCCAGACTGTGATTAATTATTAGGTATCACAATAATGGGGACTAAATCATGTTTGAAGTTCCCAAATAACAATTAATTCAAATGTATATAAAAATAATTAAGTTAAAATCCTATTTAAATTAATTCAAAAAAGCAATCAAACATGGTTGAAAATTAAACACATGCATATAGAATCAAATTTATCACAACTACGATATTAATAAATTAGACCTCCATCATGAAAATATGAAATGAAAAATAAATAAATGAAGTCACTAGGATCATGTTGACACGAGGACCACCGCAAGCCGACACAGATGATCCAAAAATAATAACCTTCAATTAATCGATCGATGCAATGTCGAACAACTCCATTATGACGCAATTTTTTTTGGATCTATATTCAATCATAGCACGCATTTCTGATCTCTGGATGTGAAGATAACCTTGTGCATCTCATCAAAATGCGTGATTCACCATCAATCACCGATGCACTATGAACTTTTCACTGCTAACATGTAGAGAGACCTCCGACATGCGGAGGTCGAGGGTTGTTCGACGTTTTGGGGAGGCTATGCAACAGAAGTGGTATGGTTCTATAGATTTTCTACACAAGGCCAAGACCCAAAAGGGTAACAGGGGGCTGAGGAGTTGGGTTGCAGGGGATAGGAGCGCTAGCAGGTGTGGGTAAGGGGGCGAGGAGTGGAGTGAGGGGTTGGATAAGGGGGTTATGTGCGTTGGGATGTGGGTGAGGGGAGGGGAGGTGGTAGTGGTGGGGATGGAGGAGTGGGGCATGTGTGTGATAGGGTATGGGGTAATAAAATGGGGCGTGAGTGACAGAATTGGAGAGACGGAGTGTGGGGCGGTTAGTATAGGGTGTGAAGAAGAGGTAACATGGGTAATGGATAAGGGGAGTGGGGGAGTTAACAAGGGAATAAGAGGGAGGGGAGCAGGTCAAAGGGGGGATGTGGGTTATTGGAGATATAATGTGGAGTGGAAAGGGGTGACATGGGTAGAGGTATGGGGTTAAAATAAATGAAAAATAAAAAAGTCATAGTCAAATTCAAATTAATGAAAATATTTTATCTAGAATTTAATTAATAATTATAATAATAAAATAGTATCCAAAATTATTTATAATTTCTCATGATATTTAATATAATAAAAATATGAAATATAATAATAATCTAATAAAAAAATATTATATTAAAATAATAAAAAATAATAAAACAAATATAAAATACTAATAAGAAACTAAAATATACATAAAAATAAATAAAATTAACTAAAATAACATTTTTAAATCAAAAAAAACATTAATATAATGGTAATATAATATATAAAATAAATATATAAAAAATAAAAATACTAAATTATTAATATAAGTATATAAATTTTCAAAAAGTTATCCAAATATCTAAACTATTATAAAACTATAGAAATCAACTAAAAATATAAAAAATGGTTAAAATAATTAATTAAAACTAAGTTATAAATTTATAAAAAAACATGTGAAATCGATGTACATCATATCCCCCATACATAAGATTTTTCTCTCTGGGTAAAAAAAATCCGAAAGAAAACACAAGTGGCCATAGACAAAGGAAAAGATCAAAATTAAATGTTCAAAAAAATTCAATCTCTTTTACCCATAAAATATCTTTCTTCATTTAAAACATCAATTTTCAAAAACCAGTTTTCTTCCACTCGCATTATTTCGTAAACAAGTATGTGCACTCATGTATCAAGTGACTTACCTCGCTATCACTCTCATCTCTCCGAATATTTGATCAAAGCTACGTTCAATTCTCATACACATGCATGCTTACCATAGGCTTTCCATGAATATCACATCTCCACTAGTGGAAATGAAAGGAATTCACCAATTTCAAGGACTTTTCATGAGTTTCAAATGTCTCTAAGGTGGTAGTATGGTGGGTCATAAAAAAATTGGGATAGTTTTTGGGATAAAAAGAGGTCGAATCATGAAATATATTCATGATAAATGTCAATCAACATGTATCCCTCAAAATCTTGCTCCCCCACACTTAAACTATTGATGGTCCCAAGGCATATGATAATCTAATGATTCGTTTCTTTAGGACACAACTCACTCAAATATGATGTGAAAGAAAAACTAGTGAGTATCAACTCCAAAACCCCAAGAAATACGTTCTAGACAAAAATCCAAAAGAATAGTACAAGTAGCACATATTCTGTAACATCTCCTTGAATGTAGTTCATATTGAAATGTCTTTAGATCGTTGAGTAATGGATCATAACTTATATAGGTATCCCAGAAAGTTAGGGTTACCGCATAATGACGACCAATGTAGTCATTTTTAGAACCAAAAGGATTATATATTCCCATACAAAAAATAAATCTAATACATGTGGGTACTATGAAATATAACACATATTATCAGGAGGATATAATGTCAATCCATCTGCATCAAATTCTCACAGCCCATGAAAAACTAATCTCCATGAGTAAATCCATCCCCCACACTAACAATGAAAATTATCATCAAAATATTCTGTAAATTTGTAAGGAAGTGTATTGGTTATCAGCTCATACTAAAAAGCTTCTTCAGGGATTTTAAGGTATACATGACAAATAAAATGTATGGGTGGATCCGTGGGTCACTTGGGTTGATCATAAAATAAAAGCCTCAGTCATTTTTTGAAACTTTCAAAATCCCAATCGATTTGATGAAAAAACATAGAATGTTCTAGAATTAAAAACATGGTCAAGATTCTATCAAGAAAAAAGAGAAACAAAAGATGATATAAAATGGGACAAAGTCTCACGAGTCTATTAATATAATGTTGGGCAACACATATGACCATGAGTTTAAAAATGATTCTCAAAAATATAATAGTTTTTAAAAAACATTTTCAACGCATGAAATAATATCAGCAATCATCTTTGTCATGAGACCAAGGATCAACACATTCCAAAAAAGAATCATGTGCTCAAAATTCCCAGGGATACAAGTGGTATGTTCCCAACTATAATACAACAAAAATGTAGTGCCTTTTATATCGTTTCATCAAATAATGGAATTCTATTTTTTCTTCATTTTTCAAAATTTTCTTGTTGTTTTTTTAGTTTAAAGGGTTTTTTGGAAACATAAATTATGTAAAAAATAAAACTCTTCCCTATGTAAGTGTTTATAGATGCGGAAAGCCTGTCTGTATCTAATGAAGCTCTCAAAAGTGTATACTTGTAAAACCTAATCTTTGAGAGCACATAGTCACATCATATCATAGTAGTCACACCATAATCAAAAGTTTATAGATGATAAAAATATGGGCGATGAATTCAAATCCACTATAGTACGAGGAGAAAATAAATTGGGGTAAATGCATTCCTTTTTATGTTTTTTTAATAACTAAATGAAATTAAATTAAATTTAGTGAAAAAAAAACAGATAATGAGTTGCCTCCCATTGAGCACTATGTTTACTTCATCGTCGGCCAGACATTGTTGAAACTCCACCAGGATCAAATGGAAATGTAAACCATGCATATGCTTCTTCTTTTTGTAGAAGTGTGGAATCAATTATTCGAAGATGAATTTATCCCCCAAGATGCACAAAATATCAATATAATTTTGTTAAAAAATAGATTTGTGGAATAAAATGAATATACCAACACACAAGGGAAGGAATATTCCTTGCCTGAAGAAATTGTCTTCAAATAATTGAATTTTTGGAAAAGTCCATTAGTAGAAAGATCAATAAGATTACATCCTAGAACATACACAGGTGAAAAGGTGATTTTACTAGACTCCATCAGTGGTCATACAATATCCATCACATCCATGAATTCATTATTTGGGCTAACGACATATCCCAATTCATTTTCACACCCGACCACTAGAATTCAGAAATCTATTGTTTTCCAACTCAATTTGTGCATGATGGTTTCATTGATTATACCAACATAAAAAATATTGTTAGCATATGTGGGTATTTTAAGTGAAGTGTTTTTCATTTCAACACATTGAGAAAGTGACATGGGATCAATTAGAGCATATGACTTTATTATGCCAAGAATGACATATTTTTCAAAATATTCTTCTACAACACCCTCATCATATTTCTCTATTTGTACATGTTTCACCAAAAAAAACATAGGATCCTATAGGTATTGCCATTCTTCCATTGTTTCGAGAAAATTATGAGTGTTCTCCACCACTAATGCTAAATGATTCTCTCACTCCAAATTTTTTTCTGATGTCTCCTTTTTAGAAAATGTTTCATACTAACAATGATTTTTAGAAAGAGGTGATTCGATGTCGTTTGAAGTGATGTCCTCTTGATTTTTGAAATAAAATTTATCTTGGTTTAATTATAAATCTATCATGGTAAATATTTGTCCTAGTACAATTTCCTCTTCATCTTAAAAAGGTAAAATTTTATAAACATTTAATATGTCCTTTTTCACTTTGGGATGGCTGGGTTGTGAACTCATAGTAGATGAACATAAAATCACATTTTCCAACGGACCATTATGATCAACATGGTGGAAGTCCAACATCTCATATTCTTCTAATATGATTATATTGGAAGAATTATATTGTGATAAAGTGGAGACGTCAATGATATTATAAGAAGAATGATTAATCAATTTAGTCACATCCTTACAATCATCAAATGAATGTCGTTTAAATCGAACCTCTACAACACATTCCACCAAAAAATTGTTATAAATAAGATCATTAAGTTGCAATGAGGAAGCTATTTTTTAAATATGATTCAATCGATTTAATAGATTCTTAAATGGATTTTCTAGATCTTTTTTTGAGGAAAGAAACATTGCATTACGCTAATCTTGATGTACAAACCTCCGATTTGTCTCAATGATAGAACAATGTAACCTGTGCTCAATTATGAAATCATTTGTTTCATATGAATTATTTAGTTCTAAATTATCATGAACGTTTTGACTTTGAAAATGATCAAATGGTGGATAAGGAAGAGTATTAGAATACAGATCATAACATGGACTTGAATGATAATCTTTAAAATAAATTGGATCACCTGGAGTGATCATATGCAGTGAATGATTATAATCAATACCTTGATATTTTGATGGGTAGCGTGGTTACTGGTTGTAACTGTGTGGTGTGGCCCATGTCCTTCTGAGCTTCTGGGTGTCTTGGAAATTATTACAATGAAAATTTCCCACAGAAGTAAGATATTTTTTATTAGTTTCTTTTGACATAAATAAAATTTTTAAAAGAATCTATAATGAAATTATTCTCCCGGGAAATACCGCCAAAAACTTTGAATGTGCATCGTAATACGTTTAATTTTCAAAATTTATATACCTATAAACTACTATAGAAGAAGTGAGCATGGTCGAACCGCATAGATAATGTGAGTAGACAATAATAATATCCTCTTGGAAAAATATTTACGAAAATGAGTTCTTCAAGTGATTAACAACTAAGAAGTACTAAAAACTAAATGACTATTTAAAAATGACTATTAAAATTAACTAAAACCATATAAGTGAACTAAATTAAGCTATGGAATAAACTGAAAGGGATGGATGTTTTAGAGTTGCGACGTCCATTCATGTACATGCAATGTCAATTATTTAATTTATGAATCTAAATATTTATTTAATAAATTCTCACTGCTTCTAAATTTAATAAAAATACTATATGGTTTGATTCTATGATGTTATAAAACATTATAATTTTTACAAAAATTATCTTTAATTTCATTCTTTTTCATGATAAATAATTTACTCATCATTATAGAACTGAATCTCTTGGTGGAATAGGACAACCCAATTCACACCAAGTCGATGTATCTACCTATGCTGAGATATTTCACATGATATTACCCATTAAGTATCACTCATACATGTTTTATGGGGAGTGCACAAAAAATATTAATTTTTACTCAATTAATACATTTATTTATTCAGAATTCTCTCGTGCACTTTATCAACTTCTGGATAGATTAATTCTCAAATGAACTCTCGCCCATGACTACATATTAGGTATCATAAGAACGAGGAAAAAAGAATGTGTGTAGATCAAAAATAAAAATTAAATCAAATGCATATATAATTAAATAAATAGACATCCAATTAAAATTAATTCAAAAAGGAAATCAAACATGGTTCAAAATTAATGTCATGAATATGCTGTCACATTTATCTCAACTACAAAACCAATGAATTATCCCACCATCACACAAAGAGGATATGGAAAATAAATAAAGGAATTCAACTAGTTCCATTTGACTGGAGGACCACTGCAAGTCACCGTAGATGATCCTAAAATAGTAACCTTCAATCCATCGAACGTTGCAACATCGAACCACACCATCACACTGCCACAAAATGATTGGATATGATTTCACTCTGGGCGAGAGTTGTTGATCTCTGGAAGTGAAGAAAACCCCACACATGTCTGTAACGTGCGTAAATCACCTTGAATCACTGATGCACTGGGATCTGTCCACTTCCATCATGAGGAGAGAGCTACAGCATGCATAGGTGATGGTTTGTTCGGTGTCATGGGGAGGAAATGTTGTGGAAGTGGTATGGGGATGTGAATTTTCTGTAGAAGGTGAATAACTGAAGGGGTAAAAGGGGGTTTGGGTGTGGGGTGTGGGGTTGTAGGGGATGAGAGGGAGAGCAGGTGAGGGTAAGGTGAGGGGGAGTGGCATACAGGTTTGGCTTAGGGGGTGAGGTGTGTGAGGATGTGGTTAAGGGGAGGGGGAGGCTCGAGAAGGGAAGGATGGCTGGGGCTTGGGTGTTATAGGGAATGGGGTAATAGAATGGGGAGTGAGTGAAGTCATTGGAGAAACGGAGTGTGGGCGACGGGTCCATGGGCGAGGAAGGGGAAACGTGGGGAGGGGATAAGGGGAGTAGGGGAGTTTTCAAGGAAATATGAGGGAGGGTAGTGGGTTAAAGGGGGGATGTGGGTGATTGGAGAGAGAATGTGGGGAGGGGAGGGTTTACATTGGCATGGGTGAGGGGTTAAAAAAATGAAAAAAAATTATATTCAAATTCAAATTAAAAAAACCATAATTTAAAAGATAATTAATTAATAATAATAATAATCAAATAGTATTAAAAATTTAATATTAAGGTGTGTGTAATTAAATTTAATTCTACTATTAAATATAAAAATACACTGAAAAAAATATTTTATTAATACTATAAAAAATTAGGATAAATTAAAATACTAATAGAAAAATAAAATATTCATAAAAGTTAAAAAAAATAAAATAAACTAACATTAGTGATACTAATAATATTAATATAATTCTAAATATAATATATAAAATTATATAACTACTAAAAATACTAAATTATTGATCTAAGTATATAAATTAACTAAAAATTATCAAAATATCTAAATTACAATAAAATAATAGAAATAAACAAAAATTATAAAAAATGGTTAAATTAATTACACAATACTAAGTTAAAAAGTTATAAAAATACATAGTAAATAAATTCAAATCAAGAATCAACACAAAATAATACACAATCGATCATTTCCTTTATGACCACCAATAATGATGTTTGAGGTCATTATATGACTTTTCAAATATATGTCACAAAAGATCAACTATTTTGGTTTCCATTATTTATAATTTCATATATTAGGTCTATTAGAACTATAATCTAACCTCAAAAGAATAAAACCCGATTAGGAGACTGAGACCACTCAATAAAGGTATCCACACAAAAAATGTTCCAGCTAAATCAATAAAACTATTCATCCTAAGACTTTCCAATGTGAATATGGTTATATAAAGATAATATGACATAATTAAAATGCAGTAATAAATAAATGTCATATATCCCTTAATACATGTACTTTTTAGAAAACAAGACCATAAAGAACCACCCTTCAACTAATTACTTCACTTCCCAAGTCAGTAATTGCCTGCTCAAAGTATCTACTCTGACATTTCATTTTCTAGGGGTGTGAGAAATTAAAAAATAATCGTTGCAAAGTTAGTATTACCAAATTATTTCCCTCAATTTTTTATACATATGAGTGAAGATATATTTCAAATTCTAATAGTCTAAAAAAATATATTGAAATCCTTGAAGAGGTTGTGGTGCCAAGTCTTATGAGTTTGCATCATTGCATCTAACTTGTGATCATAAATGTGGTAGTTATTCTCATGTTGTGGTAATTTAAGAGATACATACATTTCCAAATATCTACACTATATTAAAACAAAACCCAAAACCATAACTGGAACATAATATTACACATCATCTCCTAAACATGGCTCTAAAAGAATAAAAATTGGAGCTATTGTCAGTATGAAATTAAAATCATCAAAAAAATCTCTAGCAATGATTACTCTAAACAACACTCACACCATCATGACTTAAATAGGACCCAGGAGAAGAAATATTAGAGAATACGTGAAAAAAGCTCATATAAAATCATTCTAATCCCTAATTACTCTAAATATCAAAGACATTTCTGAGATACTCCCATGATATAATTATCTGAATCCTCTTTGGATATGCTGAGAAACCCTATTCAGAAATAACAAGGAATTGAAATTTAACCTATTAAATCTAGAAGTTAAAATTTTATAACATTATATATATAAACATTTTATCAGGATCTTGAGTATGATATTACATTTCTCATCATGATCCTACTCCAATATAGAATAAATGAGGATATCATCCACAAAAAAATCATGAAATAATTCATGAACCAATAGAATATTTGATTCATTGAATCTATAAGCACCCTAAGATAATTATTATTGCCTAATAGAATAAAAATATAATTATAAATCTTATAAATTTTATGAATTTTGTATTAAGAATATATGAATCTCATCCCACAATCATCTTATAACTGATCTCATATCAAACAACAAGATCCAAGATACTCCCTTAAGATGATAAAATGGTCATCAATCATAGTTCAGGAATATCTATTCTTAACAACCACCTGGATGAGTTTATAGAAAAAAAACTAGATACATAAGTCTTTATTCATTCCAATGATCACTAACAGTTTGGAATATTAAATATTTGGATAAATAAATCCCTATACTTAAGATACAATACTTGATTTTTATTAATTTGTGACGGGTCATTTGTGACATCCAAATGAACCATCACAAATAGCGTCTTTTTTTACTAGTTGTTCCAGCCTAAATAGTCCTTAAAAAATAATTGTTTATTGCAATGGAATAAATAATCCATCTAAAATATTTTTGGTGCACTCTCCTTCCAACTAGTGTGAAAATCAATTGTCATAAAAAATTGTGGTAGATTTTTTATTCATCATAAATGCCCCTAGGATCAGGATTATTTGTGATGGAACATACTTCTGTAGCACAAATAATCATTGGGTAAATTTATAATCGATGAAATTAATTCATTCATAAATAAGTCATCGCAAAAAACCAATGATTTCACAACGCAACCCTCCTATTCTTCTTCCCCTTCTTTCTTTCTTCCTCCTTTGTCTCCCACAAAAAACCCTACTGCTGACTGTTTTTCCCTAACGTTGTGTGGCTCCGTTTATCTCGTCATTTTTTAGGATTTCAGCTCAGATCTTCAAGGTATGAACTACTATTATCTTTTTCATCGATTTTTTATCTTATCTGGGATCAATGTTAAATACAATGGTTTGGTCCATAGGTTTGTAAATTTATGTGATTTACATATATTATTTGATAATAAGTATATATTCAATTTTATTAACCTCTATTTTGGATTTTAATCTGATTTTTTTCGCAGTTTGGGTTCAATGGAAAATATATTGGTATGGTTAATACCTATGTTTAGAAATTTATTTGATTTTCAAGTTTTATTTCATATTAAGGATTGATACAATTGAAATAATCAGTATTTTTTTAATCCTTTTTCTGTAATTTATTTAAATTCATTTTAAGGAATTCTGCTAATTTTATAATTATGATATATATATATGTGTGTTTTGTATTTATATTTATATATATATATATAGAAATATGTTTGTAAACCATGTTAATTTTGATATATGTTTGTATATATATATATATATTAAAATGTGGTTTTATATATATATGATTTTAAAAATATTATTATTGTTTTTGATATATATATATATATATACATATATGTATGTCTACATGTGTATTTTTTATATGTATATATATTTTATTGGTAGATCTGTTAATAATATCGCAAAAATATATTTTATATATTTATATTAAATAATAAATATTTTTATATAAATTCATTTAAATAATACATTCTGATTAATTAATAATTTATTTCATATAAATATAATTAAACAAAACATTCTATGCATACATCTATAATGTTTTTATACAATGTGTAACATTTTTAATATATATATATATATTGTTATAAATATATTTTGTAAATTTTATCATATATATATATACAAGTATGTATATTAACATATGATTATATATATATACATAATTATTAATAAAATATATAATGTTTATGATATATATATATATAGAAAGACATTTATAAATTTTCTTAAAAAATTGTAAGTCTTTTAATATATATATACATACAAATTTATATTTATATCTGATATATATATTAGTTTCATAAAACATGTTAAAATATATTTTATTATGAAATCATGTAATATATATATTTATTTTAACCTCTGAATATATATATATAAATATTAATTACATAAAAATACATGTAAGGTTTCATATATATATATATATATTTCATATGTATATTTATTTTTACGAGTCAGAAAATAAATTTTGTATTTATGTTATTAATGAAATAGTGGGAAACATATATATAATTATTATTATTAATTTAATAATAATTTAAATAATTCATAAATATCATTACATAATTTATAAAAATTAATTATTAATTATTAATTATTATTAAAACATATTAAATATTTATATCTGTTTATATTTGTCTATATATAAATTAAATATCTATATTGGTTTAAAGAAAGTTGTTAGAATATTCTCTGGTATATTTATATTAATTTATAAATCATTAAATATATATATTTATATTTCAATAATTACTTACTTAATATTAATAATTAATAGTAAATAATAGTGTTAATTACAAAATATTATTAGTAATTTTATAAAATAACAAAATATATGAAAATGTGTGTGTGTATGTGTGTGTGTGTGTGTCTAGATTTTATATGTTCATTTCATTGAAAATATGTTTTAAACTTAATTTTATGTAAGTATATTTGTTTATGATATATATATATATATATAATGTATCAAATAAATAAAAAAGCAGTGTTTTTTTATGAATGGTGAAAAAATTAATTTAATGGAAACATTTTAACTACCTGTTATTTATAAGAATATTTTATATTAAAAATTTAATAAAAAATTTAATGTAAAAAATTTAAAACATGAATTATTTATTAATTTTTTTAGTTAATAATAATTTGGATAATTTTTAGTAATACTATTTTTTAAAATATTACTGTTATAATATTGATTAAAAATTCATAAAAAATATTAATTATTATAAATATATTATTAATTTAAATAATTAATAATATTTAACAGTCAATGATCCATTATTATTAACGAATTTTTAATAATACTGATTATTAACAAATCATTATGATAATTTTTAAAAGAAAATAATCAAAATTATAAAAAATATCTTGTCTTTAAAAATAGTTTGTGTCTCAAATGACACAGAGTTCAAGATATATTCTATTATTTTTAAAAAATTACATGTATCTTAAATAATATATTTAATATTATTATTGTATCTTCACCGAGCCTCTATGGGCCCCATAATCAAATTCTTACCCAATGACTCACTCTTATCATATTCTATATTGAATATTTTATAGTGCTACAATTTAATAATAATTTGAAATTAGTCAAAATTGTGTGTAATAATTTTTTTTGGTTTTTTAGATAACTATCGACTCAGGAAGTATACACCTATATATATTATGCGATAGTTATAGGATGAATAATCACAACATTTCCAAATGGATCTAATTTAAATTATTTCAACATTGAAGGTGTTGTAGCCTTTATATCATTTGGGTAATCAAATACAGATTTTGAATTTGAAAGAACAATTTAATGTCTGTGTCAGAAATGTGGTGTAAGGACATTCAAAAAAAATTTCAATGTATTACTTCATCTATTGCGTTCCATTTTTCATAATGATTATATTTTTATCTAACAACCTGGAGCAAAGAGTTCAGTAGAAAATGCAATTTTTCTTTCAAGATCCATCATTTCAGAATTTAATTCATGCGGAAGCAGGTCCATCTAATCCCGAATCGACAACTCATAATGACATTCTAAACCATGAATCCGAAACTTATTAGTTTTAAAAATTGTTTCATTCTTCAAAGAGGGCCGTATATCCGGGAATCCTGATGAGTTAACATGAAGATGTTACAAGTTATATGGTAATTAAATTAGATATTGGAATGTAAAATAGTTTTCTAGATCATATTTTATATTTGGTTAAGTCATTTCTGGACAGAAATACATTACCTCAATGTTTGTATGAATGTAAAAGGCTTATTCCTAATTTGGGAATATGTTATCAAAATATCCATGCATGTTTAAATGAATTCATATTATATTTTTGTGAATATTAATCTTTGGGTAATTATCCAATATATAGAGAATTGATGTATAAAAAGGCACATAAAGGAATGTCCATAGTTACCAAGTAATAGTTAAGCTATTATCTAATTACATCTTATTTACAATGTTTATTTATGTCTCATAGCACAACTTGAATTATGATATGTAATAAATCAAACATTTCAATAATAAAAATACTAATCATCCATGTGAGGGTGACTCATGGAAACATTATTATCAGACACATCCTTATTTTATAGCAGAACCTCATAAAATAAGGTCGGGACTTTCTAATGATGGGTATTGTCCATTTGGTGCTTACGGTAGTCAATATTATTGTTGGCCTAATGTCATTAATCTATAAAAAATACCGAATTGGATGTTGATGAAACATGTATATACACATTTGAAGCTTTTAATTTCAGCACATCCAATGAATAATATTGATTTTTATTTGAAACCTATATTTGATTAGAAAATTTCATTTTTAAACAATGGTATCACTATATTTGATATAAATGATGATGATAATTTTATATATAAGTTTGCATTAATATGGATGATTAGTAACTTTCTGCTTAATTGCATGTTATCTGGATGTGTTCCATAGATATATGGTTGAAAAACTAAAGAAAATGTATATAACAAAGTATTAGTTGGAGGGTCGATTACATAAGAATACATGCAGGAGGAAATTGAATATTTCTTTTATTATTATTTCCAGTCAAAATATTCTTCAAAATATAATTGTATGGGCACAATGAGTCAAATGTTAATGATTTCATAGACAATCATTTTTCAGTTTTTAATCATCCTGATCATTATTTTGGTGGTAATCCGGAGTGATGGATTATAAATAAAGAACTGTATAGAGCTCAAAGATATGATCTGTTGAATTGTGAAGAAATGGAACCATTTGTGCAGTAAGTACAAATTTTTTATTATTTCCTTCATTATTTTTAATATATATATTTATTCAATTTTTTTTTGTAGACTATATGAGGACCATATCAAAAATCAATTTCTAAAAATTTTATTTGCTGCTCTTGAGGAATGTTATAAAAAAAACTTTTGAATATTGGTTTCAAAGTCTGGTAAGTAAAGATTATTTTGATGGAAGAATAAAGAAATTATTCAATGATATATATTGTTAATATTATTATATTTTTTGTAGGTAAAAAAACATTAAAATAAAATTTATTTTTGATTATGTGTGATAAAAAACCGCCATGAAAATTTTTAATATCTTCTAATGAGTATGTTGTTAATGGGTTTTGATTACATACATTTATATATGGTGATTCTATGAAATAAGTAAATAGTGGTATTTTTTTTAAAGGATACCATTATAAGGAATGTGAAGTTGACTATTATGGCATGATAGATGAAATAATAGATTTATGATATATGGTACAATATTATTTTATATTGTTTAAATGTAATTGGTTTGATAATGATCAGGGGTTGTGAGTTCATCCACGACATATTGTTGTTGACATTAAATATAACGGTCATCTTGTATCAAATGAACCATTTATGTTGGAACATCAAGCACATCATGTATACTATGATATTTCTATGTTTTTTGGGGAGAACTGAAGGATTGGTGGAGTTTGATAAAAATGAAATCACATGACAAATAGATTATGGAAAATGAAAATTGTTCTGTCGAAGAGAAACATATTGAAAATTTTCAAGAAAAATCCCAAAATATATCTCTTACCCGATGGGATATAAATATAAATGAGGAATCCCCTCACAAAAGGGATGATGATATAGATAATGATGATGAAGTAATAATGGAAGATGAAACTAAATGTCATATGTATGTTGGAAATGCTGAATATTAGGATGAAAACATTCATGTTGATGAAAATGGGGGTGATGATGATGATTAATGTATTATTATCAGGTCCTTAGTTAGATGAAATTATCATATTAAAAAATGTATTAGATTTTAAATTTTCATATCTGTATTAACAATCTATTATAGATAACATTATTTTATTATGACATACTTTAGTATTATAAATTTAAATTCTCTTTTAACAATATCTTACTAGTGAGAATATTTGCTCAAGATGGCTAGAGACGGTCATCATTATAATTTATTAACTTCTATCACTAGTGTGGGACATCCAGATGATGAGCCCAATTCAGCTGGTCCTCCTTAGGATAGTGTCCCTACTAGAAGGGGGCACAATCTTTCTCTCTTACTCATTCTAGATCCTATTCTTGAAAGACAACCATATGCTGATTTTAACCTTGTTTAAAGAGGAATGTTTAATTGTTTAATAATATATTTGTTTCAATTTTAATTTTTTTCACATTTAGCCATTATCCATGCTACCATGGTTATGAGAAATTAATTTTCGGAGCCATGGGTGTCATGTGACCTGGTACCCATCACAATTTGCGATGATATGGTTAACTACTATATTGTACGTTATTAAATAATATACACATTTTTAATATTTATTTAATTAATAACATATTTTTTATATTGTCCTACATAATTTATTTTCTCTAGTTTCAAATATATAGAGTGGTCCTATCTGAAAGGCATGAGATACTTGTATATAGTATCATTTTTTGTCAGTTTCACACAACATCAGAAAGGGGGTTGTGGATAAATGTTGTGATACTATCGTCGATCAGTCTTCTGTATCCCATCGTCCGGACAATATATCAGCTCAAGTATGGGATGAGTTTTTCCTTTTTAGGCTAGGAGAGACTTTCAGGAGGGGATCGTCTGCTAGATGTTAGATCTAGGGGAGGCATGTGGTCACCCATAAGGTTGGGAGTTGTACATTTGGCATAAATCTATGAAAAATAGGAATTGATACCATTTATTAATATATATTTATTTGAAAAATAGCATGTTTATTTTATTATACTGGCCTATACTGACCCATCTATTATAGATTTTGATGTTTATAAGAAGATGTATTATAATCCCTGTATATGAGAAGTTTTAGGTGAACGATAGAAGTGTATTGTTGTTAGTGATTTTATTGAACAATGTCATCAATATTAATTTCATTATTGTTATAAGTTGTCTTATATATTTAAAGGAATCATTTAAGGATGTGACTTCTCATTCATGGGAGGGGAAAGATAAGACTGAACAGGATTTCACTGCTGATTTAGGATTTGATGAGGGGTCTTGGATACAGGTAACTATATAGGGTGTCGATAAAGGTCGAGTGAATGGTATTGGTTCTCAACTGATACCTAAGAGTTATTATGGTTCTTATGTGATGGCATCAGTGAGCAAGAAGTGAGGTCAGGGAGATTTGTCAGCGACATCGTCATCCACTGCACATTATGTGGAGAGGTTGAGAACTCAGGATGAAATGATCAGCAGATGTAGAAGTTGGGGGAGGAGGAGCATGAGAAGCATCATATGAGAGATGAGGTGATTATGGAAAATATTCGGTAACTTGCATGTGTTGTTGGTATAGAGTTTCCTCCCCCTGGTTCATTTGGTGATCCTCCTCCACCTGAACTAAGTTTAAGAATTATGTATATTTTATAACCATTTTGTAATTTAGTATGATAGAAATAATTTATTTGAAATCATGTATTAATTTTATGTGTGTTTTAATTTATTTAAATATTTTTGATGATATTTATAATATTTGTAAATTTATTTTTTATTTATAAATAATTTAATTGTATTTTTTTAAAATGATTTTTTCAATGTATTATTCGTCCATCGAAAACATTATTTTAGATGGATCTTTTCAAAAGTTTTTTAATTAATATTTTATGTATTTTTTTACGAGGGTCTATATATCGTTGAAAAAAGGGTTTCTGTGATGGACCATTGAAAATAATTTTATTTTCGATACCTTCATCCACCATGGGCTATTTTCGACAGACACCCATCACAATAAGTCATTAGCGATCATAATACATCACAAATGAACAATCAAATTTATCATAAATTCATGTTGTGATACACAAGATAAACATATAGTTATTTTAATTTAGTGGGAAATATATATTATGAAGTTAAGGAAATAATCCTCATCCGTGAAATTAATTATATAGAGAACACAACTTCCCCCTAAAGAGTAATCCTAGATAAATCATATAGAAAAACATTAGGATACACACTCACCAATAAAAGAAGTGGTCCACTAAGACATGTATCAATAGAATCGTGGGACATATCCATCAACTATAATGATATAATATCACCACTATGGACAACATAACCTACTATCAAAGATCTTGGATCCCACTCAACTAAAAATATATGTGTGTCTCCCTAAGAATAAAATATCAAACCCAATTATGATGGAAATAAATTTGGGAACTATAGAAAATCCTCAAATTGATTACTTTCATAAGGTCAATGATATCAGGATCAAGAAATAGAAAGTTTGAAATAGTTTTATTGTAAGAAATCACCACCAAACACTCAAGACATTTGGATCTCAACTCTAACATATTTCTCAAATGAGTTAAAAGAGTTATCATGAAAATATTATTCTTCAACTACAATCTAAACACATTTATTATCTAAAATTTATAAAAGAACGAGTTATACAAATGTCAAATAAAAACATATCCAAGAATAGGAAAAAATTATAACTCTCATGGTATTAGGTCCTATAATTAAATTATCTGACAGACACTTAAAAAATAATGATATCAAGTTTCATCATTCACTTTAATCATAATTTGACCATTCCCACTAGCATAATGATGAGATACCACCCCATTTTCTTCATGAGATCAAATCTAAGAGGCCTTGGTAATGGTGGATCCAGATATACTTCCCTAGGATTCTATTTAATATAAATACTAACAATGATCAGATTGGATGCTTGTTTTACACATCATGGTTTCATAATTACAATAAGGTTTTAGGTTCCTCTTTCTACAACATTGATAACAATCCACTTATCCTATTATTGAAGTCTATTGTGCACTCGTTTAACCACATTGGTTCTTGAAACCCCACTTCATCTTTTGGCCATAAAATGAACCCTATCAAACTCATGATATCATTTAATATCAAACGAGTCATGTCTTACAATATTTTTCTTCCTCATCCATAGATTACATTTCCCAACCTCTAAAAAGGTGTGTAAGAACATCATAATCCACACAAAATGAATATAAAGCCTCCAAATAATATTGATCTTCCATGTCGTGATATAGTCCTTGGGAAAAGGCATTAGAGACACATAAAAGACATAGCAGACCTGTAGCATACTCCAAAACTGAGAAAAACCCATTATCTAAGGTCAATAATTCCTATTTATTTTCTATAGAATGAGTATGAAGACCAAACTATCGATTGACGGATTTATTGAATGCATTTCAGGAGATATCCTTCTGTAAAATTGATTTAACCATAGATTCCCACCACTACCTTCTTCATCTATTCTATGTATAAATGGAAATATCAAACATGGGAGTCTTATAGAGTCCTCAAGAGTTTTAAAATCCTCCTAATCCTCTCAATAAATTATTATAATTTTCATTGTCCATTTAATCCAAGAAATATTGATGGATGGTGCTTATTGAACTCCATATCATGGTCCACCTTCCATTCCATTTCAACATGAACTACTTATCTCGTTAACTATATCATTTGTACTATTGATTCAACCATTACCAAGTAAACATAATGAATTTTCTATGGGTATTTCTCCACATTTTAATCTCTAAAACACAAATATGGTCCTATAGAAGTATCCATATTGTACCATATGAAGAGATTGAAATCAATTAAAAATAAAATTCAATTACAATATCATAATCCATATTTTAGAAAAATATATCGAAGGATAAAATGATAAAAGGGGATTGATAAAACCCTAAATTATCTATGGTAATGTGTGTATTTTTCGGAATGTGATCTTTCTATATCCACTCCAGTAATAAATATCGAGTTCCATACTTCCACTCTATAGTATATCAACAAACCCTAGGAATAAGTTGTTTTGATAAAATAATAAGAAACCTTCAAAAAGAATAACATGATCCTATGATACTAATTTATAACAGATCAATCAGGAAAATAATTATTGTCCCCCAAAGTAGAATGCCACATGGCCCGATGTTTGTTCCACATCTCAATGTGATAATGATAAGAACAATAGTATCATATAATGAAATGTGATAATGATTTTATCCTCCAATATATACGTGATAAGATATAAATTAATATTATATCATAATGGATATCCAAAATATATCCTAGCTAAAAACAATCAAACCAGAAAGGTATCCTCAGACAATTAGATATTTATTTTAAATCAAACAACTAAAATGACAGTAATATGGAACCTAATGTAAGCCTTGGGTATATCTTCTCATGATCATATGTCACCACTATCCCAACAAACCATAAAGAAAATACTTTCCAAAAAATTCATACAATAATAGATAGTCTTCGCATTAACTATATCTAAAATCTTGTGACTCTAAATTCCCAATGGAAAAATTAGAGTGCGAGAATTGAAGATATATTGAATATTATCTTTAATATATAAGATATATATCTACGTTAAGATTTTAGTTCTTGTAAAAAATATATTTATAAAACATATACAAAATAAATTCATTTCCCATATAAAATATTCCTTTGGTTTCCTCTTTAATAACATTTTATATAAAAAAATATGATATAACACATATCCAAGAGGCATAAAAAGATGAATAGATTATGATTGAACTAAAAATATAAATATAAGGTGGAAAAAGAATCATATCAAGTAAACATGAACATAATGAATCCTAAAATACCCAATGTGACAATTAAAATAAAACATGTTACAAAACTAATACAATAAATAAAAACAAGGAAATATAAGTGATTTATAACTCTATGAACCTTGGTTCCATAATAATGGATATCCACTATGTCATTGGAATTATGAGAACCTAACCTAGTACTAACAGAGTCAACTAGGGATTGCTGTTTATAGATTTTCCCTAATCCCCAAAATCATTACAATATGATGTAAAATCATCATTACATTTATGAAACCGAATACTAATTTCTAAAATATTTTTAAAAGAACCTTTTTTCATTTTCACACCCAAATTTCTAGAAAAAATATTTATATAGATTCCTTATCAATACAGTGATTGAAACCCCATTTCTATATCAAAAATATCATTCCATGATATTAATATATATATTATGTGCATAATCATGGTTTTCAAAAAAACCCTCCATTTTGGAAAACATTTTCATTACCACCTATGAAAAAAATAAATGTCTCAGGGATATAAAATTATTAATTTCATTAAAAAAAAATATAAAATAACATCAAAATAACTAAAATAATTATAAGGTATATCCCCTAATATATGTAGTCCGACCAAAATATTTTATAAAGAAAATTTCCTCCATACATACTGATGATAGGGGAAGATATATAAGACTAATGATTTAGATCTATAAAGTCAAATACAATGAAAAAGTTAATCAGAATAAGATGTGAACTCCAAAAACACATTACAGTGACACTCTAGAACATAAATATAGTCTAATGGGAAAAGAAAAATCAATTTTATAGTGGTAATCCATATCAAAAGATTCATTAATACCCCCCATTATACCTTAATGTGGCTAGAGTAACCACCCCTAGATGACTAGGCACCATTCAGGCTAAAAAACTAAATCAATTTCCACCATACCCTGATGAATCCACCAAATACATGTTGGAGTTTCTTTGGAGGATGTCTATTAAGACTGGCCCTGACATGGAGAAAAATATTGATGTCGTTGTGGGACTCCTTGGACTTTACAATAACATGGTGAGGCCCCTCTGACCATGGTCAATATGGAGACTCCTAGTGCACTTTTCCCTAGGTGAATCCCTACTTTTGGAGATTTCATCCATTTTTAACCAACATGGAATTATTTTAGTTACCCCATGAACTCCACCATGGTCATGATCCTACCCTTTTTCATTGATAAATTCCCAAAACTAATTTTAATACACAATGTGCATCCAAATATTCTGAATCCAAAATGGATAGAATAAAAGATTCTCCATGAATTATTCTAGATGAAAATTTGAAAATTGTTTCCCCTTTTCACTTCACCCTCATTACAGCCCCTATAATCCTATTTCATTTTATTATTCATCATAATATGATAGTTTGGATGGTTACCTCCTTTTATATGGAATCCTCATGGAGAACTCAATGTTATCGACATAATTACTATCTTTTCCTTAATATCATTACTTTTTTATATTTCCATTATAAATATATTTTCACCGATCATATATAATGAATTAAATATTTGTATTATACGTATTGGTGTCATATTTTTGGAAATACCATTAACCAACTCCAATATTTTCCCTTCGTGAAAATGAAAATTATATTTGTGTGAAACTGATAAATAATGACATAATGATGTTTTGTTTTTTATTTTCCATCACCACCAAAAATTGGATCTCATAAATTGAAATTAAATAAATAATTATTATATTTATTAAAATCTGTAGTTTCTAAAATGATAACTTTTTTATACATTTCTATAGTTCTTAGGAAAATGAAATCTTTATCCTTGTGAATGTGTAGATAACTTCCTCCATGTAATAGTGCATTTGGTTTGTCAAAAATACCATCCAATAATGTTCATGATAATGGATTTAATTGATAAATATGATGGTTAAGGATTTATTATGACTTAGATAATATAAATTGGACAATCAAATAATGTTGGACACAAAAGATCATTGAAAATATAATTATTTAAATAGTGCATACTAAGATGGAATAAAATTCATTCATACTATGTAATAGTTTCATATACATTACATACTCATCTAATTCTATTATATTATGATATTTAATTTTAATAATACCTTAAAACATATTCATTATTCCTCTTGAAAAATAATATTCCAATTATAACTCTTCATAATTTTAAATTTATTATGTTATTTTCATGATGGGTTATTCTAACCATCTACTATATTATTTATATAAAAAATATCTTGGATGACTATAAAGTCGCAGTTTCTATTCCATTTTTAAAGATAAAATTCATAAATTCAGAGCACCGAGAACTGATAATGATTATACTCTAGTGTTAAATTCCTTATGTAAAGAAAAACTAAATTGTATAACTGCTAAAATAAATGATTCTTGTATCTATCATTGAAGACTTGGACATTGAAATATACATGCATTACATAAGTTATCAAAAAAAACATGTTTCTGATTTACTCAGTCTTAAATTTGATAGTGACAGATTTAGTGATGCATGTCAGCTTCTCAAGAAGCACAAATCATCTTTTAAATATGTTAAAACAATTTCTACATATAAACCTCTAGAACATATCCATATGGATTTTTTGGACTCTCAAGAATAAATAGTTTGGATGGTAAATTATATATTTATGTTTTAGTCGATAGCTAATCTAGATTTACATGGATTTTTTTTCTAAAATATAAAAATGATGCTTTTACTATATTTGAAATCTTTTTAAAAGCTATTCAAAATGAAAAGGGTTTTAAAATTATTTCATTAAAAAGTGATCATGGTGGTGAATTTGAGAATTTTGAATTCAATTACTTTTGCTCAATTTTAAGAATTAAACACACCTCTACACCAAGAACACCTCAAAAAAATGGTATTGCTGAAAGAAGAAATAGAACTATTCAGAAAATGGCTTGGAATATGCTAAATGAATATATTCATCCAACCTATTACTGGGCAGAAGTGGTAAGAACAACATGTTATATAATAAACAAAGTTTTAATCAGATATATTTTAAAAAAGACACCCTATAAACTTTGGAATAAGATAAAACATAATGTAAAATACATTAATGTTTTTTGATGCAAAGTTTATATCTTGATCACCAATGACAGACTTGGTAAGTTTGATCTAAAATCTGATGAAGCCATTTTCATAGGATATTCTGCTACCTCCAATTCATATATAGTTTTAAATAAAAAGACACGGATTGTTGAATAATCAGTTCATGTGAAATTTGATGAATATAATCTATTTGAGAAAAGAAAAGATCAAATTGATGAATCTGACTCTATTGAAAACATGAGGCTTGATAACTTGAATGATAATTTTAAAAAAGATATAATTAAAATTCAGTCCAATTCAAAAGAACCTAAAACTGATAAACCTAATAGTGTATTAAGTAGAAAATCTTGAACTCCAAAAATAACTCTCTATAAACTGTTATAGGAGACCTAGACACTAGAATAAATACTAGAAGAAATGTATAAAATCTTGTTGAGTTTTCTTCCTTTCTATCCCAATTTACACAAAAGAAATTATAAGAATCCTTAGCTGATGAAATTTGGACGATATCAATTCAATAATAACTAAACCAATTCAAGAGAAATGGAGTTTCGAGTTTAGGAAAAACACCACAAAACTTCCAAGTTATAGAAACTAAATGGGATTTTAGAAATAAAAAATATGATCAAGGTATAATAACTAGAAATAATGAAAGACTAGTTGCTAACGGTTATAATCAGGATGAAGGTATAGATTATGATGAGACTTCTACACCTATATCTGGACTATAATCCATTAGAAACCTTTTACCCTATGCATCTCATATGGAAATTATATTATTTTAGAAGAACGTAAATTCTTCCTTTTTAAATGGTTATTTAATGGATGATGTTTATGTTGATCATCCTTCTAGTTTTGAAAATTCTCATAAACTTGATTCTATTTTTAAACATGCTAATGCTCCCTATGGCCTTAAACAAGCACATAATGCATGGTATGAAAGATTAAGTTCTTTTCTATTGAAAAATGATTTTGCTATTGTAATGGAAGATCCAACATTATTTAAGAAAATAATAAACTATATTATTTTATTGTTTCAAATTTCTGTTTATCATGTAATTTTTGGATCAAAAAACAAAAATATTTTTCATGAGTTTTTGAGCATAATGAAAAAATAATTTCAAATGAGTATGATGGGAGAATTAAATTTCTTTTTAGGACTCTAAATTTATCAAAAAGATTTTGGAAATGTTTTGAATCAATTAAAATACATTACTAATTTACTGAAGAAATTTGGATTTGAAAACAACAAGACATATAACACTCCTATGTATACTAATATAAAACATGAATTGGATTAATCATAAAAATCATTTGACTACATGTTATATAGAGGTGTGATCTTTAGTTTATTATATATTACTACTAGTAGGACATATATAATGTAATTTGTATGTATTTTTTGCATGATTTCAATCAAATCATAATGAATCTCGCTTTAGTGCTATCAGAATAATTTTTAAATATTTAAAAGGAAGTGTTTTTAATCTCTCCTCTATCCAAAAAAATTTGATTTAAATTTAATTTGACATTCAGATGTAGACTTTAAAAGGTGTAGATTAGAGAGAAAAGCAACTATGGAACCTTTCACTTTTTAGGAAAATAATTAGTTTCATGGTCTAGTAAAAAACATCACTAAGATGACTTATAAATAGTAGAGGCCAAATATGTGTTTGAAAGAAGTTGTTGTGCACACGTGTGGTGGATGAAAAACACTCTTATGAACTTTGGACTCAATTTTAATAATTCACCTATTTTATGTGATAATACAAGCTCAATAAATATTTCATAAAATCCTATTAATCATTCTTGGACAAAGCATATTGATATCAGACATCATTTTTGTAATGACCCTCCAATTCTCATTGGCTTGAGAGCACCACGAGTAATTACTAGGCCTTAAGAGACATCCCCAATATGAAAATGGATGGAAATAAATGCTAAAGGGTTTCAAATATATGTTGTGGATGATTTACCCTTTAAGAAATAAACCCTTAAATCAACCATAACCAAACATTCACTATATGATGCATGAACAAATGAAAGACCAATAAACACTTCATTTATATCAAACTACATCTAAGTACACAACAACAGAAGACCAAACTAAGAATCAAAGTACACAGCAGATGAACAATTGAAGACTCTCAAAAGACACTACAACTTCATGCTCCACAAGCTCCAAGCTCCACAACATATCCCAAGAATCACCACAAGCCACTAGCAATAAGATTCTTTACCTTTACCTGTATCCCGAAGTACGACATCTACAAAAGAACCAATGTGCCAAAGCAGGGGTGAGTATAAAATATAGTATGTTTTCCCAAATGAATTCCCTACTCACTCCACTAGGATAGAAGAGTTAGATACATTTATATAAAACAAATTTATATAAAAAAAATTCTCAAAAGCAGTTTATAACTAAATATAAACAAGATTCCAAACCATTCATAACCAAAGGAATTCCAAGAGAAATTAAAACCAATTATCCAGCAAGTTGTTTTTCCAAGAAAAATTACCAAACATGCTTTAGAACCATGTCTCAATATCCCTTTTTGGCACACCCAGAACATTCCACAAACCCATGCAACCAACCATGCATGTTACCTGGAAGAGGGGAGAAGCCCTAACCCTTTTCCATCCTAACCATGACGGGGGAGACTTCTCACACTTATCCAACCCAAATGAACATGAATGCTTGATGGGGGAGAGCCCTAACCCTTCTCCGTCCCATCCCTGATGGGGGATACTCCTAACTCGTATCTATCCCGAATGCAATATGAATGTTTGAAGGGGGAGAGCCATAAACCTTATCCATCCCAAACATGATGGGGGAGACTTCTAACCCAAGTTTGTCCCAAATGAAATATGAACACAAACCACATCTTCCCATCAATCATGCCAAAACACCCATTTAATAAAAACAGCTTTTTATTGAAAACCATTTACATCAAAACCATTTCAATTCCAAACCATTTTAATAAAACTCTCTTTTATTGAAAACCAAATCCATCAACATCATTTCAATCTCAAAAAATTTCAATAAAACACCATTTTTAATGAAAACCCATTTTTCTAATCAAAACATTTACAATTTCAACAATCATAATTTAAATTCAACATTTTAAATTCAATAAGCCAAATCACATTGCACAAAAATTTAACAATATTTCACAATTACATAAAAACCATAAATAATCACTGAAGATGATTTATTCCAAGATTTTCACAATCAAAACCATTCAAATAAACCAATTTGACACTAATCCAATTGATTCTAACTAGAGGAATCGAGAGTGAATCCACCTACCTCAAAGGTTTTGAGAAAAAACTCAACGGTCGAAGAACGATCAAGAAACGCAGGTTAGTTCCCTAAAACCCCGCCTTAGATCTCTTCTCCTAGATAGATCAAGAACAAATCTTATCATTTTTGGTATCCAAACACGTTGATATACCCATAAAGGGCATAGATCTAAGAAACTGAGAGAAGAGGAGAAGTAGATCTAAGTGGATCTAAGAAACCGATCAAGAACGAAGAAGAACCATCACATACCTCAATAATCCATCTTCTATTCACCAAGATAAGCCTTTAAATCGCCTCCAGAATGATGGGAGAACCCTATTTGAACTTAGGAGAAGCCAAATATCGAGTTTGGATGGATTAGGATGAAAAACAAGCCACATAGAGGCCAAACACATGAGATCTACCTTTATAGGATCTCGTTTATGTGGCCGCATGGTTTGCTCGCACGGTTAGACAAACCATGCACTTACTGTGCATTATCAACTGTCTCGGCTAGCACACTACGCATGTTTTGGCCGCATGGTTAGCCAGACCGTAAGCCGCCCGTGTGGGAGCTACTACCTCCAAGGCCAACTATGCACGGTTTGGCCGCACAGTTTAGACAACTCATGCGTCACCGTGTGACTTACCCTTTATCTCAAAACATCATTTAATGTTCTCCCAACTCTCCCATTCATCACCCTTAACTTTAAAATCATGAAAATCATCATGAAAGGGTTGCATACCAGAAACCTTGGGTACTGCATTCTCACCACCCTTGGTCTTTCCATCCTTGGAAAGTAGAAAACCTTCACCAAACTAAATGTTTTCCATCCACTACTCTTTCATTTCCTTCTCAAGTTCCCATGTCTCTTCCTAAATCTGACCATGCTACCATAAAACCAATACAAGACTAATGCTTTTTCCCTGCAAGACATTCTCTTGACTATCCACAATCCGTACAAGGATATATATCAACAAAGCATCTGGCTCTAGGTCAACATGATCCCATTTGATCACATGGTCAGGATCTGGCTGATAATTTTTCAACTGAGATACATGGAGCATATTATGTGCTGAACTAAACCATGGTGGTAATCCCAAATGATACGTCACCTCTACAACTCATTACAATATCTAAAAAGGGCCAATGTATGTAGGAGATAACTTTCCCTGCTTCCCAAAATGATGATTTCCAATCCTTGGAGAGATCTTCAAGAAGACAAGATCACCCATAACGAAGGACAACAATCTTCAACGGTGATCTGCATAAAATTTATGATGACTCTGAGCCGTCTCCATCCTCTTTATAATCAACTGGATCTTCTATGTTGTCTCTTGGACAAGGCTTGGTTTGACGGGTGATGTTTCATCCATTTCCACCCAGCATAGTGGAGAACAACAAGGATGCCCATACAGTGCTTCAAATGGAGCCATGAATATTGTGGCTTGAAAGATGTTACTGTATGAGAACTCCACTAAGGGTATATTCTCCTCCCATGAGAAACCAAAATCCATTACATAATCCCGCAACATATCTTCCAATGTTTTTATCATCTGCTCGGATTTCCCATCCGTTTAAGGATGATACGTCATGCTCATAGTCAACTGAGTTCTGAGGGATTTATGTAATGATTTCCAGAAACAAGATGTAAACCTCGGATCTCTATATGAGACTATAGACACGGGTACACCATCTCTCTTTACCACTTCTCGGATATATATTTTTGAATGATCTTCCACCGAATGAGTTTCACGAATAGGGATGAAATGGGCCGACTTAGTTAGAAAATCCACTGTCACCAAAATGGCATCGTGTTTCCGGACCATTCTTGGATGACCTGTAAAAAAATACATTTCTATCTGATCCCATTTCCACAATAGGATAGGTAAAGATTGTAACATATTGGTTGGTCTCTGATTCTCTACTTTAACCTTCTGACATGTTAAGAACTGCGAGACAAACTCAGCCACCTTCCTTTTCATGCTGCTCCACCAAAACTGTGCCTTCAATGCCTTATATGTCTTCTATGTACCTGGATGTACATCCCATCTTGAATGGTGGTAATCATGAAAGAGTTGTTCTTGAAAAACCATAGGTACAATCAGGTGATCTTCGAAACACAAAACTGAACCCCCATCAAGTTTCCAACCATCAATGGTCTCCCCGCCATTGAGTTCTGAACAAACAAGTAGACATTCTGCATCAGATGTATTGGCTTCTTTGATCATCATTACTAAATCAAAAACAAGTGTAGCTGAAAATAAAACAGAAAAATTACCTCAGTCCTCACATTCCACAAGCATGTCGGCTTAGACAGAAATAAAATGCCATTCATTTGAAGATTCATTCATCAATTGAGCATATGACATTCTACTCAATGTATCTGCCACCGAATTCCCTTTTCTTGGTGTGTACATCAAGTTAAAGTGAAACATCTAGAGATACTCCATCTATATCCTTTTCATGAGATTCAAATATCACTGTGAGAAATTTTGTTTCAAGTTTTTCTGATCCGTAAAAATGGTAAATTTCTCACCAAAGAGATAATGTCTCCATGTTTTCAATGCATGGATGGCTGTAGCAAACTCCAAATCATGTTTTGGGTAATTTTTATCATGCACCCTCAACTGCCTTGAACTATAAGCAACCACATGATCTATTTGCATGATAACATAACCCAAACCTGATCCAAAAGAATCATAACACACCACATACCCCTCTCCTGATTCAGGAAAGATCAAGATAGGTGTCGATGTAAGCCAAAATTTCAGTTTCTGAAAGGATTTCTGACATTATTTCGTCCATTGGAAGAGAACATTCGTTTTTAGTTAGATCTGTCATTGGTGAAGCTAGTCGTGAGAAGTCACACACAATGTTTCAGTAGTAACCAGCTAGACCAAGAGAACTATGTATCTCAAACACATTCATTGGTGGTTGCCAAGAGATAACGACTTCTATATTTTTAGGATCAACAGAACCACCTTTTTTAGAAATGACATGGCCATGGAATCTTACGTCCCATATCCAAAAATCACACTTTGATAATTTGGAATACAAAAGATGATCTCTCAAGATTTGTAACACTATTTCTAGGTACACCTCACGATCAGCCCTTGTTTTTGAATAGACAAAAATATCGTCCACAAACACCATAACAAAAGAATCGAGATATTTCTGAAAAATCAGATTCATCAAATCCATGAAGACCGCTGGTGCATTCGTTAGACCGAAAGGCATGACCACGTATTTTTAGTGGCCATATTTTTTTTATGAATGTTTTCTTTGGAATATCTTCTTTCCGAACTCACAATTGGTGATATCCTGGTCGCAAGTCAATCTTGGAGAACCACTGAGCTCCCCTTAATTGAATGAACAAATCATAAATGCATGGAAGTTGATATCTATTATTTATCGTAACTTGGTGAAGCTTACGATAATCAACATACAACAGAATAGTTCCATTTGGCTTCTTCACAAACAACACCGGTGCTACCCATAGAGAAGTACATGGTCAAAAGAAACCCTTTCTTTCCACCTCCTATAACTGCAATTTCAAATCTTGTTACTCTGTTGGTTCCATCCTATAATATGGAAGGGAAATAGGACTAGTCCCCGGAAAGAGATTAATCGTAAAATCCACTTCCCTTAGAGGTGGTTACCCAGAGAAGTTATTGGGAAAGGCTTCTGGAAATTGATCCACAAGAGTTGGAAAAATATTTTCCTCAATCTCTTCCATTAATGCTAAATTCAACACTGCCAGTGGGTAAGAGATTGTTCCCACCATTGGTTCCAACATGCTCTTTGTAACCTTCTTTTCCATTTCTCTCATCTGAAGAGATGGTTGATGTTGTCCTCAATCATGAAACTAACCATTCTCCTATAACAGTCGATGTGATCCATAAATATTTCCAACCAATCCATACCCAGGATTAGATCATAGACATCCATGTCCAACATCGAGAAGTCCCATTTTAACTCAGCTCCATCAACAGTTATAGTACATGCTCTACACACAAAGGCTTGACATTATCTTTCACCAAGAGGATTTTTTAGTTTCAAAACAAAAGGCATCATTTACAGTTTTAAAAAAAGAAAGTCAACAACATGAGAAGAAATAAAGGAATTTGAAGCAACATTATCAAAGAGCACTTGCACCAGGGTAGAATTCAAAAGAATCATACCTCTCACCATAGATAGTCCAGCCTGTTCATCGACCATCATCTTCTCAGCTCCATACAATTACATTGTCGCTGCCATGTTCTCCTTGTTGCCTTGATGAGATTGTCTTGGTAGAGGAGTCATGGTATTTCGAGAATCACCATGGCTAGCTCTATTAAGATGACGAGACTGATTCTTCAGTCCTCATCCTGTCGAAGCATATGATGCATGTGACGCCTGAGAAGTGTCATGTGAACTCGACCTCAGAGTATTCCTATAATAGCATTGTATATGCCCCATTTTCTTTAAATTTTGACATGCTCTAGATTGTGTCGTATAATCTCACCTTTTTTGGTCAAGCGAACCAGATTGAAAACAACCTGCTTTTCTCGAGGGTCATGGAGGAAGGTTCACTGATACCGTTGTCTAATACTGATGTCCACTTTCACCATGGAAATAGGTGTCCCTCTTCCTCTTCTTCCCAACGGTTGAGTTCCCACCATTTCCCATAGGTATCATCATACCTCCTCTTATCGATCCCGAGATATAACGTTCATCTACAGTCACTCTGTTTTCAATCTATATTTAATCTGTAATATAGAGCAGTGTAATCTTTGATCAAATCTTTTTCCTTATCCCTGATTCGAAGATGCATGCCTTCAATGACACACATTCCACAAATTCTAGTGCAAAACGGACTAAATTCATGAATTTAGCAGCATACTCTATGATAGAGAGACTCTCTTGTTTCAGGCTGAAGAAGTCCGTCATTTTCTAGATCTTGAATGTATGAGGATATAGTTGTTTGTTGAACAATGCTTCAAAATCATCCAATGTAAGACCTTCATCCAATTTAGCTTGCATGGCTAAATCCCACCACATACATGAAAGACCATCAAGCGTATACATCGCCTACCTGACATGGAGCTCTGATGGTGTGCCGATGAAATCAAAGATATGATTCATCCTACTTAGTCACACCTCCGTATTTTCATGTTCAACATCACCCCAAATGTTCGGTGGATTCTGCTTCATGAACTGGATGGTATGATCCACATGCCTTGGTTCATTCCTCTGATTCCCTGTATCTACAGCATGAAAATCCTAGACAATACTCTGAACCAACTCTTGGTTCACACATGGTTCTGGTGAAACCACATTCTCTGTAGCCTCTTCGGGTTGATTCTGATGACGCCTACTGGGTGCCATTTTCTATCCCAACAAAAAACTCCGTCAATATAACTCTCCAGCAACTGATGGCTTCACATTTTAAATTCTATCACATCATCTATCACAACATTATTTTCAAAAAAACCTTTTTCACTTGTTCAATTTTTTTTGAAATCATTCTTCATGCCTTTTTAAAATTATCCCATTTTCAAAATACACCAAATATCATGTTTTTAATATCATTCATTGAAAAAAATTTCTGTATTTTTTCAAAAAATTCGCACCATGCACAAAATCCCAAATCATTCCTCACAATGAGATATGAAATCCTAGTGTGTAGTCATTCCCCTACAATGAATGTCATGATCATCTCATTGGATAAACCCATGACAATGAGATTTCCCAACATACTAGAAGTGTATCTAAAACACTTATGTACACAACACCCTGGTAACCTGTTTTTTAGCATAAACGGGATAGCTACATCCTTTTATGCTATACATTTCATGTTCTGACAATCCTACTCCTATCTAAGATTTTTTCCCAACGAATAGACAACAATGAATTTCAACTCCAAGACCAAGAACATCGATGACCACTTGTTAGGCAAGGACCGAACAAGCTGATACCATTTGTAATGACCCGCCAATTATCATTGGCATGAGAGTACCACGAGTCATTACATGGCCTTAAAAGACATTCCCAAGATACCAAAGGTTGGAAATAAATGCCTAAGGGTTTCATATATAAGTTGGGGGATGATTTACCCTTTAAGAAATAAACCCATAAACGTACCATAACCAAACATTCAATATATGATGCATGATCAAATGAAAGACCAATGAAAAGTTAATTTATATAAAACTACATCAATTTACACAACAACGAAAGACCATACTAAGAATCAAACTACACAACGGATGAACAATTTAAGACACTCAAAAGACACTACAACTCCATGCTCCACAAGCTCCTAGATCCACAACATCTCCCAAGAGTGACCACAAGCCATTAGAAAATAGATGCTTTAACTTTACCTGTGTCTCTGAGTACGACATCTGCTAAAGCACCAACGTGCCAAAGCATGGGTGAGTATAAAACTCAGTAGGTTTTCCCCATCTACTTCTCTACTCACGCCACTAGGATAGAAGAGTTTTCTACATTTATATAAAAAACTTTATATAAAACATTTTCTCAAAAGTAGTTTATAACTAAATACAAACATGTTTCCAAACCATTCATAACCAAAGGAATTCAAAGAGTAATTAAAACAAATTTTTCAACAAGTTATTTTTCCAGAAAAATAACCAAACAAGCTTTAGAACAATGTCACATGATCCCTCTTTGGCACACCCAGACCATTCCACAATCCCATGCAACCAACCATGCATGCTACCTGGAAGAGTGGAGAAGCCGCAATCCTTATCCATCCCAACCATGATGGGGGAGACTTCATACCCTTATCCAACCCAAATTCACATGAATTCTTGACAAGGGAGAGCCCTAACCCTTATCCATCCCAACACTGATGGGGGAGACTCCTAACCCTTATCCGTCTCGAATACAATATGAATGTTTGACAGGGGAGAGCCCTAACCCTTATCCATTACAACCATGATGGGGGAGACTCCTAACCCTAGTCCGTCCCAAATGCAATATGAACACACACCACATCTACCCATAAATAATTCCAAAACAACATTTCAATAAAAACATCTTTTTATTGAAAACCATTTCCATCAAAACCATTTCAATTGAAAACCTTTTCAATTAAACTTTATTTTATTGAAATCCAAATCCATCAACATCATTTAAATTTCAACCCATTTTAAAAAAACAAACTTTTTATTGAAATACCATCTTTCTCATCAAAACATTTTCAATTTCATCAATTATAATTTAAAATCAACATTCTAAATTCAAGAAGCCAAATCACTTTACACATCAATTCACCAAGATTTCAAAATTACATCAAAACCCTAAATCTTCATTAAAGAAGATTCATTCCATGCTTTTCACAATCAAAACCATTCAAATAAACCAATTTGAAACTAATCTAATTGATTCTAACAAGAAGATTCGAGAGTGAAGCCACCTACCTCAAAGGTTTTGACGAAAACCACAACGGTCAAAGAACACTCAAGAAACCCGAGTCGATTCTCCAAAAAACCACCTTAGATCTCTTCTCCTAGAAAGATCAAGACCAAATCACATCATTTATGGCATCCACACACTTAGATCTAAAATAACAGGCATAGATCTAGGAAACTGAGAGAAGAGGATAAGTAGATCTAAGTAAATATAAGAAATCAATCAAGAACGAAGAAGAACGATTACATACCTCAAGAATGTGGCTTAGATTCACCAAGAGAAGCCTTTGGATCGCCTCCAGAATGATGGGAGAACCCTGTTTCACATTAGGAGAAAAAAATCCCGAGTTAGGGCCGCTTAGAAGGGAAAACGAGCCACAATGAAGCAAAAACACGTGAGAACCACCTTTATAGGATCTCGTTTAAGTGGCTGCATGGTTTTGCTTCATGGTTAGACAAACCGTGCGCTAACTGTGCGTTAGCCACTACCTCAGCAGATGCTCTACACATGGTTTGGCTGCACGGTTAGACAAACTATGCACCGCTCCTATGGGAGCTACTGCCTCCAAGACCAACTACGCATGGTTTGGCTGCATGGTTTAGACAACCCATGTTTCACCCATGCGACTTCTCATTTTACTCAAAACATCATTTAAAGTTATCCTAACTCCCCCATTTATCACCCTTAACATTAAAACCATGAAAAGAATCAAGAAAGGGTTACATACCAGAAATCGGTGGTACTACAATTTTCTAATAGATTATGTTTTTAAAAAGGATGTGTTCTCATAATTTGTAAGTACAGATATTAAATTCGATGATATTTTTACAAAACCACTTCCAACTACAAAGTTTGATTTTTTTAAGGGGGGTCTAGGTTTATTTAATTTTAAATGATATTTTTAATTGTTTCATAATTTATATTAATCTTCACTATTTTAAATAAATTAATTATTTGTTCTTATAATAATTTAAAATTTCATATATACTACTATTTGTTTCCACATACATTGTTACATTATTTTAAATAATGATTATAAATAATTTTAGGATTATTATGTATGTAATGACAAGTGAATCAAGGTTTTCATAAACTATTTCAAATTCCAAACCTGTTCACATTCATAAAAACTTTTAAAACACTAAAATCCTTACCACCTTCATCTACCCTTGACTAAACATTTGAAACCCTTAAAATTCAAGCCTTTAGAACAAAGAGATAGAAATGGCCATGAGAAAGAGAATCGGGGAAGGAGAAGATAGTAATTCCAAGCGTCAATATTTGGCAGTAAGTAAGATCTTACAGGGAAAAGAAATTGATTTGGAATGGCTGTTCTAGACCAATTTAACGCTAAAGCAAGATTTGACCTTTCAGAATCTAGAACGAACATTCAGTGATGAAAACATAGAATTTTTTTACGTGGTAGAGTTGTGAATTTTTTTAAAACTATTTAGATCAGTCTGGGAGATAAATAAGAATCCATATTCACAAAAATTTTATATCAGAATTTTTCTATTTTGTCTATGGAAGTATTTATAATCTTAAACATCCCTCATGATGGTGTTAATCACTTTGATTTGAAATCCAACGAAGATCATGTACATAATTCAGAAGAAATTATGTCATTTTTATTTGGTTATATGCATATCAGAATGATATTATTCAAGGATTTGGATCCAGATTCGAAAATTCTTCTAAAATTTGTTCAAAAAGTAATATCCCCAAAGATTTATGAAATGGAGAAGATTTTATTTCCTGATATATATTTGATGTTTCCATTTCTGAGTGACATCAAGTTGTATTTTCCTCATTATATGACAAGGTGTTTGAACTATAGTTGTCAAGTAGAGGCTATAATGAACTTCTATCCCAATGGGAGGTTCATATCCAAATTATTATATAAGTCAAATATGGTGAGATTATTAGATTCCAAAGTGTGATGTCGTCACGGTAACATGTTCTATGCTCAAAAATTAAGAAAAATATGATTTTTCTAGAGCATTGTGAATGGAATAATTAAGAATGTCGAAGATGATGAAGCTCAAGAGTCACCTCAGGGATACAAAACTGGGAAAACAAAAGAAGGAATAACAAAATCAAGGACCAGTTATGTTCCAAAAACATCAAGAAGAATTAGATTTGAATTAGTTGATGAATCTAATGAAGAGGGAAATCAAGAGCGACATTAGAGTAAAATACACAGATATGGTTAATATAGTGAGGAGCCTATTAAAACAGATTCTATTACAATTGGAAAGATTTTAAATTATATATTTGTAAGATAAGTTGTTTCTCATATTGAGGTGGTTCCTCAAATTGAAGAGGAGGTTGTACCTTAGGTAGAGGAAATTCCTGGAGATATTGAAGTGGCTCGAACTGGATCTGTTCAAGAATAATCTGGACAACCTGCTAATGGTATTCAAGAAGAACTAATTCAAGAAGAATTTGTGTTATAAGAACTAAAGAAGTATGACCATGAGGAGCACCAGCCTGATGAAAATGTGAACATAAGAGAAAATCTATTTGATATTTATACAAAATTCTTATATGAAAATTTTGTTATGGATGAGTCAGTTCATGACTCTGAGGAAAAATCAATTGAGCAACAAGTGGAGAAGGATACAGATCAGAGATATGATGCTCAATCATTGCCTTTAATTTTGTTAAATGAAGTTGAGACTCAAGCACAAGGTGCCTTTTAGTCGATGAATAATCATGTGGAGGAGTTAATGATAAAATTTAATATAATTAAAGACGAAAATTCTTCTTTGTGAATAAAATTAGAGAAGGCGAGACAGAAGTTTCAGAACATGAAAGAATGTTCTGTTTTAAAGAGAGAAGTGGGAGATTTTAAGAAGGATATGTTAGATGAAGTTGGGAAATTAAAATTTTAAATTGTACTGAAATCAGATTTGGAGGACATCAAAAAAATTTGGGAGCAACAGTTAGCAACTGTTAGGGGTAGTCAAGAAAGTGCATCAGGTACATCAACTGATCTGATCAAGAGATTCCAATCCATTAAAACTGTAATGCGCAATATGAATGACAGGTTGCAGGACACACAATATAAGAGTGCTCCACAATCTATTTTGTTGGATAATCAAACGAATCTTATTGACCAACATACATCAGATGAACCAGGGGTAAGAGGACTACTAAACATGTTCACTAAAAATCCAAATCATTTCATGGAAAAAGAAGAATTATTGCATGAGTTTTTAGGGTCAATATGATTGATTATATTCATTAGACTCAAGAAGGAAGAGTTATAATAATTCAATTAGGAGATGTCCTAATGAAGTGTTTGAGAATTCCATTAATAGAACTTAAGGAAGTTGTTCAGAGGCGCTGAAATACCATTTTTCAAAGCCTTTTAGCCCAAACATGATTCCAGTATCCATTATGTACTTAAATTTTCAATAAACTATTTTGGAATCTCATTTTTATGTTTTTTTAATATGTTTTACTATTCTATCTATGTTAGAATTCAAGAATCCTTATTCAATTATAGCTAAATAGTTTATGATAACATTTACATTAGTTCAGTGCTATAATAAATCTGTTATATTCCTTATTCTATCATTATTTTTGATATCAAAAAAGGGGGATAAATTGAAAAAACAAAATATTTTATTTTAATAAAATGTAGAAATCTATTCTCAGGGAGACAAATTTTGATACAATACAACATTTTATATTGTTTGATGTTTTACCATTATGGGAGAAAATTGGATAAAGGACAAATATTATTTTCTTTATTTTACATTATAAAAGGGAGAGATATTTCTTGAAGATTTTTTTAATGAAAAACTTTTCATTATAAGTAAGAACTTTGGATAACACTGTATGTATTTTTTATTAAAATAATTATATTAAAATAAAATATTATTTTATCACTGTTAAATTATATATTATATGAAATTAATGTTATGGGTTATTTCATGGGTTTTGTGATCATCAAAAAGGAGGAGATTCTTGAGAAAGTGTTGTTTTCAACAATATTATATACTGTTATAATAAGGGGAGATTGTTGAACATGTATAGATTCAGAAATAATCTATAATTTTATGATTATTTTGATTCTCCCAAATACCCTTGTTTGTTATTATAATAATATTACTTTGAGTACATTTCAGGATATTAATATTCTTTATATTTTTATATTGTAATAAAATTAAATCATTTTAATCCGCGTGGAATATTTGACAAATTGTTCAGAAATCAATTTAGCGTGTTCTACAGACATGGTTCATACCGTACGTTGAAAAGCGTAGCATAAGGATAAAATCTTACATTTAATTTATGAGAGTACAAAAAATTATGGTAAAAGAACCTTACATTTCGATGGAACCATACGTTTGTAATATCATATAATTATTGACGAAGAACCTTATGAATGTATGGAACCTTACGTTTGCTTCACAAAAGTATGGATCATCAACCTAACTATTCTATTGAACCTTACGTTTTATTGAATATTATGGATCATGTGACTTAAAGTTTTCTAAAGATGAAAGTATAGATAATCTACCATACATTTGAATGTTGAAGAGGAGAGTATGGATGATCAACATTACATTTGAGATCAAACTTACGTTTGAAGAAAAGATCATCAACCCTAGATTTAGCATTGGATTTTTAAAATAAGACTTTATTGTGCAATGGTATTTATGCGGAATAACAAGCTGATATCATGTTAGTGTCATATACCAATAGTAAATCAAATATTTTACAGATTGAAATCCATTTATTTATGATTCAAAGGAAGGATTTAAGGGGACGATTTCATGCTGATTATTAAGGAAAGTTAAATCTTCTCTGTTATTCAAACTTTTTAATATCAAGATTCTTAAGGGGGTATTTTTTGATCTAAATTTGAATGGAAAATACCCATATTATTCTTTATATATCTATGTAATTTTGATTTACATAGAGATACGAATCATTGCAAGAAATAGATATAAGAGTCACACAGATCTGCTACAACCAAGATCTATCAAACTCTATTTTTCTAAAGAAAAGGATAAGATTAAGAGATTCATATTCTACATAAATGATCTATCATGAATCAATTTTTGTTAAACTTACTGATATTATTTGACGATTCATTTGCAACTAGAATAACTTGGAACTGATCTTGCCTGAAAAAAATCTTTTCTGAAGACGACGATCCATCTATTGAAAGTTGCATACTACTACATCTGTGAGTAACTACCAAAAACTATTTTTAGACAAATACTCATTTTATTTTTGAGTAACCAACTTCTCATACTAAGCTATGTATTCGGTTTTTTTCATGAACCAAAAGGATATTTTTTAGCCTTATATAGTAAAGGTGTCAACTACCTACACTCTTTTGTGGACAGTCTATTGATCAGAGGACCAGATATTGAAAATCACCATGCTCATGGAGTAGAGTGTTGGTGGAGTGGACTTCGGGCCTTCTGTTCCCTGGACCACTATACATATGTGCATCCTTTAATCTATTTCTGTTTATGTTGCATAAACAATATAATAGAGATAAAGGAAATATTTGGCCATCATCGCGACTCTCAATGAAATTGTAAAATTCAAAATTCACCCCTCTCTTGTGAATAATTGTTATAAACTGATCCAACTTGTTTCACAATAATCATATTGAATTTAACTCTTTAATTATATTGGGGTATTCAAATGGTCATGAAAAACTCATCATTTATTATATTTTTATTATGATAGATAAGATGAGTTTAATAGCCATACCAAATATTTTAAGGACCAAAACTTGTTTGAAATTAAATTGGGATTCATTTATATCTTATGGGAACTATTAACTATTTAATTAGTTATGAATATTTAAAATTTAGAGGGTAAAATTTGATAACATGTTTGAGGAAATGTAATTAACTTAAATATTAATATGTATTTTTGTTAAATAAATATTTTGTTTATAACGACCCATACTTTACATACATGGTTATTACTTCAAAATTGAAGTACACTTATTACAACATATAACAAAACCATGAAAGGACCATATAGGTATAGTGTCTTTAGAAACTGGGAAACATAAACAATTGGTTCATAAAGCATCTACACTGTCTCCCATTTATTTTATCATATCTAGAGTCCCTTTTGTCATATCTTACTTAATAACCTTCTTCCTAACCTGTGGAAAGAAAACATACAAAAGGGTGATCTCAAATGCTCAGTAAGGGTAAACAAAAGAAATATCAATCACATCATATTCATATGAACATAACATTTTGGAAATCTTACCCTGCAAAAGAGATCATAATTTCATAACATGGGATAAATCATGGTAGTGAAATGTAATCACAATAATCATAACTTAAAACCTGAATCTTTGTGGCATACACACATAATCATATAGAATCATTTCTTATTAGTCAAGACTCATTGCTAAGACTATCTTAGTAGACAAAGTCCATTTCTGAGCCGAGTTCATTCCTCGTTTCAGTCCTGTTTCACTAAACCAGTTTAACCTGCCGTTACAGCCATGTCTATCTCATGAGATATAAAATCTTTACCCTATGCATTGGAGGGAGATATAGGTCCCACCCATCTCATAATTATACCATTCTTATGTGTGCGACAAAATCATAAATCATACATCATTGCATAACCCATGTAATAAAAATGGGATTCATAAACATCGTGACATCATAAAACAATTCATATAAGATAAAAGAATTCATAAAAATAATTCCATCACAACATAATGAAATCACTGTAATAATAGGGATAGAAACATAACCCTTTATTATCTTATATGGAAAATAATTTTGATAAAACACTTGAACTCCATTCTTGAGGAAAATATCCTTTCTACTTCAAAACACTTTTCCTTTGTTAACATGTCATAAAATTATAAACTAAAAGAAGTTGATTAAAAATAAACTTGAAAACTTGTAAAGGAAGCTTCTTGGAAATAATGTTTTAAAAATCCATTCATGCCGAATAAGTTAAAAAACAATCTTCTCGTAATTTTGTCGGAAAAGTCAAAAAGTACCTCGTACGAAAAATGACCAAAGATTCCTTTCATATATTTTACTAAAAACTCACCGTAGGGTAAAATTGGATTTTAAAAATTGTATGTGGATGGAAATAATATTACATATTGAGGAAACATGGATGTGGATGATAAAATACACCCCAGAAAATTCCAATGTATAAACAATCTCAGATAAAAATGAGATTGTGATATTTCCCTTACCTTAAGTCTGATTTGCTTCGTAAGTGTCTGAACCTCCTGTATAATGATTTAAATAATTACATTGACTCATTCCAGAATCATAATCATTGTTATGATATCATATATGGTCATATTCTTAGCTTATTATTAGTAATATTTCATTGCTACTTGTTATTCGGGTGTTTATTACTTTTTGTTCTGTTGCGTGTTTTGTCGAATAAATTATTATTATTATTTTTAGGTTTTAGATACCTCATTTCTAGTATGTTATTAGTGTAATATATATCATATTAATTCATGAAATTCATTTATATAATCAGTATGCAATGAATATCATGTAGAACGAGTCGCATCACATCGTGGAGACGGTATTCCGTACGTACGCACGAGCGATGATATCATTCCCATGATCGTGAAATTGTATTGAAGTGTATGTATAGTATTTATGAATCAATATCACTTTACAATAATCATATATAGTTATTATTTAAACCATTATACCCATCCAAGTAAGGTGGTGGTGGAAAATAGATTACACCACAGCGTGGAGACGGTATTCCGTACGTACGCACGCGCAGTGATTTCGTTTTCCGTAGGATGGATAGATGATGAAATGGGGTTGCTTCATACTTATAATAACATATCATTATATGAGTGATACTGATGTTATTAATTCATAATGAAACAACTAAATAAGAATAAGTGAAAGAAGAAATAAAGTTGAAAGAATCGGTAACAGACATTACCTCTTCTTTGAAGCGCTTCCTTGAGACCTTCTTTTAGGGCACTAAAATTGGTCTTTGAAGAAGACCAGGACCTCTAGGATGTTTCTAGGGAAGTGGAGAGGAGAAATTGGCAGGGGTTGGCAGAGCATGAAGTCTCAATGTGGTGTGAGGAAGAGAGGGAGGAGGTGACCTTTTATAAGGGAGGAGAGGGGCACCTTTGGAAAAACTAAAACTATTATTTTATTATAAAGCCATATTCAGTTTTAAATAGCTCCAAATTGATTTATTTCGAATCTAAGGTGGGGATGGGTCGAAATACTCTAATACAGTAGAATTTGGACATGTTTAGGTGTCTATTGTAACCTTATCATTTAGATTTAACTTTAAGTCAGATAATTTTACTTTTATCGTGCCTTTTGGTTTCTTACACTATATGGTTATTAAACTTACTTTAACAAGCCAAACGAACCCCAAGTTGTTTATTATTAATATATATAACCTTATCTAAGTTATTTGGCCGAACATTAGATTTTTAAGAATAAAATAATAATTAATAATATAATATTTATTTAAAAACTATTTTATGTCAATTTTGACACTATTTGGTAATTGATTTTTGTGAAAATAATAACAGAAATATTATTTCAAACAAAGTTAATAAAATCAATACTAACATTTCATAGTAACCTAGAAAATTATTTTAATTCATTAAAAGTCTCAAAATACATTTATTTGGGTATTTATAACATCATTTTCGTCAATATTTCATTAATAAGATAATTACTACATCATCATTGTGTCATAAATAAATTAAATTATTTAATTTCTAAAACTCAAAAATAAAATATAATTATGTAGGAAATATTTTTATCTTTTTAATTAATATTTATAGTATAATTTATCTTATTTATAACCCTGTATTAAAAATTATTTAGTTATTAAACTTTGATTTTAACTGTTTAAACCCATCTTTAAATAAATTAATATTAAATGTCCTAATTTAATCCAAGTTGGCCTAAATGGTCATATTTTATTCCTAAGGTTGTTTTGGTCGAATTACACTTATAAAATAGAATTAGGACATGTGTTAGGGTAATAATAATATCATTTTTACCTTTAATTACCATATTTACTTTTAACCGTGGTAAATAAAAGTAAAAAGTTACTATTCACCAAAAAATATTTTCATCTCATTGAACCACATTTTACTTACTGAAATCAACCGTGTCTCTCAGATTTTGGAAATTCCATTCACAAAAGCGGTAAAATTATGTTTTATGTGAATTTTAAAATTCTCCTAGGAGGTGGGTAAAAGACGGTGAAAAGTTCAATAAATTTTTTAAATATCTAAAATTATTATAACATGACTCCAATGAATTGAATTGAACTTATATAGGTATTATGTATCAATTTTTACCTAAAATAAAAATAAAATAAATAATTATTTAAATAAAAAGGCGGTTTTTAAATAGTCACCCAGTGTTTTCACTATTCATCAAAAATTGAATGTTTTCAGAAAAACTACCAAAATTTCACCCAAGGCTAATTTCAGTATTCCGAATCCAAAAATTAAGTCCATTTTGAAAAATAAAATTTAAAAAATTTCAAAAAGTGGGTATTACTATTCATAACGGCAAGTTTTAATAATATTTTAATAGCATATTGTTGTTTAGTGAAACTCGGCATTGCGTACGACGCAAGCTATCGAGGAAGGTCGTGATTGCGTGTAAAGAAAGTCAAGCTAGTGTTGTGTGTAGTGAAATATTCCTTTGATGATTTATATAACCTAAAAAAATATTTCTCATAAAATTCTCGGGTGTTACATTCTACCCACCTTAAAATGAATTTCTCCCTCGAAATTCATCACTTTGTAACAAACAGATGAGGATACCTCTCCCTCATCATATCCTCAAGCTCACATGTAGCTTCTTCTAATTGGTGGTTCCTCCATAAAACTTTCACCAAGAGAGTGGTCTTGTTCTGTAGGACTTTTTCACTACGATCGAGAATCTCTATCAGTTGTTCTTCATAAGAAAGATCTTATTCCATTGGTAAAACTTCTGAGCTGAGTACATGTGAAGGATCAGGTATATACTTTCTCAATAGAGATACATGGAACACTTCGTGAACTTGAGAGAGATTCGGTGGAAGCGCCAATCGGTAAGCTACTTTCCCAACACGATCTAGTATTTCGAAAGGACCGATATTCCTAGGGATCACCTTTCCCTTCTCTCCAAATATCATTACTCTCTTCCAAGGAGATATTCGTAAGAACACTTTATCACCCACTTCAAACTCTATGTCATTTCTTTGGTTGCCGGCATAACTTTTCTGTCGACTCTGAGCTGCTCTTTTGTGTTGTTGAATAGATCGGACTTTTTCTGCCATCTCATCAACAAGATCAGGTCCTAATAGCTTTCTTTCCCCAACTTCATCCTAGCAAGTTGGAGTCCTGTATTTCTTTCCATAGAGACCTTCATAAGGAGCCATCTGAATACTAGAGTGAAAGCTATTATTAAAAGAAAATTCCACCAAAGGTAGGTGTTGATCCCAACCACCTTTGAAATCCATAGATCAAGCTCTTAACATTTCTTCTAGAGTTTGAATTGTCCTCTCAGACTGACCGTCTGTCTAAGGATGATATGCAGTGATGAAACTCAACTCTGTATCCAGAGAATGCTGAAGACTTCGCCAGAACTTTGAGGTAAATCTCAGATCCCGATCAGATATAATGGAAAGTGGTACCCCATGCAATCTTACCACTTCCTTTACATATATCCTGGCAAGCTGATCTAGAGAGAAATCCTCTCCAATAGGAATGAAGTGTGAAGACTTTGTAAGACAATAAACTTTGACCCAAATAGCATTATTGCCTTTGGATGTTTTAGGAAGTCTGATGACAAAGTCCATAGTGATGTTTTCCCATTTCCATTCGGGTATGGGTAATGGTTGTAACAACCCCTTAGAATTCTGTCTCTCAGCTTTAACTTGCTGACAAACCAAGCATCGAGAGACATATTCAGAAACATATCTTTTCATGCCATCCGACCATAAGTACTCTTTCAGGTCCCTATATATCTTCATGCTTCCAGGATGAATAGAGAATGAAGAAATATGAGCCTCATCCAGCAGCTCCTTCTTTAATTCAAGGATGGGAGGAACACAAACCCGATTCCTGAACCTTATTATTCCATCACAATCAAGGTTGAATTCAGGAATATTTCTCACCTTCTTTTGTAACTCGACATCTTCTTTCTGTGCCTCTTTAATCTTTACATGTATAGATGGTTGTACATTCATTTAAGAAAGATACGATTTTTCCCCTTCCATTATAATTCCAAGATCCATCCTTTTTAAATCCATAAATATTGGATCTTTTGTGATCCTCATCATGGATAAGCTAGCATGGTCTTGTCGGCTTAATGCATCTGCCACCTTGTTTGCTTTGCCAGGGTGGTAATGAATTGACTAGTTGTAATCCTTAATCAGCTCCAACCATCTTCTTTGGTGCATATTCAGCTCCTTTTGTGTGAAAATATACTTTAAACTTTTATGATCAGTATAAATATCACATCTTTCTCCATAAAGATAATTCATCCAAATCTTTAATTCAAAGATTACCGCAGCTAACTCCAAATCATGAGTTGGGTAATTTTTCTCATGTATTTTCAACTGTTGTGAGGCATAAGCTATCACCATATCATTTTGCATAAGAACAAACCCCAGCCCCTTCTTGGATGCATCACTGTAGATCAGAAACCTTTCTCCACTACAAGGAAGTGTGAGTACAGGTGCACTGGATAACCATCTTTTCAACTCCTTGAAATTCTCTTCACATTCCTCCGTCCAAACAAACTTAAATCCTTTCCGAGTCAACTTGGTGAGTGGATTAGATAATCGTGAAAAATCTTTCACACAACGTCGATAAAATCCAGACAACCCAAGAAAACTTCGGATCTCGGTTACTGTTGTTGGTCTCGACCATCTTTCAATAACCACTATTTTTGCTGGATCCACAGATATCCCCTCTTTTGAGATTATGTGACCAAAAAATGCAACTTTTTTAAGCCAAAATTCACACTTGGTAAATTTGGCATAAAGCTTCTCCTTTCTTAGGGTCTTCAATACAATTCCCAAGTGATCTTCATGTTCTTCCTTTCTCATTGAATAGAAAAGAATATCGTCTATAAAGACTACCACAAACTGATCAAGATAGTCTCTAAAGACTCTATTCATTAGATCCATGAAGATATCAGGGGAATTAGTAAGACCAAATGGCATCCCTATAAATTCAAAGTGTTCATACCTTGTACGGAAATCCGTCTTTGGTATATCCTCCCTTTTGACCCTTAATTGATGATAACCTGAATGAAGATCAATCTTTGAAAAGTATTGAGATCCTCGTAGTTGCTTAAATAAGTCATCAATGCGTGGGAGAGGATATTTGTTCTTGATAGTGATCTTGTTAAGTTCTTGATAATCAATGTAGAGTCTCATTGATACCTCTTTCTTCTTAACAAACATAACAAGTGCTCCCCAATGTGACACAGTTGGGAGTTTGAACCCCTTATCAAGATTCTCTTGGAGTTGCTTCTTCAATTCCTACAACTCAATTGGGGCCATTCTATAAGGTGTCTTTGAAATAGGTAAAGCACCCGGTACAAGTTCTATTGAAAACTCAACTTCACGATTTGGTGGAAGACCCGGAAATTCCTCCGGAAAGATATCATCAAACTCCCATACAATGGGAAAATTTTTAATCGTGAGTTTCTCACCAACCATTTGAGATAAATAACCATCATTTAGTGGAATCAAGACCCATAAGACGGAAGAAATTTCCACTGGAAGGTTATGTTCATCCTTGCATCGATAGACGATCATAGATTGATCTGGAAAATGAAATGTGACTTCCCTTCTTTGGCAATTGATATGAGCTCCATATAGAGAAATCCAATACATGCAAAGAATCACATAAAATTCCACTATAGGAAGGATCACAAGATTTTCAGGAAGCACTTTCCCAAAAACTTCAATCGGAGAAGAATTATAAACATTTGATGCGACTGTTGGGCCATTAGGGGTTGTCACAGCTAACTCAACATCTAATTGTTGAGGTAATACGCTGATACCCATAGAAAATTATTCAGAAAGCAAAGAGTGGGTGGAACCAGAATCAAATAAAACATTTGCTACTTTAGAGTGGATGGTAAGTGTACCTTTCACCACTTTGTTATTGTACTCCACATCGCTGATGGAAATTGCATGTTACTTTCCTTTGTCATTAGCCTTAAGAGTTTGTTGACGCCGATCATCATCAACAACCCTTGGATTAGGGAATTTATTGGAATAATGCCCCATCTCCTTGCACTTGAAACATTGAAGTGTAATAGGTTCATTCTGTGTATCCCTTCCTTTGTTTGCATCATTAGACATCTTCTTCCCATCATTGTAGCTATCAAATGCCCGATGACCTTCCTTTCCAAATTTGAAACATTTACTTGTCCCTTTAAGACAACTCGATCCATGTTTCTTTCCACACTTTGAGCATAAGGGAAAACTTAACTTCTTTTCAGTGTGCTCTTTAGATGTTTCATTGAATTCCATTTTCCTCTTCTTATCAAACCCATATAACTGATGGGTTACTCTAATATCCATCTTAACTTTGAGAGAACATCTAACGATTTCCTCGTATCTATTGAAGTCCCTTATGGCTAACGCCCTTCGAAGACTTGGTTTTAAGCCACTAAAGAATCGATCGATCTTACTCTCGGGTTGGATAATAATCCCAGAAGAGTACCTTTCAAGTATTGTAAAATTTTCTTTATAGGTACCAGCAGATTCATCATTTTTTTGTTTTAGTTCAAGAAACTCTTTCTCCATCATTGTTCGGAGAATACAAGTGAAGTACTTATTGAAAAATAAGTTCTTTAACTCGTCCCATTCCATGGACATAATTTCATCTCTTTGCCTCGTATTCTTGATAAGATTCCACCATTGATCAGCATCTCCTTCAAACGATACACTGCTAAGATGACTTTATCATGTTCAGAACATTGAATAACTGAAAATATCTTTTCAGTAGTACTAATCTATTGTTCAGCAACTAATGGATCAGTAGACCCACTGAATGAAGGTGGACGCTGCCTCATGAAGGATTCAATAGAATGTTGTTCCTTCCATTGCTCGTTTGGAAGTCCTTCATGATACATAGCTTGAGAAAGTTGTGTGAGCATGGCTACAAAATTTTTCATTCCAGCTCCCATAACATTTGGTTTCTTAGGGGAAAAATCATTGCATTTCCCGTCACATTCCGCATTAACATGGTTCCTTCAGGTTCCAGCCATTGACTAAAACCAAGAAGAATAGTGTGAGCAACACTAATTATAATAGGAAAACCACATAATATAGAATAAAATTTCACACTTAAGGTCTTACCATAGGTTATTCATGGCCATTTCTAGAACACTAAGATTGTTTTCTATGCTTAGACTTATCCTTAGGGTTCTTACTAAGGTTTTCACATACTAGTTTCCAAAGTTTGACTATACCTTTCCTCTGATACCAACTATAACGACCCATACTTTACATACATGGTTATTACTTCAAAATTGAAGTACACTTATTAAAACATATAACAAAATCATTAAAGGACCGTATAGGTATAATGTCTATAGAAACTGGGAAACATAAACAACTGGTTCATAAAGCATCTACACTATCTCCCATTTATTTCATCATATCTACAGTCCCCTTTGGAATATCTTACTTAATAACCTTCTTCCTGACCTGGGGAAAGAAAACATAAAAAAGGGTGAGATTAAATGCTCAGTAAGGGTAAACAAAAGAAATATCAATCACATCGTATTCATAAGAACATAACAATTTGGAAATCATACCCTGCAAAAGAGATCATAATTTCATAGCATGGGATAAATCATGGTAGTGAAATGTAATCACAATAATCATAACATAAAACATGAATCTTTGTGGAATAAAAAAATAATCATAGAGAATCATTTATTATTAGTCAGGACTCATTTCCAATACTATCTTAGTGGACAAAGTCCATTTCTGAACCGAGTTCATTCCACGTTTCAGTCCTGTTTCACTGAACCGGTTTAACCTTCCGTTCTAGCCATGTCTATCTCATGAGATATAAAATATTTACCCAATTATTTGGAGGGCGATTTAGGTCCCACCCATCTCATAATGATACCATTCTTATGTGTGCCACAAAATCATAAATCATACATCATTGCATAACCCATGTAATAAAAATCATATTCTTAAACATCGTGACATCATAAAACAATTCATATAAGATAAAGGAATTAATAAAAATAATTCAATCACAACATAATCAAATCAATTTAATAATAGGGATAGAAAAATAACCCTTTATTATCTTAGATGGAAAATAATTTTGATAAAACACTTGAACTCTATTCTTGAGGAAAATATCCTTTCTACTTCAAAAACACTTTTCCTTTCATAACATGTCATAAAATTCTAAACTAAAAGAAGTTGATTAAAAATAAACTTGAAAACTTGTAAAGGAAGCTTCTTGGAAATAATGTTTTAAAAATCCATTCATTCCGTATAAGTTAAGAAAAAACTTTCTTCTCGTACTTTTGTCGGAAAAGTCAAAAAGTACCTCGTATGAAAAACGAAAAAAGATTCCTTTCATATATTTTACTAAAAACTCACCGAAGGGTAAAATTGGATTTAAAAAATTGTAGTTGGATGGAAATAATATTACATATTGAGGAAGCATGGATGAGGATGATAAAATACACCCCAATAAATTCCAAAGTATAAACATCTCGGATAAAAATGAGATTGTGATATTTCTCGTACCTTAAGTCTAATTTGAATCGTAAGTGTCTGAACCTCCTATATAAAGATTTAAATAATGTCATTGACTCATTCCAGAATCATACTCATTTTTATGATATCATATATGGTCATATTCTTAGCTTATTATTAGTAATATTTCATTGCTACTTGTTATTCAGGTGTTTATTACTTTTTATTCTTATGCGTGTTTTGTCGAATAAATTCTTATTCTTATTTTTAGGTTGTAGATACCTAATTTACAGAATGGTATTAGTGTAATATATATCATATTCATTCATTAAATTCATTTATATAATCATTATGAAATTAAGATCATGTGGAACAAGTCGCATCACATCGTGGAGACTGTATTCCGTACGTACGCACGAGCGATGATATCATTCCCATGATCGTGAAATTGTATTGGAGGGTATGTATAATATTTCAGAATCAATATCACATCACAATAATCATATTTAGTAATTATTTACACCATTATACCCATCAAAGTAAGGTGGTGGTGGAAAATAGATTACACCACGGCGTGGAGACTGTATTCTGTACGTACGCACGCGCGGTGATTTTGTTTTCCGTAGGATTGATAGATGCTGAAATAAGGTTGTTTCATACTTATAATAACATATCAGTATATAAGTAATACTGATGTTATTAATTCATAATGAAACAACTAACGAAGAAGACGTGAAAGAAGAAATAAAGTTGAAAGAATCAGTAACAGACATTACCTCTTCTTTTAAGCGCTTCTTTGAGACCTCCTTTAAGGGCACTAAAATTGGTCTTTGAAAAAGACTAGGACCTCTAGGTTGTTTCTAGGGAAGTGGAGAGGAGAAATTTTCAGGGGTTGGCCAATCTTGATGGCTCAATGTGGTGTGAGGAAGAGAGGGAGGAGGTTCCCTTTTATAAGGGAGGAGAGGGGCACCTTTGAAAAAACTAAAAATATTAATTTATTATAAAGAAATATTCAGTTTTAAATAGATCCAAATTGATTTATTTCGAAGCTAAGGTTGGGATGGGTCAAAATCCTCTCATCCAATATAATTTGGACAAGTTTAGGTATCTATTTTAACCTTATCATTTAGATTTAACTTTAAGTTAGATAATTTTACTTTTACCGTGTCTTTTTGTTTTCTTACACTATAAGGTTAATAAACTTACTATAACAAGCCAAAAAAACCCAAGTTGTTTATTATTAATATATATATCCTTATCTATGTCATTTGGACGAACATTAGATTTTTAGGATTAAAATAACAATTAATAATATAATATTTGTTTTAAAAACTATTTTATGTCAATTTTGACACTATTTGGTAATTTATTTTTGTGAAACTCATAACAGAAATATTAGTTCAAAAAAGGTAATAAAATCAATACTAACATATCATAGTAACCTATAAAATTATTTTAATTCATAAAAAGTCTCAAATTATATTTATTTGGTTTTTTATAACATCAATTTCATCAATATTTCATTAATAAGATAATTACTGCATCATCATTGTGTCATAAATAAATTAAATTATTTAATGTCTAAAACTTACAAATTAAATATCATTATGTAGGAAATATTTTTATCTTTCTAATTAATATTTATATTCTAATTTATCTTATGTATAAACCTATATTAAAAATGATTTATTTATTAAACTTTGATTTTAACTATTTTAACCCTTCTTTAAATAAATTAATATTAAATGTCCAAATCTAATCCAAGTGGGCCTAAATGGTCATATTTTATTCCTAAGGTTGTTTTTGGTCGAATTAAACTTATACAATAGAATTAGGACATGTGTTAGGGTAATAATAATATGATTTTAACCTTTAATTACCATATTTACTTTTAACCGTGGTAAATAAAAGTAAAAAGTTTCTATTCACAAAAAATTATTTTCATCTCATTGAACCACATATTACTTACTGACATCAACCGTATCTCTCGGATTTTTGAAATTCCTTTCACAAAAGCGGTAATATTATGTTTTTTGTATATTTGAAAATTCTCCTAGGAGGTGGGTAAAAGACGGTGAAAAGTTCAATAAAATTTTTATATATCTAAAATTATTATAAAATGACTCCAATGAATTGCATTAAACTTATATAGGTATTATGTATCAATTTTTACCTAAAATAAAAATAAAATAAATAATTATTTAAATAAAAAGTCGGTTTTTGAATAGTAACCCAGTGTTTTCACTATTCATCAAAAATTGAAAGTTTTCAGAAAAATACCAAAATTTCACCCTAGGATAATTTCAATATTCTGAATCCAAAAATGAAGTCCATTTTGAAAAATAAAATTTACAACATTTAAAAAAGTGGGTATTACTATTCATAATGGCTAGTTTTAATAATATTTTAATAGCATATCGTTGTTTAGTGAAACTCGGAATTGCGTACGACACAAGCTATCGAGGAAGGCCGCGATTGGGTGTAAAGAAAGCCAAGCTAGTGTTGTGTGTAGTGAAAGATTCCTTTGATGATGTATATAACATAAAAACAAAATATTTCTCATAAAAGTCTCAGGTGTTACATTGTTAAAATATTTTTTTACATGTCACAATAAACTAAAATGAAACAGTGATACCTTAAATAAAAATAATACTATAAGAAAAAATCCATTTAAGTAGCCATTATGAAAAGGATTAATTGAATTATTATATATTTATATATATATTTAATTCATTTATACTATAGTATTTAGATCAATTTTTTGTTAAAATATATTTATTAAATGTATTGGTTTTATGTGCTGTAAACTTTATTAAAGAAAATTATATATATTATGGAAAAATTATGATCTTAATACAATGTGGAATTTATTTATAAAATATAGTTTTGAGAGTATTTGATATAAATTAAAAATAATAATAACTTGTATTTTAAGAAGTTATTTTTGTATAAAAATATTTCACTATATATTCGGATTTTAGATAAAGATAAACACTAAAATTTTAGAAAATGAATTTTGAAAAACGAAAACCATTTCTGGATTCATTAAAATGATATTACTTTATGATATATTTTTTAAATTATTCGAAAATGATTGATTTTTATGGTGTAAAATACTATTCAAAAAAACAATAACTTTCATAAATTTATTACTATATGAGTATGACTTTGAAATTTATGGAAGAATTTTACTGAAAAAATTATATTGAATAAGAGATATTATCTTTTTAAAAACATTTATATTTTTTTACAAATATATATTTGATATTGTTTAAGATTATTTCCAGTGTTTTCTAAAATTTCTTTTAATACATAATACTCTTATAATTTTAGAATTAATTTTAATCACTTTTAGAATAGTAATATAATAAAATTGAATTCATATTTTGAATTATAATGTCCTTATTAATTAATAATTAATATTTGATTTTAGGATTACAAATAATTTTTTTATGTAGAAACTACTTATTATTATGAAATCTAGAAAAGTGTAAAATTGTAAAAGAAATGGGTAAAAGCACTAACGGGTTAGAAAAATGTTTCTAATCAGGCTGATGTGGTTTATATCAACCAAAAAATATATATAATACATTAATTTCCATTTGGGAGTCTTCTTCGAAGTAAAACATGTTCCCCCTTTATATTAGTATGAAATATTTTAAAAAACTGGCATTCTCCCTAGTTCTAGAAAAGGGCCTCTAAACACCCCATAAAAAACACCCCAAAATTTATGATTCCCTATCAATCTATACCGACATTATATTTTCTCTAATAAAATTTCACTTAGTTAAGATTAAAGAAACAAGTGTTTGACCTAATCCCTCAGATTCAATAGAATCCTTTGAGGGACGCTAATAGTTTTAAATGTAAGTTATATGTTTCTCATAATGGGGGTTCCTATATATTATTCCATTTCTATATTATTTTATATGAATCATATATGATTAGTTAATTATTAATAGTATTATAAAGGTTTTTATATTTTTTTTCTACCCATTAACTACCTTTCAAAATTTTATTTGAGTAAAAAGAAGACCACATTTGGGTGAAGGTGTGAAATACTGCCTCTGTGATGAACAATGTTTCATTTTCCATACCACCATACATAACATGTCATAATGTGGAATTAAAAAAATATATAATATTTTTAATATGATATGGATACCGAAATAATTAGCATTAAAATATATTTCTCATGTTCTATGGAAAATGAAATCATTATCCATGCTTACATGTTGATTACCGCATCATTGGAAATGTGTATTATATGATTCTTTATCCCATTTTTAGTTATTCATGATAATGATTTTAATGGATAAATATGATGTATATAATATTTTTAGGACCCTATTATGACAAATTTAAAATCAAAATTTTAATATGAGCAGTAAACGATCATTTTTTTATACTATTTAAAATGAGCATACTAAGAACAAAAACAATTTATTCATACTATTTAATAGTTTTATATTCATTACCTTTTCAACAAATTCAAATAAATTTTGATATATTACTTTAATAAATCCCAAAAATTTCATTATTCATGAGGAGTAATTATATTACAACTAAATCACACAAAAATGATCCATAAATTATGAAATTTTTATGTTAGGGTTGGTTTAACCATCTACTTGAATAACTCAATAAAATAATATCATGGATGATTAAGAGAAATTTATTTTAGTTAATATTTGGTATAAATCACTATGTAAAAATACATTTTTTGGAGGTTTTTTTGTTTATAGATAGTTTAAACCACAAAAAAATGATGCATAACACTTTATTGAATTTATTTCCTTTACTTGTGTCGCTAATAAATAATGAAATATTTTTTCATTGATGATAAATTTTGCGGGTGTTATATTTCATAGAATTTTTTAATTCTTAGTACTTTACACTGTTTATAATAACTTAGAAAGGGTGTTTCTAATTTATTTAAATTTGATAGAAACTTTTCAAATGCAATTATGTTTATTATTTGATTTTCACATTCATATTTATTTTATATTTTAAATTTACATAACAATTTCTATTTAATATTTATTTCTTTATTATTTATCTATCTTACCATGCATGGATATTTCATGTATTCCATGATGAAAGTTACTAGATATATGTGTTTGGTGAGATTTGAACCCCTTACAACATGATTATTCTGCAAAGATATTGACACTCAAGTAACTTCTTCATTTGGTGAGTAAAGTGAAATTAATATACTAATGTATATGTATACGAATAAATACATATAAAAACACATAGAAAAATAATAATATTAAATTTTAATTATAATAAATAATAATAATGTCCTAAAAACAAATAATACTCAATAAATAAATAAAAATTATATTATAAAAAAATTAATAAATAATAGAAAAAGGATTTATGATTAATAAATAATGAAACCGAGATAATAAATAAATAAATATTATGTTAAATAATAAATAATTATTAATAAGTAAAACTAAATAATGAATAATGAATAATGAATAATGAATAATGAATAATGAATAATGAATAATAAATAATAAATAGAAAATAACATATAATAAAAATTAGTAATAAAAGATATTAAATAAATCGAAAATAAATAAATAAATAATAAATAATAAGCCAATAAAATAATAAAAATTAATCAATAATTAATTATTAACTAATAAATAATAATGAAATAATAAAATAATTTAAATAATACAAAAATAAAATAGTAATAACTAAAAAATAATTATTACATAATTATTACATAATAAAAATATAATAAATATAAATAAATTATAAATAACAAATAGATAATACACTAATAATAAATAATATACAGAAATATATGATAAAAAATAAATAAGTAATTAGTAAACAATAAAATATATAATTAATTAATAAAATAATTATAAATAATTATTTGAAATTAATAAATCAATAATAAATCACAAATAAATAAATTATAATAAACAATTATTTAATATATAAAAATAAAGCATACAAAGTCTTAGAGGATACAAACAAAGGAAACAACAAACACATTAAATAATTAATTAATAATAATAACCATTAAGCAATATGTAATAAATAATAATACAAACACACACACATACATATATATATATAACATCAAATTAATTTATTTAAATACAGTTATATATATCATATAATAATAAATAATTATCATTAAATATTAATAACAATATATATAAATATAAGCACAATGACACACACACACCAACTAATAGAATGCATATTAATATATAAACCTACATGATATATATAAATATTTATTAATTAAAATAATTATTCATAAATGGATATAAATATCTATAAATAAATATATATAATGTAATTTATATAAATATATATAAATGCCCATTTATATTACATATATATATATATTTAATGGTGAATAAATATATAATTGTAAATTTACATAAATATATATATCAAAATAGGTATATATATATATATATTTGCATAATATATTAAAATATAAACATAAATATGTATATAAATTTATAAATGCCTATAAATTTTGTAAATATGCCTAAATATGTATAAATTTATATGATGATATTCTATTTTTCATATATTTATATAAATATTCATAAATTTAAATATATTTATTGAAATGGAAATAAATATATAAGAAAATAAATCCAAAAAGTGGGAAAGCTACAACAATGGTCACACCATAAAATAAATTGGATGGTAAATCCATGGAATAAAATCATAGAAGACCCAACAAGAATATGAATACACTCTTAAATGAAGATAAATTACATCGATGGTTTAAATATCATTGTATTTTAACAAAAAAATAGTTTTAAATACTTTTCATCCTTTTGATCTCAGAAAAATAATTAATAAATTCCCCTAATTGACAAGGTTTATATATCATTTTCAGATTCAATTTGATATGTGGTAGAGCCTGAATAGAAACTCAGATCAAATGTTGCAACCATTTAAAATTGACGTTCGATTTTAAGACTCTCATAAAATTGTATTTTTTTATTAATTATTACCAATTTAATTACATTTTTATTTTATTTTCTAGGATTTAGTTTTTGTGGTTATGGAGTTAAAAGAGAGATCTTCATCAAAAGATGTTTTCATTTGATGAAGAATCCTTGTTTTAAATTTATTGAAAAATTAGTTTATGTTTGAATTAATAAAAAAATAATTATTATGAATAATTATTTATCAAAAAAATATAATTAATTATAATTTTAAATAATTAATATATATTATTATTTATAAAATAAAATATGTTATTTAATATTTAATATTTTTCCATTAATTTTGGGATATTTTTTAAATATAAATTAAAAAAATACTTATAAAAATTTAAATAAAATTACATTCAAATTGTATTTCACCAAAACTACTACAACCATAATACTGAAAAATATTAATAAAACATAAAGAAACATATTGAGTGAAATTTTTCAAAAAAAAAATCACTAAAAATTTGTTTAAGTTGTATTTAGTGAAAATTTAGAAAAATGCTACTAAAAACCTCCATAAAGTTACTTTTTATCTTATTATGAATAAATATATGATGATGTGATTTTGGTTTTGTAATCGCACTAACAATATTGAACTCATTACTTATGATACCATCACTCATTCATTATAAATAAAAAAATGTGCTCATTCTAGATTTCATTATTAAGGATCATTACCAAAACAACCATATAATGAAACCAAAACATTGTGAATAGTTATAATGGGACAATTCTAATTCCTTTTATAATATAAGGATGTTGAAATTTTTTATAATACTAAAAAACAACAGCACTAATATGAATTTAGATTAAAATGATCCTGATTACTATCACATGAGATTGATATCGATAATAAATTAGTAATATACAAGTTCTGATTAATTATAAATAATGTTTATAAATAGTTATTGATATCTATATGTTTAATAAATATATGAATAACAAGTTTGTTTTTTATTCTTTAGTAGTTTCAACCACATTAGTGTAACACTATAATTAATGTGAATGCATCTTTAGGAAAAATTTAATTTCATAATTAATATTGAATATTGTGGACCATGATATCAATAAAATTGAATGATACTTACCTATTGAATTTATATTACACTATTTATTTAATTCATGGTGTTTGAAGATGAATACAATTTTCTTAATTGGACTTTGATTTGATAGACACCATTTTTATATGTTTTTCATTTCCTCATTTTAAAATTCATGAGAGATGTTTGATTTTAGACAACATATTTTTTATAAGTTCGATACACTACCCATTTGAAATTTTATATTTTGAATTATCCTTTATTCATGGGTTTTATATTTTACTTCAATCGATATCTCATTAAATAGGCATTGATTAAAATATTACCAAAAATGAAAGGTTTTGCTTTCAAATATTATATTTAAAAATTGATATTTTTAAAAGATAATCCATATGGGGGATAATTTATCCATTTAAACAAACCCCTTCATTTTTGGATTTTTCATGGTGGTTAACATATCCTATAATAATTTCATTTCCACTTGAATCATATTTTTCAAAATGTATTATTACTAATTGAAACTGGCCATGTTTATTTTTTTTGTTCATAACCTCTTCTTTTCTATTTTTATATTCATTGTATAATTTTTCTATCATTTTATCCATCCCTAGATAATTGATTAAATTACATTTTTACTACATTTCCATACAAAAAAATGTTAGGGAGAATTTTTTCATGTTTCCCATATGGGTTATTTCTATCAATGTGGGAATAATATATTTTCATAAACTTTCATGTAAACACATTATTCCATTATATTTTATTTTTATATGAAAATTATTATACATACCTTTATTGATTATAAAATAAATTCTAATCCTCTATGATTTATAAAATATTTACTTTTTTCTAAATATTTTTAATCACCAGGATACTCTTTATTTTTGAATTTGATTTTTATAATTCTCCTAAAAATTGTATTCACAAATGTCAATATCTCTTTAATTATTTTATGTTTGCTCAAAAAATTTCTACAAATGTTGTGGTCCATATATTTTCTATTGATGAAATATGAAATGATGCTTTCTATTAGAGGGGTGTACCATCTTTAATTTGTTCTGTGCTTGTTATTCCATAATTAATATACAAAATTATTCATTTAATGTCTTTCCTTGGGGAAAACCATATTTTTAAATTCTCAAATTGGTTTTTAACACCAAGATTTTCTACATCCACTTACTAGTAAAATTATTTACTAATCCATATACCCTCAATTGAAATGTTGTGAATACCAAATACATCAATGAATAATAACATCCTCTAAATTTATATAGTTTCAATTAATATTGATTTATGTTCTATGGGTTTGAAATAATTATAGATGGTATTATGAATATATAGATTATATTATTCCATTTGAAAAGGGAAATTAAACTCATTCTCTATACATGAGATATTTATTTTATAATAGATGATTTATTTAATGGGAAACATATATGTTTGGGTAAATTATTATTGGGGTCTATTATAATTATCTAATGCATTTTTTAAATATCAAGCGATATGTATATGTTGAAATATTTTAGTTTATAGAAATTATGATGTTGATAGTGTAACTAATAGTGGATAATTATAAATGGGTTCAGTTATGCTATGGCATAAGCATTAGTCTAAGTGTGTCACTCAGGAAGTATATGTTTCCCTATACCTATGGTTGAGCCAAAATTCTCATGAATTTCTTATTTCATCGATAAGGTATAGTTCCCTAAAATTTTCTTATGTTATTCCATGCCTTAGGAAATAATTTATGTTATATTATTTGTCTACTATGACTCTCTTTTCTATCCATATTATATTTATATTCCAATATTAATACTAGTAACTCTCTTTTATTTTTATCTCAGATGATTATGTTTACTAAGAATATGAGATCACCCCTTAATTATGATTCTATTAAACGGTCTTATGAATAAATGTAATATTGATGATGTATCTGTAATAGTATATTCAATAGGGAAATTGTGGGAGTTGTTTTAGACATGTTTTTTAATAAATTTATTCATATATAATGGGAATAATTTCCATTAGTTGAAAAATACATGGGTTTTATAAATTACTTTTTCTAACAAATTATCTAAATTTATAAACCTAAAGTTAATTATAATGTATTATAATGAAATAATTTTTTTAAATAATTTAATTATTTGATGGTCACATCCATGGGGTGTCATATGTCTTATGATGAAAAAATGGAGGGAATGGTGAAATATTGATATATTCTAATTTTATGCCTATAAAAAATAAATTTGTACATTTACCATGCTTGACATGTTTTTGTATGATAAAATTGGAATACTGATAAATTAAAGATCATTTAATTTGATATTATTTTAATTTGAGTTATATTATTTTGATTTAGAATGATAAAATATAAGAATATTCAATATCTCATTATAAAGATACTTGTATGGAACAATCAATTCATATTTATGACATAGTTCATAATATAAAACATTATAAAATTGAAAAAATGACGATAAGTCATATATATTATAGTGATTATGAAATATCATTGTATCAATGTTCTGTTAAATTCAATGTATTATCCATCTTGTTATTATTGGTTACCTTGAATGTATCAAATGGATTAGTTAACTGAACCCACTGATCAATGGAAATAACTAGGGGTAGTGAATCATTGATATAAATTCTTTTCTATGTTCCCTTATTGAATCAAATAATTCCACCTTTTAAATAGAAACAACAACACTACTAAAACACACACACCTTCTATTAATTTTATATTTAAATGGTTTTTCTTTCAAAATGAACGTATAATAGTTAGCATGATTTATATTTCACCAAGATGATTCAACAAACTATTATTAACATGTAGGTAAAAATGACAAAGGAATATCATTGAAATAGTGTTACACATCTCTTGATTGTGTTTGACCTCTTCTTGTACTGATTCATTAGTAAATTTTTTTAGTATTTCAATAATATAAAAGTATAAAAATTAACTATACTTCCATTAAAAAAATTAGCACATCTTCTTCCCCTTATACATCAATATTTTATACCATAGTATCCTTATTTAATGTTAATGAAAAATTCCCAACTACTTCTATATAACCTTTCTATCCCAAAAACAACATTTAATTTATTTATAAAGGAATATTTCATTTTCTTCTATTTATGTTGTATAGATCACCAACAATATACATTCACAACTAAACCTCTTACTTGTACAACAAAAATAAAATTTTATTGTAATTTTAATTTTAAATTCAATTTAAAGTAATATAATTTCCATCAATTGTTTATCAACAAATTCTACTACTTCCGGCTTATTTTTCTTCTTTTCCTACTTGATTCTACATCCTCTATAGTGTAACAACTACTGTTATATTGTTGATAGTTATCTATAACAAAAAATGGTCATTTATTAATTAATGAAAATAATTTATCATGTTCTGAACATTCCTTTTCCTTTTCAGGAATAAAAAAACATATTTTGTGATGTCTTATCAAATATAAAACAAAATTTTTAACATCTAGAGTTATATAATCCAACTTCATAATTATACTTTAATTATATGGATTTATCATTAAATATTAATATTCATACTTAGATATTATTTATTAGATAATTATATTTGATTAGAATCCTCATATGTATAGATTCAACCTTACATGGATATACATAGACAAGCCACAAGTATTAAATTAATCATTATACATGTCATAGATGTCATCTTGTGATAAAAATACCCATATATTGATTTCTATACATGGTGTTGTATCCCCTTATCTTGTGATCCAATATTATTCCATTTACATGGATCCTAATATGTGTTGTATCCCTTTAGCTTAATCTATATATTATCACCTTATACAGATTCACCTAATGTGGGTCAAAACATAAACATTTTTATGATTTAACTCAAAATTATATATTTCAATTTAATCATTTCCAAACACATCAATACCTATCAAATAAGCTTATAAATTTCTAGTTAATTTCACCTTATATAGTGTAATATGTTTTTTTTTTAAGATTTATGTTATAAAAAAATAACATAAGAAAAAAATACAGTTCATCTTTCTCTAATCATTCTATTGTATATGAATACAGAATATTAGAGGAACCTCTTTTATCATATATCACTCTTGAAATTTATCATCTTCGAAGAATCTATTAAGGTAAAAAAACTTTTCATTTCGATTTTGGTTGGGTCCCAAGAACACAATTCAATATCAAACTCAAAACACTTAATAATTAACCACCAATCATCAATTCTATTCATACTTGATCAACCATGATATAAGAAACATAAAAATTATATAATAAAGTCATCTTACACAAAAGATAGTGATTTATATCCATACATATTACAATATGATATCTCATTATTATAAATGATGTAATAATTCTAATTGAAAATTCTTTAAATAATGGATCAGTTATCCTTTTATAAAAACAACATAATCACATCAGATTGACCCATAATAGTGAAATCCCCATCCACGGAATCTCAAAAAAAATACTACATGCACATTGAAAAAACAATCAGCATATTTTACACCCATGAAATTTCTAATTCATATATTATCCATTTTTATATAACATATCTCAAAATATTCCCTATTTAAGATATCACTACTCTAAATGAATAAAAACATATAGTTATATTAACCCCATATATAGTATTTGTCCCACTTTTTTATTAATGTATGTGAGTAAAAAAAGTATTTTTAGGTTTAAAAATTTTATCCCCATTTTGAAAACAATAATTCAATTAAATTAGATGATAGAGGGACATAAATTTTCATTCCTCATCCTTAGGAGAAATGAGTTGGAAATCAAATTATCAACCTCAAATTTAAAAATGCATATATAGGAAATGTATTCTTGAAAATATCAACCGCCTTTTCCTTTTTACGAAAAAAATAGAGATTTATCACATTCTTCTACACAAAATATTTAGTGATGTGATATTTTATATCAATTTTAATTGACCTTAACTATATCATTAGGTTTCTTGAATTCTTAATATCACCCTGATTATCACATCCCCTGAATCAGGGTACCTTCACCTCACCTTTTTTATATTCAAACTAATTTATCATCCATATACGTTTATTTTTTTAATTAGAACCCAGATAGCCTAATTCTATAGTACTCAGAGTCATAAAATATTTCTTATTAGTGTTCATACGTATACAAAAAAATCTAAGGAATAAAATTGTCTTAGATATAGAAAACTTTTCATTTATATTTTCTTCCAAACCAACATCTAAAAGTACCTACATATTATGTTATCCTGATCTTCCATATATCAATTCAATGCCAGTTGAATCATTTATTTATTTCAGAATCCTATTTCTATAAATTAATCGAGACTATTTTATTATAGTGTGACACCCTATACAATATATAATAGTATATACTATATATGATCTTGATGATGTGAAGAATAAAAAACAACCAATAAGCATTTATAATTCTATTATAACATCTTATATTTCATTAATATAATTGGAAAAATTATTTTCTATTTAAATTGGTGTGGAAACAAAATTTCAACCCTCCATGGAAAACATTTTTAGAATATTCTATGTGTATTTCCATTTATAATGAAGAATACAGTTTTTTACATGATAGATTTATAATCCTAGAAAATATCTACTCCAACCATGGAAATAATTTTCAAATAATAGATTAACAACTTTATAAATTTAATCTCAAAATATATCTTCATTTCTCTCAAATATAATATCATCTATATAAACAATTCTATGAGTGATTCCAATTTCCATATTTAGTTTATGGTTGTTGTGCACTCTACTATTATTAAATTTCAATATCATAAATAAGGTATGAAGATTATAATACTAAGATCTATTGGATGTTCTCAACCAATATCAACCATTATTTAATGTTCAAACAAAATTCACATTTGATCTAAGAAATTGTACAAATTGTTTCTCAATGTATACTTCATATTCAAAATCACCATTGAGGAAGGAATAATTAACATCCATTTGGAATATTCTTTATATCATTTAGTTAGTATTAAAAAGAAATATACATATTGTTTATAAACATTCCAATGGTGGGAATGTCCCATCAACTTTAATTCTTCTGCCATTATAATTCCCCTTAGAAATTAATCTTACATTATTTGTCACAATGTTCCCATTTTCGTTCAACTTTGATTTGAATACCAATTTACATAAAAATATACTTTTCCCTTCCATGTTCTGTACCAACTCCAATGTATCATTATTCTAAATATGGTCCAACTAATTATTCAAAGAATCAAACAACTCTTGATGATCCAGATCTTGTTGATCATCTCTTAGTTCACCTAGAGAAAACAGTGAGTTATGTGATGTGACCCTTATGGTTTTTTTATTTTTGAACATATTTTTTCCATTATCATTTGATATTATTATAATAAAAATACTCATTTATACTTAGATGATATGAATGATTTTTTTCCTATCCACATTAAATAACTTAATATACTTCCCCGTTTTTTCACATCTTTTAAATTTTTTTCATTTTCTAAATCGTGTTTAAGTAATTGGATAAAAAACATAAATCCATTACATCAATATCATTATTCATTATGTGTGATTTATTTCATTATTTGTTGTAGAAACTTTACATAAAATGTGTGTATAATATTTATAGTTATCATTATTGTTGTTGTAGTAACAATTTCTATTTAGTGGATATAATAGGAACATTCTATTAGCTCCTATCTTATAAAATTTCCCATAATGTCAAAATTTAACATTAATAAAGCAATCTATTTTTTATTTGTGAGTAATTTCATTCTTCATGTTTATGTAAAAAAAATAATAGATCACAGGATTATCTCCAATTAATGAAAAATTAAAACCATATTGGAAAGAAAAACAAGAAAAAGAACATTTGTATAGATGAATTCATATTTCCTTTGAGGCTATAGGGTATAAATAATTCTTACCACACACAAAGAATGTGATATTAAAATTCCATTGTTAAATAGGTTCTCAAATCACATGATATAGTCACAATCTAATGAGTGAGTATGAGAACCACATTTAGAGGAAGAATAATGAAAATTTTAGTCTGTTTCTACTTCACGCATGATGATATTATATGGATTAATTAATGGTATGCTATTAAGAATAAATTGATCATCTATAATGATAAAATTAATCTCTCAATAAAAACTAGTAATAATTTATGATATATCCTTGACTATCCAAAGATATAAAAAATCTAGATATTATAACATTAGTGAAACCTATGTCACTATTTACCTTGAATGCATCTCATAACTTCCACCACCCTACCATGAAACCATACAAGACCCAAAATTGTGATGAATGGACAACCATAACATTCTAGAATAGAACATGTAAATAGATGGAAATTTTAAATCCCTAAATTTTCATGGGAATATCACATTCACTCCATATCAATTTTAAATGAGATCCTTCATTTCCTAATGATGAGAACGTGAACCTCGAACCATTTCACTATTCCTAAATTCACCGTAATCCTATAGATAAATCCAATATTTAACAACACAAAAATTGAAATATAATAAAAAAACCTAGAATATGTATATATATATATAATACTCAAATATATCGAGAGGATAATTTTTTTCAATGTTTGATCCCATTAAAATCTACATGAAGAATGCCCAATCCCCTTTAATAAAATAGTGATCACAAGAATTCACATAAGAATGATTTATTATGAAAATATGAAATCCTTATAAAAAATTATGTTTGATGTTTTAATCATGAAGGATAGAAACAATATTAATTTAGATTGAATAAATGTTGAAATTGGTTGGAATACTATTATTTCAAAGAAACATAGCATAATGGTAAGAGTAAAAATGTGCACGAGTTGTTTTCTTATAAACAACCATAGATAGAAGACAAAAACTAGTGAAATTGAAGGATAAAAATTTATCTGTATTGAAAATATTTATTATAGAAATACTTTCTTTCTGATCATCATTCAGGATATAATTATAAAAATATGGGTGACAAACAGTTTTATTAATTCACATTATAGCACATGAGCATCAAATAAAAATGGACAAATGACCATACCATTTTTCTGAACTGAAGTAGTTAATTATATAGAACACAGTCCATAGAGGGAGATCATTGTTAATTTTGAACCACTCATTTAGACCATTTCATATCTTATATATCCTTGATTTCCAGTTCTAATCCATATCTATAGACATTGCATATTTATACCCAAATATTTGAAAATATAAGGAAGACCCCTCAACAGTCTCCCAAGAAAATTTAGATTGGATGTGATACATATGTCATCTCATACATTTACAATGATATGAACCTTATTAAAATGACATTATCATTTATATTGTAATGCACAAAGGAAAATTCCCTCCAAGTAGGTGTCCCAAAAGAAATGATTAAACACATTTTTAATCAATTTTAAAATATATTTTATTAGTTGAATAATAGACATTATTTAATGGGGAATGATGATAAACAAACAATTAATTAAATTAATAATTTATTAAAAGGAAATTTAACACACTTTTATTTTGAAAATCATCCAAAAATTATGTTAATAAAACCATTAAAATGAGGAATCCTTACATTCCATTATAGAAACATGTCCCATTTGTAAATCATTAGGAATAAAAGTTTGGGAAGAACAATATACCATTCAATGAGTGGGTCACATTTAGGGGATAAGTTACATGAAATAAAGACATGGATTTTATCCCTTTTTACCAATTTCTATATCCTTTTCTCTTTGTAATTTAGAATATTAAGGAATTCATAGTTATAGATACACCTTCCTTTGAGAAATATTATCATATCAACATAAAATGAAATATAATAAATACATGGTAGCACATTTCATCACCTGAAATATTTAACCTCACATATAAACATTGAATTATTTTTATTATTTAAATAAAATATAATGGGAAATTCGGAAAATAATTAGAGAGAGGATCCCCCTAACAAATCCCAATGGTAGATTTGAATAAACGAAGCATCTCTCCTATTAGAGAGAAAGAGAACCAAGGGGAATGATAACTCAAGAATATAAAGTCACCAAACCATTATAAAAATGACAAATACTCATGAATTTTAATACCATGATACAATTCATTCATTCATAAGAGTTTTCCGTATATATTTTTACCATGATGTTTATCCCTACCACCCTTTGATCATGGTCTTCCAACATCACATCAGCTAGGAAAAAATAACCCTGTATGGTCTCCCCTTTAAAAAACCATCATTTTTATTCAAGTACAATATTAAGAGATACTAAGAGTGTATTTCATTAATAATTTCTAAAATGATTATAGATAATAATTTGAACATTCTAATATAAAGGGAATGGTAGAAGGATTTGGGATGAAGAACCATCCAAATGAGAACCTGGGTGGAGGAACTAATGACTTTAGGGAGATTGTTACCCTAAAATTAGTATGTAACCATATACAAAATATATCATTTATTAAATTCCCATGAAATTCAATTAATATAACTTAGAAAACCATTCAATCTAAGAGAAAATTTTTGGTAGAGGTCTTGAACTGGTCTTTTCTTTTCCATCGTGGAGGGGGTGATCTCTATGAATAGTTTTGGTTATCATTTATGTAGTGGGTCACACTATTATGACTGGAGTTTTCTTCTTTTAAAAAAATTATCCTCATGATCCTGATAATAGTGTGTATGTTTACTATATAAATAAGGGAGAATCGTTGGAATTACAGTTTCCATATAAATAATGACTTACCTACCAACCAATCATGAATTATGTTTCCCAAAAAAATGATCATTCTAAGCTGCATGCATGGAAATTGGAAGCTTTATTATCTCCTTATCTAATCCAATTATCATTTGAATTATTTTTTTAATCCATTTCACATTATTCTCGCCTATCTTATAATATTTTGATTTAGCATTCCAATGATTTTTTTTATATCATCATCCCATTTTAATTAGAGGTTATCCAACAATAATTAAATTTCCTCCCATAAAAGGACCGAATTATAAAATATGTTGGGTTTCCAATTCACCCATGTTATAATATCCTCTACTAGACACCTATTCATACTATATAAATCCACCCATGAATTTAGTTTTAACTTTTTAAAACATGACATCAGCACTAGTTCTATAAAATCATTGATCAATATTAACATGTAAGAGAAAAATAATCATCGAGAAGCATCAGAATAATAATACATACTCATCAATAGTGGGGAGGGATCTGTATACACCCCATTAATGTGACAAAACCAAATTATAATTTAAAGAGGACTTTACATGGAATTTAAAAATACATCCATCTAACATAAAATACATCCCACCTTTGTATCACATATTATTTCACCAAGATGATGCATTTATATAATAACCAATATCAACAATATTTTTGTAAAAGAGATATCATTTGAAATCATCTATTCATTTCCAGGAAATGTTAGTGGCCCTTTCTTCTAAGGGGATTCAATGATACTATTTAAATCACCTCTCATGAACTATTATTATAACTAAGTTTGAATTATACCTAATATCTATATAGATTTTTTATCATGAATAATTAACTAATCAAACAATACATTATGATAAAACATCAATTATGAATGACATACAACCACAATAATAAATAATGGAGTGAAGTATATCATATTCACCAATAGGATATTGATGTAAAAAATACATATTTGATTGTTTTTTCGATCTCCATACATGATATTGGAAATACATATATATTTTTAAAATTGGTAAATGGATTCTGCATAATTTATTTATGGGAAAATATAAGAGAAATGTGATTACTCAATAACTCATTAGATCATAAAAAATGTTTTTCCGAGATTCAAAAATAATATTGCATTACATATATTAAAAGAAATTATTTTAATGGGGAAAGAGTGTTCATTTATGAATTTCTAGGTAGTATTAATGGAATAAATAGGTTTGATATGGATAGATATTTAGTTACAAATCTGATCTGATTTCAATATAAATAAGAAAATGTTTCACAAAAAAATTTGTGACATCTATGGGGATCGGTATTCATAGGAACTGAATCTTCTTGACCGAGTAACTCAAACATATTTGAAGAATTTTTTTTGATAAGAAAAAGAGCGGGGTTATGGGTTGATACCATGTGTATGATGGGATGACACTTGTGATTAATAAATGAGAAGTTTCCAAGTGACATAACCCCATGAAGCTTCACAAGGATCCTTACCCAGAAAAATATTAGTCTAATAGAATTCATCCTTATACATGGAGTTTTTTGAATGGTCCACAACCCTAAAATAATTCACATCCTTATCCTCATACTCAAAGTCACCTAAATGATACAGAACCAAAATGTTTTACTACCTTAGCCTCATACTTATAGAAAGTTGAATAAACAACAACCTTAGCACATTTTTTCACTGGATCCAAAACATGGACACCAGGTTTCAAAATGGAAGGCATGATAGCAAGTGAGTTAGGAACAACAATAATAAAAACTTATATTAAAAGACCAAATTCAAGTTGAAACCCAAGTATTAGGGGGATAATTGAATGCTAGGATAATTGATATGAGTTGAGAGGAATACATCACTAGTTCATTATGATGGATGGATAGATGAGCCCTATAAAGGGTGAGTGAGTTCTTCATGAAATATAACAACCCCTCATATCCCCCACACTAAATTAATTATTTCAACAGAGAAACGTGAGTTACCGTGAAGATAACTAGAACTACAAATGGAAATTTAGATACTATATAAAATAATCATCTTAAGAAAGAAGTAGGACCTCACCTATAAGGGAATGTGATATAGAATGGGAATATATAGATCGATATTGATATAGATATAATATTCTATCCATTGATTAATACTAAAAGTCCCTCCAAGAATTAAAATAAAGGACCATATGGAGTTCTATGTGATATTAGGGATCAATGAGTTTTGGAATGACAATATTAGATAAGTAATCCAGATACAAATTTCCACGTAATGGGAGAATATTCCCTAATGACCATATATTGACCAGTGGTAAGAGAGAGACAACCACCTCCTTAGGTGTGAGCCTCCCTATACTAGTCTAGATTGAATTATTTACAAGAAAAAAAATTAATGAAGACGGAGAAATGACTAGATAAAGTGAAGACCTCTAGAGATTCCATGTTAAAATAATAAATGATGTTCCAAAATAAAACAAGTGTGGTGTGGTCATTTTAAAACATATCAAAAAGAGACCACATATGGTAAGTTTTAATTGATTCTCTATTAGAAGAATCCAAATGGAGTAATACGTGGTTGTCAAATTTTTATAACCAAAAGTGGATATTATGATAAGAGTAATACCCAGGAAGGAGTGGTAGGAGGATGAAAGAGAGGGGAGGAGAGGTTATCCTAAAAAATTGGGAAAATCACAAGTGGACCTATAACTAACCCCTGAAAGTTGGATTTTATGCTAGAATGTTTCCTTCATGAGGATGTGTCTAGGATATATGGTGATTTGAAACACTTGGGAGGAGATTCCAATGATGTAATCATAAGATATAGTCCCAGATCCCGATAAATATGGGCTGTTATTTAAAAATATAATAGGTTAAAAGATTCATATAGAGGGACATTAGTCATGTACATGAGATGACAAATAGAATCCATCCTTGGGTGGAAGAATGTTTTTTTCTAAACTTGAAAACATAAGGACTTCCAAACACCTTCAAAAAAATAAAACATGGATAATTATATAAATATATATTTGTTGGTAAAAATTGAATTTATCATATACAAGTAAATATATTTGAATATGAAATGAAACACCAATAGCTCATATCCAAAAAAACAAAGATGTATCATGATCTATCAGAATTGTTAGACCTGTCCACACAAGACATTTGTTCATCTGTTTAGAAACTACAATTTTTTATAGAGTATATATTGAACTAAATTCATGGTTAATACCATACTTCTCATGATAATAATAATATATTATTATTTTTTTCTATTCCATTATACAATAAAATATTTTTTAAGGAGAAATCACACTCATCATCATATCTTCAGAAACATTGAAACATATTTAGAGCCTTTGATTTTTTCACAAACATAGTAAATGTAATATTACTAAATTTATTAATAAAGGAACTAAATTGAATACCTTATATTTTTGAGGAATTCATCAATGACCCCAGTATGTCTGATGGTATAATATACAATTGATGGTTTTAGTGAATCTCACCATTATTTTCTAGGAAATTATCAATACTTCACTCTTGAAATATTGAAAATTTTAAATTATTATCACTTTTTTTATCATAAACATCATAAAATTTCCCAAAATGAGTGATATTATGCATGTTATTTCAGATAATATGACCAATATATTAATGAAGCAATTGATTTTTTCCTTTCTTTATTAAGGGACATAAATTTATAGTATCATATATAGGAAATAGATTTCCCATTCTTAACTAAAATATTATAAAAATGAATTCGTATTTCCATCTCTTAACCAAAAAACCATCTTTTTTAAAAATAATTTCATTTCCATTATCAAATTACTATGAAACACTGTGTAGATTTATTTTTATCATTTAATAAATAAATTATCTATGGATTTTTTTCAATCATTCCCAATCATAGATGAGCCAAAACCATTGATTTTGAGTAGCCAAACAATAAAAATGATCATTGATCCCTATTTGAATGGTATGATTTTTTTATCAACATAAAATCCTCAATAATATTATAGGAACATCCACTATCCATAATTCATAAATTATCCCTTTTAGATTTATTAATTCATATTTCAACAACTAATGATTTCTCATAACTATTAATCATAATCATCTGATGATTTTCAATATTATCCCTTATATGCTCTAGGATTTTATAAGTATGAGGAATAAAGTTTTAGGATTTTTGGGTTTTTCACATCCTAAAAACAGATATTAAATAACATAAATGAGGTTTTCTTTTATTTTTTCAATAAAATTCAATTAGATTCTTAAATTATTATTTCAGCAAGGATGACTCCCACTAAATATTTTCCTAAAAACTTCATTAATCCTTATGATATTGGTAATTGAAATAAAAAATATTTTATGTATGATCAAAATATTTTTTATTCAAACTAAATTTGTGATGTCATAGGAGCTCACTACTAAGAACAGTTCCAAAGACACAAATGTTACATTATTTTTTTGATAAAAAAATATAAATTCCTATATATAACAATCCAAAATTATACATTGAATAATGGTTAATTTTAACTATTACATCTCCAGGATTTATTCATATGTATATCATTTCCAATTTAAGAAAATATTTATACTAAAGAATCACATGATATTTGTATGAAGAAGACATTTCTTCCCTACATATTGATCTATTTAATCAACAACCAGTCTTTATAATCTCTCATTAATTATTCATCATTTTATATTGTACTAAAAATTCACAAGTTAAATTTTTTTAATAATCATTTAGGGACATGTACACATAATAAGGGATTAAGTCAAATGATTAGTAATGGAATACATAAAACCAATCTAATCATGAAATAATCACAAAATAAATATTATTAATGGAATATTTACACAACATATAGGAAAAATATATATGAAACTGGGATCAAACTATATGGTAGATACGGAATGAAAACATGTTTATCCATAGTACTATTCAAATATTGATGTAATTCATAATTCTATTCATTAAAAATATGGTTTCTATGCTTCAACAAACTCTCCAATTATAGAATATAGATGGGAAGGTGAAATTTTATATTCATTTTAAAGTCATTTAATTAAGGATTATTCATGTTTTATATTATAATGCATCAGGTGTATGTTGATTATTTTAGAAAATAGGTTTCCAAGACTCCCATAGAAAAATATAGAAAATTAAGAAAAAAAATTATCATTACACATCATGAAAACATCTTACAATACGTATAGGCATAATTCAAAACATTTTCCAAGTCATGAATCAATTTGTGAAGAAATTAAAATCCATGAAAAGTACTCAATGTGAATCTCAAATGCATATCGTGTGATATTAAATTAACAATTTTTTCTTAAAGATATAGCTGTGAGGAGAATAATTCCATGAATACTAGTTACATGTTGTGATATTTGTGAAATCACTAAATTTATTAGATTGTGGATGAGAATTTTTATTGATTCAAAATACTCATAAAACCCATTTATTAATATTACACGAGGTGAAATGTATACATGTTAGGTAATATCCTGAATATTAAATTTCAATCGTAAGTACATAACACATAAAATTTATTTCTCTTATTTATTATCTTTTTATTTGTGGTCTATCTACCATCTATTATATCCTAAGCCTAATCTAAACAATTCATTTTATTATTTTGATTAAATCCAAGAACTGTTGAATGTTACACCACACATTCTACATTATGTTCATCTTAGTTTACTTTTTTATTCTAATTTAATGTTTTTATTTTAATTAAATAGTGGATACACCATACAAACAATATTATTGACTATTTCATGTAAGTGGTTGATTGATTTATTTCTTTTTTTTATTAGTAACTACTTGATTCTTGAACACTTTCTTTTAAATTGTCTTATTTCAACTATTTTTTTAATCTTCAAAGATTTTTTTTTATTAAATATTTATTATTATAGTCATGAGTATCTAAACCTCTTAGGGTGTGGGTTGAGAGTAAATGAGTTAAAAATTAATTAATATCTAAATCATATCTTGGTAACTCTATGTCTAGTAATCACGTTATATAATAATTTTTTATTCAATTAATTGTTGGAAACTTGACCATGTGTTGATTAAATGAATGAAACTCACCTAGATGGAGTAGTGTAGGCTATGACCATTAGAATATGGGATACTCTACCATATAATCTAGGCATAAAAAAATATATGTTGTTAGATATATTCAGACTAAGGAATTGTTTTATATTTGATAGATCTAGTGGGATTTACCGTGAGAAACTATATATCTTTTAACTAGTTTGTATCATAAACCCTAGGACTATTCCATTTTAGGATATCGATTATAATTTTTACCTAAACATTGAAATTGGACTTGACCTCTAACTAATTCTTGAATCCTAAACTGACCTCAATAGATTAAACCATGTCACTATCCCATACCAACCGTTGAGGGCACCTATAAAATGTGTTCAAAGTCGTGGTTCCTTATTTACAAAAATATTCCTCATGGGATTGACCCGACACAATAAATATACAACATCATTGTATAAATTATTTTTAGGATAAATATCAATTCAAATCTAAACACATCCCATGAGAAATAATTCATGTGTGCAAGCGCATCAAATTTTGGTGATATGGATATGGAATTGAAATGTTAGTTGGAAAAGGAACCTCTATCAGGAACATATAATTACGTTACCCATCATACATTCCCTTTTAATTCATTCTTCTTTCATTTTGACTCACATGAATCCTTCTTCATGTGTACTAGATAACTCATTAGGTCCCTCAGAATCATTTAATAATCCTTGATTCCATGAAACACATACCATAAAACATGAATTAAAAAGGTACCTTTCTTTGAGTTACAATTTTGGCATGGAAGACTGTAACAATCCTACAGGTCTGAACCCACCAAAAATGAAATATGTTATACTATCCCCTCAAGTATGTCAAACTAACAAAAAACAATAGCACCCCATTATTGATAATGACATACTGTCATTCAATTTTACTTGACCCAATATTGTGCACCATCTTTTCAAGGTAGATACATTTAAATCAAACCGTGACACATCATTATTATCCAGAACATGGGTCAGTTCAGCGGACTTCAGCGAAAGGATCATCATGAAATCATCTCCATCTTCTTAGAAGATTTTGATACAATTAATACCTGGTAATACCCTCAGATGAAATTTGATTATGAGTATTCTCATCCATCATGCATGATAGAGATTCAAATTGCCTTCAAAGGAAACCACCCAAGTCGACTACAACTTAGGATGAACCGCCTAATAAGTTCTTGGATTAATATTTTCCATTTATATGGTCTTGGACAATTCGAAAGGACTTCAAAAATTGTTCTAAACATATATAGAATATTTTATGGAGGCATGATATCACTTTAAAGAACATACAAGGAAATGAACACATCATAGAATAGAAGTGTGGCTCTAGAGGTAACCATCTATCGAGGTATGCAACCCTACTCTTGAAGAATGGTAGACGTCATTGTTAATGACAGACTATTACTGAAAAAATGGAGTGAGATGAGTAAAACTAGATGAGGTCTCACACAACGCTAGTATAAGGTATAGAAATCATATAATTTCTCAGTTTGGAATCAACTATGTTGAATAGAACAACGGTCTAGCCACACATGTAGCAGCCTTAACTATAAAGATGAAATCCTTTTAGCTACCTACTTCACCACCACCACCTCCTCAAATAATGGATATTCAAACATACAAAATGTGTAGTGATCCAAACTCAGGTAAAGACTACAGGGAAAGTGTCAATGAATTACAAAGAGTACATTTTAGTTGCATTAATTATAATAATAAAAACAGTAATACCATCAACCAAAATAATATTATCAATAGAGGATGGATCAATATAAGGGGAAAAATCAATGTTACTAGAAGTAGATAAGTTGACAAGAACCACTAAAGATTCAAGAACCACTGATCTATCCATAGTATAATTCTGATCTGAGGTCACTACAATAAGTTCCCCAACAACAATTACCTCATAGTGGCTATCAAAACTTTAAACCAACTCCATAAATACTACCACAACTAGATTCACCTCTTAGAACAAATTTGTAAAATTTAATCACAGACTTCTTTCAAAAGGTAGATCACAGTATAAAAATCGAATAAATAGAAATGCAAAATCATGTGCATTCCATATGAAATCTCGATAACCAAATGCGAAAAATCAGAAAGACCTAGTCAGATATATTTCATAGTATGATGCCTAGTAATACTGAGGCATATCCCAAGGCAGAGTTGAAGACAATATTACTAAGGATCACAAAAGAACTAGATTTTCAACATCCATGTTGACGATAATATAAAAAGTATAAGGAAACTAATATTCCTACATAATTCATTGAATGTTGTTACAAAAACATGTAAATCAAAATTAATAAGAGAAACCTCTAGAATAACCACCTCCAATAAATGTTCTGATGTTGGAGTGGTATAAAAGAGATATCTATATTTCACTCTCAGCCTATAGAAAACCTTTTCCCTTTCCGAAATGTATTATACAAAGAATGATTAAAGTTAAATACATGAAATATTTTTGATAAGTTCATGAAATTTCACATCAACATCACATCTTCTAATGATATTTCTAAAATGCCTACCCATAGAAAAATATCACAGGAAACATCCTTCCATCAAAAGAAAAACTGAAGACCTGGGAGTCATATACCTAATTGAAGAGTGCTCTAATGTTGTTTAGAAGAAAAATACCCAAAAAATGAGATATCCTAGAAGATTATCAATCCCATTCACTATAAGAGAATTAAACTTTAGAATATCCTTATAAGATAAAGGATCAATCTTTAACCTTATCCCAATGATTGTATCTTACATGATGTGACTCAAGGTACAAAAGATGACTTGGGTGGAACTCCAACCAACTGACAGATAAGTTATGTATCCTCAAGGACTTCTCAAGTATGTCATAATCAAAATTGGTTCATTAATTTTATCAGAAGACTTCCCCATTTTGGAAACAGAAGAATATAGAGACATTAAAATTATAATTGGACAACAATTTTATTCGAACAAGAAATAACTGATTGACGTGAATGAAGGGAGACTGATATTAACCATTTTTGATAAAAAAAAGTGTATTCAACCAAGTGAATTTAAAAAAAACATACGATTATTTTTAATATCAATATATATTTATCAATAAATAGGATAATTATTTAATTTCAATTGAGGAAAACCATGATGACTATATCTTATTATAAAAGATAATTTCCCCTATATATTCATGGAATATATTCAGGAATTACTCGTATGAAATAAATTATATTATTTCATGTGTGGAAGTTCATGATACATCTATAGTGCAGTTGACCAAAATGATTACACTAAACCCACATTCATATGTCCATTCAATACCTTCTCCAATAGGCGCATGTAATTTGGAATGTATATTACACCAAAGACATTACAAAGTTACATGAAATATATCTTCCTTGATATGGAAGAGTAATTCCTTGATTTTTATATGGAATATTTTTTAGTATATATAAAACGTTTCAATGTCTACATGAGAAATATTTTAGAAGTACTATAATGCTGTGAAGAGAAGTGTTTTGTTTTAAACAGGGAAAAATTCTCCTTCAATGTTCATGGAGGCATAATACACATAATAAAAAAATCAAAAGATGTAATGGATGTTGTTCCCACTTTAATTTAGGTGATTAGTGATTTACCTAATCCCTAAAAATTTAAAATAATAAGGATCATTTTAGCCATGTGTGATTCTACCATCTATTCATCAATTTTTTCTGAAAGGTTTAATACCCTCTTACACATATATAAGTAAAGGATTCAAATTTTGAGATTATTGAATAATTTCATATGGAATTAAAATTTTTAATGAAAAGCCTAGTGTCCACTCTTGTAACCATTTCACCTAATTGGGATAATGATATTGATTTGTTATGTGAAACAATTGACTTCATTGTGGGAACTATTTTAGGATAGCAAACCAATATAAAATTCCATTCCATCTTCTATTCTGGTTATACATTGAAATATTCTTAGGTTAACTACAGGACCATAAAAACGAAACTCTTCTCAATGATCCTTTAAATTGAAAATTTTCTCTCATACATTGTTTTTTAGAAGTTATTGTGTACAAAATTCGTGCTACCCTAAAGAATTTAATGAGTAAAAAATATTCTAAAACCAGATTAATATGTTGGATTCTATTGGTGCATGAATTTGAAATCATCATCAAATACACTGAAGTAATAGAGAATGTTTTCATTGATCATCTATTTATAATCCCAGCACTCCCCAATAAAGAAGATGACAATATAGACATCACGGAATATTTCCCCAATGATACTCTTTTCTTAATATATACAAAGGAATATTCATTGTTTTGGGGGATTCCAGACTCTCTTATCATGAGATTACTTTACCCAAAACTCTAATACCAAAAAAAATGTGTTCTTTTAATTGAGAAATAAAATTAATTCTGGGATGAGCAGCTACATTTAAGGCATTGTTCAAATGGATTAATGCAATGATTCATCCCAAAAGATGAGACCAAAAGTGTGTCAGAAATATGTCACAAAGAACCAACTGGAGTGCATTGTGGCCTAGAATTCATAGTAAAAAAAACACAACAAAGTGGAATCTTTTTTCCACAATTAATCAAGATAGAAGTTATTATTCTCAATGTTGTGATCAGTTCCAACGAATTTGTGTTGTTGGAATAGGAAATAATGTGTCCCAAACACAATCATTGTAAGAAAAATCACTGTTGTGTGGGGAATAGATTACATGTGTGGATTCCCTATTTTACATGGAAACGTCTATATCCTTTTTGGCATTTAATATGTATCAAAAAAATTATATGTTGATACTACCACTCATGAAATGACACAAGTTGTTGGGAATGTATTAATGAATGTTTTATTTTCTTTATATAAATTTCCCATACTACTCATTAGTGATCAAGAAACAGATTTTACTTATAAAGATGTTAATGGACTACTAGAGATGTATAAAATCTTATATAACATAGGCACACCCAACCACACACAAACTAGAGAAAATGTTTAATTTTCAAATAGGGAAATCAAAAAAAAATCTATAAAAAGAACATAAAAAAAATAAAAAGTAATGGATTAAAATGATAGATGATGTACTATGGGCATATGTCACTATGTTCAAAACACCCATCAACACCACACCCTTCTGATTACTGTTTGAAATGCCTTTATACCTACCCATAGAACTAGAACATTTCTCATACTAGGAAACTAAAAATATGAATTAGGTTTCTCAAAGAGATGGGGATTTCATGATTCTACAATTGGATTAACTAGAGGAAATAAAAAAGGATTCCTAGGAAAATTACATGATTTTTAAAGAGAAAACCAATCAATAGAAATATTAGTGCATAATGTGGAGATTTTTTGTACCAAAGAATAAGGTATTATTAGTCAACTATCAATTTAAACTATTACCTTGGAAGCTCAAATCTGGATGGTAAAGACCATTCATGTTTTTAAATGTATTCCTATCAAGGTCCTTAAAACTTCAAAAATATGATAGCTACCATTAAAATTCAGGGTCAAATATTGTTGATTTATCTAGAATGACATCAATATGGTTGTGTCATCACTCTAAAATTCAACTGAGAACAAGTCATGTTATGATTATTTGGTTAAATGAACTACTATCTTAGAGAAATCCTAGGACTACTCTCCATCGAATATAATAGGATCGAATATGTTCTATGGTATCTTGGGGCATTGTACGAAAAAAGGACCGTGATCTGGTTCCAAAATATGAAAATACCCAATTAAAAAACATATAATCCAATACATGAAATGTACAGTTCATATTCTAAAAGTATTTTATTCATGAATTTCAAGTTGTGTACCAAAAAATAAATCATGTAATTCCACATTTTATTTATGTTAAGAAACTAGGTTTCATGACACATGGAAACCGACAATCTCGCTACCCTCTCTCACGACACAAACACAAACACAACCCACCTCCACCCCCCTCCCCCCCCCCACGTACTCCCCCAAATCCCCCCTTCAGTAATCCATCAACCCTCCCACACCCTCCCAACTCATCCTACCATTCTCTTTAAATTTTTTCACCACCAGTGGACTGTATGAAAATGATGCACACTCCTCTTACTGAATCCATGCCTGAGCATGATGATCAACCTCCATCCAATCGTCCATGTGGTTCCACACCTCCATCAACCCCAAATCCTCATTATCCTTGGATTTTTTCTATACAAAAGCATCTGACCTAAAGGATTCATAGTCATCCAATATTTGGATTCATGATTCCTCTCTCAGCCACATATACCCCATCCTTCAATTCTCCAACCCCTAGAACCATGTTATAGTGAATCATCTACAGGAATAGACTATGAGGTCCACCAAAACTCTAGATTTAACTATACTTGCACACTTATATATTAACGAGGATGTACTCTAACTAGTATACCACATTCACATCACTTTCATACTCAATGTACATAAGGATACATATCTTGAACTTTTTCTCAAGTTCTTGTGCACATTTGTTGTACCCCAAGATAACCTCAGCATCTGATTCAAGAGAAGAATACTTGAGTTTTTATTCACATATTTTGGCATTAGGAGCAATATTTATTCAAATTAAATCACCGCATTCATGGTAATACCTATCTTATATCTCGATATATGGAAATTAGATGCAATCCAACTTTGGTGGTCGATTTATTGGGACCCTTATATAGAGAATGATTCTTAGATTAAAAAAATCCACAATTCCAAGTGGTGAATCGTTCTGCATTCTACAATTGACATTGATGCATGAATGGTTTAATGAATCGAGTACCATTTTAGTGTCGTCTAGTGAGACATCTCCATAATTGTTGTTTTCAAGGGAAGAACATCCGTCAACATGGAATCACATTTACATTCTACTACAAGCTACATGATCAGCAGACATGAGGTATGCAGATAGGTGGATCATTCATCACCCAATTAACCTATCATCAATGTATTTTTTATGCCATATTTCCAGTCACATATGTTAGTATTAGAGATTCTATGGACATACTATTGCCCCATATTATGCAAATCACGATTATTAGAGTTGGAATCAAAGGACCAATTGTCTATACATTGATTACATGTATATTTCATCTATTAAATATTAATTATACAACATATTAAATATTGTTTTAATGCATGAATACAATGTTATAATTTTCTAGAGTATAAATCACATTGATAAGGTCATAGTAGTTTTTCATAATGAGGAGAACCTTGATATGCTATGATGATATATTGAAATAATGTTTTTCGATTGGATAACATTATATGATGGGACACATAGTACATTAACTGTCATGTGTGATTACTTGTAAAAAGATGAGTCTTCTAATCATGAATTACACACATTGTAATATCCCAGATGGGAGATTATAACATAAGACATGCTATTAGGTATTCCACATGTTTTATTTTCATCAAATATTCATATCTATGAGTATGTGTCATGGTCCTTAGACTTTAATATTATTATTAGTACTTGTTACAAATAATTTACCAAGATATATTTTGTAAACTAAGATGGTAATAGTAAATAGTGATGTTTGATATGTTTAGTGTATCCTGAGTGACATATAATTAATGAATAATTCATAAAAGGATTATCCTAATCTATATTTATGGATGCCGAGATCTCATCCATTTGGTTGGAATATAACTGAAGCATTAAATTCCATGGACATGGTGTAATGATCAGTTTATTTCATATAATCAATGAAATACAATTGGATCATATAGGTTAGTAAAATAGATGTGAAACCTCCATGATGAGATACATTCAAAAATGGATTATATTAAATAGTGAGTTTTCATAAGTGGTTGTTGAAATTGTGAAATTATGTTCTTTCTATTGGGTGACATGACCTGTTTCTAGACAGTAATCATAGAATTTTTGCAAGACCACCTAATTAAAATGTAAAATAATACTAGAGAGTCACATACTATGTATTTATATTGATTTTTATTAAATTTTATTTCAGTTTAATTAACAGAATTAAAATTATTCACAAGTCTAAGGAATAATTTTTTCTTATTATATTGACCACATAAATTATATAAATTTTTATTCAACAAAATGTGAATAAAACAATTTTATTGAGTATTTTATTATATATTTATTCATTATATTATGAATAAATCTAAATTTATAAATAAAATATTTATTCTTTTGATAAATAAATGCAAGTGGAATTTGAATTGATAATGTCTGAGATCGATGAAAACTATTAATTAACAATTCCATTACATAATATTTATTATTGCGCAGAATGGTGTGCACTAAAATTTAATAATAAAATATCTATTATAATGTGAAATGTGTTTTATTAAATGTAATAAATGTTATTTAAGGGTTTGTGTTCAATTATATAATATTTTAAATTAAATACTAAATTGATAAATAGAAGAAAATGTCTATCGTATAAAGAATCCAAAATTTTGAAATGAAAATTATTGAGAAAGATGAATTCTCTCTCAATATCTACTTTTCTATATGTAAAAAAAATTATAAGTGCAATAGATACCTCTTAAAAAAGAACGATGGATCTAGAATAAAGAAAAATAGACATTCAACTCTCAGTGCAAGAACCCAATGAACGAGTGGTGTTTCTCGGAGATCATACGAGCTTGTGTAGATCAATGCTACAGAGATTCTATAAATGGATCCACATAACATAATGATGGAAATTTTAAGGGTTTTTTTTGAATGATCAACCTGCAATACTAGAGAAACTCCCTAATCCAAGGTATTCATTACTTCAAATAGTAAATAAATTAATTATAAATTTTATGTGAAATATCCTTATTCTTGGATTGTAGTTATGATTATTAAATCCAATATTAATATATCTCTCACCTCATTAATCATATACTACACCAAGAAGAAGGAAATGGTATCAGAACAATCTAATATAAAATTATAACTATTAATTTTATTGTTGATATATACTCAATAGTGGATAAATTTTCTTTTCATTTTATTCATTCATTAATTGATTTTGAATTAACTTGTTATCGATATATTAATCACTTTAATTCAATGTATCATGTTATTAATGGTTTAAAATGAAATGATGAATGACTAGATATTTCGTCACAGAGTTCCAAATCTTTGGCCAATAAAATTGGGTTACCTGACGTGCACCTAGAGAACAAGTTCTATAACTATTAATATTTTATCTAAATGCACAGATTTATTAATTACCCCATGTGATTTTATTGAACACCACGTGTTTTCTAGGAAATTCTATCATAAGAAACCCCAATATAGGGCGTGTAGCTATCATGTACCCATATTGTAGTCCAACCAAGTTAACATGATGAACCCCATTCATGTGACATGGATATATAAAAATCATGGTAAATGGTGTGAATCTAGATTTAGATTCCTTTTAGTATCCCATTAAGGATAAAAATTAATAATAAATTAAATTTTAAAAATGTATCACTAAATGTTATTTTATTGATTGGTATAATGTCATTTGTCTGAAAATTTAATAATGTTTTTGAAATATTTTAAATTCTCAATAAATTTATTGTATTTAATATTTCATTACTAGTGCTACTGTTTATTTCCATAGAATGTGTTTAACGATGGATATCTATAAGTAATATCATATCATCATTAATATTAAAGTGTATTAATTAATTAATTCTAGTGCAATTGTCATTAATTATAAATTAATGAATAAATGAATGAATGTTAGTAATTTAATTTTGAGTATCGTTGCATGTATGACCTTAATGATCTTGAAAAAGACCTTTGTATGAGTTAGTTGTTTTAATTTATATGATTTCATGAGTTTTCAATTATTTAATATTAATTTAATTGATGGAATATGAGTTAGCCCTCCCTACATTATTATGTAATACATACGGTTCCAAGGATATATTTTAATCCTCTTTATACGATCTTTTGGTTCCTCTCGCCTATAAGTGAGTAATAAATATTTGCAATAAATAAGGAATCCCAACGTGTGTAGAGGAATTTCAAGATAGAACCATAGTGATTCCAACCTAGGCGATAATTATGTTGTATATTCAATGATGTTACTGAACCCAAGACTTGAAATATCTGTTATTTCCATTAGGTAAATGTTTTATTCAATGTATTATAACTAAATAAATCATTAGAAAAATATCATTAATGGGTAATTCATTCAATTATTTATCTCTATCTATGAAATTATTTATCATATGGATACATGGTAGAGATCACATAAATTAATTAAACAATTAGCAATTTCATAAATTAAATAAGTGGATTATGTGTAAATTCTTTTTCAAATAGGGTTAATTAATTATGCAATATCCACTTAATATTAAAAAGACATGTAATGGATAAAAAAAGATAAATTTGTGTAAAAAAAATTAAAATCACTCAACTAAATATTAATTCAATATAATACTAATGTTACTTGAAGGGTAATGATATTATATAAGTAAGAGTAGTATATAGCCAATGTCTAAAAAAGTACTTTTTTGAGGGAGATCACATGGGATTTTTTTTGAATTAAACTAAATTTTATTGAGTTTAACAACCAAAGTATGATCATTTAAAATTAATAGGTAAGTGTTGAAGAAATACCAGTAAATATTTTAGGAGAGAGTGGAACCCCTTTAAAGTATCATGGAAATTTAAGCCCATTGTTGAAAATACTACCTAAAAAATTACATTTTTATTGTTTTCAAGGGCAATTTCTAGATCCTCAATAAAATTAATTGGGATACTTTCTAATTGAATGTTAATGAAACTTGACATCCCAGGTTCATTGGTCTTGAATATAGAGACTTGGTAAAATAGTGGGAGATTCAATAAATAAACCATTTATTTTATTATATCAAAATTATTTTATAATTAAGAAAAATATTAATAATATTATCTTTTAATCTTAAATAAAAATAAAAAAATTCTTCATCCACACTATTCTAATGATCGATATAGTAGAAATATAACATTCAATCTGGAATCAACTTCACGGAGTGGTTTAGACTCCATTAGGTTATGATATTCCATGGATGAAAATATTATGTTCTAGAGTACTCAATGCCTTATCAACCTACTAAAGAGTATATTAATTAATACATTAATTTCTATTAAAAAAATTTGAACAATGCGGTCAATGATCAATGTTTTATTGTTTAATTGATGTCCAATGAAATAATGATGTCTCATGAAAACATATATGCACATAACATGCTTGATAACCTCTATTGTATTTACTAGGAGAGAGATAGACCTGAACAATTTGAGACATCAAAGGTAATCTTTCAGAGCAATATTGGAGATGGTTTCACAACTATTCCTCATGTAGTAAATCTCATTGTATATATTGATAACATTAAATATTTGGCTTTTAAACCCTTCAATGAACTAAGCACTGACCTGATTCCGGAATCACTCCCTCAGATCTTCTACAACATTGTTGTGAATTTTAATATGAACAAAATTTAGATGTGTCTTCAATATCATCTTACTCCTCCTCTATATGTAGATAAAGATACAAATCCTGAAAAACATTCTTTCCTTAGGGTCAAAAAACATAAAGGGAAAGAGAAGATATTTAATGCCAAATCTTCTTCATAATCTACGAAGAAAGGAATGATACAATGGAATGAAAGGGAACATGATGTTGTCTTTTTTTTCAAGTGGAAATATGGACCAATACAAGAAAAATTACACCCATATAAAGAATAAATGGGAAGCTTCAAGATCATTTTGTTTCATTTGCAATTTAACTATTACAAAAAAAATGGTATTCAATATAACATGTAGTGATAAAAAATTAATTAAAATATAAGAACCTATAAGATTTAGAGTGATTGACTTGGGAGAGGTATATCATCGAGCATTAAATAGATCTCCACTTTCTATTGTAGCTATTGGGGACTATGACATAACATTTCTAAAAAAATGATCATGGTTATAAAGCATTATTATTATGTGTCGTCAATTAAAAAAATCATTATTTTTGATTCCATACTTGATACATATAGATTTATCTTAAAATTTGGTATTAAATTTTGTTTCTTTTATAATGATATTTTTTATGTAAGGCATATTTATATAATATCTTTATGTGGTGGATTCCACAAACCAATTAACCGAAATTGATAATGATGTTGTTTCACATGACTCACAACACACCCAACATTGGACACACCAGAAAGATCATATAAATGAAGATGGCAGGAAAAAATTACATCAACATGGATATTTAGATTATTTGTAACTAAAACATTACTGTGGGTTTCATGAATGTTTACATGCAAAATTATCAATGCCCTATTTATTGGGAAATGTGATAGAGCTCAAGTTCTTCATTATTTGTTTCATACTGATGTGTGTGGACTATTTCATTTATAAGTAAGGGGTGGGTACTCGAACATCATAACATTTAATGATGAAATTAGTTGATAGGTGTATGTTGAAATAATTACATAAAAGTCAACTTATGTTTATAAATTTAAACAATACAAGGATTAAGTAGAGAACCATCTTGATAAGAAGTTGAAGAACCATCACTCATAGCATGATGGAGACTATCTTAATCATGACTACATTAATTATTTAGGGGATTTAATTATTTATTCTCAACTCACCATTTCTTATACTTATTAGTAGAATGGTGTAAACAAATGGGGGAACCACACCTTATTGGACATGGTGATACCAATGATGATTGATGTGTGTCTTGCATTATAATTTTGGGGATACTTGTAAAACAATTCTACATACAAATTAAATCAACTTCTAACTAATGAAACATACAATATATCATAACAATAATTTAATGGAATGAAACTCTTGTTTTCTAACTTACATTTGAGGGATTGTGAAGCATTTTTTAAGGAATATTTGTGTGGCAAGCATACACCGCAAGGAAAAGTGTGTATCATTATATGGTATAAAAATAGAAAAGTGATACTACCAATAAAATAAATCATATTTATTTTTTATTGAAAGATGTAACAAAATTTATTGAGGATGAACTTATCTCTTAAATAGATAGTGGGAATCAGATAGACATCGATAAAGTCCCGGATCATGATACAAAAGATTCTGAAAAATAACAAACTCCGTAAAGCCCCGTGTAAGAAGAAACTATTCTCAAAAAAATTGTTACTATGTAAGAGTACTATAGATGATTGAGAATGAGAATGTTATGTTTTTCTAGTCACCAATGATGGTTTCTCAATATTAGTTGATAATAATGATCCTCTAACATAAAAGGAAGAAGTACATTGAAAAGATTTGTCAAATTGTCTAGAATCCATGAATTCTAAAATAGATTCCATTTAAAAAAACCAAAGATGGATTTTGTCAGACCCTGAAATAGATGTAAATCCTAGTTGTTAAAAAATGGGAAATCAAGATGAAACTATAAATGAAAGGAAACATGTGTTCCTATAAGTTTTAAACTTTTGAAAGAGCATTTAAAAAATATCATGGAATTTACTATGATGAAAACTTTTACACCAGATGAATTGCTGAAAACTATCTAAATTACACATTACATTGTGGATTTCTATATGACACATATAAAAGGGTTTGTGACACCAAAGGATTCCAAAAATTTATTAATTTTTCAAAGATCTATTTATGGATTAATAAAAGAATATAGGTCAAGGAACATTGTATTTTATGTGTCTAGAAGAGAATTTGTTTCATAGGGACGGAATGTGAGTTTTTGTGTAAAATAAATTTAGTCGGAGTGTAGTTGTTTTCATAAGAGTATATGTTTATTTCATATTACTCATTTGAAATGAAATACCAGTCATATAGTCAGTTAAGATTTTGTTGAAAAAATAATCATCTATGAAAAACATGGGAAATTAAGAATATATTATTAGGATCAATATCCATCAGGATATATCCAAGAGGGTTCTCACCTTATGTCAGAATACACACATCTATATTATAATAAAGATATTTAGTATAGAACATTGCAATATGGGATTGTTTCCAACATAACCTAGCATTTATCTATCCTGGAATATGTGTCCTCAAAAACATTATGAAAGAAAAATAATGAAAACAATTCCATACACATTCATGATTGGGTCATTAATGTATATTATGTAGTGTAATAGGCTTGATGTCTCTTATACAGTAAGTGTGGGAAAGAAATATCTTGTTGATACAGGTGATCGCCATTACATGGACATAAAAACTATGATAAGTATCTGAGGCTTACTAGGGATAAGTTTCCAGTATATGGATAATATGGGGAACTATTTAACAATGAATATGTAGATAAAAGATACCAAATAAATAAAAATGTCCTTATAAAAAAATGTGATACATATTCTCATTGAATGCAGGTTCTATGATATGTATGAACTGAATATAGAGTGTGGTTAATGTTTCTTCGAAGGATTACAAGTATATTAAATAACTTGAGGCTTCAAAATAAGTTCAATAGATTTAAAAATTCACCCAGTAGATCAATTCCATATATAGTAGTAATGATCACATAACACTCTATTATAATAATGCTACAATAAAGGATCTTAAAAAAGTTCCAGGGTCACATTAGTGGAAAATAAACACACATTATATGTATCATCTTATGAGGGTTTTTTCATAGAGAGGTAAAGTTTCAATGATTATAATTTCTATGGAAAACACATAAAGTACCACTTGACTAATGATTTGACTCAGAAGAAAGATGACAATCATGTGAAATCTAGCTAAATGATGGTTGTAGGAAGTTGTCTCTTGAACAATTTGGAGTTTTTTGAAGATCGTGTCCTAGGAACATTAGTTTTAACATTGATTAGATATTTATATTATGCATTTTATATTAATAATTCATCTTTAAACATAAGGCTTATTGTTCTTCATTACTCTATATAATAATTTCCTAGAGAATGAACTTCATTGATATGATCATAATAGTTTCTTGATATGATGTGATCCTTGATGTTTGATGATGATATTCTGAAATAATGTTTTTTGTTTGGATAATGTACTTTATTGGGAAACATAGTTCATATAATCTCTGGTATATGTAATCATAGACAGATGAGGATTCTTCTAATGAAGTTGAAATTTGGTAATCATCAAGATGAGAAATCATGAGAATAGAACAATAAATATGAATTCCATATGTTTTTTTATCATTCGATAATCCTATCTATGAGAATGTTTGAAGTTCCTTAGACTATAAGATTATAATTAATTCATGTTATGACTCCCATACATAGTTGTAATTTATAAACCAGGATGGTAATAATTCATAGAGAATATGGATACAGTGAGTGCGTCATGAGTGACACATATTTAATGAATATGTTGAGGAAATATTTTTCCATTACATCTATATGGAATCTAATATCTCGAGCTTTTTATTGGAAAAAAAACTTTTTCATTTAGTTCAAGGTCTATAGTTTAACAATGTCTCTATTTTCATATAGTGAATAAATGAAACATCGAGCGTATAGGTTGGTGACATGTATGTGCTACCTACCTAATAGGATATTGTGAAAAAATTGATTATATTACACAGTGAGGGTTCGTTTGTGGCTGTCAATGTTGTTAGATTATGTTATTTATCTTGCCTACCTTGAACCATCAGTAGATAACCACCATGGAATTTAGGAAATCCCTCACCATTCCAGTGATAAAGAGTTCTAGAGGTTCAAACATAAATTATTTTTATTTATCTTCATTATATTTTATATGAGTTTAATTGAGGTAATAAATATTATCCTCATGTATGAGGAATAATTTTGTTCAATTTAAATTGATCTCATAGATTAATGAAATATTTATTCACTAGCTTGTGAATAATATATTTATTTTATTAATTTAATATTTTCATATATATTTATTCACTATATTTTAAATAAAATATATATTTATGAATAAATTTTTATTTTATTATTTAATAAATTATCGATGAATTTAAACAAACCAAGACTGAGTCTGGTGAAAAATATAAATTAAAAAAAACATTAAATAATTTTTTTTGAATGTTGTAATGAACCAAAAATAATAATAAGTTAATTATTATTATGTGAAATAGGGTTTATTAAATGTAATAAAGGATATTTACATATGGGTATAAAATGGAAAAATATTATAATTTTAATCCTAACTTTATTAATATATGGATATGTCTATTGTGTAGAGAATATGAAATTAAGAATAGATAATTGTTGAATACAAAGAATTCCCTCTCCGCTCCTCATTATCTCTCTTCATAAGAACTATTATATAGGAGAAATTTCTTAAATCCCTAAAAATAAGTGACCCATAAATAACAAAAAAATATAGTTGACTCGATGCCCATGATACTGAAGATCGAGTTGTGTTTCTTGGTGTTCATACGAGCACGTGTAGATTAATGTAAGGGGGATTAATTACTTGGATCCTAACTTCATAAAAATTGTAATATGAATGTGTTTTTCTGAATGACAATATTCACCAACAAAGAATGTTCTGATTCCTTGAAATTTATTTCATCAGCTATTAAATAATGTAATTATACATTTAACATGCAAGATCCTCACTCTTGGTTTTGGGAAAAAACATTTAGTAGATATTTTAATATATATCTTAACTTCATAAGATCCTGTAGCACTCAAATCCATCAACATATTTCGACGGGGGATATGCTACTTTGAGAAAACTGAAAAGGCACTCAGAGATAAAAATGTTGACCCATCACCAACTCCCACCACATCATATCCAGCCACCATCCATTCTATGCCCACTAATAGACCAGCATGTATTACTACCACTTCCATTCCCACCCCTGACACTGCCCAAAATCCGGCTCCTTTCACCACCACCATTCCCACTATACCGCACACCACATCTTATCCAACATATTCTTATGTTATTCACCATTTCATCCTTGGTAATGTACAAAGGATTAATAATGTTTTGGGAATCCCCTTTGTAGTGTTATCTCATTATACCACCTCTTTTCATCCACCATCCACTGCATCCTCTCAACCAATGGCTTCTAAACCTCCATCATCATCCCCAATTCAAACTACAAGCACCACCTCAACTGAACTTCTAGCATAGATGATATATCCTTTAACCTAACTGTAGTTTCTGGAAGAGAATTCTAATTGAAGGAAGGGAACATCCATACCACCAAAATCTGTGGTACCATTTATTTATCTAGCTTCTAGATCCACGACCGCACTCAGGTTCAGTACCACACCTCGACAAGTCACTAATTCAATATTTATCCCCATAAAACCCCATCCAGTAGTTGATCCTCCATCCCTTTACTCCATTGCAGCTATAGATCAGGAGGGCCATATTCTGGCACAATCTATTTGGTACATGACATTATATGAACAAAAGGATTAAATTGATTAATCTTATGATATCTTTTTCCCCTCCCATGTTTTTGTACATTTCCTGGGTGTTTATATATTTTTACTATATGTATTATATATCACTGATGTATCGTTGCACATATTATATACATGGTATAAAATTTTCTTCACTATTTCAGGGACTATTTATCATTTCATTGCACTATTATAGTATAAATTTCTATCTCTTCTTCATCATCTATGGTCATCGATGTGCTAGTTGAGTAAACATATTCCCTCGTACTAGGGTGACTAAGAATCTGGATGATTTCATGTGCTTGTTAGAGGAAAATTCACTAGAGATTCGTGGTTAGCATTCGTCACAACCATGTAATGAAAGAAATCTATTCATTCTATAATAGATTCAAGCACAATACACTCCTTAGGTGGTTATTCATTCCATGTACCCACGAGATCATAAGGACACAACCACAAATTCTTGTATGTGAAAGAGTACTTCTTAGAATATGGACCACATATAATTTATTATTCTTTACCTAATTCGAGTTGAGGATCACTTTTTTATCAATTTATGAGAGGAAACCGATACCTCATTTGATTTATTCATATTTATTCTTGTATTTTAGATTTTACGATTTCTATTTCCATAGAATGGTTTGTCATAGATATCTTTAAACTACGTCGTACCCATTTATCCTCATGTATCTAATATGCCTTTCATTGGTATGTATTTTGTTCCCCTTCCCATATTAATACTTAAAATATATTTTAACCTTGTTTTCTTCTGTTTTACCTAGGGCAGGATATGTCTTTCTATCCCATTATGTAGGTAACACAAATCTAAATCTATATTTTACATGTTTTCCCAAGTAATGACTATCATTACAGGGAGATTATTATTCCATAACATTCATTATTAAATTTACAATACCATTTAATCAATTTTATATTTTTCATATATCTCCCATGATACTTTTTATGATAGTGTGAACACTATTTAATTTTATGTTCACAAGAAAATTTATTGATCTTTAATGTTGATACACATTGGATTTTTCTTGATTTCATTAATCTAGGAGGATTTTTTTGGAAGAAAGCATTAAACATGAAAACTCATCTCATGCATTTATCTAAAATATAAATATAAATTTTAAATTTTTGAAATAAATGTTTCAATAATACTTATATTTTATAATGATTTATAATTTTAGTAATTTAATTAAATTTCTAAAAAATTGATTTTGATTTTGATTGAATTGATACTTGATTTTATAACCTGAGTGATTGGTAGTTTTTTGTTTACTCAAATTCCAAAGAAGATTGTTTGACCATAATTTCACATTATTTTCTATGAATATTTATTGAACAACACTCAGGACATGTAAACATATCAGATCATTCATTGAGATCATGTCGAGGCTATCATTTAACAAATACATTTTTAAGATAATTGAGAGAATATTTTTTGAGCCACTTTTTCCTGAGACCCACATTACATTTTTCCTTTATTTAGAATATTTCTTCCATGAATAACCTATTTAATATACAACTATTGCTAGATATTTATCTCTTCCATCCCTACTATAGGCATTATGCAATATTATAATTTAAACAGGTTTGGGGGAATTTTCAGCTGATTGGATCATGACGTTTTGATTGAGAATATGTATTTTGTTAGTTAGAAAAATGATTTGTTACGATAAATTTGTTATCTTATACATTTTATACATATCCCATTCCTTTGAAAAATAAAAAATAAAATGAAAATGGATTTTGGTTGTGTATAAGGATGGTAAAAATTTACTATTTCTAGACCGATGAATCCAAGGAATGAAGATATCTTGTTATGGGATAAATTTCAGATCTACCCTAAATTTTAATTTTGAAATATATGTTAATATAAATAAAAAATGAAGGAATTTGGTACATTTTTTATATTTAATTGATAGAGTTATGGATCTGGTTTTCACTGTTTAGAGCATGGACCCTATTTGATCACAAAGGAATAACTTCACTAAACTTTTACTTGTTATCGTGTATTAATCTTTAGATATTTCCTTGCATATTATCTTGATTTTCACCTTCACCCATATCTCCATCATCCTTATAATTATTTGAACAATTTTTTTTGAAGCCCCTATAATTAGCTTTGTATTTTTCATTAGAAAGTGATGACTATAGAACCAATGTGAGCCTATGATTTCGAACAAGTATTTATGGTACGAGAATTACTGCAGTTACCTTTTAACCCTGAGCGATGTAAGAAAATAAATTTTGAGGTTAATTAATAAATGGGTATAGAATTTGTGAAAAAAGTTTTTAGATAGTAATTAAAACATTGAGAATCCAAATAATGAACTAAAATACGGGGAATGATTGATTTTCTATACATGATTGATTCTGAAAAAATGACAATTGATTTTTACATTTGGTTTTTGGTTATTTATATAACAATATTTCTTATTTTATAAATTTATTCTTTTAGGATCAATATTGAGATGTTATTTCTGTGGGGACAATAAATTGTTCATGTTTGAGAGAATTTAATAAGTTTAAATTGTATATTAATTTTGATGTAATTTAATTAATGGGTTTTCATGTTTTACATATTAATTCACAATGTACAAGTTTAGTGATTTTGAAAATATGAATTCAATACTTTAAAGGAAAATATGATGAAACTGGAAAAAATGATCATTACAGGTCATGAAAATCACTTAAATGATATGTTGGAATCATTCAAAATATTTTTGAAGTTGTGAAGTAATTTGTGATGAGATTACAAGACATTAAAATATTTCCGGATGTCAATCTCAAAATCATTTATTCTATCATTCAATTACCACATCCATATTAAAGTTCATTTCATTAGAATAAAGATGTTATGAAAAATATTTACATATCATGTGAGGAGTCAAAAATTCAAATCATAAGGATCGAAGTTGATATTCAATCCAGATCCATAATAATCTCCAAAAATCATTAATAAATATTAAATAACGTGATATATTTACATGTTTTCTATTATCCTGACTATTTACATTAAAATGTTCATACAAAAATGTTTAGATTTTATTTATCTCATTTATTCTATTGTTCTATCTAGTTTTCTCCCAACCCAAATCTAAACTATTACTATTTTGCTTAAACCATCATCGTTGATTGTTCCACAATGCATTCTACATTATATTCATCACCATGCACCATTGGACGACTGTTTCACATTTTTGTTTCCATTTGACAGTGTGTGTTCCATATGTTATTTCTTATATATCATTTTAAGTAAGTTGTTAATTGATTTGTTGCTTGTTTTGATTATGAAATTCTTGGTTTTGGAATCCTCTCTTGCAAACTATCATTTATCCACTATTTTCATAATATTCTATGCTTGATTATAATAGTTTCTTTGATTTCGACAATTACCATCATTAAAAGATAATCCTCTTAGGGTAGGGGTCAAAAGTAGGTATTTTATAAACATAATTAGTCTCTAAATATTCACATTGCAACCCTATGGCTATTAATCTGGTCACATTTCAATTGTTTATTCAATTATATTAGGAATACGTGACTATGGGATGTTTAATTAAACAAACCTGACCTATTTTTAGTAGAGTAGTCAATGACCATTAAACTAAGATGATGTTTACCATAGAAAATACGTTTAATGATTCTAGGTTGTGATCTATATCGAAACTGTGGCATAATTTCATATTAGATAGGTATAGTTAGTTTGACTATAAGAAACATTGATCAGTACACTACTTCATAGAATATTCCATAAGACTATTCCATCTTAGGATTAATATTATCTTTTTTTACTTTAACTAGAAAATTGATCATGATCCCTACATTCTTTCTAAATTACAAACCAAACTCAGTAACATTGATCAAATCCCATACCCAAACCAATTCATAGTGACTCCTACATATACAGTTTAATGCCCACATGAATTTTCAACCAAACCATTTTCAAGGGATCATCCCCAAACTATCACTACTCTATGTCATTATAGAAATTATAGTGTGGGATAAATAAATAAAAATATCAGACTGTAGCCCTTGTTAATTGAATGATGCCTGAGAGCACACCAAATGTATACACCAAAATCCAACCATTTTTTACTCTTGAAATCTATCGATGAATGGTGAGGATATATAATTCAATGTCCCACCCATCACTTGATTATCTTTAATTTATTAAACATAAGTGTTAGTATGACATTTCATACCATTCCATAAAGAGCCTCTTACTGAATAAAAACTGTGATATCCATCTAATGAATGATATGAAATGAACATACACAATCAACATGTCTTGCTTTTCAAAAATCCAAAAATATGTCAATAAAATTATATATTTTAATAAAACGAATAATAAGATCATTTAGTATTCATATAAAGATGATGGATGGTCAAATATATATACATATATATATCTAACAAACCAATAATCAAATATATTGAAATAACAATATAGGAACCCTAATACTTTTCAACAGATAAATAAAAGAGATAACTTATTCCTAACCCATATAGAGGATGAAGGTGAGATATTAAAAAACACATATTCATTATTCGTATAATCATCCATATTGGATAAAATAATATGAATTTGAAGTAAATTTACCAATTTACAAACAATAACATAATTTCTATTTGAACACCATCCAATCTCAATTATATAAAATGTGATGTCCAAAACATATAGAATAATGACTACATTGATAATTCTATAATGGAATAATATGTTCAAAATATATCTGGAGATTGAATATGTATTTTTGTAAAATAACTTATCCCAAGTGAAACAAGGAATCATATTAAGGATTTTACATTAAAGGAAATCCCCTAATAAAAATAATTCATCAAATGGGAGCATACGAGTCAAATTTTCTTATAGTGAGTTTAGTCCTTCAAATGATATCATATATATATATATATATTAGAGGCAAAATAAATAAAAATAAGTATAATTACTGTTAATAATTTCTATACAAGAAGGAAAATTTGATGGAATATATTAATGATATTTTTCAATTTTTTGTCATATAATAAAATATACACGTCTTTTTGTAAGAGAGATTTTGGGAAGATGATGTCAAAACATCTAAAGATAATTATTTTTAAAAATAATCTGCATAAATAGATCCTTTAAAATTCATAATTTTTAACATGTAGAAACTAGAAGAGGTTGAACAATCATGTGATTACAAATAGAGAAAACCATTTTTATAATTTTCAAGATACTTTTTTTATATTCACATTATAAGAAGAGTAACAAAAAAATTGTATTAAACATAATTTTCCCAAATGGGATTGTAAATTACCATATTGAAAATTATATTGGAATAAAAAAAGTCTGAATTTAATGGTTTCATGATGAATTAATAAAACTCGTGGAAAAATACTAGAGGTTTCAATATCCTTTTCTAAAAAAAATCTACATGAAACATAAATCATTTCAAAAGGGGTCTATGAGGTAAAAATGTAATAAATGATAGAATAAAATAAAATAAGACCATATTTAATACTTTTCTTAACATATAATGAATATGTTCAATTGGGTGACCATAACTCAAATAATGATAATAGATTCCCCAAAAATCTTACGATTAGGGTAACATTTGAGTTAAAAGATATATAAATAAAAAACAAAAATTATATTTTTTTCCACGTGAATTAAAAGAAAATAGTCTACATAAATTCAATGGGATATTATTTAACATAACAATATATAATTGAATCCTTGTGCATAACATATAACATGTCTCAAAGAATAAAATTTGGGTCCAAGAAAACCCATGTGGCTCAAGTAACAATTTAATAAAAAGTCATTGAAAGAGTGGGATTACAATTGATAATATAAAACTGTGATTAAACTAAATTCATTATATTATATCTCAAATTTGTATTATATACCCCAAAAAACTTATGGAAGACACATTATACCAAACATGTCTTAAGAGATGAATTTAATATGGAAACCCTTACTTCTAACCAAATTCAATATACACACGAACCTAATTTCCCGAATAATTATGTTATGTCCATTAATTAATATATAAGAAACATAGTCATAACCATAACAGCTTGTTATCCTATTTTATAATAAATAATTAGATGTTTATATTAGTTATTTTTTTACTAATTTTCAAGTGAAAATGTAAATAAAATTTTTCACTTTTAAATGGTTTCATAAAAAATGTGTTGGTATTAATTATTTTTTACAAATTCACTTATAAATTTAATTAAACTTAATATAATTTTTTTTAATATTTATAGAGTTTATAATTCATTATAAGGTAGTTTTTGTCACAAACCATCAATATTAAATCATAGATGATTATATATTATTTATTCATAACAAACAAAAGGTATTTTTTATTTATTAAAGAGTAAAATGTTGATATAAGCTTATAAGAAACTTAGAAATAAATATTAGTAATTTTTATCATATTAAAAAATTATAAAATTTCTCATAGTTTTCTATCACATAAATTCGTTTTATTTTTATTATAGTTCATTAAATAGAACAAAACATGATCATACTATGAATAATGGATGATTATAGATCAGGTTAGTTGTATTATCCTAATAAAGAAAGAAAATATTCATAGTTCGTTATAATTAGTCTGAAATTCCATAATTTAGATGACTAAAATGGAGATATATAAGTTATATAAAATAATTACATTGAATTAAACTATCATTATCCTTTTAGTTATATCTTTTTAAACAATAGAATTAGGGAAAATAATTTTTTACAATATAATTAAGAGGATGACCAAATTTTCATATTGTAAACCTAATAAAAAAATTAAAAAACATATTTATACATTAAACTCATACACAGGAGGAACCATGTAATATGGTGATGGATTAGAAAACCTAACTTAATTGTTCCATATAGCTTGTGTTCCACATTTATTAATAGTTTCTGATTTCATTTTCCATACAATAGGAGAATGGAAGAATATGGTTTATTTATTAGGAATTATAAAAATCACATAAATATTGAAATTATTTATAAAATTACCCTTTTATACCATCTGTATAATGTTGTGAAGGAATAAAAATATTGTTTCATCGTCTATGTAATATTCCACACAACACACAAATGACAATTACACTTTTTTAATTGAGAAGAGAAACATTGACTAATGATTATTCCTTTTAAATAATAAAATTATATATATAACCAATATTCATTTAATTTTATATGTATTTGAACATTAAAATTTGAAAATAAAAATAAAAATAATTAATTTATGTAACAATAATTATTCGCCTTGAGAGCTTTCATATTTCAAGGGATTTTCCCATATAAATGGATGAAATAGAATACTATATGGTAATCAGAATCATAGAGGGAAAAATATTATTCCAAAGGAAGGAAATGGGAATAGTTTAAGGGGTAATTTTTTTAAAGATTTCATTGAACTAGTTGTGATTAGACCATTTAATAAATTTTGAGAATGAAATTTTTCTAAATATTTTGACATAACAAAATGGTATCACAAGTTAAACATGTTATGTGGCTCTAAAATTGTATAATAATGTAGTGGGTAAGAGATTACCCTAACTCACCCTACATTTACTAAATTAATAACATGTATTGAAAATTTTTTTAATCCCTTAACAAATTTAATTATTACTATTAATGTTTATCTTTTACCATGGTTACAATTTTTTACCTAATTTTTCTTGATTTTATTACCTAAAAATAATAATTCACTTATTAAATAATTTTGAGTTCGTATTTAAATTTATTAAATATTTTTTTTTCATTCAATTTTTTAAATTGATCAAATATAATTTAAGAATAAAAATTTATTATGTAATAAATAAAATTTACAAGAAAATATTATGTTTGTTCTAAAATATAAAATATAGGTTTGTAAAATTAAAATAACATTTTATAAAATTATTAAGTAACCTATAATAACATATTTTTTATTATAAAAATGTATAAAATATTTTTAATATTTAAATATATACTAATAAATTTATAAAACCCATATTGTTTATATAAACTTCAATTTTCACAAGTTACCTAAAAATCATTCTTTTTAGAGATATACAAAAAGTCATGTTTTTCTTATTTTATTATTCACTATCCAAAATGGTTGTTCGTTTTTTCAATTCAAATTCCTATTTTTTTGAATGGTGAGTTCTTGGGAAGTACAATGTGTTATTTAATGATATATAAAATGATTACCAAAGTCTAGAAAGGGGTGTATTACTGTGATTTCTTTTGGAGATAAAAAAAATGTGGGAGGTGTTCTATACAAATAACATATATTCTATCCATACAGTTATCATCTAGACCATCAATTACTATATTTAGTGCATGATATGTAAGATTAATAATCATTTCATTAGAATCCAAGGACATTAGAAAATACTTCCATTGTTCAGTTAATCAACATGAAAGGTGCATGTTAGGGTTTATTATTGCATATAATATTTTTATGGAGCCACTCTAAAACAATAACTTTGATTATCCTCATTTTCTATAACATTGTTTCACATTAATAAATTTAAGCATTAATGAATAATATAAAATGGAGGATCCACAAAATCATTATAAGTAGATGAGGATGTAGCCCTCATAATCTCTAAAAGCAACACCGTATATGCAAATTTCTATAACATAATAACACAATATGTAAATAAAATCCCAAAATATAGTGGAAAACTATTAATATTTGGAAATTTATTTTAAAATGTTAACATTAATTTATTCTTATATTTTATAAATTAATAATTTATTTTTTTTAATATAATTATATTACTATATTTTATTATTATAAAATCACAATATACATAGCTTCTTGATATATAACAACAATTTTATAGAATATACTTTTATACATAAAATTATGTTATTGGTTTCATTGTCTATAATAATTGAATAACACTTATATTGGTACATAGAATCAATGGTATGTTTTATATGTCTATAATTATGAATTCTATCATTACAAATTCAATTATTATTATTGCATTTGATTATTTGATTAGTTAAAATATAAATAGTTATGTGTGATGATCATGGGTTATTTAGATGGAATTACTTGGTCCTCATTTATTCCTTCAATATTATGATCAAGATATTTAATAAATGTAAATTTTTTTAGTTTATTTACCTTTTATTATTGATTAGTCCTAAAATTCATTGAATAGGTTGTATGATTACCCTTATTGTGCATATGATATCTCCCCTTTTTGAGGTCTTTGTTCCATAAGATATGAGGAGCTTTTTTGTGATTAAAATGTTGTGATAAGATATAGTGGAATAATTGATTTCTCAAATAAAACTTATTTTTTTATTTTATGTTTTAATATTTACTATAAATTTGAAGAATGCTTCTAGTTTCACAAGACTAATAAACAATCAAGTAAAAATTATTTGGTTCCTTTTATCTCATGCAAAATGTAATAATTTAGACACCATCTTCTATATACTTAGGTTGGTGTCGGAGTAGTTTATATCAGAGGAAGGATAATAGAAACATTGCAAGAAAGATTTAGAAAAACATATATTAGGGAGAATCATAGCATACCAATGAAGAGGTAAGAGATTTTTTGGTTTTTCCTAGAAAATATATATTTGTTTTGAATTTGAAAGTGGATATGGTTCCGATATAGATGTACATAGTGGTAAAAACATAAAAAATGGCACACTACTCTTGACCCAATCATCACATGGAGCACAAAAATAGGACGTCGTACACACCTGGATTGACACACTAGGGGGATACAATTTGGACAATTAAAATTTTCATTAAAAACATTATAAAGAATTCAAAAATATAGATATACTAATTAAAACATGTTAATGATTATGACATTATTTATGCATAAATGTTTTTAATTTATGTTCACTATTTCACTTGTTTCTATATAATACATTAAGTTTTATAAGGAATTGATATACTATAGTGTATTCCATCATTTAGTAGAGAGGAAGAGAAAAAAATTGTAAAAATCAATGAAAATAATCCCTTGAGTAATAATTATCATTTATTTAATATGTTTAAGCCAATAATTTGATGGATATAAGTTTCCAAAACATTCCAAAATTTCAGGGACCCAGTGTCATGTAATAGAAATACGAAAAAGAAGTTATTTTTTGTGTATTATGGATTCAATGGGATGAAAGAGAAGAAAATGGAATTATTAAAAATGAAGGATAATGGATTGAAGGGAAAGAATTATTTTTAAACATTTGATAATTGTAGAAAGAAATCACATGGTACATGATTAAATAAAACTCGATTTTTCTGCATGTTTGTGGATAAAGGCCATGAATTTAGTAATTTAATGGGAAAGAAAATTTTTTACAATGTTCAATATTTCAACTATAAATATATGTGGAACTAAACAAAATATTTCCCAAAGCATCAGATGAATATACCTAAGAAGTAGTTGATGGATCATGGTCATGATTATGCTGTTTTGAAAGATGAATTAGAATTATTAATTTACATGTGTTTGGATTCAAGAATTATGTATTTGAAGTAATTTATTGATTATATTCTTGTTATATGAATTATAACACTCATGCATATTTGACAACAATAATTTATCCTTAAGTATTTGAATGAATGTGTTGAATGATACTGATGAACCGAAAAATGATTCCGTGAAAAATTTAAATTCTTGTAAAACATATTATTAAAAGAAATATAACCCTAAATATGTTCCTATTATTTATATTTTGATGTTTGGATAAAGAGTTGGTGGATATATATATATATATAGTAAATTTTATAGTACTGACTACCTTGGATCTTTTTTTAAAAAAAGTGATTTATTATATAATTAATGGAGTTGACAATATTTTATTTATTTAAGAAATATATCCAATAATATGGGGTTTAACTAATTAATAAGAAACAAACATTTTTTAATATGTTTTTTTGGTAATATAGGTAATTATCATTTTAAAGAGAATACATGATGAATGTATTCACATGTATGTTATTTGACGATTAATAGCTATATCATGTTGTTTTTAAAATTAATTATAAGTTTATGAATTGAAATTTAGAAACATTCCTACTAGTGTTTTGCATCATAATATTTTGAATAGTTTAAAAGGATAACCACTTATTAAATGTTTTATTTTTAACATTGGATGAGGTTTTATAGATAAATTTATTACATCACAATGTGAATATTTACTCATTTTGGAAAACTAGTATTATCTATATAGTTATTTTAATAACTATATATCTAACAAGTGACTTGTCATTCTATTATGGATTTTATGATTTTTTATAAGTAAATTTTATTCTTTTAGGGAAAAAATCATTTTTGTATATATGTTTCATAGGTTAAGTGATGATTTGGAAATTCATTGAAGCACAACATAAATATGAAATGACAATTACGGCATAGAATCATATGTTGTAAGTATATTTCCTTATATTATTTGATAGTAAAAAAATTCCTCAACATTTTAAAAAGGATCTCAAAACAATTAACTTATCTAATTACTTCATATCCAATGAATCAGATAGACTTTTAAATTATCACATATTTATGGTACTTTCCATTAATCATATAATTTCTATTAACCAATTAACATTATAAGTTTTCATATTTATTTATGATTTTCATCCTTTTCTACATCTTCACAATTTAACAAAGTTCTACTATTTATAAATATATAATATTTTATTCCAAATGACTTGGATATTTCAATTATCAATATCAATAAGATTATTAATTAACTATTATAATTATGTGGTTTTATTTTGTTGTATTTTCAAATAAAAAATCCTTGATTAGGTAAATCGTGATTTGATTTCTAGGAAACATTTTATAGGGGGTAGAATCTTACCCCACATGTCATTAAAATATGAACATCATAATCGATACCGATTATGATATGAAAAAAATGAACAAAAGGGAGTATAACATCCTGATACTTTAAAATATTTTTATTTTTAATTAAATCAAATATCATTGATAACTTCCAATGCCGACAATAATGGGTTTGAACATAACACGGTACCCTATTAAAGTATTATTATTTATGTTGAAATAGTGGGTACCCTAGACCCAACTATTATGTGATTTTGATTACCATATCGTGTATAGAGTTAACTATGCATGATGTCATCTTACCATTATAGTGTATAATTTTTTCCATCCACTATTTAAATGGTAATGTCCAAAGATTAATTGTCATATCGAAAGGTTATAGCAGTTCCCAGGCTATAATGAGAACCTCTAGATACTATGCCATTAATCTTAAATATATGTTCTATGGTCTAGATACATCTTACTAATTGGACAAAGTATATGTATGACCATCAGGTGCTAGGGTTTTATAAGCATTGAGGCATCTTCTCATGAAGTTTGCACTTGGTGATCTCTAGTAATAAGATCATGAGGACTGACCCGCCAATAAGAACACCACATGTTTTGGGTGTCATTGGACGTTCATATCTACAATCATGTGTAATGGTCTCCTGAATTGAGATAATTACCAATGTATGCCATTTGATTGCGTACATTGATGCAAGAAGAAAACCATGGAAATTAATTCATGGAAAGGAAGTTTGTGTTCGGTGAGTCATTGGTGGCATGATATTGGTTGAATGGTCAAGAAAGGATTTTTCGCTTCCAGGTTATGGAAGTAATATATCTCTGGCCATGTTGATATGGATGGTGGTACCTTTATAAGACCATGGTCGTGGCAGTCGAGGGTAAATCCATCCAGTTACATCAAAAAACAATAAAGCAAGAAAATGGCGATGACACGAGAGTGCGCCCTACTTTATGAGATATTATAGACAAAGAGATTATATTACAAAGTGTGTGTTCGTAGGTTGGTTGTCGCTGTTGTGACAATACTTATTTTTTCAGGGGCTATGATGGGTTGCTAGATCCCGCTCTTGGTCTATGAATACTATTCATGATTGTCGAAATAAGGGCCTAGAGGGTCCCACCCAATAGCATTTTCAAGAATCTGCCCTATTCAGTTGAATAGGATTTTTGGACATGGTGGGCCCCGCCACAGGGGTCCAGGATTTGTCCAAAGTTAAACGATCACCAATGCAATAAATAAATTCATATTATCCGAGTTTAGAATAATGAGTATTGAATTTATTTATTAAATGTATTTATGATTTTTTAAGTAAATAAATGAAAAAATATTAATTGAAGAATATTTAATTATTCAAGGTTCAATTAATATTAATGGGAGCGACCAATCGGGTTAATGATTCAATTATTATCATGTAATATATTTTAATATATTACAAGTAAATGATAATAATATTTATGACTCAGTGTAGTAGTCATAAATGTTGTTGATAGTGCGTTAAGTATTCGGGGGCTGGCGAGGAGATACCGGGTATTTTAATTGTGCACTATAAATAGAAGAGAAGGGGCATTTTCCAAACACTATTCATGGAGGTAATCTCTCCTCTCCTCTCTCCCACATTCTAGAGAGAGATGCTCTGGATCTAAGAAGCTCGGATGAGCTCTCTCTCTCTTGGGCATCGCTAGCGATGCGATGCGGTAGTCATTGGAGCATCGAAGGCATCGTCGCAAATCCGCTCTAGCACCCGGATTACGATGAACGTCGCTCATGTGGATTCCTTGAAGTGCATGTGGATGATATAGAGAAATTCAGCTTCGGATTCTTCGAGCAACGATCGCCAACGACGAGCATATGTCATGTGCGGCTTTGGATTTGAACCTGGTATTTTACTATTTAATTTTGTTCTTAAAATCTTCCACGTGTGGTCCTCGGCTAAGATCGGGCTACTCTTCTCCAACGTTGACATGTTTACGTCAACCGTCGGTGGAATTTTTTTTAAAACCCACCTGTTTGGGGATTCCGCTGCATGCCCAGTTCCAACAATTTAAACATTACTATTATAACATCACAATTAAATATGAGTTTATCAGTATTTAAAAATAAATTATGAATATTATAATATTTAAAAATATATTAAATTCATGAAATTTATTTATATTGATTATAGATAAATTAAGAACAATTTGAATAGAAATGAAATGTTTTTTTAAAGCATGTTTTTTAATTCATTTTTATAAAAGATATAAATACATAATTCATCAAAAAATTTAACAAGTTATATAAATATAATTTATATAAATAAACCTATTTTCTGAAATCTAAAATTCTAATTTTTCTTAGGTTGATTTTTTTGGTTTTATGTAAAAAAAATTATTTTGGTTGAATAGAGAAAAATAATGACTTTTTTATGTAAAAATATATTTTTTAAAAAATAATTTATAATGATAAAATATATATTGATTTTTTTACCGTAATATTTGTTCAATTATATATATATATATATGAATAAATATGGGTAATTGGAATCATTTTTATATTCAATTTTCATATAAAAACATTGTAATCTTATGAAAATTTCCTTTTTTAAAAACTATTTTCTCGTCGTCTCTACATGATTAATTTTAAATTCAACTTTTCCACTAATACTAATGAAATATGGAAAATTGGATTCCATATTTGGAATAAAAATAAATTATATTATCTAATGTGGTATCTTAATTTTTTACTATAATAAATATTAAAAATGGTATCAATTACTAACATCAGTTAAGGTAAAAAAGCATTTATATGTGGGATAAACTAAAACGATAAATATAAAAATGAATTAAATAAGATAAAAAATATATTTCTCAGAAACATTTAGAACGTAAAATATATATGTGTCCAAAAAAGTAAATTTTGGACCCTTATTTAACGGAAAAAATGTTGGTACACCTTTATCGATTATAAAATTACATCTATGCTACTCACCTCACTTATAAAAGTCCACCACTCAAATATTTTCATAAAAAATTTTAAACCCATTTGGTTTCATCAGTTCCTACTCAAATAAATTCCCATATTCTATATCCTCATAAAAAAATCTTTGTTATAATTTCATAAATCCATTCTAATAATACATTATGTATAATCCGAAAGAGGTGGTCCGAGAACATGTAATATTCATCAATGAATGTTTTTTTACTTATTTTTTTATCTTGATAGATTTTTATTAAAAAAAATTATACAATAAAACATATATAATTAATATATTGATATTTTTTTATTTTATGAAAATGATGTAAAACTATCCTCACTTCCATCAAATTTCTCACAAATTAACCCTTCGTGTGTTTGGAAATGTATTGTCTCAAGAAATTTTGAATTTCATTATTCCATTTCCAACTATAATAGATATTTTTATTTATGGGTATAATGTTTACATATGTTTGATATTTATAACATAATTATACCTATGGAGTCATTAAATCATATATACCCTGTCACATCTAATTTGTTAGTGGATACGATAATGTTGGACATGTGTATGATAGACTACCGGCATGTGAAGCGATGTGATTCATATTTTGATTGAAATTTTACAAGAATTTAAAAAAGGATAATTTTAATGAGTAAATGTTTTATAGATTAAATAATTCTTATATTCATCATATACTTTTTTAAAAAAATATTGTATATTATTTTATTTCTTCCACATAAAATTGATAACTCCAATCGTGTATGTGTGGACAATCAACATCACAGAGTGATGTGAAACTATTTTCATCACCCCCTAAATGGATGATATATATTTTTATATTTAATGAAATTATATTTTTTATATAATTTTATTTTCATACAGGAAATAAAATATATTACATAACATCATTTCACAATGGTCATTGAAAAACAAAAATGTTACTCTGGAAAAGGTATATTCTACCATCTCTAGGATTGTTACACACATCAATTTTTGGGTTTGAAATAATAATTTATGTATAAATATGATAATTATTTTTTTATTATTATTCTTTTTGGGTTTATATATTGACCATCATCAACATATCCAACCCAGTAATATCATTTCTCTAACATTAATCAACTATTGTCGAAACATTTGATGTAAACATAATTGATTATGAAATCATATGTAACATAATAATAAGTGAAAAGGTATTTATAATCCATAAAAATTTTCTTATGAATTTAATTCTTTAACCTAATGTTATTATTTTTGAAGATAATGATCTTACTTGATGAGTCAGACTCAAGGTATGGGTTTCTCTTCTCACATTTACTTTAGTGGGACATTACCTATACTCAAAACATATTTAATTTTATTGTGTGTATAAAATTATATTTTTTATGTTAAATCATGTAATAATTTTCAATATTCATTATTAATGTTTCATTTATATTTATATCATTCAATCGTCTTATGATGAAAGAGTCAGCAAATTTGTCTGAGTTTATATCACAATCTCATTATTATTCTGTATTGTTTTTCTTTATGTCACCGTTGTGGAAATTAATTTATATTTATATAATAAACTCAATCTATTTCCCACTTCTCTAGTAATTCATGAAAATTTTCAAGAAACAGAACCATTTTTCCACTTTTTTACACAAAATTATTAATAAATTGTTTTTTAAAAAATCTGACAGAATTCCTCTCCTCGTTCAAAAATATTTTTTCTTCCAAAACCAGGACTTCTAAAAAAATTCAAAAATTGTTTTAACATTATCCCAAGGATACATAAAAAAAATTACCCATTTCATACTTCATAAAAAATCTCATGAAAGGAATATTTTCTCCCTTTTCTGAATAAGGAATGTTTGAATCATTTTTATTATGCTAAAGGAATGTTATTTTTAAATTATATATAATGCTTAGAATTACCTAATGTCATGAATATAATTTATTTAAATATTAAATGATAATATTAAAATGTTCTTTGAAAGATTATTTTTTCTAATTAGTATGAAAATTAATTTTGTAATGTGATTTTCAATGAAAATAATGTTTTAAATAATTTTTTTTATAGTTTGTAAATAAGAGTGTTATTATCAAATAAAGTCTATTTTGCACAATAAATTTTTTATGTAATCCTTCTAAATCATTCTTCCTTCTAATATGGATTCCACTAACATTATATACTCATTAAGTGAAATATAATAAAATTATACCACACTTATTATTTTATGGATGGTTTATGATCTGTTTGATAGGGGATATAGTGTGTTGATACCATTCATTTTACTCTACATGGAAAATGATTTTATTTATTTATTTTTGAATGTATTTAAATGTTGTATGATAGTTTAAATATAAATATTTATGTGAATTATGTTTCACCCCTTGCATATATTGAATATATTATATTTAGTATGTAATGGATGAGGCCTATTATAGCCCCTCGATGCATCATTATGTCTCATAAAAAAACCTATATTGGGTTTTCACTAAGGTCTTTCCCATTTATATAGGTTTATTGGCACAAGGAATCAATGGTATTATATGTTTTTAAAAATGGAAATGATGGCATGTTTTAGATGTCATACATTTTTATTCCATTATTATTAATTCAATTACTAATTCTCTATGTGATTATTTGATTAATTATAATACCCATTGTTTTCTTTTACTCTTGAGTGATTTTTTTGGATTTGTATTATCATAATTTATCTATGATGTATTATTATCAATATAATGATTTAATGAAATGTGTCTCAGTTTATTTAGCTTTCTAGATTGCTTATGAATTTTTTTTCATCACTTTCACTATAAATATACCCTTACTGTGAATCTGAGGTCAACCATTCTTATGTTATATTTTCTCAAGACATGATTATGTTTTTTTATATTGAAATTTTAGGATAATAAAAGTTGAAAAAGATAATTTTACAAGAAAAGTATTGTAAAATTTTATGTTTTAATAAGTAATGTAAATTTCAAGTAGGTATAATGTTTACCAAGACTACTAATATATTCCTCCATATAGGATGCGATTCATTTTTTATTATTCCAAGGTTATTATGGAGACATTGGTCCTATGCTATTGGGGTATGTGTCACTATAAAAATGAACCTAAAAGCCTTCGTAAATAAATAATTTGGAGTGAATCAATGATTTTTATTGTTTTAATTTTCCTTCATCAATCAAACCTCACCACACATAAAATAAAAATTAGGTCATTAACAACAAACATATAGAATAATGGAAAAATTTATTTATAGGGTTTACTATTCAAAATTATAGGATAATACTTTGAATGATAAATATTTCATCGAGAAAAACCAAACCAATAGTATCAACATATCCTATAAAATGTTATTGGAATATCCATCTACTCATGTTACACATGTCTTTATATTTTTGAGGTATTTCCCAAATAATAAAATAATAAATTTACTTGTCTTTAATATAATAATAATTTCATTAAAAAAACTTTAATTCCATTTATGTTGTTGTAGTGTTCCTTCATTCACTTCTTCTTTAACCATAATATCAAAATATTTTTTATCTCTATATAAAAAATGAATAAGAACATATAATTCACTATTATCACTAACAAATTCCATGATAATTTTTGTAGAGAGATATATATCTTTGACATCCTTTCCAATGCAGGAAACAGCACGTTAATGCATACAAAACATCTTCACTTACTCGCACAACCAAAAAAAATTATATTATAATTTAAATTTGAAATTAATATTTTAAAATATTACTTCCCTAAAATTTTATCAAATAGCATCAATATCTTTCTAATTTTTATTAATCTATTAAAATATGGTCCTAGTTCATTTAAAGCACGAAACCATTTTTACAACATGAATGAGAAGATACAACGTATATTTCTACTGTCTTCAATGAAAATAAATATTCTGCGTATTTTAAAACTTCTTCATAATTTTCTTGATTCATAAAACACATTTTGTGTTGTTTTATACATGATTGGACAAATTTTGAATCATATGTAATTATTTCATTATTTTAAAAAATAATTTTATAATTTCCTAACGTCTCATATAAATCAACATGTAATGATTATTCTTATATGGATACAAATTTTGGATAACTACAGATGGATTGAATCCTCTTACATTGAGCTTCAACCTTACACAGATCTGAATATCCCATCCAAAACACTTACATCAACTGACTAACATTGTAGGGGTCACCTTTTGTTATACAATTTTCTCTTTATATATAACTACATATGATGATGCATACCACTAAATCTAGAATAGATGTTAATCCCTTTACATGGATATAAAATAATTCAAGATACCCTTATTTAAATCATTATGGAATCCAGTAATCTATATTTCCTTTATATGAATCTAGACATATCCACTTATTCAGATTTAACTTCAAATTATATTATTATACTAAATATTTCTAAAAAATAGAATTATCTATAAAATATTCCTTAAACCATAAAAATAACATCATAAAATATATTATGTGATTTTGAACATGATTTACATGTTGAAAAAAATACAACATAAGAATCACAAACATTTCAACAATATCCAATAATTATTCTCAAGAATAATACATACTCTAAATGAAATTATTCTCTTATAAATATCCTTAAGAATTAATCAAATTAAATTCTTTTTGGAAATCATGCTTGATGGGTTTGGATCAATTGAAAATTTTTATTATTTCCTTTAAAATTAAATTTGGATGTCACATGATTTTCAGGTGTGGTTTGAAACTCGACATTGAGTATTTATTTATATAAATATATATTATTATAATGTATTTTTTTTTTGTAATATCATATAATCAGTGTCCCATATGGAGAAACTCGACCATTATAGAGTCTGAAATGCATCTCTAACCAAGGTATTCAATAAGTTTCATTCATATTCGGTTATATGATGATAGACAGTAACAAGATGAGGTATGTAGAATAAAATAAATAGTTAAATAGATTTATTATTTATGTCCATCATCAAATATTTTTCTTATTTATACCACACTATAATGAATCACATGGTTTAGCTTTATATCCAATAAGATTGTGGTGGAGGGTTAGAGGTAGTGATTTTTCTAGTCATTGAAATTGGAGGAAAACACAGGATTTGGAAACACCAAAGAATGAAACGTGAGATTAAGTTCTTCTCCATATAAATTTTTGGTCATTATAAATTTAATAGAGAATATATAATATTCTAGTAAAATAACTATAACAAATTTCATCATTTATGATCAACAAATTCTTAAAATATAGTTTCATTTTTTGAATTTATCCCAAGTCCAATTTTTATTGTAAATTTTTATTAATTCATATTGAATTAATATAGTGTTCATAAAAAATGATATAATTTATACCTACAATTGGAATTGAGAATTAAATATTTTTATTTCTTAAATTCATCATATAACCCCTTTTGTATATGATGATAAAAATGAAAAAACTACCATCATGGTTTCCTTACATTTGTAATTTGTGGATTTCTACCTTCATTCTATATGCATTCAACATTTCCATTTGATTGGTAGGTGGTTGACCCATTACCACATTACTAATTAAGATTATGATTGATTATCAGTTCCATGGTTCATTTAGGATGGTTTAACATTGTGTAATAGGATATGATATTGGATTAAATATGTGGAAATAAATATAATGGATGTCTAGATAATGGTGGGTTCATGAGTTGGAATCTGTGAGAACATAATATTTCCATTAGAGACAGTATCATTATTATATTCTAACAAATGGTGGAATTAATCTTAATTAGGGAAGTTCATTGATATATAAATATATAAGTGTGTATGGAAAATAATTGGTGCATGATTCAATTAATATTCTATAGAGGATGCTTGAATATTGCTATTACATTGAAAAATTTGAGTTTATGAAAATATCCCTATTAAAAAACATATATTTTAGAAGAAAACATTCCATGTAGTACATTTTATATTGCACAAGGGTTTTGTGGGTGTTTTGAATCACAGAGTTGTGTGACTTATGAACAAGAATAAGTTCATAAATGGGGTTTTCATATTCATTTTCAAGGGATTAACATTAATTAAATGGTGTAATATTAAATAGAGATGTTTTAAATAATGAATTTCACATCAACGATTTTTAATAGAAATTGGAAACTATTTTTAACAATGGTTATTGTAAAAACAATGGTTAGAAAAGAGTAATTTTATTTAATCTTTATTGGATTTTCAATGAATATCCAATTAAAAACCCATTAAAGTATATTATGTTCAATGTTAGTTATTAAATAATTTACATTGAAAATAATTTCTTATAAATAAATACTAGTTTCCCAATGTTGAATATATTACCAAAAACATTAAATAGTAGTAATATAATAGCACCTGCAAGACCAATATAATGTATTTACTTAAAGCATTTATTCCAAAAAAATAAATTTAATCTTTGATCTTAATGGAAAAAACCAATATTAAAACCAAAAAATATAGAAACTATAAAATATTCCATAAATACAGTAGTATATATTAGAATCCCAAAAGAATCCAACAACTAAGATTAATTTACTGATAATTTATAAAAATTAGTTATATCCAATGTCTAAGTGTCCTAAACCTATTTTCAGTTTCCATAAATTATATGTACCATTTATGTTTTCCAGTCTATATATATATATATATATTATATTGGTTGTGTTTTTTAAAAAATTAACACATATATGATATAATTTTTATATTATATTTACAAATTAATGGTTAATTTTTCATCAAGTAAATATCATCGTGGTAAAATACTCCCAACATATTTTTCAACTATCAATACACTATCTGTATGGATTGATACTCAAGTTGTTTCATCTATAAAATCTTCTACCATTACCCTAGGTAGTTCTATATCTATCTATTGAAGATATATAATAACCCCAATATAATATATAATACCATATATAACAGTATGATATTGGTGATCCTAGGAATATTATTCATAATTGAGGGAAAGGTGAGGATGAGGTATAGTTATAGGATCTGTATGTAGAGATAGAGGAGTGGGATCTATAGGAGAGTGTGGTAGATTAGGATCTACGACTGATTGAGAAGGAGTTTTATATATATCTAAAAAATATCTCTTTATGTCAGCATGAAATGATCATACTAAAGAACCTCTAAATATATAATCATAGTTGAATCCTCTATTCAATAATCTAAGACATCAATCAATTATTATATTTTATTTTCTATATTTTTTCCATTATGTACATCATTTTTGAATAATATCAAAAAATTAAAAAAAAAATTAATTGAAAAACATTCCTAATATCATCATATTTGGGTTTGGAGTTCTGGGTTTCCAAATTTAGTTACTAATTTATACATTCTACCCTCTGGTGGGAAGAAACCTAGTGTTGTCTTTTCCTCAAGGTATTCCCATGTAGAACATTACAATAAATTATTAGTGAATTATAAAATATAAACAATATAAAATTAATGTTATTTAAACATTTAACATTAATAAGTCATTATAAAACACCCAATTACAATCCCATATTATTTAATAAGATATGTACCCTTTTTATTCATTTTAGAAATCATCCATTTTTTATACATATGTGTTAGGGAAGGATGGTCAATATTTTTTGTCAATAAGAATCAACTCTCAATTTTTGATGTTTTATGTCATCATTTTGTCCTCCAATAATGACTACCCTCTAGAGGATAAATTATGTGAGAATAATTTTTTTTGGATATCCTATTGAGATCATATTAGTTGTTATTAATTAAGGAAAAACAAAAAATATGTTGATTATTCTTAAGAATTTATTTTAAGAATTACATTTCCCATACTAAAAATGAATCTTTTGATATACTTTAAAGAATTTCCACTATGTTTATTCTTTTATAATGGGATATATATGACATGAATTTTGATTATTTATTGTATCATACAAATCATTGGATAGGTTCAATTTATAATCCCTCTATGTCCTATATTTAATAAACATAACATTCTAACATCATTTATATTAATAATTTTACATTTATTCTAATGAAATAAAAAATAACAGATAATAGTAAAAAAAGTAATGATATGTAAACTAATAATAAATTAATTTTCCAATATTTTCATACATAACTAAAATAGTTTTTTCTTCAAAAAAATTATCCAATAATTAATCAAAATGAATTGTTTTTTTATACTATATTACCACAGATCATTTCAATTTGTATGAATTTTCACCTAGGGGATTTCCATTATAATCAAACTAAAATAATATATTTTACTCATTTCAATGAATGACTATAAATTTAGGTAAATATGTGAAACTAAGATTACCTACCCTTGACTATTTATCTAAGCATGTGGTAGTAGAGAGACCAAAATTGTAGGATGAGGAACCTCACTAGTGGTATGTTTATAGTCCTCAAAATATGATCATGGTGACTTTTTTTCATGATCAGATATTATCCTACAATGAAAATTAACAAAAACATTATAATATTCTAAAAGTAACTTATAATGATAAATATAAATTAAAAAAATAAACAAAAAAATATATCCATCTATATATTTTATATGATAAATAAAATTTTAAAATATATCAAACAATTTCTATGTCATTTTAGCCCAATAATCAACACTGGTATAAGGATCCATGTGATTATTTTGTTTTTATATTCTATATCATTGATTGTAATTCCATGAATCTTAGTACAAAAACATAAGGATACATATTGGTTTCTTACTATTATAACCTCTCATCACATTAATATAGTGTAATTTAAAGCAGTTTAGATATATCCATTTAGAGACCATCGAGCAGAAGAATAATTTTTCACAAAAGATCACAAACATGTAGATCACTTAAAATAATGAAACTTTGTGTTCCAAAAAATGGTTCCCCATATTAGTTCTTATATACCACCCTAAAAGAAGTAATTTAATATCCTCTAATATAATAGAAAATAAAAAAACTGATCCATTTGATAGAAAATTAAAAAACTTGTTTTATGGTCATGCCTGAACCGAACAAAAAAACAATTAATTATACTATTTAAGTAAAGATAACTAGATTTTGATATGGAAAGGTAATATTAATTTTAATTTATTTATATAATGATAATATGGAATTTTCATAGTTTATTTAATGCTAATTATAATTTTTTAGGTTATGAAATGGTAAACATTTATTTTAATTTGATCATCCAGGGTAAAAATAAATGTGAACTTGTCAAGTAAGTGTAAAACAAAGTTATGGTTAGGTAAAAACGATAATAAATTGTAAAACTAGATCAAGTAATATTAAAAAATGAAATTATTGCAATGAAATTAACTTAAAGGAAAAATGTTATATATGGGTAAAATTAATGTTATGTAACGCTAATAAAGATATGAAAAGGTAAAACAATTTCAAATCTGGATAAAAATATGGTAGGTAAGGGTATAGCTAAAGATAATGATATCCTTAAGAATATGTAACATAATTATAAAAAATTTAAATATATAATATATTTTTTACAATAAATTAGATTAATTATATAATTTATAAAATAATTGACACATAGAATTAATAACATTGATAACATGCAATAAAAAATTTCGAAAAATAATTGAGGTGTAATTGAAAAATGATAAACATAAAATATAAATAGACTAAAATAATAAAAATAGTATCCTATAACTTGTAGAATTATCATTTAGTTTAATGAAAATTATACTATAATAAAATTATTTTATCACATTAAATATTATATAAACATAAAAAATAATATTTATGAATAAATAATCTTTTATAAAAATATTATATCTACGAAGTTTTAATATATTTTTTAAAAAATATAAACTAAAATTATAATAAAAAAATATGAATTTTGTTGAATTTATTAGAAATAATTTATATAATATATGTAAAAAAATTGTATGGTAAAACAAGGTTTAAATATATGTTAACTGAAATATTAGGATATTACTAAAATATTAGTTTTAGAAATTCTTTCCATGTTACTATTCCTTATATCAAAAATCATGTCCTTTATTTTTTTTCATCAATATCCTTTGATATTCAATCCATGGAAGTGTTGATCTCACATAATTCATCATCATCCTTGATATTTTCATCACTAAAAAATATTTTTCTACATTGAAAAATCATAAACAATAGGATTTTTAAAGGATCATAAATAAAAAAATTAACATGACATTCTCTTATTAAAGATTCATCTATAATTTCCATCCTATTCAGATTTACCTATGTTATACCAAATTGATCATGTTTAACATTTTGTTACATAACCAATTTATAATAAAACATAAGAAATCAAAATTTAATGTATATACTATGCCGTATTTGGCCAATAAATTCATAATATTAACATGAAATAGTGATCAATATTTTTTTCTTTAGTAGTTGAAATATTTCATTCTTCATTGAACAATAATACACTACTATCATGAACTTCACTTCTTTTTTCGAGATATTTGGTATCAAATGTATATCCATGTGGGTCATACCTTAAACATTTTTTGAAAATTAAAAATGTACCATAAAATATCAATTTCAGTGGTTTTGGATCATTTTGTATACCATGTATGGTATCATTATTACATTGTAAAAATGTTTTATATGTTCACTCAATACCTAAATAACTTTTCATTTCGGAAAAAACTACTTGAACACCTTAATATATAATTTTATATATTGATGAGCATAAAATATTGTAGTTTATATGTATAATTATTCATAAATTATTTTTTCTCCTTTTAATGATTTAATTTTCAAGTCACAAATCTTTATTACCTTAAAATTGACTCCTTCGTAGTAAGTGGCAGTGAAACTGATGTACTCCATTGTAGATTTTTGGTTTTTATAGAACTCTAAAACCACCTAAATAATATATTTCTCAATAATATAGGCTTCTAGTCGATATTCATTATGAACATTACCATTAAATTTTTTCATATATATCTCAAAATGATACACCCATAATAAATATATAAGATGAAAAAACTAAATTTAACAATCCAAATAACCCATTAAAGGCACCATTATATAAAAATGATAGGGTAATGTACATTTGATATTAAAAAACTATATATAAAACATCATTAAAAATATTTTTCATTTATTTCAGATCTATCACTTTTATAAATATGTAAATAAAATAATAACAAACCTTTATGAAAGTCATCCAAACATAGATCAGTAATATTCATCAAAATGAAACTTGTATGACCTATTGCTTAATAACATGGAAATCAAGATATTTCATTCCAAATAACATAGAATCATTCATTGATATATTTTATCTACATTTTATCAATAAATATGAGGAACATTTATTCCACAGAGGCATTAGAACAAATTATTTTCTCACTTTTGCATAATATTTGACTATCAAGAAAAAAATTTGTTTGTTTTCCATTAGGAGTAGTATCTAATTCCAAATGTACTTCCATTGAATTTAATTCCAATCATGCATTAAAACTATCCTTTGTCTTTTATAGAATATTGAACAATATTCCAAAAAACTATTATTCATATTCTTCTCAAAATGCAACACATCATTGTTATTTTATATTAAGAGAGACATAATATTGAAGGAAAAAAAATATTGAACAATTCTTAAATTTTTTATTAGTAATAGTATTTTATATCTTTCCATGCGTGTCATTATTTATTTTCACTCTCTCGAAATATTAATCATTTTAAAAACAATTTTTCACGATACATAATTCATTTAAGTCATTGAATTATGTTTCTAATATTTAATTTCAGTGATTCATGAAACTGAATCTTTAATAACCAAGGTAAATTGTTTTCTTCACATTTTGTAGTACACATAATGAAGAACTATTTTCAAAATATGGATAAGATAAATATCCCTTTACACTATTGCAAGATAAATTTCAATTTTTTGGGAATTAATTTACTGAAAACATCATAATAACAATCAATTAAAAATATAACTATTTATAAGAATAGTAGACTTTGATACCATCCACAAATATGTGTTTTAAATCAGTAATAAATGGTAACAAGTAAACACAACTATTGTTTTGAGGTTCTTTTGACCCTGAAATCATTAAACGCAAAAGAATATCTTTTAATTTCTAATGAAATCATTGAGATATGTTTTAAATTAACTAAAAAACATGACATTAAACATGTTTTCAACTAATTATTTAATATGGATTGATTCTATCTATGGACAACCCATTTTCAAGAATTATAAAATTATTTCCAAATTTAGGATATCTTATATAAATTTTATGTAATTATGGACAACCAATGTCACGACCCATCCCCCGTGGCAGGTACCGTGGCATACCCCTAGCATTCCTCCCGATGGCTAGGGGTTGATGACTAGCGTTGAAGGCTTCAACATGCAAGTGGGAGGCATTTACCATGATACCTGTATACATGTGAACTTAGAAACAAATGAACTAGAAACAAAAAGGTACAATGGGAGATCTAATGACCATCTATGGAAATTCCCACCTGATCACTAGAGTAGTGAAGCTACTGGAAGCCAAAGTAGTATTTTATGTTCTCCTGGTCCTACAGAACCATGCCTCGTCTTTGGCCACAAGGTCCACCATCATAACGACGGTCGGCCCCATCTCCCTAAGTTACTCTATCAAAACATCGAACATCATCCCCAGACACAACATTTTTGGGTGATTAACATGAAGGGGTGTGTAACTCAACACTTAGTAGAGGACCCTAAGACCCTCGATGATCTCTTAGAAATCCACTAAGGAAAACACCACAAAAAACTTTGAAGTAAAACACAAATCCATAACCACAATGTAAACCACAAAGCCAAAACGAATAAGTAAACCACAATGACATAACCAAGATGTAAACCACAAAGATTATTTATAGTCCGCTCTACTCAGGTATATGATCAAACATATACCTAGGTCATCTAGATATAATCATATCAGGAGTAAAGAAACATAAGGATCTGACCTTAAATCAATTACCAGGATTTTCATAGAAGGATCAAAAAGTAACTCAAGGATCAAGAGTATATTCTCCATGAGCTGGACATCCATGATGGAACTTGTCTGTGAGATGTACCCCATCAAGTAAAACTCATCCATTCCTAATGGTACATACTAAATGACATGATCCATCAAGAAATTTCTTCTAAAACTATCTCGTGTGCTCAGGATTAGAGGTCGTGTTGTCACAGTCTTGAGCCAGAGGCAAGACCAAGGGAAAACAAATGTGAAGAGGCCCACTCCTTGACATTGCGTTCTGTTGGGGGAGTAATTCTCTAATATAACCCATGATATCACAGTTTCTCCCGTAAGAAGTGGAACACACCTCAGTCCATCAAGGGAGCACTATTTTCTACCTTGGTGTTGATTACATCATGTGAAGTGGCCCGCTCCTCGTAATTGTGTCCTACATTCGAGAGAGCTCCATCTCCCATAAAGGACCTACTCCCCATCGTTACTCAGAGATGGGGCAGTATTACTCCCTTAGTGAAGACCCACACCCTACCTTATATGGGAGTACAACATTGGTATTTTTTTCACTGTGGGGGACTCACACCATAGTATGTTAGGGGATTACCGACCCCAGGAAAGAGAACCCACACCCTAGCATGACAGGGGAGTACCGACTCTTCTGTAACATGGTGTAAAGGGGATCTGCACCCAAAATCGGTAGGGGAGTACAACTTTATGAATAGAGGACTCACACCCTATGAAAGTAGGAGAGTACCCAACTCTGTCACTATATCGTTTTTGTGGGTCCTGCACCCTAGTATGTCTAGGTAGTAGCGAACCTAGGATAGAGGATTGCTGCCCCTACATGGTAGGGGAGTATCGACTTTACCGTAGCACTCCATAATGAGGACCCACACCCTGGGAGGATGAGGGAGTACCTACTCCTAACATAGAGGAACCACACACTACCTGGTATGGGAGTACCTAACTCTAAGAGAGTTACATATGGAGGACCCACGCCCTAGTCCAATAAGGGAGTTCCAACTCCAAAGATAGAATAACCTCTTATGAGGAAAATCATCCCATACCCATGAAGTGGGGAGTCTCATCTCTACCAGATCAATGGAGTAAAGAATACTCTTGCCTTGAGTCCTCAAGGGAGTATCCGTCAAAACTCTCACTCTAAGAAGCACCATTTTATGCTCCTTTGGATATCAGTCGTACTTTAAAATCTATTAACATCGACAAAGAAGTGGAATAATGGACATCCATGTCATAAGGGTTCCAACACGATAGATGGTGCCTCAATTGGTTGCAAGGTATTTAAGTTACAAGCATTTTACTACCGAGGGCCTGGGTGGATTCTTGTTCGATCCAACCCAGTCATACATCAAATTTATATAAAATCCATGTACAGTATTTGAAAAGGACTACCTCGTCCCAAGGATTTTAGTAATATAGACAGTTCATCAAATGGACGTCTGGTTTATGGGAAAAGTCCCTTTTAGCATAACTATGTCAAAATGGGTCTGGGTTCGGTTCGGCCCAGTCGGGCTACCTCGAACTGACCCGGGTTCAACCCCACCTGAGTCAACCTAGCATGCTAGGACTGGGCCGTCCTGGCCCCCATTTGTAGGACGGCCCACTTCTCCCCAGATACAGCAATGCCGTTTACGGCAGCTGCTCACGTTTTCGGGCCCACTGGTCGCGTCCCCCCACATCAAACCGCATGGCAGGTCGACTTCTCATTGTGGTGCCATGTGGGAGTCATGGGACTCCAACGTCATGGCCCATCGCGGTTGAGACATATGCTTCCCAACCAAACCGATGCGGCGCACCTCCTCCTCTGGCCACCGGCCGGGCCGGTGACACATCTCTTCTCTGCCTCTCATGTGGCCAGCGCTGCCATGTGTCACCACTGACTCCTCGGTTGTAGCCTCATCGAGCTTCTGGAAGCACTATGGTGGCCCGTTTTCACAATGTTTGCACCTGCGACCTCTAAGGGATTCCCTATTCACTACAATAGATATGTATATGCCTTTTCATCAATTTCAAAGAGCTGATCACAAGGAATGAACATGAGGAAGGGCTTGGGCCTTGTTCATGTCGGGCCGCACCCTCTATGTTGGAGGATAAGGATAAGGGAGGTTTTTGTGAGTGTTGGTCAAACAAAAATAAAAAAATCCCAACATTGAACCCCCAAAGACACCCTCCTTCATGAATGAGTGACTTGCAGGTCAACCTATTTGTGGGTTGATCAGCATCTGTCATTTTAAAAGAATGAAGAATGGGGAATATCTTTAAAAAAACAAACCCATACCTCTACGGACATTTGATGTTGTGGCATTTGTCCTCGAGGGGGATTAATATGTCGACATCGCATCCCGAATCTAATATTCTAAATGCTTCAAAGGTGGTAAAGATTCACCAGCATTCATCATTATTCACAGGGGTAGATGTTCGTTAGAGGTTCTCTAGAGAATCCTCCAAATTTCTAATCCATTTTTACCCAGCGCATCGATCTATTAATAGGAACACATCACAACGTTCCCATTATGATTCAATGTCGTGTCGTTACCTTGTTTCATTTATAAAACAGAGTCATTATTAAGCAGCATTAAAGAATCATTACGATTTTTGATTAATGAGGAATTTATGAGACTCACTGATGTGCATCATCACTACCGTGTCACTTCCCCAAGCCGTCTTAATCCTCCACTCAAAAGTGTGGATGAAAATAAAATAATTCTATTAAATTATTTTATTATTTTTTTCAAAACGTCCAAAAAATAACATTTCCGCTCAACCCTTTCCGACCCATGTAAAGTCATTTCTAGGAAAATATCTGAATTCTAAATTCAATGGTGCCCTATGATTTGTGAACTGGGAGACATTTCAAAAGATATAAAATCAAGCTCACACATTTACTGAACATAGCTAAAAAATGTTCAGAATTCCATTCTGGTTTCTTCAAACCTCGGAATCACGTGCCGTCAAATTTCATGGTCCTGAGATAATTCCATATAAAAAAAATATTTAATCAGAAATTACAATACATTAAATTCTCCCCACCATTAGAATTTTCATCACCAAAATTCCAAAACCAAAAATTGTGGGAGGAAGTTGGTTCAACAATGGTTTCTACGCTGCTTCGGAGCATGCATCTCAAAGAAACACTTAGATTAACCACTCTAATGTCCAACTCTTTCTAGTTCAACATCATACCACAATAGGAACATGTTTCATTAGCTGCTACTAGAGGTAAAATCCTTATGTACTATGATTCATCAGCAGTCATGGGGTTTAGTAGCTCACCTCCACGCTAACCTCACGAAAATCCTAAAAAGAACCCCACAATCCACATCTGCCCATGGATTCACTGTGCAAAAACCCCCATGGGATTTATGCATTCATGTTTGACGCAAACATGTGGGAGTAATTATGAACAAAACATGGCTTCCCAAGAGTGAACACTAGGTCTTACTAGGCCAATTGACTTCAACATCTAGAGGCCACACAACGGGCCAAAAAATGACACTACCACGCCTATTATTGGCATTTTTACTGAGAATGGATGGTCAGGGACCAATCCAATCTATGAGATAAACTTGTGGACTAACATTTCTACCACTGAACGACTAAAGAAGAACACTTTACAAGAGTCCAAACCATGTTGTATGGGATTCCCTTTCACCACAAGGGAAATACCTTTTCCACCATACGGATATACATCATCGCTTTCCTAGTACTATCTTTCCAGGAATGAATGGTAGAATTCCATACCAAAAATGACATCGTAATGTCTCAATGCCATGATTAAGATATCCAAACCCCAACTCTCATGTCCAAGGGCCAAGTCACACAATTCACATTTGTGTGTGTTCAACGGGTCTCCACCATCAAGAGTCTCCAGTTGTGAGGATCATGTCCACAGTCCAGCCGAACCTCAAAGTCTCTAGTAGGACTCTTGGAAAAAGGAACATCCATCACCTGTGTCTTTTTAGAAAGGAAGAAAAGTAAAAGATATAGTTAATACCATGAACATATCATGGAGCATCTTGGTCATGAGCCATTATTGCATGCAACTATCTTCACCCACATCCTCTAGCTCACTTAGCCTAGTAGGGACCACCCCCTACTGCTCGTCTTGCTCCTCTACCTCACTTCATAACTGGTGGAACACCATGCTCCATGCATTGTCACTACCATGGAAGATCTTATGGAGGATCCCTCACATTAGTGCGGTGGGTTGTTCAATATCTAGGGAGATTCCCCCAACCTTTACATGCATAACTCCACCTCTCCAGTGGTTGATATGCATCTTGGCACTGCTTCTGTGCCACATACCCACATGTCTTTGTCCGGCCATGGGTATTCCTACTACGCTACGATCTCGTCGCCACTCATCTCTTAGATTTATTAGACACCTCTACTCTATGACCTGTGCTATAGTTCACTTCCACTTACTCCTCTACATGGATGCTCTCAACCACTAGGGCTCTTTCCATTACACCAGAACGTGTTGGAATGCTATGAGGTACCACTAATGCCAAGATTTCTAGGAATAGTCCATGATCGAAGGCATAAGACCTAAAGTAATGGTACTGCACCATATCTGTAGAGTAGCGAGAGAGATCCATTAATCTCGTTGAGTACTCTACTACAGTCATTATGCCCAGCCATAGGTGCAGCAGCTCTTGTATGCGTACAGAGAAAAATGTCACCAGAAAGAACTCTTCTCTAAAGAGGCGCTCAAAGTCTGTCCAACAGAGGGTCTCCCTGTTGTGAGTCTGAATCGTCAGACACCACCAACTCCCCACTGGGCCCTGAAGAAAGCTTGTATCCAAGACTACAATCTGGTCGGGCGGTGTCCCGACTTGTCAGGAAACTCCTGTAGCTTCCTCAATCCAAACCTCATCCACCTAAGGATATGTCTATCCACAGAACCTAGGAGGACTCTACCTCTGGAACTCATGTCGTTCACTCAGCCAATGCGCATCCTCACCCAAAATATCTAGAAGCAACGACTACTCAACGGGTGGTGGCATCACTGGATCACCACCTAAAGGTAAATCCCCTATATCAATGCCCTGCAATGAAACCTCCACTCGGGAAATATCATCATAATGATCATGCTATATGTAACGCCCCGACCCCAGTTACCCAGAGTCGGTGCATTATTACATAACATTGGCATGATCACAAGAAAGATCAAATCTCGAAAGACCGATTGGTTTAGTAGCCTTGGAAACACTAGATATATTCATAAGTTTTACATTACATCATAAAATGAAAAACTACTACAACAACATAATGTTTCCACAGTCCACACTATAATCCCCTCATAATATCCCTGCAAGTCACTCATAACTTACATCTTCACATCCTGGGAAAAATAAAACATAGAAAAGGGGTGAGCTCAAATGCCCAGTAAGGATAACAATATAGCGGAACATTCAAAAATAAGCATAAACATTTAAGGCAATGAATTACTAAAACAAAAGCCTTTTAAACTTGAACTTCAACATAGTATGGCAAAAGTAAAATGAAATAATGACATTTACTTGTTCACATGGATATTCTACTAATCGAATAATCACATGCAATAACAATAACCACTTTCATAATGTTGGAATGCATAATTCCAGACTATCATAACCACATAGCCAAGGCCTCGTGCCAAGACTACAAATAAGATTTTGCCAAGGCCTTGTGCCAAGACACTAGTTTGTCTCATGAGACCTACCGATGCATCGAGGATCTATAGCGGGCTCCACCCGTCACATATTAAGTCCAATGCATTCCCATATGAAAAGGTTTAAACATAACATAAACATTCGTATTAAAACTAGCATACGAAATGTCAATAATTTCACCATAAACTATGAATGGTATAAAAATAGCACATCCACAGTCAAACATATCACAAAACCTTCAATACAATATAGAATTTTTGTATCATAATAAATCAACTTCAAATAAGCGTAAAATCCGTCGAAGGATGTTGACATAGATGAAATCAAAACACTTTTTAGAGAAATATCTCTTTCTATTTTTTGAAATCATTTAAGAGTCATATAAAATAAAACATTTTCTTGAAAATATTCTTACAAGCTTGTAAGGGAAGCTTTGACGATTTTAAAACGGCGAAAAATAACTGCACCCGCCGTATAAGTTAAAAAAACATTCTTATCTTAATTCTGTCGAAAAGGTTAAAAAGCACCTTGTTTGGAAAACGACGGAAAGATTCCCTTATAAACCTCTTATAAAAAGTAAAAAAAGGGTATAAATGACTTTAACCCATATTCTTTTAAATATTAAAAAAATTTTGAAATACATTTTGAAGAAACATGGATGTGGATGATAACGAGATCCCAGTAGATTATTACGTATAAACAACCTCGGATAATGAAGAGATTGTGAAATAACCCTTACCTTGTACTTTTCCTTTGTTGGGGTAGGTTAACCTCCTGTATAATGGTGAAATAATTGTTATTAAATTATACAAGAATCATATACATTAATATGATATCATATATGATCTTTTAACATTGCTTTATTAATAATATCTTAGTATTATCGTCGTTTCAGGTGATAATCGATTCGTTCTTCTTAAATGTTTGGTTACGTAAGACATGTTTGTAATGGATAGATTAAATATTATTCATAATAAGAATGATATTAACATTATTTTTAACCCTAAAATGAGAATAAGACTTGAATGGATACGATGGAGGATGGATCTCACCGCGTTCGTGGAGACGGTAGTCCGTACGTACGCACGAACGCTACTTCCATTTAATTTTTATTTTAAAAGAATTGAATCCAAATGATACATAGGTATATTACTATTACAGTATAATATAATATTTTATATATGTTACTTAAGTTCATTAACACCATCCTTTATACGTTCCATGTGTGGTATGAACGAGTCATATCATTTTAAGGGGGCGGTAGTACGCACTTCCTCAAATGAAATTATCGTATATATATACAACATGAAACGAATAATGATATGAAATAAAATGGAATTACAGAAGCTTATATATAAAATATATATCATTAATATCATATTTAATTATAGTTCCATCATAATGGCCACCATGAGAGGCGGTAAGATGTATTTGAACAATCATCGTTTCGTGAGGCGTTAGTTTGCCATCCACAGAAACATTATGTTCATCATCCATTAGATGGATTTGTGTGTATGTGTAGTTTGAATCCTTCTTATAACAACATCCTAGTATATTTATGATACTGGTGTTGTTACAAAAGAAAGGAAATAAAAAGAGTTTGGGGGTTGGAGAAGGAAAATAAATGAAAATAATTTAAGAGAAATCGTTACCTTTAATTTAGGTAACTCACTTTGGTTGGAACCAAAGGACTTCTTGAAATGCTTTCTGCCTAAGGGGAAGCTTCAAGGAGGAGGATAGGGATGTGGGTAGCTTAGTTGGGCAGAGTTTGGATGAGCCAAGTGGCTTGAGAGGTGTGAGGAATGAGTAGAAGTGGTCTCCTTTTATAAGGGAGAGGAGGGGCTCTTTAGGAAAGAGTGAAAGTATTACTTTATAATATAATTATATTCGGTTTATAATGGTCCAAAAATCATTGAGGTCGAAGATAAGATGACTCATATTCTAAATAACATCAACCAATAAGAATTGGACAGGTTTTAGATAATATTTTAATCATTATAATCTTATTTATTTAAATGATTTATTAATGAGGTAAACATTGCATCATTATTGTGTCATTAATAATTTAAATTATTTGATGTCTAAAAATTATAAATAAAATATCATTATGTAGGAAATCTTTTTAGATTTCTAATGAATATTTATAATCGAAAATCCAACATGTATAACCCTATGTAAAAATTATTCTTCTAAAAGATGTAAGCTTATGCCATTTTTATTTTTATTTTAACTTTATTAATATAAAGTGTCCCTACCACATAAAAGTGGCTCCAAGGGGTCCCCAAATTGACCCAAGGATGCTCATGGTCGGGTATGTGTCCACCAATAAGGTTAGGACACGTTTTAGGTTAATTTTGTATTATTATAATATTATTTTTTAACCCTTATTTACCGGATTTACCCTTAACCATGGTAAATAAAATATTTACCACAGTAATTATTCAAAATGTCTAAAAATAAAAGTTACCTATTTACACAATTTGGACATCCTGATTCCAAATATGGAATCCATTTTTCTAAATTCAAAACACATAAGTGGCAGAAATTAATTTAAAATTAATTCCCGCTGTCAAAACAAAAAGCGTGTTTTTAAGAGGTAATAACTATCAAAAGATTGACACTTGTTTATGTTCGGTTTAATTGTAAAATTATGTCCAATGACAAAAATTAAATTAAATGGTAAAAATATATTATAAATATACTTTAAAACCACTCAAATTCACAATTTATCACTATTAATTATTTTGATTAAAAAAGTTGTTTTTAATTAAAATTTAGTAATTTTCACTATTCATCAAAATATAAAAGTTATCCGAAAAGTACCAAAATTTCACCCTAGGCTAATTTCAATATTCCGAATCCAAAAATGAAGTCCCTTTTGAAATATAAAATATATATGATTTCAAAAAGTAGGTATTACTATTCACAACGGCTAGTTTAATTAGTTGTGGTGTGTGTTAGAACTCGAGGTTGCGTACAACACACACTATCGATTATTCGAAGGAAACGTACCGTGGAAGTTTGGGGTGTTACATTCTCCCCTCCTTCAAATAATTGCGTCCTCACAATTTCTAGGGTATTACTGCATAAAAAGACTCGGGTGGTTCTTCATCATAAGTTCCTCGGGTTCCCACGTTGCCTCTTCCATCTTATGATTTCTCCACAAAACTTTTACCAGACGCGTCGTCCGGTTTCTCAGTACTTGTTCTCTTGTATCAAGAATCTTGACGGGCTCTTCACAATAAGACAGATCGGGTTCCAGTTCTAATTCCTCATAGGTGAGTACATGCGTTGGGTCAGGCATGTATTTTCTCAACAGAGATACGTGGAACACATCGTGAACTTTGGAGAGACTTGGCGGCATTGCCAATCGGTAAGCTACAGCCCCAATTCGTTCTAGAATTTCGAAAGGTCCGATGTACCTGGGACTCAATTTACCTTTCTTTCCAAAACATATGACTCCCTTCCACGGAGATTCCTTCAGAAAAACATGATCACCGACTTGAAATTCCAAATCCTTCCTTCGATTATCGGCATAGGTCTTCTGCCTACTTTGAGCTGCTTTGATGTGATTTTGGATTACCTTCACCTTTTCCACCGTTTCCTCCACCAGTTCTGGGCCTACAAGTTTTCTTTCACCAACGCCATCCCAACAGGTTGGTGTACGACATCTCTTTCCGTATAACGCTTCATATGGTGCCATCTGAATACTTGAATGGAAGCTATTGTTATAGGAAAATTCTACCAGTGGTAAATATTGATCCCACATACCCTGAAAGTCAAGTGAGCAAGATCTCAACATGTCTTCTAGGGTTTGAATAGTCCGTTCTGATTGTCCATCTATCTGAGGGTGGTAAGCAGTGCTCAAATGAAGTTCAGTATCCTGGGATTTCTGAATACTTTTCCAGAATCTTGAAGTAAAACGGGGATCACGATCAGAAACAATCGATAGGGGTACTCCATGAAGTCTCACAACTTCATTAATATATAGTCTTGCTAGACGTTCCAGGGGTAGATCTTCTCTTATAGCAAGAAAATGTGCTGACTTGGTAAGACGATCAACAATAACCCATATTGCATCGTTCCTTCTAGGAGTCTTTGGTAGCCCCATGACAAAGTCCATCGTAATATTGTCCCATTTCCACTCCGGTATGGGAAGAGGTTGCATGAATCCTCCAGGCTGTTGCCTTCCAGCTTTCACTTGTTGACAAACCATACATCTTGACACAAAATCAGCAATCTCCCTCTTCATGTTGTCCCACCAAAAATGTTCCTTCAAATCTCTATACATTTTGGTGCTCCCAGGGTGTATTGAGAAATTGGAACTATGAGCATCATCCAGCAATTCCCTTTTTAGATCAGGTATATTGGGGACACAAAGTCTCTTCCCGAATTTCAAAATTCCATCTTCATACACAAAGTCTCTCAATATCCCATCATTCACAGCTTTAATCTTCTTCTGAAATTCTTCATCATCGGTCTGAGAACTCTTAATCCTTTCTAGTAAAGATGGTTTGGCAACCATTTGAAAAAGCATTGATGTTTCACCTTCCCTGGTTATTCCCATGTCCATCTTCACTAGATCCATGAAAATTGGATCCCTTTCAATTCTCATCATGTTCAAAACACCATGGTATTTTCTGCTCAAAGCATCTTCCACCTTGTTTGCTTTCCCTGGGTGGTAGTGTATCGTGCAATCATAATCCTTGAGTAATTCAAGCCATCTCCTTTGCCTCATGTTGAGTTCTTTTTGTGAGAAAATATACTTCAAACTCTTGTGATCAGTATAAATCTCACATTTTTCACCATAGAGGTAGTGCCTCCATATCTTCAAAGCAAAGATTACAGCTGCTAACTCGAGATCATGAGTAGGATAGTTTTGTTCATGAATTTTCAACTGTCGTGATGCATAGGCAATAACTCTATCATTCTGCATAAGGACACAACCAAGTCCTTTCTTTGATGCATCACTATAAATAACGAACCCATCATTCCCCGATGGTAGAGTTAATATAGGAGCATTGACTAATCTTCTCTTCAGTTCTTCGAAACATTCTTCACACTCTTTTGTCCAAACAAATTTAACCCCTTTACGTGTGAGCTTCGTTAATGGGTTAGCCAATCGGGCAAAATTCTGGACGAAACGTCGATAATAACCTGCCAAGCCAATAAAACTACGCACCTCAGTTATACTCGTAGGTGCTGGCCATTCTTGGATTTCTTTGGTCTTAGAAGGATCAACAGAGATTCCATCTTTGGAGACAATATGGCCAAGAAAAGAAATCTCATGAAGCCAGAATTCACACTTGCTAAACTTTCCATATAATTCATGCCTCCTCAGAGTCTTCAAGATAATGCGCAAGTGATTTTCATGATCTTCGTAGGTTTTGGAGTATACCAAGATATCATCAATAAATACCACCACAAATTCATCGAGATACTCCTTGAAAACTCTATTCATCAGATCCATGAATACAGAGGGTGCATTAGTCAATCCAAAAGGCATTATAGTAAACTCGTAATGCCCGTACCTGGTTCGAAATGCTGTCTTCGGAATGTCTTCCTTCTTCACACACAACTGATGGTATCCAGATCGAAGTTCAATCTTTGAAAAGTATTGAGCTCCATGCATTTGGTCAAATAAATCATCAATACGAGGTAGGGGATACTTGTTCTTTATCGTTATAGCATTGATCTCCCTGTAGTCGATACATAACCTCATAGATCCATCTTTATTTTTAACAAAAAGAATAGGGGCTCCCCATGGAGAAACACTAGGGCGAATAAATCCCTTATTACTCAATTCCTCTAGTTGTTTCTTTAGTTCGACTAACTCTACAGTGGCCATTCTGTAAGGGGTCTTCGATATAGGCCTTGATCCAGGAATCAAATCAATGGAAAACTCAACTTCTCGTTCTGGAGGATGTCCAGGTAAATCTTCCGGAAATACATCTACAAATTCTTTCACAACAGGTACATCCTTTATTTGAAAATTCCTTTCCTCACCGATAGTTACTTCATTCTCTTCCTCCCCAATAATTGAATTAAGTTGAGCTACTGGGGGTGGATCTAAATAAGAATTAGGTGGTGACGATTCTGCTCTAAAGATAAGGTGCTCCTTATCATTATCATCAAGAATCGTAACCTCTTTCATCTTACAATAAATCTTCGCATCATAGTCCGAAAGCCAGTCCATACCGAGGATTATATCAAACTCAATCATAGGTATGACGATGAGATCAGCAGATAAAGAAAATTTATGTGCTCTAATGGGGAATGATTCACAAAACTTTGTTGCAATGATATTTCCCTTAGGAGTTTTAACTGACAACTCCCTTATTAAATCAAATTGGAAATATCTAATTTTCTTAGCAAACTGGGAAGATATGAAACAATGCGACGATCCAGAGTCAAATAATGCATTTGCTAAACTTGAGGAAACCATTAAATTACCTGCCACCACGTCTTTTGGAGCTTCTACCTCTGCAGTAGTGATAGCATAAGCCCGGCCTTGATCCCTTGGCCTATTCTGAGGTAAGTTCTCCTGACGCTTAGGACATGCATTTGCATAATGCCCCATCTCCCTGCAATTGTAGCACAGAACGTTGGTATCTTCCTTCTTCCCCTTGCAATCATGAGCTTGGTGGCCTTTTTCACCACACTTGTAACAGACTCCCATTCCCTTCAAACAAGCACCGGGGTGTTTCTTCCCTCATTTACCACAAGATGGATATTCAACCTTTCCTTTCTTCCCCTTATTTCCATTCCCAGATTGATCAGCAGGTCTCTTCTTCTCTTGCTTTGCTTTAAAGTCATAAGACTTAGAGAATTCCTTTTCGGTCTTGATAGCACATGAGACAATGTCTTCGTACGAAGAAAAGGATTGTGAGACTAATGCTCGACGAAGAAATGGTTTTAACCCATCAAAGAAATGATCAATCTTACTTCTTGGGTTGCGAATATAATCTCCAGCATACCTCACTAACCTTGTAAAGTTAGCCTCATACTTTGTGACATTCTCATCCTCCTTTTGTCTCAGACTCAGAAATTGTCTTTCCATATCTTCTCGATGGTCGCGAGGAAAGTATTTTTCTAAAAACAGATCTTTGAACTCCCTCCATTTCATATTTGATACTTCATCGTCTTCCTTCATGTTTTGAATCAATGACCACCATTGATCAGCATCTCCAGTGAGGCGGTAAACTGCCATGTTAACTTTTTCCCTTTCACTCCTCCCCAAAGCCTGAAATATTTTCTCTAGGGAAAATATCCATTGCTCAGCTACTAAGGGATTTGTATTCCCATTGAACGTTGGTGGTTGTTTCCTCATGAATCGATCTAACATTGATCCTCCACGCTGCGGATCAGGGTGCTCCATACGGGTAAGGTTATTATTCATAACCTGAGTAAGTTGTCCCAGTATGGTGATTAGCTGATCAGCACCAGTTGCATCACCAGCCCCACTATAATTATCTTGAGCAGGAGGGAAATCCCTACATGGAGTGCGTGCATTGATACGGTTTCCATTTCTTCCACTAGGTGCCATTTCTAAACAATGGCATAAACTAGATCAGTTTATGAATCAAAATACATAATCCCATACTTATAAAACACTTAACATAAATTGAACTATTTATGGATATAATCCATAATCATAAAAATGTTTTCTTTGAGGAAGTATATACTCATAAACCCTTCATAATGATTTGTAAAGAAAATGGGAGTTATCCTAAGCATATCCCCCGGGAGTGTCGTAACCAAGAGTGCAGCAAGGCCCGTTGTCGTGCACCAGTTCCCGTTCGAGTCTAGCTCAAAGCGGTGTTTTCGGGGTTTACCCCTAGGTACATCTGTGCCAGAGCCGCCTCTACCTGCTCGTATCTAGACAGGGATGTATTGCTCGGAAAACTCACAAAATCTCTACAATACCAAAATTCTAGGAAGTTCTTCTATACTAATCCTCAAAGTTCATCTTAGGTATACGTGCTCTAATCAGAGTTTATCTAAATCTAGCTTCCAAGGTTTGTACTAAACTTCCTCTGATACCAACTGTAACGCCCCGACCCCAGTTACCCAGAGTCGGTGCATTATTACATAACATTGGCATGATCACAAGAAAGATCAAATCTCGAAAGACCGATTGGTTTAGTAGCCTTGGAAACACTAGATATATTCATAAGTTTTACATTACATCATAAAATGAAAAACTACTACAACAACATAATGTTTCCATAGTCCACACTATAATCCCCTCATAATATCCCTGCAGGTCACTCATAACTTACATCATCACATCCTGGGAAAAATAAAACATAGAAAAGGGGTGAGCTCAAATGCCCAGTAAGGATAACAATATAGCGGAACATTCAAAAATAAGCATAAACATTTAAGGCAATGAATTACTAAAACAAAAGCCTTTTAAACTTGAACATCAACATAGTATGGCAAAAGTAAAATGAAATAACGACATTTACTTGTTCACATGGATATTCTACTAATCGAATAATCACATGCAATAACAATAACCACTTTCATAATGTTGGAATGCATAATGCCAGACTATCGTAACCACATAGCCAAGGCCTCGTGCCAAGACTACAAAAAAGATTTTTCCAAGGCCTTGTGACAAGACACTAGTTTGTCTCATGAGACCTACCGATGCATCGAGGAGCTATAGCGGGCTCCACCCGTCACATATTAAGTCCAATGCATTCCCATATGAAAAGGTTTAAACATAGCATAAACATTCTTATTAAAACTAGCATACGAAATGTCAATAATTTCACCATAAACTATGAATGGTATAAAAATAGCACATCCACAGTCAAACATATCACAAAACCTTCAATACAATATAGAAGTTTTGTATCATAATAAATCAACTTCAAATAAGTGTAAAATCCGTCGAAGGATGTTGACATAGATGAAATCAAAACACTTTTTAGAGAAATATCTCTTTCTATTTTTTGAAATCATTTAAGAGTCATATAAAATAAAAAATTTTCTTGAAAATATTCTTACAATCTTGTAATGAAAGCTTTGATGATTTTATAATGGCGAAAAATAACCGCACCCGCCGTATAAGTTAAAAAAAACATTCTTATCTTAATTCTGTCGAAAAGGTTAAAAAGCACCTTGTTTGGAAAATGACGGAAAGATTCCCTTATAAACCTCTTATAAAAAGTCAAACAAGGGTATAAATGACTTTAACCCATATTCTTTTAAATATTAAAAATGTTTTGAAATACATTTTTAAGAAACATGGATGTGGATGATAACGAGATCCCAGTAGATTATTACGTATAAACAACCTCGGATAATGAAGAGATTGTGAAATAACCCTTACCTTGTACTTTTCCTTTGTTGGGGTAGGTTAACCTCCTGTATAATGGTGAAATAATTGTTATTAAATTATACAAGAATCATATACATTAATATGATATCATATATGATCTTTTAACATTGCTTTATTAATAATATCTTAGTATTATCGTCGTTTCAGGTGATAATCGATTCGTTCTTCTTAAATGTTTGGTTACGTAAGAAATGTTTGTAATGGATAGATTAAATATTATTCATAATCAGAATGATATTAACATTATTTTTAACCCTAAAATGAGAATTATACTTGAATGGATACGATGGAGGATGGATCTCACCACGTTCGTGGAGACGGTAGTCCGTACGTACGCACGAACGCTACTTCCATTTAATTTTTATTTTAAAAGAATTGAATCCAAATGATACATAGGTATATTACTATTACAGTATAATATAATATTTTATATATGTTACTTAATTTCATTAACACCATCCTTTATACGTTCCATGTGTGGTATGAACGAGTCATATCATTTTAAGGGGGCGGTAGTCCGCACTTCCTCAAATGAAATTATCGTATGTATATACAACATGAAACGAATAATGATATGAAATAAAATGGAACTACAGAAGCTTATATATAAAATATATATCATTAATATCATATTTAATTACAGTGCCATCATAATGGCCACCATGAGAGGCGGTAAGATGTATTTGAACAATCATCGTTTCGTGAGGCGTTAGTTTGCCATCCACAGAAACATTATGTTCATCATCCATTAGATGGAGTTGTGTGTATGTGTAGTTTGAATCCTTCTTATAACAACATCCTACTATATTGAGGATACTGGTGTTGTTACAAAATAAAGGAAATAAAAAGAGTTTGGGGGTTGGAGAAGGAAAATAAATGAAAATAATTTAAGAGAAATCGTTACCTTTAATTTAGGTAACTCACTTTGGTTGGAACCAAAGGACTTCTTGAAATGCTTTCTGCCTAAGGGGAAGCTTCAAGGAGGAGGAGCGGGATGTGGGGAGCTTAGTTGGGCAGAGTTTGGACGAGCCAAGTGGCTTGAGAGGTGTGAGGAATGAGTAGAAGTGGTCTCCTTTTATAAGGGAGAGGAGGGGCTCTTTAGGAAAGAGTGAAAGTATTACTTTATAATATAATTATATTCGGTTTATAATGGTCCAAAAATCATTGAGGTCGAAGATAAGATGACTCATATTGTAAATAACATCAACCAATAAGAATTGGACAGGTTTTAGATAATATTTTAATCATTATAATCTTATTTATTTAAATGATTTATTAATGAGGTAAACATTGCATCATTATTGTGTCATTAATAATTTAAATTATTTGATGTCTAAAAATTATAAATAAAATATAATTATGTAGGAAATCTTTTTAGATTTCTAATGAATATTTATAATCGAAAATCCAACATGTATAACCCTATGTAAAAATTATTCTTCTAAAAGATGTAAGCTTATGCCATTTTTATTTTTATTTTAACTTTATTAATATAAAGTGTCCCTACCACATACAAGTGGCTCCAAGGGGTCCCCAAATTGACCCAAGGATGCTCATGGTCGGGTATGTGTCCACCAATAAGGTTAGGACATGTTTTAGGTTAATTTTGTATTATTATAATATTATTTTTTAACCCTTATTTACCGGATTTACCCTTAACCATGGTAAATAAAATATTTACCACAGTAATTATTCAAAATGTCTAAAAATAAAAGTTAACTATTTACACAATTTGGACATCCTGATTCCAAATATGGAATCCATTTTTCTAAATTCAAAACACAGAAGTGGCAGAAATTAATTTAAAATTAATTCCCGCTGTCAAAACAAAAAGCGTGTTTTTAAGAGGTAATAACTATCAAAAGATTGACACTTGTTTATGTTCTGTTTAATTGTAAAATTATGTCCAATGACAAAAATTAAATTAAATGGTAAAAATATATTATAAATATACTTTAAAACCACTCAAATACACAATTTATCACTATTAATTATTTTGATTAAAAAATTTGTTTTTAATTAAAATTTAGTAATTTTCACTATTCATCAAAATATAAAAGTTATCCGAAAAGTACCAAAATTTCACCCTAGGCTAATTTCAATATTCCGAATCCAAAAATGAAGTCCCTTTTGAAATATAAAATATATATGATTTCAAAAAGTAGGTATTACTATTCACAACGGCTAGTTTAATTAGTTGTGGTGTGTGTGAGAACTCGAGGTTGCGTACAACACACGCTATCGATTATTCGAAGGAAACGTACCGTGGAAGTTTGGGGTGTTACACAATAAAATCCTACATGGATGTCATCTTGGAATCATACTGAAATGATTTATGATGAATCACGGTTAGAAGTATTTCAGGAGAGCTGACGCGAGAAGGAATATGTAAATCACAACCATCAATACAAGATGCATATTCCATTTATTTTCCTACATCCAATGTTTCCATGTACCGAGTCAGGAAATAGTTGTTCAAAATCATGGTGTATGGATACGTTGGATTCTGCACAAACCCTGGAGTCCCTGGCCTAAAATCTGAACATAAAACACTTAACACTGTTACACACATAAAAAAATAGATCCTTGATTATTTAGGTAGAACCAACAACAATCGATACCAATTTTTCACAAACAATCCCTCAGGGACCATTCCGTGACATACCCAAAGCCCACCACCTGAAGGCCAGGGTTTGGAAACTAGCGTCGAAGGTGACAACCTCTAATTTGGAGGCATTTTCCTGGATACCTGTACACATGAGCACTCAGAAAACAAATCCACAATCTTAATGGAGACCACTATGTAATCATAAACTAGAGTACAACATCAAGTAAATCACTGAGTGGTAAAACTAAGCTAGAATACAATCCAAACAAAAGAACATGAAACAACAAGGTACAATGGGAGCACCGATGGCCATCTGCGAAAAATCGAACCTGATCACTAGAGTAGTGAAGCTACTAGAATCCGAATTAGTATGTCATATCTTCCTGGTCTTACTATGCCACACCTGGTCCTATGACACCATGCCCGCCGTTGTAACGCCTATCAGTCTCGTATCCCTGAGCACCTCTACAGAAACATCAAACGTCTGCACCAAAAACAACATGTGTCGGCCAAGCCAGTGTAGGGGTGAGTAACTCAATACTTAGTAGGGGACCCCAAGACACTCAATGGTATCTCATAATTCCACAATGGAGAACACCAAAAATCAACCACGAATTTAACCACAATGTAATCCACAAATCTTAAACCATAAAGCAAACCAAAAATCCAAAACTACAAAGTAAACCACAACTATTATTCATTGTCATCTCTACATAGGTATATTCCTTTACATATACCTATGTCATCCTGATGTACTCGTTTCATCCAAAATGAAACATAAGTCTCCGACCTGAAATCCATTACAACGATTTCCAAATAATGATGAAATTGTAACTCAAGGATCTGGAGTACATGCTCCATGAAATGGCCATCCCTAATAGAACTCGTCTAAGAGATGTACCCCATTAGGTACAACTCATCCCTTTATAATGGTATGTATGAAAGGACATGATCCTTTGGGAAAATTTTTCTTCAACTGCCTCTAGTTCCCATCACTAGAGGTCATGCTATCACGGTCTTGCACCTGAGGCAAGACTAAGGGAAAACAAGTGAAGAGGTCCACTCCTCGACACTATGTTTAATTGGGGGATCAAAACTCCGATTTAACCCATGATATCTTAGTCTCTCCCATAAGAATTGTTGAGTCAATAAGGTTTTCTTTATGACTTTTCCATTCCTTCTTGTTTTGAAAATCAAAAACACCTTTCTTTAAGAAAATCGCTTTTATAAGGAATATTTCTTTTATAAGGAAAATCGCTTTTGTAAGAAAAATTATCCTTATCATATTTTCATCCATATTTTTCTTAAGTATAAGATTCGGATTCATTTCTATATTCTCAGAATTGTTTGAAACTTTGAAATGATGTATTCTGTTTTAGGATCCGAATTCTGGATAAGAACTATAATAAAGTTTCACTCCGAAATCCAGAATGAAAACTGTGATAAAGTATCATTCCGAATTCTGGATACGAACACTAATTAAGTTCTTCTCCAGATTCAGGATACGAATCCTTATGAAGTTCGACATTGAATTCTCATTACGAATTATAATGACGAATTCTCATTAGGAATTCTTAAGATGAATTATCAATACGAATTCAAATGACGAATTCTCATTACGAATTCTTAAGATGAAATCTCGTTATGAATTCTGATGATGAATTCCCATTAAAAATTCTGATGAGGAATTCTCACTACAAATTCTGATGTTGAATTCTCATTCCGAATTCTCATTCCGAAATCTAATTCCGAATTCACCTATTAAATAGAATCTGATCATCTTTGTTTTATACACTCCTAATTTATTTAAACTCCAAAAATTATTTTGGTTAGACTCCAAACATTCATTTTTCTTACTATTTTATAATTTGTTTACTCTTTAATATATATTTTTTCACTCCGAACTTTCACTCTGAATATTCACTCCGAACTTTTGGGTTAAGACTTAAAACGATGTCGTACATTCTGTTACACTTGTTTTTTTATAAAACGATGTCGTGTATTCTGTTATGAACTAACCGTTGGTTAAGTTACACATGTACAGGTCCCTCCGATTTTTAAGGAATATTTGACAGTTGGAAAGGAGGCCGACCTTACCTATAAATAGGAGCTCATTTGAAAGAGCTCAGTGATGGAAAGGTTGAAGTGCTGAAAGGTTGACTGATCTTCGACTCATGTGATTACATGCTTGAAGTGATTTCTAGAGAGAGAGGCTCTTATTAACTCTCAAAGATTTTTGCGACTCCGAATGTTGGTGATTACATTCGAGGACTTCCGTGGATAAGAAGATAGAGGTTTCCAACACCTTGAAGTTGAGGGCTTCCTTGCTGAGGAAGACAGAGGTGGCCAACTACCTAGAAGTTGATGGCTTGCGGGGATAGCAATACAGAGACTCTGATCTTCGTATCGAGGGCTTACCCTGGTGTGGGTAATACAGACTTGCTTGAAAGTATAAATCAAGGGACCTTTTTCCAAGGTTGTTGGATACCCTTCTCTTTGGGTTAAAAGACTTATATCTTGTTACTTGTAGTTTACTACTTGTTTATTTCCGCTGCATTTTGTATTATAAGGAATGTATAACTTTCTTATACTTCCTTACTTGTACTCTGTTTCATTTAGATTTTATACGCTTTAAGGTAGAATCTAATATTGTAAACTTTTGTTATGATTCAATTTCCGAAACCATATTTCTGAAACCTACTTTCGGAATCTCTTTCCAAGTTTTCATTTGGTATTAGAGGTGTTGTGAATTTGATTAAGTTTAACTTTGTTAAACGTAGCCCTTTCCTTTGCTTAAGGAAAACATAGTTAATTGTAACTAACTTTAAAGGTTCCAAAGGAATTTTTAAAGTATACAATTCACCCCCTCTTGTATATTGAGCATCTACATCATTATTTCGATCCTACAATTTGTATCAGAGGAGGTCTCTGAAATACTTGTACTCACGTATAAGTTTTTCTTGCTCGCTTTATCATTCCAAACATTCCCATTCTGAACTTTCTCATTCCGAAATTTGTTATTACGAATCTTTTCTACTAACAAGTTTGTGTGCCGAAGGTTATTTTAAGTATGGCAGGAATTAATGTTGGTTCTATTGATAATATAAATCCTACAAGACCACAAATATTTGATGGTAATGACTATGAATACTGGAGAGATCGAATGAAGACTTTCGTTATCAATACTGGAGTAGACAACTTTGTTAGGCTCACTGGTGATTATAAAATTCCTGACAAGGAAGTTAGAACTTTTACTAACCAGGAAAATCAAGAATATCAACTCAACTATAAGGTACGCAATACTCTACTTTGTTCAATGACTAGAAATATATATATCCAAATTTCTTCTTGTGAAGCAGCTAATTGTATCTGGAAGAAGTTAGAGGTTACACACTTTGGGACTTCTAAAGTGATTGAGACTAGGAGAGCTATGCTTAGAGCTGAATATCATGGTTTCAACTTTCCTTATGGTGAACCAATCTGTAAAGTTCAACAGAGATTTATGACTATCGTCAATAGTCTACAGTCTATGGGAGAAAAAGGCTTAGATGATGAAGCTCTTGTGGATAAGATAATTGATATCATTCCTAATGAGTTGGAATCCAAAATAACTGCTATAGATGAGAATAGGAAGGTTACTCGAATTTCTCTTGATGAGTTATTTGGAACTCTTCTACAACATGAAACCAGAATGAAGAGAGATGCTGACAACATCAAAAATAAAAATGGAAATAGTACCACTGCTTTTATAACAACATGAAATCAGATGAAAGATAAGACTCCTGAGATAGTAACCAGATCCAAGTCTAATAAAGTTATTTTCCAATATGAATCTAGTGAGACTGAAATATCATAAAATGAATTAGCAAATCTTTCTCGAAGGATGAACAAGATAGCTGGTCAGAGAAATTTCCAATCCAAGTATAAGAAAAAGGAAAGGAAAGATAAGAAAGATGCAGAAGTCACATACTATGAATGAAAGAGAGCTGGACATATTAGCCTAGATTGCCCTATGCTCAAAAATAATGAAAGGAAAGAAAGTCATTAAGATAGGAACAGAAAGAAGTATTATAAAGCCAAAGCTAAGAAAGTTCTGAAATCTAATGACACCTGGAGTGCCAGTGGTGGTGACTCTTCCGATGAATCATTTGATTATGAAACTTCAGAACAGAAGAATCTTGGTCTTATAGCTAGATTACTTATTGATAATCATTTTTTCATGGCTAAGGTACGAAATACTGAGTCATTGACCAATTTTTCTTTCAATTCAAATGATAGTAAGTATTATAACACTTCTGATAAAGAATCTTCTTCTGATGAAGAAAATACTTTACCTACTTATGAAGAAGTCTCTAAGTTTACTAAACTTCTTGAGATTGATAATTCTAAACTCAACAAGAAACTTGATAAGGAAATCTCTAGGAATTCTATTCTTACAAAATAAATATCTGATCTTTCTAAATATCTTGATAGGAAAAATGATGATTTTGAAAGTATTTCAAAAAATATTGAGGAAGTAAGTTCTGAGAAGAACAAACTTTCTAAATAATTAGAAAAAGTAATTTCTAAGAAAAATGTTTTCGAGCCTAGCTCTAGTTCTAAAACTAATGATTTTGAGGATAAAAACATGGTTATAAAACTCAAGTCCGAAATTTGTTCCTTAAAGAAGTGTTTATAAAACTTTACCCATGGTAAGGAAAATTTTGATAAAATGTATTCCCAAATATGACCTTTAAGAAATAAATCTGGATTTGGATATACCCATGCAAAACCAATTTTCAGTAACAATTATTTTGTTCCTCAAAGTGCCCCATTTTGTACCAAGTGTCAATGTGGTGGTCACTGGGCAAAGAATTGTTCCTTAAACAAAACCAAATCTCTAGGATTTCACAAAGCAAACTTTTCTAAGAAGATGTGGGTTCCTAAAATTTTGTTATCTAGTAATCTCGTATCCAAACAAGTTTGGATTCCGAAAGTCTAATTCTCTTCTTGATTTCAGGAAAATAAAGAGAGTACTAGCAACAATACATGGTACATAGATAGTGGATGTTCCCGGCACATGACTAGTAACAAAAGCTATTTTGAAAATATTATCAAAACGAAAGGTGGAAATGTAACCTTCGGAGATAATGCTAAGGGAGATATTTTTGGTATTGGGAATAATGTTCTTCTTGGTAAAACCTTGATTTCAAATGTTCTTTTTGTTAAGGGTCTTAAGCACAACCTCATTAGCATAAGTTAGTTATGTGATGAAGGTTACCTTGTGAATTTTAGGAATGATAAGTGATTAGTTCACAATTCCAAGGAAGAATTTATTCTCTCAGTGAATAGGAAAGAGAATGTTTACACCTTGAATCTAGAAGACCTTATATTCCAAGATTTACCATGCCTAAGTGAAATGGAAGATCATTCCTGGTTATGGCATAGAAGACTAGGTCACTGTAAGCATAGAAACCTATGTAAACTCTCTAAGAAGAAACTAGTTAAGGATCTACCGAAGCTTATATTTGATTCTTCTAAAGTTTGTGATCCTTGTCAATATGGAAAGCAACATAAATCTAGTTTTAAATCAATCGGTGAAGTCTCAACAACTGATGCATTATAGTTAGTGAAAATGGATCTTTTTGGTCCAACACAAACTGGAAGTATTGGAGGCAAATACTATGTGTTTGTTCAAGTTGATGATTACACTAGATTTACTTGGGACTATTTTCTAGCAAAGAAGTCTGAAGCTTTTTCATATTTCAAAAGTTTCAGAGATCAAGTTAAAAATGAGAAAAACCTTTCATTGAAAACTATTCATAGTGATCATGGAGGAGAATTTCAAAATTCTGATTTTGAAACTTTTTGAAGTAGAAAAGGTATTACTCACAATTTTTCAGCACCTAGAACTCCTCAACAAAATGGTGTAGTTGAAAGAAGAAATAGAATTCTTCAAGAAATAACTAGAACCATGTTGAGTGAATATTCTATAGCTAGACATTTCTGGGCTGAAGCTGTAAGTACTGCTTGCTATACTATAAATCGAGTTTTGATTAGACTTTTTCTTAATAAAACCCCTTATGAGTTATGGAATGGTAGAAAACCAAGTCTATTCTACTTCAAGGTTTTTGGTTGGAAAGTATTCATTCTGAATACTAAAGATAACTTACATAAATTCGCACCAAAATCTGATGAAGGAATTTTCTTAGGTTATTCCACAACATCTAAGGCTTATAGAGTTTTCAATAAAAACACTTGTACCATTGAAAAACAGTACATGTAAAATTTGATGAGTCTGGTCCTTTTGTTTTTAAACAATCCCAGCCCGCATCCTCGGATGTGTTTTCAAAAACTGATTATCAACCTTTGATAGAAGAACCTTCTGATAAGGATAATGTTCAAGAAGATATTCCTGAAACATTTACCCCAGAAGACTTTCTACCCTATGTTGATGAACAGGCATTTCAAAACCCAAATCAGGCATTTCTTAAGAACCATCCCAGTGATAATATCATTGGTGATGTAAATCAACCTGTAAGGACTAGAAGTTCCTTAAGAAATGAAGTAGAACATCTAACATTTCTTTCCCAATTAGAACCTAAAGTCACTGATGAAGCTTTAGGTGAAGATGATTGGATCAAAGCCATGCATGATGAACTAAATGAATTCGAAAGGAATAAAGTCTGGACTTTGGTTGAAAGACCTAAGCAAACTTCTATAATTGGAGTCAAATGGGTTTTCAGAAATAAATGTGATGAAAATGGAGTCATAGTAAGAAATAAAGCTAGACTTGTGGCTAAAGGCTATAATCAGCAAGAGGGAATAGACTATGAAGAAACCTATGCTCTAGTAGCTAGACTTGAATCTATCCGTATTCTACTTGCTTTTGCAGCATTCTTTAATTTCAAACTTTTCCAAATGGATGTGAAATGTGTTTTTCTTAACAGTTATGTTCAAGAGGATGTTTTTGTTGAACAACCTCCTGGATTTGAAGATACAAAACATCCTGATTATGTTTTTAGACTTACTAAAGCTATGTATGGCCTTAAACAATCCCCACGAGCATGTTATGATAGACTTACTGGATTTTTTCTTCAAAATAACAATGTTAAGGGAAATGCAGATCCAAACATTTTTATAAATAAAGATAAGAAAAATGTTTTGATTGTTCAAATTTATGTTGATGACATCATATTTGGTTCAACTCAGCAATCTTTGACTGACTCCTTTGCAAGTCTAATGAAATCTGAGTTTGAAATGAGTATGATGGGTGAGTTAACATTTTTCCTTGGTTTTCAAATTTCTCAAAAACCAGAAGGAACCTACATATCTCAACATAAGTATATTAAAGATCTTCTTAAAAAATATGGTTATGACAACACTAAGAGTATAAATACTCCTATTGGTACCTCAAACTCTTTAGATCTTGATGATGCTAGGAAACTAGTAGATCAAACATCTTTTATAGGTATTATAGGGAGACTACTATACTTAACAGCTAGTCGACTGGACATAATGTTTTCAGTATGCTTATGTGCAAGATATCAATCCAATCCTAAGGAATCTCACTTAAAGGCAGTAAAAAGAATTTTTCGCTACCTTAAGGGAAACATGGATCTAGGATTATTTTATACTTCGGGAAATGATTTTATCCTAAAAATATTTTTTGATGCTGACTTTGGTGGATGTAGAATGGATAGAAAAAGTACATCTGGAACTTGTCATTCCTAAGGAGATTCATTAGTTTCTTGGTCCTGTAAGAAGTAACATTCTGTAGCACTCTCCACTGCTGAAGCAGAATATGTAGCAGCTGGAAGTTGTTGTGCTCAAGTGGTGTGGATGCAACACACACTCACAGACTATGGCTTGAGTTTTAATAAAACTCAAATTTTGTGTGATAACACAAGTTCCATTGCCCTTAGTAAGAACCCTGCACATCATTCCCGTGAAAAACACATAGATATTAGGCATCACTTTCTTAGGGATCACACACGTAAAGGAGATATTATTCTTCAATTTATCGGAACACAAGATCAACTTGCTGATATTTTCACAAAATCATTGCCTTCTGATAGATTTGAATATATTAAACAGAAGTTAGTAATGATAACCATAATGTAATCTTTCTTAATTAACTTTCTGTGAAAAAAAATTTCTCCTTACAGCAATAAACTTCTTTTCATAGGGGGAGTACATTTGATTGTTAGATTAACAAAGTTTTTCAAAATTTGTTTTCAAACCATTCGGAACTAAATTTCTGGAATGGAATTTCTGGAACTAAAATTTCCATAATGGATATGTTCATGTAGAAGACTTCTGGAATCATTGACTTCGTATTGAACACTTCCGGAATGGAAAATTTCGTACTCGTATTTTCATAACGAGATTTTTGTACCGAATCTTTCATAATAATTTTTTCGTTTTCAAATTTTGTAATGAAATTTTCGTACTGAGTTTTTCTTACTGAGTTTGTTTTTCGTAGTGAGTTTTCTAAATTTTGTCTTTTCGTAATAGATATTTTTTCGAAGTTTTCGTAAGAACGTTACCAATTACGAATAATCTTCCTAAGCCAATCCGAAAGGTATGATTTCCTTACTCATGTTTTCGTAATCATACTTTACTTGCTGGCATTTTCTTATATTTTGTTTTTGGATTATAATTTTCTCAATTCTTTGTTTTAATAAAAACCTCAAAAGATCAGATTTAAGAGAATTGGATTTCGACCATCAGATCTGATCTCAGCTTATCACAACCGATCGATCAACCGTGGAAGTTGAACCGTTTTTTCGTTGCCTATATAAAGGGGACCCCAAACAGTTGTCCCACATCGGTTTTCAAGATCCAGCGTCGTGAATCTCTACCTCTCTGTTTTAAGACTGTTCTGAACTTCAGATTTCTCCGTTCCGAACTTCTTAGAGGTCTTCAGATCCGAATGTCTGTGGAAGTATCTTCTCAAGACATGTCTTCCTCTAAGCCGATTTCGAAGTGGTTAGTATATAGAGAGAGACTGGTTCATCCAGATTTCTTCAACAAGTATGACTCTCTTATTTCCAATAATATTAAGCTAAATGGTTGGGAAGATGTTGCGGTGTCAAAACTCGGGAATCATGATGAAGTGTATTCAGATTTTCTTATAGAGTTTTATGAGACACTCTCCTTTCTTAAGGAAGATGGAAGAGAAAGTTGTCTTTTAAGTCTTATGGTAAGACTTATAAGCTTTCATATGCCAAGGCAGCTAGGTTGGTAGAGATGAATAATGAAGGTGAAGCTGAATTTATATCTCATGTGTTGCCGGATTCAAAAGGTAGCTTCAACAAGGAAAAATCTTTAGAAACTCTCGGACTGGCAGATGACAAGGCTCCGAAGATTGCTTCTCTATCTACAAATTTCCGGATTCTAGAGTTATGGGTACAAGGTTTTATTGTACCGAGAAAGGGTGACAAGGATAGTTTGAAGAAGTGTGAGATTTATATCCTAGATTTTCTGATAAATCTGAGGTTGTTTAATTTGATGAAGCACATTCTTATCACTCATGAGAATGTGAAGAAAGGAAATCTGAGAGCTCAGATTATAATGTATCCAGCAATCCTCTTGAAGATGATAGTTCGGTGCCTTGAGTCTTTCAAGGAGTCTTGCAAGTCTAAGCCAAGAGTTTGCAAGATTATGCTGCTGAGTGATGGTACACTTAAAAGAATGGATGTAGCTTTTGACAAGAAGACTGGTCAGTTTGTTGATTCACCTGCTCAAGAAGAAACAGTTCCGAAAGTTACTGATCCGGAATCCTCTAAGCCAGTGAGGAAGAGAAAGATGAAAGAAGTTGAAGTTGAAACAGAGAATCCCAAGTCTAACGAAGTTCATTCCGCACCTCCAAAACCAAATAAGAATAAAGCTTACCCAGATGAGGTAGTTGCTAAATGGAGGGAGATCAAAGAAAAAAAGAGTGCAAGGGGAGCCTCAGTTTGGCTTAGACCCTGCGGAGGCTAAGGCCTTGAAGGAAAGAACTGCGGATGAGCTCGAAAAACAAGCAAAAGAAAAGAATCTCAAGAAGAAGATGACTTTAGCAGAGGTAGCTTAGGAATTGTTGAAGTTCAATGAGATTGTTTCAGCAAATATTCCTGTTACAAGATCCTTTTCCTTGGACTCTCTTCCTGAGACTCCAGGAAGAAATTTCGTCGCTCCGGAAGAAGCTGTTGCTAATACTGCAGAGGAAGTAAAGAAAATTGAGCGAGTGGAAGAAGAAGAAGTTGTAGCTGAAGGAAGTGGTGAAACTAGAGATTTTTTAAAACAAGTAAATGATTATAAGGGAACTCCTTCGGAACATTTGTCGCTCCGAACTTCAGAAGCTGAATCTTCGAAATTAGTCACTCCTGGAAACGATGAGCAGCAAGGAGAAGAAGAAGTAGCTTATCATGCAGAAGAAGAACAAATTCTACATGATGTTTCTCAAATGGAGAATGTAGAGGTTGGTGCTCAGAAAGTTTCTGATGAGGAAGACCATATTGTTCAAGTTTCTGATAGTGAAAAGAAAACTCCGGAACAAGATTCTATTTCGAAAAGAGACAAGGGAAAGAAAATTATTGCTGATACTCCGAGCTCAGTAGTGGTGAAGAGAAAGGAAGTTGGTAGTTCTTCAAAGAGAAAGCTTGACCAAGTTGAAGAAGAAAATTCTCCAAGCAGAGTCTCGGATTTGGAGTCCTCTTCGTTGGGGCATGATTTTGTTGTTCAGTCTTTAAAGAAGCTGGTAGGTTCTATTCCGACTTTCTCAAGCATTAATTCAAGATGTCAGATGCTTCAACATGCTTTGAATCAGAAATCAGACTCCGTATCTATGGTTATGGAAAAGTGTATTGAAATAGAGGTTCAGTTCAAAACGTTCTTTGTCAGCTATGAAGCCCATAGAAAATCTTTCAAGAGGATGAAAAATTGGTCGAGGAAAACTGTAGAAGATATGAGACTCTTGGATGAATTTCAAGACAATGTTAAAGATGCTTTTGAGACTGAGGACAGGAAAATAAATGAGCTGACTTATTCCTTTGAAGAGAAGCTGACCGATGAAAATAACATCCGGATTCAAGAAGTCAGATATCTGAATGGGAAGCTGAATTCCGTTTCTCAAAACTGGAAGTTTGAAAGGGATCATCGGGTTGAGTTTGAAGAAAAGATGAAGGCTCAGGAAGAAAATCTTAAAGCCCAGGAAGAAAAGCTTAAAGCTCAGCAAGAAAAATTTGAAGCTCAATATGCAAGAATAGTGGTCTTAGAGAAGCAAGCTGAAAAAAATCATTAAGACTTAAAGAAGATAAAGACTATTCTAAAAGGTCTCATGGCGAAGGAGAAAGATCCCAAATAGACAGATCCAATCTTTTGTTGTACCTTAACTCTTTTTTTGTTGAAATTTTCAAACTTAACAAAAATTGTGCTTGTCAATTTTTTTTGTTACTACTAATTTTTTCAGGTACATTGTTATATTTCCCATTCCCTCGAATTCTTTTTGAAAATCACAAAGGGGGAGAAGGAAAAGATCCTTAAGAAAAAACAAACTCCAAAAGAGTTTATCTAAGGGGGAGTTTCTCATTAAAGAAGGAATTATTATTCATAATGAAATATCATTCCGGAAATCTAGAATACGATCCTTAGAGTTTCAAAGCCTGAGGGGAGATAGTCGTATTCATCTACACCCATAAGCAAAGGGAGATAAGCCTTAATGTTTTCATTCTTCTTAGAATTTCTTTTTCGTAAGGATGTTTGTGCTTTCCAAAAAGGGGGAGATTGTTGATTCCATAAGGTTTTCCTTATGACTTTTCCATTCCTTCTTGTTTTGAAAATCACAAACACCTTTCTTTAAAAAAATCTCTTTTATAAGGAAAATTACTTTTATAAGGAAAATCACTTTTGTAAGAAAAAATATCCTTATCATATTTTCATCCATATTTTTCTTAAGTATAAGATTCGGATTCATTTCTATATTATCATAATTGTTTGAAACATTGATATGAATTATTCTGTTTTAGGATCCGAATTCTGGATAAGAACTGTAATAATGTTTCACTCTGAAATACAGAATGAAAACTGTGATAAAGTTTCATTCCGAATTCTGGATACGAACTCTAATTAAGTTCTTCTCCAGATTCAGGAAACGAATCCTTATGAAGTTCGACATTGAATTCTCATTACGAATTCTAATGACGAATTCTCATTAAAAATTCTTAAGATGAATTCTCAATACGAATTCTAATGACGAATTCTCATTACGAATTCTTAAGATGAAATCTCATTATGAATTCTGATGATGAATTCCCATTACGAATTCTGATGAGGAATTCTCACTACGAATTCTGATGATGAATTCTCATTCCGAATTATCATTTCGAATTCACCTATTAAACAGAATCTGATAATCTTTGTTTTATACAATCCGAATTTATTTAGACTCCGAAAATTATTTTGGTTAGACTCCAAACTTTCATTTTGCTTATACTTTTATAATTTGTTTACTCTTTAATATATATTTTTTCACTTCGAACTTTCACTCCAAATCTTCACTCCAAACTTTTGTGGTAAGACTTAAAATGATGTCGTACATTCTGTTACACTTGTTTTGTTATAAAACGATGTCGTGTATTCTGTTATGAACTAAACGTTGGTTAAGTTACACGTGTACAGGTCCTTCTGATTTTGAAGGAAAATTTGACCATTGGAAAGGAGGCCGACCTTACCTATAAATAGGAGCTCATTTGAAAGAGCTCAGTGCCGGAAAGGCTGAAGTGCTGAAAGGATGACTGATCTTCGACTCATGTGATTACATGCTTGAAGTGATTTCTAGAAAGAGAGGCTCTTATTAACTCTCAAAGCTTTGTGCGACTCCGAATGTTGGTGATTACATTCGAGGACTTCCGGGATTAGGAAGACAGAGGTTTCCAACACCTTGAAGTTAAGGGCTTCTTTGCTGAGGAAGACAGAGGTGGCCAACTACCTAGAAGTTGAGGGCTTGCGGGGATAGCAAGACAGAGACTCCGATCTTCGTATCGAGGGCTTACCCTGGTGTGGGTAAGACAGACTTGCTTGAAAGTATAAATCAAGGGACCTTTATCCACGGTTGTTGGATACCCTCCTCTTTGGGTTAAAAGACTTATATCTTGTTACTTGTAGTTTTACTAATTTTTTATTTCTGCTATATTTTGTACTATAAGGAATGTATAACTTTCTTATACTTCCTTACTTGTACTCTGTTTCATTTAGATTCTATACGCTTTAAGGTAGAATCTCATATTGTAATCTTTTGTTAAGTTTCAATTTCCGGAACCATATTTTCAGAACCTACTTTCGGAATCTCTTTGAAAGTTTTCATTTGGTATTAGAGGTGTTGTGAATTTTCTTAAGTTTAACTTTGTTAAACTTAGCCCTTTCCTTTGCTTAAGGAAAACCTAGTTAATCGTAACTAACTTTAAAGGTTCCAAAGGAATTTTTAAAGTATAAAATTCACCCCCCCCCCCCTCTTATATATTGAGCATCTGCATCATTATTTCGATCCTACAAGAAGTGTCTTGCACCTCAGTCTATCGAGGGAGCACTAACTTCTACCTTGCTATTAATTAAATAAATTGGAGGTTCCCACTCCTCTTAATTGTGTCCTATAGTCGCGGGAGATCAAACACCCTTGAAGGAACCACACCCCATCAATAATCTAAGATGGGGGAGTACATCCTCATAAGTGAGGCCACGTAACCTACCTGGTCGGGGAGTATGACTCTAGTATTTTGTTCACCATGGGGGACATACGCCCAATTATGTTAGGGGAGTACCAACACAAATCTAGAGGACCCATACCCTGTCATGGCAGGGGAGTACCGAATCTACTAAAACAAGGTGAAAAGAGGACATCTACCCTGAATTGGAAAGGGAGTACAACTCGGTGACAAGAGGACCCGTGCTCTACCAAAGTAGGGGAGTAACCGACTATGTCACAATATTTGATGTGGGGAACCCACAACCTATTACGTCAGGGGAGTAAAAACCCCATGATTGAGGACCCATGCCTTAGCATGGTAGGGGAGTACCGATTATTTAATAGAACTGCGTATGGAGGAACTGCACCTTGGGTCTACTGGGGAGTACCTACTCTTAAAATAGAGGACCCACACACTACCCGGTAGGGGAGTAACTGACTCTATTTCCATTAATTATGGAGGACCTACACCCTAGTCTGATAAGGTAGTACCCCCAACCGAGATATAATTACATGCTCTAAGTAAAATTTTCCTACATCGAGGACGTGGGGAGTCCCGTATCTACTGGAGAAATGGAGTAAGGAATACTCATTTCTTGAGTCATCAAGGGAGTATCCCTCCTAACTCTCACCACAAGAAACACACTAGTTCTGCACCTCATGATATTAGTCATACATCAACTGCCATGATGTTCTAGAAGGAATTTACCCACATGACTATCATTTCATAAGGTTTCTAACATGATAGACATCACGTCAATCAGATGCCTAGTCTGTAGGTTATAGGAATTTTAATATAGAGGGCCCGATTGGATTCATGTTCAATCCAACCTTGCCATACATCATCATTCTCCAAAACTCAAGTGCAGTATCTCCAAATGACTACCTCGTCCAAAAGATGTTATCTCCGCAAATGGTTCCTCAATGGACATCTGGTTTAGGAGACAAGTAACTTTTAGCGTAACAATGTTGAAATGGATCTAGTTCTGTTTTGACCTAGATCGACCCAGCCCTCGGGGCCATGTGGGTGGCCAGCTGGGATGTGGGGGAGGCTAGCTAGGCTATGGGACTGGCTTTTTGGGCTGGCCTGATCAGTCTGGCCCGCCAGGCTTACCCCGGCCCACTGTTGCAGGCTGACCCCCTTCACCCCGAACGCAACATAGCTGCCTCTGGCACCCACCCACATGGTGGGGCAAATATTCATGTCCCCAACATCAAATCACAAGGAGGGATGACTTATCAACAAGGTGCCAGGCTGGAACCATGGGACTCAAGTGCCCCAGTCCATAGCGGGAATGGCTTCTGCTACTGGGGTGCACCCCCTCCTCTGGCCACCGGTCATGTCGGGGCCCATCTCTTCTCTGTGAGGCACGTGGCAGACACCGTTGTTTGCTGCCTCTGGTGTAGGCGCACCGGTGGTAGCTTCACCGAGCCTCCAGATGCACTCTGGAGGCTTGTTTTTCGCATGGTTTCCACTTGTGGCCTCGAGGGGATTCCCACTTCGCTGTGATAGAATCAGATCTGTCGTGCCATCATTTTCAAAGAACTGATCCAAATGAACGAAATAGCATAGGGGATCAGTACTTGATCATGTCAGCCTATGCCCTCCGCATTAGTGGTTAAAAACTAGGGAGGTTTTAGGGAGTTCATCTCAAAAAAAATCAATCCCAACATTGAACCCCCAAAGATACCCTCCCGCAAAATGAGTTATGTTAGGATCAACCTGTTTGTGGGTTGATCTGCATCCTTCATTTTAAAATAACAATGACTGGGTAATATTATTAAAAAAAACCCTTAAAATTATGTTGTACAATGTTATGGAGTTCATCCTCGAGGGGGTTTAAGAGGTAAACTTCACTTCTCAGCTCTGATCTTCGAAAGGCATCACAGGTGGTGAAGATCTGCCACCGTTCATCATTCTTCACAGGGGTGGAATTCTGTCAGAGGCTTGGTAGAGAATCCTCCAAATTTATAATCCATATTTCCCCAGTGCGTTAATCTATAAATAGTATCATGCCTCTATATTCCCATTATGATGTGATGTCTTGTCGTTAGGTTGTTTCATTTATGAAACATCATCATTGTTACGCACCTTTAAAGCATTGTTACACTGCCTGTTTAATGAGTCATTGAAGAGCCTCACTGATGTGCATCGTCGCCTCCATGTCACTTTCCCATAGAGTCACCATCCGCCACTAGAAATAGAATAATTCTTTTAAATTGTTTTTTATTTTTATTGAAATGATGAAAAAATAACTTTTCTTCACATCCATTGTCGAATAATGTTAAGTCATTTCATTTAGAATCTAGGCGTCCTATATTCAATGGTACCTCATATTTCTGATCCAAGTGATGGTTCAAAAAAAAAATCTGGATCGCACATTTACTTAATGTACCTTCAAAAATGTTTAAAATTCTGTTTCAGGATCTCTAGACCTCAGAATCACATGCCGTCAAATTTCGTAGTCTCGGAATAATTCCATATAAATAAAAAAATATTACACAAAAATTACAAGATGTTACAACCAAAAAAATGATGTAATATTCCACCAAATATTCATTACTATTCATTCCAAATTAACCCTTTTAAATCATTTAAATTTATATATAATTTTATTATATTTATAATAATGAGAAGTTGCAAAAATTTCATATTTGAAGTTATGGTAATGGAAATAATAGATAAATATTCTTATGATTCTTATTTTAAATTAATTCACGATCTACTGCCTTAGGGATAATCTTAAAAACCATTTTATTCCTTCAAATATAACACAAAATCATGTGGTAGTCATGTATCTTTTTACACCCCTTTCTCATCAATTATAATTTTTTTCCCAAAATAATTTGAATCTTGAAGATCGTTTCATTGAGGATCAATGTATTTCAACATATGTAGTAATTATGTAAAACTATTTTCAATACACCCATTACTATTGATCATGTTTATTAATCATAACACCATTTATGAAAATGAATATTTAATATAACATGGATACAATGGTTTTCCCATTTAACAAAATATGTTCTCAGTCGATGGGTTTTTCTAAATTTTATCTCCTTAAATAACAACAAATATTTAATTAATTTGATAAAAAAATTGTTTACAAAATATTCGTCCTCCATTATTCTTGAATCCAATTAAATTTTACAATTAAAAATTCAAGGATTTAAATTCTAATTAGAACCAAAAAAAATTATATGACATTTTATAACCATTAATTTAAACATTCCCATATTTGAACATTTCAACCATTACCAAAAAATATATATTATTTTGGAAAATTTATATTGGAATATTACCAAAAATAATATACCCCTTCATTGTATTAATCACTTATTCAACGTCCATTAATCCAAATAAAATCCATTATAACCTATTAAAAATTTTCATGTATTAATTTCTTTTAATTTATTTCATAATTAAGTTTTAAATATTATTTATAGAAAATAGAAATAAAATTTTAAATTGTTTAATTTTACAATCATTTTTTTATTTAAAATAATAACACTAAAGCTCAATTTATTTAATATTTTAAAAAAAATAGTGAATAGAAATTAAATAAATGATTAAAAACAATGATAATTAAAAATTCATATTAACATTCTTGAATATATACAATAATTGTTTTTCATAAAGAAAAGATACTTTTAGATTATATAATTTCAATGTACACATAGAAAAAACAAACAAATACAAATTTAATCACATCTAAATTATTAGAAGAATGATAAATACTAATAATAATTAAATACTCTAATTATATAATATTAACTAAATAATTTATATTTAAAATATTTAATTTACATGTAGTCATGAAAAGATAACCATAAACTAATCAATCCACTACGAAACATTGAAAAACAAACAAACACATATAAATTAACATAAAAAATAATTATTATAATAGATTTTATACTCTATGGATAAAACTAATTCATAGATATGACCAAAAAATATGAAAGTCAACAAATTTTACCCTTAAAAGTGTCTTTTTTTACTTATGAAATAATTATTATACCAAAATCCCACATATTTATTTTGGGTAAAACTAAAATTTTTCATGATTATGTGATTTATGATTCCTAAATGTAACTAAAAATTGTTTATCATTTTAATTTATTGATAAATAAATCATCATGGAACTTATTCTATTCCCCATTCATTATTACTAAGCACCAAAATTGGTTTTATGATTGGTATATTTCATTGAATATCATGTAAGACTAATAAAAAAAAATATTGAGCATTCTATTCAACATAAAATTATTGTCACCAACTCATGATAGAATTAAAATGTAGATATCTATAAATTGTATGAAGGATTTTAATTTTCATTGGGTGTTTTATTCCAAGACACTTATTAAACTACATTGATTGTTGGGATTTGAGAATATACTACGAACACACTTGATGAATAAATATTAAATTCATCATTGGAACCTACGAATTAAAAAAAAGATATTCAATACACTAAACTATCACTCAACCACTGAGAGAACAATTAATAACGACTCATAAATACACCAAAAAATAATCAACTAATCGAAATAATTTTTAGCAATAAGGATTACAAAACAATAATACTCAAGAAATATCATAGAGGACTAAAGTTGTGATCAACACTAGAAGAGGGAGGAATGTGGGGGTTGCAGATGGTGGAAAATGATGATTATGGTGGATGATGGTGGCTAGGTTATACGATGACCATAGGATGGAAGAATGAAGGATTGTGTCTCTATGAGAGGAAAAAAAGAATGACATGTGAAATCAAGGAAAAAATATTTAAATCCAAACAATATAACAATACTTTTAAAGGATTGTATCATTTATTATTTTATAAGTAATGTAAAAAAATATTAACCATTTTTAGCATCAGTTAAAAAACTAACAATGTAGAATTTTTTTTAAAAATTTTGTTAATATATAATTTTGAAAAAACATCCTCATAAATTAATTTATCATTAGAATCTCCATGGGACTCCAATATTAATAGTTTATCATATACTAAGAGTACATAAATATAGACCCATGTTGACCAATATATAATTTTTTTTAGGAAAACCCCCATTTACAGTCATGGTATGTGGATTGGATATATGTGGTACATAAAGAGTAAACCCAAGATAATTACATACAATGTGACCCTTATACACGTTGTGTATTCGAATAGATATATACAACATATAACTAGAGAACATGACTAGTTTGACCCATCTACGTGCTCTCATTATTCATAGTTATTGTTGGCATCTCACCTGTTAGGATTGGGAACTGCCTTTGAAGTAGTTATTTTTTTTCATGTGAGAACACGGATGGGATCTCTTACATTTGGAATCTGATAGAGTAGATACTTCACTCCAAAATATTGGACATGGATACTCTATAGAAATTTTTTTTATTTATCCTAAATATAGAGATTAAAAAAGAATTGATTCATCAACAAGGGTTGGAATTTCACCAATCAACATTGGACAAGGATCCTCCAACATCATCTAATGGAATAACCAAGTTAGCTTTTTTGGACTTCTGGATCGTCAATTTTGATATTATTTGTTATTTTTTTATATTAATTGATAACATAATATCAGACTTGATTACCTCATATGGTCATATCTAGGATTTACCATTCCTCTCCTATCATAGTTTTATTATCAAGATGACTCTAAATATTTTTATGATTAACTTCTTAGTGATTTTAGGGTTTCCTTCAATGTGTATATTTAATCACCCATATTGGAAATTTTCAATCATGGATCACATCTTATATAGATAATAGGTTTTTTCCATAATAGTCCATTAGGAAAATGGGAAAATCATGCTTGTTGATGCATAAAGGATTGGGTTTCTGGATTATTGATAGACTTGTGGGTATGTGCTGGGAAATTTTCCTCTTTTTGTCTGTCTTAAAATACTCTTTGATTTATGGACCAATATATTTTCCATCCAACATTGATAAAGTATACTCGTACTTAGTTATAGGTTTTAATAGGGTTTTCACTCGTTTTTTTATTCTAATTGATTAATTTCAACATTACTCTAGTGTGTATAACTATTTCTATGTGTGTACGAGTGAGTTATGATAAGTAATCCCATATAAATTATAATGGTATAAATTGAATGTCACCAACAAAATTCCTATTGAATGTGGGTTTGGGGTGTGACATGAAACACATAGTCAACCATGAAAGGCCATTAATAACCTAAGGTGTGACCAATATTTATTCGATAGTGGTTTTAAATGATGGAGTTTGATGATATAGTATTTATCAGGATTGGATTGGGATTTTAGTTAATTTTTTTGGACATTTGTATGTTTGAATCTCGATTTACGGACTATAGTGATGGTGTACATAATTATTTTTCAATTCACCATGAATCCAGTAACCCTCTTGGGGACTTGGTACACATTAAAACCAGTTTTAGGGAAAAATGGTACATGCTCTTTATAAGAATGGGTTCTGGTTTTCATGTCCCTCATTAGTCAGATCCCTAAATGTTATCTTTTGACCATGGTTTGTCTCAAATATTTCAGGATTCTGGAATGTATATTGCCAATGGAATTCCTGATATAAGACATTCCAAATTTGAAAGTAAAAGATTTTGCTAAAATGATTAACTATATTGGTAGTAGATATTGTTGTTGACCATGTAGTGATAATGTTTAGTCCCTATGTCTATGACATTGAATAAATATTTTGAAGACACTAATGTGAGATGAATATAGAAATCGAACATAACCTATCATATTTTAGTGTTACAATTGGTAAGGTTCATTGGTTAGACTGAAATCTATGGCACACTTCAATTTTATTGGTGAATTGGGATCCAAATCACTCAAATGTTTTGAATTCATCATTGGATTCTATAGGATTCATTGGAATAAGCGGGTAGTTAGTATGAAAGTAACACAATAACACTAGATTAATCCAATCATTGGTATGATATTCAATTAAACTATAACATTACGATAGAAATTCCCAAAAATCCAATCAAGCTATATCTAATGCTAATCTAATCAAGATATCCCAAAAAAAATTCTCTATCACACTATAACATCTTGGTATTATAATTGATTTAATGAATTAAATGAAATTTTAGTCTGAACAAAATTAATAAATGGAAGAAAAACAATGTTACTAGAATCATTTCCAAAACAATATCATCCATCAATTATACACAACCAATCACAAAATAAAGAACTCATACAATACCGATTATTCTATTTTGTTACATAAAACAAAAAATTGTGAAGCAAAGACCATATACAATTAATATCTAACAACAATCATTGGTTTGGGATTTGTATTTCGTGAAAGAAACTAAAATTTACATTGAAATTTATCCTCATATAAACCCCTAGGTTTAGAGATTGGTTTTGAAACCTACAATTATCTATTATTATTCTCTTTTTCACCATTAATGAATTCCATGTCGAATTACACTAAAATAAACAAATCAAAATCGAGTTAAAAATATTATTGGTTGGTAAGTGATGAAAAAATATGTAGCATGGTCTGTAAAGCATGATGGTGTTGTGAAGTAACTTATGGTTGTTTTCTACGATTCACGGATAGAGAATTGTTTTAGAAAACCATACAAAAAGGGTTTAATCCCTTCTACCACATATTTTATTGTTACCATGATATCCTTTATTTCCCAAATGGTTGGAAAATGGAAAACAACAAAATGTTGGGATAATTTTTCCCCACAACATCTCAAATAAATTGTTTCTTAATTATTATAATCCATGTAGTAAAAATAAACATAAATTATACATTTAGAAATTATTAAAATATATATGATATTACATGATAAATTTTTAAAATAAAATACAACAAGTATTTTCTTTAAATCATTGGGGACATTAACCTCCAAAACACATGAACATTCCCCTCCATCTTGTAAACATAGAAATTATTTCCAAAGATACTGTTAAATAATAAGTATAAATATAACTCTTCATATTAAATAATTTAACATTATATTGAATGAAAAATCATTAAATGTTCTATATATGACTTTCACAACCATCCAATTATTTATGTAAGTAATAAAAATTAGTTCCATATTAATTTTCAATTTTGTAACTTAAATAATTTTTGTTTGACTACAAAATCCCCATTATTACTTTACATAAAGTCATTCAATTTATGCCAATTTTATGATTACATTGTGTAAGTTAATCCAAGAATTCATAAACATCAAATGGTATGTTATCACTTTAATATGTCACATATTAACATCGATTTATGACTATGAAGCATGATGTATATAGGGTCATCATCATTACAGGGATGCTTTTTGAAATATCAAATATTTCATAAGTCTATGATAATAGTATTGATATTTTGGTACCCATATTTCCACAACATCAGTCCTTCATTAATTTTCAATGGAAGTCATGTTCTTGTGAAATTAAAACTTCATATGAACTACACGATCAACATCAAAATATTTGAAATATCACATAAAAAAATTATAAGTTTGAATTTAACTTCAGGGGTTTCCATAATTTAAACAACATTGGTAAAATTTAACTCTTATAAAAATGCATATGGTTAAAATATATAGGATTTTAAATTTATTTTCATAATAAAACTCGCCAAGGAAAAAGTTCATTATTCCATGAATATGTAAAACATCAAGATAATTCCCCAAATATCTTTTTTCATATTTCTAATATTAATGTGGTATATGTGTAATAATCCCCTCAATGGGCTCTGTAAAAAACATGTCATCATTGGTAGTAAATATTGACATTGTTCATAGCTTGGAACGTACAACAACCTCTCCCAAACATAATAATATTCACTATTTATAATGATTAATTTACGGTGGGAATTCATATATAATAAGGGATATGTCATTACATTCAACACTTATATAAGAGGGATACACATAAATAAAGTAAAAATACTTACCTTTTGGTTTATTGTGTCACATAATAAAGTTCATTTGATTATAAGACATAGAAACCCTTATATCTTCCCATATAGGACATGATAAAAAAAATTCAATAACTGTAAGACAACACCATTCTCTAGTGATATAAAATTTTCATGATATTCATTTTATTTTCATAATATATGCATGAGATTCCCCAGTTTAAAGAAATTATTGGTTACTATGGATGCAATTAGATGACCAATGCTGTGAATGGTTTTCTTTATTGGATGAAAATTAATATTAAATAACAAGTGAAAAAATACATATATTCCTATATAATTTATTATGTCTCCTATTAAAATATTTTAGAATTACTACTAATATTGAATTGAATTTACTTTTATCTAAATTTTTATCTAATTTAATATTCTAAATGAAAATTATATGAATATAGTTAATTTGTTTTATATTTTTAAAATATAATCTGTATATCTTTATTAGTTTTGAATTCTATAAAATTATGAATATAACATAAAACTAATAGTATTAAAAAATTATAATTTTATTTTAAATAGATTTTTAGATTATATATGACATTTAAAATTATTGTTTTAAAATATTGTATGTTGTAATAATGATGTCAAATATTTTAAGTAACGTTGTTTTTTAAACAAACCCACTTTTAAAATTCACAAATTAATTTAAAAATATAAATATTTAATTCGAAACATGAATAATTATATTAAAATTATGTGTTTTTTTATTTTGAAAACATGATATAAAAATATATATACTATACTAATTATTATATTAATATAATTAGAAAAATTATGACATTTATTAAAATTATTTTTTTATGGTATAACTATTTTAATGTTAATGTTTAACTTGTAATATAGTATACACATATTATAATCATAATAAATTGGTAATGATGGGATGAATTGGTCAAAAAAATTGAAAATCAGGCAAAGGGAAATGTGAAAGGCAGAATTAATAAAATGAAATAGAAATGGATTAAAAAATTAAATGAAAAAAAAGGTGTTAGAAATTGGTGTTCGAGAAATAGGGGGATATTCGGGTGAGTTGATGTCCGATGTGAGGAGGAGATAGCGTCACTCAAACTGGCACTGAGCTCGAAGAGATTTCTTCCTCAAAAGGGTGTGTTTTTTCTAGAGTTGAGGTCATATGGCATGTGCACCATGGTCTTGGTTCGGTGTTGCGCTGCAGGTGTTTGAGCAGCCACAATGGGTATTTCGACCATGGATCGAGCACCATTTCAATTCCATTTCGACCGAGTCTGATCATCACCGAACCTTAGGGTTCAATCGTGGTCCCAAGACTTGTGTGAAAATCCATATTTGAGTTACAATTATATCTTCAACCTTGTTTGAGGAAGGATTGGTTTTGTTTCAATTTTATTTTTTATAAAAACTGATCTTTGTAGTATTTGATTGCCTGTTAAGGATTATTAAATAACCAAACTGTGAAAATTATTTTCCAATACTGTTTTATTTTTATTTGATTTTTTAAATGTCTGTGTTTCTATTGATAATTTAATCAAAAATTAATTGGAACTTTTGGTCTATTCAATTTTTAGTATTAAAAGAATCTCACATTGGATTTGTTTCTTTTTTTAAATCACTATTGTTTCCACAAGGCTTCTCGAGTAGGCTTCATTGAGTGTATATATATATACACTAGCTAACCCAATTTCCTCCGTCCATGTATGGTTTATGTTTCGCATTGCCTAAAAGTTTATTTTTTGGGTATTTTTTATCCTATGTTTTTCAATATATAAGTCGTTGAGGGTATTATATAATGTGATTTTGTGCCCTTTCATGGTGTATCCAAGCATCATAATCTATCTAGGTGAGGGTCAATTTTCATAAGTTTTCTATTAACATATTGTTTGATGCAACAAATATTGGAAGTGTGTGATATAAAATGTTTTGCTTTTTTGGAAATATTTCAAATTTTAAAGGATGTTTATTTATATATATATTTCAAATTATATGATCTATTTTTTGTTTTTTCATAAGGGGAAAATCATTTACTTTCAAACATATATCCTTCAAAAAATTTAATACCATAATGGGGAGATTAATATTGTTATCAGTTTTTATTCCTTATTTTATTAAATTATGAATGGGGGGTTATACATTTTATGGTAAATATTTTATTCAGGTTATAATCAATTAATATATTTATAAATTTATTCAATTTATGTTTTAGTTTAAAGTGGGTATATACTTGTACACACAGAGAGATATATATATATATATATCCAACTACGTATAAATGTTTTTCAGAACAATTAAAGTATTCATGTATATTTATTTTGATCATAATTAATATAATTTGGATTAATGGGGTATTAATTTTAAAACTATTTTCCACTTATATATATTAATATAAAAAATTACGTTTTAAATTGATATTATATTAACCCCACCCAACGAATAAACACATTCTTCAACGTTGCCCCAAGAGGCATTTTTTTGTGATGATGAGGGTTGAAAATTCAATGTCAAATATATAAATATATATATGTTTGTTTTTTTGGATGAAGTAGATATTGTTATTTCATTTAAAATTTATTCTCATATTTCTAAATAGTGCGCATAACATATCGACGTGATATTTTAAACATCACCTCTACACACAGTCATGGCCATACGATTATGCATATCATCAACACTCAATGGAATATAATAAATCCATGAAATAAATTTTAAAATTACAATTGCATAGTTAATGTGTACATGTAATACATTAAATATATTCTATTTTTAAATATTTTCATCATAATTTTAAAATTAATTTTTTCGATCATCTGTTTAAAATGTATTTCACGGAAAAAAAATTAAATACCTGGATTGTCCATGAAAAGATTATGTGGTAGATGTATTGGTTGTAACCAAACTTATAAGTGGTGTAATGGAAGTTCATGTATACACATAATTATATATATATTTATCAATGTGCATTTTAATGCTGCAACTTGTTTTTAAAATTGAGAAATATAGTGAATATATATATAAATAAGTAAAGAAAGGTTAAAATTGATTTTTGTCGATGCATGATAATTTTAAATATGGAAGTTCATTAGGGAGTAAACGCCTCCTTCACTAAGTGGGTAGGAATATATACTCATCAATGATCCACGTGACCTCAGAATAGTGATTTATTATTAGAAGTTTGTATAATGTTTTCATAAAAACAATGGATTATGTTTAAGCAATTTTTAATGTAAATATTTCCTAAAATGACCTAGTATTATAAGCCGTATGTAATTTTAAATAGTTTTTCAAAATAGCTATTTTTTTATGTATTTATCTAATAATTCTCAATGAATATTTTATAAAAAGGATTTATTGATGATTTTTAAACCCATTACTGTAAATGTTTTTCCTCACATTTTATTTTAATTAATTTTTCATAGGACCAGTGATGTTTTTTCGAAGGAGTTTTCCATGCTTATGGAGTTAGCACACACCCTGTTTTTGATTTTTTTGTTATTTTGGAATCTATGATAAAATTTAATCTTGAATCTAATTATATATAACCTAGACCTATTAATGGTCCTCTTTTATGTATTATTTATGGTTGGGTCCTTATACTTCTTCTTAGTGAACAACAACATGTGGGTGATACCTCAACCCTTAATGTAGAGTAATACACTTGCGGTGGATGAGGTGGATGTGTATATAAACCATTCCCCATAGAAAAATTGTTTTAATGATGGATCCATGATTCTTTAATTCTCATCATGTAATCCAACTCCCAATGGATACAAGGGGTAACCCAACCTTAACCTAGTAAAGGTGGGTAAAAAATATATGGTTCTACACTTGATTGTTTGTTTTCATTAATTCCATAGCCCTAAAATCTGAAAACAATCATTCTAGAGAAACCTATATTTCAACTATGGTATCAAAAATAATTGTTTGTAAAGATTCTATAATAGAATGGATTATGGGAAATACTTTTTCTATTTAATAAAATAATTATTTACTACCAAAAAATTTTAATTCGAAATAGTTGGTTCAGTATATCTCCATTATCATGTAGTTGATAAAATTATTTAAGATTTTATTTTATTTTTAAGTTCATTCTCAGAAAAATTTTGAAAAATAATTAATTCAAAAAATTCAACATTGGTAATGGAATTTTTTTTAAATATCATTTTATTTATATATTTTGTGTGTAAAATTATTTTAATAATTTGGACACTCTACCACTCTTTCTTATCCATCCAAATAATATTGTCATTTTTATTTACTTTCTTGTGTTGTTTCACAAACAAAAATATGAATCTATTGAATTAGTTATATTTGTTCAATTACCATTCCGTAGATCCCTCTATCATAGGTAGTAGAATTTCACAGTAAATATTCTCACTTAAATTAAGTGAGGGTCCAAGTTGTGATAAAGGAGGAAATTTTTTCATGTTAATGCATTCAACCCACCTAGCTTCATCAACCCCTTGTTGTGAAAAATATGATTTTCCCTAAATTATTTGAATTGAATCCTAAAATGAAGGGTTTTCAAAATAAGGGTATGAGTTAGAACATTCTCACCATTGGTTATTTTATGTATATGAACCATAAATTTCATCAATAATGATGGTGAGTTCTCCACATACATTCCACTAGGCCTAAAAAATGAAGACACTTATTATATCAGTAAATATTTTTACAAAATTAGAAGCCTTTTCTTTTTCAGATAAAATGAATGAAAAATTACATAAATTCTGAAATTAATTTTCTTATTAATTCCCCAATACTACACAATTTTTCCAATATAATTGTGAAAAAAAATCACTCACCCATCATGAGGTACACAAAATTTGAAATTTCAATGTTTTTCTAAAACAAAGTAATAATGTAACTAGTGATTGTTGGGGGTGATCCCATATAAAAAATGGATTTCCTTGTGTCTATATATTATAAAAATCATCTAAGAGACATAAATATGAGTGGAAAATAGAAAACCAACACAACCAGTCATATTCTAATATTACTAGAGGTAAGGTTATATAGTTGGATTGAAATAATAGGTTCAATATAATTTCATAGGTTCAAAGATATTATAATTAGTCAATTGGGGGGAATTAATGATTGTATTATATTGGATTTGATGGAACGACTGAGTCTTTGGTCCAAAACTCACACAATAACACTATTTTAATCAAATCCTGAGACATATATTGATTTAAGATTAATTTAACAAAGGAAATCGATAAATAAAAAGTAATTTTCGTCCAATGGTCAAATATTCCAATTTTCCAAATTTTATTTTTGTTATTTTACTCTCATATTCCATTTCAATTGATTGAAAGAAATAATAAGATGAAATTTTAGTCAAAATACAATCAATACTAAATCCATAAATCAAAACAAAAAATATTTATCAAATTTGTATCCCAAAAAATCATACAGTGATTGTAAACAACCTATAAAGAAATTAATAAGTCTTTAAACATAGATATGGGGATTTGGATAGTTGAAAATTTCAAATAGACAATCATACCCCCAGATTGATGATGATCTGGTAGAGTTACTTGGTCCATAAATAACCTTAAATTTATAGAACTCTAATAATCCATAGAATCCTTCCATTGATGAAAATTTTGAGATATAGTTTTCTTGGTACCATACTATGACCAATTTTAGTAATCCATGTCTTCTCCAAGGAATTAATGGTTTTATAATCCCATCAGAATGAATCATAATTGAGTAAATAGGGTTGTGTGTTGGGGGATTGGTAACAGATGCACGGTAATGTTGTACTATTTATAAACTGTGTGTGTGTTCTGAAATTACATTTGGAAGTGGTTTTTTAGGGATCAATATTTAAATAATGTTTTTTTGAACCATGCAGTAAGTGTGAATTCTTTTCTACCACAAATATTTTATTTAAAACATTTTCTTATGTTCTCATATAGTTTCAAAACCATGCCAGACGTAAAATTGTCATATTTCATCTCCAAAAACCTGAAATAATTTTTCTCATCCTTTATAAAACTACATAAAATATAAAAACACCTAAATTAAAATTTTTAATATGATAGAAAAATTATTATTATGACATAAGAAATAATAAAAACATTATTCAATACATTTGGTACATCAATGAACTAGGATTTCACTGTACGATCACGATGATGATGAAATTACTATTGATTCCTTAGTTTATAGGCCTATTTGGGAGATAATATTACTATTTGGATATTTATTATCACATCCATAAATTTTTATTTGATTATACATTCATTCCCCAATATATGTTAATGTTTTTCCCACACTAGAGGGAAAATTATTCTAGTATCATATGATGATTTCACAAGTAGACTTAATATGATTTGGGAGTTTCATTTGAATAGTGGAATATTTTTTATGGTGATCTAGACCATAATGTACTGAGGGATAGATTATTTTCCATTAAATATTTAATTCTTTATATCTAGCAACCCTAGATCATATAGTGGTGCTCATAGAGATCTTCCTCCTAGATCATTAGTATGATGGTGGATATTAATAATGCATAGCCATGATGATGTGACTCCACCAAAGGATTCATTTGACTCCATTTTGCAAGATTTTTATGTAATTGAAAAAACAACAGTAGTTTCATATCCTTAAGATTCTATAGAATCAATTTAGTGACATTTTTGGACTGGGGTATGTATCAAGGTTTATCGACCTCAAAAAATATTATCAAAAATGGTTCATGATGTATATTTCAAGATAGTGATTTTTGATCAAGGTATAGGTAGATATATTTCAGATATATTTTTTACCCATTATATCCCAAAATATGATGGGGTATTGGGGTATGCCTTATTAGTAGATATATTTTGGAAACAGAAGAATTGGCCATCTAGTACTAACAGTAGCCACCCAGAGTAGCATCTTCTGCAATTATTCGATGGAATCTGTATTTGAGATCATGAATCTAGATGTTTCAATATATCTAGTCATATAATTGTGTGTCTACACAACCTAGTGCTTAGAGAGGTTCTAGTCAACTATGTGAGAGGTTATGATTTTCCTAGGATGGGTGAGGTCATCTCACATGATATTTTATGACTGTTTGGGAGGTAGCGGAGAGACTAAAAGTTGATGGGTGCTATGGAAAAGATATCAATGAGAGTAGGTGGAACTATAGAGATGAGACTGATTTATAGGGGGTGTTAGAACAATTGTAGTGGGGTCAATTTTATGAACCAATACCACATCTTGGTGGTCCTATCAGCATCATGGAGCTAGAGGGAATATATTTGGTTAGTTTTATGTAGTTGAGGAATGGGACCTAGAGGCCCCAAACATGATATAATATATAATCATGACCATCTAAAATTATATTTAGTTTTCATAGAAAATAGTGGAATCAATTATTTTCTATATTTAACCATTTATATGAATTTTTTATCATAGCCTCTTTTGTGATCCTTATATCTAAATACTCCTACCAAGGGATGAATGGGGGATTATAGGATCACAGTCTTCTATTTGAATTGTGATTTAATGTGCTGTAGATAAGGTTTATAGTGGTATATTTATGTGACTTTGATGGGACCATATTTTACCATTGTTATCATGATTTGGATATTAACCATCAATGACCATATTGATGTTTTTTTAGAGAATGTGGTGGACCAGAATAGATGGTTAATTATATTCCTCATTAGATAGAAATGTTTATAGGGATAATATGATAAAAATGTATATTGTATGTTACAAATTATCTCCCACTAGTTGGATATTTTGAATCATTGTTTAATAGATTCAGGGGATATGGGGTAACCTTCAATTGAACATAAGTACTAGGATTTGTTTCTTGATAATTTGTGTTGTTTAACTCCTCAAAAGGAGGTCAAATTCAATATAATCATTAATTTAGGGACAAATATGATTTATTTAATATCATTTCATATGGATCCTATAGTGATTGAGATTATGATTCTGTAATTGGGGGATCTTCATAGGGAAGTATGTATCCACCCTTGTGTGCCCCCTTGGGTACCTCTGATATTATTTTCTAAGAATGTGGATGGAAGGATAAGGTTGTGTGTAGAATACCTTCACCCAAAATGGGTTGCCATAAAGAATAATTATCTAATATTGATAATTAAAAAAATAAATTAATAGAATGGGGAATATGTGTTATCAAACATCAAACATAGGTCAGTTTATCACCATCTATTGGTTTATAAGGAAGACATACCTAAGTTGAATTTCTGATAACACTATCATCAAAATGAGTGAATTATTATTACTTGGAATAAAAAACCCCCCATAAGTGTTTACCATACTGATGAACCGAATCTCCCAATGTCTCAATACTAATTAGTCTTGGTATTTATAAATGATATTCTAATTCAATCATATTTGGATGCTGAAAACTCAATATAGATGATTGTGTTCTTGTATATTCATTGATTACATCATATGTATAGAAAAATATATATGATTCATATTTTTATTAGATTTTTCAACATTATAGGAAATATTATATCATAGTAATGTGTAGTTGTGGATGTATAACATATTTAGATTGTTATTACTTTTGATACATCAATAATAATTATAGAGGTGTGGAGATTCATGGGGTGTTGGTTATTAATGAAGAATAAAGACAGTATTTTAGTGGATTGTGAATACTTTGACTTACATTAACAGAAATGCAATGATTTATTTTTATAGTTAGAGAAGATAAATAAGTTTATTGATAAATACTGGTATAGAATGATTACATATCCTAGTATATTTTTTTTTGAAGAGGGATTTGAGTACAATATGTTTTCTGATGACTTTGGAGCTAGGATCATGTTCATTTTGATGTTGGGGAAGATATTATTAGTGTATGGGTTTTAGTAGGTGACAAACCATGGGAGGAACTATGAAACCCATGACATTGAGATGGATGTTATTGGTTTACCCTGAAGGCATTATGACACTTCCTTCTTAGGAATTATTTTTCATTTTATTTAGATCATAATAGCCTCATGTATATCGTCACATAGAGAGACCTCAATTGAAGATAGAGATGATTATTTGTATTATTATATAAATATTGGTTCACGATCATTTACACTCCTATAATATGGTACATGGAGGAAAATTCCCTGAATAGGATATCTCATTCCAAGTTTCTAGTCGTAGCATTGAAATAGGTATCTCCAAAGGATTTATCCTTGGTGGATGGGGAAGGAGAATCATAACTCTAATTGATGATTGTTACCCCTTTTAAAATCAATAACATGATTGTATCCTATTTTGTACATGTATATTGTTATTTATTGCCAAATGAAATATTAAAAATAAAAACTCTTACTGTAATTTTTTATGTTTGGTAGGTTGTGATCATTTTATGAATGATAATAATGGTCATAATCCCACAATAAGAGGAGGTGTTGAGAACATTCAATAAAACTCAATTACCGGTACACCCTAAATCAATAAATATGTATGAGGGTCATGATTTGTAAAACCCCAAGCTTTCACGGTACGCTTCTCTTTGAATAATACAGGAGCGTGTGTTGTATGCAACTTTGAGTTCTAACACACCACAACCAATCAGACTAGCCGTTATGAATAGTAATACCCAATTTTTGAAATTTTATAAATTTTACCTTTCAAAATGGACTTCATTTTTGGTTTCGGAATATCAAAATTAGCCTAGGGTGATTTTTTGGTATTTTTTAGGAAACATTCAAATTTTGATGAACAGTGAAAAATACTAAACTTTAATTTAAAACAACTTTTTTAATCGAAATAAGTAATATTGATAAATTATGAATTTGAGTTTTTTTAAAGATTAATTAGATTATATTTTTACCATTTAATCCAATTTTGGTCATTGGATATTATTTCACATTTAAATTGGACATAAGAAAATGCCAATCTTTTGATAGTTATTTTTTTTAAACACTCGTTTTGTTTTGACAACGGGAATTATTTTTAAATTAATTTCTGCCACTTCTCTGTTTTGAATTTAGAAAAATAGATTCCATATTTCGAATTAGGTGGTCCAAATTGTGTAAATATGTAACCTTTATTTTTAGACATTTTGAATAATTACATCGGTAAATAATTTATTTACCATGGTTAAAAGGTAAATCCTGTAAATAAGGGTTAAAAATAATATTATAATAATATTTAATTACCCTAAAAAGTTTCCTTAACCAATTTTTTGATACATGTCTGACCGTGGTCATCTTTGGGTCGATTGTTGGACCTCTTTGAGCCACTTGTAAGTGATAATAAAACTTAATATTAATTAAGTAAAAGTAAATACAAAAATGACATAAGCATATATCTTTTAGAAAAAAAAATTTACATAGGGTTATATATGTTATATTTTTGACTGTAAATATTATTTAGAAATTTATAAATATTTCCTACATAATGGTGTTTTATTTATAATTTTTAGACATTTAATAATTAAATTTATTAATGACACAATAACGATGCAGTATTTTACTTATTAATGAAAGAATCAAATAATTGGTATTATAAATGTTAAAATAAATATAATTTGAAAGTTTTGATGAAATACACGAATTTAATTGGTTAATATGAAATTTTAGGATTACTTAAATTATTTTTTTTCGAATTAATAATGTTGTTATGACTTTAACAGAAAAATTAATTTTTAAATAGTTTCGAAATTGACAGAAATGAGTTTTTAAAACAAATATTATATTATTAATTGATATTCTATTCCAAAAAATATAAGGTTATACCCAAGGACATATATAATGATAGATGTATCATTAATGGACAACTTGGGGGGTCTCATTTAAGTATATAGTATGTTTATTAACTATATAATATAAAAAAACGAAGAGACATGGTAAATGTCAAACTATGTAATTAAGAGTTAAATAAAAACTATAAAGTTAATATTGTGACCCAACCTTGTCTAAAACCTATTGGTTGAGTGGTTTTAAATATATACCCACTTTAAAATTTAAATAATCCACTTTTGAGCCATCAGTAACCTAATATGAATTTATTATAAATTAATATTTCTAGTTTTTCCAAAGGTGCCCCTCACCCCTCTTATAAAAGGGCACTCCCCCTTCTCTCAAATTCATACCTTCAAAGCCTTTGGGATCAGCCAAACCCTGCCAAAATATTCTCTCAACTTCCCTCACATCAACCTAGAGACCTTATTTTGATCATAAATCCAACCTAGGGAGCCCTTTTGATCAAATCAAAAGGAAGAACCCGAAGAAGAGGTAATGATTTCACCACCCTCTTTGAAGTTCCTTTCTTCTTCCACTTCTTCTTTCTTTGTTATTTCAATTATAAAATAATAACTCCATTATAATATATATAATGTGATGTTATTATAAATATGGTACAACCATATTCATTATTCTATCTATCCATTCAATAACATGTCACCAAACATGCGTACGTACGACTTACCGTCTCCACGTCGTGGTGTAATTGTTGTTAAAAACATTATTATTTGGATGGGTATGATAATGATGTGTAATTGATTTAAATAATAAATATAAAATTATAATGATTATGTATATATGATATAACATTCAATTATATAATATTTTAATATCAAAAAAATGATATTGTCTCCCATGTGTACGTATGGATTACCGTCTCCACGAACGTGATGAGATTCATTCCCCATCGTATCAATTCAAGACTATTTCTCATTTAATGATTAAAAATAATTTTTAAGGACTTTATATCATCTTGTATATGAATAAGATACAACCAATGGATAACAATCACGACTTATGTAACAAAACATATAAAATAAAATGAGTAAGTGAACACCCGAAACAACGATAATACTATAATATCATTAACAAAGAAATATTAAAAGATCATGTATGATATCATATTTATTTATATGATTCTTGAATAATTTAATAACAATTATTTCACCATTATACAGGAGTTTAACATACCCTTGACCAAGGAAAAGTACAAGGTAAGTGTTTATTTCACAATCTCTTCATTATCCGAGGTTGTTTTTATATAATTATCTTCTGGGACCTCTTTATCATCCATATCCATGTTTCTTAAAAATGTATTTCAAATCATTATTACTATTTTATAGACTATGTGTTAATGTCATTTATACCCTTTTGACTTTTTATAATATTTTTATAAAGGAATCGTTCCTTTGTTTTCCAAACAAGATCCTTTTTAACCTTTTTGACAAAATTGAGGTAAGAATGTCTTTTTTTAACTTATATGGCGTGTGCGTCTATTTTCCACCGTTATAAAATCATCAAATATTCACTTATGAGCTTATAATAATATTATCAAAATAAATGTTTGCTTTTATAATTATGTGACTTTTAAATGATTTTAAAAAAGAGATATTTCTCTCAAATAGTTTTGATTTTATCTATTTCAACATCCTTTGATAGATTTTAAGCTTATTTGATGTTGATTTATTATGATGAAAAACATCCATATTGTATTTAAGGTTTTGTGATGTGTATGAATGTGGATGTGTTATTTTTGTACAATTCATGGTTTATGGAGAAAGTATTGACATTTCGTATGCTAGTTTTAATACGAATGTTTATGTTATGTTTAAACTTATTCATATGAGGAATGCATTGGACATAATAAGTGACGGGTGGAGCCCGCTATAGCTCCTCGATGCATCGGTAGGTCTCATGAGACAATCTACTGTCTTGGCATAAGGCATTGACAAAATCTTATTTATAGCCTTGGCACAAGGCCATGCCTATGTGGTTATGATAGTCTGGCCTTGACTATGTGGTTATGATAGTCTGGCATTATGCATTCCATCATTATGAAAGTGGTTATTGATATTGCATGTGATTATTAGACTAGTAGAATATCCATGTGAATAAGTAAATGGCATTATTTCATTTTATTTTTTCCATATTATGCTGAAGTTCAAGTTTAAAAGGCTTTTGTTTTAGTTATACATTGTCTTATATTTTTATGCATATTTATGAAAGTTTCCGCTATATTGTTATCCTTATTGAGCATCTGAGCTCACCCCTTTCTATGTTTTTTTCCCAGGACGTCAATAAGTATTTTATGAATGACCTTCAGGGATAGTATGAGGGGATATGACTGTGGTCAATGGAGACAAGATGATGTTGTATTTTTTCACTTTATGATGTAATGTAAACTTTATTAATATATGTAGTGATTCCAAGGCTACTAAACTAATCGGTCATTTGAGACATGATCTTTTGTGATCATACCAATGTTATATAATAATGCACTGACTCTAGGTAACTGGGTTTGGGGTATTACAATTGGTATCTGAGAAAGTTTAGTAAAAACATTGGAATCTAGATTTAGATAAACTCTTATTAGAGCACATAGACTTAAGATGGACATTGAGGATTAGTATAGAAGAACTTCCGAGAATTTTGGTATTGTAGAGATTTTGTGAGTTTTCTGAGAAATAAATCCCTCTCTGGATATGAGCAGGTAGCAGGGGCTCTGGCACAGATGTACCTAGGGGTAAAACCCAAAAACACTACTTTGAGCTAGACTCGAACAGGAACTGGTGCATGACAACGGGCCTTGCTGCTCTCTTGGTTACGATACTCCTGGGGGATATTCTTAGGATAATAATCATTTTCATTACAAAGAATTATGAAGGGTTTATGAATATATACTTCCTCAAAGGAAACATTTTTATGATTATGGATTATATCCATAAACAATTCAATTCATGTTAACTATTTTACAAGTTTGTATTTATGTATTTAAATTCATAAAATAATCTAGTGTATGACATTGTTTAGAAATGGAGCCTAGTGGAAGGAATGGAAACTGTATCAATGCATGCACTCTATATAGGGATTTCCATACTGCTCAAGATAATTATTGTGGAGATGGTGATGCAACTGGTGATGATCAGCTAATCACCATACTGGGACAACTCCCTCAGGTTATGAATAATAACCTTACCTATATGGAGAACCCCGATCCATGGCATGGAGGATCAATGTTAGATCGCTTCATGATGTAATAGCCACCAACATTCAGTCGGGGTAAAAATCCACTAGTAGCTGAGTAATGGATAAATTCCTTAGAGAAAATATTTCATGCCTTGGGGAATAGTGAAAGGGAAAAATTTATCATTGTAGTTTACCGCCTCACTGGAGATGTTGATCAACGGTGGTCATTTATTCAAAAAATGAAGGAACATGATGAAGTATCAAATATTTAATGGAGGGAGTTTAAAGATATTTTCTTAGAAAAATACTTTCCTCGTGACCATCGAGCAGATATGGAACGGAAATTTCTGATTCTGAGGAAAAAGGTTGAAGATAATGAAATGAATGTGGGTGAGGAAAGGAATGTTCAAATTAAGTTTGTACCTATTGTGAAAGAATACATAGATGTGTTTCATGAAGATTTACCCGGACATCCTCCAGAATGAGAAATTGTGTTTTCCATTGATATAATTCCTAGTTCAAGGCCCATATCGAAGACCCCTTATAGAATGGCCCCTGTGGAATTAGTTGAACAAAAGAAAAAACAAGAGTAATTGAGTAATAAGGTATTTATTCACTCTAGTATTTCTCCATGGGGATCCCCTATCCCTTTTGTTAAGAAAAATGATGGATCTATGAGGTTATGTATCTACTATAGGGGAATCAATGCTATAACAATAAAGAACAAGTATCTCGTATCTCAAATTGATTATTTATTTTACCAACTGCATGGAGCTCAATAATTTTCAATGATTTAACTTCGATCAGGATACCATCAGTTGTGTGTGAAGAAGGAAGACATGTCGAAGACAGCATTTCGAACCAGGTACGGGCATTATGAGTTTACTATAATTCCTTTTTGATTGACTAATGCACCCTCTGTATTCATTGATCCAATTAATAAAGATTTCAAGGAATATCTCGATGATTTTGTAGATCTATTTATTGATGATATCCTTGTATACTCAAAAATCTAAGAAGATCTTAAAAATCAATTGCGCATTATCCTGAAGACTCTTAGAAGACATTAATTATATGGGAAGTTTAGCAAGTGTAAATTCTGGTTTCAGGAGATTTCTTTTCTTGGCCATATTGTCTTTAAGGATGGAATCTCTGTTGACCCTTCCAAGACCAAGGCAATACAAGAATGGCTATCATGGACGAGTATAACTGAGGTACACAGTTTTATTGGTTTAGAAGGTTATTTTTGGCATTTCGTCCAGAATTTTTCCCAATTGGCTAACCCATTAACGAAGCTCACACGCAAAGGGGATAAATTTATTTCGACAAAAGTGTGTGAAGAATATTTTGAAGAACTGAAGAGAATGTTAGTCAATGCTCCTATATTGACTCTACCATCGGGGAATGATGGGTTTGTTATTTATAGTGATGTTTCAAAGAAAGGACTTGGCTGTGTCCTTATGCATAATGATAGGGTTATTTCCTATGCATCACGACAGATGAAAATTCATGAGAAAAACTATCCTAATCATTATCTTGAGTTAGCTACTGTAATCTTTGAATTGAAGATATGGAGACATTATCTCTATGGTAAAAAATGTGAGATATATACCGATCACAAGAGTTTGAAGTATATCTTCTCACAGAAAGAACACAACATAAGGCAAATCCGATGGGTTAAACTAGTCAAGGATTATGATTTCACGATACACTACCACCTGGGGACGGCAAATAAGGTGTAAGATGCTATGAGAAGAAAGGATCATGGAGTTTTGAACCAAATGAGAGTTAAAACAGATCCAATTTTCATGGATCTAGTAAAGTTGGATAGGGGAATAACCATGGAAGGTGAGACATCGATAATTTTTCAAACGATTGCCAATCCATCTTTAATAGATAGGATTAAGAGTTCTCAGACTGATGATGATGAATTTAAAAAGAGGATTAAATATTGGAATGATGTGATATTGAGTGACTTTGTGTATGATTAAGGAATTTTGAAATTTAGGAAGAGACTTTGTGTTCTTGGTATACTAGATCTAAAAAGGGAATTGTTGGATGATGCTCATAGTTATAATTTCTCTATACACCCTGGGAGCACCAAAATGTATAGAGATTTGAAGGAACATTTTTGGTGGGACAACATGAAAGGGAAGATTTCTAATTTTCTGTCAAGATGTATAGTTTTTGAACAAGTGAAAGCTGTAAGGCAATATCCTGGATGATTCATGCAACCTCTTCCAATACCTTAGTGGCAATGGGATAATATTATGATGGAATATTACATGGGGCTACCAAAGACTCCTAGAAGGAAGGATGTAATATGGGTCATTGTTGATCTTCTTACCAAGTCAGCACATTTTCTTACTATAAGAGAAGATCTACCACTTGAACGTCTATCAAGACTATATATTAATGATGTTTTGAGACTTCATGGAGTACCCCTATCGATTGTTTTGGATCGTGACTTCTGTTTTACTTCAACATCCTGGAAAAGTCTTCAGAAAGACCTGGATACTGAACTTCATTTGAGCACTGTGTATCTACCCCAAACTGATGGACAATCAGAACAGACTATTCAAACCTTAGAAGAAATTTTGAGATCTTTCTCACCTGACTTTCAAGGTATGTGGGATAAATATTTACCTCTAGTGTAATGTTTCTATAGTAATAGCTTCCATCCAAGTATTTGTATGGCACCATATGAAGCGTTATAAGGAAAGAGATTTTGCACACCAACCTGTTGGGATGATGTTGGTGAAAGAAAACATGTAGTTCCGGAATTTGTTGAGGAAACAATGGAAAAGGTGAAGGTAATCCAAACTCACATCAAAGCATCTCAAAGTAGGCAGAAGAGCTATGATGACCACCAAAGGAAGGATTTGGAATTTCAGGTAGGAGATCATGTTTTCTTGAAGGTATCTTCATGGAAGGGTGCTATAAATTTCGATAAGAAGTGTAAATTGAGTCCCAGGTACATAGGACCTTTCGAAATTCTAGAACGAATTGGGGTTGTAGCTTATCGTTTGACAATGCCTCCAAGTCTCTCCAAAGTCCATGACGTGTTCCACGTATCACTGCTGAGAAAATACATGCATGACCCAACGCATGTACTCACCTATGAGGAAGTAGAACTGGAACCTAATATGTCTTATTGTGAAGATCTCATCAGGATTCTTGATACAAGAGAACAAGTGTTCAGAAACCGGACGACTCGTCTGGTAAAAGTTCTATGGAGAAACCATAAGATGGAAGAGGCAACATGGGAACCCAAGGAACTTATGTTGAAGAACCACCAGAGTCTTTTCATGCAGTAGTATTCTATAAATTTAAAGTACAAAATTATTTGAAGGAGGGGAGAATGTAACACACCAAGCTTCCATGGTACGATTCTCTTTGAATAATACAGTAGTGTGTGTTGTACGCAACTTCGAGTTCTAACACACCACAACCAATGAAACTAGTCGTTATGAATAGTAATACCCACTTTTTGAGATTTTTTAAATTTTATCATAAAAAATGGACTTTATTTTTGTATTTGGAATATCGAAATTAGCTGATGGTGAATTTTTGGTATTTTTTAGAAAACATTCAAATTTTGATGAATAGTGAAAAATACTAAACAATAATTAAAAACAACTTTTTTAATGAAAATAATTAATAGTGATAAATTATTAATTTGAGTGATTTTAAAGTATAATTAGAATATATTTTTACCATTTAATACAATGTTGGTATTTGGACATAATTTCACATTTAAAATGGACATAAGCAAGTTCCAATCTTTTGATAGTTATTTTTTCTTAAGAACATGCTTTTTGTTTTGACAACGAGAATTAATTTTATATAAATTTTTGCCTCTTCTGTGTTTTGAATTTAGAAAAATGGATTCCATGTTTACAATCAGGAGGTGAAAATTTTGTAAATAGGTAACTTTTATTTTTAGAAATTTTGAATATTTACTTCTGTAAATATTTTATTTACCATGGTTAAAGGGTAAAAAAATAATATTATAATAATATTAAATTACCCTAAAACGTGTCATATCCCTATTGGTTGATAAATTTCCGACCATGGGCATCTTTGGTCGATTTTGGGACCCCATGGAGCCACTTGTAAGTGATAATGACACTTTAGATTAATTAAGTCAAAGTAAATAAAAAAATGACATAAGCATATATCTTTTAGAAAAACAATTTATACATAGGGTTATATTTGATATATCTTCTACTATAAATATTAATTAGAAAGATAGAAATATTTCCTACATAATCGTATTTTATTTATAATTTTTAGACATTGAATAATTAAATTTATTAATGACACAATAACGATGAAGTATTTTCCTTATTAATGAAAGAATCAAATAATTGGTATTATAAATATTAAAATAAACATACACTGCACGTTTTGATGACATCCACAAATTATAACGGTTAATATGATATGTTAGGATTACCTAAATGAATTCTTTTTGAATTAATAAAGTTGTAAAGACATTAACAAAAAAATAATTACTAAATAGTGTCAAAATTGACAAAAATGGGTTTTTAAAACAAATCTTATATTATTAATTGACATTCTATTTCTAAAAATCTAATGTTCTGAAAAAGGACTTATATAATGATAGGTATGTCATTAATGGGCCACTTGGGGGGTTGTGTGATGTATATAGTATGTTTATTAACTATATAATATAAAAATACAATGAGACATGGTAAATGTAAAACTATTTAACAAAGAGTTAAATCAAAAAGATAAAGTTAATCTAGTGACCCAAACCTGTCTAAAACCTTTTGGTTGAGTGGTTTTCTATATATACCCACTGTAACCTTTAAATAATCCACTTTGGATCCATTATAAACCGAATATGAATTTATTATAAAATAACATTTATAGCTTTTCCAAAGGTGCCCCTAACCCCTATTATAAAAGGGCACACCCCCTTCTCTCTAATTCACACCTTAAATACATTTTGTATCGGCCAAACCCTGCCCAAATATTCTCTCAACATCCCTCACTTCAACCTAGAGGCCTTATATTGATCATAAATCCAACCTAATGAGCCCTTTTGATCAAATCAAAAGGAAGAACCCGAAAAAGATGTAATGATTTTGCCACCCTCTTTCAAGTTCCTTTCTTATTTCACTTCTTATTTATTTGTTATTTAAATTATAAAATAATAAATCCAGTATCTTATATATACTGTGATGTTTTTATAAATATGGTACAACCATATTCATTATTCTATCCATCCTTTGAATGACATGTCACCATACGTGCGTACGTACGACTTGCCGTCTCCACGTCGTGGTGTAATTGTTATTCAAAACATTATTATTTGGATGGGTATGATAATGATGTGTAAATGATTTAAATAGTAAATATAACATGATAAGTATTATTTATATATGATATATCATCCAATTATATATTATTTTAATATCAAAAGAATGATATTTTCGCTCGAGCGTACGTATGGATTACCGTCTCCACGAACGCGATGATCTTCATTATCCATCATATCAATTCAAGATTAATTTTCATTTGATGATTAAAAATAAAGTTTAATGACTTTATATCATTCTGGATATGAATAAGATACAAACTATGGATAACAATCTTGGATTATGTAACAAAGCATATAAAATAAAATGAGTAAGTGAACACCTGAAACGACGATAATAGTAAAATATTATTAACAAAGCAATATTAAAAGATCATACATGATATCATATTTATGTATATGATTCTTTTATAATTTAATAACAATTATATCACCATTATAAATGAGTTTATCCTACCATCGACCAAGGAAAAGTACAATTTAAGGGTTTATTGCACAATCTCTTCATTATTTGAGGTAGTTTATACGAAATTATCTACTGGGACCTCTTTATCATCCACATCTATATTTATTAAAAATGTATTTCAAATCATTCTTACTATTTAATAGAATATGGGTTAAATTCATTTATACCATTGTTGAATTTTTATAATATGTTTATAAAGGAATCTTTCCAGCGTTTTCCAAATAAGATCCTTTTTAACATTTTCGATAATATAAAGGTAAGAATGTATTTTTTTAAAATTATACATCATGTGCGGCTATTTTCCACCGTTATAAAATCATTGAAGCTTCCCTTACAAGAATATAAGAATATTTTCAAAGTAAATGTTTTCTTTTATAATTATGTGACTTTTAAATTATTTTAAAAAAGATATATTTCTCTCAAATAGTTTTGATTTCATCTATGTCAACATCCTTTGATGGATTTTAAGCTTATTTGAAGTTGAGTTATTATTATACAAAACTTACATATTGTTTTGAAGGTTTTGTGATATGTTTGACTATGGATGTGTTATTTTTATACCATTCATGGTTTATGGAGAAAGTATTGACATTTTGTATGCTATTTTTAATATGAATGTTTATTTTATGTTTAAACCTATTCATATGAGAAATGCATTGGACTTAATAAGTGATGGGTGGAGCCCACTATAGCTCCTCGATGAATTGGAAGGTCTCATGAGACAAACTAGTTTCTTGGCACAAGGCCTTGAAAAAAATCTTATTTTTAGTCTTAGCACAAGGCCTTGACTATGCGGTAATGATAGTCTGGCATTATGCATTTCCTCATTATGAAAGTGGTTAGTGATATTGAATTTGATTATTCGACTAGTAGAATATCCATGTGAATAAGTAAATTGAATTATTTCATTTTATTTTTTCCATATTATGCTGAAGGTCATGTTAAAATGTCTTTTGTTTTAGTTATACATTGCCTTAAATGTTTATGCTTATTTATGAATTTTTCTGCTATATTGTTATCCTTACTGAGCATATGAGCTCACCACTTTCTATGTTTTATTTCTCCCAGGATGTGAATAAGTATTTTATAAATGACCTACAGGGATAGATTGAGGGGATATGAGTGTGGTCTATGGAGACAAGATGATGTTGTAGTTTTTCACTTTCTGATATAATGTAAACTTTATGAATGTATCTATTGATTCTAAGTCAACTAAACTAATCGGTTATTCGAGACTTGATCTTTTGTGATCATGCCAATGTTATCTAATAATGCACTGACTCTGGGTAACTAGGGTCCGGGTGTTACATTATGGAAGTTTTTTATGTCCATCACTGAATAAAATTGTTTTGTATTGCATCTCCATATGCCTTACATGTCCATATGTAATGTGTGAGAATAAGTTCCTATACATTTCACCCAATCCTTAAATGTTCTAGAGTTTAAATGGGATAACATATCTATATATTTTGTGATGGAAATTTTATGAATATCAAGATTTCATGGAATTATCTTGGTGATTTTCAACCAAATGACAATGATAGATCATATCTTCTCAATCATAGAGTAGGGCTATCATGGAATTCAAGGATTCTTGTACATGTAATAGAAATTATGACTTCTCTGAGTTCACTCAATGATTTTATCCAAACATAGTAAATGATTTATGATAAGGTTATTTTTAGGTTATTTAAAGGTTGTCTGGAATTAGTAGGAATCGAGAACATATTTGTACTTAATGACAGATGGATAGAATGAGTAGACCATTCTAGTAATGGAATATGGGATGAGAGATGTTGTTATAGATTTTATCCAGAGTTTGTAATTCCTTTCTCCGCTGGTCTTGTCACAACCCCCTCCCCACCAAATATACCCCTCCAAGGTCAGAAATGTGATAAGGGAGATAATGACCCCCGAGTCCCGCCTCGATTAGTCCATGGGATGGTGAATAACACTGAGGGTATAATAAACACACAAATGGGAGGCATTACCCTCTATAAGAACACATGTGGAAGAGAGAGATACGATAGACACCAACCAAATCCAACTCAAGCAACAATATATAATAATTCCAATGTACAAATATTTAATTTCATGTATACTACTACAACCGAAAGGGGAAAACTACAAATACCTAAAAAAAGTAAAAACAACAGCAACCACAAGCCCGAACAGCTCCTGAAACCCCAAGAAAGTAGAAACCAGAATGATCTACAACCTGCTCAAAGTCACTTGAAATAAATTTTATTTATACATAGGGTGAGTATAACAGTATACTTTGTAGGATCATCCCTAATTTTTCTCATGAAAATTTAAATAAAGCAAGTTAATGCATAGTGAACGACAAGTGAAACTAACTCATCACCTAAACTGGTATATTATTTTCCTAGCCTCACCATGAATACTCTCACAAAGTAACACATACAAGAGTATATTATATAATAAAGAATATCAAGGTTACCCTGCTTCTACTTCCCCATTTGTTTGCCTATTTTCCCCAACATCTCATGTCTTAAGCATCTTTCTCCAAATGTCTTTCCCACAGACACCAGGGAAAAGCACCATAACATGCACCCCATCCAAAAAAACCACCATGTCCACACAATAAAGTAACCATGTAGTTTTTGGGAGCCACCTAAGCTCGCATAATGTGTATCATACGTCAGTCATTATACCTCACGCCATTACATCCCACACATGGAGTAAGAATCCACAAGCCATCACAGCCAATACACATTGCTCCGATAGTATTCCAAAGGATACTATATCCAGAATATAGGTTTGTAAATAAACACAAGCCATTATAGCCCTCTACAACCATATATGGGGAAAACTAACCAATGTGCCTACTAGAACAAGTAACTACCAAGAGAAGCAAGTAGGGCCAAAGGGGGTAGTCATCCATCCATGCTCCCACCAAAATGTTGGGGAACCCCACCCCCCACACTTCCCCATGCCTTAGAATACCCAGAGAGTTATTTTTCCTAACTGACATGGTGGAGTAGCATATAGAAACACAAAAAACACAGAATATACTATAGATCACAACTACACTATGAGAATATCGAATTTTTAGACTAAACTGTAGCTAAGGTCTCTCGGACTCCCGGCTGCCACTTCTAAAAATAGGTATCCTATAAGAACACATCAATTTTAAGAGCTTTATTACATCACTTCATTCCATTTTAATCATTTTCACATTATGTTAATTAATTCTTTAAACAGTGATTAACCATTATCAATTTCCATATTATATTTCATTATAACCACAATTAAATTCCACTATCCCTAAAAATTGTAACCTCAGTATTACATCCTAGAAATCTCCAACACCATGGGTTAACATCATTTATTCAATTATTTATTTACAGCATTACATTCCCATAATCCCAAGAATTCTAGAAAAACATTCTATGCTTCTAAACACAAGGGGGATCAATCTGATGAGTAGATGAACTACTCATCGAGTCTTTGCTGCCTAGAGAAAGTGCGTAGACGCATCCTCCCTTGAGAAGCTAAACACAAAAAGCACGTGGCATACCCCGCACATATTCTCCCCTTTTGGAATAAGGGTAAGCAATACTAGCTGCCTTGAGCAGGGGGGAAAGTATAGCTGATAAACAACCAATAAGATTAACAAAGAATACAAACATTCACATCCAAGTCATTTTATCATCACTAATGTCCACCTTGAAGCCCACATTCATGATCCAATGCATATCCCTTCTTTAGGAATCAACTACTACCATAACCTGTCGGCCTCCATTCCCCCACATATTAGAACAACCATCCAGGCTCATGTCACAATACGAGAAGCAGGAAGACAAACATCATATCAATTGGGCTCCTTTCCCTTAAACAAGAAAGAAGGAAACTCCAAATCCTACAATGAATTATCTTTTATCAGACATCTAGTTCTTTAATCAACCATGGATTAACTAATTTATTATTTTTCAGTTCAAAATTCAGGAACCCTAATAAGTAAGTTATCACAAATAATTAAACATGCTTATTCTACCAATTTTATTAACATCAAATTGAAACAAGAAGAACCAAATTCATTTACATTACTCTTTATCATTATCCAAACAATTATCAATTAATTCCATATTTATGTTCTTTACCAATTTCCATCAGGAACGAAAAGCTAAACAATGAAAGCATAGACGTCACACTCTCTAGAAAAAAAGGCAATAACATACAATCGTTATCAATTTATTTATCTGGTTACAATTATTATTTAAGTCAATTCAACTGTGTTATAGTGGGATAAATCATTCTAACTAAACATTTAATGTAAAAGAAAAAAGAAGAAACAAATCCCCTATCTCAAATGAATCTTGTTGTTCCTTATAAGAGAATAATCCATGCAAAGGGTCACAATCGCCTCCTCCCATGACAATTGTATCTACCTAAAGATGTCGTTCCACCATCGCACCTACCAAACCCCAAGAAAACTCCATTAGATGTATGGAGATCACATACTATTATAGGTCAAGGATAAATATAATTAGATAAACAATATCAAACAATGATAAGACATACCATATATCAGAGATCGATCGATATTGCTTGGTCGCACCAAAAACAAGGGAAAACCAATCCAAGGAGGAAAGTATGATTGTGCAACTCCAACAGGAAGGAATTAATGTTCCAAGAATCTCACAGTAGAGAACAAGGAGGAATAACAAAGGAGGAAGATATATCATCGATTCAGAGGATTTAACGGAGCAGTGGTTTAAGATACGCTGGATTTTCTGTTAAATGTATATCACATTAAAGCATGTGGTTTGAACAAGTAAATATATACCGAGCCTTATGGAAATTAATATTGGACTTATGGCCTTTAATCAGACCTAGAGTCCTTAAAACAAGTCTTTTAATGCAATTTACGTCAAAGGAAACGTCAAAGCTGAGAAACTGTAGGAAGCTGAAAACACTATTCACAAACATGAAATTTGGCTAAGGAAAAACACTATTCGTGAAACTCACCATTAAACCTCACTATTGGAACCTCATTATTCCGGAAACACTCTTCATGAACCTCACCATTGGAACCTCACCATTGAAACATCACCATTCTGGAAACACAGTACATGAACTCAATATTTGGCAAAGGAAAGAGGTCACCATTAGAACCTCACCATTCTGGAAACACTGTTCATAAACTCAAACATTTGGAAAAGTTGTCACCATTGGAACCTCACCATTCTAGAAACAGTGTTCATGAACTCACAATTTGGAAAAAGAAAGAAGTCACCATTGGAACCTCACTGTACATGAACTCAAAATTTGGCAAAGGTAAGAGGTCACTATTGGAACCTCACTATTCAGGAAACATTGTTCATGAACTCAAAATTTGGAAAAAGAAAGAGGTCATCATTGGAACCTCCCCATTGCACTGTTCACAAAAATCTACTGATGACACTCTTCAATAAGGTCACTGATGACACTGTTCACCTAAGGTTACCGATGAACTATTAACTTAAGGCTACTGATGACACTGTTCATAGAAGGTCACCGATGACACTGTTCATCTAAGGATATCGGTGGCAATGTTCACATAAGGTCATCGTTGCACTGTTCACCTAAGGTTACCATTGCATTGTTCACATAATGCTATAGATGACACTATTCACATAAGGACACCGAAGACACTACTCACTTAAGGTAACCGATGATATAGTTCACATAAGGTCACTGTTTCACTTTTCACCTATGGTTACCATGGCATAGTTCACAGAAGCTAACTGATGACAATATTCACAAAAATAGAAATTTGGAAAAGTGTTTGGGATAAGTCACCTTGAACTCATGGAACACCTCACACACAAGATTTTCTCAATAGAATGGACCAGAGTGGTCTAGGACTATACATCATATACCTCTCAAAAAATTATCTTCCTCGATAATTCAAAACCAACCTAAAAGGAAACAGAAACGAAGTCTGTATTTCCACCCATTGAGATACCTCTCAAAAGAGATAAATCCTTAAGAAGTAACCAAATTAAAGACATCTGATAAACACAAAAGGTCTATAACTACAAAGTGAATGTCGTTACATGAAAAGTGTCAAACATCAAACAACTCTGGGTACTGAGCATGTATTTGCAAATCACGTTCCAAAGTACTCTCCTCCAGGACAACATGTTTCCACAAGACATGAACCAAGGGGATACAACTCTCGTGAAACACCTTCTCTTTACGGTCTTGGATCTCCATAGGTCTCTCCTCAAAGGTCACATCATCATCAACATCGATCTCTCCTGAATCGATGAAGTTAGAGTCATCATGAAGATACTGATGGAGCTATGATACATGAAAAACATCATGTTTCTTTCTCTTCTATGGGGGAAGTGCCACTCGATATGCCACAACTCCAACACAAGCTAACACCATCAAAGGCTCAACAAACCAAAGACAATGCTTACTACCACTACCAAAGCTTCCCTATCCACAACGGGGAGTAACCTTCAGATACTCGTGACCCCCAACATCAAACTCTAAGGGTCTCCTCCTTTGATTGACATATTATTTCTAATGATCTTGTACTGTCTTCATCCCCTCACGACTCACCTAAACCATCTCTGTTTTATTCTAAACTAGTTCCGATCCAAGAATTGTTAACTCTCCGACCCCAATCCAGCACAATGGAGAATAGAAGGGCAGGCCATACAAGGATTCAAATGAAGCCATACTGAGGGTGGAGTGGAAAATATTTTTGTAAGTGAACTCCACTAAGGTTAAGTGCCTCATCCACGAACCTTCAAATTCCAAGACTAAAGAGTGTAACATTTCTTCAGGAGTCCGGATGGATCGCTCTGTCTGACCATCCGTTTGAGGATGAAAAGCAGTGCTAAGGCATAGCTGATAACCAAAAGAATGTTGGAGACCTCCCCATACCCTAGAGGTAAAATGAGGATCTCGATCGGAAATGATCATCCTTGGAACTCCATGAAGTATCACCACCTCTTCCAGATACTACCTCAACAAAACATCCACTGAGCTCGACTACTTGACCGCTATGAAGTGGGCTGATTTGGTTAGACAATCCACTACCTCCCAAATAGAATCATTTACTACTAGAAATCAAGGTAAACCAGTAAAATTCTCTATTAATTTGTCCTCCCACTTCCACTGAGGAACATCGAACAACTAGAGAAGGGCCCCCGGAACATGGTGTTCATCCTTCACCTTCTAGCTGACCAAACATCGAGACATAAACTTCATAACTGTGTGATTTAGCCTAGCCCCCCAAAACTAATGCCTCAAGGCTCAGTACATCTTTTTCATGTCAGGATGCATCGCTGAAGGAGTTCTATGGAAGTCTTTGAGAACATTATCACGGATTTTAAAAGGAAAAAATATCCATCCATGATACAAAACCTAGGGTTGTTCATCCTCATACCAACCAGTAGGGGCCTTGCCACAAAAAACTCCGTCTCTGCAAAGATCTACCTCTTGATCCCCTAAATGGGACTCTTCCACTTTCTTTACCTGAGATGACTACACCATCATTAGAAAAAGACAACCTATACCCCAACTTCTCCTATATCTAGATGAAATGACAACAATTCTTCCATTACACCCCATGAATCACCAGATTGACGTTCTACATCACCATGTGACTTCCTGCTCAGCACATCAGCTACAAAATTTCCCTCTCCCAGTGAATACAATATTTTTAAGTCATATGATTGTAGAAATTCCATCCACTGACACTGTCAGGAGTTCAATTCACGCTCGGAGAAAACATTCCCCAGGATTTTATTATTGGTGAAAACCAAAATGCACTCACCAATGGGGTAATGTCTCCAAAACATCAATAGAAACACCATGGCTTCCAACTCAAGATAATGGGTGGCATAGTTATGTTCATGAGGACTCAACTGTCGAGACCCATAAAAAATAACTGATCTCTACTCCATCAGAACACATCCTAACCCCAAATTCGAAGCATCGCAAAAAACATCAAACTTAACCCCCTTAGCTAGAATACAAAGAACTTGAGTACTAACTAACTTCTCCATTAGATACACAAATGTTTCCCAACATTGACTTGTCCATATGAACACCTGATCCTTTCTGGTCAAATCTATCAGAGGAGTCACAAATTGAGAGAAATCGACTAGAAATGTCCTGTAGTACCCTATGAGACCAACGAATGTTTTCACATCTGACATAGTCTTGGGGGTGCCCAAGACCTAAATGCTTCTATCATTGATGGAACCACCACTACTCCCTACCGGGACACAACATTCCCCATGAAATGGACTTCTAGAGGCAAAAAAACACACTTCAACAACTTCCCAAATAGCGGATGTAGTCGAAGAACATCCAAAATGGCGTTTAGAAGCTCGGTATGCTCCTCCTCATAAGTGGAGTACACAAGGACGTCATTGATAAAAACCACCATGAACATGTATAGGAACTTACAGAACATATCATTCATCAATCCCATGAACACAACAGGAACATTTGTCACACCAAACGACATTACAACAAAATCATAATTCCCATAACAACAACGGAATGCAGTCTTTGGGATATCCTCATCCTTTGCACGAATTTGATGATATAATTACCACAAATTGATCTTTGAGAACCAAATTGAACCATTCAGTTGATCAAATAAATCAAAAATATGCAGAAGAGGATATTGATTCTTCACATTCACTTTGTTTAAGTGATGATAATCGATACACAACTGCAAACTATCATCAGCCATATTCAGATGAAAAATAGTTCACCCCACAATGACACACTCGTCCAAACAAAACTGAACTGTAATAGACCATCAAGCTGTATACAAAGCACTTATAACTCAGAAAGGTCCATCTTATATGGAGACATAGAAATAGGATATTCTCCTTGTTGTAACTTGATCCCAAACTCAATCTCTCGTCTTGCGGGTAATGATACAACCACTTCTGAAAGGACAACACGGTACTCTTCTACGACCCTATGAAACTCTCACTACACCACCTTGGAAGAAATCAGCATCAGCTCATCCATCATGGATAATAAGGATAGAACACGCGTCTGACCCATCCGAGGGTCTTACTCGCCAATGAAAACCACTGGCTCTCCATCCGCATTGAAGAAAATAACTTGCCTCCTTAAGATATCCAAAATATCCTACACTGAATAAAACCAATCCATGCTAAGGATGACATCACATGGCTGTATTTATAAACATAAGAAATCTCCCCAAGAGTGGTGCTGCCCCAACACTAGCTCACAGTCTCTACATACTTCAAACAAGTCAGCTCGGCCTCCAACTAGCGTAGTCAATGCCAAGGGAACTAGAAGCCTCTATACCTCAAGTCCAAAAGCATGGACAAGGGTGGGTGATATGAAGGAGTGTGTCACTCTTGAATAAAAGAAGTCATATAACAAGGTAGAAAACAAGAAATGGGCACCTCATACGATGTATGGATGTCCTGAAGCTAGTAATGCTAATGCATGAAGTTTTCCACGACCACCACCACGACACCTCTATCCCTGATGACAACCACCACCACAGTCGCACTCTACTTTTTGAGGATGAAAGGCATCATAGGTATGTCCTCTTCCTATCCCATCAACCCTATACTGATCTGATGTAGGTGCAACCTACTACTACTACCACGGACGGAACTACCTTAATGGAGGAACTTGGATCAGAACACCTGGTGCATGATGACTGCTCTGAAATATCAGGTACATTCACTATTGATGACCTCATCCACCACAAGTAAAACAAGTTCCAGATCCCTTGGAATATGCCTGAGAGCCGCTGCCTCTAAAGAAATGACCTGCGTAGGGCTGGGACCTACCCATGACCAAATGAGAACTCTTCTGCCCAAAAAAATAGGAACCCTGGACCACAGCTCTGCTTCATGAGGAATCATGATGACTCCCCTCTCGTGATGATCTAGTTCTATCCAATGTCCTATCAATGACCTCTTTCCTCAAAAGAACATCAGTATAAGTCTTCATCATAAATGGGGTGACCTGGCACTGGATCTCTGGATGCAAATCCTCCTCGAAATGCCTCACCCTGGCCTCCCTGTCTGGATGTAAGTTTGAAGCATATCGTAAAAGGATCCTAAAATGGATTCCAAACTCTCACACACTAGACCTCCCCCTATCGAAGGGGAAGAAGCTCCTGCCGACTAGACGCCTTCATAGTCAAAGAATGAAACTCAACTCTAAACTTGTCTCGGAACACTACCTAGGAGATTGAAGACTCCTCATGATACCCGAGGAATAAGAACCACAACTACCTCATTTCTCCACAAAGCATCTCCAAAACCAAGGACACCAAGTGGTGTTTCCAATCACGGATCGAACTGAATCCTATCTCAACCTCCTCCAACCAGTATTTTGTGAATGTATTTGAAACAGAGCCATCATACTTCTGCAGACTCTGGCGCTGAAACCCTTAGAGTGTACACCTCCAAGTGTCATATTTATCAAACTCTATCAGGTGGTGATCTACTGGCATAGCCTTCTGGGCATATTCTATGAGATCCTGACGAGGACGTCAACCTAGAGCCATAACTGCAAAATAACAAACAATTAGAGCTCCTAAAGCTGGAATATGGAAGAATCAACATTAATTATTTAATTATTTTCTTTTATTCATTTTTGGTTAACCAACCCCATGGTCTACCCCTTCAAACATAGGCACAAAGAAGAATTATGAATGCCCCATTACTAGTTCTCTACCCTACAACTAGTATAACCTTGTTTAGTAGCCTTTTTAAACATAAAGGTCTGTACATCAGATCATAGGGGGCCCTAAACGCCGATGTCTTAGTCGGTCTCCATTTTTTACATCGTTTTCTAAACATGACTGACATTGTTTCCCTACCTACTAATGCAACCTCACCTATGCCTAACTCCAAACTCCATCTTATCCCTCAACCAGATCTCTGATACAACTATATCATGACACCCTCCCACAATGCGTACCCCTCTGAGTCCATCAATGTAGGAAGGTAGATAATGACCCCTGAGTCCCGCCTCCAATAGGCCCCGGGTAGGCGACTAGCACCAAGGTTATATTAAACACACAAATGGGAGGAATTAACCTCTAGGAGAACACATGCAAAATATATAGATAAGATAGACACCAACCAACTCCCACTAAGGTTGAAATATATAACATATCCCATGTACAAATCTGTAATGTCATGAAAAATACTACAACTGAAAGGAGAAAAACTGAAAATAACCTAAAGAAAGTAAAAACAACAGCAACCAAAAGCACGAACAACTCCTGCAACCCCAAGCTAGTTGAAACAATATTGATCTTCGATGTACTCTAAGTAACCTGAAATGCATTTTTTATATACATAGTTTGAGTATAAAAGTATAATTAGTAGGATCCTCTCTGAAGCCTCTCATTCAAAAGTAATGAAATAATGTTAAAGCACAGTGAACAACAAGTGAAACTAACTCGTCACATAAACAAGTATACTATGTTCCTAGCCTCATCAGGTCTACTCTCACCAATTAATGAATACAAGAATATATAATATAATAAATAATATCAAGGGAATATTTCTACTACTTCTCCACTAGTTTTCTGCATTTCCCCAATGTCGCATGTCCTAATCTTCTCTCTCAAAAAAGGCTTTCCTGTAGACACTTGGGCGAAGCACCAACACATGCACCTTGTGCAACAGAACTTCCACGTCCACACAAGAAAGTAACCTGGTAGTTTCTGGGAGCCACCACAGCTCCCATAACTTGTATCATATGTCGGGCATTATACCTCAGGACATTACATCCCACACACCGAGTAAGAATCCTCAAGCCATGATAACCTATACACATTACACCTATAGTAGTCCACAAAATACTATATCTAGAATATATGTGTGTGAATAACCAGAAGCCATTACAGACCTCTACAAACATATTTGGGGAAAACTAACCGTTGTGCCTTCCATCACAAGTAACTACAAAGAGAATAGAGCATGGCCAAAGGGGGTAGTCATCCATCCATCCTCCCAACATAATGTTGGGGAAAACACCCCCAGTACTCAGAATCACCATGGTGTCAGTTGCCTTAACTTGTAGGGTGGAGTAGCATATATAAACCCCAAAATTATAGAATATACTATAGCACACAAACAAACTATGGGAAAAACTTAGTCTTAGACTCAACTGCAGCTAACATCTCTCAATCTCTTGGTTGCCACTTCTATGTCTAGGTATCCTATAAGCACACAAAAATTTTAAGAGATTTATTACATTACTTTATTCCCTTTTTATTAGTTTCACTTTACATTAATTAATTCATTAAACACTAATTAACCATTATCAATTTCCACATTATATTTCATTAGCATCGCACCCAAAGTCCACTATCCCTTTAAATTGTAACCTCAACATTGCATCCCATCATGTTACAACCCAATGGGTTAACAACATTTATTCAATTATTTATTTAAAGAATTATTTTCCATAATCCCATGAATTATATAAAAACATTACATGCTACTAAACACAAGGGGGCTCCACTAGTGTGTAGAAGAACTACACATCGAGTCCTTTCCTCCTTTAGAAAGAGAGAATACCAATCCTCCATTGAGAATCTAAAAACAGAATGTATATGGCATACCCCATGCATCATCGCCCCTTTACAAAGAAGGGTAAGCAAGACTAGCTTCCTTGAGAAGTGGGGAAAATAAAATAGATAACCAACAAATAGGAATTAGAAATAATCCAAACCATCACATCCAACTCATTTCATCATCCCTGATGTCCTACCCGACACCCACATACATGAAATAATGCATCGGTCCACTTTAGGCATCAAGTGTTGCCACAAACATTAGGCCTCCAATCCCCCACATATCACAATAGCCATCCAGGATTACATCACAACACATGCAACAGGAAAACAAACATCATATTAATTGGGCTCTTGGCCCTTAAATAAGCAAGAGGGTTACTCAGAGCCCTACAAGGAATTATTTTTTATCAAACATCCAATTATTTAATCCAACATGGATTAACTGATTTATTATTCATAGGTTCTAAATTTGGTAACCCTAAATAGTAAGCTATCAAAAATAATTAAACATGCTTACTACACTAATTTGATTAAAATCAAATTGCAACAAGAAGAACCAGATTCATTTACATAACTTTTCATCTTCAGGCTAACAATTATATATTTCTTTCGACTTTACGTTATTTACCAATTTCCATCAACAACGAAGAGCTAAACAAAGAAATCCTGGATATCACACTATCTAGAAAAATAAGAGGCAATAAAATATGATTGATATCAAATTATTTATCCAGTTCCAATATGTTTTAAGTCAATTACATTTAGATCAGTGGGATAAAACATGATAACTATATAGTTGCAAGTAAAAGAAAAGAGAAGCAATGAATCATCTACTACGAAATGTTCTTTTCTTTATTTATACGAGAATGATCCACACAAAGGTTCACGATCACCTCCTCCTGTGACAACTGTATCCACCCGAGGATGTTGTGGTACGACCACATTAGCTGAAAACCAAGAAATCTATATTAGAAGTATGGAGATCACAATCCATAATAGGGAATGGAGAAACATAAGGTTATGAATCCAAAGTAATGATGATAAAAAATACCATATATTAGAGATCAATCGATACTTCTTGGTTGAACCCAAAATAGAGAAGAACCAATCCAAGGAGGAAAGTTATATTGTGCAAATCTTATGGGGTGGAATGAAATATATGACTATCTCACAACCAAGAATAGGGAGAAAGAACTTGGGAGGAAGATATATCTTCCCTTTTCAAGATTTAATGGAGTAGTGTTTTAAGATACACTATATTTTCCAGTAAAATTTCATCATATTAAACCACCCATTTTGACCAAGTAAAAGTATCCTGAGCCTAATGGAAATTAAAATAGGAGTTATGGCCTTTGAATTGGTTGTAGATTCTTTAAAACAGGGATTTAAATGCAGTTTACATTAAAGGAATTCTCAAAGGGGTGAATCTCTGGGAAGATGGAAACATCGTTCATGAACATGAAATTTGGAAAAGGAAACAGACTTTTCATGAGCCTCACTGTTGAAACCTCATCGATGTAACCTCACCGTTTTGGAAACAGTGTTCATGAACCTCACTATTGGAACCTCACCATTCTGGAAACACTGTCCATGAAATCAAATTTTGGCAATGAAAAGAGGTCACTGTTGGAACCTCACCGTTCTAGAAACTCTGTTCACAAACTCAAAAATTTGGCAAAGGAAAGAGGTCACTGTTGGAACCTCACGGTTATGGATACACTATTCATGAACTAAAAACATGGAAATGGAAAGAGGTCACCATTGGATCCACACCATTCTGGAAACACTGTTCATGAACTAAAAATCTGGCAAAGGAAAGAGGACGCCATTGGAACCTCACAATTCTGGAAACGCTGTTCATGAACTCAAAATTTGGAAAAGGAAAGAGGACAATGTTGGATCCTCATGATTACACTTTTCACATAAGGATACCGATGAAACTATTCACATAATGTCACCGATGACACTATTCACCTAAGGTTACTAATGTACTATTCACCTAAGGCTACTGATGAAAATGTTCACATAAGGTCACTAATGACACTGTTCACCTAAGGTTACCGATGGCACTGTTCACATAAGGTCACCATTACACTGTTCACCTAAGGTTACCATTTCATTGTTCACATAAGGCTACCAATGACACTGTTCACCTATGGTCCCAGATGACACTGTTCTCCTAAGGACATCAATTACACCGTTCACATAAGTTCACCATTGCATTGTTCTCCTAATGATACTTTTACACTATTTATAGAATTTTATTAGTGAAACTGTTCACAGAACTAAAAATTTAGAAAACTGTTGGGGATAATCACATTTACCTCCTGGAATACCGTAGACACCAGATATTGGCAATGGAATGAACTAGAGTGGTCCAAGCTGTTATAAGTCTTATTTTCATATTACAAAAACTATCAATCCATGATTGGTTTGGTGAAATTTGAGTCACTTTCTGGGAGACGTTTTCAGTCACCTATTTTATTGTTTGAGTTTGGACCATCCTCACTCATGGGAAAAAATATGGTTTAGGATATGACTATGAATGTGTAAATATTTCAGAAGAAGTTGGGTACTATAAAGTTCCACTATAATTTATATGAAAGCATCTGATTGAGGATCTTGGAGTTTTAGATGGGTGATCATGTGTTCCTAATAGTCTTACAAGTGCATGATGTAGAATGTTTCTTATGAAGTGATAATCTATCTCTAAGGTACATCAGTCTATTCTAGATTCTACATAGGGTTGGAATGATTTCACATGAACTTTACCTAAAAAACATATGGATCGAGTTCATAAACGGCTTCATGTTTCACAACATAGTTATTGAAAAAAATTAATATCTTCCCTTTATCTTTATTTTTGAGGTTGTATGATTATCAATGGTCATTTAAATACTTATTTTGAATACTGAAATTAATAGAAATTATTATTTTCCTAAAAAAAATTTATAACATATGTTATAACATAAGCCATAAATAAAGAAAAATACCATAATTGAGTGTCGAAGATGATATTTAATCTAAGAATGAAAAAAATTCATATTGTGTTCTAAGACAATGTGCTTCTGTCAGATGTATAAAATGGAAAAAAAATTAATTCAATATTTAAATTTATTATTTATCTATGTTATCATTTTTTATCTATTTATTGATCTCTATGATTGATCCATATAGTTATCCCAATGACCCTTGAAATTGAGGGAGATATAGTGAAAAGGATATTTTGGTGGGAATTAATGTTTGAAGAATATATAATATTAGGAATCACCACTGAATTCAATGTGTGATTCGAATATACTCTATATCAATAATATATCATCATGGTGAAAATAATAAATAGATTAACTCTACCTTGGTGACTCATGGAGAAATTTTCTTCATAATACATATAGATATTCTTAAAGTAGGGATTTGTTTTGTTGATTTTTTCTTATTTATAATTGATAATGTAAATAAGGATTAATTTTACATGAATTGTTTTGATGTTCATCATGTTAAAATAACATTTTATTTCTAGAATATGAATTTATAATTATTTATTTTTATTAATTCAATTCATGTCACTAATTTTGATTCCATTTATGTTATTTTCCATATGACTGAAAATTACTTTTTTATTTCCAAACACTTTAAGGGAAAGTTTGAACCAATGAAATCACAACATAAACACAACAAAACAGTCTCCAATAGACCAAAACTCATGTTCAAAAACAACGCTCACTACCAAAGAGAAGATCCTCCCAGCAACTAAATACCATATCATCCAGCTTCCCTTGTCTCATCACAGCACTGATGGCTAACTCGTGCCAAAGAGCACGGGCATGGTACCGATGTCCAAATCCGATGTTTTCAATATGGAAGATGTACATTTATGTTTCCCTACTTTTAGGTTATATATATTTATCAATCCATTGTATGTTTTTTTATCCTTGAAATTTGATAAGCAGGAGGTTCAACCATTACCATTGAGCTAATTTTTATTTTTGTTAATTATAGGTTTTATGAGTCACAATTTTTTTTATCAATAATGATTTTGATACTATGGAGGTCAAAGGATTATTAAGGAAATATATTTGTGGTTTAAATGATTTTGGATTAACGAGGTATCACATGCTGGGAAATGGTCCTTTTATGGGAGATAACACCAATATGATTTTCTAATGAATAGTGAATAGAATCCAACATCTATTGAGGAATCCATGATGATCAAATATTATGGTGAAAATTTCATGCATGATCCCTAGTATATTTAGAGGATAAGGATTGAGGATTTGTAATTCATTTAATGAGTGGAGTTCTTATAAATATTTAGAAAACATAATTTCTGTTTCAGAAGAACACATGTCATCTATTACATTTTTTGTTGCTATAACATTTTGTTTGGAGTTAAGGATCACATTAGAATGTGTATAATTCACACTCCATGTGACTTCAACTTGATAGGGTTAGTTTGAACTTGGAAAAACACTTAGGGAACCATCTGGTCCAAAAATACATGTGTGTAGGGACACATCCCAAATACATTCAGGGGTACATGGTGTGTGTAGATTAGGTACACATTAATTACACCCATTAGCTTGACATGTAACATATTAAGATTTTTTGAAATATTTATTTCCAATTAATTAATCCTTTTTATATTTTTTATTACATGCAACTTATAGATTAGCTTGTGGTATAAGCAACATAGAGTAAACACGCAATACATGAACAACCGGGTTTTACTGCCTTGTGATGGAAAACTAATTTTAAAAACAAATTTACAAAAATTTATTAATTTTAATATTAATAATAATAAAAAATTTATGTTTTTATGAAAAATTATCTTATGTCTAATTGTTGGTGTTTTTCTAAAAAGCATCATTTTATGATGAATAGTAAAAAATAAAGTATTTTCATTAAAAACCACCTCTTTGTTTAAATCATTATTTATGTACAATTATCTTATAAATTGGTTTTTAAATTTAAAATTGATCAATTATAAATATATTAATTCAATTTATGTCATTTAAATCATATTAATATTAAAATTAGATATAAACACTTATTGAACTTTTAAATGTTTTTACTTGAAAACCTGATTTCTCACCATGTATGTGGGATTGGAGTTAAACTAAATTTTCCCAGTATTGTGATTTTGATTTCTAAATATAGATATACATAGTAGTAATCCTTATAATATTTTTTCTAATAATATCAACATAATTTTTGACCCAATATATGAATTACAATTAATAAAATTAATTACAATTATTAAGGAAAAATTGAAGTTAATAAGGGACTCAAAAATAATCATCACGACCAAAGTGACTGAAACACATGTCCAAAAGAAAATGGATAAAAATAATTAGACCATATCCTCTATTGGTCCAAATTATATGGGTTATTTTCATAAAATTAAATGGAAGTTCCCTATCTTAAAGGTTATGTATGCAAGAAGACAAAAAGGGATCTTTCCATACCATTAAATTTGTAAAATTTGAGATATTTAAAAAGAATAAAATTTTCATATATACATATTGTTTTGAACTATATATGGGATATTTTTACAAGAATTTTTTTTAATAATTTTTTGAGATGATTTTGTTACTTAAAATTATTAAAAAAATTCTGACGTAGTGATTAATTATTTAATAATTTACCAAAATAAAAGATACTAAAAATATTAAAAGTGAAGTCAAAATAAATGAATTATTATAATTAATTATTTATTTATAATTAATATATCAAGTGAAAAATATTTATACATAATTTATTTTAATTAAAATATTAGTTTTATATTTTGAAATTTAAATTAATTAAATAATGTAAAGATTCAAATTGTTGTTGTTTTACAATAAATGATATTTTGTTAAATTATTTACAATTAATAAAAATACGATATTCGGAAAGAAAAAATTAATGACTTAAAAAAGATAATTATTTTCTATTAATGGAACAATTTTTATTTTATAATTAATATATTGACACATATATTTTAAAATCATTTTTCACATGGTCTGGGTTTAAGTATTGTTTTTTCTGTCACTTGTTCTTGTTTTGTAAATTAATTTCTAACAAACATGAGATATATAATATTTAAATTATTTTTTATTTTTATAATTATTTTTATCTATATTATATAATACTTCTCACTTTATTTTAGTCATAATTGATAAATTACATTGGTTAGAAAACTCTAAACATTAAAAAATTAAAATAATAAAAGGGGAAATCATAGAGGTTATTGAATCAAATTATTAAAATGACCATATTTTTTGTGCTGTAGATTTGGTTATATCAAAACAATACATTATTCCATAATTTTGTTTTCATTTTTTAGGCACATCATTTAAATGATACCCCATGTTATTGAATATCTTTTTTGTATTTACAATATTGTCTCTCCCCCTCCACTATAAAAAAGAAATCATTATAAGCATTTATAACAACTGTCGAGCCTATTTTTCTCATTCAAACATGAAAAAAATTGTATCACAACATCCCTAACTTCCATTTAAAATCCATTCCACGGGAAAAAAAATCCATGTAATATTTTTTTATATTCTAATGTACTTACTCGAAAAAAGTTAACATTCTTCCTCATATTCTTTTATTTTATTTCAGTTCTCCACCTCCTCAACTCCTATTATTCCTATATTGTATAACAACACCAGTATCCTAAATATTTTATGATTTTTTATTATAATAGTTTTTCTTATATGTACACACATCCATTTAATGGGTAATGAACTTACTATTTTTGTGTATGATGAATAACTCCCTTACTAAATGATGATTGTTCATTTTTCCTTTACAGTATCTCATGGTGGACATTGTGATAGACAATATATTTTTTATTTAATATATTACATATTATATATTTAATCTTATATATTAATTTTACAACACATGTCTTTATACTATCCATTTGGTGTTTATACGATAATTTAGTTGAGGAAGCGTGGACTACTGCCCCCTCAATGCGATATGATTCATTCACACACTACATATAATGTATTAAGGATTTGTTTAGTGAAATTATATGATATATATGAAATAATGATGATAATGAAATTATAATATATTAATATATACATATATTTAATTTACTTTCATTCTTTCAATACATCAATAAAAATAAAGTAGTGTTTATGAGAACATACACTATATTGTCTCCATGAACTGTGTATTCCATTTCATACTCTTATATTTTCTTGATTATTATAATAAAAATATAATGAATATAAATTATATTTATATCATGGATTAGATTTTTAAAAACATGATTTATGTATAAGAAGCAAATATATAACAAATTAAGTCAAATGGTAAAAAAAGCGGATATTACCCAAAGTGAAAACCTAACCTAGAATTGTTCTCAAATAGCTAATATAAATTCATAGTAAAACCATATATGATATTAAATATAAGAATTTTGTTATATGGTTTATTTATAATAATTTTATATTTATTATACATTCATTTTGTTTGAGTACGATGAGATTGAAGACACCAAGTAAGGGAAATACCATCTCAATTTTATTTCCATTAGATACATTCCCTATTCACCAATCACTTCTTTTGTGTGGTGTATATACTTACCATGAATGTATTATTTTTATCTTATAATTAAAATTCTGTTTATTTACAAATCAATTTTATGAAAATAACTTCATGGGGTTTTGTTAAAAGGTACCAAATTTATTATATAGTTTTGTCTCAATTTTCCTTCTTTGAGACTCATGTTTTGTTAGGCACCTACATTCTTTCCTGGGGTGTATTTGACATGTTTTATTGTTAATATATATATATATATATATATTCATTATATTATAAGTATCAAATAATTAAATTTTATTGCATGGATTTTATGATCCCATGTTACCATGTTATAAGAGGTAATTGAAACAATCCCACTATTTATAAGGATTTTTTTTATTATTCATCCATTAATGAAATATTATGATGGATCTTTCAAGAACACTGATGATTTTGAATATCCTCTATTTCTTCAAGATATATTCATGTATTATTACCAATCTCCCACTCTTTGTTATATAATATTTTTAAGATTTTTTTTAATAAAATCACTACATTACCCTCTCTTTGGTGGGAAATCTATTTTCTTTCAAAAACACATTTTCTAAAAATAGGTTTCCCAGAATATACTACTAATATCCTATAGTATTAAAAGAATTTTTTTAAAATTTTAACTTTTACCAATTTATTCAAGAGAATCTTCTTGTTTACTTCCTAACAAGATATTTTTCAAACCATTTAACCATTCAAAATTAATATTCATTTTACATTATAGGACATATATGGATTTACCTTCCATCCTTTCTTTGAAGATTCCTTCTCAGGACAAAAAGGATAATTTTAATGATTTTTTTTAAAATAAATTTTTATAATAAATTGTTTTCAATATGTTTTCTGGATTGTTTCATATTTTTTAATTTAAATATGGTTTTATAAGATTTTCATTCGTTCTTAATAGTGTTTCAAAGGTAATTTCAATGAAATTCCTTTCAAAACATTTTCAAGAATTCTTTTAATGTTTTATTTTTTTGATTTTTTTTAAAATTTTAGGATTCTTTTTATATACATTTTCAAGGCAAAGTTTTTCATAATTATTTTATGTATTCTCAATATTTTTTAAGTTATTATCAATGAAAATAATTTTTAAATGGTTTTATGCATTAAAAATACCTGTTTAAGAAGAAAGAATGTTTTAACAATGAAATGTTTTCAAAATATATTACCAAGATATTTCCATGAAATATAACTTCTATTGATATTACTCAAGCATTTCTAGGAAATTATCTAAAGGTTACATTCATATTCATTTTATAAATGGGTATGCTTAATGGGACGGTCATTATAAAACCTGTTTCTCTTTCATGGGTAATATGTTTATGTAATCTATTTATCATTAATGGGTAATATGATTATGATATCTGTTTCTATTTATCATGGTCTACATTTATGAAATATCTTTCTCATTCAGGGGTGATGATTTTGATGAAATGATTATAAAAACTATATCTATCTTCACATGTTATGAAATGATTCCATGTTAATGATTCCCATTTCATTTCATGGTTTATGATATTATTTTTTATGATTTTTTAGAACATGTATATAAGATTTCATTATGAGATCGGTGGGACCTATATCTCTAACCGATTCATAGGGTAAATATTTATATATACTGAGATAAACTTGTATAGAACTTGAAATTAACTAGGATTTTTATTAAAGGATTGCAATGAGAAATAAATCAGTTAAAAATTATAGGGATTGAATGAAGAGTGTAATCAGGTTAGTAACATCCTATAGGAATAGGATCATAACCCTATTTAGTAAAGGAATTATTCCACTAATATGGAATTGGAAACGATTCATAGACTAAAATGGAAATAATATTATATGTTTACGTGTAATTCACTCTTCCATGTCTTATTCCTATGTTATGTTTTCATGGATTGTGTTATTTATTTTCATAATTTTCAAGTCTTACAAACTAAAAATATTAATTCCAGGAATCCTACATATGATACTTTATATGTACGGTATGATCAAATCTTTTCATGATCACGTTTTCATACCCTTTTTCTCATTTTTATGGTTACACTTATCTCCTTTTACCGTTACTCAACATCTGAGGTCACCCCTTTTTCAGTTTCCATCCGAAGGTTTTGAATATGTGTATTATGTATGATGTGATTAAGAAGGGTTATATAAAATAAGAACGAATTGAGATATAATGTAGATCACTTATGTACTGGTGTTCTAGTATCCATGTTTCCAAAGGCAGTAGACTATCATGGTCATTAGGCATCTATTTATATACTGTTTTAAGTGTTATGAAAAATGTGTGTAATGTTAATGTGTGTGTAGTAAGGGTTATTATAGTTGGTATGAGATAGAACTATTAGTTATCCTTTGGAAAATATGATGATAGATCTATAGTGATAACCCTTGGTATATTTCTATGTATATTTCTTAGGGTGTATTGAAGGATAAGTATAAGGATGAGACAATGTTAATGAAAATCTCCTAATTTTTTTTTAAAGGATATAGAGAATGGTTTACTAGAAAAACATACATGTATGGATACTATAAGTGGAAGTGGATCTAGCCCAAATGTACCTTGTGGGTAACAACTCTGACTAAATGTCCAAGGCCTGACTCAGGGTAATCTGGTACACGACATTGGACCTTTTTTCACACATGGTTTGAAACTCCTATGGTATATGCTTTGGAAATTCACAAAATTATTAGGAACCATCATGAAATATTTATATTGTGTAATATTATGAATTGTTTAGGTTAAATCTATGTTTTCATATATTTACAATGTATGATCTATGATTTTGGAACCCTATTTATAGTTTTTCATTATTATTGGGTATCCCATTATGATAAATGTATCTCACACTATACATAACAATTTTCATCAATTGAGAGAACTAGAAATAATATGGTTACCATTTAATGATTCAGTTGTGGAATGAATGGGAATTCTGTGAAATGATTTCTAGACTGGGAATATCATAATGAGATTTAGGAAGGTGGTATGAGTATTGGTTATACTTTTAAAGATAAAGATGTCGCTAGTGGTATAGGAAATGTATGTAATAATTTCCAATATTTTTTTAAATAAACATAGGAATATTGAATATATTAAGGATGAGGAAAACATTATAATGGTTTATATTTTATATTCTAGGAAAAAGTTATTAAGGAATAAGTTGACAAATCATGAGTAATGTTTTAAGAATAGTTTTTGATTAATGAAGTATTAATGTTTTGAATTTGAAAGACTATGTAATATAAATCATGAAATATGTAATTATATTTAATATAGGTTTTATTTAAGTATTTAAGAGGACTTTTTGAATGGTTAAAAGGATATTGAAAAGTAATTTGAAAAAAAGGTGACATTTTTATTAATAGGTGGAAACCCATAATTAATTCCTCAAATTGATATAATGATGTATGGATAAAGATTAATTGGATATGAATATATAAATTATATAGCATGGATTACCAAAGTAATTATTAACAGAAAAATTGATCTATGTCATCATGGATGAAGTATACACCTTTTTGGATTCAAGGATTATATCATGTTATCATTGGAATAAGAATTTATGCATGTTTTATAAAAAGATTTATTGTAATTATGGGAATATAACATGAGGTTATTCGCATGTTTGGAATGTGACAACCAAGTAGTACTTTAGGATATATGGGGATCAATGTAAATCAAATTTAATGACTTTATATCTAAATTTTTTCGTTTAAATCTCTTTGTATGGTAATATAGTCATCCATTTATTAAATTTTTTTATCTAAACTTCAGAATAAATAAGTAATTAATATTGAAGTGTTATCTCTTCACATGTAGATTTATGAATATTGGATCTCGTGTTTAAACTAGTTTTTGATGATGATAATTGATGAAAAATGGGACGGAATATCATGGATCTAGTGATCTATTAGTGCATCAAGAATTAAAAATTCACCTTCCTTTTTGGAGAAAGATGTGAAGTGGACCAAGGAACAAAAACGAGTAAGGATGTCCTGAAATCATGAAACTATATCATTTCATGAAAATTAATTAAATTTATGAAAATTGATCTTCATACCAATAAATTTTAACCTAATATATCAATTTTATATGAATCATAGTGTTCTTAGTTTGTTGTAGATTTATGGATTTTTAATTGTAAACATTCTCTTAATCTTGTTCTATATCACTCTTCATCAGAACATTATTGTTAGTTTTTTCACCCATGTCCATGTTTTTACTTCCCACATATTTTTCAATATGTGGAAACCTATTAATATGTTACTTAGAGTATCCACTATGTTTCTAATTTTATATTTTTAAAGGATGATTTAGCATCCATTATTACGATGTGGGTTTCTTTGAATGAATCCTTCACGTATTAATCCATGGATAACCCAGATGAATTTCAAGGGAAAATTCATTTAAGGGAGTAAGAATGTAACACCCTGAGATTTTGTGAAATAATTTTTTTCTAATTAATTTATATGTTTTATATTTTTCATTATACACAACACTTAGATTAGGTTTTGGTACACACAACACTAAGTTAGCTTGTAGCACACGTAATACCATGTTTTAATACCATTTAATGGTGAACCTATTTTAAAATTTTATTTTTTCAATTTTATTAATTTTATGTTATAAAATAAAACTTATTTTTTAATTTTGAATATAAAAATTAGATCTAGTTTTGTTATTGGTATTTTGCCTAGAAACAAACATTTTTTGATGAATAGTGAAAAATATTTTATTTTAGTTCAAAACCGCTACATCATTTAAATAATTATTAATGTTTAATTAAATTTAAAATTAGTTTATAAAGTATATATAGTTTTATTATATATATATTAATCCCTTTTATTTCATTAGAATAATTTTTTATTGAAATTAGATGTAAATACATAATGAAATTTTGAGTGTTTCCACATTAAAAACTAGATTTCTCGCCACTTATGCGGGTTTAGTGATAATTTTTTTCCTAATTAAATGAATTGAATTTTGAATAATGGAAAAACAGGTTTTTAATCAATATAATATTTTTGGTATGACAATATCATCTTAATTTTTGCCCAAAAATAATTTGGAAAGAGATTAAAATTAATTATGGTGATAAATATAAAAATATGATTAATAAGGCACTAAAACATAATCTTCAGAACCAGAATTACAAAGAAACATATCCAAATGGATTTGGATTCCTATAATTTGACCATTTCTCATATTGGATTGAATTATATGGGTTATTGTGATATTACAAAACAGATTTTTTCTATTTGAAATGTTAATTATGGAGAAAGACAAAAATGGAACTTCCCATACCTTAAACATTTATAAGACAATGACATATATAAAAATATCAAATTTTGGTTATACATAAAAATTTTATATATAAATAAGTTATTTTTACAATAAAAATTTATCAATAATTTTTATAAATGATTTAGTTTTTAAAAATGTTTTCAAAACACAAACATAATGATTATTTAGTTAATAACATATTAAAACAAATGATACTATAAATACTAAAAATAAAGTGAATTTATTGAATTATTGAAATTAATTATTTTTTTTAAGATTAATATATCATTTTATAAAACATTAAACATTATTTATTTGAATAAAAGTACTACATTAATATTTTAATATTAAAATTAATTAAATAATGTCAAAATGGAGAATATTGTTATTTTAAAATAAATGAAATTTTATTAATTTATTCAAAATTAATAAATATACTATATTGCTCCAATTAATTTTTAGGTAATAAAAATTGTTACATATTTTACATTAACATACCAATTGGGCTTTTATATTTAATATATGGACCCATAGTTTTTAAAAACATTGTTATCTTAGTCCGAGTTTCAGTAATGTTTTGTGTGTCACATGCGCTTGTTTTAAAAACTAATTTCACAAACACATGATATTTTTGAATTTTAAGTTGGATATCATATTTATAATTCATTGGATATATATAATATAAAAATATAGCTTTATTTTATTAATAATTGTTGTATTATAGAGTTTATAAAACTAGCTACTTTCACAAAAACCAACATTATAAAATTACGGAATCTTAAAAGTTAAGAATCCAAATTATATAAATGAACAGTTTTTTTGTGCATCATAGATATTTCCTGAAAATACCATAAAATTAAATTATTATTTTTTCATTATTTAGGAACATTATGTAATGTAGTCATCCCATTATTTAATATCTTTTGGTTTTTACAATAGTGCCCTCCCCCTCCACAGTAAAAAAGAAAGTAAACTATCCCTTACTCACATTTCTAAAGCCACATTCGATCATCCATACTCAACCAAAATAGTCTCCCAGCATCAAAAAAGTGATCCTGGAATCCTCCCATTGAGAATAATGAAATAAAAGTAAGCCCATTCATGTTAACCAAAAGTAGTTACCCAAATAAGAGGTAACGTTGGTCCTCATGTTCATTTATTTATTTCAATTCTCCACCACCTCAACTCCTATTATTACAAGATTTTATAAAAAAACTATACAATAAATATTCTAGGATATTTTTATAGTATGGTTTAGAACTATTCATATAAACACTTCCTCTAATGAGTAACAAAAATATTGTTTACGATTCTGGAGAACTACCACCTCACTAAATGATGATTGTTCATTTTTGATTTACTGCCTCTCATGAAGGATATTATGATTTAAAATCTGTATATAAATGTCATATATTATATTTATTATGTGTCTTATTTTTTATTACTTTTAATGAACATATTTATATACTTTTTGGATGGCGTAAATATGATAATTTCGATTGAGGAAGTGTAGTCTATCGGCCCCTCAAAGTGATATAATTTGTTCACACACAAATTATATGATATATATGAGATAATAATTATATTTTAAATATAATATATACATATATACACATATTTCATTCAATTTATTTATTTAAATATGTCAAAAATTTTGAAGTAGTGTTCATGCATTTGTACGGTCTACCATTTACATGAACAGTGTATTCCATTTCAAAATTCTATATTATATAGATTATTATAGTACTAATATAAAAAATATACTAGATATTTATATATTTTAATAAATTATTTAAATAATTATATATTTATAATGACCAAATATATAAGAAAAATTAAGACATATTCCTAGAACAAAGAAGATATTACCCATAGTTAAAGCATAACACACAATTATTAACATGTGGGTAATAGAAAGTCATAATTAGACCATATATGATATAATATATAAGAATATAGTATATTGATTTATTTTTAATAAATTTATATTAATTTTACATTATTTTTTATGATTTTTACAAGAGTCAAGACACGAGGTAAGGGATATTTTATCTCACTTTTATTTCTGTGAGATATAGTCCTTAGTCACCATTAACTTCTTCTTTTTTTGTATGTACATCCCAAGAACATATTATATTGATATTATAAATAAATTTATATGTATTTAAATATCCATTTTATGAACATTATCTCAGGGTGATTATTATTAAAAATTTACCAAATTGGTTATATTCTTTTGTCTCAATTTTCTTTCTTCAAGACTCAAGTTTTACTATTCACCTACATTATTTTCCAAGGTGTCTTTAAAAATTTATATCTTTAATCTCCATGTTTTATTGATATTATATGATAATTTTAATTCCATTTATCGAATGGATAGTATGATCCCATGTCACCTTATGGTAAGAGTTAATTGAACCAATCCAATTATTTTTCAGTATTGTTTATGATTATTCTTACATTGATGAAATCCTGTGATCTATCTATCATGGAAACTCATTATTTTAATTATCCTCGGTTTCTTCAAGATATATCCATGTATTTAAATAATTTTTACACTTTCTGGTACCTTTGATAGTTATGAATTTTTTTTATGTATTCCCTACATTACCATCTCCTCGATCAGAGATCTAGAATCCTTTAAAACCAGGTTTTATAAAAAGGGTTTCTAGGAATACTCTACTATTTACCTATATTAATTTAAGGTCATTTTTACACATTTTTTATTTTAAAAATTTTTACACTGGAATATAATTTTCATTTTTTTAACAAGTTCTTTTTCTTAACTTCTTATCTTACAAAATAAATATTCATTTTCACCTCGTACAGCATGTACAGGTGTGTAGGCCATCATTGTTATGAAGCTTCATTTCCATTTTTCAAAAGAAAATTTTTAATAAAATATTTTAAAATGTAATTTTCATTGTATTTTCTTCAAAAAAATTATTTTATATCATAATTTTTCTAGAAACAAGGTTTTAAAAATATTTTCAAGCATTATTTATCTATTTTCATATTTATTTTCAATGAAATTGTTTTAAAAACCATTTCAAGAATTATTTTGATGCTTTAAAAGGGTTTTCAATGATATTTTTTGAAATTTTTGTGCAGCTTATTCAATAAGATTTATTATAAGATGAGTTCCAAAATGATTTAAAATATTCTTTATATGTTTCTATGGTATTTTCTATGAAAATTATTTTCAAATGTTTTTATTTAATAAGATTACTTTTTAAAAGAAGAAATTATATTTTAGTTAAGAAATGTTTTCAAAATAAATTTCTAATTAATTTTATATCTATGATGATATATGTTTATGTTTTTCTCACATTAATTGAAATTATATAAAGTTTCCATTCATATTCTTTCTCTAAATAGGTTATTCTTAATTTCACAGTCTTTATGAAACCCATTTCTCCTTCATGTGTTATATGTTTGTGAAATTTGTCTCCCTTTCAATGGTTATATGTTTATGAAATATGTTTTCCTTTCACGGGTTATATATTTTTGAAATATATTTCTCATTCACGACTTATTCTTTTGATGAGAAGATTATAAAACCTTTATTTTTTCTATAGGTTATGATTTAATTAAATTTTTCTGATACCCATTTCATTGTGTTGGATATGATATGATTGTTTATGATTTCATTGAACATGCATATAAGATTTAATTATGGAATGGGTTGGTCCTATATATCCTTCAAATTAATTATTTAAAGATTTACATCTCATGAGATAGATATTTAAAGAATAATAAATGATCTCAGTTTAGTATTATAGTACTGGAATGAGAAATGATCTTGGTTCAGTACTACAGGGACACAATGAGGTGTGAACTCAGTTCAGTAATAATGGGATAGAACAGGATATTAAGCCAGTTCAATAAAGAAAATTTTCCACAAATATGGCCTTGGAAATGAAACCATGAGAACAATGGAAATCACATTATATAATTATGTGTTTACAAAAACACAATTTTTTTCCCAGTGTTATTCTTTCATGGATTATATTCATTATTACTTTATAACTCATGTATTATGAACTACCAATATTTACTCCATGTTTCCTATTTATTATATATGATCTATTAGGAATGATAATAAATTTTAATGACTATGTTCTCAAACCCCTATCCCCATATCTAGGCCTACATGTCTCCCTTTTTTACCCTTTTCGAGCATTTAAGATCACAAAAATTTATGTTTCCTTCCCTAGGTTATAAAGATATTTATTATGTTGTATGTGTCTAAGAAGGGTTATAGTAAAGAAGAAACTATTTTAAGATAATGTGTAACGCCCCGACCCCAGCTGCCCAGAGTCGGTGCATTACTTCGTAACATTGGCATGATCACAAGAAGATCAAATCACGAAAGACCGATTGGTTTAGTAGCCTTGGAAACACTAGATATATTCATTAGTTTTACATTACATCATAAAACGAAAAACTACTACAACAACATATTGTATCCATAATCCACACTCATATCCCCACATAATATCCCTGCAGGTCATTCATAACTTACTTCTTCACTTCCTGGGAAAAATAAAACATAGAAAAGGGGTGAGCTCAAATGCCCAGTAAGGATGACAATATAGCGGAAACTTTCATAAATAAGAATAAACTTTTCAGGCAATGTATAACTAAAACAAAAGCCTTTCAAACATGAACTTTCAACATGGTATGGCATAAATAAAATGAAATAATGCCATTTACTTATTCACATGGATATTCTACTAATCGAATAATCGCATGCAAAAATCAATAACCACTTTCATAATGTTGGAATGCATAATGCCAGACTATCATAACCACATAGTCAAGGCCTCGTGCCAAGACTACAAATAAGATTTTGTCAAGGCCTTGTGCCAAGACACTAGTTTGTCTCATGAGACCTACCGATGCATCGAGGAGCTATAGCGGGCTCCACCCGTCACTTACTAAGTCCAATGCATTCCCATATGAAAAGGTTTAAACATAACATAAACATTCATATTAAAACTAGCATACGAAATGTCAATATTTTCACCATAAACTATGAATGGTATAAAAATAGCACATCCACAGTCAAACATATCACAAAACCTTCAATACAATATAGAAGCTTTGTATTACAATAAATCAACGTCAAATAAGCGTTAAATCCATCAAAGGATGTTGACTTAGATGAAATCAAAACTATTTGAGAGAAATATCTCCTTTTTTGAAATCATTTAAAAGTCACACATTTATAAAGGAAGTAATTAAAAAGAGATTTTTGAATCAAAGTGTCCCATACCACTTTGAAACTTTTGAAAGGAATTAACATTTTTAAAAACATTCATGTCCATATCCTTAAAAACCATTTTGAAGACATTAATTAAAAAGATTTATAAAGATAAATCTTTAAAACATTTAAAATTCTGATTTTGATAAAGAGTACCTTTCTGAAATTCTTAAATTATTCATTTTGAAATCATTTAAAAGTCACATAATTATAAAATAAAACATTTACTTTGAAAATATCCTTATAAGCTTGTAAGGGAAGTTTTGAAGATTTTATAATGGCGGAAATTAGCCGCACCCGCCGTACAAGTTAAAAAAACATTCTTACCTTAATTCTGTCGAAAAGTTTAAAAAGGGACCTTGTTTTGAAAACGACGGAAAGATTCCTTTATAAACCACTTATAAAGGTCAAAAAGGGTATAAATGACTTTAACTCATATTCTAGTAAATAGTAAAAATGTTTTGAAATACATTTTTAAGAAACATGGATGTGGATGATAAAGAGATCCCAGTAGATTATTACATATAAACAACCTCGGATAATGAAGAGATTGTGAAATAACCCTTACCTTGTACTTTTCCTTGGTTGGGGTAGGTTAACCTCCTGTATAATGGTGAAATAATTGTTATTAAATTATACAAGAATCATATACATTAATATGATATCATATATGATCTTTTAATATTGATTTGATAATAATATCTTAGTATTATCATTATATCGGGTGTTAACTTACTTGTTGTCTTTTATATGTTTTGTTACGTAAGACATGTTTGTAAAGGATAGGTTGTATATTATTCATATCCAGAATGATATAAAGTCCTTAAACATCATTTTTAAATCATCAAATGATAATTATACTTGAATGGATACGATGGAGAATGAATCTCATCGCGTTCGTGGAGACGGTAGTCCGTACGTACGCACGAGCGACAATATCATTCTTTTGATATTAAAATAATATATAAATTAATGGTATATCATATATACAGAATCATTAACATGTTATATTTATTATTTACATGAGTTACACATCATTATTATACCCATCCAAATAATATTATATTGAATAACAATTACACCACGACGTGGAGACGGTAAGCCGTACGTACGCACGTATGGTGACATGTTATTCAAAGGGTGGATAGAATACTGAATATGGTTGTACCATACTTATAATAACATCACAGTATATGTGAGATACTGGAGTTATTATTTTAGAATGGTAAGAACAAAGGAAGAAGAAGTGGAAGAAGAAATGAACTTAGAAAAGGGTGGTGAAATCATTACCTCTTCTTCGGGTTCTTCCTTTTGATTTGATCAAAAGGGCTCCTTAGGTTGGCTTTCGGATCAAACTAAGGCCTCTAGGTTGTAGTGAGGGATGTTGGGAGAGTATTTGGGCAGAGTTAGGCCGAACCAAAAGGCTTTTAAGGTGTGAAGAAATGAGAAGGAGGAGTGCCCTTTTATAAGAGGGGTGAGGGGTACCTTTGGAAAAGCTAGAAATATTAATTTATAATAAATTCATATTCGGTTTCCAATGGCTCCAAAGTTTACTATTCAAAGGCTAAGGTGGGGATAGGTCGAAAACCACTCAACCAATAGAATTTAGACAGGTTTGGGTACTTATATTAACCTTATCTTTAAGTATTAACTCTAAGTTAATTAGTTTCACTTTTACAATGTCTCTTTGTATTTTTATATAATATGGTTAATAAACTTACTATATACATCCAAGAGACCCCCAAGTGGTAAATTAATGATGAACCTATGATGATATAAGTCTCGTGGCCGAACCTTAGATTTTTAGGAATTTAATATCAATTAATAATATAATATTTATTTTAAAAACTCTTTTATGTCAATTTTGACACTATTCAATAGTTGATTTTTGTGAAACTCATAACAGATTTATTACTTCGAACAAAGTCAATTAAATCAATCCTAATATATCATATTATCCTAGAAAATTAGTTTAATTCATTAAAAGGTTCATATTATATTTATTTGGGTATTTATAATATCAATTATTTTAATTTTTCACTATTATAGTAATTACTGCATCATCATTGTGTCATAAATAAAATAAATTATTTAATGTCTAAAAATTATAAAAAACTATCATTATGTAGTAAATCTTTTTAGCTTTCTAATGAATATTTATAATCTAAAATCCAACATATATAACCCTATGTAACAATTGTTTTCCTAAAAGATATATGCTTGTGTCATTTTTGTATTCATTTTAACTTAATTAAAATAAAGTGTCATTATCACTTACAAGTGGATCCATGGGGTCCCAAAATAGACCCAAAGATTCCCATGGTCGACCATGTATCAACCAATAGGGTTAAGACACGTTTTAGGGTAATTTAGTATTATTATAATATTATTTTTTAACCCTTATTTACCGGATTTACCCTTAACCATGGTAAATAAAATATTTACCGCAGTAATTATTCAAAATGTCTAAAAATAAAAGTTACCTATTTACACAATTTGAACATCCTGATTCCAAATATAGAATCCATTTTCCTAAATTCAAAACACAGAAGTGGCAGAAATTAATTTAAAATTAATTCCCGCTGTCAAAACAAAAAAGCGTGTTTTTAAGAGATAATAACTATCAAAAGATTGACACTTGTTTATGTTCGGTTTAATTGTAAAATTATGTCCAATGACCAACATTATATTAAAAGGTAAAAATATATTCTAAATATACTTTAAAACCACTCAAATTCATAATTTATCACTATTAATTATTTTGATTAAAAAAGTTGTTTTTAGTAATTTTCACTATTCATCAAAATATGAAAGTTATCCGAAATGTACCAAAATTTCACCTTAGGCTAAATTCGATATTACGAATCCAAAAATGAAGTCCATTTTGAAATATAAAATATATATAATTTCAAAAATTAGGTATTACTATTCATAACGGCTAGTTTGATCGGTTGTGGTGTGTGTTAAAACTCGAAGTTGCGTACAACACACGCTACAGTTTTATTCAAAGGAAAGCGTACCGTGGAAGCTTGGGATGTTTTATTTTAAATTTTTGATGTCCCCATTTAGTCAAAAAGTTTAAAATATTGTATTTAAAAAGGTTTCACTATTAGAAGTTGATAAAAGTGAAATACTGAAAATGAATCTGTTCTTGCATTATGACTAAGAAACTCATAATAGGGATTCTAAAATTATAAGGATTATATAAAGTTCAAAATGTAGTTAATACTATTCATGACCTCTTTTAATGGTGTTATTGAACTCGGTGTTGCGTGTAGTGTAAGTTATTGAATTATTTTTAAGAAATAACACACTCTGAAATCCTGGGGTGTTACATTCTCCCCTCCTTCAATAAATTGCGTCCTCGCAATTTGAAATTGTTCTTCGAAAATAAAAGGATGAAAATAGAAAATATATTTGTGGGAAAACCCACATCGGAAATTGGGTTACTAAAATTTTGTCTTAATATGAGGAAAAGAGAAATCAAAGGGTCACCACCAAATTATGATCTCGATTAGGAGAACATTGGTGGAAATTGGAGACATATAATTGGAGGAAAAACGTAAATATTTATAGGTAGTGATTGAGGTCATCAATCAAAAACAAGTATAAAATTTAGGTCCTTAAATTCATCAATCTATGATGAATTGAAATACCATCGGTTCAACAAATCATAGGGTATTAGGATAACACATTTTTGACGTTTCAAAATATCTTAGTTGAAATCCCACAACGAAAAATGAATTAATGAGGCCTCTATTTAAAATAAAGAGTCGAAAGTATGAAGATTACTGAAAATAACACATACTAGGGTTCCATGTAGGAAAATATGGATATGGAAGAAAAATCTAACCATCAATTATCTGATGGAGAGTGGTAGAGAACATGGCTATGAAAAGGCCAACAATCCCAAAGTCATAAATTTGTGATGATTTAAGGTACCATCTAGGACAACATTTTTGTTCTAAGTTTCTATTATTAATGTTGAGGAATTTATTTATGAGATTGGCTAAGATAATAAGGAGATATACTTACTTTATAATTAGAATTTTACCCATTAATAAATTTCTACCACAAACTCATCTTTCACTCTAAAAGATAATAGAACGTAAATTTTTTTTTATTTATACTATTCGTACAGGGTTCCAAAATAAATGAATTTATAATTCATCTACCAGATCTTTTTAAAAAAACTACATTATTTAATTCAGGACATCTCGTGGGACAGTGGTAGGTGATACACCCTTGTCGCCCTTCGGTTGCGGGTTCAAGTCTCGCAGCCTTGCCGGACGCGACGGGTTGCCGCCCGACCTCCGGGTTGTCCTTTTATGGAAATCCAAAATAATCCAAACTAGAACTATCCAAAATACTTCTATCCAAACTCACAGTCCAACATTTATAAGGAAGGTAAACATAATATAGATCCTTTTTACCCCGTAATAGCATATGAATACCTTCATCATGTACTACCATATTCCTTATTGATTACATTCATGTTCCCTTATTCCATATAGAATGCTGGATATACTTCATTAATCCAAAAATGTTTTAAACCCCAACAATGATGGAATATACAAATCATTAATCAGCTTCAAGGTAGTCAATAATATCCAATATAATTTATCCAAATCAATCATGTATTATTCTAAAATCACTACCTCGGTATCAGAACCATATTATGGTTTATCTTTCTCTCAACCATATATTTTCCAGACATTTAACCTGCTACTGAGTCACTTTTCTTTGTTCCACACCATCTCAAGTCCTTAATGAAATAGTACTACAGTACAATCCTTATATACTCCATAATTATTATAACAAGTACATTGTTGATACAACACTCAATTGACATAATCAACATAAGAACTCTAATCATTCCTCTTCATCTGTGGTAGTATCATAACTTGATTATTATCCAATAACATCATTTGCGGCATAGTCTGATGACTGGGACATAGGTTCGCGTAGTGTCCAAACTCCTTGCAAATGAAGCATTGTACATTTAAAACCATTTTCTTACCCTCACAGTCACGTACTTTGTGCCCTTTTCCTCCACACTTATAACAAACTACCATTCCTTTCAGGCAAGTTCCAGGGTGTTTCTTTCCACAGTTACCACATATGGGAAAATTCTTCTTTTCCCTCTTCCCTTTATCCATCTTTCTCTCTTCCATCCTTTTCTTCTCTTGCTTCCCTTCAAAGCCATAGGACTCAGTAAACTCTTTACTTATCTTATCAACACATGATATTATTTCTTCATATGATGATAATACATGGGAGACTATTTCTCTTATAAATTCTAGCCTAAAACCATGAAAGATATGATCTTTCCTTCGCTTTGAATCATGTGTATTTCTGGAGTTCTCATTCCTTCTACTGGGCGCCATTTCTATACCATGTCATAAACTAGATCAGTTTATGAATCAAAACACATAATCCCATACTTATAAAACACTTAACATAAATTGAAATATTTATGGATATAATCCATAATCATAAAAATGTCTTCTTTGAGGATGTATATACTCATAAACCCTTCATAATGATTTGTAAAGAAAATTAGAGTTATCCTAAGCATATCCCCCAGGAGTGTCGTAACCAAGAGTGCAGCAAGGCCCGTTGTCGTGCACCAGTTCCCATTCGAGTCTAGCTCAAAGCGGTGTTTTCGGGTTTTACCCCTAGGTACATCTGTGCCAGAGCCGCCTCTACCTGCTCGTATCCAGACAGGGATGTATTGCTCGGAAAACTCACAAAATCTCTACAATACCAAAATTCTAGGAAGTTCTTCTATACTAATCCTCAAAGTTCATCTTAGGTCTACGTGCTCTAATCAGAGTTTATCTAAATCTAGCTTCCAAGGTTTGTACTAAACTTCCTCTGATACCAACTGTAACGCCCCGACCCCAGCTGCCCAGAGTCGGTGCATTACTTCGTAACATTGGCCTGATCACAAGAAGATCAAATCACGAAAGACCGATTGGTTTAGTAGCCTTGGAAACACTAGATATATTCATTAGTTTTACATTACATCATAAAACGAAAAACTACTACAACAACATATTGTATCCATAATCCACACTCATATCCCCACATAATATCCCTACAGGTCATTCATAACTTACTTCTTCACTTCCTGGGAAAAATAAAACATAGAAAAGGGGTGAGCTCAAATGCCCAGTAAGGATGACAATATAGCGGAAACTTTCATAAATAAGAATAAACTTTTCAGGCAATGTATAACTAAAACAAAAGCCTTTCAAACATAAACTTTCAACATGGTATGGCATAAATAAAATGAAATAATGCCATTTACTTATTCACATGGATATTCTACTAATCGAATAATCGCATGCAAAAATCAATAACCACTTTCATAATGTTGGAATGCATAATGCCAGACTATCATAACCACATAGTCAAGGCCTCGTGCCAAGACTACAAATAAGATTTTGTCAAGGCCTTGTGCCAAGACACTAGTTTGTCTCATGAGACCTACCGATGCATCGAGGAGCTATAGCGGGCTCCACCCGTCACTTACTAAGTCCAATGCATTCCCATATGAAAAGGTTTAAACATAACATAAACATTCGTATTAAAACTAGCATACGAAATGTCAATAATTTCACCATAAACTATGAATGGTATAAAAATAGCACATCCACAGTCAAACATATCACAAAACCTTCAATACAATATAGAAGCTTTGTATTACAATAAATCAACGTCAAATAAGCGTTAAATCCATCAAAGGATGTTGACTTAGATGAAATCAAAACTATTTGAGAGAAATATCTCCTTTTTTGAAATCATTTAAAAGTCACACATTTATAAAGGAAGTAATTAAAAAGATATTTTTGAATCAAAGTGTCCCATACCACTTTGAAACTTTTGAAAGGAATTAACATTTTTAAAAACATTCATGTCCATATCCTTAAAAACCATTTTGAAGACATTAATTAAAAAGATTTATAAAGATAAATCTTTAAAACATTTAAAATTTTGATTTTGATAAAGAGTACCTTTCTGAAATTCTTAAATTATTCATTTTGAAATCATTTAAAAGTCACATAATTATAAAATAAAACATTTACTTTGAAAATATCCTTATAAGCTTGTAAGGGAAGTTTTGAAGATTTTATAATGGTGGAAATTAGCCGCACCCGCCGTATAAGTTAAAAAAAACATTCTTACCTTAATTCTGTCGAAAAGGTTAAAAAGGGACCTTGTTTTGAAAACGACGGAAAGATTCCTTTATAAACCACTTATAAAAGTCAAAAAGGGTATAAATGACTTTTACTCATATTCTAGTAAATAGTAAAAATGTTTTGAAATACATTTTTAAGAAACATGGATGTGGATGATAAAGAGATCCCAGTAGATTATTACATATAAACAACCTCGGATATTGAAGAGATTGTGAAATAACCCTTACCTTGTACTTTTCCTTGGTTGGGGTAGGTTAACCTCCTGTATAATGGTGAAATAATTGTTATTAAATTATACAAGAATCATATACATTAATATGATATCATATATGATCTTTTAATATTGATTTGATAATAATATCTTAGTATTATCATTATATCGGGTGTTAACTTACTTGTTGTCTTTTATATGTTTTGTTATGTAAGACATGTTTGTAAAGGATAGGTTGTATATTATTCATATCCAGAATGATATGAAGTCCTTAAACATCATTTTTAAATCATCAAATGATAATTATACTTGAATGGATACGATGGAGAATGAATCTCATCGCGTTCGTGGAGACGGTAGTCCGTACGTACGCACGAGCGACAATATCATTCTTTTGATATTAAAATAATATATAAATTAATGGTATATCATATATACAGAATCATTAACATGTTATATTTATTATTTACATGAGTTACACATCATTATTATACCCATCCAAATAATATTATATTGAATAACAATTACACCACGACGTGGAGATGGTAAGCCGTACGTACGCACGTATGGTGACATGTTATTCAAAGGGTGGATAGAATACTGAATATGGTTGTACCATACTTATAATAACATCACAGTATATGTGAGATACTGGAGTTATTATTTTAGAATGGTAAGAACAAAGGAAGAAGAAGTGGAAGAAGAAATGAACTTAGAAAAGGGTGGTGAAATCATTACCTCTTCTTCGGGTTCTTCCTTTTGATTTGATCAAAAGGGCTCCTTAGGTTGGCTTTCGGATCAAACTAAGGCCTCTAGGTTGTAGTGAGGGATGTTGGGAGAGTATTTGGGCAGATTTTGGCCGAACCAAAAGGCTTTTAAGGTGTGAAGAAATGAGAAGGAGGAGTGCCCTTTTATAAGAGGGGTGAGGGGTACCTTTGGAAAAGCTAGAAATATTAATTTATAATAAATTCATATTCGGTTTCCAATGGCTCCAAAGTTGACTATTCAAAGGCTAAGGTGGGGATAGGTCGAAAACCACTCAACCAATAGAATTTAGACAGGTTTGGGTACTTATATTAACCTTATCTTTAAGTATTAACTCTAAGTTAATTAGTTTCACTTTTACAATGTCTCTTTGTATTTTTATATAATATGGTTAATAAACTTACTATATACATCCAAGAGACCCCCAAGTGGTACATTAATGATGAACCTATCATGATATAAGTCTCTTGGCCGAACCTTAGATTTTTAGGAATTTAATATCAATTAATAATATAATATTTGTTTTAAGAACTCTTTTATGTCAATTTTGACACTATTCAATAGTTGATTTTTGTGAAACTCATAACAGATTTATTACTTCGAAAAAAGTCAATTAAATCAATAATAATATATCATATTATCCTAGAAAATTAGTTTAATTCATTAAAAGTTTCATATTATATTTATTTGGGTATTTATAATATCAATTATTTTAATTTTTCACTATTATAGTAATTACTACATCATCATTGTGTCATAAATAAAATAAATTATTTAATGTCTAAAAATTATAAATAAACTATCATTATGTACTAAAGCTCTTTAGCTTTCTAATGAATATTTATAATCTAAAATCCAACATATATAACCCTATGTAACAATTGTTTTTCTAAAAGATATATGCTTGTGTCATTTTTGTATTCATTTTAACTTAATTAAAATAAAGTGTCATTATCACTTACAAGTGGATCCATGGGGTCCCAAAATAGACCCAAAGATTCCCATGGTCGACCATGTATCAACCAATAGGGTTAAGACACGTTTTAGGGTAATTTAGTATTATTATTATATTATTTTTTAACCCTTATTTACCGGATTTACCCTTAACCATGGTAAATAAAATATTTACCGCAGTAATTATTCAAAATGTCTAAAAATAAAAGTTAACTATTTACACAATTTGAACATCCTGATTCCAAATATGGAATCCATTTTCCTAAATTCAAAACACAGAAGTGGCAGAAATTAATTTAAAATTAATCCCCGCTGTCAAAACAAAAAAGCGTGTTTTTAAGAGATAATAACTATCAAAAGATTGACACTTGTTTATGTTCGGTTTAATTGTAAAATTATGTCCAATGACCAACATTATATTAAAAGGTAAAACTATATTCTAAATATACTTTAAAACCAATCAAATTCATAATTTATCACTATTAATTATTTTGATTAAAAAAGTTGTTTTTAGTAATTTTCACTATTCATCAAAATATGAAAGTTATCCGAAATGTACCAAAATTTCACCTTAGGCTAAATTCGATATTACGAATCCAAAAATGAAGTCCATTTTGAAATATAAAATATATATAATTTCAAAAATTAGGTATTACTATTCATAAAGGCTAGTTTGATCGGTTGTGGTGTGTGTTAAAACTCGAAGTTGCGTACAACACACGCTACAGTTTTATTCAAAGGAAAGCGTACCGTGGAAGCTTGGGATGTTTTATTTTAAATTTTTGATGTCCCCATTTAGTCAAAAAGTTTAAAATATTGTATTTAAAAAGGTTTCACTATTAGAAGTTGATAAAAGTGAAATACTGAAAATGAATCTGTTCTTGCATTATGACTAAGAAACTCATAATAGGGATTCTAAAATTATAAGGATTATATAAAGTTCAAAATGTAGTTAATACTATTCATGACCTCTTTTAATGGTGTGATTGAACTCGGTGTTGCGTGTAGTGCAAGTTATTGAATTATTTTTAAGAAATAACACACTCTGAAATCCTGGGGTGTTACATAATGTGTCTCACGTAAGTACTAGTGTTCATGTTTTCAATTTTCCAAAGGCACTTGACTAGTACAGTATTTAGGTGTGTATTATTAAAATGTTTTATGTTTTCCAGAAAGCCATGTTTATTGAAATATTCATCAGATATCCTCCTATAGTCAAAACCATAAAAACAGACCATTTTAAGGTCCAAAACATTTTCATGAAAACACCCTCTAAAAAAGGCTTATTTCATGAAAACATTTCATGGTATAATTTAATAAAATTAAGATGAAAACATTAGATGAATTTAAAAAGGTGACATACCTTATCTATAATGCCATCCAATAGAGCCCTTATAGCTTTAGGTATAATTTTTCTACAAGTTATCAAAAATCACCAATTCAATTATATGATACGATGGTTGATCCACTTCAAATACTCTGAAAATTAATAGTATGAACACTATGGGACATTCCATAAATAAGCATCTAAAAAACTAGACACATACATTTTCAAAAGATAACAACTATCATTTTTGATGAAACTCTCCATCTTTCGTAGAAAAATACACCCAGATTTGGTTGAATTGTCATCAAATTGATATCATTCTAATGATCAATCACGATCAGGGTGATTAATGAGATGATGATTTAAAAAAAATTAGACATCAAGGATCACAAAGGCAATAACTTACCATGAAGATCCACCCCCAATGAATTAAACTTCAATTCATCACCACTCAAGGAAGGATGGAGGCAATATTTTTTAAAAATGGATGATCCCATAGAGATTAAGAAATTATTTATATCATGATACACACTGATAAAGGGTAACTCATGGAAGGTGATTATGGTGAGATTATGGCTAAATGGGCCTCAATAATTCATATAAGGAATGATATTTAAGAGCGGTATCGATGGAAAAAAGGACAAAAAAATCCCCCTCCTATGATATACCCAGTGCATCCCACTTGGAAGATTATTGTTTCCACCTACCACCTAGTGTGGGAACACTAGCTGGCATGTGTGTCTTCTGGGAATTAGGGATACTAACTACCCACTAGATAGTAGGTGACTGTAGTAGTATTACTAAATGATATGGGATTATTTCTTTAAATTCTCAAGCTCCAAATCACACAAATAGATTCCTTTAAAGTGTAAAATTTATTCACAAAGTTTCTTATGAATGAATCACCTCAGTTCAAAACAATGTTCTCTAAATGAACTATCTACTTGAAAAAAGGCCAAAATACCTTGAGAATTCATAACCTATAAAAATTATGGTCATTAATATATCCTCACTGTTTCAATTCTAATCCTCAAAATTTATTTTTAGGATTCCAATATCACTACCCAAATATCCATAATCAGCATCCAAAAGTAAATATCCACATCCCATCACTTAATTAAAGAACATCACCTAAAGGTTGTGGTCATCCGTGAACACCAATCATTCTCTTCCAGTTTGGGTGAAAACATGAATACAAATATCCAATCAAAGAGCTGATTACCATCTTATATTGAGGCCACAATCATCGAATCCCTTTAACTCAACAGAAATTATTGTATTTAAATGATTTCTTATCTAAACACTATGTTCATTACACCATAAGAATCACTATTTAGGTGAATATTATATCATTCCAAAAAACAAATCATTTGTATTTCAAATATATTAGTCCCAATTAAATGAGAAACATTGGTTAAACATTGATAACAAAATCTCATTCCTTATTACAAACTGAAACAGTGATTCTCTACCAAGTGATGTAACTATAAAACATTGAATATTAATGAAACGCGTCGAACAATACATAAAAATCATTGTAATATGTGAAATGAAGGTATTGATATAGTTGAAATCGAAAACATATAGATTCTTGTAAAATCACCTTTGAACACTCTTCAAGAAACCTTCATTTAAAGGTACACAACATAGAAAACCAATGCTCCATGATGACATTGATCATGATTCTTTATTCCATATAGGAATCAATAAATCGATATTATATCCTTACCAAAATAGAAATTTTATTCAAATTATTTATTATTATTGATTCCCCAACCACTCACAACTACCATAAGGAGCTCAGTTATTCTCGTATGAACTATCAATATGACTCAGTCGTGATTCGCATCGATATTCGTAGAGTTTGATTCCCATATTTGATATCCACTTAATGAAATCTATAAAACCCACAAAGATAATTCATAAAAAAACTAGAGAGTTTTGTGTCCAGTACACATTAGTCTTCGAATGTAACCCTGACCATCGAAAAACATTTCTTACAAAAAACCACATTTTTCCAAAATTGTGTTATTCAAATGACACTAGATCAATTCCCCACTACACTAATATCATTTTCGTCACCTTGAAAAAAATACATTGGGATATTCATCCCAAGACTATGTCATCTTCAAACATAGTGACTAATAATGATCATGAGATCACTCTTCATTTATAAGAAGATAATAAGAACTACACATACTGATATTTCATCGAGACCATCTCATTGAATTCAGCAACCCATTCCTGGTCCAATTAATATTCTTTAGGAACTTATGTGTGGGTCATAACCTCTGAACTGAAAAGGTATATACCCCTTACACAACCACTACATCCAACTATGTAATATCTACACAAGTAAAACACATCTTTTCCTCACAATTGATCCCAAATCCATTAACGATGCCCTCTTCTTTGATGAATAAATATCCTAGCTAAGAATCCATTAATCCATAGATACATATGATTTTCCTACAGAACAAATGGGGTTCTCACAATAGAGGTGACTCTTAAACAATTTTGTCAATGTACTACCACCACTACCACATTTGGGTTCATCCGATGAACATGACTCATTCTAAATGAATCATTCACCACCCCATTTACTATGATTGAAAAAAATTCACATGTAACCTCATACATGAATTCTACCACATCATGTATTTTACTGTGTGGAATAATTTCACAAATCTAGTCTATAATAGTGAGATTTCCCCAAGGTCATAGTACTCCAATATAGATCTCACATTCCTTTTTATCTATACATACTCTACATGGTTCTACTTTCACCAAACTTAATCACTCTCAACATTACTCATTATAATTTTAATTTCCATGGTTGGAATATTCATCATGAAATAACCATCACGTGGGTATCAATTAAATCTCTTTAGCATTCACCGATGATTTAACTATCCTATTTCCCAACACCTTGGATCTTCACCTGGGATCCCAATAGATTCACATTCCTAACAATTAGAATAGGTAACCCTTGCTCCTACACTCGATTAAAAAAACAGAAAACACCACAAACCATGAAACCATGTATCATGAGTTGTAGAAACGAATGTTCCATGTACTCCAAGGTGGTGAGGTAACTGTTACTACCATTCTCTCATCCTTGGAAAATGTTATTTTTGTTAATAGGGAATTATCATCTATGAAATACACACCTCTTATAAAAACCTTTTATAACAATCCAAAAAGAGTCATTATCACATTGGACATAGCAAAATAGAATGAGGACATAAATTTATAGTAACAATATTTATATATCTATTGACATAATGGGTTCCCAGATAACTCAAATAAGGATTCAATATGTTTTAAGACTAAAAGAAAGTCATCAAGGTATATATCCATAGAAATTTCATAATTTCATCACCCCTAGACATACCACAGAGAGGGACGATACATCCCTAGTTCAGTCAAATAGAGTTCAACTTGGTTCTATATGTATAAATCCTTATCAGCTATAGTTCATACATTAATTAACTGGAGAAATTGGGTTACTACTCAAACAATATTATTTAGTAAGGAAATAAAAAATTGACAGTGACCTTACAAGTTACACTACACCACCCATACATAGAGGTATTGAATAATATTTTTTATACTGGATGTTCATTACATCAGACACTATACTTACTTACTATTAGATATAGGCAAGCATTGCTGTTTTGCAGAATAGAATGTTATCAATAACTCATATCTTAATATATACTACATGTTATTTTCCATTAGAAGCCATGTATTTATAATTATTACAATCACAACCATGTATCATATATTACATTTGAATCCTAATTTATTCATATGAATCATACTACAAATCTTACTCATATGTCCTTTAGTTAAATCCAAAATAAATATAAAACCATATTATCTATGTGAATCTGACGAGGATAAATCATATAACCATAATACCACAAAGTTAGAACATCAATCCTGTTAGGTCCACATGGTTAGATACCCTTAGAGGGGAGGGTGAATCAGGGTATGACAGATTAAAACAACAACCCTTATTGATCATGTTTGGTTGTTAAGAAAAACTATCGTCTCTATCTTTCCTATATCAAAGTACAAATAGAAATTAAATCATGCACATGACACATATATTTTTACTTGGTTCACCCCCAATGGGCTACGTACAAAGAGCATACACTGGTGATGTGCTGATGTACTGAATTCACTAAAAGCACACTGCAATTTAAAATTTTCGGATTGTACTCACTATCCCACCAGGTTTACAACCACTTACAAAATGATAGCTCACTACTCTCTCAACTAAATTGTGCTCACTACTTCAGAAAATCCACTTCCATTTTAAAGACTTGTAGGTCCCTTAATTATCACGGATGAATTTTTCATCCTTAAATATTGATAGATGCTCTATTGAAGTACAATATTCACTGGCAGATGAATCTCACTTTTCCACAGAACTGAACCGGGCAACGTCAAATTTTATGCGTAGCCCTTATTCCACATGGCGTGTAATTCCCATGCCTTTCGCACAAAATATCCTCTTTTCACCCAATCCAAACTCCCCTTTTCAAGGAACCACAGTAATTTTGTGAAACCTTGATTTTATGCATAATGAAAACTTTTACATGCATCATCATTTTTACGCGAAATGCCAAATTTTACGAGCAACTCCCTTTGCGTACTTTTTACATGCACCAAAGTTTGGATCTTCTATAAATCATTATATTCTATGAATGAGGTTGTAAAAAGATATTTATAGGAAAAATAGACCCCTACGTGAAAAATACCTTCTTGAGCGTGTAACCCTGTCGGTGCGTGAAAGACACATCTTTTGAAAAACACTGTATTTCACTCATTACTCCAATATTTCGCACACATCATGCATTTGACAATTTTTGACCATCTGATCTCAAAACACCACATGAATGAAAAACTCCATTCCTCTATTTTTTGAACCATTTTATTTTTTTCTCACCACTCTAGTTTTGCATGAACCACCCTTTTCTAAAACAACATCTTTTTATTTATCCAATTTTCAAGCCCAAAAACTTGGAAAACACTAGAAAATGGAGCCACCTTGTTTCTTCCCTTTTTGTACCTCTTCCAGATCGTCCATTCCTTTAATGAGGTTCTTCTGTCAAACATGGACAGCCATCAACATCTCTTGAACCTAAAAATTCACCATGTAAACCCCCTTTTAAAACAAATTGGACCTAGGGGTCTGCATTTTCAACAAACAAAACATGGAGGACCCCTTTGTCAACAAACACAATCACCTCAAAAATGCTTCAATGATACCTTGAGGGATTTTTCCCTACATTATCCCGGTTTGGGTTTGTTGAAAACTCTTCTAATAAAATGAAACCTCATTAATTCTTTAGCCACAATTCAACTCTTGCAATTCTGGTAGCTATCAAGGATTCACTCAACACATACTCTAAGCCCACATGAGCAATGCTCGGCATGAGAAATAAGAGTAACTGAAAAGTTCATAAATGAATCACTTCATTCCTACCACCAACTAATAACACCAAACTGACACAACATGCCAAACTGATACCGTCTGTTGATAACTAGAAATATTCTATCAACATTCCAACTCCACTCATCTTCTTTTATTATGATCCTCATCTAGAATGATATTTATTCTTTGATTGATCACTTCTAGAATCACCAGATATTACACTCTCCCCTATCTCATTACTCTCCCTCTATCTTGCTGCTCCACCAGTCAGCTTCTCCCTATGTCTTTAACTAATACATTTTCTCCCTTCCTAAGCCACAATTATCCCTTAGCCACAATTTATCCACATTTAGGAGTCAGAAGTCACTCTTTCTCCCCATTGGTAAATGAACCCAAAATCCACTCATTTGTGGTCTACAACATAGTGGAAAACACATATTAGTACAGTAAAGAAAACACACCATACCTTAGGGAGAGGGGAGTCCCACATTCACACTTTTTCTGGTGCGGGGAGTTGACTGAACTCCCAGAGCCAGTTGATGCCTCTCAAAAGCTTCCTTTGGTAATGCCTTTTTCATAATGCTTGTAACCTATAGTTTAGTAGGCACATACTCCAACTTCACAATTCCCTTCTCAACTTTCTAAGTGATAAAATGACAATTTATCTCAATGGGTTTGTTCTAGAATGATGGTTGGGATTTTTGATAAGATTTATATCACTTGAGTTATCACACTAGATTATAATCGGAGATTTCACTTCAACTCATATATCATCAAGCTGATGCTTCATCCACAATAACTATGTGCATGCTTGAGTATCTGCAATATAATCAGCTTATGTGGTTCTTAATGAAATTTAATATTTATTTTTTATCATCCAATAAATACAAAATCCACCAACATATAATTCACCTCCTAACATTGATTTCATGTCGTCCACTTAACAGGCCCAATTTGCATCCATATATCCTAATAAATCTGACTGAGATTTGTCATTATATATCAATATGAAATCTATTATGCCCTTGATATACTGAAGTATTATTTTCACTTAATACATGTGTCTTTACTTGCTATTACATTGATATCTCTTTGCGTGGAATTTTGTGAATACAATGTTAGGCCCTATCACGACCATGTATTGTAATCTTTCAATAATTTTCTTGTATTCTGTGATACTGACCACCTTGCCTTCATCATCCTTTCACATTTTCATCCTATTAGAAATAAGAGTCTTTATTTACTTGGAATATTACATCCCAAATGTCCTAAAACCTCCTTGTAATATTTGTGTTGATAGATAAATGTGCCATCCCTTCCTTGTGTAACCTGAAAACCAAGGAAAAATGTCATCTCTTCAATCATTGACATTTCAAACTCTCTTTTCATAAATTCGGAAAACTGTTTGGACTGACCTTCATCTGATCCACCAAATATTATTTCATCGACATAAACCATCACCATCATCCTTTGATTACAGTTGTTTTTGAAATAGAGGTTATACTCAACTCCACCACGCTGTAAACCATGCTTCTCGAAATAGTGATCAAGCCTTGAGCTCCATGCTCTTAGTTCTTGTTTCAGCCCATATAATGCCTTATTTAGTTGAAAAACATTGTTCTCGTCTTCATTAATGAGAAAAACATTTGGGTGCTTGATATAAACTTCTTTTCTAAGACCCCATTCAAGAATGTAGATTTGGCATCCATCTAGAACACTTTGAAATTTCATTGCACTACAATGGCTAGGAATAATCTAATTCTCTATATCCTTGAAACTGGTGAAAATGTCTCATTGACATCTATTCCCTCTATCTGGGAGTATCCTATTCACACAATTCATGATTTGTTTTGAATCACTATACAATCTTTATTCATCTTTTTAGGATTGACCCATTTATTCCATATGACATTCATATTTTCTGGAAATGAAACAATATTTCACATCGGATTCTTCCCAATCTGATCTAGCCCTTCATTCATAGACTAAATGCAGTTTTCAACTTCAACTGCATCAGAAAAACATTTATGCTCTACCTAAGATAGTAACTATAACGACCCATACTTTAAATACATTGTTAATACTTCAAAATTGAAGCATAATTATTACAACATATAACAAAACCACGAAAGGACCGTATAGGTATAGTGTCTTTAGAAACTGGGAAACATAAACAACTGGTTCATAAAGCGTCTACATTGTCTCCCATTTATTTCATCATATCTATAGTCCCTTTTGGAATATCTTACTTAATAACCTTCTTCTTGACCTGGGGAAATAAAACATACAAAAGGGTGAGCTCAAATGCTCAGTAAGGGTAAACAAAAGAAATATCAATCACATCATATTCATAAGAACATAAATTTTGGAAATCTTAACCTGCAAAAGAGAGCATAATTTCATAACATGGGATAAATCATAGTATTGAAATGAAATCCCAATAATCATAACTTAAAACATGAAACTTTGTGGCATACACACATAATTATAGAGAATCATTTCTTATTAGTCAAGACTCATTGCCAAGACTATCTTAGTGGAAAAAGTACCTTTCTGAAACCGAGTTCACTCCTCGTTTCAGTCCTATTTCACTGAACCGGTATAACCTACTGTTCCAGCCATGTCTATCTAATGAGATATAAAATCTTTAAACAATGCATTGGAGGGAGATATAGGTATCACCCATCTCATAATTATACCATTCTTATGTGTTCCACAAAATCATAAATCATACATCATTGCATAACCCATGTAATAAAAATGGGAATCTTTAAACATCATGACATCATAAAACAATTCATATAAGATAAAAGAATTCATAAAAATATTTCCATCACAACATAATCAAATCCATGTAATAATAGGGATATAAACATAACCCTTTATTATCTTAGATGGAAAATTACTTTGATAAAACACTTCAACTCCGTTCTTGAGGAAAATATCATTTCTACTTCAAAAAAAAATTACCTTTCTTAACATGTCAAACAATTTTAAACTAAAATAAGTTTATTAAAAATAAACTTGAAAACTTGAAAAGGAATATTCTTTTAAATATTGTTTTAAAAATCCATTCATGCCGTATAATTTATAAAAACATTCTTCTCGTACTTTTTGTCGGAAAAGTCAAAAAGTACCTCGTATGAAAAATGACAAAAGATTCCTTTAATACCTTTTACTATAAACTCACCAAAGGGTAAAAATGGATTTAAAAAATTGTAGGTGGATGGAAATAATATTACATATTGAGGAATAATGGATGTGGATGATAAAATACACCCCAGTCAATACCAAAGTATAAGCAATCTCGAATAAAAATGAGATTGTGATATTTCCCTTACCTTAGGTCCGATTTGCCTCGTATGTGTCTGAACCTCCTGTATAATGATTTAAATAATGTTATTTACTTATTATAGAATCATTATTATTGTTATGATATCATATATGGTCATATTCATAGCTTCTTATTAGTATTATTTCATTACTACTTGTTATTCGGGTGTTTATTACTTTTTGTTCTTATGTGTGTTTTGTTGAATAAATTATTATTATTCTCTTTAGGTTATAGATACCTCATTTCCATAATGGTATTAGTGTAATATATATCATATTAATTCATTCAATTCATTTATATAATCATTATGAAATGAAGATCATGTAGAACGAGTCACATCACATCGTGGAGACGGTATTCCGTATGTACGCACGAGTGATGATATCGTTCCTATGATCGTGGAAATGTATTGTAGTGTATGTATACTATTTCAGAATAAATATCACTTTATAATAGTCATATATACTCATTATTTACACCATTATACCCATTCAAGTAAGGTGGTGGTGGAAAATAGATTACACCACGGCGTGGAGACGGTATTCCGTACGTACGCACGCACGGTGATTTCTTTTTCAGTAGGATGGATAGATGGTGAAATAGGGTTGTTTAATAGTTATAATAACATATCAGTATATGAGTGATACTTATGTTATTACTTCATAATGAAACAACTAAATAAGAATAATTGGAAGAAGAAATAAAGATGAAAGAATCGGTAACAGACATCACCTCTTCTTTGAAGTGCTTCTTTGAGACCTCCTTTTAGGGCACTAAAATAGGTCTTTGAAGAAGACCAGAACCTCTAGGATGTTTCTAGGGAAGTGGAGAGGAGAAATTGGAAGGTTTTGGCCGAGCTTGGAGGTTCAAAGTGGTGTGAGGAAGAGGGGGAGGAGGTGCCCTTTTATAAGGGAGGAGAGGGGCACCTTTAGAATAACTAAAATATTATTTTATTATAAAGTCAAATTCGATTTTTAATAGCTCAAAATTGATATATTTCTAAGATAAGGTGGGTAGGGGTCGAAATACTCTCATCCAATAGAATTTAGACATGTTTAGGTATCAATTTTAACCTTATCATTTAGATTTAACTTTAAGTTAGATAATTTAACTTTTACCGTGTCTTCTTGTTTTCTTACACTATAAGGTTAATAAACGTATTATATCAAGCCAAACGAACCCCAAGTTGTTTATTATTAAAATATATAACCTTATCTAAGTCATATTTCCGAACCATTGATTTTTAGGAATAAACGAATAATTAATAATATAATATTTGTTTTAAAAACTATTTTATGTCAATTTTGACACTATTTAGTAATTGATTTTTGTGAAAATCATAACAGAATGATTAGTTTCAACCAAGTTACTTAAATCAATACTAATATGTCATATTAACCTATAAAATTAGTTTAATTCATAAAAAGTCTCAAATTACATTTATTTGGGTATTTATAACATCAATTATGTCAATATTTCATTTATAAGATAATTACTACATCATCATTGTGTAATAAATAAATAAAATTATTTAATGTCTAAAAATTACAAATAAAATAACATTATGTATAAAATATTTTTATCTTTCTAATGAATATTTATAGTCGAATTTATCTTATGTATAACCCCATATTAGAAATGATTTACTTATTAAACTTTGATTTTAACTATTTTAACCCTTCTTTAAATAATGTAATAATAAATGTCCTAATCTAATCCAAGTGGGACTAAATGGTCATATTTTATTCCTAAGTTTGTTTTTGGTCTAATTACACTTGTCCAATAGAATTAGGACATGTGTTATGGTAATAACAATATCATTTTTACCCTTAATTACCCTATTTACTTTTAACCGTGGTAAATAAAAGTAAAAAGTTACTATTCACCAAAAATTATTTTCATCTCATTGAACCACATTTTAGTCCTTGATATTAACCGTGTCTCTCGGATTTTCGAAATTCCACTCACAGAAGCAGTAAAATTAAGTTTTATGAAAAATTTAGTTTTTTTAACTACCACTTAGTGGTTTCACTATTCATCAAAAATTGAAAGTTTTCAGAAAAATACCAAAATTTCACCGTAGGATAATTTCGATATTCCGAATCCAAAAATGAAGTCCATTTTGAAAAATAAAATTTATAAAATTTCAAAAAGTGGTTATTACTATTCATAACGGCTAGTTTTAATAATATTTTAATAGCATATCATTGTTTAGTGAAACTCGGTATTGCGTACGACGCAAGCTTTCGAGGAAGGCAGCGGTTGCGTGTAAAGAAAGCCAAGCTAGTGTTGTGTGTAGTGGAAGATTCCTTTGATGGTTTATATAACATAAAAACAAAATATTTCACATAAAAGTCTCAGGTGTTACATTTTACCCCCCTTAAAATGAATTTCGCCCTCGAAATTCTTCACTTTGTAACAAACAGATGAGGATACCTTTCCCTTATCATATCCTCAAGCTCCCATTTAGCTTCTTCTAATTGGTGGTTCCTCCATAAAACTTTCACCAAGCGAGTGGTCTTGTTTCGTTGGAATTTTTCGCTACAATCCCGAATCTCTATCGGTTGTTCTTCATAAGAAACATCTTGCTCCAGCGGTACAACTTCTGAGCTGAGTACATGTGAAGGATCAGGTATGTACTTTCTCAAGAGAGCTACATGGAACACATCGTGTACTTGAGAGAGATTCGGTGGAAGGTTCAATCGGTAAGCTACCTTCCCTACACGATCCAGTATTTCGAAAGGACCGATATATCTGGGGCTCAACTTCCCCTTCTTTCCAAATCTCATGACTCTCTTCCAGGGAGATATTCGTAAGAATACTTTATCACCCACTTCAAACTCTAGGTCTTTTTTTCGGTTGTCGGCATAACTTTTCTGTCGACTCTGAGCTGCTCTTATGTGTTGTTGAATAGATCTGACCTTTTCTGCCATTTCATCAACGAGATCAGGTCCTAATAGCTTTCTTTCCCCAACTTCATCCTAGCAAGTTGGAGTCCTGCATTTCTTTCCATAGAGAGCCTCATAAAGAGCCATCTGAATACTGGAGTGAAAGCTATTATTATAAGAAAATTACACCAATGGTAGGTGTTGATCCCAACCACCTTTGAAATCCATAGAGCAAGCTCTCAACATATCTTCTAGAGTTTGAATTGTTCTCTCAGACTGACTGTCTGTCTGAGGATGATAAGTAGTGCTGAAACTCAACTCTGTATCCAGAGTATGCTGAAGACTTCTCCAGAACTTCGAGGTAAATCTCAGATCCCGATCAGATATAATAGAGAGTCGAACTCCATGCAATCTTACCACTTCCTTTACATATATCCTGGCAAGCTGATCCAGAGAGAAATCCTCTCTAATAGCAATGAAGTGTGCAGACTTTGTAAGACGATCAACTATGACCCAGATAGCATTATTGCCTTCAGATGTTTTAGGAAGTCCTGTGACAAAGTCCATAGTGATGTTTTCCCATTTCCATTCGGGTATGGGTAATGGTTGTAACATCCCCTTAGACTTCTGTCTCTCAGCTTTAACTTGCTGACAAACCAAGCATCGAGAGACATATTCAGCAACATCTCTTTTCATGCCATCCCACCAGAAGTACTCTTTCAGGTCCCTATACATCTTCGTTCTTCCAGGATGAATAGACAATGGAGAACTATGAGCCTCATCCAGCATCTCCTTCTTTAATTCCAGGATGGGAGGAACACAAACCCGATTCCTGAACATTATTATCCCATCACAATCAAGGTTGAATTCAGGAACATTTCTCACCTTCTTTTGTAACTCGAAATCTTCTTTCTGTGCCTCTTTAATCTTCACATGTATATATGGTTGAACATTCATTTGATAAAGATAAGATTTTTCCCCTTCCATTATAATTCCAAGATCCATCCTTTGTAAATCCATAAATATTGGATCTTTTGTGATCCTCATCATAGATAAACTGGCATGGTCTTGTCGACTTAATGCATCTGCCACCTTGTTTGCTTTCCCAGGGTGGTAATGTATTGAGCAGTCATAATCCTTAATCAGCTCCAACCATCTTCTTTGACGCATATTCAGCTCCTTTTGTGTGAAAATATACTTTAAACTTTTATGATCAGTATAAATATCACACATTTCACCATAAAGATAATTCCACCAAATATTTAATGCAAAGATTACCGCAGCTAACTCCAAATCATGTGTTGGGTAATTTTGCCCGTAGATTTTCAACTGTCATGAGGCATAAGCTATCACCATATCATTTTGCATAAGAACACACCCAAATCCCTTCTTGCATGCATCACTATAGATCACAAACCTTTCTCCACTACAAGGCAGTCTGAGCACAGGTGCACTGGATAACCTTCTTTTCAACTCCTTGAAAGTCTCTTCACATTCTTCCGTCCAAACAAACTTAACTCCTTTACGAGTCAACTTGGTGAGTGGATTAGATAATCTTGAAAAATCTTTCACAAAACGTTGATAATATCCATCCAAACCAAGAAAACTTCGGATCTCAGTTACTGTTGCTGGTCTCGACCATCTTTTGATAACCTCTGTTTTTGCTGGATCCACAGATATCCCCTCTTTTGAGATTATGTGACCTAAAAATGAAACTTTTTGAAGCCAAAATTCACACTTGGTAAATTTGGCATAAAGCTTCTCCTTTCTCAGGGTCTTCAATATAATTCTCAAGTGATCTTCATGTTCATCCTTTCTCTTTGAATAGACAAGAATATCATCTATAAAGACTACCACAAATTGATCAAGATAGTCTCTAAAAACTCTATTCATCAGATCCATGAAGATAGAAGGGGCATTAGTAAGACCAAATGGCATCACTATAAATTCATAGTGTCCATACCTTGTACGGAAAGTTGTCTTTGGTATATCCTCCCTTTTGACCCTTAATTGATGATACCCTGAACGAAGATCAATCTTCGAAAAGTATTGAGCTCCGTGTAGTTGGTCAAATAAGTCATCAATGTGTGGGAGAGGATATTTTTATTTTTGATAGTGATCTTGTTATGTTCTCGATAATCAATGCAGAGTCTCATTGATCCATCTTTCTTCTTAACAAATAGAAAATGTGCTCCCCAAGGTGACGCACTAGGGCATATGAATCCCTTATTAAGATTATCTTGGAGTTGCTTCTTCAATTCCTGTAACTCAATTGAGGCCATTTTATAAGGTGTCTTTGAAATAGGCAAAGCACCCGGTATTAGTTCTATTGAAAACTCAACTTCATGATTTGGTGGAAGACCCCGTAATTCCTCCGGAAAGACATCATCAAACACCCGTACAATGGGAATATTATTATTTATGAGTTTCTCACCAACCATTTGAGATAAATAACCTTCATTTAGTGGAATCAAGACCCATAAGGTATAAGGAATTTCCACTGGAAGGTTATGTTCATCCTTGCATTGATAGACGATCATAGATTGATCTGGAATATGAAATGTGACTTCCCTTCTTTGGCAATTGATATGAGATCCATATAAAGAAATCCAATCCATGCCATTAATCACATCAAATTCCACTATAGGTAGGATCACAAGATTTGCAGGAAGCACATTCCCACAAATTTCGATCATAGAAGAATTATAAACTTTTGATGCGACTGTTTTGCCATTAGGTGTTGTCACAGCTAACTCAACATCTAATTGTTGAGGTAATATGGTGATATCCTTAGAAAATTCTTCAGAAATAAAAGAGTGGGTGGATCTAAAACAAAATAAAACATTTTCTACTTTAGATTGGATTGTAAGTGTACCTTTCACCACATCATTATCGTACTTCACATCGCTGATAGAAATTTCATGTGACTTTCCTTTGTCTTTAGCCTTAAGATTTTGTTGACATCGACCATCATCATCAACCCTTGGATTAGGGAATTTATTGGCATAATGCCCCATCTCCTTGCACTTGAAACATTGAAGTTTAGTAGGTTCATTCTGGGTATCCCTTCATTTTTTTGCATCATTAGACATCTTCTTTCCATCATCGCAGCATTCAAATGCCCGATGACCTTCCTTTCCACAATTGAAACATTTACTTGTCCCTTTAAGAAAACTCCCTCCATGTTTCTTTCCACACGTTGAGCATAAGGGAAATCTCATCTTCTTTTCAGTGTGCTCCTTATATTTTCCGTCGAATTCCATTTTCCTCTTCTTATCAATCCCATATGACTGATGGGTTACTCCAATCTCCATCTCGACTTTGAGAGCACATCGAACGATTTCCTCGTAGCTATTGAAGTCCCTTATGGCTAACTCCCTTCAAAGACTTGGTTTTAAGCCACAAAATAATCGATCTATCTTACTCTCAGGTTGGATAATAATACCAGAAGCGTACCTTGCAAGTCTTGTAAAATTTGCTTCATAGGTACCAACAGATTCATCATCCTTTTGCTTCAGTTCAAGAAACTCTTTCTCCATCTTTGTTCAGAGAATACGAGGGAAGTAATTATTGAAAAATAATTTCTTGAACTCATCCCATTCCATGGAATCAATTTCATCCCTTTGCCTCGTATTCTTAATAAGATTCCACTATTGATCAGCATAACCTTCCAAACGATACACTGCTAAGATGACTTTATCATGCTCAGAACATTGAAGAACTGACAATATCTTTTCAGTAGTACTAATCCATTGTTCAGCAACTAATGGATCAGTAGACCCGCTGAATGAAGGTGTACGCTGTCTCATGAAAGATTCAACAGAATTTTGCTCCTTCCTTTGCTCGTTTGGAAGTCCTGCATGATTCATAGCTTGAGAAAGCTGTGTGAGCATGGCTAAAATATTTTGCATTCCAGCTCCCATAACGTTTGGTTGCTCAGGGGGACAATCATTACATTGCCCGTCGCATTCTACATTAACACAGTTCCTTTGGGTTCCAGCCATTGACTAAAACCAAGAAGAATAGTGTGAGCAACACTAATTATAATAGGAAAACCACATAATCAATAATAAAATTTCACACTTAAGGTCTTATCCTAGGTTATTCATGGCCATTTCTAAAACACTAAGATTGTGTTCTATGCTTAGAATTATCCTTAGGGTTCTTACTAAGGCTTTCACATCCTAGTTTCCAAAGGTTGAGTATACCTTTCCTCTGATACCAACTATAACGACCCATACTTTACCTACATTGTTAATACTTCAAAATTGAAGCATACTTATTACAACATATAACAAAACCACTAAAGGACCGTATAGGTATAGTGTCTTTAGAAACTAGGAAACATAAACAAGTGGTTCATAAAGCGTCTACACTGTCTCCCATTTATTTCATCATATCTATAGTCCCTTTTGGCATATCTTACTTAATAACCTTCTTCCTGACCTGGGGAAAGAAAACATACAAAAGGGTGAGCTCAAATGCTCAGTAAGGGTAAACAAAAGAAATATCAATCACATCATATTCATAAGAACATAAATTTTGGAAATCATTACCTGCAAAAGAGAGCATAATTTCATAACATGGGATAATTCATAGTAGTGAAATGAAATCCCAATAATCATAAAATAAAACATGAAACATTGTGTCATACACACATAATCATATAGAATCATTTCTTATTAGTCAAGACTCACTTCCAAGACTATCTTAGTGGACAAAGTCCATTTCTAAACCGAGTTCACTCCTCGTTTCAGTCATGTTTCACTGAACCGTTATGACCTACCATTCTAGCCATGTCTATATCATGAGATATAAAATCTTTACCCAATTCATTGGAGGGAGATTTAGGTCCCACCCATCTCATAATGATACCATTCTTATGTGTGCCACAAAATCATAAATCATACATCATTGCATAACCCATGTAATAAAAATGGGAATCTTTAAACATCGTGACATCATAAAACAATTCATATAAGATAAAAGAATTCATAAATATATTTCCATCACAACATAATCAAATCCATGTAATAATAGGGATATAAACATAAACCTTTATTATCTTATATAGAAAACAATTTTGATAAAACACTTGAACTCCGTTCTTGAGGAAAATATCCTTTCTACTTCAAAAACAATTTTCCTTTATTAACATGTCATACAATTTTAAACTAAAAGAAGTTGATTAAAAATAAAATTGAAAACATGAAAAGGAATCTTCTTGTAAATATTGTTTTAAAAATCCATTCATGTCGTATAAGTTAAAAATACATTCTTCTCATACTTTTTGTCAGAAAAGTCAAAAAGTATCTCGTACGAAAAACGACAAAAGATTCCTTTAATATCTTATACTATAAACTATCAAAAGGTTAAAAATGGATTTAAAAATTGTAGGTGGATGGAAATAATATTACATATTGAAGAAACATGGATGTGGATTATAAAATACACCCCAGTCAATACCAAAGTATAAGCAATCTCGGATAAAAATGAGATTGTGATATTTCCCTTACCTTAGGTCCGATTTGCCTCGTATGTGTCCGAACCTCCTGTATAATGATTTAAATAATTTTATTGACTTATTCCAGATTCATACTTATTGTTATGATATCATATATGGTCATATTATTAGCTTCTTATTAGTAATATTTCATTACTACTTGTTATTTGGGTGTTTATTACTTTTTGTTCTTATGTGTGTTTTGTCAAATAAATTCTTATTCTTATCTTTAGGTTATAGATACCGCATTTCCAGAATGGTATTAGTGTAATATATATCATATTCATTCATTCAATTCATTTATATAATCATTGTGAAATTAAGATCATGTAGAACGAGTCGCATCACATCGTGGAGACGGTATTCCGTACATACGCACGAGTGATGATATCGTTCCTATGATCGTGGAATTGTATTGGAGTGTATGTATAATATTTCAGAATAAATATCACTTTATTATAGTCATATATAGTCATTATTTACACCATTATACCCATTCAAGTAAGGTGGTGGTGGAAAATAGATTACCCCACGGCGTGAAGACGGTATTCCGTACTTACGCACGCACGCGCGGTGATTTCTTTTTCAGTAGGATGGATAGATGGTGAAATACGGTTGTTTCATACTTATAATAACATATCAGTATATGATTGATACAGATGTTATTACTTCATAATTAAACAACTAAACAAGAAGAAGTGGAAGAAGAAATAAAGATGAAAGAATCGGTAACGGACATTACCTCTTCTTTGAAGTGCTTCTTTGAGACCTCCTTTTAGGGCACTAAAATAGGTCTTTGAAGAAGACCAGAACCTCTAGGATGTTTCTAGGGAAGTGGAGAGGATAAATTGGAAGGGGTTGGCCTATCTTGAAGGCACAAAGTGGTGTGAGGAAGAGGGGGAGGAGGTGCCCTTTTATAAGGGAGGAGAGGGGCACCTTTGGAATAACTAAAAATATTATTTTATTATAAAGTCAAATTCGGTTTTTAATAGCTCCAAATTGATATATTTCGATGATAAGGTTGGTAGGGGTCGCAATATTCTAATAAAATAGAATTTAGACAAGTTTAGGTTTCAATTTTAACCTTATCATTTAGATTTAACTTTAAGTTAGATAATTTAACTTTTACCGTGTCTTCTTGTTTGCTTACACTATAAGGTTAATAAATTTACTATATCAATCCAAATGAACCCCAAGTTGTTTATTATAAAAATATATAACCTTATCTAAGTAATTTGGCCGAATATTAGATTTTTAGAAATAAAATAACAATTAATAATATAATATTTGTTTTAAAAACTATTTTATGTCAATTTTGACACTATTTAGTAATTGATTTTTGTGAAAATCATAACAGAATGATTAGTTCGAAAAAAGTTACTTAAATCAATAATAAAATGTCATATTAACCTAGAAAATTATTTTAATTCATAAAAAGTCTCAGATTACATTTATTTGGGTATTTATAACATCAATTATGTCAATATTTCATTTATATGATAATTACTGCATCATCATTGTGTCATAAATAAATTTAATTATATAATGTCTAAAAATTAAAAATAAAATACCATTATGTAGGAAATATGTTTATCTTTCTAATGAATATTTATAGTCGAATTTATCTTATGTATAACCCCATATTAAAAAATATTTACTTATTAAACTTTGATTTTAACTATTTTAACCCTTCTTTAAATAAAGTAATAATAAATGTCCTAATCTAATCCAAGTGGGACTAAATGGTCATATTTTATTCCTAATGTTGTTTTTGGTCTAATTAAACTTGTCCAATAGAATCAGGACATGTGTTAGGGTAATAATAATATCATTTTTACCCTTAATTACCCTATTTACTTTTAACCGTGGTAAATAAAAGTAAAAAGTTACTATTCACCAAAAATTATTTTCATCTCATTGAACCACATTTTAGTCCTTGATATTAACTGTGTCTCTTGTATTTTCGAAATTCCACTCACAGAAGTGGTAAAATTAAGTTTTATGAAAAAATCAGTTTTTTTAACTACCACATAGTGGTTTCACTATTCATCAAAAATTGAAAGTTTTCAGAAAAATACAAAAATTTCACCCTAGGCTAATTTCGATATTCCGAATCAAAAAATGAAGTCTATTTTGAAAAATAAAATTTATAAAATTTCAAAAAGAGGTTATTAATATTCATCACGGCTAGTTTTAATAATATTTTAATAGCATATCATTGTTTAGTGAAACTCAGTATTGCGTACGACGCAAGCTTATCGAGGAAGGCCGCGGTTGCGTGTAAAGAAAACCAAGCTAGTTTTGTGTGTAGTGAAAGATTCCTTTGATGGTTTATATAATATAAAAACAAAATATTTTACATAAAAGTCTCGGGTGTTATAGTAACGATGCCTATTGTAGTGATTTCATTCATCTTGTTTGAATAGGCTCTGTCTGATCACCAATAATATTCTGACTATAAATTTTAGCTCGACTCCTTGGATTCTTGGTAGATACAGACTTAAATTTTTCGTGTTCATCATTAATATCTTCTTCTGACTCAGTATCTACAACTTTTGTGCCCTCTTTGTTACTTTCCTCTTCACCACCTTCATCAAAAAAATTCACTATGTTGTTGAATGCTCTCTTTATTCTCCACTACAGTTACATCATTTCTCTTAACCACTTGTACCATCCTTTTGTTAATGTATTTTTATTCATGGAGTTTTCTTGAATAGACATGAAATATTCCCTCATCTCCACATTAATCAAATTTCTTATGTTTTTCCTTATTGATAATGAATCACTTCCAAAGATTATAAAGTACTACACTCTTGGTCTTTTTCTGTACCACATCTCATATGGAGCCTTTCCTTCTTTTGGACACAACTGAGCCCTATTAGAAATGTAGACCAATGTCAAAACTGCTTCCTTCCAAAATTTCTCTGGTAGGACTTCATCAATAAGCATCATTATGGGCATGTTGTTAATAATCTTATTTCTCCTTTCGACCACTCCATTTGGGTGGGGAGTTCTCACTAAAGAAACATGATTCCTTATCTTGTGTTATCGAGATAGTATTCCACATAAATATTTTTGAATTCCATACCATTGTCCGTATTAAACTTCAGAATTTTCTGCCCATGCATCCTATCATACTGCCTCTGGTATTGTTTTAGGAAACTAAAAACATCGAAATTATGGGAAAAGGAGAATACTAATGAAATTATACTATAATAATAAATAAAAAACATAATATCTATTTCCATAAATTCATCTTGTCAAGATAATTCCACAAACATCATCATGCAACAATTCGAGCACTCTTGTTGACTTCTTTTACTTTGCTTTGTATATCTTCCTGATAATTAGCCCCTGTTGACAAGAATTGAATGTCTTTTTACGATCATGTGGTAGCTTACGGAGGTCTCTAACTGCCACACATTTTACTAGATCTTCCAAGGATTATTGGCAATGATGTCTAAGTCATTTGTGCGACAACTTTTTTTCATTCTCTCTGGATAGAAATAACAAATCTTCTTCTCCACTTACGAGGTAGTGATTTCCCTTTGTCTTTTTTTCCTTTTAAGATCATTGTACCATCTCATCCCTTGATGACAGAAATCTTATTGGTAAACCGTATAGAATTCCTTGAGTCACATAGTTGACTAACACAGAAGAAATTGTAACTGTGACATTCTACAACCAAGTCATCATGATGTCTTATTTATTTTCCCCCAATCCTGGCCTGTCTCAATCCAATTATAATTTGGCCTTCATCATTTCCAAACTTTACAACTCCTTCTTTTTCATATTTTAATTCCTGTAACTAGATCCTTATTGTCGGTCATGTGAGACGTGCAACCACTGCCAAGGATCCATATACCACAATAGTCTGATGCTTTAAGTGAAATTTTAGAAACAATTGCCTTCTCTACTCTCTTCTTCTTGGTCTATAGTTCTTTCTTCACACACGGCATAGATGGAGACTTCTGATATTTCTCAGAATATGATGGACTGACATCATCTTTAAAGGCTTCAAATCTATTTTTCATTTTCAACTCCCCTGTTGGTTCATTGATCTGCAAATTGTAAACATTATGATTCTTCTCCGAAGCGTTCCATTATATTGTTGATATACATTATCTAGTGATGTTATGAAATTTTCCACACTAAAAATGGTGTCCTTTGAAATGCATTCTCGAGAACTGTTCTCTGTTTGGCTATCACATCTGTTCTTATTCCCTTCGGTATCTTCTGGATATAGACCAAATATTTTATGAGTGTCCCATCTTCCCATAGAAACAACACCAGATTAATGGTTCATTTCGGCATGTCACTTCTGGACTTATAATTTCCCTTCTAGTTCCTAGCATCATTCATTTTTGGCTTCATACCCAAATCAATCTTCAATTTTAGAGTGGGAGATTACTTTCTTACTTCAAATTCTTCTCTTTTCTATTTTCTGTCAAGCCCCACATCATCCTTAACATCTAAACCCAATTTAGGCTTCTTTTCCTCTTGTCTACTATGATCCACGTCCAACATTTTATCCTTATGAAGGATTTTCTTTGCTGTTATCATACCAAGAGTATAGAGTTTTTCTTAACCATTTCATCGTGTTATTCAGTCCATAGATCTCCATTTTCTATTCATCAACATTGATTTTACACTAACTAACTGATTCCAATTCCTCTGGTGATGATGTCTTGACTTTCTCTATTTCTTCCATCAACTCAGACTTCTCTTCTTCTTGTTGTAGCATATAGAGTTTGGAATCACGAACAACATTACTGGATTTCATTGTTTTTTCTCTCCAAACATCCATCTCTTCAATAGTATCCTCTAACTGAGATTTCATATCAACTCTTCCTTCAACTTCTTCTTCTTCATCATCGATGTTGGTTTCTACCTATTTCTGAGCACTATCGACAACTTCGACAATAGCATTGTCTCCACAATCTTTTCAGTTCTCTAACTCTTAAACCTCCAAAACCGTAGACCCATCTGACCTATTACATTCTTGTGAAAGAATATTCTTTTTCTTAAATTAATTTATATTGAACTATTTCTTTCCTTTCACATAAGTGGAAGACTTATTCATGGAAATTTAGATTTCATCCTCCTTATCTTCTAGAAACTTCTTGTGTAACATTAATTCAAGATGAAAAACTTTTCCACATATAAAGCAAGAAACTGGATGATTCCCTTTGAACATTCATTTTACTTTTTGAATATTCGAGAAAAGGAATGAAATCACCTCACTGGTCTCTTCTTCGTCATGAGAATATTCAATAGTGAGCTTATTCATGGCCTTAAATTCCACCTATTTAGATTTTCACTTTTCCACAACAATGTTATCATTATTTCTCATATCATATTCAACAAGAGTGTTGTGTAGGTTATCCAATGTCAACTCTTTTGGATCATTATCATCCAAAACTGAGACTTTAGGATTGAACCAAGATGGAAGATTCCTCAGGATGTGCTTAAAAATTATTACGACTTCAATGAGTTCTCCATGACCTCATATGTATTTCAATACAATAATTTCCTATCCAAAGAATGCATCAACAGACTCATTTGGGTTCATTCTTAGATCTTCATATTTGTTCAACATAAATTGTAGCTTTACCTCCCAAACCTTATTATATCCTTAATATATGTTTAATAGCTTTTTCCACAAAGCATTTTATGTTTTTAAAGACATAACCTTCGTATATATAGAATTAGATAGGGATCCCCCAAAAGCCTTTATTCACCGGGCATCGACATCTAATTCCCTTCACTGGGCTTCCGATAATGCACTAATGTTAATATCGACAATTATAACATGCATTGATACTATGAATAGGTCCATTCCCAAATATGGAAAGTAGTGTTGCATTCGATTCTTCAAAAGATGAAAATTAGTTTCGTCGAAGATCGGAATCCCTTCATGATTGGGGACCTCCATTTGAGAGAGAACCACTGATATTAACCTTTCCCTCTAATACCAATTGTTAGGCCCACTACGTTAGATACCATGAGAGGGGGTGAATCAGGGTATGAAAGATTGAAACAAATTCCCCTATTGATCTTATTTCTCTATTAAGAAAATCTATCGTCTATATATTTCCTATATTAAAGTATAAACAGAAATTAAATCATGCATAGGACATAGAGATTTTTACTTCGTTCACCCTCATTAGGCTACATCCAAGGAGCATACACAATTTATGTGTCAATGTTTCCAATTCACTGAAAGCACACTATTTTTTACAGTGTTTATAGTGGTCTCATTGTCCCTACCTATTTACAACCACTCACAAAATGAATGCTCTTAGATCTCTCAACTAAAGCGTGCTCAGTGGTTCGTCAAAAAATCCACTCACAGTTTAATGAGTTGTTGGTCCATTCATTATCACAGATGAATTATTCATCCTTAACTATTGATAGATTCTCTATTGAAGTACACATCTCTCTGGATTATGAATCTCACATTGCAACAGAATTGAACTGGGAAACCACAAATTTTACGTGCATCCCTTACTGCACCTTTCGGGTAATTCCATTACATTGCATGAAAAATATCTTTTGTGTTCATGATCCAAACTCCACTTGTCACAAAAACACAATAATTTTTCACAACCTTCATTTTATACATAATGGAAACTCTTACGTGAATAATCATTTTTATGTGGAACACCAAATTTTATGTGCAACTCCCTTTGCTTACTTTTTATACGCACCAAATCTCTGATCTTCTCTGAATCTTTAGATTCTCAAAATGAGGGGGGTTACCTAATATTTATAGGAAAATAGACCCCTATGCAAAAAAACCCTTCTTGATTACATAACCATTTGGGGGCATGAAAAACACATATTATTCACAACACCATATTTCATGCGCTGCTACAATATTTCATGAACCTCATGCCATTTCTAATTTTGGAGCTTCTGATTTTAGAAAAACACTTGTGAAAAAAACCCCATTCCAATATTTCATGCACCACTTTCTTTTTGAAGAAGAAAATTCAGTATATAAATACCATTTTTCATCAAATTGGACATTGTGGTCTTATTTATAAAAAAACACAACATGGAGGCCCGCTTTATCTATAAAAAAAATCACATCAAAAATGCATCAATAATTCCTTGAGGGACTTTTCCCAAAAAATTACATTCCCTAGTAACATAAAATTCCATAAGTAATGGTTTTCAAGATTCCCTAGACTGAGCTTATTCAAAATATCTAACACATTATTGGGTCCCATATTTATGAGAAACCCAAATTGAGAAAATGACAAGACACTAATGCCTTTTTTTTAAAATCCTAACCTAAATAATTATTTTTTATTCAAAGATAAAATGACCCCAGTTACACATCAATGTATACTAGAGGATACCTATTAGAATCATGGTTTCAAAGTGAATCATGAGGATGATATACCCTCAATCAGTATGATGGGTAAAAAATAAATAACCAAACATCTTATAATATATAGTGAGAGTAAATTTAATCTAATAAAAACCATTAATAATGAATGAATTAAAGAAAAATAGACTAGAATAGTTCTATGTGAATTCAATGACAATGATCTCCCACAAGGCCAATCACCTTAAAAAATGGAAAGTAACAAATGTATAAAGTGGTTGTACACCTATCTCAATGCCTCACCTCAACATAGATTCTAATATCCTAATGAGATATCTTACTAAATAGTAAGGACATGAATCATCCCAACATAAAGCAAAAATAAGTGATCTCTTCTTGAGTACCCAATATTCATGGCCACCCATAAATGGTGTGATTACAAATCAGTAGGGAATTTCCAACATTGTCAAGCATGTATCTGGTAAATGAAGTCTATATACATGTTATAAGATCAATATAAAGTCAACATAATTAACAATGTAATAATAAAATATGATCAATGGTTCATAAATAATCAAAAACAACAATAGATGTAGTTCCCATGTGTTTATCATGAGGCCATGAACCACGTGCATAGATTATTCAGCACTATAATGGAAGGAATATTTCTCAACCCTTTCTCAAACATCTACTCTTGATAGGATATCCCAGAAAACTTTTTGGACACATCCACCTAATAGAGATATCCCATGAACATTTCAATAACTATATGACACCCCTACACACCCTTGGACATAGTATATATAGATCAACCTAATCACTAAACAAAAAATAACTTGTGAATGATGCATTTAATATATAGATATGGGACGAAAGTCAAAATATCTGGTCAACTTAACAAGGTAATAGATAGAACAATACCACATTCATGTATAAATAAAGAATAGATCCATAGGTCTATAAAAGAATACCTCACGTGATCAAATATCAATCATAAGTATCACAAGATAGACCTATGAACTACATGTGATAAAACATTAAACATAAGTCTCACACACACACCAAATGTGATCAATAATCAATCATGGGTCTTATGCGATACAAACACAACACATGGGGTCAACAATAAAACAATGGTCTAGAAAACTACATGCACAAAAAATGATATACAAATTTCAGTCTTATGTGGCCAACATAAAACTAGGGAGTAATGTTCCATCATGGCCCATGGAACATTATTCAATTACAGTTGAAACTTTTATTTAATTAGATAGGTACTGATAATTAACTAATAAGGTAGTAAATTTAATTTATATAAAAATTAAGAATTAAGGTATTTTATATTATTAATCCTCATATCACATTCCAATAAACCTTTCATTATACCCTAGTGTATAGTACATGAAACCACAAACCTAAAAAATTCAACTCCATTTCAAGAAAATCCCTTCATATTTTTCGAGTTCACCCAAGTATTTTGTCCTTCCTCAATTTCTAGGGGGTTCTAACTCATTTCTAGTAATTATAATCTAATAAGTTATAAATAAATTATAAATTATTAAATTATAACATGAATAATTATAACAAAATGAAAAATAAATAACTTCTAGATGACTCACCACATATCCCTGACTAGCCAGAACCATCACCAACCACCCATGGAAGGTCCGTAAAAATCATCTAAAATCAACTTAGGAAAAAACACCTCATGATGAAACTAATCATTGGAAAATTTAATATAGTAAATTTGAAAAATATATAAAAATTTAACAGATATACATACCTTAGTAATAAAATTAAGAAACATAGCTTTGGCCACTCCTGAGGAAATCCCAAATCTATGCTATGATAGATCCCCAATTCAATTCCATTATAAAATGCCTGACTCAACTCAAATTTTCCAAAACCACATAAATGTAATACCAAGGGATAAAAACTGAATGAAAATATCAACAAATGATAGAAGTTCATTTTAAAAATATATCCTCTTTCCATGGTGATCAAAATAAACACCACCCATGGATAATTCCTCCTTGAGCCAATAAAATTATCTTCTTATTACCAAAATAAAAACATTCCATAGGCCCATAAATTTCCAATATAATAATGAATAAATGTATTCAAAGAGAATTCAGGATCTAAGGATATAAAATGAGAAATCATTCTAGGATGATTTATCATTGACAAATGACACATTCATCCACCACCACATGAGGAAGAATAGAGACATGATTTTTGAAAACAAAGGACATCACTGAGATTATATAATGGTATGCATCTATGTCCACTATGAATAAAAGTTAAATGATTGAGGGGGGAAATAGTGGATTATGAAAAAATGTACAAAAAAATACAAGAAAGGTATGTAAAAGAAAAGGGGGGTCAATGGCCACAATGACAATAAATACACACACATTAGTGATGCACAACGTTCCCCATTGGCTAGTTCAGGGTCCACCATCTATTTAGTTTTACATCGACCACCAATTACATTCTCACTAACAAGACAATGAGTCTTTCTAAGTAGCATTTCTACTTATCACCGGACTAGCTTGACGGTTGTAGTAGTAGTTTCCTTGGATGTTATGAGATTCTTCGTCTAATTTACAAATCTTTGACACACTGACCAAATAGTTGTTGATGTCTAAAAAAATTACATCAATATTTTTAAATGTGAATCACCTCAATTCATCAAACTATATAGAAAATAAACTATCTACTTGAAGAAAAGTTATAACTCCCTCATTAATTATAACCAGTAACAATCCATGTCATTACATATTACATGATAATATATCATGACCTTATATATAGTGTAATACGTAATTTGACCCCAAAAAACATATAATAACATTTAGTTGTGAAAAATATCGAAATATTAAAACCCTTTATTTTATAAAAAAATCCAATCGAGTCAGTTTTTTATATTATGAAAAAAATATAACGTCCACCGCAATGCTCTACTGTATGGTTCCTATATCTGTGGTCACCACATTTCCCTAACATGCTTCTCCATAAGCAAGAGGAAGATGACTAGATGATATAACCTATGAAAATACCATGGGGAGACAATTCCCTCAACATCATAGAATAAACAAAAGTGGAAATAAAAAATAATAAAATAAGTAATCCACATATAGATAACATCGAAATATGAAATTACTAAAAATGAATATAGTAAAAAATTCTATAACAGATGGAATACTCTTCAGGTCCAATGGATCCCCCAAGGGTAGAAGATATACATGAAGAAATAAAAAAACTAATAGAAAACAAACCCCTAAACATGTCCAAATTCCTACCATTCGTGGTCATGCATACTCGAATCTAGTATACCCCATAACTAACATGCAATAACCCTTTCCTAAAACTGTAACCTAGGACCAAATAGAATTCCTCTTCAGAACCCAAGTTACACAGTTACCAGAGTAGTGTGTGAGTATAACTAAATAAAAATGTACTAAAAGTGTCCCTAGAATTAAAAATAAAAAAATTAGTACATTTATTAATTCCCATGATAAACAAATATAAGTCAAATAATGTAAACAACTAAATCAGATACAAAAAATAAATATCGAACTTGAGATCAAAATGTTCATATAAATAATAAAATACCGACATTGGCCAAATCCATGGTGCTTTTGAGAATGTCTCACATACTGTACCAACCACTTCACTCTTAACATGGGAAATATTACCAACCATTGTCCAAATAGGTGGTATTCGATGCAATATACCAATCCTCTGAGTAGTAGTTTCTTTTAAGGGTACAGTTAAACCTATGTAAACTATCATATGTATATCCAATGGGTATGATTAATCGATGTTTTAACATCATTCCACTATGTACCCTATGGGGGAGGTGAGTTCACACCGATGTTAACCATAAATTGAAAAGCATCCCCCATGAGCTTCTTTCACCTGCTAAGTTAATCATTAATATACCAGAATACACTAAGTGTAGAATTCACTATTTGTTTACCAAAATCTCACTATAGTGCCTAAGGGGAAGTGTTTAACCCTTTATAACCACAAATTCTCTCACATCCCCTAGGGGAAAAATTATCCCATTTTCAACAATCAAATACATAAGAAACGTCATTTATATTATAAATTGAAGTAATCAATAGTAACGGAAAAGGAATAACAGTCCCTTATAGATTTCCAAGTGAAATATTTTACAAGACATAAGGCGATTTTGTATCAGTTTCTATATTTTAAAACACAAAATTCCATTGTATGTCATATAATCCACACAGAATCCCAATTAATTTACAATAGTCTCACCTTCAATCAATCAATATCTTTAAAGTTTCATTTTATGTGGATCATCCATTTTAAAAATTTGAATTTGAAAATGTGGTTAAAAAATTATTGTCATCCAAATAGTATAACATTTTAATAAAAACAAAAAAATTCATTTTATAATTTCATTGTAAGACTAAATTTCATTTTTTTAAACACATTACCCCATAAATGATGAGTTTACAAAAAAATACATTTCTATCAACCAATGATTGGGAAATTCCATTTCACAATCATAATTTCTCAATAAACACCATGTTGTATAAGTTCAAAAACAACTCCAACCATAAGATTAAACATTCCATGACATGGCAAAAAAATTAAAATAGGCATTTCAATTAATAAAACCCAATGAGAAATGATTTTTATTAATTCTATTTTGGTAACCATTATCTTACATGACCAAAAATCCCATTAATTTAGAAAAAAAAATTAATATAGACTATTTTAATAATTTAAGGGACTAATTACCTTATACTTAAAAAATTTCACACATCATGTTTCATCCACCAGATCAGTCTATATTGATAGAAAATGAGAAACCAAAAAAATCCTAGAAATAAGGAATAATATCATAAACAAATGATACACATCTAGAGAGTGGAAGTAAAACAAAATATTATTGAGGGAATATATGTAATATCTTTGGTATCTTGATCATAAGTGACAATGCATGACTAATCCAAGAAAAGAGGGAGAACAACTATGTAGAAAAGGATATGGATGGGGAGTGTACGAGGGAGGTCATGACTGAATGTGAGAGAAAAAAAGTGGTAAAAATATAAAATGGAATAGAGTAAAAATGTTAATATTGAAATTTGTATCAAGTTTCATGGTATGGAAAATGAATTTTACAAAATGTCCAGCAATCATGTGGCCCTCACTGTCTTCAGTTCACTATTTTTTATGGCTAGTGCACAAGGATTTTGTGTGTGGTTTTCCAAAACATTTCCCAACCATATGACATGTCTTTGTAATTTAATATTGAGGTTACATGGTCTCCCAGAGCCTCTCGCATGGTTTGGACAAATAGTTCACCTTTAAAAAGTTTTCCACATAGTTGGGGAGGACATTTAGTACTAACAATGTGCTTACTATGCACCATGGGCTATTTCCCTAAAAACCAAAATTTCCAACCCGAGGCTCCCAAGACAAAACCGAGAACCACATAAACCACTTGACACTCATAAAAATCCAAAATCATATCTTTAATATTATCTAGATCTGGAATTTATATCATTAAACTCTTTTCCACATAAACCACTTGACACTCATAAAAATCCAAAAACATATCTTTACTATTCTCTAGATCTAGAATTTATAACATTAAACTCTTTTAAAAAAATGAATCTTACACTAATTGAAAATTTGATTCCAAATAAAATTCATAGACCACAATCTGATAAGCATTAAAATAACCCTTATATCACTTCCCATCCATAGTAAATCATATTGGATATCAAAGTACATATCCTAACCATCAGTGGTCATGGATAAATATAAATTTAATCTTTTCCATTTTTAAAAACCAAGAATTATTTCAATTAAAAACTCCTGAAAATTACACAAAAAATGTCTAGTCCCATTTAGATTCTCATGTTCCCCATCGAACAATAAGAAAATTATTGAGAAAACTCATCTTTCCTAAGAAAACAACATGTTTTCATTCATTTCACATCTAGTTCAAGGTGCTACATTCAATATGATTTATCTCATGAGCTAAATTCTAAACTTAACAACTCCCCGCCATTGAAAATTTCCTACCACAGCCTACTCTCAATAGTCATCCAACCATCTCTGAATAGTTCCCTTTTAAATTTACCTCAAAATTCACAAGATAACATTTATACATCATTACTAGCCCTTATTTCGATCAACATATCCAAGATAGACGAGCCTCCACTATCTAATCATAACATGAATGTGTCATCTCCTCTTGGAAAATCCATGACATTCCCAAAAAAAATTCGTCGAATCTCTAGTAATGTTCTTAATAAAGTTATAAACCCACAACATCAAATCCCATTTAAAATAGTAGGTTGGAGCTATTATAGCCAATCATCCTTATGAAGAACTGTCTTCCACCACTAACTCATTGCTAAAATTAAGAACTATGACACGTTTATTTCCTTTGGTGTCTCATGGTCTTGCCTATATACATAGTCCACACTGTCAATAAATTTTGATATTACCAGAGTACCAGTGGAACTATATAGTAGAAAAAGACATTATGACACTATTTCATCTGGAGACCAAAATAAATTCACATAAATTCATAATATTTACATAAGAACATAGATCTGGAATATCTTAATGAATACAAATCATGTCAAAATATGACTACACTAGTATCTAATGTCACCATGACCATCTAAAGACTCCCCCTACAAATCAGCACCATTTTTTCAACACCGAAGTCACAAAAATAATATAGATAGAACACTCTTCACTATAGGTGTTTCCATGTAACCTTTTCACTAAGATAAAACTCTAACCTCAAATCCTGCATCTCACACTTGAAGAAACATAACAGTACAATGGGGAAAACCTTTCAAATACCTTAGCATCCCTCATGCCCCCAATCACCATTCACTTATCACTCTTAGAACATTGGCCTCACTTCTCCTCAAGTCTTACTCATGTGAGGGTTACACCCTCCTTAGTATATTATGAGATCCCCACCATATTTCATCCCTTACACTATGACCCAATAACCAACCCACGATTGGTGTTTCTTATATCAGATGTGTGTGATTCCTTATGATACATACAAACCTTATTACCATTAATGAACCAGAACCAATTTATTATATAGACCATAACCAAATTTCTTAATCCAAGCCTTAGGTGACTATGCCCACAACACTACCTCCTGGTTACTCCACTCTATAATGTTCCTTCTATTGATCAATTGATTCATAATGTGAATAATCTCACTAAAACTGATCACATAATATAGATTACACCCTCACGAGGCACATAATATCCAAAAAAGGTCTTTTATGTTAGCCAAAAACCTCACCCATTCACATATTTGGATCACATATTCAGGGGTACCCTCGGTACTCCCATTAAAAAAATGAGAACATTAATTATTTCATGGTGAAACACACGATTGAATCCCAACTAGAATGATTCCACAAATACATGAAAATAACATCCTTTCTAAAATCTACTATAATAAACTCTAACCCTGATATGGATAGGCATTTTACTACACTACCCTTCAAGACTATCCTAAATATGATGCATCAACAGGAAAGGTAATTAACTAGAACTACATGATAACTAGGAATCATTGAACATGAATCAATTATATAAGAGAAGGAATATGCCCACTCCTCAAATAACTATAAGAATAACATAAAATTTTGTTAACCTTTCTCATGGCTACACTTATGGTCACAAGACAACAACCCACTACACATGAGTACCATTCAATCTAAGGTCTAAATAAATTCACCAATCATATGATGATATTTACTCTAACCCCATGGACATGGAGAATATACCAGCCAAGAATCCACATTAGGGTCCCCACAAATTCCTGACTCCAATGATCCTTCAAACACTTGGGTTAACTAGATAAAAAAAGGAAACCACTCTTGTCCAAATTTAAGTGTGAATATCATTTTCTCTAAAACATGACCCACATCAAGAAAGGATTCATAATGCATGCCAACACTCTATCCCATAACCATTCATAATAATGTTGACACAAAACATAAATAAGGTATCAACCTCTAAAGGTTCTATCATAACACATAACATTTAATACTCAAAACATGGGCACTCATAGTGGCCCTAACAATATTCTAATAAGGTTTAACCATATTTTAAATAGTTCCAACACCAATATCACAAGATCCCATATTCTTTGAGGTGTTTCTCATTGTTACAAAATTATTAAAACAACATTTAAAAAATATTTTTATTACATTTTTTAATGGTTCACATTATAAAACATTCAATGATTCAAAGGTTTCAAAACACACATCATATAAAATTCACAACCAAACATAACAATTTCAAGACTTTCAAATTTTCATTAAATGTTTAGGCCCAAATGATTGAAATTACAAATTTTTTGACAATTTCATCAATTAATGAAACTTTTGTGAGGAATTTTTAAAAAGAATACCAATCACATGATATAGAAGGAAACAAATTATAGGTCTCTTATTGGTACTTTTTTCAAATTATAATACCATTTATATATTTATTTATAACTATTAATATATAAAATATCATTTTAATTTGTAAAATGTGTTCTAAACATAATAATTAATATAAATCTACCTATAAGATATTGGTAAGACATTAACTACTAACCCCCAATACTACCAGTAAAATTATAACCCTTGGAAAAGTAAATAAAATTTTAATCACCATAAAGGATTAACACAATATGACATGAATTACCACCAATATAAAATTGACAATTAAACCATTATTTCTAGCAGGTCTTATGTAATTTGAAGAACTATATGCCTAAAATTTTTCATGAACATACCCACACCACCATTTCATACTGAGAGTGATATATGACTGAAAATAATAATAAAGTAACATATCAATTGGCTCACTCAATTTGAAAATCAAATAAAACCTTACCATATTAATTTTGAAAAATAACAAGCCTCATCCCTTGAAAATTTGATTTCCCCCATGTGTGGGATGATCATTCTTAGACATGATTTCATTACTAATCCCTAAAACATCTTAATTCACCATTTCACCATTACCAAAAACAACAGAAATGAAATATGATATAATACCACTATGTAATGTGATGCCTTCTTAGACCACTATATAGTTCCAAAACCAGTGGTAACCACATAAAATTGGTGTTACGCCTTCTTTTCTATAGGATACAAACTAGAAGTGAGAACAAATGACAATATCATGGACATGAAATTTAATATATATTACAGTATCTATAGTTTATTAAATAAAAATAAACAAATAAACTTTTTAGAAAAAACATCATAGAAAAATATTAAATTAGTGAAAATAAATATAGTAAAAAATGACACAAAATATGGATTTATAGTATTATTTGGTGGACCCACATGGGTGGGTTATATAAATGAACATATAATGAAAATAAACTGAGAATAAAAATCACCCTAAAATAGTCTTAATTCATGAACAACCCATCATTCATACTCAACTGTAGCATAAACTTGTAGACAACAAGAAATGACTCTTCCCTCTACCTATAACCTGAAACCACACATAATTTTTCTTATGAACAAATGATCTATGTTGGATCGAGTAGTGTGTGAGTATAAATTGGTATAACACCGATAATGGGGTCCCTATAATAAATATTGCACATAACAGTTCTTGTAGAAGTGTACATGTTAAACAAATATAATTAAAACATTTTCCAACCATGAATTAAAACATAAAATAAATATTGAACTCAAGGGACATGTTTTCCCAAAAAATGGTACAAAACCATCTTCATCTAGTTTCAGGGTGACACGGAGCATGTGCAAAATACCATGACAACCATCTCACTATCGAATATAGGAAATACATCTATTCATGGTAAAATATAAGTGCACATGAGGGAAAAATAAACAAACATAGATCCATAGAAAACCATTGGGTTGGTGTTCACCTCAACATTTCCATCACATGCATTCTTTGAGCAAAACATTCCTCTCAGGTTAACCGTAATTCCACCACATCCCCGGGGTGGTGGGAGTATTGACTCTCAATATAGAAATAAATGTACCACAATATATAGGTTTCCATGTTATCCCTTGGGATAAACATAAATATACCAACATCTACTCAGGGAAAAGTTCATAGTAATATAACTATTAATTCACAACCATACCATCAGGGAATTTTTCACCCCAACAAATCCATAAATTAAGAAGCATACTCAGCGGGCATTGTTCTCTCCAGGTCAAAAATCACATGTACATGAATTATCATAGAAATAAAAAAAGGATATAACTCATAAAAAAAAATCATATCTGAAAATTTCAATACATATTTTCCATAAAAAACATGTCCATCCCCGAAGTGGTGTTTTAATAACATTAAACATTTAAAAACACAAAACATAAATCTTTAACAAAGAAGTAACATGTAATACATTTCAATTCAAAATATTTATAGATTTATAAATTTGATATTATATCGATAAATTAAAAAAATAACTAGGTCCATCCCATATATAATCATGAATTTTGAAACATGATTACAAAATTCCTTATAGATAAACAATTTAAGATTAAAAATTCCAATTTCCAATTCCATTTTAAATTAAAAAACAAAACCAATGTTCATAATTTTAAAAATCTGTGACCCTTTCAATGATTAATTTAGATAAAAAATACATTTACATTAACCAACGATTGTAAAATTAAATTTCACACTGATCAATTCCAAACAAACCCCATGTTAGAAAAATTGAAATATGGATCAACCCATTGAATAAAAAATTCCACGATTTTTCAAAAGATATAAAATTGGAATTTCAATTAGGAAAATGAATGTAAAAACAAATTTATGAAACTATAATTCAATACCTGTTATCCAGAATGACCAAAAAACCCACACATTTAGAAAAAAATATTAAGGTATAAAATGGGTTAAATCAATGGGACATGCTATATTATTCTCAGTGAATCACAGTAAATGAGTATTAGCCATCAGTTTGGAAAAAATGAAAAGAAAAGGAGAACCATAAAATTCCTTAATAATTCAGAATATTAGTTGAAACTAATGAGACACCACATTATAGAAAAAATCGATCATAATTGAATGTATAGAATATATATAAAACCTAATAGATCTTCGTAGTATGTGGAGTTGATATTTTTTTCAACAAAAATAGGGAGAACCACTATAGGGAGAGGGGAGAATGATGGTGGTATGTGTAGGGGTGGATCTTTCCAAAGGGGGGAAAATAAGAGGAAAAATAATTAAAAGGGAGGAGAAAATTTTCATTTATAAACATTTAAAGAGGAACATGGATTAGATATATAGATTTTCCATTTGTTTTCCAACTGTGTATACCTCGCTGTTTGAGGATCACTATGTCTCATAGTTAATGAGCATCATTTTTGAAACTATGTGTATACCATGCTGAATTTTATAGAGGATCCATAGAAACATATATCTTATCCCATCACTGGATTAATCTATGTGCCTGTATAAACAAAAAATATGATTGGATTTAATGTTTGACACATACCGTGAACCAATCATGATCCCTAGTCTATTTCCATAAAAACTGGAATTTATAACCTTGGGGCTCACAATAATTAATTGTTAATTGGATGTACCACTCAATCATCAAAAAACATCCAAAAAATTATTTCAATATGATCAAATTTATGAATTCTAAATATAAAATATGGTTTTAGAAACATCCCATACACTATAAAAAAAATTTAATATCATTCTCATAAATTCATGTACAGGTATAGAAATTTAATTACAAAATATAGTCATGTACATTCGTTGTATTGTGAAAAACGTCAAAGATATCAAAACATCGTTATATAATGATAGATTAAATCATAAACTATCCATTTTCAAGACATATAAGACTATATCCCATAATAATCATTCCATATTTGAACCCAGTTAAATCATTCATTCATATTTGATACATAAAATAATAAACTCATGGAAAATAGGTGTTATTTATAATGAAATTCATAGAAAATTTCATAATCTATCGATATAAAGAAGGTTTTTGGCATAATACGAACATATTATAAGTATAACATATGGTAAAAAATGATATTGGTATTGATGTAACAAAATAATTTAAAATTATTGCAAAAATCACTTTGAAAACATCGAATAAATATCCCTTTTAGAAATTATTAAAGAATCCATAAAAAATATTCTTCAAAATAAAATACTTTATTATTTGTAATTATTTTTATAATTACCCTTCAAAATAATAGATTGTTTTCAAAATAAATAATTACTAATGGAATATTGACTTCAATAACTGTGTTTCTGAAGATATAAATACATTATAGAATTATTTCCTAAAAACACAAGCCTTTAAAATCTCTTTTAAATTTTATATTTTATTTCAAACATAAATCATTTACATTTGATAAATATGATAATATTTTATTTTATTTTCATAACCATCCAGAGTAAAATTCCTTTGTTAAATAATTATAAACTATGGAATGGATGTTTTTTGTGGAAGAGTACTCGTATAGTTATTGAAACTTTAAAGGGATTTTTAGAATTCAATATCATTATACTTGTTTGTGAGAACATTACAAGTCTCATTAAAATGAAATTTTCTAATTTGAAAATTGAATTATATTAAAAACATAAACATATACAAAGGATCTTCAGTAATACAACCATGAAAATTATCTAATTATGTGTATAATAAAATTTTAGTTGAAAAATAAAATAAGATAATGAAAGGTAATATTTCTATAAATTTAAATACTTTTTTTTGAAAATCCACTTCCAGATATAGGTTAATAAAAATTCTGTTTACTGATAAAAAAATGTGTAACATAAAGGACACATTATATAACATATAATTGTGATTATAAATATAATAGATAATATTTTAAGGAATGGAACATACGGACAAGGAAGTGAAACATTCATTAAAGAGGAAGATAATTATACTCAAAAGTGGTATTATTTTTGGGGAAGAAATTAATAGAGGTAATATCATTGAATAAAAAATTATATCCTCCCAAATACAAAATGATATTACAATGAAATTAAAATATATGGTGGTTGATCCAATCATTATATGAAAGGAGTTTAAGAAGAATTTTTATAAATAAATAATGGGTGTAAGGACCCAACAATAAACATTTCATATTCTAGTTATTTTAAAACATGAAATCACATTATTTTCCGAATGAACATTTAGGTTTACAATTTTAGAGAATTAGAAAAAACTATTACACAGTAAACACATACAATAGAAGTGGAAACATATACTCATTATCCCTATTATCCATTAAAAATAATTAAAATATAACATGATTTCTTATGTTGATATATTTTCACAATTTTCACATGATCTCATCCTTTACCGAACTCTTTCATAAACCTTATAAAAAAATAAAACATGGGATTTGGAAAAATTATTAGTAAAGGATACAAAAATAATAAGAAATATTAATACACTGAATAAATGATAACTTATGAAAACAATATAATAAATTAATACTTCTCACCATTAGAAAGTATTAAATAATTTCTTTTAAAATCATCTCATTTATTATATATTTTTTATAATGATATTACTATAAAATCCATAGAAAGAATAATTAACACATAATGGAATATTTCAACATAATTATACTTAAATGGAATAATCATTTGGTCAAATTAAATACACTTTACTCTGAAAAATTGAATAACCATATGGTCGACATCTATACCCAATGCATTGATTGTTATAACCCAACCACACTTCTTTGGATTATCAAAGACCCATATTTTTTCTATTATCATGTAACCACCTGTAAAATGTCTATGTACAATTATATAATCATAACACATAAAAGATTTAAATTTTCAATACATCATTTTTAAAATTTTATTTAATCTCATAATAAAAAATTTCATGTTATATAAATAAATAGTCAATTTTTGAAATATGTTTTCAATTAATTACCACAAAAGAGAAGGAGGATTTTATTAAAAAAAATAAAGGATTATAGAGGAAAGAAAATGTAACCATAGACCTAAAATGTAATATATTGTCCTTTTATATCTATATAAATAAATATCTAAAATAATATCAAGAATATTTATAAGTATGAAAGGAAATATATTTTTCAATAATTATGTATCACCCAAAATTGAAATATTTGAATCATAAACCCTAAGAAAGAATAAAATCCATCGAACCATAAAAAAAATGAGAATAAATAAATTCATGATATGACATCTAAACGGGATTGTATATACAGCTCATAAATTAAGGTACTTTTATAGCACCAATATATGCCTAAATGAATGGAAATTGATATGAAGTCCCTAACCGTGAGTCCAATTCAACACAGAAAATCTCAAAATAACTAAATATTAAAAATTGAATAATTATATAATTTATCTACTAAATATTTAATTTTTATTATTTTTTATATAACTTATTATTATTTTATAATATTAACTTAATTATTTATGTTTTTGTTGGATGTTTTGTCAAAATTTGGAAGGTCTGACTGAATATAATTTTATATGAGGTCAATATTCAAAGTGCATATAATTTAAAAATCTCCAGAAAAATATTAATGAAATAATAATCACTTTTTAATAAATTATACTCTTAAATACATTAATTACTTTTGGATATAAAAAATGGGCTTCGTTACAAACATGGGGATGGTAAGATGTATGTTGGAAAGAGTAACACTTCCATTTTTCAATGATAATTATGGATAGAAGTTAGGAATTATTTTATATTTACAAAATTATAATATTATTATTAATATCATTTTAGTAAATTAAATATACTCATATATAACAGTCATGTATTTTGGTGATGAAAAATGAATCACATCGCTCGGTGGAGGGGATAGTATAAACGTATGCATGAACAACATTATCATTTTTATGTGAATGGAAAGGAAAGAAATTAAATGAAAAATTAATATTTAATAATGATAAATATGGAATGAATATCATTTATTAAAATTATTTCCATAATTGTAACCAGTATTTAGATATGGTGATTGATAATGAATTGTATCATTTTGTTAGGTGGTAGTCTTTCGTACACATGAACGATTAATTCTTTTCCAGTTTGATTGAAGTGGAGATGGATTTAGATGATGATATAAATGTCATAACTTTTTATTATATTTGTGATACTAGATTTATTATTTCATCCTGGTGGAAGAAAATTTTAAGGATATGGAAAATGAAACAAAACAAAAACACATAATTAAAAATGATACCATTTCTTAAGAAAATATCCTTTGATTAAGACATTAAAACATATAATGGGAGTATTCTACCAAAAATAAGATCTCTAGAATATGGGTATGGATTTTAGGACTCTATTTGGGATGATATTTCTAAACTCAATAGGTTTTCAGGTGTGAATAAATAATAATAATATTCCCCCATTTATATTATAGTGGATGGCACTCTTAGAATTCTTTAAAATATTAAAATAATATAAATTAATATTACATTAAAAAATTTTCCAAAAAAAATTAATTTTAATATAATATTCCTATTTGTATAAATACATAAATATAATGATTTTTTTATTTTTATAATCCATATCATTTTTTAATCCTTATTTAACATTTTTAAATATTACCATGATATTTTTTAATTTAAACATTGAAGTTAAAAATATTACTATAAAATTCTAAAATATCAATATATCAGAAATTGATGAAAATTTAATACTTATCCAACATATTGGGAAGAATATTATATATTTAGAAATTTTATATCAATTCATAAGACATTATATTTTGCAATATCATTAATGTCAATTTTGACACTTTTCATTATATGAGTTTTTATATTATCATAAAATCATGATATCTTCAAAAACCAAAAAATATTAAATCATAAATAACAATAAAAAATAATTTCAAAAATTCATCGATTACATTAATAATACATAATTATTTTTTGTTTAAATTTTTTTAATATCATTTATTTGATATTTCTATTAATTAGACAAGTACTGTGTAATCATTATGCAATCCATAAAGATAATTGTTAATTTCCAAAAAATTAAAAATAATTTCCATGATGTAGATAAAACATTTACCTTTATAATTACTATTAATAGTAAAATATATACTCTATATAACTCCATATTAAAAAATATTTCAACTGTTAAAAACAAAAGTATGATAATGTTGTCTCTTCTTATAAAAAAATACTATAAATGACATAATATCTTCCCCATGACTCCAAGTGGTCATAAAATCGGATCAATGAAGATTTTGGACGAAAATAACTCATAAAATAAATTTAGGACATGTTTTAGGGTAATTTGTTAATATTTGTAATATTATTTGTACCTTTAATTACCAAATTTACCTTCTAGAGCATTATTAGAACAATTAGTAAAGTTACTGTTCATAATTTCTAAAAATAAAAGGGTGGTATTTACTAAATTTTGTACATATGATTCTAAATATTTAATATTTTTTTAGAATTAAAAACCCAAAAAATTATGAAAATAATTAAAAACTATTTCGACAAACGGACAGAGAAAACATGTCTTTAAAGTTAAAAGCCTTTAAAAGATTGAAATATTTTTATACCCAAATACACTGTGAAATTGATTTCAATTACCTAAGTTATATTAAATTATAAATATATACATAATTATTCTTTAATACCATTAGAAAATATAAATTATCACTATATATAAATTTTATGAAATATGTTATTTCAATTAAAATGCAATATTTTTTATTATTAATCAAAAAATTAAAATTATATTAAAAATAAAAAAAATCAACCAAAGTAAATGATTATATTCATTTTTTATTTAACAATTATATTTTTTAAAATTTAATTTATAAAATTTTCATAATCAATATTTTAAAAAAGTCTGCCTTAAAAAGGTGGAAGAAGATACCTTTTTAAGAAAATAAATCTTTTATCTATAAAATTGGATTTGTTCTCAAATCATGTGTAGAAAACATATATTTTTATTGTTAAAGATTAGAGTAAATAATATATATATATATATATATAATTAATAGAATTTATTATTGTTTTGTTATTTTCTGGTAAAAAATACACGTCTACATATTTAAATAGTTTTTTTAGAAAAATATTCCCTTTTATTTAAAAAAACTGTTTTACATTATTTTATCATTAATTAGTAAAAAAATTATAATTAAATGTGTAAACCATATATTCATAATTATATTAAGTATTTTAGTTTATAATTATTATAATTAAATAATAATTTTTAGTTATTTTTTATGCTCGATGTTGCATATCATATACTCTAACTAATATATAAATTATTTTTTAAACATGGGAGGTTACAAAGGGAGTTCAGTTTACAAATATACATGAAACATTATTATATTTTCAATATAAATCCCATGAAAGATAAAATGGGATATAAGTTTTAAAATAAAATAAAATAAATTAATATTATGATGAAAAAATTATTAGAAATTTTAAATAATATAAAAGATAACAAGTGGTGAATATGAATGATATATCAAGGAAGAAAAAAATGATATATAAAAAACACCTTTTCTTAAATTCTGATTAGCCCAAAAATTTATAAACATGTATTTTGAAAAATCAAATATCTAAATAACTTATTTTATAACCATATTCATGACTATAACCCTATATATTCTTCATTAAGAATTATTTAATAAAAATTATTTGTTATTAAAATTTTTATCACATCATCGGATGTTAAATGATTTGATTAATTTTTTTACTATTTGCATAATTGTGGTGTTGATTCTTGTTTATGATTTAAAATTACATTATTCCAATGATATTATAGGCACTAAAATATATTTTTTATAATGATTTATAATTATATTTCATATGTATTTTGGATATTATTTGTGATGATGAAGTTGGTAATGATCTTGCTTCCATAATTTATAATGAACAAAATAGGTTGTAGAATAGTAATATGTTTCACATTAATATAATAATTACTAAACAATAAATAAATAGTAATTGTATAATTTATTTATAATATACCTGATAACTAGATTTATATATTAATTGATGATACAAATCTACAGCATCGATTCATTTATGAGTTTGAACCAACATAAACAAAAAGAATATATAACATGCGGGTGAGTATGATTAAGAAAGCGATTCATTTTGCATACTTTCATCCTTAAATAAGATTAATGATATTATTTAAATTCTTTTATCTGGTTAGTCATGTTATTTATGATTTAGTCAAATAATAATGTGTTAGGTTTTAAAAAAATACATCACTTCCATGTTTGTGGTAGTTCTCACGATCATAATAGTGGCACATTCGTTTACATCGAACATAACTGAGGTAGAAAGTAAAATATATTATAAGAATCTAATCAATTTTTAACCTAAAACATTACTCATCATATACCCTTTTTAAACAATCCTTTTATATTGTTTATAAAAAATTAATCGGGTATCTTATGGAGGTGGTAGTCCACACATTACAAAAAGAGAAATTTTAATTTTTAATATTTTGGGGTGGAGGGTATAAAATTTATATAAAATTATTATAATAAAATTAAAAATATATTTATAATTATGTAATCTAAATTTCTTACAAATAATATGTTTTATGAGATATAATAAAAACGAATATGGACATCTCAATTTAGAACATTACCTCTCCCATTATATATTCTCCATTGGGTAACACTTTAAGGATCCTTAGCATGGTAATTTTGAATGGTCATATATTATAGTAAATGGTAATAGATTCAAATAGGTAAGAGTGATGTGTATTTCACATGAGAATTATTTTAAATTTATTGGGTAAATGTTGGGGATGTGATCTCATTTTTTATGTAAAGAAAAGGGAATTTTTAGTAAATACACATTACTCTTTTGATAATGGAATGCCACTATTCAAGAGTCAAGGGGAAAAAAATTGTTGAATAATAAGGTTTGGGATGATATGTGTCAATAAATACTTTACCATCCATTTTTAATCATTTCCAATATGTTTCCAATTTTTTTCCTTGGTTACATGTATATAAACATGTGATTTACAATTTATAAAAAATATTTGGTAAATAATATTTCAAAATTTTGATTCTATGAAACTAAATTTTTTCATAATATATTATAATTAAATTATAAAAAATTTAAAATTATCTTTTATATTCCATCATTAAATATATTGAAAACTATTTTGGAAGAAATATGTTTTTTTATATTATGTTTAATTGATATTATATAACATGTATTACTTATTAAATTAGTAATTATATATTTTTAAATATGTTAAAAAAGTATATAATATAATTTATATAAAATAGATCAATTAAATTTTGTAGAAAAATGTTATAAATCGTTAACAAAACAATTAATTGAGAATAGCCATTTTATTATTATCATGATAGTTAACCATAATCTTAGTAATCATAATTTTGTGGATCTATATATTATTAAATTCACTACATAATATGATAATTTAGATATAAAATTTGATGTAAATTTTTTAAATTGATCATCTAAATGGTATGGAAAATAATTAATATATATGAATAAAATAAGTTTTAAAGTAAAATATTAGTGATGTTTTGAAAACATTAAACACGGGTTTTATAGATTGAAAACAAAATATTCAAATTATTTAGTTTAATTTATAAAAATATAATATTTTATACACATGGTTTTCAAAATTTTAAATTCTATCTTGTATTATGATAATGTCATAAATGTAAAGTTATTTATTAAAAATTAATTTTTTTAACATTTTATGAAAATTAATTTATTTATAAAAATATAAAAATTTACCCTACTATAATTTTTCATGATGGATTAAAAAATTATGTTATTTTTTAAAATAATTTTTTAAAACATTTTTATATTTAAATTTTTAATGAAAATATATGTTATATACAAAAAAAAATTTATTGAGCAATCCAATTTAAAAATATTATTTCCTCTTAATCGTTTTTTAGGGATTTTTAATTGATTACATAATATTTATTAACTATAGATTTTATGATTCTCATATTCTCATAAAAATATTAGTCTAATATGTCAAGTATCATATTATTAAGGCATTGCATGTGAAATAATTATTGAAACTCATTGAAATTATTTAGAGGAATCTTCTTTAGTAATTACCCGGAGTCTTAAAATTTTCATTTTCTTAATAAATGTGTCTCAAATAAATTATTTATTATTCATTGAATGGGATTTAATATCCTTGTTTCTTTTTTATAACATAAATTATTTATTTTACATATATTTTCAGTAAAAACCCTATTTAATTCCAATAATGTGTTTATTAAGATTTTGTTAAGGGACTACATTCTTCTATTTGGTTTCAAAGTGTTTTTAAAATTAAATTATGGTATGAAATGAAATTATTGGTTGTTGGAAATTGTTTTATAAATTTATTTTAGTTTTTTTTAATGAATTTTGATGGAACGTGTAATGCCCCGAACCAAGTTACCCAGAGTTGGTGCATTATTACATAACGTTTTCATGATCACAAAAGATAAGTCTCGAATGACCGATTAGTTTAGTAGCATTGGAAACACTAGATACATTCACAAAGTTTACTTTACATTATAAAGTGAAAACTACAACAACATATTGTCTCCACACTCTTATCCCCTTATACTATCTCGGTAGGTCATTCATTAAATACTTCTTCACATCCTAGGAAAAATAAAACATATAAAGGGGTGAGCTCAAATGCCCAGTAAGGATAACAGTATAGAAGAAACTTTCATAAATAAGCATAAACATTTAAGGCAATGTATAACTAAAACAAAAACCTTTTAAACTTGAACTTCAGCATAATATGGAAAAAATAAAACTAAATAATTTCATTTACTTATTCACAAGGGTATTCTACTAGTCAAATAATCACATTCAATATCAATAACCACTTTAATAATGATGGAATACATAATACCAGACTATCATAACCACGTAGTAAAGGCCTTGTGCCATGAATACAAATAATATTTTGTCAAGGCCTTGTGACAGGACACTAGTTTGACTCATGAGACCTACTGATGTATCGAGGAGCTAAAGAGGGCTCCACCCATCACTTATTAATTCCAATGCACTCCTCAAATGAACAGGTTTTAACATAACATAAACATTCATATTAAAATTAGCATACAAAATTTCAATACATTATCTATAAACCATGAATGGTATAAAAATAACACATCCATAGTCAAACATATCACAAAACCTTCAATACAATATGGAAGTTTTGTATCATAATAAATCAACTTCAAATATGCTTAAAATCCATCAAAGGATGTTGACATAGATGAAATCAAAACTATTTGAGAGAAATAGCTTTTGTTTAAATCATTTCAAAGTCACGTAATTATAAAATAAAACATTTACTTTGAAAATATTCTTATAAGCTTATAAGGGAAGCTTCGACGATTTTATAATGGCAGAAAATAGCCTCACCCGCCGTATAAGTTAAAAAAAATACATTCTTACCTTAATTCTGTCGAAAAGGTTAAAAAGGACCTTGTTTGGAAAACGATGTAAAGATTCCTTTATAAAAATCTTATAAAAATTCAAAAAGGGTATAAATGAATTTAACTTGTAGTCTTTAAAATAGTAATAATGATTTTTAATACATTTTTTAGAAATAAGGATGTGGATGATAAAGAGGCCCCAGTAGATAATTACGTATAAACAACCTCGGATAATGAAGAGATTTTGAAATAAACCCTTACCCGGTACTTCTCCATGGTTGAGGGTAGGTTAAACTCCTGTATAATGGTAAAATAATTGTTATTAAATTATAAAAGAATCATATAAATTAATATGATATCATATATGATCTTTTAACATTTCATTGTTAATAATATCTTAGTATTATCGTCGTTTCAGGTGTTAACGTACATGTTTTCTTTTATATGTTTTGGTGCATAGGTCATGTTTGTTATAGATTGGTTGTATCTTATTGATATATAGGATGATATCAAGTCCTTAATCATTATTTTTAATCATCAAATGAGAATTATACTTGCATGGATATGATGGGGTATGAATCTCATCGCGTTCGTGGAGACGGTAGTCCGTACGTACGCACGAGCGACAAAATCATTCTTTTGATATTAAAATAATATATAATTGGATGGTATATCATATATGAAGAATAAATATCATGTTATATTTATTATTTACATCAATTACACATCATTATCATACCCATCCAAATAGTAAGGTTTTGAATAACAATAACACCATGACGTGGAGACGGTAAGCCGTACATACACACATATGGTGACACGTCATTCAAAGGATGGATAGAATACTGAATATGGTTGTAACATATTTATAATAACATCACAGCATATAGAAGATACAGGAGTTATTATTTTAGAATGTAAATAACAAAGAAATAGGAATTTGGAGAAGAACGGAACTTGAAAGAGGGTGGTGAAAACATTACTTCTTATTCGGGTTCTTCCTTTTGATTTGATCAAAAGGGCTCCATAGTTTGTCTTTATGATCAAAATAAGGCCTCTAAGTTGAAATGAGGGAAGTTGAGAAAATATTTGGTCTGGGTTTGGCCGATCCAAAAGGCTTTGAAGGTGTGAAATAGAGGGAAGGGGAAGTGACCTTTTATAAGAGGGGTGAGAGGTACCTTTGGAAAAGCTAGAAATATTATTTTAAAATATATTCATATTCGGTTTCTAATGTATCCAAAGTGGATTACTTAAAGGTTAAGGTGGGTATGGGTCGAAATCCTTTCAACCAATAGATTTTAGACAGGTTTTGGTCACTATATTAACCTTATCATTTATATTTAGCTCTTAGTTAAATAGTTTGACATTTACCATGTCTCTATGTATTTTTATATTATATAGTTAATAAACTTACTAAAAACTTCCAATAGAAACCCATGTGGTCTATTAATGATACACCTATCATGATAAAATTATTTTGTCCTAACCTTAGTTTTTTAGGAATATAATATCAATTAATAATATAATATTTGTTTTAAAACTCTTTTATGTCAATTTTGACACTATTGGGTATTTTGTTTTTGATAATTTCATAAAAGCATTATTACATCGAAAACAATTTATATAACCAATCCTAATAAGTCATATTAACCTATAAAATTAGTGTAATACATAAAAACTCTCAAATTTCATTTATTTGGTTATTTATAATACCAATTATCTTAATCATTCATTAACACGGTAATTACTGCATCATCATTGTGTCACAAATAAATTAAATTATTTAATGTCTAAAAATTATAAATAAAATAAAATTATATATGAAATATTTTTATATTTATAATGAATATTTATAATCATATTTATCTTATTTATAACCCTATATTAAAAATGTTTTAGTTAGTAAACTTTGATTTTAACTCATTTAACTCTTCTTTGAATTAAATAATAATAAATGTCCTAATCTAATCCAATTTGACCTAAATGAAAATATTTTATTCCTAATGTTGTTTTTGATCGAGATACACTTGTACAATAGAATTAGGACATGTTTTAGGGTAATATTAATATTAGTTTTACCCTTAATTACCCAATTTACTTTTAACCGTGGTAAATAAAAGTAAAAAGTTTCTATTCACCAAAAATTATTTTTGTCTTATTGAACCAAACTTTACTCCTTCATATTATCCGTCTCCCTCAGATTTTTGAAATTCCACTCACATAAGAGGTAAAATTAAGTTATATGTGAATTTCCAAATTCTTCTAGGAGGTGGGTAAAAGACGGTGAGAAGTTCAATAAAATTTTTATATATCTAAAATTACTCTAAACACACTCCAATGAATTACATTGAACTTATATAGGTATTATGTATCTATTTTGACCTTATTTAAATTTAAATAAAATAATTAATTATTTAAATAAAAATTCGGTTTGAAACTATAACAGAGGATTTTTTCACTATTCATAAAAAAATGAATGTTTTCAGAAAAATACCAAAAATTCAACGTAATCTAATTTCGATATTCCAAATCCAAAAATGAAGTCCATTTTGAATGATAAAATTTATAAAATTTCAAAAAGTGGGTATTACTATTTATAATGGCTATTTTGATTGGTTGTGGTGTGTGTTAGAACTCGATGTTGCGTACAACAAAACCTACTGTGTTATTCAAAGAGAAGTGTACCTTGGAAGAATGGGGTGTTATATTCTCCACTTATTCAAATAATTTCATCCTCGAAATTTCTAGAATACTACCGCATGAAAATACTCGGGTGGTTCTTCATCATAAGTTTCTCAAATTCCCATGTTGCATCTTCCATCTTATAGTTTCTCCATAGAACATTTACCATAAGAGACGTCTGGTTTCACAACACTTGTTCTCTTGTATCAAGAATCCTGATGGGCTCTTTGCAATAAGACAGATCAGGTTCCAGTTCTAATGCCTCATAAGTGAGTACATGCATTGGGTCAGGCATGTATTTTCTCTATAGTGATACATGGAATACATCATGATCTTTGCAGAGACTTGGAGTCATTGCAAAATGGTAAGCTATAGCCATAATTCGTTCTAGAATTTCGAAAGATCCGATGTACCTGGAACTCCATTTACCCTTCTTACCGAAACGTATAACTCCCTTGCATTGAGATAACATCAAGAAAACATGATCTCCTACCTGAAATTCCAAATCCTTTCTTCGGTTGTCGGCATAGCTCTTCTGCCTACTTTGAGCTTCTCTGATGTGGTTTTGGATTACCTTTACCTTTTTCATCGTTTCCTCCACCAGTTCTGGGCCTACAAGTTTTCTTTCACCAATGTCATCCCAGTAGGTTGGTGTGAGACATCTCTTTCCATATAACACTTCATATGTTTCCATCCTAATACTTTAATGAAAGCTATTGTTATAGGAAAATTCTACCAGAGATAAATATTGATCCCACATACCATGAAAGTAAAGTGAGAAAGATCTCAACATTTCATCTAAGGTTTGAATAGTCCGTTCTGATTTTCCATCTATTTGAGGGTGGTAGGAAGTGGTCAAACAAAGTTCAGTATCCAACGCATTCTAAAGACTTTTCCAGAATCATGAAGTAAAATGGGGATCAAGATCATAAAAAATTCATAGGGGTAATCCATGAAGCCTCACAACTTCATTAATATATAGTCTTGCTAGACGTTCAAGTGGTAAATCTTCTCTTATAGAAAGAAAATGTGCTAAATTGGTAAGACGATCAACAATGACCCATATTGCATCATTCCTTCTAGGAGTCTTTGGTAGTCCCATGAAAAAGTCCATCATGATATTATCTCATTTCCACTCAGGTATGGGAATATGTTGCATGACTCCTCTAGGCTATTGCCTTCCAACATTCACTTGTTCACAAACCATACATCTTGACATAAAATCATTAATCTCCCTCTTCAAGTTGTCCTACCAAAAATGTTCCTTCAAATATCTATACATTTTGGTGATCCTAGGGTGTATAGAGAAATTCGAACTATGAGCATCATCCAATAATTCCCCTTTTAGATTAGGTATATTGGGAACAAAAATTGTCTTCCCAAATTTCAAAATTCCATCTTCTTACACAAAGTCGCTCAATCTCCCATCATTGACATATTTAATCCTCTTTTTAAACTCTTCATTATCGGTCTGATAACTCTTTATCATTTCTAGTAAAGATAGTTTGCCAACCATTTGAAAAGGCATTGATGTTTCACCTTCCATGGTTATTCTCATATCCAACTTTACTAGATCTATGAACATAGGATCCCTCTCACCTCTCATCATGTTAAAAACTCCAAGATATTTTCTACTCAAAGCATATGGAACCTTATTTGCCTTCCCCAAGTGGTAGTGTATTGTGCAATCATAATCCTTAAGTAGTTCAATCCATCTCCTTTTCCTCATGTTGAGTTCGTTCTGTGAGAAAATATACTTAAACTCTTGTGATCAGTATAAATATCACATTTTTTACCACAGAGATAATGTCTCCATATATTCAAAGAAAAAATTAAAGCAGCTAACTCAAGATCATGAGTTGGATAGTTTTCCTCATGAATTTTCAGCTGTCGTGAGGCATAGGCAATAACACTATCATTCTGCATAAGGACACAAGCAGGTCCTTTCTTCGCTGCACCACTATAAATAATGAACACATCATTACCTGATAGTAGAGTCAATATAGGACCATCGAATAATCTTCTATTCAGTTCTTCAAAACATTCTTCACAATCTTTTGTCCAAACAAATTTAGCCCCTTTACGTGTGAGGTTTGTTAATGGGTTACCCAATCGAGCAAAATTCTATATGAAATGATGATAATAACCTCCTAAACCAATAAAACTGCATACCTTAGTTATACTCATCAGTGCTGGCCATTCTTGGATTTCATTGTTCTTAGAATGATCAACATAGATTCCATCCTTGGAGACAATATGGCCAAGAAAAGAGATCTCTAGAAGCTAGAATTCACACTTGCTGAACTTCCCATATAATTCATGTATTTTAAGAGTCTTCCAGATAATGTGCAAGTTATTTTCATGGTCTTCATAGCTTTTGGAATATACCAAGATATCATTACTAAATACCACTACAAAATCATCGAGATATTCCTTGAAAACTATGTTAATCATATCCATGAAAATAGAGGGTGCGTTAGTCATCCCAAAAGTCATTAATGTAAACTCATAATGCCTATACCTAGTTTGAAATACTGTTTTGAGAATGTCTTCCTTCTTCACACACAAAAGATGGTATCCTGATCGAAGGTCAATCTTCGAAAAGTATTTAGCTCCATGTAGTTGTAAAAATAAATCATCTATGTGAGGTAGAGGATACTTGTTCTTTATTGTTATAGCATTGATCTCCCTGTAGTCGATACATAACCTCATAGATCCATCTTTCTTCTTATCAAAAAGGACAGGGGATCCCCATGGAGAAACACTATGGTGAATAAATCCTTTATTAATTAATTCTTCTAGTTGTTTCTTTAGTTCAAATAATTGCACAGTGGCCATTCTATAAATGGGTCTTCGATATAGGCCTTGAACCAGGAATTAAATCAATGGAAAACTCAATTTCTCGTTCTCGAGGATGTCCATGTAAATATTCTAGAAACACATCAAAATATTATCTCAAAATAGGTAAATACTCTATTTGAACATTCCTTTCCTCACCCACAGTTATTTAATTATCTTCCTCACTGATAATTGAATTTAGTTGAGCTACTAGGGGTGGATCTAGATAAGAATCAGGTGGTGACGATTCTGCTCTAAAGATAAGGTGTTATTTTGTCATCATCATCAAAAATTGTAATCTCCTTATTCTTACAATAAATATTCTCATCATGGTTTGAAATCCAATCCATACGGAGGATTATATCAAACTCAATCATAGGTATGATGATGAGATCAGCAGATAAAGAACATTTATGTGCTCTAATGGGGACTGATTCACAAAACATTGTTGCAATGATACTTCCCTTAGGAGTTTTAACTGACAAGTCCCTTGTTAAATAAAATTGGAAATATCTAATTTTCTTAGAAAACTAGGAAGATAAGAAACAATGTGATGATCTAGAATCAAATAATTCATTTTCTAAACATGAGGAAACCATTAAATTACTTGACACTATGTCTTTCGGTGCTTCTACCTCAGCAGTAGTGATAGCACAATCTTGGCCTTGATCCCTTGGACTTTTCTAAGGTAATTTCCCCAGATGCTTGGGACATTCATTCGCATAATGACCCATCTCTCTACAGTTGTAGCATTGAACATCGGTATCTTCTTTCTTCCCCTTGCAATCATGAGCTTTGTGGCCTTTTTCACCACAATTTTAACAGACTCCCATTCCCTTTAAGAAAGTACCATGGTGTTTCTTCCCACATTTACTGCAGGATGGATATTCAACTTTTCCCTTATTCCCCTTATTTCCATTCTGAGAGTGATAAGCATATCTCTTCTCTTTCTTTGCTTTAAAGTTGTAAGACTTAGAGAATTTATTTTCTGTCTTGATATCACATGAGACAATATCTTCGTATGATGAGAAGGATTGTGAGACTAATGCTCAATAGAGAAATGGTTTTAACCCATCAAAGAAACGATCAATCTTACTTCTTGGGTTATGTTTATAATCTCCACCATACCTTGCTAACCTTGTAAATTTAGCCTCATACTTTGCGACATTCTCATCCTCCTTTTGTCTCAGACTCAAAAATTTTCTTTCCATATCTGCTCGATGGTCTCGAGGAAATAATTTTTCCAAGAAAATCTCTTTAAACTCCCTCCATTATATATTTGATACTTCATCATCTTCCTTTGGGTTTTGAATCAATGACCCCCATTGATCAGCATCTCCAGTGAGGCGATAAACTACCATGATAACTTTTTCCCTTTTACTACTCCCCAAGGCATGGAATATTTTCTCTAAGGAATTTATCCATTACTCACCTACAAAGGGATTTGTACTCCCATTTAATGTTGGTGTTTGCTGCCTCATGAAGCAGTTTAACATTGATCCTCCACGCCGCGGATCAGGGTGCTCAATACGGTAAAGTTATTATTCATAACCTGAGTGAGTTATCCAAGTATGGTGATTAACAGATCAGCACCAGTTGCATCACTAGCTTCACTATAATTATCTTGAGCAGGAGGGAAATCACTATATGGAGTGCATGCATTGATATAGTTTCCATTTCTTCCACTAGGTTCCATTTCTAAAAAATTGCATACACTAGATTAGTTTATGAATCACAATACATAATTCCAAATGTATAACATACTGAACATAAATTGAACAATTTTATGGATATAATCCATAATCATATAAATGTTTTCTTTTAGGAAGTATATACACATAAACCCTTCATAATGTTTTGTAAAGAAAATGATAATTATCCTAATCATATCCCTTGAGAGTGTCGTAACCAAGAGTAAATCAAGGCCTGTTGTCGTGCACCAGTTCTCGTTCGAGTCAATCTCAAAGTGGTGTTTTTAGGTTTTATCCCTAAGTACATATGTGCCAGATCTGGTTCTACCTGCTCATATCCAGACAGGGTTGTATTTCTCAGAAAACTCAAAAAATCTCTAAAATATCAAAATTCTAGAAAGTTCTTCTATACTAATCCTCAAAGTCCATCTTAGGTCAATGTGCTCTAATCAGAGTTTATCTAAATCAAGTTTCCCATGTTTGTACTAAACTTCCTCTAATACAAACTATAACGCCCCAACCCCAGTTACCCAGAGTCGGTTCATTATTACATAACATTGTCATGATCACAAAAAATCGTGTCTTGAAAGACCGATTAGTTTAGCACCCTTGGAAACACTAGATACTTTGATAATGTTTACATTACATAATAAAGTGAAAACTACAACAAAATATTTTCTCTACACTCATATCCCCTTATACTATCGTGGTAGGTCATCCATAAAATACTTCTTCACATCCTAGGTAAAATAAAATATAGAACGGGGTGAGCTCAAATACCAAGTATGGATAACAATATAGCAGAAACTTTCATAAATAAGCGTAAACATTTAAGGCAATGTATAACTAAATCAAAATCCTTTTAAACTTGAACTTCAGCATAATATGGCAAAAATAAAATGAAATAATTTCATTTACTTATTCACAGGGATATTCTACTAGTCGAATAATCACATGCAATATCAATAACCACTTTCATAATGATGGAATCAATAATGCTAGACTATCATAACCACATAGTCATGGCCTTGTGCCAAGAATAGAAATAAGATTTTGTCATGGCCTTGTGCCAAGAAACTAGGTTTCCTAATGAGACCTACCGATGCATCGAGGAGCTATAGCGGGCTCCACCCGTCACTTATTATGTCCATTGCATTCCTCATATGAACAGGTTTAAACATAACATAAACATTTGTATTAAAACTTACATAAGAAATGTAAATACTTTATCCATAAACCATGAATGGTATAAAAATAACACATCCACATTCAAACATATCACAAAGCCATCAATACAATATGGAAATTTTGTATCATAATAAATCAACTTCAAATAAGCTTAAAATCCATCAAAGGATGTTGACATAGATGAAATCAAAAATATTTGAGAGAAATATCCCTTTTTTTGAAATCATTTAAAAGTAACATAATTATAAAATAAAACATTTAATTTGAAAATATTATTATAATCTTGTAAGGGAAGCTTTAACGATTTTATAATGGCGGAAAATAGCCGCACCCGCTGTATAAGTTAAAAAAAGGCATTATTACCTTAATTCTGTCGAAAAGGTTAAAAGGGACCTTCTTAGGAAAATGATGAAAGATTTTTTTATAAACATCTTGTAAAAAGTCAACAAGGGTATAAATGAATTTAACCCATAGTCTGTAAAATAGTAAGAATTATTTGAAACACGTATTTAAGAAACATTGATTTGGATGATAAAGAGGCCCTAGTAGATAATTACGTATAAACAACCTCTGATAATGAAGAGATTGTTAAATAAACCCTTAACTAGTAATTTTCCTTGGTTGAGGGTAGGTTAAACTCCTGTATAATCATGAAATAATTGTTATTAAATTATACAAGAATCATATACATTATTATGATATCATATATGATCTTTTAACATTTCTTTTTAATAATATCTTAGTATTATCATCATTTTGGGTGTTAACTTACTCGTTTTCTTTTATATGTTTTGTTACATAGGTCATGTTTATTATGGATAGGTTTTATATTATTTGTATACAGGATAATATCATGTCCTTAAACATTATTTTTAATCATCAAATGAGAATTATAATTGCATGGATACGATGGGGAATGAATTTCATCACGTTCGTCGAGTCGGTAGTCCGTACGTACGCACGAGCGACAATATCATTCTTTTGATATTAAAATAATATATAATTGGATGGTATGTCATATATACATAATCATTATCATGTTATATTTATTACTTACATCAATTACACATCATTATCATACCCATCCAAATAATAATGTTTTGCATAACAATTACACCACGACGTGGAGACTATAAGACGTACGTATGCACGTATTGTGACATATCATTCAAAGGATGGATAGAATACTGAATATGGTTGTACCAAATTTTTAATAACATCACAATATATAGAAGATACTGGATTTATTATTTTATAATGGAAATAACAAAGAGAGAAGAATTCTAAGAAGAAAGAAACTTGAAAGAGGGTGGTGAAAACATTACATCTTATTCGGGTTCTTCCTTTTGATTTGATCAAGAGGGCTCCTTAGGTTGTCTTTATGATCAAACTAACACCTCTAGGTTTAAGTGAGGTATGTTGAGAGAATATTTGGGTAGGGGTTGACCGAGCCAAAAGGCTTTAAAGATATGAATTAGAGGGAAGGGTAAGTGCCCTTTTATAAGAGGGGTGAAGGGCACCTTTGGAAAAGCTAGAAATATTATTTTATAATAAATTCATATTCGGTTTCTAATGTTTTCCATTCATTTTAATGATCTAATAATAGGGTAACTTGACACTCTGGTAACCATCATCTCTAGGAAAATTTTTAGGGAACTTAATTCTGGTAGGATCAAATTGTCTTTCAATGGCTCTTATACTTCTTTGTATGGTTTAATCTTGGTCTCTTACTTAATCTATAAAAGTTTTTAAATAATAAAAATTTAATTTTAAATCAAAATTAAGCTTCTTGTGGCCCATTCCCACAAATAAGATCCCCGAACTAACATTGATTGAGAATGAATCTTTTTTACAAATGACACATTAACACAGATGAATATAGTCCCATGAACCTCCATGGTTATTTATGGAAAATAAATCAACATGCATACATCATTAGTCTAAAAAAGTAGATGTCCTATGATGGTTATTGATCATTTAAGGTAGGAGGTGTTCATGTGACCCTTTTATACATAAAACAATAAATACCACACCTAATCCATAGTACACATAGAATATTGAGACATCATGGGATATTTTCTAATGAACAAAATTATGTAAAGAATGAAGATAGACAAAATAACATGTAGAGATGATTACATGATATATCTAGTATGCACATATCCACTATATAAAGATGGTGAGCTTGTATTAACACATTCATGAAATTATGCATACGTTAGAAGGACTATGATCATCAAAGAATTATTTAAAAGTTTAAATATAGGTAATTTAATATTGAGTAGAGTAATATTTCATAAAATATTATTAAAAGTGAAGTTTCATTTTATTTAAATAATATTTTACACCCCAAAAATAATAACAGGTGCATGAATACAGTCAATTTGTTTTTGATTTTTTGTAACACGGAAAGAGAACTTGAGAATAATAGTCTACAATATCTTGATAATTTTTGTGATTGATGATTTCAAATAAGAAACCCTTTCAATTGTTTCATAATTTATTTTATCCAACTGATTGATGAACTTGAGAGAACCCCCACATTTCTTCAATTGAGGAGGTAATTTGGTTGATGAATTCAGAAAAGGTTGATTTGTTTAATTAGAGTCTATCAAAGAATAAATGTTTAATATAGCTGATCAATTTATGAGGATTATGATTAAATCCAACATTTATGATTAAAATTTATAGCTCACATTATACTAAGTTGGTTTACGGAAAATGGGTCCAAGACAACCCCCAAGCCCATGTATTTTTTTAAAATAAAAGGAAAGTTAGGTGCATGTTTAGTAAAACCCATCGAACATTGGGGATGTAGTTATCCATATTGGATTTGAACCATGTTAAAAATCCACATATTCATTGTGATTTATTATTCATGGTGCATTATTTCTAACAATTGGTGAAGGTTAAAATAAAATTATTCACTAAATAAGTGTAAATGTCATAAAAAAGGATACAAGTATTGAATTTATAAAAATTAATCCCATAGTGATTCACCCATATCAGTGTTGTCATTAAAAAGTGATCATGATAATTTATATCATATTGACATGTCACACCACTAATTTAATTATCTTATATTAATATGTAACACCTCGACCCCAGTTACCCAGAGCCGGTGCATTATTTTAATACATTGGCATGATTACAAGGAATCAAGTCCTGAAGGACCGATTGGTTTATCAGTCTTGGAAAATAGATTACAAAAATCAATGTTACATTACACTTTAAAACATACATCACAACATGAATAATACTTTATGAACACCATTATTCCCTTAGCTTAACCCTACATATCAATCTTAATACAATTCTTAGAATCCTGGGAAAAAAATGGAAAGGGGTGAGATGAGAAACTCAGTAAGGGTAAGCAATACGGCGAAAAATAACATAAATATTAAGCATGGTGAATAATTGAAAACACATGCCTTTACCAATAATAAACATGAACACTTTTATGGTAGGAATATGAGCTGAATAAATAATTCCATAATAAAACAAAATCATGGGTATTATACTAGTTGAATGACCACATGAACGATCAATATTATTTTAATAATGGGGGAATGTATAATACTGGACATTCTGAAACATTTTTTGAAGTCCTCATCCATGACGTCTAAAAATGATTAAGGCCTCAGCCAAAACCATATATCAAAATTGGGAAAAGGCCTCATCCAATTCCTTGTCTAGTTGTCTCATGAGACCTACCGATGCATCGAGGAGCTATAGCGGTCTCCACCCATCACATACTAAGTCCAATACATTCCTCATACGAAAATGTTGAATCATAACATAAACATTCGTATTAAAACTAGCATACGAAATGACAATAATTTAACTATAAACCATGAATGGTATAAAAATAAAACATCCATAGTCAAACATATCACAAAACCTTCAATACAATATTGATGTATTGTATCATAATAAATCAACTTCAAACAAGTTTAAAATCCATCAAAGGATGTTGACATAGATGAAAATGATTTGTAAAACTCTTTGAGAGAAATATCCATTTATCATTAAAACATTTAAAAGTTACACAATTTAGATAGGAAGGCATTTAAAGACATTTAAAGTCATTTTTTAATAAAAGTTTCCCATACCACTTTGAAACATTTCAAAGGAACTATCATTTTAAAAACATTCATGTTCATATAAATAAATCCTTAAAAACCATTTTAAAAACATGGACATTAATGAGAATAATTTAGAAGAACAAATATTTAAAACATTTAAATGATGTTTTATTAAATAAGTACCTTAAAAATAATCCAATTGAAAACTCTTTTATGAAACATGTACATGGATAACAAATATGTCCCAGTAGATACTTACGTAAAAACAACCTCGGATAATAAAAAGATTGGGAAATTAACCCTTACCTTGCACTTTCCATTAGTCGAGGGTACGGTTAACCTCTTGTATGAAGATCCTATTATGTTATTAAATTATACCAGAACCATATTAATATTTATGATATCATACATGATTCATTTATGACTTTATACTAACCATTTAATAATAATTTCTATGTTAAATTAATATTTCGGGTAATAATCGCTTTCTTCATCGTACGTGTTTTAACTTGTTACACTTGATTGTATCACATAAAACAAGATTTAAATACTTCCAGAATATAAAACATGATTTATATGTCATATATATTTATAATATAAATATATATAATATACATATATATGAAATGAAAAACACCGTTTATGGAGACGGTAGTCCGTACGTACGCATAAATTCTGTTTCCGTTTTCATATCGTATTGAACGGAACTAAGTGAATAAGTTATATGTAAGTACATAAATACATACATACATACATATATATATATATATATATCTAGTATCATTATTATGTCATATATTAAATAATTATTAGTAATACATTTTTATAATTGTCGATGAATGGTGGACTTGGATATGAATCTCATTGCGTCGTGGAGATGGTAATCCGTACGTACGCACAAGCGAAAATATAATTATTTTGATATTAAAATAATATATAATTGGATGGTATATCATATATAAAGAATAATTATCATGTTATATTTATTATTTACATCAATTACACATCATTATTATACCCATCCATATAATAATGTATTGAATAACAATTACACCACGACGTGGAGACGGTAAGTCATACGTACGCACGTATGGGGACATGTAATTAAAAGGATGGATAGAATAATGAATATGGTTGTAAAATATCATATTATATATAAGATATTGGAGTTATTATTTTATAATGGAAATAACAAAGAATGAATAAGTGGAAGAAGAAAGGAACTTGAAAGAGGCTGGTGAAATCATTACCTCTTCTTCGGGTTCTTCCTTTTGATTTGATCAAATGGGCTCTTTTGGTTAGCTTTATGATCAAAATAAGGCCTCTAGGTTGAATTTAGGGAATGTTTGAGGCTATTTGGGCAGGTTTTGGCCGAGACAAAAGGCTTTTAAGGCGTGAATTAGTGAGAAGGGGGATTGCCATTTTATAAGAGGGGTGAGGGCACCTTAGGAAAAGATAGAAATATTATTTTATAATAAATCCATATTCGGTTTCTAATTGCTCAAAAGTGGATTATTTTAAGTTTTAGGTGGACATAGTTCGAAAACCTCCCAACAAATAGGTTTTAGACAGGTTTGGGTCAATATATTTACATTATCTTTTTGATTTAACTCTTAGTTAAATAGTTTGACATTTACCATGTCTCTTCAAAATTTTATATTATATAGTTAATAAACTTACTATATACTTCAAAGAGACCCCCAAGTGGTACATTAATGATACACATATCATTATATAAGTCCTTTGGCCAATCCATAGATTTTTACGAAGTGAATATCAATTAATAATATAATATTTGTTTTAAAAACTCTTTTATGTCAATTTGTAAACTATTTGAAATTTGATTATTTTGAAAATCATAAAAGCATTATTACTTAGAAAAAAGTTAATTAAATAAATCATAAGATGTCATATTATCCTATAAAATTAGTTTAATTCATAAAAAGTCTCAAATTACAATTATTTGGGTATTTATAATATCTATTATCTTAATCGTCCATTATTACAGAAATTACAACATCATCATTGTGTCAGAAAAACACAAAAAATTTATTGAAACTATATTCTTACATATATATTCTAATAAAGAAGTTTATTTTGTAAAATTTAACATATAAAATTTTCAAATATTGGATTTAAAAAGGTTTCTCCATTAAAAGGCGGTAAAATTTCATTTTTTGAAAAATTATTCTTTTATCTGAAAAAAATAATTTGTTCTTACATTATGTCTAAGAAACTCATAATATGGATTCTAAAATTATAAGGATTATATAAAGTTCAAAATTCAGTTAATACTATTCATAACTTCTTTTGAATAGCTATTTTGGTAAGTCGTTGTGTGCTTGAACTCGTTGTTGCATGTAGTGCATGTTATTGAATTACTTTGAAAAAAAACGTACTATGAAATCTTGGGGTTTTATAGAATATTATAGAAAATGTCATATATCCCTTATCAATTTATACTGTATTTTAAACATATAGTAGTCATATCAAAAATTAATTAAAATTATATCTCAACCATAACTTGGAAGAATATAATAAGAAAATAATTGAGAATTATCAATAATAAATCCCCCTTGTGAATCAGGTATGATGAATCAATTTCCAAGTGAAATATTTATAGGAAAGAAAAATTATTATTGTATTTAAAATATATGTTATTTAAATGTACTACATTATATATTCAGGTTAGTTCTACCTCATATAATAATGAAGTGGTATTAGATATGAATTTATATGATTTAAAAAACAACAAGAAATAAGTTATGAATTTTAGTCCTCATTCAATGATTACTAAAAATTTCATTGTAAGACCATATAAGAAGATATGATTCATCTTGAATAGGAAAATAAAAAAGTAATAGTTGATTTTAAAAATGATTTTTGAAATATATTGATGTCACTAAACAAGTTAATGCTAACTATGCTAGAGTTCTAGAGTGTTAATAAGTCTTATAAAACATATTAAAATCCATTGAATAAATAATCCATGTCTAATATCATGCTCTCTAAAACAAATAGTGCCCAAAAAGAGACTAAAAATCAAGAAGAATGATTCACTATTTTTGAAAATATGTTCTTAAATATAATTATTTTAATTGAGAATGAGATAATTTTATTTTATGAAAATCACTATGAATTAGAAGAAAATATTAAGGCTTTAATTGATATCATGAATACTCAAGAATAGATCACTGATAATATGATCCAAGTGCTAGATACTTTTATTCAAGAGAAGTACAAAATCCATGATAACAAAAATGAAAATATCAAGTAGGAATTTGAGGATATTTTCAAGATATTAGTGGTTTATAAATAAAACCAAAATATGAAATGACATGAAATTGGTGTCAAATAGTAAGATAATAAAAATGATCAAGCTTTGTATTCACATAAAGATGAAAAAAGATAGATTAATACAAAAGATACTTACTTTAAAAAAATATAATGAATAATTTTTTCCTAAAAAACCTCTATGAGGTGTAATGAATATATTTAAATAATCGGATGTTCAATTTCATGAACTATCTAAGAATAAGGTATCATCCACTAATAATAATAGCTTTTATGATAACTCTAGACTTATTAAAAATGGTTGTTCAAAATCTATACTTGTAAAAAATGTGATGAAGAAGGTAAATGATTTAATTACCAATAAAAATTTGTTAAAATAAGATATTTTTAAATTAATATGTTCTTATAATTAATCCAATAAAATCAAGAAAATAAATTATAATTTAAAAGCATCCCAACCATGCCAGATCATTACCCAAAAGTAGATAACATGATTTTTCATACATTATTGGTGATGTGAACAATTTAGGAATTTGGAATAGATTTAATGATATGATAAAAAATTATTTTAAAATAAATTTAATTATATATAAATAAGATTAATGTAATGATTTATAAAATTCCACAATAGTTGGGGAAGTGTGTTCCTCTTACAAACAAATTTGAAAATTTGAAGATTTTTTGTTGGATTTCTATGGATGTTGTCACGGATAAATGGGTGGGAATGTATAAATAGTTAAATATTTAAACTAAATCCATTCATAAGAAATTATAATGGTGGAAAATTCTTAACATAAAGAGAAATTAAGTAATTTTGAAATAAATATTCATCACATTAAAAAAGTACATGCACGTGGACCATAATTGTTTAACATCTTTGAAAACCTGAAACACAAGATATTCTAACAAGTTTAATAAACCTCAATATCTCCAAAAATAATATCCACTTTCAAAATCATAAATAGGTCCTTTCTTCATAACCTGTGGAAATAAAACCTAATAAAGTGTGATATCATATGCTCAATAATGGTAAAAAATGAAAATATCTATGCATAACATGAAAATATGGGAATGTGAACTTGAATATAACATTTAAATGTCATTCAATACATATATAAAATCATATACTTGAGTCATGAAATAAATATTGTATGATTATAAGACATGGATCATATGGTATTAAACACCATAAAACATTAACGAATAATTATGGAATAATACATGGAATTGTGGAAGACACATAAAAATTTACAATGATATCCATAGTAGTCAAGGCTTGCAGAAGATGCCATCTTAATGGAATGTGTCCACTCCCAATCCATAATTGTATTCATGGATCACTCCCAAGACCATATTAGTGGAAATTCCATTACTAAACACAGTGCACTCACCATTCAATCAATGTACTAATGAACTAGTTTAGCATATATTTTCATCCTTGTATGACTAAACTTGGATCACTTCCTATTACAACAATGTATTTCTAGATGGAGTTCACTTCTCATTCCATCCTGACATTATGAATAGAGTTCACTTCCCATTATGGCCCTATTATACTAAACTATGTTCAATACTCATTAAATCCTCTTCTATCTCGTAAGGTATGAATTTCTACCAACGGAATTGGAGAGTGATATAGGTCCCACTCATCACATTATGTAATCATACATTTTTACACCACAAGATAATAACAAATACATCATATCATGACCCATAAAAAAGAAGGGTTTCATAGGCATCATATCATAACTCATGAAATCAAATAGGTATAATAACTATCATATATTAACCTAGAGAAAGGATATATTTTTCTTAATAGTTTAATGATAGAATAACTTTTGAATTGACTAATGTTTTATAAGTGTTTTTTCAAGATTTAACTAGTGGGAGGGAAATGAGATTCATAAATAACTTGTACTATTAATCATAAACCATTAAATGAAAGGATATTAATGCTTTCCTTATATAATATACCTAGTAAAGGGTAAATTTTTACAATGTATATCATCTTATATGGAGAAGGATTTAGAAATATCATTTGGAGCATTTCCTAAGGAAAGTATCATATTTTATAATTCAACTTTTAAGATATAAATAATTTTCAAAATCTATTCATTGAGAAAACGTAATGAAAAACTAATTTAAAAAATATTTTGATTTTTTTATAAAGAATAATCTTGAAAACATTTAAATGAAGCTTCAAATAAATTATTGTCATGATGGTGGCTAAATATGTACATGTTGAACATTCAATTTATATCGTAAAATGTATAGAAATGTTCTTTGATCATAAAATATATAAAGATTAATTTTTGAATTATTTTTTTTTTAAAAGATAAAAATTTTATAAAATCATATTTTAATGATTATAGGATAATTTTAGATCATTTTTTAAAAAAAAAATTTTGAAACAACACATATTTTCTACCAAAGTAATAGATAAAATCAAATTTTCATAAACTTATTTTTGAAATATTATTAATCATAAAGGTATGGAAAATGTTTACCAATACATGAATATATAATTAATTAAATTATTAGAATAAAACTCATGGGATTTTTTTAAAGAGGGATTACAATATTCCGTCAATGAAAGAATTATGATAAACAACCTCAATAACATTGTGATTATAGAAATCAAATCTTACCACATTGGTAAAATATAATCACATTACCTATGAGAGAATGAAATTAAAGGAGAGATAATATATTATAACAATAAGTAAATTCCTGATATAACAGGCTATAGGGTATTATATGAACCTAGTAAAAGAATATAGTTGTATAACAAAACATGTGTCTTAATGAAGGAATGATGGGACGAAATTATGATATCAATTTGGTAACACTTGAACCGTAAACCCCTGAATGATAAACCATTAAATTGAAATGTAAGTAACCATAAATTTAAATACAATAATTATATAATAAATTAAATGGTATTATATACACCATATAAAATAAATGAGTCTTGAAAATGGAATAAGTCTCACAGAAATAAAAATTTGACTGGAAATCCATGAAATACATGAGTTACTTTTGAATTATGATATCGTTGAAATGATAATTTCAGTTGAATATTTTAATATTAATATATAATGTAAATTAATGAAATAGAAGGCCATATTTCAATATATAAACTAAACAATAATAATAACTGGTGATTAAAGAATATATCTCACAAAAAATACAAGTTAGATGATAAAAACCATACCATAAGTCAGGTAATTATTCACACATGTTAAAGACTTTTGTTTATTAAATTTAAGTTGATTCTAAATCAAAAAAAAGAACCATATCATTATATCTCATCAATATATGTATTTTTATTAGGAATTTATATTACCACTTTATAAACAATACCATTTTATTATTATTTATCGGGTAATAACTACTTTGTTTTTTTACATGTTTTGACTTTTCCTTATTATTCCTATTACAAAGATAAAAGTTTCATTATTTAAATAATTTAATGTTTGATTTTAATATAATATATATATAACAACCCATACTTTACATATATTGTTAATACTTCAAAATTGAAGCATACATATTACAACATATAACAAAACCACAAAAGGACCGTATAGGTATAGTGTCTTTAGAAACTGGGAAACATAAACAACTGGTTCATAAAATGTCTACACTGTCTCCCATTTATTTCATCATATCTACAGTCCCTTTTGGCATATCTTACTTAATAACCTTCTCCCTGACCTGGGGAAAGAAAATAAACAAAAGGGTGAGCTCAAATGCTCAGTAAGGGTAAACAAAAGAAATATCAATCACATCATATTCATAAGAACGTAACATTTTGGAAATCTTACCCTGTAAAAGAGATCATAATTTCATAACATGGGATAACTCATGGTAGTGAAATGTAATCACAATAATCATAACTTAAAACATGAAGCTTTGTGGAATACACACATAATAATAGAGAATCATTTCTTATTAGTCAAGACTCATTGCCAAGACTATCTTAGTGGACAAAGTCCATTTCTAAACCGAGTTCACTCCTCGATTCAGTCCTGTTTAACTGAACCGGTTTAACCTGTTGTTCCATCCATGTCTATCTCATGAGATATAAAATCTTTACCCAATGCATTGGAGGGAGATATAGGTCCCACCCATCTCATAATGATACCATTCTTATGTGTTCCACAAAATCATAAATCATACATCATTGCATAACCCATGTAATAAAAATGGGAATCTTAAACATCATGCCATCATAAAATAATCCATATAAGATAAAAGCACATCATAAAAATAATTCCATCATAACATAATCAAATAAATGTAAAAATATGGATAGAAACAAAACCCTTTATTATCATAGATGGAAAATATTTTTGATAAAACACTTGAACTCCATTCTTGAGGAAAATATTCTTTCTACCCCAAAACATTTTTCCTTCATTAACATGTCACAAAATTTTAATCTAAAAAAAGTTGATTAAAAATAAACTTGAAAACTTGTAAAGGAAGCTTCTTGGAAATAATGTTTTAAGAATCCATTCATTCCGTATAAGTTAAAACACATTCTTCTCGTACTTTTGTCGGAAAAGTCAAAAATTACCTCGTACGAAAAACGACAAAAGATTCCTTTCATATACTTTACTAAGAACTCAACGAAGGGTAAAATTGGATTTAAAAAATTGAAGGTGGATGGAAACAATATTTCTTATTGAGGGAACATGGACGTGGATGATAAAATACATCCTAGTAAATTCCAAAGTACAAACAATCTCGGATAAAAATGAGACTATGATATTTTCCCTTACCTTAGATCCGATTTTCTTCGTAAGTGTCTGAACCTCTTGTATAATGATTTAAATAATGTTATTGACTTATTCCAGAATCATAATTATTGTTATGATATCATATCGGGTCATATTCTTAGCTTCTTATTAGTAATATTTCATTACTACTTGTTATTCGTGTGTTTATTACTTTTTGTTCTTATGCGTGTTTTGTCAAATAAATTCTTATTATTCTCTTTAGGTTATAGATACCTCATTTCCAGAATGGTATTAGTGTAATATATATCATATTAATTCATTCAATTCATTTATATAATCATTATGTAATGAAGATCATGTAGAACGAATCGCATCACATCGTGGAGACGGTATTCTGTACGTACGCACGAGCGATAATATCATTCCCATGATCGTGGAATTGTATTGGAGTGTATGTATACTATTTCCGAATCAATATAACTTTAAAATAATCATATATATTCATTATTTACACCATTATACCGATCCAACTAAGGTGGTGGTGGAAAATAGATTACACCACGGCGTGGAGACGGTATTCCGTACGTACGCACGCGCGGTGATTTCATTTTCTGTAGGATGGATAGATGGTGAAATAGGGTTGTTTCATAATTATAATAAAATATCAGTATATGAGTGATACTGATGTTATTACTTCATAATTAAACAATGACAGAAGAAGAAGTGGAAGAAGAAATAAAGATGAAAGAATCGGTAACGGACATTACCTCTTCATTGAAGCGCTTCTTTGAGATATCCATTTAGGGCACTATAATTGGTCTTTGAAGAAGACCAGGACCTCTAGGATGTCTCTAGGGAAGTGTAGAGGATAAATTGGTAGGGGTTGGCCGTGCTTTAAGGCTCAAAGTGGTGTGAGGAAGAGGGGGAGGAGGTGCCCTTTTATAAGGGAGGAGAGGGGCACCTTTGGAATAACTAAAACTATTATTTTATTATAAAGTCAAATTCGGCTTTTAATAGCTCCAAATTGATATATTTAGAATATAAGGTGGTTATGGGTCGAAATACTCTCATAAAATATAATTTAGACAAGTTTAGGTCATTATATTAACCTTATCTTTTAGTTTTAACTCTTAGTTAATTAGATTGACATTTACCATGTCACCTTCTATTTTTATATTATATAGTTAATAAACTTACCATATACATCCAAGAGACTCCCAAGTGGTCCATTAATGATACAAATATCATTATATAAGTATCTTGGGCGAACCTTATATTTTTAGGAATAAAATAACAATCAATAATATAATATTTGTTTTAAAAACTATTTTATGTCAATTTTGACACTATTTAGTAATTGATTTTTTTGAAAATCATAAAAGAATTATTAGTTCTAAAAAGGTTAATTAAATCAATACTAACATGTCATATTAACCTAGAAAATTATTTGAATTCATAAAAAGTCTCAAATTACATTTATTTGAGTATCTATAACATCAATTATGTCAATATTTCATTAATAAGATAATTACTTCATCATCTTTGTGTCATAAATAAATTAAATTATTTAATGTCTAAAAATGAAAAATAAAATACCATTATGTATGAAATATTTTTATATTTCTAATGAATATTTATAGTCGAATTTATCTTATGTATAACCCTATATTAAAAATTATTTACTTATTAAACATTGATTTTAACTATTTTAACCCTTCTTTAAATAAATTAATATTAAATGTCCTAATCTAATCCAAGTGGGCCTAAATGGTCATATTGTATTCCTATGGTTGTTTTTGGTTGAATTAAACTTATCCAATAGAATTAGGACATGTGTTAGGGTAATAATAATATCATTTTTACCCTTAATTACCCTATTTACTTTTAACAGTGGTAAATAAAAGTAAAAAGTTACTATTCACCAAAAATTATTTTCATCTCATTGAACCAAATTTTACTTACAGACATCAACTATGTCTCTTTAATTTTTGAAATTCCACTCACATAAGTGGTAAAATTATGTTTTATGAAAAATTCAGTGTTTTTAACTACCACTTAGTGGTTTCACTATTCATCAAAAAATGAAAGTTTCCAGAAAAATACCAAAAATTAGGCCTAAGATATATTTGATATTATGAATTCAAAAATGATGTCTATTTTACCAAATTCATAACACATCATTTTCATTAATTTATTTAAAAATTAATTCCCATCGTCAAAACAAATAGCGTGTTTTTAAGAGATAATAACTATCAAAAGATTGACACTTGTTTATGTTTGGTTTAAATGTGAAATTACATTCAATGACCAAAATTATATTAAAAGGAAAAAATATATTCTAAATATACTTTAAACCCACTCAAATTAATAATTTATCACTATTAATTATTTCGATTAAAAAATTTGTTTTCAATTAACATTTATTAATTTTCACTATTCAACAGAATATGAAAGTTATCCGAAAAGTACCAAAATTTCACCCTAATATAATTTCGATATTCCGAATCCAAAAATGAATTCCATTTGGAAAAATGTACAAAATTTCAAAAAGTTGTTATTACTATTCATAACGGGTAGTTTTAATATAGCATAACATTGTTTAGTCAAACTCGATATTGCGTACGACGCAAGCTATCGAGGAAGGCCGCGGTTGCGTGTAAAGTAAGTAAAGCTAGTGTTGTGTGTAGTGAAAGATTCCTTTGATGATTTATATAAAATAAAAACAAAATATTTCTCATAAAAGTCTCAGGTGTTACATTCTACCCCCCTTAAAATGAATTTCGCCCTCGAAATTCGTCACTTTGTAACAAACAGATGAGGATACCTCTCCCTCGTCATATCCTCAAGGTCTAATGTAGCTTCTTATAATTGGTGGTTCCTCCATAAATCTTTCACCAATCGAGTGGTCTTGTTTCGTAGGACTTTTTTGCTATGATCCAGAATCTCTATCGGCTGTTCTTCATAAGAAAGGTCTTGCACAAGTGGTATAACTTCTGAGCTGAGTACATCTGAAGGATCAGGTATGTAATTTCTCAGGAGAGATACATGGAACACATCATGAAATTGAGAGAGATTCGGTGGAAGCGCCAATAGGTAAGCTACCTTCCCGACACCATCCAGTATTTCGAAAGAACCGATATACCTAGGGCTCAACTTTCCCTTCTTTCCAAATCTCATGACCCTCTTCCAGGGAGATATTCGTAAGAACTCTTTATCACCCACTTCAAACTCTAAGTCTTTTCTTCGGTTGTCAGCATAACTTTTTTGTCGAATCTGAGCTGTTCTTATGTGTTGTTGAATAGATCTGACCTTTTCTGCCATCTCATCAACAAGATTAGGTCCTAATAGATTTCTTTCCCCAACATCATCCCAGCAAGTTGGAGTCCTGCATTTCTTTCCATAGAGAGCTTCATAAGGAGCCATCTGAATACTGGAGTGAAAGCTATTATTATAAGAAAATTCCACCAAAGGTAGGTGTTGATCCCAACCACCTTTGAAATCCATAGAGGAAGCTCTCAACATATCTTCTAGAGTTTGAATTGTTCTCTCAGACTGACCGTCTATCTGAGGATGATAAGCAGTGCTGAAACTCAACTCTGTATCCAGAGTATGCTGAAGACTTCGCTAGAACTTTGAGGTAAACCTCGAATCCCGATCAGATATAATAGAAGGTGGTACTCCAAGCAATCTTACCACTTCATTTACATATATCCTAGCAAGATGATCCAGAGAGAAATCCTCTCTAATAGTAATGAAGTATGCAGACTTTGTAAGACGATCAAGTATGACCCAGATAGCATTATTGCCTTTGGATGTTATAGGAAGTCCGGTGACAAAGTCCATAGTGATGTTTTCCCATTTCCATTCAGGTATGGGTAATGGTTGTAACATCCCCTTAGACTTTTGTCTCTCAGCTTTAACTTGCTGACAAACCAAGCATCGAGAGACATATTTAGCAACATGTCTTTTCATGCAATCCCACCAGAAGTACTCTTTCACATCCCTATACATCTTCGTGCTTCCCGGATGAATAGAGAATGAAGAACTATGAGCCTCATCCAGCATCTCCTTCTTTAATTCGGGGATGGGAGGAACACAAACCCGATTCCTGAACTTTATTATCCCATCATAATCAAGGTTGAATTCAGGAAAATTTCTCACCTTCTTTTGTAACTCTACATCTTATTTCTGTGCCTCTTTAATCTTCACATGAATTGATGGTTGAACATTCATTTGAGAAAGATACGATTTCCCCCCTTCCATTATAATTCCAACATCCATCCTTTGTAAATCCATAAATATTGGATCTTTTGTGATCCTCATCATGGATAAATTGGCATGGTCTTGTGGTCTTAATGCATCTGCCACCTTGTTTGCTTTCCCAGGGTTGTAATGAATTGAGCAGTCGTAATCCTTAATCAGCTCCAACCATCTTCTTTTGCGCATATTTAGCTCCTTTTGTGTGAAAATATACTTTACACTTTTATGATCAGTATAAATGTCAGACCTTTCTCCATAAAGATAATGCCTACAAATCTTTAATGCAAAGATTACCGTAGCTAACTCCAAAACATGAGTTGGGTAATTTTTCTCATAAATTTTCAATTGTCGTGAGGCATAAGATATCACCATATCATTTTGCATGAGAACACGCCCCAATACCTTCTTGGATGCATCACTGTAGATCACAAACCTTTCTCCACTACAACGCAGTGTGAGCACAGGTGCACAGGATAGCCTTCTTTTCAACTCCTTGAAATTCTCTTCACATTCCTCCGTACAAACAAACTAAACTCCTTTCCGAGTCAACCTGGTGAGTGGATTAGATAATCGTGAAAAATCATTCACAAAACGTCGATAATATCCAGCCAAACCAAGAAAAATTCAGATCTCAGTTACTGTTGTTGGTCTCGACCATCTTTTTATAACCTCTGTTTTTTCTGGATCCATAGATATCCCCTCTTTTGAGATTATGTGACCCAAAAATGAAACTTTTTGAAGCCAAAATTCACACTTGGTAAATTTGGCATAAAGCTTCTCCTTTCTCAGGGTCTTCAATATAATTCTCAAGTGATATTCATGTTCTTCCTTGCTCTTTGAATATACAAGAATATCATCTATAAAGACTACCACAAACTGATCAAGATAGTCTCTAAAGACTCTATTCATCAGATCCATGAAGATAGCAGGGTCATTAGTAAGAACAAATGACATCACTATAAATTCATAGTGTCCATACCTTGTATGGAAAGCCGTCTTTGGCATATCCTCCCTTTTGACCCTTAATTGATGATACCCTGAACGAAGATCAATCTTGGAAAAGTATTGAGCTCCTCATAGTTTGTCAAATAAGTCATCAATGTGCGGGAGAGGATATTTGTTCTTGATAGTGATCTTGCTAAGTTCTCGATAATCAATGCAGAGTCTCATTGATCCATCTTTCTTCTTAACAAACAGAAGAGGTGCTCCCCAAGGTGACGCACTAGGGCGTATGAACCCCTTATCATGATTTTCTTGGAGTTGCTTCTTCAATTCCTGCAACTCAATTGGGGCCATTCTATAAGGTGTCTTCGAAATAGGAAAAGCACCTGGTACGAGTTCTATTGAAAACACAACTTCATGATTTGGTGGAAGACCTGGAAATTCCTCTGGAAATACATCATCAAACTCCCATACAACTGGAATATTCTTAATCGTGAGTTTCTCTCCAACCATTTGAGATAAATAACCTTCATTTAGTGGAATCAAGACCCATAAGATGGATGAAATTTCCACTGGAAGGTTATGTTCATCCTTGCATCGATAGATGATCATAGTTTGATATGGAATATGAAATGTGACTTCCCTTCTTTAGAAATTGATATGAGATCCTTATAAACAAATCCAATCCATGCCAAGAATCACATCAAATTCCACTATAGGAAGGATCACAAGATTTTCATGAATCACTTTCCCACAAAATTCAATCGGAGAAGAATTATAAAAATTTTATGCGACTGTTGTGCCATTAGGGGTTGTCACAGCTAACTCAACATCTAATTGTTGAGGTAATATGGTGATACCCTTAGAAAATACTTCAGAAATAAAAGAGTGGGTGGATCCAAAATCAAATAAACCGTTTTCTACTTTAGAGTGGATGGTAGGTGTACCTTTCACCACATCGTTATCGTACTCCACATCGCTGATAGAAATTTCATGTGACTTTCCTTTGTCTTTATCCTTAAGAGTTTGTTGACGTCGATCATCATCATCAACCCTTGGATTTGGGCATTGATTGGAATAATGCTCCATCTACTTGCACTTGAAACATTGAAGTGTAGGAGGTGCACTTTGTGTAGCCTTTTAATTGTTCGCATCACTAGAAATATTATTCCCATCATTGCGGCATTCAAATGCCCGATGACCTTCCTTTACACATTTGAAACATTTACTTGTCCCTTTAAGACAAATCCATCCATGTTTCTTTCCACACTTTGAGCATAAGGGAAAACTCATCTTCTTTTCAGTGTGCTCTTTAGATTTTCCTTTGAATTCCATTTTCCTCTTCTTATCAAAACCATATGACTGATGGGTTACTCCAATCTCCATCTCAACTTTGAGAGCACATCGAATGATTTCCTCATAGGTATTGAAGTCCCTTATGTCTAAGGCCCTTCGAAGACTTGGTTTTAAGCCACTAAAGAATTGATTGATCTTACTCTCAGGTTGGATAATAATACCAGAATCATACCTTGCAAGTCTTGTAAAATTTTCTTCATAGGTACCAACAGATTCATCATCCTTTTGCTTCAGTTCAAGAAACTCTTTCTCCATCTTTGTTCGGAGAATACGAGGGAAGTACTTATTGAAAAATAAGTTCTTGAACTTGCCCCATTCCATAGACTCAATTTCATCTCTTGGCCTCGTATTCTTGATAAAATTCCACCATTGATCAGCATCTCCTTCCAAACGATACACTGCTAGGATGAATTTATCATGTTAAGAACATTGAAGAACTGAAATTTCTTTTCAGTAGTATTGATCCATTGTTCAGAAAATAATGGATTAGTAGACCCGCTGAATGAAGGTGGACGCTGCCTCATGAAGGATTCAAAATAATTTTGCTCCTTCCTTTGCTCGTTTGGAAGTCCAGCATGATTCATAGATTGAGAAAGTTGTGTGAGCCTGGATACAAGATTTTTCATTCGAGCTCCCATAACGTTTGGTTGCTCAGGGGGACAATCATTTTATTGCCCGTCGCATTCCGCATTAACACGGTTCCTTCGGGTTCCAGCCATTGACTAAAACCAAAAAGAATAGTGTGAGCAACACTAATTATAATAGGAAAACCACATAATCAAGAATAAAATTTCACAGTTAAGGTCTTATCCTAGGTTATTCATGGCCATTTCTAAAACACTAAGATTGTGTTCTATTCTTAGAATTATCCTTAGGGTTCTTACAAAGGCTTTCACATCCTAGTTTCCAAACGTTGACTATACCTTTCCTATGATACCAACTATAACAACCCATACTTTACATACATTGTTAATACATCAAAATTGAAGCATACTTATTACAACATATAACAAAACCACGAAAGGACCGTATAGGTATAGTGTCTTTAGAAACTGGGAAACATAAACAACTGGTTCATAAAGCGTCTACACTGTCTCCCATTTATTTCATCATATTTATAGTCCCTTTTGGCATATCATACTTAATAACCTTCTCCCTGGCCTGGGGAAAGAAAAAAAACAAAAGGGTGAGCTCAAATTCTCAGTAAGGGTAAACAAAAGAAATATCAATCACATCATATTCATAAGAACATAACATTTTGGAAATCTTACCCTGCAAAAGAGATCATAATTTCATAACATGGGAAAACTCATGGTAGTGAAATGTAATCACAATAATCACAACATAAAACATGAAGCTTTTTGGCATACACACATAATCATAGAGAATCATTTCTTATTAGTCAAGACTCATTGCCAAGACTATCTTAGTGGACAAAGTCCATTAATGAACCGAGTTCACTCCTCGTTTCAGTCATGTTTCGCTGAACCGGTTTAACCTGCCGTTCCAGCCATTTCTATCTCATGAGATATAAAATCTTTACCCAATTCATTGGAGGGAGATATAGGTCTCACCCATCTCATAATGATACCATTATTATGTGTTCCACAAAATCATAAATTATACATAATTGCATAACCCATGTAATAAAAATGGGAATCTTAAACATCATGCCATCATAAAATAATCCATATAAGATAAAAGGACACCATAAAAATAATTCCACCATAACATAATCAAATCAATGTAAAAATATGGATAGAAACAGAACCCTTTATTATCTTAGATGGAAAATAATTTTGATAAAACACTTGACCTCCATTCTTGAGGAAAATATCATTTCTACCTCAAAAACATTTTTCCTTTATTAACATGTCATAAAATTTTAAACTAAAAAAAGTTGATTAAAAATAAACTTGAAAACTTGTAAAGTAATCTTCTTGGAAATAATGTTTTAAAAATCCATTAATTCTGTATAAGTTAAAAAAACATTCTTCTCGTACTTTTGTCGGAAAAGTCAAAAAGTACCTCGTACAAAAAACGACAAAAGATTCCTTTCATATCCTATACTAAGAACTCACCAAAGGGTAAAATTGGATTTAAACAATTGAAGGTGGATGGAAACAATATTACATATTGAGGGAACATGGACGTGGATGATAAAATACATCCTAGTAAATTCCAATGTACAAACAATCTCGGATAAAAATGAGACTGTGATATTTTCCCTTACCTAAGATCTGATTTGCTTCATAAGTGTCTGAACCTCCTGTATAATGATTTAAATAATGTTATTGACTTATTCCAGAATCATAATTATTGTTATGATATCATATCTGGTCATATTCTTAGCTTCTTATTAGTAATATTTCGTTACTACTTGTTATTCGGGTGTTTATTACTTTTTGTTCTTATGCTTATTTTGTCAAATAAATTCTTATTATTCTCTTTAGGTTATAGATACCTCATTTCCAGAATGGTATTAGTGTAATATATATCATATTAATTCATTCAATTCATTTATATAATCATCATGTAATGAAGATCATGTTGAACGAATCGCATCACATCGTGGAGACGGTATTCCGTACGTACACACGAGCGATGATATCGTTCCCATGATTGTGGAATTGTATTGGAGTGTATGTATACTATTTCATAATAAATATAACTTTAAAATAATCATATATATTCATTCTTTACACGATTATACCCATCCAAGTAAGGTGTTGGTGTAAAATAGATTACACCATGGCGTGGAGACGATATTTCGTACGTACGCACGCGCAGTGATTTCATTTTCAGTAGGATGGATAGATGGTGAAATAGGGTTGTTTCATACTTATAATAACATATCTGTATATGAGTGATACTGATGTTATTACTTCATAATGAAACAACTACAGAAGAAGAAGTGGAATAAGAAATAAAGATGAAAGAATCGGTAACGGACATTACCTCTTCTTTGAATCCCTTCTTTGAGACTTCCTTTTAGGGCACTAAAATTGGTATTTTAAGAAGAACAGGATCTCTAGGATGTATCTAGGGAAGTTTAGAGGATAAATTGGTAGGTTTTGGCTGAGCTTGAAGGCTCAAAGTGGTGTGAGGAAGAGGGGGAGGAGGTTCCCTTTTATAAGGGAGGAGAGGGGCACCTTTGGAATAACTAAAACTATTATTTTATTATAAAGTCAAATTCGGATTTTAATAGATCCAAATTGATATATTTCGAAGATAAGGTGGGGATGGGTCGAAATACTCTCATGAAATAGAATTTATAAAAGTTTATGTCATTATATTAACCTTATCTTTTAGTTTTAACTCTTAATAAATTAGATTGACATTTACCATGTCACTTTGTATTTTTATATTATATAGTTAATAAACTTACCGTATACATCCAAGAGACCCCCAAGTGGTCCATTAATGATACACATGTCATGATATAAGTATCTTCAGCGAACCTTATATTTTTAGGAATAAAATAACAATCAATAATATAATATTTGTTTTAAAAACTATTTTATGTCAATTTTGACACTATTTAGTAATTGATTTTTGTGAAAATCAAAACAGAATGATTAGTTCTAAAAAGTTAATTAAATCAATACTAACATGTCATATTAACCTAGAAAATTAATGGTATTCATAAAAAGTCTCAAATTGCATTTATTTGGGTATTTATAACATCAATTTTGTCAATATTTCATTAATAAGATAATTACTTCATCATATTTGTGTCATAAATAAATTAAATTATTTAATGTCTAAAAATGAAAAATAAATTACAATTATGTAGGAAATATTTTTATCTTTTTAATGAATATTTATAGTAGAATTTATCTTATGTATAACCCTATATTAAAAATTATTTACTTATTAAACTTTGATTTTAACTATTTTAACCCTTCTTTAAATAAATTAATAATAAATGTCCTAATATAATCCAAGTGGGCCTAAATGGTCATATTTTTTTTATAAGGTTTTTTTTGGTCTAATAAAACTTATCCAGTAGAATTAGTACATGTGTTAGGGTAATAATAATATCATTTTTACCCTTAATTACCCTATTTACTTTTAACAGTGGTAAATAAAAGTAAAAAAGTTACTATTCACCAAAAATTATTTTCATCTCATTGAACCACATTTTACTTACTAACATCAACCGTGTCTCTATGATTTTTGAAATTCCACTCAGAGAAGTGGTAAAATTATGTTTTATGAAAAATTCAGCTTTTTTAACTACCACTTAGTGGTTTCACTATTCATCAAAAAATGAAAGTTTCCAGAAAAATACCAAAAATTAGGCCTAAGATATATTTGATATTATGAATTCAAAAATGATGTCTATTTTACCAAATTCATAACACATCAGTTGCATTAATTTATTTAAAAATTAATTCTCGTCATCAAAACAAATAGCGTGTTTTAAGAGATAATAACTATCAAAAGATTGACACTTGTTTATGTTTGGTTTAAATGTGAAATTACATTCAATGACCAAAATTGTATTAAATGGTAAAAATATATTCTAAATATACATTAAAACCACTCAAATTAATAATTTATCACTATTAATTATTTCGATTAAAAAAGTTGTTTTTAATTAAAATTCATTAATTTTCACTATTCATCAGAATATGAAAGTTATCCGAAAAGTACCAAAATTTCACCCTAAGCTAATTTCGATATTCCGAATCCAAAAATGAAGTCCATTTTGAAAAATGTAAAAAATTTCAAAAAGTTGTTATTACTATTCATAAAGGCTAGTTTTAATATAGCATATCGTTGTTTAGTGAAACTCGGTATTGCGTACGACGCAAGCTATCGAGGAAGGCCGTGGTTGCGTGTAAAGCAAGCCAAGCTAGTGTTGTGTGTAGTGAAAGATTCCTTTGATGATTTATATAACATAAAAACAAAATATTTCTCATTAAAGTCTCGGGTGATACAACATACTAAGTGTAACAACCCGAGATTTTAAAATATATAATTTCTTTCATATCTTCTGTTGTACGCTACACCAATACTATCTTGCGCTATACGAACACCGTACTAGCTTGCAGTATACGCAACACTAATCATGGATCGTGTTAAACACAATTTCATGTTTGTTTGATCGTAGTTATTCTACGCAAAATTGAGTGTATATATATATATATTCAATGTATAAATGAAATATGGTTGTATTTTGTTATACGCAACAACAAAGGAGTCATGCACTACACACAACTCTGACTTGGCTTGCATTACACCCAATCACGGTCTTCCTCGATAGCGTGTGTTGTACGCAATACAGAGTTTTACTAAACAATGATATATTATTATATATTATTATTAACTAGCCGTTATGAATAGTATTACCTAAATTTTTAATTTTATAACATTATTATTCATCTTACACATTTTCTAGAACATGGTATAAGAACAAAATAATTTTTTTGGGTAAATAAAGTATTTTTCAAAAAATGCAGTTTTGCCACCTTTTGATGGTGCACCCACTTTAAATATAGTATTTAACATGTTTATAAGTTCAATTTTACAAAATAAAATTCATCTTTGGAATCAAGATATTAAAATTTACTTTGGATAAATTTTTCATGTTGTTCTGATAACTTTCATATTTTAATGAATAGTAAAAACATGCTATATTTTAATTAAAAACAACTTTTTTCATCATAATAATTTTTGTGATTAAATTATAATATTGAATGGTTTTAAAGTATAAATATAATATATTTTTACCATTTTATATAATTTATGTCATTAGCATTGATTTTACATTGAATTCGTAGGTTAAATCAATTCAATCTTTTGCAATGTTTTAAACAAAAACCTATTTTCTTTCGACAATGAGATTAATTTTAATTTAATTTCTGCAACTTCTGTGTATTGAATTTAGAAAAATGGATTCCATATTTGGAATCATTTGGTCCAAATTATATTAATATACTACTTTTTATTTTTGGGCATTATGAATAGTGACTACGGTAATTTTTATTTACCATAGTAAAAGATAAATCGGGTAATTAAGGGTAAATATAATATTATATAATTACCTTAAAACTTGTCTTAATACAATTGGATGATTATATTTCGTTCTAAGTCATATTGGGGTCGAAATGGAATCTATTAGAACCCACTTGGAGGTGATTAAGACCTTTAGTTTATTTTATTTAAAGGAAAGTGAAATATGTCTCACTCAAACTTTAATAATTAAAGTGTTTCTAATACAAGGTTATATAGAATATAAATTCGGTTATAAATACTCATTTGAAATCTAAAATGTTTTTCTTTATCATGGTAATTTATTTGTAATTTGTAAATGTTATTTAATTACCTTATTAGCTTATACATTAATGATGCATAAATTATTTATTTAGTAAAAAAATCTATAATATTGTTTTTATTGAAATAGTAATACATATTAAAGGGCTCACAAACCTGGCCAAAACATATTGTTACTGTATATATACACCATAATCATCCAATGACCGAATAAATGACTGTTTGGAGTCTTATAAAAGTAATTATGACACTTATATTATTTTATTTTATATGATGTCAAAGTTGTCACCTTCATAATTTAATAAATATAACATTTTAAAATTTGGGTGTTTTAGAAGATAAATATGACTAAATGTATTATTATGAAATATGTAAGATTTATCTTCATCTTAGTATTTTAATTTTAATTTTTATATAAAAATAAGTATATTTAATAATTATACAAAACTGTTGTAGTAATTATTTTATTAGGAGAAATATTAAATAAATTGTTTTACAAATAGTAAAATAAATATTATATGAACTATTTAATGTGATCCACTAATTTTTTAGAGTACCATGAAATGTTAGGAAACTATTAAATTTATTATTTTGAATATATTCTCTCTGTGGATTTTATTTAAATTCAAATAAATGAATAGTGTCAAAATTGACACTATTGTTATTTTATAAAAATAACATATTATTAAATTGTTTAAAAATCACAAAAATATTTAAAAATTATAAATTGAAATTTATATAGTCTAAAATGTCATAAAGTATCTAATTATGTATAATTAACAGCACATATGAAATTATTTATAACAATTTAAAATTTAGAATCTTATTATCAAAAATAAAATTTAATAGATTAAATAAGGATAAATCAAGTTGATAATGTTTAAAATAAATTCCCTACATGTCTAAATATTATTGTATTATTATATGACAACCCTATCTCATATAATATTGGAATATGAGTTATTTTTGGTGGGTTTTACGTGGGGCTAGATTTATTATAAATTAATAGTTTTAATATTTCCAAAGGTGCCACTCTCCTCCCTTATAAAAAGGGAACCCCTCCCCACTTCTATTCCTCACACCACTTTGAGACTTCAAGATCGGCCAAAGCCTGCCAATTTCTCTTCTCCACTTCCCTAGAAACATTCTAGAGGTACTTTTTTTATTCAAATACCATTTTTAATGCCCTAAGAGGAGGTTAAGAAGAGGCGCTTCAAAGAAGAGGTAATGTCTGTTACCGATTCTTTCAACTTTATTTCTTCTTCTACTTCTTCTTCATTAGTTGTTTCATTATAAAGTAATAACATCAGTATTAAATATATACTGATATGTTATTATAAATATTAAACAACCCTATTTCACCTTCTATCCATCCTACGGAAAACAAAATCACCACGCGTGCGTACGTACGGAATACCGTCTCCACGCCGTGGTGTAATCTTTTTTTCCACCACCACCTAACATGGATGGGTATAATAGTGTAAAGAATAAAAAAATATGATAATTATAACATCATACTGATTCTAATATATTATATCATTCAATCCAATTCCATTCAATAAATATGGGAACGATATCATCGCTCGTGCGTACGTGCGGATTACCGTCTCCACGACGTGATGAGATTCATTCTCCATGTAACCATTCATGAATGATTATAAAGTATATATAATGAATAATAATAAAATATATGACATAATAATGATACTTTAATTATGTATAAATATATGTATATAATCTACTTAATTCCATTCAATTCAATAAGGAAACGAAAATAGCATTCATGCGTACGTACGGCCTACCATCTCCATGAACGGTGTACTTAATTCCATTTATCAATCTATCATATATATATATGTATATGATTAATATATATTATATATAAATCATTTTTTACATTCTGGAAGTAATTAAATCATGATATAAGTAATAATATCAAGAACAGCAAGTCGAAACACGTACAATAAATGAAACGATTTTACCCAAATCGCTGCTTTTACATCGAATTTACAAAAGAATGGGTAATATAAAGTCATAAATAAACTATATATGATATAATAACAATGAATATTATTCTGTAATAAGTCAATGACATTATTTAAATCATTATACATGAGATTAGGAAACATACGAATCATATCAGACATAAGGTAAGGGATAATTATAAGGTAAGGTATAAGTATTCCAATCTCATTCTTATCCGGGATTGTTTATTCGTAAGTATTTACTGGGGTTATGTTTATTATACATGTCCATATGTTCTCATAATGTTTTCATAAAATGTTTAAATTTCTTTCGTGTATGTTTAAAGACATTTTTACCCTTTTTTTACTTTTAACACATCTTATGGAAGGAATCTTTCTTTTGTTTACCATACGAGGTACTTTTTGACTTTTCTGACAAAAGTACGAGGAGAATGTTTTTCAAACTTATACAGCATGAATGGATTTTTACGGTTTCATAACTCCTTATTTTAAGGAATCTTACTCTACAAGATTTCATGAATATTTTCAACAAAATCCTCTTCTTTTAAAATTTCATGGCATTTTGTGAAAAGAAAATGATTTTGAATAAGAAAGGATATTTTCATCAAGAATTTATTTCAAGTGTTTTATCAAAACCATTTTCCATCTAAGATGAAATTATTTCATATTTGTATGTTTCAAGTATAATGTTTCTATGATACACATGGTTTCACTTCTCTTTTGATGAAATGTTAACCATTTATTTTAAATGGATTATGTTATGATGGGATGATTTTTATGAAACCCGTTTTATTCTTTGGGTTATGATGAATGATTTATATTTATGTTGTGGAACACGTAATAATGATTTCATTATGAGATGGGTGGGACCTATATCTCCCTCCAATTCATTGGGTAAATATTTATATCTCATGATATAGACATGGCTGGAACGGCAGGTTAATCCTGTTCAGTGAAACAGGACTGAAACGAGGAGTGAACTCAGTTCAGAAATGGACTTTGTCTGCTAAGATAGTATTGGAAATGAGTCTTGACTACTAAGAAATGATTCTCTATGATTATGTGTGTATTCCACAAAGTTACATGTTTTAATTTATGATTATTGGGATTACATTTCACTACTATGATGTGTCCCATGTTATGAAATTATGATCTCTTTTGCAGGTTAAGATTTCCAAAATGTTATGTTCTTATGAATATGATGTGATTGATATTTCTTTTGCTTACCCTTACTGAGTATTTGAGATCACCCTTTTGTATGTTTTCTTTCCCCAGGTCAGGAAGAAGGTTATTAAGTAGTTTATGCCAAAAGGGACTCTAGATATGATGAAATAAATGGGAGGCAATGTAGATGCTTTATGAACCAGTTGTTTATGTTTCCAAGATTCTAAAGACACTAAACCTATATGGTTCTTTCATGGTATTGTTAAATGTTGTAATAAGTTTGCTTCAATTTTGAAGCAATAACAATGTAAAGTGTGGGTCGTTATATTCAGTATATATTTAATTATAAAAATTTATAAATGATGTAAATAGTAAGTGAAACAAAATGTTCATTAAAGGAGTAAGTCGTACGTACACATGAATATTGTCTCAATTTTCTTATTTTATTAAAAGGAAGGAAACATAGGATTTATATTTTTATATATTATAATTATAGTATAATTAATTTTTCATAAATACTAAATATATTTAATAGTCTCATACTATATGGATTTCATGTTAATCTTGAATGAATAAAATTGCATTGAGAAAGCAGTAGTATACATGTTCAAAAATGATGTTATCATAATCCCAAAAATGGAAATCATGAAAATATGTGTTGTATAATAATTATATATTAATAAATACATCAGTAATATCATAAAAATAATATTATAATATTATTTCAATCATTATTATCAACATTGAGAGGGGGTAGTGGAAATACGAATTACATCTTTTTGTGAGGCGGTAATCCTCCATAAACATGAATGCTGTTTCCTTATCCTTTTGGATTGATGTGAGCATAGGACTAGTTCAGACCCATAAGATAAAAATATATCAGTATATTTAGAATACTTAGTTTATTATATAATCATTGAATAATAATAATTGTAGGTGTGGATAGAGAATTAAAAAAAAGTTCTCTTTGAATAATTTTAACCCTTTTTTGAGTAACTAATTTTGGTTTGCAATAAAGGATATCCTTGGGATTCATTCAGAATAACGACATCCAAATTTTAACTTATCGGGGATGTTGGAAGATATTTTTTTAAGGGTTATTATGAGACAAAATTCCAGAGATGTGTGAATAAGTGAGGTGGAGTGATTAACTATTTATACTGGAGAAGGGGTGATATTGTTGTAAATACAAATATGTAAACACTATTGTTAGGAATCCATTACCTAATGTTACTCAATTAGTGAAACATATCTATAAAATGGATTAAAATAAATAAATATGGTCAGTAAATTAATCTTTTAAATTTTTCTTGGTCATTTCGCCCCTTAAGATTAATGTTCAACCACCAAGTCAACACGTTTTTACCCTAATCATTGTAATTAATTTTAATTTATATTACTATTTTATTACTTAATAAATAATTAATAATTAATTTAAATTATAAAAAATGATGATCCAGAATATTTAATTGAATTTTTCAACTTTCAAATACATTAGTTGTTGAAATTAATCTACAATTTAACATGTTTATGGGATGAGAAAATTGAATTTTAAAGTGAAAATGTTCGAATATTTAAAATGAATTTATATACTATTTCAATGTGAAATTGATTATAATGGTATTAATTTGATTAATTTTTTGTATATTTGATCCAATATTACATTAAATATAACAGAAAATATATATTACCTTTTTAATTAAATTAAACAAGAAAACAGCTTGTAATTAAAATTTTGTATATTTATTTATTATTAACCAAAAAATGATACTTCTTTGAAAAATGAAAAACATTCCCCGGAATTAAATTTTTATACACTAATTAAAATATTAAGGTTTATTTTATTTAATTAAAATTTACAAAAGTTTCCAAATTTAGTTTTAAAACATTTCTTCCCCTAAAAGGTGGTAAAAATGTTATTTTAAAACAATATATCTTTTTATTTCCTATGATGGTATTTGTTCATATTTTATGCCTACCAATAAATTTGGATGAATTTTAAAAAATTAGGATAAATTTATAATATATAAATTTCATTAATATCTTGAAATAATGGGGATTAATTTATTTTATTAAGATTAAATTACTTTTTTGGCCTAAGTATAGTCTTTTTATAAAACCACTTCTTTTATAATCGATTGGGATTTATTGTCATTTATAATTAATTAATATAAATAGATTGAATTTCATAAATATTTTGAAACCATGATTTTATAATGTTGTTAATATTATTCATATATAAAAATCTAATGGCTTGGTGATAACTGTAATAATATTTTAATAAAAATATTATAGTTCGGAAAAACTTAGTCTTGTGTGTAATGAAAGATATCAAAGGAAATTATCATTTATTATAACAGTAATTAAACATATTTTTTTATAATGAAATCTAATCTCATTTTAGTTTTTAGTAAAAGAATAACTTGGTGTTTATTATAGTGAAATCATAACTTGGTGTGAAGTGAAATAAATCAATTTCAAAAATTTAATTTTTTCAAAAAAAATATGCCATAAAATTAGAAGGGGTTATATTATACCCACCTTTAAATAAATTTATCCCACCAAATTCACCTAGTAAAGTAATGTATTGATACATGGAAGTTTTATTCATAGAAACCCACATCGTAAATTTAAATTCCAAAACATTCTTTAAACAGGAACATTGGGATCATATAAATTACCCAAAGTAACTGCAAACTAGGTTTGCACATATGAGTATATAGGTGTAATGTGAAAACAAGGAATGGATGATAAATATAAGAATCAATTTATGATGGAGTGTTATATAGATCATGGATAATATAATGTTAACCATCACAAATCCATAAACTAATGATGATAGTAAAAAGTCATTTATATCATAAAAAATAATGATAACGAGACCACATTTTATTTCAAGTCCATTATCCTAATGTAGACAAAGCTACAAAATGAGATATACTAACTAGAATTCATTCCCTTTCGTATTCAAAATTTCATCCATTAGTCATTTCAGGACAAAATTCCACTTCATCTTTTACTCCAAAAATGATGGAGGATTTTTTATGACTTAATCACTAACATATCATGAGATCCATATATAGAACTATAAGCCATTCAATCAGTCTTTAGTTATCATAATAGATAAAATTTTATCACAGGTTATCCAATAAAAAAAATTCCTTATATTTTGAGATAATACATTAATATGTCGAACCTCATCTGATTTTTTACATAAACCATTCTATAAGTGGTCTACCTTGTAACCCATCTAAAAGATCAAAAGGAAAAGCATTATAAACAATTTCACTAAATCATCATAACATTTATCCCCCATATTTCATAATGTACCTCTTGGTATTTATATTGAAAACATATGAATAACATTTTCATGTAGTCTCATGAAACATGTAGTAATATAAATTACCATATTTCCTTATTTAAAAATTCACGATTCTTTATACAGAATATTATGGTATATATTCATTAAACCTAAAAAATATACAAACATTATCAATGATAGTGTAAAACACATTATCAACAAATCTTGTATCTGTTATGAGGTCATAAATAGTATCCTATTTAAATTATCCATATTATCATATCATTATCTATAATATTTTGTGTCCTCCTAGTCCGTTATATTTTTTTTATATTGGTTACGCTCAGGGGAGGTTCTAGGAGTTTTTGGTGGATGCTGGAGGAGAAACAGAGGTGTTATAGTAGTTACATGTCGTTTACCTAGATTACATGATGTGAAAGCTCATTTGATGAAATTTCCAATGGCGAGTTCTTTAAGTGAGGGAATTTAGGGTAAATTTAATAATAAAAGTAAATAGCTGTTGTGTTTTTTAGTGGTAGATGAACACTAGGGATTACAAAATGTGAAAGTGGGTTACACATTGTGTTATACCCCAATCATGTGTAGTTTAAAAAAAATTTGGCTAAACCATCAAGAGTTTAGCTATTCTCCCTTTTCCCTCTCATTTTTGTTGAATTCTAATCTCCCTTAGGTGTTCTTCAATCCACAGTCATACCTCACCAATCTGTTCATATAAGTGGATGTTTGATTGTAATCTGTGGTTGATCTGCACTAAGTTTTCTCCCTTGGTTAGTTTTGATTCATTTGTCTTCTAGGATCCACTATAGTAGTTTTTTGTTAAATTAGTGTGTGCATTTGGTTGTTTGTGATGGTTTTGGGATGTGTTGTAGGTTGATCCATGATTCCTCATGGTGCGTATGTGGTTTGCATTCATTCTTCCTAACCCTGTGGTGTGAAAAGCTTTGTTGAGGTAGGATTCACTTCATTTCTTATTATTCTATATCATGTGTGGCGGGTTTTACTTTTTATATCTTTGGATTATGGTAATTCTCTATTAAATAAATTATAAAGAATCAGTTATTTGAATTAAAATGTGAAATGTCATTTTATCCACCTGTTTTTACAGCATCGTTTTTGTTTGTGATGCTGCGAGTATACGGGAAAAACACCCCGTGGAAAGTTATTGTTGTTGGAAGCTTTTTTTGCACTAGATTTATATGTTGTGGTTTTTTATTTATTTAGATTTTTTAGAATCACCCTAAAATGAAAATTGGATTACCATGTAAACATGTAAAATTAATTGTTTTTCTCTTTATTGGGTTGTGTGATAACTCCCCGAAGAAAATTAGTGGAATGTGATAAATGTTCACGTGAACATTTAAGATGTTTCAATTTGATGTGACCTGTGATTTGTTGTGGTTTTTACTTGCGGGGGATGTGGATGGAAGGTGGATGAAAAAAGGGGGTTGTGATGGGCATGTTATTATTATATAGTAGGGTTTCAAGACTTGATGTTCTATAATGTGTTACTGGATGGGGTTGTGTCTTGGGGGTTTGTTTTGGTTGGTATGGTGGTTTGGGAAGGGTGAAATTGAAGAAGGATAGAAGTGATTATTATGGATAATTCTCCCAGAGTTTCTATATTTAAAACATGCAGAAATATTTACCCCGTAACTAGAGGTCATGGAATGATGTGTCTTTAGTGAAAAGATGCCTTCATTTATTAGGACTCTTCAACCATTAAAATTTATATAAATCTGTCTTTTTTTATGTGTCATGATGTAGAGTTTACTGGGTAGTGATAGATCATATAAATTATTGTATAATATTTTGGGTAATGGGTTGGCTTGATTGGTTAATACAATGGAATTGATTAATGGATAAATAAGTTATGGGTTGTGTGATTAAATGTGGTTTAGGGTAGATAATAAAATTAATGGTGTGATTAACTAAAATTGTTTGGGAATGTGAAATGGGATTTGTGACTTCTTGTGTGGTATTGTGCATTTATTGGTGGAAATAAAGGTCATATCTTGTGAGTTGCTAGTTTGTTTGAGAACCCATAGATTGGGTGTGATGTTTTTGTGTTATATATGTATATACATCCATTTCATCGTGATTTATTTTCACACCCAAACCTAGTTGAGCACTATAGGTTGAACACCCCCCATCACCACGGGTAAGGGTGTCTTTCCAAATATACTAGGAGGAGTAAAAATAGTTGGGTACCCTCCCTTTTCTACTCTCTTTCTAGGTGAGGTAGTCATGACAAAAGCTGTGATGGAAGAACTTATGTTGGTGTCTTATATGGTCGTTTTGATGGCCCAGGTGACTTTGGGCAGGTATGTGATGGCCCATGTGTTTGTGATTGAGGAGGTTTGTTCTTACAACGTATCTTTTGGATGATATGTGATGTGTTGTGAGGCCCAAGTGTGTGTGGGTGGGATGTGTTGTGAGGACTAGATGTGTGTGGGAGGGATGTTTTGTGAGGTCTAGGTGTGTGTGAGAGTGATTTTTGGTTTATCTCGGGTGTGTGTGGTTAGTATTTGACGTGGTAATGGAATGGATTTGAGGTTTAAGATGTTCGAAATTGGGTGAGAATGCAATACTAGTGAGATAGTTGTATGGGGTAACTTATCAATAATGGGATTTATATCTGTTTATACTACCCAAATTTCATTACATGGTGATCATGACTTAGGGAGTTTTAGATAGTAACTATGCCTATTTAGGTTCTTCTTAGTAGTACTATTTTCTCACATGATAATTTGTCTGATTCTATCGCATGTTCCTGAGATACATTGGTTTTCCAACTGAGTATACATGTCTCCTCACCCTACACATATAAAACTATTTTCATGATTTTAGGAGGACTTGATGGAAAGTGCTATACCATAATAGTTCAAACCATTGGATAGGTACTGTGTCACTGATTTAACTTTTTCTTTTGTGTATTTTCATTGAGGAATTTATTTTATTTGTATCATTTTTACTTTTCACATGAATGTGTGATGGTTTTTTGGATTTATATTTTATAATATACATTGGATATATTGTGGATGATATTTTCAAAATCCTAATATTTTTTCTTATAAAGGTTAATGCCTCCAATGTTTTCATATTTGTGCACCCTTGTAGCTAGTTAGTAACCAATTTCCTACTAGAGGTGGGACTCAAAGGTCATTATATCTCTCCTATAATTTTAAAATATTTGGAGGGACAGGGTCATGATAGAATAGTATCAGAGATGAGGATTGAGAGGTAGGATGGTGTTTAGAGTATACACAAGTCATATTTCATGGGGTGGTATGGAAACGGTTCCAGTAAACCTTGGTAGAAGACATATTCCATGGAGACTAGCTTGGACAAATGATTTTAGGGCCCCCCATGATCCAGTGCAAGGGATCTCAGCTTATTGAATGTCAATGTGAGGTGGTCCTGATTGTAGGGTAGGGACCTAGGATAGGTAATGAATCATAATAACTTCTGTTATTATTTCAATAGGGTTGTTTTGGGATAGTTAAAATGAATAAATGGAAATAATTAATATAAAACCAAATAAAATCCATACTACTAGGTTCAGGAAATCATTATTTTTCTTTTAGACATGGATACTGGTTATCATCCTTATGTGGCTCAGGACGCTGAGGTTCATTAGGATGATCTGGTTGATCGACAGAGGGTTTATTCTGTTGAGGAGGATTATTAGAGGAATAAAAAATATCCTTCTTTCCAGTAACAGTCTTTTGGGATATACGAGGGTATTGTTTCATATGTGGAGAGAGAGAGCTATATGTAGCGTCTATTTATCATTTTTCAGTTGGATCTAGGCCCCGAAAGGGTATTTGTTAGGTCCATTAATTTAGATTCCCTGAGAGGGGGTGGGAATCAGGGTATGACAGATTAAAACAAATTCCCTTACTTATATTATTTCATTGTTAGACAATACTCCCTTCTCTCTCCTTCCTGTTACAGAGTATGAACAAATATTAAAGAAATCACCTGACAAGAAATTTTAGTTGGTTCACCCTCAAGGGTCTACATCCAAGAAGCATACACTACTGAAGTTTTGATGTATAAAATCCACCAAAAGCTCACAATTGTTTACAATATTGGGAGTAGACTCATTGTCCCTCCTAGTTTACAACCATTGACAATTTGAAAGCTCACTGCTCTCTCAACTGATGTGTTCCCACTACTTCTCCAGATGATCCACTCATAGTTTATTGACTAGTATGGCCCATAAATTTCACAAATGAATGAATCATCCACTGTATGTAGATGTTCTATTGATTTCCCACTTTTATCCACAGATAAATACAACTTTACCAAAGTATTACTAGGAAACTCCAAATCATTGGTGCAACCCTTATAGCATATTTCTTGATACTTTAATTTCTTGTGCATAAGATTCCAATTTTATCACGAAATACTACTTATTCTCAATCTAAATCTTACTCGTAACTCAAATCATAAACACAACATTCTTAGCTTGCGCACAACTCCAAATCATTCATGCAATTCCCTTTGATCAAAATTCATACACGAACGACAGATCCAATTATCTCTAAGTGTTGAGATTTATTCGAATGAGGGGGTCACCACTTTTTTATAGGCATATTCAAACATTGTGGGGAAGATTCACCGTTCCTCTCAAGATACTCTTTGAGTGCACAAAAACCCATTTGATGGCACATTGGGAGTGCAAGATTATTTCACGCAACCTCATCTTTTGTGCACTTCATGCCTTCAAAAAATTTTATGTTCTGGTCCCAAAATATGCCTAGAACAGATGTTTCAAAACCAACTTCAATATTTAATGAAAATTCATTTTAAAAAGTCTTTTTTCCACATTTTTTGATTTTGAGGCCCAAAAATTAGGCAAACACACGAAAACAACGTCACCTTTTATCTATTCTTTTCATACTGCATCCAAATCTTCCTTTCCTTTTCCATTGTTCATTCCCAACATAGAATGTCAACAATATCTTTAGAACTCCACCAATCACCATGGAAACCCTCTTCTTCAACAACCAAAATCACTTTGTCAACAAACACAAACACATAAATATTCATCAATGTTTCCCCGAGGGATTTATTCCCAACCGTATTGGGTTCCTTTAGAAGTGAGAGATATATGGGGAGTTATGTGTAAGTTGTGGATGTTGTATCTTAGAGTTTTGAAGGAGGATGATTTTCTGGGTTGAATTTTTGAATGAGTCTCATGAGAGACATGTTGAGGAGGCACTCCGTACTTCTATATTTTTTGTAATTTCTCCTTTTAAATTGAAAACATATCTGGAGGTTTGGAAGAAATAAGAGTTGATTGAGGAGATTCACTCACGCTAAGGTATAACGTAAGAGCGGAGCCAAAAGGGTTCTTCATGAGATATAGTTTTTTGTGGTAGATCTATGGTCCTAGGACCGCCTAGTGGTTCTCAAATATTAGTAGGGGTAGGATATATTCTATGAACTCCTCAACAGTAGTTTCCATTGAGACCATTTTAGTAGGAGAGGAAACATGATTTTTCCCCACCAAGGGGAGATGGAGTGGGTACAAGTCAACCTCATGATGTTCCTCATGATCATGGGTCTGAACCATATCATGTACATTGATTTTTTATTTGTATAAAGTCATAGGATATGAGTGTGGTCAGTTTCACAAAGTGAATGAAGTTGCTCTAGTGAGGCCAATGATTTTAAAAGGTACCATCATGTTGTTTAGTACCCCTATATATACATTGTTTGATTCAATAGATTTTTACTCCATAGTTTCACCTTATGTAGACCATGATATAGGAGCAGAAATAGATAGTATTAACATAACCCAGGTACTGAGAACGCCAATCGGAGGCCAGAAAGACTTGTTTGATTCATGTCGGGGGTGTAAGATGATGAATGGACAAAATCAGTCCCATGGGGATCTCTTTTATCTATGTATGCATCTATAACATGTCATTATTAGTATTAAATGGTTATATTCCCAATATTAAATTATCAATTTCTTCTATAGGAGGGTTGAGTATAGATGCTGATGGCCAACATGTGGTTTTCTTGGGTGAGTGGGTTTATCAGGTGGGTAGTTCGCATGTGGAGCCCCTTCGTTTCTTTTTGGATGATATGTCAGTGGAACAAGTTTATAATGAGATGTTAGAGGTTCTCATGGTCATTAGGGAGTTCCTCGATGTATTCCATAAGGAGGATGTGATGCTACCCCCTTGGCGTGATGTTGATTTTGGGATATACATGTATCTTGGTGATTCTACAATTATTGATGGATCATTATCGGATGACACCTACTGAGTTACAGAAGTTGTGGAATCAGATAAATGATATGTTGTAGATGGGTTTAGTCTGGACCTGTTTGTTGTAATGGGTTTCTCCAATGTTATTCTCCAAGATGGAGGATGGTGGTATGAGTTTTTTCATAGACAATTAGAGGTTGAATCAAGTGATTATTAAGAACTATTACCCTATTTAGAGGATATATGATCTTTTTAATCAACATAGATGATGATATATTGGTTTCTAAGATCATTCTATGGTCTATATATCAAAATTTGAAGGTGAAGGGGTGAAATATCTCGAAGAATGCATTTAGATATAGATACGAAAACATTGAGTTTGTAGTCATGCCATTCAATGTTACGAATACAGAAGTCATGTTCATGGGAATTATGAACTCTATGTTCTTTGAGTTTTTGTATCAATTCATCATTGTAATAATTGATGATATCTTAATATGATCGAAGTCAGAGGAGGATCACACTAAACATCTCAGAATATTCTAGCGGGTTCTTTGACTCCACCACATATATGTAATCATTTCCAATTTTTTTCACATGGAAGGTGGATTAACAAGGGGTTTGTGGTGTCTTAGTTTGGTGTGGTAACAGACCCTTTTAATTTTGATGTCATTGTTTCTTGGGAGCCACCATAGAACAGGGCATACGTTCGTATTTTCCTTGATCATGCGCACTGTTATCAGAGGTTTTAACCAACTTCCCTCGATTCACAACCTTTTTAATGGATTTAATTAGGAAAAACCAATATTTTTTATGTATTGATTAGTTCATAGATGTGTTTAGTTTTCAAAATGGGTGTTTTTTCAGTGACCCAGTGATCTGGTTTCTTGTGGAAGGGGTACTATTTTTGGTGTTTTGGAAATAATATTTTCTAGTTTAAATATTTGTGTTGATGCATATTTGTGGTGTGATATCTTATGGGTCCAATAAGTTATGTCCCCATGAGCCTAACTATTTCACCCATGATCTAGTTTTAGTAGTTACTATGTTCGTGATGAATTTGTGGTGTTATTATTTAATTGGGATGTGATTTTTGGTCTTCATGGATCACAAGATTTTGAGTTACATCTTTTTCCAGAATGATTTGAATATATGATAGCTGGGTTGGATTTGTTATATATCAGAGACATTGATATAAAGGTGATGTTCCATCATGTTTTCTATAGGGATTCTCTAGTTGGATGGTCGGAGGAAAGTTAGAATGGAATTTTTTTTCATGGGAATTTGTTTTTTCCGATTTTTATGCCTGAAGGAGTCCTTCGTGAGATTCATAGATCACCTATGGAGGTTCAACCAAGAGTTTACAAGATGTAATTGTGTATTAGGATATAATTTCAGTGGCTCAGGATGTATCGTATATTGGAAGTATTTGTGGAAAATTTCTTGGTTTTCAAGTAGGTAAAGGTTGAGCATCGTGTTCCTATTGGTATGTTAAATCTGTGGATGATCCTGAGTAGAATTGGATGAAATATTAATTGATATCATCATAGGGTTACCCATATCTAGAGGAGTATTTTATACCCTCTGGGTATTTTTGGATTGATTGACAAAATCATTCCACTTGTTATTGATTAAGGAGTCATACACAATGGACTCGTTTGATAAGTTGTACATGGATGAGGTGGTGTGGCTTCATGATATTTTGAGGTCCATTGACCTGTATCACAATGTGTAGTTTACCTCATGCCTATGGAGGGGATTGCATCACACTTTTGGAACTCAGTTAATCCTCATTACTTCATTCCTCCCTCAGAAAGATGAATAGATAGAAAAAACTATCTCGACATTAGAGTATAATTTGTAGGAGTGTGTCTTGAAATTTGGTGGATCTTGGGTGTGACACCTTCCTTTGGTCAATTTTTCATATAATAAAATCAATCACTCTTATATTGGCATATATAAATTTTAATCCTCTTATGAAAGTCTGTTTTGTTCACAGTTCTACTGGGTAAATGTTCGGGATGAAACTTTTCTAAGTCCTGATGTGGTGTAGATTACAAAAAAAGAAGGTTAAACTCATTAGATCAAAGATTAAAGTGACACGGGACTGGAAGAAGTCTTATGGCTATCATAGGAGGAGTCCCTCTAAGTTCATGTATGGGGAAGAAATATTCTTGAGGGGTTCCCCTTGATGTGGGAAGTAGATTATTGGCAGAGGGAGCAAGCTTTCTCTTATTTTTTGGGGCCCTATGAGGTGTTAAGTCATATAGGAAAGGTGGAATACCAGTTGGCATTGCCTCTACAGTTGGAGAGGATCCATAATGTCTTAAACATATATCAACTTCATCTGTATCTTCATGATGACTCCCATTTTATATACTAGGTGTATTTAGATATTGAGGATTTCTAGACATTTGTGGAGTGGCCAATAGAGATCCAATATCGTCAGCTGAAGGCACTACATGGGAAGACCATTCCGTTGGTTCATCTATTGTGGAGGCATGATGGCTATGAGTAAAGAATTTGGGATTGAGAGACATTTATTCGCTCCTAGTACCAAGATTTGCATTCAGTTTTTTCTTTTTTTAAATTATGTGATGTTTGAATCCTTCTTTTTTATGAGATGATATTTTTATCCTTGTTTATGATGGTTATGTTGTGATGTGTGATATGGTTATGACCTATATAAAAGTAGAGGACCTTATTCCTAATTGAATTTCATTAATTTAAATGTGATTAAATGTTTGAGGGAGAGTCATTTACACATAGAGTTGATAGTATCTTCAAATGGAGGATGGAATTCCTTGATGTTTGTGTTCTAAGTAGTGTGGTTCATTTTTTGTAGTCGTTGATGTTTTGGGATTCATGGGGGTTGATATAGTTTTAAAGTGGCTACATGGTAATGTGGTTTTCTGAGAGGTGGCAGCCTGTGGTTTTTCATGGTGTTTGTGGCCATTAGGGTTGGTGTGATTAGCAAGTGGTAGTGTTTGTGGTATGATGAGGTCCTTGAGAGGTTTCTCCTTGGTGTCTGTTCGGACCCCTTTTTTCCTTCATTGCTTGGTTTCTGATTATTTTGAGTTATAATAATTTGAGAGGAGTTTATGTAATGGTATGTTTCTTTTTTTTGTGATAAAATATTTGGTTTCAGTGTTGGAGGATCTCAAGGAAGGTTACATTAGTATTTTGTGGTAGTTGGAGGAACAACAGATGTGTTTTAGGAGTTACACGCCATCTAACTAGATTACACATTGTGAAAGTATGTTTCATTACAAGTTCATGGATGGTTCACAATGCGAAGACTTTTAGGATTTATTAAATAATATAAATAAATAGGAAACACATTTATCAGTGTAAACTAAACATGGGTCAACGGATGATGTGGAAGGGGATTATAGGTTTTGTAATACCTCGATCATGTGAAATATTTAAAAAACAATTCAAGACAAACCCCCAGTATTCTTCCATTCTCCATTTTTTCATCATTTTTAATGAAGACTATGTTCCCCAAGGTGTTCTTTGAGTCCTATTCATCATTCTTCAATCTATTGATTCTAGTGGATGTTCACTGGTTATCTGTGGTAGATCTATGGTAAGTTCTCCCCTTCCATGGTTGGGTTTCTTCCTTTCTTATTTTGAGGATTTGTTTCTATGGTGTTTATTTGGTCTAAGGTGTGTGTTGGGTTGAGTTTTATTGTCATAGGATTCAGGTTACGTCAATCTAGAATTCATCATTGTGTGAATTTTGTTTGAAGGCCTTATTCCTCTCAATGTGGTGTGAAAAGCCTCTATGAGGTAGAATTCACTTCGTTTCTCTTTGTTGTGCATCATGTAGGTGGGGTTTTACTTCTATTTATCTCTAGATTATGGTTGTGCAAGTATAAATCAAAGATAATGAATCAGTTAATTGAATAGAAATGGGAACATGGATTGATCGACATGTTTTTAAATCTTCATTAATGTTTTTGATAATTTTATTATATGGGAAAAATAACCCACTAAAAATTATGGTTTTTGGTGGATTCTTTTCACAGCATAAATATGCATATGTCGATTCATTCATGATATTTTTTTGTAACACAACAAAATGAAAATTGGCTAAACATGTATAATTGGCCAATGAATTGGTCACCCTAGGATTGGTTTCTATGATAATTCCCTAATTAAAATTAGTGGAATACGATAAATGTTCATGTGAACCTAAAATATGTTTTTGTGATTTGTTATGTGATTAGTTCTTGATTGTACAAGTTGGTGAAGTGGATGAAATTCTTTTGTAGACTGGGTTCATGATGTGTGTGGTTTTATAAAGTATCGAGGCTTAGAAACTAGTTGTTATATAATTTGTTGTTGAATGTGTATTTGAGTTGGGGGTTTATTTTTGATTGAATGGTTGTTTGGGAAGGATAGATTTGAAGTAAAAAAATTAGTTATTTTCGTTGTGTTTATCCAATAATAACATGCATAAATATTCACCATGTATCGATTGGTTGTGGAATGATGTTCCATTAATGTGAATCCACCTTAATTTATTAGGGAGTTTCACACTCAAAAATTATTGTCATTGTGTTTCTTATTGTGTTTCAAGATTAATAGTTTCATAAGTACTGAGGAAACAAATAAATAATTGTTTAATGAAGTTGTAATGGCACTTTTGGTATTGGATAATGAAATTTAAATTATTAAGGGATAAATAAATTGTTGTGTCTGTGGTAAAATGTGGTTGATGCAATATAATGAAACAAATAGGTTGATTAAATGAAATTGGTGGGCAATGTGAAATGTGTTTGTGGCTTGTTGTGTGGAATTTTTCATTTAGAGGTGGCATCAAAGGTGATCGCGTGTGAGTCATCGGTCTGTCAATGAACCCATAGGTAGGGCTTGGGTGTTTGGAATTATATATGTATATACTAGTGTTTTCCTTGGGATTAATATACAAGACACACCCTAGTTGATCACCTTAAATAGATCATACCCATCATCATATAAGAGTGTGACTTCCCCAATATGTGATGAAGAGTATAAATGGATGGGTACCCACTCTTTTCTTCTCTCTCATCTAGGTGAGGTATGTATGTAACATGATGTAATGGTTGAAGGTCTATTAGTGTCTTATATGGGGGTTAGGATGGCCTGTGTATATCTGGGTGCGATGTGATGGCCCAGGTGTTTCTGGGTGATTTGGTATGTGCATTCCCATGTGTCTTGATAATGAGAAGTTGTGTTCCTTCACAGGTGCCTTCAAGACAAGATGTAATGTTTTGTGAGGTCAAGGTTTGTGTTGGAAGGATGTATTGTGAGGCCTAGGTTTTTGTAGGTGGGATGTTTTTGTGATGACAAGGTGTTTATGGGAGACATGTGTTGTTGTAAAGACATGGAAATTCTATAGAATTTTTTTTATTCTGTTCTTAAATACATGGGAATTTTATGAGTCCGCAAAAATTGACAGCACATGATTTTGAGGCCCGGTGTGCCCGAAATCAATTTCTGAAGTTTTTTTCAGGTACGTTTAATAAATGTACGATCATGTTGCTATAAAATTTGAACCATTACTCAGAATTGAAATCTTAGGGGACTGTCAAACTCGAAGCGTCGATCATGTTGCTTGCCTTTGGAGTCAGAATATTGAAATTATCCTATGTTGAATTTTTGGTATTTTTCTGAGAACTTCCAATTTTTTATGAATAGTGAAAAATACTTAAAAACAGATTTTTTAATCAAAATAATTTATATTGATAAATTATACTATTGAGTGGTTTTAAAGTTTAATTAGAATATATTGTTTCCATTTTATCCCATGGTGGTCATTAGAATTAATTTCACTTTGAAATTGGACATAAACAATTGTCAATCTTTTGATATATATTGTTTCTAAAAAACACGCTATTTGTTGTGACAGTGGGAAGTAATTATAAAATTAATTAATGAAAAATATATGTTTGGAATTTTTTAAAATAGATATCATTTTTTAATTCAGAATATCAATTATAGATTAGGGAGAAATGTTGGCATTGTTCTGAAAAACATCAATTTTTTAGGAATAGTGAAACCACTAAGTGGTAGTTAAAAAACTGATTTTTCGTTTAAATGAAACATTACCACTTCTGTGATTTGATTTCCAAAATTCCGACATACATGGTTGTCATTAGGAAGTAAAATTTGGTTCAATGGGATTAAAATAATTTTGGGTGAATAGTAACTTTTAAGTTTAATTAATCGCGATTAAAGGTAATTAGTGAAATTTAAGGTAAAAATGATATTATAAAAATATGAAAATACCTTTACACTTGTCCTACCCCTATTGGATAAGTCATAGACGACCAAGAAAATCCATGGGTCAACTTGGGGACCCCATGGAGCCACTTTGGTAGGAAAATGACATTAAAAACTTTTTATTTAATGTTAAAATAAAAATGTCACGAAAATGATTTTGTTTACTAAAACATTTTTTAAATGGGGTTATACAAGTAAATTTTTTTACTATAAATATTAATTAGAAATATAAAAATATTTCCTAAATAATGATATTTATTTATAATTTTTAGAATTAAATACATTAAATTATTTATGACACCATGATGATGCAGCGATTACCTCATTAATTAACGATTTAAATAAAAGGAAAAGATAATGTAAAATATAAGACTTAAACTTGTAAAAAACAAATTGGATGAGTATATTTCTGACCCTTATCACCTTATCCTCGAAATATATAAGTGTGGGACATTTAAAATCCGAAACTCATTATATAATAAAGTAACATTTCATGACTTTCCAAGATTACCCCTCCTCTCCTCTTATAAAAGGCCCCCACCACTACCACCTTATTCACACCTTCAAACCATTTTGGCTCATCCAACCTCTGCCCAAATACTCTCTCAACTTCCCTCTCTTACTCCTATAAACCTCACTTTGGGAAGAATTCTTCCCAAGGAATCCTTTGGCTCAAATCAAAAAAGAGTTACCCGATTTTAAGGTAATGTCTTCTCTTGTGTTCTTTTGTTTTATTTTTCTTCTCCAACATCCTATAATATTTTTATTACTTTATAACAAAATCAGTATCCTAAATATACTTGAATTTTTTTATGAGAAGGATTTTATTTACACTTACACACACCTTCGTCTAATGGTTAAAGAACATACTGTTTCTGTGGTTGACAAATTTCTGCCTCACGAAACGATGATTGTTCAATCTTCTTTTAACACCTCTCATGGTGGACATTATGATGAAACTATTTTTTTATATGATATATATTATGTTTTTGTTTTCCTTATGATTCTGTATTTTTCATTTATGGCATACCTTTATGATTTCCATTATGGGTAAACGCGATAATTTCATTTTAGGAAGTGCGGACTACCGCCCCCTCAAAGTGATTTGAATCATTAAATTCCATATGTGGGATGTATAAAGGATGGAGTAAATGATATTATACATGATATTATACTGGAATTATAGTATAACTTTATATAATTATAATTTCATTCCATTAAATATGAAATAAAAATGAAAGTAGCCTTCATGCGTACGTACGGCTCACCGTCTCCATGAACGGTGCATTTCATTTCTTACCTCTAAATGTTATGTAATATTATAAATGAATGTATATACTGGATATATATGATATATATGATATCTAAATCATGAATATAATTCTGGAGATAATGGATATTCTACCACATAAACAACTTATAATTATAAGAAGTTTATTGTTGACTCAAGTACCAAAGATCGACAAAACGACCGTTATTAACTTAAATGACTACATAATTTTCGTAGAATTGTAATGAGTGATATAAAAGGGATAATGAACTTGAAAAATGTTATTAAGAAAGTAGATATTAACTCTAGTTTATTATTCAGGAGGTTAAAGAACGGTTGAGTCAAGTCAGACACAAGGTAAGGGAACTTCTTAACCCAATTTTCATTGGGTTAATCTCATACTTTAAAATTATGTCATGATATTATTATGTCCTATATTGTATTTTTACTTTCTTTATGTGTACCTATAGTGAATACACATAATAGATCTATTTTATTTAAAAAATGATCTTTTTAAGGGACTTCGTCTCAATAACCATTCATTGAGGCATATTTTGTTTTATACACAAATTTCTTTTATACGGTGTATAAACCCCTTTGAGTTTTATGTTTATTCAAAAGGAATATTTTTATAAGAAGTGTTTTACTGAACGACAAAAAGGAATGTTTTTCTTGTCGTATGTATGCGGCGACAACGACTTTCCGCCGCCGTGACCATTATTTGAGTTTTGGCTTCCTCTACAAGTCATAACATTTTTTAAATGGAAAATAAATACCAAGTTGTAATGTTCTTTTATTTTTGGTTTTGAAAATGGTTTTGATAAGGTTTTTTATTATGTCAATGTGTTGTATTGATATCTTGTGATTGAAATGTGGAAATTTTATGTTTCCTTTATGCATGTTTTATGTGATACGATTATGTTATGGTTTATGATATGTTTAAACCTATTCATATGAGGAATGCATTGGACTTAATAAGTGACGGGTGGAACCCACTATAGCTCCTCGATGCATCGGTAGGTCTCATGAGACAAACTTGTGTCTTGGCACGAGGCCTTAACAAAATCTTATTTTTAGTCTTGGCACAAGGCCTTGGCTACGTGGTTATGATAGTCTGTCATTATGCATTCCATCATTATGAAAGTGGTTATTGATATTGCATGTGATTATTCTACTAGTAGAATTTCCATGTGAATAAGTAAATGTAATTATTTCATTTTATTTTTGCCATATTATGCTGAAGTTAAAGTTTAAAAGGCTTTTGTTTTAGTTATACATTGCCTTAAATGTTAATTCTTAATTATGAAAGCTTCCGCTATATTTTTATCCTTACTGAGCATCTGAGCTCACCCCTTTCATTGTTTTAATTATTCCAGGATGTGAAGAAGTATTTTAGGAATGACCTGCAGGGATAGTCTGAAGGGGATATGAGTGTGGAAAATGGAGACTATGTTATTTTAGTTTCTCAATTTATGATGTAATGTAACATTTATGAATGTATCTAGTGTTTCCATGGCTATTAAACTAATCAGTCTTTCGAGACTTGATCTTTTGTGATCATTTCAATGTTACGCAATAATGCACCGACTCTAGGTAACTGGGGTCGGGGCGTTACACTCTCGGCCTGCCCTGCCGCCTCCCATCCGCCCCTGGCCTGCACCTCATCAGCCGGACTGGCCACCTCCTGGCCTACCTGGTCGCCTCCCGGCCTGCCCGGCCACATCTCGGCCACCTGCCAGCCTTCTCGGCCACCTCCCGTGCACCCAGTCGAACTGCGCGTCCCGCGCACCCCGCGCCCCCACTGTCCAAACTCTCCTCGGCCAACCAGGACAAGTCACCCGAGCCGCACCCCTCATGGCACAGGCCGAGATTGCTTTCCTGGCCCCTCACGGCTCCTCCAGGATGAACCTCCCTTACACTGACCCGCAACCGGTCCGCGCCCTCTAGACCGGTCCACACCCTAGCGACTATTTTGCACCCTCGCGACTAGCCCGCACCCTCACGCTACTCGCGGCCTTCATGGCTCACTAGGTCGGGCTCAGCGGGTCAGGCCGAACACAACGGGTCGGCCTAGACTATGTCGGACTGGGTCGGACCGGACCCGGGCCCACTACGACCCCCTTTACTTTCTTTTGGCCATATCATTGGCACCAGACGTCCGTTTGAAGAATTGTCAGCGGCAGTGGTAATCATCAAGCATGATGGTCCCTTTGAGTATACCCCACTAGAGTTTGGGGTATAGTTGAGTTATGGTCCGGTTGGATCGTGCATGAATCCAACCGGCCCCCCAGAACTAAAAGGCTAATAACTCACAGACCGGGCGTCCAATTGATGCACTGTTTGTTGCGTTGCGAACCCTATGACATGGCGGACCTTCATGATATTTATTCATGGGAATACATGGAAGTTGATGTATCAACACTTGTCTTGAGGAGCGGACCCTCTCAGAATCAAGCATGCTTTGTGCGGAAACCATGTGGCTGGCTGCACTCTGATTAGTATTCCTTGATCTAGTGTGGGTTCGAAAACTATGAATACTGTTCCTAGATCCTGTGTGGGATCGACAGCTCTGAATACTATTCCTGGATCATGTGTGGGTTTGAGAGCTCTAACTACTATTCCTAGATCCTGTGTGGGTTCGACAGCTCTGACTACAATTCCTGGATCCTGTGTGGGTTCGACAGCTCTGGCTACTGTTCCCAGATCTTGTCTGGGATGAACATCTCTGACTACTGTTCCGAGATCTTATGTGGGTTTGCCAGCTCTAAATATTGTACCTAGATCCTGTGTGGGTTTGACAGTTCTAATTTCTGTACCAGGATCCTACGTGGGTTCGGTAGAATAGATGATTTAGTGTCTACATCTAATCATCTCTAACTCTCAACAAAAGTTGTATACTTGTGTGAGCTGAGTTAGTAACATTTTTTTCCACATGATTGAGATGGATTACTTGATAACTTATTATATGTATGGGGATATACATAAGTGGGGTTATCTATTGATTTCATACTTTGTGATTTTTCCTTGTTGGATTTTGTGAGACCTTGAGGGTCTTGGGGTCCCTACTGAGTATCATTATACTCACCCCTGCATGGGATATTCCCCCACCTTGTTGTGTTGGTTGCAGATGACGGAGAGTGTTGACCGAGGCTGAGAGTATTTGGATTGGACGGTACCTGGAGGTGGACCTCACGAAGAGTCGGTACCCGGAGGAGACTGACGGATGTGGATTGCTGTGGAGGCTATCTGTACCTAGCCTTCAGGTAGGAATCCCAGTGGATGACCCATCAAATATTTTTCTTTCTTCAGTTGTACTTTCTGTTCCTTTTACTTTATATTTGGGCTTGTATTTCCGGCCCCTTTACGTTTTAGTAATCTCTTGTTATACGATTTAACTTAGTGTTTTGTATTCATTTGTGTGCTCTGTTGTGTGTGTTTACAGTTATAAATCTACTGCCTTCTAAAATTTAGGGAATAACTCTTTTGGTGCTAGTCACCAGCCCCTGTCCAATGGATGGCGGGCTTGGGGTAGTCATGGAACGGGCCATGGGGGATGGTTCATGACAAATTGGTATCAGAGGATTCAGATCTACCGCAGAACTTAGGACTCTGATCTTTCTTGTCAATAGCAACAGGTTTCTAAGTGTATTGACTGTGGTTATTAGTTTAGGTAATCCAGTGTTGGTGCGGTGGCCGACGTATCCATACACCAGGAACCTGACTTCTGATTTCTAACTTAGTGCATGAAAACACTGATTGTTTCTGTGTTTTCAAGAGTTTTCTTTGTGAATTATTTTATTCATATAACCAGGTATAACTTTTAGACCGTGGCACACCTGTTTCTTTTCAAGATTCCTCCTCGCATACATCCAGCTATGATTCTGATAGTTGTATGCACATATAGCTCACCGAGCGATGAGGCCTTGATGGAGGGACCTTTTCTAGCGGAGGCACCAGTGGTACCACTCTCCATTGGGCCACCGATGCCACAAGCCCCCGCAGCATAGAGTGCACGCTGCCTCAGCACGTTGCACGAGTTCCAGCGCCTGAGGCCGCCCATGTTCAGGGGAGAGATAGACCTGCAGGCAGCTGAGGATTTGCTGGAGGCTATGGTTAGAGTCTTTAGACTGGTAGGGACACCAGCTATCCATATGGTGATCATGGCCCCAATTCTCCTTTAGGAAGTAGTAGTAAGATGGTGTTTCTTGATGCTCCAGGTGCATGAAGAGGCAAGACTTCTTTGGGAAGGCATGAAGACCTTGTTTCAGGCGGAGATTGTCCTAGCCACGCTATGTGTTGTGCATATACAGAAGCTACATCATCTACAGCAGGGTAGCATGATGGTGGCACAGTACTTAGTGAGGTTTACCGACCTCTCATGCTACTCCATAGATATGGGGCGGGATGCATTTTTCAGGGCTCGAACCTTCGAGCAGGGACTCAGATGGGAGATCAAAGCTCCGATGACCTCACTCAGCATCCCGACGCAGGTGGGGTGCTATAGAGAGCCATCCTAGTGGATAGTTTCTATGTTGAGTAGTCTACCTCAACGAGATCCACTACCAGTCGATGCGAAGCAGAGTCTTCTACATCTGGCAGCAGACAGATGTCAGAAAGTTCCAAGAGGACCAGACCCATAGGTGTATGACCGCATGACTAAGGATCGGTTGTGCGGGGCACTGGAGAAAGAGCCATACATGCCAGTAGTGGGTAGTGTTACTCATGTAGTGGGTAGGGTCACAAGGCTCATGACTGTCCGACACTCCGTTTGGATGATCAGCAGATAGTCGATGGACCACCCAAGTAGAGACAAAGATTCGATCGACGCGGTCCAAAAGGAGCAGGCGGACGTGGCAGAGGAGATGGTCGTACAGCTGGCGGTGAGCAATGTTCCCAAGTGTTACCGCTACCACCCCCAATAGGTCCACCCCGACCGTAGGGAGTAGGTGGATGTGGGAGAGCTCAGCTCCAGGCAGCTGAGGCTTACGATCATGGCACTCCAAAGATGATTCATGCTACGATATGTGTCTACTCAATCTTAGTTGTAGTTCTTATAAACACAGTTGTCAGTCACTCTTTTATTTCCACTGCCATTGTTCAGAGCTCAAAGATTTTTATGGATCCGTTGTCTCGATCCTTATGGATAGAGACATCTAGGGGAGCTGATTTGATTATTATGCAATAGTGTCGGCAGTGTGAGCTCACTCTAGGAGGTGAGAGCTTCAGCGGGGATCTCCTAGTAACGACGTCGAGGCCTTACGACGTCATCTTGGGTATGGGCTGGTTATCTACAGTCCATGATCAGATAGACTGTATTAGGAGAAAAGTGTGGTGTCTCTATATGGATGGGACCAGGTTTACCTTTACCGTCGAGAATGGAGCCTTTTCCGCATTGGAAAGACTTACTTGGAGGAGGGTTCTGCCGAGCACACATCAGTTGGCCGGCCATACCCTCAGAGTAGTTGATGTAAAGGGTCCGAGCTATCCTGTATTGGTGGACCAGTACGCGGATGTTTACCCTGATGATGTCCCAAGTTTACCTACTCACAAATAGGTGGACTTGTACATTGAACTGTACCACTGGACGACACTGATATCTACACAAGCGTATCGGATGGCTCCCACGGAGCTTCGCGCGCTGCGGGTACAGCTAGAGAACTTGCAGGGGAATGGATTCATCTGGCCCAATGTTTCTCCCTGGGCATCCCCGATTTTGTTCACTAAGAAGGAGGATGTGAGCTTGAGGCATTATGTCGACTACCATCCCCTAAACTAGGTGACCGTGAAGAACAAGTACCCACTCCTGTGGATTGATGACCTCTTTGATCAGTTGAAGGAAGCATGGTGGTTCTCGAAGATAGATCATAGATCGAGCTATCACCAGCTCAAATTTTGAGACAATGATGTGTTGAAGATGGCCTTTAATTGTCAGTACAACCACTACGAGTTTTTGGTTATGCCTTTAGTAGTAACCAATGCTCCAGCAGTGTTCATGGGACTCATGACCATGATTTCCGGCCATACCTCGATCACTTTGTCATGGTCATTATCAATGACATTCTTAACAACTTGACTACTGAGGAGGAGCATGCCTACCATTTGCAGGTAGTACTGGACACACTCTGAGAGCACCAGGTTTATGGTAAGCTCTCAATGTGCGAGTTTTGGATCCGAGAGGTTCACTTCCTGGGACATTTCATCTCAGAGGCAAGAGCTGTACTAAAATCAGCGAAGATTGAGGTAGCACATTCTTGGGAGACCCCCAAGAGTGTGACAGAGGTATAGAGTTTCCTGGTTTTGGATGGATAATATCTAAGATTCATGCCAAATTTCTCTAGAGTTGGAGAACTACTATCAGCCTTGATGAAGAAGGGGAACCCATTGTGTGGTCTGAGAGATGCCAATAGAGCTTTCAAGAGCTGAGGCAGAGGCTTACCAGTACCCCCATCTTTTGGAATGCAGAGGTGGGTGTAGGGTACGTAGTTTACTGCGATGCATCAGGGACCAGACTCGGATGTGTCCTGATGCAAGAGAGAGTAGTGATCTCTTACGGTTCTTGTCATCTAAGACATCATGAGTAGAACTACATAACCTTGACCTAGAGTTGGCAGAAGTTTTCTTTGCCTTGAAGATGTGGTGACACTATCTGATGGGTGAGTGTTTTACCGTGTACTCTGATCACAAGAGTCTCAGGTATATCTTCTCTCAGAAGGACCTAAACCTGAGACAACGACATTAGCATGAGTTCCTCCAGGACTATGACTTTGAGATAGTCTATACTCCTAGGAAGGGGAACATTATTGCAGATGCACTCAGTAGAAGATCTAGTATACAGCTACTGGGCGAGGTGATAGAGAAGTTGGATACTTTACAAATATCCTTTGTGGATAGAGATGGAGCATCCTTTCTTCAGCCTCTTACAGTTACTCCACCACTTCTTCAGTGAGACGGGGAGACATAGCATGGGGACACTGACAGTGAGACATGACGTGCTCAGATATCCACAGGGAAGGCACCTAATAGAGTTTCTGATGGTGGGAAGCATGTCATCCTCTTCAGAGAACGTACCATGGGACCAGTGTGACTTCAAGAGGATGTGTTGAGTGAGTTCCACACATCCCCTCTAGTAGTACATCCAGGAGTGGTGAAGATGTACCATTCGATGACAACACTAGTGGAAAGGTATGAAGATGGCAGCAGCGGAGTTTGTCTCTCAATGCCTCACATGTCATGAAGTGAAGGAAGAGCACCAGGTACCAGCATGTTTGGTTCAGACTTTAGAGGTCCTAGAGTGGATATGGGATGGCATATCCATGGACTTCATGATAGGACTTCCATGTACATCCAGGGTTCATTACTCGATTTGGGTGATCATTGACGGACTCACCATGTGATCCCACTTCCTACCAATCATAGAATAGGGTTCAGTAGAGAGCTTGGGATGCCTCTACGTGTAAAATATTGTGCATCTATATAGAGTACCTTCTTCTATTATCTTTGATCATGATGCACGATTTAATTCCCAGGTTTGGAAGGGGTTCAGGAGGCTTTCGGGACGCAGCTTTGTCTCAGCACCACCTTCCATCCTCCAAAGGATGGCCATACTGAGCAGACCATTCAGACCCTCGATGACATGCTCTGTTCTTGTGTCTCGACTTCAATCACATCTTGGAGGATCACTTAACTTTGGAATAGTTTTCATACAACAACTGTTATCACACCACCATAGGCATGGCACCTTTTGAGGCATTATATGGGTGACCTTGCAGATCACCCTTGGGCTAGACTAACCCAGGGGAGTCATTAGTGGTGGGACCATAGGTGGGATGAGCTACCACAGAGAAGGTACAGATCATCCAGGAGCGGATGAAGACTTCTCATAGCAGGAAAAAGTCATATGATGACAGGAGATGGAGACCACTGCAGTTTGAGGATGGGGACCATGTCGTTCTACGGGTCTCACCTTGATGGGGTCTACGAATATTTGGCTGAGGGAGCATGTTATCTCCAAGATTCATTAGATCATTCCAGGTTCTCAGTAGACTTTCAAAGGTGGCATACCTCTTAGATCTTCCACCTTAGTTGCACCGAGTGCATGACGTATTTCAAGTATCCCTGGTGAGGAAATATGTGAACGACCATTCCCACATCATCGACCATGGAGAGATGGACATAAATGATGGGGTGACTTTTATGGAGGTTCAAGTGGAGATTGAGGATTGACAAGATCGGGTCCTATGTGGACGGTCCATACCTGTGTTGCACGTTCACTGGCAGCACGGGAACCTCCAAGAGAGCACTTGGGAGCATGAAGCTCAGATGCGTGCTCAGTACCCTCACTTACTCCCTTAGATCAAGTTGTAGCTTATGTGGACGTAAAGCCCTAAGTTGGGGAGAATATAATAACCCGGAATTTCTGTGGAATTTTCTTTTCATAAATACGTGGGAATTTTACGAGTTTGCGAAAATTGACAGCATGTGATTAAAAAGCCTGGTATGCCTGGAATCAATTTCTGAAGTTTTTTAGAGTATATTCAGTAAACATAAAATCATGTTTTTATAACTTTTGAACTGGTTCTCATTATTTAAATCTAATGGCACCGTTGAACTCCCAGCGCTGATATTCGCTTAAGAATACTTTCACCTCGATGATAGATGGTTGGAAATAAAAGATAGTTTTTGGGTTTCTCGTGAAATAATTAAATAAAAATAAATTTGTAGCTTTATTTTTATTTTTTTGGATGAATCCTTCATGTGGAAGATGTAGGTGGGGACCACCACATCTTAACCTCACAAGAGAGGTTAAGGGGGTGGGCCCACCTGAACCTAACCTTCTCTTCATGATAAATATGGTGGGGACCACCAGAGGTTAAAACCTTTTGAACTCCCCATTAAGTGGAGAGAAACCTCCTTAGCTCCCCACTTAATGGTGCCACCCCCTCAACCATAATGGATCCAACACACAAGCATTTATGGTGCCAAATTCTTCACATTAATTTCGTGCCAACCTCTTGGATTAATTAATTGGACCTAAACTAATTAATTAAACCATTTGAATTTTGTGGAAATAACTAAATAATAGATAAACTCAATATATTATTTTGGATGGAATTTGTCCTTTAGGTGGATTATTGGGGAGAGGAGAGCTTGGGAGAAATAGATTTCTCCAACGAAGAACCTCATCTCCCAACGATGAACGAAGAACGCGTTCATTCAATGAAGAACGCCGGCAACGATCTCCTTCGATCTTCTTTCCAGAACTCCTACTGATGTGGAACATCTTACACAACCGACGTGCAAGCTCGGGATTGGAAGTGTGCGGCGGACATGACTAATGAAGAGAACTCCGTCTTCTTCCTGCGTCTTCATAGTTGAACAATGAACAAAGGTAGGGGTTAATTTCATTTCAGTTCCACATTCTTCCTTTCTATCAAAACAAAGAAATGGGATGCTTTATTTTTGTGGGTGGATTGTTCTGGTTCGTTCTAAAGGACTGATTTCTATCACCTTAAACGTGGAGGGTGCAGGCCAAACTAACATGGCATGACACCCTCTGTCGATCTCTTTTCTGATATCCTTCGGTATGGCGACGAAGAAACGAGGTGACGAAGGTGGAAAAGACAAAGGCCATGCTACCTACAGCCTCCATTACTCGGGCTGCCCTTGCGACGTCCCGCACTGCCACAGGCCAAACCGGCCCTGGAAAGCCCCCGACGGCCGCACTGCTCGCCGCGCCCAGCCACTACCCTGAGCCGGACAGCGCCTCGCGGCCTTCTCGGGCAGGCCCGAACACCACTCGGCCGCCCGCCCTCCTACCCGGCCCCCTCCCTGCCACTTGTCAGCCTGACCCGCCACATCCCGGTCTGCCCGACCGCCTCCTGGCTGCCCACCGACCTGTCCGGCCGTCTCTCGTACACCCGGCCGAACAGCACATCTCGTGCACCCCATGACGCCGCTAGCCAAACTGGCCTCAGCCATCCAGGTCGAGCAGCCTGATCCACGCCCATCGCGACACTAGATGAATAGACCTCAACCATCTAGGTCAAGCCACTGAGTCGCGACCCATGCGTGCCTGGCCGAGCTGGCCTTCCGCAACCCTCGCGGTGCCTTCGGGCCGAACTGCCCTTACACTGACCTGCGTCCAGTCCGCACCCTTGCAACTAGTCCGCGAACTCGCGCTACTCGTGGCCTTTGCGGCCTTCTGGTCCGGGCTCAGCAGATCAGGCCGAACCCAACGGGTCGGCCTCAACTATGTCGTTTCGGGTCAGATCGGACTGGTTTGGGTCAGATCGGACCCGGGCCCACTACGACCCCCTTTACATTCTTTTGGCTATATCATTAGCACCAGACTTCCATTTTAAAAACCATCAATGGTGATGGTAATCGTGGAGAATGAAATTCCATTTGAGTATACCCCACTGGAGATCGGGGTATAGTTGAGTTACGGTCAGGTTGGATTGTGCACGAATCAAATAGGGCCCCCATGAATTAAAGGCTAACAATTCACAGACCGGGTGTCTAATTGATGTGATGTCTATTGCGTTGAGACCCCTATGACGTGGTGACCTTTGTGATTTTTCTTCATGGGAATATGTGGGAGTTGTTGTATCAACACTTGGCTTGAGGAGCGGACCCTCCCAGAATCAAGAGTGCTTTGTGCAGAAACCCTGTGGTTGGATGCTCTCTGACTACTATTCCGAGATCTTGTGTGGGTTCGATAGCTCCGACTACTGTTCCTGGATCCTGTGTGGCTTCGAAAGCTCTAAATACTGTTCCTCGGTCATATGTGGGTTTGACAGCTCTGACTACTATTCTTGGATCCTATGTGGTTTCGATAGCTCTGAAAACTATTCCTGGATCCTGTGTGGGCTCGACAGCTCTGACGACTGTTCCTGGATCCTGTGTGGGTTTGACAGCTCTGACTATTGTTCCTAGATCCTATGTGGGTTCTAGAGCTCTGAATATTGTTCCTGGATCCTATGTGGGTTCGACAGATCTATTTTCTGTACCGGGATCCTATGTCGGTTCGACAGAATAGATGATTTAGTGACTACATCTAATCATCTCTAACACTCAACAAAAGTTGTAAACCTATGTGAGCTGAGTTGGTAACTTTTGTGTTTTCCTCATGATTGAGATGGATTACTTGATATCATAGGTATATGTATGGGCATATACCTAAGTGGGTTTATCTGTGGATTACATATGTTGTGATTTATCTTTGTTGGATTTTATGAGACCTTGATGGTCTCAGCGTCCCTATTGAGTGTTGTTATACTCACCCTGGCACGGGTTATGCCCACACCTCATTGTGTTTGTTGAAAATGACTGATAGCATTGACTGAGGCTGAGATTATTAGGACTGGATGGTACGCAGAGGTGGACCTTCTGACGAGTCGGAACCTGGAGGAGAATGACAGATGTGGAGTGCTGAGCAGGCTATCTGTACCAACCATTCAGGTAGGAATCCCGATGGATGACCCAACTGCTGTTTTTATTTATTTAGTTGTACTTTCATTTCCTTGTACTTTACAGTTGGGCTTGTATTTATGGTCCCGTTACATTTTAGTACTCTCTTGTTATACAGTTTTACTTAGTGTTTTGTATCTAGTTGTGTGATCTGTTGTGTGTGTTTATAGTTATAAAGGCAATTCCTTCCCATATTTAGGAAATTATTCCTTTGGTGCTAGTCGCCAGCCCCTGGCCTATGGAAGGCGGGCTTTGGGTAGTCACAGCACGGGCCCCGGGGGATGGGTCTTGATAGTTGTGAAGAACATGTGAGTGTGGACAGGATGTGTTGTGAGGACAAGGTGTGTGTAGGCATGATGTGATACTATATACAGATGGTATTTGAGTGATATGGTGTTTAACTTTTGGAAGGAGTGGAAAACTAGTGGGAAATTGGTGTGGGTACCCAATCATCGATGTGATTTATCTGATATTATATTATCTATAATTTTTTACTTGATGACTGTTCCTTGGTGTGGTTGGTGTGGTTGGTGTGGTTTGAATAACATTTTTTGTGCTTCTTGGTTATGTTGTTTTCGCATATGAAAATTTGTATGCTTCTCTCACATGTGCATGAGAGTCTTTGATTTTCTTATTGAGTATATTTGTAAACGCACCCTATGTATTTAAAACTATTTTAGGGTTTCAAGTGTATTTCACGGACTATGTTGGACTATATTGGCTTGGACCCTTGGATAACAATTTTTGTCACTACCTTAGCTTTCCTTTAGGGTATTTTCATGGGATACTTTGTTGTAGTTATATCATTTTTACCTTTTTCATTCATGTGGGATGGTGTTGGGATCTCTCTTTTATACTATACCTTGGAGTTGTTGTCGATGATTCATTATATCGCCCAATCATTTTTCTTATAAAGGTTAATGCCTCGAATATTGTGAGTTTTGTACACCCATGGTGCTAGTTTCAATCACATGTCATACTTGGGTAGGATTATAGGGTCATTATCTCTCTCCCCACATTTTTTTTTCTCTGTAGGGAGGGTTTCAAGACAATACCAATACAAAATATTATTTTTCTCATATTTGGGAATAGTTTAAGGGTTACATTCCCATAATGAAACATTTCCATTATATCACCTTTCTTGGTCATCAGTGGATTTTGACATATTTTTGAAATTCATAAAGGAAAAATCATCAAAAAATATGTAAAAAAATCATGATTCATATGATAAAATTCTTGAACATAAATACATTAATACCTCATAAATTCCACCATTTCATTATGACATTTACATAGATTAATTATTTTATTCCTTAATACATTAGTCCTAAAATAATATATATATATGAATCATGTCTACTCTATTTATTCATGAATATAAACAATTCTATTATAAAATAATACACATTTCATATGAAACTTGTGGTCACTTTATGATCAGCAGCAAGACCATTACAATAATAACCTTGTATATTTAATTTATTAGACTTTCTCTTATGAAAAAGTTTGGAATAATGCCCATACATTCCATATTTGAATAATTCTATAGTTGATGATATCTTAGTAAGTCCATTATTATAATACATTTCCTTAACTTTACTTTTCATTTTCCCTTTTAAGTTGAGGTGTTTCATTCTAGTCAAAATATTTCCATGTTCCGCTCAGAGATCCCCTTGTAGTGTCCATAAATGGATGTTGTTTCATTGAAACCTCTCAATGAATACATTAAAAAAATTATATTCCATTTTCTTGAACATTAAATCATTCTTAGAAATATCCTTATATTCATACCTAGACATATCCTTAGAAATGTTTCTAGGGGTCTCACTAAAAATTTCTCATGACAGTTTCAAAATGTTAACAAAACCTTTTGTTTGACACTAAATATAGAGACCTTGAGCAAATGTACAAGGATATTAAATAAATTTAGATTAATATTCATCACATTAGAATAGTACATTCTTGAGGACTATAATAGTTTAGTGTATATAGAATAATGGAACAAAAAATCCTCTATCTTGGTAAAGGATCATTAAAATCTCCCATAAAGATCATCCCCTTTAATAATCCTACATTAAATCATTCTCCATGACCCAGAGAAAGGAATATAAGAACTGGTGGTCTTAGATTCTACGTAAGGGTGTACAAATTAGAATACGTGATTACAAAATGAACACAAGAGGGTGAGAACATAAACATAAAATTAGTCATATCAAATATCATATTCATTATTCATGGAATAAAAAATGGTGTATCAAAAGATATGAATTATAAATGAATTCACTGAATAATCCCAAACAACATAACATTGGAATAAAAAATGGAATTACAGAAGATACATAAACATATAAAATAATTTCCATAGTAGTCATGGATTGATTAAAAATCCATATTAGATGAATGTGTTCACTCACCAAACTATCTTAGTAGTAATGGATCACTCCCAATACCATCATAGAGGAAACAATCATTTAATAAATCGGGTTCACTCTCCATTTTCCTTGTATTACTGAACAAGGTTTACATACTATTCTAGGACCATTTTACTAAACAATGATCACTTTCCATTCCAACCCTATATTATTGAACCAATTTCATATCCCATTTCATCCCAATATTAATTAACCGAGTTCAATTCATGTTCTATCACAATCATACTAAATTTAGTTCACTCCTCATCCCACTGATGTCAATATCATGAGATATAAATCATTTCTCAATGAATTATAAGGGGATATAGGTCCCACCCATAACATAATGAAATCATATATGTGTTATCCACATTATAATACAACATTAATAATAACAGGACCCATAAAAAGATATGGGATTCATAAACATCAAATCATGACCCATGAAATTAAATGGTATCAGAAACAACATATCATAACCTTTAGAAAAGATATAGATTTAGTAATAATTTAATAATATAATAACCCATGAAAGGAAGTGGGTTTCATAATGGGTTTACCATGGTATATCCTATGGAGGAGAAATAGATTTCAATAACATATTTTCATCTTAAACATAAAACATTTAATAAAGGGATAAGAATTTTTTCTTTGGATAATATCCTTAGTAAATACTTAACTGTATCAAATGATTTATTCTTAGATGGATATGGACTTTTAATGATCATTTAAATGATTTATTAAAGAAAATAAACATTATTTATAAATCATTTTTTGATATATTAAATACTTTAAAAATATTTTAAAAAAAACTAAAAACAAAAAAATTCCAAAATTTAAGTTAAACAATTTTAATTTGACAATATTGTTCTTGTAAAATTAAAAATAAATATTCAATGATATTACAATCATGATTATGAATAAATCCTTACAAGTTGAACATTCCATTTACATCGTAAGATGTTTAGAAAAGTGCAATGATCATAAAATGAAAAAAAAAATTGTTTTTAAAACCATTTTGTTAAAACATTATAACATGGTTAAAAATTAATTTAAATGAACATATGATAATAGTAGAACATTTTTGAAAACATTTTTAGAAAATTTGGTTTTGAAATAATGTTGATGTCTGATTGATGATATAGATAATGTCAGATTTTCTTAAAATCATTATTTAGTATCTTATTACAAAAGAGTTTAAATATGGTACCAATATATGAATATATATTGACTAAATAAGGTATAAAAAATTAATTATATTTCCTGAGATATGTACCAAAAGATGCCATAAATGGAAGTGTACTCATAACCAATTCTGATAATAAAGATATTGTATTAATAAACTCTTACAACTTTGGTAACATTATATCATAATTATAATGATATAATAACATTAAATTAAGATTAAAATATATTTAAATGAATTATATTTATGATTAATCATTTAAATGGTATTTATATACATTTTATTAAATAATATAGGTTCATAACATAACATGGGTCTCAAAAAAGGCAAATTGAGACAAGTTTTCCTTATCGATTGGGTAAAAGTTGAATTGTAAACCCCCTGAAATAGAGTTCATGAATTGGAAATTTAAATTCCCTTTATTTTAAGAATAATAATTATATAATTCATTTTTTTGGAGTTATATACACCACATAAACGAAATTAGTGGCAAAAATAGCGAAATTCTAGTAGAAGAAAATGTCAGACTAGAAATTCCCGTTATTACTTAAATAACCTTTGAATTATTAGATTTTTGAAATAATAACATCTATTGAAACTTTTAATGTAATTAAATAAATAAAATTCATGATATTAAATTTAAAATGTTAGTGTATACACCACATAATAAGATTATGTGGTGAATAAAACATATTCCTCACAAAAACCAATATCATATGAGAAAACCCATATGTTATGTGTTGATTTTTTTTCATACATGGTCAAACATGTTGAATAGTAAATATATGTTTATTATTAATCTAACAAAACAATATTGATATATATAATAAATTATATTATTTTTTAAAGAATTTTTATTACATCATTATTGACAATACCATGTCAATGTTATGTTTCGGGTAATAACCACTTTGTTTTTCATACATGTTTTGAATTTAATTCAAAGTCCTCTAACAAAGATCGTGGTTTACTTATTTTCATAATTTCAATCATCATAATAATGTAATATATTATATATATATATATTTATTTATTTATAATAATATATGAAACATAGAAATTGTAAATGAAAGGTATCGTTCATAGAGACGGTAGGTCGTAAGTACGCATAAATGTTGTTTCCATTAAATTATCATATTAAAAGAAAGAAAAGTAAAATATATATTCATATATTATCATAATATTATAAATCTTGTCCATAATTATAAAATATGTTTAATAATCCCATTTTTAATTAATTTCCTTTAAATTCTGAACAGATCACATCGCTTTGAGGAGGTGGTAGTCCTCACATCCACAAATGATGTTATTTTATTACAAAAAAATAAAAATTATGAAGATATGTGTTATATAATAACAAAATAAGAAAAAATAAAATATATATATTATATAAAATAATAATTCACATCATTATGTCCAACATTTAGAGGTGTTAATAGATGAAAGGATGACATTGGTTTGTGAGGCGGTAGTGTGTCGTACACTTGAATGATGATTTTGTATCCCATTTGATGGAATTAGGAGTAGGTATACATAAAACCAAAACATAAAAAAATATCAATATATTGGGGATAAATATTATATATTAATTTAATAATATTAATTTAATGGGTTGAGAAAGGAAAAAACAAATGTTCTCATTGAAAAATGTTACCTCTTCCTCAGTTTACTCTTGTTGGTATTCCCCAAACGACTTCCTCGGTTTTCTTTCATCACAAAACGAGTAGTCCAGGATAAGATATGGTGTGTTGGAATCTTATTCTAGGAGTTTTTTAATGATTCAAAATGATTTATAGGTGTGATTAAGGTAGGGGATGTGAGCCCCTCTTTATAGTGGAGGAGGAGTAGTATTCTAACAATACAATAATGTAAAAACCATTTTGATTTCGATGTGAAATAATTTTCCATTAATAAAGAACCAAATTATATTAAAGGTATTTTAAGTGATAAATATTTCCAGAATATATACTTGTAAAAGTTCCTAGTTTATTTGTCTCCTTATGATTAATAATTAACCAAAATGTAAATTCATTTTCACTTTAATCATTGTAATAAAATATTATTGATCTCACTAATATTTATGTAAAAAACTATATAGAACCTAATAAACATTATAAATTATTACAATTTAAAATATTGATTTTTTTTTTTTAAATTAATATAACATAAGTGGAATAAATTAATCTTAAATTGATCTCGTAGACGGGATGAGACAATGTGTTTTCAATGTGAAAATATTTTAAAATTTGAAATATTTTTATACCCAATTTCATTGTTAAATTGATTCCAATGACTATAATTGGATCAATTAATATATTATAGATTTAATTATACATAAAATAAGAATAAATTTAAACTTTTTCTTAAAAAATAATTTTTTCAAAATATGATTTTTGAGAAAAAATTCAATATTTTTAAACTATTCATAAATAAACGAAACATCATAGAATAATAAAAAACATTTCAAAGTATATATTGATATTACTATTTAAAATTATTAATTTTTTTTATAAAATAAAAATTATAAAAGTTTAATATCAGCTTGAAAACATTTCTTCCATTAAAAATAGGTGAAACATCCTTTTAGAAAAAATATAGCTTTTATGCCAAAAATCAGATTTGTTATTAATTAATGCCTAAAAACCTATTGGATGAATTTAAAAATATTTGGTTGAAATTATAATATATAAATATTATTAATATATTTTAATAATAGTTATTAATTTAATTAAATAATATAAAATGTCTTTTTGGGAATAAAGTTAATTTTTTATAAAAAATAGTTTGTTTATATTCAAATGATTTTTATTTTATTTTATAATTTATTTTCAACCAACAAATTTATTTGATATAATTATATAAAACAATGTTTAATAAATTATTAATTATATTTCATATATACCATTCCAATAGCTAGGTGATAGAAATTAAAATATTTCAATAATAATATTGTAGTTCACCAAAACTCATTATTTCATGTATTGCAAGATATCAAAAGAACTAAGTGGTGTGTGTAACATATTAAAGACAAATATTTCGCTATATAAAATCTATTAAATGTTTTCAATGCAGTGAAATCAAAAAAAAATCTGATAAAGAAATGATTATGTGGGGTAGAGTTTAAATTAATCCATCAATTAAATTCAACTAATTTGAAAAAAATCATAATAACTTGAGATATTACATTATACACTCACAAAATTAATTTCACCCTCAAAATTCATTTGGGTTTTTTAAAACTTAATACATGGATGATCCTTTCATAAAATCCCACATCGTGAAAATTAATTCAAAAACATCCTTGAAAATGTAAAGTTGAGAACCTATTGGTAACCCCAAGTAACTCAAAAATAGGTTTCCACGAAGAAGAACCTATGTTGAAAGTGAAAACATGGACTTGGAAGAGAAATATATCAATCATGTTCGGATGGAGTATGATAGAGAATATAGTTAGTGGAATGTAATAAATCCCAAATGAATAAACTGAAGAGGCTTGAAAAATGTCATTTATATCATAAACATTGTTGATGATATGAAAACATGTTATTTCCAAGCCATTTTTCTAGTGTTGACTAATTTCCACAATGGGGTATAATTACATCACTTCATTACATTCATTTTCACAAAACCCCCCGATGGTTGTGTCTTAAATAGTTTCAACTAAATATCATTCCTTAAAAAAGAAGGTGGCTTTTTTTCATAAATCACTAATGGATCATAAGATCTATAAGATGGATTATAATTCATTCCATATGTATTTAGTTTTAATCATAGAAAAAAGTTTAGCACATGTTATAAAATATGAATAAATCATTATATGGACATATAATAGATAATCAATAAAACCTCATCTTATTATTATCTTATACAATTCAAAAAATTGTTAACCTTGTAACCCTTCCGAATGTTTAATTTCCAAAACATTAGAAACAAGGTCACAAAATCATTATAAAATTAATCCCTCAATTACAATAAGGTATCTCTTTGTTGTAACATTCCAAATGTGTGAATAACATCATAATAAATTTTCTTGAAACAAAGTAATAATTTGAATTACTATAAATCCATATTAAAAACATAAATGCATCCTTATTTTAATTATTTTTCGATATATTCCTTATATCCAAAAAATTCTCTAAACTTCATAAAATATAATATAATACACATCATTAAAAAATATCTTTTATCTTTTCTGAGATCATAAATACTATCCAATTTATTTTAAACACAACATCATTTATTTATTCATACAAAATATAATATTTTCATCCTCAATGACTTGTTAATGTTTACCTTTCCTAAATGTAAAATTCCTATAAAATCACTTTAATCGGTCATATATATAATTTCATGTATCTCTAAAAGTCCTAGAAGTAATACTTATATTGTCAATACTTATATAATTAATGATTCATAAAATATAATCCTTGAATTAAAATACATTAAAACATATATCATTAAACCTTTCTTTAAATATACTTACTAATCTTAATTATCATATTTGATATTAATAATTTCCTAAAATATGAATTAAGAATCATTTCTATGGAATTTAATCAGTGTTATAAACAATACTATTGAAATATAACAAAAATTTCATATGTTTCTCATAGTATCTTTATCATTATCAGTGATGGGGGTAATATTATAACCTTACATATTTCATTCAAGATATTTCCCTAATGGAACATTTTTTTAACTTCCAAACATTCCACATTTGAAGCATTTGAAAGTCGAGGATATCTTAGGGACTCCCTTATTATAATTCATTGCATTAACTAAAATATTCATTTTACATATTCAGTATATTTTATTGTGAATTTTTGTAAAAAAATATTCATAATCCCAAAGACATCAACTTTTACTTTCTTGATTGGGATGTAGTATATTAGAAAATAATTTATTAATACTTTATTAAAATTATAGGTTTTTAATGAAACATTGACTCATTATTAGACCTATCATTAGATACATCACTATAATTATCAATTTAAATATCCCAATTGATCTCACTAAATTATTCTCATCCTAGTTTCCCAAGGTTGACTAAACCTTTCCATTGATACCAAATAATGAAACCCATACATAACATACAAGGATATTACATTATTTTAGAGGAATAATCATCAAATTAAAAAAGTTAATTACTATGGATAGTAATAGTTTAGTTTCATTGGAAATGTGGAACAAAAAATCAACTAACATGGTTGAAGATCTTCAAACACTCCCATCAAGATCATCCCCTTATTTGTCCAACCTAAAATATTTTTTTATAACATATGGAATGGAAACATACGAAAGTGTCAGAGAAGATTATTAATAAGGAAAAATGGATATAAGAAAGTATAACATTATAAAAGGGTATGAAAACATGAACACAACAGTTAGAGATCAAACCCTATATATTAATTATCACAATCAAGAGTCCTTGAATAAATATGGGATGATCATATGACAAAAATAAAATTGAATCAATGGAATTAGACATGAAATCCTTTCATAGGAATAAGATATTGATTTTTTAAGAAACATAAATACTTAAAATGATTTCAATAGTACTCAAGGATTACTACCAATTATATCATTTTAGAATGGGTTCACTCTACATTCTTTCTTTGTAGTCAAGGTACACTCCCTAGAAAATTTTTGTGGAAAAATTCCTTTACTAAATTGTGTTCAATCACCATTCTAGCATTGTATTTATGAACCAGGATCACTTCCCCTTCTATCCCAATATTACTAATCAAGGTTCACTTCATGTCCCATCCCTGTATTATTGAACCGAGTTCACTTCTATTTCCATCCATGTTTTACCGAAATGTGTTCAACTCCCATTCCATCCCTATCTTACTCAATTGATTTCAGTCCTCCTTGTTGCCTTGCTTATCTAATGACATATAAATCATTCTCTAATGCATTGGAGGTAAATATTGGTACCACCCGTCATATAATGAAATCATATATATTTGTTCCATAATATAATAAAACATTCATCATATTAGGATGCTTAATAAAAGATGGGTTTCATAAAAATCATATAATAACAAAAGAAATATAATGTCTATCATAGACATCATATAATAACCTGTATAAAGGAGATAGGTATAATTATCAATTCATAATAGAATAATCCATGAAAGTAAGCGAGTTTCATAAGTGATTTATCATGGTATAACTCGTGGAAGATAAGGGGGTTCCAGAAAAACCTGTGTGATTAAACATAATCCATTCAAAGAAAGGATAAGAATAGTGTCCTTGGATTTTATACCTACTATTCCATACACTATATCAATGGATATCATCATAGATAGAGAAGTATTTTGAAATTACAGTAGGGTCATTTTATAAGGGAAATAACATTTCTTTATAAATCATTTTTTTAAGATAAAGAACATTTTAAGAATATTTTTCTTTGAGAACAACATTAAATGAAATGAATTTAGTGAATATAAGGAAAAACAATGGGCTTTAAAATTAATATTAGAAAAATTTCAACAAATTTCAATGAAATTACAACCATTATGGATGATACATTTTTACATGTGGAACATTCCTTTTATACTATATAAATAATTGAAAGTTCCTCGATCCGAAAATGACTAGAAGATTCATTATTTTAAAAAAATTAAAAATTTAAAACATGGATATATGTTTAATTATCCATATATAAGAATATATTTTTTTTAAACAAATTTATGTCATGGTTTTGAAATAACGTAGATTTATGAATGAAGAGAGGGAAAATATCATATTTTATTATAAAAATTCTTATGTAACTTAATTACCATAGAGATGAAATAATCATCCAAATTTTTTAAGATATCGTTATTAACAATAGGATAAGAAATATCAAGAAATTTATTAGGATATTGATTATAATATATCATTAATAAAATATTAATCATAAATAATCCCTTTAATGACGTGTTTATAGAAAGAAACTCATACCTCTTCAGTAACATTGAATCATAATACTCATGAAAGAATGAAATTTAAAAGAGAATCTAATATCATAAAAAGAATTAAATTAATTATAAAACATTTAAATTGGTTTTATTTACACCTTGTAATATAATGTAGGTGTGTAACATAACATTTTTCTTAATGAATGGAAATTACAACAAATTTACCTTACTGATTTGGTAGCATTTGAACAATAAACCCATGATAGAGATTTAATGAAATGGATATTTAAATTACCCTAAATTTAATGATATTAATAATAGAATAAATTAATGGGAGTTTTATACACCATGTGAAGGAAATAAGTGGGGAATATTTCTTAAGTCACGTGGAAATAAAAGATTGACAATAAGTCCCATTACTACTTGAGTAACTTTTGAATTGTCAGATCCATGAATGAATATCATTAATTGAAACATTTTATATCATTAAATAAATTAAATTCACTATATACCATGTCATAGACCATTATATACACAACATAACATGAATATTTTGTGAATATGGCATATATCACACAGAAATAAAACTGAGACCAGAAAACCCTTACCTGACGTCTTGAATTTCATTGTACAGGTTCAAAAGTCATGTATAATAAATAAATGTTTATTATAAATCTAAAAAGTGACCATATTATTATATATAAAAACATATATGGATTTATGATTACTTTTTATTACCTTTTGGTTAACAATTCGATGTCAATGTTATGTTTTAGTTAATAATCACTTTGTTTCTAAAACATTTTTTGACTTGTCATTCTCAGTCATCTTACATAGATCATTTTTTCCTTAATTAAAGAATGTAAGCCATGATATTAATAACAAACATACAAACACACAGATATATATATATATATACTCATTATATATGTATTTATAATATTCTATAAAAGATATAAATGGGAAATGAGAATCCCTATTAATGGAAACGGTCGGTCATACGTATGAATAAACATTGTTTCCATTTCCATACCATATTTAATGAATGAAAAATAATTGATGGATTTATATATATTATAATTACACTAGAATAATTTTTTTATAATTATCAAATACCTTTATTATACACATCCTATATTCATTCCATGTAATGCATGAGCAAATAATATCTCTTAAAGGAGGCAGTAGTCCACATGTCCACAAACAATGTTATTTTATTCCCAAAAAATTTAAATCATGATGTTAGAGGTTATATAATAATTAAAAATCATAAATAAATATTAAATATCTTAAATATCCTATAAAAATAGTGATTTTACAATTACTCCCAACCATGATAGATGGTAATTGGATAATGAACAACAGCAGTTCAGAAGATAGTAGTCCGGCGTACAAACGAATTATGATTACATATTCGATTGGATTGATGTGTTTGTAGGTGTTTGTCAAACCATTGAAAAAAACATAATATATTAATTATAATTTGATTATTATATACTCATGTAATATTACAAATGTAATGGGTGGGGAATTAAATAAAAAAATTCACATTGAAGAATGTTACCTATTTTTCTGGAAACTCATTTTGGTTTTCACCAAAGGAGTTCCTTGGGTTTATTTGTTCCCAAAGTCATTATTCAAGGAACATATGAAGTATTTTCATATAAAATTTCTTCTGGGATTGGGTGATAAAAAATTATGGAGGTTTGTGATGATTTGGGGGTTGGGGGAGTGGTGAGTACCTTTTATAGTGATAAACGAGCGATATTATTTTAAATACAAAAACGTAAAAACTATTTGGTGGTTTTATTACATCATATGACTCATATAAAGAAATAAATTATAGAAAAGGGAGTATATTGACTAAATATGGAATCAAAATTTCATTTTGACATGTTCTAGTTCAGTTTTCCCCTTACGATTATATATTAACCACTATGTAAGCTTATTTTAACCTTAATCAATGTAAATAATTTTAACTGATTTCCCTAATACTTCTGGTCAAAAACTAATTTGAACATACTCAACATTAAAATTTTTATGATTCCAAATATTGAGTAAAATTTTCAAATTCCCAAAATGTATATTTTTCAAATTAACTTAAATTTTATCACATACATGGGATGAGAAAATGGGTTTTTAAAAGTGAAAATGTTCGATAGTTTTAAAAAGAATTAAATGTGAATATGATTCCAGTGACCTTAATTGGATTACATGATTTATAATTTATCTCTATATACGTTAAATAAAATAATATATATATATATATATAAATTAAACAAACAATCATGTTTGTATTAAAATTTAGTATTTATTACTATTCAACAAAAATGTAACTTATTATAATAAAAAAATCAACCTAATGTAAATATTAAAATTAATCTAACAAAAATGAAGATTATATTTTCAAAAAATACAAAAAATGTTTCATTAATAATTTTTAATAAATTTTCTACATTAAAAGGAACTGAAACTACATTTTTGAAATACATTGATTTTTATTCCTAAAATTGGATTTGTTCTTATTTTTTCACCTATAAACCTTTTTGAATAAATGTAAAAATATTTTTTCAATTATTTAAATAAACATTTCATTAATATTTACCAATAATAGTGATTAATTTATTTTATTAACATAAAACACATTTGTAGGAAAAAAATTATTTTCCCCATATAAATACATACATTATATCCAAATTGTTTTTGTAATAATTGCTAATTTGTTTATAAGAAATGATTTAATTTTATAAACATGTAAAAAAATAGTTTCATTATTATTATTAATATTCATTTCTTTTATTCCAATTTCTAGGTGATATCTATAACAATATATAAATAATAATAAATAAGTTCTATAAAACTCAGTCTTCGGTGTAACAAAAACCATCGAAAGAACCCACCATTGTGTGTAACACTATAAAACATAATTTTTATTTACTAAAATATAATCTATGTGTTTTGTGTTGTGTAATAACAACATGTTGTTGTGTGTTATGAAAACATAACACAGTGTAGGTCCAATTAATGCCATCCGGGAAATTTATTTTATTCAAAAAAATATTAATTTATAAAAACTAGTGGTGTTGAAGATAATAAAAATCATTAATATTAATGTTAAGTCAACCATGGTAATGTTTTAGGAATAATTATTTACAAAAAACATATACATAAATTTCATAATGAAAAATAACATTTCAACCTTGGGTGAAAATGAAAAAAGGTTTTTTCCCAAAAGAATCCCAATGAGGCCAAGAAGGGTGACACACAAAATAAAATAAGCTTATTTTTCTATGGAAGAAGTGGTAAAAGCATGGAAAAATATAGTCAATACATTTATATCAAAATAAAATGAATAAATCCTAAGAACCCAAGGAGATGACCATCCCAATAAAGAAGTATCTATGTTAAAAATATCACAAATAAGAATCCAAGTGGATATAATAAGAAATATGTTCATATTATAATTGACATACTATTAATTTTAATTATTGATTTGGACCGAGAAAGAAAACTTTAATAAACATAGATTCATTTAGATTCTAAATTATTTTAGGAAATTGCAAAAGATTAAATTGAATTTCATGAGAGGTTTACGAAAAATTATTACCATAAAATATTATTAATTTTATTTGGAAGGTGAATGAATTCTTTTCAATTATCATTTAATTGTTTTTTTAAAACTCTAGATCAATATGCGGTATGGAAAATTTTGTCAAAAGAATATAGTGATAGGTTTCCCTTGATAGTAGATGTTAATAGTAACAGTTCAAAAAATGATACTACTAATGATTGAATTTATTTCATTCTATCCTCTATTAATATGAAAGCTAGAAGATTCATTATCATGGTAGAGAAGAAATTACCAGCATTATTTATCTCATTGAAAATTTCCTTAAATAAACATTCTTCCAATCTACTTTGTGTTTCTTCATTATGTTTTGGTAATTTTATGTTATTCACAAAAATAGGTGGAGTACAATGTTGTTGAATTTAAATAACTATATCAACATGATGAAATATTCATTCCATGATAAATGGAATACACCATCCTAGTTTTATCTATCTATAAATATCTTGATGATTATAGGTTTAAAAGATCATAGATTAACCTTGATTAATATGATAGATCTACAATAGCTAATAAACAATTTATAAGTTACCATCAAGGAAAAGAACACAACAATTTTTACTCACATAAAATGGAATTGAGAAGATTAAATAAAAATGATCCATCGTGATTAATTAAATAAATAGATCATACCTTGAGGGGGATTATCCAATTATGTTCTCAGGTCCTTATAAGTTATTCAAAAGTGATATATCAAGAAGGTACTAGTTCAAAAACATATTTATGAGATATATTGGCATTCCTTTCTATCCATAGTCGTGAAATGAAATTTTGTATAATCTAAAGTGAGAGAATAAATGATTCAATGAGATGATGATATCAATACTAGATTATATCAAAGAATAATTCCAATAACATCACCAAAATATTATAATTATATTTTTTTAATCATTGTGTTGATATGTTTGTAGGAATTTCAAGTTGAATATTTCTATAGAATTAAATTTCTAGTTTAATTAAACAATTTAAACATTAATTTTATCTGTTTGTAATTACCTATCATTATTAAATAGTAAATAGTTGAATGTATTCCTAGGATTGAAGAAATTTTTGTTATAATAGTTGGTCTCATAGTCTAAAATGACAATGAATAACATTGAAATCTAAATTAGACCCTCCTTTTTTCTACACCTAATTATCCCAATTGTATAAATTGTTTAATAATTTATGGATCATTACATTAGGCTGAAATGATTCTATCTCTCCTATGATGATTTTTATTTTTCATCAATAATGGGGATATGATGAAATTAAAGGGGATAGGAAATAAAGAGAACATATTGACTTATCAATTTCTATACATCTATTTGAAATAACGACAATGGTGGATATTGAAGATCATACTTTTTTTCATTTGGTATCTATATAAATATCTTACTATGTTATGAATCACATGAGGTCATTATGTATATTGAAAAGAATAATTTCATTGATTTCTATTTGAAAAAAAAAACATTTTTTTGAATAAAATTTGTCCTCTATAATATTAGTGTTTACATATCATATTTCAGATGACCTAAATTATGATTGAGGATTGAAGATGTGATATAAAGTATAAATAAATCTGTCAAAATGTTGATAAATTTGAATTTTTTTACAATAAGTGATGAAATTTTAAAAACACCAGGAAAATATATTATTTCATTATGAATTGTTTCAAATCAGTAATTAAATATCCCAATGAAATTTTTATACTTTGTAATTTCTAAGTATATTATATATTTTATGTAAAACATGGCCATCTATATTCAAGTATCTGGTCTAACTCTATCCCCAACATGTGGTAAAAATATTGACCATGGGGGATGGCCATCCAAACCATATAGGTTTGGCTGGATAAGAATATGGGTGCTTATATCCTATATATGGATATGTGAAACATGCATGTTTGGTGCACATTTTGGTTTCGGGCTGGACCACACAAGTTCGTTTTAACGTAGTGAGGGTGATTGTTAAAGGTTTTGGGGGAGCCAAGTCCAAGTTCTAACAAGATGAATCAATAAGAATGATTTTATTATAATGGGGTGCTCAACCAATCAAATGTGACATGTGGGATGAAGAGATGTTCAGGTTATTATCCCCATGTTATGAAGATACAGATATAACATGTACCATCCAATCATGGTTGATCTGATGTTCCTCCAGCTACTTTAGGTTAATGAGGGTTTGTAATAACAATTTATTTAGATGGTAATAAACATTAATCAATTTATGAGAATAGGAACTGAGGTAAAATAAATCTCTAATTTTATTGAAAACAACAACATGAATAATTTTCTATAATCTAATTCGATTCTATATTGAAAAAGGGAGTTTCAGTAACAATTATCTTGAACAATGATGATCGTGGGAGTTCATCACATATCCCCATAACATCATTTGAATAATATCATAACATCCATCACATTACGCTATTGTTATAGAAAAATTATATTTCATGAAGTGTTGGGTATTTGTCCTCTGACTCTCCACCTATTTATCAAATTAATAATCCTTAGTCATTTGATGTTATTTTTATTACACAATCATGACACATCACTTGAATATTACCAAATGTAACCAACATTATGAATATTATCACTGAGTATAAGGACCAACAACATCCTATGAAGCCAAAAAATCACATTAATTATTCACATGAAATGAAATGAAAACTATCATTCCATAATGATCTCTTAATGTACATCATTAATCACATGACACATAGGATATTTGTCCAGTTTCCATAAAAAGATGTTCCTAATGATTAAGGGAAGTGATTTATTGGATGTATGATCAATCCAGAATCAAAGGAAGAAGATGATAATTTTTCATTTGAAATACCAATGATATGCTCATATTATTAGGTTTAATATGGGCCTTTACTCACCATGAGAAGTAAATTACAGTCTGTGGATCTTCCCCTATAAAAAAACATTATAAAAATTATGGAATGAGATGATGTTCAATTTTTAGGAGAGAGATATCACTCAAATCAAAATAAAAAGAGTTTCTATGAAGAATGTTTTTCAAAAATATGATTGGAATGATACATTCAGGCCATCTAGATCCATTAAATGTACTAGACTCATACATATGTTTACGAATCCATGTGGTTAATTAACATGAATAAAGGTGGTCCTAAGAAATTCATTGGTTATGTGATAAAATTTAAGGTACACATATAATAAATTCATCATGATAAGTAGAAGGAATATTGTGTTTATTCCTCTTGTGAATGAAGAGGTTCTCATTTGAGCATTTCACATGAATAATTAACAAGACCATGCATACCCACCAGTATAAAATGAAGAGTTAGAAGTCATGTGATCAAATTATATGAGTAATATTACATTAAGGGTGTAGGAATACAACCTAATATGTGGATAAGATAATAATATATATCATATATAAACATATTCTTTATAAGAATACAAGGAACGTGAGTTCACCCATGTCTAAAATAATGTTAATACATCACAGATTATGAATGTGAATGCAATAATAAAAAGTTATCATTCATATAAAAGGATATTCAGTTATAAAATATTTTTTAAAATTATATTGAAAGTGGAGTTCCATTTAGTTTCACATAATGTTGGTGCAACATGAAAATTATGTAGTGAATAGATACAATCAAACTTGTTGATTTTTTTTAATAGAGTAAGAGTACTTGAAAATAACAGTCCACAATATCATGATATTATTTATGACAAAATATGAAGAAGTTGAAACCCTTTATATTGGATCACAATTTCTGTGAGAACATTGATTGGAGGACCAAATATATCTCAATGATTTCTATAATCAATTAAAACATTTTACTATTACTTTTAGAGGATTTTTAGCACACTAATCAATGAATAACACCGTGACCCCCGATGCTTGGAGCTGGAGTATTATCATTTTAAATTTTTATGATTATAAGGAATAAAATACAAATTGAATAAATATTTTAATAGCATTGGTAAACTATATATAGAAATTAGTATTGTATTACAAATGAATATACTAATTAAAACATAACTTTTTTCTTCTCTCTAAATAAATAACGTCAAAGATAACTCTATTCCATCTAATAAATCTCTATATATCATTCATAATACACATTATGGATTACTAGTGAAAGAAACATAATAAGGGTGATCTAAAATGCATATTATGTGTAAAATATAGTGGAAGAAGTAATAAATCAATGATAATAGTCAATATAATAAGGTAAAAAATTGAACACACATGCCATGTAATAAATAGAATAAATGTAAGTGCATAAACAATATGGATATGTAATAACATGAAGCACATTATTTTAAAATAACTAGATAAGTAAAAATAAATATAGTGAGGTAATAAATTGAAACAGATGACATGTAAATAACTTAAAATGAAATCCCTCCACATATATATCAACACAAAATGTCATTAAGGAATAATTATTGAAAATAAATTAGGCAACTGATTAACTATTGGATGTAGTTTTTTCAAGGTACAAAGAACCATTACCATCATTTTACAATTTACCTATTAAAAATTTTGAAATTAATTTCTTCCATTAGAATGGAAATGCATCGATGGGTATTCATTAATAAGTCTTCAACCCAGAGTGCATTCCTTAAATGGTCCCTGAGAATCTTATCTCATTTTCATTTCATTTCCCATATCAAATACTGAAAATGAATTAACAAATATCCATATTGAGTAGGGTTTACAAATTTTCAATATTTCCCTAAATATTAACCTAACAATCAATGTAGAAATTGAATGTAAAATAGTATTTGTTTTAGTCTATAGTACTGCACATTATAAATAAAATGAACAATTTAATGGAAATTCAATGTTCAATTATCATTTGACATTGAATATTTCAAGTGGATTGAAAAATGAATTGAGGATGTGAATGTGAATGTTATCATTATAAAATCTAGCAGGATATTAAATATTTTTTCAATAAAAATACTGAAAGGAGTAATAATAAAGGGTTTCTTTATTTATGAATGTAAATACAATGAAACAATATTTTAAAAATATTATGGAGGAAAATATCCTTTTATTCTGAAAAACCATTTCATTGAAAATAAATTTTCCAAATATTTTAAATAAGAAATTAACCATTTAAAAATGATAAAGAAGTATCAATGAAATGATAGTGGGTAAATCCATACAAGTCATACGAGGTTAAAGAACATTATTTTTTCACTATTAAATTTTCTAAAAATATGAATTCTGAGTAAGTGAAAAGAAAATTAATTTTAAAAAAAATATTAATAGACAATATTTTTAATAATTTCATTAAAAAATAATAAAAATATAATTATTGAAAACTTTTTAATGAGACTTGTCTTTATGAAGAAAATGATTTCTCTAACTGAAGAGAGAAATAATGTTGGGTATTCAAAGAAACATTTTATAAATTATTTTGACTAAAATTGAGTTGAAAATGGTAATAATATATGAAAATGTCCATGAATGGCCAGATATGAATGACTGTTTTTAATGAAAAATGGTTATAGAATTTCCTTAAATGGAATTTCCATTGAAATATGATGAGTATTGTCCTTGAAGAAAATAATCTTTAAACATCCCAATGTTTCCCACACCACTTTAATAACATTTAAATTATATTCCTCATTAAAGAATAGTATTAAATGAAACATATATTATAATGATAATAAATGAATTTCCAATATAAAATTTCAATGTAAATATAAAAACCATATAATAGAAACTTTGTGAAAAATAATAATTAAGTCTCAATGGAATGGAAATTGATGCAAATAATCACTTACCTTATGTTTTCATTCTAGTGAACATCCTTCAACAAAATTTTTAAGGGGTTTATATAGTTTAATAAATTATTATTGAACCATTTTAATATTTTTATACCATATATGATCCTCTTATAATTTCTTATTACCCATTTTTAATAACCTTTCATTATTTTAACTTTTTCTAGAGTTAATTGCTTAGTTTTTTAAGAATGTTATAACTAGTTTTTTTTGTTATTAAATATTTCATGGTATAATCATATACATAATTTAAGCCATTATTTTAATATCATATATATCCTGGATATATTTATCTATAATAATCTATAATATTTGGAGATAATAAATGAAATGCACTGTTAATGGAGACAGTAGTCTATACGTATGCATGAACGTTACATTTATTTCAGTGTCTAGTTTTAAATGAATGAAAATTAAATGTTATGTATATACATATATATTATAATTACATATATATATACATATATTTCTTTTATTTTTATTTAAATTATCCAAAATATGTTCTATGTTTAGTGGGAATGAATAACATCACTTTAAGGGGGTCGAGTCCACAATTACTCAAATGAAGTTATGGTTTTAAAGTAAAATAGAATGTATTAAATGTATGTTTTACTAATCTTAAATAAATAATAAATAACATATATAAACATATATAAACATATTTTCCATCATAATTTCCATCCATGAATGTTGTTAATGGAAAAATGAACAATCATCATTTCAGGAGGTGGTAGTTGTTTTCGACGCTTTTTCCGGGGCATGCACGTCTGTCCGCTGGGGCGCGATAGGTGTGACTTTTGTGTTGCCCCGCATTCCTAATTTCCAAAGGCGGGCAGCATCCTCTCCTTATTCCGGGACGTCTACTCCTTGATCGAAACCGGGATGATGGGATGTCGGTTCTTCCTTCCGTGGATTCCTCCTCGGAACTCGTCACCTAGTTCGGGTCTCCCTCAATGATTTAATATGTTGTTCATGAAACTCTTCTCAGTGCCATGATTACATGGATGCTGGTTAATTACAATTCTTCTATCAGGACATTCCAAAGGGTCCGGTCATGAAAGCAACCTTCAGTCTGGGGAGTAGTCACATCGAGGCATCATTAACATGTCTGAACGCTGGAGAATTGGTGTTTCTATCTTTTGTCACTTATTATAGGGATGCTCTAGGGTGAGTAAGCCTGAGGAATCCCAAATCAAGCGCGGGGAATCATATTCCATAGGCATGTATCTGAGGTTTTCCTCAGCTTCCCATGTTTAACAAAGGGTATTCCACAAGTTTAACGTCAATCGGAGACGGATCAGCCTGATCAAAACACCAGATGGAGTGGATCAGATGGAGGAATCCCCCTTGAGGGAATGGTGATATCGGAGCCAGCCCGTGGGTGGCTTCCCGAATGCTGTGGGGTGGAATGGGGTGGCGTGATCTCATCGGGATGTGGTGGCCCAGGTAAGGATCTAGATGGATGATAGAGAATTGCATGGGGTGAAGGAGGAATTAAATGGAGTCGTCGTGGAGATGGTGGTGGTGATGGGCTTGAGTCTCAAAGAGACATCCTGCGTATCCCCGTGGTAGGGAATCAAAGTCCACGTACTTAGGGATGGATGTGTGGGGCTTACACTCTAGGCTGCCCAAGGTGTTGGAAGAACCAACGTGAATATGGTCGGAACAACCAGGTGGTGGTTGGCTTGAACCTCGTGAGACTTCCTACGTGCCATGCCTTAACATGGATCAAAGACCATGTAGTTCGGGAAAATGGGTTGTTATACTAACACGAAGGGGTATCAGAAAAACTGGATGGCAGTGTCACAATGGCTTGCCGCTGGATTGCGATGCAGTTTAACATCATGCGGGACGAGGGCGTGTCGGAGAACCGACGTGAAGAATGACCTTATCCCAGGTGGATGGTGGGATTGAACCTCGGGAAGTATTCTTTTGTACCATGCCTTGACATGGATCAGATACCTCATAGTTCAGGTTAAAATGGGGGCTTGGCATACCGTAACAGAGACGGTCTGGGCCAATGATTGTTGGGCCTGAACCTCAGGGAGGCTTCCTACGTACCATGCCTTGACATGGATCAATGTCCTCGCAGTTTAGATGGATTGGGGCTTATAATCTGAGGTGGCCCGAAGTGGTGGAGACTGAACCTCATGGAGGCTTCCTACGTACCATGCCTTGACATGGATCAAAGTCCTCGTAGTTCGGATTTGAATGAGGGTGTCGGCGAACCGACGTGAAGAAGGACCTTGGTCTGGTGGGTGACAGGCTTGTACCTCAGGAAGGCTTCCTATGTACCATGCCTTGACATGGATCAAAGACCTCGATGTTCAAAGGGATTCTTCTGTGAACTGACGTGATGGTGAACCCGGGGGTCCACTGGTGGTGGGCTTGAACTTCATGAGGCATCCTACGTACCATGCCATGGCATGGATCAAAGTCCACGTAGTTCAGGATAGTCACAACAGCTTACCACTGAACTGGAATGCATTTTAATGTCATGCGGAATGAGGGTGAACCCTGACGTGAATAAACGACGGGCGGTGGGCTTGAACCTTGTGGAGGCTTCTTACGTACCATGCCTTGACATGGATCAAAGCCCTCATAGTTCAAAGGGATGTACAGTTTAATGTCATGTGGGATAACATACAGTTTAACGTCATGATGAACGGGGGCATACAGATTAACGTCATGCTGGACGGGGCATTGTCATGGTCAATGCTTACTCTATGCCCACGTGAGTCATGCTCGGAGTGAGAAACAAGAGGCAGCAGAGACCTGACGATCACGTCACGAAAGGTGCGTCCGTGAGAAGCGAAGGGTGGGCTTATGTGTTAGGCATCCCATGGTGCTCGGACATACTCCAGGATGGAGGCCCAAGAGTGACAAAGCACAAGGGAAGAGGGATGTGGTATCGAAGGAAGGAAGTGCCTCATTCCCTATATTTCCCTCTACTGGCCCTAGTGATGAGGAAGTATGGAGGTGCATGGGTGTTACCTTCCGCAAGAGGGGCTAGGGGGGCCTACACCAAGTTGGGATTCCCTTCCCTATAGAAAAACACCACTCCCAGAAAGAGGATATCATCCCATGTGGGGACCAGAGGGTGTAAAGAATGTCTGAGCTAGGGGGACCCTGCGTGCGAGGCACGGGGTCAGGTCAAAGTTTAACGTCATGTGTTGAAGATGAGGTGCTCGGCAACTTAACGTCCGACAGCGCGGATGAGGTGGGATCACTCCACACCCCTAGGACATACATAACTGGTACCCTCTGCTCTTAGTAGGAGGGAAGGTAGAAGGGGGGTCGCAGAGCGAACCTTCGAGGGGTCCACATTAGCATGGCTATGCGAAGAAGCAATAGCCGTTAGAGTGCCTATGTGAAGAAGCATTAGGCGAAACAACGTTGTGGGTGGTGTCGTCCAAGGGACTTTGTAATCACATCGTGAAAACCTGGAGGGTCTCACAGGAAGAAGGAATTTCCAAACAGAGGGGTCCACAGGCATAGGCCTTGCAAAGCTCGGTTGCTTTGCGTGGTGGAGGACACTTGCGAAGGGGTGTGCTTCGCGAAGTGAAGTGCCTTGGCCTTAGCATGGGGAATAGGTGCGAGTGGTAGGCGCTTCGCGAAGAGGAAAGGTATTCTTAGAGAACCACCTCACGAAGTAGAGGTTCCTCACGAAGCAAGGTGTTGTGAAGCAGTGTGCTTGGCGAAGAACAGTGACCCTGCCTTGGCATGTGGGTCACGTTTACATGATGGGTGTTTCACGAAGCATAAACACTCCATGACTAACCGGGTTCCTTTGGGAATCCCCTTCCTTCACGAATGCCCTTAGGCTTTGCGAAGGGCATCCCTCTCGGAAGAGGGGCTCAAAATGAGACAATGTGGATGCCTCTCATGAAGCAAAAATACCTCACAGAGCTCAAGATTCCTAGAGCGAAGGGTGATTCTTTATTTGGGAGTTGATAAGATGAAATGTCGCATTTTCCATCCATAGAGCTCAGGGGGAATCGGTATTTATAGGCAAGGGACGCCGTGAAGCAGAGCTCACGCGGTGCGAAGGGGGCATCGGTGGCTTTACAGCGGGTCGCGAACATCAACCGAATTCCTGTAGAGGTACCGCCTCTTCTGCTCCATGGTGGTTCACGAACGTCAGGGCATTCGTGGAGTGTTACCGCCTCTAGTGCTTCACGGCGGGCTAGCTAACATCAGGGCATTCGTAGAGTGTTACCACCTCAGGTACTTCGCGGCGGCTGTTTTGCTCGGGGGGCTTCGTGTCGGGGCTTCATGAGGTAGGGCGCGGGGCCTCTTTATTATTTCCTTTATTCAAATATTTTTGGCACCTACAAATTCCCCCCTCAGACTTGGAGCCGCAGAGGGATCAAGGGTCGATGTCTGAGGTAAATCGCCAAAATTTGTGGTAGTGCGCGGTGCTGATGTAATGACCCATAAATTTCAAGGAAATTTTTTTCTAAATTTCTTTGGTATTTTATGAGTATGAAATTTATAACGGTGCTTGATTCTGAGGCTTGGTGTATCCTGAATCAATTTCCGAAGTTTAGCTCGGGTACGTTCAGTGAACGAATGAGCGGGTTTTTCTATATTTTGAACAGGTGCTTGGAATCGAAATATGAGGGCACGGATGAAACCGCAGTGCCAGTAATCTCTTAAGAAGACCTTTACTGGAGGTGCGTTTGCTCGAGAGGAGTTGTTAAAAATTTGAGGATTAAATGTGAAGAAAGTAAAATTTCAGTACAATTTTATTTTCTACTTCTAAGCTGTTTAATCCTATGTGTGGGAGTTGGGGTGGGACCCACTAAATCCTAACTCCTCTTGTTAGGATATTTGTGATGTGGGGGCCTCACGAGCCCCACCCCTTCAAATTCATTTAACTCCCTTAATCATGGAAACTCCCCATTAATTTGTAACTCTTATCTCTCTCCCCTTTAAGCATGACAACTCAAGTTAAATCAATGAAGTGAGTTATGTGTTGAATTTTAAAAATTTAAATGTTTACATGAGTAAATAAAATAAGGAAAAGCCTTAATTTATTTTGGTTGGCTTTTGTTGTGGGAAAAAGGGGAGAGAGCTCTTGAGTTATTTATGAAGAACTTCATCTTCTTCATTGAAGAACTCCAAGACTTCGACGAAGAACATCGACACCAAGGAGAGACGAAGTGTTGTTCTTTCCCTCTCCGTAGCCGGTGTGAGACGTCGTCCCCTCCTTTGATGCATGCCAACGCCGCCATCAAAACCTCACCACGTGATGCCATCAACCGCAATGCTGACTTTGTTCATCGTTATTGAGGTATGGGTTTTCCTTCGTTCAGGTTTTGTTCATCATCTTCGTGATTTAAAATTAAGACCTCTTGTTATCGTTATAATTGGAGAGGTTGGACCGCACAAACACAAACAATCCTCCTCCCCTTTTTTCTTAGTCTCCGTGGATCGTTGTGGCGTAGACGGCGCGGTGTCGTTGCACCGCGTGGGAACAAGAGAACCGTGGCAGGAGCGGGCCGCGGTGGAGGTGCGCGGCGCCGGTGAAGCCAAAGGAATCGCGGCCGGAGCGGGCCGCGGTGGTGGAGAGCGGCGCCATCGCGCCGCACCGAAGGACCCGAGGGATGCCGCGACCGGAGCGGACCGCGAAGGAGGGGTCTGGCGCCATCGTGCCGCGCCGGTCGGGGAAAATTCGTGCCCTTTAGCCGCGGCGGTTCAACAGGAGGCGGGCGGCCAAGACGGCCGCCGGTGCTCATGGTGGCGGGACCCCCCCTGCAGGTCCCTCGTGGCACACCGGTCGGCCATAATAGCCTTCCATTTCCAGGAAGACCGGGGGTTTGAAACCCCCATCCATCTTAGCTAGGGTGGACACCACGGGTCCGTCGTTTCCTCAATCAAGGGGGGCAGCGCCCCCCCCCCCCCCTTCGCGTCTCGCTCTGCCGAGAGCCGAGTCGCTGGCCACGCGGGCCGGGCCGCCAGCACCGGGTCGGGCCGCGCCATCCAGGCAGGGCCAGGCCAGCTGGGCTGGGCCGTGCCCAACTGGGCCGGACCTGGGTCGGGTCGACCCAAATCGGGCTGACCCAGGGGGTATTGGGCCAGGTCAGACTGGGCCCAAACCCCCTATTTCCGGACAGTTTTGTTCAGACAACCATAGCGTGGGCTACGGACCTCCGATTGACGCAATGTTAATTGCATTGGGATAATTGGATTGAGATGGTTGTTTTGGTATATTACACTCATAGTTTCAGAGAACTTTGGGTATGGACAGGCTGGTTCGAACACAAAACCAATCGGGCCCTCGGAGCGGAAACACTTATAACTTGAGCTTCAGACGTCTGATTGACGTGTCGTCGACGTTCTTGGATTCCTCTTAGTGAGACGGTTCCTTTGGAATACTTTTCTCGAGGTTTGGATTCATATGGAGTATGGTCGGGTTGGTTTTTGCATTAAAACCAACCAGGCCCATTGGACGAAAAAGCTAATATCTCTCAGACCGGGCGTCCGATTGACGCACCGTCTGTCGCGTTGAGTTCCTATTGACGAGACGGAACTTTGTGATACATCGAAATTGGACTTCATGACAGTTGATGTATCGACCCCTTGGCTCATGGAGCGGACCCTACCGGAATCGAGCGTGCTGTGTGCGGGAACCCTAGAGCTGGCTGGGATGAAGATGACGACTTCCGTACAAGGATCCTCAGTGGGTTCGATGAGGACGACTTCTGTACAAGGATCCTCAGTGGGTTCAACGAGGAAAACCACCGTACAGGGATCTCTATGGGTTCGACGATGACGTCTACCGTACTGGGATCCTCTGTGGGTTCGACTATGACGTCTACCATGCAGGGATCCGTCGTGGGTTCGATGACGATGACTTCTGTACTGGGATCCTCCGTCAGTTCGGCAACGATGACTACTATAATTGGATCCTCCATGGGTTCGGTAGTGACGACATCTGTACTTGGATCCTATGAGGGTTTGGTAGAGGAGATGATTCAGAGGCTACATCAATCATCTCCAACTCTCTTCATTAATAGTATACCTGTGTGAGCTGAGTCTTGACTTTCAATCATTATCTTAGATATGATTGACTTGGTTTGCTGTGTGGATTGGGTTGTATCTTCCAGTGTGGATTGGGTTGAACTTGGACTCGGTAGTTGGAGCCGAACTGGAATTGATGACTGAGGTATATGTATGGGAAAATACCTAAGTAGTGTTGTTTGATACTTCGTATTTCTATCTTCCCTTTGTGGTTTATCCTTTTTGGATTCATGGAGACATTCGGGAGTCTTGGGGTTCCTACTGAGTATCGTATATTCACCGCTGCACAGGTTATGACTGCACTACGTTGTGTTGGTTGCAGACGACAGACAACACTAATCGTGGATGAGGCTTGTGGAGCGGGATGGTACCCGGAGGTGGACTATCAGGAGGGACGTACACGGAGTGGACGGCCAGACTCAAGTAGCCGACGAGACTATCTGTATTCACCCTTCAGGTGGCAGTTCTGGAGGACGTCTTGGTGGTTGTTGCTCTACTTTTCAGATGTTGTACTTTCTTTTCTCAGTTGTACTGTACTTTCAGTTGGGTTGGTATACTGGCCCATTAACATTCCAGCACTTACTTTTGTACTCAGTTTACTTAGTTTTTACTTCATCTTGTGTACTATGTGGTGTTTGTTTACTTGTTTAAAGGCAATGCATTCCCTTTTATCGAGATTTACGCCTTTGGTTCTATTCGCCAGCCTCTGGCCAATGGAAGGCGGGCTTGGGGTAGTCACGGAACGGGCCCCGAGGATGGGTCGTGAAAAATTGGTATTAGAGAAGTTCGGTTCTACCGCAGAACTCAGGACTCTGATAATTTCTTCTATGTAAAGCAATAGTGTTATGGGTATTTGAATGTGGTTGTTAGTCTAGGGAGTCCAGTGTTGGTGTGGAGGACGACGTATCCATACACCAGGACCCTGACTTCTGATTTTCGACTCAATGCACGAAAACATTGATTGCATGTGTGTTTCAAAAGTTTTGTTTGTGATTACTTTGTGTCAGCTCACCAATTATATTGTATTGACTGTAGCGCACCTGTTTCTTTTCAGGATGGTCCCACGATGGTAGCTAGCTAGGTTTTCGAGCTTTGTGTGAGACGGCAGCCCACCGAGTGATGAGGCCTCGGTACAGGGCCCTATTACAGTGGAGGCACCGACGGTACCTCTACCCACCGAGCCATCGAGGCCACCAGCCCCAGCAGATGAGAGTGCACATCACCTGAGTGCACTGCACGAGTTTCAGCATCAGAGACCACCCAGGTTCTGCAGGGAGATATACCCTCAGGTAGCCAAGGATTGGCACGAGGCTGTTGTTCGAGTCTTCATATTGGTAGGGAAACCAGGCGACCTCATGGTGATCCTTGCGGCGAGTCTCCTACATGCGGCAGCAGGTAGATGGTGGATCTTGATGCTCCAGGAGCACGACGAGGCATCTCTCTTTTAGTCAGACTTCGAGAGCCTCTTCCGCTCGGAGTTCATTCCAGCCACCCTCTATGTGGTACACATTCAAGAGATACTGCAGATTCGGCAGGGCAGTATGATGGTAGCCCAGTACTCGGCGAGATTTACCGACCTCTCGCGCTACTCCACAGATATGGAATAGGACTCGTTCTTCTAGGCCTAGACCTTCGAGCAGGGACTGAGGCATGAGATCAGGGATTCGATGATCTCCATGAACATCCCAATGCAGGAAGAGGTGCTGGAGATAGCCCTTCTAGTGGAGAGTTTTCTCACTGATCAGTCACCAGCGGTGAGACACTCCGTAGGACGACCCTCAGCGGAGTCTTCTACAGCCGGCAGTAGACAGATGACGTAGAGGACCAAGCGAGCTACACCATCAGATGAGTAATCTTATGAAACAGGTTCAGTTGTGTGGAGCACATGAAACAGAGCCATCCACATGAGGAGTAGACAGTGCTATGCATGCGGCGGAAAGGGTCACATGGCTCGAGACTGCCCGACCCGCCCTACAGATGAGCAGCAGGCGGTAGAGGGACCTCCCAGGCAGAGGTTTGACTGTGGTGGTCCATAGGGAATAGGAAGACGAGGCAGAGGAGTTGGCTGAGCAGTGGGTGGTGGGCGACGCTTTGAGACCCTACCACCACCACCACCAGGAAGACCACCCCGACCGCAGGGAACAGGTGGATAGGGGAGAGCTCAGCTTCAGGCAGGTGAGGCCTATGACCATGGAGCTCTGGGAGCAGACAAATAGGAGCAGGACTAGCTCCAGACATGGAGGATTTTGGTCATGATGCTTCTAGCTTTATTGATGTTTTGTCTGTGGATTCTTTGTGTCTTTGTACCTTGATCTGCAGTAATAAAAGACACTTATTCTTGGGATGTTTTCTTCCCTGTCCTTTTTATGTAGTTGATACTGAGAGGTTCCGGTTAAAACTGTTGACTTGACCGTCATTTTCAAGATTCCTATTGGAGGAGACCTAGTGACCACACACTGCTGCTGACAGTGTGACTCGACCCTTGGAGGAGAGAGTAATGGTTCGATCTTTTGGTAGTAGCGTCGAGGACTTATGGCGTCGTCTATGGCATGAAATAGTACCATACATGTGATAATTGACTGTATTAGGCAAAGGAAATGGTTCATCCAGGGGATGAGACCATATTTCTCTTTTCGGAAGAGGAGGAATCTCATCAACTCTTGTAGATCATAGACGAAGAAGGGTGGAGTTGAGTTCTAACAAATTGCTAGTCTCACACATTGTTCACGGAGCGAACGGTTTACGGTTCTCACCAACTCAATATTCTCAAGTGTATCTTTTCTCAGAAGGATATGAACCTGAGATATTAGCGATGGATTGAGTTTCTACAGGACTATGACATCGAGACAGTTTATACTCCTGAGGAGGGGAACGTTATAGCATATGCTCTTAGTAGGAGATCGGGCATTCAGCTGTTAGGAGTGGCGAGACAACAGCTGGGCACGTTTTCAGATATTCTTTGTGGATAGTGTTGGAGTGAGTACGTGTAGAACCAGAGATGGTTCAGGCTATGCTGGAGAAGGCTTAGATCATCCAGGAGTGGATGAGGACTGCTCATAGCCGATAGAAGTCCTATGATGATAGGAGGCGGGGACCACTAGAGATTGAGGATCGAAACCACATTTTTCTTATGGGTCTCACCTCGATGTGGATTACAGAGATTTGGATGGGGTGGAAAGTTATCTTCATGCTTCATCGGACCTTTGCAGGTTCTCAGCAGGATAGGTGAGGTGGCTTATCGCCTGGCTCTTCAACCTCAGTTGCACCGGGTGCATGACGTCTTCCACATATCTCAGCTGAGGAGATACATGCATGACTCGACGCATATCATTGATCACAGGGAGCCGTACATCGATGATGGGTGACTTTTGCGGAGGTCCTGATGGATATCGAGGATTGATAGGAGCGGGTCCTACGTGGACGGTCAATTCATATAGTGCGCATCAGGTTGTAGCATGGGAACCTCCAGGAGAGAACATGGGAGTGAGAAGCTCATATGCGTGCACATTACCCTCATTTGTTCTCCTAGTTTGTGATGTATCTTTACGGGGACGTAAATCACTGAGGTGGGAGTAATGTCAAGACCCTTAAATTTCAAGGAAAATTTTTCTTAATTTCTTTTGGATTTTACAGGTACACAATTTCTGACGGCACCTGATTCTGAGACCCGGTGTGCCCGAAATCAATTTCCAATGTTTAGCTCGGGTACGTTCAGTGAAAGAACGAGTAGGTTTTTCAATCTTTTGAACCGGTGCTCAGAATCGAAATCCGAGGGCACCTATGAAACCGTAGTGCCAGTAATTGCTTAAGAATACCTTTACTAGAGGTGAGTTTTCCCGGGATGAGTTGTTAAAAATATGAAGAAAATAAAATTTCGGTACAATTTTTTTTCTACTTCTAAGTGGTTTAATCCTATGTGTGGGAGTTGGGGTGGGAGCCACTTAATACTTACTCCTCTTGTTAGGATATTTGTGAGGTGGGGCCCACACGAGCCCCACCCCTTCAAATTCCTTTAACACCCTTAACCTTGGCAACTCCCCATTAATTCGTGACTCTTCCCTCTCTCCTCTTTAAGCATGAAATCTCAAGTTAAATCAATGAAGTGAGTTATGTGTTTAATTTTAAAAATTGAAATGTTGACATGAGTAAATAAAATAAGGCAAAGCCTTATTAAATTTTGGTTAGTTTTTGTTGTGGGGAAAAAGGGGAGAGAGACCTTGAGTTATTTCTGAAGAACTTCATCTTCTTCGTTGAAGAATGTCAAGACTTCGACGAAGAATGCTGACACAAAGGAGAGATGATGTGCTGTTCTTTCCCTCTCTGTAGCCGGTGTGAGACGTCGTCCCCTCCTTGGACACACGCCAATGCCATCATCAAAACCTCATCATGTGATGTCGTCAACCACGACGCCGACTTTTTTCATCGTTGTTGAGGTTGGGGTTTTTCTTCGATCAAGTTTTGTTCATCATCATCGTGATTTAAAATTAAGACAACTTGTTATCATTATAACAGGAGGAGGTCGGACCGCACAAACATGGCTGATCCTCCTCCCATTTTTTCTTGGTCTTTGTGGATCGTTGTGGCATAGATGGCGCGGTGACATTGCACCGCGCAGGAACAAGAGAACCGTGGTCGGAGCGGGCCACGGCGGAGGGGCGTGGCGCCGTCGTGCCGCTTCGATGAAGCTGAAGGAACCACGGCCGAAGCGGGGCACAGCGTTGTCACGCCATGCCGGAGGACCCTGGGGAGGTCACGGCAGGAGCGGGCCGCGACGGAGGGGTGCAGCACTGTCGGGCCGCGCCGGTCGGGGAAAAGTCGTGGCCTTTGGCCGCGGCGGTTCAACAAGAGGCGGGATTCTCCCGCGGGTCCCACGTGGCACACCGATCGGTCATAATGGCCAACAGTTTCCAGGAAGATCGGGGGTTTGAAACCCATGTCCAGCTCAGCTAGGGCAGACCCCACGGGTCCGCCGTTTCCTCAATCAAGGGGGCAGCGCCCCCCCCCCCCCCCCCCCCCCTCGTGTCCCACTCGGCTGGGAGTCGAGCCGCCGACCACGCGGGTCGGGCCGCCCGCGTCGGAACGGGTCGGGCCTCGCCCAACTGGGTCGGTCTGCGCCCAACTGGGCCGGACCCAGACCCGGGTTGGGTCGACCCAGTTCGGGCCTACCGACGGGGTATTGGGCTGGGTCAGCCCGGGCCCGAACCCCCTATTTCTGGGAAGTTTCGTTCAAATGCCCATAGTGTGGGATAAAAACCTCTGATCAATGCACTATCAGTTGTGTTGGGATCCTTGGATCAAGACAATCGTTTTGGTATATTACACTTAATGTTTCGAAGAACTTTGTGTTCGGCCAGGTTGGTTCAAACACGAAACCAAGAAGTCCCTCGAAGGGGAAACACTTATAACATGAGCATCAGATGTTCGATTGACGTGCCGTCGACTTTTTTGGATTCCTCTTAGTGAGATGGTTCCTTTGGCTTACTTCGCCCAAGGTTTGGATGCAGCTAGAGTATGGTCGGGTTGGTTTTAGCTTAAAAACCAATCGGGCCCCTGGGATAAAAAGCCAATATCTCTCAGACCGGGCGTCTGATTGACGCACCGTCTGTCGCGTTGAGTTCCTATTGACGAGACAGAACTTTTTGATACATCACTTATGGATATCATGATAGCTGATGTATCGACCCCTTGGCTCGTGGATCGGCCCCTCTCGTAATCGAGTGTGAAGTGTGCGGGAACCCTAGAGCTGGCTGTGACGAAGATGACAACTTCCGTATAAGGATCCTCAATAGGTTCGATGAGGAAGACTTCCATACAAGGATCCTCAGTGGGTTCTACGAGGATGACTACCGTACTAGGATCCTCTGTGGGTTCGATGACGATGTCTACCGTACTGGGATCTTCCGTGGGTTCGACGGAGACATCTACCGTGCTGGGATCCTCCGTGGGTTCGACGACGATGACTTCTGTACTTGGATCATCTGTGGGTTCAGCAGCGATGACTACTTTACATGGATCCTCTGTGGGTTTGGAAGCAACGACATCTTTAGTTGGATCCTATGAGGGTTCGGTAGAGGAGATGATTCAGAGGCTACATCAATCATCTCCACCTCTCTTCATGAATAGTATACATGTGTGAGCTGAGTCTTGACTTTCAATCATTATCTTTGGTATGATTGACTTGCTTTCCTGTGTGGATTGGGTTGTATCCTCTTTTGTGGACTAGGTTGAACTTGGGCTCGGTAGTTGGAGCCGAACTGGAATTGATGACTTAGGTATATGTATAGGCATATACCTAAGTAGTGTTGGTTGATACTTCATAATTCTATCTTCCCTTTGTGGTTTATCCTTTGTGGATTCAGGGAGACCTTCGGGAGTCTCAGGGTCCCTACTGAGTATCGTATAATCACTCCTGCATGGGATATTCCCGCACTACGTTGTGTTGGTTGCAGACGACGGCAGCGCTGGTCGTGGATGAGGTTTGTGGAGTGGGATGGTACCTGGATGTGGACTATCAGGCATGACGTACACGGAGTGGACGACCGGACTCGAAGAGCCGACGAGACTATCTGTACACACCCTTTAGGTGGGAGTTCCAGAGGACCTCTTGGTGGTTGCTACTCTACTTTTCAGTTGTTGTACTTTCTTTTCTCAGTTGTATTATACTTTTAGTTGGGTTTGTATACTATCCCATTTACTTTGCAGCACTTACTTTTATACTCAGTTTACTTAGTGTTTACTTATGTTTGGGTACTCTATGGTGTTTGTTTACTTATTTAAAGTCAAAGCCTTCCATTTTATCAAGATTTATGCCTTTGGTGTAAGTTTCCAGCCCCTGGCCTATGGAAGGCAGGCTTGAGGTAGCCACGGCACGGGCCCTGAGGACGTTTCATGACAGCTGACTTGCGAAGAGGGCACGTGAGGCCGATGGGGTGCCATGCGGTCTGGACGCGCTGCGAAGCTACATGCGGGTAGAATGCACTACGAAGCTCCAGGGTCACCGCCTATAAATAATGGTGCCGACCTCTCTTTTTCCCTTTCTGTTCTCCGCGACTTTGTCCTTTGGCGCTCTCGATTCACGAAGCTCAGTGTACTCCGCGTCTGCTCACCATGAAATGAACTTCGCGGTGAACCACGAGTCTCTGACTCTGCGACGGCGCCAAGTGAACATCTTCTTGCAAGCTGGGGCCAGGCTCCGCGTCTTGGATTTATGCCCGACCTCCGTGAATGGTCTCCGCGAACGTGCTTTGCGGCCCAACCTGAAATTTGTCCAAGTTATAAATCCAGATGTCCCATTAAGAAGCTGCACGGGGGGTGCTTGCAGACGCCGCCCTGAGGGATGAGATGACCAACTGTCTGGGTCTGGGGGAACTAGTCTGATGCCACTTGGATCATAATTCTTTGAAAAAATTGCTATTAGAGAGCCAAAATAATTATCCATTGTGTAAGAAGCTGCCCTTGTATGCCTTCGGGCTGAGGGATGACGTATTCATCCCTGAGGCGAGCAAGGATGAGCCATCTTGCTGATTCAAGAGCACGTTGTGACAGTGTCAATGGTTCAGGGCGGCCGATGGTCATGCGCAGGAGGACTTCACACCTGTCACCGTCGACTGTCTGTACAACCATCTAAAAAACATCGATGGGAATCCACTGCTACTGGAGATGTCACATCCAATGTATCGCACCATACTGAAGGTGGCTTTGCTAGATTTGATGAAGGGGTGGTCCGATGAGTGGGACCTGCGCCAGGGTGGTAACTTCACCAATGATTGGGCATGGGACTACTGGGTAGGTGCCTCATGTGAGGAGTTTTGGGTTGAGCTGAGAAGAGTGGGATTGTATGAGGTGTCATGGGCCTCCCAATTCCACATTTATCAACCGAAATAGATGATGCCGGAGCTGTTGAGCAGATGGTCATCTAGGACTGACACCTTTCACCTGCACCATGGGGAGGTTGGTATCGGTCTGTGGGTTTTCCATCAGATCTTGGGGGTCCCGATCTTGGGGGCCATGTATGATGAGTTCCTCCCTGTCATGAGTGCATGGGTGTATCCGGATCAGATGCCACGGTTGGCGCTGGCATTGATGGGACTTGTCCTTGGAGAGGACAAAGAAACGGTGAGATATTTCCACTTCAAGAAGTGGTTCAAGAATTTCCTGAACCTCCCGGTGAACCGAGAGTTTCCCCCGAGGCATCGAACTTGTCCAAAGGGGGCTCAATGGGACAAGGAGCATTTGTATTGGCGACTCTTGCAGGATAGCCAATGGAAGACTTGGGGTTTTAGTGTCAATACTGAACAGCAGTCGATAGTCAGGTTGGTGGCGTTTATCACGGCCCTTATCTGTAGTTGGATCCTACCAGTGAGGGATACCAACATGGAGGTGTGGCCTAGCTCGTTCATCATGGCATCCATGCTGGCCACAGGATGGCGGGTCAATCTGGGGATTCCAATGCTCTCCAGATTGTACAAGATGTTGTGGCACGTTAGCGAGGGCAAGAAGTCGCCGAGGATATACGGGCCCTTCCAGCTTCTGTATGGGTGGATCACGGTGCACGTCAGGGGGGATTACGAATACCAAACCCTATCTCGCCACCGGGGTCAAATTTCCACCCTTCCATTCTAAATGCTGTCGGGAGCTTCCTAGTCAAATTAACCGTACCGATGTTCCTGAACATGGTGTGGAAGGAGGACGAGTTTAACTTCCACCCATTTTCATTGCCGACAGGGGTACTCACCGATGATGGTCAGGGAACGGAAGAGCACTGGGCTTATCTCCTTCCCTTTAGAGGTGGATTTTTTGTGGCACGGGTGGACCGTGAGCCGCTCTGTGAGCTGTACACCCCGCATTGGTTCGTGAGGAAATTCCGGTGCCTACAGTAGCTGACCCCATAGGTCTACTGGGAGGTGCGCCATGAGGAGCACCCGTGTGTGATAAGGCACATGTGTCTCATGTTCACACGGGAGGATGGAAAAATGTGAAATACATTGCCTCCATCCATTGCCGCATTCGGACTGGTGAAGGAGTATTACATCAGCTTGGAGGTAGCTTATCTGGGGGAACGGCTGAAGCAGCCAACTGTTCGTGCAGGTGACGGAGGGCCTCCCCTACCCCGAGGTCGGGGTCAGAGGGTAGCAAGGGCCTCTCGCGGTGGCAGGGCTGCTGTGGCGGCGAGGCCTGCACCGGCTGAGTATGAGGCAGCAACAGCGGATCCGGTGGTCCCGGAAGAACAGAGCCATCTGGAGGGGCGACCACCGAGGGGATTCCGTAGGATATCCACTCAAGTGCCGGGGAAGCAGCTGTGCCATATCGACATGATAGAGAATGCTATTTTCCCAGAGGCCAGGGACGTTTGGGATGTCAACTGGAAACACCTTATTCTTCCCATGATGTGGGAACACCTGAACTGTCTCGGGATGGTCTTACCAGGCATAGGCCCTATCCGGGATGGTTTTGCGGTGTCTCTGGTGGAGGCGGAACAGTATCTGGACGAGTTGGAGGACTACGTACATTCCAGTGGTGCCCCATGTCAGATGAAAGACCGGGTGAGGGTGCTGTTGAACCGGACGATTCACCCACATCTATCGGTCGCTGAGCTGAGAGAGCATTTCCCCCTTCCGGAAGAATCAGACGAATCCTTTGGAGAAGACGAAGCCGGCAGAGGGAGCCCATTGGAGGAAGGCGAAGTCGGGGATCAAGACTCGGATTCTGATGATTTCGCAGAGGTTCTCAAGTTATCATTCTATGTTTATTTCCTCAGGGTCCGTTCTTAGGCCATTGTGGACCTATTACGAACATCTGAATCGTGCAGGAGGAACTTGTATAGAGACCTCGCTCTCACCCCTCAGTGGGTGAAGATGCAGGGCTGTCGGAACCCTCTCATGTGGCTTCGTCCAGCTCTGTGTCTCACGGGGATAGGGCACACGAGGTGGCTCCTCTAGGATCTCCAGACCATCAGACAATACATGGAGGACCACGCCACGGGGTTCTGTCATCATCAACTCAGGAGCAGCACCAGGAGTTCGATCTTCGTAAGTCTTATCCACTGAATTCATTTCTTGTCATATGTAGATCATGCTAACTAATGTCCATGCCCTTCCCCATCGTGTACAGTTCTATGACTGCCATGGGCCGCTGTAGCGAGGCTTGTCGGGTTGTCTAGTGGCGTCCCTCATAGTGGAATACCAGTGATAGTGGAAATATTTATCCAGTCCACCCATGCTGCGGCGCTCCCTATCATTGGCGGGACCACTGGCATGGTTGTGCCCAAGGTTATTGAGGTGGAGTCTAATGATGAGGACCGACCGGTCGACCCAAGTCCCACCATGCCTACCTCGACGCCAGATGTCGCACCAGATTCAATGCCAGATGCAGATCCAGCTGAAGATTTCTTGTGGGAATATCCTTTATACGAGCCTGCCAATCGCACGGACTAGGATGAAACGGCCTCTGATGAAGAGGACAGCAAAATAGTCCTCTGCTGATCATGGAATCTGATCATGTGCTTTATCAACGACACCCCCCAAGTGTTGTGGCTGAATGATATAGACAGAATCCACCCACGACTATGTGAACTGTGTGCTGGGGGAGTGGATGCCCCACGCCCTCATACGATCATCTGAGAAATCATGGCAGAGAAGATCCAGGAGTATGATCATGGGATCGGCGTGGGCTGCCAGTGGAGGAAGGCTACGAACATCAAGAAGCTCCAGGAGGCTGAAGATGAAGTCCAAAACTTACAGATTTTGGCAGATGAGCATGCAGCCTCTCTAAATGCACAATCTGAGTTGATCTCTCGATTGAAGGCCCAGCTAGCAGAGGTAGAAGAGCATATGAGGAAGGCTTCCGGAGAGATGGCTGCCATTCAGGCTGACATAGAGAGGGCCCGAGCTAATGCTGATGAACTGCACCCCATCACTACTGAGGAGGAGCGGGAGCTGAGTCGGTGGCAGCAATTCCTAGACGCCACAAGTCAAATAGTGGCGGAGCTGCAACACTCTTTTGACGGGGTCAATCCGTCCATGGGGGGAGTGGACCCCTGAGTACTGTAATGATTACAAAACCTTAATCGTACTTTTGTTCTTAAAAAAGTTTTCAATTCTGTAGTATGCACGAGTTCCATTGTTTTCACTGGTTCATTTTTCATCCTGAAAATGTTTGCGGGACATCCAACGACAATTCCCTAAGCTCACATGGGTCGGGCCCGATGTAAGAAACACGAGATAGTCGCCTCACAGTCCCATCCAGACATAAGAGTGCAAACCAAGCTTCAGGAATCTGGTATTTGGACAACCGGTCGGGATTTCCAGGAAATACGAGACCTGGATAGAGAATGACATTTTCAGAACAGCCAAATTACTGTTTTTTTAGCGCGCTCCTGTGCACAAATGGTGCAACTCCAGGGGTGCTGAAATCGGTCCGAACAGGTGGGAACGGGAAGTGTGAATCACGATACCCAAGATTAGGAACATTGTGCGTGTGGTGTGACAATAAAGGACAACCATAAACTGTGGTGGAAAATTGGAATCCTTACTGCGTGAGCTAGAAATGGGGACAACAAATGAGGGCCGACCGTTGACCATGTTCGCAACAAGGGGCCTGACTCAAATATCACCGATCAGTCTTCTGGGGAATTGGCCTAGGACAGCAGGAAGACCATAGGATGAGCATCTATACTATTAGGGTGTCCCTCCAAACATGACTAGTCTTCCGGAACGTTGGCCTAGGACAGTAGGCGGACCATTGGTCAGGCATCCATACTGTTAGGGGGACCCTCCAAACATGACTAGTCATCTAGAATGTTGGCTCAGGACAGCAGGAGGACCATAGGTCAGGCATACATACTATTAGGTGGTCTCTCCAGATGAGAAAGAGGATGAGGATCTGAATCACGGAGAATGCAAAGCGTGGGATGTGGAGTGATGGTTTGTTCGAACAGAATCCAATACTCCTAAAATTACACCATCGGGGTGGGAATACGCTAGATGGGCGCATCAGTTTGATCATGGACCATTCCTTTCTGACAGGGCCTCTCTGGCGAGGGGGTATGTCACTTCCCAATGTCATCTTGGGGCATCCTGTACTTGTTCAGGGCAGAGTTATAGTTTGATGGTTCCCCATGAGGGGTCAGGCCATGGGCTGGAAATGGGGAGGAATAGGACTTGTGATTCCTATGGGCTGGACCCTAGGAAAAATACCATGGTGTCTCTACATATCCCATGTGGATGGTAATCAAGACACATGTAGTTCTAGAAGCACATTTTAATGTCATGTGGGACGAAGAGAAGCTTGATTGCGCCTGTACATATCCCACCAAAACTACTATTCCCATGTGAGTCATGCTTGATGTGGGAAACAAGAAGTAATAGAGAAATTTCCCAACCCAAGAAGGGGCATGTTAGGGCGAAGGGATGCTCGGTGAATGACGGCCCAATGACGCTGACACGTCCATGTGGTGCACCAAGATGCATGAAGAGGAAGAGCCGAGTATGTTGGAATTCCACTTGAACATAAGGAAGTGGAAATGTGTGAATCATGAAGCTCGATATTTGGATCACAATGATGGTGGCGTGACGATGGAGGATGACTGTTGACCATTGTGGAAACACATCATCCACATCATGTTTTCCTGGAGCGGAGACAGACAGATGAGGGTTGACCGTTGACCATGTTCGAAACACGGGACCGTGTCACAAATGTCGTCAGGGATCCTTAAGGGTGTTGGCCTGAAATGATTGGAGAGAGCTTAGTCCTAACATCCATGGAGTGCCCTTAAGCCTAATATCCTTGTCGTTTGAGGGTCTTTTTGTATGTGGAAGAGGATGAGGATCCAAATAGTGAGCTCACAAAGCCTGGACATGGAATAGGAGGATGTCTCCATGAAAATTCCACACTTTGGGATTTTTGTCAAAACACATCTGAATATGACAATGAGACGTATTAGATAAAGGGAGTCGAGTCCCTTCACATAGGGAGATCTTAGTTTAGGGTTGTAGACTTTGGACCATGGATGGGAGGAAACACAGGAGGCACTTGGTGAGGTAACTCAAGTACCCGACGTGAATGGGAACCAGAGGTTCCAACCACCACGTGTTCCCGGGCGGAGGTTTTAGGTTGAGGGACCGAAAACGAGAGTTGAGCTGGGCCTGAAGAAAAGTGCAAATATATTCCTACATACCCCATGAGAATGGAGATCAAGCAACACGTAGTTCTTGAAAGGGACTTATTTTAAGGTCTTAGAGCTCGGACCATGTAGGGGTAAGGAGATCAGGGGACACATGGTAAGGTTGTTACAAAACCTGATGATGGGGGCATAATCCCTACTCACCATGTGTTCTCTGGGGAAGTGCTCGAGTCGAGGGTCTGAACACCGGAGTTAGGATGGGACAACGGGGAAGTGTCTGGGAGCTCCTGCGTATATCATATGGATGATAATCAAGACATATGTAGTTCTAGAAGGTGGCACGGTAAGGTACCAGTGCCAGGGAAAAATGGGAGTTTGGGCGTGGTCCTCGCACTAAAAGAAGCGGAATTTGATAAATCTTGTTTTTCCTTTTAGGTGAGTGGGGTTTTTTTGGTGAAGCAAAAGGCCTAGGGTAACAAGCCCTAGTGTCACCACAAGAATAAAGCTCTGATAGGCATTGAAAAATGGAATGGTACATGACCAATACCCAACTTGATTTCCCCTATGATGGGGTCATCACAATGCAGTTCCGTTTTTTGTCATGCGGTCAGGACAATAATGTCACAATTTATGGTTGTGTAATAGGACCAAGCATGCATTTTAACGTCATGCAGTGCAGATGTAGCAGAGATGATGCTAGGCGGGGAATGTGTATGGCGCCATGAAAAATAACTGACATGGATGGGGACATTATCCCTCATCACACCGTACACAATTCCAAGACAGGAACCTCGGGCGAAGGGGCCCAAATAGCGGTAAAAAGGAAAGAGGCATGAGGAACTAGCCCCCACCTGAGATGGACTCGGAGAAAAGACGTTCGGGTGACCCATCGCATCCCATGGGGACGAGGATCGATCCGCACATATCCCTTAACGAGGATCCTAGTTTATGGTATTACATCACGGACCATGGGAGCCCCGATGGACGTCGTATTGCAGCTTTGTCCCCCTGATGTCCAAATATGCACTGAGGGATAGCACCAAGAGTGTCAGGATTCCACCTGGAAATGATCTAGTGGAACATAACGTGAATCATGCAACCAACATTCGAGGCCTGAATGGGCTAACATGACGACGGAGGATTACTGCTGACCATGTTTTCAAAACATAATCCTATCACGTTATCCTAAAATGGAGACAAACAAATGAGCATCAACCGATGACCATGTTCAAAAAGTGGTATTTGTATCAATTTTTTGTCTGAAACCCTTGGGGTGTTGGCTCGTAATGGTAGGAGATTCCTTACGCGTGGTATCCAGGTCGTTCTTGGGGGTCCCTCTGAGTGTGAAAGATGATGAAAGCCCGAATGAAGGGAAACACAAAGCTTGAAAAATGGAAGGAACTTGACCAAGTTGAATCTAACACTCTGGGTTCTAGACCAGAGTACTCTTAACACATGGTCGAACCACTGCAAGGGTTCGAGGGACTCAATCTTGAGGGAGACCAAGATATGGAGGATTCCCATGAGAAGGGAGGCACGGTGCCAAAAACCTTGTACCACACCTATACATCCCCCTCATGGAGAGGGACAGGCCAAGGGGCCTTGGTGACCGGGATATCAGGAGATCTCTAAGAGGTGGGGCTGGACCCGAAGTCTAGACATATGGGGGGTCCTACGTATCCCATGAAAATGGGAATGAAGCCACATGTAGTTCTGGAGGGTACCTTTTAATGACATGAGGGACAATAAAAAGGACTAATGTTTAAGACGGGGTGCGAGTGGTGCAGCTATTGAAATCTCGTTGTGAATGAGGACATACTCCCACATCACACCACACAGTCCCGCAGTCAAAGTCCCAAAGGCAGGATAGGAGAGAAAAATTAGCTGAACTCAAACTAGACCCATAGACAAGGGGTCTGTGCATTCCTACGTATCCCATGAGTATGGGAATCAAGCCAGACGTAGCTCTTAGGAGATCTTAGTTTATGGTCTTAGAGATCAGATTGTGGGTGAATGACAACTTTCCAAGTAAGCATAGTCCTTGACCCGATCCCTAAGCCCACATGAGTTAAACTCGGTGTGGGAAACAAGGGAGGAATATCCTTATCGCAATACATGGAACATTCATCGAGGGGAATTTGGTGAAGAGCCCCAAAGGACACCTTTAATACGGCCTTGTTCCCCTAACATGCAGATAGGTACTGAGGAATAGTATCAAGAGTTTTGAAGCTCTACTTGGACATGATGGGGATGGAGAAGGATGTGAATTGTATAACCAAAATTTTGGTCTTATTTGGGTTGGCTTGGTGATGGAGGATAACTGTTAACCATGGTGGAAAAACAGCCTCCATATCGCGTTAGCCTGAAGTGGGAATAACAAATTAGCATCGACCACTGAATGTATTTGCAACGTGGGATTTTTATCGATTTGTTTCTCGAAACCCTCGGGGGTGTTAGCCCGTAAAGGTAGGAGAGCCCTTGGGCGTGGTATCCAGGACGTTCTTGGGGGTCCCTTTGGGTGTGAAAGATGATGAAATCCCGAATGAAGAGGAACACAAATCCTAAAGAGTGGGTGCGGATGTGTCTGAATAGAGTCCAACATTCCAGGTAACTAAACCATAGTACCATTAAGCACATTGGTGAATCACCAAAAAGGGTCGAAAAAGTGTCTCAAGAAAGGTAGGCCGAGGGGCCAAGGTGGGATGGAGATTTTCAGAAGATGGGGATGGACCGGAAGCTTAGACATTCAGGTGGTCCTACGTATCCCGTAATGAAGGGAATCAAGACACACATAGTTCTAGAAGATACCTAGGGGATAGGATACCCTAACGAGGCTGTGCACGGTGCTGCGAGTAACCCGACGTGAATGGGGACATAATCCCGCATGACACTGCATTGTCCCATAGGAAAGAAACTGGGCCAGGGTCCCCGAAAAGTCCAAGGGGCCTGATAGTTGGGTTTTGGTTAGGAAGGCCTGGCCAACTCACAGTTTAACGTTTTGCAATGAGGACGAAGGTCAGGTAATAGGGAAACCTGGAGATAGGAGGTGTATGGTATCGCGAAAAAACCGATGTGAATGTGGACATAATCCCTCACCACACTGTACACTCCAATTATGAACTTGGGCTAGGGCTCGAAAAGGCCAACAGGGATGAGGCTGGGCCTCGGTAAGGGAAAGCGTATGGCATGGAAAGTAGCCCAACGTGAATGAGGAGATAATCCCTCACCACACCGTACACTCCAGGTAAGAACTTGGGATAGGGCCCAAAAAGTCCAAGAGGTCGGAGGCTGGGCCTCGGTATCGGAATTCATATGGCATGGCAAGTAGCCCAATGTGAATGAGGACATAATCCCGCATCACGCCATCCACTCCCTATAAAAGAATCGGGGTAATTTTCCTGACCGTTGGCACCACCCAGAGGGAAGTTTGTCACTTGGGGATGGGGTAGAATGAATCACTACACTCGATGTTTGGGACATCTTGGGGTGGACTCGTAGATCCGGGACAATGTTGACCATGTACGAAACACAACGTCCTTATGGTGACCTGATATGGGAGCAACCAATGAGCGTCGACCGCTGACCACATTCGAAATGCGAGACTTGTATCGGCTTGTTGCTCAACATCCTAGAGGGAATTGGCCCAAAGTGGTAAGAGGTCCCTTAGGTCAAGCATCCATACCATTCAGGGTCCCTTCCGGATGACGAAAGTGATGGAATCCCAGTCATGGAGTGGGTGAAGCATAGTTGTACCCACCTAAGAAAGAGGAGAACATCTCTAGGGGAGGGGACGTACAGCCAGGTCGAGGCTTGCTCGACGTAATTTGGGGTAAAAGTGTGCACCCTGCCATATATTTTGACCCGAGAAGAGGATTTTTTTCTTTTGGGCTAGGCCAACAGATGAAATGTCTGGGCGTTCCTACGTATCCCATGAGGATGGGAATCAAGCCATAAATAGTTCTTGAAGGCCATATAGTTTAACGCCGTGTGGTGAAGAGGTGGGAGGATAGAAGAATGAGAGTGGGAACACGGTGCGACCATTATAATCCTCATATGAGTGGGGATAAGGAAGCCTACTCCTCCTGCGAGGACCCTCCGAGGAAACTATACACAGGGGGGACAGTCAAAGAGAAAATATCGTGGCTGATCTCAGGACAAGACATCTGAGCATTCCTACGTATCACATTAGGATGGGAATCAAGCCATACTTAGTTCTTAAAGAACAGTTCAACGTCATGCTGGATGAGAGATGTGTCCCATCTAGGGATATGTACGGTATTTTGGGTAACCAGATGTGAAAGAGGATGTAATCCCACACTACATCGTAAAATCCCATAAGAGAGCATGAGTCAAGGAGGGAAAAGGGGCCTAAGGCTGGGCCTCTTTCAGGAAGCCCTGACCAGCTTGTAGTTTAACGTCTTGCAGTGAGGACAAAGGAGATCTTAGTTTAAGGTCATAGAGCTCGGACCATTTTAAAGTTTATTGTCATGCAGGACGGTGGTGCTATTTAAAGTCATGTGGGACCGTAATGTGCAGTTTAGGGTTGTGCGGGACCGTACAGTTTAAGGTCGTGCAGGACCATGGGGCTCAGATAGAGTATTTCTTGAGGAACATGGTGTTGGTGGGAGTAGTTATGCGCTCACCATTCATGATCACCAAGGAGTATGATCCATTAAGGTAAACCTTATGAATGATGTAAGATCCTTCCCATTTGGGATCTAGCTTGGGTGGTTTCCTGTCAGGGATCATTGGCGCTTGGAGGGTCATCAACAGGTCGCCTTGAAGAAAAGAGCAAAGGCCGACCTTCTTGTTGAAGGCTCTAGCCATCTTATTCTGATGCCTTTACAGATTGTGCAGGGCACGAAGCCTGTTCTCATCCAGTGCTTCCAATTCAGTTTGACGGGTTTTGGCCACCTCATCTAGCGCCTGGTGGTCATAGACTGCAGTGCGTAATGAAGGCAGCTGGATCTCGATGGGCAGGACGACCTCAGCCCCATACACCAGGGAATACGGAGTCACCTGGGTGGAATTGCGAGTCATCGTCCGATATGCCCAGAGGGTGTTGGGGAGCTTGTCTGGCCAACTTTTCTTGTTCTGACCAACCATTTTCTGCAGAATGTTTGAGAGGGTTTTTTTTAATTCCTCGATCTGTCTGTCCTCCTACGCATGATAGCAAGAGGTATGGTTCGAACGGATATTGTACTTGGCGTACAATTTCGTCAGCTCAGCTACTCGGAAGTTAGTGTCGTTATCGGTGAGGATAGTGTGAGGGACTCCAAACCGGTGGATGATATTGGATCTCACAAAGTCAACGATGGTACATGACTTGACCTATTTGAGTGGAACTACCTCTGCCCACTTGGAGAAGAAATTTCTAGCAGTTAGGATAAACCTACACTGGCGATCTGTCTCCGGTGGATATGGTCCCACGAAATCGAGTCCCCACACCGCAAATGGCCAAGAGTACTTGGTGGAGTGGAGATGATCTGATGGCCGATGCAGGAATTTATCATGAACTTGGCATGTGGGGCATCTCTTGAAAAACTCAATGCAATCATGGATCATAGAGGGCCATAAGTACCCTAATTTCCAGATCCGATGGGACAGCTTGGGCCCAGCCTGGTGGCCACTGTAGGAACCGGTATGAACCTCTTTCATGACCTGCAAAATATCAACTCCTTGAATGAAATGGATGATAACATCATCGAATCCCCGCTTATAGAGGATCTACTCAAGACTGGGACCACTTTGGAGAATAAATTGTAGTGCGTAGAATCGGATTCGCTCGCCCTCAGCCCGATCATCTGGGAGGCAACCATTTTGTAGATACTCGACAAAAGGTTCTCTCCAATCAGGAGTGGCCTCAACTACTGCATCTAAAGAACTTTTGGCTTCTGACGTGGAGGGTCCGGTGGTAAGATGACTTACTTGCGGTCCGTCATCATCCTCTGGGGTGACAGGGGAAATGACTCTCCGGTGTGCCATGTGTATAATCAAATCATCCTGGTTGGGTTCTGCAAGTGACACAGCTAGGCCGGCCAGAGCATCCGCTCGACCGTTCTATGACCGAGGGACATGGGAAACCTCTGGTCGAGAAGGGAATTGGTCTAGTAGATGTATGGTGCACTCCAATAACGGTAAAAGCTCCAGCTTCCTGACAACATAGTCTCCATTGACCTGCTTGATAACTAGTTCGGAATCCCCTTTTATGTGCAAATGTCGCACATCGATCTCAAGGGCCAGCTCGAGGCCGGTGATGAGAGCCTAATATTCTTCCTCGTTGTTGGTGAAACCTTCTGACAATAGGAACGAGTATGGCAGAACAACTTGCACCAAGGTAATGAAGATGATACCCAGACCAACTCTTTTGAGCCTAGGATCATTGATCCTCTTACAAGTGGGACTCAGGGAAGCACTGTCGAAGTGCATTTTCCATCATGAGACTGCATGATCGACTGAGAGGATTGCCTCATCAAGAAAATCCAGGTCTAGGGATTGATCTGCGTAGGTTGGATGGTCTGCTATAAATTATGCCAATGCCTTCCCCTTGATAGCCTTATGGGTCACAAACCTGATATCGAACTGCTGGAGGATCACCACCCACCGCGCTAGCCGGCCAGTCAACATGGGGCGGTTCAGAATGTACTTTAGTGGGTCTACCTGAGAGACCAACTGTACCTCATGGTGCTGCAGGTAATGCTGCAATTTCTATACGGAGAACATGAGCGCAAGGCAGCTCTTTTCGATGGGGGATTATCTGGTCTCCGTATCGAGTAGCATGTTGCTGAGGTAGTGGAGGTTGTTCTCTATCCCGACATTGTTCTTCTGGGTGAGAAGTGCGCTGAGGGACTATTCCAGGGTGGTCACGTAAAGAAACAACAGCTTTCCAGATATGGGTGGCATCAAGAATGGAGGTTGGAGTAGATACTGACTGATTCCCCCGAAGGCAGTCTGACACTCTTCATCCCATTCATAGGAGGAGCCTTCCTTTATGAGTCGGGAGAAGGGATTACACTTGCTATCCATATCCACAATGAATCAGCGTATGTAGGCTAAGTGGCCTTGGAGACTTCGCAGCTCCCGAATATTGCTCACGAGAGGCATCTGGATGATGTCCTTGATCTTCTCTGGGTCGATCTTGATGCCTTGGTATCTGACAACAAAACCAAGAAACTTACTGGAGGTGACCCCAAAGGCACACTTCATCAAGTGGTGGGAACTGAGGAAGCTGAACACTTTTTCAAGGTCCTTAAGATGGTCCTAGTGCTGGAGAGATTTGACCACCAGATCATCCATGTAACATTCCACCAGTGCCCTGAGAATAGGCTTGAATATGTGATGCATGGCCCGCTGATAGGTGGCACCTGCATTTTGTAGGCCAAATGGCATAACCTGGTAACAGAAAGTACCTTGGGGGCCCTAAAAGAAGGGGACTCCTCGTCTTCGAGGGACATTTGGATATAGTTGTACCCAAAATACCCATCCATGAAGTAGAGGTCTTGGAATCCGGCTGTGGCATCAATCAACAACTCTGTCACCGGGAGGATAAAATCATCCTTCGTACAGTGGCTGTTGAGATCGTGGAAGTCGATGCAGACTCTGATCTGCCAATTTTTCTTCCTGACTGGCACAATGTTGGAAAGCCACCTAGGCTACTGAACTTCCTTTATAAATTTGTCTTTGATGAGCTTATCACCTTCGCCCTCAACCATGGCACCGTGAGAAGGGTGCATCTTTCTGGGAGGCTGTTTGAACCTGTGATGGTTTGTCGGGAGACCAATACGGTGGATGGAAACCTGGGGATCTAGTCCTAGCATCTCATCGTAACTCCAGGCAAACACATCACAGTGCTATTTGAGAAAGCCCACGTACTGTTGCCTCTCCTCGAGGGACATGGTAGAACTGATCAATGTGGGCCTCGGGTCTGCCTCGCTACCAAGGTTTAACTATACCATTTCATCGATCGTGGTAGAAAAGCCTTCTACAAAGGCAGGGGGAGCATCCTCTAGGTCCTCTTCTCCACTTGTGGAGGGATCTTCCGTGGGGGGAGTTGCTTCCGGGCCACCAGAATATGATGGGAGGCCGGTGCCGGCTTGGGTGGCGGTGGACAACATATCAGGAGATTCATATTCCGCCAAAACCATAGTGATTAAGGAAGTTGACCTAATCTCATCTGGCCTTCGGCCGAGAGGGACACACTTGATGATATCAAATTAGTAGTGGCACGTCAGCTTGAGTCGGTGAATTACATCCCAGTGGAAGAGACATGTATGACGTACCACCGTTTCCATGAGCCTGACATCCTGATACCATACAGGGGTAGGAGGTTCTGGGATCACCTGAGTCTAGTTGGTGTAGGAGTACGAGGTGATTTTACGCCGTCTATTGGACATGGGAATATGCCTTCCTCTTATACCCGAAACAACAAAACACTACCCCATGTCGGGGATCATGGCCTCCAATTGATGGATCACGAAGATATAGGTGTCATTCAGACCTTCCCAGGGATCACTTGTGACCGGGGCGGGTTCATCCTTGCTTGCGAGGATTTTTTTATCCTTTCTCTTGTAATAGCCAACATCTAGATAGTGGGATTCCCAAGAGGAAAAAGGAGACACATCTCCTTACAGTATGCCGACTCGACCATTGAGGGAGTATTTGAGGCATTGGTGATATGATGAAGGGACCGCTGCGTGCAGATGGAGCCATGGCCTGCCCATCAATGCTTTGTACGCGGTGTCCTGGGAGACGACCATGAACTTGGTACTAGAAATTAGGCCATCGAACTGCGTCTTCAAGCGGATCTTTCCGATCAAGGATTGCTTGGTCCTATCATATCCTTGGATTTTGAGGTCGGAGAGAGTTAAATCTCCCTCAGATAAACCCATCTTTCGCAGCGTCCGAGTTGGGATTAAGTAATCCTAGAACCTATGTCAACAAGGCAGTGGTAGACTTCCACGCCATTGAACTGACCAGTGAAGTACAATGGGCGAATGTGCCCCTATATGGGAGGGTCTTTGTATCCTCCAGAGAACGAGATAACTCCCTGACATTCGACATTCTCAATTTCCTCAGTGTGGAAGTCTTCTGCAGCTGCGACCTCTGTCTCAAACTGGAGGGGGCTCCTTAGGGCCTCGGAAAGTGCCTCACGCATTTCAGAAGACAGGCACAGAGCCTCAAGGATATAAATCCTTTCTGGAATTCCAGAAAGGTGTTTCATAACATCATACTTCTATGCCAAATGCGAACCTCTCCTTACAGGAGGTTGCTCTACAATTGGAGGCACAACGGGCCCTGCCGGCTGGACCAGCAGTTGGCTGGTACTGGGTACATCCCGCTGCCTGCTAATTGATACCTGAAGAGTAGCTACCGGATGAGGATAGGAAAACTGAGATAGGCCTGTAGTAGGTCCAGACTTGTCGTGGTATGGATGATACGGCTATGCCTGATCAATTAGCACAAACGGCGGTGGAGGTAGATCTGAGGGCACCATATGAGGTTGCGCGTGCTGAGCTCTACCCTGGGCCTTCTGTCTGGTTTCAGTAGCATGAACGACCTGGCTGGAAGCACCCACTGTCATTCCTTGACAACCTATGTCGCTGATGTTCCGCTGATGTTTACATCGACTGGGGACGTTGGGAAGGCTCTCCTGGCATTCCCCCTCGTCGGGAGTCATGTAGGGATTTACCAGCTCCACGGTATTAACCGAAGCGTACCCCTGACTGAAGTTCATCATCAAGGTATGCCCCGTCCGGTGACATGTCAATCTAATGATGTCTCGAGTGATACTAATCTCTATATTGAGTAGAAGAACTTCACATCAGGTTCACCGTTTCTGTTTCCGATGCTTTCGCCGGGGAGCACAAGTCCGTCCACTGGGGCGCGACAGGCATGGATTTTCTGTTGCCCCGCATTCCCGCTTTCCAAAGGCAGGCGCCATCTGCTCTTTATTTATGGATGTCTCCTCCTGGACTGAAACTGGGATGATGGGATGTCAGTTCTTCCTTCCATGGGTTCCTCCTCGGAACTCATCACCTAGTTCGGGTCTCCCTCATAGATTTAATACACAGTTCGTGAAACTCTTCCCAGTTCCATGTTCTCATGGATGCCAGTTAACTAAACTACTTCTGTCAGGACATTCCAAAGGGTCTGGTTAGGGAAACAACCTTTAGTTGGGGGAGTAGTCACATTGAGGCATCATTGACGTGTCTAAACACTGGAGAATTGGCGTGTCTGTCTTTTGTCCCTTGTTATAGGGCTTCTCGAGGGCACGGAATCCCGAGGCATCCCACATCGAGTGTGGGGAATCATATTCCATAGGCATGTATTTGATGTTTTCCTCTTCTTCACATGTTTAACACAGGGTATACCACAATATTAATGTCCATCGGAGATGGATCGGCCTGATCAGAACACCAGCTAGAGTGGATCAGATGGAGGAATCCCCCTTGAGGGAATGACAATATCAAAGCCTGCCCGTGGGTGGCTTCTCGAATGTTGTGGGGTGGAATAGGGTGGCGTTATCTCAATGGGATGTGGCGGCCCGGGTAAGGATCAGGATGGATGATGGAGAATTGCATGGAGTGAAGGAGTAATGAAATGGAGCCATCACGGAGATGGCAGTGGCGATGGGCTTGAGTCTCGAAGAGACTACCTACATATCCCCGTGGCAGGGACTCTAAGTCCACGTAGTTCGGGATGGATGTGTGGGGATTTCACTCTAGGCTGCATATGGTGTTGGAAGAACCGACGTGAATGTGGTCGGAATGACCAAGTGGTGGTGGGCTTGAACCTCGTGAGGAATCCTACGTACCATGCCTTAACATGGATCAAAGACAACGTAGTTCTGGAAAAGGGGCTATTATACTGACACGAAGGGGTATTAGAACAACTGGATGGAAGTGTCACAATGGCTTGCCGCTAGATTGGGATGCAGTTTAACATCATGCGGGACGAGGGCGTGTTGGAGAATCGACGTGAAGAAGGACCAAGGCCCAGATGGATGGTGGGATTGAACCTTAGGAAGGCTTCCTACGTACCATGCCTTGACATGGATCAAACACCACATAGTTCAGGTAAAAATGGGGGCTTGGCACACCGACACGGAGATGATCGGGGCCAATGATTTTTGGGCTTGAACCTTAGGGAGGCTTCCGACATACCATGCCTTGACATGGATCAAAGTCCTCGAAGTTCGGATGGATTGGGGATTACACTCTGAGGTGGCCCAAGGTGGTGGGTCTGGAAACTCATGGAGGCTTCCTACGTACCATTCCTTGACATGGATCAAAGTCATCGTAGTTTGGATTTGAATGATGGTGTCAGCGAATCGACTTGGAGAAGGACGTTGGTCCGTTGGGTGATGGGCTTGAACCTCAGGGAGGCTTCCTACATACCATGTCGTGACGTGGATCAAAGACCTCATAGTTCAAAGGGCTTCGTCAGCGAACCGACGTGAAGGTGAACCCGGGGGTCCACTGGTGGGTGGCTTGAACCTCATGAGGCTTCCTACATACCATGCCTTGGCATGGATCAAAGTCCATGTAGTTCATGATAGTCACAACGGCTTACCGCCGGATTGGAATGTAGTTGTAGGTCATGTGGGATGAGGGTGAACCCAGACGTGAATAAATGACGGGCAGTGGGCTTGAACCTCATGGAGGCTTCCTACTTACCATGACAAGACATGGGTCAAAGACCTCGTAGTTCAAAGGGATGTACAGTTTAATGTCATACGGGACATCATATTGTTAAACGTCATGCTGGATGGGGAATTTTCATGGTCAATTCTTACTCTAAGCCCACGTGAGTCGTGCTCAGTGTGAGAAACAAGAGGCAGCAGAGACCTAACGATCACATCGCGAAAGGTGCCTCGGTGAGAAGCGAAGGGGGGTCTTATGCATTAGGTGGCCCATGGTGCTGGGACTTACTCCAGGATGGAGGCCCGATAGTGACAAATCACAGGGGGAGAGGGATGTGGGATCGAAGGAAGGAAGTGCCTCGTTCCCAATCATGCCCTCCACTGGCCCTAGTGGTGAGGAAGTACGGAGGTGCATGGGTGTTACCTTTCGCAAGAGCGGCTATAGGGGGATTACACCAAGGTAGGATGCATTTCCCCTCGGACAAACTCCACTCCTATAAGGAGGATATCATCCCCTGTGGGGACCTAAGGGTGTAAAGAATGTCCGAGCCATGGGGACTCTACGTGCGAGGCATGGGGTCGGGTCACAGTTTAATGTCATGTGTTGAGGACAAGGTGCTCGACAGTTTAACGTCCTGTAGCTCGGACGAGGTGGTCTCACTCCACACCCCTAGGACTTACATAACCAGTACCCTATGCTCCTAGTTGGAGGGAAGATACCGGCAAGGCCCTGTAGAAGGGGGGTCAGAGAGAAAACCTTCGAGGGGTCCACGTTAGTGTGGCTATACGAAGAAGCAATAGCGAATAGCATGCCTATGCGAAGAAGCATTAGGCGAAGCAATTCTGTTGGTGGTGTCATCCAGGGGACTTGAGAATCACATCATGCAAACCTAGAGGGTTGCACGGGAAGAGGAATTTCCAAGCAGAGGGGTCCACTGGCAGGGGCCTTACGGAGCTCGGTTGCTTTGCGTGGTGGAGGACACTTGCGAAGGGGTGTGATTCGCGAAGTGGAGTTCCTTGGCCTTAGTATGGGGAATAGGTTCGAGTGGGACGTGCTTCATGAAGTGGAATGGTGTTCACGGAGCACCACCTCGCGAAGCAGAGGTGCCTCGTGGAGCAAGGTGCTGTGAAGAAGTGTGGTTCGCGAAGTAGAGTGACCCTGCCTTGGAATGTGGGTAACATGTACAAGATGGGTGTTTCACGAAGCATAAATTCTCTACAACTAACTGGGTTCCCTTGGGAATCCAATTCCTTTGCGAATTCCCTTAGGCTTTGGGAATGGAATCCATCACGGAAGAGGGGCTCAAAATGAGACAAGGAGGATGCCTCTCGCGAAGCAAAAATACCTCGTGGAGCTCATGATTCTTAGAGCAAAGGGTATTTCGTGATTTGGGAGTTGAGAAGATGAAAGGTCGGATTGTCCATCCATAGAGCTTAGGGGGAACTCAGTATTTATAGGAAAGGGGCACCTCGAAGTAGAGCTCACACGGCGCGAAGGGGGCGTCAGTGGCTTCGTTGCGGGTCGCGAACGTCAACTGAATTTGCCGAGAGGTACCGCCTCTTCTGCTCCACGATGGGTCACGAACATCAGGGTGTTCGCAGAGCATTACCACCTTTGGTACTTCGCGGAGTCCGCGTTTCTCAGGGGTGCTTCGCATCGGGGCTTTGGGAGGTAGGGCACGGGGCCTCTTTCTTCTTTCCTTTCTTCGAATATTTTTGGTGCCTATAGTAGTTCTCCGTACACTGAAACAATATGCTTGTTACTAATTAGATGGATGTTTTAATAGTTTAATTATATCCATCAATATAATAATATAATAGTATATATAAGAATATTTTTTTATTATATGAACATGGAAGTTGAATATTGAAGTTTTTGGATATGTAAATGATGGAAAAGTGATCGAATGATAGAATTATAGTCAAAATCTGGTAATTCATTTTGGTGTATACCAAGGGGAATCCATTGAAGTATTTCAACCCAAAGGGGGATTTGAGGTCTAGTTAAGGGATTTATTGAAGTTATTTTTTAAGATAATGTATGAACAGAAGTGTTTTGATAGGTGTTAAGAATGTGGATAATTTGTGTCCTTTGATAGTGGAGGAGGAGTGTCACTCTTGTAATATTTTAGAAAGGTAAATATTCCCACTTTTTTCATGTTACATGTGGATCCAATAATATACCCAATTCATTCCATTATAGTATAAGGTCTAAATATTTCCAACCAATATAATTTGGATATGTTTATAGGTCATTTTATTATTTAAGATTATGTTTTAGTCCCTTATTGAGCTAAATTTAACATTCCTCATTGTAATTAATTTTAATCAGTTTCCCTAATATTTTTTGTCAAAAAAATTTGGTATTATGCATAAAAAATTATTATGTTTAAAAATATGTAATCAATTATTCAATATTCCAATCATATAAGTGGAAAAAAATTAAAATTTTATCATGTAGACAACACTACAATGTGAGATTTTAATGTAAAAACATTTGAATGTTTGTTAGGTTTTTATATTCAATTTTAATGTTAAATTTATTAAAATGAACAAAATTGTATTAATTGATAAAAATATGATCTAGTGAAAATTTATATAAAACTTATATAATCATTTAACTTTATATTTAATTTAGATGAAAAGGTAGTATTGAACTAAAATTTAGCATTTTTAACTATTCGTTAAAAATTGATATGTTTCCGAAAAAGATCGAAACATTCACCATTACCTAATTCTATGTTTCTATTTCAATGATAAAGTCTATTTTGACATATTATATTAATTAATTTTTTAAAATTCATATTTAAATTGGGTTCACCCTTAAAAGGTAGTAAAATTGACTTTATAAAAATATAGGTTTTTAAGTGTAAAATAGGTTTTGTTTTATCTTATGAATATGAAACAAAGTGCTTGAATATATAAAATAATTGATTTCATATATAAAATATATATTCCAATAAATTCATTCAAAAAAATTAATTAAGATAAAACAGCTTTGGAAGCACAAAATATAATATTCCTTTTTTACATCTTAGTTGTTATTATTTTCATTTTTCATTAATTGGTAACAAATGAATTCATTTTATATTTATATAAACCATTTAGTTTCATATAATTTATTATATAATTCATAAAAACTAATATAAAGGCTTAAATTAATAATGAAATTTTAATAATACATTAATATTCGGTCATGCTTGGTACTACATGTAACACAAGATATTGAGAAAGGTCACACTTGTGTGTAATAGAAGCTATCAAGGAAGGTCACCCTTGCATGTAATGAAATGTAACTTAATTTTTAATGAATTAAAATCTATATCATGTACTGATTTTAATTAATATAATAAATATATTGTAGTGTCTTGGGATTTTATATTCCCTTACATGCTTGGTGACGTATACCATAATCACTATTGAATACAAAGTTGTAGTTTAGAATTTCGGAGTGATACATTCTTACTAACATAATTAAAATTTTTCCTTATAATTTAAAATCAATATTGGTAATGTATTCTTTTATATTTACAATATTTAAATCTTAAAATATGATAAGGGTTCGTAAAACATCCTCTATAAAAGAGATAATGGGGTATACAAATGTCACATGGACTACCATATAACTATGTCTCAACATAGGATAACATTATGTCCATGTCAAAATACATACTTTTAGGAAAATTTTGAAATATAAGGGACTCAAATCCATAAATATGAGATGATTTATAAGACCATTTATTGTACAAAAATTATGGTATTAGGAAAATACTTTAGTTCTCTTTCATGTTCCTATGGTTGGGTAATTATTTTACTGACCAAGAATATAAGGAAATATTCGTACTTGATATGATTCGATTTCACTTTGATAATGACAAATATTTATTATACTAAAATCAAATTCAAACTCAACCCTTTAAACAGAGAAATTAATATCCAAAAATGATTTTTTAGGCATGAAGCACTAAAAGAGACTTTTAAAGGACCATAAATCCAATAATAATGTGAAAAGTATAAATTATTTCCTTAAATATCTTCCAAAATAAATATTATTAATAGATAAATCCCTAATTACAAAAAATGACAGTACTATTTCATCATTAATATGTATTCGTCAAATTCATTAATTAAAAAAATGAAAAATTATATAAGAAATTATATAGCTTAGTTATTGGAATGAAACCGTTATTGTACTTCAATCAGGGATTCAAGACCCACAACCTTTCTTGACATGGTAGTTTGTCACTTTATATAAAGGGTTTTATTTATTAGTAACAAATTTTTATAATATCCAAAGTCAATATGATGGAAATCCTTGAAATATGGTTAATTTCTAAATAGACTTTTAAATAAGGGTTACAATAAAAACCTAATGCATAAATCCATTATCCATTTATTTTGACATAAGACCATCATTGTTGTAGTATTTAACCATAATTACATCTATTGGATTTTGAAATCAGGATACCTTATCTTGAATCTAAAACACATTTGGTTTTACCTAGGTTATTTATTTTTACCATATGTTCAAATAATTCACAATGGTTTGTACAGAAGAAGTCAATTATCCTAAGCACATCCCCTACGACTGTCAAACCTAGTGATAAGAAAGTCACGTTATCATGTATAAGGTTATGTAGAGTTAGGGCTAGAAAACCATTCAGAGTTATTATTCTGAAGTAAATATATATTAGAACAATGTCCCCTTATAGTATCCAGACTGGTATATATTTCTATGAAGACCCACATAATCTTTACTTTATGAAAATTATTGGTAGTCCTTATATACTAATACTTAAATTATACATTAGGTTTATGTTATATAACCTTTTTTCACAATTCTTGTTCTGAAGGATTCTACAAGACTTCTTATAATACAAAATGTTACTCCGGAACCCTAAAATATTCGAGTTAGAGCCAATCTAATTACATTGGCAATATTACATGAAAATGAATACTCAAGTACCAAAGAGTTTAGTATTCTTGGAAAATTTTATATAGAAATGAGTCTTGTATTACAAATGAAGATGCTAATTAAAACATATTTCTTTATTCTTTATAAATAAATAACATCAAGGATAAATTTAATACATCAAGTAGATCTCTACATATATTTTGTAATATGATTCTTATATTCTTAGGTAATGAAACTTAATAATTGTGATCTAAAATTTTTATTAAGTGAAAAATATAGTTGAAGAAATAATGAATAAATGATAATAGGGAATATGGTATGGTAAATAATTGAACACACATGCCATGTAATCAATAAACCGAATAAAAGTGCGTAAAAAATATTTGAAAGTAATAAATAGATGCCCAAGACATTCAATTAAATAGATACAGAAAAATAAATATGAAAAGGTATGAAATTGAAACATATTCCATATAAATAACTTATAATTAATTATATCCATAGATATTTTGATGAATAATATCATGGAAGAATAATAATAGAAACAAAATAATATAATTTATTCAAAATTGGATGATATCGTTCCTTGGTAGATAAAACGATTACCCTCAAAAGACAGTTTACCTATTCCAATTTGTGCAACTAACATGTCCCATGAGACTACTGATGAATCAAGGGGATTTAATTAATCAATCCCCAATCTGTAGTGCTTTCTCTACGTTGTCCCCAACCCATGTAATGTATATCCAAAGAATTCGTAATATCATATACCCAATATGACTTATAAAATATCATTATTGAATAAGGTATAAATATATATCAATAAACCCCCAGATAATCAAATAACTATGAATTTGAAAACCTTATTAAAAATGGTATACGGTTTAAGAAATAGTAATATCCAAGATGAATTAAATGGAAAATTTATGGGGGATTCGGTGTTGAATGTTCATAGGAAATTTAATATTTCAATGGGTCGAAAAAATGAATAAAGGAAGTAAATTTGAATAATATCCATGGAGAAAAAAATTATAAACCATCTAGAAAATAATTAAAGATGGTATTATTACTACATATACAAAATGGTGTAAAAATAATGGGTTTTTCCTCCGGTGAGTATAAATACTATGAAACTACATTTTAAAAAAATAGAAAAAAATATACTCTTACAATGAAAAACCATTTAAAAAACATTTTCTTTTAAATACACATTAGGAAATCTTTTCCTTAAATTCTATCCCTTTAAATATGAAAATTATTATTCAATGAAATGAAAGCAGGTAAATTCGTACAAGTTATACAAGTTAAAAGAACATTCCTTTTGAATGGTAAAATGGTTTGAAAATTTACTTACCAGGAGTGGGAGAAGAAAATTCCTTCGAAAACATCGATAATATATAGAAGGGAAAATTTCCATTCAAATAATTGTTTTAAAATATTTTCTGGAAAAATTATAAAAAACGGTTTCTCTGTCTAAAGAGAGAAATAATGTTAGGTTTTCTAATAAACATTTTATTATATATTTGGTGTACCTAAGAGTGAAAAAATGGTACTGATACTTGAAAATAGGCCTTTATAACTAGATAATAATTAAATATTTTATTTAAAAAAAAATTAAAATTTCATTCAATGGAAATTCAATTGAATGATCATTAGTATTTTTCAGGAGCTAAACAATCTTTAAATATCCCAAAGTTTCCCACACTACATTGAAACATTTTAAATTATAAGACATGTGAATGAATAATGTGAAATGAAACTTATAATAACATGATAATAAATTGATTCATGATATAACATGTCAATTACAATATATAAACAATATAAATGAAACTAGGTTCATAACAACAACTAAGCCTCAATAGAATGTAAATGGAGATGAAAATCATTTACCCTGTGTTTCATTTCCTATGAACATCCTTTAACCTCATTTATATGTATATAAACATGTAAAACTTATAAAAGAAACATATTAATATTAAACATTCTTATATGTCCCTCTTATAATATCTTATTATGAGATTATTAATAACCTTTCATTATTATAAGTATTTCGGGTGTTAATTTCCTATTTTTTTCAAGTATGATTGAACTTTTTATTTGTTGCTATTACTAAATATATCATGTTTTCATCATATAATAAATGTAAATCAATATTTTTATTTCATATACATATCTATATATATAATAATATATCATGTTTGGAGATAAGAAATGAAATGAACCATTCTTGGAGATGGTAGTTCGTACGTAAGAAGAAACACTACCTTCATATAACAATTTTATTTTAGAAGAATTAAAAAAAAATCTTAAGTATATATTTTTATATTATAATTATATTAATATATTTAATATATATTTATTAAAATTATCCTCAATACATTACATGTTTAGTGTGAACGAATCACATCACATTGAGGTGGTGGACGTCCACACATTCTCAAATGATGTTATCATATTAATGAAAAATGGAATGTATTAAATTTATATATTTTAAATTAATTAAAAAAGTACATGGACATAATAAATATAATACATAACATATATAAATATATTTTCTATCATAATTGGCAACCATAAATGTTGGTAATGGAAACATTAATAATCACTTTTCAAGAGGCGGTAGTTCACCGTAAAAAACTGTATGTTCATTAACCATTAAGTGGATGTTTATATTATATTAGGTAATACCATTAATATAAAATACAAAATATATTATTTTGGATAAATTTTTTATATGTACATGGAATAAGAATATTTTTTGTGGTGGAAAATTAAACGAAAGAAAAGTGATCATTGGAAATAACAACATTAAAAATCTGGTAACTCCTTTCGGTGTATACCAAAGTTCTTCCATGGAAGGAATTAATCCCAAATGGATTCTTCAAGGTATTGATAAGGGATGTTGGGAAGCTTTATGGAAATATGATTTTTGATCCTATGTGTTTTGAGATGTGTGAGGAATGAGGATAAGTGTTGGTCTTTTATAATGGATGATGAGTGTAACTCTTGTAATATTTAGAAAAAGTAATTCATATCAAGATTTCGTGTTGATTGTGGAACCCATAATGGAACCAATTCAATAAAATAGTGAATAGAGTCTAACTATGTAAAACCCATGCCTTTTGGACAATTTTACTGGTCTTTTTAGGCCTTAACATTAAATTTTAGTTCATTATTATGCTTAATTTAAACTTAATCATAGTAATTAATTTTAATCAAATTCTCTAATATTTCAGGTAAAAACACATTTTTTAATTATTTTACATTATAAATTATTCTTATTAAAAATATGGAATCCATTTTTCCATTTCAAATCATAGAATATGACTAAAATATTTTAAATTTAGTCATGCAAATGAGATGAGAATGTGGGGATTCAATGTAGAAATGTGTGAAATTTTGAAATGTTTTTATAGTCCATTTCAAAATTAAATTGATTAAAATTACGTAAATTTAATTAACTGATAAAAATATGATCTAATTAAATATTAAAACCGTTAAAATTTATAATTTTACCTCATAAATAAATTAGATCAAAAAGCAGTTTTGAACTAAAATTCTATATTTTTAATTGTTCATTAAAAAATGATATGATTCCATAAAATTTCAAAAATTAAAAATAACCAAAATTTAATGTTTCTATTTATAATAAGATGTCTATATTAACCTATAAAATCAATTAATGTGTTAATAGTTATATTTAGAAATGGTTCATCATTAAAAGGTGGTAAAATTTCCTTGATAAAAATATTTCTTTATGTAAATAGGTTTTGTTCTAATCATATGCATATCAAAACTAATAGCTGAATATAAAAAATATTTTTTAAAATATATAATATATTTATATTACTGTAAAATAATTCTGTATTTATAATTAATATAAACCTCCTATGGAATTATAAGAATAAAAATATTTCTTTTTATATACATAGGATCTTATTTTCATTTCACATTAATTGGTAACCCATGAATTCAATTTATATTTATATAGACCATAAAATTTCATAAGTTAGTTAATACTAATCATAACTAAAAACATATTAGCTATGTTAAATAATTTTATTTTAATAATTATTTTTATTTGGTGAAAGACAATTTATTTGTAACACAAACCAGTGAGGAAGGTCTCTCTTGCATGTAACACAAGCTGTCAAGGAAGGAGTCTCTTGCATGTAACATAGGGTAACTATATGTCTCATGAATTTCAATCTATAAATTGAATTGAATTTATTTATAATTATAAATATTTAGTATTTTATCAAGATTTTATATTCCTTTATGAGCTTGGTGATACATGTTATAAACACTATTGAATATAATGTTGTGCTTTAAACATTCAGGGTGTTAGAAAATGACTATAAAATAACGTTTCTTTAAAATTGTTCATAAAATTGAGTGGATCATGAAATCATATTTTATTTCTTCTTCAATTTGTTATCATTAATTTTATATTGTTTATTTTTGGAAAATGGTTCCAATTCCATCCATTCACTCATGATTTCATTGATAAAAATAGAAGCTTTGCACGATCTGGATAACAACCATTGTACACTGGGGATGTATTCATTTACAGTTGAGGGGAACCTCATTAATAAATTATTATATGACTTATTATTTATTGTTCTATGTGCATAATTTATAAATACAAGTGAAAAAATAAAAGATAATCATTAACTGAATAAGTTACATTGGCATAAAAATTATTAATTTTTGAATATGATATAAAGTCATCCCACACTGATTCACGAACTGTCGGTGGTTCCATCCAAAATTTATCCTAACAATATTTATAATTTTGATAAGTCATGCCTATTATTTAATATATTTTTTTCCTATTGTAGAATTTTTATATCTCTTCTTATTAGAGAGTGGAGTCAAACATGGAGGAGTGGTTCCAACTAAAGATAAAAGTTCTACCTCACCCAATATGATTATAAATAGATAAAAATAATATAGATAATGTTATATAATACAACCCCTTGTTCTATGAAGATACTAAATCAATTTCGTAATGTTTGATTTAAAATAAATACCAATTATTCATGGTAGTCAAATATCTGGTATTTTATAATATTACAAAAGTGATGGAAATTTTTTTTTACTCATATGATGATTAATAGGTATCCGTTATATTTTTCCATGATTATCCAAACAATAAAAAAGATCACAATTAGTTAATATCATTTCTCATAAAACGATAAAAAAAATTTCTTGAGTAATAACATTCAAAATGAGATCACTCATCTAGAAGAATAAATTGTGAGAAGTGGGAGTTTTTTTGAACAATGGGTAATAAAAAGTTTTGATCTTACTATAAAATTTTCTGGAATTAATTTTAATGTTTATATGATTTATGAAGAATTATATAACTCAGATAAATCCTTTTATGAATGAATAGAAGTTTATATTAAGCTCTCTATGAACATTTCATCCAAATATATATTTATTTTTTATCATGAAGAAAGATTACTCATCATTGACGATTATTGGGAAAATATAATTCAGGAAAAGGATAATACCACTAAATAATTTGATGAAATGATATATACATTAGAATAAAATAAAATTCTATCACTGTTGTAAAAAACTACTCAAATTTAAATCATGTAAAACAATTGAAACATCATATAACATTGAAACCTGAGATGAATAAAATGAATAATGGGGAAATTTAAATGATCTGAAAATAATGTGAATAATGAATCAATTTAGTAGAAGATCTGAAATTAATTCTAAATATGAAATTTTATTAAAATGGTTTCAAAATAGAACATATAGAAAAATCATTATGCTGAATCTTTTTAAGAAGAAAAAAGAATAGATATTACTATAAGATCGACTACCACACAATTTTATAAGAGGAAACATTTTCCTAAAAGACCTATATCTAGTGGAATGAATAGATTGAAATCAAATAATGATCAATCTAAACTAGTTTCAAATAAAAATATACCATTCATCTCTATTAAAAATTTCATTTTATACATTGGCCTTATGAATAATATCGTGTAAAATCAAATCTTGTACAGTATTTGATGTTGAATGGAAATAAATTACTTACAACTAAATTCTATTTAATGGATGATAAGGGTAAAATATTTTTTTCACCGGAATAATAAAATTATATAAATAAAAGTAATTAGAATAAGAAATTTTCCTAATATAAAAAAATGTAATAAAAATAATATATTATTGTATTAGTTATATTATTTGTTATCTGATTGATTCGTGCACATGGGATACAATTTCTGGGATAACATGCCAATATTTGAATATAAAATTATGCCTAAATCCATAGGAAAAAAATATTGACAAATAAAAGAAAAAATTTTGAATGGATGATCCTTCCTATTATAAGAATATTATAAAATATGATGAATCTTTGTGATATTTGAAATATAAGTGGTTATAGTAAAGAGGGTTTTATGTGTAAAACATTTAATAAAGATATGAAAAAATTCATATAAAAAGAAGAAAAAAATTTACTCCTGAATGTAAGATTTCAATGAAAAAAATAATAATAAAATATTTACAAATTACATTCCTTAGATTTTTATGAAGAATAAATTAATATAAACCATTTGTGAAAATCAAAAGAATACTGGTGCTCAAATCAAACCAAATAATAAAATAAAGGTTACAAAACTAAATAGAATAATAATCTTCCTCTATTGTAGATATTGTCACCCTATGGATCACTATATGAAGCCCATTTGTGAAAAAATAAATGGAAGAAAAATTAAAAAAAAGAGGAAGACAAATTTATAACCTAAACAAAATGATTGAAGTGGAAAAGCGAACACAAAATAAACCATGGAGATCTAATAATAAATATTTTTATATTCCAAATTTTATATTAGTAATTTTCCTATATTATTTACAATGATCTAGAATATTATAAGAAATGAAATTTTATATAGTTAGAAGTGGATAATATTATATTACAAATAAGGAAATCAAATTTAATAAGTGTTTTTTCACATAATATGACCAAAAAATATCATCATTTCTATGTGAAAGGTAAAATAAGGATGTTCACTTTTGTATTATTATTTTATCATCTAACTCGGTCAGAAAAATATGTCAAAAAATATATATAAATAACATGGGGAATCATTTTATTTGATTTCCATTATTATGAATATAATTTGACACATTTTTACTACTATTGAAATTAAATATCTCATTCTTTATAATACTAATAATAAAGCCACTAGGGTCCACATGAAGAGATCACCTTCCCATAGAGAAAAAAATAAAGGATTCCCATGGATGAGAATTACTTCTTAGCATTTTTATCTCATTAAAAAGAATATTAGATTCTATTTTTTCCTTCTATGTTATGTAATTCATCGGTTGTTAGGAATTGAAGGTGATGAAAAAACAAAAGTGGAGAACATGGTTAATGATTCTATATTGATATATTGGGAAGGTGGAATATTCACTCTATACTAAATGGATGACCCCCTCAAGGTCATATCTATATATTGATATAACTGATATTAGTTTTTATAAAATATCATATTAAATCATGATGATGGCTATCTGGCTACTATGAATGATGAAAAACAATTTGAAGTCACCATCATAGAGGATATCAAAAAACATGTACTCGTGTTGATTTTATTTCATAAGATCAAAAAATAAAAAGGATCCTTCTTTAGAAAGTGAAAATCGAGATCATCCCTTGAGGGTTATTATGCATATAAGATCTCATAGCCATATATTTCATTCAAAATGTATATATATGGAAGGTAACTGTTCCAGAAAAAAATTGTGGAATATTTTCACACTCTCATACACTTATTCAAAAAAAAGTAATGCTACTTCATCTGAAGGGGTGAAACATAAACGTGTCAATGAAATGAACAAATGAAATGTGATAAACATGAAGGAATAAATTAGAGAAAATTTCATAAATATTATAATTTAATTCTTTTAATTTGAGTGTTGTTATGATATAAGGAACTTTCGTTTGAATGATTCTAGATATTTCTCTTAACAAGTGGTATCATATAATTTCCACTATTATTGTATCAATTGGTATATAAAAAATTTAATAAACCTAAAAATAATTCATCTTTATTCAATTAATGATATAGGTTGTGATATATCATTTGTAATAATATTATGAATGTATAATTGAAAACATTTACCTCTAAATTAAGCCCTTTTATTTTCCAAAATGAGTTTGGCCTGGAATACAAAGAGGAAGATAATTTATGGAATGTTTATTATGGATGGAATGATTTTATCCCATTTTAGGTATTTATTATTTTTCATAAATATGGATGAGATATTAAAATTAATGTAAATAATAAAAAACATATAACATAATAACATTACATTTTCTACATTGGTGTTGACAAAAAAAATTAAATGGGGATATTAATGAACCAACTTTGTTTGTACGTGTTGAATTTTTTGTCATTATTTTAATAAGTGATGAATCAAAAGATGGTAATATATATTTTTAAAACAATAAGTAATTAGTAATATTTTGGAGAAAATAATAATGCTTGATGAATAAGAACAATCCAAAACAAGTCAAATATTTCTACATTAGATTTTTTATGAAATTAATTATGTACTATGATTAATGATATATTCTTAAGATCAAATACTTGTGTTAATGATGTTATGAAATGAACAAAAATGTTTATAAAAATTCACAAACATTGATGAAGTACATGGATTTTTTTTACTATGAATTTTTTTTAATAAAGAATAAATAGTTTCAATGAAACATTCATACTTATCAATTAATCTGTTCATTATGGATGTTAAAAGAATATAGGTAATTCGGATAAGGTAAATCTATCCAATAGATGTGGTAGTGTGTGAAACCAATTTTTTTATCCATCAAGTTATGATATCAATTGATGAAGGGGAAGTGATCACATATAACTCATGATATTTTTTGAATGGAACATGATTGGAATGCATGGAGGTTCACTGGTGGATCTCATTCGTGTGGTACATTCTAATGATGGTTTGTATAACATGATTCATCCTATCATGACATATCTTATGATATTACAATATAAATGACATTATCTTCCCCTTTGGGTTAATGAGGGTTACTTCTGGTAATTTTTTTAGGCATTAGAAAACAAAAATCAAGCTAAGATACCATGAACAGTTGTTCATGAGAGATTTTTATTGCATAAAATAATACCCCCAGATAGTTTTATAAACTATGATACAATTAAATGGTGAAGATGATATTTGCTCTATAAAATCACATAAAAATTTATCATTATGGTTTACAATCATATATCCTTGTAACTTTATATGAAATAGAGAGTAAATTCCCACATATGAAGCTTCTGTCAGGCATAACATCCCTTTCATTAGGAATTTGGTATTTGGCCACTTAGTAACCATTGAGTTATCATAAGAACAAGACAATATCAAGAACATTTATTCATATTACATTATACAGTATCATCACATGGTGTCTATTGAATGAAAAATAATTCATTATGATAATCACTTTGAATAAGAACCAATGAAATCCTAGGAATAGATGAGATCACATGAAGTATTCACATGCTAAGCATCAATCATTTTCACTGTGTAATGATGTTTTCCAGAAAAGAGTTATTTAAATGAATTCTATAATATTTTTCTAGTGTCATTAAAATGAGATTACTCATGATAAATATAAGTTACAATGTGATTTCATGATCACATTATAATTTCCTGAAGAAGTTTAGCCAGAAGTTATTTGAAATACCTAAAATATGTTTAGATTTTAGGTATATAATGAGGCTCGATTCTCCATGAAAATAAGAGTAGATAAAGTTGATCATTCATTATAATACTGAGTCATGGATGGGGGAAGGGTATACAGTTTGATTATTTTTGGGAGCGTTTCGGACCCAACTTGAAATAACAAGCTTCCCAGAAATTTTTTTTCATGGAGATAACATTGATACGATTAATTCACATGAAGAATATTTTTATATTATTAATTTATCATGATTAATATGGGATATTTGGGTGGTATATTTATTTAATGAAATGAGGTCCTAAAAAGCTCATTGGATATGTAATGAAAATGAAGGAACCAATAGAGTATTTTATTCGTGTGAAATGGAAGGCATTTTGTGCACATTGGTCATGTTAATTAGGATATTCTCATGTAACCCATTCGCATGAAGGAGAAGCAAGAACCACATAGCCATTGGTACATAAATAATATTAATACATCTTTTGACCCAATCTCAAAATGGATATTACCTAAATGAAGTAAATATAAATAAAAAATCATGGAAAATAAAGCAAGAGATATTATGTATACATATATCCTTCACTTGATGAATGTGATCTTGAGTTAACCCATATATGAAATAAAGTTCATGTATGAAGTATTGTGAATGTTCATATATTATTAAACGGTATTAATTGAGAGTTATTATTTATTTTTATTAAATATGGTGTAAAATTTTATTATAAGTTCAATGCGATTTACTAACACAACTATTTGTTGCACTAAGAAAAGTAAGAGGTGAACTAATACAATCACAATGATTTCTTTTTAAAATTGAGAAAAGAGAACTTGAGAATACTATTCCCAAATATCATTATATTAATTATGACCGAATAAGTAGAAAAAATATTCCTTCATATTCTATCATATTTTGTTTTATCCAACTATTTGTTGAACCTAATACAACCCACTTATTAATATAATAGAAGAAGAAATTTTATTCTTACATTCAATATAGGTTGATCATGTTAATTGGGTTCTATAAAATTAGAATTGTTCTTCATTTCAGATCAAATCAGAAAGAGGGAAAAGAGGCCAAATTTTTTTATTCAATGTTGCAACATTAATTATACTTGTAATGTTCCAATAAAATGGGTCTATGTCCATCCACTTTTTAGTGATTTCATTAATAGTAAAAGTATGCTTTGGGTAAGTGGAATAACAACCACTATACACTGGGGATCTACTCATGCACATTGGAGGGGGGAATCAATTACCAAATCCTAGTGTTTTATATAATTTAGTACTATATGTGAATTCTTGAAAACTATATGTGAATAATAATCAAGAACGATTCACATAATAGGTGATAAAGGCATAAAAATTGATAAATGTATGATTGTTATTGAAAGTTATCCCAAAATAATTCACCACATTCTTATTGTCGCCATCCCTAAGGGAAATTATCAAATGTATTTTGACAAAATATTTCATGATATATAATTATTTTACAATTTTTATAGTAAAAATATATTTATTATAAAATAACAAATTTCTGTAAAATTTTAATGTTCATATATATTACATTTTGAATTATTTATAATAATTAATTTCATATATTAAAATTAAAATTCCATTTTTTAAATTTTATTTAAAATATATCCAAAAGTGTTTTGATAATTAAAATAATCAAGTTGTGATAATGTAATATATTTTATATTTCAATTATGAAAATAGATTCCATAATTTAATTTGAATATATATTTTTTTATTTCAAATAATATCATATATTTAATGTTATTTCCATATAATAAAAAAATATAATGCAGTTAATACTTGGGATAAATATAATGTGTTTATATTTATTTTTCATATAATTTCCATAATTTTTAGCTAAATTATAAAATTTTATCATAACGTTATTTTTGAATTTTTCAAGACAAATTAAAGAAATGTTTAGATATATGATGTTCACATATTTAGTTAATTCCCAAACATATTTATGAGTATAATATTTACTTAATGTGTTGTATTATGATTTAGTTTAAATTGTTTAACTACTTCTATCATTTTTCATATATTAATGTAATGATTTACATTGCCGGTATGGTAGTTGATTTAGATTTCTTCTAGAATTAAATTGTCTTGTGTTATTTTTTGAGATTTAATTGAATGATTGATTGCATTTTATACATATTAGGTGTTAGAAATATAATGTAATTGAGGACTATATTTAGTAATATATATCTGGGTGGATGGTGTTTCAGCATCACTTCTCATTGGATTTGAGGATTATTAATTTTATAGAAAAGTTGGTGTTGGTTATAAATTACTCTAAGATTATACGTGTGGGGATATATGATTTCATATAATTCTAATACATTACATGAAACTGTTTTATGTAACATATTTATGGGAATCATTTCTATGTGCATCTATTTATTTTTACATTAATTTGGTTTACAAATAAATTATATTTTTTAAAAATAGTTACTCATCAAAATGGTTTGATCGTATTGATTTTAAGGAAGGAATAGAATTTAAAAAATCATTAGATAAAGGCATACACAGAGGTAATAAAATGAGTTAAGACTGTGAGATTAAACCCCATTTAAATAAAATTGGTCATATTTATTCCAATGTAAACACTTTATATGATACTGATCATCCAACCAAGAAAGTTCATACCAAAGTAGGGTGTTCATGGATTTTCGTCTTAATGTAAAGTGATAAATGAGGTAACTATAATTATTAGTGCCTTGTTTTTAGGATTTTATTTTTGATTTATCTTATCTAGAAAACACTATGAGTTAGGGTACTAGAGGGATATTTTTTTAAATTTAATGGATTAAGAATGGTTTTTTCTAATATATGATTCAAGAGTCATATAATATATAATTGGTATAATAGAAAATTAATATAACTACAGTTATAAGGTTCATAGAAAATTAGGGCCATTGAATAGAGAATTATAGATTGTGCACTAGTAGTTAATAAAATTTAAATAAAAATGTTTCATTGTTTTAGAGAGATAACATTAAATACAATTAATTATAAAATGAATTTATAATTTTATACTCATGTGATGAAATATTCTATTGTAGATATAAATAGAATCATCTTCATCAAAAAAATTGAGATTTGACAAGAGACTAAAAAATAATAATGAATTTGAAATATTATATTGAAAAAAATAGAAGATTTGTTTATGATAGAAGAATGGTCCATCTGATTTAGTAAAACCATTCTGATAATCTCATATATGAAGTTTTTCAGGAAGTGAATATTGATTCTTTGCGAACCATAAATGGATTCACATGTGGTTAAAAGGGAATTAAATTCAAGAAGATATAAAGAAAATGGGTCCAAAATTTTCGAATATATATGATAGGACATGTTAATGGATTAGAGATGATGATTTATTTCAGTATTGTTCTAAAAATTGAATTCATTGTATTTTTTTGAAGTGGTTCATATTATATTAATGAGTTCAAGAAATTATTACCATATTTTATCAAATTTATTAGGATATAGGAGAATTACATATAATTTCTAAGATCTATTACTATGTTTAAAGTACAATAGGGTAATTATTTTTTATTTATATCTAATACTCGAGTGGGTTAATATTTAGTCATGGACACTGGATCCTAAAGTAGTTATAAGGAAGAATATATAATGTTTCAACTAAAGTGATTTTTATAGGCTAACTTATTGTGTTATAATGTTTCATAGAGTGTTTATGTAATATATCCATGTTATAGAAATAAATTATGCTATTTATAAGAGTATATGACACAAAATGTATACTTTAAAACATTTTTTGAAAAAATAATTTAAGATCATTGAAATAATTGATTATTCATATAGTTTTCATTAAAATGATAAAGAAAATGGTTTCAAAATAATGGTTTTGTATGTGATTGAAAATATCAATATAATATGGATATATGTGACAGATGTGTTTTTCCATTTTATTATTATATATAATAAGATATATTATTTTTAGAAATTGGATTTTTATGAATAATTTTATATGATTTTTTAATACACATGTTTTTTAAATAATTGTTTTTTATTACATTCATTACAAAAAAATATTTATAGAAATGTTATATCTAGGATATAATATTTTATCAATGATATTTTATCAAATATAATCCATTAGATCATACAACATTTAGTGGAATATTATTAATAATAAAATATTCTTTTCAAAATAACAATATAATGGAATATAATATTATAAAATATGAATATAAAAGATTAATTTTTAAACATTTCCAATAAGGTAAATAGGTTTTTTGAAATACACAAAGTAATTTGTATATGTTTTAATGTTATTATGAATAAATATGTTTATAAGAGGCTAGTGGGAATATATTTGGAATCATATAAGTTTAACTAATAAATAAATATTTTTTCTCTAATAATTCTATTTTAATATCTTTTAATATACTAAAATATTATAGGGTGTTTTAGTAACAAAAAATATGATGATTTGTATTCACTTAACATAAAAATTTATACAACTTTATGTCCTAAATGGGATTATGATATGTTGGTAAATAAAAATATAAAGAGTAATATTTTTAATCAAATGATTTACTAAGTAATAATTTTATAGACAATTTTTAAACAAATATTATGATGGTGATCATAGAAAGAGATCTTAATATATAATAGATGTTATTAACATCATCCCATTCTATGTTTTGAAATGCAATAGATTCAATAATACATTGAAATATATAAACATCACGATTAGGATTCATTATTATCATTATGATTAAAAAATCATCATTGATGTTTCTCACCAAAATAGTTTAGTCAGTTGTTTTATATATGTTCACATAGAGATATTGTTCATACTACATAGAGACACAATATGTTTTTCAAAACCTTATAAATAGAACATATATAGGTCTTTGCTAGTAGTTTAAGATAATGGATATGATCATATGGAAACTTATGTGTGTGTTTTTTGCATTATTATTGTAGTTTAAGAATATATAATTTGTAATGTTATAAAAAAGAATGTATTCATTTTCTCATTTGTTGACACTGGATGCAAAAATATTGTGTAGGGAAATGATGATTAACTTCTAATAGCAATATTTTCAGTTATCACTAACTGTTGTATTCCATATATTTAAAAATTAATGAATAACAAATAATGATATAATATGTATGATTTCATATAGAGATATAAAATATTATCTGAAGTGATAACAAAGGAGGTTTGGGTGGTAGATTGCACCCAATGTTCTACAACTAGAGTATGATACTCTCTATATATGGTATACCATGGGTTCATATTTAATATTTGGAATTCCCTACATCATAGTTTGATAAGATACCTATAATTAAATACTTTATACATTTATATCATTCTTATCCAATACTTTATGATTAGCTAATTAGCTATTGGTTTGAAATATTGTAGAACATTTTATAAGATGAGCTTTAACAAAGGTGAGATTTGTTCTCTTATATGATTAATGTAAAATATATTCCCCTAGATTGAGAAAGACTAAATTATTATAATACCAAATTTATAAAATTTGTGTCTTATTATAATATATTGGGTGATGGAGATATGATATTTTCATCTCTTAGATGAATGAGATTTGATGTATTTATCATTTTTGTCAGTTTATATTCATTGAATTGAGAACATATTAGTGGATGAAAGGGACCAAAATATTTTCTTCCAAATTGTTACATGATGTCATAGAAAAATAGTGCATATAAAAATGAATTCTACTGAATGATAATGATGGTTGATATTATTATAGATATTAATGTGTTTTATGGAGATCATTATAGATCCCTTTGTATCTTAAATTAAACATATTCTTTTTTTAGAGGGAACTATTTTCTTATTATTATATATTCAATAATATATATTATTTTCATTACTACAATTATATTCTTGGTTATAGTTTTTGGTTCGCAAAATGAGGATTGAGTTTTATGAATATACAAGATCAACCCCAAATAGTATTTTAGGGTATATTCAAAATTAGTTTTGGAGGGATATTCATGTGGGTTTTCATATGAAGTTGTATGTGGTGGATTTGATGTTATATTTTCAAATGTATTTTTGGATGATATCTATATGGATTCTGGGGTATAATTTCAAAAATTATTATTTATTATATAATATAATGTTGAATGGAACAAAGTCTATTAGACTTTAGTTCAAGTTGAAAATTAATAGATATATGCCCTAAATCCTTAAATATATTTCATGTATAAGTGGAATGAATTTTATATTAAAATATATAATTTTTTTATGGTATATAATATATAAACCAACAAAAAATAAATTATTTGGTTTAGGAAAATTGAATAGGACTTATAAGATACATTCACACTACTTTAACAAATCATATAATATGATATGATGATATAAAAATGTGGGTATTCATATTCTACGATCGACATAGAATGATATCATTAACATGAATTTTGAATGTAAAAAATTTATACTCAGTTATCTTCCTTACTTGGATGTCATTATTTTACAAATTTCGTAATTTAAAAGGCACTAGAAGGTCAATGTTTTAGTTTCTAAATTTTTTTTGCAAGATTGAGGCATTTATTGGTATAATTCATAATGAATGATGAAATGATACAGAGGTATAGAGAGAATCCCAAATGTATATTTGAATAGGTTATACCAATATTTATGGGATGATCTATATTTCTTAAGACTTCTACAAATTGTATCCCTCTATATATTATCTTTTCTTCCTTCTCCCATTGTCACCATGCGGTACTCAGATACAGTGGCAGTTTTAAATAAAACTACCCTAGTGTTTGATGATTTATATATATATATATATATACACCATGGAGGGATGATTCCCTTGGTTATTTGTAATTATCTTCATTAAGAATATAAATATTGATATAATTAAAGGCTCAATAGTTCATTGTAGAAATTCTCTATTTTCTATATGTATGATTAATTTTTTAATTAGGAGTATATTTTAGATTTGGAGTTTTCTGTTATCTTCTATTACCTTGAAAAATAATATTTCAATAATTTAAAACCATCATATATATAGAGTATCCCTACTATAATATTTCAAAAAAAAATCTATTGTTTCTTATTAGTTATATAATGCATCCCAACAAAAAGTGTTAGATTTAGAGAGGGTGAAAAAATAATACATTATATATACAATAGTTGTAGTATTGTTTCCAAAATAGGAAGTATCCATAATTATATTTTATGTCAAACAAATTAATATATATATATAGTTTTAAACATCAAAATATTTATGAATCATGTACGAAAATTGTTTTTTATCAATATTTTAAATTATAAAAATTATTTCATATATTATATTTATAGATGGAATAATAAAATTTAAAACATTCGTTGTGATCTTATCACTGACCCTCAAATGACTGCCCTTTAGATAATTCTTATCATACATCAAGTGTCCATTATAAATTATAAATGATTTAATTACTATATAAAGACATTTTTTTAATGATCAATTCCATTAAAAATATTTGGAATATATTACCTATTTATTATAACAAAGGAACAAAAACATTAATATTTTTTGTAAAGGGAAGATATAATTTTTTGTTCAATGGTATTTTTGATGTAAATGAAATATGGAATCCCATATTATGAATTTTGTTTGTCATAATATACTAATATTAACTTTTAATATCGAATCTGATAAGTTTTTTTATAAAAAATATTAGTTTTAATATCATTTTTTATCTTGGTACATCCCTCATCGAGGTTTTCATGAAACCTATTTTTATATTCCACTGTATTTGAAACCTGACGGTCATGCACCTTTGATGATGGAGAGCATTTTCTAGGAAAAATTCTGTAAATGTTGGGGTGTATATTTGGTCAAATTAATGGTGTTCAGGTATTAACATGTAAAAGAGGATTATGAGGGTTCATCTGGATTTTGGAAAGCGTTAGTGGTAGTTCATGTATTCAAAAAAATGATAGGATGAGAGTAGTCTAATGGAAATATACAATCCATGAACCTATTAAATAACCTGTAAATGTCACCAAGCATAATTAATGAACTATTTTAGGAAGTTAATTTGCTACATGATGTGAACCTATTAAAGAATATGTAAATTATTCTAGGATTATTCCAATAAATGAGTTCAAATTGTGTATTAAATAAATGGAGTGAACATAGTTCACATTATTTAATTACCAGGAAGGGTAATTTTAACTCAAGAAATACATTTTCTCCATAACTCATAAATTAAGAATTACACATTGTGAAAATAATACATGTCATGTATTTCAAGGGAGCAGTAGTAACAAGTTGTTATGTAAATAAATTTTGATTCATTTCTAACTAAGAAACCTAATATCTTGATCTATATGTGATTTACGGTGAAATTTTGAGTTCCAAATTCCCTTATGGAAGTCCTGATTAAGGTATCCATCTCTAGGGAGAGTTTTTTATTTTGTTTCATTATCTCTTATGGTTGTTTCACATTATATTTATGTAATGTTTTATGCAATGAGAAAATAGTTTTTTTCTTGATTTTGTGTGGTCCATTAATTCATGAAATCTTATGTTCCATTATTCATGTGAACATTACTAATTTGAAGAATTTTATTTGTCACTATATAAAGGTGGGTGGTCCAAAATCATACCATATTTTTTTTAATTATGTTTAATATTTCAATGATGCTGACATAATATGCATAAAAATTAAATTAATAATGGGTCATGATAAATCACGTGCTGAATTAATCACAATATCCCATTGGATTCAATGATATTCATATCCCTCTTATAGATACCCATATAGTGGGGTTACCATGTAATAATAAGGTGTTATATAATATCATAATGTATTATTTATCATGATTTGAGAACATAGCTAGTTCCTTATGAAATATTCAGCTTTTCAAATGGTAAAAAATATTATTGAAATTGATGGGGATGATTTAAATGTAATTGGGTATTTAAATAGTCATGATTATGGATTAATATATATGTTATGTAAATGATGTTTTATTGAAAGACACATTATAATTAGAATAAATAACCATTGTGAATTATGGTATGATGTTTTGTTCTATATTTAATTAATAATTGGTTTCTAATTCATGATGAAATTATTATATAGAGGGCCTGGACTGGATGTGATAATTAATATACTAATCGTTTTATCCCTAAGGAACATAATCTAATATATAGTTCCTTGATCAGATATGACATATTTATTAAAGTGCTTGTCCCAATTATATTGTAATGCTTATATAGATTGACCTAGTTATGCAATAATTATTATATATAGGGTGTTTTCTAATTTTTTCTATTCCATAGTTTTGTTCCTAGGGTTTTCATGGTTACACTACATGTTAATAGGATTTCCAAAATTGTTCTGATGAAAATTCATTTTTTTATTATAATTTTTTTATAAATTAATTAACCTATAAATAACTATATTTCTATAACAAAGTATCAAAATGGTTTTTTTTAAAATGGTGTCTACCTACTATGTTTTATTCACTTCCAATTTTTTCATACATTTGTTACCCAAGTATATTTCATGGATTCTAGATTGTAAAAGTGAGTGGGTGTAACGCCCCGACCCTAGTTGCCTAGAGTCGGTGCATTACTTCATAACATTGGCATGATCACAAGAAAGATCAAATCTCGAAAGACCGATTGGTTTAGTAGCCTTGGAAACACTAGATATATTCATAAGTTTTACATTACATCATAAAATCAAAAACTACTACAACAACATAATGTTTCCACAGTCCACACTACAATCCCCTCATAATATCCCTGCAGGTCATTCATAACTTACATCTTCACTTCCTGGGAAAAATAAAACATAGAAAAGGGGTGAGCTCAAATGCCCAGTAAGGATAACAATATAGCGGAAGCTTTCATCAATAAGAATAAACATTTAAGGCAATGTATAACTAAAACAAAAGCCTTTTAAACATGAACTTTCAACATGGTATGGCATAAATAAAATGAAATAATGCCATTTACTTATTCACATGGATATTCCACTAATCGAATAATCACATGCAAAAATAAATAACCACTTTCATAATGTTGGAATGCATAATGCTAAACGTTAATTTCTTTGTCTAGGCCTCATCCCAAGACCTAGGGGTTACTTCTAACCGGAACCCAACCCGGAGTGCCTCTAATAACCGGACACCAACCCGGAGGGCATACTTTTACCAGTCCCTAACCTGGAGGGCTTACTTTAACCAGTCCCCAACCTGGAGGGCTTACTTTTACCGGTCCCCAACCCGGAACATACTTGTTTAGCACATTCATCTGAAGAAAAGTTTGAAATATAACATAAACATTCGGATTAAAACTAGCATACGAAATGTCAATAATTTCACCATAAACTATGAATGGTATAAAAATAGCACATCCACAGTCAAACATATCACAAAACCTTCAATTCAATATAGAATTTTTGTATCATAATAAATCAACTTCAAATAATCTTAAAATCCATCAAAGGATGTTGACATAGATGAAATCAAAATTCTTTTTAAAGAAGTATCTACTTTTATTTTGAAATCATTTAAGATCCATATAAAATAAAACATTTTCTTTGAAAATATTCTTATAAGCTTGTAAGGAAAGCTTTGAAGATTTTATAACGGCGTAAAATAACCGCACCCGCCGTATAAGTTAAAAAAAACATTCTTACCTCAATTCTGTCGAAAAGGTTAAAAAGGACCTTATTTTGAAAATGACGGAAAGATTCCTTTATAAACCTCTTATAAAAAGTCAAAAAAGGGTATAAATGACTTTAACCCATATTCTTGTAAATAGTAAAAATGTTTTGAAATACATTTTTAAGAAACATGGATGTGGATGATAAAGAGATCCCAGTAGATTATTACATATAAACAACCTCGGATAATGAAGAGATTGTGAAATAACCCTTACCTTGTACTTTTCCTTGGTTGGGGTAGGTTAACCTCCTGTATAATGGTGAAATAGTTGTTATTAAATTATACAAGAATCATATATATTAATATGATATCATATATGATCTTTTAACATTGATTTGTTAATAATATCTTAGAATTATCGTCGTTTCGGGAGTTAACTTACTCATTTTCTTTTATATGTTTTGTTACATAAGCCATGGTTGTTGTATCTTATTCATATCCAGAATGATATACAGTCCTTAAACATCATTTTTAAATCATCAAATGATAATTATACTTGAATGGATACGATGGAGAATGAATCTCATCGCGTTCGTGGAGACGGCAGTCCGTACGTACGCACGAGCGACAATATCATTCTTTTGATATTAAAATAATATATAAATGGATGGTATATCATATATACAGAATCATTAACATGTTATATTTATTATTTACTTGAGTTACACATCATTATTATACCCATCCAAATAATATTATATTGAATAACAATTACACCACGACGTGGAGACGGTAAGCCGTACGTACGCACGTATGGTGACATGTTATTCAAAGGGTGGATAGAATACTGAATATGATTGTACCATATTTATAATAACATCACAGTATATGTGAGATACTGGAGTTATTATTTCAGAATGGTAAGAACAAAGGAAGAAGAAGTGGAAGAAGAAATGAACTTAGAAAAGGGTGGTGAAATCATTACCTCTTCTTCGGGTTCTTCCTTTTGATTTGATCAAAAGGGCTCCATAGGTTGGCTTTCTGATCAAACTAAGGCCTCTAGGTTGTAGTGAGGGATGTTGGGAGAGTATTTGGGCAGAGTTTGGCCGAACCAAAAGGCTTTGAAGGTGTGAAGAAATGGGAAGGAGGAGTGCCCTTTTATAAGAGGGGTGAGGGGCACCTTTGGAAAAGCTAGAAATATTAATTTATAATAAATTCATATTCGGTTTCTAAAGGCTCCAAAGTTGACTATTCAAAGTATGAGGTGGGGATAGGTCGAAAACAACTCATCCAATAGAATTTAGACAGGTTTGGGTACTTATATTAACCTTATCTTTAAGTATTAACTCTAAGTTAATTAGTTTCACTTTTACAATGTCTCTTTGTATTTTTATATATTATGGTTAATAAACTTACTATATACATCCAAGCGACCCCCAAGTGGTCCATTAATGATTAACCTATCATATTATAAGTCTCTTGGCCGAACCTTAGATTTTTAGGAATTTAATATCAATTAATAATATAATATTTGTTTTAAGAACTCTTTTATGTCAATTTTGACACTATTCAATAGTTGATTTTTGTGAAACTCATAACAGATTGATTACTTCGAACAAAGTCAATTAAATCAATCCTAATATATCATATTATCCTAGAAAATTAGTTTAATTCATTAAAAGTTTCATATTATATTTATTTGGGTATTTATAATATCAATTATGTTAATTTTTTACTATTTTAGTAATTACTGCATCATCATTGTGTCATAAATAAAATAAATTATTTAATGTCTAAAAATTATAAATAAAATATCATTATGTAGGAAATCTTTTTATCTTTCTAATGAATATTTATAATCGAAAATACAACATGTATAACCCTATGTAAAAATTGTTGTTCTAAAAGATATATGCTTGTGTCATTTTTGTATTCATTTTGACTTAATTAAAATAAAGTGTCATTATCACTTACAAGTGGATCCATGGGGTCCCAAAATAGACCCAAAGATGCCCATGGTCGACTATGTATCAACCAATAGGGTTAAGACACGTTTTAGGGTAATTTAGTATTATTATAATATTATTTGTTTAACCCTTATTTACCGGATTTACCCTTAACCATGGTAAATAAAATATTTACCGCAGTAATTATTCAAAATGTCTAAAAATAAAAGTTACCTATTTACACAATTTGAACATCCTGATTCCAAATATGGAATCCATTTTTCTAAATTCAAAACACATAAGTGGCAGAAATTAATTTAAAATTAATTCCCGCTGTCAAAACAAAAAGCGTGTTTTTAAGAGATAATAACTACCAAAAGATTGACACTTGTTTATGTTCGGTTTAATTGTAAAATTATGTCCAATGACCAACATTATATTAAATGGTAAAAATATATTGTAAATATACTTTAAAACCACTCAAATTCATAATTTATCAATATTAATTATTTTGATTAAAAAAAGTTGTTTTTAATTAAAATTTAGTAATTTTCACTATTCATCAAAATATAAAAGTTATCCGAAATGTACCAAAATTTCACCCTAGGCTAATTTCGATATTCCGAATCCAAAAATGAAGTCCATTTTTAAATATAAAATATATATAATTTCAAAAATTAGGTATTACTATTCATAACGGCTAGTTTGATTGGTTGTGGTGTGTGTTAAAACTCAAGGTTGCGTACAACACACGCTACTGTATTACTCAAAGAAAGCGTACCGTGGAAGCTTGGGATGTTTCATTTTAAATTTTTGATGTCCCAATTTAGTCAAAAAGATTAAAATATTGTATTTAAAAAGGTTTCACTATTAGAAGTTGATAATACTGAAAATGAATCTGTTCTTGCAATATGACTAAGAAACTCATAATAGGGATTCTAAAATTATAAGGATTATATAAAGTTCAAAATGTAGTTAATACTATTCATGAACTCTTTTAATGGTGTGATTGAACTCGGTGTTGCGTGTAGTGCAAGTTATTGAATTATTTTTAAGAAATAACACACTCTGAAATCCTGGGGTGTTACATTCTCCCCTCCTTCAATAAATTGCGTCCTCGCAATTTGAAATTGTTCTTCGAAAATAAAAGGTTGAAAGTAGAAAATATATTTGTGGGAAAACCCACATCGGAAATTGGGTTACTAGAATTTAGTCTTAATATGAGGAAAAGATAAATGAAAGGGTCACCACCAAATTATGATCTCGATTAGGAGAACATTGGTGGCAATTAGAGACATATAATTGGAGGAAAAACGTAAATATTTATAGGTAGTGATTGAGGTCATCAATCACAAACAAGTATAAAATTGAGGTCCTTAAACTCATCAATCTATGATGATTTGAAGTACCATCGGTTCAACAAAATATAGGGTATTGGGACAACACATTTTTGACATTTCAAAATATCTTAGTTGAAATCCCACATCGAAAAATGAATTAATGAGGCCTCTATTTAAAATAAAGAGTGGAAAGTATGAAGATTACCGAAAATAACACATACTAGGGTTCCATTTAGGAAAATATGGATATGGAAGAGAAATCTAACCATCAATTATCTGATGGAGAGTGGTAGAGAACATGGCTATGAAAAGGCCAACAATCCCAAAGCCATAAATTAGTGATGATTTAAGGTACCATCTAGGAAAACATTTTTGTTCTAAGTTGCTTTTCTTAATATTGAGGAATCTATTTATGAGATTGACTAAGATCATAAGGAGATATACTTACTTTATAATTATAGTTTTATCCATTAATAAATTTCTACCACAAACTCATCTTTCACTCTAAAAGATAATAGAATGTAAGAAAAATTCTATTTACACTATTCGTATAGGGTTCCAAAATAAATGAATTTATAATTCATCTACAAGATCTTTTAATAAAAACTACATTATTTAATCCAGGACATCTCGTGGGCCAGTGGTAGGTGATACACCCTTGTCGCCCTTCGGTTTCGGGTCCAAGTCTCGCAGCCTTGCCGGACGCGACGGGTTGCCGCCCGACCTCCGGGTTGTCCTTTTATGGCAATCCAAAATAATCCAAACTAGAACTATCCAAAATACTTCTATCCAAACTCACAGTCCAACATTTATAAGTAAGGTAAACATAATGTAGAAACTTTTTACCCCGTAATAGCATATGAATACCTTCATCATGTATTCTTTTAATACACCGAAACATCCTGAATTACCATATTCCTTATTGATTACCTTCATGCTCCCTTATTCCATATAGAAAGCTGGATATACTTCATTAATCCAAAAATGTTTTAAACCCCAACAATGATGGAATATACAAATCATTAATCAGTTCCAGGGTAGTCAGGAATATCCAATATAATTTATCTAAAACAATCACATATTATTCCAAAATCACTACCTCAGTATCAGAACTATGTTATGATTTATCATTCTCTCAACCATATATTTTCCAAAAATTTATCCTGCTATTGAGTCACTTTTCTTTGTTCCACACAATCTCAAGTCCTTAATGAAATAGTACTGCAGTAGAATCCTTATATACTCCATAATTATTGTAACAAGTACATTGTTGATACAACACTCAATTGACATAATCAACATAAGAACTCTAATCATTCCTCTTCATCTGTGGTAGTATCATAACTTGATTATTATCCAATAACATCATTTTCGGCATAGTCTGATGACTGGGACATAGGTTCGCGTAGTGTCCAAACTCCTTGCAAATGAAGCATTGTACATTTAAAACCATTTTCTTACCCTTGCAGTCACGTACCTTGTGCCCTTTTCCTCCACACTTATAACAATCTCCCATTCCTTTCAGGCAAGTTCCAGGGTGTTTCTTTCCACAGTTACCACATATGGGAAAATTCTTCTTTTCCCTTTTCCCTTTATCCATCTTTCTCTCTTCCATCCTTTTCTTCTCTTGATTCCCTTCAAAGCCATAGGACTCAGTAAACTCTTTACTTATCTTATCAACACATGATATTATTTCTTCATATGATGATAATACATGGGAGACTATTTCTCTTATAAATTCTAGCTTAAGACCATGAAAGATATGATCCTTCCTTCTCTTTGAATCATGTGTATTTCTGGAGTTCTCATTCCTTCTACTGGGCGCCATTTCTAAACAATGGCATAAACTAGATCAGTTTATGAATCAAAATACATAATCCCATACTTATAAAACACTTAACATAAATTGAACTATTTATGGATATAATCCATAATCATAAAAATGTTTTCTTTGAGGAAGTATATACTCATAAACCCTTCATAATGATTTGTAAAGAAAATGAGAGTTATCCTAAGCATATCCCCCGGGAGTGTCGTAACCAAGAGTGCAGCAAGGCCCGTTGTCGTGCACCAGTTCCCGTTCGAGTCTAGCTCAAAGCGGTGTTTTCGGGTTTTACCCCTAGGTACATCTGTGCCAGAGCCGCCTCTACCTGCTCGTATCCAGACAGGGATGTTTTGCTCGGAAAACTCACAAAATCTCTACAATACCAAAATTCTAGGAAGTTCTTCTATACTAATCCTCAAAGTTCATCTTAGGTCTACGTGCTCTAATCAGAGTTTATCTAAATCTAGCTTCCAAGGTTTGTACTAAACTTCCTCTGATACCAACTGTAACGCCCCGACCCTAGTTGCCTAGAGTCGGTGCATTACTTCATAACATTGGCATGATCACAAGAAAGATCAAATCTCGAAAGACCGATTGGTTTAGTAGCCTTGGAAACACTAGATATATTCATAAGTTTTACATTACATCATAAAATCAAAAACTACTACAACAACATAATGTTTCCACAGTCCACACTACAATCCCCTCATAATATCCCTGCAGGTCATTCATAACTTACATCTTCACTTCCTGGGAAAAATAAAACATAGAAAAGGGGTGAGCTCAAATGCCCAGTAAGGATAACAATATAGCGGAAACTTTCATCAATAAGAATAAACATTTAAGGCAATGTATAACTAAAACAAAAGCCTTTTAAACATGAACTTTCAACATGGTATGGCATAAATAAAATGAAATAATGCCATTTACTTATTCACATGGATATTCCACTAATCGAATAATCACATGCAAAAATAAATAACCACTTTCATAATGTTGGAATGCATAATGCTAAACGTTAATTTCTTTGTCTAGGCCTCATCCCAAGACCTAGGGGTTACTTCTAACCGGAACCCAACCCGGAGTGCCTCTAATAACCGGACACCAACCCGGAGTGCCTCTAATAACCGGACACCAACCCGGAGTGCCTCTAATAACCGGACACCAACCCGGAGGGCATACTTTTACCAGTCCCTAACCTGGAGGGCTTACTTTAACCAGTCCCCAACCTGGAGGGCTTACTTTTACCGGTCCCCAACCCGGAACATACTTGTTTAGCACATTCATCTGAAGAAAAGTTTGAAATATAACATAAACATTCGGATTAAAACTAGCATACGAAATGTCAATAATTTCACCATAAACTATGAATGGTATAAAAATAGCACATCCACAGTCAAACATATCACAAAACCTTCAATTCAATATAGAATTTTTGTATCATAATAAATCAACTTCAAATAATCTTAAAATCCATCAAAGGATGTTGACATAGATGAAATCAAAATTCTTTTTAAAGAAGTATCTACTTTTATTTTGAAATCATTTAAGATCCATATAAAATAAAACATTTTCTTTGAAAATATTCTTATAAGCTTGTAAGGAAAGCTTTGAAGATTTTATAACGGCGTAAAATAACCGCACCCGCCGTATAAGTTAAAAAAAACATTCTTACCTCAATTCTGTCGAAAAGGTTAAAAAGGACCTTGTTTTGAAAATGACGGAAAGATTCCTTTATAAACCTCTTATAAAAAGTCAAAAAAGGGTATAAATGACTTTAACCCATATTCTTGTAAATAGTAAAAATGTTTTGAAATACATTTTTAAGAAACATGGATGTGGATGATAAAGAGATCCCAGTAGATTATTACATATAAACAACCTCGGATAATGAAGAGATTGTGAAATAACCCTTACCTTGTACTTTTCCTTGGTTGGGGTAGGTTAACCTCCTGTATAATGGTGAAATAGTTGTTATTAAATTATACAAGAATCATATATATTAATATGATATCATATATGATCTTTTAACATTGATTTGTTAATAATATCTTAGAATTATCGTCGTTTCGGGAGTTAACTTACTCATTTTCTTTTATATGTTTTGTTACATAAGCCATGGTTGTTGTATCTTATTCATATCCAGAATGATATACAGTCCTTAAACATCATTTTTAAATCATCAAATGATAATTATACTTGAATGGATACGATGGAGAATGAATCTCATCGCGTTCGTGGAGACGGTAGTCCGTACGTACGCACGAGCGACAATATCATTCTTTTGATATTAAAATAATATATAAATGGATGGTATATCATATATACAGAATCATTAACATTTTATATTTATTATTTACTTGAGTTACACATCATTATTATACCCATCCAAATAATATTATATTGAATAACAATTACACCACGACGTGGAGACGGTAAGCCGTACGTACGCACGTATGGTGACATGTTATTCAAAGGGTGGATAGAATACTGAATATGATTGTACCATATTTATAATAACATCACAGTATATGTGAGATACTGGAGTTATTATTTCAGAATGGTAAGAACAAAGGAAGAAGAAGTGGAAGAAGAAATGAACTTAGAAAAGGGTGGTGAAATCATTACCTCTTCTTCGGGTTCTTCCTTTTGATTTGATCAAAAGGGCTCCTTAGGTTGGCTTTCTGATCAAACTAAGGCCTCTAGGTTGTAGTGAGGGATGTTGGGAGAGTATTTGGGCAGAGTTTGGCCGAACCAAAAGGCTTTGAAGGTGTGAAGAAATGGGAAGGAGGAGTGCCCTTTTATAAGAGGGGTGAGGGGCACCTTTGGAAAAGCTAGAAATATTAATTTATAATAAATTCATATTCGGTTTCTAAAGGCTCCAAAGTTGACTATTCAAAGTATGAGGTGGGGATAGGTCGAAAACAACTCATCCAATAGAATTTAGACAGGTTTGGGTACTTATATTAACCTTATCTTTAAGTATTAACTCTAAGTTAATTAGTTTCACTTTTACAATGTCTCTTTGTATTTTTATATATTATGGTTAATAAACTTACTATATACATCCAAGCGACCCCCAAGTGGTCCATTAATGATTAACCTATCATATTATAAGTCTCTTGGCCGAACCTTAGATTTTTAGGAATTTAATATCAATTAATAATATAATATGTGTTTTAAGAACTCTTTTATGTCAATTTTGACACTATTCAATAGTTGATTTTTGTGAAACTCATAACAGATTGATTACTTCGAACAAAGTCAATTAAATAAATCCTAATATATCATGTTATCCTATAAAATTAGTTTAATTCATTAAAAGTTTCATATTATATTTATTTGGGTATTTATAATATCAATTATGTTAATTTTTTACTATTTTAGTAATTACTGCATCATCATTGTGTCATAAATAAAATAAATTATTTAATGTCTAAAAATTATAAATAAAATATCATTATGTAGGAAATCTTTTTATCTTTCTAATGAATATTTATAATCGAAAATCCAACATGTATTACCCTATGTAAAAATTGTTGTTCTAAAAGATATATGCTTGTGTCATTTTTGTATTCATTTTGACTTAATTAAAATAAAGTGTCATTATCACTTACAAGTGGATCCATGGGGTCCCAAAATAGACCCAAAGATGCCCATGGTCGACTATGTATCAACCAATAGGGTTAAGACACGTTTTAGGGTAATTTAGTATTATTATAATATTATTTGTTTAACCCTTATTTACCGGATTTACCCTTAACCATGGTAAATAAAATATTTACCGCAGTAATTATTCAAAATGTCTAAAAATAAAAGTTACCTATTTACACAATTTTAACATCCTGATTCCAAATATGGAATCCATTTTTCTAAATTCAAAACACAGAAGTGGCAGAAATTAATTTAAAATTAATTCCCGCTATCAAAACAAAAAGCGTGTTTTTAAGAGATAATAACTACCAAAAGATTGACACTTGTTTATGTTCGGTTTAATTGTAAAATTATGTCCAATGACCAACATTATATTAAATGGTAAAAATATATTCTAAATATACTTTAAAACCACTCAAATTCATAATTTATCAATATTAATTATTTTGATTAAAAAAAGTTGTTTTTAATTAAAATTTAGTAATTTTCACTATTCATCAAAATATAAAAGTTATCCGAAATGTACCAAAATTTCACCCTAGGCTAATTTCGATATTCCGAATCCAAAAATGAAGTCCATTTTTAAATATAAAATATATATAATTTCAAAAATTAGGTATTACTATTCATAACGGCTAGTTTGATTGGTTGTGGTGTGTGTTAAAACTCAAAGTTGTGTACAACACACGCTACTGTATTACTCAAAGAAAGCGTACCGTGGAAGCTTGGGATGTTTCATTTTAAATTTTTGATGTCCCAATTTAGTCAAAAAGATTAAAATATTGTATTTAAAAAGGTTTCACTATTAGAAGTTGATAATACTGAAAATGAATCTGTTCTTGCAATATGACTAAGAAACTCATAATAGGGATTCTAAAATTATAAGGATTATATAAAGTTCAAAATGTAGTTAATACTATTCATGAACTCTTTTAATGGTGTGATTGAACTCGGTGTTGCGTGTAGTGCAAGTTATTGAATTATTTTTAAGAAATAACACACTCTGAAATCCTGGGGTGTTACAGTGGGGCCTTATTATTAATTGTTTCTTTCATGATAGCATAGACAATAGTGGTGAGACCAATATAGGGTTTAGGACTTGGATAATTGATTTATTTGTGTTAGTAAGTTCCTTTAATGTTTAGGATTATAGAATGTAATTTATTTAAATCTATTATTAAAATTACATGGTTCGCTATTATTTGGTTTATTGGTTCATCTTTGACCATCAATTTGTGTATTTTCTATTTCTGCTATTTTGGTTTCTCTAATATTTATTATTATTGTTTATTTTTACAATATTGTAACAATGTTCCAAGGGTATTGTCTACCCACTATATTCTCCACACCCCCACTACTAAGTGGCAGACTCTAGCTTGTAGGGAGGCACTCATAAGTTATAGTAACTAAATGAATTTTTCCACATGAGAGAGTAATGATATATATGATGTTGTAAAGTGGTGTATTGGTAATTAGGATGCTATTTTATACTTATTTACTGTGTGGGAATGTTCCAAAGAGGACTAGTATTTGTTAAAACATAGTAATGGGAATTTGCATGGGCATAGCTAACCCATGTATAAGTGACAATCTAAGTGCCCAGAGATGTGTTTTTTTTCTCATGATTAATTATTATTAAGATTTATGTTATTTCCCCATGGGTGATTTAAATATTTATTTTATTATTTTGTTTCATGAAAATTAACCTTCTGTCATATTACATAATAACATGGGTATCACGACATCATGATTGGGGCATAGGAATATATATTAACATGAATTATTCATGATAGTGAGTTATTAAATTAGTGTTATTTATTTTGTTGTATTAAATGTGAAATTAGATAGATATTATAATAAATAAATGAATTGTAATAAATGTTATATCATGTTAAATTACTAGTTAATCCACATTTGGAGAGAACATGATCCAATGGATCTCTATTGTTGTAGACTGTTGAGATAGACCATGTCATTGTCTAATGTTCTAGGGAGTTTTATTCCTTGAAGAGAAAATTATTATTCACTATCTTCAAATTTAGAATCAAGAGAGTGGAAATTATCACACTACTAAAATAGATGAACTGGACCATCCTATAGATTGTATGGATCTAATGGATGTCCAACTTCACAAAAACATATTAAGTGTCTTGTGATCCATGTAATGGGTACTATTTGTACCATTCCTTCGATATCATAGCTGAAGAGTGTTTTTCAACTACAGCATCATCATACTTTCATTGGGGAGTTAGACCCTAGGTATTTGTGTTAAAGATTTATTCATTTCATACATTCTTTAAGAACCACATTAATCTTATTGATAGGATCCTGAATCAAGCTTCACATATGATTTGTGTACATGAAATGTAATAGTGGAAAATTTTAGAGCATACTGTCTTGCAAGATTAGTTATCTTATAAATAATTTGTGGGTTTTTTCTTAAGTCACTCTATCCAAAGACATTGAGGGACTACAAGGATCGTATGTTCATTCATATGAATATGTAGTACCGGTCAATTTTGGAATATGTGGAATGTTTCCCTAACTTATAATTCTTTTTTCTATCATTAGCTGCTGATGAGATCTCAAGGGTGATACATGTTCAATATAGAATTATATATGAGATTTGGTCATATGAGAATATATTTTTTGAGTTACTTTTCAGATGTGATGAACAAATAACTCATTAGGGAAGGGAATATGAGAGAGGCCCTAAGTAGTGGCCAGGATATTTTAGCAGGGTGAAGTGGGTGATCTTCTTATGATTTAAATAAGTGGTGTTATATCTATAGTCACCCAGGAAACAACTAGAATAGTATTTTGGGTTTAGGGATGATATCATAGGATCATGTTCTATTGTGGTGCTATTAGTGTGTCATGTTTGGACACAAGTGGCCTCAATGTAAGTACCCTTCATTAGAGTGTTGTGTTATAGTTGTTTGGGCCACTTTTAGAAGTTTTGTTGGTGTATATATTATAAGATTACTTGAAGGGGATCGAAAAAGGTACTAGATCTTTTTTAGGACACAACAACCCCTCAATAGACAAAACATGGACTTCCAAAAGATGATCAGGTTAGGCAGGGGGCATGGTCCCTGACTACCGAAGTTGTAGTACCATGTAGAGGGAATATCCTATGGTAGTAAGAATAGATCCAATTATAGAGGGAAAATTCAATTATATTTAATATAGACTAATCCAGCTAGTTTGTATGCATAACCTTCTACCGTTAGAGGTATGAATCCTCTATCATCTATTTTTTCGACTGTTATGTTTGTTATTAGTTAATCCAATTAATCATTACCATATATTTTTATATTTGATTTGGAATTTTTTTAAATCTTGGATAGTGTCATAGCCATCAAGAAAAACATTAGGACTACGGTTGGAAAATATTGAACATTATATAGTGTGTTCTCTAAAAATTGGTGGTAACCTTTTCTTTTGAGAACTGATTATACCGGAAATGAATGGCTTCAATTTCATTCTTGTAGTTGATTAGTATTTCAATACCATAATATTATTTATTGTCACTAGAGAATATTTACCTTCATATATCCAAAAGGTGGACGTTATACCCATTTTAGTGTGTGAGATCATCTGTCTTTTCATGCAAGTCAATTTTAGCGTATATTAGATTGTCTCATGGAATAGATTGAATGTTTTTATCTAGATGATGGGGGAATGTATCAATATACTTTTGTACTAGTGGAATATTTTTTTTTGGCTATATGTTTTATGAGTTGTATGTCTTACTACCAGATCAGGAGATCAATTTCAGGATTGGGTTGTTGTTGAATGAATAAACAGTCACAATTCCATCATTTAGAATGGAAACACTAGAGAATTCAAGATTTTAATGCCTAGTTGGAAGATCTAGAAGATAATTATTTTATATGGTTTAGTACATCACCATGGAGTTCCCCGGTTAAATTTTTCAAGAAGGGTGGAGGGACAGTATGCATATGTGTGTACTATTAGAGATTAAAAAAGATGAACATAAAAAATGATATCCACATATGAAAAACAATGATATCTTAGTTAATCTAATAGTTTCATATATATTATCTAAGATTTGTTTTATATTATGATACCACTAGTTGAGGGTGAGACCATCATACTTACCTCAGACATCATTTAGATGTAGGTGTGAATAAAATGATTCTTTAGTGATGTCTTTTTATTTGATAAACACGCCAATGACATTCATGGACTTGATTAATTGTATCTTTCATCCTTTTCTGGATTATATTTTTGGTATTTTTTGTCTAATAGAAATATTTTACTCCTAGTGATCATATGATCATGGCCATCTTCTGAAAATCATCTTCAGAACATTTATTGATTATAACCATTATTTTGAACAAACCAAAAGGTTTTTTTATTGATAAAGTGTCCTTAGGAAATTTCATATCGGAGGATAGAGTGTCAGTAGACCCATAGAAGGGTAAATCCATATTATATTGGGAATTTCCTAATAATTTACTTGAGATCCAGATCATTCTGGTCATATCTAGATATGATTTTCATTTTATCATGTACTTCTCATATTTTGTTGCACTATTTTTCTAGATTACCAAAAAGGGTATAAAGAAAGTTTGGTTAGTTACTTGTCAGAGTGTTTTCCATTAGATGAAGCAAAGGATTACCACCTATCTGATCCTCAAATTTCAGGTTCCATTTAAGTAATATACCATGTTCACTGATTCATCCAAAGTGTGACTCCGAGCTATTCTCATGCTAGAGGATCAAGTGATGGCTTATCGCTATGGACATCTAATACTACATGAGAGAAATTACCCTAATCATGATCTATAGTTAGTTGTGGTGGTATAAATTATCATATGGACTAGTGGTTTTTGGTATATATTTACCATAAGATCCACATTAATAACTTTTCATAGTGTGAATTTCACCGTTCGAATTAGAGGTTGGTTTCGTGTCTATTGTATATCAATATTGAGTTATCATATAAACATTGACAGGGAAATGTCATTTTCAATGCCTTGAGTTGGATAGAATATCAAGATACTAAGATTTATTCATGTGATAAGTAGAAGTTAATGAAACTATTTACAAACATGTATTTAGATGTTTCTTATTCCTATGTATGAGTAGCTCTAACATGGAATTTTTTTTATTCTTATGGTTCATGACCTGATTAAGACATGGTAGTTATGTTATCTTTAGTGCTGAGTTATATGTCATAGACTATATGGTTGGGAGTCATCAGTGGGATAATAACGTGTAAGTGGAAGTTATCTTCTTTTCAGGGGCTCAAAATGGGTTCCTATGGTTTTTGTGAGGCTCTAATTGGATATTTTCATGCTTCTAGATGAGAAATACATCCATGTTACACAAAGATGAATCATTATCCCCATAAAAATTATTTGTGGATTGTAATAATGATGGATGTAGTTGTATTTGTGGAAAAATGATTCATGTGTATGAAGGTGATATCCAAGCATCATTGGAAAGTTGGGATTTTACAGCCTCTACACATTCTAAAATGGAGAGTGGATGATTTCACTATTGATTTAGTGAGAGGATAACAATGGAAACCTTGGATGAATGATATAGTATGGGTGCTTATAGATTGACAGATAAAGGTAGACCACTACCTCTATATAAAGGATAACATAACTCTTGATGATTTGGGCAGTTTGTACACGTAGGAGATAATTCAGTTTCCTATGTTCTGAGGTGTGTAATTTCTGATATTTATCCTCATTTCACATGTATTTTATAGAAGGGTCTTCATAAGTCCATATAAACATATGTTTATCTAAGTAAAACATGTCATCTTAATATATTTGACCATTATGAGTGTACTTTTATTATTATTTATAATATGTTCTAAGAATATGATTTGGATTTTCGAATTTAATGGTTTCCTTATTTATCACACACAAAGTTTTCAAATTATAATAGCTTCCATGCATCGATTGAAATGGATATATGAATCCTTTTTATAGAATAATATTTCATTTACCGATTCATTGGTGATGGTAGGTTAGTTATCTCTTTTTGGAACTAATCCTATTAAGGAAACACCTGATCATGTTCATCTGATCCGGAGGTGGTTAGTGGCCATGCAAAGAAGATATAAATCTTACACTAAAACCTCTAGAGATTGAGGTTAGTCATCATTCTTTCCTTTGGGTTTCACCTAAAATGGGGTACGACCATATATAAAATATTGGAATGTTGTACCCCTGGTTATTCAGGGTATTTGAGACAGTTTAATGGGTTATTCTAGTGGTGTACCGATTAGCACTTCTGCAATTCTAAAGTGCCATTAATGTTGTGTTTTAGTTGTTGTAGACTTAGAGATATTATCATGAAATTTCACATATTGAAAAAGATAGAGATATCATTATTGGTGTAGATGAGTCTTTTCAGGGGAATGTTATATTGATTTTGGACCACTCTGAGAATTATCTTTAGGGAAATAATATTCATATATTTCTATTTTTGTGAAAAAATGTGCAGGTCCAATAAGAGACCTAGTAGAAAAAAATTATATGCAAACATTGTATCTAGAAATGTTCTCTGAGACCCTAGAATGATATTATAAAGAGCTCAAAGATGTGCTACTAGATACTGGTGTAGATTTTAGATCCTTTCTTTTACTAGGTATGTCTCATATTTAGTTTTTCTTTAAGGCTCTCTTTTTTATTTATCTTTTGCTTTGAACCCGGAATATCATGTTCCATTGAGTATAGAGAGGGTTTTCTCTAAAAATAACCTAATTTTTTGGATAAAAAAGTTTTTTAATTTATTGGATGATGGTAATAAGAATGTTGAAGGTGGTTATAAGGGTTCTCTATGAATTTTTAACCCTTCACATGTGGTTTGGATATTTTGAAAAAGAACTAATCTAAAAGCACTCTGCTAGAAATTTACATGTCGAGAACCTATTAGATAACATATATATTCCAACTTGTAGTAATCATTAATTTTTTAGGATTTAAATTTGTTGCATTACATAAACATGTAACATGATATATAGTTATTTTCCAGAATATTCTGGGAAATGGGTTCATGACATGGAATGAAGATACAATGGGATCATGCATCACATTTTTTGAATATTAAGTTGGGTAATATGAAACAATGGAAATTTATTTCTCAATGTAACTCAAGTAACAATAATTAAATTCCATCTAAATATTAGTTACCATGTATTTAATAGTCTTAGTGGAAATATATTTTGTTTTTGTTATGTAATAATTATTCATTCATGTGCATCCCTCCTCTATCAAGACCTAGGTTATTTCTAATCAATTTTTACATTGTTCTCTTCCATTCAGGACAGCATGATAATGTTAAAAATATCAACTTGTTTGTTTTTTGGGTATCCATTATTTTCTTTCTTGTTTATCCATATCTCAATGTAATATTTTGACTATATGGGGTACAATTATTGATTTTGATCTTGTGTGATACATATATTATTATGATCTTATATGCCATTTACATTATGTTAATTACTTGTTGGAATAATCAACTTGATTTTAAGATGAAGGTAGGATTTCTAAATTAAAACCCTACAGTCTATTTTATTATTAGATATGTATAATATTTTGATAGGACCAACAAAACAAGTATATTAAATAATTGATCAATAGATGATGATAAATATTGTGTTGGATTAATCGTTGGATCCCTTTGGATTCAATGACGATGAGACACGTCTTGCAGCTACCCATATGATTGGCCTACCAAGGAATAATATTGAATTAGATAATGGATTAAATTTTTATTTAGAATAACTAGACACCTCATGTGATTTATGTTGATAGATTCAGCATTGAATATAGTTAAATTTACTTTTAAAATGGCTGGTTATAATATAATAATACTTAAGTGTGAAAACTACCATAGATATGGTATAAGGTATATGATAATGGAAAAATGGGAAAATAAGATACAAATACTAATTAGATGAATTAACCATTTTGGATCACGGTATGAGGTTTTGTTTTCATGCAGTTATTTCCAAGGTTATGATTTAAGATGAAATTCATATATATAGGGCCTTTCTAGATGATTAAATTCTTATATTTAGGTCTTGGACCATGTATGATTAAGTTCTTATATGGAATGGTCTAGTTATTCTATACTCTTATAGGTATAGTCTGAGTTATTCTATAATTATTATATATAGGGATTGGTCTACTTATGTGTTTATTCAACTATTTTGTGTTTATAGTTATCATGGTTTTGATATATTCACATAGGAATTCTATGATGGAGATTAATTATGTTGTTTGTTCTATTATATTAATTTGACTAATTACTATTTATCATCATCATTATATTATATGTACTTATTATTAGACTTTTTAGGTTTAGACCGGGTGTTATCTACATTATGTTATTTACTCACACACAATTTGGGCCACAATTTGGTACCTGAGTAGATTACATGGATACTGGTTTGGATGAGGAAAAGGGATATTAGTGATGATTATTACATATTACATTGGTTGGATAATGGATGCTTGAATTACATGGGGTTCAGGACTAGGATGTATAAGTTTTTTATTTCGTCCTGTTATTTATTTTTTTTTGACTTCCAACATATTATTTAGATAAAAAATTAATAGTACATTGCTCACTATTATTTGGTTTATTGGTTCATCGTTTTACCTTCCAGTTGTATGTCATTTAATTTATTCTATTTCCATTGATCGGATATTTATTATTATTATTTAATTCTACTATATTGTAACTTTGTACAAGGGGTTATAGTCCCCCACTATATTAATCGTACCCCTACTAATAGTATGAAACATCTAACATATGGGCAGTTTCCCTGACGTTCGAGTAACATTTTCTATTTTTCCATATGAGAGGTTTTTAAATCGGGGTATGTTACATTCATTTATGAATTTATGGATTAACATTTTATATCATCAACAATGATAAGTTAAACACTTTTGATGAAATTGAATATGTCTCTAATAGATTTCATAAAGAAAATATAAAATTATAGAAAATTCCATATAATGATAAAAATTAAAATGTACATTGTATAAAAAACATTTCGATCAGTAATAAACTCGTGGTGAATTATTTTTGTAAGAGAAGATTGGATGTTTTACATTTTTTATCATGTTAAAAATATGATTCATTTTTCATTATTTTATTAAGTAAAGTTTATCCCCAATGATAAGTTAAACACTTTTGAGGAAATTGAATATGTCTCTAATCAGGGTATGTTACATTCATTTATGAATTTATGGATTAACATTTTATATCATCAGCAATGATAAGTTAAACACTTATGAGTAAATTGAATATGTCTCTATTGGGTAGGGTGCAGGTCCTCTATGTTAGGAGTAGGTACTCCCCTATTATCCCAGGGTGTGGGTCCTCCTTATGTAGTGCTATAGCAGAGTCAGTACTCCCGTACCATGCTAGGGTGTGGATCCTCTAGCTATGGGTATGTACTCCCCTGACGTACTAAGATGCGGGTCCCCCTAGTGAACAAACTACTAGAGTTGTACTCCACTAGTGAGTAGGGTGCAAGTCCTCACATATGAAGTAGAACACCCCCTTCTCTGAGTAGTGTTGGGGAGTGGGTCCTTCAAGGGAGTTTGAGGTCCCTTGACTATAGGACACAGTTATGAGGAGCGGGCCCCTTCACTTGATGTAATCAATACCCAGGGTAGAAGTTAGTACTCCCTCGACAGATTGAGGTGCGAGCCACTTCATAATGGAGCAACAGAGATATCATTAGTTAGACTGGAGTAGTCCCCCCCCCGACTAAACGTAGTATTAATGTGTGGGCCTATTCACTTGGTTTTCTTGGTCTGGCCTCAGGTGCAAGACTATGACTGAGAGACGTCTAGTGTTGGGAACTAGAGGTTTTTCTAGAAGAAATTTCCTGATAGATAATATCTTTTTGGATGATTCATTAAGAATTGTTGTGTTGTACCTGATGAAGTACATATCTCAGACAAGTTCCATCATGGATGGCCAATTCACGGAGCATGTACTCTTGATATTTGTGTTATGCTTTGAACCTTCTTTACATATCCTGAAAATGGCCTGAGGTGAGGGCCTTTTGTATCATTGTGGCTAAGAAGATTATATCTAGATGACATCGTTATATGAAATGGAATGTACATGAGTTGAGATGACTATACATAATCTTTCTATTTTACTTCATGGTTGTTTTGTGGTATTTTTCCTTTGTGGATTTCTGAGAGACCATTGAGGGTCTCAGGGGTCCCCAACTAAGTAGTGTATTATTCACCCCTACACGAGATTCACCTGCATGTGTTGTGTATGGTGTAGACGTCTGATGTTTCGATAGGGGCACTCTGGAAGACGGGATTGATGTAAGTTATGACAGTGGACTTCGTGTCCTAGGAGTAGGATATGTCTAGTAGGACCAGGCAGACAATATATACTACTTCGGCTTCCAGTAGCTTCACTACTCCAGAGATCAAGTGGGATCTTCTGAAAATGGTCATATGTGCTCCCATTATGCCTTGTCGTTTTAAATTATTTTGTTGGGATTTATATTATCCCAGTTACACAACTCAGTTCTTTTCTTGTTTGTGTACTCTAGTTTCTGATTAATTAGTGTTCACCTATCAGATTTGTGGTTTTTTGTGAGTGCATGTGTGTATAGGTATTTAGTAAAATGCCTCCAACATGAAGGTTGATGACTTCAGCATTAGTCTCCATCCCCAAGCTCTTGGATTGCACGCGTGGGGTTTGTCTCGGCATGGGCCCAAGGAGACGGGTCGTGACAAAGTGGTATCTGAGGTGGTCAATTCTAACTCAATGAACAAGGTTTTGTTTCTTTTGTTGTGAGAAAAAATGTTAAGAGTTACGATTTCAACATTCAGGCCAGAGACTCCAGTGTTTGTGTGGCAGCTGATGTATTCGAACAACAGGACTCTCGACACCTATTACCGAACTCAGTACATGGAAATAGTTGTTACAGGGAAAAATGTAATATACATGTTGTATTGATGGATTTTATTTCCGTAGTCTTTCTTGAGTCAGATCTCTAGATATAACCTTTTCACCGTGGTACATCATGATCTATCATAGGATGCATCCACATGGACAACCATCCAGGATCCCGATACGAGGTCATGAGGACATCCCACCTAGTGATGAGGTATATATTTAGAGACTAGTGATTGAGATAGCCCCACCGAGTGGTGCACTAGTGCTACCCCCACCTGATGGTTCACATCTACTGTTGGCGGTTCTGGAAGAGGGAATTCATTGCATTAATTCCCTAGATGAGTTCGAGAGGTAGAGACCTCATATGTTCCATTGAGAGAATGATCCTCATGTAGCTGAGGATTGGATTGAGGCTCTTACGTGTGTTTTATGGCTAGCGAGGACATCGCCCGACCTAATGGCAGACAGGGAGGAAATCCTTCTTCATGGATTCATTGAAAGATGGTGGATTCTGAAGATTCCAACTCATAAAGAGGTGACCCTTACTTGGAAAGACTTTGAGTGCATCTTTAGAGAGGAGTTCATTCTGGTGACTTTGCGCTATGTACGAATATAGGATATGCTGCACCTGCGGCAGGGTAGTATGACGGTATTAGCTTACTCAAAAAAATTCACAGATATTTCTCACTACTTAGAAGATGTGGTGTGGGACCCTTAATTCAGGGCTCGGACCATTGAGAAGGGACTGTGCCAGAAAATCAGGGTATCAGTGATACCTTCATAATTCCAATGCATGTTGGGTTACTGAAACAATCCCTAGTGGTTGAGAGCTTCCTAGTGGAGTAGTAGGTGGATGTGACCTGTGATAGAGGTCACAAATTATATGGGTCTAGTGGAGCTGGCAGAAAAATGGTGATAAGATCATGGAATAGGAGGCATACATATGCCTGGATACACACACGTGGGTCTGTGGCACAGCAGCAGTTCCAAAAAGAAGATCAGCCATATGAGAGGTAGTTTTATGCTTATAATGGCTGCGGGAATATCACTAGAGATATCCCAATCCATCATACTATTGAGACGGAGCTGAAAGACAAACCTCCTAGGTAGATACATATCTTGGATCGTGGAGTTCTGCTAGTTGGCTGGTGGGGTAGAGGAGCTGGATGGGTAGTAGGGGTGGTCCAAACCAGGCTTAGGGAGAAAAAGGGCATGTGAAAGGATAGATGAACACATGTGTGGCTCATGACCAAGAAAATCTAGAATAAGTTTGAGGTACGACCTGTGTATTTTCTTTTATTACCTTCCTAAATAGACACAAGTGTTAGACCTTCATTTTCTATGCATACATTTTGAGACATTGAAGTTCTGGTTGGACCATGGAATTGTCCCTCATGCTTAGAGACTCCCGATGGAGGAGTCCTTCTAATAGCATTACATGGATCATAGAGGTGAGAGTTGTGGTTGGGATCTCTTAGTCATGGTTTAGAGACCTTAAAACACCAATCTAGATATGGAATTCTACCATTCATGCCCAGAAATATGATATTAAGAAATAAATGCAGTATATCTGCAAGGTGGATAAAGGATTTATTTGGGAAAAAGTGGGAAAGCCCAGGAGACAAGGTTGGTAATCTCTTAAAGAGTCTTTCTTGAGTCGTTCTGTGGTGGAGGAGTTAGACCCCAAGATTTTTTCGCAATGCAGAATGGTTCCTAGACATCCATACACAGTGGAGTTTAACAAATGGGAGTGGTCGTGTCTTGTTTTGGCTTTTGGTGAGGTCACTGAAAGTTCTAAGCAGTGGGCTGCTAGATCCCATGATTGTAGATGTATTTTGATTCTTAGTGATTTCTATATATGTTATAACTAAATAAACATCGGATTTTCGCAGCATGAGGTTGACCTAGAACGATCTAGACATAAGAGTGGTTGATCTCAGTATTTCCTCATGGAGCGTGCTTGGAATCATCATAGGAACTTTTGTTGGACCCAGTTTCTTCTTGTCAGTTCAGGACTAGGACTTTTGAGGAAAAAATTCTAAATGTGGGGAGAATTTAACATCTTGGAATTTCCATGTAATTTTTTTTATTTATGTGGAATTATTTCAGGACAGAAAAATCTGACGGCACGTGATTTCAATGTCTGGAGTTCCCATAATGATCCGTCAAATAAATGTTAAGATTTAAATAGCACCTGTGAGAAGTTTTCCTTAAAAAGTTAAATAACTCATAAATGGGTTCCCAGATCATAAATCTAAGGACACAACTATGTTCAGAATTGAAATTTTACCCTAGGCGTGACTTAAATTTTTTCAGTGCATTCCCCCGGTGAGAAAAACCAAAAATGGCCTAACTGTAAATAAAATAATTTGGAAATTTTTTTATTTTTAATATTCTTATAACTAAAAATGTTGAATCAGATTAAAAATCGGAGACCACTGCTGAATTGGTGATTGTATGCTTTCCTTATCCAGATACTAACATTGGCCAGAGCAGGCCTCCAGTGGAAGTAAGTTTTTTGTCATAAATAAAATAATTAAGTTACAATTATTTTATTGTAAAATCCATAACTTCTAAGTGGAAACTTAGATTAAAAATACGAGAGTACTATTGTGCTCAGGATGCCTTTTTTCCCCTTAGGTGGTGCTTAAACTCGACCAGCAGAAGTCGTGGGTGAATATTAATAATTTTTTAACTTTTTAAAGGTATGTTCAGTAAAAGTGTGGGCAGTGAATTCTATCTTTTGAACTTGGTTAGATTAAAAATCTGAGGGAATTATGGAATCCATAGAATCGGGATTTTCTTAATAGAAGCTTAACATTTAATAGCAAGGGTCAGATGAAAATTTTAATTTTTGTACTTTACAAAAAAATAATAAAATAGCTTCTGGTTATTTTTTTTCTTTGTTTAACCATTGGAAAAATGATGGTGGGACCAAAGTGAAACATCAATCCCTTTAATTTATTGAATCATGATTTATGTAACCACGCCATTGGGATATTTAAATGAACATGTAACAACATCATTGAGATAATTAAAGAGGTACATTAATTATACTCATGAATGAACATCATTAATTGTGTGTTGTTTTGATCCTATCCTCCCCTCTATTTAAACGAAGCATGAGAATGGGTTTTCACCATGCAAGAGGGGAACCTCTAACGAAGTGCAGTGATGAATTCCACCAACCTAGAATGAAGATTTGAGGGAAGGATGATAGGTAAATATACAGGCGATGGTAAGAATTGATGATCACCTTCAGACATGGACACTTCTTCCTCATCCGCAGCGACTTCCAAAGATTACAAGGTAGTGGTGATATGTTTGATTCCTCCCCTTTTTACCCCATTGTTTAATATTTTGAAGAACATGTGTCAATCATCAAACAGGTTGACCCACGTTATCCTCTTTATCTGAAGAGGATAATGCGGGGTTTCACTGTGGTAGTTTTATAATATAATAATACTTTCCATGTTATAATGCTAACGTAGAGGGTGTGGGCCGAATGAAAAAGGCCCGAACCCTCCACAAAACCAGTTATGGTTGCGTTCTACATGGGAGACTAGAAGAAGTGCTGGAAAGATAGTGACATGCATATGAACTGGAAACCGAGAGAGGCGGTGATCAGGACCCACCGGAAACAACGGAAAGGTGGTTCATGAAGGAGACATGATAGACAAGCGGTGGCTGCCCAAAACCGGCTGCGTTTAAGTAGGGTGGCGCGCCATGGTGGAAGGCCATGACATCGAGCCACAGTAGTGGGCAGACCCGCGGCCAAAGGTCCATAGTGGGCTGGTCCATGTGGACCATCCAAGAGGTGTGGGTCCATCCCATTCCATTGCTGAGCCGACCGGCACGCCGCGGAGGAAGGTCACAGCATCGAGCAGCAGTGGAGAGTGGACCCGTGCCCGCAACGGAGATCAGACCCGCACCTGTGGGTCCATAGTGGGTTAGTCCATGGAGACTTTCCAAGAGATGTGTCACCACCAAGCATCGCGAAATTGAAGACACGAATTACTTCGACTGTTCGGGAGGAGAGGTGTCCCCCATGCTCGTCCAACAGGCGGAGCGATTCTACAGCCTGACAGGCCATGCCCCGCCCTGTGGGCTCGGCCGAACCTACCGCCTAGCGGGCTGACCCCGTGGGCTAGCGTGCCATTCCATGCCTATTTTAAAAGGTTTGGGCCATGTGTATCGGGTCAGGTCAGTCCAACTGTGATAGAAAGAACCCACTAATGTCCTAGTTTGCTTAACCAAGCGTATATCCTAAATCAGAAGCCTGTTTGACGAACCATCTACAGCACTAGAACCCCTAGGATGAGGTGGGATTTTTGAGGTACTCTACATGACTTTCACTTAATGTTGGAGTTTTTATGGTTTGGATCATACCCAAATCCCACCAGGCCCTTGACAAAAAGTTCCTATAACTTTCAAACTGATTGTCCAACTAACACATTGTCTATTATGTTAGAACCCTTATGATATGACGGATCCTCAGGTTAATTACTTGTGGAAATTTTTGATGGTTGAGGTATGAACGATAACCTAAGGACCAGAACCAAGATGTTTCTTGTAGCGATATTAAGGATTGCCACTCCCTTGATGACTCAAGGTGAGGGTATTTTTTACTCCTTTCCTCTGGTAGACACGAGATTCCCCACATCCTGAATGCGAGTTTATTTTCCCCTAGGATGGTTTTCCTAACTTTGGAGTCTGTACTCCCCTATTGGACTAGGGAATGGTTCCTCTATACATAACTCACATAGATTCTGGTACTCCCCTATCGAGTAGGGTGATGGTCCTCTATGTTTGGATTATGTACTCCCCTATCATCCCAGGTTGCGGGTCCCCCTAATACAGTGCTACAGTAGAGTCAGTACTCCACTACCATGCCAGGGTGCGGGTCCTCTAACCTGAGGTCGGTACCCCCCTAACGTACTAGAGAGTGGGTCCCCCATGGTGAACAAACTACCTGAGTTATACTCTACTGCAAGTTAGGGTGCAGGTCCTCATATATGGTGTATTACTCCCTCGTCTCTGAGTACTAACATGGAGTATTTCCTTCAAGGGATTTGGAGCTCCCATGACTGCAGGACATATTTACAAGTAGAGGGCCCCTCTAATAGATGTAATCGATACCTAGGATAGAATTTTGTACTCCCTTGATGGACTGAGGTGTGGGCCACTTCTTACGTGAGCGACTGAGATATTGTTGGTTAGACTGGAGTAGTTCTCTCCAAACTGAACGTAGTATCGAGGAGTGGGATTTTTCCCTTGGTTTTCCTTGGTCTTTCCTCGGGCACAAGACTTTAACTGTGAGACCTCTAGTTTCAGGCACAAGAGACATTTTCAGTAGAATGTTCCCGATAAAGCATGTCCTTTCAGAAGTTACGTTAGGAATGGGTGAGTTTTTCCTGATAGAGTACATCTCTCAGACGGGTGCCATCAGGGATGGAAAATTCATGGAACGTGTACTCTTAATCCTTAAGTTAATATTTGAGCCTTCATTAAAAATCCTATAAATTTCTTGAGGTTGGGGTCTTCTATTTCATTTTCACTGAGATGAGTATATCTGGATGACATTGGTATATGCAATCAAATATACCTAAGTAGAGCTGACTATGCATAATATTTTTGTTTTACATCATAGTTTGTGGTTTTTTTTATTTATGAATTTCTAAGAGACCATCATGGATCTTAGGGTCACCTACTATGTACTGAGTTACTCACCCCTGCATGGGTCTCACCCACAGGTGTTGTGTATGGTGCAGAAATTTGATGTTTTGATAGGGACACTTAGGAAGATGAGACCAATGGAAGTTATGATAGTGGACATGGTGGCCTAGGACCATAAGGGGTATAGTAGGACCAGGAAGATAGCACATTCAACATCGGATTCCAGTAGCTTCACTACTATTTCATTCAGGTGGGTGCCTCTGAAGACGGTCATCAGGGCTCCCTTTGTACCTTTCTGTTCTGAGTTCTTCTGTTGGACTTTTATACTGGCCCAGTTACACAACTCAGTGCTTTACTTGCTGTTGTACTCTAGTTTTTTATTACTTAGTATTCACCTTCCATCTTTGTGGTTTTTTTGTGATTTCATGTATGTACAGGTATCTAGGAAAATGCCTCCCACTTGTAGGTTGATGCCTTTAGCACTAGTCGCCAAACCCTAGCCTTCGGGAGGTGGGATTAGGGTATGTAACAGTAAGGGCCCCGGGGGATGGGTCATGACATTTCACATAGAGAAACTGGGACTATTTCACATATAATGTTAAAGGATATCCCTGAGAAGCTGTTAAAAAATACTTCCGCGAATAAAATACATGAGTTATATAAATCAACTAATACTTATGGAGGATTTATTTCACAATCCCAACATATTACAACCTTTGAGTTAATTATTTGATTGAAATACATTGACACATGGATCATGGAATCTTCACAATAAAAAATTAGATCCCTCAGTGAAATTTATGAATTAATTTATGGTAAATGAAGAGCCCTTGAAATTTTGATTGAATATTGAGACCATTAGGTATTGAAAAATTTTAAATGATGTTTTTTTCATTACACAAAAGGTTGGGGTTCTCATAAAAAGCAACATAATATGGTAATATCATATCTGGATAAATATCACATTTTGAGGATAATATGAATTTTTTTCTTTATTAATTTATTAATGTGTAATGAAATTGTTTATCTATTATATTTATATTCAATATGTTCATAGAATTATATAATATTTACTAAAGTAAAACTTGTTTTGATGGAATTAAGTAATTCATGAAATGTTCTAACTACCGTGTGGTGGGCCACTAACCATGCCATAGATTTGAGATTCATGTGGGTGGATTGAAATCTACATAAAAAATAAAATAAATTATAGTTGATAATCCATTATAATTTATTAATGATAAAATAGATTATAAAGAAGACTAGGAAATGTCCATGTTTATGACATTGATTCTTAAAGATAAGGATTCATGTTCACTATGTTCTGTGAGGGTAAAATATATAAACAAAATAAATGAGGACATTTAGAATAAAGATTATTGGATCCAAGATGGCTTGGATGAAAACATATTTAGAGTTATTTCTCATAAAAAATATAATAGAGATACTTTATGAGTAATAGAGGCCAGTCCATGGGGAGTACATGGATACATTTATAAATAATAGGGATGAAACAATAATTATTTCAAAGCATGTGTAATAGATAAGAGGTGGGTAGCAGCCTGATCATTCACATGGAGGATGTATCCGTTAATAATGATATCAAGGTGTGGTAGGTCTAGATATGGACCATTTTAAATATTTATTTTGATATTTTTACCCATGTATAGAATATGTTTATCTTTGGATCCATGCATACATCTATATTTCTATCTCATTAATCGATAGTGAACATAATAACATTTTCCAAAAAAATCATTACCTAGGAGAGGATAATATGGGAAGCTATGAGTTATGTCAACCATAAAATCTCTCAATTCCATGATGGATTCTCAGGATATTTCAGCATGGATTATTATGACCTCATTAAGGGTGATCCCTTAGAGTTTATTTAAGACACCTTCAAATGTGTAGGCATCTATCAGATAGCTTGTACTACCACCTGGGTGCTCATTCCAAAAGAGAAAGTACCATTATCCTGGATATAGTATAGACCCATTATCATCTAAACCATACCTTAAAAATTCCTTCCAAATTCCATAGACATGATACTCTTATTAAAACATTACATTTTGGTATCTAATAATTACCATATATTCAAAAAGGGATATTATTTAGTGTTTAATGGGCATATCACATGAAATTATGTAAAAACATTAACCAGAAGATGTTGGGTTCCAACATGTCCATCAATTATGACGTGCAAAAATAATATGATAGGATGGGGTAGAAGTTTATTCTAAATGTGTTGACATTAAGGGTATTATCTATTTGGTTGGTTGATATATTCATTAGATGAAATAGTTTCGCCTATATCATTATTACCTCCAATGGCCCGAAGGCCTTCATTTTTTAAAGATTTTTGATAATCCACCTTTCTAGGGGTGAGGTGGAACCCTTACAAGGCCCATAGGTGTAGGTATTACATGGAATGTAGGCCTTAGAAAAATTCAGTTCTCGTAGGCCTCAAACATTACATACAACCTAGACTAACTACTTGGATCTTCTCCTCCCTAGCATCCTCATCGTGAAATCAGCTCTCCACCTTTGCATGGCTATTTGGCTAGGCTTTCCCATGCATGCACAGGCTTGTCCCGATGGGAGGTTCCATACCCTTTCATTCTTAAAATTTGTTTAGCTTCTGCACTGGTGAAAGCTCATTTCTCATCCTCCTTCTGAAGATTGTTCCTTATAGGCTGTCTAGTTTGTATCTTTACTTAAGGTGGCCCGAAAGCCTTGAGGTGGCCTGAAGGCCTTACTGACCTGAAGGTTTGGGTGGCCTGAAGGCCTTAAAGGACTCTAGGACCAAATCATTGGCCCGAAGGCCCAAACTAGGGAATATTCTCGGCCACTACAGTGCCAAACAGTGCCTGCTATAGTTCCCGCCACAGTACCTACTACATTACTGCACAGTACCTGCTCGAGTACTACACAGTTCCTACTACAGTACCTGTTATAGTACCTGCAACAGTATGTTTATATTAGATCAGTATTCCCTTAGTGGATATCAATCATGACATTTCAAAAATAAAATAACTCTTACCATTTGATAATGGAACACATTAGTTGGATATCGATTCTCCTCTTTGTGGATGATATTGTCTTTTTTATAATGGAAGTAAAAGAACCATCCAATTCTTGAAAATGTTCATGGGTGAATAATTATTTTAGAGTGGACTACAAAATAACTATTACAATATTAGTATTTTCATTTTAAAATCCCATTTTTAGGGGCATGCTAAAATGTTTCAGAGAATCCTAGGAATTAACAGGAGGTAAGGAATACTTGGGAGACCTCATATGTTCTCATAAGTTTCACATATAGTATTTAAAGTGGGTGATTTACATAATTTCTAAAAACATTATCAATTGGAATAGTTTCTTCGACTTATTTTGAGGTAGAATACCACTTTTTAAATTAGTTATCAAATCCATTCCCATGATTTTATTTTTAGTATCAAAGGTATAGTTAGGAGAGATTTAATATCTCATGTATTACATTATCTAGGATTATCAATCTGATGGGATATTCCACTAGGAATCAGGATTTATAATGGATAATGAGGGCAATGAAGGAGGTATTTTCCTAACAAGAATATATGAAATGATGCATTTTTTGTATTCTAAGATGGAAATAAAAGTTATTAAAGGCTAATAGCTTTGGTAGAAGTACATTTTGGGAAGACATGAGAAGTAATTGAGCTATAAAAGTTAGAGAGTCTCCGTTATATGGACAACACTCCAAGGTATTACCATACACATTATATCCATTTGTTCTAGATTTTTGGTCATATTGAGATAAATTTATATAACTATAACTAGGTTTGAGTCACTCTTAGTTTCATGGGCTGCCCACATTAGAGAATGAAAGTGTAAGGGCCAAAAAATATTCATCTTTTATTCATGATGTCTTGAAACATGGTCAACATCATAATTTTTATTTTATCAATATGATATATGGCTAAGAATCTTGAATTTTTGTGGATACCTCATTTGTGATCTTATATGAAAAGGTGTATCACTACATTCTATATACATGATAGGAGGAAGATTGATGGGGTGATAATTTATTGTAAAAGGACATTCCTATGATCTATTACTTATTTGTATGGTGAATATAAAATCATGAAATATCTCTGGATGAGGAGTTCAAGCATAATGAGATTGTGCTCACATATGGGTTCCAGTTTTGTAATAATCCTTTTAAGGAATCATTCTATCATCTATTATTCGATGATGATTTGTTGTTATAGTGTGGAAACCTTTTAGTGAGTCCACTAGGGTTCTAGATTTGGACTTTAATAAGACTATTATAGGTTATCATGTTAGGAGTATACTATTAATGAAATTGGGATGAGAGGAAGATTCCCATTATAATGGATCCCTCAGTACTAGGCTGGCTCTTGTAGTAAAAAACATTAGTTTGGTGGTAGATCTAGATATTATTCAAAAAAAAGTTAATGGGTGATCCATATTCAATAATGATAATTTAATGTAGAGGTTCCTATCCATCCATTAAAACAAATATTCCTTTGGGATACTGGATTTTTTCGTGACCTCCTTCATATGGTTTTAATATCCATGTTGATGAGGCATGCATCCTTCATGTCATGTTGGGTGACGGAATAAGTATTTTTTTTATCCAACTAAATATTTTGTCATCGATTTAAGTCATTTATATGTGAATAATGACTCTCTCCCCACAAAGGATTGTACCAAGGTAAATGGTCATGAGCTCTTTAGATTTAATAATAATGACTGGGCCTCGGTTAAAACAAAATATTTTTTTATATTTAACTTCTTCTAAGATTATGTTACTAAACATAGGTCTATTTCATTATAGATTAATTAATGCAGGTCCCTATTAAATTACCTTAGGAAAGTATTTCATAGTTATTGAGACGGTAAAAATAGAAACTATTTTTTACATAGATGGATAATCAAGATAGTATCTTCATATAAATAGAAAGAATACATTCCCCTCCCTCAAATGTTTTTGATATTTTATGAGGATATTTCCTTATGTTACATCACATTAGATCCCATTTATCCATAGAACCTTTTTCTCTTTCAAAAAATTCATATGTTTTTTGTGATAAACCTCATTATTATCCCATTGATCTCATTTCATTTTTGAGAAAAATGATATTGTATGGTGATTATAGTTATTAAATATTCATTTATAAAAACAATTACATGGTCAGTAAGTAACCATATTTTGATTCTATTAATTGATATAATTTATTAAAAAATATTTCTTTAAAAATTCATTAATGTTCTTGATTTCCACCACGGTTTTCTCATCCTTGGCAGAAAAATTAAGGCCATGTCATAGTTCCAGCCAACAAGCCTTTGTTTTCTCTACTTGGATTAGAAATAGAGATTCACTTAAAGACAAAAAGAGATATTAAGGGAATATTTTTATAGATTGTTGAAAAAAGGGTTAAAATTTGTGAGAAAATTATTTACACATATTTAGTTGATAAATGTTAAATTATGTATAATTAAAAATATCAAAATTTCTTATGTTCATCTTTTAACTTTATTTTATTTTTTTAGTCTATATTATAACTCTTGTAACATAGTATATTTTTATCCTGAGGCATCATATATATTTATTATTATTACAAAAATCCATCATATTCTATTTATCAATAATTGGACTAAGGCAATGTGATATAGGATACCTCCCACCAGTCCCCAAATAATTGTCACTAGAAAATAGTTGTTGCGACTTCTAGAAAACCCACATATTTATATTTTATAATTTCTATATTTAAAATAACTCATTATTATATATTTTTTACTAAAGGTCTCACACAGTAATAGATAATGGTAAAAACAATATTGTAGGATATTTATTTTTATAAATATTGAATCACCAGAAGTAGTGCACTTTATTCCTTCCATAGTCTTATTGGTCGGTATCCCAGAATGAGTATTTTCCTATGATATTGAGTTATTATTTTATATATTAATTAATTTTAATTTGTATAAATTATCATAGAGAGTATATATTTAGTCAAAAATAATGATATCAAAATTCATGATAGAATATGACATCATTTATTCAAATATAAGGTGAATACATACATTATATAAATGTGATTGGACATGCATAAATTATTTTTGAAATGATTTAATCAACTAAAATATGGAGTGGATAATATTTGGTTGGATTAAAAGAGTGTTTAATTAGAGGTAATGGACTGTAATATCATTATATGATCAATATATAATAATTAAACAACAGAGGCGATGGGTTTTAAAATTTTGATCCATAAGCCATGACGTTTTGAAGCATTGGGTCTTCTTTGTTTGGGTCAAGTTATGCCAATTTTTTGGTTTTCTAGTTCCTATGCCCCACATTTTGGTTTTCGTGTTTTTATTTTATTTTAATTAAAAAATTCTAGGGTCGATTATACTCGGTACCTGAACCCTATTGGCCATAGTAGAAATATTTGATACAATTTTTTTCTTCATAAGAATCATGATGTGGATGAGTTTTAAATTTTAAAACTCAATAATTAATTATTTTCTTATGATATGAAAAGAACTATACATTCATGAAGAAAGAATGTTAAAAAATAGATACGAGTTTTATAGAATTTTGTATATAGAATATCGATGAAAAAAATAAAGTGTCATGGTGAAGAATATATGTTCTGTAAGAAATATGTGAATTTTAATTTTTTTATATAATTTCTCTTCAAATTATTTCACAAATGAAAAAAATATTGTGTAGGGTAATCTTTTTATTTAATGGTTCAATTATTAGAATTTTTCCCAATTTGTAGTCAATTATCAAGAGATGAATCGTGATGGGGATGTGGATGATAAAAAAAGACAATATAAAATTTAAAATACGGTGGCTATAAATCATATGGGATAAATTTATTTAAAATGAAACGAATATAAATTTCCAAAGAAAATCAGTTCAATATATAAACATGATTTGTTTTTATGAAGAATATGTATAGGAATATAAAAAAATGGATAAATTTATTCATTATTTTAGGGAATAATCTAAAAATGATATTTAATTTTCCATTTAATAACAAGATAATTAATAAGATAGAAAATAATAAGGAATTGAGATATAATATCTCAAACAATGGAGTTCTTGGTTTGTATTAAACTTATTGAAAATCTTGTGAAGTGAGACGTCTTATTTAAGAAATTGACTAATTTTTCATATGTAGAAATCTATTTTGAAGAAGGAGTTGAATTATAGATAATGATTGAAAACCCCCATGTCATTATTAAAAAAATAAATAATATTATTATTTATACTATAAATAATTTATTTTCAATTTTAGATAATTTCCACACACTAGATGTGATGTTACAAGAAGATGAAATTCAACAAAAAAATTCATTTTTCCTTAATGAACATAGTAAAATAAATGGAATGATATTAAAAGTCACCTATAATGATTCTCAGTGTCATTAAAAAACAAAATTATTTTCATAACATGTATAAAGAACATAATGTTTGAATAATAGGAAGTCAACATGGTGGTAGAGATAATATGAAGGTAATGGAAAAAATATATTTACCTTAAAAAGATTATTCACACGTTGAAATATCATGTTTGTAAACTAAAAATTTAAAAAACATTATAAAATATAATAAGAAGGTGTTGGAGCGTCTTCCTGAGGGAAAATCCATTGAGATAATTGGAGTTTGTGTATGAATGAAATAATTGAGAAATATCAATTAATTAAAAAACTAATGAAATATAATCATGAAGAAAATGAAAAATTCAATTTCTAACCTATGTGTAAATTCATATTCGATTGTTTAATATGACATTATGGTGTGTATGGAATGAATGAATAGATTTGTTTTGGAAAACATATATTTATATCAATCGATGGGCGGTTAAATCTTGATAGTGATAAAGTTTATAATTTATAGAAATAAAGAATCTCAGTACCCCATAGAATAAGTAAAATTAAAACATCATTTCCATTTAGTTGAGGAACATCTTTTAAGTATGAAAATCAATGAAAACACCTAATTTATGAAATTATAATTCTACTTGATTAGATGGGGTAAAATGATAACTCTGAATCTTGTTATAAATAATGTAATTTTAATGAAAATATTTTTGTAGTTGGGGTTTATTATAAGGAATCAATGATTGAGAATCCATAGATTTTTTATAGTGATTTCCCATAACATATAAACTATAATATAAATATATCTAATTAAAATAAATAATATGATATAGGTACTTTGGTCATTGTGTATGATTTCACCTTAAATATCACAATCAATAATCAGTGGGAGGAAGATAACATTAAATGAGGGGCTCTGTACTGTTGAGTTGGGATATAATTTTATAAACATGTCACATATATGTGATAGTGGGAGTCTATTAACATTTCAAAATAATGGTTATGTCATTGGAATAATGGAAGATGTAATAATTTCTATAAAAGGGAAGTGAAAATGTGAAAATGTTTTCCAAATCATTAATAATAAAATTATTATATCCCAAATATGAATTATATGACTAAATATTAGAAATGGATAAATAGAAATTTTTTCCAAAAATTTACACTACTAAGGCATTCTGTATATTTCTGAAATTTTTGTATTTTAAATAAAAAATAAATAAATTGATTTTCTAATAATTGTAAGATGGATAAAAAAATATCACAAACCAATTGTGATAAAGAAATAAAGACCCCTAAAACTCATTCCCTCTGATTTATGTGCCATTATGAGTTTAAAATAGACCATCGTTGATAAATATTTCATTAATTTTTTTATATTTTAAAACTCAATTTTCTATTTTTTAATCATATCAGGACAATTATATTTACTTGAGTAGTTTAAAATTTATTGTCACTATTTTTAGAAATAACTATTATATGTTTTGAAAATATTTCAATCCAAAAATCGATATAAATACACAAAAAATTTTATTGAATCATATCATGAGAAAAATTAAATAGGGAATGAATTTATCTATGTATAAAAAATATTAGTTGAGCAGAAAATAATTTTTTAATAAGGGAAGAACTGTATTTTCATAGTATGCAACATCAATGTAATTTGAGATTTATTCTACATGATCTATCTACATCCAAAATCAATTCTTTATATTATGGCATTAATTTTAAGTAATTATGAGTTGTGGTTGATAAATAAAATAAATTTAGAGAAATTAAGAGTGTTTAATAGATCATCTAACATCATGATCAAATGAAATCATTTGGATATAGTTTTTATAAGTGTTAAATATTTTTATTTTTAACATAATACATTGTATGGTCTTGAAAAATCCCCAAAGAGGAATGGGAATTCCACTTAATTTGAGTAAGGATTGTACAAAATTTCACTCAAAGAATTGGATGAAAATGTGGAGACTACTCATGATTGGAGAAGGACCAACTGGTCCGCCTACCGGTCCAACATAGATGGTATGCGGATAGTTCAACAAGCCACCCCCTCCACGAACCAGTGTCATTTGTGGAACAGAGGCGGGATCCCTCCACGGGCATAAAGCAAGACATGCGCCAGGCCGGACCACCATCACGAACCACCCCAGCAATGAGAAACGCCAACCGGACCAAACCGCGTATGAAATCATTCTCAGAACAGAGGCGAAGCCCTACACGACCGTGAAGCACCCCAAGAACCGATTTGGTTTGCGAGTGAGGTGCATTTAATGCCCACTGTGAGTTGCGGATTGATTGAGTCATCAGTAAACTGGGTTTTCAGTAATGGGCCTCTGCAAAAGGTGTCATATGACCACAGATACATCCCCTTCCCCCCTCTATAAAAGGACATTGAGGGGGAGAAGAAAGGGAACGATCATATTTGGGTGGAAGGATTCTGGAGGAAGGAGCTTAGGATTTTGAAAACAACGAAGTTTCAATTCGCGAACTAGAACAGGTATGAAACTGAAAAAAATTAATAAGGAACCAAAAAACATATAAACAATTGGTGAACCGTGAACTTAAAATAACAATAAAAAAAGAAGACTGTGAGCCAGGGCCCCTCCGCGGATGTACTTCCCGCTGACCAGGGAGTCAATGCCCATTTTTCGATCTGACGCACCACGTAAAACTCCCCCTACGTGGATGAATCCCTGATAGATGAACCCTCGACTGGCATCGCCCCTAGCTGTCGCTGCTCACGTGGACTCCCCCACGTACCAACCAGGTACATGGGCCGAACCCAAAGCCACATACCATCCTGGTATGTAGGATTCCTATTAGTCCGCATACCCTCCTGGTATAGGGATGGCCTTTCCAGCTGCGTAGCACCCTCCTATGTAAAGGGAACCACTCCTCATACACCCATATGGCCCGCCAACACCTTTGGTGTTCCCATTCCCCGAACCAGAATAAATCCTTCCACCCTAGCCTAATCCTTCTCAATCCCTTCATTGGCCTATTCATCGGCCCCAAGCCAAGGCCTCTACCGAAGCCACCAGACCCGTATGATGCAACCTTCAGGTGCATCAGCACACCGCTTTGAGTTCACATACCCATGGTAGGTGAGGGAAAATGGGTTTCTCCATCCCTTGAGCGGGTTCCCGAAACATTCATGGGTTCACATACCCATGGTAGTGCGGGGTCCAAGCTTGAGAGTCTCGTTTCTGCCTCTCCACTCGCAACTATTGAGGGACCCTGCTCAAGTTTCCTTTTGACGAGTGCTAGTAGTATGCCCTTCTCCCCTCTCATGAGAGTGGATGGGCATCCCTCCTGGTGTAAGCCCCACATTATCCTCACCGGAAGATGATGACCCTTCCCTTCTCATCACAATTGATTTTCTGTGTGACTTCTACCTTCCTCCAACATCAGGGAGAAGGAGAGTCCAGTAGTCCCGACCTTCTCCTATGCTTGTCATCTTCCTCCCCTTCCCACGGTAGGAAGAATGTGTGAGGCCTGCCAAGTCTGTTGCATTCTCTTTTTTCTCACACTGAGCATGACTCGTGTGGGATTAGAGATTTGTGATGGTCACAGCATCCGCACGATGGCGGTGGTTGAACGAACTACATGGGTTTTGATCCCGGTTTCCTAAGTAGGGTACGTATGAAGCCACCCTGAGGTTCAATCCCAATTCGGGCCACTAACCATGTTTAAGTCCAAATCATGCCCCTCCGAATGAACTATGTGGGTTTTGATCCCTGTCTCCTAAGAAGAGTACGTAGGATGCCTCCTCGAGGTTCAATCCCAATAATAGGAAAATCTCACGTGTAAGCCCTAATCTTGAACGAACTAAATGAGTTTTCATCCCTATCTCCTAAGAAGGGTATGTAGGACGTCTCTTTAAGGTTCAATCCCAATAACAGGAAACTCTAACGTGTAAGCCATAATATCAAACGAACTACGTGGGTTTTGATCCATGTCTCCTAAGCAGGGTACCTAGGACTCCTCCTCGAGGTTCAATCCCAATAACAGGAAACTCTCGCGTGTGAGACCTAATCTCAAACGAACTACCTGGGTTTTGATACCTGGATCCTAAGCAGGGTACGTAGGACGCCTCCTCGAGGTTCAATCCCAATAACAGGCAACTCTCATTTGTAATCCCTAATCTCGACCGAACTACACGGATTCTGATTCCCCTCACGAGGATACATAGGAAGCCCGTATCACGAGTTCGATCCAAATGATCAAGTCGTTATATGTCCCCATTGGATGAAAATAAACTCCAGAGTGCCTAGTTATGGGGCTTCAAACTAGTGTCGTCTCAATGATTCCAAACTCCTCGGAGTCATTAATCTAATGATGGATGGTAAACCTCGGGCCTAAAAGATTCTGAATCCCTGCGTTTTGCTGACCATTTCCAACTAGGTGTAATTCATGGATACTATGCTTGGGTATAAACCAAAGATTCACGAACATATGAATACATATTAAATCTATAATAGAGTCCCAGAATTGGAAATAATTCCCCTAAAAAGGGTGTGATGATCCCAAAAGCACATCCTCTCGAACAATGTGAGTTCTTAAGCATCGTTGGCCAAATCGCCCAGTGAACACCTGCCTTTGGAAAGAAGGTCCACATACCATTGGATATGGAACTGTTGGGAATTTCGAAATGAAGACCGATATACCTGACCTGAGTGATTTAGCCGAGATCAGCCCTCATTGAGATTGACAGTCGGGCGCGTCGGTCCCCACCGCCTGAGACGGATCAAAACAAAAATGGTGAACCTGATATGAATCTTTAACCAAGAATGATGAATTTAACCTAATCCCACTCTGTTCCCCCTTATAATCACAAGGAGGTCCAAGAAAGGTCATTAATTATGCATGGGATCATGAGATGCTGCTTTGACAAGTTTGACATTTTTATTTATTAAAATATTTTACAGCTACCAATCAGAACTCCCTTAGATCCAATGGCATCACAGAGGAACTCACAGACGTGTACATCGAACAATGCAATGACCAGACATCCTCACCAATGAAAGACCCTATCACCTACTCAAAATCTTCAACGATGGGTCTTGGATGCGTTGATCTTAGAGTACCACCTGAACGGTACTCTCCTGATGGTAGAGGCGGACATGCACACCCTCGAATCCTCCAATACCCATCGATCTCCTACTCAACAGCGGCCACAAAAGAAGATTCAGATGGCTCCAGTTTCCATCTCAAACCATTTCGGATGTCTATACCCAGACCAAGACAATGCTTACTACCCTTATCTTATAGAGGCGGATGAGGTCGACACTGAGGACTTCATCCCCACTAAACGAGGGTTCCTCTCCAAGGCCCCCACCAGAAGACATTGTCACGGTTATGCCACGACTCAATATCCTCATGCTAAGGAGGATGTCACACTGAGGATCCAGGACCACGCTCCTCGAGCTCTGGCCCCTCAGACCGCTCGATGAAGGTGGAAAACGATCAAACAGGGACCAGTCATCACCCTTGTCCCTAAGGAGGAGCTCCGCTACCTATTCACAGAGATGTATTGAAATCTGGCACATACTCTTGTCTGCTCCTCCAAAGCCCTCCATCCAGACATGGCAGCATCATCCAAGCAGGCGTGCATCCCCGCCAAGCTCTATCAAGCCCGTCACTCACACAGGATGACACCTACCCAATAGACACCTCTCCCTGCACAAGGTCATAAAGCCCACCAACTAGACATGGTGGAAACCCAGTGCCTACAGGACCATCTCATAGCAGATGCTCCTGACGCCTACCATCCCGATGTGGTGGTGATCAACAAAGTCTGCCATTTAGATGTGGTGGCAATTAATAGGGGGGCATGTTTTCCTACCAACAAAGGCCACTGATTCGATATGGTGGGGAACCAATATAAACAGGTCCAGCTCCCTGTGGATGCAAGTAAAGTCCTCCATCCTGATGTGGCGGAAAACGGAGAGATTAACCGACATATCCCAGCACAGGGGCATACTCGTTCACCTGCCCCGACACAAGAGAATTGTCAGTACCCACTGACCACCAGAGGACCAGAGTAGGATATTCCTACTCTGATACCGGAATGGGCCTTCATACCCGTTCTAGCCAAATATGTCTCTCTGCATATCCTGGAAATGATGGAGGAGAAGGTATCGATCCCAGATCATATCTTGCAGACTTTTCAGAATGTAATTGAATCAGTGGAAACAACAAGGACTCGATCCTATGAGCTCATCTCCCCAATTGAGGTGACTCGTCTAAGAGATGAGATAGCCACCTCAGAGCATATCTGCATCCCTACTTCTGCCCAAGAGGGTCATCGGCCATATTCCGCGATACAAGGGCAATAGGATTGAGTAGCTTCACTCGTTTGAAAAGGGGGACACTCGTCCATCACGGTGGATGCTTTAGAGCGGGAATATATCCTTGCTAAAAGTCAAGATGTTTTTCGGCATATCCCGGCAGTATCACGGGACCCAATTAGAAAGGTACCCAAAGGTAAAGGTCGTTATCAACAGCAGACGGTCCCCGCTGAATGCAAGAAAGTGCCCTGAACGCGCTGAAGGTAGCTAGAAAATAAAGAGAGGGTTCATGACTCTGCTCTGCTAGAATCTAGGGTTCCCAATGCCGCTAAGAGCATATTAAAGGCTTGGAACCCTGCCCACCCATTACCATATTATGGGAGTGTAAGTAGCTGTTGTGAAGTACTCCCCGCAATATCACTACCAGCAGCTCTGAAGGTCCTCACCAGAGCACCCGCTGGGGTCTCCCCCACAGGCATATAATGATCGATCACGAGAGATTCTCTCTTGATGCGGGTCATGGAAGCCCTACGCGTGACCTAAAAATCAAGTAGCAAGAAGGACCTCCACTTATTGCGGTCCACCCAAAAGGTCCTCCCCGGGGTATACACTGTGAACACTCTCCATGAAGTGGGACCACAGATTATGATAGTAGCCCTCAATATTATAGTCACAACTGCAGAGGCCCTCCCCGTAGTGACATCTCATCATGACAAGAAGGCCATCCCCTTGTCGTGGCCTACCCTGAAGGTCCTCCCAATGGGTTACATTGCAACGACACTCCGTGCAGCCAGGCATCAGATCATAATGGTAGCCCTCACCACTCTGATATTAAAGGTCCTCCCCATAGAGATTTCAAGCAATGAGAAGGCCCTCCCCTCGCTGCGTTACATTCTTGAAGGACCTCCTCAGGGTGTACCCCACAGACATTCTTCATGCGGTAGCTGTGATGGTAGTCCTCGCCACCACGGCCGCCATTGTGAAGGTCCTCCCCGCAATGGCCCCAAGCAATAAGAAGGTCCTCCCCTTGTCGCAGTGTGTCTTGAAGGTCCTCCCTAGGATACACATCAAACATCAAACCATGATGGCAGTTATTATGAAAGTATTCCCCGCAGTGACATATCATATTGATAAGAAGGTCCTCCCCCTGTCGAATCAAGCACAGAAAATCCCTCATATGTCGAGGCACTCAAAAGGATAGTATCAAGCATGTTAGATTCCCAGCTAGTCGCCGATGACACCCTTCTTCAATCAGAAGATGGTCTGGGGCCACGTTCATCTTCTGAACCACCTCAGAATCGCCCACATGATAGTTCCATAACTACCGGCCCCACTGCCTTCGACCACACTATCAATGAGTGTCTCAGTTGGGCCGACTAGGTAGAGGAATAACTAGAGGATGAGTATACTAACATGTTTCACCTGAGGAAACGAATGGCTAGAGATGATGTACCAGTTATGTTCTGGCCCACGACCACCTCTCAATTCGACATACCCAGAAAGATTCCAGAAGAATGTGTGCACGACATCCGCTCCAATATATGGACAACCCTCCGCCAGCTGAAATCAAGCATCCTACCCTACAATGGGTTTGTATACCATGTCAAGAAAATAGGAGACCTCCTGCATCACATCGACCTGGAATCTCTTCCTTCAGCCCCGCAACCACGACCTGAGACGAGTAAATGAAACCATGAGTTAGAATGCCTCCATTCACTACACCAGTTGTGCCGTCCCATTGGTGACGCTCTGACAGGAGTCCATATCAGAGTATGGGGAGAACATTGAGCTCTACATTTCACTATGCTCCCCACCCAGAAGAACCCTTTCGGCATAATGTCTTGCAACGTCATCACTTCAAGATATAAATAAAGTGGGGTCCCTATTCAGGAAAGGAGACAAACCCAACAGAGACAGGCCTTGAGTAAGTCCCAAAACCGTCAGGCCAGATGAGAACAAGCAATTCCCAAACTCTTGAATCATGCCACCAAAAGAATACAAGAGGCCTCTCGCCTAAGAGATGTGAATCAGCAGTCATTGCTTGCCTCCCCATAGGGGATTGATTCACAGGTGAACTCGGCATCAGATCTGGTTCACCACTGAATGGGGGCATGCAAGATCAGGCTGGTATTTATAGCAGCAGCCACTACTGCAATCCAGGTTCAACCCCGTCCTGCAAGGCTGGGGCATTTTTAACAAAAAATTCCCCCGTAAGACCAATAAAAACAGGAAGAGACTCAACGTACAGGGAACAGAGCCAACCCCAGCCCTCAGGGTTGGGGGCATTTTTACCATCTTAACAACAACCTCCCCTATGAGTATCAGTATTCTCTCGTCTAGGGAGGACAGTCAGAAGAGGAGGTTTCTACCCTATCCCATCCTTTGAATCATCACCCCCTTCAAAATAGAGGCCTACCATAAGGTAATATCAAAGAAATCTCCATGACACCCTTCATCAAGGAGTCTGGAAGAAATCCCGGGACAGGAAGGGGAAGGACAATACAAGGCGTGGGAGATCATCGTCCTATTTGGAAGATGACATATCCTGCACCCCGCGATATGCATCATTCAATTCCATAGAGGCTAACCCTATGGGTGACACCAGAGATGATGAAAATATGGATGTATCGGGAGATGATGGTTTCGGTCAGGCTGTGATTCATAATGAACCACCAGGTGTGCACACTCGGAACAAGAGAGCCTCCCTAAATATGGTCGCCCCTCTAGTAAACTCTCTTATGCTTACTCTATGAGCTTCCAACAAGGATAAGAACAAAGGACTGGTTACAAATAACGCGCCTCTTACTCTCAATAAAAAATGAGTCACTTATGCTCGAAGGGAGATTCTCTCGATAGGAAGAGGAAATGAAAGAATTGAGGCAGCTTAATGCCGAGCTACTCCAGAGGAATCGTCTTATTGAACGTGCTTCCCCAGAAGATCCACACCTTGCACTCCTAGAATGTGCACCTCAAAGACCAATGTTTTCCCCAACAAATAAAGCATAGTCAGGGCCCCCACCCAATGAGGCACCCGGTCCGTCCAACTACCTGACCATGGATTCTGGTGAATACCAAGACTTCCCTCCACCCAGGAAGCAACCGGAGCGAGTATGTCGGAACCCTCCGAAGGTTTCACAAACGTCATATGCACACTTGGTGTTGGCCGAGCTAGATCCTCAAGAAATGCCTCAGGAATCACCTTCCCAAGACAGGGCCAAATAGGATGTAAAACAGGGTCTCGCCAGCACCACCGAGGCACTAAAAGCTCGATTGGAAGCAATGGAAGGTCGATTCTCTCCAATATAGCCAGAGTGAAAGCCCTACCCAGATTGGGTGAGTAACATGCCTCCTTCAGCCAATTTTGGGAGCCCTGTATTCCCTATTTTCAATGGATCAGGCAATTTGGAACATCAATTGATGCACTACGTGTCTTATTGCGACCCTATGATGGGAACTCTGGAACAACAAGAAGTAGTGAAACTCAGATGCTTCGTGCAGACATTGAAAACATCTGCCTTCATCTGGTATACGAACCTACCAGCTCAATCAATAAAGAGCTAGGAATACCTTCGACAATAGTTCCTATTCCACTTCATCTCAACACTGCCTAAAACAACGGTCATTGTCCTCGTGAATTGCAAACAGAGGGAGAACGAGAGGGTCTCGGATTTCATCACCAGATGGAAGGGTATGATCTACTCTTTGAACAGGTCAATTCCCCAAGACGATATGCTTGTAATATGCATTGATAACCTTTGAGATGAGCTTAGAACACTGCTTATACCAGTGGAGTGAACCAATCGGTTCTCCTATCTCTCTTCCATTGCCCAGAAAATTGAAGAATTCCTACAGCAAACTAATCTGAAGTCCCGAATAGACTCACAGGCTCCTGTAAAGAGAGCAACCACAGCTGAAGTGTCCTCTGTCACGCTCAAGCCAGCCCCTGTTCTGGCTCCACCACTTAGGCCCCAACCAAATCGTCAGGTTCCCCCTATGTATCAGCGGCCACCCCTGCCCAAGCGGGACGATCAGAGAGGATTAAAGAAGAACCAGTTCAAGGAATGAAGACACAAAGTCTACTCATTCTGAGAGGACCAAGTCCGCGGCTACTTTATCGCTGCCATGAATTGCAATTTTCTCCACCTCACGGAGCCAAGGAATCCTGAAGAGGTCATCCATGGTGATAGGCCAGATTACTTTACCTACCATCAAATGTTGGGTAACAATATCCATAAATGATTCATCTTAAAAGACCTCCTACAAAGGATGGTAGACTCCAGGCAAGTCGAGCTGGGACCACCCCTAGCACATGTGAAATACATTTCTACCACTGACTCTGACAAAGGGGAGGGGTGGCAGGGAGTCATCGGAAAGAAGGGGCAGAAATTTGATGACTCGATGATTCAGAAAACAGTTATTCGATCTCAACGCATACTTCGAGCTCAACTATAGTAGCCGGTGTTGCCACCAACATCCCATAATGCCGCAGAACCGACAATATCAGCCTCACAACCCTCCAAGAGATGGTCATCTAGGCTCAATCTAAAAGGGAGGAGATAAGCACAAGAGGAGCAGTCTGCAACGAGGCCTATGTTAGCCCCAACACTTTCAGATTTTGTGCCCTCAAACATGGCGCCACGGGCACCGACCCACCAAATGGAACCATCAGAGACAACTGACCAGGTTGATCAGTCACAGGATGAGGAACTAATCATTGGTTCCATCAACGTAATACATCTAATGTAATTGTTCCCTAATGAAGGGTATGGTTATGAAACTGAGTTCCCAACACAAGGGGATGGGAGGAGGAATCACAGAAGCAGTGGATACTTGGGGAGATGCAGTCGTAGCCGAAACCAACCCTATGGTTTTACCCCGGTCCAAACTGTTAGTATCGCGGAAACCCGTGGGAGAAACCTTCAAAAGAATCAACATGAGAAAGAATATCTATCCTCCTCCACAAGTAGCCACTCTAACCCCATCATTCTGCGGTACCCATCAGAGGAGAAACAAGTGTCTAGCTGCCTATTGCGCACAAATAGACCGGCCGGGACGAGTCCCCAAAATGTGGGAACACTGTCGACCTCCGACCCTGTGGTCGGTCCCTCCTCATCACATAATCCAGATCCCAAAGTGCCTTCTAAAATTCTTACACCAATAGAGAAGCACCATCCACTGGCGCAGAAGTACGATATCCTTAAGCAGCTGACGTCAGTACCAGCCAAACTGTGAGTCCTGGATTCCCTGAGATTGTCAGAAGATCTTAGGCAGGTGCTTATAGAAGCTTTTCTCAGCCCCTAGGAGTTTCAAGTCGAGGTAGCCACCTCCGAGATTTACTGGACAGAGACTGGCCCAGCTGAATTCAATGCGTTGATTTCCTTCACCGATCAGGATGAAGACTCCATCATGAAAGGACACATCAAACCACTATATGTGTCTGTTACATTAAATGATGTTGAGATCCGGAAATTTTTTATTGAAAACAGCTCTGGAGTTAACCTCCATCCCCTACGGACACTTTGTAAGTTGGGCTATAGTGAGGATGATCTAATACCCTCAACCAAAACTCTGTTGGTTTACAAAAAGAGTGAACAGAAGCCAATGGTGAAAATCAAGCTAAAAACACGTTTTGGTGACCTTGGGGTCCACTCGGAATTCCTGGTGGTCTAGAAAAACACAGCATTCAATGCCCTGCTGGGAAGGCCATGGCTCCATAAGCACATGGTCGTCCCTTCATCCTACCACCAGTGTATTATGTATTGTGTCAATGGAAAAAGTGGGACATTGAACGCTGACAAGGCCCCTTTAGAGATCTTCGAGTCACACTACATTGACGCCAGGTTTTATGAGCAAAAGAAGAAGAAGCCTTCTATCAATGGTATCGACTGGGTTCCCACTCCAAATGGTCTGGAAATGGTTCCTGATGACCCCCTCAGGAAGCTTGGCGGAGACTACGTACTTCCCATCATCCATGTTGAGAGCAGGAGTTCAAGACTGAACACACACTCACTTTCCCTCATGACTTCAGCCATAACGTCAGAGTGTGACAATGTTGGAATGACCCCTAACCCTAAATTTGGGTGTGAATTCTTGACCGAGGATGCCCAAAATGCCTTTCCTCCAGAATCCGAAGAGCCTGTGCCGAGAACTCTCCCCCAATCAGATCAAGAAGATGAGAATGTGGGGGAAGAAGAGGAGGAAGATCTTAGGGATGCACCTCCCATGTTTGAGGAAGGTATCTCCACCACTGTGGACGAGCTCAGGGAAATAAACCTGGGTACCGAGGAAGAACCGAGGCCCACTCTCATTAGTATAGCCATGTCGCCAGAGGAGCATGATGTATATACATCTTTCCTAAAGCATCATCAAGATTTTTTTTTCCTAGAATTACACGGAAATTCCAGGACTCAATCCTGAAGTGGCGACTAACCACATAGTTCTGCCAGAAGACCACCGGGGCTATAAACAAGCTGCCAGAGGGATGAACCCCACAAAAGATACCAAAATAGAGGGTGAAGTCGATAAGATTATTAAATTAGGCTTCATTAAGGAGGTCTAATACCCTATATGGCTCGCCAACATTGTCCATGTCAAGAAAGAGAATGGATAAATCCACATCTGCATCGATTTCAGAGATCTCAATCGACATTGCCCAAAAGATGATTTCCCGGTCCCGATCACCGAATTATTAATCGAGGGATGGCCGGGTATGAGGCTCTCTCTTTCATGGACGATTGTTATGGGTATAATCAAATCTGGATGGCCCAAGAAGATGAAGAAGCTACTGCCTTCAGGGCCCCTCAAGGACTATTCTATTATCATGTCATGCCCTTTGGTCTCAAGAACGTTGGCACCACATATCAACACGCCATGCATCATATCTTTAAACCATTCATGGGGAGATTTGTCAAATGCTACGTGGATGAATTGGTGGTCATGTCCAGAAAGTTCTCAGATCACCTTTCAGACCTTGAAACCGTCTTCAACAAACTTCGACAACATAGCCTGAAGATGGACCCCATGAAATGCGCCTTCGGGGTTAACTAAGTGAAATTCCTTGGTTTCTCCGTATGCCATCAGGGTGTCGAAGTCGACCCTGAAAATACAAAGGATATAATTGGTTCACCACCTCCCCGCAATCTCACTGAGTTGAGAGGATTCTAAGGGCACCTAGACAACATTAGGCAGTTCATAGCCAACCTGGTGGGTAAATGTTTTCCCTTCACCAGGTTAATGAAAAAGGGGGTTACATACCAATGGACAGATGATTTCCAAGAGGCATTCGACAGCCTAAAGAAGTACCTCTTGATCCCACCAGTGCTCATACCTCCCAGTTGAAGGGAGACCCCTCATCCTATATGTGATGGCCCTTGAATAGTCACTGGGGGCCTTCCTCGCACAAACAAATGATGCCGACAGTGAAAATAGTCTCTATTACCTCATCCAAACCATGATCGATGCTGAAACTCGATACTCAAACATCGAGAAGAGTTGTTTGGCCTTGGTCTTCACAGTTAAAAAATTGTGACATTATCTACAGCATCATGAAGTCCATTTGGTCTCACATAGTAACCCGCTCAAGTAAATCCTCAGCCGCCCAATGCTGACCGGGCGCCTATCCCGATGGGCAGTCATCCTGAAACAGTTTGACATCTGATTCATGCCTCAGAAATCCATCAAAGGCTAGGAATTAGAATATTTTTTTGGAAATCACTCCTCGATAGGGACCACCGCAACGGACATCGAGCTACCTAATGAAGACATATTATCGGTTCAATTGGAGTTCCCAACATGGGAAATGTATTTTGACGGTGCATCCCGAAGCCAGACAGGGAAAATGATGGAGGATCCCAAATTTAACAAGGTGGGTTTGGGGATAATACTCATGTCCCCAGAAAAGGCAGACTTTCCTTATTCCTTATGCATGTCAGAAGGATGTATGAACAATGAGGCAGAGTATCAAGCCCTCATTGTGGGCCAAGAGCTCGCACTCTAGGAACAAGTACAGCACCTTGAAGTAAAAGGTGACTCGGAACTGGTCATCAAGCAAGTCAATGGTGACTATGCTATTAAAAATGAGGAGCAGATTCCCCAGTTTGACCATGTATGAGGGTTAATGGCCGAATTCTTCACATAACCAAAAATGACCTATATTACCCGGTCTCAGAATTCCCAGGACAATGCATTAGCTAATGCGGCCACAGCCCTAGCTGACCCAAACCAGGATGAACCAATTATCAGTATTGCTCATCGTCAAATGGTGTTTCCATTTATTCAGACTAAGACAGATGAAATCAAAGAAGTTGTTCCTGTTCCTAAGCCATATGCTCCTACCACCAGCTGGATTACCCCCATTACAAACTACCTTCAAAGGGTAGAACTTCCATCAGACAGGGCTGAATGAGAGAAAATAGGGGGAAGGGCAATCAACTTTTTCCTATATGGCGGAATGATTTAGAAAAAGGTCCTCTAAAAATAAAGCCATGACAGAGTCCTCCTCAGATGCATTGATGGAGAAGAAACCGCTACTGTCATGACTAAAGTTCATGACAGAGTATATAGAGCACATCAGTCGGGGTCTAAGATTTCCCATCAGGTTCGAAGGCTTAGGTACTATTGGCCCACCATTGTACGAGATTGTGAGAACTTTACCGAAAAATTCCACTCCTGAAAGATTCATGCCAACTTCATTCACCAACCCCCATAGTTACTTCATCAATCCAAGTACTCCTATCCATTTTCAATCTGGGGAATGGACGTCAGGGGACCATATCCACCTACCACGACCAAAAAATTGAAGTATATCCTCATAGTAACTGACTTATTTTTCAAATGGGTAGAAGTTGTACCCCTAAAGGAAGTCAGGGAAAGAAACATTGTCAGCTTTGTTAAATCTAATATCATCACTAGTTTTGGCATCCCTCAAACCATACTGACGGATAACAGCACCAACTTTGGCTCTGCCGAATTGGAGAAACTATACCAAGACTACGGTATCAAGGCTAACTACTCATCCCGCTACCATGCAGCAGCCAATGGACATATATAGGCTCTCAACAAGACCCTGTCCAACATTCTCTATAAAATGGTGGACAAATACAATAAATCATGGCCGGAAAAACTCTTTCATGCATTTTGGGATTATCGAACCACAATCCCACCGCTACTTGGGCTACTTCGTAATCATTAGTATATGGAACAGAATCTGTCCTGCCCATTGAGCTCTAATTTCCCTCGCTCCGTGTTGCATTTTTGATCAGTTATCCAACAACGAGCAATCAAAAAAATGGCTAGGTGAATTGGAATAGCTAGATGAGAAGCGGTTACACACTTTTCGCCATCTAGAAGTATATCAGAACCAGATCACACGATCCTTCAATAAAAAGGTTTGTCTTCGGTCTTTCTTGGGAGGAGAATTTGTGTTGGTCCTCCGGACCCCAATGATACCCAGAAAGAAACCCCTGAAGTTGGATCCCAAGTGGGAGGTACCATATGTTATACACAAGGTCTACTCCAACGGAGAATATGCCCTGATCTCCATGGACAGGCAGTTCACTACCACTCCTACAAATGCGAGATTTATGAAGAAATATTTCGCATAACTAAAAGCAGTTATCATCCGAGCCTCAGGATGTTAAATAGCCAAGCGCCTATCATCTGAGCTGCAGGATGATAAACTTCCAAGTACCCATTGGTCCAAACTCTATGACCCTAAACTAAGAGTATTTCATCCTCACCGCACAATGTTGAACTACACGGATTTCAGAGAACTACGTACGGCTTGATTCCTACCTTTGCAGGATATATAGCATCACTAGGATTCTATATATTAGCCTATCCATCCACAAATAAAGTTAAAAATTCCCTCTTCCCACGTTCATGGACCATCCCTTCATGGGGTGTATCCCTTTTAGAGAACTACATGTGGCTTGCTTCTTTCCTTCGCAGGATACGTAGCGACGCTAGGATCCCACATCCTGGCCCAGCCACCCCAAAAAATATGCCCTCTTCTCCCGTGTATGGTCCAACCCTACACTAGATGTACCTTTTTCAAAGAACTATGTGTGGCTTGATTCCTGCTCTCATAGGACACGTAGTGACACCCATACCCCATGACCGGGTCCCACCACCACCTTCGTCACCACTTCTCTTAGTATTCCTATTCACAGGTTACACAACCGGGACTTTCACCATTCCATGTTTCTCACAATAGGTATTACTCACATGATCTTAGGAATTATGGTTGGGTCCCTTTGCGTGAACACAAACTACATGGATTTCAGAGAACTGCGTATGGCTTGATTACTTCCCTCAGAGGATACATAGTGATACCAGGGTCCCCCATCCTGCTCCAGCCACCCCCGAATGAAGATTAAAAATTCCCTTTTCCCCCGGGTGTGGACCAGACTTGCACAGGGTGTATTGTATTTTAAAGAACTACGTACGGCTTGATTTCTGCCCTCAAACGATACGTAGTGATGCCAGTATTCCATACCCTGGCCCAGCCACCCCAAATGAAGCTAAAAATACCCATTTTCCCCCATGCAAGGACCAGATCTGCGTGGGGTGTACTCCTCGTCTTTACCGCACGATGTTAAAACTGCAAAGATAAGAAAGAAGAAAATATATTTCCCCTTTCCCCTGTACGGACCAGATCTGCACGGGGTGTATTCCCAAAAAGAACTACATGTTTCTTGATTCCTACCCTCACAGGATACATAGCAACGCCGAGATCGTATCTCATAGTCCAGTCACTGATAAAAGAAAACACAGGCATATATACCACTTGTCCTTACCGCATGACCTTAAAATGCACGATATCCTCTTTTCACGTCGGTTCATCTTCGTCCTCACAACACGACATTAAAACTGCATGGACTTCATCCTCACCGCATGATGTTAAACTGCACGGACATCGTCGTGACCCACCCAAGATATACGGAGAAATGGGATGGGAATAATCCTTAGGCATTTGGATGCATCCTCTCAGTATATCAGACTCCGCGACCCGGATAATTGCAGATCTCCATAATCATCCATGGCCATAAGAAGTGGAAATTCATCGACCCATGGACACCTTTGTATGACTATTCATACCATGCCCTTAGCAGATCTTCATATTGATAGCCCCTGGACCATCTACCAAAGGCAAGATTTACTCAGATGATACTCCTCCTATCTATGTACGCTTGCTGGCCTCATAGCCCCCATATCATATCTCCCGATCCAAAAATTTATGGAGCAATGGTTTACAAGTTTGTTCCCCTCTCACATCCAAACATTTCCAAGGTATCCCTAACTGTTTATCCTATGTATCCCCTCGTGGTTAACATAACGATATGCATCTACGAACATCAAGCTAGGGCTGGGCTACATTGACTCAATGGGCAATTGTAGTGAAGATGTTTCTTGTACACTCGGACACCATTATCCCCATATGTCGAACTCTGTGCTATGAGACATCTCGGATTTTCATAATCATCAACAACCATCGGAAGTGGAACGTTATCGACCCGTGGACACCATTGTATGACTATTCATACCATGCCCTCAGCGGCTCTGCATATTGATAGCCCCTGACCTGTCTACCAAAGGAAAGATTTCCTCATGCGATACTCTTCCTAGCTCCATATGCTTACCATCCTCAGAGTCCCCATACAATATCTCCTGATCCGGGAAACCCCATAGTTACAGTTTACACCCTCATTCCCTCACACATGTTCAGAGTGTACAAGAGCATCCTAACTCAATTGCCCTCCGGGTGATTGTAGCAATAGTCACCCAATGGTCCGAACTCAATGACCGTTAAACTAAGAGTACTTCATCCTTGCTACATGACATTAAACTGCATGGAGTAAAGGTACATCCTTGTGCAAGATAAATCATCACAGGGAACTCCCTGAGCTTTAACAACAACCTAGGACAAACATCCCCGATATGTAAAGATATTTCCTTACCAAATGACAGAATTCATGGCCAAGACAATCGTGGATCCTCATAATCATTCATGGCCATTAGATGTGGAAAGTCATCGACTCGTGGACACCTTTTCATGACTTTGCATATCATTCCCTCAGCGGCTCTGCATATTGATATCCCATATCCCGTCTACCAAAGGCAATATTTCCTCATGTGATACTCTTCTTATCTCCATATGCTTACCAGCCTCCGAGCCCCCACATCATCTTTCTTGATCCAAGAAGCCCCAGAACCACGGTTTACACCATCAACCCTTCTTCACATCTTGGACATGCTGAGATATTCGAGCCCACATACATTCTAGTCAAGAGTGGCCTTTGCAACTACGTCCTTACCACGTGACAGTTGAAATACATGGAGCATGTCTTTGCTGCTTGGTGAGAAGCTGCAATGACCAAGCATTAAACATCCAGGGAAATGCCTCCAACTACAAGCATTTTCACAGATTTAAAAATTCCCCCCATCCTCATTGCACGACGTTAAACTACACAATATCTTTAATAATTCTTCACATCTTTACCGCATGATGTTATACTGCACGGAAGCCATCCTTACCGCATGACATTAAATTGCACAGAATTTAAAATTCCCTATGTCCTCACCGCATGATGTTAAACTGCATGGTCGAACTCTTCACAATATCAATTAGGAATAGAGGTTTTTGACCTTCCCTCAATGCACGGGCCAGACCTGCACAAACTGCCATCTCACACCACCATGAGAAGGGATGACTTTACCCATTCCAAAAAATTTATCCTAGATGTTTCTCTCGTATCCAAGAACCCTCTCCTCATAAATCACACTTTGTACCTAGAAAGAGTCGACCCCTTGTAAGCCACCCCTGGTGGTCCCCAATCTCTACTTCCCTGATGTTGCTCGGCTATCATGATTATACAATCATTGAACTAAGGACACATTTTCATGACTATGCATACCATGCCCTCAGTGGCTCTGCATATTGATCATCCCTGGCCCGTCTACCAAAGGCAAGATTTCCTTAGGCAATGCTTCTCTCCGTATGCCTCTTAGCCTATGAGCCCCATGTCCATCCCGGGATTCGGAAACCATCTGAGCTGCATTTTTCCAACCTCTTTCACAACTTTGGATGAATATGGTGGAACATCTCTGACAAGATTACTGAGAACCAGGAAAAGCCATTCCATTTTAAGGAATTTCCCAGCTGCATGACTTTAAACTGCACCAAGCTCCTACCATCCTTCACGCTAGCTAAATGCGTAGGACAGGGACCCTTCTTCCATACTTCTGATTAGTACAGATGTTCCCAAACACTTTCATATGTCACATACCCTTTCTGAGACACCCCTAGTGGTTTTCATAATTCTCCAAGCCACCCATGGTGGTTTCCATAATCTGGACTTCCTTGAAGTCCTCATGCCATCAGAAATGGACAGTCATTGTCTTAAAGAAACCTTTACATGACTATTCATACCATTCCCTCAGCGGATCGGTATATTGATCGCCACTGACCCATCAAACAAAGGAAAATCTTTCTTAGGTGATTCTTTTCCTACCACCACACGTTGATATGGTTCCCATGCCTTGTGACATGCCTTGTATGTTGTTCAAATCTAAACTTTTCCCCCCAACACGCGTCTGAAAGGCATTGAGACATATTTTAATCAACCAAACCTCATCAGGGCCCTCGCCCCACCATATCTGGTCAAATATTTTCAACCTAAAACGTTATTAATTATAGTCATGTCAGTGGGACTTTAAACTGCTCACAAAAAGGGGCACAAAGCCTGTTAGGCCGAAAACCCAAAAAGGGAAACCTAAGAAAAAGTAGAGCAATATTCGCTGGTTCCACACCAAATGGGCCCATGAAAAATTAGGGTATTAATGGAAAGGACAAAAAGATTGTAGTGTTTTTCTACAAAACCCTAGAAAAATTCAAACTGTGATCACTGAGTACTTTGGCTTAGAAAAAATTTAGAGCATTGTCTAATCATTCATCGATTTTTGGGACCACTCTACATTGGAATAGCATCCTCTTTGTTCCGATCGGACCCCATTCCGATGGGGGGCATTTGTAGGGTCATGAAAAATCTGCAAATAGGAATGGGAATTCCACTTAATTTGAGAAAAGATTGTACCCAATTTCCCTCAAAGAGTAGGATGGAAATGTAGAGACTACTCAAGATTGGCGAAGGACCAACCGGTCCGCATACTGGTCTCACATAGATGGTACGCGGAAAGTTCAGCAAGCCGCCCCCTCGGCGGACTAGTGTCATTCACGGAACAAAGGCGGGAACCCTCCTCGGGCGTGAAGTAAGATGGGTGCTAGGACAGACCGCCATGACGAACCGCCCCAGCAGCAAGACACGCCAACCGGGCCAGACCGTGTATGCAGTCATTTGTGGAATAGAGGCAGATCCCTGTGCGGCCACGAAGCACCCCCCAAACCGATTTGGTTCGTGAGTAAGGTGCATTCAATGCCCCCCGTGAGTTGTGGATTGACCGAGGCATCAGTAAACTAGGTTTTCGGTAATGGGACTCTGCAAAAGGTATCATATGACAACAGATATGTCTCTTTCCCCCCTCTATAAAAGGAAATCGAGGGGGAGATGAAAGGGATCGATCAGATTTGGGGAGAAGGATTTTGGAGGAAGGAGCTTATGATTTCGCAAATAGTGAAGTTACAATTTGTGAACCAGGAGAGGAATGAAACTGGAAACGAATTAATAAGGAACCAAAAAACCCATAACCAATTGGTGAAATGTGAACATTAAATAACAAAAAAAGAAGACCACGAGCCAGGGCCCCTTCGTGGATGTACTCCCCACAGACCAGGGAGTCTATGCCCCTTTTTCGATCTGACGCACCACATAGCACCCTCCTATGGGGGTGAATACTTAATAGAAGAACCCCTGACTGGCGTCGCCCCTATCCACTACTGCTCGTGTACACTCCCCCACGTACCAACCTGGTATGCAGGCCGAAACTGAAGCCGCTTACCGCCCTGGTATGTAGGATGTTGATCAGTCTGCATACCATCCTGGTACGTGGACGACCTCTCCAGCTGTGTAGCACCCTCCTACGTGAAGGGAGCCGCTACTCATACACACATGTGGCCCGCAAACTCCTTCGATGTTCCCATTCCCCGAGCGAGATAAAATCCTTCCAATCCGGCCTAATCCTTCACAATCCCATCATTGGCCTATTCATCGGCACCGAGCCAAGGCCTCTACCGAAGACATCAGAACCGTATGATGAAACCTTCAAGCACATCAACACGCCACTTTGATTTCACAAACCCACAGTATGTGACGTAAAAGGGGTTTCTCCAGCCCTTGAGCGGGTTCCCCAAGCATTCCTGGGTTCACATACCCACGGTAATGTGGGGTATGAGCTTGAGAGTCCCCTTTCTGCCTCTCCACTTTCCAGGATTGAGGAACCCTGCTCGCGTTTCCTTTTGATGAGCGCCATCGGTGAGCCATTCTCCCATCTCATGATAGTGGTTGGGAATCCCTCCAAGATTTATCCCCACACTATCCTCACCAGAAGATGATGACCCTTACCTTCTCATCACGGAAGGTTCATTGCTCCGCTGCGTGACTTCTACCTTCCTCCAACATCACGGAGAAGGAGAGTCCAGTAGTTCCGGCCTTCTTCTCTGCTTATCGTCTTCCTCCACTTCCCTCAGTAGGAAGAATGTGTGAGGCCTGCCATGTTTGTTTCATTCTCTTGTTTCTCAAACCGATCATGACTCACATGGGCTTAAGGATTTGTGATGGTCACGACATCCACATGATGGCGGTGGTCGAACGAACTACGTGGGTTTTGATCCCTATTTCCTAAGAAGGGTATGTAGGAAGAATCCTAGAGTTTCAATCCCAATTTGGGATACTTACCATGTGTAAGTCCCAATCATTCCCCTCAAAACGAACTATGTGGGTTTTGATCCCTATCTCCAAAGCAGGGTACATAGGACGCCTCCTCGAGGTTCAATCCCAATAACAGGAAACTCTCACATGTAAGCCCTAATCTCGTACGAACTATGTGGGTTTTGATCCTTGTATCCTAATCAGGGTACGTAGGACAACTCCTCGAGGTTTAATCCCAATAACAGGAAACTCTCACATGTAATCCCTAATCTCAAACAAACTATGTGGTTTTTTATCCCTGTCTCCTAATCAGGGTACGTAGGACACCTCCTCGAGGATCAATCCCAATAATAGGCGACTCTCACGTGTAAGCCCTAATCTTGAACAAACTATGTGGGTTTTGATCCCTGTCTCTTAAGCAGGGTATGTAGGATGCCTCCTCGAGGTTCAATCCCAATAACAGGAAACTCTCACGTGTAAGCCCTAATCTCGACCGAACTACGCGGATTCTGATTCCCCTGACAAGGATACGTAGGAAGCCCATATTACGGGTTCGATCCAAATGTTCAAGTCGTTATCTGTCCCCCATGGATGACAATAAACTCTAGAGCACCCAGTTATGGGGCTTCAAACCCGTGCCATCTCAATGAGTCCAAACTCCTCAGATTCAGTAATCCAATGAGGGCTGGTAAACCTTGGGACTAAATTATTCCAAATCCCTGTGTTATGCTAACCACTTACAACTAGGAGTAATATGTGGGTACTATGCTTGGGTATAAACCAAGATTCGTGAACATATGAATACATCTTAAATCTATAAGAGAGTCCCGGAACAGGAAATAATTTCCTACAAAAGGGTGCGATGAGCCCGACTTCCATTCCTCTCGACCAATGTGAGTTTATAAGCATCGCTGGCCAAATCGCCCGGTGAAAACCTACCTTTGGAAAGTAGGTACACATACCATTGGATACGGAACTGTTGGGCATTTCGAAATGAAGACCGATATACCTGACCTGAGCAATTTAGCGGAGCTCAGCCCTTCGTGAGATCGACCATCGGGCATGTCGGTCCCCACCACCCGAGACATTTTGAAACATACATACAAAAGTAGATATTGTTGTTATAAAAATAATCAAAAGAAGATTATTTATATATTTAGTATCATTATTTTAAAAGAACAATTTAATTTAATAACATCATTACAATTTGATGATGAAATTTAAGATCCCGATATTGAAAAATTATAACAAGTTGGTTTTATCATTTTTTGGTACAAAATATTTTTTTAATTTTATAAATTATTAGAATGTATAATTATGAGGAAAATCGATGAATATTATTAATGTTCTATAAACTAAGAATACCTACATGACCTGGAAATATAATTTTAGACAACAATAATTTGTTTTAACTTGGTCAACTATAAGGAGGTTTAATCATATATTGATATATTCTCATTATAAAATGAATAATTTCTAAAAATATTCAAAAAAAATAGTTATATTAGTAATTTTTTTTGGAATGGTTACAAAAGATTTCAAAAAATGGAACTTATGAGTTAATTTAATGTCCCAAAGAGATGAATATGATAGTGATTAAATGTGTTATTTATATTAAACTCAATAAAAAAAATTAGCCATAATTAAAAAATTATAATTTACATTTAAAAATACATTATCAAATAATTTTTAATGATTTTTATTTTTATTTTTTTCTTTTTTAAGGATTGAGATAACTATATTCTTTCTAGTAATATATATTAAAAATTATCTAAATATTCCAAATGGATCAAAAATCTACATTCGTGAATGGATAACCTGAGGTGTATATATATATTTATCAAATGAAATAATTAAGTATTACTGGTGCTCGTAATTTTATTTTATAATCAAATAAAAGTGCCTAATGCGATTGAGATAGAACTCCAAGCTTGTTAATCTAAAATTGAATAATATAATTAATAGATTGAAATTTAGGATAGTCAATGTGGATAATAATCTAAATTACTATAAATTTTATTAGCTTTCCCATTGTGATTATGTATGTTGTTTATTTTTTTAGGGATGTATGTTAAAATATTATAAGGTATTTACTGTCAAATTAATGAGGAAATTTATGAAATCATTTGTAAGAGTGGTGATATTCGTCTTAAGTTTGAATTTTGTAAAAAAAATATTTCATTGTTTTTTCATAATTTGTTTCCTAATTTTAAATGATTTGTAATGGAAGAACAAATATATGTGTCTATATGAATTTGAAGTAAATTTTCAACTGATTTTGTTAGAATAACTTTATATTGGAAGGAGTTTATGTGATTAATTTTATAATTTCTCTATATTATGGTTTCAATAGTAGTAATTTTTAACACTCGAAAGGAATGGATTATACTTGGTATATACCAATTTGTTTCACGGATTTTTTTATTGTGTTTTCAATGATTGGGTGGAGTTTGAAATTTATTTTTATTTTAATTTAAAGATATGGATTTGGAAAATCTATTTTGTCTACATTTTTAGATTTACTCATAGGCTTCAAAATATTTCTAAAATATTATAAAACTTTTTGTTAGGTTTCCTATAATTTTACTATTATTTAAATATATATCCAAATATATAATAAGTATCTTTTATAAAATCTTTAAACGTCATCAAAAAAACATAAAACTAATATGGACCCACTATCAACATAATTTTATGTATTTTTTATAAAGGTTACATAAGGTTAGATCAAGATACCCTTATGTTATCACCCAGATATAATTTTTTAGGGTAAAATAAGTTACCTTATATGTAACACATAACATACATCAAGGTAAGGAGGAATATCCAATGGGTACATAAGGGTATGCTCAGGTTACCCTTAAATGTGAACATCCGTCATGATTTGTAACGTCTAAAGAAGTTACCAAAACTATAAACTATACCAATTATAATCATTTTGGACAAACCATTGGTATATGTACCATAAAATGACCCTATATCAATGTTTTTTTCAAACCATTAGTATAGGTACTGTTATATTACACTATACCAATGGTTTTTCAAAAACTGTTTGTATAGGTCAAGATATTACCATAGTTTTAGGAAACCAGTTGATATCACTTCAATTAAATGACCTTATAACAATATTTTTATGTTAACCATTTTTATTGGTGATGGTTATTACAGAATTTTGGCTAAACACATTTTTTTGCTTCAATTAAATGACCCTATAAGAATGGTTTTCCAAAACATTATATAGAGGTTCCAAAATTCAAAACTCTTATACCAATTATTTGGAAGTACATTTTTATTTCTCTTTTGATTTATAAAAAAATATTCTATCAAATAACATTAAATGCATAAAGACTTAATTTAGTTATATATATATATATATGTATATATATTACATATATATTATGTTTCAAAAAAATATTTAACTTAGTGGTTAGGTCCTTAAGATAAAAAAACTGAGGTTCAGGGATAAAAAAATTTGTTTTTTTAATTACTAATACCAATTGTTTTCATAATAATAGGAATAGGTATTTCCTAGAACCTATAAAACAAGATTCCCAAAATAGTTGGTATATGTATATATAAAATCCAGAAAAGCCAATGGCTACCCAAACCATCATTATTATCTATACTAATGATTTTCAGGACCTATACCAATGGTTTCGAATTTTTTTTATAGTATTCTTTTCTAATAGTGTACCCATGAAAGACCCCACCAATACTGTGTATGATTAGAGTTTATGATTCACTATTTCATTCATCGAATTTGATCTATAACCCATTAGTTTCATTTTCAAGGATTCATAAACTTGTAAACTCATGGTATTAATTTATTTTTACTCATTTAAATATGTCTAACGTTCATTTATTATATTTTAATTAATCTTTTATTATTTTTCTATATAAAAATTTCTTATTGAAAAATTTAGTGGGAGTGAAAATTCTATGTATTTATGAATACGAATTATAAATATGTAGAAAATACCTGTTATCCCATCCCCATTACATTTTCCACCATTTTTTTTATCTTCTTAAAGATCCAAAGACACTCTATTTGAGTAAAAATGCTACAACAGATTTTCTGATTTCATCCATTGTAGTTTCCTAGAAAAGAAAAAATATTCATTCTCTACTATTCCATGGAAACCATAATTTTTCATGATCCGAGCACCATATAAATAACATGAAACTTATAATATTAATTTTATGTGAATATGTAAGGTAGCATAGTTTGTTCCTTGTAATAATTTTAAATTAACTAAAATAAATATTAAAATGAAATATCGAATTAAATGATTCATGGATTTTAGTGATCTCTTATTTCTTCCATCGTTATAATATTTTTCTTCTTTTATATGCTTGATATTGTTATATCTAGGATTATGACTTGTTTCGTATGTTTTATTTTGAAATTTCTTATTATTTTTTAAAATTATGTAATTAGTTAAATAAGTTAAATCTTGTAACATAGTTTGGAAAAAGTATATAAAATGAATGTATTAATAAACCATTTATCATATGCATGATAGAAAACCTAAATTAGTTATTATGGTATGTTTAATTATTTTTTTAATTAATAAGTTTATGGAATTAAAAAACATAAATATATATTTTATTTTTGTTTTGTGTGATTAATGACTTGTTAAATGAAATTTTCTTCAATAAAATTTAATTAAATATGATTTTATTCTTGAATGAATTCTTCAATAATTTGTATATTTTAAAGATAATCCATTAGGTTACCCAAAGTTGTAATATATGATAAATAAAACTGTTAATCGCCAATGGTATTAAGACATCATTTTTGGAAAAGATAAATGTTTGGGTCCAAGTGAGCCTATTTTCCGATAATGGATGGATTTCTTGTTTTTAGGGTCTAGATGACATGTTTACTATGTTGTCTATTTTTTCCTGATTTTAATTTTCTAGATGTGATATTTACATTGAAATATGGTTTGAACCTAGGATGGATGTTTGCTGATGATATATTACCATGAAATCTTGGGATTGTGATATAAGTTAGTAATGATGATGGTGTGATATATTGATGGTGATATACATGGTGTTTTCTGGTATTGAAATGAGAATGTTGTGACAATTTGAAGAAATAGATTAACATTATTATTATGAAACTAAGATTCATTCATGTTAATAAATCTACATGAGGCAGTTAGTTGCTCCTGGTTTATGTATCCCTTTTATGGTATCTTATATGTATTATAGGGTACCATGAATTTGGGAAGGATAATGTTTGTTAATTAATTTATTCTAGGTGGTTGTTTCTTGTAGGAATAATAATATTTTGAAATTTTGGAATCCATTGGATTATTTATGAATTAGATAATCCTAAGATGACAATATTATTACCTAATAATGAATATTGGTAAACTTAAATAATTAAAGAAATAAATTAAAGAAATAATGGAATAGCATTCTTAGAATTATTATGTTCTTATAGGATATATATTTCAGAGTAGTGCCACCTAGGTTCCTAAGAGGAAATAAATGTAGTTGATCTAGAGACATGGTAAAATCACTTATAGTTGTCATCAAATATATATTATCTTATACGTTATATGATTTAATAACTCTATCCCACCTATTTTAGAAACGATACTAACACCTATTGGGTTTTGGGATGGTTTTTCATTAAACATCATGAATAGAAAGGAAAGAATGGATGACTACACAATCCTTCCAACTCCCTTATCCAAGTAGATGAATGCGAGGCTTTTCACAGATACTAAATTTCATTAAATATGTGTGTAGTGGAATGTAATCTATTGTTAGTGTTTCACACACTTGTATCTTCAAAATATAGTATCATATGGATTATAACAGGAATTACATTTTTGAGATATTATAGATTGATCTATAATACATCATATACAGGATATGGTGGATCCCAAAAACTACTCAATTACTGTCTAGAGATATTACATGGGATAATGAGAGTATATGATGCATGGGATACATGGAACATGGTGATGATATATTGTGATGAAAAAGGTGTATGATATGATGCTTTATCATTGGCGTCTTCATGCTACCTTACTGTTGTAGGGATATAGATCTAGATGCGTGATTTTGATATAGAGTGTAAAAAAATAGGTAAGTAGTGGTTGGGTACCTTATTGTATATGTTGGTTGTTTTATGATTTATTTTATGTGTATAATGGTGAGTTTCATTAATGGAATGGCTAGTGACTTAGCATACCTAATTAGGCATTAAGTTGGTTTCACTTGTTGATTACTACGATTTATTATTATTTTCATTATATTTTGTATAACATTTTCAAAGGAGGATAATATATATTATAAATGTTATTACACTCTATATATGTTAACAGTTTTCTGGTATATAGGAGCTGGTTGGGGTTAGGATGGGCATTACATGGTCAATGAATTGTTCAGGAGTAGTTCATTCTTCCTGGTCACTATTGAGGTTTTTATTTTGGAACATGTAGTTCCTTTTTAGTTTCATCCATTTTTTGACTTTATATTCATTTAATTGCGATATTTATTTATTTTATGTTGACCATGATTATTTGATTGTTTCAATCCCATCTATCTCCATTCTAAAATAATATAGGTTAATGCATCCATTTTTTATCATATACCCATAGTTCTAGTCACCCACGCACGACCTACTGAAGGTGCAATTCAATAATCATTATATCCCTTATCTCATTTCCAAGCGTGTAGGGTTACCTATGGTTGTAGTCATTCATGATCGAGTGGTATTAATGGTTCTGGTTGAGGTAAAAGATGGATTTATGTGTTAAGCATAGTTGAGGACTACATGGGTTGGTATACGAATAGTGTCAGATATGTTTCGTAAGTGATGAATATAAGGGAAATCGACTAGGAAATTGGTATTTAGGAACCCATATGACTTGTTTCATAAACCCTTATGATTAATGACCCTACTAATAGAACTGATCATTATTCTAGGGTATAAATAGAGGAAACTATCATGCATCATTCCTCAATGTTAAAATTTTTATAAGAGTATACCTTGGGATAATATTAATCCTTAAATAAATAAATAAAAATAATATTCAATATTCTTGGACTAAGAGTTTATTTTATATTTTGCATTCAATGCCTATGATTAAAAATCCCTATCACGTTTGTGTCAATGATATTAAAAAGGACATATAATCAAATTGGTGAAGGATTAAGGATAATGTTGACCACTTCAAGAAGAGGGAACTATGAGTGTTTCAGTGAAAGAATACATAGATTTATGAGGGATTCATTTCAAACTAAATGATAGAGTTTTGGTTGTATAGGGTTGAGATATCCTTACTTTGGATCATTGCATGGAAGACAAATAGTTTTAGTTGGAGGTCATTATGCTTTGGAGAGTTTTGATGTAGTGGATTAAATTATTCCCCATCGATCCTAAGGAGTAATTTGTATCATGGTAGAAGTTCCAATACTATTTCTAAGAAGTACTTATTTCATCAATAGCAAAGGTGGACAATCGGCTGGAGAAACTTACCCTTAATCATGTGAACTCATGCATATGGGAGTTTGAAATCCATTTCAGGGCCCTTATTCATTATTATATTGACCTATTTTTATATGAGGAGGAAAATCACAAGTAAATTGAGGTTTCATTTGATCACATGAATAAATATAGGCACAATCCATTCATGTTTCTGATGAATATTGAAGATCATGTGAGGGAAACTGTCACTTGAAAGTTGATAGAAAGGACTATAGCATTGTGAGAGGGGATTTATCATGATTCTGAAAATATAATTGTGTTGATATGTGGTTCCCAACTACTAATATGGATTAAATCTTAGATAATTAGGGGTAGTTCACAACCCTCATCATAAAATTTTTTATGGTTATCATCCCACATTCCCTAAAAATGGATTATGTTAATGTTTTTATTAAAGAGGATGAGGTCATCATTGGTGGGAGTTCCTGGATGTTTTTGCAAAGGAAATGTGAAACAACTATTCTGATATGTATTCATTCATAAAAATAGTTTCAATTTATACAACAACTACATGTTTCTCTAGCTATGGATCAGTAGATATGATATAGGGTATGCAGAGAACCACCCTAAGATTCTACTTGTCCTCAAAAAGAAGTGCGCAACGATGGAGGTTTTTATCAATAATGAATGAGATGTAATAGACTATGTTTTGGATAAATACATTCTATATATATTCAAGTGATATCCAATCTATATATCTATCAATGTATCAATAACATTAAATCTACATGGGTTCATAATCTATTGGAATTATGGGATACTCTCTCTTTTATATTAGTTACCTTAGTCAATGCATTAGAATTAATGTTCAGTGGATGAAAATTTTAGTGGTGTTATCCACGATAGTGGGGGATCAAACATATCTTAATGCTGTTTAGAGATCCTATGAGCCACTTATAGTGTAGAACAAATATTGGGAAGAATTTATATGTTTACAAATATAGTTTTAATATATTATTATCATCATGAAATGGATTAATTTGGTGAAGGATATTTGGTATTTAATTAGAAGGAAGATTGTGTTCAATGTTGCTGATTGAGAATCTGTAATGTTCACTAGTGAGTGCGACCCTAAAATGGGTCAATGATGTCTCTCACCCTTATTTTCATTGATGATCAAGCATATACTCAGTTCATTAATTCTTTAGTTGTTGGTGTTTACCTAGATGATAGAAATATATTTTGATGCCTTATCTATTGACTTTTTAGAATTATCCACTTGATGGAATGTTGATTATGGGATAGATATAAAAATATTAATATATCTAATATCTATCTATTTATATTGGATGGAAAATTATGAGTTTCAAGAGATGCATATACAGATCAATGAACTATTGTCGTAAGTCTTTGATTAGTCAAGTGAGTCACATTGTGGTGTATCAGTTCTATTCATAAACAAGATGTGTCTCATAATATATATATATATATATATATATTATCATTACTCAAAATAGGACATTGTAAATAAAAACTATTTTCTCCCAACTGATGATGTATTCAATCAACTAGAGGTAGCTAGTTAATTTTCAATAACTGGTTTGTGATAGGGATATAATTAGATATTGGTCTAGGATGAGGATATACTGAAGAATGGTTTCTGATATTGTTTTAGTCAAAATGAGAATTTTTATTTAATTAATTAGGAATATTCCCTAGTTATGTTCATGGGTATAATGAACATAGTGTTCTAAAAGTTCATAGATCAATTTGTGATGGGTTTCTTCGGTTACATTTTTCTGTACACTATATTTAAGGAGAAGAATTCCAAACATCAGCAGGATGTTTTGGAAGATTTTCATCATTTTAGGATAGTAAATAATAAATAAAATTTTGGGATCTAGACTCATTAAGTTCTATTCTTAGGTGATGATATATCCCATTGTGGAGTAGTTTTGGATCTGTCAATGATTGAGGATGATGTTTATTGGGAAACCCATAAGGTAGTTAAACATGTTCTTAGTTTTTTTAAAATATTGAATTCTTTTAGAAGAGTTTAAAAAATAACTTCTATCAGGATGAAAAATATATTGAAGCTTTTACCAGAGAGGATCAAGCATCTTTGGTGACTCACTAGTGTCAGAAAGCTCTTGAGTATTTAAAGTAGAAGGTTGTTAGCATTTTTTTCTCCATTAGCCAGAAGAGGTAGTATAATTTCTGGTTTTCTATGAAATATATCATCATGGTTTGGTTTTTATTTTAATATAATAGATTACAAAACCCAATACATCCACTAATGAATGTAGTCCAGAAACATGTTCTATATTTTTTATATATAAATTTAAATTTAAAAAATTCACATACTAAGGATATCTTCATATTATGTTTTTTTAGAATTGGAAAACACATAAAATATATTACAGTTTTGGAAATTCTATAAAAAATTACTAGATTAACTTGAGCTATATCATTAATTGAAACAAAACTCCCCAAATCTTATAATCATCACTAATCATATGAAAAAAATGTTGTTTCAGAAAACAATTACTAAGGGGTTTAAAATTTATTACTGAAATAAAATATTATTAAAACACATTAAAGTATGTTTTAAAACATTTAAAAAGAAATTATATAAATAATTATAATATGAAAAATTAATATTTTAATTAGAACCCATAGTAATAGTTCCCATTCCAAACATTTAAAGAATATATCATCTGAAAATATGATATCGTCTTGAAGAAATAATGTCCTTTGAAATTATTCTCAACTGAACCATTACATCAAAAATATTTTAATTTTGACAAAAATAGCCTAGTGTCAAAAATAAGGGTACTAGTTAAACATTTATGAAACAAATGGGTCCACAATGTATACTAAAGACCACTCATTAAGATATAGTTCACTTATAATCATGGGATCACACCCCACACCCCATCATTATGACTAATAACCTAGTGCCAATAATTGAAATGAATCATTTTATAAAGGCCTAATTTCTCATTATTAGTCCATTAAAAATTCATTCAAAAACATTACTTATTTGTAATTTATTTTCAATGGGGGAAATGATTAAATAAAAATTAAACATTAATTTAATTTAACAAAATAAAAAGCATACATTACATATCAACTAATTCATTGGTATCATTTGTAAACTCTTCAACAAAATATAATTTAATTAAGTGTTATTATAAATATTCATTGAATGATAAAATTACTATTGTACAAAGACATAAATATAATCACAATTAAAATATTTATATTTTACTATAAAATTAAGAATTAAATGAAATTTTTAACTAAATAAAACTCACATAAAATTCATTAAATAAAAATCCACAAATATCCTATACATCAAAAATAATTTTAAAATACTAAAAAATGTTATTTTCCATAATTTGGGATTTAAAATTTGAAATTAATGATATAAAATTTAATTTATTTCGCTTAAGTTAAAAGGGTAGTTTCATAAATTAAAAATCCCCTTAAAACAAGGATTTTCTAAATATTAAATATCAATTAAAAATAAATTCCCCTTACTAAATTTATATTAGAAAAAAAAAGTTACACTGAGTTTATGAATGTAATTTCCATTTTAATATATAACCATATTATAGAAATTTTTAAAGAACTATTTGAAATAATCCCCCCCCCCAATAATAGTTTTAAATCATACATATATATTTATGAGAATATAGGTTTCACTTACCTTAAGTATATAAATTTATTCAATATTCAGATGTTATAATATCTACTTCCAATGCTTAAATATATGCAATGGAATAAAGATATATCAGGAGTAGTAATTATATGGTACACCAATGAGTGATGACTATGTCTATATATATCGTGTTTTTTAAAAATAATTTTTTTTCTTCATAATTCTAATTTATATAAACTATTATATTTCTATGATTTGAAAATACTATCACATATCTATGGTTATTTTTTTTTATTTTTATTTTTGTTTTTTATTGTTTTAAAATTGTGGTTACTATTTGATATGCATAAGTGTTTTTGGTGTTATATTTTAAGTCATTGAGGAGGAAACCCATAGAAATGACTACATGTGACTATATCAAGTCATACTGTGTGCTAATATTTTTAAGGATGAAAAAAACATAAATTAGTAGGTGAGACTTTTATATATGAGAAATATTTAATGATTACATATCTATATATAGACACAAATAAATTCATAGATACAATGGGTATATCTCAATGAAATGGAAAATATAATATGAACCATTGGTGTTATTCAGTGAGGATCCAACATCATATGTAAATAATTTTATATATTATTCCTCATAAGGTGGCCCTATTATTTTTTGCCTCTCCAAGAATCCTTGAGAAGGTTTCATTGAATATTTTATAGACTAAATGAAAAACTTATGACTTCATAAACTATGTGATGAGATATATTGAATAGGATTGAATCCTTATTTGGTAGTTTGAGGGTTATATAACTCTTACTGATGGATGGCTATAGTAGAGTTAGTGGTGTATTGTGTTAGGACATATATGAGTTTTGTAAGTTGGGAGTGTTTGAGGTCTAAATAAGTCGGTGAATATATAAAATGAGGTTTAGACCTAGAATTATGGGGATGGAGATGTGGTTTCTTGGAGAACAAAATTCTCCAAATAAAAAAATGGACAATTATTAATATACGGGGAAGTTTTAAATGGGAAAATTGTAACATGTCTCTTCATCAAGCATTGAAGTTCCACTCGGTGTCACACTCCAATATATTTTTAGAAGATTAATCCATTTCTTGAGAAAATGAACTGGGGTTGGAACATAGAAAAATCACACACACTCACATATAAATTCCTTTCAACACCATTGTTCTGTCCATTAGAACCCTATGGACACCTAATGCATACCATATGGTCCATATTCTCTCACAATCCTTCATAAATACATTATCAAATCCACCTCTCAGCCTGCATGCTAGAATTTGGAGCTACCATGTATTGTTGATCTTTCTCCCCCATTTCATGGTTGAGCTAACCTAGATATCTTCTGTGGATGGCTATTTTTTATCAAATAAAAAATTTAAATGTTTAAAATAATATTAAACAAAACATATGTTACATTATATTTATTTTATAAATATATACAAATTTAACAGTTATAATTCATAATTATATTAAATTAAGTATTATTATGTTTTTATTTTTCTCGTATTATCATATTAAATAAATTTTAAATTTATTTTATGTGAATCATTTTCACTAACGACTTCTAAAATTATATTTCTTTTGTGATAAAAAAAATAATTTTTAATAATTTTTTTAAATATGTTAAATTTAATTATATCTTATTTCCTTTTAAAAAGTTTCCTATAGATATCAAGATGTGTTTAATTCATAATTCTATAAATAACATTTTAAGAAAATTTACATAACACCAAATCAGAACATTTTAGTTTTGTACATCCCATGGATGGTTCCTATTTTTCTACTTATATGTATTTTCACTCTAATACCCATTGGGGAATTTATACTATTGGGTAATCCTAATGAAGTGGAATATTATTTTATAGTTACCATATTTATCATATTTTGGTCTATTTTATTTTTAATGATTTGGAAATATTTAATAATAATATCTCTAAAAATATTAATTTTCTTCTTTATTGGGAGGAGATGATCTTCAAACATATTTATTGTATTGATTTAAATAAAATTTTCTTAACATTATTTTAAATATATAATTATTACTTATTTATAATATATATTTCTCATACATAAATACATAAATATTTTACATTCCTACATTCAACTACACTCCCTCGTAAAAGAATTGTTCCCTAACAATTAATTTAAAAATATGCGAACCCTAAATATCACATTCTATGTTTGATTCATGAAGTTCTTTATCCATAAAAAATAAATTTATTAATCTCTCATACTAGTAATGTTATATTTAAAAATTCTGTTGAAATAACTCCAAACCAAAACAAGATCATAAAACTCCCTATGAGACTTACTCTCAAGTAGAAAGGCTCTATTCATAACAAATTTACCTAATTATATTTTAGAAATCAATTAGTTCCCATAACCAAACAGAAATCGTGTATCCTGGATTAAATTTATGTAAATATAAAAAAATAGTTTTAGTGATATATCTAATATATAATTTTAATACAACTTTTTAAAAAATTTATTATCAAATATTCTAATTAATTTATCATTAAATATTTCTAAATATCATTTTCCCAAATAAATGTTGATATTTACTAAAATATATTAATATATAATTAGCTACATTTATGATGTTAGGATGTATCCCAATTCTGTATTATCTAAAAAAATAATTAGATTCTTCATGTGTTTTATATAAATAGAATATTTTGTAAAGAACCTTACATTACTTCGCATACCTTGCATGGTGAAAATGTATAAAGTATAATATTATCAGAAATAAAACCCCTAATCTTTGAAAAAATTACTGAATGTTAGAGGTATTAGATACCCTCTAGAGATTCTTGTATTTAATTAAGATTTTGAACATGACTTCTAAATAAAAATTGCCTAAAAATATTCTAAAATATATAGAAGAGTTATTCATGATCTTCCTCCTCCCATCTTGAAACTGATCCTCGTTTTTAAAAGGCACACAATTGAGACATTAGTAACATTATCATTATTAGATGAATAATCTGTCCAAACATCACAATACCCAAAGTTATATAAATAATTATATGGAAATATAATTAAAAAACCAAGGACCTACACATCCAAATCTATTAAAAAGACATATTGTATATTTATTTAATATATAAATTTAACTATAAAAATATATTTACTAAGGATATCTTCAGTTAATGTTTTGGTTTATTAAGAAAAACCTTACATCATATCATATTTATTCAAAATCTACAACAAATAAATGGATGCCCTTGGGCAAGATCTTTAACTGAAACAAGAAACTGAAGATCTTAAATACATCACTAATCTATTTAAACCCATTTTGAAAATATAGGCTCTGAAAAAAAATTCCAATTAAATAGAATTAAATTGAATAATTGAAAAAATTATTTTCTAAAATATCTTAAATTAGAAAAAAATATTCTTTTATTATAAATTTAGGTGTTTTATCAAAACCCATCATAAGATTTCCCTTTCAAAACATTTAAATATTATATCCTCTAAAAATGATTATCTTTTGATCACATAAAATCCTATAATAATAGTTTAAAATTTTTCGTTGAAACAATCAAAAATTTTCTTTTGAAAATAATATATCCTTATTAAATTGAATGATACTACCAAAACATTTAGGAAAACCATTTGGACACTATGAATATTATAGATAAATTATTAGGACAAATTCCACTTGAGTTCATTGTTTCACTCCCCTCTCCTCATCATCATAACCAATATCCAATTTTTAACCTTTTTAAATGAAACCTTTTACAAATCCTAAATTTATCATCATAATTCCATTAAAGCATTATTTAAATATAATTTCAGAAATTTAATATATTTTTAATGTGGAAAATAATTTAATATTTATTATACTCTTTCATAATTTTCCTACAATAAGAATACATTCCTTTAAAAATAATTGATACACTCATAGGGATGATTTTCAAACAAATCATGAAAATTATATTTATTCAATTTCTATTATAAACATGCCTAAAATACCATGGATAACTATAGTACATGGTTATACCTATATAAATTAATAAAATACATAAATTTGAAAAAACATTTCACACATTTAATAAAAATATTAACACTTTATAATGCACATGAAATTTTGTAAAAAAAAATTTCCAAAAAAAACACCTCATAAAAATTGATTACAAAGTTTTATAAGGAATTTATTTCCAACAATTTGGATTATATTAAATAAAATATAAGATATAAAATATGTTTTAGTTTCTTTAAATAAGAATTTATATTTTATATAAAACCTTTTTCCCATCAAATGTGGTTTTTTATAACAATGATATAAAAATTAGAAATAAATTTTCATTGTTGTATGAATTTAAGAAAAATAAAACATGAAGTTTAGGAAAATATTTTCCCATGTGATGAAGAATTAATTTTTATAATATGAAAAAAAAATTAAATAATAGCACAAAATAGAGTAATTTATTTAAAATATAAACACATAATTTTATAAAATAGGTTTCCCATAACTTAAATATGATATTTAATTGGATCTTTTGTAGTGACAAAATCTTGTTCTAGTGCTTGACAATCGGGAATAATGAAAATATATATCCTGTGTAGTAATATTTGGTGTTTTAAATGAGTGATGAGTATGTATATATATATATATATATATATATATTGGAAACTAAGTTTTTTTCATTATTATTAATTAAATCCCATTCCATATTTTAATGATTTTGGAATCCTATCCCATATCTCACATAAGTAATTTCAATTGTAATGTTTTAATATTGGCCTAAAATGGTGTCTACATTATATTGTTAATATGTGTGGTTGTAATTTTATTTGAAAAAATTAAGGGTGGAACCTTTGGTAGTGATATCATGGTAATATTATTGATTTATACTATATACACATATTTTAATTCTTTAATAAAAAACTAATTATGAGGTTTGATGTTTTGATATGAAAAAAAATTTATCATATATATATATATATATATCAACCCTTTTTTTGTCAGACTAGAATATAAAAAAGCATTCATAAATCTACTAACATATATAGGTTATTTTTAATGTTAAATCAGTTGTATCGATAAATTCTTTAATAACATATTCCTCTAGAGATAGGCCTCTTATCCCGCAACTAAAGACAAATGGGAGTCAGCTTCAATTTTTTAATTTTTAATTTTAAATTATTCTTTTTGTTTTATTACACACATATATATTTATATAAAGAATTTATTTTATCATCACCAATCATCCTCAAGAAGGTTTTATTCAAGATGAGAAATCCCAATATTAAAATTAGTGTCATTTATCATGGTTGGATGAGAGAGCTTCATAGGGACCAACACAGTGATTGGTAGTTTTAGGGTTACATACATATTGATGAAGTAAGATGATAGTGTAGGTTGGGGTATATTGAGATTTTCCATCATTGGTTTGTAAATAAATGGATTGGATAAGGAACAAAATGATGACATAATTTTAGACATTGGGCACAAGGGAAAGAGTTGATTCATCGAGGAGATTTTATGGGTTAGGGGGAACTCTAAAAAGCTGATCAGTATATGTGTATGTTATAAAAAAGTTATTAGTAAAGCATTAACACATCTAAAACTGATTCTTTTACCTGTGATTTTCTTACATATATTTTTTGTTGTGTCATCCCCTACTCAATCCATGGTAGAAGGTTCGGTACATTGAACTTATTTAGGAGTGGCATCACAAAAATATGTGGTGAACTAGAATCCTATGCATAACTTGTGTGAGACGTATGGGTTATATTCTCTCACCAATCATTTAATTAAAGTTTTTTCATCCACCTTCCACCATGTGGGCAGACCAAGCTAGCTACCATGCATGGATGAGATCACCTTCCCATTGCACGCTTCATCTAGCCTAGCTAGCTTATGAGGTTTTCCAAAATATTTTAAACTAAATAATATTTTAAAATATTAAAATAAAACTATTATAAAATCTATATTACATTATTAATGTTATATATATACATACAAACATAAAATTATATTTCACAATGGTATTCACTACATTATTATGATAAATATATTCATCTTGACATAATATATTACTTGATTTTTATGTAACACTCAGAAACAAATTTCAGCCAGTGAACATTATATTTTTTAAAAACTATAATATAAATTATATTTTAAAATTTCATGTAAAATAGTTTCAAATTTATTGGATAAATATATATTATGAACTTACTTGGCCCAAATAAACCTGGAATAAATTTTTAATATATTCGATTAGAAGTAAGCTCTTTTGAATAAATTATAATGAAGTACTTAACAAATAAAAATTGTATTCATAATAATTAATTTTTATGTATAAAATTAAAAATAAACTTAATATAATTTTAATAGAGATAAATATATGATCATCTAGAGGAAAAAATAAATATCTTCATAAAACAGTTTATTATAAATTGAATAATGTGTTCCTATTGTAATTAATTAAAATATTCTTTTATGTTGAATGAATTGAATTTATATTATATATTATATACCTAATAATATTAATTTAAATCAATTTAATGATGATTACTTATCATAGAGTTAATATATGATCACCATATGCTTGAAAATTTCATTTCCAAAAAAATCATGTTCGGCATGATTTATAGGATTATTTTTTATTTAACTTCTACCACTTATATGAATTGATTTTGATAAAATAGAATTAATTTTTTAAATAAATTTAATTAATTTTATTTCAATAGTTCAACTAATTGTTTTTAACTACATGTAAAGACAAGTAAAAAATAAATAAAAGTAGTTATGGAAACATTTTGTTCACTAGATGCTAATATATGATGGTATAAGTCAAAATGAAATAAAAAATTATGAAAACCCATTTTGTGGTTGGTTTTAGAAATTTTAATATTATTATTTTGAAATTATCTATTTTGGAGTAATAATTCTAAGAACATGACTAGATATTATTGAAAACTGTTAAAAAATACATGTGTCCCACTCACATCAATTATAAATGGATATGTCCTCCCTTCACTTATAATCACCTCTCAATGCTTTTATCTTTAACAAAAACTCCCATAATATATCTAAAAAATCATTAGAAATATTATTATAGTATTGTTCGTGGAAAAATATCAAACCTAGTGTTCTTAATAAGATATCCAAGGGAGGTTCTTCTAAGAGGTGGAAATTGTCTTCAACAAGAACCTTCTTTTTCGAATTTATTTTAAAACAGATCATTGTAAAAACTATATTCTATACCACATAGTAAAATTTTATTATGTTTATGAAATAATATTTATCACTCTACTACTATATTAAATATAGAACACAACCATCTGTTGTGGGTATGATGGACTACCAATTTACAAAATCGTACCATTTTTTCCATCACAAACTCTCATGGATATCATAATGATGTAACCAATAATATAAGATACCAATGAAATAATATTGATTATAGAAATTTAATATTTCATATACTTCATTACAATTTCACCTATCAAAGAAATTATAATGTCCCACATTCATATGTGCGACCTACCATTTCTACAAAGATATGTGATTCATTTTCCATTTTAAAATATAAATTTATGATTATACACATCCATCTAATGAAAAATTATGATATTTATAATGAGAAGATAATTATTATGGAGATGGATCTATATAATATTAACAAGAATCCAACATTATATTAAAAAATATTCATGATAAAATGAAGTAGTTATCCCCAGAAAAAATGATAATAATAAAATATTATTACACATCGAGTGATAATATGATATAAGAAGATCATATATGAAATTATAAATGTGAATTTGTTTCTCATAAAAATTGATAACATGTTTAAATCCATTATAAAATATGTAAATGAATTTTCAACTAATTTAAACCATGAGGTAATGGATTTCATTTCAATTTACACTCCACTAATACTTCATTGTTAATATAAACATATTCAATTTTATTTAGTACACATACTACCCCTTTGATGTATATTAGATGAATATAATTTTATTCATGTTGATTAATTTTTCATTTAAATGTTATTATTTGAAGGTCATTCAACATAAAAGTTTCCAAAGAGGTGAGAATTGGTTTTACAATATAATTTTTTTTATTTTTCTTATTTTAATTAAAGGAAACATATAAATTAAAATTTTTAAACTCCGCCAATTTTAATATCATTTATATTTTTAAATTTTTTTTATTTTCTACCAATGTATACTCTCTTTTTTTTATTCATTCAATAGAAATTAAAATTATAACATTATTTATTTATTTTCTAATCAGATATATGTTTATCCCATGTTCATTTTTTTCATATAATTAAATAAAAAATTTATGTATTTAGTTAAATAATTTATTAAAGGAATTTTATGCTATCATTTTATTTTTAAAAGATAAGATAGTAATATTTATAATGTTTTTTTACCATTTTACAATTAAATTTATTTACTAAACGTTTTATGGAATGTTCTTTTAATTTATATTGATTTAATAGACATCTATGCCATAATTAACATGTCATAAAATATATATTATTCTACTCATTTAATCTATATTAAAAATAAAAATAATTTATGAATTATAATTATAGTATTTCACTTCTATTTCATATATTCTTCTTAAGAACATTATTTTATTTTGATACCAATATTCTTGATTGAACATTGGTCATCTATTGCCTGTTAATAATTATTCAGTCATTAAATTTCTCTGGGAAAATTTTCATTCATAAAAATAATATAAATTGAGTTTCCATTAAATTTACATATTCATTTTTATATATATTATAATTTCTTAAATGGAAAATCATTAATACATATGATGCTTTACATTTAATTTTATTTAATTTCTTGATAAAATATTGATATTTTTTCTTCTTTATTCATTTTTGACATTTCTTGAAAAGGAATATTTTTTATTAATTTTATTTATTGGTCAATATGTGAGGAATTCATTGGACATTCACTGATTGGTGGGCCATGGTTATAGATATCCCCTTAACACATTGACTTTTCTGATGACAAAAATGAATTGGAAAAATAAATTTAATTTTTGTATTCATACCCATAGTTATAAATTGTTTTATAATAAGGTTGTGAATGTATTGATATCATGATGTTTGAGATCATTATTTATAACATCAATAATTTATTTCTTTGTAATTTTATTTATTATTATCCATGATATTATTACATTGATATTATACATGGATGCATTTTTTTAGGTTATTGATTAAATGTAATGTGTATTCAGTTATTTACCAATGTATATAGATTATGAAATATGTAATTTAGATATATTTGTATGTGTGTAAACCTTAATGTGTATTTGAGGTAACCCTTATTTTTTCTTTTTCCTAGGATATGAAGATAAATTAAATGAATATGTATTAAGGATACATAATGATCACATTTTAATTATTTACCTTTTATTCGCAATGTAAAATGAGCATCATAGATCTATCATGTTATCCAATACTAGTAAAATGAATTGTCCTTTGGGATTAAAATCCTTGAGTCTATGCAAATTTAAAAAAAAAATCAAATATGGGTTAGTACAGTCTGGTTTTTTATAGTTTGTATTTGATAATCTTATTAGAAGCCTTGTGAACTTCATTTAGAAAATAATATATTTGTGAAAATAACAAAATTATAGACTTTTAGGATATTTAAATTTATATTATAATATAATAAATTATATGTAAGGTATATATAAAGTATTATTTCCAAGAAATACATCTATTATTAGAAAATGTATGTATTTTTAGATATAGAATCATTTTCCCTAAGGCTAATAAAACCAACAAAGGTGCATTGGTATTTGAATAGATATTCAACTAGTGCATGCCAATGGTCATTATAGAACACATAGTTTGAAACTTCTAGGAGATATTCTTTGGTTATGTTTAATTTTCTATACAAACCATTATAAAGGATTTTGAAATTTTTTCTAATTTAATGATATACAAAAAGAAACTAGGTTTATGATTTTGGGATGGATATGAAAAAAATATCAATTTATGTTAAGGGTTACAGAATATTTAGAATTATACATTTTGATTTAAAATTCATAATTTTATGATATAATCATGTATATTCTATTATTTATGAATGAATATAGTTGGGAAAAATAATATCCTCACACATGGTAAAATCTGAAATTTCCTTGTTGAGGTTTCCAATACAACCGTTATTGGAGTTGAGCATATCACAACTATATTAGAAAATCATAACTAGGCTATGATGAATATCCTTTCGTGACAAGAGTAACCTATTGTTCAAAAATGAAATTGTACTATGATGGAAAAATTAGTCTGATATAATACCCTACCATTATGTGGGATTACTAAACATGTTGTGGATAAAAAAAGTATTATGTCCCTTAAAAATATATTTTACATTCCTTTCGATTCACTAAAAATGAAATGTTTATACTAGAATTAAATTGTCTTAAGGGTGATACTAATCATTTTTGGACATTTATCTAGAATGCTTGGGAGGTATATGAAAGGAAATATATATAATAGATATCATTTAAGGAAACATTCTTCGAAAGGTATTTCTAATTTATTTAATCCACCAAAATGAATATGAAGTTTATCATATTATAAAAAAAATAAAAATAATGTGCATAGTATGTGGATACCAGTATGAAACTATCCATGTATGATAAAGATTACATATGAAATATGAAATTAATGATTATCAATTTCATTGATTTTATTTGTCTATGTCATTGAAGGGAACTAGTTTCTCATGCTTTCCCATCATATGATGAAATATTTTAATACACCATGAAAATAATAAATTTTAAAGATTCTAAATATTCAGGTGTTATAATGATAATAAAAAGTCTTTTAAACACAACAACATATTAACCACGTCAATGAAGAAATTTTCATCAAGTGAAGAATGTTGAATGAAAAATCATAGAATATACATGAAAGGAATGGGAGAGTTATGAATGTATAGAGAAAAAGGTCTTATATCTCATGAAGGAAAGGTAAAAGGGATACAACAAATATATATTTCATTAACTACATCAAAATGAAGCATATTCAAAACAACATCCCAAAAATCAAAGGAATCTACCACAAAAAATGATAATTTGATAAGGCTAGGAAAATGTGATCACCATAACTAATGGTGAAGTCCTTATATTTGTGGTGGAAGATAATTTAATCATAACCTTAAATTTAGATAATTCATTATTAGATTCTAGGTCATCACAGTCTTTTATATCTCACAAATTTTCTAAAAAAATAAATATTAACCTAAAACCGTAATGTGGGAGTTGTTAGCAAAAACACAAAGGGGAACTCTCACTACAATAAATTTATCTTAATAAGTTCCCATTAAGAAAAAAAATTTGTCCTATTTTTACAATATTATTATACAAATGGATGACTTTGAAATAATCCTTTTAATGGGGTGGATTTCAAAATCATATTAAATAATTTGTTGAAAAGAGAGTGATGAAATGATTCTGGATGAATATCTTGAATTTATTATAATTTTACGAGGGACTTCATAATTTGATTGATGTCTTTATATTCCCCTATAGCACTTTTAAAGGAAATTCTTGAGAAATAATATAAAATATAGTATACATATAAAATATTTTCACATTAGATTGAGTATTTAAATATTTTATTATAAAAAATTATGTATTTCCTAAGTAATTACCTAGAAATTTATCATAGATTGAATTAGAATATTCTATTAATGTAATTCATGATGAAATACCTATATAAAATACTCCCTGTTGAATAACCACTTTGAAATTAATAGAATTAATGAATGCACTAGATGATTTGATTGATAAGAGATTTATTCTCTGTAGTATTTCACCATGGGGATCCTTTATTATACTACATAATAAAGAAGATTTATCCATGGAGATATGAATTAGTTATAGGGAAATTAGCTCAATTATGATAAATAATATTTATAATCTACCTCACATTGATTACATAACTGTTCATCATCATGGAGGAAAATATGTTTCAAGGATTAGACATTTCTCATGGTTTCATCAATTGTGTGTGTTTAATATTCTAAAGACATTATTATTAACATGGAATTGATCTTTTACATTTATAGTATTTCCATTTAGATTGAATTATGCACTAATTTTTTGTGGATATGAGGGATAGTTTATTCATGGAATATCTTGATAATTTCATTTTCGGAACTCATTGATGATATCTAGGTGTATTTTTAATTTTATGTGGACAATTAGACTAACATTAGAATAATTTTGTATAAACTTATAGGAAAAGTGTTATATGGAAAATTTAGTGTGTGTGATTTATTGCTTCATGATATTTCATTTCTTGGCCTTATTTTCTGAACTGATAGAATCTCAGTAAATCCAGTAAGGAACAAGTCACACATAGTATGTCTTACACCAATGAAGATAACTAAGGTATGTAGTTTCATTATTTTCTCAGGTTACTATCGGTGATTCATTATAAATTTTACTCTATTTAAAATCCCATTAATAATGAATATACATAAAGATTTTATGTTCATTTGGAAAAATAAATATAAATAATGCATTGAAGTATTTATGATTAGCCTGGTTAGTTCCTAAATATTGATTCTACCCATTGGGAATGATAGATTTGTGATATACGGTGATATATCAAAGAGGTGACTTTGTTGTGTCTTTATAGAAAACTATAATGTGGTCTATTATGCATCAATGCATTTAAAAAATCCTGATCAGAACAACCCAACTTATTTTATTAATTTGAAAATAGTAATATTTTTTTAGATATATGGATACATTACCTCTATAGTGAATGATGTGATAATTACAAAAACCATAAGTCCCTAAAATGGTCATTTTCACATAATTATACCTATTGGAGGCAAAATAGATTACTATAATCACTAAATAATTATTATTTTTCAATACACTACACCTGGGAGAGAAAAATAAAGTTTGTGATCGATTGATTGGGAAATATCATGGAGGAATAGCCCAAATGAAGATTAATAGGGACCCTATGTTCATAGATCTAGAAAATATGGATATGGTAATTTTTACTGGGATACATCACTCTTTCCAACTAAATACTACCAATATTTACTAGAAATGATAAAAAGGTCCCAATCTAATGATGTCAATTTTTAGAAGAAATATACAGCCGTGAATAATGGTTAATTAGATGAATTCATTTTTGAAAATTTTATTTTAAAATTTGAAAATAGATTATATATTTCAACTATAAATAATATTAAAAGATAATTTTTGTATGATTATAATAGATATATATTATCTCCACACTCTAATAGCACTATTATGTATAAGGAAATGAGGGAACATTTTTTTGGGATTGCACGAAGCGACCAATTTTCATAATTTGTATCTAGATGCATGGTTTCGAAATATGTGAATGGTGAGAAACCAATTGTAGAGGATTGATGCATTATATACTTATCCCTCTTTAAATAATATTAATCCATTGATATAAAAGTTTTTATATGGAGAAAAAAAATAATTAAAATAATGATTGAATATGGGTTATTGTGGATACTAATAATAAATCTACACATTTCAATTCTATAAGAGATGAATTAACTCCTTCTTTCATTTTATGATGATATATAAATGGTTTTGTAAGAAAAAAGGAACACCTGCCTAAAATTAATTTTGACCATGATCCCTAATATACCTTAATTATATGGAAGATTCATTAGTAGTCTTTTGATAATAGGATTAATTTGAACATTTCTTATAATTATCCAATAGATAGATAGTCAAAAAAAGACTATTCAAACATGAGAATAATTTTTGTAGTATCTTTCACATGATATAAATGCTATATAGGATTAATATTTTCCTTTGATATATTTTTCCTATTATAATATTTTTCATTCATTTATTTAAATGGAACTACTTTAGAAATTATTATGTAATTGATTTCATAGTCTATCTTATTGGGATATATTTAGTGAAATAAAAATAATTAGCCGAGAACATATTAAAGAGATAAAAAATAGGGATGACCATTCAGAGTAATATTAATGTATATAAAATAAATAAAACTAGTAATGCTGACAACCATAGGAAATATTTGAAATTTTAATTAGAATATCATAATATCTTAAATATATCGCTATTGAATGGTGTAATAAGCTTCAGCTAGATTGTGAAATTGTTCCATATGTACATAAAACATTTTTAAAATATGTAATTAATTAGAGTTGTGGTTTACCATTTACAAAATGATCTGAGCCTATCCAAAGTACACGATGTTTCATTTTTCATTATTGTAGAAATATATTCTTGACAAATAGCATGCTGTCATATATGATGAAATATAATTGGAACCATATTTAATTTGTAGTGAAAGGTGTATCTATATTATTGACTATAGAGTGAATTTCTTGAGGAATCATATGACATGATTGATAGAATTAATTTTTATAATTAATAAAACTATAGATGTAACTTGGTAACTAGAGGAGGTTATAAAGAAGAACTACCCTCGTCTTTTAGAAGGAAGAATTTTTGAAAATTTGATGGATGAAATTTTTTGTAGGAGGGAAGAATGCAAAACCTGAGCCCCAATTACAGTAAGTAGAAAATAATAATATATTAAAACAACAATTTTTATATATCATCGAATAAAATTATTTCATTTATTGGATGAATATCAATTTGGATCTTTCTTTTTCAAAATATTCATAGAATGAATTTTTGAAAATTTCACAAAAATATATGATAGTATGAATAATTAATAATATAATATTTAAATATAATTATCATTAATCAAAATAATATTTTTCAATATTATAAACTAATAATTTAATTACTATCAGTTTAATAGAGATAATTATAAGATCAATTGGAGTTAAAAGGGATATTTATCAAAAAAATGTTTTTCAAGGAAAATTGTGTTCCCATTTTAATTAATTAAAAAAAATTAAATGATGAATAATATAATTGTTTTTTATGTTACATATATGTGAATTTGTATCCCTATAATAGTGATTTCTAGTTATAGTGTTAATTTAAGATCATCTTATATTTGAAAATTGAATTTCATGAAAACCCATTTATCGAAATGATTTCTAGGTTTATCTTTTAAAAATATAATTATTCCAATTTTATGAATTGATTTTGATAAAATTTCATCTATATTTACAATTATCAAAGTTAATATTATATAATAAGGACCATATAATATTTATTCGTATTTAATATTAAAAATATTAATAATTAATTACAATGTTATGGTAAACCCAGGGTTACAAGGTGGATAGTCTATAAAGAAAATTGTTAAAATGACCAAAATTCTTTTTGAAACCCTATTGATTGGTTTTATTTAAACCTTATTAATATCTTTATAAAATATGAGAAATTTTTTATCCAAATATCCATGAATATTTCATGAAATTATTGGAAAAATTTAAAACTAACAATTGTTCCAATAACATCGATTATAAAACAGCACTTTCTTCGGTCACTTCACCACACCTCTCAACCCATATATGTAGCACCCATAGATTTTAAAATATTAACATATTATTTAATCATATTTATGTCACAAAAACAAATAATTTATTAAAATTTAACACCCCAATAATATATTATATTTTTATTTTTGAAAAATAATTCTCTTTTATGCATTGAGATTCACCCAACCCTGAATTTGAACAAAATTAAACTTTTTATTAAAATATTAGTCATCAAACAAATACATTATAATATACAAATTAAGTTTCAAGGCATGAATCTGAATATCTATATTATTAATATTATATGGTTCACACATTAATAAAATAAATTCAGTTTTATATATTTATTCGAAATAAATTAATTACCATTTTAAAAAGAAATAAATGTTTTCTAAAGGCTGCATTTTTCTGAATGGATGACTTGCATAAATAAAATGAAATAATTTTTACCAATTTAACAAAATTTATAAAAAAATAAACTTAATTTTTCAAATATTTATATATATATATATCAATATTAACATTTAGGGAATTTTTTGGAACATTAGTAAACGTTTAGTTATTTGATGAATGGTGAAAAATACTCATTTTTTTGGAAAATTTTCTTATTCAAAATATTTTTTATATTGATAGATTGTATTTTAAATTGTTTTTTAAGAAACACTAGTTCAATAAGATTAAATATTAACTAATATATGTAATTTTAATAAATTTATTTTAAAAATTTGATATTAAATAATTCTATAGTTATTCATATTTTATCTTTCAAAACATTCTATTTCATCACATCTGTGGGTATAATTTTGAATTTTATACTACCACATATATGAAAATAATTTGAAAAATGGATTAATTTTTTTTAATAATCCTAGTTAATATTATCTAATATTTTTAAATTATTTCTTTACCGTTATAAAGAGTAAAATTAATGAAAATTTACTACCGTGATAAAGCTAAAAATGGGTTTACTATGGGTTAATATAAAATGATAAGGGTTATAATGACGTTAGAACTTGTATAAAACCAATTTTATAGATATATTTCATCCATATACTCTTTATTTTTTTATAATGAATCATTTTGGATTCCTATGGATTTACAAAAAATTTGGTGCAATTTACATTTTTTTAAATGCCAACTATGTCCTCTCCCCACCTATGAAAGACCACCCAATATCCTTCCCTCGACACACTCCAAAGGGAAATTAAGCTAAGACAATACCTACCAATATACCTTCATTAATTCACAACCCACATCATAAATGACTTTTGTGGTTTATAATGGTTATCTATAGACTCTTATGGTTAACCATAATGAAGTCGAACGAAGAAGAGGTGAATTATTTAACGATGTGTTTTCATTTTACTTCTTATTATATTCCCTTATAAAATTTTCCATATATTTAAAATAATAGAACCAGTATCTCTAATATAATGGTATTTTATTAAATTAATTTTATAATCTATATCCATATCCACTTCAAGGAAATAACAAATGAAATCATTGAACATGTGTTTGGAAGACTACCACAACACAAACCTATGCAGTTTCATTTCCGTAACCACATTCCAAGGACATATATAATTATGAATTTTTCATATTTATTATATTATTAATCTAATGGAATTATCATATCTCATATACCTTCTTAATTTTTCCTTGATGAATATGATAATTTTACTTTTTATTATGATGGACTACTGCCTCACGTGGCGATGTGACACGTTTTTTACATATCATTTACATGGAATGTTAGTAAAAATAATTGTCAATAAATAAGTGTTATATTTATTATGTATCCATTCCTTGTGAAAAAAAAATTCACATTTATATAATTTCCATCCAATCCATTGGAAAAAATAACATCGCTCGTGCATACATGTGCAGTACACTCTCAATGTGTGGATGTGAAAGTTTTTTCATTTCACTTTTAAATATATTGTAATCAACAATGATTTTTTTAATATAAATTATCTATATAACATAATAATTATTTTTTATGGTTGATTAATATATTTCATTATTTTGTTTCATCTATATAAAAAATAGAAAAACATTTATGTGTACTTTCGACCAACCATCTCCATGAATGATGTAATCCATTTTATATCTATAACATTTATATTTTCATATAATTAAATATAAAATGAATATATATGGTATTTATATAATTTATAAAATTATCGACATTATGTAAATATAATATAATTTAAAGGTCCAAATTTACCGAACAAAAAACATTCATGAAAAAAGGAAGAAATTACCAAGTAAAACATCCATTTTAACCGAGATTTTCAAATAATGAGTGATAAAAGGCGATAATTAAATAATATATTTTTTGAGATATATGATCATTTTTTTATATTGGATTATTTATAACTCCATATTAATGATAAAGCAGGTTAGGATACATATGAATGAATTTGAAATGGTGGTAAGAGGTTATCATCTCACATTTACTGTAGGTTCTGGGCACAGCGGAAGCGCGTTGGTGGGTTTTCCCAACTTTAATTTTAGTGTTAAACGACGTTCAATCCGAGATCCATCACAATATAAAATACTGGATATTCAAAATAGAACGAAGAATGAAAAAGAAAATAAGAGTCCCGGAACCATTGAGATAGGATCGTCATATGTTGGTTATAATTAATTTAATTAATTCATAAGAATTACCTTGATGGAATTATTTCTTCGTTGGAGTCTTCGGTCATGATCCTATGATCCGTCATTGCGTCGGAGAATCAACATATAGGATTCCTCTAGCATTGATCCACATGTGTGGCACGTATTTCTGGACGTCGCTAAAGGTAACTACGGGTGCTAGTGCGAAAGATCCTTCGCTTGCGATGTCCGCCTTTGATCGCCTTGATCTGGTGGAGGATCTTGCTTTCGTAACTTGAAAGCATTCTTGATGGAAGGGGAATTCTCTCTTGGCTTGAGAGTATTTCCAATCCATTGTGCACAACCCAAAAAAATTGCTAACCCTCATGAGAATAATGTAATTTAGATTTATAATACTTAGAATAATAAAATAAATTAATTGCCCAAAAGCATTTAATTATTTCATTTAATTCTTAGTAATACACCATGTCTTAATAATGACATTTGACCATCATTATTACTTGACATGCATCCAATGTATCACATTTAATATCATTTAATTGAATAAACAATATTTTCTCATGAATCCCGAAAAAAAAACTACACGCCTTGTATGTATAAACATACACGGAATGTACTTTTTAGTTTTCAAGTTTTATTTATTTCTGCCACCATATTTTTTAGACCTTGAGTAAAGGCTATTTATTTCATAAATAAATGTAACTGCATTACTCTCTAATAAATATAAATTATTTCACCCAAAATATATTCTCTCGAATAACTAGTGTCGAAATAAATATGATGAGACATCCTTGAATAATTATTAAACCACAATCGGGAATAATCTTTATTCCAGTTGTTAAATTAATATTTAACTGAGATACATGGACACACTTAGTGTGTGACCCTCTAGGCCTCTTTCTTAGTTGTATTAGGCTGATCCTACCTAAAGTCCAAGGTTAGTGTCTAGAAACACGCCAAGTCACCCATAGAGAATGAAGTTAGCGCCACAATGACATGCCACCTCCTACAAATACTTACCATGAAATATAATCCCTTTGTCTCGATATCTCCAATCAAGCGGGTTGCATGCTAGTGCCATCAACCCATGTGCTTGATTATTCATTCTTTGACTTCCTGGAATTGAACTTTCCCATACCTTACCATGGCCAGGGATTTATTTAGGCTATTTTAATTCCTTCAAAGGGCTTGAGATATCTACTTCTGTTATGGAACGGAAAGGACAAATCCTTTCTCGCATTATCTATTAATGTGGTATTACTCGTGACGCACCTAACATATCCTACCTCGCTGTGAAGAGTGTGTCGTCATAGTTTTCTCAGTACATCTAAGTGTGCGAGTTGTAATACCCTTTAATAATAATCTTAAATACTAAGGACTAATACACATGTCCACAGATAGGAACATCCAATGACACTATGAAATGTGGATTTCCTACTGGCGGGTCTCGTTCTCATAATATCCTCCTGGATATTACCAAGGGAGCAAACCATGAGAAGGTGCCTCAATGTTTACGAGTCCTCACCCCTAATGACCTGTATTATTTGTGTCCCTAAAATAATATCATCCGGTCATAGAACATACATTCAAGAACAGTGTTATGGCACTTCCGGGTTCTCATCATAGTAGGGATCCACTACGACCCATTAATGCAACAGCTGTCCTTAGTACATTATCACATGACATGTCATGCAGAAGAATAATCAAGATATGATAAGGATTTTATTTAATGAATAAAGTACAAAGTGGTTGGTTCTAGACCACCAACTCCAACAGACTCCCACTTGGACTAGAGCCAACTGCTAACAACCTTTAACCCGCTAGATCTCACGTGATATTCATGCTTCTACTGAGATAGGTCTTTAGTCATGAGTTCTGCCATGTTCTATTTCTTGGACACTCTTCTCACTACAACTTCACCCCTTTGATAGAAATCCCTCAAGAGGTGATACTTTTGGAGTATTGCTTTGTCCGTTGATGTGACCTTGGTTATTTTGCAACAGCCACCGTTGCAGTATTATAACAATACAATGTAATTTGATCTTTACTGCTAGGCACCATATCAAGCTCCTGGACAAATTTCTGAATCCAGACGGCTTCCTTAGCTACATCAGAAGCCTCTATATACTCAGATTCCACTGTAGAATCGGTAAAAACTGGTTGCTTTGAACTCTTCCAGCTCACAGCTCCTCCATTGAGACAGAAAACATATCCAGATTGCGACTTCATATCATTATGATCTGTTTGAAAACTAGCATCAGCATACCCTCTGATTACAAGCTCCTCGTCTCCTCCATACATCAATAACATATCCTTAATTCTTCTCAGATACTTAAGGATAGTATTAACATCAATCCAATGTTATTCTCCTGGATCTGCTTGATATCTGCCTACCATGCTTTGTGCATAGGCAACATCAAGCCTGGTACATAACATGTCATACATGATGGATCCTATAGCCAAAGCGTATGGGATATTACTCATCCTATCTTTATCCTCTTGTGTCTGGGGACACATTTTCTTAGAAAGATATAAGCCATGTGACATTGGAACCAATCCCCTCTTGGATTTTTCCATACTAAATCTCTTTAGTATCTGGTCAATGTATGCACCCTGACTTAGTCCAAGCAGCCTCTTGGATCTATCACGAATGATCTTGATCCATAGAATGTAGGCTTCTTCTCCTAAGTCCTTCATGGCGAAACACTTGTTCAACCAGTCCTTAACTGACTGTAAGGCTGGTACGTCATTTCCAATAAGTAATATGTCATAAACATATACAACTAGGATGACGACCGCATTCTCATTAAACCGCTTATAAACACATGGCTGATATTCGTTCTTAATGAAACCAAATTTCTTTATGGCTTCATAAAATTGAATGTTCCGTGACCTGGTTTCTTGCTTCAATCCATAAATGGATTTCTGCAACTTGCAAACCCGTTTGGCTTTACCTGGTGTCACAAACCCTTATGGTTGTGTCATATAGACATCTTCCTAAAGGTTCCCGTCAAGGAATGTTGTTTTGGCATCCATCTGCCAAATCTCGTAGTCATGGTAAGCTTCTATGGAAAGTATGATTCTTATGGATTTAAACATGGAAACTGGTGAGAAGGTTTCATCATAGTCAATTCTTTGACGCTGTCTGAATCCTTTAGCCACTAGCCTTGCTTTATAGGTGCTAACATGACCTTCCATGTCCAACTTTTTTTTGAATACGCATTTGAATCCAACAAGCTTTACATCAACTGGCTCATCGACCAGAACCCAAACTTGGTTCTGATACATGGAATCCATCTTAGAATTCATAGAATCTATCCATCTTGTAGCTTCTGAGCTTTCTAATGCTTCTTTGTAGGAGAGAGGTTCATCATTTTCCAACAATAATGATTCACCATCCTCAATGACCAGGAAACCAAATCACTCTGATTCCCTTACCTCTCTTGAGATCCTACGCAGTAGTTGTGTTTCTGGAACCTCTTCCACAGGGATCTGTGGAATTTGTTCCTGTACCAACTCTTGTGTATCTTGATCATCAACTTTGTCGAAGTCAATCTTGCTCCCACTGTCCTTCTTGAGGATGTGCTCCCTCTCAAGAAAGATGGCTTGTCTGGAAACAATAACTTTCTTGTCTTGAGGGTTATATAGTTAATATCCTTTTGTTTCCTTGGGATATCCTATAAAGATACAATTCGTGCCCCGGGGTGCTAGTTTGTTGCCTGAGAAGGCCTTAACAAATGCCTCGCATCCCCATACATGTGTTTGAGACAAAGTGGGTTTCCTTCTATTACATAACTCAGATAGAATTCCATTTTCCGCATTAGTTGGTACTCAGGTTAATGTGTATGTTGCAGTTTGTAATGCATATCCCCAAAAGGATAATGGATGATCCGCATGACGCATCATTGACCTCACCATTTCCAACAAGGTGTGGTTCCTCATTTCACTAAAACCATTCCACTGTGGTGTATAAGGAGGAGTGAGCTGAGATAGAATCCCAGACTCCTGTAGAAGATCGATGAACTCTTGGTTCAGATATTCTCTACCTCGATCTGATCGAAGCTTCTTTATCTTCTTACCAAGCTGATTCTCTACTTCATTCTTGAATTCTATAGATTTATCTAAGGACTCTGACTTATACCTCATTAAGTAGACATACCCATATCTACTCAAATCATCAGTAAAATTAATGAAGTAAGAATATAAATCTATAGCTTCTACTGGAAATGGTCAACACACATATTTGTGTACCAATCCTAGAAGCTCTGTGGCCCTTTCACCTTGTCCACCAAAAGGCGACTTGGTCATTTTTCCTTGTAAACAATCGTGACATCTATCAAGTGGTTTTAGCTCAGTAGAGTCTAAATAGACATCTTGGCATAGCTTTGTCAAACGATTCTCATTCACATCACCAAGGCAATGATGCCATAACTGGGTGATGTAAGAGTCTTGTGAGTTTGTTTCGTTATCAATTGCCAACACTTGGTTTTCGTAATTCAATACATTCAACCCATTATTTAAATGTGTCATACAATAACATACATTGTTCTTATAAAAGAGACAACCCTTATTTCTAAATTTGAAAACAACTCTATCTATATCCAAGAAAGATACAGAAAATATGTTCTTGGTAACACTAGGAACATAATAACAATTATGTAAAACCAAAATCATCTCAGTCGGTAATGAGAGGTGGTAGTCGCCAATAGCCAACGCAGCCATCCTTGCACCATTGGTAGCTCAAAGACCCACCTCTCCTCTGGCGATCTTTATAAATCTACTTGGTTCCTGAATTTGAATACAGATGTGATCCCCACAAGCTGTATCTAATACCCGATGTGTAGAAATAGAAAGATTGCACTCGATAACAAACGCACATTTGGCATCCCCACGATTCTGGGTCCAGTTCCTCTTCCGAGGGCCCTGCTTGCCACATGAAAATCACACTACCTCCCATTCCTTCCCCCACCTCTGGATCTTCCCCTTCATGAATTCGCTTAGGCTTTGGGAATGGAATCCATCTCGGAAGAGGGGCTCAAAATGAGAAAAGGAGGATGCCTCTCGCGAAGCAAAAATAACTCGTGGGGCTCATGATTCCTAGACCGAAGGGTATTTCGTGATTTGGGAGTTGAGAAGATGAAAGGTTGGATTGTCCATCCATAGAGCTTAGGGGGAGCTCAGTATTTATAGGAAAGGGGCACCGCGAAGCAGAGCTCACACGGTGCGAAGGGGGCATCGGTGGCTTCGTTGCAGGTCGCGAACGTCAACTGAATTTGCTGAGAGGTACCGCCTCTTCTTCTCCACGATGGGTCACGAACATCAGGGTGTTTGCAGAGCGTTACCACCTTTGGTACTTCGCGGCGTCCACGTTTCTCGGGGTGGCTTCGCATCGGGGCTTTGCGAGGTAGGGCGTGGGACCTCTTTCTTCTTTCCTTTCTTCGAATATTTTTGGTGCCTATAGTAGTTCTCCGTTCATTGAAACAATATTCTTGTTACTAATTAGATGGATGTTTTAATAGTTTAATTATATCCATCAATATAATAATATAATAGTATATATAATAACCTTTTTCTATTATATGAACATGGAAGTTGAATATTGAAGTTGTTGGATATGTAAATGATGGAAAAGTGATCGAATGATAGAATTATAGTCAAAATCTTGTAATTCATTTTGGTGTATACCAAGGGGAATCCATTGAAGTATTTCAACCCAATGGGGGATTTGAGGTCTAGTTAAGGGATTTATTGAAGTTATTTTTTAAGATAATGTATGAACAGAAGTGTTTTTATAGGTGTTAGGAATATGGATAATTGGTGTCCTTTTATAGTGGAGGAGGAGTGTCACTCTTGTAATATTTTGTAAAGGTAAATATTCCCACTTTTTTCATGTTACATGTGGATCCAATAATGTACCCAATTCAATCCATTATAGTATAAGGTCTAAATATTTCCAACCAATATAATTTGGATATGTTTATAGGTCATTTTATTATTTAAGATTATGTTTTAGTCCCTTATTTAGCTAAATTTAACATTCCTCAATGTAATTAATTTTAATCAGTTTCCCTAATATTTTTTGTCAAAAAAATTTGGTATTATTCATAAAAAATTATTATGTTTAAAAATATGTAATCAATTATTCGATATTCCAATCACATAAGTGGAAAAAAATTAAAATTTTATCATGTAGACAACACTATAATGTGAGATTTCAATGTAAAAACATTTGAATGTTTGTTAGGTTTTTATATTCAATTTTAATGTTAAATTTATTAAAATGAACAAAATTGTATTAATTGATAAAAATATGATCTAGTGAAAATGTATATAAAACTTATATAATCATTTAACTTTATATTTAATTTAGATGAAAAGGTAGTATTGAACTAAAATTTAGCATTTTTAACTCTTCGTTAAAAATTGTTAAGTTTCCGAAAAAGATCGAAAAATTCACCATTACCTAATTTTATGTTCCTATTTCAATGATAAAGTCTATTTTCACATATTATATCAATTAATTTTTTAAAATTCATATTTAAATTGGGTTCACCCTTAAAAGGTAGTAAAATTGACTTTATAAAAATATAGGTTTTTAAGTGTAAAATAGGTTTTTTTCTTATCTTATGAATATGAAACAAAGTGCTTGAATATATAAAATAATTGATTTAATATATAAAATATATATTCCAATAAATTCATTCAAAAAAATTAATTAAGATAAAACAGCTTTGGAAGCACAAAATATAATATTCCTTTTTTACATCTTAGTTGTTATTATTTTCATTTTTCATTAATTGGTAACAAATGAATTCATTTTATATTTATATAAACCATTTGGTTTCATATGATTTATTATATAATTCATAAAAATTAATATAAAGGCTTAAATTAATAATGAAATTTTAATAATACATTAATATTCGGTCATGCTTGGTACTACATGTAACACAAGATATTGAGAAAGGTCACACTTGTGTGTAATAGAAGCTATCAAGGAAGGTCACCCTTGCATGTAATGAAATCTAACCTAATGTTTAATGAATTAAAATTTATATCATGTACTGATTTTAATTAATATAATAAATATATTGTAGTGTCTCGGGATTTTATATTCCCTTACATGCTTGGTGACGTATACCATAATCACTATTGAATACAAAGTTGTACTTTAGAATTTCGGAGTGCTACATTCTTACTAACATAATTAAAATTTTTCCTTATAATTTAAAATCAATATTGGTAATGTATTCTTTTATATTTAAAATATTTAAATCTTAAAACATGAGAAGGGTTCGTAAAACATCCTCTATAAAAGAGATAATGGGGTATTCAAATGTCACATGGACTACCATATAACTATGTCTCAACATAGGATAACATTATGTCCATGTCAAAATACATACTTTTAGGAAAATTTTGAAAGATAATGGACTCAAATCCATAAATATGAGATGATTTATAAGACCATTTATTGTACAAAAATTATGGTATTAGGAAAATACTTTAGTTCTCTGTCATGTTCCTATGGTTGGGTAATTATTTTACCGACCAAGAATATAAGGAAATATTCGTACTTGATATGATTCTATTTAACTTTGATAATGACAAATATTTCTTATACTTAAATCAAATTCAAACTCAACCCTTTAAACAGAGAAATTAATATCCAAAAATGATTTTTTAGGCATGAAGCACTAAATGAGACTTTTAAAGGACCATAAATCCAATAATAATGTGAAAAGTATAAATTATTTCCTTAAATATCTTCCAAAATAAATATTATTAATAGATAAATCCCTAATTCCAAAAAATTACAGTACTATTTCATCATTAATATGTATTCATCAAATTCATTAATTAAAGAAATGAAAAATTATATATGAAATTGTATAGCTTAGTTATTGGAATGAAACCGTTATTGTACTTCAATCAGGGATTCAAGACCCATAACCTTTCTTGACATGGTAGTTTTTAACTTTATATAAAGGGTTTCATTTTTTAGTAACAAATTTTTATAATATCCAAAGCCAATATGATGGAAATCCTTGAAATATGGTTAATTGCTAAATAGACTTTCAAATAAGGGTTCCAATAAAAACCTAATGCATAAATCCATTATCCATTTATTTTCACATAAGACCATCATTGTTGTAGTATTTAAACATAATGACATCTGTTGTATTTCGAAATCAGGATACCTTATCTTGAATCTAAAACACCTTTGGTTTTACCTAGGTTATTTATTTTTACCATATGTTCAAATAATTCACAATGGTTTGTATAGAAGAAGTGAATTATCCTAAGCACATCCCCTACGAGTGTCAAACCTAGTGATAAGTAAGTCAAGTTATCATGTATAAGGTTATGTAGAGTTAGGGCAAGAAAACCATTCAGAGTTATTACTCCGATGTAAATCTATATTAGAACCATGTCCCCTTATTGTATCCAGACTAGTATATATTTCTATGAAGACCCACATAATCATTACTTTATAAAAATTATTGGAAGTCCTTATATACTAATACTTAAATTTTGCATTAGGGTTATGTTATATAACCTTTTTTCCCAATTCTTGTTCTGAAGGATTCTACAAGACTTCTTATAATACAAAATGTTACTCCGGAACCCTAAAATATTCGAGTTAGAGACAATATAATTACATTGGAAATATTACATAGAACTGAATACTCAAGTACCAAAGAGTTTAGTATTCTTGGAAAATTTTATATAGAAATGAGTCTTGTATTACAAATGAAGATGCTAATTAAAACATATTTCTTTATTCTTTCTAAATAAATAACATCAAGGATAAATTTAATACATCAAGTAGATCTCTACATATATTTTGTAATATGATTCTTATATTCTTAGGGAATGAAACATAATAATTGTGATCTAAAATTTTTATTAAGTGAAAAATATAGTGGAAGAAATTATGACTAAATGATAATAGGGAATATGGTATGGTAAATAATTGAACACACATGCCATGTAATCAATAAACCGAATAAAAGTGCGTATAAAATATTTGAAAGTAATAAATAGATTCCCAAGACATTCAATTAAATAGATGCAGAAAAATAAATATGCAAAGGTATGAAATTGAAACATATTCCATATAAATAACTTATAATTAATTGTATCCATATATATGTTGATGAAAAATATCATGGAAGAATAATAACAGAAACAAAATAATATAAATTATTCAAAATTGGATGATGTCGTTCCTTGGTAGATAAAACTATTACCCTCAAAAGACAGTTTACCTATTCCAATTTGTGCAACTAACATGTCACATGATACTACTGATGAATCAAGGGGATTTAATTAATCAATCCCCAACCTGTAGTTCTTTCTCTACGTTGTCCCCAACCCATGTAATGTGTGTCCAAAGAATTCTTAATATCATATACCCAATATGACTTATCAAATATCATTATTGAATAAGGTATAAATATATATCACTAAACCCACAGACAATCAAATAAATATGAATTTGAAAACCTTATTAAAAATGGTATACGGTTTAATAAATAGTAATATCGAAGATGAATTAAATGGAAAATTTATGGGGGATTCAGTGTTGAATGTTCATAGGAAATTTAATATTTCAATGGGTCGAAAAAATGAATAAAGGAAGTAAATTTGAATAATATACATGGAGAAGAAAACTATAAACCATCTAGAAAATGATTAAAGATGGTATTATTACTACATATACAAAATGGTGTAAAAATAATGGTTTTTTCCTCCGGTGAGTATAAGTACTATGAAACTACATTTTAAAAAAAATTTGAAAAAAATATACTCTTACAATGAAAAACCATTTAAAAAACATTTTCTTTTAAATACACATTAGGAAATATTTTCTTTAAATTTTATCCCTTTAAATATGAAAAGTATTATTCAATGAAATGAAAGTAGGTAAATTCGTACAAGCTATACAAGTTAAAAGATCATTCCTTTTGAATGGTAAAATGGTTTGAAAATTTACTTACTAGGAGTGGGAGAAGTGGATTCCTTCGAAAACATCGATAATATATATAAGGGAAAATTTCCATTCAAATAATTGTTTTAAAATATTTTCTGGAAAAATTATAAAAAACGGTTTCTCTGTCTAAAGAGAGAAATAATGATAGGTTTTCTAATAAACATTTTATTAAATATTTGGTGTACCCAAGAGTGAAAAAATGGTACTAATACTTGAAAATAGGCCTTTATAACTAGATAATAATTAAATGTTTTATTTAAAAAAAATTATAAAATTTCATTCAATGGAAATTCAATTGAATGATCATTAGTATTTTTCAGGAGCTAAACAATCTTTAAATATCCCAAAGTGTCCCACACTACATTGAAACATTTTAAATTATAAGACATGTGAATGAATAATGTAAAATGAAACTTATAATAACATGATAATAAATTTATTCATGATATAACATGTCAATTACAATATATAAACAATATAAATGAAACTAGGTTCATAACAACAAATAAGCCTCAATAGAATGTAAATGGAGATGAAAATCATTTACCCTGTGTTTCATTTCCTATGAACATCCTTTAACCTCATTTATATGTATATAAACATGTAAAACTTATAAAAGAAACATATTAATATTAAATGTTCTTATTTTCCCCTCTTATAATATCTTATTATGAGATTATTAATAACCTTTCATTATTATAAGTATTTCGGGTGTTAATTTCCTATTTTTTCAAGTATGATTGAACTTGTTATTTGTTGTTATTACTAAATATATCATGTTTTCATCATATAATAAATGTAAATCAATATTTTTATGTCATATACATATCTATATATATAATAATATATCATGTTTGGAGATAAGAAATGAAATTAACCATTCATGGAGATGGTAGTTCGTACGTAAGAATAAACACTACCTTCATATAACAATTTTATTTTAGAAGAATTAAAAAAAAATCTTAAGTATATATTATTATATTATAATTATATTAATATATTTAATATATATTTATTAAAATTATCCTCAATACATTACATGTTTAGTGTGAACGAATCACATCACATTGAGGTGGTGGACGTCCACACATTCTCAAATGATGTTATCATATTAATGAAAAATGGAATGTGTTAAATTTATATATTTTAAAGTAATTAAAAAAGTACATGGACAAAATAAATATAATACATAACATATATAAATATATTTTCTATCATAATTGGAAACCATAAATTTTGGTAATGGATACATGAATAATCACGTTTCAAGAGGCGGTAGTTCGCCGTAAAAAACTGTATGTTCATTAACCATTAAGTGGATGTTTATATTATATTAGGTAAGACCATTAATATAAAATACAAAATATATTATTTTGGATAAATTTTTCATATTTACATGGAATAAGAATATTTTTGGTGGTGGAAAATTAAACAAAAGAAAAGTGATCATTGGAAATAACAACATTAAAAATATGGTAACTCCTTTCGGTGTATACCAAAGTGCTTCCTTGGAAGGCATTAATCCCAAATGGATTCTTCAAGGTATTTATAAGGGATGTTGGGAAGCTTTATGGAAATACCATTTTTGATCCTATGTGTGTTGAGATGTGTGAGGAATGAGGATAAGTGTTGGTCTTTTATAATGGATGATGAGTGTAACTCTTGTAATATTTAGAAAAAGTAATTCATATCAAGATTTCGTGTTGATTGTGGAACCCATAATGGAACCAATTCAATAAAATAGTGAATAGAGTCTAACTATGTAAAACCCAGGCCTTTTGGACAATTTTACTGGTCTTTTTAGGCCTTAACATTAAGGTTTAGTTCATTATTATGCTTAATTTAACCTTAATCATAGTAATTAATTTTAATCAAATTATCTAATATTTCAGGTAAAACCCCATTTTTTAATTATTTTACATTATAAATAATTCTTATTCAAAATAAGGAATCCATTTTTTCATTTCAAATCATAGAATATGTCTAAAATATTTTAAATTTAATCATGCAAATGAGATTAGAATGTGATGTTTCAATGTAGAAATGTGTAAAATTTTGAAATGTTTTTATCGTCCATTTCAAAATTAAATTGATTAAAATTACCTAAATTAAATTAACTGATAAAAATATGATCTAATTAAATATTAAAACCATTAAAATATATAATTTTACCTCATAAATAAATTAGATCAAAAAGCAGTTTTGAACTAAAATTATATATTTTTAATTGTTCATTAAAAAATGATATGATTCCATAAAATTTCAAAAATTAAAAATTACCAAAATTTAATGTTTCTATTTATAATAAGATGTCTATATTAACCTATAAAATCAATTAATGTGTTAATAGTTATATTTAGAAATGGTTCATTATTAAAAGATGGTAAAATTTCCTTAATAAAAATATTTCTTTATGTAAATAGGTTTTGTTCTAATCATATGCATATCAAAACTAATAGTTGAATATAAAAAATATTTTTTAAAATATATAATATATTTATATTACTGTAAAATAATTCTGTAATTATAATTAATATAAACCTCCTATGGAATTATAAGAATAAAAATATTTCTTTTTATATACATAGGATCTTATTTTCATTTCACATTAATTGGTAACCCATGAATTCAATTTATATTTATATAGACCATAAAATTTCATAAGTTAGTTAATACTAATCATAACTAAAAACATATTAGCTATGTTAAATAATTTTATTTTAATAATAATTTTTATTTGGTGAAAGTCAATTTATTTGTAACACAAACCAGTGAGGAAGGTCTCTCTTGCATGTAACACAAGCTGTCAAGGAAGGAGTCTCTTGCATGTAACAGAGGGTAACTATATGTCTCATGAATTACAATCTATATATTGAATTGAATTTATTTATAATTATAAATATTTAGTATTTTATCAAGATTTTTTATTCATTTATGAGCTTGGTGATACATGTTATAAACACTATTGAATATAATGTTGTACTTTAAACATTCAGGGTGTTAGAAAATGACTATAAAATAATATTTCTTCAAAATTGTTCATAACATTGAGTGGATCATGAAATCATATTTTATTTCTTCTTCAATTTGTTATCATTAATTTTATATTGTTTATTTTTGTAAAATGGTTCCAATTCCATCCATTCACTCGTGATTTCATTGATAAAAATGGAAGCTTTGCACGATCTGGATAACAACCATTGTACACTGGGGATGTATTCATTTACAGTTGAGGGGAACCTCATTAATAAATTATGATATGCGTTATTATTTATTGTTCTATGTGCACACTTTATAAATACAAGGGAAAAAATAAAAGATAATCATTAACTGAATAAGTTACATTGGCATAAAAATTATTAAGTTTTGAATGTGATATAAATTCATCCCACACTGATTCACGAACTGTCGGTGGTTCCATCCAAAATTTATCCTAACAATTTTTATAATTTTGATAGGTTATCCCTATTATTTAATATTATTTTTTTCCTATTGTAGAATTTTTATATCTCTTCTTATTAGAGAGTGGAGTCAAACATGGAGGAGTGGTTCCAACTAAAGATAAAAGTTCTACCTCACCCAATATGATTATAAATAGATAAAAATAATATAGATAATGTTATATAATACAACCCCTTGTTCTATGAAGATACTAAATCAATTTCATAATGTTTGATTTAAAATAAATACCAATTATTCATGGTAGTCAAATATCTGGTATTTTATAATATTACAAAAGTGATGGAATTTTTTTTAACTCATATGATGATTAATAGGTATCTGTTATGTCTTTCCATGATTATCCAAACAATAAAAAAGATCACAATTAGTTAATATCATTTCTCATAAAACGATACAAAAATTTGCTTGAGTAATAATATTCAAAATGAGATCACTCATCTAGAAGAATAAATTGTGAGAAGTGGGAGTTTTTTTGAACAATGGATAATAAAAAGTTTTGATCTTAATATAAAATTTTATGGAATTAATTTTAATGTTTATATGATTTATGAAGAATTATATAACTCAGATAAAGACTTTTGTTAATGAATAGAAGTTTATATTAAGCACTCTATGAACATTTCATCCAAAGATATATATATTTTTTATCATGAAGAAAGATTATTCATCATTGACGATTATTGGGAAAATATAATTCAGGAAAAGGATAATTCCATTAAAGAATTTGATGAAATGTTATATACATTAGAATAAAATAAAATTCTATCACTGTTGTAAAAAACTACTCAAATTTAAATCATGTAAAACAATTGAAACATCATATAACATTGAAACCCGAGATTAATAAAATGAATAATGGGGAAATTTAAATGATCTGAAAATAATGTGAATAATGAATCAATTTAGTAGAAGATCTGAAATTAATTCTAAATATGAAATTTTATTAAAATTGTTTCAAAATAGAACATATAGAAAAATCATTATGATGAATCTTTTTAATAAGAAAAAAGAATAGATATTACTATAAGATCGACTACCACACAATTTTATAAGAGGAAACATTTTCCTAAAATACCTATAGCTAGTGGAATGAATAGATTGAAATCAAATAATGATCAATCGAAACTAGTTTCAAATAAAAATATACCATTCATCTCTATTAAAAATTTAATTTTATACATTGGCCTTAAGAATAATATCGGGTAAAATCAAATCTTGTACAGTATTTGATGTTGAATGGAAATAAAGTACTTACAACTAAATTCTATTTAATGGATGATAAGGGTAAAATATTTTTTTCACTGGAATAATAAAATCATATAAATAAAAGTAATTAGAATTAGAAATTTTCCTAATATAAAAAAATTTAATAAAAATAATATATTATTTTATTAGTTATATTATTTGTTATCTGATTGATTCATGCACATGGGATACAATTTCTGGGATAACATGCCAATATTTGAATATAAAATTATGCCTAAATCCATAGGAAAAAAATATTGACAAATAAAAGAAAACAATTTGAATGGATGATCCTTCCTATTATAAGAATATTATAAAATATGATGAATCTTTGTGATATTTGAAATATAAGTGGTTATAGTAAAGAGGGTTTTATGTGTAAAACATTTAATAGAGATATGAAAAAATTCATATAAAAAGAAGAAACAAATTTACTCTTGAATGTAAGATTTCAATGAAAAAAATAATAAAAAAATATTTACAAATTACATTCCTTAGATTTTTATGAAGAATAAATTAATATAAACCATTTGTGAAAATCAAAAGAATACTGGTGCTCAAATCAAACCAAATAATAAAATGAAGGTTACAAAACTAAATAGAATAATAATCTTCCTCTATTGTAGATGTTGTCGCCCTATGGATCACTATATGAAGGCCATTTGTGAAAAAATAAATGGAAGAAAGATTAAAAAAAGAGGAAGACAAATTTATAACATAAACAAAATGATTGAAGTGGAAAAGCGAACACAAAATAAACCATGCAGATCTAATAATAAATATTTTTATATTCCAAATTTTATACCAGTAATTTTCCTATATTATTTACAATGATCTAAAATATTATAAGAAATGAAATTTTATATAGTTAGAAGTGGATAATAGTATATTAAAAATCAGGAAATCAAATTTAATAAGTGGTTTTTCACATAATATGACCAAAAAATATCATCATTTATATGTGAAAGGTAAAATAAGGATGTTCACTTTTGTATTATTATTTTATCATCTAACTCGGTCAAAAAAAGATGTCAAAAAATATATATAAATAACATGGGGAATCATTTTATTTGATGTCCATTATTATGAATATAATTTGACACATTTTTACTACTATTGAAATTAAATATCTCATTCTTTATAATACTAATAATAAAGCCACTAGGGTCCACATGAAGAGATCACCTTCCCATAGAGAAAAAAATAAAGGATTCCCATGGATGAGAATTACTTCTTAGAATTTTTATCTCATTGAAAAGAATATTAGATTCTATTTTTTTCCTTCTATGTTATGTAATTCATCAGTTGTTAGGAATTGAAGGTGATGAAAAAACAAAAGTGGAGAACATGGTTAATGATTCTATATTGATATATTTGGAAGGTGGAATATTCACTCTATACTAAATGGGTGACCCCCTCAAGGTCATATCTATATATTGATATAACTGATGTTAGTTTTTATAAAATATCATAATAAATCATGATGATGGATATCTGGCTACTATGAATGATGAAAAACAATTTGAAGTCACCATCATAGAGGATATCAAAAAACATGTACTCGTGTTTATTTTATTTCATAAGATCAAAAAATAAAAGATCCTTCTTTAGAAAGTGAAAATCGAGATCATCCCTTGAGGGTTATTATGCATATAATATCTCATAGCCATATATTTCATTCAAAATGTATATATATGGAAGGTAACTGTTCCAGAAAAAAATTGTGGAATATTTTCACACTCTCATACACTTATTCAAAAAAAAGTAATGCTACTTCATCTGAAGGGGTGAAACATAAACGTGTTAATGAAATGAAAAAATTAAATGTGATAAACATCAAGGACTAAATTAGAGAAAATTTCATAAATATTATAATTTAATTCTTTTAATTTGAGTGTTGTTATGATAGAAGGAACTTTCGTTTGAATGATTCTAGATATTTCTCTTAACAAGTGGTATCATATAATTTCCACTATTATTGTATCAATTGGTATATAAAAAATTTAATAAACCTAAAAATAATTAATCTTTATTCAATTAATGATATAGGTTGTGATATATCATTTGTAATCATATTATGAATTTATAATTGAAAACATTTACCTCTAAATTAAGCCCTTTTATTTTCCAAAATGAGTTTGGCCTGGAATACAAAGAGGAAGATAATTTATGGAATGTTTATTATGGATGGAATGATTTTATCCCCTTTTAGGAATTTATTATTTTTCATAAATATGGATGATATATTAAAATTAATGTATATAATAAAAAAATAGAACATAATAACATTACATTTTCTACATTGGTGTTGACAGAAAAATTAAATGGGGATATTAATGAACCTACTTTGTTTGTACGTGTTGAATTTTTTGTCATTTTGTTAATAAGTGATGAATCAAAATATGGTAATATATATTTTTAAAACAATAAGTAATTAGTAATATTTTGGAGAAAATAATAATGCTTGATGAATAAGAACAATCCAAAACAAGTCAAATATTTCTACATTAGATTTTTTATGAAATTAATTATGTTATATGATTAATGATATATTCTTAAGATCAAATACTTGTGTTAATGATGTTATGAAATGAACAAAAATGTTTATAACAATTCACAAACATTGATTAAGTACATAGATTTTTTTTACTATGAATTGTTTTTAATAAAGAATAAATAGTTTCATTGAAACATTCATACTTATCAATTACTCTGTTCATTATGGATGTTAAAAGAATATGGGTAATTCAGATAAGGTAAATCTATCCAATAGATGTGGTAGTGTGCGCAACCAATTTTTTTATCCATCAAGTTATGATATCAATTGATGAAGGGGAAGTGAGCACATAGAACTCATGGTATTTTTTTAATGGAACATGATTGGAATGCATGGAGGTTCACTGGTGGATCTCATTCGTGTGGTACATTCTAATGATGTTTTGTATAACATGATTCATCCTATCATGACATATCTTATGATCTTTCAATATACATGACATTATCTTCCCCTTTGGGTTAATGAGGGTTACTTCTGGTAATTTTTTTAGGCACTAGAAAACGAAAATCAAGCTAAGATACCATGAACAGTTGTTCATGAGAGATTTTCATTGCATAAAATAATACCCCCAGATAGTTTTATAAACTATGATACAATTCAATGGTGAAGATGAGAGTTTCTCTAGGAAATCACATAAACATTTATCATTATGGTTTACAATCATATATCCTTGTAACTTTATATGAAATAGAGAGTAACTTCCCACATTGTCAGGCATAACATCCCTTTCATTAGGAATTTGGTATTTGGCCACTTAGTAACCATTGAGTTATCATAAGAACAAGACAATATCAAGAACATTTATTCATATTACATTATACAGTATCATCACGTGGTGTCTATTGAATGAAAAATAATTCATTATGATAATCACTTTGAATAAGAACCAATGAAATCCTAGGAATAGTTGAGATCACATGAAGTATTCACATGCTAAGCATAAATCATTTTCACTATGCAATGATGTTTTCCAGAAAAGAGTTATTTAAATGAATTCTATAATATTTTTCTAGTGTCATTCAAATGAGATTACTCATGATAAATCTAAGTGACAATGTGATTTCATGATCACATTATAATTTCCTGAAGAAGTTGAGCCATAAGTTATTTGAAATACCTAAAATATGTTTAGATTTTAGGTATATAATGAGGCTAGAATCTCCATGAAAACAAGAGTAGATAAATTTGATCATTCATTATAATACTGAGTCATGGATGGGGGAAGGGTATACAGTTTGATTATTTTTGGGAGCATTTCAGACCCAACTTGAAATAACAAGCTTCCCAGAAAAAATTTTTTCATGGAGATAACATTGATACGATTAATTCACATGAAGAATATTTTTATATTATTAATGTATCGTGATTAATATGGGATAGTTAGGTGGTATATTTTTTTAATGAAATGAGGTCCTAAAAAGCTCATTGGATATGTAATGAAAATGAAGGGACCAATAGAGTATTTTATTCATGTGAAATGGAAGGCGTTTTGTGCACATTGGTCATGTGAATTAGGATGTTCTCATGTAACCCATTCGCATGAAGGAGAAGCAAGAACCACATAGCCATTGGTACATGAAGAATATTAATACATCTTTTGACCCAATCTCAAGATGGATATTACCTCAATAAAGTAAATATAAATAAAAAATCATGGAAAATAAAGCATGAGATATTATGTATACATATATCCTTCACTTGATGAATGTGATATTGAGTTAACACATATATGAAATAAAGTTCATGTATGAAGTATTGTGAAAGTGCATGTATTATTAAATGGTATTAATTGAGAGTTATTATTTATTTATATTAAATCTGGTGTAAAATTTTATTATAAGTTCAATGCGATTTACTAACACAACTATTTGTTGCACTAAGAAAAGTAAGAGGTGAACTAATACAATCACAATGATTTCTTTTTAAAATTTAGATAAGAGAACTTGAGAATACTATTCCCAAATATCATTATATTAATTATGACCGAATAAGTAGAAAAAATATTCCTTCATATTCTATCATATTTTGTTTTATCCAACTATTTTTTGAACCTAATACAACCCACTGATTAATGTAATAGAAGAAGAAATTTTATTCTTACATTCACTATATGTTGATCATGTTAATTGGGTTCTATAAAATTAGAATTGTTCTTCATTTCAGATCAAATCAGAAAGAGGAAAAAGAGGTCAAATTTTTTTATTCAATGTTGCAACATTAATTATACTTGTAATGTTCCAATAAAATGGGTCTATGTCCATCCACTTTTTAGTGATTTCATTAATAGTAAAAAGTATTCTTTGGGTAAGTGGAATAACAACCATTATACACTGGGGATCTACTCATGCACATTGGAGGGGGGAATCAATTACCAAATCCTAGTGTTTTATATAATTTAGTACTATATGTGAATTCTTGAAAACTATATGTGAATAATAATCAGGAACGATTCACATAATAGGTGATAAAGGCATAAAAATTGATAAATGTATGATTGTTATTGAATGTTATCCCAAAATAATTCACCACATTCTTATTGCCGCCATCCCTAAGGGAAATTAACAAATTTATTTTGAAAAAATATTACGTGATATATAATTATTTTACAATTTTTATAGTAAAAATATATTTATTATAAAATAAAAATTTCTGTAAAATTTTAAAGTTCATATATATTACATTTTGAATTATTTATAATAATTAATTTCATATATTAAAATTAAAATTACATTTTTTAAATTTTATTTAAAATATATCCAAAAGTGTTTTGATAATTAAAATAATCAAGTTGTGATAATGTAATATATTTTATATTTAAATTATGAAAATAGATTCCATAATTTAATTGGAATATATATTGTTTTATTTCAAATAATATCATATATTTAATTTTATTTCCATATAATAAAAAAATATAATGCAGTTAATACTTGGGATAAATATAATGTTTTTATATTTATTTTTCATATAATTTCCATAATTTTTAGCTAAATTATAAAATTTTATCATAACGTTATTTTTGAATTTTTCAAGACAAATTAAAGAAATGTTTAGATATATGATGTGTTCACATATTTAGTTAATTACCAAACATATTGATGAGTATAATAGTTACTTAATGTGTTGTATTATGATTTAGTTTAAATTGTTTAACTACTTCTATCATTTTTCATATATTAATGTAATGATTTACATTGCTGGTATGGTAGTTGATTTAGATTTCTTCTAGAATTAAATTGTCTTGTGTTATTTTTTGATATTTAATTGAATGATTGATTACATTTTATACATATTAGGTGTTAGAAATATAATGTAATTGAGGATTATATTTAGTAATATATATATGCGTGGATGGTGTTTCGGTATCACTTCTCATTGGATTTGAGGATTATTAATTTTATAGAAAAGTTGGTGTTGGTTATAAATCACTCTAAGATTATATGTGTGGGGATATATGATTTCATATGAGTCTAATACATTACATGAAACTTTTTTATGTAACATATTTATGGGAATCATTTCTATGTGCATCTATTTATTTTTACATTAATTTGGTTTACAAATAAATTATATTTTTTTTTTAAAATAGTTACTCATCAAAATGGTTTGATCGTATTGATTTTAAGGAAGGAATAGAATTTAAAAAATCAGTAGATAAAGGCATACACAGAGGTAATAAAATGAGTTAAGACTGTGAGATTAAACCCCATTTAAATAAAATTGGTCATATTTATTCCAATGTAAACACTTTATATGATACTGATCATCCAACCAAGAAGGTTCATACCAAAGTAGGGTGTTCATGGATTTTCATCTTAATGTAAAGTGATAAATGAGGTAACTATAATTGTTAGTTCCTTGTTTTTAGGATTTTATTTTTGATTTATCTTATCTAGAAAACACTATGAGTTAGGGTACTAGAGGGATATTTTTTTTAAATTTAATGGATTAAGAATGGTTTTTTCTAATATATGATTCAAGAGTCATATAAGATATAATTGGTATAATAGAAAATTAAAATAACTACAGTTATAAGGTTCATAGAAAATTAGGGCTATTTAATAGCGAATTATAGATTGTGCACTAGTAGTTAATAAAATTTAAATAAAAAAGTTTCATTATTTTTGAGAGATAACATTAAATACAATTAATTATAAAATGAATTTATAATTTTATACTCATGTGATGAAATATTCTATTGTAGATATAAATATAATCATCTTCATCAAAAAAAATTGAGATTTGACAAGAGACTGAAAAATAATAATGAATTTGAAATATTATATTGAAAAAAATAGAAGATTTGTTTATGATAGAAGAATGGTCCATCTGATTTAGTAAAAGCATTCTGATAATCTCATATATGAAGTTTTTCAAGAAGTGAATATTGATTCTTTGAGAACCATAAATGGATTCACATGTGGTTAAAAGGGAATTAAATTCAAGAAGATATAAAGAAAATGGGTCCAAAATTTTCAAATATATATGATAGGACATGTTAATGGATTAGAGATGATGATTTATTTCAGTATTGTTCTAAAAATTGAATTCATTGTATTTTTTTGAAGTAGTTCATATTATATTAATGAGTTCAAGAAATTATTACCATATTTTATCAAATTTATTAGGATATAGGTGAATTACATATAATTTCTATGATCTATTACTATGTTTAAAGTACAATAGGGTAATTATTTTTTATTTATATCTAATACTCGAGTGGGTTAATATTTAGTCATGGACACTGGATCCTGAAGTATTTATAAGGAAGAATATATAATGTTTCAACTAAAGTGATTTTTATAGGCTAACTTATTGTGTTATAAAGTTTCATAGAGTGTTTATGTAATGTATCCATGTTATAGAAATCAATTATGCTATTTATAAGAGTATATGACACAAAATGTATACTTTAAAACATTTTTTAAAAAAATAATTTAAGATCATTGAAATAATTGATTATTCATATATTTTTCATTAAAATGATAAAGAAAATGGTTTCAAAATAATGGTTTTGTATGTGATTGAAAATATCAATATAATATGGATATATGTGACAGATGTTTTTTTCCATTTTATTATTATATATAATAAGATAAATTATTTTTAGAAATTGGATTTTTATGAATAATTTTATATTATTTTTTAATACACATGTTTTTTAAATAATTGTTTTTTATTACATTCATTACAAGAAAATATTTATAGAAATGTTATATCTAGGATACAATATTTTATCAATGATATTTTATCAAATATAATCCCTTAGATCCTACAACATTTAGTGGAATATTATTAATAATAAAATATACTTTTCTAAATAACAATATAATGGAATATAATATTATAAAATATGAATATAAAAGATTAATTTTTAAACATTTCCAATAAGGTAAATAGGTTTTTTGAAATACACAAAGTAATTTGTGTATGTTTTAATGTTATTATGAATAAATATGTTTATAAGAGGCTAGTGGGAATATATTTGGAATCATATAAGTTCAACTAATAAATAAATATTTTTGCTGTAATAATTCTATTTTAATTTCTTTTAATATACTAAAATATTATAGGGTGTTTTAGTAACAAAAAATATGATGATTTGTATTCACTTACTATAAAAATTTATAAAACTTTATGTCCTAAATGGGATTATGATATGTTGGTAAATAAAAATATAAAGAGTAATATTTTTAATCAAATGATTTACTAACTAATAATTTGATAGACAATTTTTAAACAAATATTATGATGGTGATCATAGAAAGAGATCTTAATATATAATAGATGTTATTAACATCAACCCATTCTATGTTTTGAAATGAAATAGATTCAATACTACATTGAAATATATAAACATCACGATTAGGATTCATTATTATCATTATGATTCAAAAAAATCATCATTGATGTTTCTCACCAAAATAGTTTAGTCAGTTGTTTTATATATGTTCACATAGAGATATTGTTCATACTACATAGAGACACAATATATTTTTCAAAACCTTATAAATAGAACATATATAGGTATGTGCTAGTAGTTTAAGATAATGGATATGATCATATGGAAACTTATGTGTGTGTTTTTTTCATTAGCATTGTAGTTTAAGAATATAGAATTTGTAATGTTATAAAAAAGAATGTATTCATTTTCTCATTTGTTGACACTGGATGCAAAAATATTGTGTAGGGAAATGATGATTAACTTCTAATAGCAATATTTTCAGTTATCACTAATTGTTATATTCCATATATTTAAAAATTAATGAATAACCAATAATGATATAATATGTATGATTTCATATAGAGATATAAAATATTATCTGAAGGGATAACAAAGGAGGTTTGGGTGGTAGATTGCACCCAATGTTCTACAACTAGAGTATGATACTCTCTATATTTGGTATACCATGGGTTCATATTTAATATTTGGAATTCCCTACATCATAGTTTGATAAGATACCTATAATTAAATACTTTATACATTTATATCATTCTTATTCAATACTTTATGATTATCTAATTAGCTATTGGTTTGACATATTGTAGAAAATTCTATAAGATGAGCTTTAACAAAGGTGAGATTTGTTCTCTTATATGATTAATGTAAAATATATTCCCTTAGATTGAGAAAGACTAAATTATTGTAATACCAAATTTATAAAATTTGTGTCTTATTATAATCTATTGGGTGATGGAGATATGATATTTTCATCTCTTAGATGAATGAGATTTGATGTATTTATCATTTTAGTCAGTTTATATTCATTGAATTGAGAACATATTAGTGGATGAAAGGGACTAAAATATTTTCTCCCAAATTTTTACATGATGTCATAGAAAAATAGTTCATATAAAAATTAATTCTACTGAATGATAATGATGGTCGATATTATTATAGATATTAATGTGTTTTATGGAGATCATTATAGATCCCTTTGTATCTTAAATTAAACATATTATTTTTTAGAGGGAACTATTTTCTTATTATTATATATTCAATAATATATATTATTTTCATTACTAAAATTATATTCTTGGTTATAGTTTTTGGTTCGCTAAATGAGTATTGAGTTTTATGAATCTACAAGATCAACCCCAAATAGTATTTTAGGGTATATTCAAAATTAGTTTTGGAGGGATATTCATGTGGGTTTTCATATGAAGTTGTATGTGGTGGATTTGATGTTATATTTTCAAATGTATTTTTGGATGATATCTATATGGATTCTGGGGTATAATTTCAAAAATTATTATTTATTATATAATATAATGTTGAATGGAACAAAGTCTATTAGACTTTAGTTCATGTTGAAAATTAAAAGATATATGCCCTAAATCCTTAAATATATTTCATGTATAAGTGGAATGAATTTTATATTAAAATATAGAATTTTTTTATGGTATATAATACATAAACCAACTAAAAATAAATTATTTGGTTTAGGAAAATTGAAAAGGACTTATAAGATACATTCACACTACTTTAACAAATCATATAATATGATATGATGATATAAAAATGTGGGTATTCATATTCTACGATCGACATAGAATGATATGATTAACATGAATTTTGAATGTAAAAAATTTATACTTAGTTATCTTCCTTACTTGGATGTCATTATTTTATAAATTTCGTAATTTAAAATGCACTAGAAGGTCAATGTTTTAGTTTCTAAATATTTTTTGCAGGATTGAGGCATTTATTGGTATAATTCATAATGAATGATGAAATGATACAGAGGTATATAGAGAATCCCAGATGTATATTTGAATAGGTTATACCAATATTTATGGGATTATCTAGATTTCTTAAGACTTCTACTAATTTTATCCCTCTCTATAATATCTTTTATTCCTTCTCCCATTGTCACCATGCGGTACTCAGATATAGTGGTAGTTTTAAATAAAACTACCCTAGTGTTTGATGATTTATATATATATATATATATATATACACCATGGAGGGAAGAGTACCTTGGTTATTTGTAATTATCTTCATTAAGAATATAAATATTGATATAATTAAAGTCTCAATGGTTCATTGTAGAAATTCTCTATTTTCTATATGTATGATTAATTTTTTAATCAGGAGTATATTTTAGATTTGTAGTTTTCTGTTATCTTCTATTACCTTGAAAAATTATATTTCAATAATTTAAAACCATCATATATATAGAGTATCCCTACTATAATATTTCAAAAAAACTCTATTGTTTATTATTCGTTATATAATTCATCCCAACAAAAAGGGTTAGATTTAGAGAGGGTGAAAAAATAATACATTATATATACAATAGTTGTAGTATTGTTTCCAAAATAGGAAGTATCCATAATTAGATTTTATGTCAAACAAATTAATATATATATATATATATAGTTTTAAACATCAAAATATTTATGAATAATGTACGAAAATTGTTTTTTATCAATATTTTAAATTATAAAAATTATTTCATATATTATATTTATAGATGGAATAAGAAAATTTAAAACATTCGTTGTGATCTTATCACTGACCCTCAAATGACTACCCTTTAGATAATTCTTATCATACATCAAGTGTCCTTTATAAATTATAAATGATTTAATTACAATATAAAGACTTTTTTTAATGATCAATGCCTTTTAAAATATTAGGAATATATTACCTATTTATTATAACAAAGGAACAAAAACATTAATATTTTTTTGTAAAGAGAAGATATAATTTTTAGTTCAATGGTATTTTTGATGTAAATGAAATATGGAATCCCATATTATGAATTTTTTTTGTCATAATATACTAATATTAACTTTTAATATCGAATCTGATAAGTTTTTTTATAAAAAAATATTAGTTTTAATATCATTTTTTATCTAGGTACATCCCTCATCGAGGTTTTCATGAAACCACTTTTTATTTTCCACTGTATTTGAAACCTGAAGTTCATGCACCTTTGATGATGGAGAGCATTTTCTAGGAAAAATTCTGTAAATGTTGGGGTGTATATTTGGTCAAATTAATGGTGTTCAGGTATTATCATGTAAAACAGGATTATGAGGGTTCATCCGGATTTTGGAAAGCGTTAGTGGTAGTTCATGTATTCAAAAAAATGATAGGATGAGGGTAGTCTAATGGAAATATACAATCCATGAACCTATTAAATAACCTGTAAATGTCACCAAGCAGAATTAATGAACTATTTTAGGAAGTTAATTTGCTACATGATGTGAACCTATTAAAGAATATGTAAATTCTTCTAGCATTATTCCAATAAATGAGTTCAAATTGTGTATTAAATAAATGGAGTGAACATAGTTCACATTATTTAATTACCAGGAAGGGTAATTTTAACTCATGAAATACATTTTTTCCATAACTCATAAATTAAGAATTACACATTGTGAAAATAATACATGTCATGTATTTCAAGGGAGCAGTAGTAACAAGTTGTTATGTAAATATATTTTGATTCATTTCTAACTAAGAAACCTAATATCTTGATCTATATGTGATTTACGGTGAATTTTTGAGTTCCATATTCCCTTATGGAAGTCCTGATCATGGTATCCATCTCTAGGGAGAGTTTTTTATTTTGTTTCATTATCTCTTATGGTTGTTTCACATTATAGTTATGTATTGTTTTATGCAGTGAGAAAAGAGTTTTTTTCCTGATTTTGTGTGGTCCATTAATTCATGAAATCTTATATTCCATTATTCATGTGAACATTACTAATTTGAAGAATTTTATTTGTCACTATATAAAGGTGGGTGGTCCAAAATCATACCATATTTTTTTTAATTATGTTTAATATTTCAATGATGCTAACATAATATGCATAAAAATTAAATTAATAATGGGTCATGATAAATCACGTGCTAAATTAATCACAATATCCCATTGGATTCAATGATATTCATATCCCTCTTATAGATACCCATATAGTGGGGTTACCATGTAATAATAAGGTATTATATAATATCATAATGTATTATTTATCATGATTTGAGAACATATCTAGTTGCTTATGAAATATTCAGCTTTTCAAATGGTAAAAATATTATTGAAATTGATGGGGATGATTTAAATGTAATTGGGTATTTAAATAGTCATGATTATGGATTAATATATATGTTATGTAAATGATGGTTTATTGAAAGACACATTATAATTAGAATAAATAACCATTGTGAATTATGGTATGATGTTTTGTTCTATATTTCATTAATAATTGGTTTCTAATTCATGATGAAATTATTATATAGAGGGCCTGGACTGGATGTGATAGTGAATATACTAATCGTTTTATCCCTAAGGAACATAATCTAATATAGAGTTCCTTGATCAGATATGACATATTTATTATAGAGCTTGTCCCAATTATATTGTAATGCTTATATAGATTGACCTAGTTATGCTATAATTATTATATAGAGGGTGTTTCCTAATTTTTTCTATTCCATAGTTTCGCACCTAGGGTTTTCATGGTTACACTACATGTTAATAGGTTTTCCAAAATTGTTCTGATGAAAATTCATTTTTGTATTATAATTTTTTTATAAATTAATTAACCTATAAATAACTATATTTCTATAACAAAGTATAAAAATGGTTTTTTTTTTAAAAATTGGTGTCTACCTACTATGTTTTATTCACTTCCAATTTTTTCATACATTTGTTACCCAAGTATATTTCATGGATTCTAGATTGTAAAAGTGAGTGTGGCCTTATTATTAATTGTTTCTTTCATGATAGCATAGAGAATAGTGGTGAGACCAATATAGGGTTCAGGACTTGGATAATTGATTTATTTGTGTTAGTAAGTTCCTTTAATGTTCAGGATTCTAGAATGTAATTTATTTAAATATATTATTAAAATTACATGGTTCACAATTATTTGGTTTATTGGTTCATCTTTGACCATCAATTTGTGTATTTTCTATTTCTGCTATTTTGGTTTCTCTGATATTTATTATTATTGTTTATTTTTACAATATTGTAACAATTTTCCAAGGGTATTGTCTACCCACTATATTCTCCACACCCCCACTACTAAGTGGCAGACTCTAGCCTATAGGGAGGCACTCATAAGTTATAGTAACTAAATGAATTTTTCCACATGAGAGAGTAATGATATATATGATGTTGTAAAGTGGTTTATTGGTAATTAGGATGCTATTTTATATTTATTTATTGTGTGGGAATGGTCCAAAGAAGACTAGTATTTGTTAAAACATAGTAATGGGAATGTGCATGGGCATAGCTAACCCATGTATAAGTGACAATCTATGTTCCCAGAGATGTGTTTTTTTTCTCATGATTAATTCTTATTATGATTTATGTTATTTCCCCATGGGTGATTAAAATTTTTTTTATTATGTTGTTTCATGAAAATTAACCTCGTGTCATATTACAGAATAACATGGGTATCACGACATCATGATTGGGGCATAGGAATATATATTAACACGAATTATTCATGATACTGAGTTATTAAATTAGTGTTATTTATTTTGTTGTATTAAATGTGAAATTAGATAGATATTGTAATAAATAAATGAATTGTAATAAATGTTATATCATGTTAAATCACTAGTTAATCCACATTTTGAGAGAACATGAGCCAATGGATCTCTATTGTTGTAGACTGTTGAGATAGACCATGTCATTGTCCAATGTTCTAGGGAGTTTTCTTCCTTGAAGAGAAAATTATTATTCACTATCTTCAAATTTAGAATCAAGAGAGTGGAAATTATCACACTACTAAAATAGATGAACTGGACCATCCTATAGATTCTATGGATCTAATGGATGTCCAGCTTCACAAAAACATATTAAGTGTCATGTGATCCATGGAATGGGTACTATTTGTACCATTCCTTCGATATCATAGCTGAAGAGTGGTTTTCAACTACAGCATCATCATACTTTCATTTTGGAGTTAGACCCTAGGTAGTTGTGTTCAAGATTTATTCATTTCATACATTCTTTAAGAACCACATTAATCTGATTGATAGGATCCTGAATCAAGCTTCACATATGATTTGTGTACATGAAATGTAATAGTGGAAAATTTTAGAGAATACTGGCTTACAAGATGAGTTATCTTAGAAATAAATTGTGGTTTTTTTCTTGAGTCACTCTATCCAAAGACATTGAGGGACTACAAGGATCGTATGTTCATTCATATGAATATGTAGTACCTGTCAATTTTGGAATATGTGGAATGTTTCCCTAACTTATAATTCTTTTTTCTATCATTAGCTACTGATGAGATCTCTAGGGCGATACATGTTCAATATAGAATTATATATGAGATTTGGTCATATGAGAATATATTTTTTGAGTTACTTTTCAGATGTGATGAACAAATAACTCATTAGGGAAGGGAATATGAGAGAGGCCCTAAGTAGTGGCCATGATATTTTAGCAGGGTGAAGTGGTTGATCTTCTTATTATTGAAATAAGTGGTGTTATATCTATAGTCACCCAGGAAACAACTAGAATAGTATTTTGGGTTTAGGGATTATATCATAGGATCGTGTTCTATTGTGGTGCTATTAGTGTGTCATGTTTGGACACAAGTGGCCTCAATGTAAGTACCCTTCATTAGAGTGTTGTTTTATAGTTGTTTGGGCCACTTTTAGAAGTTTTTTTGGTGTATATATTATAAGATTACTTGAAGGTAATCAAAAAAGGTTCTAGATCTTTTTTAGGACACAACAACCCCTCAATAGACAAAATCTGGACTTCCAAAAGATTATCAGGTTAGGCAGGGGGCATGGTCCCTGACTACTGAAGTTGTAGTACCATGTAGAGGGAATATCCCATGGTAGTAAGAATATATCCAATTATAGAGGGAAAATTCAATTATAGTTAATACAGACTAATCTAGCTAGTTTGTATGCATAACCTTCTACCGTTAGAGGTATGAATCCTCTATCATCTATCGTTTCGACTGTTATGTTTGTTATTATTTAATCCAATTAGTAATTACCATATATTTTTATATTTGATTTGGAATTTTTTTAAATCTTGGATGGTGTCATAGCCATCAAGAAAAACATTAGGACTACGGTTGGAAAATATAGAACATTATATAGTGTGTTCTCTAAAAATTGGTGGTAACCTTTTCTTTTGAGAACTGATTATACTGGAAATGAATGGCTTCAATTTCATTCTTGTAGTGGATTAATATTTCAATACCATAATATTATTTAATGTCACTAGAGAATATTTACCTTCATATATCCAAAAGGTGGCCGCTATACCCATTGTAGTGTGTGGGATCATCTGTCTTTTCATGCAAGTCAATTTTAGCGTATATTAGATTGTCTCATGGAATAGATTGAATGTTTTTATCTAGATGATGGGGGAATGTATCAATATACTTTTTCACTAGTGGAATATTATTTTTTGGCTATATGTTTTATGAGTTTTATGTCTTACTACCAGATCAGGAGATCAATTTCAGGATTGGGTTGTTGTTGAATGAATAAACAGTCACAATTCCATCATTTAGAATGGAAACACTAGAGAATTCAAGATTTTAATGCCTAGTTGGATGATCTAGAAGATAATGTTTTTATATGGTTTAGTACATCACCATGGAGTTCCCCGGTAAAATTTTTCAAGAAGGGTGGAGGGACATTATGCATATGTGTGTACTATTAGAGATTAAAAAAGATGAACATAAAAACTGATATCCACATATGAAAAACAATGATATCTTAGTTTATCTAAGTGTTTCATAGATATTATCTAAGATTTGTTTAATATTAGGATACCACTAGTTGAGGGTGAGACCATCATACTTACCTCAGACATCATTTAGATGTAGGTGTGAATAAAATGATTCTTTAGTGATGTCTTTTTGTTTGATAAACACGCCAATGACATTCATGGACTTGATTAATTGTATCTTTCATCCTTTTATAGATTTTATTTTTTTTATTTTTTTTCGAATAGAAATATTTTACTCCTAGTGATCATATGATCCTGGCCATCTTCTGAAAATCATATTCAGAACATTGATTGATTATAACCATTATTTCGATCAAACCAAAAGGTTTTTTTATTGAAAAAGTGTCCTTCTTGGGAAATTTCATATCAGAGGATAGAGTGTCAGTAGACCCATAGAAGGGTAAATCCATATTATATTGGGAATTTCCTAATAATTCACTTGAGATCCAGATCATTCTGGTCGTAGGTAGATATGATTTGCGTTTTATCATGTACTTCTCATATTTTGTAGCACTATTTTTCTAGATTACCAAAAAGGGTATAAAGAAAGTTTGGTTAGTTACTTGTGAGAGTGTTTTCCATTAGATGAGGCAAAGGATTACCACCTATCTGATCCTCAAATTTCATGTTCCATTTAAGTAATATACCATGTTCACTGATTCATCCAAAGTGTGACTCCGAGCTATTCTCATGCTAGAGGATCAAGTGACGGCTTATCGCTATGGACATCTAATACTACATGAGAGAAATTACCCTACTCATGATCTATAGTTAGTTGTGGTGGTATAAATTATCATCTGGAATAGTGGGTTTTGGTATATATTTACCATAAGATCCACATTAATAACTTTTCATAGTGTGAATTTCACCGTTAGAATTAGAGGTTGGTTTCGTGTCTATTGTATATCAATATTGAGTTATCATATAAACATTGACTGGAAAATGCCATTTTCAATGCCTTGAGTTGGATAGAATATCAAGATACTATGATTTATTCATGTGATAAGTAGAAGTTAATGAAACTATTTACAAACATGTATTTAGATGTTTCTGATTCCCATGTATGAGTAGCTCTAACAGGGAATTTTTTTTATTCTTATGGTTCATGACCTGATTAAGACATGGTAGTTATGTTATCTTTAGTGATGAGTTATATGTCATAGACTATATGGTTGGGAGTAATCAGTGGGATAATAACGTGTAAGTGGAAGTTGTCTTCTTTTCAAGGGCTCAAAATGGGTTCCTATGGGTTTTTGTGAGGCTCTAATTGAATATTTTAATGCTTCTAGATGAGAAATACATCCATGTTACACAAAGATGAATCATTATCCCCATAAAAAGTATTTGTGGATTGTAATAATTATGGATGTAGTTGTATTTGTGGACAAATGATTCATGTGTATGAATGTGATATCCATGCATCATTGGAAAGTTGGGATTTTACAGCCTCTACACATTCTAAAATGGAGAGTGGATGATTTCACTATTGATTTAGTGAGAGTATACAATGGAAACCTTGGATGAATCATATATTATGGGTGCTTATAGATCGATAGATAAAGGTAGACCACTACCTCTATATAAAGGATAACATAACTCTTGATGATTTGGGTAGTTTTTACACGTAGGAGATAATTCAGTTTCCTATGTTTTAAGGTGTGTAATTTATTATATTTATCCTCATTTCACATGTATTTTATAGAAGGGCCTTCATAAGTCCATATAAACATATGTTTATCTAAGTAAAACAGGTCATCTTAATATATTTGACCAATATGAGTGTACTTTTATTATTATTTACAATATGTTATAAGAATATGATTTGGATTTTAGAATTTAATGGTTTCCTTATTTATCACACACAAATTTTTCAAATTATAATAACTTCCATGCATCGATTGAAATGGATATATGAATCCTTTTTCTAGAATAATATTTCATTTACTGATTCATTGGTGATGGTAGGTTAGTTATCTCTTTTTGGAACTAATCCTATTAAGGAAACACCTGATCATGTTCATCTGATCTGGAGGTGGTTGGTGGCCATGCAAAGAAGATATAAATCTTACACTAAACATGAGATAAAACCTCTAGAGATTGAGGTTGGTCATCATTCTTTCCTTTGGGTTTCACCTAGAATGGGGTAGAACCATATATAAAATATTGGAATGTTGTACCCCTGGTTATTCAGGGTATTTGAGACAGTTTAATGGGTTAGTCTAGTGGTGTACCGATTAGCACTTCTACAATTCTAAAGTGCCATTAATGTTGTGTTTCAGTTTTTGTAGACTTAGAGATATTATCATGAAATTTCACATATTGAAAAAGATAGAGATATCATTATTGGTGTAGATGAGTCTTTTCAGGGGAATGTTATATTGATTGTGGACCACTCTGAGAATTATCTTTAGGGAAATAATATTCATATATTTCTATTTTTGTGAAAAAATGTGCAGGTCCAATAAGAGACCTAGTAGAAAAAAAATTTATATGCAGACATAGTATCTAGAAATGTTCTCTGAGACCCTAGAATGATATTATAAATATCTCAAAGATGTGCTACTAGATACTGGAGTATATTTTAGATCCTTTCTTTTACTAGGTATGTCTCATATTTAGTTTTTTGTTAAGGCTCTCTTTTTTATTTATCTTTTGCTTTGAACCCGGAATATCATGTTCCATTGAGTATAGAGAGGGTTTTCTCTAAAAATAACCTAATTTTTTGGAGAAAAAGTTTTTTAATTTATTGGATGATGGTAATAAGAATGTTGAAGGTGGTTATAAGGGTTCTCTATGAATTTTTAACCCTTCACAGGTGGTTTTGATATTTTGAAAAAGAACTAATCTAAAAGCACTCTGCTAGAAATTTACATGTCGAGAACCTATTACATAACATATATATTCCAACTTGTAGTAATCATTAATTTTTTAGGATGTAAATTTGTTGCATTATATAAAAATTTAACATGATATATAGTTATTTTCCAGAATAGTCTGTGAAATGGGTTCATGACATGGAATGAAGATACAATGGGATCATGCATCACATTTTTTGAATATTAAGTTGGGTAATATTAAACAATGGAAATTTATTTCTCAATGTAACTCAAGTAACAATAATTAAATACCATGTAAATATCAGTTACCATGTATTTAATAGTCTTAGTGGAAATATATTTTGTTTCTGTTATGTTATAATTATTCATTCATGTGCATCCCTCCTCTATCAAGACCTAGGTTATTTCTAATCAATTTTTACATTGTTCTCTTCCATTTAGGACAGCATGATAATGTTAAAAATATCAACTTGTTTGTTTTTTGGGTATCCATTATTTTCTTTCTTGTTTATCCATATCTCAATGTAATATTTTGACTATATTGGGTACAATTATTGATTTTGATCTTGTGTGATACATATATTATTATGATATTATATGCCATTTACATTATGTTAATTACTTGTTGGAATAATCGACTTGATTTTAAGATGAAGGTAGGATTTCTAAATTAAAACCCTGTAGTCTATTTTATTATTAGATATGTATAATATTTTTATAGGACCAACAAAACAAATATATTAAATAATTGATTAATAGATGATGATAAATATTGTGTTGGATTAATCGTTGGATCCCTTTGGATTCAATGACGATGAGACACGTCTTGCAGCTACCCATATGATTGGCCTACCAAGGAATAATATTGAATTAGATAATGGATTAAATTTTTATTTAGAATAACTAGACACCTCATGTGATTTATGTTGATAGATTCAGCATTGAATATAGTTAAATTGACTTTTAAAATGGCTGGTTATAATATGATAATACTTAAGTGTGAAAACTACCATGGATATGGTATAAGGTCTATGATAATGGAAAAATGGGTAAATAAAATACAAATACTAATTAGATGAATTATCCATTTTGGATCACGGTATGAGGTTTTGTTTTCATGCAGTTATTTCCAAGGTTATGATTAAATATGAAATTCATATATATAGGGCCTTTCTAGATGATTAAATTCTTATATTTAGGTCTTGGACCATGTGTGATTAAGTTCTTATATGGAATGGTCTAGTTATTCTATACTTTTATAGGTATAGTCTGAGTAATTCTATAATTATTATTTATAGGGATTGGTCTACTTATGTGTTTATTCAACTATTTTGTGTTTATAGTTATCATGGTTTTGATATATTCACATAGGAATTCTATGATGGAGATTAATTATGTTGTTTGTTATATTATATTAATTTGACTAATTACTATTTATCATTATCATTATATTAGATGTACTTATTATTAGACTTTTTAGGTTTAGACCAGGTGTTATCTTCATTCTGTTATTTACTCACACACAATTTGGGCCACAATTTGGTACTTGAGTAGATTACATGGATACTGGTTTGGATGAGGAAAAGGGATATTAGTGATGATTATTACATATTACATTGGATGGATAATGGATGCTTGAATTACATGGAGTTCCGGACTAGGATGTATAAGTTTTTTATTTCATCATGTTATTTATTTTTTTTGACTTCCAACATATTATATAGATAAAAAAATTAATAGTACATTGTTCACTATTATTTGGTTTATTGGTTCATCATTTTACCTTCCAGTTGTATGTCATTTAATGTATTCTATTTCCATTGATCAGATATTTATTATTATTATTTAATTATACTATATTTTAACTCTGTACAAGGGGTTATAGTCCCCCACTATATTAATCGTACCCCTACTAATAGTATGAAACATCTAACATATGGGCATTTTCCCTGACGTTCGAGTAACATTTTTTATTTTTCCATATGAGAGGTTTTTTAATCGGGGTATGTTACATTCATTTATGAATTTATGGATTAACATTTTATATCATCAGCAATGATAAGTTAAACACTTTTGATGAAATTGAATATTTCTCTAATAGATTTCATAAAGAAAATATAAAATTATAGATAATTCCATATAATGATAAAAAGTAAAATGAACATTGTATAAAAAACATTTTGATCAGTAATAAACTCGTGGTGAATTATTTATGTAAGATAAGATTGGATGTTTTACATTTTTTATCATGTTAAAAATATGATTCATTTTTCATTATTTTATTAAGTTTATCCCCAATGATAAGTTAAACACTTTTGAGGAAATTGAATATGTCTCTAATCGGGGTATGTTACATTCATTTATGAATTTATGGATTAAAATTTTATATCATCAGAAATGATAAGTTAAACACTTTTGAGGAAATTGAATATGTCTCTATTGGGTAGGGTTCAGGTCCTCTATGTTAGGAGTAGGTACTCTTCTATCATCCCAGGGTGTGGGTCCTCCTTATGTAGTGCTATAGCAGAGTCAGTACTCCCGTACCATGCTAGGGTGTGGATCCGCTAGCTATGGGTATGTACTCCCCTGACGTACTAAGATGCGGGTCCCCCTAGTGAACAAACTACTAGAGTTGTACTCCACTAGTGAGTAGGGTGCAAGTCCTCACATATGAAATAGTACACCCCCTTATCTAAGTAGTGTTGGGGAGTGGGTCTTTCAAGGGAGTATGAGGTCCCTTGACTATAGGACACAGTTATGAGGAGTGGGCCCCTTCACTTGATGTAATCAATACCCAGGGTAGAATTTAGTACTCCTTCGACAGATTGAGGTGTGAGACACTTCATAATGGAGCGACAGAGATATCATTAGTTAGACTGGAGTAGTCCCCCCCCCCCGACTAAACGTAGTGTTAATGTGTGGGCCTATTCACTTGGTTTTTCTTGGTCTGGCCTCAGGTGCAAGACTATGACTGAGAGACGTCTAGTGTTGGGAACTAGAGGTTTTTCTAGAAGAAAGTTCCTGATGGATAATATCTTTTCGGATGACTCATTAAGAATTGTTGTCTTGTACCTGATGAAGTACATCTCTCAGACAGGTGCCATCATGGAAGGCCAATTCACGGAGCGTGTACTCTTGATATTTGAGTTATGCTTTGAACCTTCTTTACATATCCTAAAAATGGCCTGAGGTCAGGGCCTTTTGTATCATTGTGGCTGAGAAGAGTATATCTAGATGACATGGTTATATGAAATGGAATGTACATGAGTTGAGATGACTATACATAATCTTTCTATTTTACTTCATGGTTGTTTTGTGGTATTTTTCCTCTGTGGATTTCCGAGAGACCATTGAGGGTCTCAGGGGTCCCCTACTAAGTACTGTATTATTCACCCCTACACGAGATTCACCTGCATGTGTTGTGTATGGTGTAGACGTCTGATGTTTCGATAGGGGCACTCAAGAAGATGGTATTGATGTAATTTATGACAGTGGACTTGGTGTCCTAGGAGTAGGATATGTCTAGTAGGACCAGGCATACAATATATACTACATCGGCTTCCAGTAGCTTCACTACTCCAGAGATCAAGTGGGATCTTCTGCAAATGGTCATATGTGCTCCCATTATGCCTTGTCGTTTTAAATTATTTTGTTGGGATTTATATTATCCCAGTTACACAACTCAGATCTTTGCTTGTTGTTGTACTCTAGTTTCTGATTAATTAGTGTTCACCTATCAGCTTTGTGGTTTTTTTTGTTAGTGCATGTGTGTATACGTATTTAGTAAAATGCCTCCAACATGCAGGTTGATGCCTTTAGCATTAGTCTCCAACCCCAAGCTCTTGGATTGCAGGCATGGGGTATGTCTCGGCATGAGCCCAAGGAGACGGGTCGTGAAAAAGTGGTATCTGAGGTGGTCGATTCTAACTCAATGAACAAAGTTTTGTTTCTTTTGTTGTGAGAAAAAATGTTAAGTGTTACAATTTCAACATTCAGGCCAGAGACTCCAGTGTTTGTGTGGCGGCTGATGTATTCGAACAACAGGACTCTCGACACCTATTACTGAACTCAGTACATGGAAATAGTTGTTGCAGGGAAAAATGTAATATACATCTTGTATTGATGGATTTGATTTCCATAGTCCTTCTCGAGTCAGATCTCTAGATATAACATTTTCACTGTGGTACATCATGATCTATCATAGGATGCATCCACATGGACAACCATCCAGGATCCCGATACGAGGTCATGAGGATAGCCCACCTAGTGATGAGGCATCTATTTAGAGACTAGTGATTGAGATGACCCCATCGAGTGGTGCACTAGTGCTACCCCCACCTGATGGTTCACATCTACTGTTGGCAGTTCTGGAAGAGGGAATTCATTGGATCAATTCCCTAGATGAGTTCGAGAGGTAGAGACCTCATATGTTCCATTGAGAGAAAGATCCTCATGTAGCTGAGGATTGGATTAAGGCTCTTACGTGTGTTTTATGGCTAGCGAGGACATCGCCCGACCTAATGGCAGTCAGGGAGGAAATCCTTCTTCATCGATTCATTGAAAGATGGTGGATTCTGAAGATTCCAACTCATAAAGAGGTGACCCTTACTTGGAAATACTTTGAGTGCATCTTTAGAGAGGAGTTCATTCTGGTGACTTTGCGCTCTGTACGAATATAGGATATGTTGCACCTGCGGCAGGGTAGTATGAAGGTATTAGCTTACTCAGAAAAATTCACAGATATTTCTCACTACTCAGCAGATATGGTGTGGGACCCTTAATTCAGGGCTCGGACCATTGAGAAGGGACTGTGCCAGAAAATCAGGGTATCAGTGATACCTTCATAATTCCAATGCATGCTGGGTTACTGAAACAATCCCTAGTGGTTGAGAGCTTCCTAGTGGAGTAGTAGGTGGATGTGACCTATGATAGAGGTCACAAATTATATGGGTCTAGTGGAGCTAACAGAAAAATGGTGATAAGATCATTAAATAGGAGGCATACATATGCCTGGATACACACACGTGGGTCTGTGGTACAGCCGCAGTGCCAAAAAGAAGATCAGCCATAGGAGAGGTAGTTTTATGCTTGTAATGGCTGCGGGAATCTCACTAGAGATATCCCAATCCATCGTACTATTGAGATGGAGATGAAAGACAAACCTCCTAGGTAGATACATATCTTGGATCTTGGAGTTCTGCTAGTTGGCTGGTGGGGTAGAGGAGCTGGATGGGTAGTAGGGGTGGTCCAAACCAAGCTTAAGGAGAAAAAGGGCATGTGAAAGGATAGATGAACACATTTATGGCTCATGACCACGAAAATCTAGAATAAGTTTGAGGTACGAACTGTGTATTTTCTTTCATTACCTTCCTAAATAGACACAAGTGTTAGACCTTCATTTTCTATGCTTATATTTTGAGACATTGAGGTTCTGGTTGGACCGTGGAATTGTCCCTCATGCTTAGAGACTACCGATGGAGGAGTCCTGCTAATAGTATTACATGGATCATAGAGGTGAGAGTTGTGGTTGGGATCTCTTATTCATGGTTTAGAGACCTTACAACACCAATCTAGATATGGAATTCTACCATTCATGCCCAGAAATATGATATTAAGAAATAAATGCAGTATATCTGCAAGGTGGATAAAATATTTATTTGGGAAAAAGGGGGAAATCCCAGGAGACAAGGTTTGGAATCTCTTAAAGAGTCTTTCTTGAGTCATTCTGTGGTGGAGGAGTTATACCCCAAGATGTTTTCTCAATGTAGAATGGTTCTTAGACATCCATACACAGTGGAGTTTAACAAATGGGAGTGGTCGTGTCTTGTTTTGGATTTTGGTGAGGTCACTGAATGTTCTAAGCAGTGGGCTGCTAGATCCCATGATTGTAGATGTATTTTGATTCTTAGTGATTTCTATATATGTTATAACTAAATAAACATGGGATTTTTGCAGCATGAGGTTGACCAAGAACGATCTAGACATAAGAGTGGTTGATCTCGGTATTTCCTCATGGAGCGTGCTTGGAAGTAGCATAGGAACTTTTGTTGGACCCAGTTTCTTCCTGTCAGTTCAGGCCTAGGACTTTTGAGGAAAAAATTCTAAAGGTGGGGAGAATTTAACATCTTGTAATTTCCATGTAATTTTTTTTATTTATGTGGAATTATTTCAGGACTGAAAAATCTGACGGCACGTGATTTCAATGTCTGGAGTTCCCGTAATTATCCGTCAAATAAATGTTAAGATTTAAATAGCACCTGTGAGAATTTTTCCTAAAAAAGTTAAATAACTCATAAATGGGTTCCCAGATCATAAATCTAAGGACACAACTATGTTCAGAATTGAAATTTTACCCTAGGCGTGACTTAAATTTTTTCAGTGCATTCCCCCGGTGAGAAAAACCAAAAATGGCCTAACTGTAAATAAAATAATTAGGCAATTTTTTTTATTTTTAATATTCTTATAACTAAAAAACGGTGACTCAGATTAAAAATTGGAGACCACTACTGAATTGGTGATTGTATTCTTTACTTATCCAGATACTAACATTGGCCAGTACAGGCCTCCAGTGGAAGTAAGTTTTTTGTCATAAATAAAATAATTAAGTAACAATTATTTTATTGTAAAATCCATAACTTCTATGTTGAAACTCAGATTAAAAATACGAGAGTACTATTGTGCTCAGGATGACTTTTTTCCCCTTAGGTGGTGCTTAAACTCGACCAGCAGAAGTCGTGGGTGATTATTAATAATTTTTGAACTTTTTAAAGGTATGTTCAGTAAACGTGTGGGCAGTGAATTCTATCTTTTGAACTGGTGGTTAGATTAAAAATATGAGGGAACTATGGAATCCATAGAATCGGGATTTTCTTAACATAAACATAACATTGAATAGCAAGGGTCAGATGAAAATTTTAATTTTTGGACTTTACAAAAAAATAATAAAATAGCTTATGGTTATTTTTTTTTCTTTGTTTAACCATTGGAAAAACGATGGTGGGACCAAAGTGACTCATCAATCCCTTTAATTTATTGAATCATGAGTTCTGTAACCACACCATTGGGATATTTAAATGAACATGTAACCACATCATTGAGATAATTAAAGAGTTACATTAATTATACTCATGAATGATCATCATTAATTGTGCGTTGTTTTGATCCTATCCTCCCCTCTATTTAAACGAAGCATGGGAATGGATTTTCACCATGCAAGAGGGGAACCTCTAACGAAGTGCAGTGATGAATTCCACCAACCTAGAATGAAGATTTGAGGGAAGGATGATAGGTAAATATACAGGCGATGGTAAGAATTGATGATCACCTTTAGACATGGACACTTCTTCCTCATCCGCAGCGACTTCCAAAGATTACAAGGTAGCGGTGATAAGTTTGATTCCTCCCCTTTTTACCCCATTGTTTAATATTTTGAAGAACATGTGTCAATCGTCAAACAGGTTGACCCACGTTATCCTCTTTATCTCAAGAGGATAATGCGGGGTTTCATTGTGGTAGTTTTATAATATAATAATACTTTCCATGTTATAATGCTAACGTAGAGGGTGTGGGCCGAATGAACAAGGCTCGGACCCTCCACAAAACCAGTTATGGTTGCGTTCTACATGGGAGACTAGAAGAAGTGGTGTAAAGATGGTGACATGCATATGAACTGGAAACCGAGAGAGGCGGTGATCAGGACCCACCGGAAACAACGGAAAGGTGGTTCATGAAGGAGACACGATAGACAAGCGGTGGCCGCCCAAAACCGGCTGCATTGAAGCAGGGTGGTGCGCCATGGTGGAAGGCCATGACATCGAGCCACGGTAGTGGGAAGACCCGCGGCCAAAGGTCCATAGTGGGCTGGTCCATGTGGACCATCCAAGAGGTGTGGGTCCATCCCATTCCATTGCTAAGTCGACCGGCACACCGCGGAGGAAGGTCACAGCATCGAGCAGCAGTGGAGAGTGGACCCGAGCCCGCAGCGGAGATCAGACCTGCACCTGTGGGTCCATATTGGGTTAGTCCACGGAGACTTTCCAAGAGATGTGTCACCACCTAGCATCACGAAATTGAAGACACGAATGGCTTCGACTGTTCGGGAGGAGAGGTGTCCCCCATGCTCGGCCAACTGGAAGAGTGATTCTACAGCCTGGTGGGCCATGCCCCGCCCTGTGGGCTCGGCCGAACCTACCACCTAGCGGGCTGACCCCGTGGGCCAGCGTGCCATTCCATGCCCATTTTAAAACGTTCGGGCCTTGTGTACCGGGTCGGGTCAGTCCAACTGTGATAGAAAGGATCCACTAACGTCCCAGTTATCTTAACCAAGCGTATATCCTAAATCAGAAGCCTGTTTGACGAACCATCTACGGCAATATAACCCCTAGGATGAGGTGGGATTTTTGAGGTACTATACATGACTTTCACTTAATGTTGGAGTTTTTACGGTTTGGATCATACCCAAATCCCACCAGGCCCTTGACAAAAAGTGCCTATAACTTTCCAACTGATTGTCCAACTAACACATCGTCTATTATGTTAGAACCCTTATGATATGACGGATCCTCAGGTTAATTACTTGTGGAAGTTTTTGATGGTTGAGGTATGAACGATAAACTAAGGACCAGAACCAAGATGTTTCTTGTAGCGATATTAAGGATTGCCACTCCCTTGATGACTCAAGGTGAGGGTATTCCTTACTCCTTTTCTCTAGTAGACACGAGATTCCCCACATCCTGAATGCGAGTTTATTTTCCCCTAGGATGGTTTTCCTATCTTTGGAGTCCGTACTCCCCTATTGGACTAGGGAATGGTTCCTTTATACTTAACTCACATAGATTCTGGTACTCCCCTACCGAGTAGGGTCATGGTCCTCTATGTTTGGAGTATGTACTCCCCTATCATCCCAGGCTGCGGGTCCTCCTAATACAGTGCTACAGTAGAGTCAGTACTCCACTACCATGCCAGGGTGCGGGTCCTCTAGCCTGAGGTCGGTACCCCCCTAACGTACTAGAGCGTGGGTCCCCCATGGTGAACAAACTACCTGAGTTATACTTTACTGCAAGTTAGGGTGCAGGTCCTCACATATGGAGTAGTACTCCCTCGTCTCCGATTACTGACAGGGAGTATTTCCTTCAAGGGATTTGGAGCTCCCATGACTGCAGGACATATTTACAAGGAGAGGGCCCCTCTACTAGATGTAATCGATACCTAGGATAGAAGTTTGTACTCCCTTGATGGACTGAGGTGTGGGCCACTTCTTACGTGAGAAACTGAGATATTGTTAGTTAGACTGGAGTAGTTCTCCCCAAATGGAACATAGTATCGAGGAGTGGGATTTTTCCCTTGGTTTTCCTTGGTCTTGCCTCGGGCACAAGACTTTAACTGCAAGACCTCTAGTGTCGGGCACAAGAGACATTTTTAGTAGAACGTTCCGGATAAAGCATGTCCTTTTAGAAGTTACGTTAGGAATGGGTGATTTTTTCCTGATAGAGTACATCTCTCAGACGGGTGCCATCAGGGATGGCCAATTCATGGATAGTGTACTCTTAATCCTTGAGTTACTATTTGAGCCTTCATTGAAAATCCTATAAATGTCTTGAGGTTGCGGTCTTCTATTTCATTTTCACTGAGATGAGTATATCTGGATGACATTGGTATATGCAATCAAATATACCTAAGTAGAGCTGACTATGCATAATATTTTTGTTTTACATCATATTTTGTTTGTGGTATTTTTTATTTATGAATTTCTAAGAGACCATCATGGATCTTAGGGTCACCTACTGTGTACTGAGTTACTCACCCCTGCATGGGTTTCACCCACAGGTGTTGTGTATGGTGCAGAAATTTGACGTTTTGATAGGGACACTTAGGAAGACGAGACCAATGGAAGTTATGATAGTGGACATGGTGGCCTAGGACCATAAGGGGTATAGTAGGACCAGGCATATAGCACATTCAACTTCGGATTCCAGTAGCTTCACTGCTATTTCATTCAGGTGGGTGCCTCTGAAGACGGTCATCAGGGATCCCTTTGTACCTTTCTGTTTTGAGTTCTTTTGTTGGACTTTTATATTGGCCCAGTTACACAACTCAGTGCTTTACTTGCTGTTGTACTCTAGTTTTTTATTACTTAGTATTAACCTTCCATATTTTTGGTTTTTTTTGTGATTTCATGTATGTACAGGTATCTAGGAAAATGCCTCCCACTTGTAGGTTGATGCCTTTAGCACTAGTCGCCAAACCCTAGCCTTTGGGAGGTGGGATTGGGGTATGTAACAGTAAGGGCCCCGGGGGATGGGTCATGACATTTCACATGGAGAAACTGGGACTAGTTCACATATAATGTTAAAGGATATCCTTGAGAAGCTGTTAAAAAATACTTCCGCGAATAAAATACATGAGTTATATAAATCAACTAATACTTATGGAGGATTTATTTCACAATCCCAACATATTACAACCTTTGAGTTAATTATTATATTGAAATACATTGACACATGGCTCATGGAAGCTTCACAATAAAAAATTAGATCCCTCAGTGAAATTTATGAATTAATTTATGGTAAATGAAGAGCCCTTGAAATTTGGATTGAAAATTGAGACCATTAGGTATTGAAAATTTTTAAATGATGTTTTTTTCATTACACAAAAGGTTGGGGTTCTCATAAAAAGCAACATAATATGGTAATATCATATCTAGATAAATATCACATTTTGAGGATAATATGAATTTTTTTCTTTATTAATTTATTAATGTGTAATGAAATTGTATAACTGTTATATTTATATTCAATATGTTCATAGAATTATATAATATTTACTAAAGTAAAACTTGTTTTGATGGAATTAAGTAATTCATGAAATGTTCTAACTACCGTGTGGTGGTCCACTAACCATGCCATAGATTTGAGATTCATGTGGGTGGATTGAAATCTACATAAAAAATAAAGTAAATTATAGTTGATAATCCATTATAATTTATTATTGATAAAATAGATTATAAAGAAGACTAGGAAATTTCCACGTTTTTGACAATGATTCTTAAAGATTAGGATTCATGTTCACTATTTTCTGTGAGGGTAAAATATATAAACAAAATAAATAAGGACATTTAGAATAAAGATTATTGGATCCAAGATGGCTTGGATGAAAACATATTTAGGGTTATTTCTCATAAAAAATATAATATAGATACTTTATGAGTAATAGAGGCCAGTCCATGGGGAGTACATGGATACATTTATAAATAATAGGGATGAAACAATAATTATTTCAAAGCATGTGTAATAGATAAGAGGTGGGTAGCAGCCTGATCATTCACATGGAGGATGTATCCGTTACTAATGATATCAAGGTGTGGTAGGTCTAGATATGGACCATTTTGAATATTTATTTTGATATTTTTACCCATGTATAGAATATGTTTATCTTTGGATCCATGCATACATCTATATTTCTATCTCATTAATGGATAGTGAACATAATAACATTTTCCAAAAAAATCATTACCTAAGAGAGGCTAATATGGGAAGCTATGAGTTATGTCAACCATAAAATCTCTCAATTCCATGATGGCTTCTCAAGATATTTCAGCATGGATTATTATGACCTCATTAAGGTTGATCTCTTAGAGTTTATTTAAGACACCTTCAAATGTGTAGGCATCTATCAGATATCTTGTACTACCACCTGGGTGCTCATTCCAAAAGAGAAAGTACCATTATCCTGGATATAGTATAGACCCGTTATCATCTAAACCATACCTTAAAAATTCCTTCCAAATTCCATCGACATGATACTCTTAGTAAAAAATTACATTTTGGTATCTAATAATTACCATATATTCAAAAAGGGATATTATTTAGTGTTTAATGGGCATATCACATGAAATTATGTAAAAACATTAACCAGAAGATGTTGGGTTCCAACATGCCCATCAATTATGACGTGCAAAAATAATATGATAGGATGGGGTAGAAGTTTATTCTAAATGTGTTGACATTAAGGGTATTATCTATTTGGTTGATTGATATATTCATTAGATTAAATAGTTTCGCCTATATCATTATTACCTCCAATGGCCCGAAGGCCTTCATTTTTTAAATATTTTTGATAATCCACCTTTCTAGGGGTGAGGTGGAACCCTTACAAGGCCCATAGGTGTAGGTATTACATGGCATATAGGACTCAGAAAAATTCAGTTCCCGTAGGCCTCAAACATTACATACAACCTAGACTAACTACTTGGATCTTCTCCTCCCTAGCATCTTCATCGTGAAATCAGCTCTCCACCTTTGCATGGCTATTTGGCTAGGCTTTCCCATGCATGCATAGGCTTGTCCCGATGGGAGGTGCCATACCCTTTCATTCGTAAAATTTGTTTTGCTTCTACACTGGTGAAAGCTCCTTTCTCATCCTCTTTCTGAAGATTGTTCCTTGTAGGCTGTCTGGTTTGTATCTTTACTTAAGGTGGCCCGAAAGCCTTGAGGTGGCCCGAAGGCCTTACTGACCTGAAGGCTTGGGTGGCCTGAAGGCCTTAAAGGACTCTAGGACCAAATCAGTGGCCCGAAGGCCCAAACTAGGGAATATTCTCGGCTACTATAGTGCCAAACAGTGCCTGCTATAGTTCCCTCCACAGTACCTACTACAGTACTGCACAGTACCTGCTTGAGTACTACACAGTTCCTACTACAGTACCTGTTATAGTACCTGCAACAGTATGTTTATATTAGATCAGTATTCCCTTAGTGGATATCAATCATGATATTTCAAAAATAAAATAACTCTTACCATTTGATAATGGAACACAGTAGTTGGATATCGATTCTCCTCTTTGTGGATGATATTGTCTTTTTTATAATGGAAGTAAAATAACCATCCAATTCTTGAAAAATTTCATGGGTGAATAATTATTTTAGAGTGGACTACAAAATAACTATTACAATATTAGTATTTTCATTTTAAAATCCCATTTTTAGGGGCATGCTAAAATGTTTCAGAGAATCCTAGGAATTAACAGGAGGTAAGGAATACTTGGGAGACCTCATATGTTCTCATCAGTTTCACATATAGTATTTAAAGTTGGTTATTTACATAATTTCTAAAAATATTATCAATTGGAATAGTTTATTCCTCATATTTTGAGGTAGAATACCACTTTTTAAATTAGTTATCAAATCCATTCCCATGATTTGTTTTTTAGTATCAAAGGTATAGTTAGGAGAGATTTAATATCTCATGTATTACATTATCTAGGATTATCACTCTGATGGGATATTGCACTAGGAATCGGGATTTATAATGGATAATGAGGACAATAAAGGAGGTATTTTCCTAACAAGAATATATGAAATGATGCATTTTTTGTATTCTAAGATGGAAATAAAGGTTATTAAAGGCTAATACCTTTGGTAGAAGTAAATTTTGGGAAGACATGAGAAGTAATTGAGCTATAAAAGTTGGAGAGTCTCTGTTATATGGACAACACTCCAAGGTATTCCCATACACATTATATCCATTTGTTCTAGATTTTTGGTCATATTGAGATAAATTTATAGAACTATAACTAGGTTTGAGTCACTCTTAGTTTCATGGGCTTCCCACATTAGATAATGAAATTGGAAGGGCCAAAAAATATTCATTTTTTATTCATGATGTCTTGAAACATGGTCAACATCATAATTTTTATTTTATCAATATGATATATGGCTAGGAATCTTGAATTTTTGTGGATACCTCATTTGTGATCTTCTATGAAAAGGTGCATCACTACATTCTATATACATGATAGGAGGAAGATTGATGGGGTGATCATTTATTGTGAAAGGACATTCCTACGATCTATTACTTATTAGTATGGTGAATATGAAATCATGAAATATCTCTGGATGAGGAGTTCAAGCATAATGAGATTGTGCTCACATATGGGTTCCACTTTTGTAATAATCCTTTTAAGGAATCATTCTATCATCTATTATTTGATGATGATTTTGTTGTTATAGTGTGGAAACCTTTTAGTGAGTCCACTAGGGTTCTAGATTTGGACTTTAATAAGACTATTATAGGTTATCATGTTAGGAGTATACTATTAATTAAATTGGGATGAGAGGAAGATTCCCATTATAATGGATCCCTCAGTACTAGGCTGGCTCTTGTAGTAAAAAACATTAGTTTGGTGGTAGATCTAGATATTATTCAAAAAAAAGTTAATGGGTGATCCTTATTCAATAATGATAATTTAATGTAGAGGTTCCTATCCATCCATTAAAACAAATATTCCTTTGGGATACTGGATTTGTTCGTGACCTCCTTCATATGGTTTTAATATCCACGTTGATGAGGCATGCATCCTTCATGTCATGTTGGGTGACGGAATGAGTATTTTTTTTATCCAACTGAATATTTTGTCATCGATTTAATTCATTTATATGTGAATAATGACTCTCTCCCCACAAAGGATTTTACCAAGGTAAATGGTCATGAGCTCTTTAGATTTAATAATAATGACTGGGCCTCGGTTAAAACAAAATATTTTGTTGTATTTAACTTCTTCTAATATTATGTTACTAAACATAGGTCTATTTCATTCTAGATTAACTAATGTAGGTCCCTATTAAATTACCTTAGGAAAGTATTTCATAGTTATTGAGATGGTAAAAATAGAAACTATTTTTTACATAGATGGATAATCAAGATAGTATCTTCATATAAATAGAAAGAATGCATTCCCTTCCCTCAAATGTTTTTGATATTGTATGAGGATATTTCCTTATGTTACATCACATTAGATCCCATTTATCCATAGATCCTTTTTCTCTTTCAAAAAATTCATATGTTTTTTGTGATAAACCTCATTATTATCCCATTGATCTCATTTCATTTTTGAGAAAAAGGATATTGTATGGTGATTATAGTTATTAAATATTCATTTATAAAAACAATTACATGGTCAGTAAGAAACCATATTTTGATTCTATTAATTTATATAATTTATTAAAAGATATTTCTTTAAAAATTCATTAATGATCTTGATTTCAACCATGGTTTTCTCAACCTTGGCAGAAAAATTAAGGCCATGTCATAGTTCCAGCCAACAAGCCTTTGTTTTCTCTACTTGGATTAGAAATAGAGATTCACTTAAAAACAAAAAGAGATATTCAGGGAATATTTTTATAGATTGTTGAAAAAAGGGTTAAAATTTGTGAGAAAATTGTTTACACATATTTAGTTGATAAATGTTAAATTATGTAGAATTAAAAATATCAAAATTTCTTATGTTCAACTTTTAACTTTATTTGATTTGTTTAGTCTATATTATAACTATTGTAACATAGTATATTTTTATCCTGAGGCATCATATATATTTATTATTATTACAAAAATCCATCATATTCTATTTATCAATAATTGGACTAAGGCAATGTGATATAGGATACCTCCCACCAGTCCCCAAATAATTGTCACTAGAAAAGAGTTGTTGGGACTTCTAGAAAACCCACATATTTATATTTTATAATTTCTAAATTTAAAATAACTCATTATTATATATATTTTTCTGAATGTATCACACACTAATAGATAATGGTAAAAACAATATTGTAGGATATTTATTTTTATGAAGATTGAATCACCAGAAGTAGTGCACTTCATTCCTTCCATAGTCTTATTGGTCGGTATCCCAGAATGAGTTTTTTCCTATGATATTGAGTTATTATTTTATATATTAATTAATTTTAATTTGTATAAATTATCATGGAGAGTATATATTTAGTCAAAAATAATGATATCAAAATTCATGATAGAATTTGACATCATTTATTCAAATATAAGGTGAATACATACATTATATAAATGTGATTGGACATGCATAAATTATTTTTGAAATGATTTAATCAACTAAAATATGGAGTGGATTATATTTGGTTGGACTAAAAGAGTGTTTAATTGGAGGTAATGGATTGTAATATCATTATATGATCAATATATAATAATTAAACAACAGAGGTGATGGGTTTTAAAATTCGATCCATAAGCCATGACGTTTTGAAGCATTGGGTCTTCTTTTTTGGGTCATGTTATGCCAATTTTTTGGTTTTCTAGTTCCTATGCCCCACATTTTGGTTTTCGTGTTTTTATTTTCTTTTAATTAAAAAATTCTAGGGTCGATTATACTCGGTACCTGAACCCTCTTGGCCATAGTAGAAATATTTGATACAAATTTTTTTCTTCATAAGAATCATGATGTGGATGAGTTTTAAATTTTAAAACTCAATAATTAATTATTTTCTTATGATATCAAAAGAACTATACATTCATGAAGAAAGAATGTTAAAAAATAGATACGAGTTTTATAGAATTTTGTATGTAGAATATCGATGAAAAAAATAAAGTGTCATGATGAAGAATATATGTTCTGTAAGAAATATGTGAATTTTAATTTGTTTATATAATTTCTCTTCAAATTATTTCACAAATGAAAAAAATATTGTGTAGGGTAATCTTTTTATTTAATGGTTCAATTATTAGAATTTTGCCCAAATTGTAGTCAATTATCAAGAGATGAATCGTGATGGGGATGTGGATGATAAAAAAAGACAATATAAAATTTAAAATACGGTGGCTATAAATCATATGGGATAAATTTATTTAAAATGAAATGAATATAAATTTCAAAATAAAATCAGTTCAATATATAAACATGATTTGTTTTTTATGGAGAATATGTATAGGAATATAAAAAAAATGGTTAAATTTATTCATTATTTTAGGGAATAATCTAAAAATGATATTTAATTTTCCATTGAATAACAAGATAATTAATAAGATAGAAAATAATAAGGAATTGAGATATAATATCTCAAAAAATGGAGTTCTTGGTTTGTATTAAACTTATTGAAAATCTTGTGAAGTGAGACGTCTTATTTAAGAAATTGACTAATTTTTCATATGTAGAAATCTATTTTGAGGAAGGAGTTGAATTATAGATAATTATTGAAAACCCCCATGTCATTATTAAAAAAATAAATAATATTATTATTTATACTATAAATAATTTATTTTCAATTTTAGATAATTTCCACACACTAGATGTGATTTTACAAGAAGATGAAATTCAACAAAAAAAATTCATTTTTCCTTAATGAACATAGTAAAATAAATGGAATGATATTGAAAGTCACCTATAATTATTCTCAATGTCATTAAAAAACAAAATTATTTTCATAACATGTATAAAGAACATAATGTTTGAATAAAAGGAAGTAAACATGGTGGTAGAGATAATATGAAGGTAATGGAAAAAATATATTTACCTTAAAAAGATTATTCACACATTGAAATATCATGTTTGTAAACTAAAAATTTAAAAAACATTATAAAATATAATATGAAGGTGTTGTAGGGTCTTCCTGAGGGAAAATCCATTGAGATAATTGGAGTTTGTGTATGAATAAAATAATTGAGAAATATCAATTAATTAAAAAACTAATGAAATATAATCATGATGAAAATGAAAAATTCAATTTCTAACCTATGTGTAAATTCATATTTGATTGTTTAATATGACATTATGGTGTGTATGGGACGAATGAATAGATTTTTTTTGGAATACATATATTTATATCAATCAATGGGTGGTTAAATCTTGATAGTGATAAAGTTTATAATTTATAGAAATAAATAATCTCAGTACCCCATAGAATAAGTAAAATTAAAACATCATTTCCATTTAGTTGAGGAACATCTTTTAAGTATGAAAATCAATGAAAATACCAAATGTATGCAATTATAATTCTACTTGATTAGCTGGGGTAAAATGATAACTCTGAATCTTGTTATAAATAATGTAATTTTAATGAAAATATTTTTGTGGTTGGGGTTTATTATAAAGAATCAATGATTGAGAATCCATAGATTTTTTATAGTGATTTCCCATAACATATAAACTATAATATAAATATATCTAATGAAAATAAATAATATGATATAGGTACTTTTGTCATTCTGTATGATTTCACCTTAAATATCACAATCAATAATCAGTGGGAGGAAGATAACATTAAATAAGGGGCTCTGTACTGATGAGTTGGGATATAATTTTATAAACATGTCACATATATGTGATAGTGGGAGTGTATTAACATTTCAAAATAATGGTTATGTCATTGGAATAATGGAGGATGTAATAATTTCTATAAAAGGGAAGTGAAAATGTGAAAATGTTTTCCAAATCATTAATAAGTAAAATTATTATATCCTAAATATGAATTATATGACTAAATATTAGAAATGGATAAATAGAAATGTTTTCCAAAAATTTATACTACTAAGGCATTTTGTATATTTCTGAAATTTTTGTATTTTAAATAAAAAATAAATAAATTGATTTTATAATAATTGTAATATGGATAAAAAATGTCACAAACCAATTGTGATAAAGAAATAAAGACCCCTAAAACTCATTCCCTCTTATTTATGTGTCATGATGAGTTTAAAATATACTCTCGTTGATAAATATTTCATTAATTTTTTTTATATTTTAAAAGTCAATTTTCTATTTTTCAATCATATCAGGACAATTATATTTACTTGAGTAGTTTAAAATTTATTGTCACTATTTTTAGAAATAACTATTATATGTTTTGAAAATATTTCAATCCAAAAATCGATATAAGTACACAAAAAATTTTATTGATTCATATCATGAGAAAAATTAAATAGGGAATGAATTTATCTATGTATAAAAAATATTAGTTGAGCAGAAAATAATTTTTTAATAAGGGAAGAACTGTATTTTCATAGTATGCAAAGTCAATGTAATTTGAGATTTATTCTACAAGATCTATCTACATCCAAAATCATTCTTTATATTGTGGCATTAATTTTCAGTAATTATGAGTTATGGTTGATAAATAAAATAAATTTAGAGAAATTAAGAGTGTTTAATAGATCATCTAACATCATGATCAAATGAAATCATTTGGATATAGTTTTTATAAGTGTTAAATATTATTATTTTTAACATAATACATTGTATGGTCTTGAAAAATCCCCAAAGAGGAATGGGAATTCCACTTAATTTGAGAAAGGATTGTACACAATTTCACTCAAAGAATTGGATGAAAATGTGGAGACTACTCAAGATTGGAGAAGGACCAACTGGTCCGCCTACCGGTCCAACATAGATGGTACGCGGATAGTTCAACAAGCCACCCCCTCCACGAACCAGTGTCATTTGTGGAACAGAGGCGGGAACCCTCCACGGGCATGAAGCAAGACATGCGCAAGGTCGGACCGCCATCACGAACCGCCCCATCAATGAGACACGCCAACTGGACCAAACAGCGAATGCAATCATTCTCAAAACAGAGGCGGAGCCCTGCACGACCGTGAAGCACCCCAAGAACCGATTTGGTTTGCGAGTGAGGTGCATTTAATGCCCACTGTGAGTTGCGGATTGACTGAGTCATCAGTAAACTGGGTTTTCGGTAATGGGCCTCTGCAAAAGGTGTCGTATGACCACATATACATCCCTTTCCCCCCTCTATAAAAGGACATTGAGGGGGAGAAGAAAGGGAATGATCAGATTTGGGTGGAAGGATTCTGGAGGAAGGAGCTTAGGATTTTGCAAACAACGAAGTTCCAATTCTTGAACTAGAACAGGTATGAAACTGAAAAAAAAATTAATAAGGAACCAAAAAACACATAACAAATTGGTGAACCGCGAACATAAAATAACAAAAAAAAAGACTGTGATCCAGGGCCCCTCCGCGGATGTACTCCCCGCGGACCATGGAGTCAATGCCCCTTTTTCAATCTGACGCACCGCGTAAAACCCCCCCTACGTGGCTGAAGCCCTGATAGATGAACCCTCGACTAGCGTCGCCCCAAGCTGCCGCTGCTCACGTGGACTCCCCCACGTACCAACCAGGTACGCGGGCCGAACCCAAAGCCACATACCATCCTGGTATGTAGGATTCCTATTATTCTGCATACCCTCCTGGTATAGGGATGGCCTTTCCAGCCATGTAGCACCCTCATATGTAAAGGGAACCACTCCTCATACACCCATATGGTCCACCAACACATTTGGTGTTCCCATTACCCGAGCCAGATAAAATCCTTCCACCCAATCCTAATCCTTCGTAATCCCTTCATTGGCCTATTCATCGGCCCCAAGACAAGGCCTCTACTGAAGCCACCGGACCCATATGATGCAACTTTCAGGTGCATCAGCACACCGCTTTGAGTTCACATACCCATGGTAGGTGAGGGAAAATGGGTTTCTCCATCCCTTGAGTGGGTTCCCGAAACATTCATGGGTTCACATACCCATGGTAGTACGGGGTCCATGCTCGAGAGTCTCATTTCTGCCTCTCCACTCGCAACGATTGAGGGACCCCGCTCAAGTTTCCTTTTGACGAGTGCTAGTAGTATGCCCTTCTCCCCTCTCATGAGAGTGGATGGGCATCCCTCCTGGTGTAAGCCCCACATTATCCTCACCAGAAGATGATGACCCTTCCCTTCTCATCACGAAAGGTTCATTGATTTTCTGTGTGACTTCTACCTTCCTCCAACATCAGGGAGAAGGAGAGTCCAGTAGTCCCGACCTTCTCCTCTGCTCGTCATCTTCCTCCCCTTCCCATGGTAGGAAGAATGTGTGAGGCCTGCCAAGTCTGTTGCATTCTCTTGTTTCTCACACTGAGCATGACTCATGTGGGCTTAGAGATTTTTGATGGTCACAGCATCCGCACGATGGCGGTGGTCGAACGAACTACATGGGTTTTGATCCCGGTTTCCTAAGTAGGGTACATATGAAGCCACCCTGAGGTTCAATCTCAATCCGGTCCACTAACCATGTTTAAGTACAAATCATGCCCCTCCGAATGAACTACGTGGGTTTTGATCCCTGTCTCCTAAGAAGAGTACGGAGGATGCCTCCTCGAGGTTCAATCCCAATAACAGGAAACTCTCACGTGTAAGCCCTAATCTTGAACGAACTAAATGAGTTTTCATACCTATCTCCAAATAAGGGTATGTAGGATGTCTCTTCAAGGTTAAATCCCAATAACAGGAAACTCTAACGTGTAAGCCATAATATCAAACAAACTACGTGGGTTTTGATCCCTGCCTCCTAAGCAGGGTACCTAGGACTCCTCCTCGAGGTTCAATCCCAATAACAGGAAACTCTCGCGTGTGAGACCTAATCTCAAACGAACTACCTGGGTTTTGAAACCTGGATCCTAAGCAGGGTACGTAGGACGCCTCCTTGAGGTTCAATCCCAATAACAGGAAACTCTCATGTGTAAACCCTAATCTCGACCAAACTACACGGATTCTGATTCCCCTCACGAGGATACATAGGAATCATGTATCACGAGTTTGATCCAAATGATCAAGTCGTTATATGTCCCCACCGAATGATAATGATCTCCAGAGTGCCTAGTTATGGGGATTCAAACCAGTGTCGTCTCAATGATTCCAAACTCCTCGGAGTCATTAATCCAATGAGGGATGGTAAACCTAAGGCCTAAAAGATTCTGAATCCCTGCGTTTTGCTGACCATTTCCAACCAGGTGTAATTCGTGGATACTATGCCTGGGTATAAACCAAAGATTCACGAACATATGAATACATATTAAATCTATAATAGAGTCCCAGAACAAGAAATAATTCCCCTGAAAAGGGTGTGATGACCCCAAAATCACATCCTCTCGAACAATGTGAGTTCTTAAGCATCGTTGGCCAAATCGCCCAGTGAACACCTGCATTTGGAAAGAAGGTCCACATACCATTGGATACGGAACTGTTGGGCGTTTCGAAATGAAGACCGATATACCTGACCTGAGTGATTTAGCCGAGATTATCCCTCAGTGAGATTGACCGTCGGGCGCATCGGTCCCCACCACCTGAGACGGATCAAAACAAAAATGGTGAACCTGATATGAATCTTTAACCAAGAATGATGAATTTAACCTAATCCCACTCTGTTCCCCCTTATAATCACAAGGAGGGACAAAAAAGGTCATTAATTATTCATGGGATCATGAGATGCTGCTTTGACAAGTTTTCTATTTTTATTTATTAAAATATTTTACAGCTACCAATAAAAACTCCCTTAGATCCAATGGCATCACAGAGGAACTCACAGACGCGTACATCGAATAATGCAATGATCGGACATCCTCACCAATGAAAGACCCTATCACCTACTCAAAATCATCAACGATGGGTCTTGGATGCATTGATCTTAGAGTACCACTTGAACGGTACTCTCCCGATGGTAGAGTCGGACATGCACACCCTCGAATCCGCCAATACCCGTCGATCGCCTACTCAATAGCGGCCGCAAAAGCAGATCCAGACGGCTCTAGTTGCCATCTCAAACCGTTTCGGATGTCTATACCCAGACCGAGACAATGCGTAACACCCTTATCTTAGAGAGGCGGATGAGGTCGAAACTGAGGACTTCATCCCCACTAAACGAGGGTTCCTCTCCAAGGCCCCCACCAGAAGATATTGTCGCGGTTACGCCACGACTCAATATCCTCATGCTAAGAAGGATGTCACACTGAGGATCCAGGACCACGCTCCTCGAGCTCTGGCCCCTCATACCGCTCGATGAAGGCGGAAAACGTACAAACAGGGACCAGTCATCACCCTTGTCCCAAAGGATGAGCTCCGCATCCTAGTCACAGAGATGTATTGAGAGCTGGCACATACACTTGTCTGCTCCTCCAAAGCCCTCCATCCAGACATGGCAGCATCATCCGAGCAGGCGTGCATCCCCGCCAAGCTCTATCAAGCCCGTCACTCACACAGGATGACACCTACCCGACAGACACCTCTCCCTGCCCAAGGTCATAAATCCCACCAACCAGACGTGGTGGAAACCCAGTGCCTACAGGACCAGCTCGTAGCAGATTCTCCTGACGCCTACCATCCCGATGTGGTGGCGATCAACAAAGTCTTCCATTTAGATGTGGTGGCAATTAATAGGGGGGCACGTTTTCCTACCAACAAAGGACACCGATTCGATATGGTGGGGAACCAATATATACAGGTCCATCTCCCTGTGGATGCAAGTAAAGTCCGCCATCCTGATGTGGCAGCAAACGGAGAGATTAACCGACATATCCCAGCACAGGGGCATACTTGTTCAACTGCCCCGACACAAGAGAATTGTCAGTACCCACTGACCACCAGAGGACCAGAGTAGGATATTCCTACTCTGATACCATAATGGGCCTTCATTCCCGTTCTAGCCAAATATGTCTCTCTGCATATCCTGGAAATGATGGAGGAGAAGGTATCGATCCCAGATCATATCTTGCAGACTTTTCAGAATGTAATTGCATCAGTGGAAACAACAAGGACTCGATCCTATGAGCTCATCTCCCCAATTGAGGTGACTCGTCTAAGAGATGAGATAGCCACCTCAGAGCATATCTGCATCCCTTCTTCTACCCAATAGGGTCATCAGCCATATTCTGAGATACAAGGGCAATTAGATTGAGTAGCTTCACTCGTTTGAAAAGGGGGACACCCGTCCATCACGGTGGATGCTTTAGAGCAGGCATATATCCTTGCTAAAAGTCAAGATGATTTTCGGCATATCCCGGCAGTATCACGGGACCCAATTAGAAAGGTTCCCAAAGGTAAAGTTCGTTATCAACAGCAGACGGTCCCCGCTGAATGCAAGAAAGTTCCCTGAACGCACTGAAGGTTGCTAGAAAATAAAGAGAGGGTTCATGACTCTGCTCTGCTAGAAGCTAGGGTTCCCAATTCCGCTAAGCACATATTAAAGTCTTGGAACCCTGCCCACCCATTACCATATTATGGGAGTGTAAGTAGCAGTTGCGAAGTACTCCCCGAAATATCACTACCAGCAGCTCTGAAGGTCCTCCCCAGAGCACCCGCTGGGGTCTCCCCCACAGGCATATAATGATCGATCACGAGATATTCTCTCTTGATGCGGGTCATGGAAGCCCTCCGCGTGACCCAAAAATCATGCAGCAAGAAGGCCCTCCACTTATTGCGGTCCACCCAGAAGGTCCTCCACGGGGTATACACTATGAACACTCTCCATGAAGTGGTACCACAGATTATGATAGTAGCCCTCAATATTATAGTCGCAACTGCAGAGGCCCTCCTCATAGTGACATCTCATCATGACAAGAAGGCCCTCCCCTTGTCGTGGCCTACCCTGAAGGTCCTCCCAATGGGTTACATGGCAACGACACTCCGTGCAGCCAGGCATCAGATCACAATGGTAGCCCTCACCACTCTGATATTAAAGGTCCTCCCCATAGAGATTTCAAGAAATGATAAGGCCCTCCCCTCGCTGCGTTACATTCTTGAAGGCCCTCCTCAGGGTGTACCCCACAGACATTATTCATGCGGCAGCTGTGATGGAAGTCCTCACCACCACGGTTGCAATTGTGAAGGTCCTCCCCACAATGGCCCCAAGAAATAAGAAGGTCCTCCCCTTGTCGTAGTGTGTCTTGAAGGTCCTCCCTAGGATACACATCAAACATCAAACCATGATGGCAGTTATTGTGAAAGTCCTCCCTGCAGTGACATATCATATTGATAAGAAGGTCCTCCCCCTGTCGAATCAAGCATAGAAAATCCCTCATATGTCGAGGCACTCAAAAGGATAGGATCAAGCATATTATATTCCCAGCTAGTCTCCAATGACACCCTTCTTCAATCAGAAGATGGTCTGGGGCCACGTTCATCTTCTGAACCACCTCAGAATCGCCCACATGATAGTTCCATAACTACCGGCCCCACCACCTTCGACCACACTATCGATGAGTGTCTTAGTTGGGCCGACTAGGTAGAGGAATAACTAGAGGAGGAGTATACTGACATGTTTCACCTGAGGAAACGAATGGCTAGAGATTATTTACCAGTTATGTTCTGGCCCACGACCACCTCTCAATTCGACATACCCAGAAAGTTTCCAGAAGAATTTGTGCACGACATCCGCTCCAATATATGGACAACCCTGCGCCAGCTGAAATGAAGCATCCTACCCTACGATGGGTATGTATACCATGTCAAGAAAACAAGAGACCTCATGCATCACATCGACCTGGAATCTCTTCCTTCAGCCCCGCAACCGCGACCTGAGAGGAGTAAATGAAACCTTGAGTTAGCCTGCCTCCATTCACTACACCAGTTGTGTTTCCCCATTGGTGACGCTCTGACAGGAGTCCATATCAGAGTATGGGGAGAACATTGAGCTCTACATTTCACTCTGCTCCCCACCCAGAAGAACCCTTTCGGCATAATGTCTTGCAACGTCATCACTTCAAGATTGAAATCGAGTGGGGTCCCTATTCAGGAAAGGAGACAAACCCAACAGAGACAGGCCTTGAGTAAGTCCCAAAAGCGCCAGGCCAGATGAGAACAAGCCATTCACGAACTCCTGAATCAGGCCACAAAAAGAATACAAGAGGCCTCTCGCCTGAGAGAGGCGAATCAGCAGTCATTTCTTTCCTCCCCATAGGGGATTGATTCACAGGTGAACTCGGCATCAGATCTGGTTCACCGCTGAATGGGGGCATACAAGATCAGGCTGGTAGTTATAGCAGCAGCCACTACTGCAATCCAGGTTCAACCCCGGCCTGCAAGGCTGGGGGCATTTTTAACAACAAATGCCCCCATAAGACCAATAAAAATAAGAAGAGACTCAACGTACAGGGAACAGAGCCAACCCCAACCCTCAAGGTTGGGGGCATTTTTACCATCTCAACAACAACCTCCCCTATGAGTATCGGTATTCTCTCGTCTAGGGAGGACAGTCAGAAGAGGAGGTTTCTACCCTATCCCATCCTTTGAATCATCACCCCCTTCAAAATGGAGGCCTACCATAAGGTAATATCAAAGAACTCTCCATGACACACTTCATCAAGGAGTCCGGAATAAATCCCAGGACAGGAAGGGGAAGGACAGTACAAGGCGTGGGAGATCATCATCCTATTTGGAAGATGACATATCCTGCACCCCGCGATATACATCATTAAATTCCATAGAGGCTAACCCTATGGGTGACACCAGAGATGATGAAAATATGGATGGATCGGGAGATGATGGTTTCGGTCAGGCTGTGATTCACAATGAACCACCAGGTGTGCACACTCGGAACACGAGAGCCGCCCTAAATATGGTCGCCCCTCTAGTTAACTCTCCTCTGCTTACTCTATGAGCTTACAACAAGGATAATAATAAAGGACTGGTTACCAATAACGCACCTCCTACTCTCAATAAAAAATGAGTCACTTGTGCTCGAAGGGAGATTCTCTCGATAGGAAGAGGAAATGAAAGAATTGAGGCGGCTTAATGTCGAGCTACTCCAGAGGAATCATCTTATTGAACGTGATTCCCCAGAATATCCACACATTGCACTCCTAGAAAGTGCACCTCAAAGACCAATGTTTTCCCCAAAAAATGAAGCACAGTCAGGGCCCCCACCCAATGAGGCGCCCGGTGTGTCCAACTACCTGACCATGGATTCTGGTGAATACCAAGACTTCCCTCCACTCAGGAAGTAACCGGAGCGAGTATGTCTGAACCCTCTGAAGGTGTCACAAACGTCATATGCACCCTTGGTGTTGGCCGAGCTGGATCCTCAAGAAATGCTTCAGGAAACACCTGCCCAAGACCGGGCCAAATAGGATATAAAACAGGGTCTCGCCAGCACCATCGAGGCACTAAAATCTTAATTGGAAGAAATGGAAGGTCGATGCTCTCCAATACAGGCAGATTGAAAGCCCTACCCAGATTGGGTGAGTAACATGCCTCCTTCAGCCAATTTTGGGAGCCCTGTATTCCCTATTTTCAATGGATCAGGCGATTTGGAACATCAATTGATGCACTACGCATCTTATTGCAACCCTATGATGGGAACTCTGGAACAACAAGAAGCAGTGAAACTCAGATGCTTCGTGCAGACATTGAAAACATCTGCCTTCGTCTGGTATACGAACCTACCAGCTCAGTCAATAAAGAGCTAGAAAGACCTTCGACAACAGTTCCTATTCCACTTCATCTCAACACTGACTAAAACAACGGTCATTGACCTCGTGAATTGCAAACCGAGGGAGAACGAGAGGGTCTCGGATTTCATCACCAGATGGAAGGGTACGATCTACTCTTTGAATAGGTCAATGCCCCAAGATGATATGCTTGCAATATGCATTGATAACCTTCGATATGAGCTTCGAACACTTCTTATACCAGTGGAGTGCACCACTCGGTTCTCCAATCTATCTCCCATTGCCCATAAAATTGAACAATTCCTGCAGCGAACTAATCTGAAGTCCCGAATAGACTCACAGGCTCCTGTAAAGAGAGAAACCACAGCTGAAGCGTCCTCTGTCACGCTCAAGCCAGCCCCTGTTCCGGCTCCACCACTTAGGCATCAACCAAATCGCCAGGTTCCCCCTATGTATCAGCGGCCACCCCTGCCCAAGCGGGACGATCAGAGTGGATTAAACCAGAACTATTTCAAGGAACGAAGACACAAACTGTACTCATCTGAGAGGACCAAGTCCGCGGCTACTTTATCACTGCCATGAATTTCAATTTTCTCCACCTCACGGAGCCAAGGAATCCTGAAGAGGTCAGCCATGGTGATAGGCCAGATTACTTTCCCTACCACCAAATGTTGGGGAACAATATCCATAAATGTTTCGTCTTAAAAGACCTCCTGCAAAGGATGGTAGACTCCGGGCAGGTCGAGCTGGGACCACCCCTAGCACATGTGACATACATTTCTACCACCGACTCTGACAAAGGGGAGGGGTGTCTGGGAGTCATCGGAAAGAAGGGGCAGAAATTTGATGACTCAATGATTCAGAAAACTGTCATTCGAGCTCAACACATACTTCGAGCTCAACTATAGTAGCCGGTGTTGCCGCCAATAGCCCATAATGCCGCAGAACCGACAATATCAACCTCAAAACCCTCCATGAGCTATTCATCTAGGCTCAATCTAAAAGGGAGGAGACAAGAACAAGAGGAGCAGTCCGCAACAAGGCCTATGTTAGCCCCGACACTTTCAGATTTTGTGCCCTCAAACATGGCGCCACGGGCACCGACCCACCAAATGGCACCATCAGAGACAACTGACCAGGTTGATCTGTCACAGGATGAGGAACTAATCATTGGTTCCATCAACATAATCCATCTAATGGAATTGTTCCCTGATGAAGGATATGGTTATGAAACCGAGTTCCCAACAAAAGGGGATGGGAGGAGGAATCACAGAAGCAGTGGATACTTGGGGAGATGCAGTCGCAGCCGAAACCAACCCTATGGTTTTACCCCGGTCCAAACCGTTAGTATCGCGGAAACCTGTGGGATAACCCTTCAAAAGAATCAACATGAGAAAGAATATATATCCTCCTCCACAAGTATCCACTCTAGCCCCATCATTCTGCGGTACCCATCAGAGGAGAAACAAGTGTCTAGCTGCCTATTGCGCACAAATAGACCTGCCGGGCCGAGTCCCCAGAACGTGGGAACACTATCGACCTCCAACCCTGTGGTCGGTCCCTCTTCATCACATACTCCAGATCCCAAAGTTCCTTCTAAAACTTTTCCACCAATAGAGAAGCACTGGCCACTGGCGCAGAAGTACGATATCCTTAAGCAGCTGACGTCAGTACCAGCCAAACTGTCAGTCCTGGATGCCCTGAGATTGTCAGAAGATCTTAGGAAGGTGCTTATAGAAGCTTTGCTCAGCCCCTAGGAGTTTCAAGTCGAGGTAGCGGACACCAAGATTTACTGGACAGAGACTGGCCCAGCTGAATTCAATGCGTTGATTTCCTTCACCGATCAGGATGAAGACGCCATCATGAAAGGACAAATCAAACCATTATATGTGTCTGTTACATTAAATGATGTTGAGATCTGGAAATTCTTTATTGAAAACAGCTCTGGAGTTAACCTCCATCCCCTACGGACACTTCGTAAGTTGGGCTACAGTGAGGATGATCTAATACCCTCAGCCACAACTCTGTTGGTTTACAGAAAGAGTGAACAGAAGCCAATGGTAAAAATCAAGCTAAAAACCTGTTTTGGTGACCTTGGGGCCCACTCGGAAATCCTGGTGGTCTGGAAAAACACAGCATTCAATGCCCTGCTGGGAAGGCCATGGCTCCATAAGCACATGGCCATCCCTTCATCCTACCACCAGTGTATTATGTATTGTGTCAATGGAAAAAGTGGGAAATTGAACGCTGACAAGGCCCCTTTAGAGCTCTTCGAGTCACACTACATTGACGCCAGGTTTTATGAGCAAAAGAAGAAGAAGCCTTCTATCAATGGTATCGACTGGGTTCCCACTCCAAATGGTCTGTAAATGGTTCCTGATGACCCCCTCAGGCAGCTTGGCAGAGACTACGTACTGCCCATCATCCATGTTGTGAGAAGGAGTTCAAGACTGAACACACACTCAGTTGCCCCCATGACTTCAGCCATAAGTTCAGAGTGTGACAATGTTGAAATGACCCCGAACCCTAAATTTGGGGGTGAATTCTTGACCGAGGATTCCCAAAATGCCTCGCCTCTGGACTCTGAAGAGCCTGTGCCGAGAAATCTCCCCCAATCAGATCAAGAAGATGAGAATGTGGGGGAAGAAGAGGAGGAAGATCTTAGAGGTGCACCTCCCGCGTTTGAGGAAGGTATCTCCACCACTGTGGACGAGCTTAGGGAAATAAAACTGGGTACCGAGGAAGAACCGAGGCCCACTCTCATTAGTATAGCCATGTCGCCAGAGGAGCACGATGTATATACATCTTTCCTAAAGTAGCATCAAGATGTTTTTTCCTAGAATTACACGGAAATTCTAGGACTCAATCCCATAGTGGAGACTAACCACATAGGTCTGCTAGAAGACCACCGGGGCTATAAACAAGCTGCCAGAAGGATGCACCCCACAAATTCTACCAAAATAGAGGGTGAAGTCGATAAGATTATTAAATCAGGCTTCATTCAGGAGGTCTAATACCCAATATGTCTTGCCAACATTATCCCTGTCAAGAAAAATAATGGATAAATCCACATCTGCGTCGATTTAAGAGATCTCAATCGACATTGCCCAAAAGATGATTTACCGGTCCCGATCACCGAATTATTAATCGAGGGATGGACGGGTATGAGGCTCTCTCTTTCATGGATGGTTATTATGGGTATAATCAAATCTGGATGGCCCAATAAGATGAAGAAGCTACTGCCTTCAGGGCCCCTCAAGGACTATTCTATTATCATGTCATGCCCTTTGGTCTCAAGAACGTTGGCACCACATATCAACACGCCATGCATCATATATTTAAACCATTCCTGGGGAGATTTGTCAAATGCTACATGGATGACTTGGTGGTCATGTCCAGACAGTTCTCAGATCACCTTTCAGACCTTGAAACCGTCTTCAACAAACTTCAACAACATACCCTGAAGATGGACCCCATGAAATGCACCTTCGGGGTTACCTAAGGGAAATTCCTTGGTTTCTCCATATGCCATCAGGGCATCGAATTCGACCCTGAAAATACAAAGGATATCATTGTTTCACCACCTCCCCGCAATCTCACTGAGTTGAGAGGATTCTAAGGGAACCTGGACAACATTAGGCAGTTCATATCCAACCTGGTGGGTAAATTTTTTCCCTTCACCAGGTTAATGAAAAAGGGGGTTACATACCAATGGACAGATGATTTCCAAGAGGCATTCGACTGCCTAAAGAAGTACCTCTTGAGCCCACCGGTGCTCATGCCTCCCATTTGAAGGGAGACCCCGCATACTATATGTGACGGCCCTTGAATAGTCACTGGGGGCCTTCCTCGCACAAACAAATGATACCGACAGTGAAAATAGTCTCTATTACCTCAGCCAAACCATGATCGATGCTGAAACTCGATACTCAAACATCGAGAAGAGTTGTTTGGACTTGGTCTTCACAGTTCAAAAATTGTGACATTATCTACAGCATCATGAAGTCCATTTGTTCTCACATAGTAACCCGCTCAAGAAAATCCTCAGCTGCCCAATGCTGACCGGGCGCCTATCCCGATGGGCAGTCATCCTGCAACAGTTTGACATCTGATTCATGCCTTAGAAATCCATCAAAGGCTAGGAATTAGAATATTTTTTTGGAAATCACTCCTCGATAGGGACCACCGCAACGGACATCGAGCTACCTAATGAAGACATATTATTGGTTCAATTAGAGTTCCCAACATGGGAAATGTATTTTGACGGTGCATCCCGAAGCCAGACAGGGAAAAGGATGAAGGATCCCAAATTTAAAAAGGTGGGTTTGGGGATAATACTCATGTCCCCAGAAAATGCAGACTTTTCTTATTCCTTCTGCATGTCAGAAGGATGTATGAACAATGAGGCAGAGTATCAAGCCCTCATTGCGGGCCAAGAGCTCGCACTCTAGGAACAACTGCAGCACCTTGAAGTAAAAGGTGACTCGGAACTGGTCATCAAGCAAGTCAATGGTGACTATTCTATTAAAAATGAGGATCATATTTCCCCAGTTTGACCATGTATGAGGGTTAATGGACGAATTCTTCACATAACCAAAAATGACCTATATTCCCCGGTCTCATAATTCCCAGGACAATGCATTAGCTAATGCGGCCACAGCCCTAGCTGACCCAAAACAGGATGAAACAATTATCATTATTGCTCATCGTCGAATGGTGTTTCCATTTATTCAGACTAAGACGGATGAAATCTAAGAAGTTGGTCCTGTTTCTGAGCCATATGATCCTACCACCAGCTGGATTACCCCCATTGCAAACTACCTTCAAAGGGGAGAACTTCCATCAGACAGGGCTGAACGAGAGAAAATAGTGGTAAGGGCAATCAACTTTTTCCTATATGGCGGAACGATTTAGAAAAAGGTCCTCTACAAATAAAGCCATGACAGAGTCCTCCTCAAATGCATTGATGGAGAAGAAACCTCTGCTGTCATGACTGAAGTGCATGCCATAGTATGTAGAGCACATCAGTTGGGGTCTAAGATTTCCCATCAGGTTCGAAGGCTTCGGTACTATTGGCCCACCATTGTACGAGATTGTGAGAACTTTACCGAAAAATTACACTCCTGAAAAATTCATGCCAACTTCATTCACCAACCCCCATAGTTACTTCATCAAGCCAAGTACTCCTATCCATTTTCAATCTGGGGAATGGACGTCAGGGGACCATATCCACCCGCCACGACCAAAAAATTGAAGTATATCCTCATAGAAACTGACTTATTTTCCAAATGGGCAGAAGTTGTACCCCTCAAGGAAGTCAGGGAAATAAACATTGTCAGCTTTGTGAAATCCAATATCATCACTAGGTTTGGCATCCCTCATACCATACTGACGGATAACAGCACCAACTTCGGCTCTTCCGAATTGGAGAAACTATACCAAGACTACGGTATCAAGTCTAACTACTCATCCCGCTACCATGCAGCAGCCAATGGACATATATAGGCTCTCAACAAGACCCTGTCCAACATTCTCTAGAAAATGGTGGACAAAGACAATAAATCATGGCCGGAAAAACTCTTTCATGCATTTTCGGATTATCGAACCACAATCCCACTGCTACTTGGGCTACTTCGTAATCATTAGTATATGGAACAGAATCTGTCATGTCCATTGAGCTCCAATTTCCCTCGCTGCGTGTTGCCATTTTTGATCAGTTATCCAACAACGAGCAATCAGAAAAATGGATAGGTGAATTGGAATAGCTAGATGAGAAGCGGTTACAAACTTTCCACCATCTAGAAGTATATCAGAACTGGATCACACGATCCTTCAATAAAAAGGTTTTTCTTCAGTCTTTCATGGGAGGAGAATTTTTGTTGGTCCTCCAGACCCCAATGATACCCAGAAAGAAACCCCTGAAGTTGGATCCCAAGTGGGAGGTACCATATGTTATACACAAGGTCTACTCCAACGGAGAATATGCCCTGATCTCCATGGACAGGAAGTTCACTACCACTCCTAAAAATGCGAGATTTATGAAGAAATATTTCGCATAACTAAAAGCAGTTATCATCCGAGCCTCGGGATGTTAAATAGCCAAGCGCCTATCATCTGAGCTGCAGGATGATAAACTTCCAAGTACCCATTGGTCCAAACTCTATGACCCTAAACTAAGAGTATTTCATCCTCACCGCACAATGTTAAACTACACGGATTTCAGAGAACTATGTACGGCTTGATTCCTACCTTTGCAGGATATGTAGCATCACTAGGATTCTATATATTAGCCTATCCATCCCCAAATAAAGTTAAAAATTCTCTCTTCCCACATTCATGGACCAGCACTGCATGGGGTGTATCCCTTTTAAAGAACTACATGTGGCTTTCTTCTTTCCTTCGCAGGATACGTAGCGACACTTGGATCCCACATCCTGGCCCAGCCACCCCAAAAAATATTCCCTCTTCTCCCGTGTATGGTCCAACCCTACACTAGATGTACCTCTTTCAAAGAACTATGTGTGTCTTGATTCCTGCTCTCATAGGATACGTAGTGACACCCGTACCCCATGACTGGGTCCCACCACCACCTTCGTCACCACTTCTCTTAGCATTCCTATTCCCAGGTTACACAACCGGGACTTTCACCATTCCATGTTTCTCACAACGAGTATTACTCACATGAGATTAGGAATTATGGTTGGGTCCCTTTGCGTGAACACAAACTACATGGATTTCAGAGAACTACGTATGGCTTGATTACTGCCCTCAGAGGATACATAGTGATACCAGGGTCCCCCATCCTGCTCCAGCCACCCCCGAATGAAGATTAAAAATTCCCTTTTCCCCTGGGTGTGGACCAGACTTGCACAGGGTGTATTGTATTTAAAAGAACTACGTATGGCTTGATTTCTGCCCTCACATGATACGTAGTGATTCCATCATTCCATACCCTGGCCCATCCACCCCAAATGAAGCTAAAAATACCCATTTTCCCCCATGCAAGGACCAGATCAGTGTGGGGTATATTCCTCGTCTTTACCACATGATGTTAAAACTGCAAAGATAAGAAAGAAAAAAATATATTTCCCCTTTCCCTTGTACGGACCAGATCTGCACGGGGTGTATTCCCAAAAAGAACTACATGTTTCTTGATTCCTACCCTCGCAGGATACGTAGCGACGCCGGGATCGTATCTCATAGTCCAGTTGCTGATAAAAGAAAACAGAGGCATATATACCACTTGTCCTTACCGCATGATGTTAAACTGCACGGTATCCTCTTTTCACGTCGGTTCATCTTCATCCTCACAAAACGACATTAAAACTGCATGGACTTCATCCTCACCGCATGATGTTAAAATGCACGGACATCATCATGGCCCATCCAAGATATACGGAGAAATGGGATGGGAATAATCCTTAGGCATTTGGATGCATCCTCTCAGTACATCAGACTCCGTGACCCAGATAATTGCGGATCTCCATAATCATCCCTGGACATAAGAAGTGGAAATTCATCGACCTGTGGACACCTTTATATGACTATTCATACCATGCCCTTAGCGGATCTTCATATTGATAGCCCATGGCCCATCTACCAAAGGCAAGATTTACTTAGATGATACTCTTCCTATCTTTGTACGCTTACTGGCCTCAGAGCCCCCATATCAAATCTCCCGATCCAAAAATTTATGGAGCAATGGTTTACAAGTTTGTTCCCCTCTCACATCCAAACATTTCCAAGGTATCCCTAACTGGTTATCCTATGTATCCGCTCATGGTTAACATAACGATATGCATCTACGAACAACAAGCCAAGGTTGGGCTACATTTACTCAATGGGAAATTGTGGTGAAGATTTTTCTTGTACACTCGGACACCACTATCCCCATATGTCGAACTCTGTGCTATGAGAAATCTCGGATTTTTATAATCATCAAAAACCATCGGAAGTGGAACGTTATCGACCCGTGGACACCATTGTATGACTATGCATACAATGCCCTCAGCGGCTCTGCATATTGATATCCCCTAGCCTGTCTACCAAAGGAAAGATTTCCTCATGCGATACTCTTCCTAGCTCTGTATGCTTACCATCCTCAGAGTCCCCATACAATATCTCCTGATCCGGGAAACCCCATAGTTACAGTTTACACCCTCATTCCCTCACACTTGTTCAGAGTGTACAAGAGCATCCTAACTCAATTTCCCTCCAGGTGATTGTAGCAATAGTCACCCAATGGTCCGAACTCAATGATCGTTAAACTAAGATTACTTCATCCTTGCTGCATGACATTAAACTGCATGGAGTAAAGTTACATCCTTGTGCAGGATAAATCATCACAGGGAACTCCCCAAGCTTTAACAACAACCTGGGAAAAACATCCCAGATATGTAAAGATATTTCCTTACCAAATGACAGAATTCGTGGCCCAGACAATCGTGGATCTTCATAATCATTCATGGCCATTATATGTGGAAAATCATCAACCCGTGGACACCTTTTCATGACTTTTATTACCATTCCCTCAGCGGCTCTGCATATTGATATCCCCTATCCCATCTACCAAAGGCAATATTTCCTCATGTGATACTCTTCTTATCTCCATATGCTTACCAGCCTCTGAGCCCCCACATCATCTTTCTTGATCCAAGAAGCCCCAGAACCACGGTTTACACCATCAACCCTTCATCACATCTTGGACATGCTGAGATATTTGAGCCCACATACATTCAAGTCAAGAGTGGCCTTTGCAACTACGTTCTTACCACATGACGGTTGAAATTGCATGGAGCATGTCTTTGTTGCTTGGTGAGAAGCTGCAAAGACCAAGCATTAAACATCCAGGGAAATGCCTCCAACTACAAGCATTTTCACGGATTTAAAAATGCCCTCCATTCTCATTGCACGACGTTAAACTACACAATATCTTTAATAATGCTTCTCGTCTTTACCGCATGATGTTAAACTGCATGGAATCCATCCTTACTGCATGACATTAAATTGCACGGAATTTAAAATTCCCTCTGTCCTCAACGCATGATGTTAAACTGCATGGTCGAACTCTTCACGGGATCAATTAGGAATAGAGGTTTTCCACCTTCCCTCAATGCACGGGCCAGACCGGCACAAACTGCCATCTCACACCACCGTGGGAAGGGATGACTTTACCCATTCCAAAAAATTTATCCTAGATGTTTCTCTCGTATCCAGGCACCCTCTCCTCATAAATCACACTTTGTACCCAGAAAGAGCCGAGCCCTTGTAAGCCACCCCTGGTGGTCCCGAATCTCTACTTCCCTGATGTTGCTCGGCTATCATGATAATACAATCATTGAACTAAGGACACATTTTCATGACTATGCATACCATTCCCTCAGTGGCTCTGCATATTGATCGCCCCTGGACCGTCTACCAAAGGCAAGATTTACTTAGGCAATGCTTCTCTCTGTATTCCTCTTGGCCTCTGAGCCCCATGTCCATCCCGGGATTCGGAAACCATCTGAGCTGCAGTTTACCAACCTCTTTCACAACCTTGGCTGAATATGGTGGAACATCTCTAAAAATATTACTGAGAACTAGGAAAAGTAGTTCCATTTTAAGGAATGTCCCAGCTGCATGACTTTAAACTGCACCAAGCTCCTACCATCCTTCACGCTAGCTAAATGCGTAGGACAGGGACCCTTCTTCCATACTTCTGATTAGTACAGATGTTCCCAAACACTTTCATATGTCACATACCCTTTCTGAGCCACCCCAAGTGGTTTTCATAATTCTCCAAGCCACCCATGGTGGTTTCCATAATCCGGACTTCCTTGAAGTCCTCATGCCATCAGAAATGGATAGTCATTGTCTTAAAGAAACCTTTATATGACTATTCATACCATTCCCTCATCGGATCGGTATATTGATCACCCCTGACCCGTCAAACAAAGGCAAATCTTCCTTAGGTGATGCTTTTCCTACCACCGCACGTTGATATGGTTCCCATGCCTTGTGACATGCCTTGTATGTTGTTCAAATCTAAACTTTTCCCCCCACACGCGTCTGAAAGGCATTGAGACATATTTTAATCAACCAAACCTCATCAGGGCCCTCGCCCCACCATATCTGGTCAAATCTCTTCAACCTAAAACATTATTAATTATAGTCTTGTCAGTGGGACTTTAAACTGCTCACAAAAAGGGGCACAAAGCCTGTTAGGCTGAAAACCCAAAAAGGGAAACCTAAGAAAAATTCGAGCAATACTCACTGGTTCCACACCAAATGGGCCCATGAAAAATTAGGGTATTAATGGAAAGGACAAAAAGATTGTAGAGTTTTTCTACAAAACCCTAGAAAAATTCAAACTGTGCTCACTGAGTACCTTGGCTTAGGAAAAATTTAGAGCATTGTCTAATCATTCATCGATTTTCAGGACCACTCTACATTGGAATAGCCTCCTCTTTGTTCCGATCAGACCCCATTTCGATGGGGGCATTTGTAGGGTCCTGAAAAATCTGCAAAGAGGAATGGGCATTCCACTTAATTTGAGAAAAGATTGTACCCAATTTCCCTCAAAGAGTAGGATGGAAATGTAGACACTACTCAAGATTGTTGAAGGACCAACCGGTCCGCATACTGGTCTCACATAGATGGTATGCAGAAAGTTCAGCAAGCCGCCCCCTCGGCGGACTAGTGTCGTTCACGGAACAGAGGCGGGAACCCTCCTCGGGCGTGAAGCAAGATGGGCGCCAGGCCAGACCGCCATCACGAACTGCCCCAGCAGCGAGACGCGCCAACTGGGCCAGACCGCGTATGCAGTAATTTGTGGAACAGAGGCGGATCCCTGCGCGGCCGCGAAACACCCCCCAAAGCGATTTGGTTCGTGAGTGAGGTGCATTCAATGCCCCCCGTGAGTTGCGGATTGACCGAGGCATCAGTAAACCAGGTTTTTGGTAATGGGACTCTGCAAAAGGTATCATATGACAAAGGATATGTCTCTTTCCCCCCTCTATAAAAGGAAATCGATGGGGAGATGAAAGGGATCAATCAGATTTGGGGAGAAGGATTTTGGAGGAAGGAGATTATGATTTCGCAAATAGTGAAGTTACAATTTGTGAACCAGGAGAGGAATGAAACTGGAAACGAATTAATAAGGAACCGAAAAACCCATAACCAATTGGTGAAATGTGAACATAAAATAACAAAAAAAGAAGACCACGAGACAGGGCCCCTTCGCGGATGTACTCCCCACGGACCAGGGAGTCTATGTCCCTTTTTCGATCTGACGCACCACATAGCACCCTCCTATGGGGGTGAATACTTAATAGAAGAACCTCTGACTAGCACCGCCCCTAGCCACTACTGCTCGTGTAGACTCCCCCACGTACCAACCTGGTATGCAGGCCGAACCTGAAGTCGCTTACCGCCCTGGTATGCAGGATGCTGATCAGTCCGCATACCATCCTGGTACGCGGACGGCCTCTCCAGCTGTGTAGCACCCTCCTACGTGAAGGGAGCTGCTACTCATACACACATGTGGCCCGCAAACTCCTTCGATGTTCCCATTCCCCGAGCCAGATAAAATCCTTCCAATCCGGCCTAATCCTTCGCAATCCCTTCATTGGCCTATTCATCGGCACCGAGCCAAGGCCTCTACTGAAGACACCAGAACCGTATGATGAAACCTTCAAGCACATCAACACGCCACTTTGAGTTCACAAACCCACAGTATGTGAGGTAAAAGGGGTTTCTCCGGCCCTTGAGCGGGTTCCCCAAGCATTCCGGGGTTCACATACCCACGGTAATGTGGGGTATGAGCTTGAGAGTCCCCTTTCTGCCTCTCCACTTTCCAGGATTGAGGAACCCTGCTCGCGTTTCCTTTTGACGAGCGCCATCAATGAGCCCTTCTCCCCTCTCATGATAGTGGTTGGGAATCCCTCCAAGATTTATCCCCACACTATCCTCATCGGAACATGATGACCCTTACCTTCTCATCACGAAAGGTTCATTGCTCCGCTGCACGACTTCTACCTTCCTCCAACATCACGGAGAAGGAGAGTCCAGTTGTTCCGGCCTTCTTCTCCGCTCATCGTCTTCCTCCACTTACCTCAGTAGGAAGAATGTGTGAGGCCTGCCATGTTTGTTTCATTCTCTTGTTTCTCAAACCGATCATGACTCACATGGGCTTAAGGATTTGTGATGGTCACGACATTCACATGATGGCGGTGGTCGAACGAACTACCTGGGTTTTGATCCCTATTTCCTAAGCAGGGTATGTAGGAAGAATCCCAGAGTTTCAATACCAATTTGGGATACTTACCATGTGTAAGTCCCAATCATTCCCCTCAAAACGAACTATGTGGGTTTTTATCCCTATCTCCTAAGCAGGGTACATAGGACGCCTCCTCGAGGTTCAATCCCAATAACAGGAAACTCTCACATGTAAGCCCTAATCCCATACGAATTATGTGGGTTTTGATCCTTGTATCCTAATCAGGGTACGTAGGACAACTCCTCGAGGTTTAATCCCAATAACAGGAAACTCTCACATGTAAGCCCTAATCTCTAACAAACTATGTGGGTTTTTATCCCTCTCCTAAGCAGGGTACATAGGACACCTCTTTGAGGATCAATCCCAATAATAGGCGACTCTCACGTGTAAGCCCTAATCTCGAACAAACTATGTGGGTTTTGATCCCTGTCTCCTAAGCAGGGTATGTAGGATGCCTCCTCGAGGTTCAATCCCAATAACAGGAAACTCTCACGTGTAAGCCCTAATCTCGACCGAACTACGCGGATTCTGATTCCCCTGACAAGGATACGTAGGAATCCCGTATTACGGGTTCGAACCAAATGCTCAAATCGTTATCTGTCCCCCATGGATGACAATAAACTCTAGAGCACCCAGTTATGGGGCTTCAAACCCGTGCCATCTCAATGATTCCAAACTCCTCATATTCATTAATCCAATGAGGGATGGTAAACCTTGGGACTAAATGATTCCAAATCCCTGCGTTCAGCTGACCACTTCCAACTAGGAGTAATCCGTGGGTACTATGCTTGGGTATAAACCAAGATTCGTGAACATATGAATACATCTTAAATCTATAAGAGAGTCCCGGAACATGAAATAATTTCCCCCAAAAGGGTACGATGATCCCGACTTCCATTCCTCTCGACTAATGTGATTTTATAAGCATCGCTGGCCAAATCGTCCAGTGAAAACCTACCTTTGGAAAGTAGGTGCACGTACCATTGGATACGGAACCGTTGGGCATTTCGAAATGAAGACCGATATACCTGACCTGAGCAATTGAGCGGAGCTCTTCCCTTCGTGAGATCGACCATCGGGCATGTCGGTCCCCACCACCCGAGACATTTTGAAACATACATACAAAAGTAGATATTGTTGTTATAAAAATGATCAAAAGAAGATTATTTATATATTTAGTATCATTATTTTAAAAGAACAATTTAATTTAATAACATCATTACAATTTGATGATGAAATCTAAGATCCCGATATTGAAAAATTATAACAAGTTGGTTTTATCATTTTTTGGTACAAAATATTTTTTTAATTTTATAAATTATTAGAATGTATAATTATGAGGAAAATCGATGAATATTATTAATGTTCTATAAACTAAGAATACCTACATGACCTGGAAATATAATTTTAGACAACAATAATTTGGTTTTAACTTGGTCAACTGTAAAGAGGTTTAATCATATATTGATATATTCTCATTATAAAATGAATAATTTCTAAAAATATTCAAAAAATAGTTATATTAGTAATTTTTTTGGAATGGTTACAAAAGATTTCGAAAAATGGAACTTATGAGTTAATTTCATGTTCCAAAGAGATGAATATGATATTGATTAAATGTGTTATTTATATTAAACTCAATAAAAAAATTTAGCCAGAATTAAAAAATTATAATTTATATTTAAAAATAAATTATCAAATAATTTTTACGGATTTTTATTTTTATTTTTTTTTCTTTTTTAAGGATTGAGATAACTATATTCTTTCTAGTAATATATATTAAAAATTATCTAAATATTCCAAATGGATCTGAAATCTACATTCGTGAATGGATAACCTGAGGTGTATATACATATTTATCAAATGAAATAATTAAGTATTACTGGTGCTGGTAATTTTATTTTATAATCAAATAAAAGTGCCTAATGCGATTAAGATAGAACTCCAAGCTTGTTATTCTAAAATTGAATAATATAATTAATGGATTGAAATTTAGGATAGTCAATGTGGATAATAATCTAAATTACTATAAATTTTTTTAGCTTTCCCATTGTGATTATGTATGTTGTTTATTTTTTTAGGGATCTATGTTAAAATATTATAAGGTATTTACTGTCAAATTAATGAATAAAATTTATGAAATCATTTGTAAGAGTGGTGATATTCGTCTTAAGTTTGAATTTTGTAACAAAATATTTCATTGTTTTTTCATAATTTGTTTCCTAATTTTAAATGATTTGTAATGGAAGAACAAATATATGTGTCTATATGAATTTGAAGTAAATTTTCAACTGATTTTGTTAGAATAACTTTATATTGGAAGGAGTTTATGTGATTAATTTTATGATTTATCTATATTATGGTTTCAATAGTAGTTATTTTTAACACTCGAAAGGAATAGAGTATACTTGGTATATACCATTTTGTTTCAAGGATTTTTTTATTGTGTTTTCAAGGATTGGGTGGAGTTTGAAATTTATTTTTATTTTAATTTAAAGATATGGATTTGGAAAAACTATTTTGTCTTCATTTTTAGATTTACTCATAGGCTTCAAAATATTTCTAAAATATTATAAAACTTTTTGTAAGGTTTCCTATAATTTTACTATTATTTAAATATATATCCAAATATATAATAAGTATCTTTTATAAAATCTTTAAACGTCATCATGAAAAACATAAAACTAATATGGACCCACTATCAACATAATTTTATGTATTTTTTATAAAGGTTACATAAGGTTAGATCAAGATACCCTTATGTTATCACCCAGATATAATTTTTTAGGGTAAAATAAGTTACCTTATATGTAACACATAACATACATCAAGGTAAGGAGGAATATCCAATGGGTACAGAAGGGTATGCTCAGGTTACCCTTAAATGTGAACATCCGTCATGATTTGTAACGTCTAAAGAAGTTACCACAACTATAAACTATACCAATTATAATCATTTTGGACAAACCATTGGTATATGTACCATAAAATGACCCTATATCAATGTTTTTTTCAAACCATTGGTATAGGTACTGTTATATTACACTATACCAATGGTTTTTCAAAAACTGTTTGTATAGGTCAAGATATTACAATAGTTTTGGGAAACCAGTTGATATCACTTCAATTAAATAACCTTATAACAATAGTTTTATGTTAACCATTGTTATTGCTGACGGTTATTATAGAATTTTGGCTAAACACATTTTTTTTTTCTTTAATTAAATGACCCTATAAGAATGGTTTTGCAAAACATTATATAGAGGTTCAAAAATTCAAAACTCTTATACCAATTATTTGGAAATACATCTTTATTTCTCTTTTGATTTATAAAAAAATATTCTATCAAATAACATTAAATTCATAAAGACTTAATTTAGTTATATATATCTGTGTGTATATATATTACATATATATTATGTTTCAAAAAAATATTGTAGCTTAGTGGTTAGGTCCTTAAGATAAAAAAAATGAGGTTCAGGGATAAAAAACATTGGTTTTTTTAATTACTAATACCAATTGTTTTCATAATAATAGGAATAGGTATTTCCTAGAACCTATAAAACAAGATTCCCAAAATAGTTGGTATATGTATATACAAAATTCAGAAAATCCAATGGCTACCCAAACCATCATTATTATCTATACTAATGGTTTTTAGGACCTATACCAATGGTTTCAAATTGTTGTTATAGTATTCTTTTCTAATAGTGTACCCATGAAAGACCCCACTAATACTGTGTATGATTAGAGTTTATGATTCACGATTTCATTCATCTAATTTGATCTATAACCCATTAGTTTCATTTTCAAGGATTCATAAACTTGTAAACTCATGGTATTAATTTATTTTTTCTCATTTAAATATGTCTAACGTTAATTTATTATAATTTAATTAATCTTTTATTATTTTTCTATATAAAAATTTGTTATTGAAAAATTTGGTGGGAGTGAAAATACTATGTATTTATGAATATGAATTATAAATATGTAGAAAATACCTATTATCCCATCCCCATTACATTTTCCACCATTTTTGTTTATCTTCTTAAAGATCCAAAGACACTCTATTTTAGTAAAACTGCTACAACAGATTTTCTGATTTCATCCATTGCAGTTTCCTAGAAAAGAAAAAATATTCATTCTCTACTATTCCATGGAAACCATAATTTTTTATGATCCGAGCACCATATAAAGAACATGAAACTTATAATATTAATTTTATGTGAATATGTAAGGTAGCATGGTTTATTCCTTGTATGAATTTTAAATTAAATAAAATAAATATTAAAATTGAATATCGAATTAAATGATTCATGGATTTTAGTGATCTATTATTTCTTCCATCGTTATAATATTTTTCTTCTTTTATATGCTTGATATTGTTATATCTAGGATTATGACTTGTTTCGTATGTTTTATTTTGAAATTTCTTATTATTTTTTAAAATTATGTAATTGGTTAAATAAGTTAAATCTTGTAACATAGTTTGGAAAAAGTATATAAAATGAATGTATTAATAAACCATTTATCATATGCATTATAGAAACCCTAAATTAGTTATTATGGTATGTTTAATTAATTTTTTAATTAATATGTTTATGGAATTAAAAAACATAAAAATATATTTTATTTTTGTTGTGTGTGATTAATGACTTGTTAAATGAAATTTTCTTCAATAACATTTAATTAAATATGATTTTATTCTTGAATGAATTCTTCAATAATTTGTATATTTTAAAGATAATCCATTAGGTTACCCAAAGTTGTAATATATGATAAATAAAATTGTTAATCGCTAATGGTATTAAGACATCATTTTTGGAAAAGATAAATGTTTGGTTCCAAGTGAGCCTATTTTCCGATAATGGATGGATGTCTTGTTTTTAGGGTCTAGATGACATGTTAACTATGTGATATATTTTTTCCTGATTTTAATTTTCTAGATGTGATATTTACATTGAAATATGGTTTGAACCTAGGATGGATGTTTGCTGATGATATATTACCATAAAATCTTGGGATTGTGATATAAGTTAGTAATGATGATGGTGTGATATATTGATGGTGATATACATGGTGTTGTCTGGTATTGAAATGAGAATGTTGGGACAATTTGAAGAAATGGATTAACATTATTATTATGAAACTAAGATTCATTCATGTTAATAAATCTACATGGGGCAGTTAGTTTCTCCTGGTTTATGTATCCCTTTTATGGTAGCTTATATGTATTATAGGGTACCATGAAATTGGGAAGGATAATGTTTGTTAATTAATTTATTCTAGGTGGTTGTTTCTTGTAGGAATAATAATATTTTGGAATTTTGGAATCCATTGGATTATTTATGAATTAGATAATCCTAAGATGACAATTTTATTACCTAATAATGAATATTGGTAAACTTAAATAATTAAAAAAATAAAGTAAAGAAATAATGGAATATCATTCTTAGAATTCTTATGTTCTTATAGGATATATATTTCAGAGCAGTGCCACCTAGGTTCCTAAGAGGAAATAAATGTAGTTGATCTAGAGACATGGTAAAATCACATATAGTTGTCATTAAATATATATTATCTTATACATTATATGATTTAATAACTCTATCCCACCTATTTTTGAAATGATACTAACACCTATTGGGTTTTGGGAGGGTTTTCCATTAAACATCATGAATAGAAAGGAAAGAATGGATGACTACACAATCCTTCCAACTCCCTTATCCAAGTAGATGAATGTGAGGGTTTTCACAGTTACTAAATTTCATTAAATATATGTGTAGTGGAATGTAATCTAATGTTATTGTTTCACACACTTGTATCTTCAAAATATAGTATCCTATGGATTATAACAGGAATTACATTTTTGAGATATTATAGATTGATCTATAATACATCATATACAGGATATGGTGGATCCCAAAAACTACTCAATTACTGTCTAGAGATATTTCATGGGATAATGAGAGTGTATGATGCATGGGATACATGGAACATGGTGATGATATATTGTGATTAAAAAGGTGTATAATATGATGCTTTATCATTGGCGTCTTCATGCTACCTTACTGTTGTAGGGATATAGATCTAGATGCGTGATTTTGATATAGAGTGTAAAAAACTAGGTAAGTAGTGGTTGGGTACCTTATTGTATATGTTGGTTTTTTTTATGATTTATTTTATGTGTAGAATGGTGACTTTCATTAATGGAATGGCTAGTGACTTAGCATACCTAATTAGGCATCGAGTTGGTTTCACTTTTTGATTACTGTGATTTATTATTATTTTCATTATATTTTGTATAACATTTTCAAAGGAGGATAATATATATTATACATGTTATTACACTCTATATATGTTAATAGTTTTCTGGTATATAGGAGCTGGTTGGGGGTTAGGATGGGAATTACATGATCAATGAATTGTTCAGGAGTAGTTCATTCTTCCTTGTCACTATTGAGGATTTTATTTTAGAACATGTAGTTCCTTTTTAGTTTCATCCATTTTTTGACTTTATATTCATTTAATTGCTATATTTATTTATTTTATGTTGACCATTATTATTTGATTTTTTCAATCCCATCTATCTCCATTCTAAAATAATATAGGGTAATGCATCCATTTTTTATCATATACCCATAGTTCTAGTCACCCACGCACGGCCTACTGAAGGTGCAATTCAAGAATCATTATATCCCTTATCTCATTTCCAAGCGTGTAGGGTTACCTATGGTTATAGTCATTCATGATCGAGTGGTATTAATGGTTCTGGTTGAGGTAAAAGATGGATTTATGTGTTAAGCATAGTTGAGGACTACATGGGTTGGTATACCAATAGTGTCAGATATGTTTAGTAAGTGATGAATATAAGGGAAATCGACTAGGAAATTGGTATTTAGGACCCCATATGACTTGTTCCATAAACCCTTATGATTAATGACCCTACTAATAGAACTGATAATTCTTCTAGGGTATAAATAGAGGAAACTATCATGCATCATTCCTCAATGTTAAAATTTTTATAAGAGTAGACCTTGGGATAATATTAATCCTAAAATAAATAAATAAAAATAATATTCAATATTCTTGGACTAAGAGTTTATTTTATATTTTGCATTCAATGCCTATGATTAAAAATCCCTATCACGTTTGTGTTAATGATATTAAAAAGGACATATAATCAAATTGGTGAAGATTAAGGTTAATTTTGACCACTTTTAGAAGAGGGAACTATGAGTATTTCAGTGAAAGAATACATAGATTTATGAGGGATTCATTTCAAACTAAATGATAGAGTTTTGGTTGTATAGGGTTGAGATATCCTTAGTTTGGATCATTGCATGGAAGACAAATAGTTTTAGTTGGAGGTCATTATGCTTTGGAGAGTTTTGATGTAGTGGATTAACTTATTCCCCATCGATCCTAAGGAGTAATTTGTATCATGGTAGAAGTTCCAATACTATTTCTAAGAAGTACTTATTTCATCAATAGTAAAGGTGGACAATCAGCTGGAGAAACTTACCCTTAATCATGTGAACTCATGCATATGGGAGTTTGAAATCCATTTCAGCGCCCTTCTTCATTATTATATTGACCTATTTTTATATGAGGAGGAAAATCACAAGTACATTGAGGTTTCATTTGATCACATGAATAAATATAGGCACAATCCATTCATGTTTCTGATGAATATTGAAGATCATGTGAGGGAAACTGTCACTTGAAAGTTGATAGAAAGGACTATAGCATTGTGAGAGGGGATTTATCATGATTCTGAAAATATAATTGTGGTGATATGTGGTTCCCAACTACTAATATGGATTAAATCATAGATAATTAGGGGTAGTTCACAACCCTCATCATCAAATTTTTTATGGTTATCATCCCACATTCCCTAAAAATGGATCATGTTAATGTTTTTATTAAATAGGATGAGTTCATCATTGGTGGGAGTTCCTGGATGTTTTTGCAAACTAAATGTGAAACAACTATTCTGATATGTATTCCTTCATAAAAATAGTTTCAATTTATACAACAACTACATGTTTCTCTAGCTATGGCTCAGTAGATATGATATAGGGTATGCAGAGAACCACCCTGAGATTCTACTTGTCCTCAAAAAGAAGTGCTCAACGATGGAGGTTTTTATCAATAATGAATGAGATGTAATAGACTATGTTTTGGATAAATACATTCTATATATATTCAAGTGATATCCAATCTATATATCTATCAATGTATCGATAACATTAAATCTACATGGGTTCATAATCTATTGGAATTATGGGATACTCGCTCTTTTATATTAGTTACCCTAGTCAATGCATTAGAATTAATGTTCAGTGGATGAAAATTTTATTGGTGTTATCCACGATAGTGGGGGATCAAACATATCTTAATGCTGTTTAGAGATCCTATGAGCCACTTATAGTGTAGCACAACTATTGGGAAGAATTTATATATTTACAAATATAGTTTTAATATATTATTATCATCATGAAATGGCTTAATTTGGTGAAGGATATTTGGTATTTAATTAGAAGGAAGATTGTGTTCAATGTTGCTGATTGAGAATCTGTAATGTTCACTAGTGAGTACGACCCTAAAATGGGTCAATGATGTCTCTCATCATTATTTTCATTGATGATCAAGCATATACTCAGTTCATTAATTCTTTAGTTGTTGGTGTTTACCTAGATGATAGAAATATATTTTGATGCCTTATCTATTGACTTTTTCGAATTATCCACTTGATGGGATGTTGATTATGGGATAAATATAAAAATATTAATATATCTAATATCTATCTATTTATATTGGATGGAACATTATGAGTTTCAAGAGCTGCATATATAGATCAATGAACTATTGTCGTAAGTCTTTGATTAGTCGAGTGAGTCACATTGTGGTGTATCAGTTCTATTCATAAACAAGATGTGTCTCATAATATATATATATATATATATATATATATATATATTATCATTACTCAAAATAGGACATTGTAAATAAAAACTATTTTCTCCTAACTGATGATGTATTCAATCAACTAGAGATAGCTAGTTAATTTTCAATAACTGGTTTGTGATAGGGATATAATTAGATATTGGTCTAGGATGAGGATATACTAAAGAATGGTTTTTGATATTGTTTTAGTCATAATGAGAATTTTTATTTAATTAATTAGGAATATTCCCTAGTTATGTTCATGGGTATAATGAACATAGTGTTCTAAAAGTTCTTAGATCAATTTTTGATGGGTTTCTTCGGTTACATTTTTCTGTACACTATATTTAAGGAGAAGAATTCAAAACATCAGCAGGATGTTTTGGAAGATTTTCATCATTTTAGGATAGTAAATAATAAATAAAATTTTGGGTTCTGGACTCATTACGTTCTATTCTTAGGTGATGATATATCCCATTGTGGAGTAGTTTTGGATCTGTCAATGATTGAGGATGATGTTTATTGGGAAACCCATAAGGTAGTTAAACATGTTCTTAGTTTTTTTTAAAATATTGAATTCTTTTAGAAGAGTTTAAAAAATAACTTCTATTAGGATGAAAAATATATTGAAGCTTTTACCAGAGAGGATCAAGCATCTTTGGTGACTCACTAGTGTCAGAAATCTCTTGAGTATTTAAAGGAGAAGGTTGTTAGTGTTTTTTCTCCATTAGCCAGAAGAGGTAGTATAATTTCTGGTTTTCTATGAAATATATCATCATGGTTTGGTTTGTATTGTAATATAATAGATTAAAAAACCCAATACATCCACTAATGAATGTAGTCCAAAAACATGTTCTATATTTTTTATATATAAATTTAAATTTAAAAAATTCACATGCTAAGGATATCTTCATTTTATGTTTTTTTATAATTGGAAAACACATAAAATATATTACAGTTCTGGAAATTCTATAAAAACATACTACATTAACTTGAGTTATATCATTAATTGAAACCAAACTCCCCAGATCTTATAATCATCACTAATCATATGAAAAAAAATGTTGTTTCAGAAAACAATTACAAAGGGGTTTAAAATTTATTACTGAAATAAAATATTATTAAAACACATTAAAGTATGTTTTAAAACATTTAAAAAGAAATTATATAAATAATTATAATATGAAAATTTAATATTTTAATTAGAACCCATATTAATAGTTCCCATTCCAAACATTTAAAGAATATATCATCTGAAAATATGATATCGTCTTGAAGAAATAATGTCCTTTGAAATTATTCTCAACTGAACCATTACATCAAAAATATTTTAATTTTGACAAAAATAGCCTAGTGTCAAAAATAAGGATACTAGTTAAACATTTATGAAACAAATGGGGCCACAATGTATACTAAAGACCACTCATTAAGATATAGTTCACTTATAGTCATGGGATCACACCCCACACCCCATCATTATGACTAATAACCTACTGCCAATAATTGAAATGAATCATTTTATAAAGGCCTAATTTCTCATTATTAGTCCATTAAAAATTTATTCAAAAACATTACTTATTTGTAATTTATTTTCAATGGGGGAAATGATTAAATAAAAATTAAACATTAAATTAATTTAATAAAATAAAAAGTGTACATTACATATCAACTAATTCATTGGTATCATTTGTAAACTCTTCAAGAAAATATAATTTAATTAAGTGTTATTATAAATATTCATTGAATGATAAAATTACTATTGTACAGAGACATAAATATAATCACAATTAAAATATTTATATTTTACTATACAATTAAGAATTAAATTTAAATTTTTAACTAAATAAAACTCACATAAAATTTATTAAATAAAAATCCACAAATATCGTATACATCAAAAATAATATTAAAATACTAAAAAATGTTATTTACCATAATTTGGGATTTAAAATTTAAAATTAATGATATAAAATTTAATTTATTTCGCTTAAGTTAAAAGGGTAGTTTTTTAAATTAAAAATCCCTTTAAAACAAGGATTTTCTAAATATTAAATATGAATTAAAAATAAATTTCCCTTACTAAATTTACATTAGAAAAAAAAAGTTACACTGAATTTATGAATGTAATTTCCATTTTAATATATAACCATATTATAGAAATTTTTAAAGAACTATTTGAAATAATCCCCCCCCCCCAATAATATTTTTAAATCATACATATATATTTATGAGAATATAGGTTTCACTTACCTTAAGTATATAAATTTATTCAATATTCAGATGTTATAATATCTACTTCCAATGCTTAAATATATGCAATGGAATAAAGAGATATTAGGAGTAGTAATTATTTGGTACACCAATGAGTGATGACTATGTCTATATATATCGTGTTTTTTAAAAATAAATTTTTTTTTCATAATTCTAATTTATATAAACTATGATATTTCTATGATTTGAAAATACTATCACATATCTATGGTTATTTTTTTTATTGTTTTAAAATTGTGGTTACTATTTGATATGCATAAGTGTTTTTGGTGTTATATTTTAAGTCATTGAGGAGGAAACCCATGGAAATGACTACATGTGACTATATCAAGTCATACTGTGTGCTAATATTTTTAAGGATGAAAAAAACATAAATTAGTAGGTGTGACTTTTATATATGAGAAATATTTAATGATTACATATCTATATATAGACACAAATAAATTCATAGATACAATGGGTATATCTCAATGAAATGGAAAATATAATATGAACCATTGGTGTTATTCAGTGAGGATCCAACATCATATGTAAATAATTTTATATATTATTCCTCATAAGGTGGCCCTATTATTTTTTGCCTCTCTAAGAATCCTTGAGAAGGTTTGATTGAATATTTGATAGACTAAACGAAAAACTTATGACTTCGTAAACTGTGGGATGAGATATATTGAATAGGATTGAATCCTTATTTGGTAGTTTGAGGGTTACATAACTCTTACTAATGGATGGCTATAGTAGAGTTAGTGGTGTATTGTGTTAGGACATATATGAGTTTTGTAAGTTGGGAGTGTTTGAGGTCTAAATAAGTCGGTGAATATATAAAAAGAGGTTTAGACCTAGAATTATGGGGATGGAGATGTGGTTTCTTGGAGAACAAAATTTTCCAAATAAAAAAATGGACAATTATTAATATACGGGGAAGTTTTAAATGGGAAAATTGTAACATGTCTCTTCATCAAGCATCGAAGTTCCACTCGGTGTCACACTCCAATATATTTTTAGATGTTTAATCCATTTCTTGAGAAATTGCACTGGGGTTGGAACATAGAAAAATCACACACACTCACATAGAAATTCCTTTCAACACCATTGTTCTGTCCATTAGAACCCTATGGACACCTAATGCATACCATATGGTCCATATTCTCTCACAATCCTTCATAAATACATTATCAAATCCACCTCTCAGCCTGCAGGCTAGAATTTGGAGCTACCATGTATTGTGGATCTTTCTCCCCCATTTCATGGTTGAGCTAACCTAGATATCTTCTGTGGATGGCTATTTTTTATCAAATAAAAAATTTAAATGTTTAAAATAATATTAAACAAAACCTATGTTACATTATATTTATTTTATAAATATATACAAATTTAACAGTTATAATTCATAATTATATTAAATTAAGTATTATTATATTTTTATTTTTCTCGTATTATCATATTAAATAAATTTTAAATTTATTTTATGTGAATCATTTTCACTAACGACTTCTAAAATTATATTTCTTGTGTGATAAAAAATCAAATTTTTAATAATTTTTTAAAATATGTTAAATTTAATTATATCTTATTTCCTTTTAAAAAGTTTCCTATAGATATCAAGATGTGTTTAATTCATAATTCTATAAATAACCTTTTAATAAAATTTACATAACACCAAATCAGAACATTTTAGTTTTGTACATCACATGGATGGTTCCTATTTTTCTACTTATCTGTATTTTCACTCTAATACTCATTGGGGAATTTATACTATTGGGTGATCCTAATGAAGTGGAATATTATTTTATAGTTACCATATTTATCATATTTTGGTCTATTTTATTTTTAATGATTTGGAAATATTTAATAATAATATCTCTAAAAATATTAATTTTCTTCTTTATTGGGAGGAGATGATCTTCAAACATATTTATTGTATTGATTTAAATAAAATTTTCTTAACATTATTTTAAATATATAATTATTAATTATTTATAATATATATTTCAAATACATAAATACATAAATATTTTACATTCCTACATTCAACTACACTCCCTCGTAAAATAATTGTTCCCTCACAATTAATTTAAAAATATGGGAACCCTAAATATCACATTCTATGTTTGATTCATGAAGTTCTTTATCCATAAAAAATTAATTTATTAATCTCTCATACTAGTAATGTTATATTTAAAAATTCTGTTGAAATAACTCCAAACCAAAACAAGATCATAAAACTCCCTATGAGACTTACTCTCAAGTAGAAAGGCTATATGCATAACAAATTTACCTAATTATATTTTAAAAATCAATTAGTTCCCATAACCAAAGACATATCGTGTATCCTGGATTAAATTTATGTAAATATAAAAAAATAATTTTAATGATATATCTAATATATAATTTTAATACAACTTTTTAAAAATGTTTATTATGAAATATTAATATTAATTTATCATTAAATATTTCTAAATATCATTTTCCCAAATAAATTTTGATATTTACTAAAATATATTAATATATAATTAGCTACATTTATGATGTTAGGATGTATCCCTATTCTGTATTATCAAAAAAATAATTAGATTCTTCATGTGTTTTATATAAATAGAATATTTTCTAAATAATCTTACATTACTTCGCATACCTAGCATGGTGAAAATGTATAAAGTAAAATATTATCTGAAATAAAACCCCCTAATCTTTGAAAAAATTACTGAATGTTAGAGGTATTAGATACCCTCTAGAGATTCTTATATTTAATTAAGATTTTGAACATGACTTCTAAATAAAAATTGCCTAAAAATATTCTAAAAGATATAGAAGAGTTATTCATGATCTTCCTCCTCCCATCTTGAAACTGGTCCTCATTTTTAAAAGTCACACAATTGAGACATTAGTAACATTATCATTATTAGATGAATAATGTGTCCAAACATCATAATACCCAAAGTTATATAAATAATTACGTGGACATAGAATTAAAAAACCAAGGACCTACACATCAAAATATATTAAAAATACATATTGTATATTTATTTAATATATAAATTTAACTATAAAAATATATTTAATAACGATATTTTCAGTTAATGTTTTGGGTTATTAAGAAAAACCTTACATCATATCTTATTTATTCAAAATCTACAACAAATAAATGGATGCCATTGGGCAAGATCTTTAATTGAAACAAGAAACTGAAGATCTTAAATTCATCACTAATCCATTTAAACCCATTTTGAAAATATAGGCTCTGAAAAAAATTCCAATTAAAAGGAATTAAATTGGATAATTGAATAATTTATTATTTAAAATATAATATATTAGAAAAAAATATTCTTTTATTATAAATTTAGGTGTTTTATCAAAACCCATCATAAGATTTACCTTTCAAAACATTTAAATATTATATCCTCTAAAAATGATTCTCTTTTTATCAGATAAAATCCTATAATAATAGTTTAAAATTTTTCGTTGAAACAATCAAAAATTTTCTTTTGAAAATAATATATCCTTATTAAATTGAATGACACTCCCAAAACATTTAGGAAAACCATGTGGACACTATGAATATTATAGATCAATTATTAGGTCAAATTCCTCTTGAGTTCATGGTTTCACTCCCCTCTCCTCATCATCATAACCAATGTCCAATTTTTAACTTTTTTAAATGAAACCTTTTACAAAGCCTAAATTTATCATCATAATTCCATTAAAGCATTATTTAAATATAATTTCAGAAATTTAATATATTTTTAATGTGGAAAATAATTTCATATTTATTATACTCTTTCATAATTTTCCTAAAATAAGAATACATTCCTTTAAAAATAATTGATACACTTATAGGGATGATTTTCAAACAAATCATGAAAATTATATTTATTCAATTTATATTATAAACATGCCTAAAATACCACGGATAACTATAGTACATGGTTATACCTATATAAATGAATAACATACATAAATTTGAAAAAACATTTGAAACATTTAATAAAAATATTAACACTTTATAATGCACCTGAAATTTTGTAAAAAAAATTCTCCAAAAAAAAACACCTCATAAAAATTGATTACAAAGTTTTATAAGGAATTTATTTCCAACAATTAGGATTATATAAAATAAAATATAAGATATCAAATATATTTTAGTTTCTTTAACTAAGAATTTATATTTTATAGAAAACATTTTTCCCATCAAATGTGGTTTTTTATAACAATGAAATTAAAATTAGAAATAAATTTTCATTGTTGTATGAATTTAAGTAAAATAAAACATGAAGTTTAGGAAAATATTTTCCCATGTGATAAAGAATTATTATATATAATATGAAACAAAATTTTTAAATAATAGCACAAAATAGAGTAATTTATTTAAAATATAAACACATAATTTTATAAAATAGGTTTCCCATAACTTAAATATGATATTTAATTATATCTTTTGTAGTGACAAAATCTAGTTCTAGTGCTTGACAATCAGGAATAATGAAAATATATATCTTGTGTAGTAATATTTTGTGTTTTAAATGAGTGATGAGTATGTATATATATATATATGGGAAACTAAGTTTTTTTCATTATTATTAATTAAATCCCATTCCATATTTTAATGATTTTGGAATCCTATCCCATATCTCACATAAGTAATTTCAATTGTAATGTTTTAATATTGGCCTAAAAATAGTGTCTACTTTATATTGTTAATATGTATGGTTGTAATTTTTTTTTAAAACATTAAGGGTGGCACCTTTGGTAGTGATATCACGGTAATATTATTGATTTATACTATATACACATATTTTAATTCTTTAATAAAAAACTAATTATGAGGTTTGATGTTTTGATGTGAAAAAACATTTATCATATATATATATATATATTTATATATATATCAACCCTTTTTTTGTCAGACTAGAATATAAAAAATCATTCATAAATATACTAACATATATAGGTTATTTTTAATGTTAAATCAGTTGTATCAATAAATTCTTTTATAACATATTCCTCTAGAGATAGGCCTCTTATCCCGCAACTGAAGACAAATGGGAGTCAGCTTCAATTTTTTAATTTTTTATTTTAAATTATTCTTTTTGTTTTATTACACACATATATATTTATATAAATAATTTATTTTATCATCACCAATCATCCTCAAGAAGGTTTTATTCAAGATGAGAAGTCCCAATATTAAAATTAGTGTCATTTATCATGGTTGGATGAGAGAGCTTCATAGGGACCAACACAGTGATTGGTAGTTTTAGGGTTACATACATATTGATGAAGTAAGATGATAGTGTAGGTTGGGGTATATTGAGTTTTTCCATCATTGTTTTGTAAATAAATGGATTGGATAAGGAACAAAATGATGACATAATTTTAGACCTTGGGCACAAGGGAAAGAGTTGATTCATCGAGGAGATTTTATGGGTTAGGGGGAACTCTAAAAAGGTGATCAGTATATCTGTATGATATAAACAAGTTATTAGTAAAGCATTAACACGTCTAAAACTGATTATTTTACCTGTGATTTTCTTACATATATTTTTTTTTGTCTTCCCCTACTCAATCCATGGTAGTAGGGTCGGTACATTGAACTTATTTAGGAGTGGCATCACAAAAATATGTGGTGAACTAGAATCCTATGCATAACTTGTGTGAGCCGTATGGGTTTTATTCCCTCACCAATCATTTAATTCAAGTTTTTTCATCCACCTTCCACCATGTGGGAAGGCCAAGCTAGCTACCATGCGTGAATGAGATCACCTTCCCATTGCACGCTTCCTCTGGCCTAGCTATCTTATGAGGTTTTCCAAAATATTTTAAACTAAATAATATTTTAAAATATTAAAAGAAAACTATTATAAAATATATATTACATTATTAATATTATATATATACATACAAACAAAAAATTATATTTCACAATGGTATTCACTACATTATTCTGATAAATATATTCATCTTGACATAATATATTACTTGATTTTTATGTAACACTCAGAAACAAATTTCAGCCAGTGAACAATATATTTTTTAAAAACTATAATATAATTTATATTTTAAAATTTCATGTAAAATAGTTTCAAATTTATTGGATAAATATATATTATGAACTTACTTGGCCCAAATAAACATAGAATAAATTTTTAATATATTAGATTATAAGTAATCTCTTTTGAATAAATTATAATGAAGTACTTAACAAATAAAAATTGTATTCATAATAATTAATTTTTATGTATAAAATTAAAAATAAACTTAATATAATTTTAATAGAGATAAATATATGATCATCTAGAGGAAAAAATAAATATTTTCATAAAACAGTTTATTATAAATTGAATAATGTGTTCCTATTTTAATTAATTAAAATATTCTTTTATGATGAATGAATTGAATTTATATTATATATTATATATCTAATAATATTAATTTAAATCAATTTAATGATGATTACTTATCATAGAGTTAATATATGATCACCATATGCTTGAAAATTTCATTTCCAAAAAAAATCATGTTCGGCATGATTTATAGGATTATTTTTTGTTTAACTTCTACCACTTATATGAATTGATTTTGATAAAATAGATTTAATTTTTTAAATAAATTTAATTAATTTTATTTCAATAGTTCAACTAATTTTTTTAACTACATGTAAAGACAAGTAAAAAATAAATTAAAGTAGTTATGGAAACATTTTGTTCACTAGATGCTAATATATGATGGTATAAGTCAAAATGAAAAAAAATTTATGAAAACCCATTTGGTGGTTGGTTTTAGACATTTTAATATTATTATTTTGAAATTATCTATTTCGCAGTAATAATTCTAAGAACATGACTAGACATTATTGAAAACTGTTAAAAAATACATGTGTCCCACTCACATCAATTATAAATGGATATGTCCTCCCTTCACTTATAATCACCTCTCAATGCTTTTATCTTTAACAAAAACTCCCATAATATATCTAAAAAATAATTAGAAACATTATTAGAGTATTGTTCGTGGAAAAATATCAAACCTAGTGTTCTTAATAAGATATCCAAGGGAGGTTCTTCTAAGAGGTGGAAATTGTCTTCACCAAGAACCTTCTTTTTCGAATTTATTTTAAAACAGATCATTGTAAAAACTATATTCTATACCACATAGTAAAATTTTATTATGTTTATGAAATAATATTTATCACTCTACTACTATATTAAATATAGAACACAACCATCTGTTGTGGGTATGATGGACTACCAATTTACAAAATCGTACCATTTTTTCCATCACAGACTCTCATGGATATCATAATGATGTAACCAATAATATAAGATACCAATGAAATAATATTGATTATAGAAATTTAATATTTCATAAACTTCATTACACTTTCACCTATCAAAGAAATTATAATGTCCCACATTCATATGTACGACCTACCATTTCTACAAAGATATGTGATTCATTTTCCATTTTTAAATATAAATTTATGATTATACACATCCATCTAATGAAAAATTATGATATTTATAATGAGAAGATAATTCTTGTGGAGATGGATCTATATAATATTAACAAGAATCCAACATTATATTAAAAAATATTCATGATAAAATGAAGTAGTTATCCCCGGAAAAAATGATAATAATAAAATATTATTACACATCGAGTGATAATATGATATAAGAAGATCATATATGAAATTATAAATGTGAATTTGTTTCTCATAAAAATTTATAACATGTTTAAATCCATTATAAAATATTTTAATGAATTTTCAACTAATTTAAACCATGAGTTAAGGGATTTCATATCAATTTACACTCCACTAATACTTCATTATTAATATACACATATTCAATTTTATTTAGTACACATACTACCCCTTTGATGTATAATAGATGAATATAATTTTATTCATGATAATTAATTTTTCATTTAAATGTTATTATTTGAAGGTCATTCAACATAAAGGTTTCCAAAGAGGTGAGAATTGGTTTTACAATATAATTTTTTTTATTTTTCTTATTTTAATTGAAGTAAACATGTAAATTAAAATTTTTAAACTCCTCCAATTTTAATATCATTTATATGTTTAAGATTTTTTTATTTTCTACCAATGTATACTCTCTTTTTTTATTCATTCAATAGAAATTAAAATTATAACATTATTTATTTATTTTCTAATCTGATATATTTTTATCCCATGTTCATTTTTTTCATATAATTAATTAAAAATTTTCTGTTTTTAGTAAAATAATTTATTAAAGGAATTTTATGCTATCATTGTATTTTTAAAAGATAAGATAGTAATATTTATAATGTTTTTTTATCATTTTACAATTAAATTTATTTACTAAACGTTTTAAGGAATGTTCTTTTAATTTATATTGATTTAATAGACATACATGCCATAATTAACATGTCATAAAATATATATTATTCTACTCATTTAATCTATATTAAAAAGAAAAATAATTTATGAATTATAATTATAGTATTTCACTTCTATTTCATATATTCTTCTTAAGAACATTATTTTATTTTGATACCAATATTCTTGATTGAACATTGGTCATCTATTGTCTGTTAATAATTATTCAGTCATTAAATTTCTCTGGGAAAATTTTCATTCATAAAAACAATATAAATTGAGTTTCCATTAAATTTCCATATTCATTTTTATATATATTCTAATTTCTTAAATTGAAAATCATTAATACATATGATTCTTTACATTTAATTTTATATAATTTCTTGAGAAAATATTGATATCTTTTCTTCTTTATTCATTATTGACATTTCTTGAAAAGGAATATTTTTTATTAATTTTATTTATTGGTCAATATGTGAGGAATTCGTTGGACATTCACTGATGGGTGGGCCATGGTTATAGATATCCCCTTAACACATTGACTTTTTTTATGACAAAAATTAATTGGACAAATAAATTTCGTTTTTGTATTCATACCCATAGTTATAAATTGTTTTATAATAAGGTTGTGAATTTATTGATATCATGATGTTTGAGATCATTATTTATAACATTAATAATTTATTTCTTTGTAATTTTATTTATTATTATCCATGATATTATTACATTGATATTATACATGGATGCATTTTTTTAGGTTATTGATTAAATGTAATGTGTATTCAGTTATTTACCATTGTATATAGAATATGAAATATGTAATTTAGATATATTTGTATGTGTTTAAACCTTAATGTGTATTTGAGGTAACCCTTATTTTTTCTTTTTCCTAGGATATGAAGATAAATTAAATGAATATGTATTAAGGATGCATAATGATCACATTTTAATGATTTACCGTTTATTCACAATGTAAAATGAGCATCATAGATCTATCATGTTATCCAATACTAGGAAAATGAACAGTCCTTTGGGATTAAAATCCTTGAGTCTATGCAAATTTAAAAAAAATATCGAATATGGGTTAGTACAGTCTAGTTTTTTATAGTTTGTATTTGATAATCTTATTAGAAGCCTTGTGAACTTCATTTAGAAAATAATATATTTGTGAAACTAACAAAATTATAGACTTTTAGGATATTTAAATTTATATAATAATATAATAAATTATATGTAAGGTATATATTAAGTATTATTTCCAAGAAATACATCTATTATTAGAAAATGTATGTATTTTTAGATCTAGAATCATTTTCCCTAATGCTAATAAAACCATCAAAGGTGCATTGGTATTTGAATAGATATTCAACTAGTGAATGCCAATGGTCATTATAGAACACATAGTTTGAAACTTCTAGGAGATATTCTTTGGTTATGTTTAATTTTCTATACAAACCATTATAAAGGATTTTGAAATTTTTTCTAATTTAATGATATACAAAAAGAAACTAGGTTTATGATTTTGGGATGGATATGAAAAAAATATCAATTTATGTTAAGGGTTACAGAATATTTAGAATTATACATTTTGATTTAAAATTCATAATTTTATGATATAATCATGTATATTCTATTATTTATGAATGAATATAGTTGGGAAAAATAATATCCTCACTCATAGTAAAATCTGAAATTTCCTTGTTGAGGTTTCCAATACAACCGTTATTGGAGTTGATCATATCACAACTATATTAGAAAATCATAACTAGGCTATGATGAATATCCTTTCGTGACTAGAGTAACCTATTGTTCAAAAATGAAATTGTACTATGATGGAAAAATTAGTCTGATATAATACCCTACCATTATGTGGGATTACTAAACATGTTGTGGATAAAAAAATTATTATGTCCCTTAAAAATATATTTTACATTCATTTGGATTCACTAAAAATGAAATGTTTATACTAGAATTAAATTGTCTTAAGGGTGATACTAATCATTTTTGGACATTTATCTAGAATGCTTGGGAGGTATATGAAAGGAAATATATATAATAGATATCATTTAATGACACATTCTTCGAAAGGTATTTCTAATTTATTTAATCCACCAAAATGAATATGAAGTTTATCATATTATAAAAAAAATAAAAATAATGTGCATAGTATGTGGATACTAGTATGAAACTATCCATGTATGATAAAGATTACATGTGAAATATAAAATTAATGATTAACAATTTCATTGATTTTATTTGTCTATGTCATTGAAGGGAACTAGTTTCTCATGCTTTCCCATCATATGATGAAATATTTTAATACACCATCAAAATAAGAAATTTTAAAGATGCTAAATATTCATGTGTTATAATGATAGTAAAAATTCTTCTAAACACAACAACATATTAACCACGTCAGTGAAGAAATTTTCATCAGGTGAAGAATATAGAATGAAAAATCATAGAATATATATGAAAGGAATGGGAGAGTGATGAATGTATAGAGAAAAAGGTCTTATATCTCATGAAGGAAAGGTAAAAGGGATACAACATATATATATTTCATTAACTACATCAAAATGGAGCATATTCAAAACAATGTCCCAAAAATCAAAGGAATCTACCACAAAAAATTATAATTTGATAAGGCTAGGAAAATGTGATCACCATAAATAATGGTGAAGTCCTTATATTTGTTGTGGAAGATAATTTAATCATAAACTTAAATTTAGATAATTCATTATTGGATTCTAGGTCATCACAGTCTTTTACATCTCACAAATTTTCTAAAAAAATAGATATTACCCTAAAACCGTAATGCGGGGGTTTTTAGTAAAAATATAAAGGGGAACTCTCACTACAATAAATTTATTTTAATAAGTTCCCATTAAGAAAAAAAATTTGTCCTATTTTTACAATATTATTATACAAATGGATGACTTTGAAATAATCCTTTTAATGGGGTGGATTTCAAAATCATATTAAATAATTTGTTGAAAAGAGAGTGATGAAATGATTCTGGATGAATATCTTGAATTTATTATAATTTGACGAGGGACTTCATAATTTGATTGATGTCTTTATATTCCCCTATAGCACTTTTAAAGGAAATTCTTGAGAAATAATATAAAATACAGTATACATATAAAATATTTTCACATTAGATTGAGTATTTAAATATTTTATTATAAAAAATGATGTATTTCCTAAGTAATTACCTAGAAATTTATCATAGATTGAATTAGAATATTCTATTAATGTAATTCATGATGAAATACCTATATAAAAGACTCTATATTGAATAACCACTTTGAAATTAATAGAATTAATGAATGCACTAGATGATTTGATTGATAAGAGATTTATTCTCTGTAGTGTTTCACCATGGGGATCCTTTATTATACTACATAATAAAGAAGATTTATCCATGGAGATATGAATTAGTTATAGGGAAATTAGCTCAATTATGATAAATAATATGTATAATCTACCTCACATTGATTACATAACAGTTCATCATCATGGAGGAAAATATGTTTCATGGATTGGACATTAATCATGGTTTCATCAATTGTGTGTGTTTAATATTCTAAAGACATTATTATTAACATGGAATTGATCTTTTACGTTTATAGTATTTCCATTTGGATTGAATTATGCACTAATTTTTTGTGGATATGAGGGATAGTTTATTCATGGAATATCTTTATAATTTCATTTTCGGAACTCATTGATGATATCTAGGTGTATTTTTAATTTTATGTGGACAATTAGACTAACATTAGAATAATTTCGTATAAACTCAAAGTAAAAGTGTTATATGGAAAATTTAGTGTGTCTGATTTATTGTTTCAAGATATTTATTTTCTTGGCCTTATTTTCTGAACTGATAGAATCTCAGTAAATCCAGTAAGGAAAAAGTCACACATAGCATGTCTTACACCAATGAAGATAACTAAGGTATGTAGTTTCATTATTTTCTCAAGTTACTATCGATGATTCATTATAAATTTTACTCTATTTAAAATCCCATTAATAATGAATATACATAAAGATTTTATGTTCATTTGGAAAAATAAATATAAATAATGCATTGAAGTATTTATGATTAGCCTGGTTAGTTCCTAAATATTGATTCTACCCATTGGAAATGATAGATTTGTGATATACGGTGATATATCAAAGAGGTGACTTTGTTGTGTCTTTATAGAAAACTATAATTTGGTCTATTATGTATCAATGCATTTAAAAAATCCTGATCAGAACAACCCAACTTAGTTTATTAATTTGAAAATAGTAATATTTTTTAGATATATGGATACATTACCTCTATAGTGAATGATGTGATAATTACAAAAACCATAAGTCCCTAAAATGGTCATTTTCACATAATTATCCCTATTGGAGGCAAAAGAGATTACTATAATCACTAAATAATTATTATTTTTCAATACACTACACCTGGGAGAGCAAAATAAAGTTGGTGATCGATTGATTGGGAAATATCATGGAGGAATAGCCCAAATGAAGATTAATAGGGACCCTATATTCATAGATCTAGAAAATATGGATATGGTAATTTTTACTGGGATACATCACTCTTTCCAACTAAATACTACCAATATTTACTAGAAACGATAAAAAGGTCCCAATCTAATGATGTCAATTTTTAGAAGAAATATACAGCCGTGAATAATGGTTAATTAGATGAATTCATTTTTGAAAAATGTATTTTAAAATTTTAAAATAGATTATATATTTCAACTATAAATAATATTAAAAGATAATTTTTGTATGATTATAATAGATATATATTATCTCCACACTCTAATATCACTATTATGTATAAGGAAATGAGGGAACATTTTTTTGGGATTGCACGAAGCGACCAATTTTCATAATTTGTATCTAGATGCATGGTTTCGAAATATGTGAATGGTGAGAAACCAATTATAGAGGATTGATGCATTCCATACTTATCCCTCTTTAAATAATATTATTCCATTGATATAAAAGCTTTTATATGGAGAAAAAAATAATTAAAATAATGATTGAATATGGGTTATTGTGGATCCTAATAATAAATATACGCATTTCAATTCTATAAGAGATGAATTAACTCCTTCTTTCATTTTATGATGATATATAAATGGTTTTGTAAGAAAAAAGGAACACCTACCTAAAATTAATTTTGACCATGATCCCTAATATACCTCAATTATATGGAAGATTTATTAGTAATCTTTTGATAATAGTATTCATTTGAACATTTATTATAATTATCCAATAGATAGATAGTCAAAAAAAGACTATTCAAACATGAGAATAATTTTTGTAGTATCTTTCACATGATATAAATGTTATATAGGATTAATATTTTCCTTTGATAGATTTTTCCTATTATAATATTTTTCATTCATGTATTAAAATGGAACTACTATAGAAATTATTATGTAATTGATTTCATACTCTATCTTATTGGGATATATTTAGTGAAATGAAAATAATTAGCTGAGAACATATTAAAGAGATAAAAAATAGGTATGACCATTCAGAGTAATATTAATGTATATAAAATAAATAAAACTAGTAATGCTGACAACCATAGGAAATATTTGAAATTTTAATTAGAAGATCATAATATCTTAAATATAATGCTATTGAATGGTGTAATAAGCTTCAGCTAGATTGTGAAATTGTTCCATATGTACATAAAACATTTTTAAATTATGTAAATAATTAGAGTTGTGGTTTACCATTTAAAAAATGATCTGAGACTATCCAAAGTACACGATGTTTCATTTGTCATTATTGTAGAAATATATTCTTGACAAATAGCATGCTGTCATATATGATGAAATATAATTGGAACCATATTTAATTTATAGTGAAAGGTGTATCTATATTATTGACTATAGAGTTAATTTCTTGAGGAATCATATGACATGATTGATAGAATTAATTTTGATAATTAATAAAACTATAGATGTAACTTGGTAACTAGAGGAGTTTATAAAGAAGAACTACCCTCATCTTTTAGAAGGAAGAAGTTGTGAAAATTTCATGGATGAAATTTTTTGTAGGAGGGAAGAATGCAACACCTGAGCCCCAATTACAGTAAGTAGAAAATAATAATATATTAAAACAACAATTTTTATATATCATTGAATAAAATTATTTCATTTATAGGATGAATATCAATTTGGATCTTTCTTTTTCAAAATATTCATAGAATGAATTTTTGAAAATTTCCCATAAATATATGATAGTATGAATAATTAATAATATAATATTTAAATATAATTATCATTAATCAAAATAACATTTTTCAATATGATAAACTAATAATTTAATTACTATCAGTTTAATAGAGATAATTATAAGATCAATTGGAGTTAAAAGGGATATTTATCAAAAAAATGTTTTTCAAGGCATATTGTGTTCCCATTTTAATTAATTAAAAAAAATAAATGATGAATAATATAATAGTTTTTTATGTTACATATATGTGAATTTGTATCCCTATAATAGTGATTTCTAGTTATAGTGTTAATTTAAGATCATCTTATATTTGAAAATTGAATTTCATGAAAACCCATTTATCGAAATGATTTCTAGGTTTATCTTTTAAAAATATAATTATTCCACTTTTATGAATTGATTTTGATAAAATTTCTTCTATATTTACAATTATCAAAGTTAATATTATATAATAAGGACCACATAATATTTATTCGTATTTAATATTAAAAATATTAAAAATTAATTACAATGTTATGGTAAAACCGGGGTTACAAGGTGGATAGTCTATAAAGAAAATTGTTAAAATGACCAAAATTATTTTTGAAACCCTATTGATTGGTTTTATTTAAACCTTATTAATATATTTATAAAATATGAGAAATTTTTTATCCAAATATCCATGAATATTTCATGAAATTATTGGAAAAATTTAAAACTAACAACTGTTCCATTAACATCGATTATAAAATAGCACTTTCTTCGGTCACTTCACCACACCTCTCAACCCATATATGTAACACACATAGATTTTAAAATATTCACATATTATTTTATCATATTTATGTCACAAAAACAAATAATTTATTAAAATTTAACACCCCAATAATATATTATATTTTTATTTTTGAAAAATAATTCTCTTTTATGCATTGAGATTCACCCAACCCCGAATTTGAACAAAATTAAACTTTTTATTAAAATATTAGTCATCAAACAAATACATTATAATATACAAATTAAGTTTCAAGGTATGAATCTGAATATCTATATTATTAATATTATATGGTTCACACGTTAATAAAATAAATTCAGTTGTATATATTTATTCGAAATAAATTAATTACCATTTTAAAAAGAATTAAATGTTTTCTAAAGGATGCATTTTTCTGAATGGATGACTTGCATAAATAAAATGAAATAATTTTTAACAATTTAACAAAATTTATAAAAAAATAAACTTAATTTTTCAAATATTTATATATATATATATCAATATTAACATTTAGGGAATTTTTTGGAACATTAGTAAATGTTTAGTTATTTGATGAATTGTGAAAAATACTAATTTTTTTGGATAATTTTCTTATTTAAAATATTTTTTATAATGATAGACTGTATTTTAAATTTTTTTTTAAGAAAAACTAGTTCAATAAGATTAAATATTAACTATTTTAGGTAATTTTAATAAATTTATTTTTAAAATTTGATATTAAATAATTCTATAGTTATTCATATTTTATCTTTCAAAACATTCTATTTCATCACATCTGTGGGTATAATTTTGAATTTTATACTACCACATATATGAAAAAAAATTTGAAAAATGGATTAATTTTTTTTTAATAATCCTAGTTAATATTATCTAATATTTTGAAATTATTTCTTTACCGTTATGAAGAGTAAAATTAATGAAAATTTACTACCGTGATAAAGCTAAAAATGGGTTTACTATGGGTTAATATAAAATGATAAGGGTTATAATGACGTTAGAACTTGTATAAAACCAATTTTATAGATATATTTCATCCCTATACTCTTTATTTTTTTATAATTAATCATTTTGGATTCCTATGGATTTAAAAAAAAATTGGTGCAATTTACATTTTTTTAAATGCCAACTATATCCTCTCCCCACCTATAAAAGACCACCCAATATCCTTCCATCGACACACAGCTAAGAAAATACCAACCAATATACCTTCATTAATTCCCAACCCACATCATTTATGACTTTTATGGTTTATAATGGTAATCTATAGACTCTTAAGGTTAACCATAATGAACTCGAACGAAGAAGAGGTGAATTATTTAACAATGGGTTTTCATTTTACTTCTTATTATATTCCCTTATAAAATTTTCCATCTATTTAAAAATAATAGAACCAGTATCTCCAATATAATGGTATTTTATTAAATTAATTTAATAATCTATATCCATATCCACTTCAAGGAAATAACAAATGAAATCATTGAACATGTGTTTGGAAGACTACCACAACACAAACCAATGTAGTTTCGTTTCCGTAACCACATTCCAAGGACATATATAATTATGAATTTTTTATATTTATTATATTATTAATCTAATGGAATTATCATATCTCATATACCTTCTTAATTTTTTCTTCCTTGATGAATATGATAATTTTACTTTTTATTATGATGGACTACCGCCTCACGTGGCGATGTGACTCGTTTTTTACTTATCATTTACATGGAATGTTAGTAAAAATAATTGTCAATAAATAAGTGTTATATTTATTATGTATCCATTCCTTGTGAAACAAAATTCACATTTATATAATTTCCATCCAATCCATTGGAAAAAATAACATCGCTTGTGCATACATGTGCAGTACACTCTCAATGTGTGGATGTGAAATTTTTTTCATTTCACTTTTAAATATATTGTAATCAACAATGATTTTTTTAATATAAATTCTCTATATAACATAATAATTATTTTTTATGGTTGATTAATATATTTCATTATTTTGTTTCATCTATATAAAAAATAGAAAAACATTTATGTGTACTTTCAACCAACCATCTCCAAGAATAATGTAATCCATTTTATATCTATAACATTTATATTTTCATATAATTAAATATAAAATGAATATATATGGTATTTATATAATTTATAAAATTATCGACATTATGTAAATATAATATAATTTAATGGTCCAAATTTACCGAACAAAAAACATTCATGAAAAAAGGAAGAAATTACCAAGTAAAACATCCATTTTAACCGAGATTTTCTAATAATGAGTGATAAAAGGCGATAATTAAATAATATATTTTTTGAGATATATGATCATTTTTTTATATTGGATTATTTATAACTCTATATTAATGATAAAGCAGGTTAGGATACATATGAATGAATTTGAAAAGGTGGTAAGAGGTTATCATCTCACATTTACTGTAGGTTCTGGGCACAGCGGAATCGCGTTGGTGGGTTTTCCCAACTTTAATTTTAGCATTAAACGACGTTCAATCCGAGATCTGTCACGATATAAAACACTGGATCTTCAAAATAGAACGAAGAATGAAAAATAAAAGAAGAGTCTCGGAACCATTGAGATAGGATCGTCATACGTTGGTTATAATTAATTTAATTAATTCATAAGAATTACCTTGATGGAATTCTTTCTTCGTTGGAGTCTTCGGCCACAATCATGTGACCCGTCGTTGCGTCGGAGAATCCACGTGTAGGATTCCTCTAGCGGTGATCCACACGTGTGGCACGTATCTCTGGACGTCGCCGAAGGGAACTATGGGTTCTAGTGCGAAATATCCTTCGCTTGCGATGTCAGTCTTTGATCGCCTTGATCCAGTAGAGGATCTTTCTTTCATAACATCAAAGAATTCTTGATGGAAGGGGAATTATCTCTTGGCTTGAGAGTATTTCCAATCCATTGCGCACAACCCAAAAAATGGCTAACCCTCATGAGAATAATGTAATTTAGATTTATAATACTTAGAATAATAAAATAAATTAATTTCCCAAAAGCATTTAATTATTTCATTTAATTCTTAGTAATACCCCATGTCTTAATAATGACATTTGACCATCATTATTACTTGACATGCATCCAATGTATCACATTTAATATCATTTAATTGAATAAACTATATTTTCTCATGAATCCCGAAAAAAAAACTACACGGCTTGTATGTATAAACATACACGTAATTTACTTTTTACTTTTCAAGTTTTATTTATTTCCTCCACCATATTTATTAGACCTTGAGTAAAGGCTATTTATTTCATAAATAAATGTAACTGCATTACTCGCTAATAAATATAAATTATTTCACCCAAAATATATTCTCTCGAATAACTAGTGTCAAAATAAATATGATGAGACATCCTTGAATAATTATTAAACCACAATCGGATATAATCTTTATTCCACTTGTTAAATTAATATTTAACTGAGATACATAGACACACTTAGTGTGTGACCCTCTAGGCCTCTTTCTCAGTTGTATTGGGCTGAGCCTGCCTAAAGTCCAAGGTTAGTGTCTAGCAACACGCCAAGGCACCCATAGAGAATGAAGTTAGCGCCGCAAAGATGTGCCACCTCCTACGAATGATTACCATGAAATATAATCCCTTTGTCTCGATATCTCCAATCAAGTGGGTTGCATGCTAGTGCCATCAACCCATGTGCTTGATTATTCATTCTTTGACTTCCTGGAATTAAACTTGCCCATACCTTACCATGGCCAGGGATTTATTTAGGGTATTTTAATTCCTTCAAAGGGCTTGAGATATCTACTTCTGTTATGGAACGGAAAGGACAAATCCTTTCTCGCATTATCTATTAATGTGGTATTACTCGTGACGCACCCAACATATCTTACCTCGCTGTGAAGAGTGTGTCATCATAGTTTTCATCAATACATCTAAGTATGCGAGTTGTAATACCCATTAATAATAATCTTAAAGTATAAGGACTAATACACACGTCCACAGATAGGAACATCCAATGACACTATGAAATGTGGATTTCCTACTGGCGGGTCTCGTTCTCATAATATCCTCTTGGATATTACCAAGGGCGCACACCATGAGAAGGTGCCTCAAAGTTTTATGAGTCCTCACCCCTAATGACCTGTATTATTTGTGTCCCTCAAATAATATCATCCGGTCATAGAACATACATTCAAGAATAGTGTTATGGAACTTCCGGGTTCTCATCATAGTAGGGATCCACTACGACCCTTTAATGCAACAGCTGTCCTTAGGACATTATCACATGACATGTCATGCAGAAGAACAATCAAGATATGATAAGGCTTTTATTTAATGAATCAAGTACAGAGTGGTTGGTTCTAGACCACCAACTCCAACAGACTCCCACTTGGACTAGAGCCAACTTCTAACAACCTCTAACCCGCTAGATCTCACATGATATTCATGCTTCTACTGAGATAGGCCTTTAGTCATGGGGTCTGCCATGTTCTCTTTCTTGGACACTCTGCTCACTACAACTTCACCCCTTTGATAGAAATCCCTCAAGAGGGGATACTTCTAGAGTATTGCATTGTCCATTGATGTGACCTTGGTTATTTTGCAAGAGCCACCGCTGCAGTATTATCACAATACAATGTAATTGGATCTTTACTACTAGGAACCACATCAAGCTCCTGGACAAAGTTCTGAATCCAGACGGATTCCTTGGCTACATCAGAAGCCGTTATATACTCAGATTCCGCTGTAGAATCGGTAAAAACTGGCTGCTTTTAACTCTTCCAGCTCACAGCTCCTCCATTGAGACAGAAAAAATATCCAGATTGCAACTTCAGATCAGTCTAATATGTTTGAAAACCAGCATCAGCATACCCTCTGATTACAAGCTCCTCGTCTCCTCCATACATCAAGAACATATCCTTAGTTCTTCTCAGATACTTAAGGATAGTCTTAACATCAATCCAATATTATTCTCCTGGATATGCTTGATATCTACCTACCATGCTCAGTGCATAGGCAACATCAAGCCTGGTACATAACATGGCATACATGATGGATCCTATAGCCGAAGCGTATGGGATCTTACTCATCCTATCTTTATCCTCTTGTGTCTGGGGACACATTTTCCTAGAAAGATATAAGCCATGTGACATTGGAACCAATCCCCTCTTGGATTTTTCCATACTAAATCTCTTTAGTATCTGGTCAATGTATGCACCCTGACTTAGTCCAAACAGCCTCTTGGATCTATCACGAATGATCTTGATCCCTAGAATGTAGGCTGTTTCTCCTAAGTCCTTCATGGAGAAACACTTATTCAACCAGTCCCTAACTGACTGTAAGGCTGGTACATCATTTCCAATAAGTAATATGTCATCAACATATACCACTTGGATGACGACCGAATTCTCATTAAACTGCTTATAAACACATGGCTGACATTCGTTCTTAATGAAACCAAATTCCTTTATGGCTTCATCAAATCGAATGTTCCATGACCTAGTTTCTTGCTTCAATTCATAAATGGATTTCTGCAACTTGCAAACCCGTTTGGCTTTACCTGGTGTCACAAACCCTTCTGGTTGTGTCATATAGACATCTTCCTAAAGGTTCCCGTTAAGGAATGTTGTTTTGACATCCATCTGCCAAATCTCGTAGTCATGGTAAGCTTCTATGGAAAGTATGATTCTTATGGATTTAAACATGGAAACTGGTGAGAAGGTTTCGTCATAATTAATTCCATGACGCTGTCTGAATCCTTTAGCCACTAGCCTTGCTTTATAGGTGCTAACTTGACCTTCCATGTCCAACTTTTTTTTGAATACGCATTTGAATCCAACAGGCTTTATATCAACTGGCTCATCGACCAGAACCCAAACTTGGTTTTGATACATTGAATCCATCTTAGAATTCATAGCATCTATCCATCTTGTAGCTTATGAGCTTTCTACTGCTTCGTTGTAGGAGAGAGGTTCATCATTTTCCAATAATAATGATTCACCATCCTCAGTGACTAGGAAACCAAATCACTCGGATTCCCTTACCTCTCTTGAGATCCTACGCAGTAGTTGTGTTTCTGGAACCTCTTCCACAGGGATCTGTGGAATTTGTTCCTGTACCAACTCTTGTGTATCTTGATCATCAACTTCTTCGAAGTCAATCTTGCTCCCACTATCCTTCTTGAGGATGTGCTCCCTCTCAAGAAAGACGGCTTGTCTGGTGACAGTCACTTTCTTGTCTTGAGGGTTATATAGGTAATATCCTTTCGTTTCCTTGGGATATCCTATAAAGATACACTTCGTGCCCCGGGGTGCTATTTTATTGCTTGAGAAGGCCTTAAAAAATTCCTTGCATCCCCATACATGTGTGTGAGACAAAGTGGGTATCCTTCTATTCCACAACTCAGATATAATTCCATTTTCCGCCTTAGTTGGTACTCGGTTTAATGTGTATGTTGCAGTTTGTAATGCATATCCCCAAAAGGATAATGGAAGATCCGCATGACTCATCATCGACCTCACCATGTCCAACAAGGTGAGGTTCCTCATTTCACTAAAACCATTCCAATGTGGTGTATAAGGAGGAGTGAGCTGAGATAGAATCCCAGACTCCCGTAGAAGATCGATGAACTCTTGGTTCAGATATTCTCCACCTCGATCCGATCGAAGCTTCTTTATCTTCTTACCAAGCTGATTCTCTACTTCATTCTTGAATTCTTTAAATTTCTCTAAGGACTCTGACTTATACCTCATTAAGTAGACATACCCATATCTACTCAAATCATCAGTAAAAGTAATGAAGTAAGAATATAAACCTCTAGCTTCTACTGGAAATAGTCTACACACATCTTTGTGTACCAATCCTAGAAGCTCTGTGGCCCTTTCACCTTTTCCACCAAAAGGCAACTTTGCCATTTTTCCTTGTAAACAATCATGACATCTATCAAGTGGTTTTAGCTCAGTAGAGTCTAAATAGCCATCTTGGCAGAGCTTTGTCAAACGATTCTCATTCACATCACCAAGGCAGTGATGCCATAACTGGGTTATGTATGAGTCTTGTGAGTTTGTTTCGTTATCGATTTCCAACACTTGGTTTACGTAATTCAATACATACAACCCATTATTTAAATGTGTCATACAATAACATACATTGTTCTTATAAAAGAGACAACCCTTATTTCTAAATTTGAAAACAAATCTATCTATATCCAAGAAAGATACAGAAATTATGTTCTTGGTAACACTAGGAACATAATAACAATTATGTAAAACCAAAATCATCCCAGTCGGTAATGAGAGGTGGTAGTCGCCAATAGCCAACGCAGCCAGCCTTGCACCATTGGCAGCTCAAAGACCCACCTCTCCTCTGGCGATCTTTCTAAATATACTTGGTTCCTGTATTTGAATACAGATGTGAGCCCCACAAGTTGTATCTAATACCCGATGTGTAGAAATAGAAAGATTGCACTCGATAACAAACGCACCTTTGGCATCCCCATGCTTCTGGGTCCAGTTCCTCTTCCGGTGGCCCTGCTTGCCACATGAAAATCACACTGCCTCCCATTCCTTTCCCTACCTCTGGATCTTCCCCTTCTTGGAGGGATGGTGCTCGGGGGCTTCAGACCGTTTATAAGTCTTTGGACCCTTTTCCTTGTCCTTATTTTTCTTGTTCACCATAAGAACCTCGGGTTTGTCATGCCCCATGTCCTTATCTACCTGGAGAATCAAGGTCAAAAGCTCTGATAGACTCTTCTCATTTCCTCTCATGTTATAGTTGACAATTAAGCTAGAGAAGGTCTTGGGCAGTGATGATATGATGAGATCTGTACGCAACTCATATGGGAATTTAATCCCTAAGATGTCCAGGCATTCAATGTATCCAATAATCTTGACTACATGAGGCCCAGCTGGTGCAGACTCTCCATGATTTGTGGTAAACAAAGCATTGGAGATCTCATACCTCTCCTGTCTCGCCTTCTCTTGGTAGAGATCTTTAAGGTGAGACATCATGCTATACGCGTCCATGTTTTCATGTTGCTTCAAGAGCTCATTAGACATGGCCGATAGCATGAAACACTGGACATCTGTGGAATCATCCATGTGTTTCATGTAGAGATATAATTCCTCATCACTAGCCTCTTTCCCAGGTGCAACTGGAATAGGTTCATCCAGCACATATAATTTCCTTTCGTGGAAAAGGACGACGCATAAACGCCTATGCCACTCTTGGAAATTGGTGCCAGTGAGAAGGTTTTATTTTTCGAGTATGATGCGCAATGATATGTTTGAAGTCATTTTCATTCTGTTTATTCAAATTAAGATGAGAAAAGGTTTAGTACTTTATTACAAAAATTGAGACAAATAAATAAATTAATACTTATCAGTCTCCCACTATTTTATCGAAATCCAATAGCCCTCACTATTGACTTCAGAATATTCTGCTGCATGAATATTCTAGTGGAAAGGATCCATATTTCCCTTCGCATTACCCCAACTAGGGTTGGTCAAGCAACATGAAGGTTTTTAGGTAGGCATTTCAAATTCAAAATGCATTAACTCGCAGCTCCTTGATCTACTGAGTGGACTCCCCAATCCTGAAATCCTTTTTGGATTTCCTCAACCTTTTCTTCTTGGTCACACCGAGTCCTGTTGTGGCAGTCAACCCTTGATGCGAACCAAGTCAAGTAAACCCAAAACCTTGAATTAGAATTCCCTGATATTTGAATGCACCCCAACTAGGTTTGGTCAAGCACTTTGAACTACGGTTCGATTCTAACCAAGATTATGGAAGGCTATGCTGACTTAATATTTATTTTGAGGGATTTTATCCTTATACGTAAATTGCCATTTTATTATCTTTTATTATATTCTTGTTAATATTAAGTGGGATATACCTAAGTGATTAACCATTTCTAAGATAATATTTACATATAAGCCAGTTTTATTTTAGTTCCATCTTGCATGCTCGTTTAATTCATTAATTGTGTGATCGTGACAACACACCCACAATAAATAAACCATGCAACTGACAGAAATAAAATAAATGGTATGATCATGAGCTTTTCTATTGGTTAGTTTATCTAGCGGTTGATAAACTAACCCAAGACCTAGGGGAGAAACACCTTGAACCTTTTGGGTTCGTGTTTACAGCTTTCCACCTGTTCACCTTTGTATCTCCTTGGATTGGTTTCACCTTGGATCCTGACTTGAGTCGCCTCCACTAGCTTGGGAGCTCCATCCATTACATATGCATTTATCTCACACACAGGTGAGGGGTAAAATGGGTCTTTACATAAAAGAATCCTTGGGCCCCCAGGCCCTACATATTAATGAGGAGATGGCTCTAAGGCCAACAAATTTAATTTAAATAAATAAATTAAAAGAAATTATTCACATACAAAGGTCTTAGTCTAGCTCATGATCATCCATACATGCAACGATATTTACGCATAAATAAAACTAGCATTCAATTATTTAATCATTCTTGTTTAAGATAAATCACGCTCGAATCAATTAATTATCTTTAATTAATCAATCCTTTTATCTTAAATCCATTTTCTAAATTTCCTTGAGATTCTCATCCATCATAATTTTAAAAAAATTAATTCATTTAAAATTATCATTGTACGTAACTTGTACCATGGAGGCAACCCGGTGAATTCCCATTTATTACGCGGATGTTAAATTAAACACACATATATATATAACACCTATTATGTGTTGTGCCTCAGCTTTACGCCTTCACCATGGTACACATCTCAAGGATTTGTATAAAATAATAATAAATTTTAAAAAATCTTCATAATTTGGGTCAGTACACGGCGTGTAGTTCTGACTACACAGCATGTACTTTTCTTCACCATCCTTCCAAAGTACACGCCTGGGGATAGGGAGTTTTAATGTACTTTGGAAATTTTCGGAGTACACGGTGTGTAAAGTGGGACACATGCTGTGTAGTTCTTGCATTACACGGTTTCCATCCAGGTAGGCCATATACAGATTGTATGACCCAACCCTAACCCGAAGGGACTACACGCCGTGTTCATTGGACCACACGGCGTGTATTCCGGAAACTGTGTGCCACCGGTTTCTGGGCAACACATGGTGTCTTAAATTCTTAGAGGGAATCCAATACACGGGTTGATTTGGCGGATCCGTCAATGAATTGAACCTAGACTACACGACATGTACTTCTGAATACACTCTGTGTATTCTGGTGTTATATGTCCAGAAACTTTTGGCTCCTCCGGATGAGTTCCTCTATTTTATTTTAATCAAAATTAAAAGAAAAATTCGTTTCTGTGAGGTGAACGAGAAACGAGGGAGGAGGAACATATCTCGATATTCAGATTTCCAGAACAATTAAACTTGAATTGAAATAACTAAATTATTAAATGCGTAAATTACCAACGAAAAACTAAATAATTATAATCAACGATATGACCCGCTCTGATACCACTTGTAGGTTCTGGGCGTAGCGGAAGCGCGTTGGTGGGTTTGTCCAACTTTAATTTTAGTGTTAAACGACGTTCAATCTGAGATCTGTCACGATATAAAACACTAGATCTTCAGAATAGAACGAAGAATGAAAAAGAAAAGAAGTGTCCCGGAACCATTGAGATAGGATCGTCATACGTTGGTTATAATTAATTTAATTAATTCATAAGAATTACCTCGATGGAATTCTTTCTTCGTTGGAGTCTTCGGTCATGATCCTGTGATCCGTCGTTGCGTCGGAGAATCCACATGTAGGATTCCTCTAGCGGTGATCCACATGTGTGCCACATATCTCTAGACATCGCCGAAGGGAACTTCGGGTGCTAGCGTGGAAGATCCTTCTCTTTTGATGTCCTTGTTTGATCGCCTTGATCCGGTGGAGGATCTTTCTTTCGTAACTTGAAAGTGTTCTTGGTGGAAAGGGAATTCTCTCTTGGCTTGAGAGAATTTCCAATCCGTTGTGCACAACACAAAAAAATGGCTAACCCTCATGAGAATAATGTAATTTGGATTTATGATACTTAGAATAATAAAATTAATTAATTTCCCAAAAGCATTTAATTATTTCATTTAATTCTTAGTAATACCCCATGCCTTACTAATGATAGTTGACCATCATTATTACTTGACATGCATCCAATGTATCACATTTAATATCATTTAATTAAATAAACAATATTTTCTCACGAATCCTGAAAAAACAAACTACGTGGCGTGTATGTATAAACATACATGGCGTGTACTTTTTATTTTTCCAGTTTTATTTATTTCCTCCACCATATTTATTAGACCTTGAGTAATGGATATTTATTTCTTAAATAAATGTAACTACATTACTCGCTAATAAATATATATTATTTCTCCCACAATATATTCTCTCGAATAACTAGTGTCGAAATAAATGCAATCAGACATCCTTGAATAATTATTAAACCACAATCGGGAATAATCTTTATTAAACTTGTTGAATTAATATTTAACTGAGATACATGGACACACATAGTGTGTGACCCTCTAGGCCTCTTTCTCAGTGGAATTTGGATTATCCTACCTAAATTCCAAGGTTAGCGTCTAGAAACACACCAAGGCACCCATAAAGAAAGAAGTTAACGCCACAATGATTTGTCACCTCCTACCAACGCTTACGGTGTAATATAATCCCTTTGTCTCGATATCTCCAATCAAGCGTGTTGCATGCTAGTGCCATCAACCCATGTGCTTGATTATAATTTCTTTGACTTCCCGGAATTGAACTTTCTCATACCTTACCATGGCCATGGATATATTTATGCTATATCAATTCCCTCAAAGGGCCTAAGATATCTACTTCTGTTATGGATTGGAAGGGAAAAATCCTTTCTCGCATTATCTATTAATGCGGTATTACTCGTGACACACCCAACATATCCTACCTCACTGTGAACAGTGTGTCGTCACAGTTTTCGTCAATACATCTAAGTGTGCGAGTTGTAATACCCATTAATAATAATCTTAAAGTCTAAGGACCAATACACATGTCCACAGATAGGAACATCCAATGACACTATGAAATGTGGATTTCCTACTGGCGGGTCTCGTTCTCATAATATCCTCCTGGATATTACCAAGGGCGCACACCATGAGAAGGTGCCTCAAAGTTTTATGAGTCCTCACCCCTAATGACCTCTATTATTTGTGTCCCTCAAATAATATCATCCGGTCATAGAACATACATTCCAGAACAGTGTTATGGAACTTCCGGGTTCTCATCATAGCAGGGATCCGCTACGACCCTTTAATGCAACAGTTTTCCTTAGGACATTATCACATGACATGTCACGCAGAAGAACAATCAAGATGTGATAAGGCTTTTATTTAATGAATAAAGTACAAAGTAGTTGGTTCTAGACCACCAACTCCAACATTTACTTCCGTGATACTGACAACATATTCAACGCTTATTCCATTGTGTGGGGTATATAATAACCATTTTGATTTATTTTATTATGAATATAAATCACCTAATTGTATGTAACATTACCTTTGAAGTTATTTCATTCAATTGTATTATAATTTAAAAGTTACCAAACTCTTAAGGATTTATTTCACAACGCCATAAATATTCGGGATTGTTTTCTATTAAGCCTCTCTTAGTAGAATAATATGATATTTCAATATTATAATAAATATATTTTATTATCCAATGGGAATTCTTGAACATAATAGTTCCATTTCAAAAATCATTTTTTTGCAAAAATATTGTCAATATACTTATAATATAATCTGAATTTATTCCTCTATTTGGTCAAAAATCAATTTTCTATAGAATCAATGTTTTGAAGAAAAAAATGGATTCAAAAATGATTTTACACTTTAATAATTGATTAATTTGTGAATTTTTTCTAAACTTTGACTATTTTTTATTTTTTTGGAAATGAATATTCATGTCATTTTCAAATGAAAGCCCATTTTGCATTATCAGAAAATGTGAAAGAAATATTTGTTTTAACATCTATGACATGGAAAAAAATTACAGACATCATGAACTGTCAACGGTTTTAATATTATTTTAATATTTTTAAAAGGTTATTTCCAAATATATGTTTTTTCAAAATACGTTTTCATTTTTTATTTTTAAATAAATTAACAATGTGAAAATTGTATATCAATAAAGAAATAATGGCATTTTATTGGTATTTATATTCATCAACAACGTCAACACATTGATTTAATTATCATCTAACTGAAATATGTTGTATTGATAGAAAAATTATTATTTTACAAGATTTTATATGACTATTTTATCTTGTGTTATAAAATGTTATCACCAGTCACCATCATTATATTACTTTGGATTGTATTTGATTATGTATATTTATTGGGGTAGGTGATGAAAGTATGTATGTTAGTCAAACAATTTTAATGATTATGTATTAATATTTCACGCCCTTCAAATGAGGATTTAATTGGACATATTATTTGACAAGGTGGATTACATTCCCCCACGATGCATCAATAGGAATTTAGAGAAATAATTATCTTGGCCATATTGATGAGGACTTTTACATTAATATAAGATGTCTTAGAATTCTTCCTTGATGGTAAAATGTCGTTGCATGAGGCCTGGATAGTATGTTTAGGATTTTTTGAATAATTATTTAAAACAATTTCAATTTAGTTATTTATATTTCATGTTATTATTTAATTAGTTAGAATATTTTGTGTCATGTTTAAATATCATTTGATTGTTTATAAGGATTTATTTGATCATCATTTATTCTAACAATATTATAATCAATATATTTATTAAATATAATGTCTTTGAGTTAATTAACTTTCTATATTTATAATTCCTTATTTTTGTAGAATCTTTTGTATGCATACTCCTATGTAGCATTTGGGGTAACCTATTTTTTATGTTTTTTTCAGGATAATAAGAAGAATTATGCTATTAATATGTGAATATACTCTAAAGGTAAAATGTTGATATTAATGAAATTTTGTTTGTGTATTTTATGTTTTAAAAGGAAATGTGAATTTTATGTGTGTATATAGTTTACTATAACTAAAAAACATTTTAGGCCTTTGGTATTAGATTTCTTGTATCTAATTAAAATGTAATCATGTAACCACTAACTATTGCCTACTATGGTTAGGGTTTCATTGGTTGGAATAGAAATATATTTTTGTAGAATCAATGGGAAGTGTACTTATGAAAATATATATTAGGGAACAGTAACATGTGATTGAATATGAGGATACGTATAGAAGAACATCCTAATGATTTGGTATGGAAGGTATTAGTGGTTATTTCTAAGAAATACATTCCTCTGTTAAAACTACTTTTGGAAGTTGTTCTGGAATAGATTTACCATGGGGTAATAACTCAAAAAGTGAACATTGGGCTTGAATTTATCGTTACATAGTGCATGAAAATGGTCCTCCCTATGAACCTAGTTTATCATTCCTTGGGGAAATTATTAAGACCATTTAAATTTTCATTAAAAAAAATTACAAATGAATTAAAAATATAGATATCCCCAAAGAATTGATGTTTATGATTATGATAATAGATTTGATTTTTTTCAATTTATGTTATATGTTTCATTATTATTGGTATTGTATATTATGATTCCTAATTATATGATATTCTCTACGATATTCAATTATATATAAATTTATTCTAAAAGAATGAATGACAGTCATATCAATGAACAATATCCATTTAGGCATTTATCTTATGGAAAAGATAATAAAGATAAATATAGAGATGTAGTTGGGACAGGAAAAATTAAAACAATATTGGGAAATAGTCTCACATTAAGATAAAACACCTTCCCCTTATAGACCATTATACAGATCCACCATGTGGTGTAATGATTTTATACCTCTTCATGCATCAAAATGATCCATCATTAAATGGTTATAAAAATCAATTTTTTGGTCATCAATATATAATATCCATAGAAAATATATTTCTAACTATTAGAAGTAGTGAATAAGAGATTGTTGTCATGGATGTTTTCCATACCTCGGAATATACATATGAATAGTTTACAATAATTAAAAACAATAGCATTAAAGAATTAATTAGAAACATGTAATTCAAGGATTTATGTTATTATTATTTAAAAAATAATCTCCTCCTATGAAATAAGTGGATAGAAGAAGAAATTTTCTGAGTCTATGATAGAAAAAAGTGGAAAATGTTTTTAGTATGAAGAAAACATTAAAAGGATAGAGTGGCATACTATGAATAATGTGTGTAATAAAAAGATAAATATTGACCATTTATTTGATGGTCTTAATCCAATAATAATTAGAAACCTAGTATCCCAAAATGTACCATCATATGAAGACATGGTATAATGTTATATAAACAGTGATAAAGCATAATCTATTTCATATGGATTACAAGTTATGTAAGATAAGAAGAGTGTGAAAGGGAATAAAAATGTATAAAGGTAATTAGGGAATGAAAGATTTTTTCAAATGAGATACTTCTGGAAAGAAGCGCCATGATTCATGAATAAAAGGAAAAGGAGTTATCCTCATGTATTGAGAAAATGGACATCATGATCAGGAATTAAAGGGTAAATAAGAACCCCACAATTTATAGTTCCTTAACTTTTAGCAGATAGAGAACTATTCCAACCAATGCCCCCAAACATTAAAGGAATATTAATTAGAAGATGCTAAGGAATCAATGTCAAGATTATGATATTGATATGTTTAATTGGAATGATTAATTTTATTTTTTATTTGGTTATAGGAAATATGTTGAAATAATATTTTATTAATCATATTCACGTGATAAGAATCACGAAATGTTTAAGGGTTTTATTATAAGAGTTTTTAAAAAATGATTTTTACTAATTCATTGAAAAATACAAAAAAGTGATTCAATGGAAAGTTGATAGTTAGGAAAAAATGAAATTTAGGGAAGATAGCCATGAACATGTAATCTATTTTGAAATAAAAATGATAATGATAATTTTAATGGATAATATTTGTGACCATGCAACTTTTTAGTGGTATGATGGTTTATGTTCTCTTTGTCGGAGTTTACTATGAGTTTTCATTTTTTGAAAATATTTAATAGGTATTAATTTTATTTTTATCGATCATAAATGTTTTAATTAATTTTTTATGGTTTTCAAGGTATTAATATATTTGGAATGTAATTTATATGGAAATTTATAATCTTTGGGGAATATAGTTACTATTTAGTTACCTTCCTTCATATTTTTCTGACTTTTAATTTTGAGGGTAATATATTATTTAAATTTCAAGGTTATTAACATATGGGATGGATTATCCTTAAATATTGGAGATATTGGGTAAAGATTTTTATCCCTTTATATTTTGTAAAATATATAGAGATTGAAGGAATGAGTCAACATTATGGTGATCTGTTAAATGTATCCTAGGAATAAAAATTTATTTTTGATATTTTTTTCTTTGAGTAAGAAAGGAAGTGGGAATTGATTGAAGAAAACCCAAATGATCAAATTTTTTCTATGGAATAGAAAAATATTATGTATGTAAATTTAAATATTTTCTCATTATATGTTATAAATTAATTCATCCACTATAGGGAAGGGATCTTGAAAAAAAATGTTCATTGTGCCTTCATTTTTTAGGAATCAAATGGACCCTTAACTCATCAAGGATTTATAGTTTCAGGGTCTTTGACATTATATGGGTAATTATTCTTCTTGAGGCCAATTTCTTATATCATCCTCTATCATTATATGGTCATTATATTTTCCTTTCATTGCCATATCATCACTTCTCACCTATGTTATTATATTTGGAAACCATGTTATGTGATTCTTTAAGATGACCTTCATGCATACCACACCCTATAATCAGGAGGATGTTTTGTGAACCCTTATCCTGTTATTGGGTTTCACAAATGTAATTTTACAATTCCATGCCTTTAATTATTTCTATAGTGATTAAATTGTGAGATAACAATTTAATTAATAGGGGTAGACTTTAACACTCATAAATTATAAAATAAGAGCATCATATTTGATAGTGTTCATGAAGTGAAAAAAAAATATTATACGAAAATATGTCATCATGAGAATTTATAATATATATTTTAATAAATTCATTCTCATCAATTGATTTTGATTTTGACAACAGAGGATTTAAATAAAACACCAACCACCCAAAAAGTATAATTATTCAAATGTAAAGTTTAAAACCTGGCCATTGAGTTGGAGGTTATGAATATGAATAAATAAATTATGGAAATTATATCATATTAAAATTATAAATTAAATTTAATCATTATGTAATTATTATGAACCATTTTAAAGAGAAATAAATTCTTATAGGAAAATGATATTTTTTTGAATGACAAACTAATCTTTCGTTTTATAGATAATTTAAAATATTTTTTTCAATTTTTGTCATTTTTTTCAAAAAACATCATTTATGAAATATAAATCGAAAAATAATATTTAAGTGAATTTTTTAATATTTTTTGAGGAGATTTATTTTTTAATTAATAGTGAAAAATACTAAATTTTATTTCAAAACCTCATTATTATGTTATTTATAAAGTTAAATTATATTTTAAATTGAATTTAAAATAAAAATTAGATCAATTATATTTCAATTTTAGTAATATAGTTCATTTTTGTAAAATCCATATTATATTTTGATATTAGAAAATTCTATGCTAATGCGAATTTTCCCTTGGGAAACCCATTTTTTATAATATATACTAGAATAATTATCAATTGTATTCTTTGAATATTTTGAAATTAATTTGAAAAAATGGCTTCCATATTTGGAATGATAATAATTCATATTATTTAATAATTTACACTTAATTTTTGAACATTTTTTATATTAAAATAAAAAAATTAATGACCATAATTACGTTTAAGATAGATTTACTGTATGTTAAACTAAAAACATAAGGCTTAACATGACATAAAAACATTCCCAAAACCTATTTTATATAAATATTATGACCAATAATATCTATGGAATAATAATGACTAATTTTTTGGGATTTATGAATTATTAAAATGTGGGTGTAATTGATTCGTTTAAAACAATACCAGGTGTGCTCTTCCCCAATATATAGAAGGCCACCCCAACTCCTACCAACTTCAAAAAAAATTCATTTTTTCCAATATATGGAAAAATGTATTCCATAAATCCATCACATAATGATATAGACAATTTTTTAATCATAAATCCAATCTAGGATGTCATTAGGTTAAATCTAATGAGGAACCTCAAAGAAATGGTAATGTCTTTAACTATTAATTTTTATTTTAGTAGTTATTAAAACTCCTTATTATATTAAAACCCACTTAAAAAATATCAAAGATCATATTAAAATTATACTAAGATTTTATTATGTTAATTTAACAACCTATATCTATCTCCAATATGATCAAATGAAAATGAAATCATTGATCCTGTGTACGGTGGACTATCTCCCCGTGAAAAAATGTAGGTCATTGACCATCACTAGTTATAAAGGATGGATGTAAGGATAGACATGGCATATGTTTGTTATATTTTTTATATTATTTTATTTCATTAATTATTAAAATAAGATACACCTTTTTAATTTCCATTTCCTAAGGTATTTGATAACGCTGATCATGTGTTTGGCAGACTACTGCCTCATGAAGGTACGTGATTCAGTATTCTCTAAATATTTACATGTATGGTAGTTGGGAAAAATGTTAATGAATAAATTTTATATCTATATTCAAACAATTCATATTGAAATATAATATTTGATCTAACTTTTTACCTTAAATCCATTGGAAAACAAAAACACCGCTCATTCATATGTGTGGACTACCTCCTCCACACAACGATATGAATGTTTTTAATTTTATATTTAAATGGATGGTAGTAAGGATTTATTTTGTTAATATAAATTAAATTTATATAAATTAATACTTATTCTATAAAGGATAAATTATATTTCCTTTCCTTTGGTTTTATCTATCAAGTAAATAGGAAGCATTGTTCATGTTTATTTATTGCCTAATATCTCCCTGAATGATGTATTATAGTTACTGTCTCTAAAATTTTTAGATTAACATAATTAAATATATTATTAATATATATAATTATTTTTCATGGATAAGTATTTGGATACTATCTCACCATAATCAAATTAATAGGACCAATATTATTAAACCAAAGCATACATGAAGAATAAGCAAATAAACAAAAGAAATGATGTTTTTAAAAATGAATTCTAAGAAAAATAATACTAAAACTCTATTAGAAAATAATATATAGTACCAGATATTTGATTTTTTATTATAATGTATGTTTAATAGAGATATATTTATTATACATTATTTCCAGACATAAATGAAAGATTTATAATAAGTTATAATGATTTCTCTTCTCACTTTTCCATTACTATTTTACATTGGTAGTGATAATGAATAAAACAATGAATTTATAAGATACTTAGTAAAAAAATATTTATTTTGAAAATTTTATATTTTATCAACATCTTTACCCTTTTCACCCATTAAATAAATTATATCATTTCTTATGTGTACGTACATCTAACCATCTCCATGAAGTGATGTGTTTACTTTTCAATGTTAAAATTATAAAAATGTTTATAAAATGTTTATAATGAAAAAAGATTATATTTATAACATTAATATAATTATAGAGAAGATGTACTATATTATATCCATAGGAACTGAAAAAGTAGTAAAAGAATCCAGATAATGTGAAACAGATAACACACAAAACATTTGTAAAGGTGACTTATTAATTTTGAACAGGATACAGGAGAACATGATGAAATAATATATGACATTATAAATTTTAACGTAGTTCATGTATAAATTGTTAATAAGTTAAAAACCATTATATTTGGGGATACTTAATTTTAACTAATATAAATTAGGAGGTAATGGATTTAAATATTAATTACACGACATTGATATATTTTGTATTATTCTCCAATTTAATGTTATATAGTACATATACTACCCCATTGATGTATTTAACATGAATAGCCATTTATTAATGATAATTAATGTTCTAATTTTGTTCTATTTTTTCACGGGCTTTCAATTTTGTGTTACCAAATATATAATAATTTTTATATAATTTCAATTTATGGAATGACCCATATTTTATTTGAAGCTAACATAAAAAAAATTGGTAATCATATATTTTATTATTCTCATAATATTTACTATGATAAAATATTGTCATCCATATATTCATCCTATTTTTTTCTTTATCTAGTAATGATATTTATAAAAACTTATTTTATTTCTCTTTTAATAAAACATAATTTTCTTCCACATCCATATTATTCAAAACAATTTTGAAATGTAAAATTATTTAATCAATTGATTTATTAAGAATTTTTTCAATCCTTCAGTTTTTCATGTGAAGAAATTAATATTTTTATTTTTTCTGATAGTTTCTCTATATAATTTCTTAATAAAAGTCTAATAGAATATTTTTTAAGGTATATGGTGTTAATAGACATCCAATCCACCATAATCAGATTATTAAATTTTGATTATTATATACATTTTTAATTGTTTTATAATGAAAAATATTTCATCAAATCATATTTTAATATTTCACTTTCATTACCAATTTTATTCCAAGGGAAATGATTTTATTGGAAAACCATTATCCCCAAAAAACTAAAGGCCGTATAATATCATTTATTATTTATTTAGATATTAATAGTCACCAAAAATATTCTATTTCTTATTATCATTGGAAATTTATATTAACTTGAATATTTACATTCATTTTCGTGGATATTATTATTTCTTAAATTTTATATCATTTTTATGGGGTGTTTCACTTCTAATGTTATTTTACTGACATTAAAAATATTGATATTATTTATTCATTATTTAATATTGAAATTTATTGTCAAGCGATGTTGTTTATAAATTTCATTGATCATTCAATATATGATGAATTAATTTGATATGCAGTGACATATGGGTCCTCGTTATAGATATACCCTTGATTCTTGGAAATGTCTCATGAGACAAATCAAATGGCCAAATTAAGGGTTTTCTGAATTACAACTAATTATCGTTTTAAATAGTCATAGTGCATAGTCTTGATGGTGTAGATATCATGATGTCCAATATTATGAATTTACTTCGTTGCTAATTTATTTATTATTATCCATGAAATTATTTCATATATATTTACCATGGATTCATTTTTTCGCATGTTATTGATTAAATAGAATCTATTTTCAGTTATTTACCATCATATATTGTTTATTCCTTATCTAATCATGATCGATTCTATTGTATGTAACACATAACATGAATTAATGCTCCCCCATATTTTTTCCATTAATCTAAAATATTATGTTGAATAATTTGAATGTTTTTTTTATGTTGAGAATTTAATTATCCTTTAATAATATAATATTCCAAATGTAAAATGTGTATTATATAAATATATGGTTCTCTGGGACAACAAAAATGATCGGTCTTTCAAAATTATAACCGATGTATCAATATTAATGGTTTGAAGTAGATGTCAACTCTAGGATGTTAAAGTTGGTTTTTCTTCAATTTACATTTGTTTTATGTTATAATTTATCACTACTGAACTATAAAATTACATTTTTTGGGTGATAATGAAAAGTACAATTTAAATAAGTATTTTTTTAAAGTATTTAAAACTGAATCATATCTTAATGCATTTTTAAATGTGTCAAAAATATCTCTAGAAACAATCTTGTTTTACATCCAATAATTACATATTTTAGAAAATAATTCATAACCCCAAATAGTTGAATTCTAGTTTTCCCCTTCACATAGATTGTTACAATTTTTATTCATCTCTGAATTCTATATCTTGACCACTTTGGTGGATTTATCCTCTTGGAAGATCATAAAGGAGTGGGCCATTATATTAGTGTTTTCTAGTTTATATCTTGTTGCCTTCATTAATTTTTATTTAATTTTACAAATTTAAAATTCCTAGATTCCTAAATAACATCATATGATTATATTGGGAGGAGTTTTTATGGAATTTTATTTTCTAAATTGATTTTAATAAAATTTTATTTATCAAGTAATAAATTTATATGAATTACTTATTTAAATTATATATTTAAAATTATAAAATAAATTAAAATAGTTGGTTGTTATATAAGATGTATGTTGTTTCTTATGGTCCTTATATTTCATTTCCCTAAAAATAATTTCTACTCCTCCATTTATCTACAATTGGTAGATTTTTTTCCCTTAATTTTGATTCAATATTACTTCATTGGTGAGAATATCCACAATGTAATCAGTCATAGGTGTTTGAGATAAGTCTTATCCCAATGTGATGCCAACATGTGACATTAATAGTGGATTGAATTCATGTAGGAAAATTATTTTCATATTTCTTATATATCATGAAAGGTAAATTTTTAGCTAATACATAATCATGGAAGTCATGAAGTAATTTTATGTCTCTGTATAAAGATTCTTGATTATTTATAGAATATATCTTAGCAATTCGTCCTGATATGAGAGAGGTTAGTTGCAAAGGATGCCTTCTTCAGAAAATAATGTATTCAACATTTTTTGAAAATGTGGTGCCATCCATGCTAGGGAATTCTATGGTATAGGTCTAGAGAGAGAGATTAATTATAATGATTCCTATAATTTGTTTTCCAAGGATGATAAACAACATTTATAATTTAAAGTAAAGATTTTCCTTCCATTAATGATGTGTGGGGTAGTTAATTGCGTGTTCCATATCTCACCCTTATCAGTAAAAACTATTGTGATGAATTTATACCATGATTGGATAGGTTTGTATTGGTTTCCTAGGTCAAAGAATTCAATTATAAATTCTATCACTCAATGTATAGTCTACTAGAACGTGATGTATCAATGCCACGATCCCATTGGTTAACTCTATCCATATGGTGTACCAAAGTGGAAGCTAAATGAAACTTAGGGAGACTCCATTATGGGTTTACCTTGAGCTCATAGATGCTTCAATGATATATGGGTTATATTAGACTATTCGAACTTGTTATTCCTAATAATAGAGATCTTGGAGTCAAGATAAGTGGAGGTCTTTTTATCAGACATCACCTATAGTAGGAGGTATGGCTCCACAAAGTCCCATAGATAGTTATCTTTGATCATGATTCTTACATTAACTCTAAGGTTTAGAGAATATTTTAACATCCTTTTGGATATAATTTTTTACTTAATAGTATGTTTTACACATATGTGTGTGGTAAGAAGAAGTGGACTATCAAAAATTTTGAGTACATGTAGTGTGCTCTTGTAATTTATTTTAGTAGTTCGAGGGGTATGCACCTACATTTGGAAGAGTATTCTTATAAAAATATTTTTCATTACATAATTGGTATGAAACTGTATGAATATTTGAACATATAACATTTCCATTATCCACTATTCATGACTTGATTGATCGTGCCAAAAATTAATGGACTAGAACTATTGAAAAACATTATAGATATGGTTAAAGATATTTCTAAGAGGTTAAAGGAAGTTTATGATCATCGGAACACCTATACTAATAATAGGACTAGGCATATAGGGTTCGATGTTAGTGACCCTTTAATACGGAATGTGACTTCTCATCATGGTACTAACGATTTGGTCAGGGGATTATGATTCCACCATGGTTTTTTGGGAATTTTGAGGTGTTGGAAAATGCCATATCCTGGGAATAGCATATTGATCTCCCCCACCCATAGAAAATCTAGAGAGATGATGTCATTCATGTATCATAACATCACCATTATCACCATAGATACTATCATTTCATCAATTGGGTTGAGATCAATATTGACTATGTTACAACCTACACGTAGAATCACGTGGAGATTCAGGAAAAAAAGAGAATTTTTTTCAGGGTATTTCTATTCTATTAGTTCATGTTTTTTGGGTGATGGTGGAATGATATATATTACATGGAATTATGAGTGTCAGATAGAAATTTTGTCTCTAGAACTATTTTATTTTTAACCCATATTTAATATTATTTTATAGATGTTAAATATTATCTATTTATGATGTATTTTTTCAGCAATTACATGCTTTTGTCCTTGCTCATATATTTTAGTATTCTCATCATGGAGGGCATTTGAGTATTGGTTTTTATTATTGTATTATTTCGGGACATGTACCTCTGAGTGTGGTGGTTGATCTCATATGATGGTGAGATTCCAGAGAGGTACCTCCCATGGTTTCTATCCGGATGACCTGTTTCCATTACTTCACTTCATGTTTTGTTTTAATTCTATAGTATGATATTATTTGGATGTATTTAATGTAAATTTATGAAATTATTTCGATCGATTTATTTTTAATTTGTTAATTCATTCATTGGATTTATGATGTTTTAAAATAATTATAATTTTTAAAAGTGAATTATAACATTTATTGTGTAAATGATCCCTTATTCTAAGAAATAATAAAAAAATTATATTGAAAATATAAATTTCCTAAGTAAATACATACTATTACAGTGAAACCACTTTTTATTCATGGACAAGGCATATTGTATAATTTATATGTGAGCTAAATTTTAAGATACTATTATCTGAGCCATGGGATTATATTGTGTAATGGTTAAATGAGTAACTGTTATGCAAAATACCTATAGTATTTATGGATACGGTTGACATTTTCAAGAATATTTAAGGGTAACTCGTGATACAATTAAATGTGCTATTAAATAACGATGCATAAACTTAAATAATGTGAACCTTATGCATACCCTTAAACATGTTTAAGGGTCATGTTCTCTATATTTTTCAAGTTTTACTCTTCTTCTACGTCCTCTTACCTTATAATAAAAATGAAATTTTTTTTAAACTCATAAAATATTTGGATTAATATATTTTGACTTTTTTAGTAATTTTTTAATACATTATTGAACAATTTAATCGTTTTTATAATAATTTTTTATTATAGAATGAATAATTATTAAATTAAGTTAGAGTTTCAATGAAGTGTATTTATGAATACACGATTCTACTATTTTTGAAATACATACACCCTTCACCCTTCATTTTTTACTACATTTACATATCATCTGGTTGACCATAAGAAAGTATCATGGAGTTGAAGATATATTATTTAAAGTCTCAACATATCACACATAAATAGTGTATTTCAATTTTTAAAACTATTCATTACATATCATAATAATTCATTTTATTATAGTTTGGTTCTAGTGACATTAGAAACCTAGAAACAATAATGACTAGTTCATAGATGAGTTACATCGCCTCCAACTATTTATTCATAGCTAACACCCTTAATAGATATATCATACATATTATCATCCATCAAAACATGGGGAAAATGAAAATAAAAAAATGTAATGTAATATTCACAATTATGATATACAAGAGATATATCAATATATCATTAACATAAAGGTTTTGGAACATGAAAATAACATTTTGAAACCATTACATGCAAATACTTAATCAACAAAAATGAGCCATAATATATATAATTGAATTTTTTTAGTACATAAATCAAAATGGAATCAATAAACATTAACTAAAATAATAAAATTTATATGGGACAAAGATTTGTGTCTTTTACATATTCAAAAAAACAATTCCAAAAGAGTCAAAGATCATTTCCAAAACAATAACAGTGGAATGGATTCGCTCAAAATCCAATTTTATTTGTTATGGTTTACACTCGAGACTATCAGAGTGGATATAGACCCTTACTAAACTATGTTCACTCCCCATTCTGGTCCAGTTTATTTTATTAGATATTAATATTTACCAAATTCATTATATTGATATTTGGGTCCCACCCATCAGATAATCCATAAATTTCTATTTAAAAATATTGAAAAAAAATCATTATATCATAACTAATAAATTAAATGTGTCTTAATAAAAAAAAGTCATATAATAACTAATGAAAATAAATTAATTTCATGGAATATTTCATCATAGCAAAACCAAATGAGAATTAATTGGTTTAATAAATATCTATTCGTCATAAATATAAACCGTACAGAGAAATAATAAATATTGTGTCATTGGATCATATACCCATTGAAGTATAAGTTACATCAAATGATCTCATCCTAAATGGAAAATGAATTTTTTTGGTCACAAGGAACATTTCTAAAGTAAAATAACCTTTCCACTTAGAAACATAATTATTAAAACATAAATAATTATTATAATCATTTTCATTGAAAATAACCGAGTGAACTTATAATATAAGACCAAAATATAAATTAAAAAGTTTATTGATGTAAATAATTTTTTCCGTAAAAATATTAATTAAACAAAAACAATTCATAAATGTTTTCTTAAATAACCTATGAAACATATATTTTCGAATTAAATAAATTCTATGGTTATGAAGGATCAAAATTTCAATCATTTTATATAAGTTAAATAAATATTACATTCCTTTTTTTCAAAAATTTCATTTATAAATATTTTTTAGAATGTCTAAAAAAATTTCAGATCATTTTTTTTAAACATTGATATGGATGAAAAATGGGTTCTATTCAATGTGAGAAATTAAGGAAATTATTTTAAAACATTTTTTGGGGTCATCAATCCATTAATATTGGAAAAATAAAATGAAAACATCTATTATGTAGAAATAATTAATGGAGAATAATATAAATGTGTATATTAATATATATATCATTTTAATTTATCGTTGGGATGTTAAACAATCCTATAAACGATGATAACGTAATGTAATAACCTTGCCACTTTGGTAATAATAAATAATAATACCCATGAAATAATAAATAAAAATTAAAAAAGAATATCAATAGAATTTAAAAATACATTAAATTATATTTCCAAGGAGTTGTATATACAACTCATAAAATAGGATACGTTCATAACATAACATGGGCCCAAAAGAAGACAAATTGAGAAAATAATCTACTACTACTTTGGAAACATTTAAATCATGAGCACAATGAAATATATTTTATGAAATATATATATTCAAATACTTTTAATTTTCAACATAATAAAAATAAAATATATTAATTAGAAGTATATACACAACCTAAAATAAAAACCTAGTGAATATTGCATGTGTCTCATAGATATAACGGTTATACTGAAATCTCTTGCAATATGTCCCAACTTCCATCATAAATATTAGAAATTACCAAATAATAATTATAATTTTATTTTAAACCAATTTTAGAACATATTTAACATATAGACTACCACATATGATTTTTATGACATTTTATTACACATTTTTTCAACTAATAGTTAAAATATTGTTTTTCTAATAACAGTTTTGTTTTTCATCTATGTTTTGATTTTTCATTTACTCCATATTACAAGGATAATGGTTTTATAATAAACAATATTTTATATGTTAAATAAATATCATATATATTCAGAATATATGTATTTATATTAATCTATAAAAGGTAGATGTATAAAATTAAATACATTATTCATCGGCATGGTAGGTTGTACGTACAAATGTACATTACTTCCAAAATAATGAAAGTTTAATTGAAAGAATTTAAAATAATAAACTAACTATAAAATTATTTTTAACTCATTTATATAACATAAATTCATTATACATACCTTTATTAAATTATATGTAAATTTTTATGGAAAAATGAAACACATCGCGCCCTGAGGCAGTAGTCTGTTGTACTCTCGAGTGACATTATTATTTTACAAAAAGTAGTGAGGTATTAATGTATATGTGTTATATTAATTTTATAAGTATAATAATATCATAAATATATAAAATAAATATTAAATTTATCATTATATACTCTTGTAATATGTGGTTATAATTAACAAATAACATCGGTTTGTGAGGCGGTGGTCTACCATACAAACAAATGATGATTTCATATCCCATTTGATGTAAGAGGATGTGAATATATGTTATGAAATTATCACAACAATATATACATATCTTGAAGATAATGATTCTATTATATCATAATAATTGAATAATATTTTAATTAGATGCAATAATAATTAAAAAATGCATAGTATAAAACATTGCCTCTTCTTTAGAAAATCACATTATGTTTAACCTAATGACATAATAGACAAGTGTAATGATATCACTAATGATACTATTATGTGTTTAAAGAGGTAATTAATACATTTGGGTATTGTTTGGCTTAATAAATTGGTTTTGGATGAATGTAGAGGAGAAGAGATAGGGTGGCCTTTAATAAGTGAGGGAGAGGACCCACATAGAAATTTTGAAAATAATAATGTATACCAACAGTTTTCACTTTTCAATAATATAAAATTCGTGTTACTAGAAGAGATAAGGTGGAAGTTTTTCCATCCAATGGTTTTTGACATATTTACAGGTAATATTACCACTTATCACTTTAGATTAACTCCTATTTAACCAGTTTTTTCATTAACCAAAGTGAATATTTTTTAATGATATTATTATTCTTAACTATCAAAAATTAATTTGAAAATAATAAAAAAATCTAAATTATTAATATTAAAAAAATTTAATTTATATTTCCCAATTCCATTCCTTGAAATGAAAATAATAATTTTATAATTATACCATGACATGTGCCACTAAAGTAATTTTCCAATGTGGAAATTTTCTAATGATAAAAAAATTACATATAAAAATTCTTTATAAATTTGGATACAATGTTCTAAATTAGATTATAAAATATATAATTGATATAATATAACTTTTATAACCATTTTGAAACAAAATGTAACCTTAAAAATTCTATAAATAAAAAACAAATTTTAAATAAAAACTATTATTTTTCACTATACATCCAAAAATTAAACTTTTCAAAAAATTCTAAAAACATCCTCCTAAGATAATTTTTAAATTTTTTATTTTAAAATTAATTTTATATTAAAAAAAATTAAATTGGATGAAATAATTTTAAAATAAGTGTTCAAAATGAGAAAAAAATTATTATTTGAAAAATTCTGTTTTTGTACACAAACATGGTTTCATCCCAATATCATGAATAGAAATCACATAAAATGAATATTAAAAAATATTAATGAATATTAAATATATATTTTTATCTAAAACAATTCATGAAAAATAAAATTTAATTTATTATGGTGCAACATGTTTCTTCATATAAATATAGTTTTTCATAAACATGTTTTTTCTATTCTCAAATAGCTGATATTTTCATTTATAATTAATTATTCACCATATAATTGATCTTATATACAACTGTAAAGAAAATATTTACATAATTTATTCCACCCTACTAAAACCTGAATTTCAAAATCTAGTTGATTACTTTTATATTAAATAATAAAATATTAATTGCAAGCCAAGTATTGTTTAAAATCAATGTTACATGTAACACAACACAAACAAAGTGTTCCATGAAACATAAGGTAAACCAAATGATTCAAGAAAATGAGATATAATTAGTGTTTCATGTAACAAATTATATATAAAAATTATAAATAATTTTGAAAAAAAATCATAAATTATTAGGGGGTTAGATTCTACCCCCTTTAAATAAATTTTTCTATGCAAATTCACAACATTGTAAAAAAATGAGTATACATTTTTTCACATTAAATCCTCAGAATCCCATGTAACATCCCCAATCTAATGGTACTGACAAAAAACATAGAAAAAGTGAGTAGTGCTATTTTTTAGAACTTTTTCTATATAATCCAGAATCTCAACCTATTATTTTTTATATGAAAGTTCGAACTCCAGTGGTACGACCTATAAACATATTACATGTAAATGATGATGTATGTATATATTTTTGATAGATATAATCAAATCATCAAGAACATGAGAGAGGTTTTTTGTACACACAAATAAAAACATTAAATTCTAAATATGATCAATAATATAAATGTGGTCGATATACCTATGGTAGAAATTTACTTTATATTGTATGACTAATTTATTCTTTTTATTTTGAATTTATAAATCTCCACTTCATTTCTGACTCTAAGATATGAAGATGAATTTTTATTTATGTTGAAATAACTAATAGGAAATAATATATATAATATAATTATATGTTTTTTCTTCTAACTATAGTTATCAACATAATAAATTGTTACCTATAATTATCCAATATGTTTAAATGATTATATAGTGACATAATAATGTAATATGTAAAATATAATAAAATATAAATATAAAAAATTTCATAAATATAAATATTATTGACCCTTGCAATGACCGAAATTTATAACAAAGGGAAATAAATTTCCCAAAATAAAATTAATATTGTTCCCATAAATGTCAATACACTGTTATTTATGGTTACTCAATAAAATATGTGTAAAACATGGTTATATATTCTACTAAATATTGGTAATAACAATATCTACCATAAATCCAAAATGTAATAATGCATTATTTCTCATTTAACAAATAAAACCATGTATTATTGAATATATTATTTATATCAAAATAAATCTTTAAACTCTGTCAATGATAAAATTGACCACCTTTTCAAAGTATCATTAATCAATTTGAGTAACCCTAATAATATCCATACTACATTATCCATTTGAATTAAAAAATCATCCAAACTAAACTCCAATATCTCAACATTATGAACATATTATCAATTATTAACCCTCAATCAGTCATTTTCTGTAAAATATCATCTTTAAATTATATCATTTTTATAGTTAATCATTAATATTTAACATATTTGGACATATATAAAATAAAAAACATCTACAAATCCATCCATATATATTTCATGATTTATATATCTTAATTATATAATCCCATATAAAAAAATTAATTATTACACTTCATTATTAATCCATTAACTATCTATCATAACCATTTACATTAATATTAAATTCCTAAAATATGAAATATAAATCATTTCATAACATTATTCAACATCAATTTAAACATTCTTCTCACATTTAGCAAAAAAAATACTATTATAATAACTTATAAATTTAATATGTCATTTTGGTCTATTCATCATCATATGTATGAAAATTAATCTTTCCACATTTATGATTATTATCATGATATGTTTATCTGGGGTTATGAATTCAATATTTGATATAGATACAACATTAAATCATTCATCCACTGATAAGTCCTTAGGTAGAGAAATATTTTCAGACAATGTGATAAATTAACATTATTTTTTCCCTCATAGGTTTAATACACTATTTTTTCATCACACAAAAAACATTTTTATGATTCTATTGATATATTTCATTGATATATTATACCCACATTTTCTACTGATAGAAAAAATCATATTTAATCCATGGTCTTGACCACCTAAACACTGAATGGACATTGTCCTCATCTTCTTTGGTGAGTCCCAAATTTGGTTAAGGTGTATTTTGTTTATTATATATCATGATAACAGATTATGAATAAAAAATATACAAATCACTCTAGTCATCATCCTAATTGGTTCCTCAAAAACACATTGTTTATCATATTCAATGTTATCCCTTTTCTTATAGGTTCCCACCATTGAATAAAAACATACGCATATTATAAGAAATAATAAACATGGTGTAGAACATCACAATCTTGAAAATAACTTATTGGATTTATAAATTATAACACCATATTCTAAATTTATGATACCTTATTCTTGACCAAGGTCATTCTTGTTCATTATTAATATCCATCATGATGGTCCTTAATATTTTTTGACGTCCCAAAAAATATCATGTGGTAGTGTCAAACATAGTGTGCAACATGGACCACTTTCTGTAGTAGGTGACAACTGAGTCTATAATAAATATTAATTTTTGGAGTTATTAAACCTAGGTACCTCAATTTCATAGCCACATATACTTTTATTATCCATGTAGAGATGTAATTTTTTAAAATACCCTCTCAAAATCCATTATAAAATTTCATTGATATTTTTGAATACAATAAATAATCCATAGAATTATACCAAGAAATATCCTTAGAAAAAATCTATGGGATATCACTTATATTTCCTCATCCTATTTTACAATAGTTATTTATACGATTATTTAATACCAACCAAAATGATCCAAACTTCTCATTAAATAATATTACATCAGTAAAGATGAATATTTATTACAAAATATAATAATCCACACTAGAACATATTAGGAATAGTGCCTTTGGAAACATGGATATAAAAAAACTGCTTCAAATGATACCTATGACATTTCCTACTATATTATCCATAACATACATTCCTCTTAGACATATCATACATAATAACTTTTGAAATAACCTGAGGAAATGAAAAATAACAAAGTGTGAGGTAAGTTCCTCAGTAAGGGTAAACATGGGAGATATCAAAATATTAGTATCATAAGGGTATAAAAACATGAGAAAAAAACATTTAACCATAAAAAGAATATGATAGATCATAGACATGATTCATGGAATAAATAATGGTAGTTTATAAAACATGAATCATAATGGAATCAAATAATATGAGGTATGAGAACTTAACATTGACCTAAGGCATATATTTTTGGAGTAAAAATAACTATATTAAGTAAATATCTTTTTATTAAAATCAAATTTCAAAAATTACCATAGTTTATTGGGTTCAATCTGAAAACCATAGTATCATTCAAGGTTCACTCCTAATTAACTCATTGAAGATATATTCTCTAACTGCTCTGGTTTCACTCCCCATTCGAGTCATATCAATATCATGATATATCAATATTTACCCAATTCATTAGATGAATATACAAGTCCAACTAGTCACATAATCCATAAATTTTTGTAGAAGTAGACCAAAAAACATTCATTATATTAGAACCAAAGAAAATAAAAGTGCAACCTAGAATATTAATCATCTTTGAACCCAAATTAAAACAATTGGGTTTGTTTAATAATTTCTTCATAGAATAACCTATAGAAAAGAAACATGTTGAATAAAACAAATTTCATTATAAATGAAAAAAATATAAAGAAATAATTAATATAGTATAATAGGTTTATATCCCAAATAATGATTAAGTGAAATGAAAAGATATCATCTTTTATGGAGTATTATTTTGAAATATCACATAGAAAGTTTCTTTAGAAAAAACAGCCTTTCTACATTTAAAAATACTCTATTAAACATAGAAAATTTTCAAAATTAGTTTTATTTTAAATAAAATTGTAAAAATAGAAGATGGTGATTTTAAATTAAATTTAATAATTTCATGAAGAAAATAAAATTTTCACATTGAAAAAATATTTTCAAAACAAAAAACATTTTGAAAATTTGTATTTCATGAAATTTACTATTTAATAATATATAGGAAAACATACAAAATTAATTTTTAATAAATAGTTAAATTTTTTTCATGTCTTACATGTTAGGAAAAATATTTCATACACATTATTAAAAAAATAAAAATGGTATTTTTTTGGAAAATGATGTGAATATTACATTTTTACTCTGTGTTCCATGTAATGCATGCTAAACTGAATATTTCATGTAATACAAGTTAAACACAATGTTGTGTGTTACACAAGAAAAATTTAGTGTTTTGAATAATAAAATAATATCAAAAAACTAAATTAATTTGGAAATTCATTTTTTATTAAATGATATAGTGTTACAGTTTTCAAATTTTCTTAACAGTACATTTCAAATTTCTAGGTAAAAAAGCATTATATATCCTATATTCCTTATATATGTTGATTTTCCATGGAGGAAATATATGGTTTTTTATTATATTATTGTAAAATTACTTTTTTATAAACTTATTGGGTAATAATACCTAAATAATTTGGATTATGGTGGAAGAAATCATATTTAATATTAAACTAGAATAATTGATGAAATGATGAAATGATTTTTTCAATCACATTTTATTTTTATAAAATAATAGTTTTCCTATTTTTCATTAATATATAATTTGATATATCTTTATATAATGGGTATAGAATATTTGTTTATTCTATGGATTTGAATTTTTAATATAATGAAAATGGTTAATGAATGTAAAGGAACTATTGTATGATAACTAAAAAATTCGAGATGTATTTTTTAATAAATTATTCTTCTTATGTTTGATGGAAAATAAAGAGTAACATGTAATGTATATTTAATTAATTTTATCTTCCACATGTAAAAGTAATTACTTGTTTAATATGAATTTGTAAGTTCCTTTTTGTTTCAAATGTGGAGTGGAATATAAAATAAAATGTTCATAATTAATGATTTATGAAAATTGGATTTATTTATGAAAACTTATTTTTAATTATTCATAGATTGTAAAGATGATAACATAGTTTAACCAAGGTTCCAACATATGATTAATGAGTTTGGAAATCCATGATAGTATTTAAGAATATTTATTGATAATTAGGAATTTCTAGGGTGGAGTGGTCTAATTTTATGATGAAGGCTTGATAACATATTTTTAGGGACCATACTCCATGTAAACTTTTTTAGTTTTTTTCTACAAAATTTGATTACTATTGAACTAAGAATTTCATTATGACATAGTGTGATTCTGGGATGGATATTGGTTGACAAGATATGGGTAGGTAATCCAAGGTATTTGGTAGTAGTTAGAACCCATGATAACAGAATTGATGCACAGTGATATCCGTAGTGGTGTTGACTATGGAACGATGACGGATCGAATAAGTAATATTTTGGGTTTAACATTATTCTACTAAAATATGGCATGTTTTCTTATCAATTAATTTAAATAAAAAGTAGGATTTTTGTTTTACTTAATTTTATTCCAATCCATATTACTTGAGGCAGCTAGTTATAGTTGACTTATATATCTCTATTATGGGTTCATAGTATTTTTTATATTGTACTTAGAATTTTGTTATGATAGTGTTTAGTAAATGATTTAACCTATGGGTTTGAATGTAGTTGGAATGACAATATTGAGGAATCATGGAATCTATTGGATTGTACTTGGTGGGTATAAAAATCATTTTAAGGTACTATATGGTAATATTTTTAATGGGTAGTTGAAAGAATTAATGAAACAGATAATAGTGGAAAGGAATTAAATAATAAAATTTTGTTCAATGATATCTTTAGAGTTTCAGGGATATATAGTCCATAGAAGTGGTAGCTGGGTTTTTGATAGGTGATTTGTGTATTTGAGTATATTTCTATGTAGAACCCCATCTTTTTTGTGCTATATATTTTTCATGAGTGTTATATGAATTTCATACACCTCTCTACCCATTTGAGGTTGGAGAATGGATCATAGTTTACTCTAGGAGGGTGTCTCCTCAAACATTAATGTTGAAGAGGGTTGGAGGGATGATTACCACAAGTTTCCATGCTCTATTCTCTTGGTATATATTTTTATTTTAATCAAAATTATTATCTTTCCCTATATGTCTTGGTTGATGTATATAATGGAATTTGGTTATTTCACACACATGAATCTCTAGATATTGTATCATATGGAATATTATAGTTATATAATTTATGTGTTGTGATGATTTTAGGTATATTAAATGGCCTTATAACTATTTTGCCTCCAAAAAAATAATTTTTTACAATATATAGATAGGGAATTGGATAATCAAATATTTTGATTCATGGGTTATGTGGTACAAGGTGATGGTATGTTTTGATTTACATAGTTCCTTAAATAATTAATTATCCTATGTGTCAATGGGATGGAATAATTTTTAAGAGATCATTATTTTGATGTCTGATATTTGGGAGGATAAACTATATAATGGAGAAGTGGTAGCAAGGTTCCTTTTGAAATATTATTGATATTTTTTATTAATGTTATGTGATACCTGGTGGGAGTTATCCATCATGATATTGGGAACATATAATTCCAATTTATGTGATGGGTTTGTTTGAATTTATATTCAATAGGTTTTAGTATGAGTTTTTAATATTTTTCATGAGAGGATCTATAGAGGATGATACTTAGTATATATGTTATGCACACACTAGGTCTATAGAAACTATTTTCTCATGATCACAAAAGATAGTTGAGGGTCATGGGAGAATTATTAGATCAAAGAGTAGTTCAAAAGTTTTTCATACTTTGGGGTTGATCCTAATGCCTTTCTTTTGGAATCTGTAACAATATTACTATTAAATTAGTTTTTATGACATTATATTAATGTACATGGGATATTTATTTGACTACTTTTTAATCCTGAGTTATTTGGTGTTTCTTTATTATCTGACTTGAATCTCAAATCATAATGACTAATGTGTCATGACCCATCCCCCCAGGATGATGTTGTGAGATCCTACAAGCTTGCATATCTAAAGCCCAGGGTTGGTGACTAGCACCAAAGGCATCAACCTACATGTGGGAAGAATTTTCCTAAGTACCTGTATGGACGTACACACTACCACATCCCAAATATGTAAAGATAAACTAGTATAACACTAAACAACCACTAAAAAAATTACAAACTGTTGTTCAAATGGGCCAGATTACAAACCCAAACAAAGATGAACTAGAAACATGAAAGTCCCAGACAACATTGAAAGTCATCTATAGAAAACCCCACCTGATTGGTATGTGTAGAGTAGCTGAATAAATCCATATAAGTACATCCTTCCTTCCTAGTTTCACTGGGCACCACCTGGTCCTCAGCCACCAAGTCCTCCGTTAAGGCGGCAGTCGTCTGCACCAAAAACCACAGTGCGGGGGACGCCCGTGTAGGGTTGAGTAACAATATAATAAGTATGGACCTCAAAACACAATGGAAATAACACAAATAAATTCACATAGAAAACCATGAAACATGATTACGATGTAAGACTGCTCACACGAGGTACAATCTGGAGTATGAAAGTTGGTCCATCATTCATGTCATCGAACACCTTGGGCTTCATGAGAACTCCTCCTAAATGAGTGAAGTGGACCTTATAGGTCACATAGAAGAAGCTTCCCACTATCCTTGTACTTCTGTGGTACTCATTCTTGATGAGTGTAGTGTGTATTTTGGATCACACAGAATCCTCTCCCCACCGTGGGCATTTCGGGTAACACAAAAGTCGATTCCCACCTTGGCCATAATGAGGTAATCCACCTGTCACGTATCGTGGGTCTGTAGGGTCACATAGAGTTGGTCCTCATCCAAGGAATAATGGGTCACATAGAAGAATATTCCCACTAGGCTATCATAGTTTATCCACACAGGGTCTCTTGTCAGTAGTCTTCAGGTCTCAGCCAACTGAACGGTTTTTACATGCAGTGCTCTTGATTACGGGAGAAACGCTCCTCTAGCCATTCATCATATTTCAACATCCATTAAAGAATCCATATAGTATTCCAAAATATCTAACTTGTCTCAAGGGTTTCAATGCTTCAAATGTCTAGTCAATATGATTCTTGGTTTGAAAGATATTTCTATTTTTCTAAAAAGGTGTTGGTTGGGTTTTGGTCCGGCACAACCTGGTCAGACTGACCCCACCCGACTCGGCATGGGGTCTACCAACCAAACTCGAGTTGGCTAACCTGACCTAGATCCATAATGGCCTTTTTCTGGCCCACTCGGGCATTTCTGGCCCACTGGGGTGGCCCACACCTGGCCCGGTCTGCCATAGAGAGACTAACCTTTTCCTAGTCGGGACGTGGCTGGAAGCAGCATTCGTTGCACCTCACCCCATGAGTCGTCCATTGGGACACCCCACCACTACGGTCTATTGACATCAACCCTTACACTTTCATAGGGCATCAAAACATTTGGCTGGCCACGTCCACCTACCCGCATGGAGGATGGTGTCTCCTACTACACCACCACCTGCCTATGGCCACAACTGGCATGTTCTTCCGCAGACCACCAAGTCCGCTCAGGTGGTATGTTCTTCACGCTGCTTGCTCCAATGGCTTTTGGAGGATTTCATCTTCCATGTATTAACATCAAATCCTCTTTTCCTATACTTTAAAGATGCATCCAAGATGAATGCACAAAGCACACAAGGTGGATGGGCTCGAGCCATATTCATGCCAGCATGCACCCTCCACATTAAACGTTTAGAAAACATGGGATAATGATTCGATATTCTATCCCAAAATAATTAATCCTAGTATAGAAAACCCAAGAAAAACATCCTCCCGCAAGAATGAGTGATCTAAAAATCAACCTATTCGTGGGTTGATCCGTGTTTGTCATTTTAGAGAGAAGAACGGGGAAACACAAATTGGAACAAACCCCTACCTTGTTGGAGTTCATAATTGATGTGAACCATGGGTGGGGGATTAAAGTTCCATTTGAAGACATCTATATTTGTTTCCCTCTAGTCTCATTCATCGAAGTTCATTGATATCACAAGTTATTCACTGGCGTTTACCATTCATTGTTGAAGTAGATTTTCACAGTATGTTCATCAGAGGAATTCCATGTTTGATTCCCAAAGGTGTTATCTCATTAATAGAGAAAATCATCGTAGTGTTTTTGTTATGATGTTTCACCATTTCGTTACGCTATTTCATTAATGAAATAAAGTGTCTATTTCGCTTCCATTAAAGTGTATCATTAAATGGGATCATCACCGCGTCATAGATGCACTATGGTGCTGGCGTGCCATCACTCAATGGTGAAAAAATAAAATAAAATAAATTTTAAGTTATTTTATTATTTTCTAAAAATTCATAAAAATAACATTTCAAGTCAAACCTTTCCAGTTGATGTTAGGTCCATTCTAGGTTAATATCGGCATTCTGAATTCAACGGTTACCTTAGATTTCTTATTCAAGCACCAGTTTAATAGTTGGAAAACCCTTATCCCACATTTACTTAAATGTACAAAAAATGTTTATAATTCTATTCCTGGAACATCATGCCATAGAATTAGGTGTCTTCAGAACAGTTTTTCTCAGAATAATTCCATATAATTTTAAAAAAATACACGAAATATTCAAGGACATTACATTATGCATCATATTTTTAAATTATTATATACTCTCTCTAATAGTAGCTAACATGTAGCCTATTAGAGGTATGGTTCATGCATCATTATCTACCTTCTATCATTTCAAGAATAGGAGGGCTACCTATGGGAGGGCGGGGGGTCATAGAAAACACTATTAAATTATGTACAAAATTGTAAAGTTATATAAATTATTATAATCATATTTTATAAAATTAAATCATCAATTATATAAATTTATATCTTTATTATCGATTGAGGTATGATATATATTAGTTTATTCAACATTATCTTTGTTCAAATATTGATTTCTCTAGTCATATTATAGATAAAAAAATTATCTTTTGGTAGAGTATTATAAGTGAGAATATATATTAAATCGAGTATTAAACTAAGGTTACTGAGTATATTGAAACATAAATAGATTATATTTAAATAATTATAATGAAATTCGGGCTTAAATATTTGTTATTTGGAGTCATATATGATTTGGATTCTATGTATCATAAGCAATGTGATTTTGTTCAATGTTATGGCTTAATCAACACGTTTCAAACATATTGAACATAAATATAACTTCATTACAAATACAAAAAAATATAGTGATCTCAACTTTGAGTATTTTTAAATTTAGTAAGAACTCATGATAACCATGGTGAACACCTTGTTTATAGATTCATTCTAACACTTGTGAGTGTTTTTTAGAGCATATTCTCTCCAAAAATACCTATGCATATTTGGTTCATCTTTTCCCTCTATTATTCCAATGAATTTATTTACAATGGGGGAGAAGATTTTATTTTTTATTCATATAACATTTTGGTAATTACATTTCTAATGTGGTTATATATAAACGGTGATTATAAAATGTTGATATAGATTTTTTATATATTTGGAGATATAAGGTCAAGAAGGATTATAGAATTATTTTTTACTTCCCTGAATGATAATGAAAAATATAAATTGGGAAATTAAATATTCCATAATGAAAATACATCTTTTTATTGAGGATATGTAATATCTTTTATAATGAGAGCTGTTAATGTATACCTTGAGGTAATGAGATTCTATCACTTTAGTATTAATCTTTACACTAAGAGAAGAGTTTTGTCACAAACAATACTCTATTTGGTAAGGTGTTTTAAGATATCTATGACAGTGATAGCATAAGAGGACATTATATAATTATATATTTATTTATGATATTTAAAAATGATTTAATATTCTATTTAAATTTTTAAATCATAATGATTCATTTTTAAATAATTAGAATTGATCATTGGGACATCTCAACCATGGGGAAACATATAATTTGTCTCAATCTAGTTCATTACGTCACATCAGGAATACGTCCCCATATTCTAGAGGTTTTTGAATAGAAGATAGGGTCTAATGTGAAACATTGAGAGACTTACCACCTAATAAAATTTTCACAATAGAGGCAGAAAATTGAAAATAAAAAAATTATAATAAGCAATAATTTGGAAGTACCAAAATCAAAAAGACATTAAATCATATGATGAATTCAAAATAAGAAAACAATATCCAAAAATAATGAAGTAAATATATCCTTCTTATAATAGTCAAGTGTCTAAATAATCCCCAAAATAAATGCACACTGATAACTCCCAGTGGTTCCCGACATCAAACCTAGTTCTGATATACAAGCTCTATCCGGAATCCCAACTCATCCATCTAATATAGGACATGTTACTTCCTAAAAATGTGAATTCTATTTGGGTACTGATCAGGATACACAAGTATGATGTTTTTAAAACATAGTAAGACTCTATCAATAGTTTCTATACCAATATTTAGTTTATAATTGTGTATGTAGTTTTATAAAAAATAAAGTAGAAATGATGAAGTAAATTGTTTTCACATTTAATATTATTTAATTAATAACATAGGCCCCCGGGTTTTTTGTTGACACCCAAACCAATTATAAATTCCTTGGATTGTGTTGGAGTCTAAACCATAACCAATATTAATTTCATAGATCATTATTTTGTGGGCTTTCATTATTCTTGTAATTCCAATTTTAAATTCATTCAATGGGCTCCAATAGCAGCATCCTGACACCTCATGGGTATTTTACGAAGTATTCCTTTATGAAAAACTTAGTGATCGTGTGTGTGTATATATATATATATGGAGGGCATATGACTATATTTTATCATCCAATGGGTATTTGGAGCTGCAATCTCTAACTCACAACTCATTGTCCCAATCATTCATAAATATCACATATCATTGTTTTAGATTTATAACCCAATTATCAAATATTTTCAACCCAATTATTCTTCTAATATCATAGTCCAATTTATCAACTATATTCATAATCCCATTTATCAAACATTTTTTAACACATTATTAAACCAATTTTTTAATCTCATCTATCCACCATATTTATAATCACATCCAAAAATACATTTGTAAATTTAATTTCAAATTCCATTTCCCATTATACAATGAAATGGTACACCTATAGCACATGAATCAAAATTAAGGATATAGATATTTTTTAACTTGACCACACTCATTGAGATCCATGAAATACACTCCTCGTATCATAACATCTAATTCAATGTGTAATGGTCTAAATCACAATAACAGAGGGGATCTGGGACCAAAACCTACGACCAAGATCCTTAGAAATGATATTCATAAAAACATAGATCTAAAACAACTACAACAGAGGAAAATATTTACACTCTAATGGTAGGGAAATATAAGAGATATATAAACCCAATAGATAATAGATCACATATCATTAGATAGGTCAATTCCTTCTACTAGATCCTCAATTATCATCGGAAGAGGTTTAAGGGGGTTTCTAATCCTTCTAGGAGTCTTCAAAAAGAAATGAAATCGTATAATGATTATTTAGAGTGATTGGGAATAAAAAATTTGGGGTTTGGGAATTTTTTATAAATTTATTTATGGTTTAACTACTATATTCCTGGTTTCCTGGTCAGGGTCGCATAGTTTTATATCCCATACACCATAATTTTGTGCCCTTGCTTTCAATAGTGAATGATTTGTCCTATATGAGAATGGGGATTGACAAACTATATTTAATATGTAAAAACAAATACTATTATAGGATGAGACTGAATAGACCAAAGGCCTTCATTTTTATTGATTTTTTATAACCCCCCCCCCCCCCCCCACACACACACATTCAAGGGATGAGGGGGAACCCTTACAAGACCCGTAGGCTCAGAGATTGCAAGGCATGTAAGATTAAGAGATTATATGACCCGAAGGTCTTAGGGAATTCAACCATACAATCTACAAGGAACATCCCCTCCCCAGCATCTGCGTCATAAAAGTAGCTCTCCACCATTGCAAGGACATCTGGCTAGGCTTCCCGTGCAAGAACAGGCTGGTACCGATGGCATAGCCATGCCCTCTCATTCTGACAATCCATTTGGTTCTTCTCTGGTGAGTGCACCTGCTCTGAATCCTCTTCCGGGGCTGCACCTTTTTTGTAGTGTGTCTGGGGAAACTACATGTGGCTCGAAGGCCTTGAGGTGGCCTGAGGTCCTTAAAGGTGGCTTGAAAGCCCTACTAACCTGAAGTCCTGGGTAGCCCGAAAGCCTTAAGGAATCCAAGCCCAAACCGGTGTTAAAAGGTGTATAGTTCCAGCTGATACAGTACTGAACAGTACCATCTAGAGTACCTACTACAATACCGTATAGTGTGAAATGCCTTCTACAGTACCCGTACAGTGTACAGTACTGCTATAGTACCCAGAAATATGCCTCTACCTGGTTTTGAACCTGGTTCTTGTGGATGCACTTAAGGATACCTCACCAACTGGGCTGAGGCTGATGTTCTACTATTAGAGGATGAGGATTATGTGGTTGGAGGCAATATGGTTTTTTTCAAGTAGTTCACCACATCATGTTTCTCCAAAAGTAGATCATTCACTCCTAGGAAAAATTTAACGGTTTTCACTAACCATGCACTAACCATACATAGCGTAATTATATTCAAAATTTATCCAAAATCACCAGAATTTTCCCCATAGATAAACACATAAAAACATTAATCAAATAAAGGTAAAAGTGTACCTGAAAAAATCAAGATACATCTCTAGAAATGTTAGAATGATATAATATTCCCACTTTATAATAACACTTCTTCGAGTTTTATTCCAAAGAATCATTATTCTTGTGGTGTAAAAATGTTAGTCCATAAAGCCCACATGTTTTCATCAGTCTCTTAATTTCCTCCTGAGCATAGTCATTCTACCACAACACTCTAAACACCTTCATGGCATTTCCCCCAACTCATTTTTACTATGATCCATAACAAGAAAAAATTTATCCTCAATGATTATTGAACTCATTCTTAATATAATAAATATCAATCACATGATAAGGGATGGGTGATAATACCAAATATGCGATATGTTAATAAAATAATTCATAGCATTGTACCTCTATGAAATATCCAATCAATGTGTCACCAGTCTAATTCTCTCTCTAATTAAGAATAGTCTAGGAAACCTGGCCAACATCATTTTTTGAATTCTAATCCTTTCATTACACAATTTCGATGATACCTGAAAGAATACAAAATCATCCACTCCAAACTCAAGGTGTCAACAATATTGATCAAAAAAATTCTTATGTCTATTGTGAGATGTATCCATACATTTCTGAATCAACTTAATATAATCTGATGTATCCTACATGAGACATAGTCCAAGAAACTCTGACTCACATGCCTAATCTAGAATACATTTTCTCTACATGTCCTACCATAAAGAAATTCATATGGTACCATTTGAATAGTCTTAGGATAACAATTATTATAATAAAACAAAAAAAGTGATAAGGGTTACTTTCATGTCCCACCAAAATCAAGGGAACAGGATCTCAACATGTCCTCTATAACCTAAATAGCACACATTAATTTCCAAGGAATTTTTACAATCTATAGAACATACATCACACTCAACTACTCCATGGTAAAGTTATTCTAGATAGGAAATAAATAAGGTACCTTTTTCAACCAGTCCACTATCTCACAAATCACATCATTTTTCAGAGGGCTCCTCATAATACCAACCACAATTTCTATACTAACATCATTAAAAATTCATTCTAGAATGGAAAATTCATGTAACAAATGAATAGTTTTTTTATGCTCATCTATCACGTACTTACAAGTGTATTATCAAATCAAAAAACATACAATTTTTCATTTCTTTCCCAACACCCAATAATATTGATGTAGACGATGGTAAAATTTGATAAAACCAATATGCATCCCTACTTTAAGGTGTGAAAATCACACATAAACTCTTCATATATATTCACAAGCGCAACAAAAATGGTCTAGATATTGATTATATCATCGTTATATGTATTCTAATCCGATGGTGATTCTTTTCATTCACAGATTTTCATTAACAAAAAACACTATAGATCCTAATACTACCTCTCCTTGATCCATCTTATAAGTGTAGAGTCAACTAATAAGGATATAAGGGACATCTCATCATTTTATTTATGGATGTCAATATGCATCTCATCCAACAATTTTATCATCTTCCACTCAGAACTGGACCCTTATACCTGAGTCATTTTCTTCATTATCAAAGCGTCGACATAACTATCTCTCTTCCCATGTGTAAAGTACATCACAAAATAAAATGAATGCCTATAATAAACCAATCTCTCTTAATTCAGGTCCAAATAAATCTATGATAATATGTACTTTTTGATCCTTTATTTAGTATAAAAATTAAACTCTTCATGTAATAGGTCATGATACCAACACATTTAAGAATAATTCTCCAATGAAAAGATGAGATCAGGCATTGGTTAATTTCTTTAGAGTGACCTCATGCATCTACTCTACTCCATATTTGATCATAGATGCTTCATAAAACATGTTATAGTACCCACCTGTTAAAGGGAGAATGAAAATTGGTGTGGTAGTAAAATGGTTCTCCAACACCTGGAAAGCATTCTCACAAGATCCAAATCATTAAAACATGATCCCATTATTTTTAAAGCCTAAAAGTGATACTTAAAATTGGGAAACATCATAGATAATTATTAAATAATAACCAAACAACCACAGAATTCCTCTTATATCAAAAACACTATTTGGAAAATCCCAACAAACCACTACCTGCAACTTCTGTGGGTCTACTAAGACCCCATCCTCAGAGATTTTGTGACCTAGAAAATTTAACATGTAAATACTAAATTTACACATAAATAACATGTCTTATAAGTGATTTAATACTTGTGTACTCAATATGATATAATGACATTGGTAATGATCATTACGAGTCTTGGAGTAAACCATGATTTCAGAAAAAACCCCACAAAATGATCCAAGTTCAAGTGAATGATTCCAATCAACAAGGTTAGAAACATAGCTGAACCATTAATTAGCCTGAATGGAATCATTAAAAACATGTATATGCCATACATGCATATGAATGTAGTTTTTTCCATATTAATATTTTTGAATATCAACTGATCATACCCCAAACTCAATTAAATATTTGGAATACACAAGCACCTCCTAACTAGCTAGTGAGTTCATCATCACATAGATGAGGATGGACCTCACTATCATCTAATACAACGTCTGATAATCAACAAACAAATGAAATATCTTACCATTGTTATTTGAAAATAAAAAATTATAACCCCATGTTGGCATACATGGACAGATGAATCGATTATCCATTAACTCTCTTAGATGATTCTTATTCTATTGATGCACTTTTAGTTCCATAATGTAAGGTGGAATATAAATTTGTTCAACTGAAGTCATGTTCTCAATTGTAAAATCAATATCCCAATTAGGTGGATTCCTTGATAAGTCCTCTATAAATTTTTACTAAAACATGTCCATTGTGGGTCGAAATACATCATGCTTCACACCCATGTCATCTAGAAAAAGACTATAAACATGGGTGGTGAGCTCTACAAGTCGCTAATGAACATTCCCTACACATCCTATCTAGATATCCCACTCTCCATGACGAACATACATGCTACCCATATGATATATAAATTTATATCTATTACAAAAAGAATAAATGTAATCTCAGTAAGATACCAGCCATTATATACACATGTTCAATTCAATACCTAGAAGGTAATTTATTTAATGATCCAAAAGTAAATGATACACCCCAAACATGAATGAACACTCATTACATAAATAGATGTTCCTTGAATACACTCCCAATTGTTTTTTGTTTTTCAAAACCCCACTGACAAAATCCACCATCATGCAGAAACCAATCATTAGATGAGAACATAAAAAAGAATGAGAGTATACTACATCAAATATTTCACTAGAAACCATAGAATAAATATGAATATTACATCTAACTATTGATAGACCAGACTTTCTATCTACAAGTAAAGGATGAAATACATGATAATGTCATGCCCCTCTCTTATGGGAATCCGATTGACTCCCCCAAGAAACATTACTCTGGTTATATGGGATCTCTTTCCCCAATGTACCAAGTAGACCTCCTCATCTATCATCGATAGATGAAATCCAACTTCCCAACTAATATGGGGTAGAAGAACCCATTCCAATACTCTCATTCATAATATATCCTCAGTCATTTCCAATTTGTCTAGGGTTTTTACAATACCTTTATAAGTGAACCATCACACTTCAGATTGGTAACTCCAATGTTCATCATGAAAATTGGATATTAATGATACTTTACCGACCACACTAGATAATGTATACTCACTAATTGCTCAGAGTAATAGATCAATATTTAATTCCACTCTATTTTTGATTTCCCAAGTTGTTTTCTAATAGATATGCTTCTTACTCTTGGTATATATACATAATGGTCATATAGGAGAAACCATATACATTCTAATGGGAGCATCCATCAGTTTCCTCTAAAAAATTATTGGCAAATTCACCACCACATCAAAAAATTCATTTTCAAGATATGAACCAGGAAATTAACATCAAATTATTTCTATCCTGAAAAAATTTCTCTATAGTTTACTCATATTTTTCCAATTCTAGTACAAATATTGGAAATAATTTAAGTGACTATAATAGTAAATCAATGACATTATCCCATATTTCAACCATATAATGTTAGCTTCCCTCTCTATCCTGAGTGTCTTGAGGTAAAAGAGTTCTAAGAACAACAGTTAGAATTCATTCAATACCATATTCTCTTACTCTCATCTGGAGCATGATTATCTCACCATATATTCACTGACGGTCAAAACATGTAATATTCTTACAAAACTATTTTAATAAAATGATTCTTGAAATTTTTAAGAATTATCAATATAGACTCAATCCAAATGATTTTTTCCTTAGTTCCACCCTCTCGAGTGAATCTTCGAGGGTGATGCAACTAAAACTCCCATGATAGTTCAGACATATTCCATAGATACCACTATGGGTGTCTTTCTATAAACTACCTAAATAGAGAAAATTTCTCATTGAACATCTCCCCAACTCCATCACCCCGAAATATTAGAGCCTCTTGTTCAACTTTTGGAGGCCTATTATCTTTCCTTGTCCTCATGCCATCCTTTCAACAAGAGTCCTTGTGCATGCACATCTATACAACTCCAAACACATGTCTTAGGATAGATAACCTAATATTAAAACATTTACATAATATTGATTTACATAAGGTTAAATCATGTCGTCCCCCATACTCTACCACATGGAAAACAAACAATACACAATCACAACCCTAAACCATCACTCACCAAGTTAATGGACAACAAAGGGAAAAAAACTTCCATAATTCAATTTTTCTCATTTTAAACCATTTTTTGAATTGAAAATACCTCATTTATATTTATTTTTTACATTTAATGTCATCATTAGAATCCATTTATTTTAAATTATGCAAGTAATGAAAAGTATTTTCATTCAAAAAATCACCTAAAACATTCTTTTCTATACATTCCTAATAAGATGTGGGTCACATAAAATATTGAGTGCCTAGAATGATGGATGTATATTCAACTCCCATGATATACAAGGTCAGAAGTAAAATATCTAAAAAATAATAACATAACCCAACAAGTGCTTCATCCAAGTTGAAGTAATTCAACTTTAATAGAAATCATCAAGATTAATAATCCCACCATTTGTACTTGGTTATTCCATACAGCATGGGTTAGGTACTACCATGAATGATCTCATGACCAAGTCCCAACTCGTCCTTGTATCCTATATACCTTTCCAAAATAGTAATAAGACAAAAAAGAAAACAAATCCTCCTTTAATAACACATTGTGATGTCCCAAACTGGGTGCCGCATACCAATGTCGTGGGTCAGTTCTTTATGTGACCTTAGGAATTCCTACATGTACCCCAATGATTTCTAACTAGAAGTAGAGATCGAATATGAAATGTGGTAAGACTATATACTCTTTATCAAATTAGAACAATGAATTAATCCAATTAACAATAGAATAATTATTACAATAAATAAATAAAATAATACCCAAAGAAATATATGACCAAGAATCACAACATGTGTCCAAAATTGGAAAACTATATCTATATTGAAAGAAGTAAAAATGTTGCATCATATTAATGACACGTGTCTAATAAAATCCCAAAATAATGTCATAATAAAAACATATACTGGGTCTAGGAATCATTCTGGATTCCCTTACCCTTGATCTATCTCGAATCTTAACTCAACCATCTATCATATGACTATTTCCCTTATCATTCCTTGCAAACATAAAAAAAATTTGGGTACCAATAAGGAAGTCATAGTAGGGTGTGAGTAGTACTCATTATGCTACTAAAACCACCATCAAAACCAATATCCACTCAATTAAAGGGTTAATAAATGTATAAAAAATAACTTAAAAATGATTAAGTAAACAGTTATAACTTTTCATATTCTTTAATTTACCACATAGTCCCCTAGGTTCATGTGTACACCCAAACCAATCATATTTACATCATCATGTTATAATGATTGAACCATACATAACAAGAATATCACATATCATTATTTTTAATGGGTTTCATTATTAATTAAATTCTAAATTAAAATAATACATTGGGGTCCTAAAGTAACAGTTTAGCACCCCCTGGGTATTTGGAGGAGCAGTCACAAACAAAAAAAACTCAATAATCACACACATACACATATATATATATTGGAGGCCTAGAGAATTATTATGGAACTACATGGGTATTTGGATTACTATCCCCTAACCCAATACTAATTTTAAAATCATTCCCAAATATCACATATAATTATTCAACATTTATAACACATTTATGAACCATTTTCATTAATTTTGTTAATCCAATTTGATAATATCATTTATCATCCAAATTCATTATTTAATTTATCAACCATTTTTATAAACCATTATTCATCTACTTTTAAAATCCCATTTATCAACCATATTTTTAATATCATGGGAAAAATATTTTTAACATAATTTAAATTCAAAAATCCCATTGTGTAAATGCAATGGTAAAAGTACAACACAAGAATAAAAATATTGAATGTGTGAAATTAAAAATTAAGCCATCAGCCTCGAGATCCATGATGGTGTCTTACTAAACTATAACAATATATTTGATGTGGAATAGTAAAAACACAAAGGTGGAGGAGATCTAGGATCAAAACCTAGGATCAATATCCAACAAAATGGTATCCTTCAAAACCGACAACTAAACCAGTAACAACAGAGGAAAATAATTCCTCCAAGAAGGTTGATAATAATGGGAGAGGGAGGAACCCAATTGATAAGAGATAAAATATAGGAAAAGAGGCATATTCCTTCTATTAAATAATTTATTTTCACTAGAAGAGGTTTTAGGATCCTTTGAATCCTCTCAGGAGAATCCAAAAATTTAATAAACCATATTAGGTTGTGTTGGGTAGTTAAGGATGAAAACTGAATGGTTTGATAAAAATTAATAAATTTTTGGGGGTTTAATTTTAACATGAATATATTATTCAGTGGGGTTACACCATTTTCCAAACCATGCAGATAAAATTTGGGAACCTACTATCTTGGGTGTACAGTTTCTCCAAATTGGGTGACTAGTTTTACAAACTATGCCCCAAAAATTGGAAAACCCATGTATCTGAAGGTTCATGGTTTGGGGAGGGAGGCTGAACTATTTGTTCAAATTGTGCACCATCTCATGTTGTACCAAAACAAGGTTCACATTTTCCTAAGTAAAATCACATTGTTTTCCCTTTCCCTTGAAAAACTTTTCATGGCCCTATGTACATCTAAATTTTTTAAAATTCACCCAAATTAACACCAATGAAAAACAAAAAAAATGTATAATCAAAACTAAGGTAAAGTAATAACTAAAATGGGAACTATATATCTCTATAAATTATATGATCATAAAAAATTTAACAAAGGAATACTGCAATTTAAGTAAAGTGAAAACTATATTGTGGTGGGGCACGAACTATTTTTTCTATTTAGCATTCATGAAAGAGTTTCCATTATGTTAAAATATTTTTTAGTATAGTTCATGTCAAATAAAATTTTATGATTTAAAAACATGGATTAGAATAATGATAAATATAGGAGTTTTGATCATAATTTCAAGTGATCAAGAGTATCGCAAATAGTATACCTTGTTAATGGAAAAACAATGTAATTTTTTATGCCAAGTTATAGTTTGATCAAAATATTCACAGTTAATCAATGCATTCTGATGAATGCTTCTAGAAGACAATACTAAGCATTTATTTTGGTATGAACCAAGACAATTCATTTAAATCATGTTTTTATGATTACTTATATAATAATATATTTAAATAAAAAATCATCAGTTTAATACCTATAATATAATTTATAATGATTATAAAACTAGAAGATTAAAATAATATTGTTACAAATATTTTTTCATTAAAATGATATTGAATTTTAATTTATTTTATTCATTATTATCTTATTTATATTATTATTTTCATATTAACATTACATTCACTATAATTATTATAAACCGGATTAGTGGTAAGTACCCCGTAATCCTAAATGAAAAATGTGGGTTCAAAACCCATGGGGCGCAGGGGCTGTAGCAGTACTGTAGCAGTACTATAGAAGCTGTGGTACTATATATCAGCGGGCACTGTAGTGGCGGTAGGGTACTGTAGCAGCCAGGTTACTATTCACAGAATGGGCCTTAGGCTAATAATTTGGGCTACGTGCTATGAAATGGGCTACATGCCCCCTGGGCCTTCGGGCTATGTAATGGGTCTCCCTCTACCCAGTTAAAAAAGGTCTTTGTTTACTTTAATAATAAAATAAGGCTTCTGTCCCAACCTTTAAAAAAACTATAATTATTATAAACTGATTTTGGAGAAAAATCATGTTATATTTGAATTAAATAATGATTAATATAATAAAGTGTTTTGTATAATATACACTTTATTATTTTATGATTTTTTTATCTTATAAATACCATATCATATGTACATTTTATATCTAATGAATTTCTTATATCTTACAAGTTAACTATATAATCTTAAAATCAAATCATATCATATTTTTTATTTTATAGGTTCTTGTCACTCATGAGTATTCCTTTCATAAAAATGGTTATGTATTATTATATTCATATATTAATCCTTAAATATATTATAATTTATTTGGAATCTTATTATATTTCATATCATAGATAATCCATATCCTATATTTTTTTATCATACAATATTACTATATATTATGCATTCACTTTGTTATATGGATATCATATTTTATGTAAAAATATTTCCTATAGAAAAATATATCATACATGATTCAAAGAGTCTTATGGGATATTTTATGAAAAAATAGATTGTTTTCCATAAATAAAAAATATCACCCATCTCAAATATTGTTTATATTTTTAATCACAATATGTTTGCGTTGATTATTTTTTATTATTATTTTGTCCTATAATTACTTCTTTATTACTTTGATTATTTGAATATTATCTTGAATATATTTTCTATACAATTAACCAAATATCATATGGAATGGGGAATTATTAAATATTCATAATTCATATTTACTATATTAAAATGAAAATTTTATTTTACTTTGTTTTTTGTATCATGATATATGGTATTAAAATCATAGAACTACAAAATGTTCATGAGGTTTATTTAAATTGATTGATCCATAATTAAAGTATATGATTATTTTAAGTTAATTTTTAATGGTTTATTAGTTTTTTAAATTGAGGAATATTCTTTCATCTATGAAGTAGTTCATTGGAAAGTTATATTTATAGGCACATTATATGTAAAAACAGATATGATTATCATTATTGGATATCAAGATCAAATAACTCAAATGTACTTTTTTGTGTTCAAATTCAAGGATGGTGGTTCAAAAAAATAAATTCAAAGTCTATTAATTTGATATCTCTAAGAATGTGGATAATGATTATAAATATTAAAAGTGTAAAAAACTCTAAAATTAGAGAATGAAAAAAATATTGAATATGTGGAAGTTGAGGGTATTTTAATTTTACTATAAAACATATTTTTGTGATCACATACTGCTAAAAGTTATCATAGAAAACATCAATGTATTGAAATGTCTTCTGAAGGGATCACCACCATCCCAACACTAATGATATCATTGTTTAAGTAAGGTTTATATGGTTACATTGTTTCTTATCCCATCAATGTGTGATATTTTTGGATTATTATTTTCCATTAAAAATCACTACCATAGTGTTTCATAAACCATCACCTAAAGGGACAATTTAGATTTTTCCTGGTCTGTTAAAAAGAAGGGGTTTTGGTTTTTCCTTGGATTTGAGAAATGGAATGGTTGATTTATCACCCACATCAATATAACTATTTTGATTTATGTCCCCTAGTGAAGAAATAAAGGTCTATTTGATTATTCCTCTAGGTAAAAAAATGAATTTGTAGATGGTCTATGAACCTATGTGTGGAAATTTAGCTACAAAGGGATTTGAATCCCCTTTAAAAGAAAAGTAACATATATTAGGGGTTTTTATAATCTCACTTTGAGAGTGTGAAGAGTTTATATATGATCAATATGATCTGAACTACAATAAAAATTAATGGGTTCCAAATTTTTTCTGCTAAAAGCCTATTTTGAACTTTCATATATATTTAAAATATTATAAAGGTATTAATTCATCCCCCTATTGAAAATTCATCCATATAAAATGAGGTGGAAAAATAATTATTGCATATTTACCATTTAGGGATGTTGATCCTGTATGTTTTTTTAAAAATTTATTATATATATTTTTTGAATCTAATTTTAACTATATTTTATAAATTATTTTTGGATTTTTTTAGATTTATGGAATGAGTTTAAATAAGGTTTGGTTACCTAAAAAACATCCATTTTTCCAGAATAGATTATAGATTTTGGTATGATAATATACAAGAATACATTATGATAATGTGTAACAGTCATTGGACCATTAATGGAAAAAATTATAAATTATAAGAAATTGAATATTTTAATATTATTAGAACTGATGTAATAATTTATTTCCTTAATTATATCAAAATTAGTATTTTATACGGTATAATTTGGTTAAATATTTTTAGTCACATTACTACTTTTAAAAAAGCACCTGATATTTAATGAATAAATAATGTCACAAATTATTGATATTATAAGTTTAAGAGAACTGAACTGGGAATGATAAGAGAAAAGAATCATTATTTTAGGAATGGAGAATATGATTTCATTAATCAAATTTTCCAATATTTAAAAGTATTTTAAATGATATCAATGGTTTAGGTGAAATATAAGAAAATAAAATTCTTATTGAGAATTTTCCTAATTTTTTACCTATGAAATGATAAAAAATACGGTATCTTGAATTTTAATATTGATATTTAAATAATATACTCTTTCTCAATTAATTAATACTTTAATTCAATATAAATTATTATTTAAAATTATTTTTTAATAATAATTGACTAAAAATAAGGGCACTATATTTTAATCTATAAATATTTATACTGACTCTTCATATTCCATGATAAAAATAATAATAGTGATGAAGTTTCTCATGTTTCAAAATTATTGGACAAGAAGATGACTGGATATTCAAGATGAACTTGATATAATTTTCCTAAAGATTCTCACAAAGGATGTCTAAAAAGTAATTTTAATTATAATAAATTTATAAGAATAATAAAATATATGTGTTTGATAAAGGAATATATCAATCATGAATATATAATATTTAATAATGATTATAAGAAATAAAATCAATAAGGAATAGAGAGAACTTCTAGCAAGATATGGCTATATTGAAAACTCTAATTCAAGTGAATAATCAAGTTATGAAAAATAATTTGATAACATGTTCTTGATGGACTCTTCAAATCTATTAAGTGAATATGATTTTAGGTCTTATGAATTTAATTTTGAAGAAATTTTAGTTGATGATACATACTGGTAAATTTAAAGGAAACAAAATAAATACTGGAAATATTATAAATATATATTGAACTAAAAATTAATATTTAGAATCTTATTAAGACAAAAATATAACTCTTGATAAAAATCTAAAATCTAAAAAACCCTCTTTTTACTCATAATAAAATATTAGAATGTTTGGAAATTATTCCAATGGATAACAATAAACTCAAGGATTATCTTTTTGAAATAATAATGTAGTGGAATGAGGGTTTAAAATTACTGTTCAGGTAAATGATGAAGTTAAAAAATGAAGTTGAAAATTAAAATATATATTTTTCTGTATTTGTTCACATTATATTGTGTTATAATAATATGGTATTTATGAACAATATAATTAATCAATGACTAGTCTTGGTTATTATAATCAATTAACTCAAATGTAAAAGACTTTCTTTGTTAACATTTTAAAATTAAGTGTACGCATAACTAGTTGTTTTAGATTTATGATGAAGGGAAATTTTGAAATTCATTGTTCATTTCGATTTAAACAATAATTTCATCTAAATAAATCAATTATTTATAAATATTTTTCCATAACATTACAATTTAAGTTATATTTAAAATTAGTTGGGGTTGTTAAGAATTATTTTTTCAAATCCATGTCATCCCAATTTTTCATGGAATCCAATGTTTCCATTTAAAAAATATTTATAGTATAGTCAACATTGAAATTTGAAAATGTTATCTTAGTACATGAATAATTTATGTTACATGAACATGATATGAGAACCCATAAATTTTGATTCATTCATCAAATGTTATGGTTAAAATATTACCATGTGCGAAATTCGAAAGGTTTTTTAAACGGTTTGGTAGAAATTGGAATTTTAAATTATGTTCTATTTTAAATAGTTTTGTATTTTTTTTAGTCTTAGAAAACAATATGATTATTATTTATTAGTTATATGCTGATGATATGTATATGTAATTTTAAAATGATAATTTCATGCTTTATATAGATTTATTTTTCATGAATTTTTAAAACTACAAATGTTATATTTAATTTTTAAAATTTTATGAAATAAGTAAAAAACAGATAAGTTTTTAAGTGTAATATTTTCATGAAACATTTAATATTACATGAGTATAAGGAATTAACATTTTATAAAATTTTACAATCTCTCTAAATGCAAAAAATTTCAACAGATTTTATAATTAATGATTAAAATTAATTACATTTAGTTATCTTCCATAAAACCAAAACATTATAAATATTATTTCATAATTATTACTAAAATTAGAACGACATGTACATTTCCACTAATTTATAATGGTTTATTTTGGCCTACACCCAATAAACGTTTTAGTGATAAAATTTAATCAATTTCAATGTAGAAAATTTTCTTCCATATTAGTGGGTATATTTTCTAACACATAATTGTGAAACATTTTAAATATTTTTTATTTTTAAAAATTAGTTAAAAATTAGAACGGTTAGATAATATTAAATTTTAGAATTTAGAGGGGAGTATTTTTTAAAAAACATTAATTAAAATTTTATATGAAGATATTAGTTATTTTCAAACATTTCAATCCTCTATAACACTAACACACAATGGATATATTAAGAGGAAAAATAGAGATTTATAAAAAATATATAGAAATATTATAAAATATTTGAAAACAATATAATATTTTTGGGATAATGTTATAAATTAAAGCTTTTATATGTCTAATGTAGTTTTACTAAGACATATTTTAAAGAATACACTGTAAGAACAGTAGAAGGGGATAAAATATAGAGTTTGATATTTTAGAGTGTTTTGATATAAATTTTATATTCTTAACACTAAATAGTTCATATATATGTTAGGAAAAATAAAATTGATGAAGGTATATTTTTTTGTTAGTCGTATCAATTGTGTAACACCCTGAGATTTTATGAGATATAATCTTTTTAATTTCATTCATATCTTCTGTTGTACGCTACACCAAAATTAGTTTGCTCTATACGCAACCCTGTATTAGCTTACAGTATACGCAAACACTATTCTAGGCTTGTGCTCCATGCCAGAGCAACCTTCCTCGATAGCGTGTGTTGTACGCAATACCGAGTTTCACTAAACAATATATTATTATAATATTATTATGAACTAGCCATTATGAATAGTAATACCCACGTTTTGAAATTTTATAAATTTTATCCTTCAAAATTGATTTCATTTTTGGATTCGGAATATCAAAATTAGATTTGGGTGAATTTTTGGTATTTTTTTGAAAACATTAAATTTTTTATGAATAGTGAAAACACTGAGTTACTATTTAAAAACCAACTTTTTATTTAAATAATTATTTATTTTATTTAAATTTATTTTAGGTCAAAATAGATACATAATATATATACAAGTTCAATTTAATTCATTGAAGTCATTTTATAATAATTTTAGATATATAAAAATTTTATTGAACTTTTCACCGTCTTTTACCCACCTCCTAGGAGCATTTTCAATTGTACATAAAACGTAATTTTATTGCTTCTGTGAGTGGAATTTTGAAAATCCGAGAGACATAGTTAATATCAAGGAGTAAAATGTGGTTCAAAAAGATAAAAATAATTTTTTGTGAATAGTACCTTTTTACTTTTATTTACCACGTTTAAAAGTAAATAGGGTAATTAAGGGTAAAAATGATATTATTATTACCCTAAAACATGTGCTAATTCTATTGGATAACTATAATTCGACCAAAAACAGCCTTAGGAATATAATATTTTCATTTAGGTCCACTTGGATTAGATTAGGACATTTATTATTATTTAAATCCAAGAATAGTTAAAAGAGTTAAAATCAATGTTTAATAACTAAAACATTTTTAATATGGGGTTATACATAATATAAATTCAACTATAAATATTCATTAGAAATATGAAAATATTTACTACATAATGGTATTTTATTTATAATTTTTAAACATTAAATAATTTAATTTATTTATGACAAAATGATGATGCAGTAATTACCTTATTAATGAATTATTAACATAATTGATGTTATAAATACAAAAATAAATGTAATTTAAGACTTTTTATGAATTACACTAATTTTCTAGGTTAGGATAACATTTTATTATTGATTTAAGTAATTTATTTCTAATTAATCATCCTGTTATGATTTTCACAAAAATCAATTACCAAATACTGTCAAAATTGACATAAAATAGTTTTTAAAACAAATATTATATTATTAATTGGTATTCTATTACTAAAAATCTAATGTTCGGAAAAATAACTTAGATAATGTTATATAAATTATTAATGAACCACTTTGGGTTATTTTGGCTTGTTATAGTATGTTTATTAACCATATAGTGTAAGAAAACAGGAAGACACGGTAAAAGTTAAATTATTTAACATAGAGTTAAATCTAAATGATAACGTTAAAATAGTAACCTAAACTTGTCTAAAACCGATTTGTTGAGATTATTTCGACCCATACCCACTTTAGCTTTGAAATAAATAAATTTGGAGCTATTATAAACCGAATATGACTTTATTAAAAAATAATATTTTATGTTTTTTCTAAGGTTCCCCTCTCCTCCATTATAAAACGACACCTCCTCTCTCTTCTCTTTACACAATTTTGAGTTTTCAATATTGGGAAAACCCTGCCCATTTCCCTTCTCAACTTCCCTAGAAACATTATAGAGGTTATGGTCTCTTAAAAAGACCAACTCTAGTGTCTTAAGAGGAAACATAAAAGAGGTGCGTCAAAGAAGAGGTAATCTCTTCTACCTATTCTTTCAAGTTTCTTTTTTCTTCATCTTCTTCTTCTTTGGTTGTTTCATTATAAATTAATAACATCAGTATCACTAATATACTTATATGTTATTATAAATATTAAACAACCCAATTTCACCTTCTATCCATCCAACGGAAAATGAAATCATCGCGCGTGCGTACGTACGCAATATTGTCTCCACGCCATGGTGTAATCTGTTTTTCCACCATAACATTTGTTGGATGGGTATAATGGTGTAAAGAATAACTATATATATAGTTATTATAACATCATATTGATTCTGAGATATTATATCATCCCCTCCAATTAAATTCAATAATTATAGGAACGATATCATCGCTCGTGCGTACATACGGATTACCGTCTCCACGACACGATAGGATTCATTCTCCACGTTAACCATTCAAGAATGATTATAAAGTATATATAATGAATAATAATGAAATATATGACATGATAAAGATACTGTATTTATGTATATATATATTTCATATACTTACTTCCATTCAAGTCAATAAGGAAAGGAAAGCAGCGTTCATGCGTACGTACGGCCTACCGTTTCCATGAACAGTGTATTTAATTTCATTTATCTATCAATTATATATATATATATACTGAATATATATGATATATACATCATTATTTACATTCTAGAAGTAAGTAAATCATTATATAATTAATAATAATATCAATAACAACAAGTCCAAACACGTACGATAAATAAAATGATTTTTCCAAAAATGCTGCTTTAACATGGAATTTACAAAAGAACGAGTAATATAAAGTCATAAGTGAACCATATATGATATAATAACAATGAATATGATTCTGTAATATGTCAATTACATTATTTAAATCATTATACAGGAGTTTCAGATACGTATAAAGCATATTTGACCTAAGGTATGGGATAATTATTCCAATCTCATTCTTATCCAAGATTGTTTATTCGTAAGTATTTACTGGGGTTATGTTTATCATCCATGTCCATATGTTCTAAAAATGTTTTCATAAAATGTTTACATTTATTTCGTGTATGTTTAAATTCATTTTTATCCCTCTTTTATATTTACATTGTGTTATAGAATGAATCTTTCTTTTTTTTACCGTACGAGGAACTTTTTGACTTTTCCGTTAAAAGTACGAGGAGAATGTTTTTCTTAACTTATACGGCATGAACGAATTTTTACAGTTTCATAACGCCTTATTTTCATTAATTTTACTCTACATTATTTCATGGTTGTTTTCAATAAAATAATTTTCTTTTGAAATTTTGTGGCATTTTGTGAAAAGAAAATGATTTTTAAGAAGAAAGGATATTTTCCTCAAGAATTCCTTTCAAGTGTTTTATCAAAACCATTTCCATATAAGTTGAAATTATTTCATATGTGTATATTTCAAGTGTAATATATCTATGATTTACATGGTTTCACTTTTCTTATGATTAATTTATATCCATTTGTTTTATATGGAATATGTTATGATGAGATGATGCTTATGAAACCCATTTTATTATTTGGGTTATGATGAATGATTTATGTTTATTTTGTGACACAAGTAAGAATGATTTCATTATGAGATGGGTGGGACCTATATATCCCTCCAATGCATTGGGTAATGATTTATATCTCATGATATATACATGGCTGGAATGGTAAGTTAATCTGGTTCAGTTATACAGGACTGGAATGAGGAGTGAACTCGATTCAGAAACAGACTTTGTCCACTAAGATTGTTTTGGAAGCAATGCCTTGGCTACTATGGAAATAATATCATGTGCTTAATGGTTTTCCATAATTACATGTTTTATTCCCATTCTATTTTATCTTTATTTATATTCCTTTATGATATATTCCTTACATACATCCAAGATTTATGTCTTTGCTCAAGATTTTGATGTTTAGATTTTATGTTCAAGTTTTTGCATTCAAATGTTTATGGATTGTTTTATGTTCTCTATGTTTACCCTTATGGAACATTTGAGCTCACACTTTTTTATGTTTTCTTTTCCCCAGGGTATAAACAAATGATTTATGTAAGAAAACAAAATGGGAATATCTTTATGGGAGATGTTGAAGATCTTTCACCATGATTAGAAGATTGTGTTCTGAGTTTTCAAAGACACTAAACTATTACAATCCTTGAGAGTTGGTTTTTTGTTATGTATAAGATATTCCGAAAAAGTAATGTAATTTCCATATACGTAATGTATGGGTCTTTACAGTTGGTATTAGAGGAAATTTTTAGTTAACCTTTCGAAAATAGGATACGAAAACATTAGGGAAATCCCTAGAGATATTTCTAAGGTAGTTTTAGGGATTTCCCTAAGGTTAAGTATAAGTATAGGTTATAGCCCTAGAATTAAGGTAATGATCTTATAATTTAACCTAAGATGTTATATATTGAACGTACTCTCTCTTTATTATGATTATTTCCTCTCACACTATTCTTTTTGGGTTTTAGAAAATTGCTGGAAACAGGAAGATTCACAGTATTGGAGGATATGATGGACAATGGAATGATATTATTCATTAGAAACCAAATGAAACGGGATTTGGAAGTACGAACATAATTATTATGCCTAATCAGAAATCTCATAATATGATCAATAATATCAACTTTGGTAAGTATCCCGACTCAGCTATTAAGATAAATATGGAGTTTCATGATGATCATAGAGGAAAGAAAGTTCAATTCCCCTCATGTAAATCATGTGGGAAGAAGAATCTGGTAGAATGTTTCAAAGGAACTGGAAAATGATTTGGGTGTGGAAAAGATGGACACAAAGCCAGTAATTTCATAGGAAAAGGTTTAGTAAACACCATGGAAAATGATAATGATATTGCTAAGACATCAACAATGGTTAAATGTTTTAAATGTGGGATGTACGGCCATTATGCAAACCAATTCTATAAGGAAAATTCACGTGAAGAGAATCAGCATGGTCATATGGGTAGTAATTATGTGGATGATGATGAAGAAAATACAAATGATATATGTGATTAAAGAAATGATGAGGCTCAGTCAGTTGTTAAAGAAGGTAGTGGAACGATTGTATGTTTATCAAGAATAATGTATATTACTATGGAATAAAGAAAAATCTAAGGATTGTTACACTGTTGTCTTTCCTTGAGTTTTTGAAAGTATATGATGAATGGTACCGGTAACCATGAAAGGTTATCCAAATATTTTTGGAAGTTATATGATAAGTACATAATGAAAGGATAAGGATATAATGATATGTTTGGTAGTATTAAGGAGCTCATGACTGGTATAAGGACAAAGTGATATCATGGTTTGAGTATATTGAATTTTGGGATTTTGGTATGTGGAAAGAGTTAACTTTTGACAACATTCATGTTTTTACTAAGGTTCAATGGGTACTCATGTTTCAAGAGAATACATGATTTAGGAATTCACATGTTTGGAATGTGACCAACAAGATATATATATCTTATGATATACGGGCGATAAATGATTGTATTCAATGCTTTGTAGATAGCCTTTCTAGTAATAGTATTATTTATACTATGAGATTGGACAGAAGTATTTTGGATAAACCTAAATATTGGAATAGATTAAGTTATACATCAGATATTATTGTTTAAGGTTAGAACTTTGTTTATGTTATAATAGTATAGTTTTAGAAAAAAACAACCCGTAGGACGGGCGACAACCCGTTGCGTCGGACAAGAATGCAGGAATCGAACCCACAACCGAAGTGCGGCATGACTTTATCACCTACCACTGGCCTACTGGAAGTTCTTGGTTAGTAGAAACTAGTTTTATTTTATTAAGAGGTATGATAGATGAAGTATAAGTCCATTTTAGGAACCATATACGATTAATCTCACTATAGATGGACTTATGTATATAACGTTTTCTAACCTTTTGTTTGAGACAGATGGAATGACCCATCATTCTATCACATGATCTACTAACACTTCATGAATGAAAAATTAACTTCATTTATTAAATAGATGAAGTGGAAATTATTCAATGCACGAACAATGGTGAGATTGTACCAAAATCAATTACATATTTCTTTTAATTCAAAATAAATTCTTCAACATTAGGGAAATGATCTTGAAAACCAAAAATGTTGTCCTAGTGCTCTCATATATGATGAATCAGATGGTACATTAGATCATCAAAAATTTATGACTTTGTGACTGTTGGATTTTTCATAGCCATGTTCTCTACCACTCTCCATCAGAACTTGATGGTTAGATTTCTCTTCCATTTCCATATTTTCACATATGTTCTCCTATGTTGAAACCCAGTGATGAGTCAGTTTGGGTAACCATTATGTTTCATACATCACTTTTTAAAATTAAGTTTTAGTATTCCTTTTTACATTGTGGGATTCTATGAAATAAAATTTGAAGTAGTAAACCATTTATAACCCCTGACGAATTTCGAGGGCGAAATTCATTTTAAGGGGGGTAGAATGTAACAGCCCAAGATTTTATGAGATATAATCTTTTTAATTTCTTTCATATATTCTATTTTATGCAACACCAAAATTAGCTTGCTCTATACACAACACTGTATTAGCTTACAGTATACGCAAACACTATTCTAGGCTTGTGTTGCACGCCATAGAAACCTTCCTCGATAGCGTGTGTTGTGCACAATACTGAGATTCACTAAACAAGATATTATTATAATGTCATTATGAACTAGCCGTTTTGAATAGTAATACCCACTTTTTGAAATTTTATAAATTTTTTCTTTCAAAATGGACTTCATTTTTGGGTTCGGAATATCAAATTTATCTAATGGTGAATTTTTAGTATTTTTCTGAAAACTTTCAATTTTTGATGAATAGTGAAAACACTGGGTTACTATTTAAAAACTGAGTTTTTATTTAAATAATTATTTATGTTATTTAAATTTATTTTAGGTCAAAATAGATACATAATATATAAAAAAGTTCAATTTAATTCATTGGAGTCATTTTATAATAATTTTATATATATATAAATTTTATTGAACTTTTCAAGGTCTTTTACCCACGTCCTATGAGCATTTGCAATTGTACATAAAACTCAAATTTACCAATTCTGTGAGTGGAATTTAGAAAATACAAGAGATGTGGTTAATATAAAGGACTACAATGTGGTTCAATAAGATAGAAATAATTTTTGGTGAAGAGTAACTTTCTACTTTTATTTACCACGGTTAAAAGTAAATAGGGTAATTAAGGGTAAAAATGATATTATTATTACCCTAAAACATATTCTAATTCTATTGGATAATTATAATTCAATAAAAAAACCTTAGGAATATAATATTATCATTTAGGTCCACTTGGATTAGATTAGGACATTTATTATCATTTAATTCAAAGAAGAGTTAAAAGAGTTAAAATCAATGTTTAATAACTAAAACATTTTTAATATAGGGTTATACAGAAGATAAATTCAACTATAATTATTAATTAGAAATATAAATATATTTCATACATAATGGTATTTTATTTATAATTTTTAAATATTAAATAATTTAATTTATTTATGACACAATAATGATGTAGTAATTACCTTATTAATAAAAGATTAAAAAAATTGATGTTATAAATACCCAAATAAATGTAATTTGAGACTTTTTATGAATTATACTAATTTTCTAAGTTAGTATGACATGTTATTATTGATTTAATTAATTTTTTTCGAACTAATCATGCATTTATGATTTTTAGAAAATTTAATTACCAAATAGTGTCAAAATAGACATAAAATAGTTTTTAAAACAAATATTATATTATTAATTGTAATTCTATTAATAAAAATCTATGGTTCGGTAAAATGAATTAAATTAGGTTATATATATTAATAATGAACCACTTTGGGTTCTTTTGGCATGTTATTGCATGTTTATTAACAATGTAGTGTAAGAAAACAAGAAGACACGGTAAATGTTAAATTATTTAACTTAGAGTTAAATCTAAATGATGAGGATAAAATAGTAACCTAAACATGTCTAAAACCTATTGGTTGAGAGTATTTAGACCCATAACAACTTTATCTTATAAATAAATCAATTTTGATCTATTATAAACCGAATATGACTTTATTATAAAATAATATTTTGCGTTTTTCCTAAGGTGCCCCTCTCCTCCCTTATAAAAGGTCACCTCCTCCCTATTCTCTTTACACAAGTTTTTAGCTTTCGAGCTCAGACAACCCCTGAAAATTTACCTTATAAACATCCCTAGAAATAGTATAGAGGTTCTGGTGTCCTCAAAAGACCAACTCTAGTGCCTTAAGAGGAATCTTAAAAGAGGTGCGTCAAAGAAGAGGTAATCTCTTCAACCTATTCTTTCAAGTTTATTTTTTCTTCATCTTATTATTCTTTAGTTGTTTAATTATAAAGTAATAACATAAGTATCACTAATATACTTATATGTTATTATAAATATGAAACAACCCAATTTCACCTTCTATCCATCCAACGGAAAATGAAATCACCACGCGTGCGTACGTACGCAATACTGTCTCCACGCCATGGTGTAATCTGTTTTTCCACCATCACCTTTGTTGGATGGGTATAATGGTGTAAAGAATAACTATATATATATTTATTATAACATCTTACTTATTCTTAAATATTTTATCATCCCCTCCAATTCAATTCAATAATTATAGGAATGATATCATCGCTCGTGCGTACGTACGGATTACCGTCTCCATGACATGATGAGATTCATTCTCCACGTTAACCAATCAAGAATGATTATAAAGTATATATAATGAATAATAATGAAATATATGACATGATAAAGCTACTATATTTATTTATATATATATATTTCATATACTTACTTCCATTCAAGTCAATAAGGAAAGGAAAACAGCGTTCATGCGTACGTACGGCCTACCGTCTCCATGAACAGTGTATTTCATTTCATTTATCTATCAATTATATATATATATACTGAATATATATGATATATACATAATTATTTACATTCTATAAGTAAATAAATCATTATATAAGTAATAATAATATCAATAACAACAAGTACAAACACGTACGATAAATAAAACGATTTTACCCCAAACACTGCTTTAACATGGAATTTAAAAAAGAACAGGTAATATAAAGACATAAGTGAACCATATATGATATAACAACAATGAATATTATTCTGTAATAAGTCAATGACATTATTTAAATCATTATAAAAGAAGTTCAGATACTTATGAAGTATATCATACCTAAGGCAAGGGATAATTATCCCAATCTAATTCTTATTTGAGATTGTTTATTCGTAAGTATTTACTGGGGTTATGTTTATCATCCATGTCCATATGTTCTCAAAATGTTTTCATAAAATGTTTACATTTATTCCATGTATTTTTAAAGTCATTTTTACCCCTCTTTGACTTTTACATTGTGTTATGGAAGGAATTTTTCTTTTGTTTACCATACGAGGAACTTTTTGACTTTTCTGTTAAAAGTACGAGGAGAATGTTTTTCTTAACTTATACGGAATGAACGGATTTTTATGGTTCCTAACTCCTTATTTTCATGAAGTTTACTCTACAAAATTTCATGGTTATTTTCAATAAAGTCTTTTTCTTTTGAAATTGCGTGGCATTTTGTGAAAAGAAAATTATTTTTAAGAAGAAAGGATATTTTCCTCAAGAATTATTTTCAAGTGTTTTATCAAAACCATTTCCATCTAAGATGATATTATTTCATATGTGTATGTTTCAAGTATAATATCTCTATGATTTACATGGTTTCACTTTTCTTATGATGAAATTATATCCATTTGTTTTATATGGAATATGTTATGATGAGATGATTTTTATGAAACCCATTTTATTCTTTGGGTTATGATGAATGATTTATGTTTAATTTGTGGAAAAAGTAAGAATAATTTCATTATGAGATGGGTGGGACCTATATCTCCCTCCAATGCATTGGGTAATGATTTATATCTCACAAGATAGACATGGATGGAATGTTAAGTTAATCTGGTTTAGTGATACAGGACTGGAACGAGGAGTGAACTCGATTCAGAAAGGGACTTTGTCCACTAATATGGTCTTGGCAGCAATGCCTTGGATACTATAGAAATAATATCATGTGCTTGTTGGTTTTCCAAAATTAAATGTTTTATTCCCATTGTATTTTATCTTGACTGATGTTCCTTTATGATATATGCCTTACGTACTTCCAAGATTTATGTCTTTGCTCAAGATTTTGATGTTTAGATTTTATGTTCAAGTTTTTGCATTCAAATGTTTATGGATTTTTTTATGTTCTCTATGTTTACCCTTATTGATCATTTGAGCTCACCCTTTTTTATGTCTGCTTTTCCCCAAGGTATAAATAAAGGTTTTAGGTAAGAAAACAAAAGGGGAAGATCTTTATGGGAGATGTTGAAGATCTTTCACCATGATTAGAAGATTGTGTTCCAAGTTTCCAAAGACACTAAACTATTACGATCCTTCAGTGTTGTTTCTTTGTTATGTTTTAGATATTACGCAAATGTAATTTAGTGTCTTTGTACATCAAGTACGGGTCTTTAAAGTTGGTATTAGAGGAGTGGTTTAGTTAACCTTTGGAAACTAGAATGCGAAAACTTTAGTGAAATCTCTAGAGATATTTCTAAGGTAGTTCTAGAGATGTACCTAAGGATAAGTATAAGTATAGGTTATAGCCCTAGAATTACAGTAATGATCTTATGATTTAAGCTAAGATGTTAGATATTGAAGGTACTCCCCCTTGATTATGATTTTTTCCTCTCACGCTATTCTTTTTTGGTTTTAGAAAAGGGCTGGAAATAGGAAGATTCACGATAATGGAGGATTTGATGGACAATGGAATGATATTATTCATGAGCAACCAAATGAAATGGGATTTTGAAGTCCAAAAATCATTATTATGCCTAATTAGAAATCTCATAATATGATCAATAATCTCAAATTTGGTAAGTACCCTGACTCAGCTAATAAGAGAAAGATGGAGTTTCATGATGATCATAGAGGAAATAAAGTTCAATTCCCCTCATGTAAATCATGTGGTAAGAGGCATCAGGGAGAATGTTTCAAAGGAACTGGAAAATGATTTGGGTGTTGAAAAGATGGACACAAAGCCACTAATTGAAAAGGAAAAGGTTTAGTTAACGCCATGGACAATGATAATGGTATTTTTAAGACATCAACAATGGTTAAATGTTTTAAATGTGGGATGTACGAGCATTATGCAAACCAATTCCCTAATAGAAAGTCTCATGAAGAGAATTAGCATGGTCATATGGGTATCATTTATGTGGATGATGATGAAGAGACTACAAATGATATATGAAATGAAAGAAATAATGAAGCTCAATCAGTGGTTTAATAAGGTAGTGTAATGATTGTATGTTTATCTATAATAATGTATGGTACAATGGAATAAAGAAAAATCTAAGGATTATTACACTGTTGTCTTTCCTTGAGTCTTTCAATATATATGATGAATAGTACTGGTAACCATGAATATTGATTTAAATATTTTTTTAATGTAGATGATATGTGCATAATGAAAGTATAAGGATATAATGAGGAGTTTGATAGTATTAATGAGCTCAGGACTGGTATAAGGACAAAGTGATTTCATGGTTTGAGTATACAGAATTTTGGGATTTTGGTATGTGGAAAGAGTTAACTTTTTACAACATTTATGTTTTCACTAAGGATCAATTGGTACTCATGTTTCAAGAGAATACATGATTAAGGAATTCACATGTTTGGAATGTGACCAACAAGATATATATATCTTATGATATACGAGCGATAAATGATTGTATTCAATGCTTGGTAGATGACCTTTCTAGTAATCATTTTATTTATACTATGAGATTGGAAAGATGTATTTTGGATAAACCGAAAGATTGGAATAGATTAAGTTAGACATCAGATAGTATTGTTTAAGGTTAGAACTTTTTGTTATGTTATAATAGTATAGTTTTAGAAAAAGTACAACCCGTAGGATGGGTGACAACCCATCGCGTCGGACAACTATGCGGGAATTAAACCCACAACCGAAGTGTGACCAGCCTTTTTCGCCTACCACTGGCCTACAGGAAGTACTTGGTTAGTAGAATCTATTTTTATTTTATTAAGGGGAATGATAGATGAAGTATAAGTCCATTTTAGGAACCATGTACGATTAATCTCACTATAGATGGACTTATGTATATAACTTTTTCTAACCTTTTGTTTGAGACAGATGGAATAACCCATCATTCTATCACATGATCTGCTAACACATCAAGAATGAAAAATTCAACTTCATTTATTTAAGAGATTAAGTGGAAATTGTTCAAGGCACGAACAATGGTGATATTGTATCAAAATCAATTACGTATTTGTTTTAATTCAAAAAAATCTTCAACATTAGGGAAATGATCTTGAAAACCAAAAATGTTGTCCTAGTTCTCTCTAATCTGATGAATCAGATGGTACCTTAGATCATCAAAAATTTATGACTTAGTGATTGTTGGATTTTTCATAGCCATGTTCTCTACCACTCTCCATCAGAACATGATGGTTATATTTCTCTTCCATATCCATATTTTCACCTATGTTCTCCTATGTGGAAGCCCAGTGATGAGTAAATTTGGGTAACCCCTATGTTTCATACATCACTTTTTAAAATTAAGTTTTAGTATTGCCTTTTACATTGTGGGATTCTATGAAAGAAACTTTGAAGTAGTAAACCATTTATAACCCTGACAAATTTCGAGGGTGAAATTTCTTTTAAGGGGGGTAGAATGTAACACCCTGAGATTTTATGAGATATAATATTTTTAATTTATTTCATATCTTCTGTAGTACGCTACACCAAAATTAGTTTTCTCTATATGAAACACTGTATTAGCTTACAATATACGCAAACACTATTCTAGTCTTGTGTTGCACGCCAGAGCAACCTTCCTTGATAGCGTGTGTTGTACGCAATACCGAGTTTCACTAAACGAGATATTATTATAATATTATTATGAACTGGCTGTTATGAATAGTAATATCCACTTTTTGAAATTTTATAAATTTTATCTTTCAAAATGGAATTCATTTTTGGATTCCAAATATCAAAATTATCTTAGGGTGAATTTTTGAAATTTTTCTGAAAACTTTCAATTTTTGATGAATAGTGAAAACACAGAGTTACTATTTAAAACTGACTTTTTATTTAAATAATTGTTTTTTAAAAAAATTTATTTTAGGTCAAAATATATACATAATATATATAAAAGTTCAATGTAATTCATTGGAGTCATTTTATAGTAATTTTAGATATATAAAAATTTTATTGAACTTTTCAAGGTCTTTTACCCACCTCCTATGGGCATTTGCAATTGTACATAAAACTTAATTTTACTGCTTCTGTAAGTAGAATTTCAAAAATTTGGGTGAAACGGTTAATATCAAGGAGTAATATATGGTTCAATCATATAGAAATAATTTTTGGTGAATAGTAACTTTTTACTTTTATTTACCACGGTTAAAAGTAAATAGGACAATTAAGGGTAAAAATGATATTATTATTACCCTAAAACATGTCCTAATTTAATTGGATAAGTATAATTCCACCAAAAATACCAGAGTAATATAATATTATCATTTATGTCCACTTGGATTAGATTAGGACATTTATTATTATTTAATTCAAAGAAGAGTTAAAAGAGTTAAAATCAAGGTTTAATAACTAAAACATTTTTAATATAGGGTTATAATTAAGATAAATTCAACTATAAATATTAATTAGAAATATAAATAGATTTACTACATAATGGTATTTTATTTATAATTTTTAAACATTAAATAATTTAAATTATTTATGACACAATGATGATGATGTAATTACCTTATTAATGAAATATTAACATAATTGATGTTATAAATACCCAAATAAATGTAATTTGAGACTTTTTATGAATTACACTAATTTTATCAGTTAAGATGACATGTTAGTATTTATTTAATTAATTTTATTCGAACTAATCATGTTGTTATGTTATTCACAAAAATCAACTACCAAATAGTGTCAAAATTGACATAAAATGGGTTTTAAAACAAATATTATATTATTAATTGTTATTCTATTACTAAAAATTTATGGATCAGAAAAATGACTTATATAATGTTATATATATTAAAAATGAACCACTTGGTGTTCTTTAGGCTTGTTATCGTAAGTTTATTAACCATATAGTGTAAGAAAACAAGAAGACACGGTAAAAGTTAAATTATTTAGCTTAGAGTTAAATCTAAATGATAAGGATAAAAAATAATCTAAACTTCTCTAAAACCTATTGGTTGAGATTAATTCGACCCATACCCACTTTAGATTCTAAATAAATCAATTTGGAGCTATTATAAACCTAATATGACTTTATTATAAAATAATATTTTATGTTTTTCCTAAGGTGCCCCTCTCCTCACTTATAAAAGGTCACCTCCTCCCTCTTCTCTTTACACAATTTTGAGCTTTCAAGCTCGGCCAACCCCTACCCATTTCCCTTAGAAACTTCCCTAGAAACATTATAGAGGTTCTGGTCTCCTCAAAAGACAAACTCTAGTTCCTTAAGAGGAATCATAAAAGAGGTGCGTCAAAGAAGAGGTAATCTCTTCTACCGATTCTTTCAAATTTCTTTTTTCTTCATCTTCTTATGATTTAGTTGTTTCCTTATAAAGTAATAACATAAGTATCACTAATATACTGATATTTTATTATAAATATGAAACTACCCCATTTCACCTTCTATCCATCCTACTGAAAATGAAATCACTGCACGTGTGTACGTACGGAATACTGTCTCTACGCCGTGGTGTAATCTGTTTTTCAACAATCACCTTATTTGGATGGGTATAATGGTGTGAAGAATAAATATATATATAGTTATTATAAGATCATACTGATTTTGAGATATTATATCATCCCCTCCAATTCAATTCAAAAATTATGGGAACAATATCATTGCTCGTGCGTACGTACGGATTACCGTTTCCACGACGTGATGAGATTCATTCTCCATGTTAACCATTCAAGAATGATTATAAAGTATATATAATGAATAATAATGAAATATATGACATGATAAAGCTACTGGATTTATGTATATATATATATTTCATCTACTTACTTCCATTCAAGTCAATAAGGAAAAGAAAACAGCGTTCATGCGTACGTACGACATACCGTCTCTATGAACGGTGTATTTCATTTCATTTATATATTAATTATATATATATATATAGAATATATATGATATATACATCATTATTTAAATTCTTAAGGTAATTAAATCATGATATAAGTAAAAATAATTTCAAGAACAACAAGTCCAAACATGTACGATAAATAAAATGATTTTACCCAAAACGCTGCTTTAACATGGAATTTACAAAAGAACAGGTAATATAAAGTCATAAGTGAACCATATATGATATAGTAACAATGAATATGATTATTTAATAAGTAAATGACATTATTTAAATCATTATACAGGAGGTTTGGATACGTATGAAGTATATCGAACGTAAGGTAAGGGATAATTATTCCATTCTCATTCTTATCCGAGATTGTTTATTCATAAGTATTTACTGGGGTAATGTTTATCATCCATGTCCATATGTTCTCAAAAAAATTTCATAAAATGTTTACATTTCTTCCATGTATGTTTAAATTTATTTTTACCCCTCTTTGACTTTTACATTTTGTTATGGAAGGAATTTTTCTTTTGTTTACCATACGACGAACTTTTTGACTTTTCTGTTAAAAGTTCAAGGAGAATGTTTTTCTTAACTTATACAGCATGAACGGATTTTTATGGTTTCTTAACGCCTTATTTTCATGAAGTTTACTCCACAAGATTTTTTGGTTATTTTAAATAAAATATTTTTCTTTTCAAAATGTGTGGAATTTTGTGAAAAGAAAATGATTTTTAAGAAGAAAGGATATTTTCCTCAAGAATTCTTTTCAAGTGATTTATCAAAACCATTTCCATCTAAGATGAAATTATTTCATATGTGTATGTTTCAAGAATAATATCTCTATGATTTACATGGTTTCACTTTTCTTATGATGAAATGATATCCATTTGTTTTATATGGAATATGATATGATGAAATGATGTTTATGAAACCCATTTTATTCTTTGGGTTATGATGAATGATTTATGTTTAATTTGTGGCACAAGTAATAATTATTTCATTATGAGATGGGTGGGAACTATATCTACCTCCAATTAATTGGGTAAAGATTTATATCTCATGAGATATACATGGCTAGAATGGTATGTTAATCTGGTTCAGTGATACAGGACTAGAACGAGGAGTGAACTCGATTCAGAAAGGCACTTTGTCCACTAATATGGTCTTGGATGCAATGCCTTGGCTACTATGGAAATCATATCATGTGCTTAATAGTTTTCCACAATTACATGTTTTATTCCCATTCTATTTTATCATGATTTATATTCCTTTATGATATATTCCTTATGTACTTCCAATATTTATTTCTTTGCACAATATTTTGATGTTTAGATTTTATGTTCAAGTTTTTTCATTCAAATGTTTATGGATTGTTTTATGTTCTATATGTTTACCCTTACGGAGAATTTGAGCTCACCCTTTTTTATGTTTTCTTTTCCCCAGGGTATAAAGAAAGGTTTTAGGTAAGAAAACAAAAGGGGGAGATCTTTATGGGAGATGTTGAAGATCTTTCACCATCATTAGAATATTGTGTTCCAAGTTTCCAAAGACACTAAACTATTACGATCCTTGAGTGTTGGTTTTCTATTATGTATTAGATATTCTGAAAAAGTAATGTAGTGTCCATGTACGTCAAGTACAGGTCTTTACAGTGGGTATTAGAGGAAATGTTTAGTTAACCTTTGGAAACTAGGATGCGAAAACTTTTGTGAAATCCCTAGAGATATTTATAAGGTATTTCTAGGGATGTCCCTAAGGTTAAGTATAAGTATAGGTTATAGCCCTAGAATTATGGAAACAATCTTAGAATTTAACCTAAGTTGTTAGATATTGAGGTTAATCCCCCTTTATTATGATTTTTTCCTCTCACACTATTCTTTTTGGGTTATAGATAATGGCTGGAAATAGGAAGATTCACTATACTGGAGGATATGATGGACAATGGAATGATATTATTCATGAGCAGCCAAATGAAACAGGATTTGGAAGTCCAATCATAGTTATTATGACTAATCAGAAATATCATAATATGATCAATAATCTCAGCTTTGGTAAGTATCTTGACTCATCTAATAATATAAATATGGAGTTTCATGATGATCATGGAGGAAAGAAAGTTCAATTCCCCTCATATAAATCATGTGGGAAGAGGCATGAGGGAGAATGTTTCAAAGGAACTGGAAAATGATTTCGGTGTGGAAAAGATGGACACAAAGCCAGTAATTGCAAAGGAAAAGGTTTAGTTAACACCATGGATAATGATAATGGTATTGCTAAGACATCACCAATGGTTAAATGTTTTAAATGTGGGATGCATGAGCATTATGAAAACTAATTCCCTAAGGGAAATTCTCATAAAGAGAATTAGAATGGTCATATGGGTAGTATTTATGTGGATGATGATGAAGACACTACAAATGATATATGAAATGAAATAAATGATGAAGCTCAGTCAGTGGTTTAAGAAGGTAGTGGAATGATTGTATGTTTATCTATAATAATGTATGGTACTATGGAATAAAGAAAAATCTAAGGATTATTACACTATTGTCTTTCCTTGAGTTTTTCAATGTATATGATGAATGGTACCGGTAACCATGAATGTTTATTCAAATATTTTTGGAAGGTAGATGATATGTGCATAATGAAATTATAAGGATATAATGAGATGTTTGATAGTATTAATGAGCTCAGGACTGGTATAAGGACAAAGTGATTTCATGGTTTGAGTATAGAGAATTTTGGGATTTTGGTATGTGGAAAGAGTTAACTTTTGACAACATTCATGTTTTCACTAATGATCAATTGGTACTCATGTTTCAAGAGAATACATGATTAAGGAATTCACATGTTTGTAATGTGACCAACAAGATATATATATCTTATGATATACGGGTGATAAATGATTGTATTCAATGCTTGGTAGATGGCCTTTCTAGTAATCATTTTATTTATTCTATGAGATTGGAAAGAAGTATTTTGGATAAACTTAAAGATTGGAATAGATTAAGTTAGACATCAAATAGTATTTTTTAAGGTTAGAACTTTTTGTTATTTTATAATAGTATAGTTTTAGAAAAAGGACAACCTGTAGGATGGGTGACAACTCGTCGCATCGAACAAGGATGTGGGAATCGAACCCACAACCGAAGTGTGACGGGCCTTTATCGCCTACCGCTGTCCTACTGGAAGTACCTGGTTAGTAGAAACTATTATTATTTTATTAAGAGGAATTATAGATGAAGTATAAGTCCATTTTAGGAACCATGTATGATTACTCTCACTATAGATGGAAATATATATATAACTTTTTCTAACCTTTTGTTTGAGATAGATGGAATGACCCATCATTCTATCACATGATCTGCTAAAACTTCAAGAATGAAAAATTCAACTTAATTTCTTTAAGAGATGAAGTGGAAATTGTTCATGGCACGAACAATGGTGAGATTGTACCAAAATCAATTACGTATTTCTTTTAATTCAAAAAGAAATCTTCAACATTACGGAAATGATCTTGAAAACCAAAAATGTTGTCCTAGTTCTCTTATATCTGATGAATCATATGGTACCTTAGATCATCACAAATTTATGGATTTTTGATTATTGGCTTTTTCATAGCCATGTTCTCTACCACTCTCCATCAGAACTTGATGGTTAGGTTTCTCTTCTATATCCATATTTTCACCTATGTTCTCCTGCGTGGAAACCCAGTGATGAGTTAATTTGGGTAACTGTTATGTTTCATACATCACTTTTTTAAATTATGTTTTAGAATTCCTTTTTACATTGTGGGATTATATGAAATGAACTTTGAAGTAGTAAACCATTTATAACCCCGAAGAATTTCGAGGGTGAAATTCCTTTTAAGGGGGGTAGAATGTAACACCCCGAGATTCTATGAGATATAATCTTTTTAATTTCTTTCATGTCTTCTGTTGTACGCTGCACCAAAATTAGCCTTCTCTATACGCAATACAGTATTAACTTACAGTATACGCAAACACTATTCTAGGCTTGTGTTGCATGCCAGAACAACCTTCCTTGATAGCGTGTGTTGTGCGCAATACTGAGTTTCACTAAACAAGATATTATTAAAATATTATTATGAACTAGCCGTTATGAATAGTAATACCAAATTTTTGAAATTTTATAAATTTTATCTTTCAAAATGGACTTCATTTTTGAATTCGGAATCTCAAAATTATCTTAGGGTGAATTTTTTGTATTTTTCTAAAAACATTCAATTTTTGATGAATTGTGAAAACACTGAGTTACTATTTAAAAACTAAATTTTTATTTAAATAATTATTTATTATATTTAAATTTATTTTAGGTCAAAATAGATACATAATATATATAAAAGTACAACGTAATTCATTGGAGTCATTTTATAATAATTTTAGATATATAAAAATTTTATTGAACTTTTCACTGTCTTTTACCCACCTCCTAGGAGCATTTGCAATTGTACATAAAACTTAATTTTACTTCTTCTATGAGTGGAATTTCAAAAATCAGAGATACACGGTTAATATCAAGGAGTAAAATTTGGTTCAATAACATAAAAATAATTTTTACTTTTTGGTGAATAGTAACTTTTTACTTTTTATTTACCACGGTTAAAAGTAAATAGGGTAATTAAGGGTAAAAATGATATTATTATTACCCTAAAACATGTCCTATTTTGATTGTATAAGAATAATTCGACCAAAAACAACATTAGGAATATAATATTATCATTTAGGTCCACTTGTATTAGATTAGGACATTTAATATTTTTTAATTCTAAGAAGAGTTAAAAGAGTTAAAATCAAAGATTAATAACTAAAACATTTTTAATATAGGGTTATACATATGATAAATTCAACTATAAATATTAATTATAAAGATAAAAATATTTACTACATAATGGTATTTTATTTATAATTTTTAAACATTATATATTTTAATTTATTTATGACACAATGATGATGCAGTAATTGCCTTATTAATGAAATATTAACATAATTGGTGTTATAAATACCCAAATAAATGTAATTTGAGACTTTTTATGAATTATAATAATTTTCAAGGTTAAGATGACATGTTAGTATTGATTTAATTAATTTTTGTGGACTAATAAATCTGTTATGATTTTCACAAAAATCAATTACCAAATAGTATCAAAATTGACATAAAATAGTTTTTAAAACAAATATTATATTATTAATTGTTATTATATTACTAAAAATCTAAGGTTCAGGAAAATGACTTAGATAAGGTTATATATATTAATAATGAACCACTTGGGGTTCTTTTGTCTTGTTATATTAAGTTTATTAACCATATAGTGTAAGAAAACAAGAAGACACGGTAAAAGTTAAATTATTTAACTTAGTGTTAAATCTAAATGATAAAGATAAAATAGTAACCTAAACTTGTATAAAACCTATTCGTTGAGAGGATTTCAACCCATCCCCACTTTAGCTTCTAAATAAATAAATTTGGAGCTATTATAAATCGAATATGACTTTATTATAAAATAATATATTATGTTTTTCATAAGGTGCCCCTCTCTTCCCTTATAGAAGGGCACCTCCTCCCTCTTCTCTTTACACAATTTTGAGCTTTCAAGCTCGGCCAACCCATGCCCATTTCCCTTATAAACTTCCCTAGAAACATTATATATGTTTTGGTATCCTCAAAATACAAACTATATGTAACACCCCGAGATTTTATGAAAAATATTCTTTTTAATTTCATTAATGTCTTGTGTTGTATGCTACACCAAAAGGAGCTTTCACAACATGCATCTTTGACTTGCCTTGCATTACACGCAATCACGGCCTTCCTCGATAGCGTGTGTAGTACACAATACCGAGTTTCACTAAACAACGATATGCTATTAAAATATTATTAAAACTAGCAGTTATGAATAGTAATAACCACCTTTTAAAATTTTAAAAATTTTACCTCTCAAAATGGAATTCATTTTTTGATTCGTAATATCGAAATTAGCTTTGGGTGAAATTTTGGTACTTTTCGGATAACTTTCATATTCTGATGAATAGTGAAAAATACTAAATTTTAATTAAAAACAACTTTTTTAATCAAAATAACTAATAGTGATAAATTATTAATTTGAGTGGTTTTAAAGTAAATTTAGAATATATTTTTACAATTTAATACAATTTTGGTCATTGGATATAATTTCACATTTAAACCAGATATAAACAAGTGTCAATCTTTTGATAGTTATTATCTCTTAAAAACACGCTATTTGTTTTGACAACGGGAATTAATTTTTAAAATTAGTTAATGTAACTAATATGTTTTTAATTTGATAAAATAGACATCATTTTTGAATTCATAATATCAAATATATCTTAGGCCTAATTTTTGGTATTTTTCTGGAAACTTTCATTTTTTAATGAATAGTGAAATCACTAAGTGGTAGTTAAAAAACTGAATTTTTCATAAAACTTAATTTTCCCGTTTCTGTGAGTGGAATTTCGAAAATCCGAGAGACACGGTTAATATCAAGGACTAAAATTTGGTTCAATGAGATGAAAATAATTTTTGGTAAATAGTAACTTTTTACTTTTTTTACCACGGTTAAAAGTAAATAGGGTAATTAAGGGTAAAAATGTTATTATTATTACCCTAAAACATGTCCTAATTCTATTGGATAAGTGTATTTCAACCAAAAACAACCTTAGGAATAAAATATGACCATTTAGGCCCACTTGGATTAGATTAGGACATTTATTATCAATTTATTTAAAGAAGGGTTAAAATAGTTAAAATCAAAGTTTAATAACTAAAGCATTTTTAATATAGGGTTATACATAAGATAAATTCGACTATAAATATTAATTAGAAAGCTAATAAAATTTCATAAATAATGATATTTTATTTATAATTTTTAGACAATTTAATTTATTTATGACACAATGATGGTGCAGTAATTGCCATAATCACTACTAGAAAAACAGGTATTTGCGACGGGCTATTTGCGACGGGATCCCGTCGCAACTGGCTTTTTGCGACGGGGGCCCGTCGCAACAACACTTATTTGCGACGGGCCCGTCGCTAAAGCCTTTTTTTGCGACGGTCATTCCCCCCGTCGCAAATAGTATTCCGTATTTTTGTAAAAAACTTTTAAAATAGTTTTTGCGACGGGACCCGTCGCAAATACCTTTTGCGACGGTACCGTCGCAAAAACGATTTTTAAAAAAAAATAAAAAACTATTAATAATACTAGTATTTGCGACGGGCATCGTATCCCGTCGCAAATACTATTGATATTATTTGCGACGGGACCCGTCGCAAATAATATTTTTTAAAAAAAATAAAAACTATTAATAATACTAGTATTTGCGACGGGTATAGTATCCCGTCGCAAATACTAAAAAAATAAAAAAAAATTATTAATAAATTATTTTAATTAATATAATAATAGAATTATAATTTACAAATGAAAATAATAAATTATTTTAATTACTATAATAATAGTAGAATTATAATTCAAAAATAAAAAATAATAGAATATTAATAAATGATTTAATTAATATAATAATATTATAATTATAATTCATAAATAAAAAAAATATTAATAAGTTATTTTAATTAATATAAAAATAATAAAATTATTTTACATATTCAAATATTAAAATAATTCAAGTATTACAAAAAATATAATTAAATTATAATATTATAAAATTTTAATATATATATAAAATTTTAATATATATATAAAATTTAATATTATAAAATATAAATAATATTATTATTCATATTAATATTGTTTTTTAAAAATATAATATTATTAATATTTTATAATGAGACAGAAACTACGAATAGAAAAAAAAATATTTTGATTTCACAAATTTTATAACAGAAATACAAACTCTAATCTGAAGGAGGGGGGGAGGTGGGGGATCTGCAGATGGTGGTGGAGGAAACTCCATCCCTAAAGCATGAGTGATTCGGCGCATGTACTCCATCTGCTCCTGATGCTGCTGCTGCCACCGACTCGCCTGCTCCTCGTACAGCTGCTGCTGGCGTCGACGCTCCTCCTCATGCTGCTGACGCATCTGCTCCTGCTCCTGTCGGAGACTCTCTATCTATGCAGTGTGAGATCGCAACTGATCCTCATACTGTGTAGAAGAAGATGCACGAGCTCCTCTCGAGCTGGACGCCGACATCGCAGCACTGCCATATTAATATCCGGGAGTCAGTCGAGAGCCGATACCAACTACCCGGCCCTTCTCGAAGGCATACTGGGTGGCCTGCATCCATGCCGCCTCATCAAACTGACGGGCAGTGGTCTGATCTGATGACTCGGCCTGACTCTCAGGTCGGGCCTGTGACGCTGCGGCCTCATATGACTCCTATAGTTGCAATTTAAAATTAAAATTGTGAATATATTATATGCAGTTAATTTTTAAACTTGAAAACAAATAATACTGACCACGATGTGATGCTGACGATCACCTCTGAGCTCCCCAGTAGCAGGATCACTATACATCCTCCGATATACGTCGTACTCTGTAATATCGGGGTGCTCGACAGCCTATAAGAATAAAAAATAAACTGTTAATATTTATAGTTATATAAAATATTTATAAATAATGTACGTACCAGATGCTGTCTATGAGTACTGAAAGAACGACTCCCAGCTCGATGAGTCACCTCCTGTCTCCCCCGATTCTGCCTCCCCACCGATGATCTCCTCTGAAAGGCACCACTCAACCAGTGCGCACATAATCCATCCCATACATGGGATGAAATATACTCTGGTCGGTGTGCTCTACATGACTCCTCAAAATCTGACACTCCTGCTTTCTTCATCGCAGCTTTTCTTAAATTGTGCAAAAACTGACGAAGGCGATCACGCATGGCCACCTCCCATGCCTCGTGGATGGCGTCACGCATGGTATCCTCGATCAGATACCATAAACCCTACAAATAAATCAAAATATCAAGTTAGAAATGAAATAGTTTGCAAAATAAAAATTATTTATTTACGTACGTACCAACCAATGGCCGAACATGGCCTGCTGCACATCAATGGGAATCTGCTCCCATGTGGTCCACGGCTGAGAGAAATAGTTGCGCAAAATAGCGCTGCCCTGTCCGACTGCTATATGAGGAAAACTGAAAAAAAATAATAAACATTTATTATGTGAATAGATTAATGAAATCTTAGTCAAATCCACAGGTTATCACACAGGTTATCACACCTCCGGGTGCGCGGATCAAACCCAAGACGTGGACATCGCTCGGGGACGGGGTCAGGAATCATCAATCGTGCAAGACCGTGCCCCCTCCGCGTACTCCCTGGAGCGCCTGCAGGATGAGGGTCATCTGCCAGCAACTCATCCGCATCGAAAGGCAGGTCAGCCTCCGCCAACTCACGAAATGTGGCCTCGTCCATCTGAAACAGAAAATGTTAATGTTAGAAAATAATTGATAATTACTATTATATATACATATATACATATTATGATTGTATATAAATACCATGGAATTCTATAAGTGTTCATCTTCATCATCATCTTCATATATGTCAATGTCATCTTCATATTCCTCCTCAACATCATCGATATCCATTCGAGTTGCAGTTGCTTCATCTCTTACCATTTCAAATTCATGTGTGACATCATTAACATCATCGTCATCACCGACTCTTAAATGTGGGGTGTCGTCATCGATACTCATGTCTCTTTGTAAAAAAGATTGATTTTGAGTACTCTCTTGAAAAACTTCAATTCTTTGCACATCAGTGAAAGCACATTCACTTTGACTAAACTGATTGTCTCGAATTTTGATTTTTATTACACTCCACCAATCAGTCAAGTCTCTTGATGTTGCACAGTACTTTGCATAATAAACTTGATATGCCTGTTGATCCAATAAGAATGGTTAATTTACTGCGAGAACACTTTTACATTTAATATCGATGATTCCATGAGTCGGATGAACACGCACGCCTCTCTCTGTATCCAACCACCGACATTTGAACATGGTTATGTAATGTTGTCCAAGATAACAGAGTTCAATGATTTCATCAAGTATGCCATAAATGTCAACTTCATTTTCTCGATGATGAGATCCTCTCAAGCTAACTCCACTGTTCATTGTTTTTTTCGATTCCCCATATGCATGTGTGTGGAATCGAAATCCATTCACCACATATGCATTATAAGTTTTAACAAGTTTGGAAGGTGGGTTACTCAATACACATAGCCGTTTGTCAATTTTATCAGCATGTCGAGACACCTGAAAATTTGTGAAATAATTATCAATATAGTAAACTATACATTGAATGAGTTTCTAAAAGATAAAGAATTTATGTTACCAGTTTTTGAAACCACTGAGAGAAATTTTTCAGTCGACGTTCTTCGAGAGCAGCTGCTGTAATTTGTGGAATTTGTTTCTTGATATGATTATCATACAACCTATAAAAACCAAAGTTATTTACTGTAACATAAATGATAGAATAAGTGATATAAACACTTACAGTACAACTGATTTCATCTCTTCACAGTTGAGCAGAACATACGTATGAGCTCTATGATGTTCATCATCTGAAATCCAGCGTTCAGAAACTCCACCAAAACCAAGCTCTGACTGGTTGAAAACAGATAATTGATTGTCGATTTCATCAATATTCCTCTCATTCCGTCCCATTCGGTTGTGTTTTGAAGGATACTCAGATTCAAAATAATGGGAGCAGAAAAAAGATATTTCCTCTTGCAAATAAGCTTCTGCAATAGATCCTTCAACAGATGCTTTGTTGCGTACTTTTCTTTTCAATTTTTGCATGCATCTTTCAAATGGGTACATCCATTGAAACTGTACCGGACCTCCACATTTGGCTTCATATGGAAAATGTAACATCAAATGTTCCATTGAGTCGAATAAAGACGGCGGAAATATTTTTTCCAGTTTACATATAATTACAACAACATCTTTTTCAAGTTTGCCTAGAGCATCATAATCTGCTGTAGCCGCACAAATTTCCCGAAAAAAATGAGACATGTCTGTTATGGAATCCCAAATCACAGAATTCAACAGACCTCTTAATCCAATGGGTAGAAGTCTCTCCATTATAACATGACAATCATGACTTTTTAATCCAGTAATATGACCATTCTTTACACATCTACCCAAATTGGAAGCACAGCCATCTAGAAGTCTCAAATCTGCAATCCACTGACAAAATAATAAAAGGTTTTCTTTAGACAGTGTATAAGCTGCTTTTGGTTTCAGTAACCTTTCTGTTCTGACATTCTCAAATAGTTCCAATTCTGGACGCCTGCAAATTTGGGCAAGATCTAAACGTGCATTTACATTGTCTTTGCTCTTTCCTGGCGTATCCAAAACTGTATGAAACAAATTATCAAAACAGTTCTTCTCAATATGCATGACATCTAACATGTGTCGGACCAACAAATCAGACCAATATGGAAAATCCCAAAATATGCTACGTTTAATCCAATTGTGTTCTTTCCCAAAACCAGAAATTTTTTGTTGGTTTATTGTGGGACCAAAAGTGATGGGAGGTAATGAAAATACAACCGATTTTAACTCCGAACCTGATAGCATTTTTGGAGGTCCATCCCTTTCAGCTGTTCCTTTTCTGAAATGAGATCTGTTTCTGCGAAAAGGATGATCAGCTGGAAGAAATCTGCGATGACAGTCAAAATAACAAGGTTTCTTTCCATGAATGAGCATAAATGCTTTGTTCTCTCCCATACAGTAAGGACATGATTTCTGACCATGTGTACTCCAGCCAGATAACATCCCATAAGATGGGAAGTCACTTATTGTCCACATCAATGCTGCTCTCAGTATGAAATTCTGTTTCATTGCAACATCATATGTACTGACACCAGTACTCCACAATAAATTTAATTCATCAATCAATGGCTTCAAATAAACATCAATATTTTTCTTCGGATGTCCTGGAATTAGTAAAGTCAAAAATATATATGGCTCCTTCATCAACATCCATGGAGGTAAATTGTACGGAGTTAAAAAAACAGGCCAACATGAATATTGACTACCATAAGATCCAAACTGAGAGAAACCATCAGTAGAAAGGCCCAGTCGAACATTTCTAGCTTCTAAAGCAAAGGATGGATGCACTCTATCAAAATGTTTCCATGAATCACCATCGGCTGGATGATTCAATCTTTTATCGGTTGAAATATTCTCTTTATGCCATGACATCATTGTCGCTGTATTCTTAGACATGAATAAACGTTGAAGTCTGGATGTAAGCAGAAAATATCTCAACTGTTTTACAGGAATCAAACCAGACTTCCCGTGTTGTCCTTCTTTATATCTCAGTTGCCCACATGTGGGACAACTATCCAACGACTCATTTTCCCCAGAATATAAAATGCAGTCATTTGAACATGCATGAATCTTCTGACAAGTAAGTCCCAAATTTCGAACCAACCTCTTACTTTCATAGTAATTTGCAGGTAAAACATTTCCTTCGGGTAACAGTGTTTTCAGCAAAGAAAATATCTGGTCAAAACAGGTGTTTGACATTCCGTTATCTGATTTGATAGCCATAAATTTTGCAACTGCTTCTAATTTGCTCATCTTGCAGCCAGGATATAATGCATCCTCAGCAGACTTCAACAACTCATAAAATTCAGACGGTCCCAACTCAGGATTTGAAGCTATATCAGCCGGAGTTTCTGTATGTTGAACAGATGAACCTGCAACATCATGTACTAAATCTTGAAACTGGGATGGATCCGGAATCAAGTTGGTATCAGCTGCTCTGGAACTGCGTTCACCGTGTTGATACCAAAAAACATAATCTGCTTGAAAACCAAAACGCAAGAGATGTTCCCCCACTTTGTCAAACGTGTCAAACGTTCTCAATGCACATTTTCTACAAGGGCATTTTATCTTTCCTTCTGAAACAAATTCTGGATTTGATGCCGCAAATGATAAAAAAATCTCCACACCCTCTATATATACTGGATTTAAACCAGAACCATTTGGATTTCTATGTTGATTTATCCATATGCGGTCATCTAATAATGACTGTTGACGACCTCGTTGTTCCATATTTTTCTATAAAATATAAAAGCATTACTGGTTTTGAATAATTTGTTAGAAAAAACACAAGCAAGTATTGAATATATTGAGAATAAAGCAAAACCTGTTACAAATATTGATAATTTTAATATTATATTGATTTTTTATTTTTTTTAATAATACTAATATAATTTTTTTCATAAATATTAATTATATAATAATAACATCATTACATTATTAGTATATTTTATTATTAATATTAAAATAATATAATTTTCTATATTATATACAATTCTCCTTTCATCTGTGTGTTTCACATTCTGTCTCCACATGTAATATTGGCATTCACTTTCACCTCTCCATTGGCGAGTAGGTTGATAATTTTGAAAAATAATGCCAATATTACATGTGGAGACAGAAAAAAACACAGAAGAAAAGAGAATTGTATATAATATAGAAAATTATATTATTTTAATATTAATAATAAAATATACAAATAATGTAATAAGGTAATTATTCCTAATTATTTGTAATTATTTCAAATTATTGGTAATTATTCCAAATTATTGGTAATTATTCCAAATTATTGGTAATTATTCCAAATTATTGGTAATTATTCCAAATTATTGGTAGTTATTTCTAATTATTGGTAAATATTGGTAATTATTGGTAAATATTGGTAATTATTGGTAAATATTGGTAATTATTGGAAAATATTGGTAATTATTGGTAATTATTGGAAAATATTGGAAAATATTGGTGATTATTGGTAATTATTGGTGATTATTGGTAATTATTGGTGATTATTGGTAATTATCGGTGATTATTTGTAATTATCGGTGATTATTGGTAATTATCGGTGATTATTGGTAATTAATACTAATTATTTGTAATTAATACTAATTATTGGTAATTAATACTAATTATTGGTAATTAATACTAATTATTGGTAATTAATACTAATTATTGGTAATTAATACTAATTATTGGTAATTAATACTAATTATTGGAAATTAATACTAATTATTGGTAATTAATACTAATTATTGGTAATTAATACTAATTATTGGTAATTAATACTAATTATTGGTAATTAATACTAATTATTGGTAATTAATAATAACTATTGGTAATTAATAATAATTATTACTAATTATTGGTAATTATTACTAATTATTCCTAATTATTACTAATTATTCCTAATTATTCCTAATTATTCCTAATTATTCCTAATTATTACTAATTATTACTAATTATTAGTAATTATTGCTAATTATTAGTAATTATTGCTAATTATTACTAATTATTGCTAATTATTACTAATTATTACTAATTATTAGTAAATATTGGTAATTATTGGTAATTATTACTAATTATAGGTAATTATTACTAATTATTGGTAATTAATACTAATTATTGGTAATTAATACTAATTATTGGTAATTAATACTAATTATTGGTAATTATTACTAATTATTGTTAATTATTACTAATTATTGGTAATTATTACTAATTATTGGTAATTAATACTAATTATTGGTAATTAATACTAATTATTGGTAATTAATACTAATTATTGGTAATTAATAATAATTATTACTAATTATTGGTAATTATTACTACTTATTCCTAATTATTACTAATTATTCCTAATTAATACTAATTATTCCTAATTAATACTAATTATTACTAATTATTGGTAATTATTGGTAATTATTGGTAATTATTGGTAATTATTGATAATTATTGGTAATTATTGGTAATTATTGGTAATTATTGGTAATTATTGGTAATTATTGGTAATTATTGGTAATTATTGGTTATTATTGGTAATTATTCCTAATTTTTGGTAATTATTGGTAATTATTCCTAATTATTCCTAATTATTCCTAATTATTCCTAATTATTCCTAATTATTGGTAATTATTCCTAATTATTCCTAATTATTGGTAATTATTCCTAATTATTCCTAATTATTCCTAATTATTCCTAATTACTTCTAATTATTCCTAATTATTCCTAATTATTTGTAATTATTGGTAATTATTGGCAATTATTGGCAATTATTGGTAATTATTACTAATTATTACTAATTATTACTAATTATTGGTAATTATTGGTAATTATTACTAATTATTACTAACTATTGTTAATTATTGTTAATTATTCCAAATTATAGATAATTATTACTACTTATTGGTAATTATTACTAATTATTACTAATTATTACTAATTATTACTAATTATTGGTAATTATTACTAATTATTACTAATTATTGGTAATTATTACTAATTATTACTAAATATTCTTAATTATTGATAATTATTGATAATTGTTCCTAATTATTAGTAATTAAATGAATAATTACCAATAATTAGGAATAATTACCAATAATTACAAATAATAACATTATTAGTATATTTTATTATTAATATTAAAATAATATAATTTTCTGATTTATATACAATTCTCCTTTCATCTGTGCGTTTTCTATCTCCACATACAAATAATACATGTGAAGACAGTAAACCCACAGATGAAAAGAGAATTGTATATATATAAAAAATTATATTATTTTAATAATAATAATAAAATATACTAATAATGTAATAATGTTATTATTCCTAATTATTGGTATTTATTACTAATTATTAATATTTATTCTTAATTATTAAAAATTATTACTAATTATTCCTAATTACCATTAACTATGATCAATACTAATAATTTAAATTTATTAAGTAAGAAAACAATGTAAACATAATTAAATTACAACTAATTAAGAATAATTGAAACTAATAAAAAATTAAAAATAAATATTAAATTAAAATGAACATAAATACCTTGAAAATTGATCTGCTCTGATCGTTCTTCAAAACTTTAATATCAGCTCCGAAGAAAAAAATTAAACTGAAAAAAAAACTCAACTTTAGAAACAGAAGTTTGAGAGCAGGAGATGGTAGAGAATGAGAATGATTTGAAAAAAACGGATGGGGGTATTTATAGGTTAGATTATTTGCGACGGGTTTATTTGCGACGGGTACCGTCGCAAATACATTAGCCCGCATTAATTACGGTCAACGAGTAAATAGTTATTTGCGACGGGACCCGTCGCAAATAACATACTATTAGCGACGGGAATACTTTCCCGTCGCAAATACCTTTTACCGCCGCCGGTTATTTGCGACGGGAAAATTTTCCCGTCGCAAATAGTTTTCCCGCGATTTGGCGCGCATCGCGGGAAAACTATTTGCGACGGGGAAAGCAATCCCATCGCAAAAGCCTATTTATTTGCGACGGGTAAATACCCCCGTCGCAAATAAGTTTTTAACGGGACTATTTGCGACGGGATTTATTCCCGTCGCAAATACCCATTTTTCCCATAGTGAATAGTGAAAAAATTGGAATAATTGATATTATAAATACCCAAATAAATATAATTTGAGACTTTTTATGAATTACAATAATTTTATAGGTTAATATGACATGTTATTATTGATTTAATTAACTTTGTTCGAACTAATCATTCTGTTATGATTTTCACAAAAATCAATTACTAAATAGTGTCAAAATTGACATAAAATAGTTTTTAAAACAAATATTATATTAGTAATTGATATTTTATTCCTAAAAATATAAGGTTCGGCCAAATGACCTAGATAAGGTTATATATATTAATAATAAACAACTTGGGATTCGTTTGGCTTGATATAGTAAGTTTATTAACCTTATAGTGTAAGAAAACAAGAAGACACGGTAAAAGTTAAATTGTCTAACTTAAAGTTAAATCTAAATGATAAGGTTAAAATTGATACCTAAACTTGTCTAAATTCTATTGGATGAGAGGATTTCGGCCCATCAACCACCTTAGCTTCTAAATAAATCAATTTGGAGCTATTTAAAACCGAACTTGACTTTATAATAAAATAATATTTTTTTTATTCCAACGGTGCCCCTCTCCTCCCTTATAAAAGGGCACCTCCTCCCTCTCTTCCTGACACCACTTTGAGCCTTCAAGCTCGGCCAACCCCTACCATTTTCTCCTCTCCACTTCCCTAGAGACATCCTAGAGGTCCTGGTCTTCTTCAAAGACCAATTTTAGTGCCCTAAAAGGAGGTCTCAAAGAAGCACTTCAAAGAAGAGGTAATATCCATTACCGATCCTTTCCAATTTCTTTCCTCTTCAACTTCTTCTTCTTTAGTTGTTTCATGATAAAGTAATAACATCAGTATTTCTTATATACTGATTTGTTATTATAAATATGAAACAACTCTAATTAACCTTCTATCCATCCTACGGAAAAAGGAAATCACCGCACGTGCGTACGTACGGAATACGGTCTCCACGCCGTGGTGTAATCTATTTTCCGCCACCACCTTAATTGGATGGGTATAATGGTGTAATGAGTAACTATATATGATTATTATAAAGTGATATTGAAACTGAAATATTATACAAACACTTCAACACAATTCCACGACCATGGGAACGATATCATCGCTCGTGCGTACGTACGGACTACCGTCTCCACGACGCGATGAGATTAATTCTCCACATTAACCATTCATGAATGATTATAAAGTATATATAATAATGAAATATATGACATGTTAAATCTACTGGATTTATGTATATATATATATATGTATTTCATCTACTTACTTCCATTCAAGACAATAAGGAAAGGAAAACAGCGTTCATGCGTACGTACGGACTACCGTCTCCATGAACGGTGTGTTTCATTTCATTTATCTATCTATTATATATATATATATATATATATACTGAATATATATGATATATACATCATGTTTTATATTCTGTAATTAAGTAAATCATGATATAAGTAATAACAATGTCAAGAACAACAAGTCCAAACACCTACGATAAATGAAACGATTTTACCCAAAACGCTTCTTTAACATGGAATTTACAAAAGAACGGGTAATATAAAGTCATAAGTGAACCATATATGAAATAATAACAATGAATATGATTCTTTAATAAGTTAATTACATTATTTAAATCATTATACAGGAGGTTCAGATACGTACAAAGCATATCGGACATAAGGTAAGGGAAATATCACAATCTCATTTTTATCCGAGATTGTTTATACTTTGGTATTTACTAGAGTGTATTTTATCATCCACATCCATGCTTCCTCAGTATGTAATATTTATATCCTTCTACAATATTTTATATTTTTACCCTTCGGTGAGTTTTTAGTAAAAAGATATGAAATTAATCTTTTGTCGTTTTTCATACGAGATACTTTTTGACTTTTCCGACAAAAGTACGGGAAGAATGTTTTTTTTTAACTTATACGGCATGAATGGATTTTTAAAACATTATTTCAAAGAAGCTTCCTTTACATATTTTCAAGTTTATTTTTAATCAACTTCTTTTAGTTTAAAATTGAATGAGATTTTATGAAAGGATAAATGTTTTTGAAGTAGAAAGGATATTTTTCTCAAGAATGGAGTTCAAGAGTTTTATCAAAATTATTTTCCATCTAAGACAATATAGGGTTCTGTTTCTATCCCTATTATTACATGGATTTGATTATGTTGTGATGGAAATATTTTTATGAATTCCTTTATCTTATATGAATTGTTTTATGATGTCACGATGTTTAAGATTCCCATTTTTATTACATGGGTTATGTAATGATGTATGATTTATGATTTTGTGGCACACATAAGAATTGTATCATTAATTATGAGATGGGTGGGACCTATATCTCCCTCCAATGCATTGGGTAAAGATTTTATATCTCATGATATAGACATGGCTGGAACGGTAGGTTATACCGGTTCAGTAAAATAGGACTGAAACGAGGGTGACTCAGTTCAGAAATGGACTTTGTCCATTAAGATAGTCTTGGCAATGAGTATTGACTAATAAGATATGATTCTCTATGATTATGTGTGTATTCCACAAAGTTTCATGTTTTAAGTTTTGATTATTGTGATTACATTTCACTACTATGATTTATCCCATGTTATGAAATTATGATCTCTTTTGCAGGTTAAGATTTCCAAAAGATATGTTCTTATGAATATGATGTGATTGATATTTATTTTGTTTACCCTTACTGGGAATTTGAGGTCACCCTTTTATGTTTTCTATTCCCCAGGATATAAAGAAAGGTTTTAGGTAAGAAAAAAAAGGGAAGATCTTTATGGGAGATGTTGAAGATCTTTCACCACGATTAGAAGATTATATTCCGAGTTTCCAAAGACACCAAACTATTACGGTCCTTGTGTGTGTGTTTTTGTAATGTACTAAGTATTCTGCAAAAGTAATGTAATGTACATGTAAATTAAGCTTCGGGTCTCTACAGTTGGTATCAGAGGAAAGGTTTAGTCAACCTTTGGAAACTAGGATGCGAAAACGTTAGTGAGATCCCTAGAGATATTTCTAAGGTATGTCTAGGGATGTCTCTAAGGATAAGTATACGTATAGGATATAGTCCTAGAACTATGGTAACGATATTAGATTAAACCAAAGATGTTAGATATTGAAGATACTCCCCCTTTATTATGATTTTTACCTCTCACACTATTCTTTTTCGGTTTTAGAAAATGGTTGGAAACAAGATGATTCACAATAATGGAGGATGTGATGGACAATGGAATGGCATTCTTCATGAGCAACCAAATGAAATGGGATTTGGAAGTCCAAACATCATTATTATGCCGAATCAGCAATCTCATAATATGATCAATAAAGTAAAATTTGGTAAGTTTCTTGACTCGGCTAATAAGAGAAAGATGGAGTTTCATGATGATCATAGAGGAAAGAAAGTTCAATTTCCCCTATGTAAATCATGTGGGAAGAGGCATCAAGGAGAATGTTTCAAAGGAACTGGAAGATGCTTTGGGTGTGGAAAAGAAGGAAACAAATCCAGTAAGTGCAAAGGAAAAGGATCAGTTAACACCAGGGATGAGGATAATGGTATTGCTACGACATCAACAATGGTTAAATGTTTTAAATGTGGAATGTACGAGCATTATGCAAACCAATGCCCTAAGGGAAAATCTCATGAAGAGAATCAGTATGGTCGTATGGGTAGTATTTATATTGATGATGATGAAGAGACTACAAATGATATGTGAGATGAAATAATTGTTGAACCTCGGTCAATGGTTTAAGAATGTAGTGGAATGATTACATGTTTATCATGTCTAATGTTGTATAAGTAATCTCATGGTACTATGGAATAAAGAGACATCTAAGGATTGTTACACTGTTGTCTTTCCTTGAGTTTTGAAAGTGTATGATTACTGGTACCAGTATCCATGAAAGTTTATTCAGATATTTTTGGAATGTAGATGATATGCGCATAATGAAGGGATAAGGAGAAAATTAAATGTTTGATTGTATTCATGAGCTCATGATTGATATAAGGAGAAGGTTATATCATGGTTTGAGTATATAGAATTTTGAGGATTTTGGTATGTGGAAAGTGTTAACGTTTAACTGCACTCATGATTCAATGGGTATTCATTTTTCAAGAGATTACATGATTATGGTATTCACATGACTGGAATGTGACGAACAAGATATATGAGGGATAAATGATGTCATTCACGTGATAATTTTCTCTATACTATGAGCTTGGACCGAAGTATTTTGGATAAGCCTAAAGATTGGAATGGATTATGTTGGACATAAGTTAGTATTGTTTAAGGATAGAACCTTTTTTCGATATTATTGATGGGATGATATAGTAATGTAGTTTTAGAAAAAGGACAACCTGCAGGACGGGCGACAGCCCATCGCGTCGAACAAGGTTGTGGGAATCGAACCCACAACCGAAGTGCGACTGGCCTTTATCGCCTACCACTGGCCTACAGGAAGTCCCTATTTAGTAGAAACTAGTTTTATTATATTAAGCAGTATATGAAGTATAATTCCATTTTAGGAACCATATATGATTAATCTCACTATAGATGGACTTATGTATTTTTTTAATAACTTTTGCTAACATTTTGTTTGAAACAGATGGAATGACCCATCATTCTATCACATGATCTGTTAACACTTCACGAATAACAAATTCAACTTCATTTCTTTAAGAGATGAAGTGGAAATTGTTAAAAGCACGAACAACAGTGAGATTGTACCAAAATCAAGTAAGTATTTATTCTAATTCAAATTATTCAACTTTAGGGAAATGATCTTGAAAACCAAAAATGGTGTCTTAGTGCCCTTATATCCGATGAATCAGATGGTACCCTAGAGAATCACAAATTTATGGCTTTGTGATTGTTGGATTTTTCATAGCCATGTTCTCTACCACTCTCCATCAGAACATGACGATTAGATTTTTCTTCCATATCCATATTTTCACCTATGTTCTCCTATGTGGAAACCCAGTGATTAGTTAATTTGGGTAACCGTTACGTTTCATAATTTTGTTTTTAAAGATTAGTTTTGGTATTCCTTTTTACGATGTGGGTTTCTATCAAATAAACTTTCGAATAGTAAACCATTTATAACCCCGACGAATTTCGAGGGCGAAATTCATTTTAAGGGGGGTAGAATGTAACACCCCGAGATTTTATGAAAAATATTCTTTTTAATTTCATTAATGTCTTTTGTTGTATGCTACACCAAAAGGAGCTTGCACAACACCCATATTTGACTTGCCTTGCATTACACGCAATCGTGACCTTCCTCGATAGCGTGTGTAGTACGCAATACCGAGTTTCACTAAACAACGATATGCTATTAAAATATTATTAAAACTAGCCATTATGAATAGTAATAACCACCTTTTAAAATTTTAGAAATTTTACCTCTCAAAATGGACTTCATTTTTGGATTCGTAATATCGAAATTATCTTAGGGTGAAATTTTGGTACTTTTCAGATAACTTTCATATTCTGATGAATAGTGAAAATTACTAAATTTTAATTAAAAACAACTTTTTAAATCAAAATAATTAATAGTGATAAATTATTAATTTGAGTGGTTTTAAAGTATATTTAGAATATATTTTTACAATTTAATACAATGTTGGTCATTGGATGTAATTTCACATTTAAACCAGATATAAACAAGTGTTAATCTTTTGATAGTTATTATCTCTTAAAAACACGCTATTTGTTTTGACAACGGGAATTAATTTTTAAAATTAGTTAATGTAACATATATGTTTTTAATTTGATAAAATAGACATCATTTTTGAATTCATAATATCAAATATAGCTTAGGCCTAATTTTTTGTATTTTTCTGCAAACTTTCATTTTTTTAATGAATAGTGAAATCACTAAGTGGTAGTTAAAAAACTAAATTTTTCATAAAACATAATTTTCCTGTTTCTGTGAGTGGAATTTCGAAAATCCGAGAGACACGGTTAATATCAAGGACTAAAATTTGGTTCAATGAGATGAAAATAATTTTTGGTGAATAGTAACTTTTTACTTTTTTTACCACGGTTAAAAGTAAATAGGGTAATTAAGGGTAAAAATGTTATTATTATTATCCTAACACATGTCCTAATTCTATTGGATAAGTGTATTTCGACCAAAAACAACCTTAGGAATAAAATATGACCATTTAGGCCCACTTGGATTAGATTAGGACATTTATTATCAATTTATTTAAAGAAGGGTTAAAATAGTTAAAATCAAAGTTTAATAACTAAAGTATTTTTAATATAGGGTTATACATAAGATAAATTCGACTATAAATATTAATTAAAAATCTAATAAAATTTTATACATAATGATATTTTATTTATAATTTTTAGACAATTTAATTTATTTATGACACAATGATGATGCAGTAATTACCATAATAGTGAAAAAATTAGAATAATTGATATTATGAATACCCAAATAAATATAATTTGAGACTTTTTATGAATTCCACTAATTTTATAGGTTAATATGACATTTTATTATTGATTTAATTAACTTTGTTCGAACTAATCATTCTGTTATGATTTTCACAAAAATCAATTACTAAATAGTGTCAAAATTGACATAAAATAGTTTTTAAAACAAATATTATATTAGTAATTGTTATTTTATTCCTAAAAATCTAAGGTTCGGCCAAATGACTTAGATAATGTTATATATATTAATAATAAACAACTTGGGGTTCGTTTGGCTTGATATAGTAAGTTTATTAACCTTATAGTGTAGGAAAACAAGAAGACACGGTAAAAGTTAAATTATCTAACTTAAAGTTAAATCTAAATTATAAGGTTAAAATTGATACCTAAACTTGTCTAAATTATATTGGATGAGAGGATTTCGTCCCATCCCCACCTTAGCTTCTAAATAAATCAATTTGGAGCTATTTAAAACCGAACTTGACTTTATAATAAAATAATATTTTTAGTTATTCCCACGGTGCCCCTCTCCTCCCTTATAAAAGGGAACCTCCTCCCTCTCTTCCTCACACCACTTTGAGCCTTCAATCTCGGCCAACCCCTGCACTTTTCTCCTCTCCACTTCTCTAGAGACATCCTAGAGGTCCTGGTCTTCTTCAAAGACCAATTTTAGTGCCCTAAAAGGAGGTCTCAAAGAAGCACTTCAAAGAAGAGGTAATATCCATTACCGATCCTTTCCAATTTCTTTCCTCTTCAACTTCTTATTCTTTAGTTGTTTCATGATAAAGTAATAACATCAGTATTTATTCTATACTGATTTGTTATTATAAATATGAAACAACTCTAATTAACCTTCTATCCATCCTACGGAAAAAGGAAATCACCGCACGTGCGTACGTACGGAATACCGTCTCCACGCCGTGGTGTAATCTATTTTCCGCCACCACCTTAACTGGATGGGTATAATGGTGTAATGAGTAACTATATATTATTATTATCAAGTTATATTGAAACTGAAATATTATACAAACACATCAACACAATTCCACGACCATGGGAACAATATCATCGCTCGTGCGTACGTACGGACTACCGTCTCCACGACGCGATGAGATTCATTCTCCACATTAACCATTCATGAATGATTATAAAGTATATATAATAATGAAATATATGACATGTTAAATCTACTGGATTTATGTATATATATATATATGTATGTCATCTACTTACTTCCATTCAAGACAATAAGGAAAGGAAGACAGTGTTCATGCGTACGTACGGACTACCGTCTCCATGAACGGTGTGTTTCATTTCATTTATCTATCTATTATATATATATATATACTGAATATATATGATATATACATCATGTTTTATATTCTGGAAGTAATTAAATCATGATATAAGTAATAATAATGTCAAGAACAACAAGTCCAAACACCTACGATAAATGATACGATTTTACCCAAAACGCTTCTTTAACATGGAATTTAGAAAAGAACGGGTAATATAAAGTCATAAGTGAACCATATATGAAATCATAACAATGAATATGATTCTGTAATAAGTTAATGACATTATTTAAATCATTATACAGGAGGTTTAGATACGTACAAAGAATATCGGACATAAGGTAAGGGAAATATCACAATCTCATTTTTATCCGAGATTGTTTATACTTTGGTATTTACTGGGGTGTATTTTATCATCCACATCCATGTTTCCTCAGTATGTAATATTTATATCCTTCTACAATAGTTTATATTTTTACCCTTCAGTGAGTTTTTAGTAAAAAGATATGAAATTAATCTTTTGTCGTTTTTCATACGAGATACTTTTTGACTTTACCGACAAAAGTACGAGAAGAATGTTTTTTTAACTTATACGGCATGAATGGATTTTTAAAACATTATTTCCAAGAAGCTTCCTTTACATGTTTTCAAGTTTATTTTTAATAAACTTCTTTTAGTTTAAAATTTTATGACATTTTATGAAAGGATAAATGTTTTTGAAATAGAAAGGATATTTTCCTCAAGAATGGAGTTCAAGAGTTTTATCAAAATTATTTTCCATATAAGACAATATAGGGTTCTGTTTCTATCCCTATTGTTACATGGATTTGATTATATTGTGATGGAAATATTTTTATGAATTCCTTTATCTTATATGAATTGTTTTATGATGTCACGATGTTTAAGATTCCCATTTTTATTACATGGGTTATGTAATGATGTATGATTTATGATTTTGTGGCACACATAAGAATGGTATCATTATGAGATGTGTGGGACCTATATCTCCCTCCAATGCATTGGGTAAAGATTTTATATCTCATGAGATAGACATGGCTGGAATGGTAGGTTATACCGGTTCAGTGAAACAGGGCTGAAATGAGGGTGACTCGGTTCAGAAATGGACTTTGTCCATTAAGATAGTCTTGGCAATGAGTATTGACTCATAAGATATGATTCTCTATGATTATGTGTGTATGCCACAAGGTTTCATGTTTTAAGTAATGATTATTGTGATTACATTTCACTACTATGATTTATCCCATGTTATTAAATTATGATCTCTTTTGCAGGTTAAGATTTCCAAAAGATATGTTCTTATGAATATGATGTGATTGATATTTATTTTGTTTACCCTTGCTGGGAATTTGAGCTCACCCTTTTTTGTTTTCTATTCCCCAGGATATAAAGAAAGGTTTTAGGTAAGAAAAAAAAGGAAGATCTTTATGGGAGATTTTGAAGATCTTTCACCACGATTAGAAGATTATATTCCGAGTTTCCAAAGACACTAAACTATTACGGTCCTTGTGTGTGTGTTTTTGTAATGTACTAAGTATTCCACAAAAGTAATGTAATGTCCATGTACGTTAAGCTTTGGGTCTCTACAGTTGGTATCAGAGGAAAGGTTTAGTCAACCTTTGGAAACTAGGATACGAAAACGTTAGTGAGATCCCTAGAGATATTTTTGAGGTATGTCTAGGGATGTCTCTAAGGATAAGTATACGTATAGGATATAGTCCTAGAACTATGGTAACGATATTAGATTAAACCAAAGATGTTAGATATTGAAGATACTCCCCCTTTATTATTATTTTTGCCTCTCACACTATTCTTTTTGGGTTTTAGAAAATGGCTGGAAAAAAGATGATTCATGATAATGGAGGATATGATGGACAATGGAATGACATTCTTCATGAGGAACCAAATGAAATGGGATTTGGAAGTCCAAACATCATTATTATTCCGAATCAGCAATCTCATAATATGATCAATAAAGTAAAATTTGGTAAGTTTCCTGACTCGGCTAATAAGAGAAAGATGGAGTTTCATGATGATCATAGAGGAAAGAAAGTTCAATTTCCCCGATGTAAATCATGTGGGAAGAGGCATCAAGGAGAATGTTTCAAAGGAACTGGAAGATGCTTTGGGTATGGAAAAGAAGGACACAAAGCCAGTAAGTGTAAAGGAAAAGGATCAGTTAACACCAGGGATGAGGATAATGGTATTTCTACGACATCAACAATGGTTAAATGTTTTAAATGTGGAATGTACGGGCATTATGCAAACCAATGCCCTAAGGGAAAGTCTCATGAAGAGAATCAGTATGGTCGTATGGGTAGTATTTATGTTGATGATGATGATGAGACTACAAATGATATGTGAGATGAAATAATTGTTGAAGCTCGGTCAATGGTTTAAGAATGTAGTGGAATGATTATATGTTTATCATGTGTAATGTTGTATAAGTAATCTCATGGTACTATGGAATAAAGAGACATCTAAGGATTGTTACACTGTTGTCTTTCCTTGAGTTTTGAAAGTGTATGATTACTGGTACCAGTATCCATGAAAGTTTATTCAGATATTTTTGGAATGTAGATGATATGCGCATAATGAAGGGATAAGGAGAAAATTAAATGTTTGATTGTATTCATGAGCTCATGACTGATATAAGGAGAAGGTTATATCATTGTTTGAGTATATAGAATTTTTAGGATTTTGGTATGTGGAAAGTGTTAACGTTTAACTGCACTCATGATTCAATGGGTAATCATTTTTCAATAGATTACATGATTATGGTATTCACATGACTGGAATGTGACGAACAAGATATATGAGGGATAAATGATGGCATTCACGTGATAATTTTCTCTATACTATGAGCTTGGACTGAAGTATTTTGGATAAGCCTAAAGATTGGAATGGATTATGTTGGACATAAGTTAGTATTGTTTAAGGATAGAACCTTTTTTCGATATTATTGATGGGATGATATAGTAATGTAGTTTTAGAAAAAGGAAAACCTGCAGGACGGGCGACAGCCCATCGAGTCGAACAAGGCTGTGGGAATCGAACCCACAACCGAAGTGCGACTGGCCTTTATCGCCTACCACTGGCCTACAGGAAGTCCCTGTTTAGTAGAAACTAGTTTTATTATATTAATCAGTATATGAAGTATAATTCCATTTTAGGAACCATATATGATTAATCTCACTATAGATGGACTTATGTATTTTTTTAATAACTTTTGCTAACCTTTTGTTTGAAACAGATGGAATGACCCATCATTCTATCACATGATCTGTTAACACTTCACGAATAACAAATTCAACTTCATTTCTTTAAGAGATGAAGTGGAAATTGTTCAAAGCACGAACAACAGTGATATTGTACCAAAATCAAGTAAGTATTTATTCTAATTCAAATTATTCAACTTTAGGGAAATGATCTTGAAAACCAAAAATGGTGTCCTAGTGCCCTTATATCCGATGAATCAGATAGTACCCTAGAGCATCACAAATTTATGGCTTTGTGATTGTTGGATTTTTCATAGCCATGTTCTCTACCACTCTCCATCAGAACATGACGGTTAGATTTCTCTTCCATATCCATATTTTCACCTATGTTCTCCTATTTGGAAACCCAGTGATTAGTTTATTTGGGTAACCATTACGTTTCATACTTTTCTTTTTAAAGATTGGTTTTGGTATTCCTTTTTACGATGTGGGTTTCTATCAACGAAAATTTCGAATAGTAAACCATTTATAACCCCGATGAATTTCGAGGGAAAAATTCATTTTAAGGGGGGTAGAATGTAACACCCTGAGATTTTATGAAAAATATTATTTTTAATTTCATTAATGTCTTGTGTTGTGTGCTACACCAAAAGGAGCTTGCACAACACGCATCTTTGACTTGCCTTGCATTACACGCAATCACGACCTTCCTCGATAGCCTGTGTAGTACGCAATACCGAGTTTCACTAAACAACGATATGCTATTAAAATATTATTAAAACTAGCCGTTATGAATAGTAATAACCACATTTTCAAATTTTAGAAATTTTACCTCTCAAAATGGACTTAATTTTTTGATTCGTAATATCGAAATTAGCTTAGGGTGAAATTTTGGTACTTTTCGGATAACTTTCATATTCTGATGAATAGTGAAAATTACTAAATTTTAATTAAAAACAACTTTTTTAATCAAAATAATTAACAGTGATAAAATATTAATTTGAGTGGTTTAAAGTATATTTAGAATATATTTTTACAATTTAATACAATTTTGGTCATTGTATGTAATTTCACATTTAAACCAGATATAAACAAGTGTCAATCTTTTGATAGTTATTATCTCTTAAAAACACGCTATTTGTTTTGACAATGGGAATTAATTTTTAAAATTATTTAATGTAACTGATATGTTTTTAATTTGATAAAATAGACATCATTTTTGAATTCATAATATCAAATATAGCTTAGGCCAAATTTTTGGTATTTTTCTGGAAACTTTCATTTTTTAATGAATAGTGAAATCACTAAGTGGTAGTTAAAAAACTGAATTTTTCATAAAACTTAATTTTCCCGTTTCTGTGAGTGGAATTTCGAAAATCCGAGAGACACGGTTAATATCAAGGACTAAAATTTGGTTCAATGAGATGAAAATAATTTTTGGTGAATAGTAACTTTTTACTTTTTTTACCACGGTTAAAAGTAAATATGGTAATTAAGGGTAAAAATGTTATTATTATTACCCTAACACATGTCCTAATTCTATTGGATAAGTGTATTTCGACCAAAAACAACCTTAGGAATAAAATATGACCATTTAGGCCCACTTAGATTAGATTAGGACATTTATTATCAATTTATTTAAAGAAGGGTTAAAATAGTTAAAATCAAAGTTTAATAACTAAAGAATTTTTAATATAGGGTTATACATAAGATAAATTCGACTATAAATATTAATTAGAAAGCTAATAATATTTCCTACATAATGATATTTTATTTATAATTTTTAGACAATTTAATTTATTTATGACACAATGATGATGCAGTAATTACCATAATAGTGAAAAAATTAGAATAATTGATATTATAAATACCCAAATAAATATAATTTGAGACTTTTTATGAATTACAATAATTTTATAGGTTAATATGACATGTTATTATCGATTTAATTAACTTTTTTCGAACTAATCATTCGGTTATGATTTTCACAAAAATCAATTACTAAATAGTGTCAAAATTGACATAAAATAGTTTTTAAAACAAATATTATATTAGTAATTGTTATTTTATTCCTAAAAATCTAATGTTCGGCCAAATGACTTAGATAAGGTTATATGTATTAATAATAAACAACTTGGGGTTCTTTTGGCTTGATATAAAAAGTTTATTAACCTTATAGTGTAAGAAAACAAGAAGACACGGTAAAAGTTAAATTATCTACCTTAAAGTTAAATCTAAATGATAAGGTTAAAATTGATACCTAAACTTGTCTAAATTCTATTGGATGAGAGAATTTCGTCTCATCCCCACCTTAGCTTCTAAATAAATCAATTTGGAGCTATTTAAAACCGAACTTGACTTTATAATAAAATAATATTTTTAGTTATTCCAACGGTGCCCCTCTCCTCCCTTATAAAAGGGCACCTCCTCCCTCTCTTCCTCACACCACTTTGAGCCTTCAAGCTCGGCCAACCCCTGAAATTTTCTCCTCTACACTTCCCTAGAGACATCCTAGAGGTCTTGGTATTCTTGAAAGACCAATTTTAGTGCCCTAAAAGGAGGTCTCAAAGAAGCACTTCGAAGAAGAGGTAATATCCATTACCGATCCTTTCCAATTTCTTTCCTCTTCAACTTCTTCTTATTTAGTTGTTTCATGATAAAGTAATAACATCAGTATTTCTTATATACTGATTTTTTATTATAAATATGAAACAACTCTAATTAACCATCTATCCATCCTACGGAAAAAGTAAATCACCGCACGTGCCTACGTACGGAATACCGTCTCCACGCCGTGCTGTAATCTATTTTCCGCCACCACCTTAATTGGATGGGTATAATGGTGTAATGTGTAACTATATATGATTATTATAAAGTGATATTGAAACTGAAATATTATACAAACACTTCAATACAATTCCACGTCCATAGGAACGATATCATCGCTCGTGCGTACGTACGGACTACCGTCTCCACGATGCGATGAGATTCATTCTCCACATTAACCATTCATGAATGATTATAAAGTATATATAATAATGAAATATATGACATGTTAAATCTACTGGATTTATGTATATATATGTATGTATGTCATCTACTTACTTCCATTCAAGACAATAAGGAAAGGAAAACAGCGTTCATGCGTACGTACGGACTACCGTCTCCATGAACGGTGTGTTTCATTTCATTTATCTATCTATTATATATATATATATACTGAATATATATGATATATACATCATGTTTTATATTCTGTAAGTAATTAAATCATGATATAAGTAATAATAATGTCAAGAACAACAAGTCCAAACACCTACGATAAATGAAACGATTTTACCCAAAACGCTTCTTTAACATGGAATTTACAAAAGAACGGGTAATATAAAGTCATAAGTGAACCATATATGAAATCATAACAATGAATATGATTCTGTAATAAGTTAATGACATTATTTAAATCATTATACAGGATGTTCGGATACGTACAAATCATATCAGACATAAGGTAAGGGAAATATCACAATCTCGTTTTTATCCGAGATTGTTTATACTTTGGTATTTACTGGGGTGTATTTTATCATCCACATCCATGTTTCCTCAGTATGTAATATTTATATCCTTCTACAATAGTTTATATTTTTACCCTTCGGTGAGTTTTTAGTAAAAAGATATGAAAGGAATATTTTGTCGTTTTTCATACGAGGTACTTTTTGACTTTTCCGACAAAAGTACGAGAAGAATGTTTTTTTTAACTTATACGGCATGAATGGATTTTTAAAACATTATTTCCAAGAAGCTTCCTTTACAAGTTTTCAAGTTTATTTTTAATCAACTTCTTTTAGTTTAAAATTGTATGATATTTTATGAAAGGATAAATGTTTTTGAAGTAGAAAGGATATTTTCCTCAAGAATGGAGTTCAATATTTTTATCAAAATTATTTTCCATCTAAGACAATATAGGGTTCTGTTTCTATCCCTATTATTACATGGATTTGATTATGTTGTGATGGAAATATTTTTATGAATTCCTTTATCTTATATGAATTGTTTTATGATGTCACGATGTTTAAGATTCCCATTTTTATTACATGGGTTATGTAATGATGTATGATTTATGATTTTGTGTCACAAATAAGAATGGTATCATTATGAGATGGGTGGTACCTATATCTCCCTCCAATGCATTGGGTAAAGATTTTATATCTCATGAGATAGACATGGCTGGAACGGTAGGTTATACCGGTTCAGTGAAACAGGACTGAAACGAGGGTGACTCGGTTCAGAAATGGACTTTGTCCATTAAGATAGTCTTGGCAATGAGTATTGACTAATAAGATATGATTCTCTATTATTATGTGTGTATGCCAAAAAGTTTCATGTTTTATGTTATGATTATTGTGATTACATTTCACTACTTGATTTATCCCATGTTATAAAATTATTATCTCTTTTGTAGGTTAAGATTTCCAAAAGATATGTTCTTATGAATATGATGTGATTGATATTTATTTTGTTTACCCTTACTGGGAATTTGAGCTCACACTTTTATGTTTTCTTTTCCCCAGGATATAATGAAAGGTTTTAGGTAAGAAAAAAAAGGGAATATCTTTATGGGAGATGTTGAAGATCTTTCACCACGATTAGAAGATTATATTCCGAGTTTCCAAAGACCCTAAACTATTACGGTCCTTGTGTGTGTGTGTGTTTTTAATGTACTAAGTATTCCGCAAAAGTAGTGTAATGTCCATGTACGTTAATCTTCGGGTCTCTACACTATATTTCCTCAAGAGGAAGCTTAAAAGAGGTACGTCAAAGAAGAGGTAATCTCTTCTACAGATTCTTTCAAGTTTCTTTCTTCTTCATCTTCTTCTTCTTTAGTTATTTCATTATAAAGTAATAACATCAGTATCAATAATATACTGATATGTTATTATAAATATGAAACAACCCCATTTCACCTTCTATCCATCCTATAGAAAATGAAATCATTGTGCGTGCGTACGTACGGAATACTGTCTCCACGCCGTGGTGTAATCTGTTTTTCCACCACCACCTTACTTGGATGGGTATAATCATGTAAAGAATAACTATATATATAGTTATTATAAAATCATAATGATTTTGAGATATTATATCATCCACTCCAATTCAATTCAGTAATTATGGGAACAATATCATCGCTCGTGCGTACGTAAGGATTACCGTCCCCACGACGCGTTGAAATTCATTCTCCATGTTAACCATTCAAAAATGATTATAAAGTATATATAATGAATAATAATGAAATATATGACATGATAATGCTACTGGATTTATTTATATATATATATTTCATCTACTTACTTCTATTCAAGTCAATAAGGAAAGGAAAAACGCGTTCATGCGTACGTACGGCCTACCGTCTCCAGGAACTGTGTATTTCATTTCATTTATCTATCAATTATATATATATACTGAATATATATGGTATATAAATCATTATTTACATTCTGGAAGTAATTAAATTATTATATAAGTAATAATAATATCAAGAACAACAAGTCTAAACACGTACGATAAATAAAACGATTTTACCCAAAATGTGGCTTTAACATGGAATTTACAAAAGAACTGGTAATATAAAGTCATAAGTGAACCATATTTGATATAATAACAATGAATATGATTGTTTAATAAGTCAATGACATTATTTAAATCATTATATAGGAGGTTCGGATACGTATGAAGCATATCGGACCTAAGGTAAGGGATAATTATTCCAATCTCATTCTAATCCGAGAATGTTTATTCGTAAGTATTTACTGGGGTTATGTTTATCATCCGTGTCCATATGTTCTCAAAATGTTTTCATAAAATGTTTACATATCTTCCATGTATGTTTAAAGTCATTTTTACCCCTCTTTTAATTTTACATTGTGTTATAGAAGGAATCTTTCTTTTGTTTACCATACGAGGAACGTTTTGAATTTTCTGTTAAAAGTACAAGGAGAATGTTTTTCTTATCTTATACGGCATGAACGGATTTTTACAGTTTCATAAAGCTTTTTTTCAGGAAGTTTACTCTAAAATATTTCATGCTTATTTTCAATAAAATCTTTTTCTTTTGAAATTTCGTGGTATTTTGTGAAAAGAAAATGATTTTTGAGAAGAAATGATATTTTCCTCAAGAATTCTTTTCAAATGTATTATCAAAACCATTTCCATCTAAGATGGTATTATTTCATATGTGTATGTTTCAAGTATAATATCTCTATGATTTACATGGTTTCACATTTTTTATGATGAAATAATATCCATTTGTTTTATATGGAATTTGTTATGATGAGATGATGTTTATGAAACCCATTGTATTCTTTGGGTTATGATGAATAATTTATGTTTAATTTGTTGCACAAGTAAGAATGATTTCATTATGAGACGGGTGGGACCTATATATCCCTCCAATGCATTGGGTAAAGATTTATATCTCATGTGATAGAAAAGGCTGGAACGGTAAGTTAATCCGGTTCAGTGATACAGGGCTGGAACGAGAATTGAACTCGATTCAGAAATGGACTTTGTCCACTAAGATGGTCTTGGCAGCAATACCTTGGTGACTATGGAAATAATATCATGTACTTAATGGTTTTCCACAATCAAATGTTTTATTCACATTCTATTTTATCATGATTGATGTTTCTTTATGATATATTCCATACATACTTCCAAGATTTATGTCTTTGTTCAAGATTTTGATGTTTTGATTTTATGTTCATGTTTTTGCATTCAAATGTTTATGGATTGTTTTATTTTCTCTATGTTTACACTTACTTAGCATTTGAGCTCACCCTTTTTTATGTTTTCTTTTTCCTAGGGTATAAATAAAGTTTTTAGGTAAGAAAAAAAAAGGGGAAGATCTTTATGAGAGATGTTGAAGATCTTTTACCATGATTAGAAGATTGTGTTCCAAGTTTCCAAAGACACTAAACTATTAAGATCATTGAGTGTTGGTTTTTTATTATATATTAGATATTCCGCAAAAGTAATGTAATTTCCATGTACGTCAACTACGGGTCTTTACAAATTGAATCCTATAGACTTTATTAGAAAAGAACCCAGATGGTTTATATGTTTATTCATGTTAAATTTGAAGAAAAAATATAAAATAAAAAAATACATATTTATACTTTCTTGAATAAAATTTTATAGATTTATTTTCTTGTTATGTTGAACCTAAAAATGAAAATGAAAATACTCGAAGGCAGTGTCACTTTCATTATAAACATTGTAATCACATAGATATCACACTAAAGACAACGTTATTAGAAATGACGATTCAAGAATTCAAAAAAGAAATGAATTATGGAATATGTGTGCCCATTCTACATCCATCTTATATTATATTTCTAAATATAATTATGATTCATTAATTTATAGTTCTTGGGTATTGGGATTGGTAGTTGAATTAAATCATGTTTTAAGGAATAATTTATAAACATTAATTTTTTAACAAAAATAATAGTATATTATACTCACTGAATTATGTTTTAAGAATAAAATTTCCATATAAAGAAATATAATTAGAAATAAGGATAGAGTTATTATATGAGAATATTTTCAATAATAATATATATATTATAATGAATTTATTTCACCAGTTTCTAGAGTATAATATATATATTATTTTTACATGATAATAATTTTTATAGAATTATAATTTTCAAAAGCTTTTGAAATGTTACTTTCTAAATGAATTTCTTTATAAGGAATAATATTCAAGAAAAAGAAATGGTTTTTAAAATTAAAATGAATATAATATTGTTTTTAAACATTATAAACATATTTAACTTATTATATATCTATAAGATTAGTATTAATGATTAACTCTTTTCAAAAAATTGTTTTATTAAAGTCTGGTTCATGAAAATATGTTTATTAATAAATGTTCAAAAGATATATTGATCATTCAAATTAATATGGATGATATTTATTTTATATTAAATTGATACATTGTGTATGGAATTAATATAACTCGTAAATAATTATTTTTATATGAGTCTTATGGGAGAATTAAAATTATTTTACAGGAATAAATATTTTCATAGAAAATATTTTATTTTTATAAATCATTATATGTTTGAAATGGAACATGATATAATAATTTATATTTATAATTATAAAAAAATACTGGAAAAAATAACTATACTTATTAACCAATAATGAAGCTTTTGGTAAACCATTTTTATAGGTCCCCCAATACCAACACATTATAAAATGTGTCATTATAGGATATTTATTGGAAGGTCATTCCAAAAGTTACAAATCACCATTTCAATATATTCGGCTTAGAAGTCATCACAAACAATGTCCATGAACTATTAGATAATAATAAGACATGGAACCTTGCATATTTTCAACATAATAATAACTATTATTGTTTTATAATTTTATTTACCCCTAGAAATGAAACTGCTTCAATGAAAATTTAATAATCAATCTATATAAAGAATAAGGATGGTATCATTAAAAAATATCCCCACTCGAGAATAAGTAGCATTAAATGATATAGTAATTATTGAGTAATCGTAAAAATAAAGGATCATTAAAACAATTTAGATTAAAATACTATTTCCATAATGAAAAACATTTATAAAAATATAAATTTCTCAAATTTTTGGAAAAAAATTCATTGAAATGAAACAAGGAATATTATAAATCAAAAATCAAAGAATCCAATGGTCATAGTGGTAGGAAATTCCCTTTTTGTTTTAATAATTATAACTATTATTATATTTACCCCTCCATTAAAATACACTGTTATGAAAATTACAAGAACATTATTTTTAATAAATTTTTTATCATTAAACATCTTTAAAAACTAACTTTAAAAAATCAATGAATAATTGTTAAAAAATATTTGAAATCATTTTTTTTGAAAAACATTATAAGGAGGAAAATATTTTTTGACCAAAATCAGATTAATAAGATAATGTATTCTTAAAAACATTTTCCAATCCATTTTCGTACAGAATATGGAAAATGGGAAGTCATATTTTAAAATTTATGAAAATTATAGAGGGTAATAAAAATGAAATGGTCTTATCAAATGAGGATCATATAATTTCTCCAATGTAAATTAAATAACAAAAAAATATTTATTAAAATGGAATTGAGACATAAACCACATACAAAATTAGTAAATTTTCAATTGAAAACCTATTGAATGAAAAATTCAACACAATAATTAAATATCATCAACATAAATAGATTCATGATATAACATGTGAAGGGGGTAGTATATAATTCTCATAAAACATGATAGGTGCATTACTTAAACATATGTCCCCATGAAATATAATTTTAGATAACAACCATTACAAATATCATATAATTTAATTAATAATTAGTCAACAGATAGATAATTTAAAAAAAATCTAAAAAAAGGTGTAAACATATCATAAATGAATAAAATTTTGTTTCATAATTAATCTTGTAGTGATATAATCAATTAAGAAGTGATATAACACAATTATGTAATATTTAGTTAAGAAACCCTTACTACTTGGTAACAATCAAGTCAAATCACTATGGATGAAATAATATGAGTTATAATAAATAATTACAAGAAATATTTAGGATTCATGATATAACATATAAAGTGATATTATACATAATATATAAACTCAATGAGATGTATAAAATTAAAATATGGCTCAATGAAGAAAAATTGATATCAAATACCTTACCTCGAGTCTATAAATTACATGTATTTACATTTAATCATATATAATAAAAAATAGAAAAAATATACTTATACAAGAACCATTACCATATTATTAATTTACCATTATTTAATTTTTTTTATTTATTTCAGACACAAATTTAATGACATATACGGATAAGTCCAAGTGGTCTTTTTTTAGGACATTCATTTCATAATTTGAAAATGACTTTAGTAGGTTGACCCTAGTCATATAGGTTATTGTTCTATAATATCCATATTAATAATCATAAAATTGTAATATTTTTATTCACCAATTATTATTTTAAAACCAACTATAAAAAATGGTTATGAAAAATGAACTATGTTGTAATCATTGAGACAGCAGACCGTATGTTTCCATTATTCCACTTCCATTTTTAATGATAATAATCAAAATAAGGCTTGTTTTATTTTATATTTATATAATGATAATTACATAATAAATAACATATTATATCCTTAAATAATTTATATATACTATCCATGAGATGTGGTGAAATAAAAAAGAATCACATCATTTCAAAGAGATGGTAATACACACATATTCCAGAATGATGTTATCATTATTAAATGAAAGGAATAGAAAAATAGAATATATATTATATTTATAAAATTTTATTTCCTCATAAATATAATATATATATATATACATCAATTCCATAATTACAACCACCCATTCTAGGTTATGTGAAAAAAAAATACCTCGGTTCATGATATAGTAGTCCTCCTTACACTCGAATGAAGGATTTATATAACAATTGGTGGAAGAAAAAGATTGATATATATAATCTTATTAAGATAAAATAAATATATAAATATATTTAATACCCCGGTGTTATTATTTCAAAAAGGATAAATAATTATTAAAGTATTTATATGGAGAAATAAAAAAAATCATATGGTTAAAAGATACACCTCTTCGTCTGACAACCTTTATTGATTTACATTTTATCCCCTCTATAGTTGGCATTATTCAAAAAACTAATACCACTAGAACATTAAGATAAATAATAGGATGGGATTTTTTTGAGTCATGGATGATCTTGGGAAACATCCTTATTCATAAATAAATAATTATTTATTCGTATCTTGAATTTTTTAGAAACAATAATAATACTAATAAAACAATATTTTAATTAAATTAACAATTAAAAATTTGTAACTAAATTGAAACATTATAGTTGTTAGACATATTTTAAAATATTAAATTTTAGTTTCAAGAAATGGTTTTTTATATAAATATGGTATTATTTTAACTAAAAAAATATTTTAATATAAATATATTTATTTGATTATTTATAATAAATTAGTTTTAAAACAAAAATGGATTTCAATGACCAATTAATATTAAAAAATGTTTACAAAACTATTTTAATTAAAATATTAAATATAGAAATAATATTTTATATTAATAAATTAAAGAATAACATAAATGTATATAAATTCTAATTCATAAATGTTTTTTAATTAAAAACTTATTATTAATATTGAGATAATATTTTTTAAGGATAATATTAAATAAATAAAATTTGAAAATTAATAATTATTAATATTAAAGGTAATGTTCTAAACTTTAATAAATATATGAATATAAATAAATATATATATAAGGATATAAAAAGAAATACATATCATTGTTTTAAATAATTAAAGATAACATATTTCATTATAAATATAACTAATACTCTATTTATAATTTTTTTATTTATACACATAATAAAATAAGAAATTAGTGTAGTAATAAAATTATAAATTCTTATTTTGAATTTTTTTAGTCAAATATTTAACTGATGAATACATTATAAAAGTTAAGATACAATTATTATTTTTATTTCTAAATTTATAATATTATGAAATTTTGGTTTTGTTTTAATTAAAATACAATGAAAAATGGATAAAAACGAAACAATATAATAGTAAAGGTGGGAATATGTTTCCACTCTTAGGATCCCAAGTTCTGGTCAAGGTCAAGGTTGAGAGAGACGTTGAGGATAACGATCGAGATCAATTGTTGTTAATCAATTCGACTCATTCAGGATGAATGTGGAATAAGGAGAGTCAAGTATTAGGTTTTTCTTCAGGATGTCGTACTTGAATTGAGGGAGGATACAGGATTTTGTAGGGTATATCTTATCTAATAGGGCATCACACTCTGATGGGTGTAAAAAATGAGTGCAATATGATCTTCTTTTTCATCCTCTTATTATCAAGTTCATACATATTTGAGGATGGAATATTTTAATATTGTTGGGGTCCGATTTAGTACCATAGTTTGTCAATTTCTTCTTCCTTTCATCAATGGTTTTTCCTATATGTCATAAATGTGGTATTTTCATCAATTTTATTTCTATGACTGGCACAGTACTGATTGTTAATGGGTGAAATTATATTTTTGTATACTTTTTCAATGATTTATTTATGCGTCAAATTTCATTGACACATCATAAATAATATTGTATAATTTAATTAATTCTAGACAATTCTTTCATGATGTGATAATTCCATTATTTTTTGCAGATCATATAATGCATAAAAAATTCATTTATCAATCTTCTATACAAACATTGAATTTATATTGGTGTAATTTTCAAGAAGTTTTATTCTCCATAATTTTTTATTTAATTGATCAACTACAATGAATATATATATGTATATATATTTAATGAATTCGTTCAATGGGCTTCTGGTTTGTTTTAATTTATCTTGAAGAAAGGGATGAAGTAAAATACACAAATCAGATTTATAAATATGGTTTTTCTTCTTGTTAAAGACTAGTTTTGAGTTAAATAGATATTAACCACTTCATTTAATATTAGATATATATGTAAAGTCACATAAATTGTATATAAATCTTCCTCTCCATCATCTAATTGCAGCACAATGTTTATGAGTGTGAAAGAGAAGATTATGTGATATGTAAGGAATGATGCAATTGGAAGGAACCTATATATTCTATATTTCCCATTTTGAGAGTATTATAGATGTTGATTTAGTTTTATTCCATGAATAATAAGAATAAATTTTATGAAAATAAAATCTGTATAGGGAACACTTGTTTGGTATAAATAATTATTTAATTAATGTATTTATTATCATAATAGATTTAGTTGTGTAATAAAATAATATTTTGATTTTATGGTTTTATTTAAGGTGAAATTTTCTCTTTTTAATTATCTTAAGGTATTGAATATTTTTTAAATATTTATTTCATTGAGATTTTACTAACTTATGTGACAAAAAATTAAGAATTGATTATTTGTCAACTATTTCTTCAAATTAAATTATAAAAAGTAATGATTTATTTTTTAAATATGATTTTTGTTATTTGAAGAGACTTATATTTTTAAATTGTATGGTCTTGTCAAATTCCTCTAATTCCTAGACTAGAGAAGTTCTAGGAATGTATGATGTTCTGTGTACTTTCAGTTGTCTTTTATAAAATAAATACAAATATCATTTTTATATATTGAATCTAAAAGTACGTGTTTGGGTCATTATACATGATATCAAACCAACAGTCTAGACAAATTTTGGGATTAGACGTTGTCTTTTGTGAAAAAATGTAAGAGATAACATTTTCTTGCAGACATTATATAATTAAGTTCCTTTAATAGTCTAGTTTTTCTAATTATGAAGATGTGAATTCTTAATTTTCTCAAGTCCAAAGAAAATTTCATGGTCGTAATTCCTTTATGAGGGAGATGTAACATCTCATGTTTTAAATAAAAAATTATTTATCAGTACATCCATTCAAAATTTGAAATAAAAATAATAATAATAAAATATTTTAATAAACTATCAATTAAAAGAGGGTAAATAAATGAAAAAATTATAGTTTTCAAACATTTTGTATAATATTAAATTATTATTTTCCAGAAATAAAATGTTTTTATATAAATATGTTATTATTTTAATTAAAAATAAATTTCAATATAAATAAATTTATAAGATTATTTTTAATAAATCATTTTTTCAAAATGAAATGATTTGAAATGATGTATGTTGGATAACAAATAAGTTTAAAAAATATTTTAATTAAAATATTAAAACATGAAATAATATTTTATTTTAATAAATTATAAATATACTTAAATACATACAAATTAATTTTGAAAAATTATTTATATATACAGTCTTGTTACAAATAATATGATAATGTTTTGTAATGATAATAACAAATACATAATACTTGAAATTTCCTAATTATTAATATTAAAGGCACTTTTATAAATTTAAATAAAGTTATAATATATATATACATAAGAATGTATGATAAAATACATATCATTATTTTAAATCATTAAAACAATATATTTACTTATAAATTTAACTAATTTGAAATTTATAATGTTTTCAATTATAAAATAACTGAAATATGAAATTATTTTAATAAAATAGTTTTAAATTTTTTTTAAATTTTTATAATCAAATTTTGAATTTATAAAAATATTTAATAAATTATGATAATATCATTGTTAGTATTTTTTAAATTTCTAATATAATTAAAAATTGGTTTTGTTTATAATAAAATAAAGTAAAAAATGGATTAGAAAAAGAATATAGATAGGATTAATGGAGGAATATGGATTCATTCTGAGGGGACTGAGCACAGGCCAAGGTAGAGGTCGAGCACAGTGATGAGGATGAAGATTGAGATCAATTGAATCTGACGTATTTGACTCGTTTGGTATTTGCATGGAATAGGTAGTGCTGAATCTGAGGTTTCATTTCTAGAGGCATACATTAGATAGAGGCAAGATAAAAGAATTTTATTTCCAGATCTGATTTTGTAGGGTTTCAAACATGGAAGAGAGTAAATGATGAGTGAAATATTATATTCAGCATCATCCTCATATTCTATGAATCATAGATCATTGAGGTATTTGTATTTCATTATGTTTATTATCTCAATAAATAACTGAATTTTTCAATTTCTTTTTCCATTCATCATTGGTTTTCCCCGTATGTTTTAAATGTAAAATTTTATTTTCATCTTATGTCTATGATTGGCATATTTATGATTTTTCAATACATGAAATTAAATTCGGCATTGTTTTTCAGATATTTTTTTAGGAGTCTTCTTCCATTGAATCTTCACATAGAAGCTTGAATAATTTAATCAATTTTGGACAATTGATTCATGATATGATTAATGCATAGTTTTTTGGGGTTTATAATTCCAAAAAAATGGAAAATTTCATTTATCAAACATCTCTGTATACACTGAATTTATTTTTTTCTCATATTCCAAATGTTTTCTTCTTCTTACTTTCGATTTGAGTGATCTGATGCAGTCAAGAAATAAATTTATATAAATAATGATTTATTTTAATTGGTATCTATTTAAATATAATTAATATTTATGTGATAGATGAATTAAAATAGATATATCTAACATTGATCTAACATTTTTCTTTTTTTAAACACTAGTTTTTTACTAAATATGCAGTAGCGACAGTATTTAATTTTTATATTAATTTGAAAGTCACATAATTACTATAAAACTAGTACTTCCATTATCCAATTAAAGCTCCATGTGTTTGATTTTGGCAAGGTAGATTCATTGATGAAATGTAATGCTAAAAGTGGAAGGTTCCTTTATTTTCTATATTTCATATTCTAAGAGTATAAATGTCCATGATTGAGTTTTCAGCAAACAAGATGAAGAAGAAAAACACTACAAACAAAATCTATAATGGGAACACTTAGTTTTTAAAGTATTTATTTATTTCATGTTTCCATTATGGTAATGCATTTAATTTTTAAATAAAAATCAATTATTATTTTATGGAATTATTTAATGGATATTTTTCTATTTCTTAATTATCATAATAGATTTCATATTTTATTTTCCAATATTTTTTCTCTTGATATTATATTATCATAGGAGAAAAAAATAAGGAAATTATATTTTTTAAAATATTTCTTAAAATTATTTTATTTAAAGTGATTAATTATTTTTTTTTTTAAAAAATATTTTTTTTTTGAAAATACATTTATTTTTCAAAAAAATTAAATTATTATGTTTTTATTTGAATAAATTCAATTTTATAATGGATTTTTTTTATTTGAAAAATTATTCTATTACCTTTCCAAATCATAATGTCTTTAAAAATTAGTTCATGAATTTGTGTATTAGTTTTATATAGAAAAACCTTATTTAAAGAATTATTTTTTTCTTTATTTCAACTAAACCATTATAGTTTCAATGTTATATCATGAATTTTTAATTTCCAAATAAGGTGAAAATAAATAATAGGCCTTTTATATTAATTATTGAACCATTAATTCTAGTGGACACTTGATTTATACCAAAACCTATATTTTATTATTTATAATCAATAAAAGTCATTAATTTATAATATAATTATATGTTGTTTATTTACACTATGTTTTAAATAATAATAACATTCATGCCATGTGTGCAAATTTAATGTAAAATAAGCACTTTAACTAGTAATATAAGATACAGACATCATCTATAACACATTACATATCTTGAATTTATAAAAAGTGCCCTAATTTTATTATTTTTATATGTTTTTCAATTGAATAAATCAAATCATTAAAGGAAGTAAATTCAAACAAAATGTTTTTATGAGATTAATAAATAGATTAAATGGATGTAAATTATTATTTCATTAATAAACAATCCAAAATAAAATTTTAATGATATTTTTTTGTTCCAAATATAGAAGGAGATTCCTTATGAATGTATATATATAATCATATTAAATTTATTAAATATATCATCATGTTTTTAAATTAGAAACTCTAGAGAAAAATGAATGTATATGTCAAGAAATTTTGAAATGTTTTTATGAAATTAGGTGCAAGAACATTGTATTCATGATAGAGATGTGGGGGACTGAACCCATCTATTAGGAATGTGGTTAGTGTTGGAGTGGTTTCCCTAGAACAAACTTTATTGTACTTTATGATAAACATGCATTCTTAGTTTTGAATATTAATAAATTTCTTATCACATCATGTTTTCTCTTCTGCATAACAAAGCAGGTGATAATTTCCCAATAGTAGTTGTCGAATGAAAAGGTCATTGCAGTTCCCCATTATAATGAGAAATTTAATGTGCCATAAAACAATTCATTAAGAAGTTTTCTTTGTCCATATGATATCATTTTAAGGGACACAAATGATATAAGCTTTCTAGGGTGGAGACTTGTATAACTTTGAGGAACCTTCTCATGGTGTATGCCCCTAGGAATATCCATTATGATATTATGAGAAAGAGACCCGAATTTTGGAAATCAACATTATAAGTTTCATTTGATGTTCTTATATGGGGATGTTTGTAATAGTCTTTAAAATTTAATATTATTGTTAATGTATATTAGTAGTCGTGAACAATTATGTATTGGGAAAAACCATGATGACATACGCCCGTGGCGAGGTAGGATATGTTGGGTGAATCTTGAGTAATATTGGATTAATGAATAATATGATAAAGGATTTATCCCTTCTATTCAAAAATGGAAGTAAATATCCCAAGACCTTTGATGGAAATGATATCGCTTAAATAAATCCATAGCCATGGTGTTCTCAAGGCAAGTACTATTTCTAGAATTTTATAGAATGAGTTATCAAGAATATACTTAAACGACTTCGGCATGCAACCTACACGATTGGAGATATTTTGATGAAGGGATTATATTACATGATAAGCATTCATATGAGATGACATTTCATGGGGCATTAACTTCTTTCTCTATAGGTTCCTTGGCATGTTTCTAAACGCAAACTTTGAACTTTGGGATTGATTGCCTAATTCCACTAAGAAATATGACTAGAGGGACGCACACTAATTGTATCTCAAATATGAGTTAAATATTTTATTATTTAACAAGTTCAGTAAATTTTATTCCCAGCAGTGGTTTAATAATTAATCGGGTATACCTGATTGCATTTTTTATTTATCAGTGTATAATGTTGTTAGGATTATTTATTTACTTAATAAATAAATAGTTTTTATTCAGGGTCTAATAAATATTTATGTGGATTGGAGGACCGAGTTAAAGGGTCTAGTGATAAAATAATATTAAATATTAATGATAAAAATATTATTAAATTGTAACTTGAAATATAAATACATGTCATGGAAATGGTGGTATTTCTATTATTATATTATAAAATCTTTCAAATGTAATAATAAAATAAGTAATGTAACCTATGTTAATTATTTATTATTACATAGTGAATAAAAGTTTTATATTACATGTTATTATTTTATTAGACAAGGGGGAAGCCTACAGGTAATGGTTCTTATTTTTGTTGTGCACAGCATTTTGTAGAAAAATCACTCAATCCTAGAAATCCTTTTTTCTATAATATTTCTATCAAAAACGAGAGGGGCCATCCTCCACCGGATCATAAAATTCATTGGAAGCAGCTCTCAAGGTGATCAAGGGTGGATGATGCAAGGGCAAGGATCGTCCATGATAGCACCTAGAGACTCCATCAGCGGTGTCCAAATATTCACATAGCACATATGGATTAGTGCTATAGGATATCTACTCTTCATCTCTATAATGCAATGAAATTCCCACCACAGATCTGTGGTAAGACACATCAATGAACAATGAAAGAAGTGGAGGTATTTCTTTAATTTAATTAAATTTATTATAAAAAAAATATGTTTATCCTCTCTCTATGTTCCAATACTCTTTCATCTTTATCTAAATCATTAATTTTATACGGTGTATACTATCATCAATTTTCATATTGATCAAAAAATAGTCATTGATCAAGGAATATTTTAAAGATGGGAACTGGCCCAACCACTCTTCCACTGAACCCATAACCTAAAATTTGTATCAAAGGGGTCATATTTTTTATTATAACAATTTAAATTATTTAATGATGATTTACCCTTTAAATATTTATTTTTTTAATTCACACTTAATCATTTGTGTAATTTGAATTTAAAGATTTGTTCCTACTCTTTTGTTTCTTATTGATCTAATATAAACAAATAATTTTTGGATTAAAATTACATTGAGGATCTCATCAAGAGGCACTGATTATTCTATCTAGGTAACACGAAATTATAGGTCATGTATTCGGAGTTATACACTGTGTAATCTTCCATAGAGAATGTGTAATCCGGATCACATAGCATGTATCTATCTTCCGAACATCGGGAGTAATTCAGAAATTACTCAAGCCATGTGAATTAATGACACAGAGATCAGTTAATTCTTACACCACGTACTAACTAGAACACACTGGGGAATATTAAACTGAACTACACACCATGGGGACTACTAGACACTGTGTGTACTCCCTTCTGTTCAGGTTCAAGTCACGTATCCCATACATAGAATTTATCAACTGGTAACCTTATAACGCATAGTCTACACAGTGCATGGACCGCTAGACACGTCTTATACTCCAAAAGATTTCTGAAAAAAAACTCACATGTCGTTTCCCAAGGCATATACATAGAATGGATGGTGAGGAGGGTATATTCCATGTAGTTAGATTTAATCATCATGTACAATTTCTAGATTACACATAATTAAAAATTTATTATTATATTATGTAACTCAAGAGACATGTACCTTCCTATAAGTGTAAAGCTGGTATATGACATGTGATCGGTGTTTGATATATATATATATATATTTGTGTGTGCGTGTGCGTGTCTATGTGTGTCTGTGTGTTTAATTAACATCTTTATAATGTTCAATGATCTGAACATCATGTTTGATATGTATTACAATTATAATTCCGTGTCCATAATATATATCACAAATAATTTAGTTCTTGTATGTATTATACATGTTAGGTAATTTTGGATGGGTATTCACTTGGTTTCCTTGAAGGTACAAGTAACGTACACAATTAATTAAATGTGAATTTTTTAACTTGTATAAATTTATAATGGATGAGAACCTCAAGGAAATTCACAAAATGAATTAAGATAGAAGGATTGATTCATTAAAGATATTAATTAATTGATTCTAGGGTGATTTATCTTAACAATAATGATTAATGGGTTGAATGCTAGTTTTATTAGATGCTCAATTCGTTGCATGTTTGTGGATAATCAAGAGAAAGACCATAACATAGTATGTGATTGGTTTACTTTTAATTTATTTGTTAAATTAAAATTGTTTTCTTTTTCTGTCTTCCCCCCATTAATATGTAGGATTTTCATGCCCATGGTTTCATCTATGTAAACCCCCTTTTACCCCTCACCTACAAGTGAGTTAAAATCATATGTAACGGATGGGGCTTCCAATCTAGTGTGGGTGGTTCAAGTTAGGATCCAAGGTGACACCAACCCAAGGAGATACAAAGTTGGACTGGTGGAAAGCTATAAACATGAACCTTAAAAGGTTCATGGTATTTTTCCCCTTGGTCCGTGTTTTCTTATCAACCTCTAGATAAAAAACAATAGAAAATCTCATAATTATGCACATTTTTTTTGTAAGTTTCATTTTTATTCATTATGGATTTATTATCACAATCTCATTATTAAATGAATTTACAATAATGCAAGATGGATCTAAAATAAAATGGATTATGCATAAATATTATCACGAAATGGTTAATCACTTATGTATATCCCACATAAAATTAAAAAGCATGTGAAAAGATAATAAGAGGAAATTTATGCATTAATGATACAATCCCTCAATAAAATATTAAGCCACTATAGCCTTACTTTACTTCATTTAGAATCAAACCAATAGTTCAATCTTTTTTACCAGCCAAAGACAGGGTGTTTTCAATTATTGGGGAATTATAATTTGAGATTTTTGATTGATTAACATAATTTACATCAAGGTTTGACTGCCAAAGTATGAATTTGTCTAACTAAGAGGTATGTGTTGAGGAAATCTAAAATAATGATTTTAGGATAGGGGATTCCACTCAATAGATCAAGGAGCTATGAGTTAATGATGTTGGAATTTAGAATTCCTCCCTTAAACCATTCAAGTTTCTTGACTAGCAAAAGTTTAGTGATTAGAATATAATATGGATCCTTTACACTAGAATATCCAAGCAATTGTATATTACAAATCATATAGAGGGGCTATTTTGTTTCGATAAAACAGTGGGAGACTAAAAAGAATTATTATTTTTAATTTTTTTAATATTATAAGATAATGTTCTAAAAATCTATTCATCATATTTGTATAAATAGCATTAAAAATGACATCAAACAAATCATCATGATCCATACTCAAAAAAAATCTTATCCCTGATAGTAATTTCCAAGAGTAGAAAAGGTGCATTTAGGTTATACTTATCCATGAAATAAAAAAATATGTGATGGAAGAACCTTTACCAGTTTCACCTAGGAATGATACAAGTGATGAGGTTCTCTCTATATATGAGAAACATATGAATGAATCTATAGGTGTTCATTTCATCATGCTATCATCCATGTCCAATTTTATCTTAAAGAAACATGAGAAAATGGATGCTTATAACATGATTTCTCGCCTTTAGGATCTCTATCCATAGCAGGAGAGGATATATATTTTTGAGATATCTAACTCTTTATTAATTACAATGCTTGGAGAGTCTCTGCTATGTGGATGACATGTAGTCAATCTTATTGACTAAAATATTCATCTGGAAATATTAGGGATTAAATTCCCGTATTTTTTTCATATAGATCTAATACTATCAGCCCTGCCCAAGGAATCTCTATTTTTATTGTGAATTATAAATTGAACAATAATAGAATAGCTTATTAGAGAGTTTGACCCTCATTCACAAAGTGGATAAAGACAAGGTTCCTGACAAACATGTTGTCATTATGGTGATTAGGAAGAGGAAGGACAAGAAAAAATAGCATAAGATTTATAAATAGTCTAAAGCTATTGAGCATCATCCAACCAAGAAGAAGAAGATCTAAAGGAAGTTCAAGGAAAAGGAGTAAATATTCTTTGCATGTGGCATGCTAGGCCACTGGAATTTGAAGTAAACCCAGAAGAAAGGGTATGCCAAAGGTGCATTCATTATCATGAGTAATATTTCCATTCCTACACATTGGGTATTAGAATATTCTTGTGGTTATCACATGTATAATAAAATATAGGAACCTATTAGAATTCATAATATTGAAAGAGGGACGGTGGATCTCAGATCTTCCAATGGTTTTAGGTTGGATGCACTTACCATTGATGACTAGCACCATTCATTGCTGACCAAGATGATTTTGGTTTAATAGGACTATTATTATTTCCCATGTGTTACCAAGAAACTAATTTTGATATCTATTTTAGATATAAATGGTTTATTTTCATGTTCATAAATAAATGTTGTTTTTTTATAAGGAAAACATATATTATGGTATGGAACCTTTAAATAGATGCCTATATGTAATAAATTTTGAAAATAAAATGTGGTCAATCGAAAAAAAATCAAGTCACATGACTCATATAACAGCCATTTGTGACATGAATGCATTGATTTTGTAAAAAATAACCACCTTACAAATATTTGTCAAGATTTTTATTTAGACTCTTATAAGATAAAACCACTTAATAGATGTCACACTTGTTTACAAGGGAAAATGACCAAATCACCATTTTGTGGATAGTGTAAAAAGGCCATATATATTTTAGTATTGGTACACACTAATGTGTGTTGAAAATTTTCAGAAGAATAATGAGGTGGATATTCTTACTTCATATCTTTTATTGATGACTTCCATTGATATGGATATATTTACATGATGATGTATAAGTCTGAGTCCTTTGAGAAATTAAAGGAATTAGCAAATGATGTAGAGAATTAGTTTGGAAAGAAGTTAAAGAACCTTTGATCGGATCAAGGAAGAAAATATCTTAACCAAAATTTCATTGACATTTTATGGGAGTTTAGGATAATATCTCAACTCACTCTACCTTATACAATATAGTGTAATGGTGTTTTATAAAGGAGGAACTATACATTGTTGGACATGGTAAGGTCAATAATGAGTCATGAATATATTTTTTAATCTTTTTGGGGATATTCATTACAAACTATGGTATACACATTACAATGAGTACTAACTTAAGTGGAAAACAAAATCTTCTTCGAGTTATGGAGTGGAAGGAAACCTATTTTGTCTCATACAAGTGTGGGAGAATGCAAAGTGTTTGTTAAGGATTTATCAGGAAATAAACAAGAAACTTAGGGATCGAGGTATATATTTAAATGTTATCCCAATGAAACAAAGGGATAATACCTATACAACCCATCATAAAAGAAAGTGACAGTTTTAATACATGAACTCTTTCTTTAGAGGGAGCACATCATCAAAAAGGGTAGTAGGATAAAGTTTGACTTCGATGGAGTTGATGCTCAAGATACACATGGTTTGGTACAAGAACGTGTTCCACCAGTCCACATGGACAAAGTAGTTCCTGAAACAAAATTACTATGTAGAATTGTAAGAGATATATGGGAACCATTGAAATATGGTTTTCTTGTCACAGAAGTTGATAAATATTTATTATGGGATAGTGATTAACTTATCTCATATGAGGAGGAATTAGAGATCTCAGAAGCTGTAAGATGGTATAATCTATGAATTCTGAGATAGATTCCATTTTTTAGAACAAATTTTGGGTTCTGGTCAATGATATGGATGATGTAATGCATGTTGGATGTAAATGGGTATTAAAGAGGAAAATAGGCATAGAAGTTAAAATAAGTACCTATAAAGCATGGATACTAGAAAAAGGTTTTTAAAAAAATTAAGGAAATGAATATAACGAAACTGGTTTTCTAGTTTCCATGTTTAAATCCATTAGAATCACACTTTCTATAATAGATTATGATTAATATGAGATTTCAAATATGGATTTCAAAACTGTGTTCCATAATGGGAACCTTCTGGAAGATGTCTATATGACACAACGGAAATGTTTTGCAACAACATGTGATTTTGAAAGGGCTATAAAGTTTCAAGGATTCATTAATGTATTGAAGAAATCTTCCAGGTTTTGGAATATTCAATTTGATGAAGCCAGAAGGGAATTCGGTTTCATTAAGAATGAATGTGAGCTATGTGTTTTTCAAAAATTTTAATGTGAATGTAGTCATTTTCCTAGTAGTATATGTTGATGACATATTTCTTATTGGAAATGATATAAAATTCTTACAGACAGTTAAGGACAGGTTGAAAAAGATCTTCTCCATGAATGATGTAGGTGAAGCAGCCTACATTTTAGGGATCAAGATCATTCATGATATATCCAATATTGTACAAGGGTTATGTCAGAGAACATACATTTTCTAGTAACTAAATAGATTTATTATGGAACAATCCAAGAGAGGATTGGTTCTAGTGTCCCAAGGAATGCATCTTTCTAAGAAAATGTATCCCCATATATAACAAGAGAAATATATAATGAGTGTTATCCCATATGCTTTGATGATAAGATCAATCATGTATTATATTCTATGTACAAGACATGATGTCGCCTATGTACTAAGCATGGTAGGAAGACATCAAGAAGATCTAGGTGAAAAACATTGTACTGTTGTTAAATATATCCATATGTATCTGAGAATAACTAAGGATATATTCCTAGTGTATGGAGGAGTTGAGGAGATTTTCATCAGAGGGTATGATGATGCTGATTTTCAGAGAGCACAGAATGATCTAATTTCACAATAAAGATATTTTTTTATGTCAATGGAGGAGAAATAATCTAAAAGAGTTCAAAGAATCCACTTGTTGTTGATTATACAGTAGAGTTCAAATATATAGAGGCTTATTATGTAGAAAAGGAAGCCTTATGGATTCAAAATGTTTTCCAGGATATTGATGTAGTGCCTAGTAGTAAATACCTAATCACATTGTATTCGGATTATACTACAGTGGGGGTTCTTGAAAATGAGACAAGGTAACATCAATGGAAAAAACACATACTATGAAAGTATCACCTATTGGGGTATTTTTCTGGAAGGGGTGATGTTGTAGTGATAAGATTTTCCATGGAGGATAACATCAGAGACCCCTTGACTAAATACATATCTTAGAAGAAGAATGAATATCATCTGAGAGATAGAAGACTGAAGGGTGTGAGTAGTTGGCTCTAGTTCAAGTGGGAGTCATTTGGGGTTGGTTCCCTAGAACCAACTTATTTTTTCTTTATGATAAAATTATATTCATGTTTTTGAATATTAATAAATTTTATTTCACATCATGGTTGTTCTTCTATGTAACATAGCATGTGATAATTTCCTAAGAGTAGCTGTCGCACTAAATATTCATAGCACTTCCCCGGTATGATGATAACCTTGATGTGCCATGAAACTATTCATGAATAAATGTTTCATGGTCAGATGATATCATTTTAAGGGACACAAATGAATTAGGCTCTCAAGGGCGGAGACACATAGGAATTAAAGGCACCTTCTCATGGTGTACGCCCCTGATAATATCCAATAGGATATTCGGAGAACGAGAATCAACAGTAAGAAATGAACATTATAAGTGTCAATGTATGTTCCTATATACAGATATGTATCATGGTACTTATACTTTAATATTATTATTAATGGATCTTATTGGTCAAAACCTTGATGTATTTGAGAAAACCATGATGACATATGCTCGCAGTGAGGTAGGATATTTGGGGTGAATCACGGGTAATATTAGATTAATGAATAATAAGATAAATTATTTATCTTTTCTGTTTATTAATAGAAGATAATATCTTAGGCCCTTGAATGGAAATGAAATATCCTAAATAAATCCATGGCCATGGCATTTTCTATGCATGCAGAATTTTTAGAATGTTAAAGAATGAGTTATTGAGCATATAGGTTGATGACAGTCACATGCAACATGATCAATTGGATATATTGTGATAAAGGGATTATATTATCTGGTAAGTGTTCCGATGAGGCCACATGTCATTTCATAATTAACTACATTCTCAATGGGTGCTTTGAAATGTTCCTAGACACTAACATTGGACTTTAGGCATGTATCCCTAATGCCACTGAGAAAGAGGTGTAGAGGGTTTCACACTAAGGGTATCCAAGATCTTAGTTAAAATATTAATAATTTAACAAGTTGATTACATACTATTCCAGGTTGTGGTTTAATAATTATTCAGGTATTCTGGATGTTGTTTTATTTATTTATTGATGAATAATAAATTTATATATATTTATTTATTTAATAAATAAAAAGTCATTATTCTATTTCTGATAAATATTTTGGAGGATGGGAAGACTGAGTTAAAAGATCTAGTGAGAAAATAATATTTAATTGTAAAATTCATAGAAAGAACATGTCATGGAAATGATGGTATTGTTGTTATAATTTGAAACGAGGTTTCCCATCGAATAATAAAATAAGTAACAAAACTTTTCCTAATTATTTTTATTGACTATTGAATTAAATTCTTGGTTACACATTATTCTCTTATTAGCCAAGGTAGAAACCTACAGGCTAGAGATCCAATTTTGGCTGTGCAAAACATTTTGGATAAAAATCTCACAAGCCTCGGGAGCCTTTTTCACTAAGAACACTCTCTAGAACAAAATTGTTCATCCTACACCGGATCATAGAACACTTTGGAAGTGGATCTCAAGAAATCGAGGGCAAATGACTCAACTGCGAGGACCTTCCAAGCTAGCACCTGGATACTCCTTCAGTGATGTCTAGGAATTCACGGATGACAGGTGGATTGCTGCTAGAGGACGTCTTCTCATGATCTATACAAAGCAATGAAATTCCAACAATAGATCTATGGTCAGACAGATCAATGATGAAAGAAAATGTTGGGGTTATTTCTTTAATTAAATTAAATTAATTATATAAAAAATATGTCAATCCTCTCTCTAGGTTCCATGCCTCTTTTTTCTTTATCTAAATATTTCATTTTATTTTGTGGATACTAGAATTCCTCATCGTATTGATCCAAGAATAGTCATTTATCATGGTAAAATATTAAGTTAGGTTCTGGACCAACTGCGCTTCTGTTTCACCCAGAACATACAATTAGGCCCTAAAATCCTTCAATGTTTCATACACATCCACGGTTTTTTGGAATCATTCAAAATAATTTTTGAAAATCGGTGGATTATTTTTAAATTAATTTTCAAAGAATATATATTATAAAATTATCATTTTGTTTTCAAAAGAATAATTATGTTTAATAGTATTTTCATGTCTATTTTCAAAATTATATTCAAGGATATTTTTTAAAATTATGTTCAAAAATATTTAAAAATGGTATTTTCAAATTAAATTTATAAACATGATATTCATTGATTTTAAATGCATTACAAGGAAATATAGTTACCAACCAATGTTATAAAAATATTTCTAATTATTTTTTATATGTTCTAATATTGAAGAATTTTTGTTTTTAGATAATAGACTTGGAGAAAAAAATTTATTTTATTTTATTTTATTTTTGTACAACTATGATATATTTTATAGTGTAGTCTAAATCATCAGAACCCAAACCTGAAATGTTATTGTAATTTAAAATGTTCTGTTTATCTTTTTAGTTTTCTTTAAAAAAATATACATAACATTTTTTTGTACTAAATTGAGAAGTTTGAGTTAGGTTCATTACTTATAGAGTGCTCAAAAGCCATGAGTGATAGAGGAGAGGAATGTCTATTTTTAAGTGAGTAGAAGTAAAATGTAACAACAAATATTTTAATCATTCGAATTTCCTTCTTATAATTATGTCATTTAGTATAATCACAATCTATAATATTAGGAAACACAATAAACATAATTAATAAATGAACTACTAAATTAATTTTGACCTTTAAACATAATTTTGTAACCTTTATGATTTGAATTGGTAATATTTGACATACATGGTTGTGATTAGTAACATGTTTGGAGTTTGATTGGACTAGCATAATTTTTGGTGAATTGTAACTTGCCATTATGAATTATAATTTTACCCATATGAATAATAGTACAACCCTTATTATTATTAAATCATCCATGTCAATATAAACCTTACCAATGATAGTATAAATAAAATTTATCCATCTTATAAGTGTCAATATAGTATAATTATATTATATTATTGGTTGATTTGTAAGTCATTAATATTTAATGAATAATTTACTAATTCAAAAAAATTATTTTCATAAAATATATTTAAAAACAAGTATTTTTAATTCTTATAAATATATGGTAATTTTATGAGATGATAATTAATTATTCAACATGTTGGAAAATAATAATTAATTTTAACATTTATATTTTTAATGTAAATTTTGATTTCAATAAATAATTAAATTACTCATATTTAGAAAATTGATTTCATAAAATTCAGTTCATTTTTGAAATATACACATCGAAAAAAATTTATGTTGAATTTTTTGTGATTTTTTAGAAATACATGACTTTTTAGTGAATAGTAAAATTCAATAATTTACAGAATGTGCTAAATAAATGAATTTATGCATCATACTTGAGTCATGGATGATGTAAATATACATTAGTTAGAACTCAAAGGCCCCGTTTACTATATTTAGTAAGGTAATCATTAATATTTTTTTAAGGTAAATTAATAAACTAATAAATTAATAATGGGGAAAATAGCCCTCTCCTCCGCTATAGATACCACCCCTCACGACCACATTTCATCACACTTCTAAAGCCTTCTTCCTACACCAAATTACACTCAAATATATTCCCAAAATCCTCCCCATATTCTAGATTCTCTTGGTCTCATAAATAGACCAATAAATATCCCCTTAAGAGGCTTTCAAAGAAGGTGTATTCAAGATGTAATTTATCTCTCATTGCATTCAATTTACTTTCAAATTTCATTTCTTTCCTTCACATATATACAACTTATCTTATCCAAATGTAATTATAACTCAAGTATTATTGATATAATATTATTATATCATCGTAATGGAATATTATTCATTATAAACCTCCCTCCCTCTCCCTCTTTATAATGTGATGGGTTAGTTTACCTACATCTTGGGCGATGCACATCCATTTTCCTTTAAAACCATTAAAGATATCAATAAAACCATTAAATGGTTGAAAACATATTGTAATACTTATAATTTACCCCTTATATTTCCTATAATAAACTTCCATATGTGATAGCAAATTATAGAAAAAACATGTTCATTGTGATTAAAAAACCGACCAAGTTAAACTAAAATGATCATCATTAAATTTTATCTAATGATTCATCCTCGTGGTATATAAAATAATTCATTATAAGATAATTTATACTCCTGTAAGATAATTAATAAAATTTAATATCAATTATAGATGTTTATACATGTTCCTCATGAACTTCTATTCATGTGTACAAGTGAACTGTTTGTGAAAAGTAAGAAACAAACACTCCTGAATAATGAATTTATACTCTATAACTCGTCTATAAGCCCATAAAAGAACACAATAAAACAATAAAAAATACATTACATTTAAAAATGTATATTTAATTTTTAATTAATTAATATAATTTTATTATATAAGACAATAAAGTAAAGAAATCATTCAGACATAAGGAAAGGGGAAATCTCAAACCCAACTTTCCTTTAATGGGTTTCCCACTTTCACTCCATTTTCTGTATGGTTATTCCTCAAAATTAATTTCATCGTACTTATAATACCCTTTCAAGGATACAAATTATTCTATTTGACTTTACGTCAAAAATAATGTTGTCCAAAAGAGAACTTCAATCGAAAACACACATTTTACTTCTCACTGAAGGATGGTGGTTCTTGTATCATGTAATTTGTCCCCTATTTCTGGTTTGGAACCCAATGTTTATGAACATATGATTTATGAAATGAAACCAATTTCATTCCAGGAATTATTTATGACCATCATTTATATAAATTGTATGTTTAATGCATGAAAATGTTAACGTTATGATGTGGGGAGTGTGTCAGGAATTATATAGTGTTCCAACTCATTGAGTAATGTCATGAATATCTTGAGTTAAAGTGAAATATGAATGAACATGATGCTAGATTTGTTCAAAAATATGTGTGTTATTTATCCACGAAGAGATAAGGATTCATTTTTATTAATTTCTACTTTTCAATGTTTTTATCAATTCTTCATATCATGCTCATGATCTTATGCATATGTTATGATGATAATGATTATGCTAAGACCTTGTTATATTGTCTCATATTCTTATCATCTTAATTTAATTTAGCTCACTCCTTTTTTATTTATATTATATGGTGATTATGTGTAATAAAGAGAACTCAATGGACAATAAGAAGCTTGAAAAGAATAAATTAAATAACTTTTTGTGTTTTATTTTGTAATAGTTATGTGGGGACATAGTTATCCAAATAAACTAAACTATTAGATCCCCATGGTGTAATTTTTTTATGTTTTTTATCCTAAAAATAATATTAAATTAATATAAGAATGTAAAACTTTCTATAGGAAATCTTGAAACTACATAAAATATTAAATAACACTCACACACACACACACAGAGATATATATATATATATATCATAATCCTGTCAAGTGAAAAAATAAAGGCCTTCGGGCCATCCGGGTTTGGGTGTCAAGTGTAACCAAGGGACCAAAAATTAACATATAGTGTGTTATAGGGTCTATATAATCTCGGGTAATCACATTTATATGATTTTTGTGTACAATTTAATATGTATCTCTTAATTAAACATCTTTTAACACATTTTAACCTTTACCATGATCAACTAACTCTTTTATCATGATAATTTAATTTTTAGGAAAAATTAAAAGGGAACATATAAACAAATGAGAAATAAAAATTATATTTTTTGAATCCATTTTATTATATTCAATTTATATATATGTAAATAATTAAATAAAATATAATAACAAAAAATGATAGAAAACCAATGATAATTATAATAGATGATTTCTATGAAAATATGAATTTACAATAAATGAAAATAATAAATTGGTCTTCACAAATTATTTTGGTTATATAATAAATATGTGATGAATTTTTTTACTTCTTGAATATTAAAAAAATTCATGCAACATTCAAATAGTGGAATTAAATTAAATGATCCAAAATTTTGTTTTTATTTTGAATAAAATATATCTTACAGCCTCAAAATCTTATATTGGGTTCCAGAAATTAAATTATTGGAACAAAATAAATTATTTAACTACACATATCTTTAGTTGGTCAAAACAATAACTAATAATATGAAGGTATGCTTATAATGTTATTTTAATGTTTTACCTTATATATTTAAACTTCTATAACCGGCTTTACCCTTCTTCGAGGGCATAAATATTAGCATGGTTAGTATTAAAAAATCTTGAAAATTAAATGCTCACATTAAAAAATTTGGAACCTCGTGATTAAAAATATAGAATCAAATTTTACATATTAAATTTCTATAAGTGGAAAAAATTAATATAAAACTAAAACACAAAACACAATGAAAAATAGTTTTTGGTGAAAAATAATACTTAAAAAATGAACTTTTACCAATATTAATTATAATTGTGATTAAAATGAAATTAATTATATTATATTTAAATAAATAATAACTATATTCCATTTAGATAAAATTTAAATCACATTGATACTTTTTAATTAAAATAAATGCTTTTTTATAGAAATTATTATTTTTATTAATATTCATATAAAAATTAATCGATTCTTAAAAATCCCAAAATTTCAGCATATGCCAATTTAAATAATCCAATTTAAAAATGATATTATTTATAGTAACATTGATTATAAATTTTACGGAAAGTAATTATAACATTTTCTCCAAATAACTTTTGTCACTCTTAATGTCTCAAAACTGAAATGTATATGTCTTAATCATATAATCTCCAAGATATTCAAAACATTTCAATAAATACAAATAATCATCATAATGCAATATTATAATTATATATAATTTTAGTTATAAAATAAACCATTATTAATCAAATTAAATACCATATTATATAAAAAATATTTCAATTTACTTAATAATATAATTTTCTTAAAAATATACTGAATATCCTTTAAAACTACCTTTATAGCATCATCATTAAAGAATGTTTTATCATAAAAAGTTATCTAAAAACCCCAAAATGTAATAGAATTATTCTTAAATAATACTCTATAAAAAACCTAAGGATTATATATCCCTTATCAAAATAAATATCTCCCAAAATAACTCTAATCACACCAAAATCCCATACTGTTGTAAAGACCTGGAAATTTCAAGGAAATTTTTTTCTTAATTTTCTTCGTAATTTTACAAGAACACTGTTTCTGACGGCACCTGATTCCGAGGCCCAGTTTTCCCGGAATCATTTTTTGAAGTTTGTCTAGGGTACGTTCAGTGAACGAACGAGCGGGTTTTTCTAACTTTTAAACCGGTGCTCGGAATCGAATTCTGAGGGCACCGATGGAATCGCAGTGCTGGTAATTGCTTAGAAACGCCTCTTCCAGAGTTGCGTTTGCTCGGGTGTGGTTTTTAATTTTTGGGCTTTAAGTTAAGAAATAAAATAAAGTGGTGCGACAACTTTATTTTTATTTCACTTAAAGCCACTTAAAAGCCACTTAAAGCTGCTTAAGCTAAGTTAAAGCAGATAGGGTACAATTCAAAAATATCATACCCTCTTGGTAGGATATTTGTGAGGTGGGGCCCGCACGAGCCCCACCGTTTCTTTTCCGCTAAGTAACGCACCCGCGAAAACCCTTTTTAATGATAGTCAACTGGGGCGTTTCTTAAACAATTAAACGCTCCTATTAATTGGGCAGTTAAATCGTTACAATTAATTCAACGAATTAATTGTTTGTTTCTTATCTTTTGAATTTCAAACGCTTAGGTCAATAATAAAATAAGGGTTGAACTTATTTTATTTAGTTGGACTAGTGGCGTGGAGAGAATTTGGAGGAAAGCGTTCTTCTTCGACGAAGAACGCGAAGAACAAAAAGAATGCTCCGACCTCCGATGAAGAACGCCAAACCCTCGGAGATCGACGGCGCGACGCCGTGTACCGCGACGTCAACGACGCTTCTTCTGTGATGCTCCTTCCACGAAGCTTTCTTCCGCGACGAACCCTCGCTCGACGACGCTTGAGGTAGGGGATTTTATTTTGGTGTTCTATTATCTTTTGAGAAAATAACGACGAGCGCGGACCAACCAATTCCGGGTTGATCCGCGGATCATTCGTTCATGCGGATTGATGTTGAGGACTATTGTTTAATTTGTTCGTGATTATTACCTTGACGATCTTCGTGAAATATGACCATTTGCTATCAATTAACGAGAGGGGGCCGGACCGCACAAACACGGCCGACCCACCTCCTTATCCTTGTGGGTTTCTTTTGTGAATTGAAACGGGGATGGCGTGGTGCCGTCGCACCGCGCGTAACGTGCGGCAAGGAATGCGCGGTGCCATCGCGCCGCGTCGTGAGAACGAACAAGGGCGTGATGCAGTCGTTCCGCATCGGAGAAACCCGAAGACATCCGCGGATGGAGTCGGGCCACGGCGAAGGGGGGCGGCGCCATCGCGTCGTGCCGAAGAACAACGAAGACAGCGTGCTTGTTAATTGACGTGCGGATTGTCGGGCGACGACGAACGGGGCCGCAAGGGCGATTTGAGGGCCTTGTAGTGAAGATCGGGTCCCGAGAGTACCGTTGGCGAAGACGGCAGGAGAAACGGACCACCGGAGCACGTCTGGTGGTCTGCGGAAGGCGGGGGCGACGCGCCACGCCGGCGCGGCGGCGCCGGCGACCGGCGGTGGCGATGCGCCGCCGGAGGGCTGGCGGCGGCGGTTGCCACCGGCCTCAATTAGCGGCGAGGGTGGGGGGCCGCGCACCCCGCCCGCGGCTTCCGCTCGGCCGCGCTGGCCGAGCCGCGGCTGGCCAGTCGGGCCGGACCGAGCCGGCCGTGCCGGGCCACGCCGGTCGGGCTGGGTCGGGCCCAGCCGGGTCGGGCCGCGCCGGTCGGGCCAGGCCGGGCCTAGCCGGGTCGGGTCGACCCGGTTTGGGTCGACACGGTTTGGGCCGACCCAGGGGGGGTCGGGCCGGGTCGGTCCGGGCCCAGACCCCCCGTTTTCGGACCCCTCACGGTCTTTCGCCCATATCTTGAGCTGTAGACTTCCGATCGACGCACCGTTAGCGGCGCTGCGATCCTTGGATCGAGACGGCCGTTTCGGTATATCGCACTCAAGGTTTTGGAATACTTTGGGTTCAGCCGGGTTGGTTCGGATACGAAACCAACCGGGCCCTCGGAGCGGAAACGCTTATATCGTGAGCTCCGGACGTCCGATTGACGTGTCGTCGACTTTGTTGGATTCCTCTAAGTGATACGGATCTTCTGGCTTACTCCGCTTGAGGTTTGGATCCTATCAGAGTGCGGTCGGGTTGGTTTTCTCACGAAACCAACCGGGCCCCTGGAACGAAAAAGCCAATAACTCACAGACCGGGCGTCCGATTGACGCACCATCTGTCTCGTTGAATTCCTCTTGATGAGACGGAACTTTTGGAATACTTCTCCCGAGTTTTGGATGTTGTTGGATAGTGGTCGGGTTGGATTGTACCCGAAATCCAACCGGGCCCCTGGAACGGAAAAGCTGATATCTTTCAGACCGAACGTCTGTTTGACGAACCGTTAGCGGCGTTGGTGATCACATTGAGAAACGGTCCCTATGAGTATACCCTATGAGAGTTCGGGGTACAGTTGAGTTACGGCCGGGTTGGTTCGCTCATGAAACCAATCAGGCCCCTGGGACGAAAAAGGCTAATAACTCACAGACCGGGCGTCCGATTGACGCGTTGTCTATTGCGTTGAGACCCCTACGACGAGGAGGTCCTTTGAGATATACTTTCGTGGGACCTTTTTATACTTGGAGTATTGACATGTAGCTCATGGAGCGGACCCTCCCGGAGACGAGCGTACGGAGTATGGAGACCATGTAGCCGGCGGAGACCTGACGACTGTTTGACCGACTCGACTTGGAGTGAGTTGACTAGCCCAGTGGACGGAGCGCTCGGTATTTGGCGACAGACCCACGGCAGACGGAGCGCCCGGTAGTTGGCTGCAGACCTGTGGTACTCAACAGGAGGAGTACCTCTGTAGGCTATTTGGGGGGCGCCCGGTATTTGGCGACAGACCCACAGCGGACGGAGCGCCTGGTAGTTGGCCGCAGACCCACGGTACTCGACAGGAGGAGTACCTCAGCAGTCTTAGGTTAGTGAGCAGTACCTCAGAGTCGTGATAGGACCATTGTACACTTTAGAGACGGAGCTCTTCAGCAGTTACATTTTCGTTAATGAAAATCCTGGTTTGAGGTGAGACTTTTTGACCTTTGTGTTTCCCTCATGATTGAGATGGGTTACTTGATAACTTAGGTATATGTATGGGCATATACCTGGGTAGTGGTTATCCATTGATTTCATGATCTTGGTGTTTTCTTCATGATTGAGATGGGTTACTTGATAACTTAGGTATATGCATGGGCATATACCTAAGTAGAGGTTATCTGTTGAGATCTTCTTTGTGGTTATCCATGTTGGTTTTAGTGAGACCTTGAGGGTCTCGGGGTCCCTACTGAGTATCGTTATACTCACCCCTGCACGGGCTATGCCCGCACCTCGTTGTGTTGGTTGCAGATGACGGACAGTGCTGAAGGAGGCCGAGTGTTCGAGGATTGGACGGTACCCGGAGGTGGACTACACGATGAGTCAGTACCCGGAGGTGGACTATGAAGGTTCCGGGCGCAGCGGAAGCGTGTGGTTGGATGTGCCCACTTGGCTTTTTGTCATTAGAAATGATCAATCCGGGATCAATACGACGATAAACGCCAGTCTCCACGGATCGAATCACAGAAAAAGACAAAGAAGATGGTTTTTCCCAGAACCACAAACAAGGATCGTTACAGGTTGATTATAATTAATTTAATTAATTATAAAGAAATACCTTTTGGGTGTTCTTTCTTCGTTGATGTTCTCAATCACGTTGTCGATGTGATCCGTCGTTGCGTCGCAGAAGCCAAGTGTAGACTCCCTCTAGCGGTGATCCACACGTGTACCTCGTATCTCTGGACGTCGCCAAAAGATTCTCCGGGTGCTAGCGTGGAGAAGCCTTTGCTTGCGTTGTCCGCCTTAGATTGTCTTGATCCGATGGAAGAGGATCTCTCTCGGTCTTGAGAGCGTTCTTGGAGGAAGAGGTTCTTTCGGCCTTGAAAGAATTCTCCAGAGATGTTGTGCACAACGATTCTCTTGTGTGTCCGGAAAGAGTTGGGGTTGTGAGGATATTTATAATCGGGTGTGTGGGGTTATAGAGTTATGACAATAAATAAACGCATTACGCGTTTTATTTATTTCATTGACTCTTTATTTAAAACCCCATGTCGAATAAATAATTCCTTGACATGCGCCCACGCTGATTATAATAAATATCATTTAAAACAATATTATATCCTCAAAATCCCAACTAAAAAAAAACTACACGGCATGTATTAATAAATACACGGCGTGTACTTGTTTTTCATTGAAAACTACACGGCGTGTATATTAAATGTACACGGCGTGTATATCTTGTTTTCATTTATTCATTTCCTTTCCAAAATAAAACTACACGGCATGTAATAATAATACACGACGTGTACTTGTTTTATTTTCTTTTTCCTCCATCATTTAAAACAACTTAGGCTTCCTTGAATAATTATTAAACCATGTACGAGAATAATCTTTATTCAACTTGAGATACTTGGATACACTTAGTGTGTGACCCTCTAGGCCTCTTTCTCGTTGGCATTAGGCGGGCTTGCCTAAAGTCCAAGATTACTGTCTAGCAACGGGTCAAGGCACCCAAGAGAAAGAATTTGACGCCGCATTGACGTATCACCTCATACGAATGATTACTGTGTAATTTAATCCCTTTGTCTCAATATCTCATCAAGAAGGTTTCATGGCAGTGTCATAAACCTATATGCTTGATATGTCGTTCTTTGACTACCTGAAATAAACTCATCGTTTACACCATGGCCATGGAATTTAATGTGACAGTTCTATTTCAATCAAAGGGCCGAGTTATCAACTTCCATAAATGGAAGGGACAAATCCTTCCTTGACTTATCCATTAACAACATGTCACTCGTGACGCACCCAACGTACCCTACTTCCCGCCAACTGTCTGCGTGACGGTTTTCGTCAGTAAATCTAAGTGCGCGAGTCATGACATGAGTTAATGATAATCTTCCAGTCTAAGGACCATTACACACGCTCGTAGATAGCAATATCCGATGACACCAAGACATGCGGAATTACTACTGGCGGGTCTGTTCTCATAATCTCCCATCTTGGAGATTACCAAGTGCGAACTCCATGAGAGAGTCTCGTCTTCTTATGAGTACTCGCACATGACGGTCTGTATACTATGTGTCTTATCATAGTATGTCATCCAACCGCAGAACTTTATTTAAGAATATTGTTATAGAATTTCAAGGTTCTCATCATAGCGGGGATCTGCTATGACCTTATTAATGCAACAAATATTTCAGGACATTATTATATTATAGTCATGCAGAACAATGAACAATATATAATAAGTGAACATTTATGTAATAAAAGTACAAAAAAGTTGGTTCTGAGGACACCAACCCTTACAGACTACACGACGAGTCAGTATCTGGAGATGGACTTCACGGTGAGACGACACACGGAGGAGGTTGGCGGGCGAGGGCGTTGTAGAGTCTATATGTACCTACCCTTCAGGTAGGATCTGTGGTGGACGATCCAGGAGCTGCGCCATCTGTACCTACCCTTCAGGTAGGATCCGAGGAGGACGACCCAGGAGTCACTTCCATTCTTCCAGCTGTTTTCTTTTTCTATTGTACTTGTTCAGTTGTAGTTGTACTTTCATTTGGGTTTGTATTTTGGCCCATTTACTTTTCATCACTTTCTTTTGTACTTAGTGTTTTGCTTCCGCTTGTACTCTGTAGTGTTTTATTTACTTTTATAAAAGCAATGTCTTCCCTGTTATTGGGATTTACGCCTTTGGTGCTAGTCGCCAGCCCCTGGCCTATGGAAGGCGGGCCTGGGGTAGTCACGGCACGGGTCCCGAGGACGGGTCATGACAAATTGGTATCAGAGGAGTTGTTTCTACCACAGAACTTATAAATATGATATTTGCTTTCTGTGAAGCAATAGTGTTAAGAGTACCGAGTGTGGTTTTCAGTTCAGGGAGTCCAGTGTTGGTGCGGGCGGCCAACGTATCCATACACCAGGACCCTGACAACTGATTTCCGACTTTGTGCATGAAAACACTGATTGCGTGTGTGTTTTCAGAATTTTTATTTAAATATCAGCTCAAACCAGGTCAGCTCACCAGGTATAAGTCTTTTGACCATGTCATGTTTGTTTCTTTCAGGATGCCTCCCCCCGGACGACCAGCTAGAGCCCTGAGAGTTGTTTGTACTGACATCCCGCCGAGCGACGTGGCCTCAGTACAGGGCTATATTCCAGTTGAGGCACCAGTGGAGGCACCAGTGGTACTACTACCCATTGGGCCACCGATGCCACCAGCCCCAGCAGCAGAGGGTGCACATCGCTTGAGTGCACTGCACGAGTTCCAGCGGCAGAGGCCACCCAGGTTCCGGGGAGAGACGGACCCGCAGGCGGTTGAGGATTGGCTGGAGGTTGTGGTGAGAGTCTTCAGGCTAGTGGGGACGCCGGCAGACTTAATAGTGATCCTTGCTGCCAGCCTTCTTCAGGAAACAGCAGGCAGATTGTGGAGCCTGATGCTCCAGATGCATGACGAGGCGAAACTTCTTTGGGCAGACTTCGAGAGCCTGTTCCAGGCAGAGTTTGTACCAGCCACCCTTCAAGCGGTGCGTATAAAGGAGCTACTTCAGCTGCGGTAGGGAAGCATGACAGTGGCACAGTATTCAGCGAGGTTCACAGACCTCTCGTGCTACTCCACAGATATGGTACGGGACCCGTTCTTCAGGGCCCAAACCTTTGAGCAGGGTCTCAGGCGAGATATTAGAGCTTCTATTGTTTCTCACAGCATTCTGACGCAGACATGGGTTTTGGAGAGGGCCCTCTTAGTGTAGAGTTTCCTTGCTGAGCAGTCTCCAGAAGCAGGACCCACCACTAGCCGTCTTGTGGCAGAGTCTTCTGCAGCAGGCAGTAGACAGATGACATAGAGGTCCAAGAGGACCAGACCTACCGGTGGCCGACTGCACGACTCAGGTTCAGTTGTGCGGGGAAACCGGGGTGGAGTCAGAGCCAAACGTGCCGAGAGTGGACAGTGTTACTCCTACGGTGGAATTGGTCACATGGCACATGACTGTCCGACCCGCCATGCAGATGACCAGCAGTTAAATGAAGAACCTCCCATCCAGAGGAAGAGGTTCGATCAGGGCAGACCGCAAGGAGCAGGCGGCCATGGAAGAGGAGATGGTCGTGCAGCTGGAGGTGGACGACGATTCGGGGTGTTGCCACCCCCACCACCAGGAGGCCCACCCCGACCGCAGGGGACAGGAGGACATGGGAGAGCTCAGCTTCAGGCAGCTGAGGCCTATGGTCATGGAGCTCCAGAAGCAGATGGACAGGAGCGGGGCTAGCTCCAGACCAGGAGGCTATTGATCCTGTTGCTTCTAGTTTTGTTGATGTTTGTCGGTAGTTGCTTCATGTCTTTGTTCTATGAGCTTCAATAACAAAAAGACACTTATCTTTGTGATGTTTGATTTCCTGTCCTTTTTTTTGGTTGATACTGAGTGGTCCCGGTTAAAACTGTTGACTTGACCCTCACTTTTGAGATTTCTACTGGGGGAGACCTAGTGACCTCACACTGATGCCGATAGTGTGACTCGACCCTTGGAGGCGAGAGTGACATTTGGATCTCTTGGTTGTTACATCGAGGCCTTACGACGTCATCCATGGCATGAATGCATCATTCATGTTAGGATTGACTATATTAGGCAATGAATGTGGTTCATCCAGGGGATGAGACCGGATTTCTCTTATCGGCAAAGAAGAAATCATAGCAGCTCTTGTGAGACTAGAGAAGGTCCCAGTCATCCAAAAGAGGATGAGGACAGCACAGGGCCGACAAAAGCCTTATGCTGACAGGACTTGGAGGCCCCTAGAGTTCAAGGATGACGATCATGTCCATATACGGGTCTCGCCTCGACGAGGTTTACGGAGATGTGGCCAAGGCGGCAAGTTATCTTCGAGGTTCAACGGACCTTTCTAGGTCCTCAACTGGGTAGGCAGGGTGGTTTACCGCTTGACCCATCCACCGTAGTTGCACCAGGTGCACGACGACTTCCACATATCTCAACTGAGAAGATACGTGCTCGACCCTTCGCATATCATCGACCATGAGGAGCTGGACGATGGCGATGGGGTTTCTTTCACGGAGGTTCCAGTGGGGATCGAGGATCGACAGGAGTGGATCCTACGAGGATGATCGATTCCTCGGGTGCACTTTCTCTGGCAGTACGGGAACCTCCAGGTGAGCACATGAGAGCGGGAGGCTCAGATGCGTGCTCAATACCACTTTTGTGACCCTAGTTTGTGTTGAAGCTTTACGGGGACGTAAATCCCTGAGGTGAGAGTAATGTAAAGACCCGGAAATTTCAAAAAAAAAATCTTAATTTTCTTTGGAATTTTACAAGAATGCAGTTTCTGAAGACACCTGATTCCAAGGCCCGGTGTGCCCATAATCATTTTTCGAAGTTTGGCTCGGGTACGTTCATTGAATGAACGAGTGGGTTTTTATAACTTTTAAACCATTGCTCGGAATCGAATTCTGAGGGCACTGATGGAATCGTAGCGCCGGTAATTGCTTAGAAACGCCTCTTCCGGAGTTGCGTTTGCTCGGGTGTAGTTTTTAATTTTTGGGCTTTAAGTTAAGAAATAAAATAAAGTGGTGCGACAACTTTATTTTTATTTCACTTAAAGCCACTTAAAATCCACTTAAAGCTGCTTAAGCTAAGTTAAATCGGATAGGGTACAATTCAAAAATATCCTACCCTCTTGGTAGGATATTTGTGAGGTGGGGCCCGCACGAGCCCCACCGTTTCTTTTCCGCTAAGTAACGCACCCGCAAAAACCCTTTTTAATGAATGTCAACTCGGTCGTTTCTTAAACAATTAAACGCTCCTATTAATTGGGTAGTTAAATCGTTACAATTAATTCAACAAATTAATTGTTCATTTCTTATCTTTTGAATTTCAAAGGATTAGGTCAATAATAAAATAAGGGTTGAACTTATTTTATTTAGTTGGACTGGTGGCGTGGAGAGAATTTGGAGGAAAGCGTTTTTCTTCGACGAAGAACGCGAAGAACGTGAAGAACACGAAGAATGCTCCGACCTCCGACGAAGAATGCCAAACCCTCGGAGATCGATGGCGCGACGCCGTGTACCGCGACATCAATGATGCTTCTTCTGCAACGCTCCTTCCACGACGCTTTCTTCCGCGATGAGGAAATCCACGATGAACCCTCACTCGACGACGCTTGAGGTAGCGGATTTTATTTTGGTGTTCTACTATCTTTTGAGAAAAGAACGACGAGCGCGGACCAACCAATTCCAGGTTGATCCGTGGATCGTTCGTTCATGCGGATTGATGTTGAGGACTATTATTTAATTTGTTCATGATTATTACCTTGACAATCTTCGTGAAATATGACCATTTGCTATCAATTAACGAGAGGGGGTCGGACCGCACAAACACGGCCAACCCACCTCCCTATCCTTGTGGGTTTCTTTTGTGGATTGAAACGGGGATGGTGTGGTGCCATCGCACTGCGCAGAACGTGCGGCAAGGAATGCGCGGCGTCGTCGCGCCGCATTGTGAAAATGAACAAGGGCGCGACACCGTCGTGCCGCATCGGAGAAACCTGAAGACATTCGCGGACGGAGTCGGGCCACGGCGAAGGGGGGCGGCGCCATCGCGTCGTTCCGAAGAACCACGAAGACGGCGCGTTTGTTAATTGACGTGCGGATTGTTGGGCGATGACGAACGGGGCCGAAAGGGCGATTTGAGGTCCTTGCAGTGAAGGTCGGGTCCCGGGAGGACCGTTGGCGAAGACGGCAGGAGAAACGGGCCACCGGAGCGCGTCCAGTGGTCCGCGGAAGGCGGTGGCGGTTGTCGCCGGCCTCACTTAGCGGGGAGGGTGGGGGAGCCGCACACCCCGCCCGCGGCTTCCGCTCGGACGCGCTGGCCAAGCCGCTGCTGGCCGGTCGGGCCGGAACGAGCCGGCCAGGCCGGGCCGGGCCCATCCGGGTCGGGTCTACCCGGTTCGGGCCGACCCAGGGGGGGTTGGGCCGGGTCGGTCCGGGCCCAGACCCCCCATTTTCGGACCCCTCACGGTCTTTCACCCATAGCTTCAGCTGTAGACCTCCGATCGACACACCATTAGCGGCGATGCGATCCTTGGATCGATACGGTCATTTCAGTATATCGCACTTAAGGTTTCGGAATACTTTGGGTTCAGCCGAGTTGGTTCGGATACGAAACCAACCGGGCCCTCGGAGCGGAAACGCTTATATCTTGAGCTCCGGACGTCCGATTGGCGTGCCGTCGACATTGTTGGATTCCTCTAAGTGAGACGGATCTTTTGTCCTACTCCTCTTGAGGTTTGGATGTCGTCGGAGTGCGGTCAGGTTGGTTCGCTCACGAAACCAACTGAGCCCCTGGAACGAAAAAGCCAATAACTCACAAACCGGGCGTCCGATTGACGCGCCGTCTGTCTCGTTGAATTCCTCTTGATGATACAGAACTTTTGGCATACTTCGCCTGAGTTTTGGATGCTGTTGGATAGTGGCCGGGTTAAATTGTATCCGAAATCCAACCAGGCCCGTGGAACAGAAAAGCTGATATCTTTCAGACCGAACGTCTGTTTGACGAACCGTCAGCGGCGTTGGTGATCACATTGAGAAACGGTCCCTACAAGTATACCCTATGAGAGTTCAGGGTACAGTTGAGATACGTCCGGGTTGGTTCGCTCATGAAACCAACCGGGCCCCTGGGACGAAAAAGGCTAATAACTCACAGACCGGGCGTCTGATTGACGCGTTGTCTGTTGCGTTGAGACCCCTATGACGAGGTGGTCCTTTGAGATATACTTTCGTGGGACCTTGTGATACTTGGAGTATCGACCTGTAGCTCGTGGAGCGGACCCTCCCGGAGACGAGCGTACGGAGTACGGAGACCGTGTAGCCGGCTGAGACCTGACGACTACTTGACCGACTCGACTTGGAGTGAGTCGACTAGCCCAGTGGACGGAGCGCCCGGTATTTGGCGACAGACCCACGGCGGACGGAGCACCCGGTAGTTGGCCACAGACTCGCGGTACTCGACAGGAGGGTACCTCTGTAGGCTATTAGGGGGAGCGCCCGGTATTTGGCGACAGACCCACAGCGGACGGAGCGCCTGGTAGTTGGCCGCAGACCCGCGGTACTCAACAGGAGGAGTACCTCAGCTGTCTTAGGTTAGTGATCAGTACCTCGGAGTCGTGACAGGACCACTGTACACTTCAGAGACGGAGCTCTTCAGCAGTTACGTTTTCGTTAATGAAAATCCTGGTTTGAGCTGAGACTTTTTGACCTTTGTGTTTCCCTCATGATTGAGATGGGTTACTTGATAACTTAGGTATATGTATGGGAATATACCTGGTTAGTGGTTATCCATTGATTTCATGATCTTGGTGTTTTCCTCATGATTGAGATGGGTTACTTGATAACTTAGGTATATGCATGGGCATATACCTAAGTAGAGGTTATCTGTTGAGATCTTCGTTGTGGTTATCCATGTTGGTTTTAGTGATACCTTGAGGGTCTCGGGGTCCCTACTGAGTATCATTATACTCACCCCTGCACGGGCTATGCCCGCACCTCGTTGTGTTGGTTGCAGACGACGGGCAGTGCTGACGGAGGCCGAGTGTTCGAGGACTGGACGGTACCTGGAGGTGGACTACACGACGAGTCAGTACCCGGAGGTGGACTACATGATGAGTCTGTATCTGGAGGTGGACTTCAAGGTGAGACAACACACGGAGGAGGTTGGCGGGCGAGGGCGTTGTGAAGGCTATCTGTACCTACCCTTCAGGTAGGATCCGTGGTGGACGATCCAGGAGTTGTGCCATCTGTACCTACCCTTCAGGTAGGATCTGAGGAGGATGACCCATGTGTCACTTCTGTTCTTCCACCTGTTGTCTTTTTCTGTTGTACTTGTTCAGTTGTAGTTGTACTTTCATTTGGGTTTGTATTTTGGCCCATTTACTTTTCATGACTTTCTTTTGTACTTAGTGTTTTGCTTCTGCTTGTACTCTGTAGTGTTTTCTTTACTTTTATAAAGGCAATGTCTTCCCTATTATCGGGATTTACGCCTTTGGTGCTAGTCGCCAGCCCCTGGACTATGGAAGGCGGGCTTGGGGTAGTCACGGCACGGGCCCCGAGGACGGGTCGTGACAACTATAAACACTCAAAATAGTGTGGCTGGAAAATTGAAATTATGATCAACCATAAACATATAAACCAATGGTATTATGAATAAATCATAATTCAAACTATTCAAAAAAATATTATTCTAAAAATATATCTAAAGACAAATTGGATACCAACTTTAAGGACCCCATCCCTCACTCCAAGATCTGATGCTAAGACATCATCTATACATTTCATGATTTGATACCAAAACATGTGGCCAAATTTCAATCATCAAAAATCTGTTACATAAAAAGGAACTATGGGATCAATTAAATAAATAATTATAATTTGTGATTATATTATTTTAGAATTATAAAAATCTCTTACATAACATCTTAGAAACATCATCAATTATCTCATAAAAATATCAATCTTCTCCAACTAAGTTTTTTAAAAATTGTAACCATTTTAGGTATAAAATTATTAAAAAACACTTCAAAACCTAGGGAAAAGAATCTATGTGATGGGTTAGCTAAATTTCAAATTAAGTATTCATAAAATAATTATAAGTTAAATTCCATCAATGGGAATAAGATAAAAATATGGTTATAGTCACTAAATAAATGTGAATTAGTATAACATAAGGGGATTCATACCCACAAAAACATGGATCATAAAACATGATACATGGATTCAAGATTGACCAATATTCATGAGTCATATATTTCAAAAATCATGAGATATTTGAAATAAATCATTGATCAAAGATCCATTATAAACTCATAGTAAGGATAATAAAATTGTTTCATAATTTTGGAGAATCATCTTTATGTCACTATTAATATAACTCTTACAACTGGTATAACCCATACGACTGAATTATAAAGTTGTTCTATATGGAACATAATCATTTTGTTGTTACTTAAAGAGCCATATTAGGATCACATATCACCATGATATATATCAATATTAGACTTTGTCATAAGCATTATCCATGAACCATAAAATAATCATAACACAAAAATTTATTCATTTTTCAACTTAAAAATAACAATTTTACTTTCATTGCTTGATTTACCAATAGAAAAAAATGGGTACCATGAAAATCTCATAATATATCCCATGATATATAAAATTTTGTATCATTAAATAATATCTCAATTTTATCATATGTAAAATCAATGTTTCTTGTTGTTGTTGAATATAAATAAAAAGTAAATATCATCAAAAAATTATTGAGGAAAATACCATTTACAATATGAAAATAAAAATTAAAAACTAAAAATGTATAGAATAAGAGATGAACAATTTAAATTTAAAAATGTTAATAATAATAATAATAAAGGGATCTTTATTTCATTTAGTGGTGGTTATGGAGGGAAATTACATTCATTTCATAATCATTTAATTCTTCTTCCACACATGTAGTAAAAGTATATTATCAAGAGAATGATAAAAATATTATTTTTAAATATTTTTTAAAAAATTAAATCATGGGAATATTTTTCTTAAAAATCATTTAATAATATTCAAAAAATTATAACTTATTTATAATTCATGGTAATAGAAGAAAAAGGCTTTATGTCAGAATCTAGAGATACAAGATCAGCTTTTCCAAAAAAAAAAAAATTTTGCCAAATTTTGAGAACCGAAAATGTAAAAGTTTTACATAAAAAATATTATATGAAAAATTTAGGTTATAAAAAATAAAATGGGAATATCTAATAATTATCGTATAAATTCCTAAATGAAAATTTAATCATAAAGAAGCCTATTTAAAATTTGTCTGAAACAAGGGCCCACTTCCATTTTGGTAACTTTTGAGCAATAATCCCCACGAAAGAATAACTTTAATTGGATATTTAAATTTCATGAAAATAGTTACATTTATGATATAACTTGTAAATGAATAATTATATAAAAATAATTAATGATTATAATTGTACAACGTAAACGCATGTTTAAAAGAAAGATATCCTAATATTAATAACCCTAGCAAAGATCCAATCATTGAATATAGTATTATTAATTTGATAGATTTTTTATAACACTTTTAAATAAAAAATATGTTTAAATTAGACATAAATTAAAAAATATATTTCATAAAATATCATTCAATAAATAATAAAAGAATAAGTGATGTAACCTAATAAGATAATATTGAGTATAAAAACACTTAACCCTTAGTAACATTCAATAAAATGGCCTTGGATTGAATAATTTTAAATGAAATTTAAAATAAAATTTATTACTAAGGACTCAATGCATATAATATAAATTTTATTCATATACCCAATAATTGAAAATTAGGTGTATAACAATAAAATATTAAATAATTAAGTATAATTGAGATGAAATCTCTAACCTTGTTTCCATATATTCCATATCTATATTTTTAATCAAATATATATAAATTATTTTAATTTTTACTTTTTAAATAACCTTTCATTATATTATTAATTTATCATTACATAATTTTTTTATTTATATCATTTATACCTTTAATTACATAATTAGTTTAGTCATCACCAGGTATTTTTATGTCTTTTGGAACGTAATTTCAAAACAAATCTAGTAGATTTATGATGGTTAAATCTATAATTGTATAATTAGTAATAGAATAATAAACATTACATAATTATCATGTTTAGAAATTAATTATACTTCTAAAACAAAAAATAAAATATGGTTAGGAAAAGTGAAATATATTACAATCATGGAGATGGAAGGTCGTATGTACAAATGAGTAAATTTTAAAATTCATGATGATAATAGTTAAAAGAATATAAGTATTATTTTATTATTAAGGAATAATCATTATGTCATAAATGAAATACTAACATTTTAATCACTTTATATATACATTTCATGTGATGTTGTCAAGAAAAAACTTTTTGCATCACTTCAGGGAGCTGGTAATCCACACATATGCACGAATGGTGTTATCACTATTCAATGAGTTTAATGTTATGGAAAACTATTATAGATCGTCTTTATTTACTTAATAGTATGTAATTAATAAAATATTTATACAATAATTATGGATTTATAACAAAAAATTAGAAGTTGTCATGGAAAAACAATTATATTGGTTCGTAGGGTGGTAGTCCCCCAAATTGATGAATGATAGATTCATTTCACAGTTGATGGTTGAAGGATAATGAAATAGGTTAATAATATAACATAATTAAATATCATTATATGGAAGATAAAAATGTTAATATTTCAACCTATTTGAATATTTTAAGAAGTTTGTATAATAAGAAATAAAATTAATCATTTTGAAAAAATTTAAACATAGTCTTCATATAACTTTCGTTTCATTACTCCTTAATCCCTATAAGGTTTTTTTTATTTTGATATTATTATTACCTATAGAAATTGAGGAGATATTTTATGAAATTATTTGGTTAAGAATTGACTTATATGGATTTCTCAAAAGGTTTCATGAATATTGGATAGGAGGTGAAATTTTATAAATGAGGGGAGGGGGAATCATGGAATTTATTAAAATATTAATTAGTATATATATCAAGATAATGTCAAGAGGAAAAAAAGAACCCAAAATTAGAATATAAGGTGTGATTGTGTTTTAATAATCTCATCCAATTACACTTATAAAACAATTGGGTAATTTTTTAGGCCTATATCTTAGTTAAACCTCTTTAAAATAATTTTAATATTAACAATGACAACATAAATTACTTACAAGAAAAAATAATTATATTACAAGAAAGTGTAATTCTAAACAAATTTAAAAATTGTTATTCCAAATTTATAATTTGATTTTAGTGATTTAATTTCTATGTAGAAGAAATTACTATTTGTATAAAGACATAAAACACATGATAATTTTTTTTGTGAAGATCCTCTATTTATGTGTAAAAATCATTTTATCATAATATCAAAAAATAAATATGTTTCCATTGATCTTTTTGGTTGAAAATAGTTTTTAGTTTTCATGTAAAATAAATTATCTTCTAAAAAGTAATACATGGAGTCATAAAATTAATGTATTAAAATGAATTAATAACAATGTAAATAGATAAATGGTCAAAAAACTCCTAAAATAATATAGATTTCAATTTTAAGGTTCATTGTGAATATTTAAACTATAGTTTTTACTTCATTTAAACCATTATTTCCATTATTGAGGTGGTAAATTTTACCATGGATATAATACATAATGCATAATTATAAAGGTTTCATATTTTAAAAATATAAACCAGATCATTAAAAATATAGAAACCATTTTTAATGTTAAAAAATTTATAAGTGGGTAGAATCATTTAGGAATAAAAATAAAATCACATCGAAAAATTTTTTTAGAAACATGTGTTTTATGCCCAATAAAAGTAATTTTTATAAAGACATATATTAAGGTTATTAAAATTTAATTAATTATATTATATATAAATAAATATAACTTATGATTGTTTAATAATAAATTTAATTAATAAGGATGTTTTTTAATGAAATTAATTGACAGTTTTTAAAAAATAATTATTTTTTAACAATTCACTTTAAAATAATTTTTTTTAAATATTCAAAAAAATCACCCCAAGTTAATTTTAATTTTACTAATTGTAAATCATTATAAATTCATTTAATAAAGTATCTATAATTTTCATAAATTAATTATATTATTCACTCCCAAAAATAAATAATTTTTTTTAATATAAAATAAATTTGAAAAAATGGTATAAAAAAATAAGTAATTATTTATTATGAATTAATAAATAATCTTGGATTATATAAATCATCTAGAAATATTTTTCATAATATATTTATTGATATTCATATCATTTAATTAAAATTATATGTAATAGTGGTTACATTAAATTAATAATATATTAGGGTTCATTTAAAATCGGTGTTGCATGTTGTATACCATACTAAAACTGTTCTTTTGTTAAAAAAACATTTTTGAGTTGTAAGAGGTATTTATAACTTCACAAATATCTATTTAAGTATGGTTTTTTATAACTACACCTTGTAATTAAATTAATATTTTATATATTTTATCATCACATGTTAATGTACATATGGGTTATGTTATTTCAATATTTTTATAAAGTTAACACAACAATTATATAAATAGAATATATTATTCAATACCATTATGAAGGGTTTTTACTTTTCATACCAATTATTAACCATGATGGATGAAATTTGATGTTAATATATTAATGATTTAAAATAAATAAATTAATATTTATCTAATTTTAATATTCATTAATATTTCATGTATTGAGTTTCATTGATAAATTTGTCTCTAAAAATATAAGATCATTGGATTCTGGTCCAAATTATATTTTTCATTATGGAAAAAAATTGTGATCCATGGGTAGAAATTAATTATCACTTATCATTAATTCATCATGATAAGGAAACATAATGTAGTTATGGTAACTAAAATGGTAGATTCTTATGCATCTGAATTAGCTAGAAGGCCTAGATATGAAAAATGTTTCTTAATATGGAGTTGTTACGAAAATACTAATATAATATGTTCACTCCCATGGTGGACTAACATTGATAAATTGGAAGCTGTTTTAATCAATTACTATACATGTAACTGTTATTAATGAATTTGGATTTAGAGTTATTGACATGACACGCATCATTTCTTCTATGAGCCATATATTTTGGAATCAATAAAGAAATAGGTATTTGATATGATAGATCAGGTGAGATCTAAATTTTGTGACGTTACAGAATTAATCACTAGACATAATCATTATGATACTAGGGATTCATTTAACACCATCATTTTCCCAATTATAATCGGTTAATTTAGTAGGGATGATGACTGAAATAATCTAATTTATTGAGTTGATTTTGAGCCAGATGTTTTTGTGGGTAATATATAGAATCAACCAAATGTATTATAAATTCATTTTTTTATCCCAACATGGAATTTTCCAGTGGTTACTATTCAATTTTATTTAATTTTTTTTTCAATTATATTTTATCCAATTTGAGCTTCTTGTTAATTGTAAAATTAAAATTTTCTACACTTTCTTTGAGTTGTATTTCCAAATATACAATTAAACTATATTGATACATGAAAAAAATATAGAAAACTAAAAAAATATAATTATAAAAAAATAAATTTATACAAAAAAGATCAATCAAATTATAATAACAAATAAAAAATAATTAAATGAATTACCTAACTAAGGAAACAAAAAAATATATTTACCTAAAAAAATTCACAAAATGACCACCCAAAATATAAAATAAATAAAATAACCCAAAATCTAGACAAATGACTTTATCAAATGACCAAAATGAACTAAATAACCTAAAAAACATAATATGGTGAAATTGGAAATTTTTTAGATAATTATATCGTACCAATGTTTAACATGTAATTAGAATGTGTTCATATTTCTAAGACTTGTCTTTTTTGGTTTTGATATTCTTTCCAATAAATATGATATTATTATGGAATGTCACTACCTATAATTTTATTGGATTTAAATTTGGTATCCCTCAATTAATTCATATCACCTATTCATTCTTGTTTTGTTTACACAATACTCATCAATTTCTAATTTAGCACATATTACATTACAAATTTATTAAATTGAAAAAATTAAGAGATATTAAGAAATAGACTATCTAAAAATAATCACCTTATTAGATAGATGAGAATTCCTCCCCTAGGTCTCGTTGTAAGTATACTATTTAAAATATATATATCAATAAAATATAATTCCATTTAATTATTATTTTGTATGTTTTAATCTAGAAGTATCACCTGATAGAAAACAATTCTTTGAAAAGCATTGTGTATGTTGTGCTAACCTAGAGTTTTTAGGGGGTGGTGGTGGTACTAGGTATATATGATGAAATCTCTAAACCTGATTTCACCCAGACGCTTTACCAGTTATATCTTATAACAAAATTTCATTTCCCATAATTTTTTGAGGCATTAGGGATATTTAGAGTGCTCATACTTCTACAACTATCTATATTTTATTTGCCTCATATATGTTTTGAAAACGTAATAGTGGATCCCACTCCCCATACATATAATATTTTTCCACAAGAATCTATACCACATATAATTCTTACTACATAGTTATGCCTAGGATTCTGTGTTCATTATCCTTATATTTCTATTTATGGGAAATTTAAACCTCTTGAGTTTACAAATCATCACTAGAAGACATTGGAATTTATCAGCATTATATAGGTTATCTATCTTTTATATGGTATGGATCCAATAGGACTGACAACTCATCTTGGCTATGGTATATGTATTAAACTATATATTTTTTGATAATAATTATTACAATTATCGTATGAATTAATAAAATATTTACCTATAATTATTCAACAATTGGATATTCTAATATATGTTTGTGTGTTCATACACACTTTTATATAGTGTACAACTACTACCCACAACTGACGGTCAACTACAATTAGGATAATCAAATGAATAGTAAAATAGGTAGGGAATGAAATAGTTTTAAAAGGACACATTCAAAATAATGTGAGATCATTTCCATCAAGCCAATCTACTATAGAAATATTGGAAATGAAATAAAGTATTATGCTAAATGTAAAAAATTGTTGTGAAAATTCATTAATTTTTTTTTATAATATTATTATAGTATATATATATGAATTAATATATTAGTAGAATCTTCGTTATAATTCTCATGGTGATGAGGCAAGGAGGATTGCTTGACTAATAGAAATATGTGAGTTCTAAAGATGATATAAACATTAATAATATAATGTAATAATTTCTATAGTTAGAAAATTTATAGAGGTTATCAATAGACTAAATATGTGTATGACATATAATGTTTCAAAATAAATTTATTTTAATAATTATAATCTCATTTATTTAAATCATTCATTAAAAAAGTAATCACTGCATCATCATTATATCATCAATATATTAATTTATTTTATGTATAAAAATTATAAAGAAAATACCATGATGTATGAAATTGTTTTAGATATTTAATGACTATTTATAGTAGACAGGATAAATTATATTACCCCATATAAAAATTGTTTTAATAAATGATACATGTTTAGGTTATATTTTCCATAACATTATATTAAAAGTAATTAAATGTCATTTTCACACACAAGTTCCTCCATGGTGCCCTAAAATCGATCCAAAGATGACTGTGGTCATTAATATCTCATAAAATAGGGCTAGAACATGTATTAGTGCAGTTAAATTTTATTATAATGTTTTTTTACCCTTATTTACCATATTTATGCTTTAACCATCATAAAGAAAATATTTACTAATGTTACCATTCATAATATCTAAAAATAAAAGGTACCTACTTACAGAATTTGAACCTACTGAATCCAAATATGGAATCCAATTTTCCAAATTACAAACATGTAATTAAAAAAATTAATTTAAAATTAATTCCCCCTGTCAAAACCAAAAAATGTGTTTTTAAGAAGTAACAACTACCAAAAGATTTATAATTGTTTATGTAAAATTTAAAAGTGAGATGATTTCCAATGACCAAAATTGGATTAAATGATAAAAATATAATCCAATTACACTTTAAAATCAATTATAAGTACAATCTAACTATATAAATAAATTATATTAAAAGGTTGTTTTCAATTAAAATGCAATATTGTTCACCAATAATTAAAAACTGAACTTTAGCAGACAAAATACAAAAAATTTCATCCAATGTAAATTTTGAGGTTGTGATTCTAAAGAAAAAGGTTATTTTTTCAAATAATACATATAAATTTTTCAAAAACTTCATTTAAAAATGATTCTCCATTAAAATGTAGTAAAACTGCATTTTTAGAAAAATACTTCTTTTATCCAAAAAAATGAATTTATTATTATATCATATCTAGAAAAAATATAAGATAAATTTAAATAATTACATAGAATATATATCATATAATTTTCATTAATTAAAAATACAGAAAGAGTAATATTAAGAAATAATTATTTTCTTTAAATAGGTTTTCATAAAAACACATTCATTATATTCAATTGGTATTTTATTTCCATTTCTAACAAATTTGGTATTCAATGAATCATCATTTAAACATGTGTAAAAAATAATTAAAAATTAATTTGATACAATATATTCCCTTCATTCCAATGGAAAGGCATTAACTACAATTTAAAATAATAATAATATTACTATATTATTTTTCATTATAACTCAAAGTTGTGTGTAATGTAAGATTTCAATGAAACACATTGTTACGTGTTGAGTACGCTATCGTACAAAGAATCCCATTTAATATAAAAACAACATCTTATTCATAAATATTAATTTAATTGAAAACGTATTATTTTATAAATTCCTGGTTCATTACATCTTTCCCCCCTTTTTAAAATCTCATCCTCATAATTTTAAATTTCAGATTTGAAACTTCATTAAATGTCTCACATTGAAAAATGAGTCAATAAAATAATAAATTTAAAAGATATAAAGAGATGTATAAAGGTCACGCGAGATAAAAAATACTATGATTCCATGAAAACATGGATATAAAATAGAAAACTACCAGTCACGTTCTGATAGAGAGAGATAGAAAATAAGATCCGGAGAAAGTTATCCACCAAACAACAACAAACTTGTGATAGTTTAAACAGTCATTGATTCCCTAGTATGAAAAGTAAACGGACAATGCTTAATGTTTTCAGTTCCCTTAGATAATGTTGGTGAATTTATTTTAGATATTGATAAATAAAATAAGGAAATATACTTACTTTACAAGTATAGTTTCATCCTTTATTAAGTTTCTACCAAAAACTCATATTTTCTCAAAACAATGATTATTCAAGATGACTTGGTCACACTTGAAGTGATAGAATAAAATTCTATAGAATAACATGATATAAAAAAGATTAACCATATATTTCCCCTATCATTAGACATTAAATAAAACCAAATTGGTTAATAAAAGATCAGATAATCCCCACAAATAATAATCCATTATAAAATGAAATACTACACTTAATCTCCAAAATTCAATAGATAAAAGTCCTTAAATTTCTTCAAAAAAATCCAAACTGAGATGGAAACCCAAAATTCAGAATGATTTGATCACATAGTCTTCTAGGAGAGATTATAACATTTATCTCCAAATATCATCGACTACTCTTAAATTCACATACTTATAAGTAATTAAACTTAAGACATATTATCTTTGATAGGTTAATCATTTCCATAAATAACCCAAATGACTATAAATATACAGTAAAAACATAGATTCTTCCAAAATAAAAATCCATCATAACTCCTCAAATGAAATCCCATAGTTTTCAAATTTCTGTAGGCATATAGTTCTCTCAAAAGAGTGAACGTCTTCTAAAATAACATTTATCACTTAATCACCAAATTATTTTCCTATACTAAGAGTATACATTTGATAAAATATAATATCAAAAAATCAACATATTATTTTTCAATAAAATCATTTAACTAACAATAATAATTCATAGTAACCAGGGACATCATATAGGCCAGTGCTAGGCGATGCGACCTTATCACCCTTTGGTTGTGGGTTTGATTCCCATTGCCTTTCCGGACGTGACAGGTCATCTCATATCCTGAAGGTTATACATTCTCTACACCTATATCATTCTTATATCATTCCTACAAATAATATAATTTCCTAAAAAATAAACATAAACAATTTTATCCGTAAAGTTTATCTAATACCTTTCATTTTGACTCCAAAAATTTAAAAACCAGTTTTCATCTTAAAAAAATATCAAATGAACCCCTAATATTGTCCATTATGTCCAAAAAATAAAATATAACTCTTTCTTGGATAACATTTTCACGTATCAAAATTTAGGGTTATACATACTATAAAAATTCATCCACAGTAATACCATCATCAAAAGATCCATTATACTTTTATTCATTTCATCATCCTAAAATCTACCATAAATATTGAATCCCTTATATGTAGACTTATTAGTAATTCAAAGTTATTTATAATCCATTAACCATTATTTTCTAACATATTTCGTGGTACATATTTCCTACAAACAAAATAAAGAATCATATCCTAAGATTTAATAATTTCAATACATCAGCAAAGAAATAATCCATACATTTCATTGGTCATTGCCAGTTTATTCATCCACAATTGAAATAAAATAATGTATTAATAAACCAATATTTCTAAGGTCATGATGATCCCCTTATTGAACCTTCTTTGTTGGACATATATTTGTATAATGACCATGCACACAACATTTAAAATATTCAATTTCTCCTTTAGAAAGAACTTCTTTCCCTTTCTTAGAGTAAATTGGATGTTTTTTTTCTATGTAAGGTTCTTACTTTACAACCTTATTTACCAAATATATATCATATTCTCTTCCCTTTGAAACATTTTTCTAGGTGTTTATTTCCATAGCCTTGACAGATAAGTTTTTCAAAATACTTACATTTATGATTATTACTTGAACTTTCATAGGGATTTTCTTCTCATATATATGATGAATTATAAAAATAACCAAGTTTCTAGTGGTCAATCATGACTCTAGATAGATGGTTGAAAATAAAAAAAATAGTTCTCATTATTGCCCCCATTTCATTTTTTTTTCTTATTCAGAAAGCCATCACATTTTTTATCACATCCATTGTTCTTTTAATTCCTGTTACATCCATCAATTTACTAAAACCAAAAAGGTCAGTTTGATTATATGAGTAAAATAATCATATATTATCATATGAGGAGGGTAAATACTAAGATATAATTTTTCATGTTATCTTAAACTCATTCAATTTATCTAAAATAACTACAACTCTCTTGAAAATTCTAACAATTGTGGTAATGCTACTTATGTTTAAATAACACCCTAACCTCTAATGTTATCTAAATCGACCTCTAATACCAAATGTAAGTCCCTTACCTTAAACATTACATAATATTGAATTAAGTTAATAATTTACATTGAGGATCTTTTCAGGTTTAGAGATTTAGATAATTAGGTCATAAATTAGACATAAAAACATAAATATTATAAGTAGGCACTTCTACTCACTATCCATTTTTTTCATTAAAAAACTCTTAAAAACATTTATAGTTCCATATTTTATATAGAATGACTTTTCCTTGATACCATCCTTGATCCTATTTATCTTTATGTCCTGTGAAAAACATTTCAAAAATTTATATGACTATAAAAAACTCAGTAAGGTATACCTAATGAAGAAAAACTATTAGTCATTGAGAACAACATGTAAACAATTTGTACTTTATCATAAAGTAATAATTTTCACCATATATAAGTGGAAAAACACTTCATTGAATATAATCTTATTGCTTACCCTATTTTAACAAAATGAGCACCATAAATCCCATAGAAAACAATGTATAACATAAAAATGTAACATGAGACATAAACATACTTAAATGGAATAACCATATGGCTGACTTATACTCATATCACTAAATGGAATATTCATACATTTGACGTCCATACCCAATGCATTGGAGGTTATAACTTAACAACCCATCTGTGGTTTATCACAGAACTACCCCTAATTTGGTTTATCATGTAACCACCCTTCATTGGTTTATCATGTGACTACCCATCAAATATCCAAGTACCATTACATAACCATAACAGATAAAATATTGAAAATATCAACATTTCAGTAATAACATTTAATTTGAAATGACAATATATCATTTCCAGACATTAAAATAATTTATCTATTTCAAAAAAAACATGTTCAGTACCAAAATTCCCAAAAAGTAAATAAGTGATTTCTTTTCCTTTTAAAAACAATAAGGCTTATAGAGGAAGCTAAATCATGATTATGGTGGCTAATATGTCATTGTTTCTACATATGTTAATAAAATTCCTTTTGTATTTTAGTAAAACGCTTTGTAGAAAAAATATTCCCATTGAATAAAATTAAAAGTGAAATGGTTTTATTATACACGATAAAAAAGAATGAGGTGTATACTATCAAAATATGCCTCAATAAAAGTAGATTGAGACGAAGTCCCTTACCTCGTGTCTGAATTGACTGGTTCATTCATTAATTTAATAAATAATAAAATTATGTTAATTTTTAATTTCTTAAGAACCTTTTTCATTTTTATTATACGTTTTATATCACTTATTACAATGTTAAAAAAATTACATACTTATTTTAGTTAATATTGCTCATTTTGTCGATATTGGGTACTTGATTTGAAAATGATCTTGTTATAATTACAATTTTTCCATGTGATCAAAAGTATACTATCTCCATAATATTATTCATATATATATCATATATATCCTGTATATATATATTTATAATATTCCATAACATTTGGATATAAGAAAAGAAATGCACTGATCGTTGGGATGGTAAGTCTTACATACGCATGAACGCTACTTTCATTTCTATTTCATATTTAACGGAATGAAAACTTAATGATACATAGGTATATTATAATTCCATTATAATATAATATTTTTTATATGTTACATAATTTGATTAACTCCTTCCTGTATATGTTTCATGTATGGAATAAATGAGTCATATCACTTTGAGGGGGGGTCTGAACTTCCTGAAATGAAATTATCATATTTACTCATTATATGGACCATAAAGGTATACAATAAAACAAAAATACATAGGTATATAGGAAATATAAATATAATATATATTACATGTAAATAATGTTCCAACATAATTTCCACCATGAGGGGTGGTGGGGGGAAATTGAACAATCATCGTTTTGTGAGGCAGTAGTTCGTCGTCCATAGAAACAGTATGTTCTAAATCCATTAGATGAAGGTTTTGTGTAAGTGTGGTTATAATATATCTCATAACAAAATAATAGTGTATTTAATATATTTTTTTATAAAAAAATGGTATAAAGAGAGTTTAGGGGGTTGGAGAAGGAAAATAAATTAATGAAGCCTAAGAGAATACAGTATCTCGAATCGGGTAACTCCTTTCGATTAAAGATAAAATGATTTCTCGAATTTTTTTCTGCAAAAGGTAAGACTTATAAGAGTAATATATGAATTTTTTTAACTTATTTTAGTAGTGGTTTGGAGGTCCACGGGACTTGAGGGGTGTGAGTAAGGGTTTAGAGGTGGTGGCATTTTATAAGAGGGAGGAGGGGTATTTCATGAATGTCTTGAATAATTTTTTTTACAAAAGAATTCATATTTTTAAAAGGTCATAAACTCATTTAATAAGAATATAAGATGATTATTTTTCAAAATCCTCTCAACCAATAGGTTTTATACATTTTTTGGTTTCAAATTTAACCTTATCATTTAGCATTAACCATTAGTTAACTAATTTAACTCCTACCATGTCTTATTGTGTAATCATACCATATGGTTAATATAGCTATTATTAAATGCCAATAGAACCTCAAGTGGTTCATTAATAACATTTCCAACATTATCTAAGTCATTTGGACAAATTTTATATTTTTATGACTAATATAACATTTAGTAAAATTGTATTTATTTTAAAACTCATTTATGTCAATATTTATACAATTCATATCATGACGAATTTAAACATTAATAAAAAATTGATTCTTTTGAAAAAACATCATTAATTAAAAAATTACAAGTAATAATAATCCATAAAATTCTTGGATGACATATAATGGTCCAAAATTAATTTATTTTAATAATTGTAATCTCATTTATTTAAACCATTCTTTAAAAAGGTTACCACTACATCATCATTGTGTCATAAATATATTTATTTATTTGATGTCTAAAAATTAAAAATAAAATACCATGATGTAGGAAATTTTTAAAAAAAATAAAGACAATATAAATTCTACAATATACCTTATATAACCCCATATAGAATTTTTTTTTTTACTAAATAATACATGTTTAGGTTATATTTTCCATAACTTTAAATTAAATTAAATTAAATGTCATTTTCACACACAATTGGCTCCATGGGGTACTAAAATTGATCTATGGACTCCCATGGTCATAAATATCTCATTAAATTGGGATAGAACATTTTTTAGGGTAGTTTAGTTTTATTATAATATTATTTTTTACCCTAATTTACTAGATTTATCTTTTAACCATGGTAAATAAAATATTTACTAATGTTACTATTCATAATGTCTAAAAATAAAATCTAACTATTTACAAAATTTGAACCTAATTATTCAAAATATGGAATCAATTTTTCCTAATTCAAAACATATAATTAGCATAAATTAATTTAAAATTAATTCTAGTTGTCAAAACAAAAAAACATGTTTTTAATAAGTAAAAACAACCATAAGATTGATATTCATGAATGTCCAACTTCAATGTGAAATTATTTCCAATGACCAAAATTAGATTAAATGATAAAAATATAATCTAATTACACTTGACAACCAATTAATAGTATATTCTAACTATATAAACAAATTAGATTAAAAGGCAGTTTTGAATTAAAATGCAGTAGTTTTCACTATTCATTAAAAAATAAACATTAGTTGAATAATACCAAAATTCCATCCAATGTAAATTTGGATGTTATTATTATAAATAAGGAGTTTATTTTTTCAAATAAAACATATAAAGTTGTCAAAAAATATATTTAAAAATCATTCTCCATCAAAAGGAGGTAAAACTGCAATTTTAGAAAAATACTTCTTTTATCTGAAAAAAATGAATTTTTTCTTATATCACATACATATAACATATAAGATGAATATAAATAATTACTTTTAATATATATAAAATATTTTTAATTAAATAAAAATACATAAAGTGAGATATGAAGACACAATTATTTTATTTTAAATAGGATTTCATAAAAACACGTCCATGATATTCAATTGGTTTCTTATTCTTATTTTTAATAAATTCAGTTTTCAATGAAGTATCATTTAAACATGTGTAAACAATAATTAAAAATATAGTTGATACTATTAATTCCCTCTATTCCAATGGCTAGGCATTAACAACCATTTAAAATAATAATATTATTATTATATTATTTTCCGGTATATCTCAGCATTGTGTGCAATGTAAGATTTCAAAGTAACCTGTTGTTACGTGTTGAGTACACTATCAGACAATGAATCCACTTTAATGTAAAAATAATATATTATTCATAAATATTAATTGAAATGAAACTTTATTATTCTATAAATACCTAGCTCATTATATCCTTCCCCGATTTTTGAAATCTCATCCTCGTAATTTTAACATTGGTCTTGGAAACTTCATTAAAAGTCACACATTGGAAAAAGATTCAATAAAACATCACATTAAAAGATATAAAGAGATGTATAAAGGTCACGCAGGATAGAAAATTCTAGGATTCCATGAAAACATGGATATAGAAGAGAAAACTAACTGTCAAGTTCTGACGAAGAGAGATAGAAAACATGGTCTGGAGAAAGTTAGCCACCAAAAAACCATAAACCTATGATTAGTTTAATGATCATTGATTCCCTAGAATGAAAAGTAAATGGAAAATGGTTTTTGTTTTTAGTTATTTTCATAAATTTGGAGAATTATTTTTTGAGATTGACTAAGAACATAAGGAAATGTACTTACTATTCATATAGAGTTTAATCCTTTAATAATTTTCTACCAAAAACATTTATTTTCTCCAAAAGATTAGTATTAAAGGTTACATGGTCACACTTGAAGTGCTATAATAAACTATTATTTAATAACTTGATAAAAAAATATTAACCATATATTTTCCCAATATTTATACATTAAACAAAACCAAAATGGGTTATACAAGATCAAATAATCCCCAAAAATAATAATCCCTTATAAAATGAAATACAACACATAATCTCCAAAATTAAACCAATAAAAGTCCTTATAATTCTTTAAAATAATCCAAACTATGATTGAAACCCAAAATTCATAATTATTTGATCACATATTTTTTCACTATAGATCATAACATTTATCACCAAATATTATTGACTACTCTTAAAATCACATTCTTTAAAGTAATTAACTTAATCACATATTCTCTATGATAGGTTAATTATTTCCAAACATAACCCAAATCACAATAAATCCACAATAAAAACAAATATTCTTCCAAAATAAAATTCCATAGTTACTCTTCAAATGAAATCCCAAATTATTCTATTTTCCTTGGGCATATAGTTCTCCCAAAATAGAGAATGTCTTCTAAAATAAAATTTATCACTTAATCACCAAATCGTTTTCCTATACTAAGCATATACATTTGATAAAACATAAGATCCTAAATCAACTTATTATTGGTCAGTAAAATCATTTAACTAAATTGAATAAGTCATTCTAACCAGGGACTTCAATTTGGCTAGTTCTAGGCGATGTTCCCTTATTTCCTGTCAGTTGTGGGTTTGATTCCTAGTTCCTTGCGAGACATGAGGGGTTTTCAGCCATCATACAGGTTGTTCTTTTTTAAAACCTATATAATTCATATACCATTCTCAAAAATTATATAATTTACTCAAAAAAACCATAACCTATTTTATTCTCAATGTTTATCTAATACATTTTATTTTGCCTCCCAAAATCTAATAACCATTTATCACCTAATAAACAAAAGATCAAATAAACACAAGCTTATCCATTACGTTCTCAAAATAAAAGATAATTCTTTCTTGGATATCATTTTAACATATAAAAATTCAGGATTACCCATACTAGAAAAATCATTCCAATGTAATCACATCATCAAAAGAGCCTTAATACTTCTAATCATTTCCTCATCCTAAAATCTACCATAACTCTTGAATACCTTATGTTTAAACTTCTTACTAATTCAACATTCTTCCTGATCTATTATCCATTATTGTCCAACTTATTCCATAATACTACTTTCCTGAAAAAATCATGAATCATATCCTAAGATTCAATAATGTCAAAACATCATCAAAGAAATAATCCATACATTTCATTGGTCATTGTAAGTTTCCTCATCCTCAATTAGAATGTAATGAGGTATTAGTAAACATATATTTGTAATTTCCTACTAATCCCATTACTTAACCCTCTTTGTCAGAAATATATTTGTATAATGACCATGAACATGACATTTAGAAAATTCAATTGATCTATCAGAAAGAACTTCTTTCCCTTTCCTGGAGTAAACTGGACACCTCTTTTTTTCATGGAAGGTTCTTTCTTTATGACCTTATTTATCATATCTATATCATCTTCCCGTCCATTTGAAGAGTTTTCCTTTGTGTTTATTTCCACATCCTGGAGATATATGTTTTTTAATATACATTCCTTTATGATTTTTACCAGAACTTCTGTAGGGATTTTTTTCTCGTATATACGATGCCTTATAAAAATCACTATGTTTTAGGTGATCCATCATGAATCCAAATAGTTGGTTGAGAATAACTACAATATTTCTCATTGAATATCCTAATTTATTCTGTTGCTTATCCATAAACCCATCACATTTTTCTTCAGATCCATTGTTTCTTTAGTCCCTGTTATATCCATCAATTTACTAAAACCAAAATGTTTAGTGTGAGTATATGTGTAAAATAATCATATATTATCTTATAAGGAGGGTAAATACTAAGATATACTTATTCATGTCTTCGTAAACTCATTCAATTTATACAAAACAACTATTACTCTTTTTAATATGCTAACCGTTATGGTTATGTCACTTATGCTTAAATAACACACTAACCTCTAATGTTATCTAAACCGACCTCTAATGCAAACTGTAAGGCCCCATATTTAAACATTACATAATATTGAATTATGTTAATAATACACATTAGGATATTTTCATGTTTAGTGATATGGATAATTATGTCATAACATATACATAAAAAGAAGAATATTATAAGTAGACAATTCTACTCACTATCCATTTTTTCATTAAAAAACTCATAAAAAAGAAATATTTATAGTTACTTGTTTTAGAAAACATGACTTTTCCATAATATGATCCTTAACCTTATTCATCTTTATGTCAAGTGAAAAACATTTCAAAACATGGTATGAGTTTAAAAATCTCAGTAAGGGATACATAAAGAAGGATATCTCTTAGTTTTTCAAAACAATATGTAAAAAATGAATACTTTATCATAAAGTAATACTTTTCACCCTAAAGAAGTGTCTAAAACACTTTACTGAATATAAGATTACTGATTACCCCTTTATAACAAAAAAATTACAAAAAATTCCCATAGAAAACTATGTATAAAATATAAAGGTAACTTGGGGCATAAACATACTTAAATGGAATAATCATATGGTGACTAACACACATATCACTAAATGGAATTGTCATACAGCCTACTTCCTTACCAATGCATTGGATGTTATAATGTAACCAACCATCCTTGGTTTATCATAGAACCACATATCATTTGGTTTATCATGTGATCACACATAATTGGTTTATCATGTAACTACCCTCCAAATGTACAAGTACCATTACATAATGATAACACATAAAATATTACACATATCAACATTTCAGTAATAAAATTTAATTTGAAATAGAAAGATATCATTTAAATATATTTAAATACTCAATCCCTTTCAAAAACAATATTCGATACTAAAATACCCAAAAAGGGAATAAGTGATTTCTTTTCCTTTTAAAAACATTAAGGCTTATAGGGGAAGCCAAATAACAATTTTGGGGTATGAGAGGTCATTGTCATCACATACGTCAAAAACATTACTTTTGTGATTTAGTAAAACACTTTGTAGAAAAAATATTACCATTGAATGAAAGTAAAAGTGAAAGTGGTTTATAATACACCATATAAAATAATGAGGTGTATACTACCGAAATATGCCTCAATGAAAGAATATTGAGACGAAGTACCTTACCTCGTGTCTGAATTGATTATTTTGTTCACTAAATAAAACAATTATGTTAATTTATACTTTATTCAGAACCTTTTTCATATTTATAATTAATTTTATATAACATGTTACCATGTTATAAAAATTACATAATTTTTTTAGTTCGTATCGGTCGTTTTGTCGATATTGGGTTCTTGAGTCGAAAATGATGTTGTTATTACTACAATTTGTCCATGTGTTTAAAAATCCATTATCTCCATAATATTATTCATATATATATATATATCATATATATCATGTATATATATATTTTTAATACTCTATAACATATGGGGAAAAGAAATGAAATGCACTGTTCATTGAGATGGTAAGCCTTACGTACGCACGAACACTACATTCATTTCTACTTCATATTTAATGGAATGAAAACTTAATGATACATAGGTATATTATAGTTCTATTATAATATAATATTTTATATATGTTACATAATTTTATTAACTCTGTCCTTTATATGTTCCATGTATGGTATGAATGATTCATATCACATTGAGGGGGCAATAGCCCGCACTTTCTGAAATGAAATTATCGTATTTACCCATTATGGAAACCATAATGGTATGAAATAAAAGAAAAATAAATTGTAATTTAGGAAATATAAATATAATATATTTCACATATAAATAATTTTCCAGCATAATGGCCACCATGAAAGGTGGTGGGGGAAAATTGAATGTCATTTTCACACATATATGGCTCCAAGGGGTCCTAAAATGGACCCAAGGATACCCATGGCCAGAAATATCTCATCCAATAGGGTTAGAACATGTGTTAGGATAGTCTAATATTGTTATAATATTATTTTTTACCCTTATTAATATATTTATCCCCTAACCATAGTAAATAAAATATTTACTGAAATTACTATCCATAATGTCTAAAAATAAAAGGTATATACTTACAAAATTTAAGTCTACTAATTCCAAATATAGAATCCATTTTTAAAAATTCAAAACATAGAATTGGAAGAAATTAATTTTAAATTAATTTCTACTGTCAAAACCAAAAAGCATGTTTTTAAGAAGTAAAACACTACCGAATGATTGATATGCATTTATGTCCAATTTCAAAGTAAAATTACTTTCAATGACGAAAATTGGATTAAATGATAATAATATAATCTATTAACAATTTTAAAACAATTAATTGTACAATATAACTATATAAATATATTATATTAAATGGTAGTTTTGAATTAAAATGCATTATTTTTCACAATTCATTAAAAAAATGAACATTAACAGAAACATACTAAAATTTCAGCCAAAGTAAATTTTGTTGTTCTGCTTATAAAGAAGAAGTTTATTTTTTCAAATAAAATATATAAAGGTGTCAAAAATAGATTTTAAATGGTTTCCCCATCAAAAGGAGGTAAAACCTCATTTTTTGAAAAATAATTCTCTTATCCAAAAAAAATGAATTTATTATTATATCATATCCAGAAATAATATACCATGAATTTAAAAAATTATATATAGTATATATCATATAGTTATCATTAAATAAAAATAAGTAAAGGGTTATATAAAGACAAAATTATTTTATTTTAAATAGGTTTTCATAAAAACACATTCATTATATTCAATTGGTTTTTTACACTAGTAGAAAAATCATTTTTAACGTCGTCAATTTGACGTCGGTTTCTTATAAACCGACGTAAAATATTTTTACGGATAAGTTTTGGCGTCGGTTTTTAAAAAAAACGACGCGAGAAAATAATGAAAAAAATGATTTGGCATCGGTTTTTTTAAAAACCGACGCCAAAAAATAAAAAAAAATTAGTTTTGGCGTCGGTTTTTAAAAAAACCGACGCGAAAAAATAATGAAAAAAATGATTTGGCGTCGGTTTTTTTAAAAACCGGCGTGAAAAAATAAAAAAAAAAGTTATGACGTCGGTTTTTATAAAAACCGACGCCAAAAATGTAAAAAAAATTACAATACAATAGATAATTCCCTAATATTTGATTTGACTGGTCATGGAGAAAAAACGGAGTTACGGATTAAAAGTTATGGATGTTGGAAGTTGATCTTCTCTAAAAGAAGTGTTAATTAAGTCCAACTTTCAAAGGCCATAACTTTTAATCCGTAACTCCGTTCTAGCTCCACGACCAGTCAAATCGAAGCTTATGAAATTTTCTAACACATGGTAAATTTTTTTTTTAAGTTTCGACGTCGGTTTTCATAAAAACCGACGCCAAAAAAACTTTTTAGTTTTTCGCGTCGGTTTTTAGAAAAACCGACGCCAAAAATATTTTTTTTTTACTTTTCACGTCGGTTTTCATAAAAATCGACGCCAAAAATGTAAAAAAAATTTACAATCCTATAGATAATTCCCTAAGATTTGATTTGACTGGTCATGGAGCAAAAACGGAGTTACGGATTAAAAGTTATGGATGTTGGAAGTTGATCTTCTCTAAAAGAAGTGTTAATTAAGTCCAACTTTCAAAGGCCATAACTTTTAATCCGTAACTCCGTTCTAGCTCCACGACCAGTCAAATCGAAGCTTAAGAAATTTTATAACACATGGTAAATTTTTTTTTATGTTTTGACGTCGGTTTTCATAAAAACCGACGCCAAAAAAAAACTTTTTAGTTTTTCGCGTCGGTTTTTAGAAAAACCGACGCCAAAAATATTTTTTTTTACTTTTCACGTCGGTTTTCATAAAAACCGACGCCAAAACTGTTTTTTTGTTTTTAGCGTCGGTTTTTTTAAAAACCAACACGAAAAACAATTTATTTTTACTTTTCGCGTCGGTTTTTTAAAAAAACCGACGCGAAACGTATTTTTTTTTATCTTTTTAGCATCGGTTTATTTAAAAACCGACGCCAAATAGTATTCACTAATACGCGGGATCAAAATTTCAATTTTTTTCAAAACGCGCGTTTAACTTTTTAAAATCCCGCCTATATTTTTATACAACTCAATCGAAAATATTTTCATTTACTATATATAAATCTCTTTGTCCTTCATTTATCATTTTCATCCTCTTCGATTCAATCAAGTTTTCAATGCGGCATCAATCATTAATTTGATTACGGTACGTATTATATTCATTCATTTTCATTATTATTAATGTCCTTCATTTATAAACAACTCGATTAGATTTCAAATAATGATGATTTACTTTTTTATTGTGTTAAAAATATAAAACGTTCGGATGACATTTACCAAGCTTGGTGTAAGTTTAATTATCGATCGTCGTTTTTATTATCACATGAGATCTACGCTAAATATAAGAGATATGATGATAAAAAACATATCATTTCAATGGAAGATCAAAAAATAATCGAAATGTGTTTGAAGTATTATGTATATTTTATATCATTTGGTGTACGTGATTTTAACTTGTGTTTATCTTGTTTTCTTTAAAACATATTGTATCAATCGATACTTTGACAAGTTAAACTTCTGACGGCCATAACTTTTGATCCGTAACTCCGTTTTAGCTCCACGACCAGTCAAATCGAAGATTAGGAAATTCTCTAAAACATAGAACAATAAAAATTGCTTTTTGGCGTCGGTTCTTGTAAAAACCGACGCCAAAAATAAATTATTTCCATTTACGGCGTCGGTTCTTGAAAAAAACCGACGCCGAAACTATTTTTTAAACTTTTTGGCGTCGGTTTTTAGGGAAACCAACGCCAAAAATGACGCTGATGAGTTTATTTGGCGTCAGGTTTTTACAAAACCGACGCAAAAAAGCAATTGAAATTTTTTTTTGGCGTCGGTTTACAAAAACCGACGTAAAAAGTCATATTTTTTACGTCGGCAACTTCAACATCGGTTAAAAACCGACGTGAAAAATAAAAAAAACCGACGTTAAAGACCTTTTTTCTACTAGTGTTATTTCTATTTCTAATAAATTTGGTAATCATTGACTCATCATTTAAACATATTTAAACCTTATTTCAAATTTCAGTTGATATTATTCATTCCCTTCATTTTAATGGAAAGGTGTTAACTAAAATTAAAGATGATAATAATTTTATTGTATTATTTTTCGGTATAACTCAACGTTGTGTGCAATGTAAGATTTCAAAAAACGTGTCATTGCATGTTCAGTATGCTAGAGGGAGAAGCATACCCTTTAATGTAAAAATAATATGTTATTCATAAATACTTATAGAAATGAAAAATTATTATTCTATATATACAAGGGTCATTAAAAGGTTCATAATACATCATTATGAGGATATAATAAAACATCATTATCTTACTCTTCATAATGTGATCCTAAATCATTTTTATTTCCTAATACTATATCAGATAACCTTGAGAATAAATAAAATAATGTGTTTAGAATAAATTTTCAGTAAGGTAGTGACCATTATAAATAAAAATAACATTTGAGTGAAAGGTATAAGATGATATAAAAAAATAGAAGACACAAGAGTAATCAAAATGAATATTATCAAAATGAAAAATCAATAATTAGGTCATGGTAACATATGAAATATTGAAACTAAATAGAACATGACATAATAATGAGTCACGGCTAGCTACCAAGGCAATATCGCTTAGTGGAAAATGTCCTAAAGCATATTCATTTTACACCCAAATCCCATATATGATAAATACTAATAGTAAAAAAATACCTAATGAATTGGATCAATATCTCGAAGAAACCATCAAAAAATGTTCTTGATTTATGTGTTCTATATAATGAATGTATATCATATGGAATATCAATATAATTACCCATGGAATGAAAATGGGTTACACAGTTTGGCTTCAAGAAATTATTAAAGAAAATTTTAAAATGAAGGCATCTAAAAAATAATCATATGGTATGCACTACCTAATAAATGAATATAGAATAAACTATGTATATATTTGACAGAAAAATATACATATTTTGGAATCAAATCATAACATCAAAGGTCCCCATTATTGGTATAAATGTCTTTAAAAGAAAGCATGGATAATTTCATGAGATAATATACTTTTCACTTTAAAAATAATTATTTAAAACTAAAATTTTCATGATTATTAATAAAAGAATTATATTAAAATAAAATGTTAAAAATGTACTCTATGATTTAATTTAATGAGTTTTCATGGTGGTAGGAAGGTTTTATTCATGTTTAACCTAATAAAAAATATTCCTTTCACATATTTCTACGAAAATTCAAAAACAACATCGTTTGTAAAATTAGAGGAAGAGTCATTTTAATTCTTCTAAAAACCAATCATGCGAATAAATGGATTTAAAAAATTAACAGGGTATTTGAAAACATTTTTCAAAACAATTTATTGAAATCATTGATAAGGAAGAAAAACAAATTTTGACTAAAAAGATAAATGAAGTCTATTTCTCATTAAAACTATTTTCTAAATCATTTTATGTAATAATGAGAGGGAAATGTTACTATTACATGATTATGTAGTTATATAAAGTGGATAAGTGATTTAAATGGTTTTATTAAACAATTATCATATAAATTATTACAATGAAAATTAAATCATTGGCAATCCTGAATAAAATGAGATTGAAGCATAAACCCCTACCGATTTGGTTAAATATGAATCGTAACCCTCATTAATGATGTAAATTAGTTTTAACCTAAAATAAATTTAATTTTTATGGATTAATTATATAATATGTAATTTGAAATTATATTCACCATATATAAAAAATAACCTAATAAAATAACATGTTTCTCATATAAGAATTTTTTGAAATGAAACCATTACTTATAGCATGAATCATTATGTAGGTTCTATATCCTCTAAAATAATTAAAATATTTTAATTATATAGTTTTATAATAACATTTTCCAATTTTATTAAAACTTTTATTTTATTTTTTATGATATCACATTTAATTATTTAACAATTTAATTCCAAGCAAGATGTTTTAACAATAAACCACTCATATGTCCAAAATCACATTGGTATGTTGAATAAAGTCAATGAGATCATTATTTAATGATATTAAAAATGGTAATAATTTAATAATTATAATTTTTATACCTAAATTATATTTTACAAAAACATGAAATGTGGATATGAAATATGTTTTACATTATAATCAAGGATATGTACGTCATACATATGTCTGAGTAACATTTCCATTTTTCGACAATCATAGTGGAAAAAAAAAAGTAGATATTATTTTAAAATTATACGAAGATAACTATATTATTATTATCATATTATTTAATTAATTAAACTAAAATATACCATCCATATTATTTGTAAATAAGAAAAAATCACATCGCTTTGTGAGGTAGTAGTCCACTTTAAACATAAATTAATTTAATAATTATTAAATTGATGGTAAGGTAATAAATTATATGATATATTTATGTTAAATAATGGTATATATGTGAAAAATATCATATCTAAAAAAATAACCATTTATACCTTCCACGTAAAGCATAAGTAAAAAAATCACATAGCTTCGTGAGGTGGTTATCTTCTATACATACGAGTGATGTTATTGTCTTCTATATTTAATGGAATGTAAGAAGTTATATGTGATATAATATTTCTATAATTATTATAATATTTAAATATCTTATATAAAAATAAGATACATAATTATATCCTTGTTTGAGATGTAGCACTGGAATGAAATTTATGTTTGTTCGTAAGGTAGTAGTACATCATACACAAAGTCAACTGTTTCATTTTGCATTTGAGAGAGGATGAGATATTTGTAGGTCATTAAATTAAAGAAAAAATATCTCATTATATGGATGATAAATTTGGTTTCATAACAACAAGTTTTAATAATATTTTATTGAGGTGGAATATTAAATAAATATTGTTTATTAAGAATGATATATATTCTTTATACAGCTTCTTATGGTTAGCAAAAAATTCATTCATAGGTTGGATTTCTAATCAAAAAAGGACTATAGGATTTGTGGAGGGAACTAATGATGATAACTAGGTTTTTCTCAAAAAAAGAGTTCTTTGTGTTTTTAATAGAGTGGATAGGTGGTGGCCTTTTATATGTGGGGTACAGGGTACATTTTGAATTATTGGATTGAAAGAATTAAAACCTTCTTTTTCAGAAGACTCAATCCTCCAAAATGGCCCATTTTTAGAATTAGAAGAGATAATTTCGAAATATTACAATAAAATAGATATTATAAATTTTTTTGGGTTAATTTTATCCCTTATGTTTTTAGTTTACACCTAATAAACATGATTGTACCATAATCTCGAGAAATAATATTTACTATTTTCACTATTTTTTATGGATAAAATTTATATTTACATAATTAAATAATATAAATTATTATAATTAAAAATATTAAATATAATTTTACAAATTAATCTCTCAAATTATTCAAAACTTATCTAAATTAAACACTTATATTTGTCAAAAAATGGTTTCTCGAGAAATACATTTCTTAAGGAGAGAAGATCTCATATTAACTATATAAAAAATAAACATAATTAATTTAATATAGATTATTATATATACATATATATATTTATTATCTATATATTTTCCATAAACCCATCTTTTCTATGGGATATTTATATTAATAAAATATACAAACATTATTTAATTTAAAACTTTTTCAGAGAAAATAGTTTTAAATCCTAAAACTGAATATATAATAAGATAAATAATAAATATTATTTAAGTATATTAGTTTGATTTTATATTAATAAATAATACTTATCTTAATTTGAAATAAAATTAAAATAATAATATTTTTTGAAATTTCATAATTTATTTAAAATAATTGATAATATTATAAAAATTTGTAATTTTCCCTAATAACCAAAAATTGAAAGTTTCCAAAAAAATAACAAAATTATTCCCTAATTTAATTTCTATATACTGGTTTCTTAAGTTAATATGATTTTATAGAATAAAATTTATTACGGGTGAAAAAAATAAATTATATTTTCAAAAAAATGTAATAAAATAATTTGTAAAGAAAACTAATTACAATTAATATATTTTCTTTGTAAAATTTTGTGAATTTGTTATAAGAATCTTCAAATAATTGTATATTATATAGGACATTTTAATGACCCCAAATCTAGTAACCCTATACCAGTTTATTATTTATTACATTATTATAGATACAAATGTACAAATAACAAATAACCTGCCAGTTTAACAGTTTTAGAGAACTAGATACATAAATGAAATCCATTTTGAATTATAAATAACAAGTGAAACATAATATATTAAAATGAAAATGAACTACATCCTTGAAAACTCATTCAATGTATTTTTTATTATAGCATAAGGAAATGAAAAAAACAATGGTGAGCTCATTTAGTTAGTAAGGTTAATGTATTGTGGTATCTACCATGAATCAATAAGACTGATTAACTTGTAAAGATAAATAACTTAAAACAAATTCCATTTAAATAACTTTTTTGTGAGTATAATTTAATTCTCAATCATCATGGAAAGGTATGTAACTCTAAACATGTGTCATTTAATCTATTACTAAAAATGAAATTCATTTATAGATAGTTTTATAGTGAAACTCTCATGGATAATTGTAATAATATTAATCAAAATGAAGAGAATTATTAATTATTAGAAATGATGATCTCAGGAATTAGGATACCTCTACTATCAAGATAATTCCAATAGATTGTTTAAAACTACACAATAAATACCAATTTTATTTGGCAAATCAGTAGGCCACATTTGATATGTCGATGAATTGTGGTGTTATTTATAATTATGACCCAACATTATCTATATTTATTATTAATTCCTCATATATCTAATAGTTTATTTAATTCATTAATAAATATTCCATAGCATCAGGTATCCGTATTGGGTAATGGAAACAAATTTATCAATATTTCCCCAGTTAATCAAATAATAATCAATGTAATCAAAATATGTCAAAATGGGATAAAATTTAGAAAATAATAATATCCATAATTAAATAATATGGATATTTTGGAGAAATTTAATTTAAAATGAAAAATGATCATAATAAATAGTTTGTTTCAATAAAATACTAATAATCAAAAAATAATATGACATTGTACAATGAAATTTACATGCGGTAATTTTCAACTAATATCCCCATTGATGAAATCATTCAAATTGAAACATAATATAACATGAATAATTATGTATTCATGATATTTCATGTTTAATAGGTAGTATATACATCATATAAAATAAATTTCCTACATATCATTATAATAGATTCAATAAAGTGAAATTGAGGTTGAGTATCATAACGATAGTACGACTCGTCACAAACTTTATTTGTATTCAAGAATAATAAAATTATATAAATTTATTAAATTCATAATAACTTTTTCAAGTTTATTGTACCATTTAATTCAGTTACTCATTTTATATATGAAATTATATAATAAATTATGTTTATGTTGGGTGGTTTGATGATATTTAACTGATGTATCAAAAATGACTTTATTGGGATAACTATTGGTCCAAGATGTCATTATTTAAATATCCCCATAAAAATAATCATGATATAATTATAATATTTTTAGATAAATATTACATATATTACCCATCAAGATTGAACCTTTTGAAAAATATTGTGTATTTTATGATCATGGAGATTGTAGGTTGTACATTTACATAAGAAATTATTCAATTTATAAATGATCATTATGGAAAATAGCTAAGTAATATTTCATCATTGTAGAATGATAATATTATAATATATACCACATTTATTCTTCATATATATATATTATCTATGTGGTGTGATTATGAAATGAGTGTCGCATCACATCGTGAAGGTGGTAGTCCACATGGACACGAATGTCGTTACCATCTTTCAAAGAGGAAAAAGGTAAAAAAATGATCTATTATCTTTTCATAATGATAAATATTCCATGAATATAATAATTTTTATTGTTCATCACTTATATTAATAAACTTTATCCATTTTACATACCATGTAATGCATTAGTGAAAGACAAATCACATCGCTTTGTGGGGTAGTAGTTCATCGTACACATAAGTGACATTATCCTACCTGATATAGAATAGAAAGTATAAAATGATATATATTATATAATTAGTACATAGGAATAATTATTTTATAGATATCGTACATGTTATTTAGATTTTTCATCCTTCCCATACTTTAGTGGTGGAAATGAAAAAACAAATGGCATTGGTTCGAGGGGCGGTACTTCGTTGTACACACAGATGATGATTTAATACCCAATTTGTTGGAAGTGGGGATGGTTATAAGTAATTAAGCTTACATAATAGGATATAAATATATATATGACACTGATTTTAATATATCACCATGATTTAATAAGAATTTAAGTATGTGGATGCATAATTTAAATTAAAACTATTGTTTGATAATGTTACAACTTCATCAGGTAACCACAATAAGTTTTCACCAAAATCATTCCAAGGTTGGATTTATTCCAAATATAAGGCCTCTAAAAAGATATTATAGAACTTATGATGTGATTTGGGTATATAATGGATAATAAAAAAAGTTTTTAAGGTTTTAAGAAAATAGGATAGGGGTGTTCTTTTTATGTGAAGTGAGTGGAAATTTTGTTATTTTTTATAAGAAAATGGGGTACCAACATTTTTCATCTTAAAAAATTATCCAAAATAATGTATTATAGATAAATAGAAATAAATATTTATAAATATTTTGATAAAAAAATTAGAAAAATATTTAAGTAATTTTAACCCTTCTCTTTCTAGTTTAACCCCTTGGTAATCACATTTTTAACTAAATAGTGGAAAATGATATTTACTATTCATAATATTTTTTATGGTAAAATAATGTTACCATATTATATAATATGAATTATTTTTATTCCAGAGTTATAATTATGTTTTCAAAATTATATAAACATATGTATAGAAATTTTAACTTAAATGTAATCCTGAATTTGGGATGTGAAAGAGTTTTTCCAAAACCAAAATGTACAAATGTTTACAGTGTTTATATATTGTAAATAATATTAAAATTATTCCAATTAACTAAATTTTATTATAAAGATGTATAATTTAACTAATATTAGTTTTAATCCAATTAAAAATATAATTTAACTTTCAAAAAAAATTAATTAAAATGAACATTTCAATTAAAATTTCGTATCTTTTACTATTCATAAAAAAATGAAACATTTCCTAAAAATAAAACAAAATCATTCTGTGATAATTATAAAATTATTATTTAAAAAATGAAGAAAAAAATTTCAAATATTTTTCCTAAATTTGTAAAATTTTTACTTTAAATTCAGTTCATAATGATAAAATAGACTACGATTTAGAAAATTAATATAGTTTCTCAGAAAATATTTTTATCTCTTTTATATGATTATTATTTTATTTATAATAATAAGATATTAATAATTTTTATAACATATTTAGTTAATTTATAATATAAAATATAATGGTTGGGTTATAATGGTCATTTTTATAAAACATTTTTGTGGAGTATTTTTTAAAAATACTGATGATGTGTTCATCACAATCTATCGATGTCATTTATTTAAGAGGAAATAAGTCATAAAATATTTGGTTTTTACGTTAATCCCTCCAAAAAATTCTTATAAATTATATATATTCCCACTTAAATATATAATGTTATTTATTCTTAATAATATCCACATTTCCACAATGATTCCTCTATTTTGTGATTTCGCCAATGTTTCTTTTCAAATCAAATTGTCTGATTCCTCAACGCTTGGAATCTAGTCTCCATAATCTGAATGATTTATTCATAGTAATACAGAACATGTTACAATTACATTTCATTATATGTGTGAAAATTCATTGTATCTAGAAATTGCTTCCTTAATAATGATATGTCTAGGACATCATGTGCTTTTGATATATTTGTAGGCATTCCAAATCATTATGAAAAAACACTAATTATTTTAAAATTTTCAAAGGTCCAAATATACAAGGGTCTCATATTCACATTCATAACAATCCTTATAATACCATTAAATAAATATACATTCATAAAAATAGTATATCCCTATTTGTATTACAAATCATTCTTCTAGTAATCAGCATAACACTGTTTCCAACTCTATGCCATTATGATGTGATCCGGAATAGAATTAAGCTTTGTTGTTTTCCATGCACACAAGTTTTGGGACAATGAGTTTAATTTCACTAAATTTATTAGAAAAAGTTTTAGTATGAAATATTTTTCACTATAATTATTCATATGATTCTATATGAATACAATAATGGATGCTATTGTTATAGAAAAACTCTTCCAAAGGTAAATACCGATCCCACAATCCTGAAAATTCAAGTGATTGTGACTTAAACATTTCCACCATTACTTTAATAACAATATCAAATCGTCCATCATTTTGGTGATGGTATATAATTCATAAATAATGATTAGTATCAAAATCCTTCGAAATAATATTCTTGAATTCTGATGTAAAAATGGGTTCCTGATCAGACATAATAGAATGAGGTGCCCCATAATATCTTTAAACATCGGTAATATTCAGTATTTTGAGGTTCATAAGAGGATAATTTCCGATTATTTGTAAGGATATGTGTATATTTGGTTTGGAGACCAATGATAACACATATTTAATAATTCAATATATGAATTTTTATATTCCTAATAAAAATTATATATTAATTTTATCCCATTTCTACATAGAAATAGGATGAAATGGAATAAATCCTATAGGATGTTGTCTCATTGCTTCCACTTATTCATAGACCAAACATCTTCATAAAAGATTACGAATTTTCCCAATTCATATTATCCTACAAAATATGATTCCTTAAATACCTATTTATCTTTGTGCTATCAGGAAGTATGTAAAAAAATTCAATGATATTCATTCAATAATTCCATTTTATGCTTCAGTATAGATGGAAAACATAATTTTTTTTCAAATTTTAGAAGACCAATATCCAAAATTATGTCTCTTAATTTCCCATAATTAAATGTTCTAATTTTATTATTAAGGTTCTATCATAACATTGAGAACATTTTAAAATTTATAATATATGTGGCTTTACTATTCTTTGAAAACTATGTTTCGTATCCCCTTTATTAATATTTTCCAGAAACATGTTTAAAATATTCCTGAAGATATGTTCTCTCTCATTCCACATTTGTGTCATAATTCTATGTTATCTCTTACTAAATTAATCTTCTACCTTATTTTTATTCCCTTGGTGGTAATTTGTTATGAAATCATAGTCCTTAAGTAGATCTAGTCTTCAATGTTGTCCCATTTTTTCACTTTTTATGAAAAGATGTATTTTAGGATTTTATATTCCATGTATGTCTTAAATATTTCACCATAGATATAATTTCCCCACACCAACAATGAAAATATTACATCTAGAAACTCAAGATCCTGATTTGGATATTTTAAGCCATGAGTCTTCAATTTCATTGATTCTTGTGAAATAACATTTTAATTTTTTGTTAGGATGCAACCAAGTACCTTTTTTAATTGATCATTATATATCACAAACCCATCATTTCAAGATGTTAGAGTCAAAGTCATAGAATTTACCAATATTTAATTTAGTTCATAAAAATAATATTTACATTCCTTTTCCAAAAAATTAACACCTTTAAGTATAAGACTGGTTAGTAGGATATATAATTAGTGAAATTCTAAATGGATCACTGATATTAACTAGAAAATTTAATAAAATTTCATAATGTAGTTATGTTCTTTGGTATAAGCCATTATATGACTTACTTATTATTTTAAGGAATAACTAATATTTAATCTTGGGAGAAAATATTTCTATGAAAAGGTAATTATGGAAGCCATAACTTAGAATAAATAATTTTCCAATATAACCCTTTCATTTTAAGAGTCCCAAGATTGATTCACAATTTATTCTCATTATCCTAGTAGAAATTAAAATACATCAAAATATCATCATTTAATTCCACAATAAAATCTTCAATATAATCCTTAAATAAACTATACACTATATCCATAAGAGCATATGGTTTATTAGTCAATCCACAATGGGATAACTATAAACTTGTAATTTTTATACCGCATTCAAAAATCTATCTTCAGAATGTCTTCATACTTTAATATAATTTTATTAATCCAAGGATAAAGGTATTTTTTTAAAAAAATATTGGGATCCATGAATTTGATAAAATAACATATCAATATGATGAATATGATACTTTTGGTGTATGTTAATAGCCTTGATTTTCCTATAATTTATGCACATCCTCATTGATTCAAATTCTTTATTAACAAATAGAATAAGGGATCCCCATTTTGAAAGGTATGGGTAAATAAATCCTTCAACCCCAACTCATCTAGTTATTTTTCAACTCCACTAATTCCATAGTGTTAATTATATATGGAGTCACTTATATTGTACTTCCATCACATTTTAAATCAATAGAATACTGAACATCATATTCTAGTGTATATCCATGAAATTCATTATGAAATGCATCTTCTTCATGTACAATACACACATCCTATTCTTTTAGTAAATTTTTTCATCATATTTTGAATTCCATTCCATAACAAATATTGTATCAAATTCAACCACTATTATGGTAATAAGTAAAAAATTAATACATGTTTGTATTTCTTAATTGGTATTTCTGACACATCCTGGTTATAGTGAGATTTCCCATAGGAGTTTGGACTAATAAGTCTCTTCTAAAATTAAAAGAGAATTGTGTGATTTTTTGGAAAACTAGGTAGATATAAAATAGTACAATGATTGATAATCTAATAAAATAATAGAATAATTTGAAGTTAGTATTGATGTAAAAACCACCACATCATTGGGTATATCCACCTTAGATCTATTGATCACATAATCTTGGCATTATCCCTTTGTCCTATTTAGTGATGGATTCCCTTGAATCTTGAGGAATTTTATTCCAAAGTCACCTATCTCCCTAGAGTTGAAACCCTAAATCAAATTTCCTTTTATACCATTTTATTTATTTATCCAACTACACCTTATCTCATCACTTATAAAAAACACTCAACCCTTTAATCATTTCCATCGGTGATTATTTCAAAAGTTTTCACAGGATCTAAATAGTTATGTTATCTTCTTATTCATTCATTCATTCTATTTTTCATGTTTTCTGAAACTGATATTTGTCACTTTATTTCCATTTAATATGAACTATCAAGTTAATTAATTTTTTAATGGAATATAAATCTATGATTTATATGATGAAAAAGGTTGATAGATAGTCACCCTTTGGAAACATAGATTGAGCACTTCATGAAAGTAGTCTACCTTGCACTCCATGTTGCAAATATAATAAGTATCATGGCTAGACAACAATATAAAGGTATCATACTACCTTGAAACACTTTCTTATTCCATTTTATTTAAGATAGGGAACTATTATTTGATTTCAAAAAAATCTCAAGAGGGAAATATTTTTGAAATGATATCTCCATGAAGGCTTTCCATTCTTTGAGTTCTATTTCAAATACCACCTAAGTATTCTGGATCAACGACCACCACTGATCTACATTTTAACTAAGATAATATACTACAACTATAATATCTTCATTTTCCCCACATCCCATGGAAACAAATCTGGTCTGTACTAACTTAACCCATTTCTCAATAGCCATTGGATTAACAATCCCACGAAATTTTTTCCACATCTATCACATAAAATGTTCTAAAATAGGTAAATCTTGATGTGTAATATGTTTCTCCATCCACAAATGGTTATCTATTATTTTCAAATTATGATTCCCTAATATAATAATAATATACTCAATTTAAAGATTATCTTTATTATATATCTTAGAAGGGAAATTCTTTATTTTCTATTATTAGTGGTACTATTCATCCTTCCAAAACACATTTATAAAGAATATAATATACTTGATTGTATCATAAAAATATTAATTTTAAATAAAAATTAACAATTGAAATGATTTTTTAACACTTAAATAACTTTATATTTTTGAACTGTCAATCTTAGAATCATAAAGTTGGTTTCCTTAGGGATATTTTTACTTTCAAATAATTATTAATGGTTTGAAAAGAAAATGTGTATAATCCAATGAATATAAATTAAGAGTGTCAAACCAAGATAATATTATGGAATATTTTCCTAAACTGATTAATTATTGGATCAATCCAAATGTACCCTTTTCATAGTTATCATACCATGGTAACTCTATCCCAGGACCACATCCACTATTCAAATCATGATAGGGTTGCATTGCAAAGAATAACCAAATAGTCTCTTCATTACCAAAACATTATGGCGTTCTTCTATAAATATAATCAATTCCTATGGTAGTTTTATATTCCCGAATCTATGTTTTTTGTTATTTAGTTCAAATGGTTTCTACCAAAAATATATATGTTATTAACTATAATGACCCTGACTCCAGTAACCTGGATATAGTGTCTATATTATTACATTGGAAAAGATACAAGGGTTCATATCAAGAAGTACTATGTACATTAGCATTTTTGGACCACTATATATATACATGATACCCATTATACATTGATAATTTAAATAAATAGAAAATAAAAAAAATGAATTTCATCCTTAAAAACTCATTCCAAGAAATCTCCATAATATCCTTGGGAAGGGAAACAAAATATGAGTGTGACCAAAAATAACACTAATGGTTATGCACATTGAATTTTATCTTGAATCAATAATCATAATATGAATTTTTAAGTGTTATACCTGAACGCACTATCCATTTATATAACATTAAAATCGTGATATTGTAAGTAAATATCAATATGGAAAGTTAAAAAGTAGAAAACACATTCCATTTAATCGATTACAGACAATGAAATGCATTGATATATAATATCATAGTGATAATATGAAGGATAATAATATTATATTTTTACTAAATAAATTAAATTATAAGTTATTTTATTTCATGATTTCATGCATCATGAATCCTCTATCGTCATGATCATTTCTTAAGATAGTTTAAAACCAGTGGGTAAAAACCAATATGATTTTTTTAATTTATTTGTCTCAATATGCCTATTGATGCATTGAGGGGATATCTATAACTGGGTAATATAATTATCTGGATGTCAAAATCAATCCTCTGAAATTTAATAATCAATTTAAATATTGAATCAATATTACTGATCTTCAAATAACCAAATTTAGTAATGGATTCTGATTTATCAATATTTCCCCAGTAAGTCAAACAAAATAAAAATTACACATTGAATGTAAATATGAAATACTGTTTTGGAAATATTCATATCCACCATACAAGAATATGGATATTTATGATAAATTTTATTGTTAATAAAAATCAACTAATGAATGTGATTGTTTGATGAGAAATCTAATAATCATATAATAATGTTGTATTATACAACCACTATTACTAATTGGTAATTTTCAAATCAAATACACTTGGATAAAATAATTAAGATTGAAACATAAAACAACCTTAGTTATTATATAATCATGGTATTACATGTTAATGGGGTCTAATATACTATTTTCAATGAAATTAGATGTACAAAATTATAATATCCCTCAATGAAAATATATTTAGACAAAGGCCCTTACCTTGAGTCTGACCCATCACGTACATGGTTTATCTTCATTAATAAAAATAAATATTTTAAATATTTACTTGATTAATAACCATATTAAATTTTATTAAAACTTTTACATCATGTATTCCAATGTTATATACTTTTACCTAGTAAATTATGTTTACATCGGGGGTTTTAATGATATTTGACTTATCTGTCAAAAATGGAATCAGTGTATTGAATATTGGTTTAAGTAGACATTATGTTAACCTATATAGACTTATAATCATAAAATAATTATCATATTTATCCCTAATGAAATATTTTAAAAAAGTTCATGAAATATGGTTTTAAAAAATTATGTAATTTATGATCAATGACACAGTAGGCCATACATATGCATGAGTACCATTTCAATTTTCCAACGATCATTATGGGAAGAAGGTAAAAAATATTATATCATCGAAAAATAAAAAAAATTCCATAAATACCTTTTTAATTCATCAAATATTCTTATATATATCTTTCTTGGTGTGTAGTGATTAAAATAGAGTCGCATAGCTTCGTGAAGGAGATAGTTTGCAATTACACAAATGACATTATAATCTTCCAGTGAGAGAAATGATAAAAATGATGCATTATCTTCTAAAATGATACATATGTCCTTAAAATTATTGTTATTTTATTTATATCACATATATTATTTGAATTTATCTTCACAACCAACCATGTAAATCATTAATGAATAAATAATCACAACTCTTTATGAGGTTGTAGTCCACCGTACACAAGAGTGTCATTATTATATCCCCAATATAATATAAAGTAAAAATTTTAAATATTATATAATTAATAAAGAGTTAAACGGTTTTATAAAATTATTATATATATAATCAATATACATAATCATACAAAACGGTGAGAGGTGGTAATGAAAAAACAAGTGACTTCGGTTTTCATGGCTGTAGTCTTCTATAAACATGAATGATGATTTTGTAACCCATTTGATGAACGTGTCGATGATTTTAGGTAATTACTTTAAAATATAATAATTTATTTATTTTTATGATATTGATTTTATTATATCATCATTTTTAAATTATAATTTAATATCAGGGAAGAACAAATAAAATAAAACACTCATTAAAAAATGTTACCTCTTCTCTGGGTAACCTCCTATGGTCTGCGCCAAAAACATCCTATGTCAGATTTCAACCCAAAATAAGGATTCCAAGATTATGATATGGAAGTTAGGAAGAAATTTTTTTTGGGACTGGATTAACAAAAGGGGTGAGAATGTGTGAAGAAGAGTGGTACAGGTGGCCTTTTATACATGAGGTGAGAGGCACACATGAAATTTTTGGAAATTTAAAAATGTGGAACCACATTTTTTACATGCCCAAAGTTACAAAAACAAGGTATTATATATTATTTCATATTATAATGTATAAATAATCCCAAAATAAAGATTTTATACAAATTTTAGGTTATTTAATACCATATATTTTTATTTAACCCCCCCCCCCCCCCCCCCCCCGCCCCCGTAAACCCATTTTTACCTTAACCAATATAATTTTTTTTCTTTTATAATTCACTATGATAATAACTTAAGTATACCGTTTTTATAATATAAATGATATTTGATCCAATTATGGAATCCATTTTTTCTAAATTCCATTAAAATATGTCTAAAATTTAAATTTTAATTTATTCCTCCGTTCATGAAGAGAAAAGGGTTTTCAAAGAGAAAATGTACAAAAATATAAAAATATTATATGAAAACTAAATATGAAAATGATCACAATTAATAAAATTGTATTAAAAATATATATAAGAAATAAAATTAATTTAAATACAATTTAAAATGTAATTTCTTTTTATAAATAATGTAATAAAAATGTAGTTTTCAATTAAAATTCATCAGTTTTAATTGTTCATCAAAAAATGAAATATTTCATAAAATTAAAAACATTATGTAAGGAAATTTTGATATTATGATTCAAAAAAACTATTTTAATTTTATATAAAAAATTTTATAAAACTTGTAAAAATTAATTTAAAACTTCTTACACAAATAGTAACTTTACCATCCATAAAAAACAATTTTCTAAAAATTTATTTTTCAATTAATTTATTTTTTTTATATTTGTAATAAATACACATCCATAATTTTCATAATTTATTTATTAAAATTAAAACTCTATAATATAATGTATATTTTATAATGTTAATGTTTAAATAATATTTTAATATGGTATTTCAGTTTAAATCTGGAGTCATGGTCATTACAATTTATAGAAGGTATTTATTTAAAAGTAAATAAGTCATAATGTCTTCACTTGTTACAAAATTTATTAGAATTACATAAATTATGTAATACTACTCATACCAGCTATTTTTATGTCTAGTATACAATGATCATATTTTAATAATCATGGTTAATTTGGGTTTACTATTGTTTTTATTATATGTTATTGATAGTAATTCTTTTCTATTAATGTATTTATGCATTAAATTATTTAGTTTTCAACGACTTATGTTGACTATTGGATCCAAAAAAAATTCATCATCATATAGATAAAAAATTCATTCTTTTTTATTTTAATAAAATCATTATATCTTATACCGCCCATTTGTTACTCCTCCATCGTCAAAATATTTAAATGTTGAGGTTAAATTTTATCAAGCACATTCTGTAGTTCCCCCAATTTCTAGTAAGTAACCTATTTCATTATGATTTTTAAATATATCAATTATATTGTTAAATGTTTCGAGTGTTTAGATAATTTTTGGAATGTTTTGGGTCTTATCTTCAGGTGCACTATTAGTGTCCAGTTTGGGAAAATAATGAATCCCTTGTAGGAACCCGTAAAAAATGAGACATGGGCAAATGGGAATGTGTGTGGCCAGCGTATAGCTTTTTAAAACCATGTACAAGCCTAGGAAAAACCATGAATCCTAAGACAGTGGGATTTTGTAACACCCTGACCCCAGTTACCCGGTGTTGGTGCATTATTACATAATATTGGTATGATCACAAAAGATCATGTCTCAAAAGACCGATTTGTTTAGTAGCCATAGAATCACTAGATACAGTCATAAGTCTCAAATTACATCATAAAATGAAAACTAAAATACCATATTTTCTCTATATACCACACTCATATCCCCTCATACTATCCCTACAGCTCATTCATAAAATACTTATTCACATCTTGGTAAAAATAAAACATAGAAAGGGGTGAGATCAGATTCCCAGTAAGGGTAACAATATTGCGGAAACTTTCATAAATAAGTATAAACATTTAAGGCAATGTATAACTAAAACAAAAGCCTTTTAAACTTGAACTTAAACATAATATGGTAGAAAGAAAATGAAATAATTCCATCTACTTATTCACATGGATATACTACTAGTCGAATAATCACATGCAATATCAATAACCACTTTCATAATGATGGAATGCATAATGTCAGACTATCATAACTGCATAGTCAAGGCCTTGTGCCAAGACTAAAAATAAGATTTTATCAAGGCCTTGTTCCTAGACACTATTTTATCTCATGAGACCTACCGATTCATTGAGGAGCTATAGTGGTCTCCACCCATCACTTATTAAGTCCAGTGCATTACTAATATGAACAGGTTTAAACATAACATAAACATTCGTATTAAAACTAGCATACGAAATGTCAATACTTTATCCATAAACCATGAATGGTATAAAAATAACACATCCATATTCAAACATATCACAAAACCTTCAATACTATATGGAATTTTTGTATCATAATAAATAACTTTAAATAAGCTTAAAATCCATCAAAAGATGTTGACATAGATGAAATCAAAACGATTTGAGAGAAATATCTCTTTTTTTTAAATCATTTAAAAGTATCATAGTTATGAAATAAAACATTTACTTTGAAAATATTATTATAATATTGTAAGGGAAGCTATGACGATTTTATAATGGCAAAAAATAGCCGCAGCCGCTGTATAATTAAAAAAATACATTCTTACCTTAATTTTGTCGAAAAGGTTAAAAAGGACCTTGTTTTGAAGAAGACGGAAAGATTCATTTATAAAAAACTTATAAAAATTCAACAAGGTTATAAATTACTTTAACCCATAGTCTATAAAATAGTAAGAATTATTTGAAATACATTTTTAAGAAACATGGATATGGATGATAAAGAGTTCCCAGTAGATAATTACATATAAACAACCTTGGATAATGAAGAAATTGTGAAATAAATCCTTACCTTGTACTCTTCCTTGGTATAGGGTAGGTTAACCTCATTTATAATTGTGAAATTATTGTTTTTAAATTATACAACAATCATATACATTAATATGATATCATATATGAACTTTTAACATTGCTTTGTTAATAATATCTTTGTATTAACGTTGCTTCGGGTGTTCACAGATTCGTTTTCCTTTATATGATTTGTTATGTAATCCATGTTTGTTATAGATAGGTTGTATCTTATTCATATATAAATTTGATATTAAGTTTTTAAACATTATTTTTAACCATCAATTGTAATTTATTCTTGAATGGATAAGATGGGGAATGAATCTCATCACGTTCGTGGAGATGGTAGTCAATACGTACGCACGAGAGACAATATCATTATTTTAATATTAAAATAATATATAATTGGATGGTATATCATATATAAATAATCATTATCATGTTATATTTATTATTTAAATCAATTACACATCATTATCATACTCATCCAAATAATAATGTTTTGAATAACAATTACACCACGACGTGCAGACGCTAAGTCGTACGTACGCACGTATGACGACATGTAATTCAAAGGATGGATAGAATAATGAATATGGTTGTACAATATTTATAATAAAATCATAGTATATAGAAGATACTGGAGTTATTATTTTAGAATGGAAATAACAAAGAAAGAAGAAGTGGAAGAAGAAAGGAACTTGAAAGAGGGTGGTGAAAACATTACCACTTCTTCAGGTTCTTCTTTTTGATTTGATCAAAAGGGCTCATTATTTTGGATTTATGATCAAAATAAGGCTTCTAGGTTGAATTAAGGTAAGTTTATAGAATATTTGGGTAGGTTTTGGCCGAGCCAAAAGGCTTTGAAGTTCTTAATTAGAGAGATGGGGGAGTTCCCTTTTATAAGAGGGGTGAGGGGCACCTTTGGAAAAGCTAGAAATATTATTTTATAATAAATTCATATTAGGTTTCTAGTGGATCCAAAGTGTATTATTTAAATTTTAAGGTGGGTATAGTTCTAAAACCACTCAACCAATAGGTTTTAAACAGGTTTGAGTCACTATATTAACTTTATCTTTTTTATTTAACTCTTAGTTAAATAGATTGACATTTACCATGTCTCATTGTATTTTTATATTATATAGTTAATAAACTTACTATATACTTCAAAGAGACCCCCAATTGGTCCATTAATTATACACCTATCATTATATAAGTCCTTTGGACGAACCTTATATATTTAGGAATAGAATATCAATTAATAATATAATATGGTCTTTAAAAAATCTATTATGTCAATTTTGACACTATTTAAAAATTCATTTTTGTTAAAGTCTTAAGAACTTTATTAATTGGAAAAAAATTATTTAAGTAATCCTAACATGTCATATTAACAAATAAAATTTTTTTATGTCATCAAAACTTTAAAAAAAATTATTTTAACATTTATAATACAAATTATTTGATTCATTCATAAATAAGGAAAATACCGCATCATTATTGTGCCATAAATAAATTTAATTAAAAAATTTATAAAAATTATAAATAAAATCTCATTATGTAGGAAAGCATTTTATATTTCTAATGAATATTTATAGTTGAAAATATGACATATATAACATTATGTAAAAATTGTTTTTCTAAAAGATATATGCTTCTATCATTTTTGTATTTACTTTAACTTAATTAATATAAAGTGTCATTATCACTTACAAGTTGCTCCATGGGGTCCCAAAATCGACCCAAAGATGCCCATGGTCTGAAATTTATCAACCAATAAGTTTAGGACACATTTTAGGGTAATTTAATATTATTATAAAATTATTTTTGTTACCCTTATTTACCGGATTTAGCACTACTGGAAAATGGACCTATCCCCACGGTTTTCCTCAAAACCGTGGGGATAGGTACCCCCTATACCCACGGTTTTGGAAAACCGTGGGTATAGGTCAATTTTCAAGACCTATACCCACGGTTTTGGAAAACCGTGGGTATAGGGGTACCTATCCCCACGGTTTTGAGGAGAACCGTGGGGATAGGTATAGGATAAAAAACCTATACCCACGGTTTTGAAAAACCGTGGGTATAGGTTTCCCATGTGTGCGCGGGAAAAAAAAAATTTCCGCGGGAAATATTTTTTTTTTGGCGGGAGTCCTATACCTACGGTTCTTCCCTCTATACCCACAGTTTATATAACTATATTTAACTAAATATATATATATATACACATAATTGATAGTAGGGTAGTGGTAGACGCGGTACTTTGCAGCGAGGAGGTCGTGGGATCGAAACCCGCCTGCGGCTTTATTTTAGGATCTATACCCACGGTTTTGAAACCGTGGGTAAAATCCATTGACACTGTGGCAATTGGGAATGTTTTGTTGACACGGTGGCAGAACACCTATACCCACGGTTTTCGAAAACCGTGGGTATAGGCTGGGGACCTATACCGACGGCGTTCCAGCCCACGGTTCCCAAAACCGTGGGTATAGCCTATACCCACGGTTTTGGGGGCTATACCCACGGTTTTGAACCGTGGGTATAGGCCTTTTTTCCAGTAGTGTAGCCTTTAACCATGGTAAATAAAATATTTACCGAAGTAATTATTCAAAATGTCTAAAAATAAAATTTACCTATTTACACAATTTGAAACTCATGATTATAAATATGTAATCCATTTTTCTAAATTCAAAACACAGAAGTGGTAGAAATTTATTTAAAATTAATTCTCATTGTCAAAACAAAAAAGCATGTTTTCAATAAATAATAACTATCAAAAGATTGGCACTTGCTTATGTCCAGTTTAAATGTGAAATTATGTCCAATGACTAAAATTGGATTAAATGGTAAAAATATAATCTAATTATACTTTAAAATCACTCAAATTCATAATTTATCACTATTAATTATTTCGATTAAAAAATTGTTTTTAATTAAAGTTTAGTATTTTTCACTATTCATCAAAATTTGAATGTTATCAGAAAAGTACCAAAAATTCACCCTAAGCTAATTTTGATATTCTGAATCCAAAAATGAAGTCTAGTTTAAATGATAAAATTTATAAAATTTCAAAAAGTGGGTATTACTATTCATAACGGCTTGTTTGATTGGTTTTGGTGTGTTAGAACTCGAAGTAGCGTACAACACACGCTACTATATTATTCAAAGAAAAGCGTATTGTGGATGCTTAGGGTGTTACATTCTCCCCTCTTTCAAATAATTTCATCCTTGAAATTTTTATAATATTATTGCATAAAAAGACTCAGGTGGTTCTTCATTATAAGTTTCTCGAGTTCCTATGTTTCCTCTTCCATCTTATGGTTTCTCCATAGAACTTTTACCAGACGAGTCATCCAGTTTATCAGCACTTGTTCTCTTGTATCAAGAATCCTGATAGGCTCTTCAAAATAAAATAGATCGGTTTCCATTTCTAATTCCTCATAGGTGAGTACATGTGTTGGGTCAGGCATTTATTTTCTCAACAGTGATAAGTGGAACACATCATGAACTTTGGAGAGATTTGGCAGCATTGCCAAATGATACACTACAACCCCAATTCGTTCTAGAATTTTGAATGGTCCTATGTACCTGGGACTGAATTTACCTTTCGTACTGAAATGTATAACTCCCTTCCAGGGAGATACCTTCAAGAAAACTTGATCTCTTACCTAAAATTACAAATCCTTCCTTCGGTTATCAGCATAGATCTTATGCCTTCTTTGAGATGCTTTGATGTGGGTTTGGATTACCTTTACCTTTTCCATTGTTTCCTCAACAAGTTCTGGGACTACAAGTTTTCTTTTACTAACATCATCCCAACAGGTTGGTGTAAGACATCTCTTTCTGTATAACTCTTCATATGGTGCCATCTGAATACTTGAATGGAAGCTATTGTTATAGGAAAATTCCACCAGAGGTAAATATTGATCCCACATACCCTAGAAGTCAAGTGAGAAATATCTAAACATGTCTTCTAAGGTTTTAATAGTCTGTTCTGATTTTCCATCAGTTTGGGGGTGGTAGGCAGTGCTCAAAAAAGTTCAGTATCTTGGGATTTCTGAGGAATTTTCCAGAATCTTGAAGTAAAACGGGGATCACGATCAGAAACAATCAATAGGGGTACTCCATGAAGTCTTACAACTTCATTAATATATATTCTTGCTAGACGTTCAAGTGGTAGATCTTATCTTATAGTAAGAAAATGTGCTAACTTGGTAAGACAATCAATAAGGACCCATATTGCATCATTCCTTCTAGGAGCTTTTGGTAGTCCCATGACAAAGTCCATCATGATATTATCCCATTTCCACTCAGTTATGGGAAGAGGTTGCATGACTCCTTCAGGGTGTTGTCTTTTATCTTTCACTTGTTGAAAAACCATATATCTTGACAAAAAATCAGCAATCCCCCTCTTATGTTGTCCCACAAAAAATGTTCCTTCAAATCTCTATACATTTTTGTGCTCCCAGGGTGTATGCAGAAATTGGAACTATGGGCATCGACCAACAATTTCCCTTTTTAGATCAGGTATATTGGGAATACAAAGTCTCTTCACAATTTTCAAAATTCCTTCTTCATACACAAAGTCACTCAATTGCCCATCATTCACAACTTTAATCTTCTTTTTAAACTCTTCATCATTGGTCTGAGAACTCTTTATCCTTTCTAGTAAAGATGGTTTGGCAACCATTTGAAAAAGTGTTGATGTTTCACCTTCCATGGTGATTCCCATATCCATATTTACTAGATCCATGTATATAGGATCCATTTCAAGTCTCATATTGTTCAAAACTCCATGATCCTTTCTACTCAAAGCATATTCCACCTTATTTTCCTTCCCCAGGTGGTAGTGTATCATGCAATCATAATCCTAGAGTAGTTCAAGCCATCTCTTTTGCCTCATGTTGTGCTCTTTATGTGAGAAAATATACTTCAAACTCTTGTGATCAGTATAAATCTCACATTTTTCACCATAGAGATAATGTATCCATATCTTCAAAGCAAAGATTATAGCAGCTAACTCAAGATCATGAGTAGGATAGTTTTTCTCATGAATTTTCAGTTGTCGTGATGCATAGGCAATAACTCTATCATTCTGCATAAGGACACAACCAAGTCCATTCTTCGATGCATCACTATAAATAATGAACCCATCATTCCATGATGGAAGATTCAATATAGGGGCATTGACTAATATTCTCTTTAGTTCTCCAAAACATTATTCACACTCTTTTTTTCAAACAAATTTAACCCCTTTACGTGTGAGCTTCGTTAATGGGTTAGCCAATCGGGCAAAATTTTGGACGAAACACCGATAATAACCTGCTAAACCAATAAAAATGTGCACCTCAGTTATACTCATCGGTGCTGGACAATATTGGAGTTCCTTTTTCATAGAAGGATCAACTGAAATTCCATCCTTAGAGACAATATGGCCAATAAAATAAATCTCTTGAAGCTAGAATTCACACTTGCTAAACTTCCCATATAATTCATGTCTTCTAAGAGTCTTCAGGTTAATGCGCAAGTGATTTTCATGATATTTGTAGATTTTGGAATATACCAAGATATCATCAATAAATACCACTACAAAATCATCGAGATTCCTTGAAAACTTTTTTCATTAGATCCATGAAAATAGAGGGTGTATTAGTCAGCCCAAAAGGCATTACTGTAAACTCGTAATGCCCGTACCTGGTTCGAAATGTTGTCTTCGGAATGTCTTCCTTATTCACACATGACTGATGGTATCCAGATTGAATGTCAATCTTTTAAAAGTAGTGAGCTCTATGTATTTGGTCAAATAAATCATCAATGCGAGGTAGGGGATACTTGTTCTTTATTGTTATAGCATTGATTTCCCTGTAGTCGATACATAACCTCATAGATCCATCTTTCTTATTAACAAAAAGGACAGGGGATCCCCATGGAGAAGCACTAGGGCAAATAAATCCCTTATTACTCAATTCTTCTAGTTTTTTCTTCAATTCAACTAATTCCACAGTGGACATTCTATTAGAAGTCTTCGAAATTGGCCTTGAATCAAGAATTAAATCAATAGAAAACTCAATTTCTCTTTTAAGAGGATGTCCAGGTAAATCTTCTAGAAACACATCTACATATTATTTCACAATAGGTTCATCCTCTATTGGAACATTACTTTACTCACCCACAGTTATTTCATTCTCTTCCTCCCCGATAATTGAATTTAGTTGAGCTACTAGGGGTGGATCTTGATAAGAATTAGGTGGTGGTGATTCTGATATAAAGATAAGGTGTTCTTTATCATCATCATCAAAAATTGTAACCTCTTTCTACTTATAAAAAATGTATGCATCATGGTCCAAAATCCAATCCATACCGAGGATTATATAAAATTCAATCATGGGTATGACGATGAGATCAGCAGATAAAGAACATTTATATTATCTAATGGGAATAGATTTGCAAAACTTTGTTGCGATGATACTTCCCTTAGGAGTTTTAACTTAAAACTACCTTGTTAAATCAAATTGGAAATATCTAATTTTCTTAGCAAACTGGGAAGATATAAAACAATGCGATGATCCAGAATCAAATAATGCATTTGCGAAACTTGAGGAAACCATTAAATTACCTGCCACCACGACTTTCGGAGCGTCTACCTCAGCAGTAGTGGTAGCATAAGCTTGGACTTGATCCCTTGGACTTTTCTGAGGTAAGTTCCCCTGATTCTTAATACATTCATTTTCATAATGTCCCATCTCCCTGCAATTATAGCATTGAACACCAGTAGCTTCTTTGTTCCCCTTACAATCACGAGCTTGGTGGCCTTTTTCACCACACTTATAACAGACTCCCATTCCCTTCAAGAAAGTACCGGGTTGTTTATTCCCACATTAAATGTAGGATGGATATTCAAATTTTCCTTTCGTCCCCTTATTTCCATTCCCAGAGTGATTAGTAGATCTCTTCTTCTATTGCTTTGCTTTAAATCCATAAGACTTAGAGAATATCTATTTTTTCTTGATAGCACGTGAGACAATATCTTTGTATGACGAGAAGGATTTTGAGACTAATGCTAGATGGAGAAATGGTTTTAAACTATTAAAAAAATGATCAATCTTACTCCTTGGGTTACATATATAAACTGCTTCATATCTCGCTAACCTTGTAAAGTTAGCCTCATACTTTGCAACATTCTCATCCTCCTTTTGTCTCAGACTTAGAAATTTCCTTTCCATATCTTCTCGATGGTCACGAGGAAAGTATTTTTCTAAGAAAATCTCTTTGAAATCCCTTCATTCTTTATTTGATACTTCATCATCCTCCTTTGTGTTTTGAATCAATGAACACCATTGGTCAGCATCTCCAGTGAGGTTGTAAACTGCCATGATAACTTTTTCTCTTTCACTACTCCCCAGGGCATGGAATACTTTCTCTAAGGAATTTATCCATTGCTCAGCTACTAATGGATTTATAATCCCAAAGAATTTTGCTGGTTGTTAACTCCTGAAGTGATCTAACATTGATCCTTCACGCTATGGATCTGTGTGCTCCATACAGGTAAGGTTATTATTCATAACCTAAGTGGGTTGTCTCAATATGGTGATTAGCTGATCAGTACTAGTTGCATCACCAGCTCCACTATAATTATCTTGAGCAGGAGGGAAATCCCTAAATGGAGTGAATTCATTTATATGGTTTCCATTTCTTCCACTATGTTTCATTTCTAAACAATGGAATACACTAGACTAGTTTATGAATCGCAATACATAAATCCAAACTTGTAAAAAACTTAAAATAAATTGAATAGTTTATGGATATAATCCATAATCATAAGAAAATTTTTTCTTTGAGGAAGTATATACTCATAAACCCTTCATAATGGTTTTTAAAGAAAATGATAATTATCCTAAGCATATCCCCCGGGAGTGTCGTATCCAAGAGTGTAGTAAGGCTCGTTGTCGTGCCCCAGTTCCTGTTTGAGTATATCTCAAAGAGGTGTTTTTGGGTTTTACCCCGAGGTACATCTGTGCCAGAGCCACCTCTACCTGCTCGTATCCAAACAGGGATGTATTGCTCGGAAAGATCACAAAATCTCTACAATACCAAAATTATAGGAAGTTATTCTATACTAATCCTCAAACTCTATCTTAGGGATATGTGCTCTAATTAGAGTTTATCTAAATCTAGCTTCCAAGGTTTGTACTAAACTTCCTCTAATACAAAGTATAACGCCTAGACCCCAGTTTCCTAGAGTCGGTGCATTATTACATAATATTGGCATGATCACAAAAGATCAAGTCTCAAAATACCGATTAGTTTAGTAGCCTTTGAATCACTAGATACATTCATAAGTCTTACATTACATCATAAAATGAAAACTAAAACAACATTTTGTCTCCATAGACCACACTCATATCCCCCCATAATATCCCTGTAGGTCATTCATAAAATACTTATTCACATACTGGGAAAAATAAAACATAGAAAGTGGTGAGCTCAGATGCCCAGTAAGGATAAAAATATAGAGGAAACTTTCACAAATAAGCATAATCATTTAAGGAAATGTATAACTAAAATAAAAGACTTTTAAACTTGAACTTCATCATAATATGGCAGAAATAAAATGAAATAATTACATTTACCTATTCACATGGATATTCTACTAGTCGAATAATCACATGAAATATCAATAACCACTTTCATAATGATAGAATGCATAATGTCATACTATCATAACCACATATTCAAGGCCTTGTGCCAAGGATACAAATAAGATTTTGTCAAGGCTTTGTTCCAAGACATTAGTTTGTCTCGTGAGACCTACTGATGCATCAAGGAGCTATAGAGGGCCCCATCCATCCTTATTAAGTCCAATGCATTCCTCATATGAACAGGTTTAAACATAACATAAACATTCGTATTAAAACTAAAATACGAAATGTAAATACTTTATCCATAAACCATGAATAGTATAAAAACAACACATCCACAGTCAAACTTATCACAAAAACATCAATACTATATGGAAGTTTTGTATCATAATAAATCAACTTAATATAATCTTAAAATCCATCAAAGGATGTTGACATAGATGAAATCAAAACTATTTGAGAGAAATATCTCTTTTTTTAATCGTTTAAATCACATAATTATAAAATAAAACATTTACTTTGAAAATATTCTTATAGGATTGTAAGGGAAGCTTCAATGATTTTATAACGGCAGAAAAATAGCCTCACCCACCATATAAGTTAAAAAATACATTCTAACCTTAATTTTGTCGAAAAGGTTAAAAAGGACCTTGTTTGGAAAAGGAAAAAAAGATTCCATTATAAAAATCTTATAAAAAGTCAAAAAGGGTATACATGACTTTAACCCAAATTCTATAAAATATTAAGAATGATTTGAAATACATTTCTAAGAAACCTGGATGTGGATGATAAAGAGATCCTAGTAGATAATTACGTATAAACAACCTCGGATAATGAAGAGATTGTGAAATAAACTATTACCTTGTACTTTTCCTTGGTAGATGGTAGGTTAACCTCATGTATTATGGTAAAATAATTGTTATTAAATTATACAAGAATCATATACATTAATATGATATCGTATATGATCTTTTAACATTTCTTTGTTAATAATATCTTTGTATTATCGTTGTTTTGGGTGTTGACTGATTCGTTTTCCTTTATATGCTTTGTTACGTAAGCCATGTTTGTTATGGATAGGTTGTATCTTATTCATATCCAAAATGATATTAAATCTTTAAACATTATTTTTAACCATCAAATGAAAATTATCCTTGAATGGATACGATGGGGAATGAATCTCATCGAGTTCGTGGAGACGGTAGTCCGTACGTATGCATGAGCGACAATATCATTCTTATGATATTAAAATAATATATAATTGGATGGTATATAATATATACAGAATCATTATTGTGTTATATTTATTATTTACATCAATTAAACTTCATTATCATACTCATCAAAATAATAGTGTTTTGAATAACAATTACACCACGACGTGGAGACGGTAAGCTGTACGTACGCACGTATGGTGAAATGTCATTCAAAGGATGGATTGAATACTGGATATGGTTGTACCATATTTATAATAACATCATAGAATATAGAACATATTAGAGATACTATTTTTTAATGGAAATAACAAAGAAATAAGAAGTGGAAGAAGAAAGTAACTTGAAAGATGGTGGTGAAAACATTACCTCTTCTCCGGGTTATTCCTTTTGATTTAATCAAAAGGGATCATTAGGTTGGATTTCTGATCAAACTAAGGCATCTAGGTTGAAGTGAAGGAAGTTTATAGAATATTTGTGCAGGGTTTGGCCGAGAAAAAATGCTTTGAAGGTGTGAATTAGAGAGAAGGGGGATTTCCCTTTCATAAGAGGGGTGAGGGGAACCTTTGGAAAAGCTAGAAATATTATTTTATAATAAATTCATATTTGGTTTCTAATGGCTTAAAAGTAGATTATTTAAATTTTAAGGTGGGGATAGGTCGAAAAAAACTCAACCAATAGGTTTTAGACAGGTTTGGGTCACTATATTAACTTTATCTTTTTGATTTAACTCTTATTTAAATAGTTTGACATTTTCCATGTCTTTTTGTATTTTTATATTATATAGTTAATAAAATTACTATATACTTTAAAGATACCACAAAGTGGTCCATTAATGATACAAATATCATCATATAAGTCTTTTATCTGAACCTTATATTTTTAGGAATAGAATATCAATTAATAATATAATCTTTTCTTTAAAACCTCTTTTATGTCAATTTTTGACACTATTTAATAATTGATTTTTTATAAAGTCTTAACAACTTTATTAATTCAAACAAAATTCATTTAAGTAATACTAACATGTCATATTAACCATTAAATTTTTTTTATGTCATCAAAACTTTCAAATTATATTTATTTTAACATTTATAATACCAATTATTTGATTCCTTCATTAATAATGAAAATATTGCATCACTGTTGTGTCATAAATAAATTTAATTATTCAATGTCTAAAAATTATAAATTAAATCCCATTATCTAGGAAATATTTTTATATCTCTAATTAATATTTATGGTCTAAAATATAACATATATAACCCTATGTAAAAATTGTTTTTCTAAAAGATATATGCTTATGTCATTTTTGTATTTACTTTAACTTAATTAATATAAAGTGTCATTAGCACTTACAAGTGGCTCCATGGGGTCCCAAAATAGACCCGAAGATGCCCATGGTCGGACATGTATCAACCAATAGGGTTAGGACACGTTTTAGGGTAATTTAATATTATTATAATATTATTTTTTTACCTTTATTTAGCAGATTTCCCCTTTAACCATGGTAAATAAAATATTCACCAAAGTAATTATTCAAAATGTCTAAAAATAAAATTTACCTATTTAAACAATTTAGACCTCCAAATTCTAAATATGGAATCCATTTTTCTAAATTCAAAACACATAAGTACAAGAAATTAATTTAAAATTAATTCTCGTTGTCAAAACAAAAAGCGTGTTTTTAAGAAATAATAACTATCAAAAGATTGGCAGTTGCTTATGTCCAGTTTAAATGTCAAATTATGTCCAATGACCAATACTAGAATAAATGGTAAAAATATAATCTAATTATACTTTTGAATTAATCAAATTCAAATTTTATCAATATTAATTATTTCGATTAAAAAAGTTGTTTTTAAATAAAGTTTAGTATTTTTCACTATTCCTCAAAATATACAGGTTATCATAAAAGTACCAAAAATTTACCCTAAGCTAATTTCGATATTACAATTCAAAAAATGAAGTCCATTTTGAAAGATAAAATTTATAAAATTTCAAAAGGTGGGTATTACTATTCATAACGTCTAGTTTGATTGGTTGTGGTGTGTTAGAACTTGAAGTTGCGTACAACACACGCTACTGTATTATTCAAAGAAAAGCATACCATGAAAGATTTGGGTGTTACAGATTTGGCAGGATTAGATCATGGTTTGGAAACTGTGGGATACAACATTGTGAATCTCATCCATGAGATAGTGGACTGTGCATGGTTAGTGTTTTGTTTGACTAATCTCATGACTAACCATGCACGAGATATATGTGATATCCTAAAATTTTGGATCTCATGGGTTTTTTCCTCTATCTCACATTTTTATCTATGTGAACCTCACTAAATTTCCTCTATTCCCAAAGTTCAAGGAAGCTTATACCATTGATTTAGAGGTTATATGAAGGTGTCCCATAAGTGATCTTTCTTGACCAATATTGGCATGTTTTCTTAGATCATCTTTTCTATATCTCTCATTTTCATAGATATATGATTGTTGTGGATATATCTGTGATATTTTTTTCAAATAAGTTTATATTTTTCTCATGTAAATGATAGTGGAAGAGATCTATGGTAGATTCATGGAGATTTTAACCAATATCATTGGCATTATTCATTCCATTTATTACTTCTTCCAATCATTAGAGGGATTTGGATTCACTCTCGACACCTATATTTAGAAATTGCATTATTAGATTCAAATTGACTGTATTTATTGAATTTAATGGAGAATATTTTTGTCAAAGTAAAGTTAGATACATTCTGTAGTGACTGTTTATGTATTTTCTAGAGAATTCTGGAATTATTATGCATATATTTTCATAAATGATTTTAAAACGATTATTTTAAAATAGTTTCATGGAATGATTTATGAATAAGGGATTTTAAAAAAAATTATACTTTACTGAAATTGATATGGAATATAAATTATTTCGGCATTGAATTGGTTTTCACATGAGTTTTGAGCATACTTAGTGTGCATGTTCATATTAAATTATGAGGAATATTTGAAATATGACCTTGTGCTTGAGAAAAAAGGTGTAATGGATCAAGGGATTTAATTACCATCTGATGACTTGGTAGACCAGTGAGAAACCACTCATGAGTATGGAATATTCATATTGATTCAGGCACTTGTAGAAGTGTGGGTATGTGGATATGTGGTTTGGAATAAGATATGCCAATGGGATTTTAGGAAATTGCTTGAGAGCATTGTCTGGATACTATACCTGGAACTTGTGATGATTTTAAGAATTTTCTCTACAATAGTACGTATTTATATTTAGATATAAATTTATTTTAGAAATTTTTTTATATAAAATATTTTTTATATATGCTATAACATGTAATATCCTAGTTGTGTGGGTAGGGAAGTTATTCGTGAAAACAAACTGAGTTTTAGTATTCACCTCATCTTTGAAAATTCGGTACTTTTGAATATTTTGTTTGTTATGATATGGTAAAAGGTAAAGTAGCAAACCAATTTAGCACTACTTAATGATACTTGGGTTGTTTGGTGGACATGTAGCATGGAACCAGATGGAGAAGGGTATTTATAGTTGTCTTTGAGTCTTATTTGGTTTTATAGTCTTTCAAAGTGTACTTTGATATTGCAGTATTCTGTTGGGGCTGTTTATTTTAGTTTGGTTTTGATATATGTGAACTTTTGAGTTGTCTTTCTTTGATTCATGCAAGATATATTGTTTATTTGGTTATCACTACTAGAAAAACAGGTATTTGCGACGGGCTATTTGCGACGGGATCCCGTCGCAACTACACTTATTTGGGACGGGCCCGTCGCTAAAGCCTTTTTTTGCGATGGGGATTCTCCCCGTCGCAAATAGTATTCCGTATTTTTGTAAAAACTTTTAAAATAGTTTTTGCGACGGGTCCCGTCACAAATACCGTTTGCGACGGGTCCCGTCGCAAAAACGATTTTTAAAAAAAATAAAAAACTATTAATAATACTAGTATTTGCGACGGGATACGATGACCGTCGCAAATACTATTGATAGTATTTGCGACAGGTCCCGTCGCAAATACTATTTTAAAAATAAAATTAAAACTATTAATAATACTAGTATTTGCGACGGGTATAGTATCCCGTCGCAAATACTATAAAAAAAATAAAAAAATAAATTATTAATAAATTATTTTAATTAATATAATAATAGAATTATAATTTACAAATGAAAATAATAAATTATTTTAATTACTATAATAATAGTAGAATTATAATTCAAAAATAAAAAATAATAGAATATTAATAAATGATTTAATTAATATAATAATATTACAATTATAATTCATAAATAAAAAAATATTAATAAGTTATTTTAATTAATATAAAAATAATAGAATTATTTTACATTCAAATATTAAAATAATTCAAGTATTACAAAAAATATAATTAAATTATAATATTATAAAATTTTAATATATATATATAATTTTAATATATATATATATATATATAATTTAATATTATAAAATATAAATAATATTATTATTCATATTAATATTGTTATTTAAAAATATAATATTATTAATATTTTATAATGAGACAGAAACTACGAATAGAAAAAAAAAATATTTTGATTTCACAAATTTTATAACAGAAATACAAACTCTAATCTGAAGGAGGGGGGAGGGGGGAGGTGGGGGATCTGCAGATGGTGGTGGAGGAAACTTCATCCCTAAAGCATGAGTGAGTCGGCGCATGTACTCCATCTGCTCCTGATGCTGTTGCTGCCATCGACTCGCCTGCTCCTCGTACAGCTGCTGCTGGCGTCGACGCTCCTCCTCATGCTGCTGACGCATCTGCTCCTGCTCCTGTCGGAGACTCTCTATCTGTGCAGTCTGAGATTGCAACTGATCATCATACTGTGTAGAAGAAGATGCACGAGCTCCTCTCGAGCTGGACGCCGACATCGCAGCACTGCCATAATAATCTCCGGGAGTCAGTCGAGAGCCGATACCAACTACCCGGCCCTTCTCAAAGGCATAATGGGTGGCCTGCATCCATGCCGCCTCATCAAACTGACGGGCAGTGGTCTGATCTGATGACTCGGCCTGACTCTCAGGCCGGGCCTGTGCCGCTGCGGCCTCATATGACTCCTATAGTTGCAATTTAAAATTAAAATTGTGAATATATTATATGCAGTTAATTTTTAAACTTGAAAACAAATAATACTGACCACGATGTGATGCTGACGATCACCTCTGAGTTCCCCAGTAGCAGGATCACTATACATCCTCCGATATAAGTCGTACTCTGTAATATCGGGGTGCTCGACAGCCTATAAGAATAAAAAATAAACTGTTAATATTTATAGTTATATAAAATATTTATAAATAATGTACGTACCAGATGCTGTCTATGAGTACTGAAAGAACAACTCCCAGCTCGATGAGTCACCTCCTGTCTCCCCCGATTCTGCCTCCCCACCGATGATCTCCTCTGAAAGGCACCACTCAACCAGTGCGCACATAATCCATCCCATACATGGGATGAAATATACTCTGGTCGGTGTGCTCTACATGACTCCTCAAAATCTGACACTCCTGCTTTCTTCATCGCAGCTTTTCTTAAATTGTGCAAAAACTGACGAAGGCGATCACGCATGGCCACCTCCCATGCCTCGTGGATGGCTTCACGCATGGTATCCTCGATCGGATACCATAAACCCTAAAAATAAATCAAAATATCAAGTTAGAAATGAAATAATTTTCAAAATAAAAATTATTTATTTACGTACGTACCAACCAATGGCCGAACATGGCCTGCTGCACATCAATGGGAATCTGCTCCCATGTGGTCCACGGCTGAGAGAAATAGTTGTGCAAAATAGCGCTGCCATGTCCGACTGCTATATGCAGAAAACTGAAAAAATAATAAACATTTATTCTGTGAATAGATTAATGAAATCTTAGTCAAATCCACAGGTTATCACACAGGTTATCACACCTCCGTGTGCGTGGATCAAACCCAAGACGTGGACGTCGCTCGGGGACGGGGTCAGGAATCATCAATCGTGCAAGACCGCGCCCCCTCCGCGTACTCCCTGGATTGCCTGCAGGCTGAGGGTCATCTGTCAGCAACTCATCCGCATCAAAAGTCAGGTCAGCATCCGCCAACGCATGAAATGTGGCATCGTCCATCTGAAACAGAAAATGTTAATGTTAGCAAATAATTGATAATTACTATTATATATACATATATACATATTATGATTGTATATAAATACCATGGAATGCTATCAGTGTTCATATTCATCATCATCTTCATATATGTCAATGTCATCTTCATATTCCTCCTCAACATCATCGATATCCATTCGAGTTACAGTTGCTTCATCTCTTACCGTTTCAAATTCATATGTGACATCATTAACATCATCGTCATCACCGACTCTTAAATGTGGGGTGTCGTCATCGATACTCATGTCTCTTTGTAAAAAAGATTGATTTTGAGTACTCTCTTGAAAAACTTAAATTCTTTGCACATCAGTGAAAGCACATTCACTTTGACTAAACTGATTGTCTCGAATTTTGATTTTTATTACACTCCACCAATCAGTCAAGTCTCTTGATGTTGCACAGTACTTTTCATAATAAACTTGATATGCCTGTTGAGCCAATAAGAATGGTTCATTTACTGCGAGAACACTTTTACATTTAATATCGATGATTCCATGAGTCGGATGAACACGCACGCCTCTCTCTGTATCCAACCACCGACATTTGAACATGGTTATGTAATGTTGTCCAAGATAACAGAGTTCAATGATTTCATCAAGTATGCCATAAAAGTAAACTTCATTTTCTCGATGATGAGATCCTCTCAAGCTAACTCCACTGTTCATTGTTTTTTTCGATTCCCCATATGCATGTGTGTGGAATCGAAATCCATTCACCACATATGCATTATAAGTTTTAACAAGTTTGGAAGGTGGGTTACTCAATACACACAACCGTTTTTCAATTTTATCAGCATGTCGAGACACCTGAAAATTTGTGAAATAATTATCAATATAGTAAACTATACATTGAATGAGTTGCTAAAAGATAAAGAATTTATGTTACCAGTTTTTGAAACCACTGAGAGAAATTTTTCAGTCGACGTTCTTCGAGAGCAGCTGCTGTAATTTGTGGAATTTGTTTCTTGATATGATTATCATACAACCTATAAAAACCAAAGTTATTTACTGTAACATAAATGATAGAATAAGTGATATAAACACTTACAGTACAACTGATGTCATCTCTTCACAGTTGAGCAGAACATACGTATGAGCTCTATGATGTTCATCATCTGAAAGCCAGCGTTCAGAAACTCCACCAAAACCAAGCTCTGACTGGTTGAAAACAGATAATTGATTGTCGATTTCATCAATATTCCTCTCATTCCGTCCCATTCGGTTGTGTTTTGAAGGATACTCAGATTCAAAATAATAGGAGCAGAAAAAAGATATTTCCTCGTGCAAATAAGCTTCTACAATAGATCCTTCAATAGATGCTTTGCTGCGTACTTTTCTTTTCAATTTTTGCATGCATCTTTCAAATGGGTACATCCATCGAAACTGTACCGGACCTCCACATTTGGCTTCATATGGCAAATGTAACATCAAATGTTCCATTGAGTCGAAGAAAGACGGCGGAAATATTTTTTCCAGTTTACATATAATTACAACATCATCTTTTTCAAGTTTGCCTAGAGCATCATAATCTGTCGTAGCCGCACAAATTTCCCGAAAAAAATGAGACATGTCTGTTATGGAATCCCAAATCACAGAATTCAACAGAACTCTTAATCCAATGGGTAGAAGTCTCTCCATTATAACATGACAATCATGACTTTTTAATCCAGTAATATGACCATTCTTTACACATCTACCCAAATTGGAAGCACAGCCATCTGAAAGTCTCAAATCTGCAATCCACTGACAAAATAATAAACGGTTTTCTTTAGACAGTGTATAAGCTGCTTTTGGTTTCAGTAACCTTTCTGTTCTGACATTCTCAAATAGTTCCAATTCTGGACGCCTGCAAATTTGGGCAAGATCTAAACGTGCATTTACATTGTCTTTGCTCTTTCCTGGCGTATCCAAAATTGTATGAAACAAATTATCAAAATAGTTATTCTCAATATGCATGACATCTAACATGTGTCGGACCAACAAATCGGACCAATATGGCAAATCCCAAAATATGCTATGTTTAATCCAATTGTGTTCTTTCCCAAAACCAGAAATTTTCTGTTGGTTTATTGTGGGACCAAAAGTGATGGGAGGTAATGAAAATACAACCGATTTTAACTCCGAACCTGATAGCATTTTTGGAGGTCCATCCCTTTCAGCTGTTCCTTTTCTGAAATGAGATCTGTTTCTGCGAAAAGGATGATCAGCTGGAAGAAATCTGCGATGACAGTCAAAATAACAAGGTTTCTTTCCATGAATGAGCATAAATGCTTTGTTCTCTCCCATACAGTAAGGACATGATTTCTGACCATGTGTACTCCAGCCAGATAACATCCCATAAGCCGGGAAGTCACTTATTGTCCACATCAATGCTGCTCTCAGTATGAAATTCTGTTTCGTTGCAACATCATATGTACTGACACCAGTACTCCACAATAAATTTAATTCATCAATCAATGGCTTCAAATAAACATCAATATTTTTCTTCGGATGTCCTGGAATTAGTAAAGTCAAAAAGATATATGGCTCCTTCATCAACATCCATGGAGGTAAATTGTACGGAGTTAAAAAAACAGGCCAACATGAATATTGACTACCATAAGATCCAAACGGATAGAAACCATCAGTGGAAAGGCCTAGTCGAACATTTCTAGCTTCTAAAGCAAAGGATGGATGCACTCTATCAAAATGTTTCCATGAATCACCATCGGCTGGATGATTCAAGCTTTTATCGGTTGAAATATTCTCTTTATGCCATGACATCATTGTCACTGTATTCTTAGACATGAATAAACGATGAAGTCTGGATATAAGCGGAAAATATCTCAACTGTTTTACAAGAATCAAACCAGACTTCCCGTGTTGTCCTTCTTTATATCTCAGTTGCCCACATGTGGGACAACTATCCAACGACTCATTTTCCCCAGAATATAAAATGCAGTCATTTGAACTTGCATGAATCTTCTGACAAGTAAGTCCCAAATTTCGAACCAACCTCTTACTTTCATAGTAATTTGCAGGTAAAACATTTCCTTCGGGTAACAGTGTTTTCAGCAAAGAAAATATCTGGTCAAAACAGGTGTTTGACATTCCGTTATCTGATTTGATAGCCATAAATTTTGCAACTGCTTCTAATTTGCTCATCTTGCAGCCAGGATATAATGCATCCTCAGCAGACTTCAACAACTCATAAAATTCAGACGGTCCCAACTCAAGATTTGAAGCTATATCAGCCGGAGTTTCTGTATGTTGAACAGATGAACCTACAACATCATGTACTAAATCTTGAAACTGGGATGGATCCGGAATCAAGTTGGTATCACCTGCTCTGGAACTGCGTTCACCGTGTTGATACCAAAAAACATAATCTGCTTGAAAACCAAAACGCAAGAGATGTTCCCCCACTTTGTCAAACGTGTCAAACGTTCTCAATGCACATTTTCTACAAGGGCATTTTATCTTTCCTTCTGAAACAAATTCTGGGTTTGATGCCGCAAATGATAAAAAAATCTCCAAACCCTCTATATATACTGGATTTAAACCAGAACCATTTGGATTTCTACGTTGATTTATCCATATGCGGTCATCTAATAATGACTGTTGACGACCTCGCTGTTCCATATTTTTCTATAAAATATAAAAGCATTACTGGTTTTGAATAATTTGTTAGAAAAAACACAAGCAAGGATTGAATATATTGAGAATAAAGCAAAACCTGTTACAAATATTGATAATTTTAATATTATATTGATTTTTTATTTTTTTTAATAATACTAATATAATTTTTTTCATAAATATTAATTATATAATAATAACATCATTACATATTAGTATATTTTATTATTAATAATAAAATAATATAATTTTCTATATTATATATAATTCTCCTTTTATCTGTGTGTTTCACATTCTGTCTCCACATGTAATATTGGCATTCACTTTCACCTCTCCATTGGCGAGTAGGTTGATAATTTTGAAAAAGAATGCCAATATTACATGTGGAGACAGAAAAAACACAGAAGAAAAGAGAATTTTATATAATATAGAAAATTATATTATTTTAATATTAATAATAAAATATACAAATAATGTAATAAGGTAATTATTCCTAATTATTGGTAATTATTTCAAATTATTGGTAATTATTCCAAATTATTGGTAATTATTCCAAATTATTGGTAATTATTCCTAATTATTACTAATTATTGGTAATTAATACTAATTATTGGTAATTAATAGTAATTATAGGTAATTATTACTAATTATTGGTAATTATTACTAATTATTGAGAATGTTTCCTAATTTTTCCTAATTTTTCTTAATTTTTTCTAATTTTTCCTAATTTTAGGTATTTATTACTAATTATTACTAATTATTGCAAATTATTGGAAATTATTGGTAATTATTGGTAATTATTGTTAATTATTGCTAATTATTGGTAATTATTGGTAACTATTGGTAATTATTGGTAATTATTGGTAATTATTGGTAATTATTGGTAATTATTGGTAATTATTGGTAATTATTGGTAATTATTGGTAATTATTGGTAATTATTGGTAATTATTACTAATTATTACTAATTATTACTAATTATTACTAATTATTAATAATTATTACTAATTATTCCTAATTATTATTAATTATTCCTAATTATTCCTAATTATTCCTAATTATTCCTAATTATTCCTAATTATTCCTAATTATTCCTAATTATTCCTAATTATTCCTAATTATTCCTAATTATTCCTAATTATTCCTTATTATTCCTAATTATTGGTAATTATTGGTAATTATTGGTAATTATTACAAATTTTTCTTAATTATTGATAATTATTGATAATTATTCCTAATTATTACTAATTATTCTTAATTATTGATAATTGTTCCTAATTATTCTTAATTATTACTAATTATTACTAATTATTACTAATTATTGATAATTATTGATAATTATTCCTAATTATTCCTAATTATTCTTAATTCTTGATAATTCTTGATAATTGTTCCTAATTATTCCTAATTATTACTAATTATTACTAATTATTGATAATTATTGATAATTAATGATAATTATTGATAATTATTCCTAATTATTCCTAATTATTCCTAATTATTCATAATTATTCCTAATTATTCCTAATTATTCCTAATTACTCCTAATTACTCCTAATTACTCCTAATTATTCCTAAGTATTCCTAATTATTCCTAATTATTCCTAATTATTGGTAATTATTGGTAATTATTGGTAATTATTACTAATTATTACTAATTATTTGTAATTATTGGTAATTATTACTAATTATTACTAATTATTGTTAATTATTGGTAATTATTCCAAATTATACATAATTATTACTACTTATTGGTAGTTATTACTACTTATTGGTAATTATTACTAATTATTACTAATTATTGGTAATTATTACTAATTATTACTAATTATTGGTAATTATTACTAATTATTACTAAATATTCTTAATTATTGATAATTATTGATAATTGTTCCTAATTATTAGTAATTAAAAGAATAATTACCAATAATTAGGAATAATTACCAATAATTACAAATAATAACATTATTAGTATATTTTATTATTAATATTAAAATAATATAATTTTCTGATTTATATACAATTCTCCTTTCATCTGTGCGTTTTCTATCTCCACATACAAATAATACATGTGAAGACAGTAAACACACAGATGAAAAGAGAATTGTATATATATATATAATTATATTATTTTAATATTAATAATAAAATATATTAATAATGTAATAATGTTGTTATTCCTAATTATTGGTATTTATTACTAATTATTAATATTTATTCTTAATTATTAAAAATTATTACTAATTATTCCTAATTACCATTAACTATGAACAATACTAATAATTTAAATTTATTAAGTAAGAAAACAATATAAACATAATTAAATTACAACTAATTAAGAATAATTGAAACTAATAAAAAATTAAAAATAAATATTAAATTAAAATGAACATAAATACCTTGAAAATTGATCTGCTCTGATCGTTCTTCAAAACTTTAATATCAGCTCCGAAAAAAAAATTAAACTGAAGAAAAACTCAACTTTAGAAACAAAAGTTTGAGAGCAGGAGGAGATAGAGAATGAGAATGATTTGAAAAAAACGGATGGGGGTATTTATAGGTTAGATTAGTTGCGACGGGCCCATTTGCGACGGGTATCCCGTCGCAAAAACTATTATTTGCGACGGGTACCGTCGCAAATACCTTAGCCCGCATTTATTACGGTCAACATGTAAATAGTTATTTGCGACGGGTCCCGTCGCAAATAACATACTATTAGCGACGGGAAAATATTCCCGTCGCAAATACCTTTTACCGCCGCCGGTTATTTGCGACGGGAATATTTTCCCGTCGCAAATAGTTTTCCCGCGATTTGGCGTGCACCGCGGGAAAACTATTTGCGACGGGGAAAGCAATCCCGTCGCAAAAGCCCATTTATTTGCGACGGGTAACTACCCCCGTCGCAAATAAGTTTTTAACGGGACTATTTGCGACGGGAATAAATCCCGTCGCAAATACCCATTTTTCCCGTAGTGTATAGATTGTGTATTTTTTTTATTCATTAATATAAATACCCCCCCCCCCCATGTATTGAATCCATTCAGTATAGATTACCAACCTTTAGCTCCTATGGGATTTTTCTTAAGTCAAAGTAATGTTTCAGTACCTTCTCCAGACATTTAAAATGGGTGGGATGCTACAAGTGGTATCATTTGTTTGGTCATTTGGAAAAAGTTGTTGGTCTTTGAGTTGGCATTCCTTTTTGTTCTATTACTTATATTGGGACTATATAAAGGATTAGGATTGTTGTGACTTCAAATGTAGAGTATAAAAAGACATATTTGACCTATTTATTCTAAAATTCATGTTTCTATCAAGTTGGGTACATAAGTACTTTGGATACACTTGTAGGATTTGGAATCTCATTTCCATGGGTTTATCCAATGATATGATCATAACATGCATTGGAGGAATGACTTCTAACTAGGACTACACATATCATTTTTACTAATGATATATAATTTGATGCAATTTTTTATTTTTTAAAGAATTTAATGTTATATTCAAATGAAATATCATGAAAAAAAAGCATGATTTAGGTATTTTGAAAATATTTTGTATTTCAAATAATGTAGGGATTTTAATAAAAAAATTGTTTATTTTTTGAAATAATTGTAGTGATTTTGTGATGTGGTTAAATTTGAAATTTTTTATCCTTAATTTTATAAAAACTAATACTTATGCATTCTATTGATTTAATTGAAAATTTAACCGAGTATGCATGGAAACCAACTGGAGGAATTTACATAGAATGTGGTTTCAGCTGATCCATAGGTGATCACGTAGCTAGTTCAAAGTATAGTCCAAGATTTTCAAGATGCGGATAAAGATAATTGGAGGAATTATCCAAGGCATGAGGATCATTACATCAAATTAAAAATGCATAATCCACTCATCTTTAGGGTTAATTTTAAACCAGAGCTAGAATTGGTGTAGCTGAATGGGATGAATTGAATCTTCGATTTGATCGGTACACCAGCCGAGCTAAAAGTAGAGAGGATGATGTATATGTAGGAATATCTTGCACATAAGTGGTGGGATTTAGCTGTGAAAAAAAAATATATCAAGGAATTGGTTGCGATTATTTTAAAGAATTAGTTAACCAATTATATCCTCAAATGATCAAAAATCAAGGAATGATGGAAATAATCCACTTGAATAAGGAAATTCTCTATCATAGAGTGTGAGGATAAATACTTTAATTCAGTGTGCTTTTCACCTAAGGTGGCAGTTAGTGTGTCCTTAAAGGCCTGTATCTTTGAATCAGTGCTAATATAAGAGATTCAATCCAGCATTATTATATTCTATATTGAATACTATATAGAGATAGTGAATAGGGTGATGGTAGATGAAAGAAACATCTCTAAAGCTGTGAGCGGAGGAATTATGTTGATACCCATGGGAAATTGTGTGAACACTAATACTAATGGAAAGTGTAAGATGGAAACCTTTTTCGAAGCTAGGACAATAAATCAAAATCAGATTGGTGGAACATTAAATCTTCCTCTAAGTACCAACACTAAATATTGATATTTCTAATTTGATTCTTTCAACCACATGAAGCGGCATTTCACAACAACACTAAGAGAATTCCACCATTACAACCTTATTTGTCACATTTAGTTATATTTTCATAGTGATCCATGGTTAGGTTCTCATCACACTTTTCAAGTGTCGCAAGTGTCATTTGATTCAATGGAGTGAGTGTAATAGAATCAATATCTTCAACAGAACATGGATATCCATCATGACACATTCAGCCTAGCATGTCACCATGGGTAGCACTAGATTTGTTTTTCGAAAAGTTGGATGAAACTATAAGGATATGTGGGGATTATCATAATCCTAACCGAGTTATGAAAAATAATTATTGTCCACATCGACCAATTAATGATTACTTCGATCAATTGTTGGGTGCTCAGTGGTTCTCTATGATAAAATTTTTCTCTAGATATCACTAGTTGCGAATTCAGATTAAGGATATTCCCAAGACATCTTACAAAAGAATATATAGAAATTGTGAGTATGTGTTAATGCATTTTGGTCTTAAAAATGAACCAGAGGACTTTATGGAATTGATGAATCAGTTAATTCAGTGATATCTAGTTTCTTTTGTGGTGGTGTTTTTTAATCACATATTTTTATATTCAAGGACAACGAATGAGCATGAGAAACAGTGTTGAAAATATTATGTGATATCCATATGTATTCCAAATTATCTAACTCATATTTTTTTATACAACTTCTATGCTTTCCGGACCATGTTATCTTTGAATGTGTCATTTCTATGAATCCAAAAAAGATCATGGTTGAAATCCCTTAGAAGCTTCCAACAAATGTATTCGAGAAACATCATTTTCTAGGATTGTCTCGGAATTATCAGTTATTTATTCATGAGTTCTCATGACTATATTCACTAATAAAAACCACTAAAAAGTGTAAATATCCATTAAAATGGAATGATGAATGCGATAATACTTTTCTAGAACTTACCTTTCTCAATACATCGTCACTGATCATTATTTTTCCAAAATTAGGACAAGGGTATATGGTGAATTTTGATGCTTCAAGATCAGTGTTGGGGTGAGTTCTTATGAAAGTATATCATGTTGTTACTTATACTTCAAGGTTTTTATGAGTTCATGAGAATAAATACCCAACATATGATTTGGTGTTAGATTATTTTGTATATCTTTTGAATAAGTGGTATCATTATCTCTTTAGTGAGAAATTTACTATGTCCAAGAATCATAATAGTGTCATGAAAATTTTATCACAATGGGATTTGAACTAGAGATAAAGAAGATGGATGGAGTATCTTTAAAATTTTTACATCAACATGATCTATACACCCAGTAATGGAAATACGGCGGAAGATGCATTAAGTAGAATATAATTTTCTTAGTTAGAAAAAGAGGCTTTAGACAAGTGGGAGTTGATGTTCGCGATGGTTGACATGAACATATAGTGTGAAGACTGAGAGGATGTTGTATTTTTCTTACAAATTTATTTTATTTCAAATTTATCAAAGATGGTTGAAAAGGCACAAGCACCGATGTAGAATGTGTAGTGATGGTGTCAAAAGTCAATGGTTGGGAGATCATTGAGGGATGTATGTTGTATGAGAGTTTAGTGTTATGGTTCATGATACAGATATTCATACATATTATTTGTTAGGAACAACTTCTACTTAAAACTCACCATTCCTGATGGGTTGTTCCTCTAAGAATATTAAGGATATATAAGGGACTGAATACACAGTTTTGGTTTGTTGTCATGAAAAAGAAGGAAGTTGAGTTCATTTTAAGATACTTAACTTTTCAAAAAGTTACGGCATAATATCAATGACTAGTAGGTATGTTTTATTATTATTTTATTCATATTTGGAAGTGGGATAAGATATCAATGGATTTTGGAACTTGTCTCCAAATAATGGTTTAGAAACACAAATCAATATGTGTGATAGTGGATAAACTCACAAAGTCAGCTCACATCATCCAGATTCATGAATCTTATATGGTGGAGGGCTTTATCAAAATATATATTCATGAAGTTATAAAGAACCATGGAATTCAATTTTCAATTCTGTCATTTAGAATTTGAAGTTTACGTCTCCTTTTTTTCAAACCCTTACAAAAATCCCTTGGGACTCAATTGACTATGCATATGGAATATCATCATTAGAAGGATGGGAAATCAATGTGGATGATACATACTTTTGATGATATGTTTAGGTCTTGCATAAAACATTTTGGTGGATCATGGGAAGAGAATGTTTTATCAGTGGAGTTCTCGTATAACATCGGTTATTAATCATTGATAAAAATGGATCCATTTAAAGCATTGTATGGGTGACCATGTTGTCCTCCACTTTTTTGGGTGGAAACAAGGGAGACATCACTAGTTGGGATGATCATTTCCCATGAATTAGTAGAAAATATTATTTTTATCATAAAATAGATGGATATGCCTCAGGGTCATCTAAAATCATACGTGGATCATCATTGACAACCATTGTTGTTCACAGTGAGTGATCATGTGTTCTTAATGATCTATTTATGGATTGGAAATCATAGTTTTGGGAAGTATTTCATGATATCTCCAATATACATTGGCCCTTTTGAGATACTTGAATGAGTTGTTGATTTGGAAAATGGATTAGAATTACCACCACAGTTAATTATGGTACATAATGTGTTTTATGTATATAAGTTGAAAAAGTATCATCCTAATTCAGACCATGAGATATAAGGGAATCATATTTAACTAGAATAGGATGATTTATTGGTACTTATTTTTGTTTGAATTGTGTATAGGAAATAAAAATTCGTGCATGGTAAAATAATTGTTCTAGTGAGGGTTTTATAGAAACATGATCTGATTTAGGAAGAGACATGGGAACAGAATAGTTAAATGTAATAAAAATGGATTAAACTCTTTCATAGAAAGGATGTATTTATAATTTTTTGGGGGAAAGTCCAATGGTGGGGAGAATTTAGTATCCCCGGTTTTAGTTAAGTACCCAATTTATTTATGGTTTTTAAATATGAAAAGTGTATGAGTATAGTTAGGGAGAGTTTGGATAAATTTTGGACTATTTTTGGGGATTTTCATAAGGTTCATGATTAGTTCCTGGGTTGTAGAAACCATGAAACACATAAATTAAACCATTCACAATGAGATAGGGGATAATGAGAAGGTTGATGGCCAACACATGGTATATCCAAACTATGGAGGAGACTAGGAGGAATTGTGCATCTTGAGATAGTGAGATTTGGAATGGAGGACATATGGTTTGGAAATGTGTGATCCAACTATGAAAATATCATCATTCAGTTAGTGGATGACATATGGTTAGTGGTGGTTTGACTAACCATGCGACTAACCATGTATTAGATAAAAGTGTGATCTAAAAATTGTGGATATCACACATTTTTTCCTCTAAATCATTTTTTCCATCCTATGCAACCCAAACTCAATTTTACCTCTTCCTAAAGTTCAATAAAGCTTCTCCCATTAATTAATAGGTCATATGATTGATTACTATGGTGATTTGATGCTAGATCCTCATGGTATGTGAATGGTCATGTTCATTTTGGGTTCTTTTTCTTATATCCTCTTCTAAATATCACTATATTTCTTAGAACTATTTTTTATCTAAATAGATCTATGATATTTATTTTAAAAAATGTTCATATTTGGGTTTTTAAATGATAGGGAAAGATATCTGAGGTAGATTTCTTTAGTTTTTAACCGGTTTTTCTAGAGTTCTTTGTGTCGTTTACCACATTATCCAATATTTCAAGGTAGGTCTCTTCACTCTCAACTTCTCTATTAAGAACATGAATTCATAGTCTCAAAATTATTAAATTAATTGAATTTATTATGATATTAATTTTTAAAATCATGGTATAATCCTTATTTATTGATAGTTTAAGGATTTATTATGGAATTGTGGAATTTTTGTGAAAATGTATTGATAAATGATATTGAAATAATGATTTTAAAATAGTTTCTTGGGTTGATTTCTGAAAAGGTGTTTCAATTAAAATGTATTTTTCTTTAATTTTTTTGGCATTTAAATGGGTTTGGAATTGAAATAGTTTTGGGATGAGTTACGATCATACATGGTGTGTGTTTTTATATTTTATTAAGAGACTTGGTTGAAATATGAAATTGTGCTTAGTGCTAAAAGTGTAATGATACATGAGATTTAATTACATATTGATGACTCGATAGATCAATGAGAAACTACTAATGATTATATAATTGTCCTATCGGAGCACACATGTGTAGATGTGTGGATATATGGATATGCTGATTGGAATGGGATATACCAAAGAGATTTTAATAAATTATATGAGAACATTATTTGGTTTCTTTACTTGTCACTTATGATGGTCTTGAGAAAAGTTATTTTACTATTCAACTTGTGTATATTTTGTTTTAAATTTGTTTTATAAATTAATTTATATAAATTTACTAAACATTTCTATCATAGTGGTGTGAGTATGGAGGTCATTTGGAGAAAACCTACTGAGTTTTAGCAGTTTCCCCTACTTTTTCACTTTTTTTGTTTTAAGGATATCATTTATTAGGACATGGGAAATAGTAATGTATCACACATATTTAGAAATAATTCATAATAATTAGGTTATTTGGTGGACTTGGATCATAAGGCCTCTTGGAGCATGGGAGTTGTAGTTGCCTTTGTGTCCTGTTGGGTTTTATAGTCTTCTAATGTGTAATTTTATATTGTAGTCATCTATTGTGGAACATGGTTTTAGTTTGGTTTAAATACAAATGAAATGTTGAGTTGTATTTCACTATTTCATTCATTATATAGTGTTTATTTTGTTATGTCTTGTTTGTTTTTTTGTTTTATTCTTAAAGGGAAAATCAACACCCACATGTATTGAGGTCCTTTCGCATTTATTTTCATCCTTTAGTTCCATGGGGATGTCTCTTAAGTCCATGTAATGTTACATTTCCTTCTTAAGATAATGAGTTGGGGTGGGATATTACACATTCATATTTTATTTAATAACAAATATTAGGAAATTTACCTAAAAAAAGTAATTTAATAAACTTCTTTTCTATATCTATACTTAATGAAGACCCATTCCTCTTGAATAAATTAACAGAGCTCAATATATTGTGTATAAAAATACCTTGATCAACATGGGATGGTATAAACATTAATTATTATATATTAAATGTTAATTTTTTACTTTTAAGGTATTTTAAATGATATGAAAGAGTTTTGTGGTAAATAGGTGCACAAAAGAACCATAAAATCATCATATTTTTTTATTTTAGCATTTTACTAACATCATGGTGATATATTTGGTGAAGCACGACCAGAGTAACAATCTAGGATCACAAATGGAATAAAATAATCCAAAAATAAATATAAGAATATTACATAATTTTTTTGAATAAATAATCATTTTTCACTCATTTATGGAAATCTTCACTTGAAGATGCTAATTATATTTCCTTATAAATCATCTAAATATTATTCAAGAAACTAAAAGTATATACACATTCAGTCTCACAGTGATATCATACTCCAGTTTTATTTTTATTTTTAATAAATCACTTTTTGGAGAAGTGATAACCATACATAATTTCCACATCACCTGCACTGCCCCACTGAAAAAAACATACAACATACCAAATCAAAATTCAAAATCAAACAAACCCTGATCCATGTGCCGCCAATTCCGCCTTCCAAAAACCATCAAATTTAAAATTCAAAAATCAGCTCCCAACTCTCCACGCGACTACCTCGGGACTCTCATTACTGTTGTTGTCCATCACTGCATCATCACTAACACCTGTATGCGTCATCTTCACCACACATTTCCATTGTTACCACTCAGATGAATCCTTCGCAAGCAGCACATGCTGATGCAACCACCGCCATCAGCCCCAAGCCAAAGAAACGCCGGTGACCACCCGACTAAGTCGAACAAGCACCGGAACCCTCCACCACACCGTGAGACTAAACTCCCAAAAACGGGAAGGTCACCACGAAAACCAGTGAGCTGTCAAAGAACCTGATCGAGGAAGAGATGACCATCCTCTTGTCGCTAAACCTTCACCGGTACCATCCATAATGCTTCACCGACTCCACCCCTTTGTCATCACCACACCGTCCATCGGAGCACAATCTCCTCGCCTGAGCCAAGCAGCATCACCTAGAGCCCCCTCCACATCGCACCGCACACCCAAAACCTCCTATGAGTCAGTGCACCCGACCGACCTGGAAGGGAGAAGAGACCCCGGAGGCCAGAGAGGGTGCGAGCAGGAGGGCCTCCACAGCAAGCTACTGAGCAGAGCGACAAACCCCAAAAATTAACACGCCAAACCAAAAAACAAAGAGAAAAGAAAATACTTGGGAAATGAAACATCGCGAGGGGATAAAACCCTATACAGGAACCAAGGAATGAAACCCAAAGACGAGAAATAGAGGTGCTTCCGACAAACCCACCGCCACCGAACCACTAATCCCAAAACCTCAAGGTGTCCATCCCTCTATATCCTACCTGGAGAGGAGCGATGCAACGTGAGGTCAGAGCGTAGTAAAGGCAGCCAGGGAGAGAGCATAACACTTTCACAGAGAAGTCGAGAGAGAAGAAAGACCAGAAGAGAGTGAAGCGGAGGATCCAGTGCTGGCGGGGAGAGAGCCAAACCCTAGGAGGGTGAAGGCGATTCGTGAGCCCGAGAGCATCCCGGCAATTGAGGCGCCATTTACTAGGGGCCTAGTGGTAAGAAATTTAAAAACTCCACAAACAAATCCAGTGATATCATAAAAAAATATAATATATTTTAAATGTCCTTGGGGTTGTCGAACAACCATTTCATCAATATTTAATGTAGAAAATTGATTATGGTTCCAAAATATATTTTGTCTCACTCTAAAATTTAAAAGAGAATAAATATAGGCTCTCAAATTTGAGGGAATGAATTGTCCCTCGAATATTATTTCCCATGTCGTTCATAAGTTTGTTTAAAGTCCAAAAAATTTCACTTTTCTCCACGTATAACATAAAACATCTAATTAATCCATGAATGGAACTAAATTTCATATAAAATATTTAATAAATGTAAGTTATATTTTAAAAATACTTTTAACATCAAATATATGTTACTTGAAAAAATTTGAACCATAAAATTGACTTGATGATACCATTAAATACATAATGAAATTTGAATAATAATATTCAGTTGGAAAATATTTATTTATTTATTCACATAAATACCTATTTATATGTTGTGTATTGAAATTTAAAAATAGTTATTCTAAACATGAATAATGTTGAATATATCTATTTCATGGTGATTATTGAAACTCATTCATCATTCTAACCATGTGGTGGGGCACACAGTGTCCTTAGGCCCAATTTATTAGAATATTTTGAAGTACTGAATATTTGTACTTTATGACTCTCTAGGCCTTAATTTTGATATTATTGAGTAAAAAACATAGATGCTAAGTGGGCTCTAGAAACCCATCATGTCCCTTAAGGATATTAGGTATAGTCATCATAATTATAGCCCCTCATACAAACACAATCCAAGTAATTTAATATCTTTTTTTATATTATATAATAAATAAGGATTCATAACTTGCGATACCATCCATATATGTTTATTTATTCATTATTTGAACTTTCACAATAAATTTATACTAATCAACTGTGGACTTGAATTTATCCTAGGTACAAACATCTAGTTCAACAAGGCCTAAGATATATCTTACTCTAATCAGATGTGAAAATTTTTATATTAATCATTCAAGCAATGTTAAAGCCCTAGTGACCCACAATAAACAATCTACTTCTTCAAAAATAACTTCATTTGTTTTTATGATGCATCAAACTATTGGATAAAATCATAAACAGAGATAGTAATATCTGTTAAAGATATTAATGTAGATGTTTGTATATAGAAGTAAAAAATTACACTTATTACATATAGATTTCTTATTGGAGGTTCAATCACAATGATGTTGTCTACCTTATATCACTATGTGTGTACATCATTATAATAACTCGCAAATATTTTGATCCATCAACACCTGATAGTCATGAATTATCGGTGGTTTATCAATATTTTTTTCTATACAATTTATTGCATGTCAATGATTATAGTCATTGGATCATGAGGATCTCATTATAGTTAGGAAATTCTATAACATGTTGATATGATATATAATTTATAGAAATTACCATATTAAAAGTGAATGTATAATTTTCTAAACAATTTTATAGGTATACAACATGAATATCTCTATATATACATGATATAGTAATAAAAATGTTTTCTCAATTTAGGTTTCTAAAAAACACATTGTCTTAACTCCCCTTTAACTAGATATTACTTGCTAACCATTAACCACCTATCTATCACATGTTAAAATTATTCTTCTATGGAGAAATATTTTTGTCCATTGGGTTTTTTTATGTATTCTAGAATGACTACTCTACTATATTTGACTTCATTAAATTCAGTAAATTCCTTAAAATTATATATCCCTTAGAATATCCATTTTCATCTATATTAAATTTGACATATTGGTTAGCACCTCTGTAATGGCCCAGACCTCTTCGGTCCACTACTTTGTGAAAATGTGGTGTTGGAGGTGTTACAGGAGGTCAAGGTGACTTATCCCCCAGCCGCTGCCTACCGGTAGCTCGGTCTACCGGTAGCTGCTGCCTATCGGTAGCCGCCGCTTACCCGTAGCTCGTAGTCTACCGATAGCTGCTGCCTACCGGTAGCCGCCGCTTACCCGTAGCTCGTAGTCTACCGGAAGCTCGGCTAACACTACCAAATTTCTAGTTCTGTGAACAATGTTTCCAGTTTTATGAACAGTATCGGTAGGTGAATAGTATCGGTAGACTTGAATAGTTCAATCGGTGATGATCTATCGGTAGACTTGTGTTTCTATCAGTGAGGATCTATCGGTAGACTTGTGTTTCTATCGGTAAGGTTCTATCGGTGAGCTTTTCTTTCCTTTGCCAATTTTTTTAGTTCTGTGAACAGTGTTTCCATACTCCTAAGAGCTACCGATTCCATACTTTGCCAAATTTTACGAATGAACAGTGTTTCCAGACTTCATAAGAGCTACTGATTCCATACTTTTCCAAATTTCACGAATGAACAGTGTTTCCAGACTTCATAAGAGCTACTGATTCCATACTTTGCCAAATTTCACGAATGAACAGTGTTTCCAGACTTCATAAGAGCTACTGATTCCATACTTTGCCAAATTTCACGAATGAACAGTGTTTCCAGACTTCATAAGAGTTACCGATTCCATACTTTGCCAAATTTTTGAGTATGTGAACAGTGTTTCCAGCTTCGCAAATTTGACGTTTTCTTTGACGTAAAATACTTTTAAAACCTTATTTTAAGGACTTTAAGACCGATTCAAAGGCCATAAATTCTATATTAATTATTCCTAAGGCCGGGATGTTTTTACTTGGTCAAACCGCATGGGTTAGTGCGATCCGTTTTTAATGGAGAATAAACCGGATCTTAAACCGTCGCCTCGTTAAATCTTCAAAAAGGGACGAGATATCATTCTCCTTTGTTCTTTCCCTTTGTCCTCAACTAAGAGGCACTAGAACCTTTCAATCCTTTCTGTAGGAGTTGCACAATCAATCTTTACTCCAAGGATTGGTTCTGCTCTGTTTTGGATGCAACCGAGCCGTGTCGATCAATCTTCGATATAAGGTATGTTGTATCGTCGTTCTTTTGGGGTTTATCTTCTCCTATCCTCCTTTGCATGATTATACCATGTAATTTCTAAAGATTCTAATGGGTTTTCTTGGGGTTGGTTGGTACTGTCGTACCGCAGCATCCTCCGGTGGATGCAGTTGTCGCGAGGGGAAGATCGTGACCTGTTGTGTGGATAAAGGACGTGAGGAACTGTTTGAGGTAGGGGATTCATGGCTTCTCTAATTGTATATGTGCAATTGTAGAATTAGCATGATTTAGTCCTTTGGATCACAATGAAATTGACCTAAATAAATACTTGAACCGGATTAAAAGAATTGGTTGATCGCATGTTGTTGCTTTATACCGTGATAACGGTTTGCCTCATGTTTTTCTAGATAGAGTGATATCTATGATTTTATTTGATTTGTTGTTCATTCATGATAGAAATTGATAATGAACGTAAAGCCGGAATTAATTGTTAATTAATTGGCTAAAGATAAAGAGGCATGTTAATGAATCTGTTAATTTAAGATGGATTAAAGAACTATTAGTTCGATAATTTCAAAAGGGTTCTGAGTTACCCGCTTGCTTGTAAGGCTGAATGCCTTGTGGTTTGGAGCTCTGAGTTCTCATTTTGTATGAAGGCTGAATGCCTTGTTAAAGGGCCGAGAGCCCATTTTGTGATCTTTGATTTCCTGCTGCTTGTGATTTGATGTGAGCCTGGATGGCTGTTGTGATATGTGGAGGCATGGGGACTTGTGGTTGTGGCAGCGGATGACGCCTAGTGTGGTGAGATGCATCGGTTTACGCATGTGGGTGTCGGGGAGGACACCAAGGATGATGGTATGAGATGAATGTGATGATTTGGTTTGGTTGTTTATCTGCTTTACTTTTCCCCACTGCTCAAGGAAGCTGGTCTTGCTTACCCTCTTTCCGAAGGAGGTGAAGACACGTGGGGTATGCCACGTTCTTTCCGTGTTTAGCCTCTCGATGGAGGATGGGTCTATGCTCTTCCTATAGGCGGCAAAGACTCGACGGGTAGTATATCTACTCTCCGTGTTGAGCCCCTTTGTGTTTAGTAGCATAGGATTCTTTTCTAGAATGCCTGGAAATATGGGAAAGTAATTCCATAATGAAAGTTTGTTTAAATGGTGATAATCCACGGGGATGGAGAAACTGGAATTTAATAGTGATGTGAATCCTAAAAAGGAGCAGTTTTTGAATGTGATGCCAATTTAGTTTAATGTGGTAAATTGTTCATTCTTAATTAATGGTTAAAGAATTAATTAATGTACAGTGGAACTGATAAAATGAGAATGGAATAATCTAATAAAGCTCTTCAAATGGTTTTGTGCTCATAGGACACCTAGTCTTAGAAGTAGCAGCCTGGAGTCTGAGAGACGTTAGCTGCAGTTGTATCTAAGACTAGGTAATGCCCATAGTGTGGATGTGAGTTACATATATATATTCTGTACTTTTGTGTTTCTATACGCTACTCCACCCTGTCGGTAAGGGAAACTGACACCCCGGGGATTCTGAGCCCTGGGGGGGTGTTTTCCCCAACATTCTGATGGGAGGTTGAATGGCTGACTACCCCCTTTGGCCCCGCTCTTTACTCTTGGTAGATCTTTGTGCTGGTAGGTACAGTGGTTAGTTTTACCCATATATGTGTGTAGAGGGCTACAATGACTTCTGGTTATTTCACACATATATTCTGGATATAGTACCCTATGGACTACTATAGGTGTAACGTGTATAGGCTATAATGGCTTGAGGATCCTTACTCGGTGTATGGGCTATAATGGCTTAAGGTATAATACCCGATGTATGATACACGTTATGCAGGCTGTGGTGGCTTCCGGAACTTACGTGGTTACTTTTGGTTGTGAGGACGATGTGGTGCTTTGCCCAGGTGTCTGCGGGCAAGCCTATGTGGTGCACGAGGTGCAGATTATGGAGCTTAGCCCAGGTGTCTGCGGGCAAGCCTTTGGAGAGAGATGCACATGACGTATGTCGTTGGGGCAAAGCGGCAAACCATTGGGGAAGTAGTAGCGGGGTACCCTTGATATTCTTTACTATATGCTATATTCTTGTATGCGTTACTTGGCGAGAGTAGCCATGGTGAGGTTGGGAACATAGTATACCTGTTTAGGTGACGAGTTAGTTTCACTTGTTGTTCACTGGGCTTTAGAATGCTTTCTTTACTTTTTCACGAGAGGCTTGAGGAGGATCCTACTGAGTATACTGTTATACTCACCCTATGTACATATAAACTGTTTTTCAGGTCACTTGGAGCAGGTTGGAGATCAAACTGGTTACTACTAGCTTGCGGTTGGAGGAGGAGCTGTTCGGGCTTGTGGTCGCTGCCGTTTTACTTTCTTTTGGGTACTTTTAGTTTCCCCTTTCAGTTGTAGTACTTTTGCATGACATTTCATATATGTACTTGGGTTTATTTTATATTTCAGTTTTGAGTTGGAGTTGGTTGGAGTCTATTCTATCTCTCTCTTCCGCATGTGTTCTCTTAGAGGGTAATGCCTCCCATTTGTGCGTTTACTATACCCTTGGTGCTAGTCGCCAACCCGGGGCCTACTGGAGGTGGGACTCGAGGGTCATTATCTCCCTTCTCACATTGCCGGCCCAGGAGGGGTACACTTTGTGGGGAGGGGGTCGTGATAGAGTGGTATCAGAGGTCTGGTTGAGGGATAGGATGGAGTTTGGAGTTAGGCACAGGTGAGGATGCATGGTGTGGTAGGACAACGGTGTCATTCATGTTTAGCAAGTGGGGTAAACACTGGAGACCGGAAGAGACATAGGCGTTTAGGGCCCCCTATGATCTGTTGCACGGACCTTTAATTTTACGATGGCTACTAAACAAAGTGATACCGGTTGCAGGGTAGAGACATAGGAAAGGATCATGCATCATTATTCTTTGCACTTGTGTTTGAATGGGTAGACCTTGGGATAAGTAACCTAAAATTAATAAAACAAAACAATTAATTTATTAATGTTGAGTCTTCCATATTCCAGGCTTAGGAGCTCTAACAGTTGTTATTTTGCAGGTATGGCTCCAGGCCGACGTCCTCGTCAGGTTTGCACAGAAGATGCCCATCAGGCTGTTCCAGCAGATCGCCGCCGAGTAGAGGTTGACGACGATGACACTTGGAGGAAGACACTTTGAGAGTTTCAGCGCCAGAGTCTACAAAAGTACGAGGGATCCGTTTCAGATGCAGTCACAGAAGACTGGTTGGAGGAGATCGAGACAGGCTTCAGTTCGATTCGTGCTCGGAAGGAACACTGGGTGTCCTTGGTTGTGACAATGCTGCGTGGAGCAGCGAGGCAGTGGTGGTTCTTGTTCCTTGGGGATCGTGAGGAGTCAGCGATCTCATGGGAGGAGTTTCGAGATAGGTTTAGAGTCGAGTTTCTTTCATCGACTGCGAAGGCGTCCAGTCGCCAGGAGCTTCTCACCCTTCGACAGGGGTGCTCCAGTGTTCGAGAGTTTGGAATCCGTTTCAGGAACCTTCTACGATATGCTTCAGACCTGTTACCAGATGATGAGGCCAGGGCGAGGCATTTTGAGGAGGCTTTGCATCCAGAGATCCAGCGCCAGGTCACCCCATTTATGATGAAGACATATCTTGAGGTGCTGGAAAGGGCAGAGGTTATTGAGAGGACTTTGGAAAGGACTATATTGTCACGAGAGGGGAATCGTCATGATTCCTCACGAAGCAGAGCTGTGGTCTGGGGTTCCCGGTTTTCAGGACAGAAGAGTTTCCGTTCACCTGGGGGTAGGTCCCAGCCCTTCCCATCTCGTTTCTCCGGAGGCAGCAACTCTCAGGCCTATGCCAAGGGATCAGGCACTTGTTTTTCTTGTGGTGGTCGTGGAAATCAGCAGCGGGAGTGCCCGACTTTTCAGAGCAGTCATCGTGCACTGGGTGCTCCACTCCAGGTTCCTCCGTTGAGGCAGTTTCAGCCGAGGCAGCAGTAGCAGGTTGCACCAGCTTTAGATCACCCGAGGGTAGATGGAGCAGGCAGAGGACAACCCCATGACGCTCCCCGTCCTCAGAGAGCAGAGCGCGGCCGTGGTGGTGGTTGTCATCAGGGTCAGAGAGGCCGTGGAGGTGGTCGTGGTCAGCTTCATGCTCTAGCGTTGCCAGCCCCAGGCAATCCATATGTCGTTCGAGGTACCCTTTGCTTGTTTTCTACCTTGGTGTATGCCTTGTTTGATTCAGGAGCAACACACTCCTTCATATCACCTACCCTTGTCCATGATTTGGGACTTGAGGTAGAGAGGCTTCCAGTTCCCTTGGCGTTGACTACACCAGTTGGAGGTCGAGCTGACTTGTTTGAAGTATGTAGAGATTGTGAGCTAGTGTTGGGGCAACACCGCTCTTGGGGAGATTTCCTATGTTTGTGAATACAACCATATGATTTCATACTCGGCATGGATTGGTTGTATTCAGTGCAGGCTATTGTGGATTGCTACAGGAAGAAGGTCGTTTTCTTTGATGAAGATGGAGAGGAAGTGGTGTTTGTTGGTGAGAGAGATCCTCGGATGAGTCATAGACGAGTTTCATCCTTATCATCCATGACGGATGGGATGATGCTGAGTTCTTCAGAGGTTCAACAGTTGGCGTTTCCTAGGGTCGTAGAGGAGTACCCTGACGTCTTTCCAGGAGAGGTTGTATCCTTACCCCCTCGACGAGAGATCGAGTTTGGGATCGAGCTACAGCCAGGAGCGTCCCCTATCTCTATGTCTCCATATAGGATGGCCCCTTCTGAGTTACGAGAGCTACGTATTTAGCTTGATGGTCTGTTGTAGTGTGGTTTTGTTCGGCCAAGTGTGTCACCTTGGGGTGCACCAGTTTTGTTTGTGAAAAAGGCTGATGGCAGTTTGCGGTTGTGCGTCGATTATCGTCGATTAAACAAAGTGACAATAAAGAACCGATATCCTCTTCCACGGATTGATGACCTATTCGATCAACTGAAGGGTTCAAGTTGGTTCTCAAAGATCGAATTGCGGTCAGGATATCATCAGATGCGTGTAAAGGATAAGGATATCCCGAAGACTGCTTTCCCTTGTCGTCATGGGCATTATGAGTTTGTTGTAATGCCATTCAGCATGAAGAATTCTCTAGCTGTTTTCATGGGGTTGATGAATGATGTGTTCCGTGAATTCCTGGACAAGTTTTTTGTGGTTTTCATCGACGACATCCTTGTGTACTCCACATCTGAAGAGGAGCATGTAGAGCATCTACGAGCCGTTTTGGGAGTTCTTCGCCAACATCAGTTGTTTGGGAAGTTGTCCAAGTGTGAGTTCTGGGCTCGAGAAGTTCGTTTCTTGGGACATGTTGTGTCCCAACAGGGAGTAGCTGTGGATCCTTCGAAGATAGAAGAAGTGGTGTCTTGGCCAGCCCCCAAGACCGTGTCAGAGGTGCGAAGTTTCCTTGGTCTCGCAGGCTATTATAGGAGGTTTGTAGCTAATTTCTCCCGAGTTGCGACTCCTCTGACAGCTTTGACCAGGAAGGATCAAGCGTTCATATGGACTGATCAGTTTCAAACAGGTTTCGAGTATCTAAAGGAGAAGTTGGTAAGTGCTCCAGTCCTTTTTCTTCCAGCGGAGGGAGTCCAGTTTGATGTTTTCTGTGATGCTTCACATCTGGGGCTAGGCTGTGTTCTCATACAGCAGAGGTCAGTTGTTTCTTATGGGTCTCAGAAGTTGCGTCCCCATGAATGCAACTATGCCACCCATGATCTTGAGTTGGCAGCCGTGGTGTTTTCTCTGAAGTTGTGGAGACATTACCTCATTGGTGAGCACTTTGTGGTTTTCACTGATCATAAGAGTTTGAGGTATGTTTTCTCCCAACGTGACTTGAACTTGAGGCAGCGTCGGTGGATGGAGTTCTTGCAGGAATACGACTTTGAAATATCATATACACCTGGAAAAGGGAATGTTGTAGCTGACGCACTAAGCCGAAAGACACGTAATGATGTTGTGCGTGAATCTGGTGATTCCTGGAGAGTGTTGGAAGAGCTATCAGCTTTTCATCTTGATATGGGAGAATTTTGGGGTAGAGGTTGTCTTTTCTAGATGACAGTGCAGTCATCCCTGATGCAGAAGGTGGAGGAGTCTCAGTTGGGTGATCTAGAGGTGGAAGTCTGGAGAGACAGAGTTGTTTGTGGTGAGGCCCCTGATGGTTGGTCAGAGGATGAACAACACCGAGTGTTGTATTATGGCAGGCTTTTTGTCCCCTTGGCGATGCGCGAGACGGTTCTCCGAGAGTTCCATAGTTCACCCTTGGCAGTACATCCTGGTGTGGCAAAGATGTACCGATCCTTGAGGAGTCAGTTTTGGTGGCCTGGGCTGAAACGTACGGTTGCTGAGTGTGTGTCTCGATGTTTAGTCTGCCAGAAGGTGAAGGCTAAACACCGTGTTCCTGGTGGTCTTCTCCAGCACTTAGAGATTCCTCAGTGGAAGTGGGAGGACATCTCGATAGAATTCGTTACAGGTTTACCTCGAGCTCCGGGAGGACATGATGCTATATGGGTGGTAGTGGATCGTTTAACAAAGTCGGCCCATTTCATAGCGATCAAGGAGTTGAGCTCAGTGGAGGTTCTGTCGAGACAGTATCTGGAGGAGGTGGTGAGGCTTCATGGAGTACCTAGGGCGATCATTTCTGATCGAGATCCTCGTTTTACCTTCAGAGTGTGGAGAGGTGTCCAACATGCTTTTGGCTCTCAACTGTGCCTTATCACTGCTTTTCATCCTCAAACGGATGGTCAGACAGAGCGAACCATCCAGACTCTTGAAGACATGTTGCACTCTTGTGTTCTTGATTTTGGAGGTTCATGGATGAAGCACTTACCCTTTGTAGAGTTCGCTTACAATAATAGTTTTCACTCTACCATCGGTATGGCGCCGTTTGAAGCCTTGTATGGCCGGCCATGCCGTTCTCCGTTGTGCTGGACTGGGGTCGGAGAGTCAGCAATTCTCGGACCAGAACTAGTGAAAAATACAACAGAGATGGTTTAGGTGATTCGTGAGAGGATGAAGACAGCACAAGATCGTCATAAATCATATGCTGATCAAAGAAGGAGACCATTAGAGTTTAATGTTGGGGATCATGTGTTTCTAAAGGTGGCTCCCCGCCGTGGGCAGCGAAGGTTTGGTCGTGGAAGTAAGCTTTCTCCCCGGTTTGTTGGGCCATTCGAGGTGTTAGCTCGTGTTGGAGCTGTGGCGTATCGAGTAGCACTTCCCCCTCAGATGAGTCAGATACATGATGTTTTCCATGTATCACAGCTCTGTCATTACCTTCATGTTGAATATCATGTTATCGATTGGGGAGAGATCGATATTGATGATGATGCAACCTTCGAGGAGCGACCTGTGGAGATCCAAGACCGCAAGGAGAAGGTGTTGCGTGGGCGTTCTATCCCCTTAGTTCGTGTCTTGTGGCGACACGGTGTCATGGAGGAGAGTACATGGGAGTGTGAGTCACAGATACGTGCTCAGTACCCAGAGTTGTTTAATGTTTAACTCTTTTCATGTAATGATGTTTCCTTTATGGTTAGACCTTTCATGTTTTATTTATGTACCTTTTGTGTGATGTTATGATTGAATTGTTTGGATATGGATTGTTTGTTTCCATATTCTCGGATGTCGTAGTTTTGTTCCAGCTTTCGAACAACTCATGGTGGTTTTCCCCTGAGAGGTATCTTATGGGGTGGTTGTTCGGACCCCTCTTTTCTTCTGAGTTGGTTTTTAATTCTCGAGGATGAGAATGTTTTGAGAGGTATCTAATGTAATGGCCCGGACCTCTCCGGTCCACTACTTTGTGAAAATGTGGTGTTGGAGGTGTTCCGGGAGGTCAAGGTGACTTATCCCCCAGCCGCTGCCTACCGGTAGCTCGGTCTATCGGTAGCTGCTGCCTACCGGTAGCCGCCGCTTACCAGTAGCTCGTAGTCTACCGGTAGCTCGGCTAACACTACCAAATTTCTAGTTCTGTGAACAATGTTTCCAGTTTTATGAACAGTATCGGCAGGTGAATAGTATCGGTAGACTTGAATAGTTCTATCAGTGAGGATCTATCAGTAGACTTGTGTTTCTATTAGTGAGGATCTATCGGTAGACTTGTGTTTCTATCGGTAAGGTTCTATCGGTGAGCTTTTCTTTCCTTTGCCAATTTTTTTAGTTCTGTGAACAGTGTTTCCAGACTCCTAAGAGCTACCGATTCCATACTTTGCCAAATTTCACGAATGAACAGTGTTTCCAGACTGTATAAGAGCTACCGATTCCATACTTTGCCAAATTTCACGAATGACCAGTGTTTCCAGACTTCATAAGAGCTACGGATTCCATACTTTGCCAAATTTCACGAATGAACAGTGTTTCCAGACTTCATAAGAGCTACCGATTCCATACTTTGCCAAATTTCACGAATGAACAGTGTTTCCAGACTTCATAAGAGCTACTGATTCCATACTTTGCCAAATTTCACGAATGAACAGTATTTCCAGACTTCATAAGAGCTACCGATTCCATACTTTGCCAAATTTTTGAGTATGTGAACAGTGTTTCCAGCTTCGCAAATTTGACGTTTTCTTTGACGTAAAATACTTTTAAAACCTTATTTTAAGGACTTTAAGACCGATTCAAAGGCCATAAATTCTATATTAATTATTCCTAAGGCCGAGATGTTTTTACTTGGTCAAATCGCGTGGGTTAGTGCGATCCATTTTTAATGGAGAATAAACCGGATCTTAAACCGTCACCTCGTTAAATCTTCAAAAATGGACGAGATATCATTCTACCTTGTTCTTTCCCTTTGTCCTCAACTAAGAGGCACTAGAACCTTTCAATCCTTTCCGTAGGAGTTGCACAATCAATCTTTACTCCTAGGATTGGTTCTGCTCTGTTTTGGATGCAACCAAGCCGTGTCGATCAATCTTCGATATAAGGTATGTTGTATCGTCGTTCTTTTGGGGTTCATCTTCTCCTATCCTTCTTTCCATGATTATACCATGTAATTTCCAAAGATTCTAATGGGTTTTCTTGGGGTTGGTTGGTACTGTTGTACCGCAGAATCCTCCGGTGGATGCAGTTGTCGCGAGGGGAAGATCGTGACCTGTTGTGTGGATAAAGGACGCGAGGAACTGTTTGAGGTAGGGGATTCATGGCTTCTCTAATTGTATATGTGCAATTGTAGAATTAGCATGATTTAGTCCTTTGGATCACAATGAAATTGACCTAAATGAATACTTGAACCGGATTGAAAGAATTGGTTGATTGCATGTTGTTTCTTTATACCATGATAACGGTTTGCCTCATGTTTTTATAGATAGAGTTATATATATGATTTTCTTTAATTTGTTGTTCTTTCATGATAGAAATTGATAATGAACGTAAAGCCGGAATTAATTGTTAATTAATTGGCTAAAGATAAATAGGCATGTCAATGAATCTATTAATTCAAGATAGATTAAAGAACTATTAGTTCGATAATTTCAAAAGGGTTCTGAGTTACCCGCTTGCTTGTAAGGTTGAATGCCTTGTGGTTTGGAGCTCTGAGTGCTCATTTTGTATGAAGGCTGAATGCCTTGTTAAAGGGTCGAGAGCCCATTTTGTGATCTTTGATTTCCTACTGCTTGTGATTTGATGTGAGTCTGGATGGCTGTTGTGATATGTGGAGGCATGGGGACTTGTGGTTGTGGCAGCGGATGACGCCTAGTGTGGCGAGATGCATCGGTTTATGCATGTGGGTGTCGGGGAGGACACCAAGGATGATGGTATGAGATGAATGTGATGGTTTGGTTTGGTTGTTTATCTGCTTTACTTTTCCCCACTGCTCAAGGCAGCTGGTCTTGCTTACCCTCTTTCTAAAGGAGGCGAAGACACGTGGGGTATGCCACGTGCTTTCCGTGTTTAGCCTCTCGATGGAGGATGTGTCTATGCTCTTTCTATAGGTGGAAAAGACTCGACGGGTAGTATATCTACTCGCCGTGTTGATCCCCTTTGTGTTTAGTAACATAGGATGCTTTTCTAGAATTCCTGGGAATATGGGAAAGTAATTCCATAATTAAAGTTTATTTAAATGGTGATAATCCACGGGGATGGAGAAACTGGAATTTAATAGTGATGTGAATCCTAAAAAGGAGCAGTTTTTGAATGTGATGCCAATTTAGTTTAATGTGGTAAATTTTTCATTCTTAATTAATGGTTAAAGAATTAATTAATGTACAGTGGAACTGATAAAATGAGAATGGAGTAATATAATAAAGCTCTTCAAATGGTTTTGTGCTTATAGGACACCTAGTCTTAGAAGTAGCATCCTGGAGTCTGAGAGACGTTAGCTGCAGTTGTATCTAAGACTAGGTAATGCCCATAGTGTGGATGTGAGTTACATATATATATTCTGTACTTTTGTGTTTCTATACGCTAATCCACCCTGTCGGTAAGGTCAACTGACACCCTGGGGATTTTGAGCCCTGGGGGGGTGTTTTCCCCAACATTCTGATGGGAGGTTGAATGGCTGACTACCCCCTTTGGCCCCGCTCTCTTCTCTTGGTAGATATTTGTGCTGGTAGGCACAGTGGTTAGTTTTACCCATATATGTGTGTAGAGGGCTATAATGGCTTGTGGTTATTTCACACACATATATTCTGGATATATTATCCTATGGACTACTATAGGTGTAACGTGTATAGGCTATAATGGCTTGAGGATCCTTACTCGGTGTATGGGCTATAATGGCTTAAGGTATAATACCCGATGTATGATACACGTTATGTGGGATGTGGTGGCTTCCGGAACTTACCTGGTTACTTTTGGTTGTGAGGACGATGTGGTGCTTCGCCCTGGTGTCTGCGGGCAAGCCTATGTGGTGCACGAGGTGCAGATTGTGGAGCTTAGCCCAGGTGTCTGCAGGCAAGCCTTTGGAGAGAGATGCACATGACGTATGTCATTGGGGAAAAGTGGCTAACCAGTGGGGAAGTAGTAGCGGGGTACCCTTTATATTCTTTACTATATTCTATATTCTTGTATGCGTTACTTGGCGAGAGTAGCCATGGTGAGGTTGGGAACATAGTATACCTGTTTAGGTGACGAGTTAGTTTCACTTGTTGTTCACTGGGATTTAGCATGCTTTCTTTACTTTTGCACGAGAGGCTTGGGGAGGATCCTACTGAGTATACTGTTATACTCACCCTATGTACATATAAACTGTTTTTCAGGTCACTTGGAGCAGGTTGGAGATCAAGCTGGTTACTACTAGCTTGCGGTTGGAGGAGGAGCTGTTTGGGATTGTGGTCGCTGCCGTTTTACTTTCTTTTGGGTACTTTTAGTTTCCCCTTTCAGTTGTAGTAATTTTGCATGACATTTCATATATGTACTTGGGTTTATTTTATATTTCAGTTTTGAGTTGGAGTTGGTTGGAGTCTATTCTATCTCTCTCTTCCGCATGTGTTCTCTTAGAGGGTAATGCCTCCCATTTGTGCGTTTACTATACCCTCGGTGCTAGTCGCCAACCCGGGGCCTACTGGAGGCGGGACTCGGGGGTCATTATCTCCCTTCTCACATTGCCGGCCCAAGAGGGGTACACTTTGTGGGGAGGGGGTCGTGACAACCTCTATAAAAATTTATTATAATTAAAATACATTTTTTCCTTGGGCTAATTCCATGAACTAGAAAAAATATTTTCATATTTAATAACACTTATTTAGTTTTACTCAAAGATTCAATTTAAATGTTATTATTATATAATTAGGTCTCCAAATTTTACGAGTTAATATTTCTCATATATTTATCCTATATCTAGTATTAGATCTAATTATTTATAGGAAGAACAGATATACACATTTGTATCAATTTTTTCATAATCTTTATATATCAGGTACATATCCTACGTAGTTTCTCAAGTGTTATTTTATTATCCCAACATATTTACATGTGGTTCCCTTAGACATATCATCTTTTTTGATATAATTAATTTGTTCTAATTATAATAACTATAACATACCTTGTAATATTTGATAGATCAATCAATAATGTTTATAGTTCTCTACTTGAATTTTCAATCTCCTCCAATTTTTTATACATGTCTTCTTTGAGAAATCTTAATGATTTTGTGTTGTGGAAATTTATTTCATTATTTATATGATATTTTATATTTCGATATCATCCATTAATATGTAGTTTTACATGGTCTATGAAACCATTATATCTTACTCAGTTGATCATTTTCCTTAGAACTCAGGTTATTACTTTAAAGTAATTATTGGATATTTACTTATTAAATCTAGTTTTTACTAACTATAGTAATGGTGACTTTCTTCCACATGTTTTTCCAAAATATATATCATATAATACTAGGGTGGTCCAAGTAAACACTTGTAGACCCCCAAAATCTATTCATTCTAAACAAATATTTTAGGATCATGCTGATTACTTAAACCCAATAAAAAACATTTTAACTTTATTACCTTATTGGATATATTTTATGTCACTAATATATTATGGTCATTACCTATATAAATATTCTATAATATTTCATCTAGAGGATGGTTTTTTTGACATCCAATAGTCCAATATATTTATCAATGAAAATATCCATGATCATTAGTATTAAAATGGATTTTTCATGAGTACTATTGATAATATATTGTCGTAGATTATTCCTAGAATACATAATATATTATAATAAATATAGACCCACAAGCCATAATGAACATTTATATGGGACTTAGGATTAATTAATTTATTTTTATGACAAAATTTTCTATTCAAATTGAAACTCTAAAAATAGTTTAGGTTCTTGATCAACTCAATATTATCTATCAATCTCACCATGTTTGAAATACTAATAATGGAGATTGAATAACACATGTTTTAAAAGGTTTATAATTGAATGTACTACTCCTTTACATGTTTGATAGAAAAAACAACATGGGTTATTAACTCTCAATTAAGTGAATACAGTTTCATTCAACTCCAATTAAAATACAATTTCTCCAGATCCAGTCGAGACTCTTTTCTTGATTTTGGATCAAACAAAAAGTCTACTTCCTCTAGCTCCAACTGAGAATCTCCTTCTGATACTGACACTAATTAGAAGACATTTAATACTTCTATCTCCAACTGGAAGTCTTAGTCTTTGTTCACAGCTTAATCCAGTTTAGAATTTTCATTTATCTTCCTCCACAAACTTGTAGGATCTATCTGACTCATGTACCTCCTAACAAACCTTAGCAGTTCTATTCAAGAGACATAATATATATTTGGTGAAATATATATTCTACTCAATAACTAAGTAATAAGGAACTCATGTTATTTTTTAAAATGTCCCTGCATAAAAATAAACATTTCAACAATAGAAAAAATTAGTATCTCTAAATTAACCTTCATTTATGAACATTTGTTCATCACCTATATACATAAATTAATACACAAACAATACAGTTCATGGGGTGCTAATTTAGTACATGATATAAATTTCCCATTTAATTACTTGTATATATGTGTTAATGAAACAACCATTTATTTTTCTCACTCATATATAAATACCCAAAAATACAAAGGAGTTTATGTTACTCATATTTAATACCCCATGGAATGTGTGTGTTATATTTTATGCTCATTTTGGAATATATAAATTTTGTATTTATTTCATTCATGTAGTTAATATAATTTCATATGCATTATGATTTTGGGTATGATCTTATTATTCTTATAAAATATGGTCAGACATGGATCAGCCTACATTCATGCATTATACATGCGGTTTGAGACACACCATAAATTTATCACCAAATACCATCATTTGAAACTCATTCAAAATTACAAAAAAAATGGCTCCTATTTCTTTTCACTGATAATAACCATCATGTGATTATTTCCTTTTGAAAACATGTAGCATCAATGTCATTAATTCATCACATGGTATATTCAAATACACTACAATTCATCTTTATGAAAGGTATTCACCACCCATGGATCATTATAATTATGAACTGGTGGGATATGCTTCTCTATTTCTTCTCTTTAAAAAATGAAAGAAAAAAATAACCATTACTAATAATTTAATTTATACTTCATTTAATTATTATTCATGAAATGATAATATACATTCATGTTAATTTTGTTCAATACTTGTGCTATTAAATCTTGTTATTTCTTTATTAAAATCTTGTCTTTATAGGGATATTACCATGACGGAGGTTTTTTTGTTCATGCATGGACTAACATGAATATAAATTTTGATGAGTTATTTATAATTGAATACAACTCAGAAGATCATTGTGACCATTAGATTGATTCATGGATGTTTATTCATGAGCTCCTTGACTCAACAATGACCCAAATATTACATGTAGAATATCAATCGAATGGAGGAAAAATATGACACAACCCCCTCTATCTAACATCTTAGATTATCACTATCGCATGGCCCACATATTATCCATATGTTTTAATATGAGTGAAATGTAACACACTTTTCCATCCCTCTTATAAATCATGATGGTTTAGGCATGATTTATTTCTAAAATCATTCACTCTCTTTGTTCTAGACAACGTTGGGGTTTTGAAGCCATACAACTTTCATCGCACACTATAATAGGCATTGGCCCAGATGCAGAATAAGGAATAGACTAAGTTCCCAATCAAAGTGGGAAAATACACATCCCATGTGCACCTTAACTTTTTTTACCACTATAGGCCTTATTCATTGCACCACCCACTTATACAAAGTCCTCTTTAATGTGTTCATTTGATAGGCTCTCCCACAGGGATGACCCTTGGGTCCCCTTAATGTGGTTCAGTTATAGCCTTCATGGCCTATGTGGTTGGTTCCAAATTAAAACATATGGTCCATTAAATGATTTAGAAAAATATTACAAAATCTATTCTCATAACTATCAACTTCTCTTCACAAAATAATCTTGAAAACATTATTATATTTTGGGATTCCATTAAATAAAATTATATTCAAATCCACTTCATGAAATTATATTTTTTATGGAAGTAACTTCTTTCCTCATGAATGAATAATATCTTTTTAAATTTAATCTTATTTATTTCTTTATTAAATAAAACTAATTTTATGGTCATCTGAAATTTTTCATCATCTTTTTCTATATAAAATGTCATCGATGTCACATGTATTTTGAAATTAGGATCACTTGAACAATAATGAATGTTTCAACATGGATAATTTATGAAGAGTGACATAAGATTCCATTAATTGAATCCAAAAAAATTCTCAATGATTCACCACTTCATTATCACTAAAATATTGGCTCATTGAGAACAAATGTAAAACATGGTTAAAATAATATCCCACATTTTATTTTATTGTAAACATTCTATGACATCATAAAAGTACATATGTGAAATTCATTTCTTCTCTCACTTATTGATAGTCAAATGCAAAGTATATGTGGGGGTATTCTCTTCACATATTTTTCTAAATAACAAGATTATATCCCTTATATGAAAATTCCTTGGACACTTCAAAGAAAGGGATGAAATCACATGGTTTTATTAAAAAAAGGACCTTTACTGAATCAACTATATGTCAACATGGGGTAACCTATTGTAGAAAATAATAGAAATAAAACCAACATTTTCCATGATTCCTGTAAACAAAATTCATCTGAAATAATGGTAAAAATTCCCAATTCTCATTGATGTGGTAGTACGTAATCAAATATTTCAATAAAATTCAAAATCATGAACATAATTCAACAAATACATCATAATGTTAAAAAAATTGATATAGCTCCCCCTTGGTATCATATTCAAATTAATCAAGCACACCCCCATAATTTATATTATAATACAATAATGAATAAGGGACGAATGTGATTTTTAAATACAAAATTTGAATCAATCCCATGTTTTTTAGATTCATTCTAAAGTTTTCACTTTAAGGGATTCATTTTTTCATTTAATGTATGTTAGTATACTCCCTGAAAGAGTAACTCTTTGTGTTTCTTAGAAGTGGTATCATCAATCATGTAATTTAACTCCCTAAATTTTATCTTAAAACAAATAAAATTATAGGGTATAATGAGGAATGTTTTTTCCATCATGTGTAACATTGTATCAGAGAAATTCCTCCCAACACAAGCCATTGTTTTCAAAACATATCTGAATTTCCATTTTGTGAGGACTCAATTTCCATTATATTAATTTGAGTACAAAAAATCTCGGGTTCATTAACTTTTATTTTAAATAGCTCCCACTTATTAGGGATAATATTCATAATGTTGTTTAGAATGTATATATATATATATATATATATATTTATTTATTTATCACACCTTACATAAAATCCACCATCTGTCTATGGAATTGATTTTTCCACTATAATTTTAGAATCTCCCTCTGATCAATGACAACGTCTATCAGTGTTCTTATGTTTCCAACTTTCATTAGATTTTTCCCACATTGTAAAAGTATTCCTATGATATTCATGAATTGGGGGGTTTTGGAAACACTCCAATTCCTTTTATCAATATTTCTAGTAACAATAACTATATAATGTGAACCTTCTTCTCAACTGTTGTAGTGTAATCTATTTAGTTTTCACTTATTATGAAGCATTTTTAATTTGAGTGAAACCATAACTCGTTGGGAAATTACTTAGGTAATATATTTTTAGGACTTATTCCAAATACACCCTTGATGGGGTTCATATAATATAATTTTTCACTATCGTTTCTTTTATAGAGTCTGGTTTATAAAATGTACAAATACATAACCATAATTAGTATATAATATGGTATTTGGGTTACAGGATACATTATTTTGGAGGATGAAGTAATTCTACTAGGTAATGTTATCTTGTTATTTGTTGAATAATTTTTCTTAATACAAACATTATTATAAGGATAACTACTTTCAGTTAATTGGGTTTTTCAATATTGTGGTGACTTCTGGTTTTTCAATCTCACCTTTAACTCTAAACCCATCATATTTAGGGAATTTTTTCATCCTGAACTGATCTCATTCTTTCTCCCCAATTCTCAATTAAATTTATCACTTTTTATTCATTCATGGTTCATGATTATGGATGATTAATTCAAGTATCCTTTAATCTGTTATCATTACCCTTCAACTGAGTGTAATTGAAAATCATAGATACATAATGTAATTTTTCAAATTCATGTATATATTCTAAAAATACAATCATAATGAAATAATTTGGACATAATTTTTATTGACATTATTTAATATCTTCACTATACCATTAATTGAAAATAGATTTTTTTATCCTTTTCTTTCACATTTTTTTAACAGTGTTAAAAATTCCTAACTTTTTAGCCAATGCCTCTTCCATTTCTTCAGCCTCTTATTCAAGCTATAATTTTTCTTCCTGAACGACCTTTTTAAATTTAACAATATTTTTACCAATTATATAGGGATATTATTCAATTTTTATTTAAATTCGTAATAAATATCACTAAGTTTTCATTCATCATCATATCATGACAAGGATTTTTTAGAAGTATCATAATCAGAATAATTTTTGAAACATAAACCATTTTGTATTCTTTCAGTTGATAGTGTTTTCCAATTACTATAGGAGTATTCTTCATCTTCCATTCCCAACTATCATATCTATAATTTTATTTCATGGAGGAAATATCTTTGAAATGTTTCTCATTCATTTCAAGAATAAATAATATTGTGTATCTTTAGAGGTGACATTCGCTCTAATACCACTTATAGGGACCTAGGCTAGATTTTATAGTAATAGGGGAGGGGTGAATCATTGATTTATTTTTATGAATTACTTTCCTTTTTAAATTAAACCTATAAATTTATTTATGTTTCTTGATCAAATCAATATTATCTCTCAATATCACCTCATGTGAAACAGTAATAATTGAATGTGATGAACATGGAATTTACATGGTCTGGAAATGAAAGGACTAGTCCATGTCATGTTAATTAGAAACCCCAACATGGGTTCATCACTATAAAAAAAGTTGATATAATTTATTTTATCTCCAACTGGAAGACTTATGCTCCATTTCCAACTAAGATACTATGTTTTATTTTTGATCCAACCAATATACTTCTTTACTTGGCTCCAATCAAGAGACTCTTTCTACACTTATATCTAATTAGGAGTCTTCAACTGCTCATAGCTCAAATTGGAAGACTTTACCAATAAAGGAGTCATATTCCACTAATGGAATATCCTTGATCTTCCAACACGATATTTTACTATATTTATTTATCTTATATCTCCTGAATAAATTCTGGAATCATGGTCTTAATAATACTTCAATATTTGGTGTGAACTAGACTCTCCTCAATCATTGAATTCTTGGGAACTCAAGTTGTTTCTCTATAAACAGCTACTAGAAGAATATTATTCCTCTCATTGATACATGGATATATTAGGTAACCCAAATGATCTTGAAATTCTATACATTATCACATCACCTTCATATGCATATTATACACAAACAGTATAGTTCATGGGGTCTCAATGTATTACATGATATAAATTCAACATTTAAATCCTCATATAAATGTGTTTATAAAATAAATATTTTATTTTATCACTCAAATATAAACACTTAAAATTAATGTTTTATTTATATAACTCATATTAAATAACAAATAGAATGCGGGAATTATATTTTATGTTTATTTTGAAATACCATAATGGTGTGGGTTTTTCATTCATGTGGTGAATCTCTGTTAAAACTCCCAAATAGTTTAGGTATTTTTTCCTTCTTCTCACATTGAATGGTCACATATGGTTCACCTAAACTGAATTAATTATACATGAGATATGAAACTCATCATAAATGTATAACCCAATACCTGAAGTATGATGGTATTAGAAATGAAAGAAAATTTGGGCTACTATTTTTTCATGCTAATAAGAAACATAACACATATTATTCATTTGAAATACCCATAGAATGTATATAAGATATTCTTAACATGATGTAGTCAAATAAAACACAACTCATAATCATTTTAGGTATGCATGAATGATTTAATATTATCATTTTCATCATAGAGGATTGGGTTATCTATGTCTTATCCTTTCAGTATATGGATAATAAATACCCGTGAATTTTAGTATAATTTAAACATCATTCAATTAATGAATGAAATGTGATGTTTCATGGATGAATATTTCACATAAAATATGTTCTATTAAATCCAACATTTACTTAATTAAATTTTATGAATTCATCTGGTGATCATCATTATTGGTGATTTTAGGTTCATGTTTGGAAGTATAAGGATATCATGTGTAACAAGTTCTTCTATCTCACCTAGAATTCAAGGGATCATTATTTCCATAAATTTGATTCATATTCATTCATACAGTAGTTACATGGAATTTTTATGATAAAATTTCAATATTTTGATGATCCTTTGAACGAAGGACGAAGAAAAATCTCTCTTCATTAGATGTTTTGGATCAGCATGATCAGACAAACAATGTTTTAACTGTATTTTTTTATATAGATGAACAATCCTGAAATTTTTCATCCAAAATTAGAAATACTAATGGTTTTGGTGTTCTTTATTTATAAAATCACTCCCACTTTTTGATCAAGTCATCTAGGAGGTTCAGAATCTAGTACACTTTCACCTCATGCCATAATAGGATTCCTCTCACCAGTACAACCAGACATGCACTATGAACCAACTCTTTGATAGCCTATATATGTCCCATTATCACCTTTGGGTGTGCATTCCAATGGGAGTTATATATGTGTCCACTCACCTACATCATTTCCGCCATGCAGGATTCCTTTGTAGGCTCTCCCATGGGGTAGACCCTTGGTTTTCCTAGAAGTGTTTGAGGGTTTGTGTTGGTAGAGTATGTTGTTTCTCCATAATTTTACTATATGAACCATTAGAAGACTCATACAAATATTCCACCAATACATTCTCAATCATCTCAACTTCTCTTCACAAAATAATATTTCAAAAAATATATGATTATATTTTTGATTGTTTGTCAATTTAATCATATTTATTTCAAATTCACGCAATTATATTTTTCATCCACCAATCTTCTATCCTCATGGATATATAATACATTTTCACATGAAATATTCTTTACAACCGAATTAAACATAACACATTTCATAGTCATATTCAATTTCCTCATCAAATGGTAATAAATGGAGTTTCACCAATGACACAAGTATTTGGAACATAAGATCACTTCAATAATCATCATTTCTTTAGAATAGAGAATTTTTTAAGAGTAACATCAATTAAATTAAATGAATCCATAAAAATTATCATGGAATTTCCAATTCATCTTCAATCATATATTGAATCATTAAAAATAATTAAAAACTATAGTATTATAATAATCATCCATGAAATATAAGTCCCATGTTTTTTGACCCATATTTTATTTATATTAAATTCCCATTAGAATATTTATAACAACAAAAAACAAATAAATTGTTGTTGTATATTTTCATATATATAATTTTTTCTTTAATTAACATAGCCATGAAATCTATAAGAAGAAAAAATTAATAATTTCTATAGTAATAATTATTCTTCAATAACATTATATCACCCACCATGATGAATATAAAACTATATTTATTATTTTAACCATACTACATAGCATGTCACATTCTAAAAACTATTTTAACTTGGATTTGTAATGTTTAGTGTGATTATGATAATTATGATGAATTTGGAGTATATAATTCAAGGAAGCCTTACATGCTCCCACTATATCTGAAGATATGTTCTCCCTCATAAATATAGTATATTTTGACCAAAATAAATATCATTAGGTAATTTATATTGTAACAATTGGTCCCCATAGGAAGCCTAGTTTCACCTCAAAGACATGTTATCCTAACCATGGGTCCCATCCACATGCCTGAATGGGTCATAGGACTAATGATAGTCAACATAGGATTGAATATGTTCTTTCAGTGTGTTTTCCCACCTTCACAGACATCAAGGAAAACTTCCCCACTGGACACCCTTTATGATCACCACACCATGAAAATTATCATTAAGTGTGGAGTTATAAAAATATAGGATACTAAATAGAATTTTCACCTTATTGACATGGGTAGTAACATTTATCCTTTTAACCAGTTAACATTCAATGATGGTACAATCAACCCATTCAAACAAGAAAGGCCTTATTTTGGACCATAAATCCCAAAATTGGAAGCACCACTATACTTCTAGAAGGGTTCCACATATGATTCCAATGTATAAATTGGGCCTCACTTCACTCAATCCTAATATAAGTGTTTTACCCTACCTAGGGACTACCTAATTTGATACCAGAATAATTAAAATACCTACAAGCCTACCTAAGTTCTATTGAATTGTTTTTTCCTCACTTATACACACCCTAGGAAATTTACACAAATGTCACCCATATATATCCATACTCCATGAAAATCCTTCATAATAGTTGAGATATAATTACGTAAGATCCCAAAATGAAAGGTGAACCATGTTAATATGGGTAGTAAAATAAATTTATCTTTATACCTAATATATTTTTTGCTAACAGAAAAGCTGGCCCTAAACCAAATTCATCAAATAAATATCAACACTACTCCCTCCAAGTTCATCCAAAAAATAATGAACATCATTAATTGTAAACTCATGAACCTACTTCCAATGATTCAAGAGAACCCATGTGTAACCACTGTGTGAATGCTCAAATACTAATAATTTCCAAGATGGATCAACCATATCTCTTATTACTCTTAATAGATTGATTACCAATGATTCATGATATCCATGATAGACTCACATTTTTTTACCATTACTATTCAGTAAAATGATCTAGCACAAACAAAACCATGGATTCACAAAAGTTCTCTATTAAAAAGAAAATTATAACTAAAGTGTTCCATTTTGTACCACCAATATCGCATGTTTCATCTCATATTGCTAATCATCCACCCATGCTCATCCCTCTTAGGATAACCACCTTGTATCATTACTTGACATCCGATAATAGTTTCAACCCATCCCAACAGGCTTGGAAAAAATATCCTTCCCAAATTGCAACAGATTCCAAATACTCGAGAACCAAAACATGTAAATTTTGTACTATCACTCAATGATCTCTATAATATATTATTTTAAATGATATTTCATGACCTGACATTAGTACTTAAAATGGTTACTAACTTTCCCAAATATTTTTCTTCAATTAAAAGTGCACCGTGGAATAAACCATGACTATTAATTCACTTGGAATATCCTCAATTATGATACTTCCAACTAGCATGAGGCAATAAAATTCCAGTAACTAGAGTCATATTTAAATCCATAAGGACCCTCAAAAAACATGAACAGGGTTCCAAAAGGAGTTAGTTTTCCTATACATCCATCAAGGTACATATTCATGTTTACTAAATAATTCATTAAACCATAGACTAACCACATCAAGAAAAAAATCAATACCAGTTTGCATAAATTGGATTCCATTAGGTGATATATAGATAATTCCACATATAATATAGTTGAAACAAAAATTAGTTGGAAATATACAAAGGCTAGTCACAAAAGGTTCATTACTGAGGAAACTAACATTAGAAAACAAATTATTCATTTATATTTCACTACCCACATATAGAGGGACCACATTAATAAACATGACATCATTTACTACATCGTTTACATAATAATCCATAACTTTTTCAAGGTGCACCACACCATATTCTAGCGTAACCTACTGTACAAATTCAACACATTTATGGGACAAAAAAATCACACATATGTATCATATATTTCATGAGAATCCTACATGTTCAGTATGATGTATGTGATGACTCTCACTAATATTTACAACTATTAAATACATATGAAATAATAAATCTAAAAATAATTGATGTAACATGATAAAAATCAATAAAAAAACTGTAATGAAAACCCATAACATCATTATCATGCCTCATTGTCCTAGAATTACCTCAGAAATGATGTTCATGATTAACTAGTAAACGTTTCATCAAAATCCCTAGATCATTCCAAGGACTTTTGGATACATACTCCCATTAAATATAGACAAAATGTTATCTCATACCATTTTTGTAACATATTTTCTTGAATCTCTACATCGGATCTAGAATTTCATATGACCCTAGGCCCACCGACCTATATGCTAGAGGCTACCCTCTAGTATAAAGGGTCTCATGTGGAACCATGGGTAGACTATACCCTTAATCAGAGTGCATAACTAAAATAACTATACTAACATATAAATAATATTAAATATGAGTAATTAGAAACTAATAACATTCCAAATGTATGAATGTATGATGAAACAACATACTTAACCCCAAGTAAAATCAATTGATCTCCCACAAAAAAAAATCACATATACAAATAGGAAAAGAATAAATTATAATAGGATATACTCAAACAATAAGAAAAACAACATCCCTATCTATAGATTCATAGAAAACTATTATATTGGAAGGTGAATCGGGACCTCATCCAAACCAGTGCTTGTAATAAGTAAGAGCTACATGGATACCCAAGTTTTAGGGAGAACAAAACATCTTGTTAGTACAACTCAGTAGGAAACCACTGACATGGTCAAATACTCAACCACTAATATAAATTCTAAGTTCATGTGATGATAATTTTTGAATGTAAATGGGTACACATAGCTACTTGAAAATGTATACAATCAATAAGTACACATGAACAATAAAATTCATGTTTTAGTTGGTCGTGCACTTACCAAGATACCGATAGATCTAATCATGCCTACTTCGGCTTCATTAAGAAATGATGTTTATAACTGAAGTCTCAAGTTATCATGATATTTTCATGAGGAAAGAATCATATTATTCATCATCCTCAATGTTTCATGTATATGTTGGTTTAAAATATGTAGTAGGGAACATGTAGTTAAAATCAACAAGGCATCATGTCTCCTGTTAGACCACAAGGATAGTTAGAAATAAATCTTGCGGACATGTATCTTAGAATACTCAATGAATCTAAAATTTCATGATACGTAAAATCTAAAAGGAATGATGTTCCAAATAATTCTTGGAATCCTCAAGTATTCATGAAATTGATGGGCCACCAAGGATATAATGATTAAAATCCATGTAAAAGTATATTATCTACAACAACATATATTGTTAACACTCCCCATATAATGGTAAATATACTAAGATGACTTGCCTATCAAGGATTCCAAACCAACCTCAAAAGGTGAGATAAAACACAAAAACAGAAGATCGTGACATTGAATTTAAAACATAAAATAAAATATCAACATGAGAATTTGTTTTAGTGATAAATTACTAAGTTACCATCAATAAACAACACGTTTTTATAAACAAGTATAATATTTTAATAAGGAATCATAAATCATTTCTGGGGCTACCCACACACCCACAAGCGGTCACTATATTGAATGGTCAACATGTACATCAGTTTAGGTATCACATCAATGTAACCAAGAGTACATGTATACATAGAATATTTCATCATCATGAGTTATATCCTCAAAAAAAATATGATGAAAAACAAGTACAAATAAGAACCCTAATCATACTCATGGTAAAACCAATAGTCATTTACTTACGACTTTAGGTCTCAAGAGACATACCAACACTGAACAAGATGATTATGAATTTCAAGGAACCAATTAGTGATCATGCCTCAAACATTGGCATTCGATAACAAGATCAGGCATAGGGGTATAAATTGGCCATTGGAACTTTTTCCAATTACATTAATCATGGTTCCTATAATTAATTATGTGCTAAGGATACTTATTTAATCATTCATTACATGATAATAACTCAATTATGAATACTCAGATCATTCTACCACGTTAGTGAACCTCATATAATATGAAAATAAACAATATGGTAGAGTTCCTAGGACAACCTAGCTCAAGTATCTAGATTTCAAAGTCATGGTTCCTCAATGATTTATCACAAAGAACGCACACATTTATTAATTCATTCGAACTGCTTTCCATAGAATAATTAAGCTGGTTTCATTATATTAATATCCAAAAAAATAAAAACTTCACATGTGATAAGAAATTTATCTCTGAATAAAAATATATAAATTTCAATATATTATCCATAATATGTTAAAAATAGTTTATTTTGTATTGAATCACTTTAATTTAACATGCATCAACATTCTCTCTATAGAATAATCTAAGTTAATAATGATAATAATTACTTATCATTTTTTGATAATTTCTAGATTATTATAATTTATTAAATTTTATTTAAAATCCAATAAAATAGTTATAAAATTTTATATTAATACTATACAAGGAAGAGAATACACATAAATTATCCATTCTGATCATTGCACCCAATAATAGAGGAGAAATGATGTAGGTTCTACAACACCTAAAAACCAGAAGAAGAACTAATATTAATCAAAGGAATGTTCAAAATATTGATCATTAGAGTTTATAGAATTCTTATACTCAACATAATAACCAAAATTTAGGTACGAGGGTTCATGAATTTTTCATGAAGAAAAAGTGTTCAAAGGTTCAAAACATTAAACCCCAAAAGTTAAATTATCTGTAACGAAAAAAATTATCAATTAAAATTACTTTTTTATAAATATTTCATATAGTATAAACCACATAATTTATATTATGAACACAATATTAAAATTATAAATGAGGAATGAATGAAGTAAGATGAATTTCTATAATTTTAGAAACTTATACCAATGAAATAGTATCTTATCCTTCAGAAAAGTACTATGGCCCTTATGAATAGTAAACCAGTCAATTTAATAGTAACCTCACCTATGAATTTTTATATGCAATTTTTCAATTCTATAAATAATCACCTGATATATCTATATCATGGAATAAGTAAATAACTATTTAGAAATGATAAATTAAATGTTGGTATTTTTTTATGTCATAAGTATTTAATTAAAGTTTTACAATTAATATAATTTTTTTAAAAAACGAATTTTCATAAAATAGATTCATTATTTAAAATTTTGTTGGATGATGATTATAAGATCATTTAATGAGACCTTACATAATTTTTCAAAGTGTTATAAAAATGTAATAAATTTAAAATCTATATTTTCCATGTAAATGATGATTTTTATTAAAAATTAAAGTTATCATATTTAGAAAATTATTTTTAGAAAAAGGATCTCATTTTTTAATTTTAAACATTTAAAATTATTTTGGCTTATTGTTTTTTAATTTATCAAAAATAATTGAATTTTTGTGAATAGTGACATACGGTAATTTATAGTATTTTGTACATTATAAGTTTAATACACCATTAATTGAGTCATCACTAATGTATGAAACATAATATAAAACTCACCATAATTATTTTAATATAATTAGTGATAATCCTCAAAATATTCATTATCTTGATCCAAAATAGTAAACTATTAAATTAGATAATTATAAAACACCCCACTCGTCGCATATAAATACCACCCCTCACCACATCCTCTCCTAAAACCTCTCATGATTTCAGTCTTTTCCTAATTCTACAGAAATATATTTCCCATTCCCTCACACACCTCATAGATTAATTATATTAAAAAAATACCGAAACTAATCCCCCTATGTATGGTCTCAAGTAGAAGGATTCAAGAGGCAAAAACTTCTTTCTTTTCTTTTATTTTATTTTATAGTTGATTAGTTTTCTTATTCTTTCATCACCTAACCTCAACCAAATTTTGTAATAACTCTAGTATCATACATATATTGTAAATTTATTATGATAATTGGAAAATCCATCATCATCCCTCTTCTCCCCTCCCATTTATTCCTAAAATCAAAGCATCATCTGTGATGTGGTGTTTCATTACCATTATGGAAGACATGTTTTCATTTTCTATTAACTCCTTCAAGGATGATAAAAAAATATATTATAATAGTTGAAACTGATTGTAAAACTTATGTTTTAACCCTTCTTATTTTCTATAACAAACATTATTACACAATACTAAATTATAAAACAAAAGAGTTCATTATGATCGAAGACCGAAAAAATTAACTAAAACAATTATCATTATTTATCTAATAATTCACCCTCATGAAATGTAAAAAAATTATTTATAACTCCAATTGAACCTCTATAAAATTATCAAAAACATATAATTATTATTCTGGAAAATTACCAACATCTTACATGAAGTTTTTATACTCTTAAACAAGTAAACTGATCATGAAAACTGAGAAAACAAACGCTCCTAAATGATGAAATTGAAATATATAACTCATAAAATATTCCATAAATGAGATTTATAAAACAATAATGAATAAAAACAATGAAAAAAACTTTAGGTATTTTTAAATAAATGAATTTTAATTGATTATACAGGATCATAAATTGAATAAAGTACTCAGACAAAAGGTAAGGGTAATTCTCAAACCCATTTGTCCTTCCTTGGGTTGTCTCTCTTTCACACCAATTTATCTATGTATATGTATTTTATTATCCTTAAATGTAATTTATATAATATCACCTTTGATTTTTTGTGATATTCATGTTTTTACTTGAGTTTATGAAAAAAAAAATGTTTCCAACAAAAATCTTCTTTCTAAAAACACAAATTTTAATTCTCTTGGGATTATTTTTTATTCACTCATGATTAATGATTTTTATAGAAATTATGTTTTTACCTATTACTATTGGGAATCCCAATGTAATTAATGAATTTATGAATTATTAATTTTAACTCATTCCCATACATTTGTAATTCTATTTCCAATATTGATATATGTTCTATGCTAAATGCCTGATTATGTAAATATTAGTATATGAAGGGTGTACCAGGAATTATATAGTACATGTAAATTTTATTTAGTGATAGGATTTCGTAGAAATATATATATCCCTAATTTATGTGTAAATTTTATTAATTTCATGAGATAATTTGGAATATTCTTGAACATGATCCTAATGTTGTGAGTAACTATGTGTGGTAGTTCACCACTAAGACATGATGTTTCATTCTTATGTATTTCCACATTTAATTACTTTGTCTAATTTTTCCTCTCATGACTATTATTATGATACTTTTCATATATTTTGATGATAATTATTATTATCACCCATGTTTCATGTCTCTTATTCATCAACTTACTTGGCATTATCCCACCCCTTTCATTGATGTATATCCTTAGGTGATTACTTGTACTAAAGTAGAAATCGTGGGAAAAAAAAGCCATAAAATATGGAATTAAATAAATTTTTTGTTATATTATGTAAAATTTTTGTATTGTTCAAATTTTTCCATGACACTAATCCTTTGGATATAGGATGTGGAACACTTTTATGTTTTTTATCATTAACATGATGTAATAGAAATGTGAGAAAAATCATGGTCTCTATAGTTTGTATCAGAGAATGGTTTAGTTACTTTTGGAATTATCATTAGAGAACCTTAGTTAAACCCGTTTGTATGAGGCTAAGTGTATGTAATCACCAATGAATATTAGTTTTAAAAAATTATTTATATTGGTATCCCACAATATGTTCCTTTAAAATAAATTTCACAACTTAATAAATTATTATTTCACAGCCTGATGACATATAGTTTTTCAAAACTATTATATTTTAGAAATTAGTGGGAAACAGGAGAAACCATGCCAAAAGCCCATGCGAGGGAAAATTTAGTGATTTTTCAAATGACAACCCCAATTCATTAAGAGGTGGATATAAAAATATCATGGTAATTTTTCCTTATAAGTCTCTATCTATGAAAAATAACCTGAATAATTTGGAATTTTCTCTTTCACCTAAGAGGGATAAACTAGTTATCATGTATTTTATGCGGAAATGACCACTTAAATTTAGTATATCATCAAATACACTCTTCATGGAATAATGGTTCAACATAATGGATATGATATTTTTTATTCTTCACTATTCTAATTATGATATGGTGACTCTATCAATTTATCATTTAGATGGAGAGTCTGATACCATGGTGGGAATTGATTATGATTACCAAATCAAATGAAGCAGTTGAAGAGATTTAGTTGGAAGAATTTATGTTTTTTTTCATATCAATTATTTACATAGAAATATTCATATAAAAATAGAGTTAAAATTTATAGATCTGGATAAAAAGGGAGGAGAATCTATCATAGCCTACAAAAAAATCACAATGATTGCAAGGAAATATTCTGGTTTTATTGTGAACAATGATAAAAAAATATCATAAATTAATTAGTGGTTTAAAACCATACCGTTGAAAAGATATATAAATTTAATATATTTAGATTTATTAATAATTTGTTCAACGTGATCTCAATTTGGATGTATTGTTTGTAGAATGGTCCCATGTATTTGGTGATAATAAATGAAAGATGGTGTTTCAAGATGGGGTATCTAATGGGAATGTTGGAAAGAAACCTCAACCACCCACATTTAATATATGTGGTAAGAATTATCATGGTAATTGACTCAATGTGATGTGGATATGCTAAGTGTGGGATAGAATGTCACTAAGCTCGTGATTCTCGAAGAAACAAAAGAAAGTAGGAAAATGTGGTGTAGGAAACGAGAGCACCACCCATGGTTTAATTCTTCAACTGTCATAAGAAATGTTATTATTAAAGCCATTTCACGAAACCACGTGTCCTCAAGGGTAACTAGAGACATCATCCCCCAAAAAAAAGAGAAATAAAAGTATTATTTCAAAAATGTTGATTGGTTGATCATGGTAATTATGTGGTTAAAGGTATGTTGGTTATTCATTCATGAATTAAAAACCTACTAATTTGTTTTGGTTATATTAATTCATTCATATCATTTATGTTTAGTAAGTCTATTAAAACACCACATCAATATATAGAGGTTGAGTTATCTCTGAGAAAAAAATGGGGAAATTATTTCATCCAAAGTAGATAACTCCTATTAGGTTAATGTTTCGGGAAAAGAACTCCCATCAAATATGGTCTTACTTCCTTTGGTAGACTTTGATTCTATTTTTGGCATGTATTAGTCATATTTATATAAAAACAACATCATATATTTAGAAAGGGAGATAAATTTTCACATCTAAAAGCATCATCCAATTCTAAATATTTTTTAATAGGAGGATCAATCCCCTTAAGAGCCATCAAATAAAGTGTGGAAATTATTGCCTTATAAGAAATCATATCTAGCTCCAATGATTGATAAAAAGGATAAAATCATGCTTGAGGACTTGACCATCATAAATAAATACCCTCATGTATTCCCTAAAGAAATTCATGTTCTTCCTCCTAAAATATATTTTGAGTTCTCAGTTGAACTTATTCTCGGATTTGTACCTATATCCAAAAAACATATATAATGACCATCGTTGAGCTAGAGGAACTGGAGAAGTAGTTACAAGAGAATATGGAAAAGGGTTTTATATTCCCTTGTGAATCACCATGGGGTTCACTAGTCCACTTAGATAAGAATAAGGATGGATCAATGCACTTATCCATTGATTATCGTGAGCTCAAGAAAATCATGACGACGAATAAGTATCCCCTTCCAAAGATAGAGAATTTTTCTGGAAACTATATGGTGCCAAGTATTTCTATAAGGTGGAAATTTAGTCAGGATATCACAAATTAAAAATGACAAAGGAATATATTCCTAAGACTACCATTCAAATGAGGTAAGGAAACAATGAGTTCATAGTGATGTCGTTTTGACTCTCTAATGATCTAGAAATATTCATGTTCTTAATGAATTGAGTCATTAGATATTACCTAGAAAAAAATTTGGTAGTATTTATTGATTTTATTTGGATATACATGATGATAAAGGAGGGATATGAAAATCATTTTAATACTATGATAAAAGCATTTAATCATGAGAAACCTTATGAAATATACAATAAATGTGAGATCTAGTTGAAGGAAATATCATTCATTCGGAATGTTATCACCAGCCAAGGGATATCTATGGACCCTTCTAAGAAAAATCCAATCAAAGAGTTATCCATTCCAACATTTATAATGGAGATATGTAGTTTCCATGTTCTAAATGGGTATTACCAAATATTTTTGAAGAACTAATCACGATTTTCAATCCCACTTACCAATATGACTCATAAGGAAGAAAAGATTTTCCATACTTGTGAAAGTGAGGACTACTTAAAAGAGTTGAAAAAGATACTTATCAATGCATCAGCAATCAAACAACTGAAATCTTGGGAACTCTTTGTGGAATAAAACAATGAATCAAATAAAGTCACAGGATGTGTACTATTGGAATATGATATATTAGTTGCTTACATGTCAATATAGTTGAAATTTCATGATAAAATCTATCTTACGCAACATATAGAGTTGAAATATTTTATATTTGTATTGAACATCTAGTGAAATTATATCTATGGGTATAAGTGTGAGATATATCCTGATCATAATAGTGTCAAATATATTTTCACACATAAGGAGCTTAATATGCACCACTGAAGATGGTTAGATCTCATCGAAGAAAATGACTGTTCATTCCCCTACCATCTTTGTAAAGAGATTAAGGTTTCAATTTCACTAAGTAGAAAGGATCCTTCATCATTATAAATTATGAGAACTGATTTGGATAAAATCTTCTTATATTTTAAAAGTATGTACATGGGAATCATTAATGAAGTAATATCATCAATACTTTCTCAAATGATTGATCATCCATCCCTATTAGAGATAATAAAGTATTCTAAAAATGATGTATAAATTTAGAAGAATGAGGAAGCTATGAGAAAGTGGACATCATCAGAGTTCAATATATATGAGGAAGGAGTTGTATAATTTGGGTCATGACTATGTGTAACGTCTCACATTGAGATAAAGAAGGATATTCTAAATGACAAAAATAACTCAAAATTATCTATTCACCCTAGGATCACAAAATATGTATTGAGATCTTCAAAAGAAATATTGGTGGGACAACATGATGAATGAGATCTCATAATATACATCAAAGATCCTAGTATGTCCGGATGTTAAGGTTGAAAGGATAATGTCTAAAGGGATAATTAAACCATTACTCATACCAACATGTAAATGGGAAAACATAATCAAAGACTTGTAACTCTAAATCTTTTTTCTGATTATCGGCATAACTCTTTTCCCTACATTGAGCTAATATAATATGATCATGAATTTCCTTTACCTTTGTCATTGTATCTTCCACAAGGTATGGGCCTATGAATTTCCTTTCTATGACTTTATCCCAAAATAAAATTTATGACATAACTTTCCATATAAGGATTCATACGCCACAATTTGAATACATTAAATGAAACTATTATTATAAAAAACTCTCTCAAAGGTATTTATAGGTCCCACATACCCAAAAGTCGAGTGGGAATAACCTCCACATATCTTCCATTGTTTGAATAGTTTATTCTAATGGTCCATCAATTTGAGGGTAGTAAGAAGTGCTAAAATGAAGCTCGGTGTCGAGAGACTTCGAATGGATTATCTAGAATTTTGATGTAATGCAGGGATTGTTTTTAGAAAAATGGATAGAGTTGATCCATGAAGTATTATTGCATCATTAATATAGATAAATGTGAGGATATTGAAAGGAAGGTCTTATTTTGTGGAACAAATGTGCAAATTTGGTTAGGTGATCAACAATAACCCATATTTTATTATTAATTCTAGAAGTATTTGGAAGTCCCATGAAAAATTCCATAGAAATTTCATCCCATTTACCCAAAGGGATAATAAGATGTTGTAGAACTCCTTTAGGATGTTTCCTTACAGCTTTGACTTTATGAAAAACTAAACCTCTGGACACATATTCTGAAATTTCCCACTTAATCGTATCCTACCAAAAGTGTTCCTTCAAGTCTTTATACATTATTGTTCTCCTAGGCTGTATAGAAAAATTTTAGCTATGAGCTTCATCTAATAATTCAATTTTCATCTCATGTATATATGGAACATGTATCCTCTTTCAATATTTTAGAACATCTTATTCACCTACAATGTAAGAAAATTTTCCATTATTCAGACAATTAATTTTCTTAAGAAAGTACAAATCCTAAAATGTAGAATACATTAACTAATATAATAAATAAAATTTTCAAACATTTGATAAATGATTTATGTATCCCTTTCCATAGAAATTCTTATATCCATCTTCACTATATCCAAAAAAATAAGTTGGTTTTTAATCATCATTTGGGGTAGAAATCCATGATTTTTTCTAATCAATTCGTATTCTACCTTATTTTATTCCCCTTGGTGGAAGTGTATTGATCAATCATAATTATTAAGTATATTGATGAATCAAAATTGTCTCATGTTGAGTTGTTTCTATGAAAATTTTTATTTGAGGATTGTATGATCCATGTATATCTCATATATTTATCAATAAAGACAATTTTCCATATTTTCAAACAAAATTTAACAATTGCTATCTCAAGATCATGGGTTGGATAGTTATGTTTGTGAGTATTTACTTTCCTATATTTATATGTAATAATGTTATCATTTTCATTAATACACAACCAATTCCTTTCTTTGATGCATCACTATATATATGACAATCTCATCACTATAAGACGGTAGTGTCAAAATTGGACCACTAACTAATATTCTAATTAGTTCTTAAAATAATTCTTCACATTCCTTTTTTTAGGCAAACTAAGCCTATTTACATGTAATATAGTTAAAATGGTATGTTAATCGAGAAAAATTATGAAAAAATCACCAATAGTAGCCCACCAAACCAATTAATATACATACCTCGATTATATTTTTTGGAGTATACAATTATATGAATACATTTTTCAAGTTTGGATCAAATGATATCCTATCCATGGAGACCATATATCCATGAAAAGATACTTCTTAAAGCTATAAATCTCATTTACTGAATTTCCCATATAACTCTTCCCATATAACCGTTTTAAGGATGATCCAAATGTGGATCTCATGGTCCTCATAGGTTTCGGAATATAGTATAATAACATCAATTAATACCAAAAAAATCTACATGATATTAATTGAATACTCATTTCATTAAGTCCATCAAAAAAGATGGTGCAATAGTAAATCCAAATGGAATTACTGTACATCCATAATGCACATGCCTCATCTGAAAAGTGGTCTTCAAAATTCCCTCCTCCTTTACAAGTAATTAGAGATACCCTAAACAAAGTTTCATGTATGAAAAATATCAGGCTCCATGATGATGATAAAAAAAGATCATAAATTCAAGATAGAAGATACATGTTCTTTATTATAATGGAATTGATTTCCATATAATCAACACACATCCTCATGGAATCATCATTCTTTTTAACAAATAGGTCGTCAGCTCCCCATGGTGAACCACTAGGGAGTATAAATCCATTATTAACCAAATAAAATAGTTATTTCTTAAATTATAATAAAAATATAGTGGCCATTCTATATGGATTCTTAGTTATTTTCCTTGAATTGAATATTAAATCAATTGAAAAATCAACTTCACACTCTAGGGGATGTTCAGGTAAATCCTCGTGAAATACATCAATTTACTCCTGAAAAATATGAACATATTCAATTTGAAGATTTCATCATTTATCTATAGAAATTATTTTTTCTTCTCCTCAAAAAATATCATTCGGTAGAACATCTGAGGGTGGATATAAATAAGAATCTAGTGGAGAAGCTTCTTTTATGAAGATAATGGATTCTATAACTTCCTCAGAAATTTTAACTTCTTTCCACTTTCCATAAATGTTTGCATCAAATTTTGAGAGATAGTTCATATCGAGGATAATTTCAAAGTTAACCACAATATTGATAACATTTTCATCACATGACAAATCTTTATGTGGCATAATGGGGACTTTTGGATATATCATTGTTGTAATGATACTTCCCTTGTGTATATTAACCAACAACTCTCTTTTTAAATCAAGAGGGAAATGAATAATTTTCATGGAAAATAGGGTAGATCTAAATGAGTCTAATAATCCAAAATCAAATAACTCATTGGCTAAGTTTGAGGATAGAATTAATGTACCTTCCACCACATTATTCAATACTTATCCCTCTACTATAGTGATCACATAATCTTGTCCATCTCCCCTTAGACCCTTTGGTGGTAGATTCCAATTTCACATTGGTCATTTTTTTCATAGTACCCCACCACCCTAAAGTTGAAAAATTGGAAAACATTGCCTTTCTTATTCCTGTTTCAATCATATGCCTCCTGACCCCTATCTCTGCTCATAATACAAAATCACAGTCCCTTCAACAATTTCCCAATGTGCTTCTTCCCATAGTTTTCACAAGAAAGAAATTGTTGGTTCTTCCTATTATTCTTAGTTTCATTCCCCTTTTCATGATGTTCGGATGGCCTTTTATTCTATTGGTTTATATTTAATATATTTATATAAGAAAACTCCTTCTCTATCACAATGGAAAAAAACTACCTCTTCTTATGATGAAAAATTATTAAAAACTTACACCCTTCGAAGAAATTGAATATAACTTTCAAGGAATTTTTTGATCTAGGAATCCATGTTGTAAATATAATTTGAAGCATACCTATATATCCTTTTGAAGTTAGCTTCATAATCGACAAAACTATATTCTTCATTTTTCATTAAGATAAATAACTTCATCTTCATAAATTTTTTTCGATCATGAGGGAATTAATTAACTAGGTATATCCCAAATAAATTTATCCATTTCAGGAGATCAATTTCATCTTCTTCCCTTGTATTTGGGATTGGAGACTATCACTGATCAGCATCACCTTGTAGAAAATAGATCACAAGTGTAACCTTTTCCATTTTTCTGTATTCCATGGCCATAAATATCTTCTATGGAGACTTAATCCACTACTCATATACAATTGTATTAGTAGTACCACTAAATGATTTAGGATTCTACCCCATAAATCGATCCCGTATAGAATATTCACATCATGGAATTGGTTGATCCATTCTAGGAAGATTATTTTTCATAACTTGATTAAGTTGTCCAAATATTTCATGATTTTCATCATCCTAATACCAACTGTATTGGTTTCACCAATAGATAAATCTCAAAATTTTCAACAATTATTAATACCATTGTCCTTATGGGTACCATTTAAAAAAATAATGGAATTTATTGGACTATCTCATAAAATATTGGATTTAGAATATGATATATCACCCAATATAAATTAATTTTTTATGCACCTTAATTCAATACTTTGGTACTTTAAAGGCATGTTAATTTTCAATTCTTAATAATGGTAGGTAATGAAAAAGTGGATTATCCTAAGAATATCCCCCATAAGTGAAAATCCAGGTGCCTAGTAAGGACCATTGTTATGTACTAGGTTGACCTAAGTTAGAATAGGAACACCTTGTTCGAGTAATTACTCCAAGGTACATCTATCCCAGAACCACATACATATGTAATTTCACAACATGGATTTATTTCTGGGAATAAACACATAACCTATACCTTACCAAAATTACAGGATGTTCTTTTACACATTTCCTCAATGTTTAAATTTTTTTTCTTCTCTGTAATCTATGTTTTCTAAATCTTGGTTTGAATGTTGCAGGCAAACCTCCATCGATACCAACTATAACACCCTGACCCCAGAAACTAAGAGGTGGTGCATTATTTTATTACGTTGGCATGATTACAAGGAATAAGATCCCGATGGAAAATTTAGTTTATCAGTCTTGGAAATCCAGAAAACATACATGATATCCATAATACATTTGAAAATATAAAATATAGACATGATATATAAAAATAAATAAATTTCATCCTTTAATGCTTATTCAAATATTTCTTCTTTATGACATGGGGAATGAAACCTAATAAGGGTGTGCTCAAAGGCTCAGTAAGGGTATGTAAAGTGGGTCTAATATAAAATAAATGGGAATAAATTAATATGGAAAAGAAAATAACTGATTACACATTCCATTAAAATGACTAGATAAGGAAAATTCAATATGGTAAGTTAAGAAACCAAAACACATCTTATTTAAACAATGAACTAAATTTAAATGTTTCCATAGATATGTCGAAAAAAAATCTCATGAATGAATAATAACATAAAAAAATAATATATAAATTCTATATTAATGGATGTAATTTATATGGAATATGAGTACCTATACTATCAAGATCCATCATGTAGACAGTTTAACACTACATGTATATTCCGATTTAATTTGGCCAAATTAATTGTCTCATGAGAACCTATCGATGATTTGAGGGGCTATATAAATTTCATGCTCCACCGATCATATTAGTCCAAATAATTACTCATATAGAATAATCAATTTAATACATAAACAATATGACTCATCAAATATCCTTATTGAATAAAAGATATGGATCTATCAATAGATTCATAGATAATCAAATAACTATCAAAGTAAACACTTTATTTAAACTTGTATGTGGTTTATGAAATAATAATATCCCTCATATGAAAATATTTAGATATTTAAGTAAAATACCAATGAAAAATGATAACCATAAAATTATTCTCTCAGGGTAAATATAACAATCACAAAAATAAATGATATTTCAATGATAATCAATAAGAATGTCATTGGGTGAATAATCATAAGACATCCCAAAGTGTCTCATACCACATTGAAACATTTAAATATTAATCTCCATGAAGTTATTAAATTAAATGAAACTTATTTTATAAATATAATAAGTATATTCATGATTTTATGTATCAAATGGTAGTGTATACACCTTATAAATGAAACTTGGTTCATAAAAACAAGTAAGTATCATTGGAATTTAAATTGAGATAAAATATCTTATCTTAACATTATTTTTTTGAGGTGTTTATACTCTATTATATTGGTTCAATAAAATCTTACTAAATTATAAAAGAACCATAATACCATTTATAATACCATATATCATCTTTTTTATAATATTTTATTACCTGTTCATTAATAATCATTCATTATTTTCACTATTTCATGTGTTAATTTCCCAGTTTTCTCAAGTATGATTTGACTTGTTACTTTTTGTTCTTATTAAATACATCATGTTTTTATAATATAAATATTTTAAAAAATGGTATAATTATCATATACATATTCAGTATATATTTTTCTGAAAAATCTATAATTTTTTGATATATGAAATGAAATGCACCAATTGTGGAGATAGTAGTTCGTACGTATGCATGAATGTTTCTTTCATTTCATTTTCATATTAAAAATATGATGAGTAAATTATAAATATGTATATTATAATTATATAATCATATATATTTCATATATTTTAAATAGTTTTATTAAAAGTATCCTTAATATGTTCTTGGTATAGCATGAACGAATCACATCGCTTCGAGGGGGTGGTAGTCTGCACTCCCTCAAAAAATGTTATCATTTTAACACAAAATGGAAATTATTTGGATAAGTGTTGTAAAATAATTAAATAATATTAAATAAATAATAAATATTATGTCTATAATAATATCCACCATGAGAGTCAGTAAAGGAAAATTGAGCAATCATCATTTAGTGAGGCAGCAGTCCACCACACACATACACAGTATGTTCGTTGCCTATTAGATAAATGTATGTGTAAGTAATGGTATAACTATTAAAATAACAACATAGTAGTATATTGAAGATACTGGTGATGTTACATTATTTTTTAATAATGATAATTGAGGGAGTGGAGATTGGAAATAAAAATGACGGGCTTTAGGAAATATGTTACCTTTCAATTGGGTAAATCCTTTTAATTTGTATCAAAAAGACTCTTTGGACTAATTTATACCCAAAGGGATGAATCAAGGATGGATGTGGGGATTTAAGGTAGTGAATTGGGTAGTATTTCAATGAACCTATTTGGATTTAGAGTTGTTGGTAAGTGGATGTGAATGAGGCCTTTTATAATGGAGGAGGGGTGACACCCATGTAATATTGTAAATTAAAGGAACCTAACCGACATTGTTTTATTGAAAGTCGATAAATTATAGTCCAAATTATAGAAAAGGTAGTAAAGGGTATAAATATGGCCAAAATATGGCCTCTAGATAGGTGTATAGATCCTTTTGGTCCCTAAGGTTACAGTTTAGTCCGTTATTATGCATAATTTAACCTAAATCATTGTAATTATTTTTAATTATTTTCACTAATATTTCATTAAGAACAAATTTTTACTTATTATTAATTATAAATTATGATGATTCAAAATATGGAATCCATTTTTCTAAATTCCAATAACATAATTTGTAGAAATTATGGTAAAATTAATCCCACTAATAGGACGACAATGCATGTATTTAAAGTAAAAAAATTGTGAAGATTTCTGGGTTTCTATAGTCAATTTCAAAGTGAAATTTATTTCAATGACCTAAATTTGATTGAGAGATAAAAATATAATCTCAATATCACTTAAAAACAATTAAAATTATAATTTAACCATATATATAAATTTGATGAAATATCAGTTCGGGATTAAATTTCAGTATTTTTCATTATTCATTAAAAATTTGATAATTTACCAAAAATTACCAAAACATCAACCTAAGATAATTATTATGTTTCTTTTCCAAATATTAAATTTGGTTTGACATATTAAATTTATAAAAGGTTCCAAAATTGTATTTAAATAGGGTTCATCATAAAATGGTGGAAAAACTAAAGTTATAACAATATAGTATTTTATTTGTTTTATTGGGTTTGTTTTTATCTTATTACTATAAAATATATTAGTTGAGTGTAAAAATATTTTATTCAATATATGATACATAAATTTACTATATAAACAATAAAAAAGCGTTATTATTTTATTAATTATGAGAAATTTGATTAAGTTGTGTTCTGCTTAAATCGATTGTTTTTTGTATTACAAAGCTATCAACAAAATCTAAAAGAAAACATGGTAAAGTATTAGAGTGAAACATCCATACCTCCTGAATAAATGTCCTCAAAATATTATGGTTATTACATTTAAAAGGATTTGGCTAGTTATCCTTTATATAATCCTCTGGTTCCCATGTTTCTTATTCCATTTTGTGATTTCTCCATAATACTTTTACCAGAATAGTAGTATGATTTCTCAATACTTACTCATTCATAATAAGAATCTAGATGAATTATTCACAATATCAAAGTTCAAGTTCCAACTCTATCTCATCAAATGTGATAATATGTTTTGTTTTAGGAACATATTTCCTCTTCATTGATATATGGAACACATTGTGTACTTTTGAGTGATTTTGATGCATTTCTAAATGATAAGCAATGATTCCAATTATTTCAAGAATTTAAAAGTGTTTTATGTACCTAAGACGTAGTTTTTCTTTCTTATTGAATATAAAAACAACCTTCCATAGAGATACCATTAAGGAAAACTATTCTCCGACATTGAACTCTATATAGTTCTTCTATTTATCCACATAAATATTTTTCTTCTATTCAGCAGATTTAATATGAGCTTGAATTTCTCATACCTTATTCCTTATCTCCTAAACAAGTTCTGGGCCTACGATATTCCTTTCTATAATTCCATCCCAAGAATTTGTATTATGACATATTATTCCATATAATTATTCATACACAACCATTCGAATACTTGAATGGAAACTATTATTACAAGAAAACTATATAAAAGGTAACTAAAGATCCTGCATACCTTGACAGTAGAGTGAGCCTAACCTCCACATATCTTCCATTATTTGAATTTTTCTTTCAGACTGTCTATCAGTTTGAGGGTGTTAAGATGTTCTCAAATGAATCTTGGTGTTTAGATCCTTTTGAAGACTTTTATTTAATTTTTATGTTAATCAAGGATCTTTGTCAGAAACAATGGATGAGGGTGTGCCATGAAGTCTTACAACATCATTAATATAGATCCCCATGAGGATCTTGAGAGGCATGTCTTATCTTAAAAAAAAGATATGCATATTTGGTTAGGTGATAAAAAATAACCCATATTGCTTTATTATTTCAAGGATTCTTGGGAAGTCCCATGACAAAGTCAATAGTAATTTTATCTATTTTCCTCCAAGGGATAAGAATAGGTTTCATAACTCTTTTAGGATGTTGCATTACAATATTCACCTACTGATAAACCAAACATCTCGACACATAATCATAAATTTCCCACTTTATGTTGTCCCAAAAAATGTGTTCCTTCAAATACCAATACATCATTATGATCCGAAGGTGTATAAATAAATTTGATCTATGAGAATCATACAATAATTCCCTTTTTATCTCTTGTATCGATGGAACACATATCCTCTTTCCAAATTTTATAACACCATATTCATATACAATGTCTCTTAATTTTCCATCATTCACACCATTAATTTTCTTCTGAAAGTACATATCATCATATTGATAATATTGTATTCTTCAAATAAATATGGATTTTCAGTCATTTGATAAATTATTGATGTCTCTACATCCATATAAATATATATATATATATATATATATTTACTATATCCAAGAACATAGGATTATTCTCGATTGTCATTTGTGTTAGAAAACCATGATATTTCCAAATCAATGCATCTCCTACCTTATTTTCATTCCCAAGGTGGTAGTGTATTGAGTAATAATAATTCTTGAGTAGATATATGTATCAAATTTGTCTCACACTAAGTTATTTCTATTATAATTTTAATTTCAGGATTTTAGGATCCATGTATATCTCACATCTTTGTCCATAGAGACAATTTCTCCATATTTTTGAAGCTAAGATTACAGCGGATAACTCTAGATTTTGGGTTGGGTAGTTCTATTAGAAAGTCTTTAATTTCCTTAATTTATATGCAATAACATTATTATTTTTCATTAATACAAAACTAAGTAACTTTTTTGATGTATCACTATATATGAACACATCATCACTACAAGATAGAAGAGTAAAAATTAGAGCACGGAATAATCTTCTCTTTAGTTTTTAAAATCATTCTTCACATTATTTTATTTATAAAAACATAACCCCTTTACATTCAATCTTGGTTAAGGGGTTATCAAATCATACATAATAATGAAAAACTCCAATAGTATCCTACCAAACCAATTAATCTACATACCTCAGTTATGTCTGTTGGAATATGTCACTCCCAGGATACCTTTTTCTATGTAGGATCGATTGATATCCCATCCTTAGAGACAATATGGCCACAAAAATAGACTTATTGAATCTTGAAATCGTATTTACTATATTTATTATATAACTCTTCCATTATGAGAGTTTTATGGATAATATGAAAGGGGTTCACATGGTCCTCATAGGATTTGGAATACACTAGAATATCATCAATGTAAACTACAATAAATTCTTCAAGACATTCCTTGAATAATCGTTTCATTTAGTCCATGAAGAAATACAGTACACTAATCAATCGGAATGGAATTACTATAAACTCGTAATGCACTTACCTCATCTAAATATTTGTCTTTAGAATTTCCTCCTCCTTCACTCCTAATTGGCGATACCCAAAACAAAGTTCAATCCTTGAAAAATATTGGTCTTCATGATGTTGATAAAACAAGTCATCAATTCTAGGTAGGGGATACTTGTTCTTTATTATAGTGGAATTAATTTCCCAATAATCATTGCACATCCTCATGAATCCATCCTTATTTTTTAAAAAGAGGGCATGGTCTCCCCATGATGAAACACTATAGAGAATAAATCCATTATCTTCAAAAAAAACTCTAGTTGTTTATTCAATTAAACTAAATCTATAGTGGCCATTCTATACAGATTCATTGATATTTTCTTTAAATTTGAGATTAAATCAATAGGAAATTCCACTTCACACTCATGGGGATGTCCAGGTAAATCCTCAAGAAATACATCAATGTACTCCTTCCAAATAGGTACATATTGAATTTGAATATTTATTACTTTATCTATAGACATTTCTTTTCTTCTCCTCAAAATATTTCATTTTGTATAGTATCTGATGGTGGATATAAATAATAATCAAGTATGGAATATTCTTCTATGAAGATAAGGGATTATACATCTTCATCACAAATTGTAACTTCCTACTTCGTTCACAAAATTTTTGTATCTTATTTTGAGAGCCAGTCAATACTGAGGATAATTTTACCATCAACCATAGATATAATAATAAGGTCAGCACATAAAATTTGTTTATGGTACATAATGGGGGATTTTTGACACGTCTTTGTTTTAATGATGATCCCATTAGGTGTTTTAACCAACAAAAATCTTATTAAATCAAATGGGAAATGTCTAATTTTCTTGAAAAATTGGTTACATATAAAAGATTCTGACGATCCATAATCAAATAACTCATTGGATAAATTTTAAGATATGATGAATGTACCTTCCACCACATTTTTTGTTACTTCTATCTCTATTTTACTAATCACATAAGATTTTCCATTTCCCCTATGACCCTTTTGTGTTCGATTCCACTTACACCTATGGAATTCATTTTCATAGTTCCCCACCATCCTAAAGTTGATACATTGAATAACTATGTTTTACTTATTCCCAATACACTCATGTGCCTGTTGACCCCTATCTCTCCCCTTATAATATAATCCAAATCCCTTCAAACATTTCCCAGATTTCTTCTTATCACAGTTTTTACAAGATGCAAAAATGTTGGTTTTTCTAATTATTCTTAGTCACATTCCCCTTTTCATGATTATTAGATGGACTCTTCTTCTATCAGTTTCCATATAATGTATTGATTCAGGAAAATTCCTTATCTATCTTGACGGTACACAAAACTATCACAACATATAAGGAAAAATTATTACCAACCTATTCCCATCAATTATGTTTTTTAATACTTTCAAATAATTTATCGATATAGGAATATGTTTTGAATATATAATCTGAATAATACTTGTCTCACCTTGTGAATGTAGCGTAATAATCCATAACTCTCTCTTTGTCCTTTAAATTAAGATAAGGAACTTCCTCTTCATCTCAATTTATTGATCATGAGGGATGTATTTATCAAAGTATGTATCCTTAAAATTCCATTATTTCTTGAGCTCAATTTCATATTCTTCCCTTATATTCTAGAATGCAGACTATCACAGATCATTATAACCTGTGAAATAGTAGAACATAAGTGAAACATTTTCCTTTTTTCTATATTCTATGGAGGTAAATATTTTATCTAGATACTTAATCCACTTATATTCTATAATGTTATTATAAGTCCCACTAAACGATGGGGGATTCTACAACATAAAGTGATACAATATAAGAAATTATCTTCTTGGAATAGGTTGCTCCATTTTTGGAAGTTTATTTTTCATAACCAGATTAATTTTTCCTAATGTTTCCACGATTTTCTTCATCCCAATACCATTTGTATTTGTTTACCTAATTCATAAATCTCTACATTTTCCATGAGTATTAATATAATTTTTCATTACAGTCACCATTTCTAAAAAGTAGTCGAATATATGGAATTATCTCATAAAATATTTAATTTCAAATATGATATAGAACTTAACAAAAATTATTTATTTATGCATCATAATTCATAACTTTGGTACTTTGTGGGCGTGTTTTATTTTAATTTATTAATAATGTATGGTAATGAGAATGTGAATGATACTAAGTATATACCCCATGAGTGAAAATATAGGTGACCATTAAGGCCCATTTGTTTGTACCAGGTTACCTCAAGTTCGGACTAGAACACCTTGTCAGATTTGATACTCTTAATAACATCTATTCCAGAACCACGTCCACTTAATGTATCAAAAAATGGATGTGATTCTAGGAATACCCACATAACCACTAACTGGACAAAATTCCATGATTTTCTAGTATAAATATCATCAATATATATCTTTTGGATGTATTACATAATCTATGTTTTCTAAATATATGTTCCAAGGTTGTAGTTAAACATCCTTCGATACCAACTGAAATGCCATTACCCCAAAATCCCGAAGCTGGTGCTTTATTTTATTACTTTGGCATGATTACATTGAATTGGATCCCAATAGACCATTTTATTCAGTAGTATTTGAAATCAATATTACATACATTATATCCATATTTCATTTGAAAATAGAAAATACAAACATGATAAATAAAAATAAATAAAATGCGTACTTGAATTCTTATTCAAATATTTATTCTTTATAACCTGGGGGAAAACATAATAAGGGTGATCTCAAATGCTCAGAAAGGGTAAGTAAAGAGGATCAAATAACAAATAAAATGAGTAAATTACTATATAATGGAATATAACTTATAACACATTCTATTCTAATTACTAGAAAAGAAAAATTCAATATTGTGTGGTAAGAAACTGAAACTCATTCTTTTTAATCAATGAACTGAAATTAAATATATCCATAGATACTTTAACCCAAAATATCATGGATGAATAATAACTGAAACAAATATGATGGAAGTAATTTATTAATGTAAATCATGTATATGAACTATGAGTACCTATACTATCAAGATCCATCATCTGGATAGTTTAACACTACATTTATATTCCATTTTAATTTGGTCAACTTAATCGTCTCATGAGAACCTGTCGATACATCAAAGAGTTATATAATATCTCATATACACCCATAATTTCATTTAAAAAAAATTCCTTATATCAAATAATATATTTAATCAATATACAACATTTCTTATCAAGTTTTCTTAATGGATAAAAGATACATATTTATCAATAATTCCATATTTAATGAAATAATTGTCAAAATAATCATTATATATAAAATGGTATGTGGTTTATGAAATAATAATATCCATCATATAAAAATATATATATTCATATAAATTTGAAATTAAAAATAATTAAAATAAAATGATTGTTGTATTTGATAGTTAAAAATAACACAAGGAAGTGACATTGGAAGGATTATGATTAAGAACATTTTTGGGGAGAATAGTCTTTAAACATCTCAATCTGTTTCAAACAATTGCGAAACATTTAAATCATAACACATATGAAGGAATGAAAATAAATGAAACATAAAATATAAGAAGTATAATTATATTCATGATATTATGTTTCAAAGTGTAGTCCATACACCATATAAATTAAACTAGGAGCATAACAACAAGTAAATATAAATGAAATGTAAATTGAGATGAAATACATAATGATAACTCTCCTTTTGTGGTGTGGTTTTATCAACTTATATAGTGGTTCAAAATATGTTTCAATATTATATTAGAAGAATTCTCATGTTTATAATATCATATATCATCTTCTTGTAATATCTTATTACCTGTATGTTTAATGTCATTCATTAATTTCACTATTTTGATTGTTAATTTCCTAGTTTTCTCAAGTTTGTTTTGACTTGTTACATATCATTATTATTACATAGATCATGATTTCATCATCACCAAATTGAAAAATATGATTCAATTATCATATATATTCATTACATATGTATTTATAATAATATATAATGTTTTGATATAAGAAATTAATTCAACAGTTCATGAAAAAGGTAGTCCGTACGTATTCATTTAAACTACATTCATTTCATTTTTTTTATTAAAAGGAAGAAGTGTGAATGATATAAGTATATATTATAATTATATAATCCTATATATGTCCTATATGTTACATAGGTTTGTTAAAATCATCCATAATAATTTCCATGTATAGAATTAACAAATCACATCCCTTTGAGGGGGCGGTAGTCCACACTACCACAAACAATGTTACTAATTTTACACAAAATGGAAAGTATACAGATAGGTATTGTAAAATAATTATAGAAGCTTAATGAAATAATTAATATTATATAATATATATATATATTTTTTCCATCATAATGGCCACCATGATGTGTGGTAAAGAAAATTTAACAATTATTGTTTAGTGACGCTGTTTTCCACCATACACATAAATAGAATGTCCATTACCCATTAGACAGATGTGTGTGTATGTTCTGGTATAACTATTAAAATTACAACATCATTTTAGATTTAGGATACTGGTGTTGTTATATTATCATGGAATAAATGTAAATAAGTGATTTTATAATGGAAATAAATGAAAAGGTCTTCAGGAAAGATGTTACCTCTTAATCTGGTAACTCCTTATGGTTTTACCAAAATCCCTAATTTGATTGATTTCTGCCAAAATAGAGGATTCAAGTTGGAATGGAGGGATTTTAGAGAGTGAATTGTGATGCTTTTTTTACAAACAAAATATGATTTGTAAGTGTGGGTATATGGAAGTTAAGGAGGTCTTTTATAATGGAGGTGGGGTGACACCCTTATAATAATTTAAAATAAAGGAACACCCACTACAGTTTTATTGAAATTTGATCAATAATTATTCAAATTAGATACAAGGGGCGATATGGTAAAGATAATTCCATACAATTAATTCTATATAGGGATATTTGTCTTTTAGGGCATCAAGGTTATGGTTTAGTCCCATATTAAGCTTAATTTATCCTTAATTGTTGTAAGTAATTTTAATTACTTTCAGTAATATTTTTTGTAAAAAAGTAGCATTACCTTATTGGACATTATAAATTATGATGATTACAAATTTTGAATCCATTTTTCAAAATTACAATCAAATAAGTGGAGGAATTTAAATTAAAATTAATCCTTCAGAGATGGATACAATGTGGGTTTTTTTATTTAAAACATCCTAAAGATTACTATGATTTTATAGTCAATTTCAAAGTGAATTTGATTCCAATGATAATGACTGGTTTAATTGATAAACAATATAATGTAACTAAAATTTAAAACCAATTAAAATTAAAATTTTTCATTATAAATAAATTAGATGAAACATCTATTTTGGATTAATGTTTATTAATTTTCATTATTCGTTAAAAATTGAAACATTATAGAAAAATAAAAAAACAGCACCCTAAGATAATTATATCTTTTTCTTCTAATGATTAAGTTTATTTTGACATATTAAATTTATAAAAGGGTACAAAATTGGATTTAATGAGGGTTATCTAACAAAAGGTGGAAGAACTACATGAATAAAAATATAGTGTTTTATGTGTTTTATTGGGATAATTTTTACCTTATGCCAATAAAATATATTAGTTGACTGTAAAAATATTTGAGTGGAAATATAATATATAATTTTTTTATATAAAAACACTAAAAAAATTATTTGATTTATTGGCCAAATTTTATTAAGTAGTGTTTTATTTAAATCTAGTGTTCTGTGTATTATAAAGATATCAACAAAATGTAAGGGAAATATGGTAAAGATTGGGGGTTATAAAATGATAATTTTAATGAAACATTAAATTTATAATATTTAGAAAATTATTTTTATAAAATAGAGTTCATTGTTTTGAATCTAAATGATGAAAAATGGTTAGGGTAAATTTTTTCAATTTTTCTAAAATTATTGATTTTTTTTAATAGTGAAATACGGTAATTTATGGTATTTATACATTATAAGGTAAATAAAATATTACTTGATTCATATCTAAATTAAGCACCATAATATTGACCCCCTTAATTATTTTAATATTTTATTGATAATTCTCATACTCTACATAGTCTTGAACAATAATAATACACAAATGAAAAAAATAATTAAAAAACACTCCCTCTCATCCCCTACCAATACCACCCCACACCACCTCTTGTCCTCACACATCTAAAGCATTGAGACATATCCAAATTATTCTCAAATATCTTCAAAACACCCTCCCCAGTGTTTATGAAGACCCATCCCCCGGGGCCCGTACCGTGACTACCCCAAGCCCGTATTCCATAGGTCAGGGGCTGGCAACTAGCACCGGAAACGCATATCCCTAAACTCGGGAAGGCATTGAATTTTAACCTTCAAACTCCCAAAATCCAATCACATAGCTAGATACAAGAATAAAGTAGCTATATAGTAGAATTAGCGAGTATAGTAAGTAAAGGGGGATATAATAAAATCCCAACTGGAAACTACAAGTAAAATAGGAAACAGTTCCTGTGAACACCCGCCAAGGTTCTTACCTGAAGGGTAGGTACATATCTTGTATGGTCGTCTCTGCGGTATGCCTCATCTAAGGTCCACCTCTGAGTATCCTCTGGTCTTGGTACCCACATCCTCAGTCAGCGTTGTCCTTCATGTGCACAAGACACAATAAGGTGCGGGCGTAGCCTATGCAAGGTTGAGTATAACAGTACTCAATGAGACCCCAGAAGGTCTCCAAAAATCTACAAAGGATAAACAACAAAGAAAGGAAACAATAGTAAACCCAACTTTGGTATAAGCCCATACATATACCTATGTTATCAAGTATACCCATCTCATTCATGAGGAAACATAAATCCCAAAACCTTATCCAAAAGCTCAACTGTTCCAAAAAGGAAAGAATACAAGGAAGGTAACACCACAAAGGTAAGTACCACAAAGGTAAATCCTGAAAAAAGAATACCACATAGGTTTCACCACCAAGGTAAGTACTACAAAGTTAACTCCAGGAAGAATAATGCCACAAAGGATTCACCACACATAATGGTACCACAAAGTTAAAGACTCGGATCACACCAGGTATAACTTAAGTACGGAAGTATGGATGATTATATGTATTTCTAGATCATTTTACTTCGTCATGAAGCTTTGTTGTTGACCCAAAAAGGATTGACGATGACCCACACAGTATCTGGAGATGACCCACACAAGACCCGACCTGACCCGGTCGGGGTCGACCCGACCTGGTTCAGGTGGACCCGGCCCGACCTCAGTATGACCCAGATGGGTGGGGCCGCGGTGGCCTGGCCCACTAGGAGGTGGTCCAGCTCGGACTGTGAAGTGTCGGCCCAGCCAACTGGGTGCAGCTGGTGGCTGGGGTGGCTCCTTGTGGTGGGGTCTGCCTGAGCAGCTACCCAGGAGGGGAGGCACCCCCTAGGTCACCCAAATAGTCCAATGGACCTTTTGGATGGGAGTGGTGCTAGGTTGGCACGCGCAACCCGCCAGAGTGGTTCCGCTCGGCGTGATGTGGCCGACCAAAATGGATGGCCCTCTTTCTAGTGACGTGAACGTGCACCGCTACTCTAATGCGGCCAGTAGGATGTTAGCCACCCTCTAACCTCCACCACGGCAGAGAGGCCATGGTCTCTAACTCTGGTGGAACGGACGCGCACCACCTCTTTACCACTCAATCGGCTAGAAGCCAGCCGCCACCCGGCTTCGTCGTGCCCGAAGGGCCGCAACTTCCTGCTCAATAGGCAGTGCGAACACGCACCACCCTACGTCCATGTGGTCGGTCGGCATGCTGACCGCTGTCCTCCCAATGCCGCGGCCGATGGGTCACAGTCTCCTTCGCGACTGGAAGCACAGATGCACGCTGCACCAGTTCCAAGCTGTTAGTCAGGTGTCGGCCGCCACCTTCCTCTACCACAGCCGACGGTCCATGACCTCCTTCAATTCCGGGGTTGTACCATTAACATCATTGTGTACCACGAAGAAAATGATAATAAAGAAGGATTGTGGAGGGATCAAGCCATGTTCGTTTGGACTACACCCTTTGTGTTATGTTGGTAACAGTCGGTTCAAGAGAATTAAATCAATATGAAACCACAAAGACAATAATAAACAAACCCTACTTCGATCATCCATTGGAGGTGTCTTGAGGAGGAAGATGATGATGGGGATGTCAGCATTTACTCAATCTTCAGATCATTCATCATTCGATATATTCTTCATTAGAGGAGGTTCCCCCACCATGTTCTCCTCTCCCTTTCACCAATGGAAAACCAACCCTCAATTCCCTCAAGAAGAGTTAATAAAATAACTCTTAATTAACAATTTGTTTCTTTAATTTAGTTTTAATGAACCCTATTAATTAAAGAGAGTTATGGTTAAAAAAATTTGTGTAACCGGGAATTTAATGCCCAGCCTTAAATGTCTGACCACCCTCATGTGGTCCCCACCTCCACAATTCAAAAAGGAGGATTCAAAAAGAAAAAGAAAATATTATTTATTGATTTTTCTTCACCCAAGAAAAACTGAAATACTAACTTCCACCCTCAACCTACTACAGTCGAGGTGACAGTCTTCTTAAGCGAATATCGACATTGCGAGATCAAGGGTGTCCTCAAATTTTAATTCCGAGCACCGGTTAAAAAGTTACAAAATGCCACTTGTGTGTTTAATGAACGTACTTAAAAATGTTTATAAATTCATTTCTAGCACACCGGGCCTTGGAATCACACACTGTCAATTTCCACAGACTAGTAATGATTCAATATAATTAAAAAAATTACATGGAAAATTCTGGGTCTTTACATTATCCCCACCTCTAGGCTTTGCCTCCCTGAAATCCACAACACAAACTAGGGAAACAAGTGGGGGTACTAAGCACGAATCTGAGCCTCCTGATCCTATGTGCTCCACTGGAGGTTTTCATGCAGCCAATGAATGTTCACCATAGTTATTGACCACCCACGAAGGACTTGCTTCTATCGATCCTCAATCTCCATTGTAACCTCCAAAAACATTGCCTCATCGTCAATGTCTAGCTCGCCCCAGTCAAAGATGTGTGAAGGGTCATGTATGTATCTCCTCAGCTGGGATACGTGGAAAATTTCTTGCACCCAGTGCAACTGAGGGGAAAGATTAAGGTGGTATTCAACCTCCCCAACTCTACTGAGGACCTAGAAGGGTCCGATGAACCATGGAGATAACTTATCTCCCTGGCCAAATCTCTGCAAACCTTTTTGAGTTGAGACCCATTGGAAGACATGGTCACCATCCTCGAACTCGAGATTTCTCCTTCTCCTATCATAATAAGACTTATGCCTACTCTATGAAGTCTTCATCTGCTCCTAGATGATCTACACCTTCTATTTGGTATCCCTTACCATCTCTGGTCTCGTAAGTGCTGAATCCCCAGGGTCAGTCCAACACAGAGGTCATCTTCAAGGTCAAACCTACAATGCCTAAAATGGTGCCATACTGATAGTGGAGTGATAACAGTTTTTGTATGAGAAATCCACCAAGGGAAAGTGATCCTCCTAGCTGCAACCAAAATCTAGGACTCATGCACATTACATGTCCTCTAGTTTCTGAATGGTCTGCTCTATCGGACCATCTGTCCGAGGATGGAAGGTTGTACTCAACTGAAGTTGTGTCCTGAACGCCTCCTGTAACCCCTTCAATAGTTGGGAAGTAAAACATGTATCATTATTGGATACAATCATCAACGACACTCCATTAAGCTGTATAGTCTCTTGCACGTAGAGGCATCCCAAGACCTCTACTGATCCCTACTATCTGATAGGTAGGGAGTGGGCCTACATGGTGAGTCAGTTAATGATCACCTAGATAGAATAATGTCTCCTAGACGTGTGTAGAATACATATCACAAAGTCCATGGAAATTCCATCCCACTTCCACTCTGTTACCTCTAGTTGATGGACTAATCCCATTGTAACCTGGTGCTCGACCTTCACTTGCTAACAAGTGAGGCACCATGAGACAAACTCTGCCATTTCTTTCTTCATTCCCGACCACCAGTGATGACACCGAAGCTCCTAGTACATCTTCGCCACTAGTAGATGTACCGCTTGAGGGGATGTATGGAACTCCCTCAACACTTCCTCTCGTAGCACCACCCGTACCATAGCACATCCTCTAAATAAGATGACGTGCTCCCCACCTTTAGGAAATCCATCAGGAGCCTACCTATGGATATCTGAGCACGTTGATCCACGCAGTCAGTGTCCCCAAGATGTACCTCCATGAATCACTGAAGGAGCGGGGGAGTGACTGTCAGAGACTAAAGATAAGTTGCTCTATCTCGATCTACATAAGATATCCTCAAAGCGGCTAGCTGCTATGTCGCCTCACTCAGAAACTGTATACCAAACTTCATTCTGAGTGTATCTGCTACTATGTTCCCCTTTCTAGGATTATAGACTATCTCGAATTCATAGTCTTGGAGGAACTCAAGCTAACTCCATAGTCTCTGGTTCAGGTCCTTCTGAGAGAAGATATACCTGAGACTCTTGTGATCAGAGTAGACTGTAAAATTTTCGTCCATCAAGTAATGTCGCTACATCTTCCAGGAGAAGACCACTGCTGCTAAATCCAGTTCATGGGTAGCATAGTTCTACTCATACTATATCAATTGTCGATAACCATACATGATCACTGCTCACTATTGCATCAGGACACATCCCAACCCAGTCGTTGATGCTTCTCATTAGAATACGTACCCAACACCCTCCTCTGGTAACCTCAAGATGGGGGCACTCGTCAGTCTATACCTCATCTCCTGGAAACATTTTTGGAATCTCTCTGACTACATGAAGGATTTTCTATTCCTCGTCAATACTGATTAGGGTGACACAACTCTGGAAAAGTCAGGAAAAAACCTTTGGTAGAAACCTGCCAAACCCAGGAAACTCTGCCCCTCCATAACACTCTTGGGTGGCTCCCAAGGAAGCACAACCACAATCTTCACTGGATCAACCGCAACTCCAACCTTAGAGATGACATGTCCTAGAAAGTGTACCTCTATGATATAGAACTTGAACTTAGAGAGATTTCCATAAAGATGGTGCTCTTGGAGTGTGTTAAGAACTATCTGCAGATGATAAGCATGCTCCTCCTCAATAGCTGAGTATATCAGGATGTCATCAACGAAGACTACCACAAAGTGATCTAGGTATGGCTAGAATATCTTGTTCATGAGTCCCATGAACACTTATGGGGTGTTGGTCACGCCAAATGGAATAACCATGAACTCATAGTGGTCATACCGACATCTGAAAGATGTCTTCTGCACATCCTTGTCTTGTACCCTGAGCGGGTGATAGCCTGATCTAGAGTCTATCTTCAAAAACCATCGTGCTCCTTTAGTCTAATAAAATAGATCATCAATCATCGGGAGTGGATACTTGTTCCTCAAAGTCTCATGGTTTAGGTTCTGATAGTGCACATAGAGTCCCAAAATCCCATCTTCCTTCTTAGTGAACAAAATCAGGGCTGCCTAAGGAGAAACACTGGGCCAAATGAACCCCTTGCTCTAAAAGTCCTCTACCTGTACTCGGAGCTCTCAAAGATCCGTGGGAGCCATCTGATATTTTTTTGTAGATATCGGTGTCGTCTCGGAGTATAAGTAGATATAAAATTCCACCTCTATGTGAGGAGGTAGACCCATAACATCATCAGGGAAAAGATCAGCGTACTAGTCCACCACTACAGGATAGCTCGGAATCTCAACATCCACCGATCAGAGGGTAAGGCTAACCAAATGATGTGTGATCGGTTGCACCCTCCTCTAGGTAATTCCATCCTATGTTTAAAAGGTTCACTTCTCACCCGTGAAAGAAAACTTGGTCCCATCCTCACGACCACACTACACTTTACCCCTAATACAGTCAATCTGATCATGGACTATAGATAACCAATCCATACCAAAGATGACGTCATAAGGCCTCGACACCACTACTAGAAGATCCCAGCCAAAGATCTAACCTCCTACAGTAAGATCACACTGCTGGCACCAGTGTGTAATCGTCTAATCCTCTCTAGTAAGAGTCTATATCTATAAGGATCGAGCCAACAACTCCACCAGAATCTTCGAGCTCCGAACGAGGGAAGTGGAAATAAAAATGTGACTGGAACCCATGTCTATAAGTATGTTAGCTAAGGTGGAGTATACATAGATCATACATTGAATCATATCTAGATAATCGTGGTCATTGGACTTAGATTCTTGGAGCTGGGATCATCTTTGTCCACCTATTCCCTATGGTCGGGGTGGACCACCTGGAGGTGGTGGCGGTAAAACCTCAAATCGTTGCCCACTCCCTGCTGCATGGCCTGCTCCCCTACCACGTCTGCCTCCTGCCTAGAGACCTCCTCGATCGAATCTTTGCCTCTGCCCAGGTAGTCCTTAGACCATCTATTGGTCATCCATATGGCGGGTCGGGCAATCGTGAGCCATGTGACCCTTCCAACCGCACGAGTAACACTTCATATTCCTCGCTTGTCCTGCTCTGTTTGAAGAACCCTGCACAACCGACCCTGTATCCTATGGTTGTCCACTTGTACGTCTGGTCTTCTTGACATCTACGTCATCTGTCTGCTGCCAGCTGTAGATGACTCTGCTACATAACATATGGTGGTGGGTCTCGCTGCCAGTGACTACTCAGCAAGGAAACTCTCCACTAAGAGTTCTCGCTCTCATACCCCCACTTGTGTCTTGATGCTGAGAGAAATCATAGAAGCTCTAATCTCTCATTCGATCCCCTGCTCGAAGGTCTGGGCTATAACACCTTGACCCCATTTACCCATAGTCAGTTCATTATTTTAATACATTGGCATGATTACAAATAATCAATTCCCGATGGACCGACCAGTTTAGTATTCTTGGAAAAACTATACATACATACGTTCAACATTACAACTTGAAAAGAAAAACAACACTAATTTATTCCATTAGAAACATCCAAGCCTCTAAGATTAAGCCTGCAAGTCACTCATAACTAACTCCTTCATATCCTGGGATAATGAAACATAAGAAAGGGTTGAGCTCAAATGCTCAGTAAGGGTAAGAAATACAACAAAAGATAAAATAAATATTAATCATGGTTAATAATTGAAAACACATGACATAATGAATAATAAACATGAGAAATTTATGGCAGGAATATGATATAAGTAAATAATTACATAATAAAACATAGTCATGGGTGTTCTACTAGCCAAATAACCACATGAAATATCAATAGCTAATCTCATAATGATGGAATGCTTAATTTCGGACATCATAACCACATATTCAAGGCCTTGTTCCAAGAATACATATAAGATTTTTTCAAGACCTTATGCCAAGACACTAGTTTGTATCACGAGACCTACCGATGCATCAAGGAGCTATAGCGGGATCCACCCATCACATACTAAGTCCAATGCATTCCTCATGTTAAAAGGTTTAAAAAAACATTAACATTCATATTAAAACTAGAATACGATATGTCAATAATTTATCCATAAACCATGAATGGTATAAAAATAACACATACACAGTCAAACATAACTCATTCAATACAATATGGAAGATTTTATTATAATCAATCATCCTCAATCGATACTAATGAAGGATATTGACAAAGATGAAGTTAATCATCAAAACTATTTGGTAGAAATATCCCCCTTTTTCTTTAAAACATTTAAAAGTCTCACTATTTATCAAGAAGTCGTTTAAAATAGATTTTTGAATCAAAGTGTCTCATACCACTTTAAAACTTTTAAAATGAATTTTAATTTGAAAACATTAATGTCCATATAAATAAATAATTAAAATTATTTTTAAAACATGGACATTAATGAGAACGATTTAGAAGAATAAATCTTTAAAACAATTAAAATGATTTTTTTAGTTAGAGTTTCTAACCAAATGAGAGACAATTTAATACAAATAATTGAGGTAATCAAAACTTTATAATATCATGAGAATAAAGGGATTTATGAAATACTATGTCAAATTACAGTATATACACCAAATAAAAGTGAATTGGCACATAACAACAAAGAAGCCTCAATGGAATGTAAATTGAGATAAATTCCCTTATAAAAAATTGTATCCTTAGGTTAAGGATAAATAAATGACATAATAATGTGTGAAAAATATAAATACACTCAATATTATTTGATATTCATTGTAAATTAATCAGTTTACATTCACACATATTCTTGTAAAAACAACACCAATGACTTGGATTTTTAACTCAGTGAATGGGAATTGAGTTAAGATTACTCTTATAAAGTTCATATAAATGACTTGAGAAATTATCAATGGATTTATTATGTGTATCAAGAGTATATCCACACAAAGTGGACTTCAAATTAATACATAAATAATAAAAAAGTCATTCCCCACATAATTTTGGATTAAAATAATCAATGAAGTATGTGTAAATCTGAATGACTGGAAATTGAAATTTGAAATTCCCTTACTGATTTTGTAACTTATGAAATATAAACACCATTAAATAAGGATCATAAAATGATGAATACAATCATGGATAGTACATACTCCACACAAAATGTACTAGTGGCCAATATAGCATGAATCTCAAATGAATAAAAAGTGAGATGAAAACCCCTTACTTCATTGTAATCAATCGAGTCGTATGAAAAAAAGTTAATAAATACCAATTGAATCATATAATACCATGATAAAAAATAGAATCATGATAATATATATCAAATTCCAGTACACAATACACCATATGCAATAAATAAGTGGAAAAAATGGAAATCTCATAGAATTAAAAATGAGATAAGAAACCCCTTACTTTGTACATTTCCTTGGTCGAGGGTAGGTTAAACTTCTTTATAATGGTGAAATAATTATTATTAAATTATAAAATAAAAATATACAATAATATGATATCATATATGATCTTATAATATTCCTTTTTTAAGGATATTTCAGTAGTAATCATTTCAGGTGTTAACTGATTCATTTTTCTTTATATGATTTGTTACGTAAGTATTATTTAGTATGGTCAGAATGTATCTTATTCATATTCAAAATTATATTAAGTATTCAAACATTATTTTTAATCATCTAATGAAAATTAGTCTTTAATGGATACGATGGGGAATGAATCTCGTCGTGTTCGTGGAGACGGTAATCCGTACGTACACACGAGTGACAGTATCATTATTTTGATATTAAAATCATATATAATTGGATGGTACATCATATAAACGGAATCATTATCATGTTATATTTATATTTTACAATATTTATACTCATTATTATACCCATACAAATGATGAATTATTTGAATAACAAACCACACCATGACGTGGAGACGGTAATCCATACATACACACGTATGGTGACTTTTTCATTTATAGGACTGATAGAATAATGAATATGGTTGAACCATTTTTATAATAACATCACAGAACATATAAGATATTGGATTTGTTTTTTTATAATAGAAACAATAAGTAAAGAAGATGTGGAAGAATAAAGGAACTTGAAAGAGGTGATGAAATATTTACCTCTTCTTCGGGTTCTTCCTTTTGATTTGATGAAAAAGGCTCCATGGGATGGATTTCTAAATAAAGGAAGGCCTCTGAGATGAAGGGAGGATAGTTGATAGGGTATTTGGTCAGGGTTTGGCCAAGCCAAAAGGCTTTGAATATGGGAATTTGAGGGAATGGGGAGTGCCCTTTTATAAGAGGGGTGAGGGGAACCTTAGGAAAAGTTGATAAATATTATTTTATAATAAAATAATTTTCAGTTTCTAATGGCTCCAAAATGAATTATTTAAAGGATACAGTGTGGATGTTTCAAAAACCACTCAACCAATAGTTTTATGTAGGTTTGTGTCACTATATTATTTTTATCTTTTAGATTTAACTCTTAGTTAAATAGTTTGATGTTTACCATATCTCTTTTTATTTTTTTATTATATGGTTAATAAACATACAATAAACCTCCAAGAGAACCCCAAGTGGTTTATTAATGACATATATAATATTATTTAAGACCTTTGGCTGAACCTTAGATTTTTATAAATAGAATATCATTTAATAATATAATATTAGTTTTTAAAACTCTTTTATGTCAATTTTGACACTATTTGGTATTTTTTTTCTCTAAATTTATAACAGCATTATTACTTCGAAAAAAATTCATCTAACCAACCCTAACATGTCATATTAACCTATAAAATTATTTTAATTCATAATAAGTCTCAAATTACATTTATTTGGATATTTATAATATCGATTATTTTAATCTTTCTTTAATGTGGTAATTACTGCAACATTATTGTGTCATAAATAAATATAATTATGTAATGTATAAAAATTATAAATAAAATACCATTATGTAGGAAATCATTTTAGATTTCTAATGAATATTTACAATTGAATTTATATTATGTATAACCCTATATTAAAAAAAATTTAGTTAATAAACATTGATTATAACTCTTTTAACTCTTCTTTAAATAAAATAATAATAAATGTCCTAATCTAATCCAAGTGGACCTAAATGATCATATTTTATTCCTAAGATTTTTCTATCTAATTACACTTCTCCAATAGAATTAGTTCATGTTTTAGGGTAATAATAATATCATTTTTCTCTTAATTTCCCTATTTACTTTTAACCGTGGTAAATAAAACTAAAAAGATTCTATTCACCAAAAATTTTTTTCATCTTATTGAACCAAATTTTACTTACTGATATCAACCATGTCTCTCAGATTTTTGAAATTCAACACACAGAATTAGTAAAATTATGTTTTATGTAAATTTTCAAATTCCCCTAGGAGATGGGTAAAATTCGGTAAAAAGTTCAATAAAATTTTTAAATGTATAAAATTATTATAAACCGACTCTAATAAATTAAATTGAACTTATATAGGTATTATGTATCTATTTTTACCTAAAATAAATTTAAATAAAATAAATAAAAATTTAAATAAAAATTTGGTTTTAAACTATAACTCAGTTTTTTTCACTATTTATCAAAATTGAAAGTTTTCATAAAAATACCAAAAATTCAGCGTAAGCTAATTTTGATATTCTGCATCAAAAAATGAAGTCCATTTTGAAATATAAAATTTATAAGATTTCAAAAAGTGGGTATTACTATTGATAACGGCTGGTTTGGTTGGTTGTGGTGTGTTATAACTCGAAGTTGCATACAATGCAAGCTATTACATTATTCAAAGGGAAACGTACCATGGAAGCTTAGGGTGTAACATTCTTCCCCCTCTTTTGGAAAATGTGTCCTCAAAATTTTTCTAATTGAAAGTCCCACATTGGAAAAAGAGACAATAAAATAATCACTTCAAAAGAAAGAAAGAGAAGTACAAAGGTCACCCAAGATAACCCATACTAGGATTCCATGTAGGAAAATATGGATATGGAAGATAAACTAAGTGTCATGTTTTGATGGAGAGGGATAGAAAACATGATCAGGAGAAAGTTAACAACAAGAAAACCATAAACCTTAGATGGCAAAAATGGTCATTAGTTTCCCAGTAGTAAAAGTAAACGGGAAACTTTTGTTTTTTTAAGTTACATTTCATAAAGATTAGGAATTTATTTATGAGATTGTATAAGAACATAAAGAGATATACTTACTTTTTAAGTACAATTTCATTCTTTAATAAATTTCTACCACTAACTCATTTTTTTCAAATGGTGAGTATTCAAGATGACTTGGTCACACCGGAAGAGCTAGAATCAACTTCTAGAGAATCAAATGATCCACGAAGGATAAAATATATGTTTACCTTTTCTTTAGAGATTAATAAAAACCAAAATGGTTAGTACAAGATCAGATGATCCCCCAAAAGGATAATCCTTTGGAGAAAGAAACACTAATCTTAATTTTTAAAATTAAACCAACAATACCCCAAACTTAAATAAATACCATTAAATAAACAATTGTCCTTAAAATAAAACAATATAATACAAAATAATTTTGAAAACAAAAACATAGAAGAATTTGGTTATGTAGTCTTCCACCTTAAATTGTATCTCTAAATGACATCGACTAATCTTAAAGTCACATACTTAAAAGTAATTAAACTAGTTACATATTCTCTATTATAGGTTAATAATTTACTTAAATAAATAAAATCACTATATATACACAATAAAAACATAGATAAAAATTCACCATTACTCCTCAGATGAAATCCCATAGTATTCTATTTTCCTTAGGCATATAGTGTTCCCAACAGAGCGAACGTCTTCCAAAATAACATTTATCACTTAATCACCAAATAATTTCCCTATACTAAGGGTATTAATTTTATAAGACATGAGATACAAAATCAACTTATTATTAATCAAAAAAATCATTTAACTAAAAATAATTAGTTGCAATAATCAGGGACTTCATGTAGTCCTGTGGTAGGTGATAAATCTCAATCGCACTCTGGTTGGGGGTTTGATTCCCACAGCTTTGTATGACGCGACGGGTTATCACACGGTCTGTGTTTTGTCCTTTTTCAAAAACTATATTTTATAACATTACCAAAATGAGATAAATTCCTCAAAATAACCATAACATAATTTAACCACAAATGTTATCTAATACATTTAATTTTTATCCCAAAATATAATAACTAGTAATTGCCTCAAACTCAATGATCATATAAAACCAAAGGGTTATTTATAACTATATCTACAAGAGAACATATAATTCTTCCACAAATATCATTTTCACATGAAAAATTTCAGGGTTACAAATAAAAGAGAAAATTATTCCAAAGTAATTCCATCAACAAAGAGCACTAATACTTTTAAACATTTCTCCAACCATTTATTTCCTCATAGATTCTTATATGACCAATAAAATAACCTAGAGAATAGGTAATTTACTCGAGAAATGGCCAGGTCCCCTACATTTACAGCAAATGAATGTAAATGGATTATTGGGACCATTTTTATTTTCTTCTATAGTAATATTCACATTTCCTCAGAAATTCTTTACATTATGTCCTTATTTCCCACACGTAAAGAATTTATTTGTCCCATTGAGACACTTTCCTAGCTGTCTCCTTCCATATTTCCAACATGATGGAAATTGAGAATTATTTTCTCCATGGTTTCCACTGCTTGAGCTCTTATCACTAATCACCTTTATCTTCTTTGTTAAGTCCGGGAGTTGGTTAATATATATTTTGTTGATCATATTTTTTGAGAAGTGATTTATCATGAACATGATATCTTTTACGCCTATCAACATTCCATTTTTTTGCTCATTTCCACCATCGTTCCCACTCTGTACATAATTCTCAAAGTTACTATGACATCCTGGGAATCCAACCATTAACTAAAACCAGGAAGCATTGTTTGAGTAACAATAGTCATAAAATCGTTTAGAGAATACCATGACACCATATTTTCTATTTGAAACACATTAGGATTAACTAAGGTAATTTATTCTCATATTATATTAAAATCCTTCAAATCTGTTTGTAAAGAAAATGTAAATTATTCTAAGCATATCTCCTAGGAGTTTCATAACCAAGAGTGCAGCAAGGCCCGTTTTCATGCACCGGTTCCCGTTTGAGTCTAGCTCAAAGCGGTGTTTTCGGGTTTTACCCCTAGGTACATATGTGCCAGAGCTGCATCTACCTACTCGTATCCAGATAGGGATTTATTTCTTTGAAAATTAAAAAAATTCTCTACAATACAAAAATTCTAGAAAGTTCTTCTATACTAATCCTCAAAGTCTATCATAGGGCTATGTTCTCTAATTAGAGTTTATCTAAATCCATTTTCCAAGGTTTGTTCTAAAATTACTTTGATACCAACTGTAATGCCCCGACCCGAGTTACCTAGAGTCAGTGAATTATTTTAATACATTGGCATGATTACAAGGAATCATGTCCTGAAGGACCGATTAGTTTAGTAGTCTTGGAAAAAAGATACATACATAAGTTCAACATTAAAACTTGAAAATAAAAACAACAATAATTTATTCCATTAGAAACATCCAAGCCTCCTAGATTATGCCTGTAAGTCACTCATAACTAACTCCTTTATATCCTGGGATAATGAAAGATAAGAAAGGTGTGAGCTCAAATGCTCAGTAAGTGTAAGAAATATAGTGGAAGATAACATAAATATTAATCATGGCTAATAATTGAAAACACATGCCTTAACGAATAAAAAACATGAGCACTTTATGGCAGGAATATGAGACGAGTAAATAATTCCATAATAAATCATAGTCATGGGTGTTCTGCTAGTCTAATAACCATAAGAAATATCAATATAAAGTCTCATAATGATGGAATTCATATTGATGGACATCATAACCACATAGTCAAGGCCCCGTGCCAAGACTACAAATAAGATTTGTCAAGGCCTTGGGCTAAGACAATAGTTTGTCTCATGAAACCTACTAATGCATCGAGGAGCTATAGCAGGCTCGACCCAACACTTAATAAGTCCAATGCCTTCCTCATATGAAAAGGTTTAAACATAACATAAACATTTGTATTAAAACTAACACATGAAATGTCAATACTTTATCTATAAAGAAAGAATGGTGTAAAAATAACACATCAACAGTCAAACATAACTCATACAATACAATATGGAAGATTGTGGTATAATAAATCAACCTTAATCGAGAATAATGAAGGATATTGACATAGATAAAGTTAATCGCCAAAACTATTTGAGAGAAATATCCCTCTTTTTATTTTAAACATTTAAAAGTATCACTATTTATCAAGAAGTCATTTAAATTAGATTTTTGAATCAAAGTGTCTCATACCACTTTGAAACTTTTAAAATGAATTTTAATTTGAAAACATTAATGACCATATAAATAATTCCTTAAAACCATTTTTAAAACATGGACATTAATGATAATGATTTAGAAGAATAAATCTTTATAACATTTAAAATGATATTTTAGTTAGAGTTCCTAACCAAATGAGAGACAATTGAATACAAATAATTGTGGTAATAAAAACATTATAATATCATGAGAATAAAGTTATTCATGATAAACTATGTCAAAGTAAAGTATATACACCAAATAAAAGTTAATTGGTGCATAAAAACAAATAAGTCTCAATGGAATGTAAATTGAGATAAAGTCCCTTATAAAAAACTGTATCCTTAGGTAATGAATAAATAAATGACATAATTATGTGTGAATAATATAAATACACTCAATATTATTGGATATTAATTGTAAATCAATCATTTTAAATTCACACATATTCTTGTAAAAACAACACCAATGACTTGGATGTTTAACTTAGTGAATAAAAATTGAGTTAAGATTACTATTATGAAGTTCATATCAATGACTTGAGAAATTATCAATGGATTGATTATGTGTATCAAGAGTATATCCACACAAAGGGGAGTGGAAATTACTACATAAATAATAAACATTGATTCCCCACATAATCTTGGAATAAAATAATCAATGAAGTATGTGTAAATCCGAATGAGTGGAAATTGAAATTTGAAATTCCCTTACTAATTTGGAAACTTACGAAAAATACACCCCATTAAAGAAGGATCATAAAATGATGAATACAATCATGTATAGTACATAATTCAAAAAAAAGGTAATTGAAATGCACAACTGATTGTCGCTTATCGACCGGTCAAAGTTCCGGTGATCTGATAATGTGTATAGCAGCACTCGGGTCGAATCCTCAGCGATGATACTTTGTAATAGTCATTTGTTTTTAGTTAATTGTATTATGATTGGGGGGTTTGTTTGCAGAGCTTATGAAATAATTTATGGATGATGTTTGATTTAACAAATTGATAAAGATTGGGGTGAGTTCATCATTAGGTAGTTAAGCTTGTGATACCCATGATCTTTGCTTTATATTGCATTAAATTAACACCCATGTCACAAGATGATTTTGATCGGAATTCCCAAGTGTTAAAGCTTTAATCCAAGTCGTAACTTAACTTAGGTTTCTAATCATTACCATTAATTGTTTATGGTAGTGTATTTTTGGTTCCAATAATCCATGGAATCCAAATATTAAACAAAACATGTCATTAATCCATGATATATAAAGTTCAACATACACAATATTAATTTAAAGAACATTCGTCGAGCAAAAGCTCTCAATCACTTAACATACCTAAATTATAACTCATCCCAATTAAATATTTACTCATCCATTAAAATTATTACTAATCTGGTTATAATTATTATGATTATAAATTAATAATAGAAGAAAAATAAAGGGATTAGAAAAGAGTGGTACGTCAAACACACACGCACGAACAATGATGATAATTAAAAACAGATTTTCGATTGAATGAGGAAGAAAAATAAGCGAAGGGGATTCAACTAAATTTAAACTATTTTAAGAACATAAATATTAAACTACAGATTTTGGATGAGAATAAGAGAAATTGATGAAGAAACTTTTATTAAAACAGAATTACAAAGAAAGAGACTTACAAAATTACAAAAACGAAGAACACGAAATTAAGTGAAAACAAAGAGAGGAGGAAAGGTATCTCAAGTGAAAACATGAGTATGGAAGGTCCTCCCAAGACCTTTTCAAGGCTTTGGTCGTGCTAATATGTTATCCTCTCTTCTGAAATGCCAACCCCTCTCAAGGAGAGAAGGGGAGAGTATTTATAGCCCAAGGAGTGGACTGTTTACATTCCATCAATACCCCTCCACTTGGCTCGCAGATATGGACATGATAACAGAATAATCTAGAGAAATATCCTTCTTTAAAGTTGTATATAATAGAGTTGGACGACTACTCGCAAAATTAGGAGTCATTTGGACTTAAGGATCAGACGTTATGGCCAGTTTCTTAAACAAAGTAAAACTGTCCATTTCAATCCAGTCTTTTTAAAGTCCAGAATGTGAAAGGGTTTTTGAATATGAAGATGCCTTAAAATACGAATGGGTTCTTCAAAAAAGTCAGCCGTCTGTAGCTCCTATTTTACACTGCAAAATATCAGCTTTATTTTATTCTTACATCATGAGATATGTCATTATTACTATACTGATTTTATTTCTCGTCCAGAATGGTGGTATGGACTTCAAAGCTTCATATGGGCCCCTTGTACTTAGATTTGGGCCTTGAAATTTTTATCCAAGATTACAGGTACTGTTACATGAATTATTGTGGAGAGTTAATGTTTTTAGACATCTAGATTGAGCCCAGTAAATCAATCTTCAAGTCTGGTCTAGTTTGTTCACAAATTCTTTGGTCTTGTTTGTGAGGACCATATGACCCTTCAAATGGTAGACTTGGATTATGGTACCTTCTAATGAAATGTTTTATATTGAAATTAGAATCATAAAAAACAAGAACACACAATTTGTATCAGTATAGTGATAGTTATTATTAAAACAGTAAACTGACTCAATTCGACTACTTCTAAAAATGCTCAAAAATTATACTTAATATTAAAACATTAATATTTCACACAAATTATGCACATTTCATATAAAATCAGTAAAGGGGGAATATAATAAGTCATGAAAATATTAATAACATCAACTCCCCAACAATTAGTTTTGTGCATGTTCTCATGTGCAACAAATATAAAAACATGACAAAATCATTTTTACTCACCAAGAGATATTAAAATTTTATTATCTCCAATTAGGGGAGGTTTAGACTATTTAACTCATCCATTTTGAATTCTACCACAAGTTGTTACAGAAACAATTTTCCAAAACTAATTCATTTTTTCATGCTCAAATTTATAAATGGAAAATGTGGACACTCAAAACTCACACCTCTCAAGATGATAAAATTCATTTGTGGAGGTTCACTCTTTCACAAACCAAAATTGAAATTCTTAGAGTTTGAAAAGCACTCTCAGCTTCCAATCCCTATCCAAAGTTATGGCATCCCACCTTTTTATCACATAAACTTTCATTTCATTTTACAAAACCTAGGATCTTTAAGGTTTAGTGTCTTGGAAACCAGGAACATAAAACATAAAAACATAAAAGATTCTTCTTAAACACTTGAAAGGCTTCTCCTCATGTTCATCCTAGGTTCATTACTACATCTCATAACTTGGGGACATACATCAAAAGAAAGGGTGAGCAGAAGGCCCAGTAAGGGAAACAAGAGAAACATTTTACATGTGAACTTGAGATACTTCAATAAGGTCATGAAAAGAACATTAAGGCATGAGAAAGAAATCATGAGGCATATCATAATAAAAATAACATTTTTCATAACTTGAAGATGTGGCTACAACATTTAATATTGACAATCATTTCATTTCACCAAGGTCCATCCCCAAGGTGTCATTAAAAATTACCAAGGTTATTCACCAAGGTATTAGTCTAAAAAGTCATTTCTAGAGATTAAGTCTTTACCCAATGCATTGGAGCGCTATCTGGGTGCACCCCTGAAATTTTTTTATTATCATGTGATCCACATATATCATTATCAATCATTTTCATAAACAACCCGTATAGCATAAAAGAAATTGGTTTCATTTCATAATCATAACATTTTAAAAACTGCTTTAATGACATGATCTTTATGTCACTTTAAACCCACGGAAAGGGAAAGCGGGTTTCATGTATGTAAATCCCAGAATTTAAAATATAACACTTTGATATATATGTGAATACCCCTTTATAAATAAGAGCTTTGTTTATTCACTTAATAACATAAAATAATTTTGAGATAAAGAGGGAGGCATTTTGAGACGAAACTATGCAGCATAACGTCTATGATACATGTTTTTAGAAAAAGTTGGAAAGAGAGGGGACATGGGTCAACCACTCAAAAATGATACATAAAACAGTAGGGGAACAAAATATAAAGTATTTAATAACATGGTAATGAAATTTTAATGATATACCATTTGAAACTAAGAACTTTAAAGGAAGAAAAAAAAATATTTCTCTTTTGAGAATTCGACAGCCTAACGGCGTCACTTAAAACTTCAAAAAATGGATTGACGAGATAAAATAGGGTATCTCATCATATGAACATAAATTATCAGTATGATAGATATAGATATCATACCTAAACATAATAAAAAGGAACTTTAAAGCCTTGTCATGAAAATAGATCTTGAAAATGAGAAGGGTGAAAGAACCCCTTAGAAATTCAACAGCCTAACATCGTCACTTAAACTTCAATAAAAATGAATTGATGAGATCAAATAGGGTCTCTCATAATATGAACATAAATGATCAGTATAATAGATTTAGATATCATAACCCAACATAACAAAAAGGAACTTGAAAGAATTGACATGAAAGTAGAACTTCAAAACAAGAAGGGTGAAGAACCACTTAAAAATTCGGCAGCCTAACAACACCACTTAAAACATCGAAATACTGAATTGAAGAGATAAAATGTGGTATCTCATCATATGATCATAAAATATCAGTATGATAAATTTAGAGATCATACCCAAACATAATAAAAAGGAAATTGAAATACTTTACATGAAAATAGATCTTGAAAAATGAGAAGGGATAAAGAATCTGTTACAAAACTTTCGGCCGCCTAACGACGCCACTTAAAACTTCATAAAACAAAATAATGAGAGTAAGAGGTGATCTCTCATCATGAAAAGGGAAGTAAGAGGAGTATAAAATAACAACCTTTAACATAAGAACATGGAGCATTAAATAAATTACATAAAAGAGATTTCTTGAAAAGAAAGAGAGAGATCAGATCCCTTACCTTAAAACGTAACTCTTAAAACTCAAAGGTTTGGACCTTGAGGGCTTGGGGGCACCTTGGGAGGACTCCTTGGGAGGTAATGAGACTAGAAATTCGTTGAGGATGGTTTTTGAGTCGAATGGATGAGAGGAGGGCTTGGTATTTATAGGGAAAGTGAGGGGACAAGGCATTAATGGCCAAGGGACACCTCACATGTGCTTTTCTCAAAACCATGTGCTCTCCCATGATATTTCCCATGAAGTTAGGACACATGGGACCCACAAAACAATAATTCATCACCTTAGGTCTGCAAACCATTAAAATATATCATGAAATCACCATGACACAGTTATGATGTCACTAAACATACCGAAACCCTAAAACAATATTTTTACTATTCACTGAAAATTCAACTTTCTCAGAAAAATCCCAAAATTTCACATTAACCAAATATCAATGCTCTGATTTCAAAAATGAACTCCATTTTATAAAAATAATTTTCTAAATATTTTTAATTTTATTTTTAAATAAATACACTATTCACTGAAAATTCATTTTTTTTCAGAAAAAACCCCAAAAATTACCTTAACATAATATCGATGCTCTGAGTTCAAAAATGAAATCCATTTTATAAAAATAATTTTCTAAATATTTTTAATGTAATTTTTAATTAGAAAAACACTATTCACTCGAAAAAACTAATACTTGAATAATAATTTATGAAACCGTTATTTAACCATTTTATTGAATCACATTACTTAATCAAGGTGCCTAGATTATATTAATACTTTCTTTATGTGAGATTACTAATCCATTTGGACACATTACTAATCCTAATCATAAAATCACTATTCATAATTTACTATTCAACAAAAATCAAGTTGATCTTATTAGACTCTAAATTTCCTACTGAACATAATTGTATAAGACCATTTTTTGAAAATCATTACACATTTTTAATTATTTAAGGTTTACATAAACATTTTTAAAATTTCCTTTTTCTAAAATTCATCAATATATACATACTATATTTATCCGGTCATTTGAAAATTCATAAACATCATCATAAGAAGAAATCCCAATTTTTATTTAAAACAAAGGATTACACATGGCAGTTACGGTCTCCTTACATAGCCCCTTATCACACCCGCATAGGACCTAAGTGTAAGGTGTGCTAAGGTGAGAGAATCTGAGGGAGGCTCGGCCAACATCGCACGAGTAGTAATTTCACTTAGTTTCAACTTCTTGCAAAGGCGATTCCGTTCTAGCTTCACACGATAAAGTTCAGCTTGAGTTTGGTCCAGAGCAAAGCCCAGTGGTGCTACCTCCTTCCCAAGTTCTGTTAGATGGGCTTCGATCGGTCCAAGACTACTTGGTGAGGCCATCGAATCTTCTTTCTATAATAATTAACCAAGATCACTTGTATTTAGAGACAATAATCGAAATGTTTAGTTTACAGCGGTCATATTGACCGATGGTCATATAACAGTCAAAACCCAACGGTCAAATTTTAATTATACTCATGTTATCAAATGAAACATTTTTTTTGAGTATAAAAATAAAATAAAATAACACATAAAATTAGGAAACAAGATTTATTCAAAATTTCGTGTCGTTACAATCTTCCCCCCTTATGAAATTGCATCCGCGCAATTTTTAAAATTGGGTTTTGAAATTTCATTGAAAGTCCCACATCGGAAAAGGAGTCAGTAAAACTATTACTTTAAAAGAAAGAAATGGAAGTACAAAGGTCACCCGAGTTAACCCACACTAGGATTCCATGTGGGAAAACATGGACATGGAAGAAAAACAAGGGTTCAAGTTCTGAGGGAGAGTGATAGAGAACATGATTAGGAGAAAGTTAACCATATGAAAATCCCAAACTTATGATGTGTGTAAACGGTCTTTGATTACCTAGTAGGAAATGTAAACCAACAACATTTTTGTTTTACTTTCCTTTTCATAATTTTTAGGAGTTCATTTACTACATAGAACAAAAACATAAGAAAATATACCTACCTTCATGTAAAGTTTCATCCTTTAATAAGTTTCTACCCAAACTAATCTTTTCTCCAAATGATGAGCATTCAAAAATACTTGGTCTCATCAAGATACAAGAATCATCCTCTAGAGAATCACATAATCCACAAAATATTAACTATCTATTTCTTCTATCTTTAAACATTATCCCCAAAATCAGAAAGGGTAAGGTAAAACAACTCTTAAAAAAAAAAATAATCCCATAGGAAGGGAAACTACTTTTAAATCTTCAAAGTTCCATGGTACTACCCAAAGTTCATCATAGACCATTCCATAAATAACTGTTCTTAAAATTCCTCAAAATAAACCAAACTAAGATTGAAACCCAAATATAAGAATAATTTGATAACATAGTCTTCCAAAATAAACTTCATTGTTCATCTCCAAAACACATCAACCACTCCTAACATCTTATAACAAAAGTAGCTAAACTAAACATATTTTACCCAAGATAGATTAATCATTTCCATAAGTAACCTAAATTACTATAAGTCCACCTTAAATTCATCAATTCTATAAGCCAACCTTACTCCTCAATGAAAATACCGTAGTAATCTATTTACCTTGATCATATAGGGTCCCCAAAATAGTGAACGTCTTCCAAAATAATAATCATCTTTTAATACCCTAATCATCTCTATCGTATTAATACGGCAATCGTAGCATTTCCTATCACATTGTGTTTTTGGGACATGTTCTTCCATTTCCCAACATTAACTAAGAAGATAAAGTATAATTAGAGGCTTAAATACTTAACCAATAATCATGAAAAAGAGCTTAAATCATATAAGGATAACTTGTAGAAGAAAAGTATACCCTTACTTGTGATCCCCTAGGTTTCAAACTAGGTTATCCATGATCATATATTCTTATGTGAATCTTTATTTAGTTTTATCCTTGTTCCTTTAATAATGGTTTATACTAAGCTTATGAATTTACCAAAGCATATCCCCCGAGAGTGTCGTAACCAAGAGTGCAACAAGGCCCATTGTCGTGTACCAGTTCCTGTTCGAGTCTAGCTCAAAGTGGTGTTTTCACGTTTTACCCCTATGTACATCTGCTCCAGAGCCACCTCTAACTGCTCGTATCTAGACAGGGATGTATTTTCTTGGAAACCCCTTACTCAATACTCACCAAAATACCAGGAAGACTTCCTATATTTAAACTTTTATATAAGGTTCTTCCTAGAGTTTTCATATCATAATTTCCACAAATAACTAAACCATCTTTGATACCAACTATAACATCCCGCCTTTTTATCACATAAACTTTCATTTCATTTTACAAAACCGAGGATCTTTAAGGTTTAGTGTCTTGGAAACCAGGAACTTAAAACATGAAAACATAAAAGATTCTTCTTAAACACTTGAAAGGATTCTCCTCATGTTAATCCTAGGTTCATTACTGCATCTCATAACCTGGGGACATACATCAAAAGAAAGGGTGAGCAGAAGGCCCAGTAAGGGAAACAAGAGAAACATTTTACATGTGAACTTGAGATACTTCAATAAGGTCATGAAAACAACATTAAGGCATGAGAAAGAAATCATGAGGAATATCATAATAAAAATAACATTTTTCATAACTTGAAGATTTGGCTGCAACATTTAATATTGACAATCATTTCATTTCACCAAGGTCCATCCCCAAGGTGTCATTAAAAATTACCAAGGTTATTCACCAAGGTATCAGTCTAAAAAGTCATCTCTAGAGATTAAGTCTTTATCCAATGCATTGGAGCGCTATCTGGGCGCACCCTTGACATGTATTTATTATCACGTGAGCCACATATATCATCATCAATCATTTCATAAACAACCCATATATCATAAAATAAATGGGTTTCATTTCATAATCATAACATTTTAAAAACTACATTAATGACATTATCTTTATGTCACTTTAAACCCACGGAAAGGGAAAGCGGGTTTCATGTATGTAAATACCAGAATTTAAAATATAACACTTTGATATATATGTGAATACCCCTTCAGAAATAAGAGCTTTGTGTACTCACTTAATAACATAAAATAATTTTGAGATAAAGAGGGAGGCATTTTGAGACGAAACTATGCAGTATAACGTCTATGATACAAGGTTTTAGAAAAAGTTGGAAAGAGAGGGGACATGGATAACCCACTCAAAAATGATACATAAAACAGTAGGGGAACAAAATATAAAGTATTTAAGAACATGGTAATGAAATTTGAATGATATACCATTTGAAACGAAGAACTTGAAAGGAAGACAAAAAAAATAAGATTTCTCTTATGAGAATTCGACAGCCTAACAGCGTCACTTAAAACTTCCAAAAATGGATTGACGAGATCAAATAAGGTATCTGATAATATGAACATAAATGATCAGTATGATAGATATAGAGATCATACCCCAACATAATAAAAATTAACTTGAAAGACTTGGCATGAAAATAGATCTCGAAAATGAGAAGGGTGAAAGAACCCCTTAGAAATTCGACAACCTAACGGCGTCACTTAAACTTCAACAAAAATGAATTGATGAAATAAAATAGGGTCTCTCATCATATTAACATAAATGATCAGTATGATAGATTTATAGATCATACCCCAACATAAGAAAAAGGAACTTGAAAGAATTGACATGAAAGTAGAACTTCAAAATGAGAAGGGTGAAGAACCACTTAAAAATTCGGCAGCCTAACGGCGCCACTTAAAACTTCAAAATACTGAATTGAAGAGATAAAATGGGGTATCTTATCATATGATAATAAAATATCAGTATGATAAATTTAGAGATCATACCCCAACATAATAAAAAGTAACTTGAAATACTTTACATGAAAATAGATCTTGAAAAATGAGAAGGGAGAAAGAATCTGTTACAAAACTTTCGGCCGCCTAACGGTGCCACTTAAAACTTCATAAAATTAAATAATGAGAGTAATAGGGGATATCTCATAATGAAAAGGGAAGTAAGAGGAGTATAAAAGAACACCCTTTAACATAAGAACATGGAGCATAAAAGAAATTACATAAAAGAGATTTCTTGAAAAGAAAGAGAGAGATCAGATCCCTTACCTTAAAACGTAACTCTTAAAACTCAAAGGTTTGGAGCTTGAGGGCTTGGGGTCACCTTGGGAGGAATCCTTGGGAGGTAAGGATACTATAACTTCGTTGAGGATGGTTTTGGAGTCGAATGGATGAGAGGAGGGCTTGGTATTTATAGGGAAAGTGAGGGGACAAGGCATTAATGGCCAAGGGACACCTCACATGTGCTTTTCTCAAAACCATGTGCTCTCCCATGATATTTCCCATGAAGTTAGGCCACATGGGTCCCACAAAACAATAATTCATCACCTTAGGTCGGCAAACCATTAAAATATATCATGAAATCACCATGACACAGTTATGATGTCACTAAACATACCGAAACCCTAAAACTGTATTTTTACTATTCACTGAAAATTCAACTTTCTCAGAAAAATCCCAAAATTTCACATTAACCAAATATCAATGCTCTGATTTCAAAAATTAACTCCATTTTATAAAAATAATTTTCTAAATATTTTTAATTTTTTTTAAATAAATACACTATTCACCGAAAATTCATTTTTTTCAGAAAAAACCCTAAAAATTACCTTAACATAATATCGATGCTCTGAGTTCAAAAATGAAATCCATTTTATTAAAATAATTTTCTAAATATTTTTAATCTAATTTTTAATTAAAAAAACACTATTCACTCAAAAAAACTAATACTTGAATAATAATTTATGAAACCGTTATTTAACCATTTTATTGAATCACATTACTTAATCAAGGTGCCTAGATTATATTAATACTTTCTTTAAGTGAGATTACTAATCCATTTGGATACATTACTAATCCTAATCATAAAATCACTATTCATACTTTATTATTCATCAAAAATCAATTTGATCTTATTAGACTCTAAATTTCCTACTGAACATAATTGTAGAAGACCATTTTTTGAAAATCATTACACATTTTTAATTATTTAAGGTTTACATAAACATTTTTAAAATATCCTTTTTCTAAAATTCATCAAAATATGCATACTATACTTATCCGGTCATTTGAAAATTCATAAACATCATCATAAGATGAAATCCCAATTTTTTATTTAAAACAAAGGATTACACAAGGCAGTTACGGTCTCCTTACATAGCCCCTTATCACACCCGCATAGGACCTAAGTGTAAGGTGTGCTAAGGTGAGAGAATCTGATGGAGGCTCGACCAAAATCACACGAGTAGTAATTTATATTAGTTTGAACTTCTCGCAAAGGCGATTCCGTTCTAGCTTCACACGATGATGTTCAGCTTGGGTTTGGTCCAGAGCAAAGCCCAGTGGTGATACCTCCTTCCCAAGTTCTCTTAGATGGGCTTCGATCGGTCCAAGACTACTGGGTGAGGCCATCGAATCTTATTTCTATAATAATTAACCAATATTACTTGTATTTAGAGACAATAATCGAAACGTTTAATTTACAGTGTTCATATTGACCGATGGTCATATAACAGTCAAAACCCAATGGTCACATTTTAATTATACTCATGTTATCAAATGAAACATTTTTGTTGAGTATAAAAATAAAATAAAATAACACATAAAATTAGGAAACAAGATTTATTCAAAATTTCGGGTCGTTACAAAAGTGAACAAAAATAAAGAGGTCTTTTTAATGGTTTTTTTGTGGATATGGGACTGTAGGAATATAATGTCCAAGAGAGAGAAGAAGATGGTTAAAATACCAACATAGAAAAATCAATGCACATTTTTTTGAAATGAAACATGGAAGGAAATGAAAACACATATTTACAAGGGAATGATTGTGTGAAGAAAGACACAATAGAGGAAGAATATATGAAGGTAATGAGAAGATGGAATATTTACAAAATAAAAAACTTCTCCCAATAAGAATATAATGTCAGTGTTCTTTTTTTTTTCTTTTCCTTTTTTTTTCTTTGTTTTTTCAAAAGTTGACCTTGAAACAGATCTCACACTCATATCCCAACCCATGTTTGATCTCCTCAAGACACTAATTGTAATAGTTATAACAAGATCAAAGGTTGAGGTAGAGTTATTTTTGACCTACCCAAGACACAACCCATTTTTTTCTTTTTTTTTTGATTTTTTTTTGAATTTTTTTGAATTTTTTTTGAACACTTTTCAATATCATCTGTACAATACATTCCCAAATCCCACTAAATGACAACCTCCCACCCACATTAAAATGGATGCTTTCCCTCAAGCATATGATAACACACCAGAAAGTAAGGAAATGATACCCAAAAATAAAATCCATTCCCCCCCCCCACACTTAAATTTCAAAAACTAATGCAATGAAAATCCATGCTGATATTGGGTGGGATAAGGTATTGGGATTGTAATGTGGATATAAAAGAAAAGGTTTTCATAGGCTCAAAGGGGCTTTCAAAAGGAGGATTAATGTAAGGGACATGGGAGGCTCTTTGTCTATTGTGATTTTCATGTGGTTCAGAAAATGCCTCTATCATATTAATACACACTAAGGTAGGAAATTAAGCTCGAAGGTCCAAAAACTCAAGACTCACTAATGGGGGTGAAAACACACATTTTGAAAAGATGGCCATAGGTTTACTTGGAATGAAAGCAATTGTTTGTTCTCATGGTTTGGGAAAATAATTTTCCAAATCAAAAATTGAGCATTCAAAAAATTTTAATTGTGACACAAAATTCTTCATCCAAAGTCATAATGAAAATACAAAATTTTTGAGATGAAAACATGTCTATTAACTCCCCAAAATGGTTGTGCAAAATTTCAAAACTCGATGGTGAGTAAGCATGACGTATAATTTTTTTTTTATTTTTTAAGTGATTGTTTTTTTTTGGTTTTTTTTTGTTTTTTAGGTTCTTATTTTTGTAAAGAAACACCCACACAAAAGAGAAAGTGAAAAATAAAGGTTTTGATAAAGAAAATGGTAAAAAAAATGAAAGAGAGAGGAAGAAGAAGAAAGAGGTAGAGAGAGGAAGAGATAGAGAGAGTTAAAGGGAAAGAGGTGCCCCCTGGTTTGGATTTGGCGGTTCGCCTTCTCCATCTAGTGGTAGGTCGGCTAGAAATGTTGGGGAGTTAGTGGAAGTCGATGTTGATCTAGGATTGTGCATCCTCTCCTGGTGATTCTTTAACCGATGTCGATTAACCGTGAATGTCCTTTTGGAAGAGGGGTGTTGGACTTTCACTGAACCAAATGGGTAAACGTTAGTAATAACAAAAGGACCTTCCCAACGAGAATTGAGATTACCTGGGTGAAGCCCAAATCTAGAATTGAAGAGCATTACCTTTTCACCTTCATGAAATACCTTTCTCAGGATGTTTTTGTCATGGAGTACCTTAGATTTTTCTTTGTAGAGATTAGAATTCTCATAAGAATCAAGTCGAAGCTCCTCTAGTTCATCCAATTGCAACAGTCTTTCTTCACTAGATTTTTCACAATCAGAATTATAGGTTTTCACAGCCCAAAAAGACTTATGTTGGATTTCAACTGGTAAGTGACACGCTTTACCAAAAACTAGCCTAAAAGGAGACATCCCAATTGGTGTTTTATAGGCAGTTCGATAAGCCCAAAGTGCTTCACCAAGTCTATCAGGCCAGTCTTTTCTGGAGGGCTTAACAATTCTCTCAAGTACCCTTTTCACTTCTCTATTAGAGAGTTCAGCCATGCCATTTGTTTGGGGGTGATATGCAGTTGAAGTTTTATGTACAACTCCATTCTTTTTCAGAAGATCTTCCATGGTTCTATTATAAAAATGGGTTCCTAAGTCACTGATCAAGGCACGTGATGTGCCAAATATTTGGAAGATGTGGGTCTTTAGGAACTCACTAATTGTATGAGAATCATCCATCCTAGTGGGTTTGGCCTCAACCCACCTTGAAACATAATTGACCATAAGAAGAATGTATGAGAATCCATTGGAAGGGGGAAATGGCCCCATGAAATCAATGCCCCAAACATCGAAGATTTCACAAAAGATTAAGGGATTTGGGGCATTTCATTTATTTTGGATATTGTGTCGAACTTTTGGAAAGTGGGACATGATTGAAAGAACTCATGTGAGTCCTTGAAGAGTGAAGGCCAGAAGAATCCAGAGTCTAGGACCTTTCGAGAGGTCCTTTGTCGTCCAAAGTGGCCACCTCCGGGAAGTGAGTGACAAAATTCTAATATGGAAGAAAGCTCATTTTCTTCAACACATCTCCTAATTACCAAGTTATCCCCATTTTTCCAAAGTTTATTTTCTTCCCATAAATAGTATTTTGAATCACTTTTAAACTTCATTTTTTGTTCTTTTCAAAACTTTTCAGGAAAAACACCAGAAACCAAATAATTTACAATTGGGGCATACCATGGTAACTTTGGAGTGAGAGACGAAAGGTTCTCAATGGGGAATTCAAGATCAATGATTTATGAATGAGAAGAATTAGAAATTCTACTCAAGTGATCAGCCATAGGGTTTTCTTTTCTTGGTCTATCTTTTATTTCAAGGTCAAATTATTAGAGCATTAGGATCCATCTTATTAGCCTCGGTTTGGAATAACTTTTCTTGAGTAAGAACTTTATAGCAGAATGGTCTGTGAAGATTATGATTTTGGCACCTAAGAGATAGGACCAGAATTTATCTAAGGCAAAAACCACTGCTAGAAGTTCCTTTTCAGTGACAATGTAGTGATATTGAGTTTCATCCAATGTTTTTGTGGCATAATAGATGACATAAGGAATTATTTCTCTTCTTTGACCAAGAACAGCCCCAATAGCTCCATCAGAAGCATCACACATCAACTCAAAGGGAAATGACCAATCTGAGGGTTAGATTATTAGGGCAGATGTTAGAGCAGTTTTGAGTTCAACAAAGGCTCTCTTGCAAACCTCATTGAAATGGAAAGTGACATCATTTTAGAGAAAAAGAGTGAGTGGGAGAGAAATTTTACTAAAGTTATGGATGAATCACCGATAGAAACCAACATGAACGAGAAATTAATGGATGTCTTGAACAGATTTGGGTTCAGGAAGTGATTGGATTACTTCAATTTTGGTAGGATCGACTTCAATACCATCTTTTGAAACTATGTGCCCTAGAACAATCCCATTTGCAACCATAAAGTAAATTTTTTAAAAATTTAACACAAGGTTACACTTGACACACTTTTGAAGGACTAGAGAGAGTGAATGGAAACAAGATTAAAATGACTCACCATAAATGGTGAAGTCATCCATGAAGAATTCCATGCAGTGTTCAATGAATTCTGAAAAGATACTCATCATACACCTCTGGAATGTTGCAGGAGCATTGAAAACTCCAAAAGGCGTTCTTTTATATGCATATGTTCCAAAGGGGCATGTGAAAGTAGTCTTTTCTTGGTCCTGAGGTGAGATTGGGATTTGAAAATAGCCCATGTATCCATCAAGAAAGCAATAGTGTGATTTTCCGGCCAATATTTCTAGCATTTTATCAAGGAATGGAAGAGGTTAGTGATCTTTTCGGGTTTCAACATTCAATTTCTTATAGTCGATGCACACACGCCATTTGTTTTTCACTCGAGTTGTGACTACCTCTCCATGTTCATTTGTGACAACAGTTATCCCACCCTTATTAGGTACAACTTGAATTGGACTAACCCATTCAGTATCAGAAATTGGGTAGATAATACCAGCTTGAAGAAGCTTGGTGATCTCTTCCCTAACTACCTCAAGGATGAGTGGATTGAGTCTTCTTTGTGGTTGTCTAATTGGTTTCGATGACTCCTTGAGATGGATGTGATGCATGCAAAAGGAAGGGTTGATTCTTGTTATGTCATCTAGGGTCCAACCTAAGGCCTTTTTTTTCCTCTAATACTTGAACAAGTTTGGACTCCTCGGTTTCAGTAAGTGTGGCAGAGATAATGACAGGATGTGAGTGATCATGGAAGAGGAATGCATATTTCAGGTGTGCAGGAAGGGGTTTCAGATTAGTCTCATCTTTTATTTGTGGGGTAGACATCTCAGGAATGGATGAAGGGAGTTCAGTTGCTTCAGATTTACTCTCCTTAATACTGTCCAAGGTGGAGCAGTAGATATCAGAGTTGATGTGGGATTCAAGAGAGTTTTCAAGTTCTTCTAGATTAATGGAGTCTATGAATGAGAGGTCCAAATCAACTTCACCATTTATGACTTGGTTAATCATGGTGCAGATTTCACAAGATCCTTTATCATTAGAACAGGATGAACATGATGGAATGGGGTTCAATTGACTCTTAGAAGTGTCCTCAGAAGCATGGATTGAGAATGCAGAGTGGTCCTCATATGGGTATCGCATGGCTTGGAAAATGTTGAATTTGACCAGTTGGTCACCGAATTCCATGGCTAAGATGCCTGAATGGACATCAATATTGGTTCTCGCAGTCATGAAGAATGGTATTCCAAGAATTAGGGGACATCGAGAAGAGTTTGTCTCACCTTCCATGTCAAGGACATAGAAATCATCATGGAAGATAAGATCATTGACTCGGACAAGGACATCCTCAATTATTCCCTCAGGACTGGTTGTGCTTCGATTGACTAACTGAATGACAACACCTATTGGATGTAAGGGACCTGGACCAAGGTTGGAGAAGATGGATTTGGTAATGACATTAATTGAGGCTCCTAGGTCTATGAGTGCATCATCAAAGTTGGAACTTCCAATTTGGCATGGGACTGTAAAGGTACCTGGATCTTTTCACTTAATGGGTATGGAATTCTAGGTGGAAACATTTTTAAAGGTCCTAAGTTTCCTCTTGTGGGTGCACAATTCCTTAAGAAACTTGGCATACTTAGGAATTTGTTTTATGGAATCTAAGAGGGGAATGTTGAATTTAACATGTCTAAACATGTCGAGCATTTCAGGATCAGGTTCAAAGGACTTCCTTGGTTTAGAAATAGCTTGAGGAAAAGGAATTGGGTTTCTAATTGGAATTGAAGTAGGTGAGGGAATGGTTTTAGGTTCCTTTTCAAGTTTCTTTTTCTTTTCATTTTCTAGGTCAACATTCAAAGGAGGGATAGAGTACTTATCTTGAGGCATAGAAATGTGCTTTCCTGATCTAAGTGTAATTTCACTTACATTACCCTTGGGGTTGGGTAATGGTTGAGATGGGAGTTGGGAAGAATTTGATTGTTGTTGCTGGCCCAGGTGGGATGCAAGTTGACCTATTTGAGTTTCAATGTTTTTAAGGCTAGAAAGGGTGAAGGAGGCAAGATCTTCCACTGCACTTTACCATGGTTTCATGGAAGAATATGCTTATCCCAGATTGGGATTGCCTTGATTTTGGTTCTTGGGAAATCGATTGTATTGGTTTTGGAATTGGGAAGGCTCACTAGGATAATGGAATCCAGGAGGAGGATTGTTCCTTTGAGGTTGAGGAACAAAAGGATAAGGTTGATGGAAGTTACCACCACCTTGACCATATTGGAATTGGTTTGGGTTTTGAGCAGGGAATTGAGGGGTATGTGAGACAGGATTACCATACCTCAATCCTTGGTTAATGTTAGAGGAGAAGGGCTCAGAGTGAGGTTGGTTGAAGTTTCTAACAAACTGACCTGATAGTTGAGGATTGGTGTTCCGCTGAGCATAAGCTACATTGAGATCCATTGGTCCAGATGAATTGGATTGATCCTCTTGAAGTTGTGGACACGTGTCAGTTGGATGAGATGGAGAGTTGCAGATTCCATAGTTTTTGATTGGTCCAGGAAACATTGATTGCGGAGAAGATGAGTTTGGGGATTTGGTAGCCACATCTAGCTGTCGCACAAGACCTGTAAGTTCACTCATCCACTCGATCATTTTTTTCGGCTCAATTGATTGATTATCTTGGGCTTGTTTGACTTGAGCTTGTGCTCGAGTATGGAATTTTTGTGTGTTTGCAGCCATGTTACTTATGAGATCTCTTGCAGCTGCAGGAGTTTTATCAACCAGAGCACCACCACTTGCGGCATCAATGAGATTTCTCTCCATAGAAAATAACCCCTAATAGAAGTATTGGATCAAGAGTTGGTCAGGTATTTGATGATGTGGGCAGGTTGCCACAAGCTTTTTGAACCTCTCCCAGTACTCATGGAGTGATTCACTTGGGAATTGACGAATACCACTTATTTCCTTTTGGATAGAAGCAGTACGAGAAGTAGGAAAGAATTTCTCTATGAATAGTCACTTCATGTCATTCAATGTATTTATGAAACCAGGAGGTAGGTAGTAGATACATGACTTAGCAGTTTCAGCTAGGGAAGAAGGGAATTCTCAGAGTTTGATTTGTTATTCAGAAACCCCTTGAGGCTTCATGGTAGAGCACACTACTTGGAACTATTTAAGGTGGAGATGTGGATCCTCACCGGCTAGCCCGTGGAAATGAGGGAGAAGATGAATCAAACCCGATTTGAGTTCAATGTCAACCTCTATAATTGGATATTGAATACCAAGAGGTTGGTAATTCATATCAGGGGCAGCAAGTTCTTTAAGTGTTTGTTCCCTAGGATTGGCCATATCTAATTCAATTGGTTGGACAAGGACTGGTTCTTGAATTATTTGATTATCTCTTATGTTCCTCCTAACTTGGCGAAGTGTTCGCTCAATTTCAGGGTCAAACAAATCCGAGGGATTGTTTGGAAAGCTACGGGGCATTCAGAGAGATTTTGTAAGAAAGAGGAAGATGGGTTTTTCTTTGTATTTTTTCAGTTTATGATTTTTAATAGGAAGATGGGTTTTTTCTTTGTGTTTTTTTCAATTTTTTTTAAAATTTTGTTTTTAGGTTTTTTTTTACAATAAACAGAAACTAATGACAACATAAAGCACCATCCCCGGAAACGTCGCCATTTGAAATGCACGGCTGATTGTCGCTTATCGACCGGTCAAAATTCCGGTGCTCTGCTAATGTGTATAGCATCACTCAAGTCCAATCCTCGACGATGATACTTTGTAATAGTCATTTGTTTTTAGTTAATTGTATTCTGATTGGGTGGTTTGTTTGCAGAGCTTATGAAATAATTTATGGATGATGTTTGATTTAACAAATTGATAAAGATTGGGGTGAGTTCATCATTAGGTAGTTAAGCTTGTGATATCCTTGAGCTTTGCTTTATATTGCATTAAATTAACACCCATGTCACAAGATGACTTTGATCGGAATTCCCAAGTGTTAAAGCTTTAATCCAAGTCGTAACTTAACTTAGGTTTCTAATAATTACCATTAATTGTTTATGGTAGTGTATTTTTGGTTCCAATAATCCATGGAATCCACATATTAAACAAAACATGTAATTAATCCATGACATATAAAGTTCAACATACACAATATTAATTTAAAGAACATTCGTCGAGCAAAAGCTCTCAATAACTTAACATACCTAAATTATAACTCATCCCAATTAAATATTTAATCATCCATTAAAATTATTACTAATCTGGTTATAATTATTATGATTATAAATTAATAATAAAAGAAAAATAAAGGGATTAGAAAAGAGTGGTACGTCGAACACACACGCACGAACAATGATGATAATTAAAAACAGATTCTCGATTGAATGAGGAAGAAAAAGTAGTGAAGGGGATTCAACTGAATTAAAACTATTTTAAGAACATAAATATTAAACTACAGTGGGTGGATGAGAATAAGAGAAATTGATGAAGAAACTTTTATTAAAACAGAATTACAAACAAAGAGACTTACAAAATTACAAAAATGAAGAACATGAAATTAAGTGAAAACAAAGAGAGGAGGAAAGGTCTCTCAATTGAAAACATGAGTATGGCAGGTCCTCCCAAGCCTTTTTCAAGGCTTTGGTCATGTCAATATGTTTTCCTCTCTTCTGAAATGCCAACCCCTCTCAAGGAGAGAAGGGGGGAGTATTTATAGCCCAAGGAGTGGACTGTTTACATTCTAGCAATACCCCTCCACTTGGCTCGCAGATATGGACATGATGACAGTCGAATCTCAAGAAATATCCTTCTTGAAATTTGTAGATAATAGAGTTTGACGACTACTCACAAAATTTGGAGTCATTGAGACTTAAGGATCAAACGTTATGGCCGGTTGATTAAACAAAGTAAAACTGTCCATTTCAATCCAGTCTTTTTGAAGTCCAGAATGTGAAAAGGTTTTTGAATATGAAGATGCCTTCAAATCCAAATGGGTTATTCAACAAAGTCAGCAGCCTATATCTCCTCTTTTTCACTGAAAACTATCAGCTTTATTGTATGCTTACATCATGAGATATGTGATTATTACTATACTGATTGTATTTCTCGTCCAGAATGGTGGGCTGGACTTCAAAGCTTCATTTGGTCCCCTTTTACATAGATTTTGACCTTGAAATTTTTATCCAAGATGACATGTACTCTACCCCAAATTATGGTGGAGAGTTAATGTTTTTGGACTTCTTGATTGAGCTCAGTAAATCAATCTTCAAGTATGGTCTAGTTCGTTCACAGATTCTTTGGTCTTGTTTGTGAGGACCATATGACCCTTAAAATGGTATAATTGGCTCATGGTACCTTCTATGAAATGTTTTATATGAAATTATAATCCTACAAAACAAGAACCACACAATTTGGATCAGTATAGGGATAATTATTATTAAAACAGTAAACTGACTCAATTGGACTACTTCTAAAAATGCTCAAAAATTATACTTAATATTAAAACATTAATATTTCACACAAATTATGCAAATTTCATATAAAATCAGTAAAGGGAGAATATAATAAGTCATGAAAATATTAATAACATCAGTAATAGTGGCCAATATAGCATGAATCTCGCCTGAATAAAAAGTGAGATGAAAAACCAATACTTCGTTGTAATCAATTGAGTTGTATGATCAATAGTTAATAACCACCAAATTAATCAAAGAATACCATGAATATAAATAGAATCAGGATAATATATATCAAATGGTAGTATATAATACACCACGTGCAATAAATAAGTGGTGAAAAAATGGAAATCTCACAGAATTAGAAGTAAGATGAGAAACCCGTTACTTTGTACTTTTCCTTGGTCGAGGGTAGGTTAACCTTCAGTATAATGGTGAAATCATTATTATTAAATTATAAAAGAACCATATAAATTAATATGATTTCATATATGATCTTCTAATATTTCTTTTTTAATGATATTTCAGTAGTATCATCGTTTCTGGTGTTAAATGATTCATTTTCCTTTATATGATTTGTTACATAAGTATTGTTTATTATGGATATGATGTATCTTATTCATATTAATAATGATATTAAGTCTTTAAACATTATTTTAAATCATCAAATGAAAATTATTCTTGAATGGATACGATGGGGAATGAATCTCATCGCTTTCGTGGAGACTGTAATCTGTATGTACGCACGAGCGACAATATCATTATTTTGATATTAAAATCATATATAATGGGATGGTATATCATATAAACAGAATAATTATCATGTAATATTTATTTTTTACAAAATTTATACTCATTATTATACCCATCCAGATGATGAAGTAATTGAATAACAAACCACACCACAACGTGGAGATGGTAATCCGTACGTACGCACGTATGGTGACTTTGTAATTTATAGGATGGATAGAAAAATTAATATGGTTGTACCATTTTTATAATAACATCTTTGTATATATAAGATACTGGATTTATTATTTTATAATGGAAACAACAAGGAAAGAAGAAGTGGAAGAACAAAGGAACTTGAAAGAGGTGATGAAATATTTATCTCTTCTTCAGGTTCTTCCTTTTGATTTGATCAAAAGGGCTCTATGGGTTGGATCTCTGAATAAAGGAATGCCTCTAGGATGAAGGGAGGACATTTGATATGGTATTTGGGCAGGTTTTGGCAAGACAAAAGGCTTTGATGATGTGAATTTGATGGAAGGGGGGTTCCCTTTTATAAGAGGGGTGAGGGGCACCTTAGGAAAAGCTGGAAATATTATTTTATAATAAAAGAATTTTTGGTTTCCAATGTCTCTAAAATGAATTATTTAAAGTATAAGGTGTGGATGGGTCGAAAAACACTCAACTAATAGGTTTTAGATAGGTTTGGGTCACTATATTAACTTTATCCTTTAGATTTAACTCTTAGTTAAATAGTTTTACATTTACCATGTCTCTTAGTATTTTTATATTATATGGTTAATAAACCTTCTACAAAATTCCAAGAGAACCCCATGTGGTTCATTAATGAAATATATAATATTACTTAAGACCTTTGTCTGAAACTTAGATTTTTAGAAATAAAATATCAATTAATAATATAATATATGTTTTAAAAACTCTTTTATGTCAATTTTGACACTATTTGGTATTTTGTTTTTTCTAAATTCATAAAATCATTATTATTTCGAAAAAAAATCATCTAACCAACCCTAACATGTCATATTAACCTATAAAATTAGTGGAATTCATTAAAAGTCTAAGATTTTATTTATTTGGATATTTATAATATAAATTATTTTAATATTTCGTTAATATGGTAATTACCGCATCATCATTGTGTCATAAATAAATTTAATTATTGAATGTCTAAAAAGTATAAATAAAATATGATTATGTATGAAATATTTTCAGCTTTCTAATGAATATTCATAGTCGAATTTATCTTATGTATAACTATTTATTAAAAAAAATTAGTTATTAAACATTGATTTTTAACTCTTTTAACACTTCTATAAATAGAATAATAATAAATGTCAAAATATAATCTAAGTAGACCTAATGGGTAATATTTTATTCCTGAGGTTGTTTTTGGTTGATTTACTCTTATCCAATAGAATTAATACATGTGTTAGGGTAATAATAATATCATTTTTACCCTTAATTACCCTATTTACTTTTAACCACGGTAAATAATAGTAAAAAGCTAGTATTCACCAAAAAATATTTTAATATTGTTGAACCATATTTTACTTACTGATATCAACCGTGTCTCTCGGATTTTTTAAATTCAACTCATAGAATTGGTAAAATTAAGTTTTATGTGAATTTTCAAATGCTCCTAGGAGGTGGGTAAAAGACGGTAAAAAGTTCAATAAAATTTTTATATATCTAAAATTATTATAAACTGAATCCAGTGAATTAAATTGAACTTATATAGGTATTATGTATCTATTTTTAACTAAAATAAATTTAAATAAATTTAAATAAATTAAATAATTATTTGAATAAAAATTCGGTTTTAAACTATAACTCAGTGTTTTTCACTATTCATCAAAAATTGAATGTTTTCAGAAAAATACCAAAAATTCACCCTAACCTAATTTCGATATTCCGAATCAAAAAATGAAGTCCATTTTTAATGATTTTTTTTTTAAAATTTCAAAAAGTGGATATTACTATTCATAACTGCTAGTTTGATTGGTTGTGGTGTGTTAGAACTCGAAGTTGTGTACAATGCAAGCTATTACATTATTCAAAGGGAAATGTACCGTGGAAGCTTGGGGTGTTACACGGGCCCTGAATAAAGGGTCCTTCACATTGTAAGTGGAGTAGCATGAGAGGTCAGTGAACCTCGCTGAATACGGAGCCATGATCATGCTACCCTGCTACAAGTGGAAAAGCTCCTGTAAACACACTGAGCGTAAGGTCGTTGAGATGAGCTCTTCACTAAAAAGGCTCTCAAAGTCCACCCAGATGATAGTGACATCATCGTAGACCTGAATCATCAAGCTCCACCATATTCCCACTGATTCCTGAAGAAGACTAGCTGCAAGGATCACCATGAGATCACCTGGTGTCCCTACTAGTCAAAAAACTCTAACCACGGTCTTCATCCAGTCCTCAGCCACTTGTGGATCCATCTCGCCCTGAAACCTAAGTGGCACCTAGAGCAGAAACTCGTGCAATGCGCTCAACCGATGTACACCCTTTACTACTGGGGCTGGTGGCATTGGCTTCCAAATGGGTAGTGGTGCTGCTGATACACCACCTGATGGTACAACTGTTTTAAGGGGGGCCTGCACTGAAGCCTCATCACTCAGTGGGCTATCATCATGTACTCTACCTAGAAACATGGATGACTGTCTATGTGGAGGAATCCTAAAAATAATCAGGTGCACCATAGTCATTAAGTTATACCTGGTGAGATGAATCAAATAGACCACAAAGAATACTCTTTAAAAACACACACACAATCAGTGTTTTCGTTCACTGAGTCGGAAATCAGAAGTAAGTGTCCTGGTGTATGGAAACGTCGGCTGTTGCACCAACACTGGATTTCCCAAATAGAAAACCACACACATCACACTTAACACCATTCCTAAATCAAAATATCAATGTCCAAGTTCTCCGGTTGAACCGACTCCTCTGATACCAATTGGTCACGACCCATTCTGCTAGGGCCCAGGCTGTGACTACCCCTAGCCCGCCTTCCATAGGCCAGGGGCTAGAGACTTTCACCGGAAAGGCATATCCCCAAAACTAGTAATGCATTTCCTTTTAACCTGAAAACTCACACAATCCAAGAACTCAACTAGATATAAGCACAAAGTAACTATATATTAGATAGAGTGAGTACAGTAAGTATAGGGGGCCAGAATACAAGCCCAATAGGAAAGTACAAGTAATACTAAAAATAGCTCTTGTGAACACCAGCCAAGGATCCTACCTGAAGGGTAGGTACATTTCTCATATGGTTATCTCTAAGGTACGCCTCATCTAAGTTCAACCTTTAGGCAGCCTCCAATCCTAGTACCCTCATCCTCAGTCAGCGTTGTCCATCATCTGCACAAGACACAAAAAGGTGCGGGCGTAGCCCATGTAGGGGTGAGTATAACAATATGCAGTGAAGACCCTGAGACCGCTGAAGGTCTCTCAAAATCTACAAAGGATAAACCACAAAGCATGGAAACAACAATCAACCCTACATAGGTATATGCCCATACATATACCTAAGTTATCAAGTATACCCATCTCATTCATGTGGAAACACAAGGCCCAAAACCTTAGCCAAAATCTCAACTATTCCAAAAAGGAACGAATACCATGAAGGTAAAACCAAAAAGGTAAGTGCCACAAAGGTAACGCCTCATAGAATAATACCAGACAAGTATCACCACAAAGGTAAGTACCACAAAGGTAACTCCACACAAAAGAATACCACAAAGGCTTCACCACCCAAAATTGGACCACAAAGGTAAAGACTCATCTCACACCAGGAATAACTTAAGTACGAAAGTATGGATGATTAGATGTATTGAGAGATCATCTTACTTCATCGAGAGGCTTTGTTGTTGACTCACACAGGATCAAAGATGACCCACACAGGATCTAGAGATGACCCACACAGGATCGAAGATGACCCACACCGGATATGGAGATGACCCACAAAGGATCGAAGATGACCCACATAGGACCTCAAGATGACCAACATAATATCTGAAGATGAACCACACAGGATCGGTATGCACTAACCCACACAGGATCATAGAGCACTAACCCACACATGATACGAAGATGACCCACACAGGATCTGAACACTCCTCAAGTACATCCAACAACAGGGTTTCCACACTAATCACGCTTGATTCTGGGAGATTCCACTCCTCAAGACATAGTTTGATACTTCAAATTACATGAAATCCCAAGAATAAGTATCCCAAAGGTCTGCCACATCATAAGGGACCCAATACAATAGACGACGCGTCAATTGGATGATCAGTCTATAAATTATTAACCTTTTAGTTCCGAGGGCCCGGTTGGATTCAGGTTCGATCCAACCAGCCCATACTCCAACCTTATCCAAAACTCAAGTGAGGTATACTAAAAGGACTTTTCGGATCAAAGGATTCTGGTTCCATAGATGGTTCACCAATCGGACGCATGGTTCTCAAGATATGGCCAAAAAGGCATATCTGGGTCCGGATGGGCCCAGGTCTTGTTTGACCCAGTCAGACTGACCCGGACGGACCCGGGTCCGACCTAAATGGGCGGGTCCATGGAAGCTCGATCCGTCGGGCCACGCCGGCCTGGCCTGCTGGGCATGACCTGACCCGTTGGTCGCAACCTGGCTTGTGTTGGGCAAGGCCCGCTTGGCGGCCCACGGTGTAGCCTGCGGCTGGGGTGGCCCCTTATGGTGGGGTCCGACCTAGCTACCACCCAAAAGGGGAGGCATGCCCATGTCACCAGAATGGTCCAATGGACCATTATTCATGGTGTGGTGTTGGGTTGGCACACGGGACCCGCCGGAGTGATCCCACTTGGTGCGAAGCTGCAGGCCGAAATGGTCGGCTCTCCTTCCTACAACATGGACATACGACCCTGCTTTATAGTGGCCAGTTGGATGTCAGCCACCCTCTGACCACTTTGTGACCAAGAGGATGAGGTCTAAAACTCTGGCGGTGTAGACGTGAACTGCTTCTTCGCCACGTGGTCAGCCAGATGTTGGCCTCTACACTACTCTGACGTGGCCAACGGGTCGCGGCATCCTTCTCAACCGGCAGTGCGGACGCGTGCCTCCCTACCTCCACACTGCTGGCCGGTGTGCCAGCTGCTATCCTCCCACCTCCTCAGCTGACGAACCATAGCCTCCTTATCTTCTGGTAGCACAAACGTTCACCACCCCTGTTCCGTGCAGTCAGTCGGGTGTTGGCCGCCACCTTTCTCTACTACGGTTGACGGGCTATTGCCTCCTTCGGTGGGGCGATTGTGCCACTGCCGTCATCGCGGCCCACGAAGAACATGATAATAAATAAGGATTGTAGAGGGATCATGATTTGTTTGTTTGGACCACACCCTCCACATTATGTTGGTATTAGGTAGTTCCAGAGAACTTCATCAACATGAAACCATTAAGACAATACTAACCAAACCCTACCTTGATCATCCGTGGGAGGTGCTGTGAGGAAGAAGATGATGATGGTGATGTTGAAATTTCCTTGATCGCCGGTTCGTTCATCATTGGATATGTTCTTCATTGAAGGAGGTTCTCCCACAAAGTTCTCCTCTCCCTTTCTCCAATGGAAAAACAACCCTCAATTCCCTCGAGAAGAGTTAATAAAATAACTGTTAATTAACAAGTTGTTTCATTAATTTATTTTTAATGAACCCTATTATTTAAAGAGAGTTGTGGATAATTTTTTTAACTGGTCATTTAATGGCCAGACTTTAATTCTCGACCACCCTCATGTGGTCCCCACCTCTACAATTAAAAAATAAGGTTTCAAAAAGAAAAATAAAATTTTATTTATTTTATTTTCCTTATCCCATGAATAACTGAAAAAAATAACTTCTACCCTCGACCAACCGTGGTCAAGGTGAAGGTATCCTTAAGTGAATATCGGTGCTTCAAGATCAACAGTGTCCTCAAATTCCAATTCTAATCACCAATTAAAAATTTACAAAACACCGCTCGCACTTTTACTAAATGTACCTAAAAAAGTTCAAAAATTCATTTCAGGCACACCGGGCCTCGGAATCACACACCGTCAATTTTTTCAAACTTGTAATAATTCCATATAATTTAAAAAATGAAATGGAAAATTTTGGGTCTTTAAAATGTCTTTTATCCTTTGGTATCAAAAAAATTCCAATTCCAACTCCCCTAAGGAGGCTCTCAAAGAGAATGATTCAAGTGGTAAAACTCACCTTCTTTTATTTTCTTCCATTTTTATGTTCTTTTCTTTTTTCATTCTATCCTAAACTCCAGTAATCCAAATTTTATAATAACTCTAGTAAACTACATATAATATAATTTCATTATTCTAATTATATAATCTATCATCATCCATCTTATCATCTCTCTTGTATTCTTAAAATGAAATCACCATTCGTGACGTGACGATTTATCACCTTTAAGGATGACACGTTTTCATTTTCCATTAATAGATTAAAATATTACCATTAAACCATTATAATTTATGAAATAGGTTTTAAAATTTATTTCATAACCGTTATTATGTTATTAATCTGTCTTATTTACATAATGCGGAATGATAAAACAAAATGAGTTCATTACGATCGAAAACTGCCAAATTAACCCAAATGATTGTCATTAAAAATTTATCTAATGATTCATCCTCACTGTATATAAAAATTATATTTAAGGATAATTGAATCTCTTTATGATAATTAATAAAATATAATTTCATTTCTATATAATCACCCCTACATTACATAGAATTTGATACACATATACAAGTGAACCGATCACAAAAACATAGAAAACAAACACTCTCGAATGATGAAAATGAACACTATAACTCATAAAAAACATAATTAATAAATATAATAAAACTATAATAAATATAATTAATTTATAAAAGGTTTTTTTTATTTTTAATATAATTAATTAAAATTGATTATCAATGATATTAATATGAATAAATCATTCATACATAAGGTAAGGGGAATTCTTGAACCCAACTCCTTTTCAATAGGTTTTCTCCCTTTCAAAAAAATTTAAGTATTTATATTAATTTAATTATCCTTAAATTTCATTTATTTATTCTCCATTTTAATTTTATAGAATATAAATGTAATCTACATGAGTTTATGACATACAAAATTGTTTCCAAAAGAACTATTCTTTCTAAAAACAGACTATTTACTTCTCTTTAGATTATTTCTTCTTCACTCAAGATTCATGATCCCTATAACAAGTATATTTATCCCTCTTAATTTTGGGAACCCCAGTGTTATTCATGAATATATTTTTTATTAAATGAAACTAATTCCTTTCTGTGGGTTTTTTAATATTTAATGTTGATATACATCCTAGGTGGCATGCATGATTATGTAAATATTATGATGTGATAGGTGCACCCAAAATTATATAGAGCATGTAAATGTTATGATGCGACGGGTGTTCCGGGAACTATATAGCACTCCAATCCATTGTTTAATGTGATTAATCACATGAGATAATGTTAAATATGAGTGAACATGGTGTTATATTTTTTCTCAACTATATGTGGTTGTTCACCACTAAGACAGGATGTTTAATTCTAATGTGTTACCACATTTCTTGCCTTTATATAATTATTATTCTCAAAATTATGATTATAAAACTTTTATTATATTGTAATGATGGTAATTGTTTCTCACCCATAGTTCATGTCTCTTATTAATCCCCTTACTAGGCTTTAGGTCACCCCTTTCATTGATGAATATCCTCAGGTGATTTCTTGTATAGAAGGAGAACATGAGGGACAATGAAAATATTTATAAGAAGGAATTAAATAATTGTTTCTTTTTTTATTATGTAAAATTTATTTAAGGACCTAATTTCACCTAGAAACTAAACCTATGGATCTTATTTTTGGAATTATTTTATGTTTTTTATCGTTAAAATGATATAATTTCTTTGTTTTAAAAATAAGGGTAACTATATAATCCATAATTTTTTGGTTTACCTAAATAAAGAATATAATGAATTATAAATCCTTCAATGGGGGATTAAAACTAAAAATAATAATTATTTAATCAAATTTGATACTTTTATAAATTCTAAACTACATTAACGGGTGATTCTTGAGGATTAGTAATGAAAAATATTTTTTTCTTTATATATATCCAAATGTTATTATTGAATAAAGGTAGAGTAGTTTTATCCTTACACATGTCCTTAATGTCTCCTATGTTTACCAGGTTACCCTCATAATCCTCTATAGAAGTAATATTTACCCTTACGCAACTCAATCATACCATTTCACAACACTAAGAAACATAATGTTTCCCATACATCTGGAAAATAAAACCCATACATAACCTTTGACACCAGACAGGTACCCTTATGTATCCTTTTAAATTGAGTTGTTTTTGTCTTGTAGATCACCCTACATTTATGATTCACTTTATGTCCCATTATAGAGTTTTCAAAAATGGGTGTTTACCCTTCTAAAATGGTGACAAGTTACCCTTATATAACATTTATAAAAACATTATCACATTTATAGAGGTTTTGAGGCTGTCATATGCATCCACTATAATTATAGGATTACCCTTAGATATTTTATGGAAGAATGTACTTAATTTTATGTTTCTATAGTAAAAATATCATTACCTTTAAAAAATAATATAAATAGATATTTACCCTTATGCAAATCATTGAATCTCTATCATACCCATGTATAGATCATAATAATATGGATTCACCCTTGTGAAACTCCTAGAAACCACCCAAAATATGGGTTTAAAGAATATAACTTTACATAGGCCTTATGACTTGAATATGTGAATAAATCAATATATTTTTAAAAAAAATCAATAAAAAATTATATTAAAAATTTATAAAAGGGGGTTTAAAAAATTAATGACTTCATGGTTATGGCCTAGTGGTTTATTCATTTGTATTTGTCTCTATGGTAGATTATTGCAATAATAGTGGACTGGGGTAACATTTTCAATTTGACATGATTTCTTTATTGATGGAGATTTCAGTGATTAATATTTTCATTATGGATTGAAACTTTTATACGACATGCTTCATAACCTATATATAGGATACTAGTTAAAATTGTGAAATTTGAGAATAGATCACTGAATGTAGTAAAGTAAATTTGGAAAATTCTTGATTAGTATGATTTTGAGTTCTTTTCATGTAAATCGATTAAATGAATGGTCACATTTAGTCAGTGCTGTCTAAAAAGGAAAAATAAGGGTCCATGTAAAAAATGTTTATATTTTGAGGTAAAATTAAAGATACTCCTTGAGTGTGAAGCATTGACCATATCATAAAAAAATTGACCTCTATTATTGAATAGTGGTGGTCAATGTAAGACCAACTTTTGGTAGATTGTGGGAACTCCATAGATTAATGTGCAGTTTTCCGGAGAGTAAATTATTCCAATTTGAATGTTAGATTCTTATTTTATATGTTGAACTAGATGGGGATAATATATGGGATTTAGAATCATGATAAAAATTGGTGTAAGATGAGAAGTAGTCATATAATTTCATTATTGATGCATGATTGTGAGTCTTGTGATTGGTGTATGAAATTGGTGAATAAACTAGAAAAACTCATGTAAAGATAGTTCAAAATATTTTTAGGATATTGGAACATTTAAAAAATTATTATAAGTATTAATTTATTTTGTGGGTTGTTAGTAGACTTCCATTTATTCTGTCCAATTACATTTGGATGAAGATGACTAGTAATGTGTTCACTAGTTTTTCCATTGGAACCTGAATACAGTTGAAGAAAACTATATTGAGATAAAAATATATGGTATAGATGATTAAATGAGAATAACCTTTGTAAATAATTCTTGAGGTTGATAATTCATTATAGGGGGTGATTATGACATAATATTTTTTAAAATGATCTTTACATGCTCTTGTGTTCATTTTTTATATATTTTTTGGTAAAATTTTAAAAACATAAAACTCAATTTTTACCCTCTCACAAGGCATTGGTCCATAAAAATGGATAATTCCTTCTACCCTTACATATGGTTGTGTTTTTGAGTTTCATACGGGTAAATATATTTTTTCATAAGTTGTGTAAGGGAATGATAGAGATTTTATGGGTTGTATAAGGGTACAAACATATTTAGATTGGTTGTTCAAAGGTAAGTGTTGTTTTTACTTGGCCACGTAAAGGTAATTATATTTTTCCATACACTACAAAAAGGTAAACCTTTGTTTCCAAATGTTGTGTAAGGGTACCTCAGCTTCTATGTTAATGTATGCCAACATTTCCAATGGTTCTATAAATGTAACTCCTATATGATGGGTATGGGTAAGGTCCCCTTTTCAAAGACATTAAATTGGTTCATTAGAGATAATGTAATGGTATGTGGTTCTTAATATGGTTAAAATTTCATTATTAATAGTTATGAAATTTTTTCTACCTAGTTTCAAATGCTGAATATGGGTACTTTATCCTATACATAATGGTTACTATGTGTTTTCTAAGGGTTTTTAATGTTAGGCCTGAGTTATGTAAGGGCAACTCATACCTATTATGGGGTATGTAATGTTAACCTAGTACCATTACATGAACCTAAGATATGAGTAATTATAAAACTATGTTATCCTTATAGAATACTCTTTATGATACTAAAATAAATAAAAATTGTGATTTTTTATTTCTTCTCCTCCTAAATGACTCTATAATGCCTTTTTAGCATTTATAAATTCTAAAAAATGTGTGAATTGATTATTTTTATTATTTTTAATTTTTTAATCCATTTATAAATGATTTAAAATTATCCGCATTCATCATTAAGGTAAAATAAAAATTACATCAACAAATTATTTTTGATGTCTAATGCAACAAATATTTACATATGTTTCCTCCTTTAAAAATTACTAAACCCTTTTTTCATTGAATTTTTAATTCTATTGAATATGGTTATTATAAAAGTTCACATATTCATGATTGGGTAATCTTTATTAAAGCTTTTTGATTTCTTTTAATGGGTTCTCTTCAGGAATAACCCTCACCACCTATCATCATTTCTGAGGCGCAATGTTATAAAGTAAATTTTCAAGGTATTCATTCTCTTATACAATTTGATATAACCATTACTTATATTTTAGGAGTAATTTAATATATATTTACTATATGATAATAATTTTCAAATTTTAAATGAATCAAAAAAAATATCACGCATCAGTCAAATTATTCAAAGGAGAGAATGTTATCACCTGTGAAATTGTAGTTAATCCTATATAATTAAATTGTTCAGCACATTTCTGGAATAAATTGACATTTTAGAAATTTTCCAGGAGGAAAAATATCAGTTATCAAATGTGGTGTTATATTTTATTTTTGAAATAAAATTGTGTAATTGGATCCATGAATCCAGGATGAGAAGGATGAACCAATTGATATGCAGGCAAGTTTTGGGTGACAAATCCTTGATGGATATTGTCTTTCACACCAAAAAATTTTATATAGGATTACCTCGATTATATACCATGTGGTTTATTCATTATTTATTTTCATATGATATGATTCTCACCACATTAGGTGAACTGCCTTTGAATTTCTATATGAATTTGATCATGTAATTATTAATTAGTTCATGATCATTTAGTATTAACTAATTAATTCAACCATAACTAATTTGATTATATATAATGCTAAGGGACATGTTTTACCCTAGTGTACTGGCTCATTTCCTCTCAGCGATGGTTGAATTAGGATCACTAATGTGTTCCTTGAACTTCATGGATACATTGGGGTGTATTTTTATACTGCATGATAACTAGATCCATAAATCCATGAATGGTGAATATCTCATGAGTATTCTTATATTTCTTAGTTGAATGTGTTTTCTTTATCACATGTATAAAATCTATTAAACAAGATGATTCTATTCTCTCTTTATGTATCCACTCTTAGTTTTGTTTATGTGATACCTAAACTGGCATAACATGTTTACCATTCACAGTAGTTATCACAATTTGGTGCAAGAGTATCACATGAGACCACTTATAATTACTTATGTTGGGATTATATTTTTATAGCTAGTATCAACATATTAGTGATTATAACATGATGTTATATAATTTTTACTAATAATAGTGATGATATTTAATGATATATTCAACATTCTGTATCATTATCTTCTATATAACGTGTTATCATGCCATTGGAGGTTGGATTAGTTTCTATGAAAAGGTGGACCAAGATTTTTTTCATACTCATAGAGGTGGATTGAACACGAAATATGTTGGAAATGATGATGGATATATAGTTGTAGATTGATCATGATATCCTGGTGACCTCGTCTTAGCTCAATTCACCGTGGACTTTGAGAATTCATTGGCCCTTAATGGATTGTGGGTTTCGATTAAAATAATATTTTTGGTTCCTTCAAGATTATGAGATACATATTATTGATAATCAAGCTTGTTGTCTGACAAGACACTCATTAACATAAGGATTCCAAGTATATGATCAATAGTTGGACTTAGGGTATGAATTATAATCAACATCAGGAGGTTTTCTGGTAGTATGACGTGAGCCATATTGCTAGAACATGAACTCTTATGACTTAAATTATGATTATCCTTATTTCATGTAAAAAAGGTATGATTAAGGTTCCTTTTAGCTTGGTAAGATAATGAGCACTAAACACATTATTTTTTTATCATTTGTTCTTGGTGATTATATGCTATATAATATAGTTATTTATATCCATTTAATTTATAATGAGATCTTCACATGCATATACACTATATATTACTGGTTGGGTACTAGATAGTGATGATGGATATATACTAATTTATTCTACCACCCTTATTAGGAATCCATGGCATGGGGGAACCTATGTATCTATCACTTATTTTTTGTATAGGTTGGACTAAGGCTTGGTTTGATAATCTATAAGGATATCTCAATATGGGTCTTGATAATAGGATATAACCTCTCTTGGAGTGAGATCATATTCACTTATTATTTGTTCTTGTTTATTTTTTTTCTATGATAAACTCACTGGGAAATTGGTTCCTTGTACCCATGTTTGATTATGTTTTTTACACATACATTCATATAGCTAGAATGTTATTATTTTCCACTGACTCTTATTTTATACTATTTCAATGTTGCGTTATTTTTTATTATTACACACTTTGATTGAGGGTGTAGTCTCTCCATGGTACCACTAACAACCATCACTTATAGTCAATAGGATTTGTCTCATTGGGAGGCATGCATGAGGCCATGTTTCATTCCGGATCAAACATTGTGATTCAGGAGGTGTTGTTAGAAATATACATAGTGGAAATATGAACAATAACTAATATTATATTTGAGTCTTCTTGATGAATTATTTTTTATTGACATGTCCTTAAAAACTCATTTCTTATTATGAAATATTTTATATCATATTTTACATATATCATATTAGGACATATATAATATCTAATTTTCATTATATTTATAATACAGTTAAGGATCAATGACGTTTTCTATGGATCTTGTTATGAATTGATTATAGATGTATTTTTATTATAACTAAAACATTTCATTGATCCCCCTTTTACTAACATGATGGATCTGATGTTTATTTAACATGTGAGTAATGAATTACTTCAATATATATTTTAATGATAAATGAAATCATTTAAGACTAATTATCGATCATCCTTTACCAATATCATTGATTTGATCTATATAACGAATTGTGAGTTTATGAAAAAATCCACTCTGAAATTTCATAATGGAAAACATTATCGGTCTGGATATTCTTTCGCTCATGGTCCCAAAGAAACACATATCATTTAACCATTCATTTTCATTACATAAATAAACTATTTCATAAATTTATTAATGTACTGTTGTAAATTATATGAATTTACATCTATATTATACTTGACATATTTCACATGTATCTGGTTAATCTAGTCCTACATCATTTATAGATTAAAATTATTTATAATGGTTTATTTTTCTATAACCAGATATGTGTATGTGTAAATAATACCTAATGTTTTCACCTCTAAATAGATTAATCACCATACTAATTATTTCATTCTCAAATAATTTTAGTACTACTTGGAATAGAAATATATTACCCCAACTCGATAACCCTGACTATTGAAATTTATTTTCATTATTTATTTTTAGTGATTAATATATTATTTAACCATTAATTGGGTGTGGAAAAAAACAACATTAACTAGTGAAGGAATAATTTTTTCTTACATATTAAATTAAAATGTGATAAATTATATTTTAACATTCAATATACATTGTTTCTTTCACATGAATCAATGTACTAGGAAAAAACTCATTTTCTTTACACATATCTAATTAGAATGACCCTTTCTCAGCCTATTTGAGAATTCTCATTATCTTCTATAAATTTTTCCAAACTCTCTTGGTTTCTATATCAAAATACACATTTTTTATTGGAAGATATATTTTTAATTCATGGTGTTATAATTAGTGTACCTATCCCAAATTGAATTCCGTATTCATTATTTTAGTGCTAAAAAAAGGATAGTGTGTCCTAAAAACTTTTTAGTGTAACATCTTCACATTAGATCCACATAACCATTTCCCTGATCCTATGGGTCACATGACCTCAGTTCTCGCTCCTTATATTCCAAAACATCCAAAAACACAAGTGAAAAATCATGGCACACAACTAAGACAGCACATCAACACTACCACCATGTCAGAAATATATAAAGGGCACAGAATCCCAGAAATAAGTGGAATCACATCCCATGAAATAGGTGGATCAAATATCCACTTGTCATCTTTATCAATTTGGGTTCAATGGATTAGTATCATCCACCACCTTGAATTTCGGATTTCATTTTTATTGTACCTGGCATAAAACACCCAAAAGAAAATGTTGGGTGTGAGTTAAAAAGCCTAGTAGGGTCTTAATAATCCCCTTAAAATGGTGTACTTGAATTAATAAATAAAATTATTCAAGAAATAAATAGAACCATGTTGAGTCAACACTCAATTTCTAAACATTTTGGGTAAATCAGTTTGCACTACCCATAAATGAGGATAAATTAATTTATCCCTCCAATGGTTGGTCCCTCCTCTTTTATTATCAAATATATTCATAATAATATTAAAGTCACCTAAAACTATCCAAACCATGTCCCTCCTATTTATGTTCGTCCTTATGATATACCATAGAGTACTTTTATAAGTATTTATAGCCAATATGAGTTCATAGTGATGCCATTATGTCCTATGACTGCTCAAAAAGTATTTATGTACTTGATGAATAGAATATCCCTCCCAAACCTAGATAAGTTTTTTTTTTATTTTTTTTTATTTTAGTTTATCTTCCTATGAAAATTCATGAAATCATTGAATAATGTATTTTTATTAGATTTTGTCCCACTTTAATTTTGGTTCCTTTGAATTATGATGAAAGGGTGACTTTGGTTTCAGATATTCAAGTCTCCATCATTGTTTTCTTGTTTTTTTCACTACACAAAAAAAATTAATTATCTTTCTTTATGTTCCCATTTTCTTAATGAACCATAACCAAATGATAATAAATAATTTTATGCATATTTATATTTTTAAAACAGTCATAAAATTTGGTATAAATATTTAATCATTAGTAAAAAATAAAATTTATGGAATAATGTTGATTCAATGTGATTAAATATTTCAATTTACTCTTTTTGAGAGAAATTATAATATAATTTATTTAATTAATCAATTTCTACTCAATAACCTCTTTGATATGAGACAAATTTTCATACAACCCAATTCTATTGGATTTTTACATGCCAAAATGGGCATTGTTATTATAAAAATAAAATAAAAATTTTATTCATCATATATGAATCTTGTGTTTGTTTCATTTTTAAAATTATTTTCATAAAAAAGTGGATTAATAAGGAGTGGGGACTATAGAAAATAAAATTTCCTTTTATATCATAGAATCATGCTCTATAGCACGTACCAATCTTATAAATTTGTGTTGTTTTGGAAATTTTCTTTGTCCTATACTTATTTTTTAAAATTTATTGTATTGATTTCAAATTTTATAGAAAATAAAACCATAGAATATTAGAACATGTGAATTATTTTCATTTATTAGACACTATATTTTTATTAATCGTAAATTTATTCCACTATTTTATCAAACACATGTATCCCTAAATAACTAGATTTAGGATATTTAGTTTCTTGAGTATTCTAGGGGAAAGGATCCTAAAAAACACTTCATATAGTCCATTTTTTGGTTATAATAATATTCCATGAGACTTTAGGTAGGATTTGGGGACTCCAACTGAATTAACACAGGGTTTCATGATCTATTGAGAGGTTTCACATTCCTAATAAATAATATCATTGGTTGAATTGATGATTGGCCTTTAATATTACACTATTATAGCAATGGATATTATTTTGAGTCCAATTTTATTTGGTCCATACAACCACACTTTTTATAACTCCCAAATATGGAGATTTATCTTAAAATAGGTATGAAAACAACTCATACTTCATTTTTTCATAAACTCAATTATCGAAAAGTGTTTTATTACTTATAATTTATTTTTTAAGATTTTATAGTTTTTTATGAATGAAATATTTTTCAATGTATCTTGATTTCTCTATATGAACCCACTAAATAATTAAAAATTATTTAAATTTAAGGAAATTTGATAGGATTCTAAAATTCATCAATTTTGTCTTTTCCATTTTTCTATATGATTTCTCATAAATATTTGTTATAAAATATTAATATTTGAATAAATAATAATAGATGATGTGACCATTAGTCAATTATAATGGATGGAATATTTAGCATATAATGTACTTACCAAGCCCATAGATGTAAAACCTAGAGTCGTGTTGTGTCTGAATCGAGTTATAGAACTCAATCCATTAACACATATCTACATATAATATGGTTTATATATAGTGACCCAAAACATTTCATGATTTTAAGCATAATTAATCATCAGAGTACAAGCCAAGGATCGTTAAGTCTGGTGTCTTGGAAGAGTAGGTACATATAACATAAAACGTGGGGCAAAGAAAACTTCTTTATTTAATCTCCATAGAGAGATTCTAACTTCCTTTGAGCCCTTACATCTTTATATGGAACCCAGGGGAACACATGAGCAGAGGGATGAGCGAAAAATCCCAGTAAGGGAATGAACATAAGGATATATCTTAAGAATATGAGTTAAGAGGCATGACATAATGATATCCAAAGCATGAAACTTAGAAAATCATTTAATATAAGCATGGGATAAAATAAACATGGAGTCATATAAATGTAGAATAATCATAAAACATTTATTTAGTACTGGTCAAGGCTAACTGCCAATCTCATTTCCCATTTCAGTATGGGTCAAGGCTAACCGCCAATCCTGTTTCACATCGCATCTCATAAGACTTATCCTTACCCATTGCATTGGAGCACTATTTGGGCGCACCCATATCAAAATTTTCATGAATATTCTTGGCACATAAATATTCTTACCACATAAATCTTCCTTCCACATGAGTAATCATACATAATCAATTGTTCATAAACATAAGGTTACCCATGGAGAGAATTGGGTACCACAATCATGACATAAAGCATAACCAATGAGCGTATCATGAAAGTGTCCATGAAATAAAGGGATTAGAACATACATGGAAGTTTATAAGGTAATTTAGGCATAAAACATGGTATGTGGTAACAAATATAAGTGACATCACATAATATATGTATTTGAGAGACATTAGCATTAAAACATTTTTTTTGCAGTTTTAAGGAAAATACTATAGAGATTTTAAAATATTAAAGAAGAAATTATTTTATATCAAACCAGAATTGAACCGAGAAGGTTTTAATAATAAAAATACATAATTTAAAAAGACAATGGTTTCTTAAAAGATAATACAGAGTGCACTTGAAATTGGGTAAAAGTTTGGGAAGTTCCTTTAAAACGAGTGTGCTTATTAGGAAGTATCGAGGAGAGATTCACATAAAAGCATGTATATCCCCAAAAGAGAATGAGATATGGATCTTAGAAAACGAGTTTGTAGAATATAAACATAATTTTTATGTTCTTAATAAAAATAAAAGACAACTATATTTTGGTAAAAAGAAAGATAGAGCAACCCCAAAGAATAAAGCAAGTTCGGGTAGAATCCATTATGGTTTATCGGCATGGTATCGAGTGTAACTAATAGGGATTGATGATAGATATAAGGAGTTTCTCATCACTTATAAAACATTAGGGAATTATGGTGAAGGTGTATAAATATATCCCATCACTTGGTATCACACAAAAAGGCATAGCATAGAGAACAATCATGATTAAGAATGAAAAGGGGAGGATCCCTTACCTTAAATCTGTTGGTGTTCTCCACTTGTTATTAATGACATGAATAAAAAAATTATTATTATTAATTAACAAATCCATAACCTATTATATATTCAATTTATTTATTATAACCCTTTTTAGTTAATTAAAATACTTTTTGATTAGTTACAAGGTTCAATTTCATTGTTCGGGCTCCTTTGTTTACTTGGCTTTAAAAGATCGGTTCATTTATATTCAAGTTTGGATTATAAGAAAGATGAAAGTGGTTGTACAGAATTGAAGTTATATTCTTTAGTTAATATCCATGATATTACATGCTTTTAATTTTAATTAGGTTACTTATAGTGAAGTCGAAATATTATATATATAACCATAGAGATAACCGTTTTTGTTAATCGGTGGATTTGATTACAAAGAATGTGTCTTGATTTAGAACTTAATTCCATTTGTACCAAAGCATTATAGAAACAAAAATAGGATATATTACATATATAATAATCTGGTTCAACCATAACACAAATAGTTTCATGAACAGAATTAAAGATAATAATAGAAATTGATAAACCGTTGTTCTTGAATGTGCTAAATTAGAACATCTCAAACGGTGCTTTCATTTCTTTCGAATAAAAGGGTAGGTAAATGAGCGAAGATAATGAAATATACCACTATCATGGATAAATTATAGTACATGTATGTTACTGTATTTTTCAAACTATTATGGTGAAGGGAGGTGAGGAAATTAAATAAAAAAGAAAAGAACAGAAAAGAAAAGAAGAAATTGGGAAGAGGAATTTACCACTTGAGGATTCCTCCATTGTAAACCTCTTAAGGGGAGAGGTTTTAGTATTTTTAGGAGGATGAGTGCTTTTGGACGTGGGGGAGGACCTTGGGGAGATATTTTGTCATAATAATGGAATGGAAAAAGGTTTGAGGGGAGTGGAGAGAAGAGGGAGTGAAGGGGGGGTTTTTATAGTTGAGGAGATGAGGGATTTCATAATATTATAATCATTAATTTATTATTTCTTCCCAAGACAAGGAATAGTAAGTATTCCATGACCAAGAATAGTGATTTTATAATTATATCCCGAACTAAGTGGGCTTACATCATCAGAATATCATCGATGACTCAATTAATCCATTATTTAGCATTTATTGTGAATTATCGGATTCCACTATTCATAAAAAATTTAAGTTTTTCAGAAAAATCCAAAAAATTCACCCAAACCATTTTTCGACATGTAGAATCAAAAAATGAAGTCCATTTTTCAAAAATAATTTTATAAATATGATTATTTTAATACTTAATTAAAATAATAATTTATTATCAAAACAAGTTTTAAAACATTCATTAACTTATTCTCAAATATATGTATATCGTACTTCCAACTTGAATATTATTTTTATACCACCATAGGTGAGGTTACTATTCATTATGGTATATCACTATTCATAAGGGTATGTTACTATTCATTAGGGTAGGTTACTATTCACCAAAAAATTAATTTTTCCTTATCAGACTCCAAATAACTTACTGATTACAACCGTGTATGCCGGATTTTTGAAATTCCAAATAGAGAAGTGATTAACTTATGTTTAAAGGTAACTTAGCAGTTAGTAGTTCATTATGTTGTGTTTTCATGTGATACTTATGAGAATGGAATTTCCATTGAAAAAAATTGGATCCTTACATTCTTCCCCCTTATGAAATATCGCCCTCAAAATTTCATTTTACATTCTAAGCCAAAAACAGGTGTGGGTACTTTTCCTTCATTGCTTCCTCCAATTCATATGTTTCCTCTTCGTACTTATGGTTTCTCCATAGTTCCTTGACCAGATGAGTAGTCTTGTTTCATATAAATTTTTCTCTATGATCCAAGATTTTCACTAGTGCTCCTCATAAGAGAGATCATCGTCCAATTGTACCACCACTGAAGAGAGTACATGTGAAGGGTCTGGTATTTACTTCCTTAAGAGGGATACATAAACGACATCATGTACTTTCGACATGGTAGGTTGAAGTTCTAGTCGATAGGCCACAGCTTCAACTCGATCATGGATCTCGAAGGGGTCGATGTACCTGGGACTTAACATCCCTTTCTTCGCAAACCTCATGCACTTTTTCCATGGGTATATACGTAGAAATACCATGTCTCCAACTTTGAACTCGAGTTCTCATTGAGGGTTATCTGCATAACTCTTCTGTCGACTTTGAGCTGCGTTGATATGCTGGTGAATGGTTTTCACCTTCTCCACTATTTCATCGACCATTTCAGGTCCTAGTAGCTTACGCTCACTGACTTCGTCCCAACATGTTAGTGTTCTGCACCCTTTCCCATAAAGGGCTTCATATGGTGCCATTTGAATGCTCGAGTGGAAACTATTGTTGTAGGAGAATTCAACCAGTAGAAGATGTTGGTCCCATACTCCTTTGAATTCCATTGAACATGCTCTCAAAATGTCTTCAAATCTCTGAATAGTTTGCTCAGATTGGCCATCAGTTTGAGGATGATAGGTCGTACTGAAGTTCAGTTCAGTTCTCAGAGCTTGCCGAAGTCTTTTCCAGAACTTCGAGGTGAATCTCAGATCAAGATCGGATACAATTGATAGTGGTACTATATGAAGCCTTACAACTTATTTGATGTAAATCCATGCAAGTTGATCCAATGATAAGTCCACTCAAACCGCAATAAAGTGAGTTGTCTTCATAAGATGGTCCACAATGACCCATATAGCATTGTTTTCTCTATATGTCTTTGGAAGTCCAGTGACAAATTCCATGGTAATGTTCTCCCACTTCCATGACAGTATGGGTAGTGGTTGCATCATCCCCATATAATTTTGTCTCTAACCCTTCACTTGTTGACATACGAGGCACTTTTATGTATATTCAACAATCTCCCTTTTCATATAGTCCCACAAAAAGTTTTCTTAGATATCTCGATACATCTTTGTTCTCCCTGGGTGGATAGAGAAGGTCGAGCTATGTGCATCATTCAATATCTCCTTCTTTATCTCTGGATCAGATGGTACACATAGTCGTGTCCCAAATCTTACAACTCATTCCTCATCAATTTGGTAATCGGAGGATTTCCCATTTTTAACAGCTTTCACCCTTTTCTGAATTTCCACATCCTTTCTTTGAGCATCCTTTATTTTCTCCAAGAGGGATGGCTAAGCAATCATTTGAGAAAGGATTGATAATGTTCCTCCCTTAATGATTCCCATGTCTATAATTTGAAAATCTAAGAAGATCGGATCCTTTTCAATTCTCATTATTGATAAAGATGCAGGATCCTTTCTAGTTAGAGCGTCTGCCACCTTGTTTTCCTTACCAGGATGGTAGTGGATTGAGCAGTCATAATCCTTGATGAGCTCTATCCATCTTCGCTGGAGCATATTAAGAACTTTCTATGTGAATATATATTTGAGACTCTTGTGGTCAATATATATCTCATATTTTCCCCATAGAGATAATGCCGCCAGATTTTCAACACAAATATCATAGCCACCAACTCTATATCATTCATGGGATAGTTTTTCTCATGTATTTTCAGCTGCCTCGAGGCATAGGCTATCACTTTATCATTTTACATTAGCACACAGCCTAAGCCTTTCTTAGAATCATCACTATACACCACAAATAGTTCTCCACTTGAAGGAAGTGTGAGTACCGACTCAGTGATAAGACTCATTTTTAACTCCTTGAAACAGTCTTCACATTCTTGTGTCCAGGAGAACTTTACTCTCTTTCGTGTCATCTTGGTCATTGGGTTTGAAAATCGTGAAAAGTTCTTCATGAATTGTCGATAATACCCAGATAGACCTAAAAAGCTGTGGATCTCCGTTATAGAAGTTGGCCTCGGCTACTCTTCAATTTCCTTCATCTTGTAATGGTCCACAGATATCCCTTTTTAGGTGATAACATGCCCCAAGAATGATACTTCCTCTATCCAGAAATCACATTTACTATACTTTTAATACAAATTCTCCCTTCGCAAAATCTTTAACACAGTTTCCAAATGCTCCTCATGTTCCTCCTTGATCTTAGAGTATAATAGTATATCATCAATAAATACAACCACAAATTTGTAGAGGTAATCTCTAAAGACTCTATTCATTAAATCCATCAAAATTGTTGGAGAATTATTGAGTCTAAAGGGAATTACTATGAACCCATAGTGTCCATACCTCGTTCGAAAGGAAGTCTTGGGAATATCTTCCTTCGTCACCTTTAGTATGTGATATCCCAACCAAAGGTCCACCTTAGAGAAATAACTTCCCCACAAAGATAATCAAACAAGTCATCTATCCATGAAAGGATATACTTGTTCTTTATAGTGATTTTAATGAGATCACGATAATCAATGCAGAGGAGCATTGATCCATCCTTCTTCTTGACGAAGAGGACTAGAGAACCCCATGGTGAAGCACTCGGTCATATAAAACCCTTCTCTATATTCTCCAATAATGGCTTCTTCGGCTCTTCTAGCTCTACGGTGGCCATTTTGTAAGGTGTCTTTGAGATTGGCAAAGATCCAGGGATAAGTTAAATTGAGAACTCGACCTATCACTCAAGAGGAAGACTAGGGAACTCTTCGGGGAATACATCAGTGTAATCCCTCATGATGGGCATGTATTCAAGAATGATTATATCCTTTGTCCAAATTATTTGTGCTAGATATGCTTTCTCACAAGGAAGTAGTATCCAAACTTGAGATGATGATTCTAAAGTAGATTTATCTTCCTCCTTACACTTGTAAAGAATCATAGGATGCTTAGGGATGTGAAAAGTGATCTCCCTTTCCCAACAATTGATGTTGGACTTGGAAAAATAAATTCAATCCACGCCCAAGATAGTTTCGAACTCCACTAAAGGAAGTATGACAAGATTTTCTGGAAGTTTCAGTCCACAAACATTTTCCGGGGAGGATTTATAAACCATGGATGAAATAATTTCCCCATTCGTTGTTCCCACAGATAACTTTTCCTCTAAATTTTGAGGTGGTGTTTGAATAGTTCTACTGAACTTGCAAGATATGAAAGAATGTGTAGAACCAAAATCAAATAGTATGTTCATTATTCTTGAATGAATAACAAGTGTACATATCACCATATCATTTTCTGGCTCCACCTCAGCAGTAGTGATAGAATAAGACTTTCCTTGTTTCCTTGGAGGTTGTTGCTAATTGCATCTGACAACCCTTGGCTTAGGGCAATTGTTCGCATAATTACCAAGCTCTTTGCAGTTATTACACTACACTGCAGGATGAGTTTTGATCTGAAACTTCCTTTATTCTTCAACATTAGCAGTATTTTCATATTCCTTAGGCAGTTCTAGGCCAGATGACCAAAATTTCCACATTTGAAGCAATTCTTGGTTCTCTTGAGACAGTCACCAAGATGCTTCTTCCCACAATTTTTTCAAAGGGGAAAGTGAGGATTATTTCCATCATGGTATTTGTTTGATAAACCACCCATTTTGTTCTCCATTTTCCGCTTCTTATCACTAGGCCCATGAGACCACTAAGAGTATCCAATATCTATTTTAACCTTGAGGGCACAACGGACAATCTTCTCATAGCTGTCGAAGTCTCGAATCGCCAACACTTTTCATAGACTCGGCTTTAGTCCAGTAAAGAAGTGATCCACCTTGCTTTCAGTGTTCAGGACAAATCCAGAGGCATACCTTGAAATCCTTGTAATTTTAACTTCATATGCCCCTATGGACTCATCTTCCTTCTGCTTGAGTCCAAGGAACTCTATTTCCTTCTTGAGATGGAGGGTTCGAGGAAAATATTTGTTGAAAAACATCCTCTTTAATTCCTCCCATTCTATGGAATCAATTTCCACTTGGGACTTTGTATTATTGATCAATGTCCACCACTGATCATCTTCCCCATAAAAATGATAGACTTCCAGTACAACTTTCTCTTCTTCTGAGCACTGGAGGACAGGGAAAATATTTTCAATGGAGTTAATCCATTTTTCTACGAGGAGGGGATCAGAAGACCCGCTAAACATTGGAGGCCTTTTCCTCATGAAGGATTATACAACAACTTTCTCTTTCCTTGGAGAATGGGGATGTTCCACGTAATTCAAGTTATTATTCATAACTTGGGCCAGCTGAGAAATTACTTCCATGAAGTTTTGAGCACTTTCTTCTGTCACATCAGGAATGTCATTAGGGCAATCATCCCATTACCTATCACATTGGTTGTTGGAACGTGTTCTTATATTTCCTGCCATTATCTATGAACAAGAACGTATAATTTTAGGTCTTTAATACTTAGCTATTGAGCATAAAAATAAACTTTTAACAAAAAAGTATGAACTCATAAAGAATAAGTATATCATGAATTGTGATTCCTTAGGTTTATATCTAGGTTATCCTCGGTATATTTCTTAACTTATATTCTTATGGGCTTCTTTTTTTCCCTCAATAATGGGTTATACTAAGCTCGTAAATCTACCAAAGCATATCCCACGAGAGTGTCATAACTAAGAGTGCAGCAAGGCCCATTATCGTGCACCAGTTCACGTTCGAGTCTAGCTCAAAGCGGTGTTTTTGGGTTTTAACCCTAGATACATCTGTTCCAGAGCCTCCTCTACCTACTCGTATCTAGAAAGGGATGTATTTTCTTGATAAACCACTTACTCTATACTCACCAAAATTTAAGACTGATTTCTTATACTTAGTCTCAGCCTTAAGGTTCTCACTAAGGTGCTCTATTACTAATATACAAAAATAACTATACCATCATCTGATAACAGCTATATCAACCTGAAACATTTCATGATTTTAAGCATAATTAATCATTAGAGTACAAGCCAAGGATCGTTAAGTCAAGTGTCTTGGAAGACTAGGTACATATAACATAAAACATGGGTCTAAAAAAACGGCTTTATTTAATCTACATAAAGATCTTATAAATTACTTTGAGATATTAAATCTTCATAGGGTACCCTGGGGAACACATAAACAATGGGACGAGATAAAAATCCCAATAAGGGAATGAACATAAGGATATATCTTAATCACATGAGTTAGGAGGCATGACATAATGATATCCAAAGCATGAAACTTATAAAATCATTTTATATAAGAATGGTATCATATAAACATGGAATCATATAAGTGTGGTAGAATCATAAAACATTTATTTAGTATAGGTCAAGGCCAACCTCCAATCCTTTTTCCCATTTTAGTATGGGTCAAGGCTAACCGCGAATCCCGTTTCACATCGCATCTCGTGAGACTTATCCTTACCCAATGCATTGGAGTGCTATCTGGGTGCACCCATCTCAAAATTTTCATGAATATTCTTGCCACATAAATATTCTTACCACATAAATCTTCTTTCCACATGATTATTCATACATAATCAATTGTTCATAAAAATAAGGTTTCCCGTGGAGAAAATTGGGTACCGCAATCATGACATAAAGCATGACCAATGAATGTATGATGAAAGTGTCCATGAAAGAAATGAATTAGAACATAAATGGATGTTCATAAGGTAATTTAGGCATAAAACATGGTAGGTGGTAACAAATATAAGTGACATCACATAAGAACTGTATTTGAGAGACATTATCATTAAAACATTTTTGTGCGGTTTTAAGGAAAATACTATAGAGCTTTTTAAATAGTAAAGAATACATTCTTTTATATCAAAATATAATTGAACCAAGAATATTTTCATAATAAAAATACTGAATTTACAAAGACAATGGTGTCGTAAAACAGAAGACATAGTGCAGTTGAAATTGGGTAAAAGTTCGGGAAGTTCCTTTAAAACGAGTGTGCTTATTGCGAAGTATCAATGAGAGATTCACATAAAAGAATGTATATCCCCAAAAGAGAATGAGAGATGGATATTAAAACATGATTTAGGATAATATAAACAGAATGTTTAGTTTCAACATTAAAATAAAAGACAACTGTATTTTGGTAAAAAGAAAGATAGAGCAACCCGAAGGAATAAAGGAAGTTATGGTAGAATCCATTATGGTTTATCAGCATGGTATCGGGTGTAACTAAGAGGGCTTGATGAGAAAGATAAGGGTTTTCTCGTCACTTATAAAACATTAGGGAAGCACGGAGAAGTTGTATAAACATATCCCATCACTTGGTATTACACAAAAAGGCAAATAATAGAGAATAATCTTGATTAAGAGTGAAAAGGGGAGGATCCCTTACCTTAAATCCATTGGTGTTCTCCACTTGTTATTAACAACCTGAATAAAGAAATTAGGCTTATTAATTAATAAGTCCAGAACCATTTATATATTTAATTTATTTATTATAACACTTTTTAGTTCATTCAAATCCTTTTTGATTAGTTACAAGGTCCAATTTCATTATTCGGGCTCGTTTGTTTACTTGGCTTTAAAAGATCAGTTCACTTATATTCAAGTTTGGATTAAAAGCAAGATGGAAGTGGTTGTCCATAATTGAAGTTATATTATTTAGTTCATATCTAGGAGATTACATGGTTTTAATTTTAATTAGGTTACTTAGAGTGAAGTCAAATTAGTATACATATAAATCCATAGTGATAACTGTTTTTGTTAATCGGTGGATTTGATTACAAAGATTGTGTTTTTCTTTATAACTTAATTCAATTTGTACCAAAGGATTATAGAACCAAAAATAGGATGTATTACATATATAATAATATTTTTAAACCATAACACAAATGGTTTCATGACCAGAATTAATGATAATAATAGAAATTGATAAACTGTTGTCCTTGAATGTGCTAAATTAGTAAATCTCAAATGGTGCTTTCATTTCTTTCAAATAAAAGGGTGGGGAAAACAGATAAGATAATGAAATATACCACTAGAATGAAAAAATTACAATACATATATGTTACTAGGTTTATCATAATATTATGGTGAAGGGAGGTGAGGAAAGAAATAAAAAAGAAAAGAACTCAAAAGAAAAGACGAAATTGGGAAGAGGAATTTACCTCTTGAGACTTCCTCATTTGAGAACCTCTTAAGGGGAGAGGTTTTGGTATTTTGAGGAGGGTCAGAGATTTTGGACGTAGGGGAGGACCTTGGGGAGTGATTTGGGTAGAATAATGGCAAGGCATAAGGCTTGAGAGGAGTGGAGAGAAGAGGGAGTGAAGGGGGGTTTTATAGTGGAGGAGAGGAGGGATTTCATAATATTATAATCATAAATTTATTATTTCTTCCCAAGACAAGTAATAGTAAGTATTCCATGACCAGTAATAGTTATTTTAACATGTGATCCCAAAACAAGTGGTATTACCTCAACAAAACATCATTGATGACTCAATTAATCCATTATTTAGCATTTATTGTGAATTATCAGATTCTACTATTCATTAAAAAATCAAGTATTACAGAAAAATCCCAAAAATTTACCCTAACCATTTTTCAATGTGTATAATGAATAAATGAAGTCCATTTTTCGAAAATAATTTTCTAAATATGATTATTTTAATATTTAATTAAAATAATAATTTATTATCAAAACCAGTTTTAAAACATTCATTAACTTATTCTCAAATATAGGTATACTGTACTTCCAACTTGAATATTATTTTTATACCACTATAGGCAAGGTTAATATTCATTAGGGTATATCACTATTCAATAAGGGCATGTTACTATTCATTAGGGTATGCTACTATTCACCAAAAAATTAAGTTTCCCTTATCGGACTCCAAATAACTTACTGATTACAACAGTGTATGCCGGATTTTTGAAATTCCAAACACAGAAGTGAAGAACTTATGTTTAAAGGTCACTTAGAAGTTAGTAGTTCATTATGTTGTGTTTTCATGTGATACTTATGATAAGGGAATTTCCATTGTAAAACATTGGGTCATTACATTATGAATGTGACTTTTCATATTCTAAATCTTCTTTCTTTATTGTTGATATACATAAATGCTCACATTCAGGTGATGGGGTCACTAGAATGTGAAAGAGAAAACATGAATAAAATTACCCAATAATTCATAGACTATTGTAAAAATAATTATATAAAGATATGATATAGAGACCACCATTTAAATTTTATTTATTCCAAACATCACATGGATTGAATGACTTAAAAATATAAATAAAAATTCCAGACATACATTAGTCGGTTAAGAATTATGATTTGTCGATAAAAATTAACCTATCATAATAAAAATTTAATTTTTAATGAATTCAACTCAAGGTAATTTATTATGAACTAAAATAAATTAGGTAAATTTTAATTCAGAAAAAAGTTCATATGTCCAAATGAAAATTTCATTAAATTTTATTTACATTAAAATATTTATTTGAAAATTTCATGATTTTTTTTGGGTTATCATTTATATAATCCCCCTTGAGGGTAACTGTAATCTATTCATGGGTAATATTCTTAGGTAATTTTCACATGAAATTTTTAGATGAACGTACTACATATACATGAATTACTATTCACTCATAGTTACTATTCACTCGTGGTTTCTATTCATTCATGAGTATAATTCCCATGGATATATATATATATATATATATCAGTTAATTTATATAAATATATATACAATTTCAAAGTCAAGGAAGACCCTCTACTTGAAGCCAAAATCATTGATCATTATAAAGAAAACGCAAAAATATTTGACATGTGTTACTATTCATCATGACTATAATATTATTTTAATTACATTTTAAACCCAAAATACATATGTTAATACCCCCATGATCATATCTATAACTTATATCCATATATGAAGTCATTTTAGTGGTTTTGGGACTATAACAATCCATCTACTCATATTATAGAAAAATTAATTAAAAATCTTCTAAATTTTTTAAATAATAAAACTAATGCCACCTATTGGTACAAGGTCCACCGTTAAAGCGTATAAATTTATAATTTTAAAATATTACCATCAGACTAATTTTATTCTAGAATATCCTATGATGTGAAACCACGTTACCACTAGGGGATCACATATTGACCAAATAAGAACTGAATAATGCATCTACAATTATCTCAATTGATATATAGTTGAAAGAATATTTTATTCATTGTCGGTGATCATCACTTGATTGACCCAATTCCATATTCATTTAGATAATCTATAAACACATTAATAACTTATATTTTTTCATTATTTGGTATCACGATGCTATTGGGGAAATAAAATACACTTTCGATGTTGTTGTGATCTCCAAAGCAATGTTCCATTGATTTAGCATAATGAACCTAGATTTTGGTGTATAGAAATCCTCATTTTCACTCTAGAACATTGCATAGAATTAAGATAGTTTCTCAAATTCTAGGTAATAAATTCCCCATCATATTTTTGATTCTGATGTCTAATATAGGTTGGTCTAAAGTCCGAAAAATTTCACTTATTCCCCATAAAACTAAAAACATTTAAAAAAGTCTTAAATGACACTAAATTACTTAGTAACTATGTTATAAGTTTCATTTTTATTAAATAATTTCAAAATCCAATATACTTTATTATATTCTATTTAATTTATGATTCTTGGGGTTTTCTATGGCCTTAGAGGACCCATATTTCCTTCTTATTGTATTGAACATGATCTTTCCAACTCTCTATTAATGGATTAATGAAGATGATTTTGTCATTGTGACCCTTTCTCTAAACATGATTTTAATGATTTCATTTTTTTAATTATTAATGACCAATATGCATCACATTATGTTTTATTGTCTTAATATTTCATGGAATCCAATAATAGCGTGGGTGATGGTTTTTTTCAGATCATAATTTTACCGTATTTTCAATTACACCATTATATATATATTTTTGAATGTAAATAGTCTCTTGTATCATAATTATTTTAGATCCTTCTCTTATTGTAATTTTTTCTATTAATAATATACAAATTTGATTTCATTATAGCTTAAAAAAATCTATAAATATTTGTAAGTGATGAGCAAGTTGATTTTTTCTAGGGTCGTGATATTTATTATAATTTTTTTCTTTCCATTGTGTTAATTTATATTTATTATAAAATGAACATCAAACTAATATGTACCATTAAAATTTACCATTATAAATCATATGGTTTTGTATTATGTTTTTTATTGAAAACAATTATTTCATATTTTCACATTCCTTTTATGTTTATCAAATTGGTTAGGGTTTGTGTTAGTTCTAGTCAAAATACATTTATGGTCAATGAGGAACTCTGTGGGTTTTTTAATTGTTGGAAATTATTGAGACTTGGAGATCCCCTAAAACCGTTCCGTTCATCCTTATTATGGAATATTTATTCAATATACTTAGGATGGTGTCAAATATTAGAGATTTTATATTTTATCCTACGTTTCACAAAATATATATCACCTATGTTATGTTTACATAAGATATTTTATTATTCTCTAGAGATAATAATTCATCTATTCGGTTGATCTATAATTCTCTGATTGTTTTATCTATATTTTTACTTTTTATTAATTCCAGTAAGAATTGTATCTTCTTTAGTGTGGGCTCCCAGATGATTATATGTGGTATTCATAGATTGATAATATTTTTGATGAGAATATTATCAATTATTTATATAGGTGTTACCCTATATTCCAATGTAATTTATTTCTTACACTAGATTTACTTTTTAGAGAAAATGAATTCTTGTATTATAATTGGCCAACCAAACTTTTGATTTATATTAATGGTGTTGTTCTTGATAAAAAAGTTTTAAATTTATTTTATATTTATCATGGTTTAATTATTTATTTATCCAAAACTATTCATGTAGTAGATAATTGTATATACGGGAGTTGTATTTGAATTTTTATAGAAATATCCTTTAAAAATCATTTTCCCTTGAAATATTTTTATACTTCTATCAATTACAGTCATCATGGTATGAAGTGATCTCTTAAATCAAATTTTATTTTACTTAGTCATCATATTTTTAGTTTTATATTATTAAATTAAATTTGGTAATAAAAATGAATTCCTCATTATTTCTTAAGTGTCTTTTATTTTGGTAATATTCCTTTCCTAGCATATTTATCATGGGTTTTTAAGAGTCTGATTAAATTTCATGATACATCATTATTTTGTATTTATATTTCAGAAATATTTTATAATAAACTTTATATGGGAAGGAAAATCCTTTTTTCACTATAAACACCAAACATTTTGTGTTTCAAGTCATCAGGGATATGCTATGGTAGAATATAATGTGTTCAAATCTATTTATCCCCCCAATAATGGTTTCAAAATTAGTGTACCTTTTTTTGAAAAACTATCCTCCAAAGTAATATGTCTGCTTCTTACTATCACAGATTTTATGGTATTTTCTTTTGGTAAGAATCCTATTTATATTAAAGACGGTATGTTGTTAACATTAACTTTTACGTCTTTTTTTGTATAGTTTTTAATTTTTTTATAGAAATATAACTTCTTATTTTTTAGTGGACCATGCTTATAGATTACATGTAATCTTATCTGTGATTTTCCTCTACTTACCATCATTTAGGTAGGAGTTTATGAGGCACAACTTCCTATATTATATAGAAGGACTTCAATGAATAGATCATTATTATGAATCATTTTGACCCATTGATTTTTATAAGGTTCATTTTACATTTAACATAAATTTCAAAATGAAGACATGATTGAAGGATTAATTTTTCCATTATTTCTATGCAAGATATTTATCTATTTATCATATTCTTAATTTACTATTTTAGGATGTTTTTATCTTATTTAATAAGACTATATTTTTATGCCGATGCGGTTCTATTTTAATTATTTTATTTATTTTTATCCTAGTTTTCTATTGGTGGTTCTATGTTTGGATTCTTATGTGGCATTGATGTGGTTATTATGCTAGTCAACTCTATCTTGTGTCAATTTCTTTTCTTATTTACTATATTGGTATTTTCATCTAACTATTTATACTAATATTCTATTATATAGAAGGATTTTGCTTTATTTTTTCAATAAATATGTTATTTTTAATATTGAAGCCAATAAATGAACTTAATACTTCGATTAAATATTTAATGGTCATTTAATAGTAAAATTTGATTTAATTTTTGTATTCAATTAAAAAAATTTGAATAAAATTAATAAATAAATTTAAAACATATCATTCAAAACTCTAATAATATATAATTTTTATTTATTTCTGATTGGTTAAACTCAAACATCAATATAACCACAGTGTTGTTCCCAGTAGGTTCTAATGTCTAATTTATTAATATATTCTATACTTTGGGATACGTTTAGTGTGTGATCATATATTCCATTTTCTTTATAGAAATTATTTCTAATGAGAGACCTAGTGTAAAGTCATGAAAAACATCAAGTACCTTGAGGAAATCAGGTGAAGTCATCACGATGATTAATTATCTAATGATAAAATGTAATGTAATATAATATTTTTGTCCTACAATATCCCATAATGAAGTATTTATATCATATGAAACCATATTTCTTGGTTGTTTATCCATTTAATTCCCTAACAATATAGACTAACCATCTTCATCCATGTATATAGGTTTGGTGAAGGTACTACCATCTTGGTGAACCAGGCTTGAGATATCTATTCCTGAATATGGAAGCGACAAATCATGACAATATAATTTAACTAATTCCATACCACTTATGACACACCTAATAAATGATACCTCACCACAATATAAGAATTATGGTTTTCATATTCCATCAAAGTATGTGATTAAATTGTATACATCAATATTGATCTTTTGTCAAGAGACCAACACACAAGTAATTATATAGGAATAACCAATGAAACCTTTAATATGTGGTATTAATATTCATTTTTTAGTCAGGTTGATCTTATCTACCTAAGATCACCAATGGTGAACCTCATGAGAAGAAGTCACAATGATTATAATCCCCTATAACCTATTAGTCATACATCATGGACATCCATTCAACATGATGTATTTGGACCATATAGTGTATGTTTATGATTATTATCCAATTATATAACATGTCTCTAATTTAATATTGGATCATATTTAACATGAAGATATTAAAAATAATATAAATACATAGAAATTAATATAGTGGTTTCATAAGAAAATAATTGATGTGAAAATAATACTTCTTGAATCACTATATTTATACATGATACCACAATTTCAAAGTAAAATTCATGTTGGGTCTTTGGATCCAATAATCATAATATGTAGGGGGACTATAAGTTGATAAGGAGATTATAAGGGGATATTCCAATTTTTTGGAAGGCACTATGTACTTAGTGGTCTTGTACTGGATACTTGGTTGTAGAACCACTACAAGCACAACCAGATTCCCAACAATCATAGACTGATAACTTAGTGGAACTATAAATTATTATTCATAAATTACGGGCGATATTTTCTCTTTTCAACTAAAATATTAATCCATGATATTAATTTAATTAAAATTTCTTACATATTTTAATCTTTATCTACCCTTTTCAACAATCCAACGTTCTTCTACTCATTCTATGTGACCCCTTCATCATGCTTGGTCTCAGGATTCTTTAACTGGTAGTGAAATCTCATCATAGACAATATAAGGGTTGTTTTAAAAATTAATATTCTTAAATGTTTATATTTTTATCATGGAACCCATAAAAATACACTTTTGAAGTAATTAGAAAAATATTTTTGAAATTAATATATTCCATTACATTAAAACCAAAATTCAAAAAAACAATATGACAAAGTGAATGATAGGTTATAATTAAAGATAAAAAATTATGATTATAAAAAATATAAGAATTAAATAGTTTTTATATAAGTATTAAAAGATCATGGTGTTATATATATTATTATAGAATTTTAATTTTTTACTTTTTAATTTTTTTTGAAATGTTTTGTATAAAATACATATGAATATTCATATAGAAAAAAATAAAAAAAAAAGATTTATAAAATATAATTTCTAATTATTTTTTTCATATAAATAGAAGATTAATTTTTCATGAACATGTAAATGGTATACAGATATTTAATAAATAAATCATTAACCCATTTAGAATTAGGTTTTGAATGTAATGTGTCCCTTATGATGTGGTAACTTTTGATCCAATGAAGCATTAAATGAAATTACATGGAATGGATTTATAAACACATTAATTTCATAAAGGAATAATAAAACACATATATAATTTGAATTTTATACACCATAAGAAGAAAACACATTCTGAAAATATAATAAGCCTCAAAGAAATGGAATTGAAACTAGAATGAACATACATCATCTCCCAATAAGTCACATATATTATTTAAATCCTATATAATAAAATAATGTTAATTATTTATTTTTGTAATAAAATTTACCATTTAAATTACCATACCATTAATTAAATTATTTCATTTATTTAAATAATATATTTATTTACATATTCATTTTAGTCCAAATCATGTGCTTTGAGGATGTTTGGTTCATAATCCCAAGACTGTAATCATAGGATGGTAAGAGTTAAAGGGGTAATTTTTCCACAATTTATAGAATAATAATCATGAAATAGTTTAAAATTTTATACATTAAGTAAAAAAATTTAAACATATATGAATGTATTAGATTACAGATGAATCATATCACTTTGTGGAAGTGTTAATCAACACTTAAACATGAACGAAGCTATCATTTTCCAAAGGATTGAATGTTAACAAAATTGAAATATTATACCTAAAAATTGATAATAATTTATTTTTTATCATATATTTATTCAATCAATCCATAATTATAAAAAACCATGTGGGGTTGGGATGGAAAAAGAAACACATCACTTAAAGGATGTGGTAGTCCACACATACGGACAAATGAGTTTTATGTTCCCCATTTCAGTGGAATGGAGACTAAAATGTATTGTACCATAGTCATAACAAAATATTAGTTTATTTTTTCATAATTTTTTAATTAGATAATAATTTTTGAATAGGATATTAATTAGTTAGAAGAATATTTAAAATGAAAATGTACAATTACAATTTATATATCTTCTTCATAAAACGACCATTTGATTACACACTATGCTTTCTTGAGTGATATTTAGATTCCTATAGAAAATTTAGATCATGTGTTGGATGTATATTATGTATTTTGGTTTAGTATTGGATGAGTTATATTGATCAAAATTTATGAGGAAGAGAGGAGATGAGGATACCTTATATAAGAGAAGAGAGTGGAACCATTGGAATTAGCTAAAGTATTAAATTAATATAATTAAATATCATTTTATAGTGACTATATTTTGATATATATTTATATATATATAATATAATAATATTATGATTCTATATTCTCTCATATAATTAAATTTTTAAATATTTAGTTGATGTTTTTACTCTTATCTTTTTTTATGACCTCTGTTAACCCATTTTATGAATACTATTATATCTATGTTTTTTACTCTTTTGGGGCCAAAAAAGTTACTATAAATGGACAAGGGACTAATAAATAGAAAATGGAATATTTTATTAACTATATACCTATAAACTCTATAAATATTTCTTATGAACTTAATATCATTTAATAAAATATTATTTCACATGATAAACAATTTATGTCCTTTTCAAAACTATTCACATTTTTTTACATTAATGACATCAAGGTATTAATACAATTTAAATATAAACTTTTGAAAATTAATAATAATATATCATTCTATAAAAAATTCATGTGAAAAATGATTAATCCATATTGTATTGCATTAAATGTTTTTATGAATCAATTACTTAATTTTTCTACATCTTGCACAAGCATTTTGTCATAGATTCCTAAGCATTTAATGTATTTTTCATCACTAAAAATTGAAAAAAAATTAAATTATAAATTAATTTAATTTAAATTTTAATTAAACATTTATAACTAAACATAATCTTTTTCTACACATATGAATAAATGAAAAATATATTAAAACAATAACAGTAATAATTTGTTTTTATTCATTATTTAAAATCATATTATGGTCATTATGAAATTAAATTAGAATTAAATAGGAACATTTTTGAACCATTGATGTTCGTGGTTGAATAATAAATATCCAATTAAATAAATAAATGTCTTAGGGATGTTTTTTTATGTCTTGTCACATTATGTGTAACCTTAATTACTCAATTTTCACTTAACTTGATGAGAAATATTTACAATGATTACTATTATTTAGGAAAAATAATAAAAGGAAAATATTTACCAATTTTAATTATTTTTTACTCATAATATGTAATAATTTTTTAAAATTAAAATTCATTAATTGATATAAATTCATTGAGGATAAAAATTTGAAACACAACAAAAATTTGTATTTAGAAAAAATGCATTTTAATGCACAAAAATGAACTTATGGACACATAAGATATAATTATTAATTATATAAAAACAATTTTATTATTTTTAATTAAAAAATAATTATAATACATTATGATGAATTTATTGTTTTCAATTACATTATTTAATGAAATAAAATTAATGATTTACAAAATTCATTATTTTTCTCTATTCAATGAAAAATCAATCCCTTTTGAAAATTACCAAATTATAATCGTAAAAAAAATAATATGATAATTTAAAAAATTATATCATTTATATAAAATAATATTTCTAATTTTTTTGAAATTACTTATTATATTCTCTCTTAAAAATAAATATAAACCATTTTTTAAAAATATATATATTTCATAAAAATAAAATCAATTTTTTAAATTTGGGTTAATATTTCCAATGAATAAATAAATAAATTAGTATTTAGTATTACCATTATATATAAATTTTATAATTAAGTTACACCTACTCAAACTCTTTGATTTAGCGACTATGTTATAATATTCATATTGAAAATAATATTATTCCCTGATTTTTTAAGAGATGTTATATGTTTTTTATTTAGAATTAAGAGAATTGTTCCTTTTAAATATTGAGATATTAAATTATCACCTATTTAATAATTTTTCTCACAAAATTTAATCTAGAAATTTGTAATGATGTTTTTAAAATTTTAAAATAGATTTTTTGAAAACTAACATCATAAAAACGGTTAATAAAACATCCTTCTGAAAAGAGTGAAAGGGAAATGTGAAGGTTATCTGTAATAAAACATAATTAGGTTTAGAAATATGGTATAATTAGTGGGAAATAAAAATATGTACATGGAGGATATAATTAATGTCTAGATATTTGATAGTGATAGATAATATTATAATGAGAATATTAATGACCACAAAACTATATTTCAATATGGGATTAATAAGACCATTAACTCGTTATAAATGAATTAAGTATGATAAAATTTATATATCCATAAATGTTTTATAATATTGAGGGATTATTTCACCATAAAGAAAAATAAAATGAAAAAAAAATTTTATTTTATTTCATTTTATTTATTGAGCACAATTTCTTCCTTTATTTATGAATTGATCAATTTTCACTTTTATCGCATCTATTACTCTAATAAGTGAATATCAAAAATTATTTTTTCACGCTATATATTGTAAAATTAAATTTTAATAGAATCAAAGATATACTAAAGAATAATTAGTTATTACTTGTGTATGTAGACAATAAGAAATAAATAAAGGGTTTTCAAATTGAGATTATATCTAATATGCATGAACCTTCATAGAATGAAATATTAATCTAGAAAGATTCAATAATAAATTCAAAAATTAAAAAAATCATTCCATACATATCTTACTATTAACCTCTTATAAAATTGAATTTACAAGATTAAAAGACATATATTAGAATTATTTAATCTTGAATTCTACCTGTATCAACTAATTACTTATCTATACATAACTCATAAATCTAGATACCAAAAATATATACTTCCTATTTTTATAATCTACATAATTTTATAATGTTTGATGAGAATATAAATCCAAGTAAGGAACAAACATAAAGGAAAACAATTAGTCCATTTCAAATCCATTAGATCGTAAAATAATATTTTCATTTGAAATAATAATATTTTATCTCAAATAATAATTATCATATTCATGAATTCTTCTTTATTAGCAATTTTTTCATTAAACACATTATATGAAAACATATATTCAAATCATTTTTTTATGGAATCTTATAAAACCTGACATTCTATGGAAATGATTTTCCTAAAAATTTCTTTTTACCATAAAAGGGAATAATTATTCTTTAAAAAAATATCATTATAGACCTTATAAAAAAATTATTTCCACAAAAACTAACTATTCTGTATAAAAGGTCATTTTTTTATCATAGAACATAATTTTCATGTTAGATTTACAAGAAATATTACACATGGAATAAAAAACTTGGTAAATTGAAATAATCTCTTTAGATAAACCAATATTTGGTTAACACCATACATTACCCAATGCATTAGAGATCTATTCAGGATTCACCCATCATCATGATCTATATCTAAATCACCCATCATTATTAATAATTCTCAATAACCAGGACATGAATATATAAAATTAATATTGACATTTTAATCATTACACTCATCAAAATATACATTTTAACCTAGAAAAATAACATTTTTAGATATTGATATATCTCTTTCCATTAAAAATAAAAAATTAAACTTAAAATACCTATAGATTTTGGAAGAAATTTTTTTCATTAGTTAAAAATATAATATCTATAATTTTATAAAAACATAAAATAACTTTTTTGGTGGTGGTGAAACCCATCAATTTCATTTGAATTAAATTATATTATTACTTTTCTCCTTTTTTAAAGTAAATTTAAATGTTCCATTTAAAATAATTATGAGATTTTTTTGAAAACTTTTAAAATAATGAAAAAATTAATAAAATTTAATTTAGAATTCATTTATATCTTATAAATATATCCATTTAATAATTTTAATAATCTTTAAATGGATAAAAAAATTATAAAGTAAATCATTGAAAAATATAATATTACATTTTTAATGTAATGTGCTTTTTATGAAGTGATATCTTTTGAACTAATGAAACGTTGAAGAAATGATCTTGGAATTTATTTTTATGCAATTTAAATTCATAATTTAATGATAAATTACATTTATAATATAATTTATACACCATAAAAAAGTAAATGTGTTGTGAAAATAACATTAATGTTGATGAATTAGAATTAAGACTACAAATCCCTTACCATGCCTCCAAAAATATAATGTAAATTCATTAAATCCTATATAAATAAGTTTTATAAATTATTTTCTATAATAATAAAATTTCCCAGGATTATTAAGTTAGAATTATACCATTTATTTAATTTATTTGATTGAAATTTTTATTTACTTAATTATTTCTTTCTACATGTTGTGTTTTGTGATGGTTTTGTTCATAAGTTAGAAACATCTTTAGTAGGATGAAACTTGTTAAAGGGGTAATTTTTCTGCCATATCTAGAATAATTATCACAAAATAAATTTTAATTTATATACCTTACATATAGTTTAATGAGAATCCATTAATATCATACATGAAAAAAATATAAAAATCCATTTATGGAGGTGGTATTCCACACATATTAACCAATGATGTTATCATGTTCTAAATGATGGAAATTTATGAAAAAAATAATAATTTATTATTGACTTGGAATAATACATATGTCATAAATATAATTTATATTAATTAAATAAAATATTACAAAAATATATGAGAGACTATTATGGAGGAAAACACATTGCATCGTAGCAGTGGTAGTCCACACCTATACAAGAACAGTGTCTTAACATCCCATTTGGTGTAAAATGGGACGAAAAGGGTTTTAAACCTCATGAAATATTTTTTATAATTTTTTGAGTAAAGATCTTATAATTCTTATATAAGAGGTTTTTGAAGCGATATGGGTTGTGTTATTCTCATATATAGTTCCCAAATTTTGTGAGCAAGGGATAAGAGTAGGGGCCTATATATAAGAGATAAGAGAGGAACACTTATAATTTTTATAAAATTAAATTAATATAAATTATTTTTCATGAAAAGTGGATAAAATTATTTTATTTATAATTTTTGATTTATAGGATTCATAATCCACAAATACAAAAAAAAATATTGAGAATTTTAGATGATGTTTCCACCCTTATCACATTGTTTTAACCCCCCTTAACCATTTTGACAATTACCGTCACATATTTGTTTTTAACTCTTTAGGGGTAGTGAAATTTAGTAGAATAGGAAAAGAGACCATTAAATAGATAATTTTGGAAAATATATACCATTTACCACAAAATTGGGAAAGTATTAGATTTTTAAAATTTTAAATAATCTAATAAATTCATATTTAACACAACATACCATTAAAGTAATTTTAAAGTATATTGACAATGCTTGACATCAATGAAATCGTGATTTTAAATAAATTGGAATTAAAACCTTCCAAACCTCACTAAAATAATATATTTGTCTAAAAAATTCATCGACATAATTAACCATTCATATTTTTTAACATTTAATGTTTTTATAAATAAATTACTTGATTTTTGTTCTTATTTCCCATGAACCCAATCAAAATTGGGTAAGAAATTGAGATTATTATTTAACTAAAAAATTATTAATTAACTAACATGATAATATAAATTCATTTATATTTGAAATAAAAATTTATAACTAAATATAACCTATTTTTATCAATTTTAAAAAAAATTGATATACTTAAACAAAGTGAGTGACATTTTTTTCCTTTATTCAAAAATCATATTATGTAAATTATCAATGGAATTTGGAATAAAATTTATAAATGTCAAAACAAAATAATTACCATGGTAGAAAATAAATTATACAATAAAATATATATAAATTTTAAGGATACTTTTGGGCCTCATCAAATTATTTTTAACCTTAATCACTTAATTTAACCTTAATAAGGTGACAAATATTTACTATCGTTAATTTTCATGTTGACCAAAAACAAAAGGAACAAATTTTCCAATTTATAACATCATAAATAAAAATATTAAATCCAATTTTCATGATTCAATTTATTGAAGTATGAAAATTTAATTTAAGATAAAACATAAACTCAATAAGAAAAAATTCTTCAAAAAAAAATTTAAGCACAAAAATGAACTTATACTAAAATCATAAATAGTGATGAGTCCATTGTAATTAATTATATTATTTATAATTAATGGATAATTATGTTACTTTACGATAAAATTATTCTTTTAAATTACTTAATGATGTGACATTTGTAAGAAATTGTGTATTTTCACTATTCATAAAAAAATATATCATTTTATATAAATAAAAAAATAAAATCCTAAGATAATAAAGTTATGTTTATCTATGAAAGGATATAATTTTTATGAAATATTTTTTATGAAAAAATATTTATTAATGTAGAAGAAATTAATTATATTATTATTTGATAAAATGAAATAAAAAACATTTTTGGGGAAAGCAATTTTTAAGAATAATATCACTTTTATTAAAATTGAGTGCTTATTTAGTGTGCATTTGTTAATATATTTGTATTTCTTAATAAAATTATATATATATATATATTCATTAAATTTCTTATATTAATACACACTAATTAAGCTATAAATTTTTTATAGTCATATTTTATATAATTTTATTTCATGGTTTGTTTAAGCTTACTGTTGCTTGTTGAATATGCTATAGAAAATAGTTTTATTTTAATATCTCAACACATTAAAATATATATAAACAAGCATGAATACCTTTCTTTATCTCTATATCTCGTATAGGTTTGAACAAATATTATATAATAGATTCCATGCTAGGTACAAGGATTTTCTACATGGTATGGATACTCTCTCTATTTTAAGTTAAATAGAATTAATTTTTTTTATAATATAACATTTTGATATATAATAATCAACAGTTTTCATGTTTTTCCTTGGATTTTGTAATATTTTTTGATAGATGATATTTTAGAAATTACATATTGGGTTGGGGTGACGACTGATTACAAGGTATTTTTATATTCACATAGTGCATGTGTCCCTATATGGGACATGAATATCATTTTATATGTAAACAAAGTAAAGTTAAATCACTTAATAATGGGATATATAAATAGATGGGGCATTTAGTTTTAGTTCCTCTTTTGAGGCCTTTTATGGATGAATATAATGATTGTATAAGGTATTTCCAAAGTGTTTTTTCAATTCATTTTTCTTACATTAGATCACCACATATGGAATTTAGGCCATATATGTATTATTGACAATTATATATTTTATTTATTTAGTTTAATCACCAATTTTAATAAATCTTAGGTATTTTGGACTAATTATTAAGGATGTAATTTATTCATGTTATCTCAATATTTTTTGTAATATTTTATATTCATCTTCTTAAATTGGTTACTTATTTGTTCATTAATATGATAAATGTTAAAGTGGGTCATTCAAAATATTGGTGTAGATTAAATAATATTATTTTCAACTAAATTTGAAAAATAATATACCATATAGTAAATCATTGGAATTACTCCACCATCTAGTAAGTGATAGGTGTTCTCAAGGTGTAATGATGACATAATTCAGACACAGTTTGATTATTACATTCACAATCATTAACTAATTCTATCAAAGACAAAAAAGGGTTATTCGGTATGGTACATGAGAGTAGCCCAATTATATGACTGTAAGTTCATCGGAAATAACCCATAAATATACATGGATGATATAATAATAGGTTAAGATTTAGTTTCTAGAGGTATCTTGGGATTTATTTGTAATTTATTATTTGGGTTTTACCCAAATGAGAAAGTCAATTGAATCATCCTGGAATGAATATTTTGGCATAGATATGATATAATTACATGTCATGTGGTATATAAAGTTCATTAGAATTATAATTATAGCTAATTAATGAACCATATAATTGGAAACAAAAAATATTAATAAATATTGTTTTAAATTATATTTATTATTGATGACTATGTTAATATAGACGAAATATTTTATATTTATCCTGTAAAACTGCATATATATTATTCATTGTCAGTTTCATTTTTATTCTACTTATTTTAACATTTTATATGTTAAATTAATGTGTTGGGCATGTAAAAAATTATAGGAACATATTTAAAAAAATTATAAGAAGGAAGTTATATGACCTCTTGAACAAAAAAGAACAAAACAACAACACTCCTCACTAAATAACAAAAAACAGTATACTCAAAGACACCAACTTGAATATGAATCTGAAATTCCAATGAAATAACTAATGGATTCACTATATCTTTTTACCATTAAAGTATTATTATTTTTAAAATGTAATCACCAAAAAAAAATAAGCCAATAGAAAATGAGAAATCTAGCCCAAGAGCCACTTATCTAACACCAAACAAAATAATTAAAAATCTAAAAAACATTAAATAAAGCAAGAAATCCAAAAAAGGTAGTTAAGAAAAATAGACCAATATGCCCGACCCCACATTTACAAGCCTCTCATTCCACCTACTGAAAATTATTTAAGCATCACCCATTAATTCAATTGAAGTTAAAAATTAATGCAATTTAGAATGTGAAAATTATTTTATGAAGTATTTCAAAAGTAGTTGTAAAATGAAAATAATTTTGATAAATAAAATTATGCGATGATGAATAATGAGGTTATACCTGAACATGCTTGCATGAATCAAATGATGAGTAATCTATTTTGAAAATGGTTTTAATGTTTTTAGATTCATTATTATAGAGGATTTTACCTAGTTGACCGCCTCTTATTTTTTAAAATGAGTTATATGAATATAAAAAACCAGATTGACCAAAAATTCACACTTAGGTTATTAAAGGGTTTACATAATTTCATCAAATATATTGTTAATGATCCCCTCTAAAGAAGTAAACAACATTGGATTTAAAAAAAATATTTTTTATTTCTTTATACCCTAATTTTTTATGTAATATGAATCTATTATAATATTTGAAATAGATTGATCAGATTCATAAAATATTTGATAAAAAAAATATTATAATAAAATTGTTTTATACTAGTCCCATTCATGTTAGAATGGGTAGATCAATGGTAGTGGGATTTGATTCCTAATGCAATACATATCTAGGTTCTTACATAGATTTATTTTCTTGATCCCATCTCAAAATTTTCTTCTTTACACATTATGTAGGGTAAAGGATCTAGAATTCATTGATAAGAGAAATGAATATAAATTTTTTGTGGATTAATACGCAAAATTCACTGAAAAAAATCCACTTTTATCCATATATAATCAGAGATTAATAATTATAGGTGGGGAATATAATGATAGGATTAAAAAAGATAATATTTACACATGTACTTATTTGTAATAATTAAATATTTTTTTATGTGATCAAGATAGTCATACTCAATAAGATGGGATCATAAGTTGGATAAAAAATGGGTGACTCTATTCATAGATTCACTATTATTAATGCTTCATATAGAGACCAGAATCATTAGTGTCATGAGACAAGAAGGGATAGAACTACATGGGTTTGTCAATAGAGTGGTGTCCCTCTATCTCCATGCATGGAATGATCTCTTATTTATTTCTATCAATGTGGTCTCCCTAGACCTATTCTAATGAAATATGCTTTTGAATAAAATTTTTTCCATATGTTTGATTAGTATCTCTATTTAAAGTTATTATTCTAAATAAGTGTATTCAAAATAATCAGGTAGTGACCCCAGATGGGTGATATATCATTGGCTTAGTTAGTGTATTAGTCTACAAATGGAAGCTATAAACACTATGGAAGATTTGGTCATGGAGAATAACTCTATAGTTTGGGTAATTTTTCTTCTTCTCTATAATTAGTATAGGATTATTCAAATCTTGTTTAGTACAAGTTTTTTTGTATAATACAAATTATATAGTGATTTACCACCATAACTAAAATGGTCTTTTTTTACTACTATAGATAATATCATGGTATAATCTTATTTATCAAGTACTTTATTTGATAAATTATTTTTACATTAATATATCCATAAATAACAACTATTTATTCTTGAATAAAAATGGAACCATTACCATCACATATAAGTCTCGATTTGTAACACAAATATAATTTATGATGTGTCTTTTTTCAAAAAAAAAATTTTTTTAATTACACCCAACATTATGATTATCTTTCATTACATACAACACCATTTTTATCCTTAATTATATACAACACCATGTTTATCTTGTTTTATACACATTCCAATGTTTAAATTAATCAAGAAAAATTATAAAATTATTATTATTTAATATGAAAGTTATCACCAAGCCATTGGAATGGAGGATATGAATAAGATTATGTAAACTATGAAAGAATATGGTTTTAAAATTATATATAATCAATTATTTTTTATCCTATTAATTGGAATTCAAAATAAGAACACTTTGAAAATAATGGAAAAGTTTCTCTGAAAAAAATATTCTGACCAAAAATGATTTAAAATCAATAAATTAAAAGAATAAATTTTTTGAATTATTTTAATAAAATTTACATATAATATATTCCATAAAATTATTAATATTCATATTATGTGTTCTAGGTATTTGATAATAATAAATAAAATTTTATGCTAAAAGTAGTATATTTCTAAAAAGAGTTTGGTCTCTTTTTGAGAACATAATTTAAAATTTAATTTTTCAAACATTCATAAAATTTATTTTCAAAAAATAAAAATAATTTATGAAATATTCATGTCTAAATTGTCTTATGGTGAATGTTTTTTAATTTTTTGAAAAAGGTTGTTTTTTCAATAAATTATGAAAAAACTTGTTTTTATTCTAATATTCCTTTTTATTTAATGAATTTATAGGGTTAAAATTATATTAAAATGTAATTAAATGATTAATTAGTTAAATTATATATTTTTAAATCCAATTTAGGTAATAATGGTTGTATTTATATTTATTTTAGATAATAAAATTTTGAAACATTTGAAAGTTTTCTATTCAGAAAAATTCTCATCACATCTATCGGTATAATTTATAATTTCATTATTATAATCCTATAAATGTAATTTAGAAAAATGGATAATATAGTTATAATCATCATAATTTATATTTTATAATAATTTCAAATTAATTATATTCCATTATGAATAGTAAAATTGGTTAAAATTAATTTTCGTTTTTAAGGATAAACTGGGTTTACAACATAGTTAAACTGAGAATTTATGGGGTAAAATAACTTATAAACTTGTGTAACAGCAATTGTTTGTCCATATATATGAATTACCACTTAAAGGATATATAATTTTTGATTTTTACCCTTTTATAATGTAAAAATCGTCGGCTGACATTATTCTTTTCCAAAAATCCTTGTGTGTTCTCACCCACACTTATAAAAGAACATCCATGTCCCCTACTCCTCACATGTCCCAAAACGATTGGTTCATCCAATACGTGAATAGATATATTCCTTACTAACCTATATAAAAAACCAATAATAATGTTCACTGGCATTAAATTTCTTTTTGATGAATATTTCATACATTAGACAAAAATACTCCCAAATTCCATATTAGTTTAGTGCCTTTGGAATCATTGAGCACAAACTTCTTGTCTGGTGAAAAATATTCAATGTTTACCACAAAGATCTCCCCTTTTAGTATTCCTACCTAAAACATATCTCTATAAAATAGGGAAAAGAAATATTTCAAAAATGGTGTGATTAAATTATATATAATAGTAAAAAATCGATATAGAATGAATAAAATAATCATAAGGAATAAATAAATAAAAATACATTCGAAAATCATATCCATTATATCCAAGATCATGATATCGTGTCATGGGAAAAATCACTGAAGTTCAAAAATAATCAAAGAACATATTCTTTGAGAGCCTAAAATTAGACATGAAATTATGGAATACACATAAGTATAGAAAATAATTTCCATTTTAGACAAGGAACGTTTCCAGGACCATAATTGTGTATAATTTCCTTTACTGAACCGAATCCACTCCCTATTTTAGTAATTTATTTCTTAACCAAGTTTACTCCCATTCTAGTCATGTATTCCTGAACCTAGTTTTCTCATACTCTACTCATGTCTGTTTCATGAAATATAAATCATTACCCAATGCATTAGAGGGAGATATATGTCATACCCATTATATAATTAAAACCATACATATGTGTTCCATAAGGTCATAATTCATTTTTTATATCAATACCCATATTAAGAAATGGGTCTCATAATTTTTTTTCATAGCTTAACTCATGGCGAATAAATGGGTATCATAAATATCCTAAAATAAAATACATAAACCAATCATAAAAATAATAAGTATATTATTCCTGAAAAATATCCCCATTAAATCATATGTAACATAAACTAATTTTATATTTAATACAGAATAAATTAAAGATATCACTTGAAATAATTCTTGAGTAAAATATCTTATCATTTTTGAAAACATTTTACTCTTAAAATGAATTGAAATATTACCTTAAAAAAAATTTATTTAAAAAAAATTATAAAATTTTAAGGGAGGATTTAATTCATTAAGGAATTTTGAAAGTAGAATATTTTGTTCATGCATTATAAGTTTAAAAAACACCCCTTTTGTACTATTTCTGAAAAATTAACAAGGAAACTCATTTTGAAAATGAAAAAAAAATATTCCTTTTAATATTTTTAGTAAAAATACACACATGTGTAAAAATTACATTAAATATTTAAGAATAATAGAGTAAATATTTTTTGAAAACAATTGTAGGAAACCTAAACATGGAAGATAAATACTCCCTAGAAGATACATACATATAAATAATCCCGAATAACAACGAGATTGTGGAAATTTTCCCTTACCATAAGTCAGATTGCCTTTATATATATAAGAAAATCATGTACAATTGGTTAAGGAATTTTATTAATTTTTAACAGATCCATATTCATATTATTGATTTCATAAATGATCCTCATAAAGTATATTATCTCCCATTTTTTAATATAATTCCATTATTACCCGGGTTTCATGTATTAATTGATTCATTTCCATATGTATAGTTTGTTGTATATGTCCCGATTATTATTTATAATATATTTTTATGACATTTCAAGAGCTATAATAAGGTAAAACATATCATTTTTATTCATTATATACATTTAAATTATCATTATTTAATGGTGATTATGGTAAATAAATTCCATTGCATCGTAGAGACTATAGGTCGTACGTATACACGAGGTACAGTATCATTCCCTTAATAGGGAAAGTGGAAGGAAGTGGATGGTATATTTTTTAAACGATTAAATATCTTGTTATAAATATCATCTATATATATTATTTCCATAATTATACACATCTATTTAATTAGGTGATGAAAAATAGATTAAACCACAACATGGGTACGGTAAGTCGTACATATGTACACACTGTTTTGTTTTTTCATAGTTTTGATAAAAATGTAGACTATGGCTATTCCAAAATCATAATAAAATTTCAGAATTTATTTTATACTTGATTTACTACTTTGTAATGGATGAAACACATTAAAAAGATGTGTAGTAAGAAATAATATTAAAATCTTTGGTAAACAAGATCACCTATTCTTTGGAAAATATCCTTTAGATATCATTTTTTGGACACTTGGATTGGCCTTTTTAGTAGACCAGAACCTATATAATTTGTATAGGGATTTTTAAAATATATACATTTAGTTCATAGTGGATCTTGAAGGTGCAATGTGATATGAACAAGTGAGGTAGGATGTTCCCTTTAATAATTGAGGTGAGATAAAAGATAGAGCTCATATTTTCATATTTTTATATATATATTTAGATGATTTAATCCCTTACCATTAATAAATTTGATCTTATTTGCATCATTTTATGACTTATGGTGAGTTTTGATCTTAAGTGTGAAAAGTGGTTAATTCTGAACATTAAACTTAATTATGTTGCCTCGATATTTAGAGCATAACTTCTAAAATTTTCATCCAATTCACATGATTATTTATTTTATAGGATGAAATGATTTTTTTGCTACAAATAAGTCTTCTTGACCCAGATCCAATTCTAATTCCAACAATCCAAATAAAATAGGTCAACATGAACACTTATTCGGGGTGGTAGAATAGACCATGACTCATTCAATGATCCATATCTACAGATACAGACCACCAAATTAGATTCTTCTATCTAGTTTCTAAATAAAACTCGATGTGGAATCTTTAAATTAATTTCCATGGATAAATTATTTCATTTAGGTCTTCATTAATCTGGTCAATGTATGGTTGGTGGAAAGGTGATTGAAGCCAGAAAAATTCAGATCTACTAATTTGTCCATAACTCATTCAACACGGCTTCAAATTCCTTAACACTTTGTGTGAAGATGGAAAACAACATTACTCACCTCTTTTAAGAAGGGACCAATCCATGATTCAATGAGATGCTGGGAGAACCGAATCTGAACTTCTGATGGACAGATTCAGGATGAAATGTTCATGTTCTTCTTTTTCCATCTTTTATTTATTTTTAGTTTTGTAATGCCTTCTTCCCTATTATTCTCAATTACACATACCATAGTGGGGTAAATATTCTTATTTATTAGGGAAGGTTTGGTTTTATCTTTTTAAATGTTTTAGTTATTTCATTTGATTGAATAAAAATCTCTCTTCTACGGTGTTTGTCTCAAATTTTAATAAACAATTTATATTATCATATACGATTGTATTTAATTTTATATTATGTTTTTATTATTTATTTATTTAATGGAAATAATCTCCCTTCACTTGGTTCTAGTATATATACAATTAAATAGACCAGATCTTTGTGTTGAAGTACTTGGAGATTGACAGTATGTGAGAGAGTTGTAGTGCATATTCAAGATTGTTTGGGATAAACAAGACCCGATCATGAATTTCCTAAATTAATAGAATGTATTTGATGAAACTCTTTCACAAAATGAAGGTGAGTAGACCAAAATAAGATCTTATTAAGTTTTACTCTCACCAAAACCATTGACTAAAAAGTGATAGGAAGTAATTTTGGAATCTCAATTTAATCAGCTTAGTAGAAGAGAAATGGATAAAATCAAACTATGATAACATTGTAAATAGAAATACAACCCTAAAATGATCACCCAATTTTATTTTAATATTTTCAATCACATGATATTTCAATTTATTTCCCATATTTTACTTAATTTCATCAATTTTTTCATTTCTCTAAATTTCTAAACCAAAAAAATTCAAAAACAAAGTGACAAACATGATTTTTGTGTGTTCCTCTTTTGAGAAAACCTAGTTTAAACACTATAATATATTTTAACTTAGTAAATAATTTATTTTTCTACACCCACAATAGGATCGTGTCAAAACTTAGAGTTGTTGCTGGGGAGGTAGTGTCGCAATCGCTTTATAAATATCTGACACTTTTTAAAAAAACACAAAAAAATTATTTTTCCCTAATGTTTTCTAATGATCATCTCTTTAATTAATAGAAAAACTACCCAAAAGTGGAACAAGAAGATGATTTTGGTTATAATATAGTTCAGATACAATAACATATAAATGACATAGAAAAACTAGAGAACAAAGTAGAACTTGCATGAAAATATGTTATTACATTGATTGAAAACCAGAACCTAAGCATGAACATGAGGAGACCAAGAATGGAGAATTTACTATTGAGATACATGTGGGAGATCAAAAATATTTAAATTTATTCCGGATTGAGTGTGAAGAACTACTTGATCCACATATTACTTAAAAATTAGAATAAGTAGAACCATTGAAGGAAGACACCACCCAAGTAGTGGAATTTAAATAAAAGTTTAATGAGCATGACTACCTACATTTATATTGTGAAATTCAACTATAAGTGGCACCTTCAATTGATGAAGAAATTTAATATTAACAAACTTAGGGAGATAATATTTTATTATAATCTTTTCATTCTGATTTTATTAAATCTAAATTGATTATTACATCCCCTTGTTATAAATATTCATATTTGGACAACTGTTGTATTATCTTGTTGGATGAGGAATAAAAAAAGATACGCATCAAAAGGAACATATGGGCCTCCCTAAAATAGATGAATGCATATTGGAGGAAGTTAAGGAGGATAAAAAAGTAGATTTACATGAGGAAATAGATACATAAGATGGTCACTTTGAAAGTGAAGAATTTAATTTTGATTTTTTATGCTTTAATTTTATTCATATTGAATTACTATCTGATTTTCCATTTGACTATTCTTTTGATGCAACATTCCTTAAGAAACTACTAGAGAATGAATAAGAGGTTGTATAAGTGGAAACCAAGAAAAAGTAGGACTCATTCTTTATCCTACCCCAACCATAAAAAATGCATATAATTTTCATGGGGGTAAGTTTGTTGTACTATATCCATATAGTCCTTGTCAAAAAGGAAGAAGTGAAAACTAGAAGGAAGATATGTTGGTGGTTTATCTCAAATAAATTCATCCCACAATCAGATTGAGGATAACCAACTGAAACTTCCCATCTGGAGGTAGTCAAAACCCCGGTCCCACTTGGGGATCAAAATAATATCTATCCTTCTTTTATAACTCTATTTCTATTTTAATTTTTCTTATAATAAATCTCAAATGTTATTTTCTCTACTTTTGGTTTAGGTTTTCATATGTGCATCACTTATGAGCTTAACTCAATAATCCACTACCAATAAGTTAGGTTTTACCTTTCCTTTACACCTACATGCTTGTTGTGATTCAATTTATATCTTCTTACATTGTAAACCAACTTGAATTCATTGAGGAAACTTCTTTATTTAAGTGTGGGGAGGGAACCTTTATAGTTTATTATTTTCAATTATTTGTTTTTTCTTTTTTTCAAAATAAAATTGTGTGTTTTTCAACTTTTTGTGTGGTTTTTGAAACTTTTGAGCTAAAATGATTATCATTTAAAATTTAAAAATACATATCAATGAGTGAAAAAATTTATCCAATGATACTGACTTTAAATTAATGCTGAAAATGACATTGTTTTATGTTTAAATCTTTAGTAATTTCATGAAAAGTACTCTGATTTTTGAATCCCATGCCGCATATCACTGACTTTTTCATTGAAATCACGTTCCTGAGAGGCTTCTAACCCTATTTTTTATATTCTTTTCATTCACCTCACTTTTTGAGAGAATCATATCACGCTTCATTAAACCAGAATTTGAGTTATTTCTGTCAAAACATGAGGGTTTGAGGTACATGTGTTTTAAACGATTGGCGAATTTCTTTGGTATTAAAGCCCCTATTTTAAATAAATCCTCTTTATAATGGCCCACCTTGTATATTAAATCCTTCTATCCCATATAATCTATGACCATATTGTTAGGTTAGCCACATTATAAGTCAATTTTCCGTATCCAACCTGCTCAGAAGTGAAATTTCATAATCCAGTTGAACTTAAGTGTGGGTGGGGGGGGGGGGGGAAGTTGACTTGTGTTGTGCTATCTCATTTGGAGATATATTGGGTGGAAAATCAATCATTGAAGAGATGTGATTGTTTCAGAAAAAAAAATCATTCTATTGAAAGTTAAGCCTTCTATGGAGCTTTCATATTTGAGAAGTTGTGCCTTTCTGGAGCTTATAATGAAAAAAATTGTGCCTTTTTTGGAGATTTCAAGAAAAATCATTTTTGAAACGATTGAAACTATTGCAGATGAAATGTTTAATGGTGTGAAATTTCACTATTTTTTCATTCTAGTGGTGCTGATTTACTACTATGAGAAGTGAGGAGGATACCGTATTTGAGTAAAAATTAGAATAATACAATTTTTCTTCAAAAAAGAGACAAGCCCTCGTTATTCTGCCTTCGAATTTCTCAATACTAAATCCTACAAACCTAAAGCCACAAAACCCCTAAAAATTTCTCATGATAATCATATGTATTTGAGTTATATTAGGTGGAGATGTATAATTATATCAAGCCTATGGTATCTCTTGCATAAGTATTGGATGAGAAAAACATTGTTGAAGTTTTATATTTGTGTGATGAGAGAAAATGAAAGTTAGGTAAGAGTTTGGTGTGCATGATAGAATAAATTATGAGTAAATATATTTAATGAACTGAGTTGAGAACTTGGAATAATGGTTTTTGACGAGGCATGATATATTTTTCTCCTTAGTGATAAATTTTTGGATCTCAAGGATATGTGTTTTAAAATTTTCTTTGATTTATTATCGATGTTTAATTGTATAGGAGTCCAAGTGATAAGTGTGGTGGAATTGAAATAGCTCAAATTTTCAAATTTCTACATATGTTTTAAATGATTTAATCCCTTCCCATTAATCAATTTGATCATATTTTCATTATTTTATTACCTTTGGTGAGTTTTGATCATAAGTGTGAAAAGTGGAAAATTCTGGACATTAAATGGATTTATGTTGCCTATGTATTTTGAGCATAACTCCTAAAATTTTCATCCAATTCACAAGGTTCTATTTTTTAGGATGACATGATTAGTGGGATACAAATACGTCCTCTGGACCAAGAGCCAATTTGAACTCCAACAATCCAAACAAAATCGGTCAATGTGAACACTTATTCTGGCCGGACGAATAGACCATGACTCATTCAATGATCCATACCTCTGGATACTGGAAACTAAATTAGATGCTTCCAGATAGTTTCTAAATCCAACTTACTAGGAATATTCACATTAATTTTCATGGATAAATTATTTTGTTTAGGCCGCCATTAATCTAGTCAAAGTATGGTTGGTGGAATAGTGATTGGCGGCCAGCAATAGTCAGGTCTAATAATTCCACCATAACTCATTCAAAATTGCTTGAAATGCCTTGAAACATAGTGGGTAGATAGAAAACTACATTACTCACCTCCTATAAGAAGGGAACCTAGACTGATTCGATGAGATCGTGGGCTAACTGAAGCTGAAATTTTGGTGGAATGATTCTGGAGGAAATGTTTATGCTCTTCTTTTTACCTCTTATTTATTTTTTGTTTTGTAATTCGTTCTTCATCCCCATTATTCTCAATTAACCTTACCATGGTGGGGTAAGTATTATGATTTATTGGGGAAGTTATGGTTTTATCTTATGTAATTTTTGAGTTCTTTTATTTGATTGAATAAAAAATACCTATCTTCTACGGTGTGGGTTTCAAATTCTAATAAACATGTTATATTATCGTTTTCGATTGTATTTGATTTTATATCCTATTTTTATTATTCCTATATTTAATGTAAATAATCTCCCTTCATGATGTTCTGGTCTATATACAATGGAATAGATCAGATATTAGTGTTGAAGTACATGGTGATTGTCTATACGTGTGAGAGTTGTAGTGCATATTCAAGATTGTTTGGGATAAACAAGACCCGATCATGAATTGCCTAAATTAATTGAAATAATTTTTTGAAACTCTTTCACAAAATGAAGGATAGTAGACCAAAATAAGATCTTGTTAAGGTTTACTCTCACCAACACCATTGACCAACGAAGTGAGAGGAAGAGATTGTGCAATCTCACTTTAATCAGCTTAGCAGAAGAGAAATAGATAAAATCAAACTATGATAACATTGCAATAGTAAATCCAACCCTGAACGGATCCCCCAATTTTATATTACTATTTTCAATCACATTATATTTCAATTTATTTTCCATATTTTACTTAATTTTATCCTTTTGTTTCATTTCTTTAAATATCTAAACCAAAAAAATTCAGAAACAAAGTGACAAACATGATTGTTGTGCGCTCCTCTATAGAGACAACCTAGGTTAACCACTATAGTATATTTTAACGTAGTAAATAATTTCTTTTTCCATAGCCTATGAGAGGAACATGTCAAGGCACTTTTGGAAATTCAAAAAATATAAACTTATAATAAATTCTATATTTATCAAAATACATCAAAAAAACATATATATGAAACTAAGATGATTTAATATTTTTATTTTAGGAACCAACATATTTTATATATTTATTTGTATTATTTTAAACCTTACCATTTTGATTAACCCATAGTTAACCGATTTTAATTTTTACATTGTTAATGATTTTTTCAGTATAAAAAGTTTTGAATATTTTACATTTGTGATGTAAATTGGACCATAAATCAATAATTTGTTATATTTAAGACAACGTTATTATTATTTTTTATATATAAATATTTTTTGTGTTTTTAAAATAATTTTATAAAATATTATTTTGATAAAATAGCATTACTGTGAAGATTGACACTATTCATTACGTGGACTATATAAAAAGATAAAATCAAAAAAATTATTATATCTATATGAGGTCAATGTAATCATGAAGATTAATTTAACACATTATGTGCCTCAAATTATATTTTTTTAATATTTTTAGTAACGAATAATTGATATTCTCATTAATAAGAAAATTTCCACATAAGCATTGTGTAATTATTTAATATACTTATATCCTTAATAAAAATTACAAATAATATACCATGATGATGAAAAATCTTCATGAATTTGTATAAATACTTATTTAGAATACATATTTTTAGAAACACAATATTAAAAATTATATTTTTTTAAAAAAATGAATGTTAGATCCTTAAAATATTATTAAATAAGATATTATAAATACCAAAATATCATCTAGGTGGATAAAATTTAAAAAATAAATTTCTATAAGGAAATTATATTTATTATTTTAGAAATTTACATTTATATTTTTTCATAATATACCCTCTGTCACCATGTGGACACATAAGAGATATTTATGAGAAAAAAGTGACATTTTCTTACTTTATTTGATTTAAATATTATCTATGTAATTTTTATGTAAATGTTCCCATTATAAAATTTATTTTGGATAATTATCTATTAATGGTCAATTTATATTCATCCAAAAAAATTCAATGTATTAGGGTCAACATGCAGTCCATATCATTTTATTTTTAACATAAATTTCCCAATTTTCCCTTTACATTGGTAAAAAATTTATACAGATTTCTGTTAATAATGGGAAAAATAAAAATATAACTATTACATAAATTGGGAACTCCAGAATCCAAATTTCTCAAGAATGTTTTAAAATTACAAACACTTAAGTTTCAAAAAAAAATTAAAATAAAGCTGGTAAAACACAATGAAACACAGTTTTTCAGAATAAATTCCCTTCTAAACTATAAAATGTTTTTATAATAAATTCATGTATAACATTTTTTTTGAAAAACAATAAATCGATTTTTTTAAATTAAAATTTAATATATAAAATTTAAAATTAATCTAAAACATAATTTTACCTTGTTAATATAGTAATGGAAAATATACTTTTCAATACAAATATGTATTTCCACTATTCATAACAAGATAAAACAATTCAGAAAATACATCTTTTAATTCTTAAAATGGGTTTATTCTTATTTTATACCAATAAAACATGTTGAATAAATTATAAAACATTTAATTTAATATAAAAAATATAAAACTCGTTAATATCATTTACTAATAGAGTTACATTAATTTTTTAAGATAAAATACATTTCTAGGAATAAAAATACTTTTTCATAAATATACGTCCTTTATTTTTAAAAGAATTTATCATAATTTTAAATTAACTGGTTATCAAAGAATTCATATTTTCATAATTCAGTAAATCATATTCATAACCCCAATTATAACATCTAGTTTATAATGATATTGTTTAAATTATTTCAAGAATAGAAATATGTTTTATAAAAACTTAGTGTTTCATGTTATATAAGTTAAGCCGATGTGACATGTAATGTAATAAATCAAAGAAATTAATTAATTCATTAAAGGTATATTTCACCAAAATCATGGGTTGTTACATTCTACCCACCTTAAAATGTTGTTCAACCTCAAAATTATACTATATTATATGAAATAGTGTGTATAACTCATCCAAATAATATCCTCATGTTCCAACATAGATTATTAAAACTAGTTGTTTCTCTGGAAAACATTAACTACGTGAGTGGTCTTGTTTTATAGAACATTTTCTCTATGATCCAGAATTTCTACCAGTTTCTCTTCTTTATAATGATCTTTTTCCATTAATAAAACCTATGTGTTTAGTATATTTGAAGCATCAGCTATGTAATTCCATAGAATATATACATGGAACACATAATGAACATGAGGGAGATTCAATGGTAGAACTAATCAATAAGCTACCATTCTGATATGATCAAAAAAATTAAAAAGAAACAGTGTCCTTTAATTTGATATTTCACTTAAAAATAAAAGGTGGATGCTTAATAATTTAATTATGGGAAACCCATAATGTAAAAATGTTCAATAAAACATCTATTTAAAAAGAGGGAATGTAAATATAGAATATCACCACATAATAAGGATTTTGATTAGATGAACATTAGTAGAAAGTAAAGACATGGACATTGATGAGAATTGAAAATATAAATTTATAATGGAGAGTGATTGAGATCATAGTCCTTATAAAGTTAACCATTATAAAAATATAAATCTATGAAAATCTATTTGACTATTTGATTTATAAACAATGAAGGTACTATGATAACATTTTTGTTTCAAGATTAATTTTGTAAAGATGAATAATTTACAAAATAATATATACTTATTGGATTCTATACCATTTTTTTAAGCATAATCTGATCCATCAATTTTGCCTTGATTAATTTATTCTTCATATCTCACTTTAGTAAATGAAATTGATTTTTTGATTATTACATAACAATTTGATCATTTGATCCATAATGGGATAAAAATTTATTCATTCTATCTATATCTATCATAATAAAAATGGTTATAACAAGTTATCCATTATGCATAAATATCCATATTTTTATGAAATACATTAATAAATCAAACCTCATCAAAAGTTCAATGTAAATTGTTTCATAAATGGTTACCCTTATGAACCTTCCAATATATTAAGTTCAGAAACATTCCAAAATTAGGTTACTAAATTTAAAAGTTCAACTTATCATTAATCCCCTAAAAAACTTGATGTAATCTAAATTGAAACAAACCAAACATGTGAATACCATTATTAATTATTCTTTTGAAACATGATAGTGATATGAAAAACCATATCAACTACACACATGCTTCTTAATTTCTTATATAATCACATTTCTTGTATGAAATCATTTTCATTGGAATATTGGTTTCATCCTCTTAAGGATAAAATAAGTGATTTTATTAATCAATAATACAAGAATATAATGACATAAAATTTAACTAATGTATGAACAACAGAATTTTCATAGGTCTTATTTATACAAAATCAACCATGAAAATTCCAATAGTGGAGGGGAGGGTAAGTATTACCTAATTTTTATTGTTCACTTCAACCATTATAATATAATAAGTATTCTCATTTTATTTTTTTCCTTAGAGTTTTTTTGGTGTCATACTATCCACATTAGTCCTTGGATTTGGGAACTTTCTAATGTAATTCTAGAACTCTATACAATTGAAACACTGAATTATAGGAGGTGCACTCATTAGAGAATTTAGATTATTATAATTACATCAGATGTCAAATTCTAAATGTCCTTATTTCCCACACATAAAAAATTTATCAGTCCCCTTAAGACCATTTCCTCCATGATCCCTTCCTAACATTTAGAATAATCTAAATATAATCTATTTTTTATCAATAGTTTTTATAGTTTCCTTTTAATTATATGATCCTATTCTAATCATAAATAGGGGATTGATGGGATACTTCACTCTTCCATTTTATAAGATTAATATGAAGAAGGTACTTATTGAAAAATAATATCTTGAACTCACCCCAACCTATAGAGTCAATTTTCTATTATTTCTAATTATTCTTGATAAAGTACTGCTATTGATGTGATTCACAATCCAAGTGATAAGTTCCCAACATAAATTTTTCATATTGCAAACAACAGAAAAAGAAAAATATTTTTTCATTGGTACATATCCATTTATCAACAACTAGTGAATTGAAGATTACACTAAATAAAGTTGGATATTTCATTACAAATGATTCAAGAAAACATTCTTCCCCCATTTGGTAATTTTGAATACCAACATGATTCGTGTATTGAAAAGGGTTCATTTCCATATAATCAAGGTTTTTCGTTCCATATTCCATCACATTTGGTTTCTCAAGAGGGTATCTATTTCATTATCCATTTCATTTCTCTTTAACACAGTTCTTTTGGGGTTTATCCACTGATAAAAACAAGAAATCATAGCATGGGAAAAACTAATCATAGTTTAAAAGACACATAATCATGAGAAATTGCATATAAAATTTCAATATATGACAAAATTGGTTTAATTATAGGTTATTCATGATAATTAGAAAAATAGTATTATTTTAACCAATATATAGACTTATTATTAGGGATTTTACTATTATTTTTACATCCTAGTTTCAAATGGATATCTAAAATTTTGATCTGATACCAACTATAATGACTGAATCATAACGTAGATATATATTAAATTATTTTTTTAAAAGATTTCACACATTACAAAAACACACACCCAGAGACCGTAATAGTTTATTACCATTGGAAAATTGGAACAAAAAATTCTTTTTAGGTGAATGATATTTAATGTTTCTCAAAAATATATTCTATGTTATTATCCCCAACTAAAACATTTATGTTTAACATGGGGAAAAGAAACATATGAAATTGTAAGTTCAGATAATTAGTAAGGGTAAAAGGGGATATATCAATAATAAAATAATCATAAAGAATATGAAAATAAAAAAACATTTAAAAATAATATATTGTGTATCAATAAACATGATATCATTTCATGGAATAAATCAGAGAAGCTCATAAAGAATCAGAAAACATATTCCATTAAAGTATAACATAAAATTTGAAATTGTGAAATACACATAACAATTTAAATTAATTTCCAAATTTGAAAAGAATAATTTCCAAGACCATCATAGTAGAAAAATTATATTAGTGAATATATTTCATTGCTCATTCGATACATTTATTATTTAAATTTTTTTACTCTCATAATAGTCATGTATTACAGAACTGATTTTACTCTCGTTATTGTCCTATCTATCAATTGAGATAAAGCTTTACTGAATCCATTAGATGAAGATATAACCCCAAAAAATCACATAATGTAATCCATACATATTTTTACCATAAGAAAACAATTAATTTATCACATTAAAAACATGAAACTGAATGAGGTTCATATATAATTAATCATAGCATAACCCATGAAAAATAAATGAGTATCATAAATATCATTAAATCATATACATAAAGAAAACACAAGTAGAATAATGGAAGTATACATGATTTATATCCCCATTAAATCATAATTAGAATCAAATAATGTTATCTTAGAAGGAAAATAATTTTGAGAGATCATTTGAACTAATTTTTATGAAAATGTCATTTCTTGTTTGAAATTATTTTCTACTAAAAATAAAGAGAAATTTTAAATGGAAACATTTTCTTTGACAATATCCTCTTATTCTTATAAGGGAGTCATTAAGGTATTAAATCATCATGAAAGTGGAAAAATATATTTATTTTGTATGAGTAGAAGACATTCCTTCCGTACCCTTTTTTGAAAATTCATTTGGAAAGTGATGATAAGATTCCTATAAAACCATTTAGTAGAAATCCACACATGTATGAAAACTACATTATTAAATTTTAGAAGAATATAAAAATATTTTGGAATTTTTTTAGGAAATATTTACATGTAAGAGAGACCTTCGCTAATAGATACTCATAAATAAACAATCTATAATATTAATGGGATTGTTTAAATTACGTCATATCTTAGGTCTGATTTCATACAAACATATCTGAAGCTCATGTATAATGGTTTAATGAATTTTATTAGTTTATACCATAACCATATTCATATTTTTTTATATATTATATGATTATCTAATATCATTATATCACATATTTTTTTACAATATTTCATTATTACCCTTCATTCAGGTGTTAATTACTTCATTTCCCTGTGTTGGTTTTGTCGTATAAGTTCTGGTTATTATGCATAAGATATATTTAATTTTTCAACCGAATGATATTAGGGTAATATATATCTTATTTATTCAATAAATATATTTATATAATCATTATTTAGTGGCCATTATAGATTCTGAATTGAATCGCATCGTAGAGATGTTAGACGTATATACTCACGTGCAACGATATCATTCCCTTAATGGTGAAATTGGGAAGGAATTGGATGGTTTATATTTTTTCAGAATCAATATCATGTTGTTATTATATATATATATATCTTATTTCTATTAATTTGGGCTTCAAATGCAAGATTTTTCCACATATTTTATTTATGTTTTTAATGATTTATTTAATTAATTTTTCACTTTTTATTAAATAATTAAACTTTAATAATATTAAAGTTTTATTTATTAGTTAAAAAAATTTATATTAAATTTTTTATTTTAATCATCTAAAATATTTATTTGGGGTTTAATTATTTAACTATATAATTACATTTTTATATTTTAATTTTACTTAAGAATATTACTTTTAATAAGTCTTAATTTGTTAAGAATTTATATTTTATTTAATTTTATTAATATTTAAATTAATTAAATTTTTCATTACTTATATGAAATAACATTAATTAAGAATTTAAGTAAATAACCTCATTCCTCTTTTAAAATAAATCTTCTTAATTTAATTTTTTAAATCAGTTTAAAAATCCAATATTAATTTAATCAACCGTCCTCCTTTCTTATTAAAGTTATTTTTTAAATTGATTTTTCTTTTAGTTTTTGATTTTTCAAACTTCATTTATAAATTTATTAATTAACTAATTATTTTAATTAATTCATTTTTTTTAATTTAAATTTCATTTATTTAATTAATTGAATTTTATATTAATTTTTAATGTTTTAATTTTATTATTAATTAATTTTTGTGTAGAATGCACCATCACTAATTTATTTACATTGTCAAATTTTCATTTGAAATTGCCAGCAGTGAGTCATTACTCACCACCTATCGCTTTTCCATTTTTTTCTCACTCACCATTAGAAGAAATTTTTCCAATGGTAACTCTTATTTTTGAATCCATGTACTTTGCCAATTTTTTATGACTCACTATTGAGTGACACACTGATGACTCATTTTTTCATTGTGATAATTTTTACAACTCATCATTACCCAAAAATGACTCCCCATCCTATAACGGTGAGTTTCACTCACCATTGGTTATCATGGTCACTTCTCCCATGCCTTCCCAATCATACTTCCAATAAGTAATGGTGACTCAATGAGTCACTGCTACTACTCCAACCATTGCATATCAACGATCCGACCCACCCTCAGGCCATCTTCCACCCGTAAATAGCCACTTATGAAAACAACAATCCTAACCCAAATATCACCCACCATTGACCAAACCATCGACTATTACCAGAACTTCATGCACTGCCAACATAGTGGTGCCTCCATATTCATATAGTCACTGCCATACCCCTTAATACTATTCCAACTACTGATTCACCACCAGCTCCACAAAGTAAAACACCGAGACAAATAGAAGACTCAAACCACCGCTATGGGAGATGGAACACTCGATACTCGTTCGCATGAGTCGAGGCTCTCATATCTGGAACCACTGAGTCTGACCTCCACAACTCACATTCTTAGATATGTTATTTTTTCATACATCTGAATCTGAATCATTTCATCACCCATGTTTTATCTATATTAGTAACCGATACAGCCTAGTTGTGCCACTCTAAAGGATTTTCGGATGTCATTGTCGCCATTGGAGAAGAAGGGAACCACCACGAGATGAGCCCAAATCAATGTTGCTGACTACCAGCCTAATATCGCGAACATAGAAGATTTTGACCCCTCTTCCTGAAGGAGTGTCCCTGGACAAAGCTAACGTTCCCAGGAAGAGGCTTCGGGTGGAAGCTGTCGAGCCCCCCTCTCGGGCAAGCGCTAGTTCACAAGATGTTTTAAAAAAATAAATAAAAACATAATAAAAATTAAGTTATAAACAATTACAATAAATTAATATTTAAAATAACACAATATATAAAATAAAAATTATAAAATCATAAATTAAATAGATTTTTTAATTGATTAAATAATTATAAATTAATAATATTATTAATCATATATTTATATTAATAACTATATTAAATAAAATTTAAAAAATAATTAATAATTTGATTTTAATAATACAATTAATAATAATAATAATAAATTAAAGTCCATAATAAAATAATTAGTTTTATAAAGAAATTATTTAAAATTATTTAATTAATTAATAATTTTTAATCTTAATAAAACTCACTATCTCTTTTAGATATCTTAAAATATTAAATTTAATCATGTTAATTAAATAATATAATATTTAATAATTTATAATAGTTTTAAATAACATAAAATAACTAAAAAATTAGATAAAATAATATTTAACAAAAATATTTATTAAAGAATAATTTAATATTTATAATAATTAATTAAATAAGTATATATTAACTAAATATTTTATTAAATATAAATAATTTTATTAATAGTTCTTTGTTTGTTTTTACATGATTAACCAAAACCAACATTACAACCTGGTTCAACTCAAACAAACCACTATTGATTTTGTATGGTTCGTTACAAGAGATAAAATGTTACAAGTCCAATAGTAGAACACATTTGTGCGGTAATACAGTGGAGGACATGTTAAGTTGTTTGTAAAGACCTGGAAATTTCAAGGGAATTTTTTTCTTAATTTCTTTGGAATTTTGCGAGTCTGTGGATTCTGACGACACCTGATTCTGAGGCCCGGTGTTCCCAGAAAGTTTAGCTCGGGTATGTTCAGTGAACGAACGAGCGAGTTTTTCTATCTCTTGAACTGGTGCTCAGAATCGAAATCTAAAGGCACCGATGAACTCGCAGTGCCAGTTTTTGCTTAAGGTAACTTTTTCCATAGTTGCGATTTATGCGGGTTCGAAGTTATATTTTGGAGTTTAACCTTAAATTAAATAAAAATTGTGTTGCACACATTTTTATTTGAGGTGGTTACATCCTACAAGGGGGAGGTTTTTGGTGGGGACCACACCCACATAACCTCCCATGAGAGGATATTTGTGAGGTGGGGCCCACATGAGCCCAACCTTTCATCTTCTCTTTAACTCCTTGACCCCCCCCCCTTAAACACCTTAAACCTTTAACCTTCTCATTTTACTCTCTCTCTTTTAATATGCCAACACACTTGAGTTAAGGAATTTAATTAATTGGCTCATCTTTTTGAATTAATTTGAATTCATTAGGTGAGAATAATAATAAGAGTTATATTATTATGTTTGGGTGGGCATAGCTTGAGTTGGGTGAACAAAGGAGAGGGGAAGAATTCTTGAAGGAATAATCCTCTTCCAACGAGGAACATCTCTTGACAAATAACGATGACACCCATGAAGAACACCCATTTTCTCTTATCTTCCTACGCATCAAGATAGAAGACGCCGACCGTGGTGATCGTCGCCAACGATAGCGTTCTTTTTCCCTTGTCGTTGATGGAACGAGACCATCTTCCGCGACGCCGGTTTCCGTGTCGACGATGAACAAACCTTGAATCGAGGTAGGGGGTTTTCATATTTAGTGTTTATGTGAATTAAAACCTCGTGCGTGGGTATTTAATTGCAGTGTGTTTGTATAATTTATTTAGAGTAAATTATTCCCTCATCAATGATTAAAAACGTGTGTTTAAATGTTTTCCAATTGATAATACCTAACACAGAGGGCGCGGTCCGAACAAACATGGTCTGACAACCCTCTGCAGCTTGTTGTGGGTGTACGGATCGACGGGCAATGACGAAACAAGCCGCAAAGGCATTTTGAAGACTTTGCAGTGAAGGGCAGGTCCCGGGAGGACCACTGTCAAAGACAGTAGGCAAAACGGACCACCGGAGCGCGTCCGGTGGTCCGCGGAAGACCCTACCGGCACGCCACGCTGGCACAGTGGCGGCGTCCCGGCATTCTGCCAGGAAAAACCTCCGTGGCTCAAGCCGCGACGGCAGGCGACCAGGATCCCACGGCCGCGCGGGATCCGGTGGAGGACGCGGCACCCGCCGCGTCCGCGAAGCGCAAGGGAAGGGGGGACCGCATCCCCCCATGCTCGGCCGCTGGCCGAGCCAGCGTGCCACCCGACCGGATCGGGCTGGGTTGCGTGGACTGGGCAGGGTTGCGCGGACCGGGACGGGTTGCGCGGACCGGGCCGGGTTGCGTGGACCGGGACGGGCCATGCCCAGCCGGGTCGGACCGGGCCCAGACCCCCCATTTTCGGGAAACGTTTGGAATTTTTCCCATAGCTTGGGTTACAGACCTCCGATAGACGCAACTTCAGTTTCTTGGCAATCCTTGGATCGAGACGTTCGTTTCGGTATACTACACTGAAGGTTTCAGAGAACTTTGGGTATGGCCAGGTTGGTTCGAACACGAAACCAAACGGGCCATCTGAGCGGAAACGCTTATAACTTGTGCTCCGGACATCCGATTGACGTGTTGTCAAGTTTGTTGGATTCCTCTTAGTGAGACAGACCTTTTGGATTACTCCGCTCGAGGTTTGGACGCATTTGGAGTACGGTCGGGTTGTTTTTGACTTAAAAACCAACCGGGCCCCTGGAATAAAAAATCCAATAACTCTCAGACCGGGCGTCCGATTGACGTAACGTCTGTCACGTTGGTTTCCTATTGACATGATGGAGCTTTACGATACATCAACTATGGTATACGTGACAGTTGATGTATCAACCTCTTTGATTGTGGAGCGAACCCTCCCGGAACGAGCATGCTGTGTGTAGGAACTCTAGAGCTTGCTGCGACGACGATGACAACCGTACTGGAATCCTCCATGGGTTCGACGATGAATACTTTCGTACTGGAATCCTCCGTGGGATCGACGATGAATACATTCATACTGGAATCCTCCGTGGGTTCGACGACGACGACTGCACTGAAATCCTCTGTGGGATCGGCAGTGACGACAACCGTACTGGAATACTCTGTGGGTTCGACGGTGAAGACTTTCGTACTGGAATCCTTCGTGGGTTCGACGAAAATTACTACACTGAAATCCTCCATGGGTTCGGCAGTGATGACAACTGCACTGAAATCCTCTGTGGGTTCCGCAGCGAAGAAGACTGCACTGAATTCCTCCGTGGGTTCGGCAACGATGAAGACCGTACTGAAATCCTATGTGGGTTCGATGGGGATGACTACTATTCTTGTATCCTACGTGGGTCTGGCAGTGTATGAATCTGTTCTTACTATCCTACGTGGGTCTGGCAGAGTAGCTAGTCTGTATCCTATGCGGGTCTGACATCTTAGTTGGTTTAGTATCCTACGTGGGTCCTAGCTTAGATGAATCAGTGGCTACATCTGATCATATCTATTATCTTACGAAGAAGTATACCTGTGTGAGCTGAGTCTTGACTTTAAATCATTATCTTTGATATGATTGACTTTCTTTCCTATGTAGATTGTGTTGTGCGTTCCTGTGTGTATTGGGTTGTACGCCTATGTGGAAGTGATCGAACTTGGGCTCTAGAGCTAGAGCCGAACTGGATTCGATGACTTAGGTATATGTATGGGCATATACCTAAGTAGAGTTGGTTGTTACTTCGTGATTGTATCTTTTCTTTGTGGCTTATCTTTTTTGCATTCAGGGAGACCTTCAGGGGTCTCGGGGTCCCTACTGAGTATCGTATACTCACCCCTGCACGGGCTTCGCCCGCACTATGTTGTGTTGGTTGTAGATGATGGACATCACTGATCGTGGTTGAGGCTTGTAGAGCTGGACGGTACCCGGAGGATGATCTCATGACGAGTCATTGCCCAGAGGTTGATATCACGTCGAGTCGGTGCACGAAGGTGGATTCACGAGGAGTCGGTACCCGAAGGAGACTAATGGATGTGGAGTGCTGAGGAGGAGATCTGTACCTACCATTCAGGTAGAAAACCAGAGGATGATCTAGGAGCGGCTTGTCACCTTCAGCTGTTGTTCTTGAGTTGTACTTTACTTTCAGTTGTAGTTGTACTTTTCAGTTGGGTTTGTATCTTGGCCCATTTACCTTTTAGAACATTCTTTTTTACTTACTGTTTCTTTCGCTTATACTCTGTGGTATTTGTTACTTTTATAAGGCAATGCCTTCCCTTTTAATCAGGATTTATGCCTTGGGTGCTAGTCGCCAGCCCCTGGCCTATGGAAGGTGGGCTTGGGGTAGTCACGACACGGGCCCCGAGGATGGGTCGTGACAAATTGGTATCAGAGGAGTTCGGTTCTACTGCAGAACTCAGGACTCTGATCTTTCTTCTGTGTGAAGCAATAGTGTTAAGGGTATTGAGTGTGGTTATCTGTCCATGGAGTCTAGTGTTGGTGTGGCGGCCGACGTATCCGTACACCAGGACCCTGACATCTGATTTCCGACTCAGTGCACGAAAACATTGATTGCATGTGTGTTTCAAAAGTTTTCTTTATGATTACTTTGTGTCAGCTCAGCAGGTATAAATCGTCGACCGTGGTGCACCTGTCTCTTTTCAGGATGGCCCCACAACGGCAGCCAGCTAGGGTTCCGAGTGTTGCACGAGATGACGGCCCACCGAGAGACGAGGTTCTGGGGCGGGGCCCTCTTACTATGTTGAATCCTTCGGGTGGTGTACCAGTAGCACCACCACCCGTTGGGTAGCATAGGCCTCTGAGATTTTGAGGCGAGACAGTTCTCAGACTGCAGAGTACTGGATGGAGGCAATTTCTAGAGTTCTACACCTTGTTTTGAGCTAGTAGAGTAGATAGTGATCTTAACTACTTGTGTTTCCCAGTGAATGAACATGAGGTTGGTCCGCATAGTGATGAGGCTTTGGTACGTGGACTGATGCCTGGGATAGTGCCTTCGGGTAGTGTGCCAGTTATATCACTAACTGTCAGTCAGCAGACACTACCGGCAGTATTGGTAGAGGACACTTGTTGGCTTAGTGACTTACATGTTTCAGCACCAGATATCCCTCAAGTTCTGAGGAAAGCCCGACTCACAAGCGGCTGAGGACTGGCTTGAGGAGGTGGATGAGAGTTTCCTAGAGCTTATACAGTTTCGGCAAGACAATGTATCGGTAGCTGAGAATTCATTGGGGCATACCAAATCATACCTGGTACTCGATGACTACGATGTGATCGGTGCTTCAGGGCTCAAACTTCTGAGTGAGGTGTGTCTAAAGGACATCTGATCCAAAACTTCTTTCTCTATGCATACCTACTTATACTAGGGTGTTAGAGAGAACCTTTGTGGTTGATAATTCTCTGGCTGAGTGGATGTAGCCAGTTAAGGTTAGCTTTGGGAAAGCAGGAAACAGGCGCCAGTCTTAGAGACTTGGGCATGTAAAATGTTTCAAGTAGAGGAAGTGAAAAGGACAGATGAATCTGCAGGCAGAAGACGTGGAAGTGGAGCTAGTATAGTAGCATGGGGTGGTGAACTTTTTGACATGTTGCAACCACCCACTTTTGAAATCCCTGCTAGGCTCAGGGAGCTGGAGGGAAGGGGAAAGAGTAGCTGCATGCGGTCAGAGAGTGAAATCGAAAGGGCTCTAAGGATGATTATAAGTTCGAACTATGTCTTCCACAAGCTGCTGTAACAACAAGACATTGACACGAATAATCCCTTCCTTCCATGAATCTTGTCCCAGACCTAGATATTCTGGTTAAACCATTGACTTGACCCTCATGTCTGGAGATATCTCTAGGAGGAGACTCGATAATCTCAATTATGATGATGGTGTGATCTGATCCTTGAGGCGAGAGTTTCGGTTGGAACCTCTTGGTGGCAGCGTCAAGGCCTTACGCCGTTAGTTTCAGTATGGACTGGGCAATCACAGTTCATACACAAATTGAAGGTATTAGGAAAATGTCGGGATGGATTTTCCTTGGTCGGTGAAAAGGAAACCCCAGACATCATAGGATTAACTATTGCTTAGGAGGGTGTAGCCGATCAATCTTGGGTCGGCCAACCTTACCCTCATGGATGTAGGAGTTTTGAGTTTCAGTTCTAATCTTGAAATGGAGGCCTCTATAGTTCGAGGATGGCGACCACGTTCTTCTACGGGTCTCTCCTCGACGAGGTTTATGGAGATGTAGCCGAGGTGGTGAGATATCTCTGAGGTTCGACGGACCTTTCTAGGTCCTTATCAGGGTAGGCGAGGTGGTTTACTGCTTGACCATTCCACCTCATTTGCACCGGTTGCACGACGACATCCTCGTTTCTCAGCTAAGAAGATACGTGCATGAACCTTCACACATCATCGACCGTAGGGAGTTGGACGTAGATGATGGGGAGACATTCACATATGTTCTAGTGGAGAACGAGGATCAATAGGAGCAGGTCCTACGTGGACGGTCGATTCCTCAGGTGTGCTTTCACTGGCAGCACGGGAACCTCCAGGAGAGCACATGGGAGTGGGATGATCAGTTGCATGCTCAGTACCACTTTTGTTTCCCTAGTTTGTGTTATAGCTTTACGGGGACGTAAATCCCTGAGGTGGGAGTAATGTAAACACCTGGAAATTTCAAGGAATTTTTTTTCTTAATTTCATTGGAATTTTGCGAGTTTGTGGCTTCTGACGACACCTGATTCTGAGGCCCGGTATGCCCGGAATCATTTTCTGAAGTTTAGCCCGGGTGCGTTTAGTGAACGAATGAGCGGGTTTTTCTATCTCTTGAACCGGTGATCGGAATTGAAATATGAGGGAACTGATGAACTCACAACACCGGTTTTCACTTAAGGGGACCTTTTCTACAGTTGCGATTTATGCGGGTTTGAAGTTATATTTTAGAGTTTAACCTTAAATTAAATAAAAATTGTGTTGCACACATTTTTATTTGGGTTGGTTACATCCTAAAATGGAGAGGTTGTTAGTGGGGCCCATACCCACATAACCTCCCATGAGAGGATATTTGTGAGGTGGGTCCCACATGAGCACAACCTTTCATCATCTCTTTAACTCCTTGAACCCCCCCTTAACCTCCTTAAACCTTTAAACCTTCTCATTTACTCTCTCTCTTTTATATGACAACACACTTGAGTTAAGTCATTTAATTAGTTGGATCATCTTTTTTGAATTAATTTGAAGTCATTAGGTGGGAATAATAATAAGAGTTATATTATTATGTTTGGGTGGGCATAGCTTGAGTTGGGCGAACAAAGGAGAGGGAAGAATTCTTGAAGGAATAATCCTCTTCCAAAGAAGAACATCTCTCGAGAAATAACGACAACACCCATGAAGAATGCCCATTTTCTCTTATGTTCCTACACGTCAAGATAGAAGACGCTGACCGTGGTGATCATCGCTAACGACAGCGTTATTTTTCCCTTGTCATTGATGGAATGAGACCGTCTTCCACGATGCCGATTTCCGCACCGATGATGAACAAACATTGAATCGATGTAGGGGGATTTCGTATTTAGTGTTTATGTGAATTAAACCCTCGTGTGTGGGTATTTAATTGCAGAGTGTTTGTATAATTTATTTTGAATAAATTATACCCTCATCAATGATTAAAAACATGTGTTTAAATGTTTTCCAATTGATAATACCTACCGTGGAGGGCACGGGCCAAACAAACACGGCCCGACAACACTCTGTAGCTTGTTGTGGGTGTGTGGATCAACAGGCGATGACGAAACGGACCGCAAAGGCGTTTTGAAGACTTCGTAGTGAAAGGAAGGTCCCGGGAGGACCGCTGGCGAAGACGATAGGAAAAACAGACCACCGGAGCGCGTCTGGTTGTCCGTGGAAGACCCTGTCGGCGCGTCGCGCCGGCACGGCGGCGCCGGCGGCCGGAGGTGGCGGCCGACACCGGACGGCCGCCCGGAGGCGGCGGCAGGCGACCGGGATCCCGTAGTCGCGCGGGATCCGGTGGAGGACGCGGCACCCACCGCGTCCGCAGAGCGCAAGGGAAGGGGGGACCACGTCCCCCCATGCTTGGCCGCTGGCCGAGCCAGTGTTCAACCCCACCGGGCTGGGCCGGGTTGCGCGGACCGGACCGGGCCACGCCCAGCCGGGTCGGACCGGGCCCAGACCCCCCATTTTCGGTCTAATTTCGGTCTTTTGCCCATAACATAGGCTACAGACCTCTGATAGACGCACTATCAGTTGCATAGAGATCCTTGGATCGAGACGATCATTTCGGTATACTACACTCAAGGTTTCGGAGAACTTTGGGTACGACCGGGATGGTTCGAACACGAAACCAACCGGGCCCTCAAGGCAGAAACGCTTATAACTTGAGCTCCGGACGTCCGATTGACGTGTCGTTGACTTTTTTGGATTCCTCTTTGTGATACGAACCTTTTGGCTTACTCTGCTCAAGGTTTGGATACAGTTGGAGTACGGTCGGGTTGGTTTTGACTTAAAAACCAATAGGCCCCCTGGAATGAAAAAGTCTAAAACTCTCAGATTGGGCGTCTGATTGACGCGAGGTCTGCCGAGTTGTGTTTATATTGACATGAAGGAACTTTTTGATACATCAACTCTGGTCTATGTGATAGTTTATGTATCGACCTCTTGGCTCGTGGAGCGAACCCTCCCGGAACGAGCATGCTGTGTGCGGGAACCCTGGAGCTGGTTGCAACGACGATGAAAACCATAATGGAATCCTCCATGGGTTTGATGATGAAGACTTTGGTACTGGAATCCTCTATGGTTTCCATGATGAAGACTTTCATACTGGAATCCTCCGTGGGTTCGACGACGAAGACTGCACTGAAATCCTCCGTGGGTTCGGCAGTGACGAAAACCGTACTGGAATCCTCTGTGGGTTCGATGGTGAAGACTTTAGTAATGGAATCCTCCATTGGTTCGACGACGAAGACTGCACTGAAATCCTCCGTGGGTTCAGTAGGAATGAAAACTACATTGAAATCCTCTGTGGGTTCGGCAGTGATGAAGACTGCACTGAAATCCTCCGTGGTTTCGGCAGTGATGAAGACCGTACTGAAATCCTCCATGGGTTCGATGGTGATGACTATTGTTCTTGTATCCTACGTGGGTCTGGTAGTGTATGACTCTGTTCTTGCTATCCTACATGGGTCTGGCAGAGTAGTTGGTCTGTATCCTATGTGGGTCCGACAGCTTAGCTGGTTTAGTATCCTACATGGGTCCCAGCTTAGATGAATCAGTGGCTACATCTGATCATCTCTATTATCTTACGAAGAAGTATACCTATGTGATCTGAGTCTTTACTTTCAATCATTATATTTGATATGATTGACTTGCTTTCCTATGTGGATTGTGTTGTGCTTTCCTGTGTGGATTGGGTTGTACTCTTATGTGGACGTGATCTAACTTGGGCTCTAGAGCTAGAGCCGAACTGGATTCGATGACTTAGGTATATGTATGGGCATATACCTAAGTAGAGTTGGTTTTTACTTCGTGATTGTATCTTTTCTTTGTGGTTTATCCTTTGTGGATTCAGGGAGACTTTCGGGGGTCTCGGGGTCCCTACTGAGTATCATATACTCACCCCTGCACGGGCTTCTCTCACACTACGTTGTGTTGGTTGCAGACGACAGACATCACTGATCGTGGTTGAGTCTTGTAGAGTTGGACAGTACCCGGAGGAGGATCTCACGACGAGTCGTTGCCCGGAGGTGGATATCACATCGAGTCGGTTCCCGGAGGTGGATTCACGACGAGTCAGTACCCAGAGGAGACAGACGGACGTGAAGTGCTGAGGAGGAGATTTGTACCTACCCTTCAGGTAGGAAACCATAGGACGATCCAGGAGAGGCTTGTCACCTTTAGCTGTTGTTCTTGAGTTGTACTTTACTTTTAGTTGTATTTGTACTTTTTAGTTGGGTTTGTATTCTGGCCCATTTACCTTTCATCACCTTCTTTTGTATTTAGTGTTTCTTCCGCTTATACTTTGTGGTGTTTGTTACTTTTATAAGTCAATTCCTTCCCTTTTAATCGGGATTTATGCCTTTGGTGCTAGTCTCTAGCCCTTGGCCTATGGAAGGCGGGCTTGGGGTAGTCAAGGCATGAGCCCCGAGGATGGGTCGTGACATTGTTGATTTCTAGGTGGTGACCAACAAGAGATGAAATGGAATTTTAAATTTAAAGGCACTAGTGGTGGGAATTGGATGACATTCCATCTATTCATTAGAAGAGTGTTGACGAAGAAACCCATAAATCATAAGAAGATGAATTCTTGGTGAAATTGGAGTTTAAAAGTTGAGAAACATTACATAATTTTAGTGAGACTTTTATTTCTCCACTTCTCAATTTCATGGAATAAATTTGATTCATTTCTGATTTCAATTTTTGAATACAATTTTTGATTGATTTTTTTTTTCTTGGGGGATTTAATTTCTTCTAGTTAATAATTTTTAGTTTCTTTATTAAATATTTTATTAAAACATAGAATCGATTGATAGTATCAATTTTATGTTTCCAAAAGATTTGTGTCACACCTCTCATTTTTATGTCGTCATGTCTAATTCATTCAGAGAGGTTGATTTAGTTTATATTTCCTTTAAATTTATTCACATTTTATTGACTAAAGAAGCGAAGAGATTCAAGAATCAAACTTAGCATGATTTTATTCTTGGCGAGAGAGTTAAATAAAATCTTTCTTTAGTATGCAAACTTGATTTTAATTTTTTTGGAGAAACCAACCAATTATACAGAAATATTATTCATTTACCGGGAATTTATTTTGATTATTTATTTATAAATACTTTATTTTCCCTTCTTGAAAAACTGTTATTTATGCTCCATACTAACAATAACTTCAAACATATCTTTTTAGAGAAATAATTGTAAATATTAAGGCATTCATCAAAAAAATTCACAATTTCATCATTATAATACATCATATACAAAAATACTCTACCCAATTTTTAAAATAGTGGGAATGTATTGATAATGTTTTCAATCTTTTAGTATTAAATGTTTACTATCAGACAATTTTAAGGAAAAATGTGAGAAACCAAAATCAATTACAAAAGGATATTACCAATCCATTAATGTGAATTTGCAGCCTACCATATTCAAACAAAAAGACACTTGAATAATTTTCTACCTATAGCCTCACTAAAGAGTGTAGTGCTATTCTCCAGTAGAAAATCCCTCCAAAGCTCCAAGACATAGGTAGTTTTTTTATACCCTGTACCATATGATGTTCAATTAAACTCAACTTCAAGGGTGACATAGGTGCTAGTATCAACCTACTCCAATGTTCACTGTTCCAAAAGATGAGATGGGGTGATCTTCAACCAACCACTATCATCCTACAGTTAAATGAACTATTATTTACACATCCTACAGGTAGGGTAGATGACTAACTAGTAGGTGTAAGAATGTTATTTCTTCCTACTAACCTCTTAGTACAAGATATAGAGTGTGTCCAAGAGGTTCCCATCATTCTAGGTAGGCCCTTCATGGAAACTAGTGGATCTGTTTTGGATGCGTCTAAGGGTATGATAATCATTAAAATTGTAGAAAAATAAGAAGAGTTTTGTCATGGCCCCCTCCCCACAAAGTGTACCCCTCCTGGTCCGGCAATGTTAGAAGGGAGATAATGACCCCCGAGTCCCGCCTCCAGTAGGCCCCGGGTTGGCGACTAGCACCGAGGGTATAGTAAACACACAAATGGGAGGCATTACCCTCTAAGAGAACATATGTGGAAGAGAGAGATAAGAAAGACACCAATAAACCCCAACTCAGAATTGGAATATAAAAGAAACCCATGTTCATATATGAAATGTCATGCAAAAGTACTACAACTGGAAGGGAAAAACTACAAGTACCCAAAAGAAAGTAAAACAGCAGCAACCACAATCCCAACACTACTAGAAATTCAGGCTATAGCCACGGTTCTAAACCGTGGCTATAGTCCCTCAAACCGTGGCTATAGGTAATAGCCACGCTTCCTAAAACCGTGGCTAAGTTTGGCATGGCTATAGGCCTAGACCTATAGCCACGGTTCCAAACCATGGCTTTAATACTATAGCCATAGTTGCAACCGTGGCTATACTAAAGGCCAGACATACTTAATTGCCACAGTTTATAACCGTGGCATTATGTCTATAGCCACGGTTAATAACCATGGTAATAAACCAATAGCCACGGTTTAAACCGTGTCTATAGGGTGTCCAAATCCATAAAAAACATACCCCCAACCCCCTCGACACCCCCCGGACACCCCCTCAACACCCCTTCGACACCCCCTCGACACCCCCCTGCCACCCCCCTGCCACCCCTTCCAGTCCCCCCCTGACACCCCCCTACCAGTCCCCCCTTGCCACCCCCTGCCAGTCCCCCCTGCCCCCTGCCACCCCCTGCCAGTCCCCCCTGCCCCCTGCTAGTCCCCCCCTGCCACCCCCTGCTTGTCCCCCTGCGAGCCCCCCCATGCCCCCTGCTTGTCCCCCTACCAGCCCCCCTGCTTGTCCCCCTGCCAGCCCCCCCTGCTTGTCCCCCTGCCAGCCTCCATGCCCACTGCTAGTCCCCCCCCGCCAGCCCCCTTCCAGTCCCCCCTACCTGGACACCCCTCCCCCCTATCTAGAAACCCCTCCCCCTGCTTGTCCCCCCTTTCCACCCCCTTCCAGTCCCCCATGCCCCCTTCCACACCCCCTGCTAGTCCCCCCCGCCCCCTTCTAGTCCCCCCTACCCCCTGCTAGTCCCCCCTGCCACCCCCTTGCTTGTCCCCTTGCCAGACCCCCTACCCCCTGCTTGTCCCCCTGCCAGCCCCCCTGCTTGTCCCCCTGCCAGCCCCCCTGCTTGTCCCCCTGCCAGCCCCCCCTGCTTGTCCCCCTACCAGCACCCCCCTTCTTGTCCCCCTGCCAGCCCCCCTGCCCCCTGCCAGCCCCCTACCCCCTACTAGTCCCCCCACCCCCTGCTAGGCCCCCTGTCAGTCCCCTGCTAGTCCCCCTGCCCCCTGATCTGATAACCAAGTTTATCTGATCTGATAACCACAACATCTTCAGCACTTCCAGATTCAGGTTTAACAGGTACCAATTCACCAATTCTGACATGTTTAGCAGCATGAGATAAGACAGGAATAGACTGAACTACATCAGATTTACAGACCATGTTTAGCACCCCTCCCCCCTGCTGAACACCCCCCTTCCTGGACAGCACCCCCCCTCCCTGGACAGCACCCCCCTCCCTCCCCCTGGACACTGGACTCCCCCTGCATATTTACCCCTACTGGACACTGGACCCCTGCTGGACACTGTACCCCTACTCCCCCCACACCTACCAGCCCCCTTGTACCCCTGCTGGACACAGGACTCCCCCCAGGAAACTAGTTCTTGGGATGCCCAAATCATATTTACCCCTATTGGACACTGGACTCCCCCTACATATTTACCCCTGCTGGACACTGGACCCCTGCTGGACACTGGCCCCATACTATAGGTTCTTAGTAGGACCACCCCATACTATAGGTTCTTAGTAGGACTTGGGAAACACTTGAAACAAAATTCAGAAGTAGCTATATATGAGTAATCTAGGAAAACATACATATAATCAGTCTGTAAAATAAAATAGAATAAACTATAAAATGTTTATGGAAATAAAATAAAACATATTTGAAATTGGAAAAAATTACCAGAAAAACTGTTTATTAACTAAACAAACTACTCGGTGAAATCATGGTCACACATGCTCATCCTCAGATAAAATCTTCTTGCATTTCATGTAGTACTGCATTAAACAAAACATTGGAATTATGATTTGAAATAGAGTTACCAGATTTTATAGAACCGTGCTCACTATCTATAGGTGGTGAAATAGTTATACCTGGTGCCTGTGAAGTATCTGTGGTATGTTTTATGATATTTTCCAGATCTAGATAGAACTGCATTTTCTCTATAGATACATTCATAACCTGCATGGGCTTAGGTTTCTGGACAGCCCTCTTTCAGCCCCTTGCAACCCCTTGGACAGCCCCCTTGAACACCCCCTGCTGGACAGCCCCCCCCCTGCTGGACACCCCTCCCCCCCTGCAGGACAACCCCTCCCCCCTGTGGGAGAGCCCCTCCCCCTGCTAGACAGCCCTCCCCCCTGTCGGACACCCCTCCCCCCTGTCGGATAGCCCGTGAAAGCCCGCCCCCCTTCCTGACAGCCCGCCCCCCTACCGGACAGCCCGCCCCCTGCCGGACAGCACGCCCCCCTGCTGGACAGCCCCGCCCCCTGCCTGGACACCCCTCCCCCTACTGGACAGCCCTCCCCCTGCTGGTCAGCCCTTTCCCCTGCTGGACATCCCTCCCCCTGCTGGACATCCCTCCCCCCCACCAGCCCCCAACCCCAGCCCCCTTCCCCCCACCAGCCCCCCCCACCAGCCCCCAACCCCAGCCCCCCCAACCCCAGCCCCCCACCAACCCCTAGCTGCACCAGCCCCCTGCCCCCTGCCCCCATCCCCCTGCCCCCCTTCTCCCCCCCCGCAACCCCCCCCCCATCCCCCTGCCCCCTGCCCCCCCAGCCCCCTACCCCCTGCCAGTCCCCCCCTCCACCCTGCCAGGCACCCTGCCAGTCCCCTACTTGTCCCCCTACCCCTGGACACCACCTGGACCCCCTAAAATAAGTGAGTTGGAACAGGAATTTAGATGAGGTCTTCAAATGTTAAGGGTTCTGGTTTAATTGGTTAGAATTGGGGGAGGTTTGGAATGGTTTTAAAGTGGGATGCCTCGTGGAAAATGTGGGGTTGGTTGCTTAGAAGTTGAGAGGTGGGTAGGCCTGATTGGTGGTCAAGTTGTGGATGGGTTGCCTAGGTGGATTGAAAAATGGTGGGGGACTGGGAAGGAGTTCATAGTGGCTAAATTGAAGTGGGAGCTTGGAATTGTAGTTGGGCTTGAGTTTGGATTTTTTAGTGAGAGAGGAAATGGCCTTGGAATAACTGGTTTGATTTTGGTGGGTTGGCCATGGGATTTTTATAGTGCATCGAAAAATAGTCACTAGTAGGGCTTGGTTTGGTGTGAAATTCAGTCAAACGGTTGTGGGAACCATCATGGAAGCAACTACCAAATACAGGGCCAAATCACGGCATGACCGCGGCATGACTGCCGCAGGGTGTCGTCCTGGAGGAGTAACTGCCGCAGGGTGTCATCCTGGAGCAGGGCCAAATCACGGTGTGACCGCCGCAGGGTGTCGTCCTGGAAGAGTAACCACCGTAGGGTGTCGTCCTGGAGCAGGGCCAAATCACGGCGTGACCGCGGCGTGACTGCGGCGTGACCGCGGCGTGACCGCGACATGACCGTGGCGTGACCGCGGCGTGACTGCAGCATGACCGCAACGTGACCACAACGTGTTGGCCCGGTCTAGCGACATCCGCGGGGCAACATCTTCCACTTAGTTTCAAATAGGATGATATGGATGGCATGAGAGGATGTTTTCTCAGAAGATTTAAAGAAATGAATGCTAATCTGTGATGACTAGAGGATTAGATGACCACTGATATACCTAATTCGGTGAGGCTTGGAGATCTAGAAATGTGTAGGAATACCTAGAGGAATAAAATATGCCAGAAAATTCCAAACTAATGTTTTCAGTTGAATTGAGCCTTTGTACCACCTGCTATGCACGTTTTGTGGAAAGATGGATGAGAGGCAGCGGTGAGAGGAGATATATTTTAGGAATGAGGAAATATGAAAAATTATAGATCTAACCATTCAATGTTTCTCTAAGGAGGAGTAACCACCGTAGGGTGTCGTCCTGGAGCAGAGCCAAATCACGGAGTGACTGCGGCGTGACCGCAGCATGACCGCGGCGTGACATCCCCCCCCAGACCCTGGACAGCCCCTCCCCCCTGCTGGACAGCCCCTCCCCCTGCCTGGACACCCCTCCCCCTGCTGGACACCCCTCCCCCCTGCTGGACAGCCCTCCCCCCTGCTGGACACCCCTCCCCCCTGCGGGACAGCCCCTCCCCCCTACGGGGCAACCCCTCCCCCCTGCTGGACAGCCCTCCCCCTTCCGGACACCCCTCCCCCTGCCGGATAGCCCGTGACAGCCCGACCCCTTGCCTGACAGCCCGCCCCCCCTGCCTGACAGCCCGCCCCCCTGCCGGACAGCCCGCCCCCTGCTGGACAGCCCTGCCCCCTATCTGGACAGCCCTCCCCCTGCTGGACAGCCCTCCCCCCTGCTGGATAGCCCTCCCCCTGCGGGACATCCCTCCCCCCACCAGCCCCCAACCCCAGCCCCCAGCCCCCTACCAGCCCCCCCACCATCCCCAACCCCAACCCCAGCCCCCCCAACCCCACCCCCCCAACCCCAGCCCCCCCACCCCCCAGCTGCACCAGCCCCCAGCCCCCCCCCCCCCCCCCCGAGCCCCCCCCCGAGCCCCTGCCCCCCAACCCTAGCCCCCTGCCCCCCCCCCCCCCCCCCAGCCCCCAGCCCCCCACTAGCCCCCTGCCCCTGCCAGTACCCCCCTGCACCCTGCCAGGCACCCTGCCAGTCCCCTGCTAGTCCCCCTACCCCTGGACACCACATGGACCCCCTAAAATAAGTGAGTTGGAACAGGAATTTAGATGAGGGCTTCAAATGTTAAGGGGTATGGTTTAATTGGTTAGAATTGGGTGAGGTTTTGAATGGTTTTAAAGTGGGATGCCTGGTGGAAAATGTGGGGTTGGTGGCATAGAAGTTGAGAGGTGGGTAGTACTGATTGGTGGTCAAGTTGTGGATGGGTTGCCTAGGTGGATTGAAAAATGGTGGGGGACTGGGAAGGAGTTCATAGTGGCTAAATTGAAGTGGGAGCTTGGAATTGTAGTAGGGCTTGAGTTTGGATTTTCTAGTGAGAGTGGAAATGGCCCTGGTATGATTTTGGTGGGATGGCCATGGGATATGGGATTTTTATAGTGCATCGAAAAATAGTCACTAGCAGGGCTTGGTTTGGTGTGAAATTCAGTCAAACGGTTGTGGGAACCATCATGGAAGAAACTACCAAATACAGAGCCAAATCACGGCATGACTGTGGCGTGACCGCGGTGTGACCGTGGTGTGACCGCGGCGTGACCGCGGCGTGACCGCGACGTGACCGCAGCGTGACCGCCGCAGGGTGTCGTCCTGGATGAGTAACCGCCGTAGGGTGTCATCCTGGAGTAGGGCCAAATCACGGAGTGATCGCGGCGTGACCGCCATAGGGTGTCATCCTGGAGGAGTAACCGTCACAGGGTGTCGTCCTGGAGTAGGGACAAATCACGGTGTGATCGTGGCGTGACCACTGCGTGACCGCGGCGTGACTGCGGTGTGACCGCGGCGTGACCGCAACATGATCGCGGCGTGACTGAGGTGTGACCGCGGCGTGACCATGGCGTGACCGCGGTGTGACCGCAGCGTGACCACAACGTGTTGGCCCGGTCCAGCGACATCCGCGGGGCAACATCTTCCACTTAGTTTCAAATAGGATGATATGGATGGCATGAGAGGATGTTTTCTCAGAATATTTAAAGAAATTAATGCTAATCTGTGATGACTAGAGGATTGGATGACCCCTGATATACCTAATTCGGTGAGTTTTGGAGATCTAGAAATGTGTAGGAATACCTAGAGGAATAAAATATGCCATACAATTCCAAACCAATGTTTTCAGTTGAATTGAGCCTTTGTACCACCTACTATGCAAGTTTTGTGGAAAGATGGATGAGAGGCAGTGCTGGGAGGAGATATAGTTTACGAATGAGGAAATATGAAAAATTATAGAGCTAACCATTCATTGTTTCTCTAAGGAGGAGTAACCGTCGCAGGGTGTCGTCTTAGAGAAGGGCCAAATCATGGCGTGACCGCGGCGTGACCGCGGCGTGATCGCGGCGTGACCGTGGCGTGACCGCGGCATGACCGCGGCGTGACCGCAGCATGATCGCGGCGTGACCGCGGCGTGACAGCCCCCCCAAACCCTGGACAGCCCTGCCAGTCCCCCCCAGTCCCTGGACACCCCTCCCCCTAGCTGGACAGCCCCTCCCCCTGTTGGACACCCCCTCCCCCGGCTGGACACCCCTGCCCCCTTCCCCCTGCCCCCTGCCCCTTGCCCCCTGGCCCCCTGCCCCCTGCCCCCTGCCCCCTGTCTGGTTTAAGGAATCCACTATGAGAGAACCTCAATGAGATCACAAATGAATTCCTTCAAAATTTATGGAACTAACAGATGGGGGGAGGGGACTCTCATAGTGGATTCCTTAAACCAAACAGGTTCTAAGATATCATAAATCAATTCTTTGAAAATTGATGGAACTTATTGAGATAGAGGGAGCGATTCTCTCATAGTGTATTCCTTGAACCAAAGAGGGGATAAGATATCACAAATGATTTCCTTGAAAATTAATGGAATTGGAAGGGGGGAGAGAGTTACCGAAACACCGGGTAAATGAGAGGTCTTTTCACGTATCTCCGCACTTATTTCTTGAAGGTCGAAAAGAGTCCTCCCACAAGACGGGCATGAAACATACTCCTGTCACAGTAGTAAAATTCCACACATCAAAATTATCAAAACTACATGATCAACCCAATCATCTTATTATTTAAAACTACATCACGTACCGTCTTTGTATTTCGCATCCTCCAACCTTGCAGTAAGTTGAATGATGTATCCCTCACGAAATCAATGTCTTGATCCAGTGCTTCAATTAGAATCCCGTCCTCGAGCCCATCCACAAGAAGTGCCCCCGACATTAGTGCCATCTTCGATCACCAACTCATCCCTGAAACCAAGATACTTTACTCACACCCAATTGAAGAAACCCAGATGAGTTGCAGGTCATGGTATTGTTCTTTAATTACCTATGAATCATGTTGGGGAATTGAAGATGATGGATTGCAGCGAAGTTCGGAGAATTGCCTTCCAAAAATTCAAATAGCCTCCTTGCAGCATGTACCCTGCTACTTTTCTCTTCACTAGAGGGAAAAGACCTTGAAGAATCATGGTGGCATCAGTGTCTTTTAGGGTTTCAGGGTCCTTGTAGGGTTCATCGCCTCATACGTACACCACCAATCGTGTCCCTGAGACAAATTATATATATATATATATATATCATTGATTTTATCCCTTCAATTCATCATTGAAGGAAGGGAAAATCAGTTCTTACAGCATCTGCATCATCTACTGGAGGAAGCTCTCTTAAAAGGATTGAATCCACAGTTGCCACATCCTAAATCAACACAGGATTTCATTTTTTCAAAAAACCAGTAGAAAATATATTTATTAATTCATATAAATGGACCTATTGAAAACATTTTTGAACACATTTTCTAATACATTTTTGGAAAATAAAAATACAAAATATTTTCACATACCGAACGCACCCTTATGACCCCCCCTAATTTTCCCCATTCAATAATGAAATAGAAACTAACCTTGAATGGCATGCCAACAACAACCTTTGCTGCTAAAGACTTGTAAAGAAGAGCCGGAATCTGTAACAGTTAATGAAGGAATACCAGTAAAAACGAGGAGCAATAAATCAATATAGAAGATGGATAAATTCTCATTTAACCAGAAAAAAAATCAGATGGTGGTGAGAGATAATTTGAACATCCATGAAGGTCTCATACGGCTACTATTTTCCTTAATCACCAAAATTTAACTAGAATACATACTGCCCCCAGCTCCACTCCCCGCCCCCAGAGTAAAAGGGAAGGGGGGGAAAACTTAATAACTGTTTTTGGTGTTGAAAAACATTTTCTATTTTCATTTTTCAAACAAGTATTAAAAACATGTTAGAAAATATTTTGGATAATAGGGAAAAACAAGGGCACACAAAATTTAATTCTCCTTGCATTTTCATTTTATGATAAACATAAAAACATGATTTTTCTCTAGTTTCAATCCAGTGGCCAACTATCACCTTCAATTGTTCCAATGAAACAGACATTATAACAGAGCCATCACAGTGAAGCACACCCCTATAATCCACCTATTCACCCTACAAATAAGTTTGTAGAATCTTCAGTATCACAGGAGGAATGACTCATTAATTGGAGTAATGGTATGGAGAAACTGCCCCCTGCCCCCTACAACCCCCAACCCACTACCACCAGTCCCCCCCCCCCCCCCCGTAGCCCACCTGCACCAGCCCCCAACCCCAGCCCCCAGCTGCACCACCCCCCCCCCCCAGCCCCCTGCTACCCCAGCCCACCTGCACCTATCCCCCCTCTCCAGCCCCCCTTCTACCCCATCCCACCTTCACCTGCCCCCCCTAATGTCTATGTGTTTTAGTTTACCATGAAAAACTAAAATATTGGAAAAATAAATGGTTTGACTATTATAATAAACATTTATAACAGAATTAAAGAGGATAAGTTTAGAAGATGCATCTTTCATCCATATGGATTATACCTGGTGCCTGTGAAGTATCTGTGGGATGTTTTATGATATTTTCCAGATCTGGACAGCACTGCATTTTCTCTATAGAGACATTCATAAACTGCATGGGCTTAGGTTCCTGGACAACCCTCTTTCACCCCCTTGCAACCCCCTGGATAGCCCCCTTGAACACCCCCCTGCACCCCCATGCTACCCTTAGTCCCCCATGCCCCCCTGCACCCCACTGGACAACCCCCATGCCCCAACTGATAGCCCCACTGGACACCCCCTGTGAAGTATTTGTGGTTTGGTTGATGTTAACTATACAGGTTAGTAGTCATTCTCATTACCAATAAGATATAGTAAATATTAATGATATTGATCAAAAAAGAAATGTAATCGGATGCATGGAACTCGTCATACATTACCAATCCAAAAATACAATTTACATCAAAAGTGAGTCTCAATATCAGTATCATCAGAATCATAATAACCCTCATCCACACCTCCTACAGAAACACCATCACCACCTCTCACACCACCAACATCATCATCGGCATCAGCATCTGTATCCAAACCCGCACCAGCACCGGGTCCAACACTAGGTCCGGCTCCGGCTCCAACCGAAGAATCTACATTAGCAGAACGCATCGACATCAAAAATGCATCAACCGTTGCAGTTTCTTCTGGTGGAAGTGTAGAAGAAAGGGCAGACATAAACTTCATCATATTTGCAGTTATCGCCTATTCTGATTTTTGACTTGCTTCTTTGATTGCGGCATTCATTTGTTCCACTGTGACAAAACTAGAACCGGTACTCAAAGAAACGTTAGTAGACCAGTATCGAGATGGTACAATCTTCTTCCCAGGTCGACAATGTACTCTACCCTGATGCTCATCTCCTAATACCTGATGTAGATGATTGTTTGGGCCCAAATTGTCAGGTTCTTTTTCTGCCAGTACCTCTAAAGCATTCTGTTGATTGATATATAACATAAATTAAAATGATAAAATAATATAAGGAATTAAATTCAGTAAAAATCAAGGAAATTGAAATATACTTACAATCGCCTTCTCGGTGTCGGGATTTGGCACAGTACCATCTTTCTTTTTCCAGCTTGTATAAAACAAAGTTGAGCGAGGAACGCGACCCTCAATATTCGATGCCTTTTTCTGTAAAAAAACAAAGAAATAAATCAAAATTGGAAGTTAAAAAAATTACACAAAACAAAGCTAAATATTTTAAATGTTAAATTACCTGCGTCTGCTCATGATCTGGTAATGAAGTGTGTCCGCGAGTATAAATGTGTTTCATTGCACTCTTGTTTTTTTATTTCTATTTGATTTATCCTATAAAAAAATAATTATATAAATTCATTAACATAAACAAAACAAGTAATTTAAAATCGTTTTTAAATAAATAAATTAATATATATATAATTTTAACAAACACCTTAAACGCTGATCTCTTCCAATAGTTGATCATCTCTTTATATTGTGATATTGGGCAATCTTGAATCACCGGTACTTCTTCAAGCTCTGTACCAACTCTCTTTTTCCACCCAAGATATAAATCATACTTGTAGGCTCGCCACATTTCACCTAAATCCATTATCCTTGCAGCCTTTGCATTTTGTCCATCGGGAAAATTATATCGAAGCTGCAATGGATATAATATTTGTTAAGAAAATATTATAAATTTATATATATATAAAAGGTGATTAACATTACTTACCCAAATCTCAGCCCATGCTGTGTCTTTTATTTGTTTTCCAACTGCATTCCAACTTATCGGTTGAACCAGAATGATATTGCTGTGTCTAGCAAGTGTTCCCATAAAACTTTTACATTCCGTGCCATTTTTATTAATTATAGAATTGTCCTCATTGTAATCAACTATGATTTGCGTGTTCCGATTCCAAACCTCACGCATTTTTGTGCGGCCTCGTCGTCTGGTAGAGGCTAGAGCTAATCATGAAACCAAAATAAAAGAAAATAATATATATGAATTTATCATTAATCAGTAACAGTAATGTTTAAACAAATACCAATAGATGGGGGATCTGCTGACCCCTGAAGTGTTGCGTCTGGAGGGGGGGCAGCCTCCATGGTAGGTGAGATATCTACAGGAGTACTATGTATAGTAGATGCAAAGTGTACTGATGGAGGCAGAAAACCCGATCGATAACCCTGTACAGATGAGGGTGGATATGGATATGGATATGGCGGTGGAATATATGGGGGCACAGTACCCTATACAGTGGATGGTGGGAATGGAAACTGAGGGATGGGAGTCTGAGAACTACTATCCAATGTGGGTGCGGGCAAAAAGGGATACAAAAAAGGTGGGTATGGATAATATGGAGGTGGCATAATGGGAGGATGGCCTCCTGGTGTCTCAAGTGGTGTAGTAGTAGGCTGACCTGTAGAATCAGTACCCCCCGCCACAATATCATCCTCAGTGGAATAATCCAAGTGTCTCCTCAACGATGCAGTCTAAAATAACATAGATGATAAAATAAAATGAACGATAACAAGATAAATAATATGAAAGACCATAATATTCAAACATAATTTGTACTTACATTGTTTCCAGGAGGAGACCTACGTTGTTTGTTTCTCAGTATTCTTCTACTCCTTCTAGTATCATCATAATCAGACATTTTTACCTGGAAATTTAAAAAAATATTCTCAAATAAATAGAAATAATGCAAAATGATAAATAATACAATTGTATCATAAAACAATGAGATACATTTTCACGTGTGATATTTATATTGATAAAATATCAAGACTTTTCTATGTTCAAGATTTACTTGAGAAGTGGTTAAACATAAATTGGTGAGGCTATTGATAGTTTTATATTCGATAATGGTATAAAATATACTAGTTATTTTGATATCATGTATGAAAGTTAAAAAAAACACATTCAATATTGCGATAATATCAGGTAAATACTTACAAATGTGTCAACGCTATGTGGGGTCTGTGACAATTTCTGGTTCACAATATGTTCTAACAATTGCATCATCCGTATCATCAAATGCAACATTCAAATAAATACCAACAGGTTCATCCACAACATCATTTTCATCCATGCCTTCGTCAAAAATATGTCTAGTAATAACATCAACAATAACACCAAATTGTGGTTGTAACGGGTCACATACATAAAACACCTATTTAGCTTGTGACGTAAGAATATAAGGTTCATCGGTACGAAGCTGGTGGTTCATATCAATCACTCTAAATCCACAGTTATCAATATGCATTCCTTGTCGTGTCATTGAATCAAACCACTTGCATTTCATCATTGCGACATGACCATGTGCATAGTAATCTAATAAAATGGTTCTTTCAACAACACCGTAATATGATATATTTTCTGATCGAGGCTGCCTGTCCGATGCACTCGCATAACAATCTGTTGTGGAGCTTATAGTGACACTATCATGCTGTGTTGCCATTTTTTTTATACAACTATTTATAACAAATTTATATCCATTGACAACCATTGACTTACAATCATGCACCACATCGTTTGGACCAAAGGACAATGATTTTATTTCATCTGATACTTCAATCACTGGTAGAGTTAAAACCTAAAAGATACCAACATAGAATATTAAACAGAGACATGTGATTATGTTATGAGAAGAAGAAAAAGAAATCTATTACCTTTGACTTTAACCAGGCAGCAAATTCTTTGCTATGCAACAATTCCTTCCTCTTAATAGATAGAGAGCGATGTATCTTTTTTATAATTTCAAAATGTTCTCTACAGATATGAAAGCATTAAAATGTCACAAGATATAAAGAAATCACACAATGAAAAAAATACATATTTATTAGTTTACTTACTTCATATAATCATCAAGAACACCACAATTGAATAATACTATGCGATGTTCCATTTCCCACTCTTCCCTGCATAAAGTACACAACGAGTACGATCCAGATATCCCCCCTGTTTGGGGCATTAAAGGAAATGCAGGCTCAATGAGATCATATTGCTCATCTTCAGTTCTCATTAGTCGATTAGACCTCGTAGTGACGTTAGCTAGGTACGATGAATAGAAATCCATGCATTCTTGTGCTAAATAGAATTTCACAATAGAGCCTTCAGGATGATATTTATTTCTCACATAAGATTTCAATGTAAACATCATTCTTTCGGTAGGATACATCCACTAACTCGAAACAGTACCACCAAAGAGAAATTTCGTGGGAAGATGCACAGTAAAATGTAACATAATTGTGAAAAAAGACGGTGGGAAAATTTTCTCCAAGTCGCAAAGAATAATTGGTGAATCTCTCTGCAATTTCTGAACAACACTTCTGCTCAATCTTTTGGCACAAAGATCTCAATATAATTTACATAACTTAATCACCTCAACTCTAACATTATGTGAAAGTAAATGACAAATGGAAATGGGAATCAACTCATGTAACAAGACATGGTAATCATGGGTTTTAAGAGATTTGACTTTCACATCTTATGTATTCACCCTTTTCGAAATATTACTTGAATAACCATCTGGAACCTTCAAACTTTCCAAGACTTGAAGAAATTGTTTTTTCTCCACATTTGTCATCGAATAACAGGCAACAGGGACTTTCCACTTATTTTGACCAATTAACTCAGGATGAAGTCTTGCTCTTATACCCCAATCCATCAAATCACGACGACACCGCAAATCGTCTTTTGTTTTGCCTTTGACATTTAAAATAGTAGCAAGTAACATCTCACAAATGTTTTTCTCAATATGCATTACATCCAAAAAATGACATAATAAATTCGATGACCAATACGGCAACTCAAAGAATATACTTTTCTTTCTCCAATTGCTGTTGGAATTCGAATTAGCATGATTTCGCTTTCTGATATTTGATTGACTTTTGCCAAGAACATAATTCAAATCATCAAGTTCTTTAACAATATCAGTCCCTGACATTCGTTGAGGTGTCTCATCTGTCTCGATGGCATTATCGAACTGTCTCCGATTTTTCTTGTATGGATGATCCATTGGTAGAAAACGTCGATGCCCTATGAAGTTGAAAGTTCGTCGAAACTTTAATCTTCGGAAACGTGTATTTTTCATAAAAATAGGACAGGATAATTTCCCTTTAGTACTCCAACCAGACATCATTCCGTAGGCAGGGAAATCATTTATCATCCATAATAAAGCTGCACGAAACATAAAGTACTCTTTTCTGAATGAATCATACGCTTGTGTACCAACAATCCAAAGCTCATTTAACTCCTCTATTAATGGTTGCAAGTATATATCAATATCATTTCTAGGATCACTGGGTCCATATATCAATATACTCAGGATAGTGCACGACTTCTTCATACACATCCATGAAGGAAAGTTATAAATGTGAATGAAAACAGGCCAAGTACTGTGTGCAGTATGCATTTGGAGAAATGGGTTGAAACCATCACAGGATAATCCCAATCTAACATTTCGTGGGTCGGCTGCAAAATCAGGATGTAACTTATCAAATTTCTTCCAAGCCAACCCATCTGCAGGATGCACTATTTCATCGTTATCCTTATTTCTTTCATCTTCATGCCATCTCATATTCTTTTCCATTTGTTCTGACATAAATTTTTTTTGAATCCTGGGAATTAAAGGGAAGTGCCACATCACTTTCTGTGGTATGAGAGATTGAGATCCATATTTATTAGTCTTCCACCTTGATGTGCCACGCTGTTTTCACTAACTCAAGTCTATATTCTTCTTCCAGAACAAACAACAGTCTTTGAGACAAGAATGAATCTTACTAGATGAAAATCCAAATTTGTCAACCAACTTTGATGCCATGTAATCATTTTCTGGAATACATGCATCATCAGGCAGTAAATCCTTAATAAATGTAAGGAGATAGTCGACCGTAGTATTACTAAATCCATACACTGTTTTCCCATGATATAATCGCATTAAAAACTCAAGTTTTCTCATTTTTCCACATGCTTGATATACTGGGGTATTTGCATCTTCCATCAACTTTCTAACACTCTCAACGTCATCATCCTGATTAATAGATGAGAACTGTGTTCCAGTATTCATTTCCTCTTGCACTGGTCTACATTAAGATCTAGCTTCAGAAACAAAAGGAAACCGATCAGAAATTAAATTTTTCATACCAATCTTTTCCGCTGAATCGATGGCATTCAACACTTGAGATTTTTCTCCATTGTGATACCACACATGATAATTTTTTTGGAAACCACTTTTAGTGATATGGTAACTCACTTCCTCACGATTTAACCAAGGTCTTCCAACACAATCAAAACACAGGCATCGAATCAACCCGCCATCTGAATCATTAGTGAATGAAAAGTCCAAAAAATATTGTAACTCCTTCTGAAATTCCTCAGTGATCCGATCAATGTTGTACATCCAGTATCTATCCATCCTGAGGCAGATAAACATACATTAGATAAATAATCTAGAAAATGACTTAACATTATATGTATTATTTCAAAAGATATTAAGTAATCATCAATATTGACTTTTTATAACTCAACCACCATTATCTAAAGTATTGTTTTTCCCTTCCAATGAAAAAGCTATTAATCAATGCTATAACAGGGTTCCAGGCCCTATCTTTTATGGATGGATACTACAAGTATAATTAGACATGGATGGCCCCCAAGGATGTAGAGTCTCCCATAATTATGGTTCCATAGGGGAATTTCTACTTTTAATTGATTCTCATGGGATAGAATAAGGCATAATCCACTTATCAACTGTCCATGCACCACATCTTCAAGACAATTATCATGAAATTTGTGGAATGCTACTAGGATTATTTGGTGGAAAAATCCTACCATATTTGGACCATCTCAAGGATCTTGAGAAATTGTTTATATTCCTATATTACATACACTTTAAGATAAACTCCCTGAATTTCACATTCAGGGTTACCTCTATTAGGTTTCTCTACTTTACTACAAGATATATGGTTATCGAGATTGACCTAGAGATGATCAAGTCCATCAATCAGATTCCTCCCCCATGGAATCTGTAAGAGTTGTGGGGCCTCCAAGGTCTATTCACCTATATAAACTGATTTAATGTGAATCTAGTTGGATAGTGTAAGATCCTCTAGTGTCCAATGAATAAAGTACCTATTAAAAAATTGGATGAGGAGTTCCATATCGATTATTGATAACATTAATCATTATCTTTTAAAACTGTCAGTTTTGATTTCTTCCCTTTTAGGAAAGACATTGTTCATTTATGGGACTTCCCTGGAATGATCCCTTGTAACCCATCTAACCCAAAAAAACAAAGAGGTAATAGAAAATTGTTTATAATATCATAGTCGGATGCTCCTCGATATATAGAATAGATACTCCACTATAGATAAGAGTTTCCTCGCAATAGTTTTTACAGTGTAGAATTTGTGATATTATATATTGAATCATGATACTCCCCTGAATGTTGATTTCCCAAATGAGGCTACCCTCTAAGTGGATCATGTCAAAGAGTATTAGAAAACATATTTTGATGGTGATTTTCAAAGATCGACTGAAATAATGCTTAACAATTCCAATCTTAATTGAGTTGGCTAGGTGGTTGTCTTTATCACACCAACACAAGATGTCCAATCATACTTTTTCCTATTTTTATAAGGTTTCACTGATGATGAGGCGAATTATTAGGCTCTCATTACTGGTCATAAGTTATCAGATGATATTTATTTCCCCCAAATGGATATGAAGGGAGAATCCAAGTTAGCCCTCAAATATATTAATGGTGACCGCATTGTTATGATGAAAGAGCTCATGTCCCTACTGGATCACACCCACCAACTAATGGTACAATTCCCTTCTATGATGGAGGTGAATAAAATTCCCATGTTATAGAATGGTTGAGATTAACACTTGAAAAGTTTAGCCACATTCTTATATGATCCTGAAAATGATGATTTGATCATCCATGTGGCCTATCCAAGGGTCATTGTACCCATTCCATTTGAGATGATGATAACAAGAACCTAAACCAATATGTGAGTCATCCTCTGGACTTTTCTACCCCTCAAAAAAACAATCCATAGGTGTTGTCGGATTATTTTTTTCGAAATATACACCAAAATATATGGAAAACTCTTCATCACTTGAGAGAAAAATTATTACCCTATGATGAGTATCCAAGTCATGTTAAGGTAATCGAAGGGATACAATTCCAAATTGACATGGTAGATCTTCTAGCTACACTAAATCCATAGAAATAATGTGGAGTCCTTCAATGTGCATGCTTTATCCAAGTCATGTTAAGGTAACAGAAGGGACACAATGCCAAATTGACACGGTAGATCTTCTAGCTACAAAAAATCCATAGAAATAATGTGGAGTCCTTCAATGTGGATGCTTTAGTGTGTTAAAAATCATGAGACGGTTGATTGTGGATGCCTGATCTTGTATTCATATCAATGGATTGGGTGGACACCAAGAGATACCTTTCACCATGATCCCCAACCAGTATAGCCCACCAGAATTGGTATCATGAAATGCGATAGCTTTAGGATAGATTCAATAAAATAATTCTACCCACAATCGATGATATTCCCAATAAAATAAAGGCTCGACCGACTATCACTCGCATCGGGAAAGAAGAGGGTAGGATATTAAGGGACTTTTGTTTAAAGTATCTGAAAATGTCAAGCCAGGCTCCCTCTTAGGTAATTTTAGTTTTCATTTGGAGAAAATTTCTAAAATAGAACAACCATATTTGGAAGTTGGTGATTCAGGTAAAAACAAATGATGCACACAGACCATGTTAAGAAAAAACTCCAAATAATATTAAGGGAAGAAACAAAAATAGCATCCATAATAGATTGAGAGAAACATGATCCAGTAGGGTTGGGGAATTTCAAACCCAACATTTGAGGTCTATAAACCAGGTCCAAAATGTTGTGAAAGTGGAATGAAAAAACACACCCTCATGGATAAGGGATTAATTCACATTAGTAACATCCAAATTAGTGAAATCAGACTTCTACCGATCTGGGAAAAAACTAAAAAATAAATCTCCCACTAGTTCATCATTTTCTGTGATCTAGTACCCTCACTATGAATACATACAACTGAACTGTCTGGATTTTTCCTTCAGATTACCATCTTCTAAATGGATCTTATATAATTAGTGAAAATGTGTAAAATATGTTTTAGAGGGTATATAAAAGGTATGTATCTCAAATATATTGAGATAATGTCTGCAATAGATTAGGCATTAGTGAATGCCAATAATATTTCCCAAGTGACCCTATAATACACAAGGCCAATTTGGAGGAGGAATTATAGGAGGGAGTTTCAATAAAAAATATGGTACACACTTAAATTATATAAGTAGGTGTGTATAACTAGAATGAGATACTCTTCTTGAATCTAGGTGTTCCCTCAACCACTACGCCCTTACCTCCACAAAAGGCATCAAACAAGGAAAAGGGTAAGGTTAATATTCTTCCTCACCTTATTCCTAAAGAGGTTGAACCCATTTTAATTGAAGAAATATTTTATAAACAAGAGTAAGAGGTAAAATAATTTGGGAGACTATATGAATAACTTCTTCAAGAAATCCTTCTTATTGTATATGTTCTACAAGAAGATCCTCATATCAAACTCCTAGTTGGAATACCTCAACAAATAGGGCTCAACATATCGACCAAAGTGGATTTGTAACATCTTCAAAATATGGAATACCAACCATCAATATTCTTGGATTCAATAGTAGAAGATCATGAATTACCTCCATTTTATGTACAATTAGAACAGGACCAAACACATCCTTATTATCATTCCCTTATAGGGTACCCATGGTAGAATCCAACTATGCCGCCACTTATGGCCCTACCAGCATCTACACCTATTCAAGATTTGAACCATCTAGAAATAAATGAGGGATCATGAACACTATCGAGTCACAAATGGATTGATTATAATTCATGGAGGAATGGAACGTGATAATAAAATTAGAGAAGATGCTTTACCTCAAATGGGTAGATTTGAATCTTCCCCCTATAAACATTAGGAACCCAACATTTCAATTTGTAATGGCATAGGAAAACTGTAGAAACATTTGATTCATTTCGTCTCTCATTATGACACAAAGATGGGGAAACCTAAAAAATAGGTTGCAGTGAAACTGAAGTGATGAAAAATGGAATGATAAAGATAACGACAATGAGGTCGTCGGGAGGAGGAGAGTTCGTCGGAGGAGGAGATTCTGTTGGGAGCAGGGGAGTTGCGGTTGTCCGGAGGAGGGGAGTCCGTCGGGAGGAGGGGAGTCCGTCGGGGGAGGAGGGGAGTCCGTCGGGGGAGGAGGGGAGTCCGTCGGGGGAGGAGGGGAGTTCGTCGGGGTCTTCCGGAGGAGGGGAGTCCGTCGGGGGAGGCGCGGTCATCCGGGGAGGAGAGGTCGTCGGGAGGAGGGGAGTGCATCGGGGGAGGAGGGGAGTCGGTCGGCGTTAGGGGAGGCACTGTCATCCGGGGAGGGGGCAGACGCGGTCATCCGGGGAGGGGAGTGCGTAGGGGGAGGGGAGTGAGTCGGGGAGGGTTCCGTAGGAGTGAGTCTGGGGAGGGGGGAGGCGCGGCGAGGAGGCGTCGGGGAGGAGGGTGTGGCGACGAGGAGGGTGCGGTGAGGAAGGCGCGACGAGGAGGGCGTGGTGAGGAGGGCGCGGCGCGGAGGAGGTGTCGGTGTGGAGGCGTCGGGGAGGGGGAGGGCACGGTGAGGAGGAGGAATCGCGAGGGGGAGGAGAAGAGCCCGATGGGTTTGAAAAAAAAACGGTGCAACCAGATATAGCCACAGATGGAATAATTAACCGTGGTAGTATAAAAGATATAACCACGGACCTATAAAACCGTGGATATAGGTCCATGGCTATAGCTCAGATTTGTAGTAGTGCAAACAGCTCCTGAAACTCCAAGCTAGTAGAAACTAGATTGATCTCGAACCTGCTCTAAGTTACCTGAAAAATAGTTTATATATACATAGGGTTATTATAATAGTATAATCAGTAGGATCCTCCTCGAAGCCTCTCGTGCAAAGGTAAAGAAAGCATGCTAAAGCACAGTGAACAACAAGTGAAACTAACACGTCACCTAAACAGGTATACTAAGTTCCCAACCTCACCACGGATACTCTCACCAAGTAACGCATACAAGAATATATCATATAATAAATAAAATCAAGGGTACCCTGCTACTACTTCCCCACTGGTTTTCCACTTTTCCCCAACGACATACGTCCTGTGCATATCTCTCCAAAGGCTTTCCTGAATACACATGGGCTAAGCTCCACAATCTGCACCTCATGCACCACAAAGGCTTGCCCGCAGACACCTGGGTGAAGCACCACACCATCCTCAAAACCAAAAGTAACAAGGTAGTTTCCGGGAGCCACCACAGCTCGCATAACGTGTATCATACTTCAGGTATTATACCTCAAGCCATTACAACCCATACTCCGAGTAAGGATCCTCAATCCATCACAACCTATACATGTTACACCTATATTAGTCCATAGGATACTATATCCAGAATATATGTGTGTGAAGAACCACAAGCCATTGCATCCCTCTACACACATATATGGGGTAACTAACCATTGTTCCTGATGACACAAGTATCTACCAAGAGAAGAGAGTGGGATCAAAGGGGGTAGTTAGCTATTCACCCTCCCATCAGAATGTTGAGGAAAACACCCCCCCTAGGGCTTAGAATCCCCGGGGTGTCAATTGACCTTACTGATAGGGTGTATTAATGTATAGAAACACAAAAAGTACGGAATATATTATAACTCACAACCACACTATGGGAATAACCTAGACTTAGAAACAACTACAGATAATGTCTCTCGAACTCCGGGCTACCACTTCTAAGACTAGGTATCCTATAAGCACACAACCATTTAAAGGGATTTATTAGATTAATTGATCCCCTTTTTATCAATTCCACTATACGTTAATTAATTCTTCAAACATTAATTAACCATGGACAATTCCACACTAAATTCCATTAACATCTCATCCAAAATCCACTATCCCTTCAAAAGTTCTCAACCTCATCATTAAGTTGCAACAATCTCCAACCCCATGAGTTAACATCATTTATTCAAACATTCATTACAAAATTACATTCCCATATTCCCAAGAATTCGATAAAAGCATCCTAGGCTACTAAACACAAGGGGGATCAACATAGTGAGTATATGTACTACCCGTCGAGTATTTTATGCCTATAGCAAGAGCGTAGGCCCATTATCCCTTGAGAGGATAAACACGGAAAGCACATGGAATACCCCGTGTGTCTTCGTCTCCTTTGGAAGAAGGGTAAGCAATACCAGCTGCCTTGAGCAGTGGGGAAAAGTAAAGTAGATAAACAACCAAACAATGCACCAAGCATCCAACAATCATGTCATCCCATTCCATCATCCCTGGTGTCCTCCCTCACACCCATATACATAAACTGATGCATCTCACCACTCTAGGCATCATCCGTTTCCACAACCACAAGGCCTCCATGCACCCACATATCACAACAGCCATCTAGGATCACATCAGCACAAGAACCAGGAAAGTAAACATCAAAACAATTTGGGCTCTTGTCCATTTAACATGGCATCCCACCTTCATCCACAAGCACCAATAGATTTCAGGTTTACCAACCAACTGAATTAATCACATACATCGGCATCAATTTGATTAACATCAATTTGGAACAACAACCACAACAACAACAACCGGATTCATTGAAATGCATCTTTATCATTAGCCAATTAATTATAAATTAATTTCGGCTTTACGTTCTTTATCAATTTCATCAAGAGAAACATGCTAACAAGAAAGGCATATATATCACACTATCTAGAAAAAATCAAGAGGTGAACCTTGTATCACGGTACAAAGCAGCAACATGCGATCAAAAAAATTCTTTTAATACAGTTCAAGTATTTAATTATGTCAATTCCATTGTGATCCAAAGGCCAAATAATGATAACTCTACAATTACACATAAACAATTAAAGAATCCATGAATCCTCTACCTCAATGGTTTTGATGGAAACCACAACGGTCGAAGAACGCTCAAGAAGACTGGGTCGATTCTCCATGAATCCACTTTAGATCTCCTCTCCTAACACAACAAAGATCAAAGCTCATCATATTCAACATCCACACACCTAGATCTACACATAACAGGCATAGATATAAGAATGAGAGAGAAGAGGAGGAGTATATCTAATTAGATCTAAGAAACCAACAAGAATGAGGAATAATGACCATATACCTCAAGAAACCGGCTTCGATTCATGAAGAGAAGCTACCGTATCACCTCCAAAACGCTTGGTAGAGGTTCTTCTATCTCCAAGGAAGGGTAATCCCGAGTTATGGCTGCTTAGGGGCTCAAAAGAACTATTTATAGGAAAAATAGTTCAGATCCACAATTTTAGGATCTAACTTTAAGTGCCCGCATGGTTAGTCCGCATGGTTTAAGAAACAGTGCGCTAACCATGCGTTAGCTTCTGCCTCGCCAATAATCCTCGCATAGTTAGTTCACACGGTTAGACAAACTATGCGCTAACCGTGCGTTAGCCACTGCCTCCAACACCAACCTTGCACGGTTTGTCCGCACGGTTTCAGCAAATTGTGTGCCTCTCGTGTGAAGGATATTACGCTTCATTTTCCCTTAAAGGTCCACCCAAATGCACCTCCAAGTCACCCAGACCTCCCGAAACACCTCCAACACCACATTTTCACAAAGGAATGGACTGAAGAGGTCCGGGCCATTACATCAGATACCGCTCAAAACATTCTCATCCTAGAGAATCCAAAACCTACCTAAAGAGAAAATTAAACAGGGTCTGAAAAACCACCCATCGAGATACCTATCAAAAGAGATAAAGACACCAAAGAAACAAAGGGTGCCATCTCATAAACATGAAAGTTTCATAACCACACAAGTTACAAAGGTGCATGAAAAGAGTCAAACATCAAACAGTTCTGGGTACTGAGCAAGTATCTGTGTCTCATGTTCCCAGGTACTCTCCACTATGCCACCGTGTTGCCACAGGACATGAAATAAAGGAATAGAATTCCCACGCAACACCTTCTCCTTATGGGCTTAGATCTCCACAGGTTGCTCCTCAAAGGATGCATCATCATCAACATCGATCTCTCCCCAATCGATGATGTGAGAGTCGTTATGAACATAACGACAAAGCTGTGATACATGGAAATCATCATGTATCTGAATCATATGTGGGGGAAGTTCTACTCAATATTCCATAGCTCTAACATGATCTAATACCCCGAAAGGCCCAACAAACCGGGGAGAAAGCTTAATTCCACGACCAAACCTTCGCTGCCCACGATGAGGATTCACCTTCAGAAACACATGATCCCTAAAATTAACATCTTAGGGCCTCCTTTTATCAGAATATGATTTCTGATGACCTTGTGTTGTTTTCATCCTCTCACGAATCACCTGGACCATCTCTGTTCTATTCTGAACTAGTTCCGATCTGAGAATTTATGACTCTCCGATCCCAGTCCATCACAACGGAGAACGGAAAGACCATCCATACAAGGATTCAAATGGCGCCACAACAATGGTAGAGTGAAAACTATTATTCTAAGAGAACTCCACTAAGGGTATGTGCCTCATCCAAGAACCTCCAAAATCCATAACACAAGAGCGTAACATGTCTTCAAGAGTCTGGATGGTTCGCTCTGTCTGACCATCCGTTTGAGGATGAAAAGCAGTGCTAAGGCGTAGTAGAGAACCAAAAACAAGTTGGAGACCTCTCCACACCCTGGAGGTAAAATGAGGATCTCTATCAGAAATGATCATCCTAGGGACTCCATGAAATCTCACCACTTCCTCTAGATACTACCTCAACAAGACTTACACTGAGCTCGACTCCTTGATCGCTATGAAGTGGGCCGATTTTGTTAAGTGATCCACTAGCACCCAAATAGCATCATTTCCTCCCAGAGCTCCTGGTAAACTAGTAATAAAGTCCATTGATATGTACTCCCACTTCGACTGATGAATCTCTAATGGCTGGAGAAGACCACCTGGAACACGACATTCGACCTTCACCTTCTGGAAGACTAAACATTAAGACACAAACTCTGTAACTGCTCACTTCAGCCCAAGCCACCAAATCTGACTCCTCAAGGATCAGTACATCTTTGTCACACCAGTATGTACTGCTAAAGGAAAACTATAGAACTCTATGAGAACCGTTTCGTGCATCGTTAAGGGAACAAAAATCCTTCCATAATACAACACTTGGTGTTGTTCGTCCTCCGACCAACCATTAGGGGCCTCACCACAAACAACTTGGTCTCTCCAAACCTCCACCTCTAGATCTCCCAACTGGGACTCTTCCACCTCCTGCACCATGGATGACTGTAACATCATCTGAAAAAGACAACCTCTACCCCCAACTTCTCCCATGTCAAGATTCAATGCTGAAAGTTCTTCCATTACTCTCCAAGAATCACCGGATTCACGCACAGCATCACTACGTGACTTTCGGCTCAGTGAATCAGCTAAAAAAATTCCCTTTTCCAGGTGTATATGATATTTCAAAGTCATGTTCCTATAATAACTCCATCCACCGATGCTGTCTTAAGTTCAATTCACGCTGGGAGAAGATATACCTCAAACTCTTATGATCAGTGAAACCCACAAATAACTCACCGATGAGGTAATGTCTCCACAACATCATAACAAACAGCACAACTGCCAACTCAAGATCATGGGTGGAATAGTTGCGTTCATGGGGACGCAACTGCCGAGACCCATAAGAAACAACTGACCTCTGCTGCATGAGAACACAGCCTAACCCCAGATGTGAAGCATCGCAGAAGACATCAAACAGAACTCCCTCAGCCGGAAGATAAATGAATGGAGCACTTACTAACTTCTCCTTTAGATACTCAAAAGCTCCCTGAAACTGATCAGTCTATATGAATGCCTGATATTTTCTGGTCAATGCTGTCAGAGTATTTGTAACTCGGTATAAATTGGCTATGAACCTCCTGTAGTAGCCTGCAAGACCAAGGAAACTTCGCACCTCTGACACTGTCTTGGGGACATCCCAATACACAACTACTTCTATCTTCAATGGATCCATAGATACTCCTTATTGGGAGACAACATGCCCCAAGAAACGGACTTCTCAAGCCCAAAACTCACACTTTCACAACTTCCCGAATAGATGATGTTGGTGAAGAACTCCCAAAAAAGCTCGTAGATGCTTGGCATGCTCCTCTTCAGATGTGGAGTACACAAGGATGTCGTCGATGAAAACCACCAAAATACTGTCCAGGAACTCATGGAACACAGCATTAATCAATCCCATGAACACAGCTGGATCTTTCGTCATGCCGAACGACATTACAACAAACTCATAATGCCCATGACGACAATGAAAGCAGTCTTTGGGATATCCTCATCCTTCACACGCATCTGATGATATCCTGACCACAAGTCAATATTTGAGAACCAACTTTAACCCTTTAGTTGATCGAATAAATCATCAATCCATGGTAGAGGATAGAGATTCTTTATTGTCACTTTGTTTAAGTGACGATAATCGACACACAACCACAAGCTGTCATCACCCTTCTTCACGAACAAAATCAGCGCACCCCATGGTGACACACTTGGATGAACAAAACCGCACTATAACAGACCATAAAACTATATACATAGCTCTTGTAACTCAGAAGGGTCCATTATATATGAAGACAAAGAGATAGGAGATGCTCATGGCTGTAGCTCGATCCCAAACTCGATCTCTCGTCAAGAGGGTAATGTTACAACCTCTTCTAGAAAGACATCAAGGTACTCCTTTATGATCCTAGGAAACGTCAACTGTCGAACCTCTAAAGAACTTAGCATCATCTTAGCCACCATGGATGATAAGGATGAAATGCGCCTATGACCCATTCGAGGGTCTCACTCACCAACAAACACCACTTTCTCTCCATCCGCACTAAATAAAACAACCTTCTTCCTGAAGCAATCCATGATATCCTGCACCGAATACAACCAATCCATGCCGAGGATGACATCATATGGTTGTATTCATAAACATAGGAAATCTCCCCAAGAGCGGTGTTTCCCCAACACTAGCTAACAATCTCTACATACTTCAAACAAGTCAGCTCGACCTCCAACTGGCGTAGTCAATGCCAAGGGCACTAGAAGCCTCTCTACCTCAAGTTCCAAAGCATGGACAAGGGTAGGGGATATGAAGGAGTGTGTCTCTCCTAAATCAAACAAGGAATACACCAAGGTAAATACAAGAAAAGAGTACCATGAACGACATCTGGCTCGTCTGGTGCCGGAAACACTAGATCATGAAGCTGACCATGACCTCCTCCACGGCCTCTCTGACCCTGATGAAAACCACCACCACAGTCGCACTCTACTTTCTGAGGACGGGGAGCATCATGGGGCTCTCCTCTGCCTACCCCATCTACTCTCCACTGATCTAAAGCTATTGCAAATTGCTGCTATTGCTGCCTCGGCTGGAACTGTCTCAAAGGAGGAACCTAGAGCGTAGTGCCCGGTGCATGATGACTGCTCTAAAAGTTCACGCACTCACACTGTTGATGGCCACCACCACCACAACAAAAACAAGCACATGATCCCTTGGTATAGTCCGAAGAGTTACTGCGTCCGGAGAAACGAGACGTGAAGGGCTGGGACCTACCCCCAGCTGAACGAAAACTCTTCTTCCCTGAAAACCGGGAACCCCAGACCACAACTTTTCTTCGTGAGGAATCATGTTGATTCCCCTATCATGATGATCCAGTCCTGGCCAAAGTCCTCTTGACAACCTTTGCCCTCACTAGCACCTCAAGATATGTTTTTAGCATAAATGGGGTGACCTGGCGTTGGATCTCTGGATGCAAAGCCTCCTCGAAATGCCTCGCCCTGGCCTCCTCATCCGGTAACAGGTCCAAAGCATATCGTAAAAGGTTCTTGAAATGGATTCCAAACTCTTGAACACTGGTGCTCCCCTGTCAAAGGGTAAGAATCTCCTGGTGACTGGATGCCTTTGCAGTCGAGGAAATAAACTCGACTCTAAACTTGTCTCGAAACTCCTCCCATGAGATTTCTAACACCTCACGATCCCCAAGGAACAAGAACCACCACTTCCATGCTTCTCCATGAAACATCATCACAGCCAAGGACACCCAGTGCTCCTTACGAGCATGAATTAAACTGAAGCTGATCTCGACATCCTCTAACTAGTCTTTCGTGACTACATCTGAAACAGATCCCTTGTACTTCTACAAACTCTGGCACTGAATCTCTCAGAGTGCCTTCCTCCAAGTGTCGTTATTGTCAACCTCTACCCTACGATGATCTGCTAGAACAGCCTGCTGGACATTTTTTTCACAAACCTAACAAGCACGTCGACCTGGAGCCATACCTATAAAATAAAAAACCATTAGATCTCCTAAACCTGTAATATGGAAGACTCAACATTAATTAATTAATTGTTTTCTTTTATTCATTTTAGGATAACCTATCCCAAGGTCTACCCATTCAAACACAGGTACAAAGAAGAATGATGCATGATCCTTTCCTATGTCTCTACCCTGTAACTAGTATCACATTATTTAGTAGCCATTGTAAACTTAAAGGTCCATACATCAGATCATAGGGGGCCCAAAACTCCTATTTCTTAGCCGATCTCCAGTGGCTACCTCACTTGCTAAACATGAATGGTACTGTTTCCCTACCAACCCATTCAACCTCACCTGTTCCTAACTCCAAACTCCATCATATCCCTCAACTTAGCCCTAATACCACTCTATCATGACCCCCTACCCACAAAGTGTACCCCTCCTGGGCCGGAAATGTGAGAAGTTAGATAATTACCCCCGAGTCCCACCTCCAGTAGGCCCTGGGTTGGAGACTAGCACCGAGGGTATAGTATACACACAAATGGGAGTCATTACCCTCTAAGAGAACATATGCGGAAGAGAGAGATAAGATAGACAACAATCAACCCCAACTCAGAATACGAATATAAAAGAAACCCAAGTGCATATATGAAATGTCCTGAAAAAGTACTACAACTGGAAGGGAAAAATTGCAAGTACCCAAAAGAAAGTAAAACAACAGCAACCACAAGCCCGAACAGATCCTGCAACTCCAAGCTAGTAGAAACCAGCTTGATCTCCAACCTGCTCCAAGTGACCTGAAAAAATAGTTTATATATATGTAGGGTGAGTATAATAGTATACTTAGTAGGATCCTACACGAAGCCTCTCATACAAAGGTAAAGAAATCATGCTAAAGCACAGTGAACAACAAGTCAGACTAACACATCACCTAAACAGGTATACTAAGTTCCCAACCTCGCCATGGATACTCTCACCATGTAACGCATACAAGAATATAGCATATAGTAAATAATATCAAGGTCACCCCGCTGCTACCTCCCCACTGGTTTTCTGCTTTTCCCCAACGACACACGTCCTATGAATCTCTCTCCAAAGGCTTTCCTGAATACACCTGGGCTAAGCTCTACAATCTGCACCTCGTTCAACATAAAGGCTTTCCTACAGACACCTGGGTGAAGCACCACACCATACTCACAACCAAAAGTAACCAGGTAGTTTTTGGGATCCACCAGAGCTCACATAATGTGTATCATACGTCGGGTATTATACCTCACGCCATTACATCCCATACTCCGAGTAAGGATCCTCAAGCCATCACAGCCTATACACATTACACCTATAGTAGTCCATAGGATACTATATCCAGAATATATGTGTGTGAATAACCACAAGCCATTACATCCCTCTACACACATATATGGGGTAACTAACTATTGTGCCTAATGGCATAAGTATATACCAAGAGAAGAGAGCGGGGTCAAAGGGTGTAATCAGCCATTCACCCTCCCATCGGAATGTTGGGGAAAATACCCCCTAGGTCTTAGAATCCTCGGGGTGTCAATTTCCCTTACTGACAGGGTGGAGTAGCGTATAAAACACAAAAAGTACAGAATATATTATAACTCACAACCACACTATGGGCATAACCTAGTCTTAGACACAAATGCAGCTAACGTCTCTTGGACTTCGGGCTTCCACTTATAAGACTAGGTATCCTATAAGCACACAACCATTTAAAGGGCTTTATTAGATTGCTTCATTCCCTTTTTATCAATTCCATTGTTCGTTAATTAATTCTTCAAACATTAATTAACCATGGACAATTCCACACTAAATTCCATTAACATCACATCCAAAATCCACTATCCCTTCAAAAGTTCTCAACCTCATCATTAAGTTCCAAAAAACTCCAACCCCATGGGTTAAAATTATTTATTCAAACATTCATTACAAAATTACTTTCCCATATTCCAAGGAATTATAGAAAAGCATCCTATGCTACTAAACACAAGGGGGCTCAACATGGTGAGTAGATGTACTACCCGCTGAGTCTTTGTCGCCCATAGTAAGAGTGTAGACCCATTCTCCCTTGAGAGGATAAACATAGAAATCACGTGGCATACCCCACATGTCTTCGCCTCCTTCGGAAGAAGGGTAATAAAGACCAGGTGCCTTGAGTAGTGGGGAAAAGTAAAGCAGATAAACAACCAAACAAAGCACCAACAATCCAACAATCACGTCATCCCATTCCATCATCCCTGATGTCCTCCCTAACACCCATATTCATAAACTGATGCATCTCTCCACTCTAAGCGTCATCTACTGCCACAACCACAAGGCCTCCATTCCCCCACATATCACAACAACCATCAAATATCACATCAGCACAAGCAACATGAAAGTAAACATCACAACAATTTGGGCTCTTGGCCCTAGAAAAAGGCATCCCGCCTTCATCCACAAGCACCAACATATGTCAGGTTTACCAACCAAATGAATTAATCACATACATCGTCATCAATTTGATTAACATCAATTTGGAACAACAACCACAACAACAACAACCAGATTCATTTAGATGCCTATTTATCTTTATCCAATTAATTATCACTTAATTCCGGATTTACGTTCTTTATAAATTTCTTCTAGAGCAACATGCTAAGAAGAAAGGCATATATATCACACTATCTAGCAAAAAGAAAGAGGAGAACCTATTATAATGGCACAAAGCAACAACATGCGATCAAACCAATTATTTTAATCCAGTTCAAATATTTAATTAGGTCAATTCCATTGTGATCCAAAGGCCAAATCATGATAACTCTACGATTTCACATAAACAATTAAAGAATCCACAAATACCCTACCTCAACGGTTTTGATGGAAACCACAACGGTCGAAGAATTCCCAAGAAGGCCGGGTCGATTCTCCACGAATCCTCCTTAGATCTCCTCTCCTAACATAACCAAGACCAAAGATCATCATATTCGACATCCACACACCTAGATCTACCCATAACAGGCATATATCTAAGAAGGTGAGAGAATAGGAGGAGTAGATCTAATTTGATCTAAGAAACCAAAAAGAACGAGGAAGAACGACCACATACCTCAATAAACTGGCTTCGATTTGTGAAGAGAAACCTCCGGATCACCTCCAAAATGCTTAGGAGATGTTCTTATATCTCCAAGGAAGGGAAATCCTGATTTATGGCCGCTTAGGGGCTTAAACGAACCATTTAGAGGCAAAAGAGTTCATATCCACAATTTTAGGATCTAACTTTAAGTGTCTGCACGGTTAGTCTGCACGGTTAGACAAACCGTACATTAGCCACTGCCTCCAACACCAACCTTGCACAGTTTGGCCGCATAGTTTAAGCAAATCATGTGCCTCCCATGTGAAGGCTATTACCCTTCATTTTCCCATAAAGGTCCACCCAAACGCACCTCCAAGTCACCTAGACCTTCCGAAACACCTCCAACACCACATTTTCACAAAGTAATGGACCTGAGAGGTCTGAGCCATTACAAGTTTAATGTGTTCAAGAATGTCAAAGTACCAACATTATCTAAAAAGTATTATAGGATAGAGTCCTTATAAGCTTAAAATTAATATAAAATATTGAAGAATCTAAAAAAATCGTATGTTTTAGAAATTAATTTAGAATATGAAAGTATTGATTTTCTTATTTTAAATGTCGTAGAATCTATTCAAACAATGAATAGGGAAAATTTTATAAAATTGGACAACTGTCCAGTTTCTTCTTCTATTGAAGATGTTTTATCTACATCTGAAATTATGTAATTTAAATGGGAACATAAAGTTTATTGTATGGTTAAAAACACTACTGAACAATTTTATTTATTAGGGGGAGATAATATAAATAAAATGTATGATTCTAGTATAATAAATCATTTGAACTCAAATCTAGAAACTTTGGACGTTTTCCTACCAGTAGGAAAGACCATTTTCAAATTCCCTTCCTTCATAAAATACTTGAAATAGTTAAAAGACAATTTTCCAATTCCCTTACTTCATAAAATACTTGAAATACTTGAAACTTTAGGACGTTTTCCTACCAGTAGATTCCTTTTGTGTTATCTGGATACCCTCCTAACTTCTAGAGATGTACGATAGATATTTTTTTAATATTATTTAGATAATCATAGAGGTTTTAATGGATGACTTATCCATTTTTAGTGGAACATTTGATACTTGTTCAAAAAATTTGGAGTTAGTGTTATAAAGATGTTTAGTGACCAACCGTGTTCTTAATAGAGAAAAATTCCAATTCATGGTCACAAAAGGGATATTTCTTAGATATAAGGTATCCAAGAGTGGTTTTGAGGTTGAAAATTCCAAGATAGAAGTAAATAAAAAACATCAACCATCTAATAAGCTTAAGGGTGTTAGGAGTTTCCTAGGGAATACTGGTTTTTATTGTTTCAGTATCAAATAATTTTCCAAAATTACAAAGCCCTTGAGTTCCCATCTAGTGAAGGATTCTCCCTTCAATTTTGATAAAAACTATATAGAATAATTTAACTTATCAAAAAAACTCACTACATCAGAAAACATCATTTCACCTGTTTGGAAACTTATTTTTGAACTTATATGTGATGCTAGTGACATGGTTGTTGGAGCTGTCTTAGGAAAAAAGATAGATAAGAAGTGGAATGAGATTTATTATGCTATATTGCTATTGGATTATCTTCAAAATAACTATACCAATACTGAAAATTATTTTTTGGATGTGGTTTTTTCTCTAGTGAAAATTAGGCACTATCTTCTAGGTTGAAAAGTAATCATAATCCCTAAACATTCTAGCATAAAATATTTTTCTTCTAAGAATGAGTACAAACAATTGTTGGTTAGATGTATTATCATATTGTAAAAGTATCACTTGGAAATAATATATAAGAAGGGATATGAAAAAATAGTTTAAATCCACCTTTATAGGCTTCCTCATTCCCACATAGATGTTCAAAGTTAGAGTAACTCTTCTTTTCTTGATGAAAACCTTCTTAAAATTTCAATAAGGTAGTCTATGTGGTGTATGTTCTGTGAAAACTTTTTGGTTGATAATATCATTCCTTAGGACTTTTCTAACAACCAATGAATGAAATTCATTTCAGATCTTATATATTACATTAGGTGTGATCCTTTTCTATTTAGGATATATGCTGATGGAATTGTTAGGAGGTTTATCCTAGAGGAAAATATGTTTCTTATACTGAAGATTAGACACTCTTTTCCTTATGGACGATATCAAAGTGGATAAATGATAGTATAAAAGGTCTTTAATGATAGGTTTTATTGGGCCACATCATTCAATAATACTAAGAGTTTTATTTTATGAAGTGATAAATGTCATGGGATTTTAAATATTGGAATAAAGAAAGAGTTTCCTAATAATTTCATTCTAGAAGATAATATTTTTTATATTCAGTGTTTAGACTTTATGGGCCCATTTCCATCATCTCATGTGAATGAGTACATTTTATTGGTTTTGGATTATGTTTCAAAGTGGGTTGAGGTAGTATTTATTCCCAACAATCATGAAAAAAGTGTAATAAATTTTGTTAAAAAAATATCATTTAATGATTTGGAGTTCCAAAATCATTTATAATTTATACTAGAACACACTTTAGAAAATACAAGTTTAATTTTTAATGTAGAAATATGGTTGTGTTCATAAGACAGGTAATTCAAGTTGTACACAATCTAGTAGAAAGGTATAAATATCAAATAAAGAGATAAAACAAATTCTATATAAAACTGTCTCTAATTCTAGAAAGGACTAGTCTCATAAGTTAAATGAATATTTTCAAGAATATAGAATATATTCCAAGACCCCAATATGTATGTATTCTTACAATATGTTATATGGGAAATGTTTTCCTTTTCCTGTGGAGATGAAACATAAGTCCTATTGTAAAGTTAAGGAATTAAATTTTAAATTTAATAGTGCTGGAGAATGGATATTGCATGATTTAGGTGAACATAATAAAATAAAAAGAGATTCATATGATAAATCTAGAATTTACAAATAGAGGTATAAATTCTCTCATGATTCTATCATTAAAAACATAGAGTTAAAACCTATATAGAAGGTCTATACCTTTAATTAATTACCAAATCTCTTTCTTTATAAGATGTAATCTAAGTGGTCTGGGCCTTTCAAAGTTGTTAGAGTTCTTAATAATGGTTTTATAGTGATTTTTGGAGAGGAAAGCAAGCCTATTCTTTTCTACATTGATAGAGTCAAACATTATTTTCAAGGATAACCAAAGTTTTTGGCTACCTTCACTGTTATTGGAAACTGAATTTCAATAAATTCTAACTAAAGTCTTCAAATTCAGTGCATCATGAGATTCAACCCATAGTTTATCTCTATTTTAGTTTTTTATTTTGTTTTCTAAATAATGTATTTCTTTCTATTCTTTTTGTATCTTCTCTACTAGTATTCTTAGTCTTCATGCCTTATTACAATTTTGGTGGTGATTCATGACAATGGTGACTCATTGGTATGTTTGTGGCGACGAGTCCTTAGTTTTCTGTTACTATTGGAAAAAAATTCTATATATGTGTCTTATTGGAAATTATTGTACTATGTGTTAGTGTGCTCGAAAAATTCCTTCTTTACTAGATTTATTCTATAAATTGAGTTTTATTTCATTTAAATCTATTCATTGTGTGTACTTAAGTATAGGGGAATAATACCCCATTGTTTTCTGACTCAAAATTAATGTGCTTTAATTTTCTAGGTTTTTAGCATGCATATTTTCTACTCAAGTGTAAATCTATTTGATTCATATTTTTTTATCATTTTTTCAACCAAATAATTGTTCACTTTCATGTTTTACATGATATTATTTTGAACTTAATTGAATATATTTTTTCATAATCTTAAGTGATAACGCATGTGTTCTTGCTATAAAATATTGTAGTGGAAAACATTTTTTTATGTTTTAATAAGACCCTAAAATTATCATCATTCTGTTTAATTGAAAATCTAATTTGAGAATTAATTGTGTAATTGACTTCATCTCCACTATTAAATTCAACATTTGGGACATAGATGGATTTTAAGAGTGGGGGAGGGGGACAACATATGTGTACTTAATTTGTGCTATAATGGAAGCCCAAATATACCTCTACTAATAATATGTTTTGTTAAAAAATTGTCATTTTTTACATTTTTTCCCAATTTTACATTCTTTATGCTCCACGTTGTATTTAAAATATATCTTACCTAAGGATAATGACATATTATTAGTTAATAGTTTCCATGAATCTGAAACATGTGAGGATGAATTATTACTAAGTGATTTTTATTTATGCTTTTATTAATGTTCTTTTTAGGAACTATTTTTGGGAATGATATATGATACCTTTTTGTGGAGTTATGATCATAAAATATAAACTGAAATATTCAAATTTTTCATAGGGGACCCACTTTTTAATTATTAAAAATATTAATCACCTTAGTGATCCAGTTTAAATGGTATTCATATAAATATTTTGAAACGCGAGTGAAGTGGGAATTTGGGAACACACGGTGAATCTCTAGACACTAGGCACAATGTTCGTGAGTAATCCCTCTATACAATTCTAATAAGGGATAATTCATAGTGCTTAGAAAATGTTACATGGATGGGAAATTTTTTTAAAAAAATGAAGTTCCTAGTTTTCAAAAATGAGTTAATTAAGGTGAGGTGATTAATGAAAAACAGATGAAAAAGTGCATAATCAGTTTATATGAAATAATTTAAATTGTACCAATAAGGTGATTCAAAAAAAATTATTTTATTCTTTTGGAACCTAGGGGATATTCAATGTATAAAGTGTCTTAGGTTAAGTTCTTAATTCCCCTTATTTTTTACCTGTTATCACTCTTAGATTTAGAACATAATCTTGAAAAAAAGTAAATTAGTAGGTAGTTTCTTAAATATGCATGATATCCTTAGATGCAGTATATTTTATTCATTCTTGATCACCAATGAGTGTTTGATGTTATGCAGGACATCATTTGAAGAATTATATTGAAAAGCTTTTTTCAGATGTTCTTTTTCCTCTACTTTTTTAACTACTGAACATATATCAACCTGATCCTTTTAGTAAGAAACTTTTTATGTTATATAATGTTAATAATGCAGGGAATTGATTGAGGAAAATCAATTATTATATCTGTGGGAATTTGATATCACCTTAAAATGCATGTTTTTTTCAAATATTTAATTTACTTTTTAATGATTTCTGTAATTAAATTTTCAATTTTGGTTAAATAATTACAATTTAATATTTTTATAGTGTAATTTATTAACTAATCCATTTTAATAATAATTTTTTTATTTTAAGCCTCTAAAATCTTAATTTGTGGTTTACTTTCTTAATTATATAATTACTTTTGATGTTTTAATTATTTATAAAAATATTAATTTTATTAAGTCTTAACTAATTGAGTCTTTATCATTTATTTAATTTTCTTAATCTTTAATTGAATTTAATTCTTTAGTTTTTAATTCCTTATATAAATTAACTTTAATTATCAATTTAAGTAATTAATCTCATTGAATTTATTAAATTAAATATTTTCAATTTAATTTGTTAAATCAATTTAGAAATCCAATATTGATTTAATAAACCGATCTTCTTGTTTATTAAATTTAGGTTTTAAATTAATATTTCGTTTAGATTTTTATATTTAGACTTTTTTCCTGAGTTTATTAATGCGATCTAGGCCATGAATCAATGCTGTTGTCAGATGGCCTGATATCACTGCCACAGAATATTCCACAACTCGTACATAAAATATCACTATTGGACGAAGCCCCTGAGCTGTGACAGAAGCATCTCGAGGAAAATGGACCCCCACCCCCCTCAAGCCTATGATGGTTCATAAGAAGTTAAAAAAATAAATTATATACAAATAAAAATTAAATTTAAATAAATTAAACTAAATTAATAAATATAATTAAAATAAATAAAACAAAATAAATAAAATTGTAAATTAAATGGATTATTTTAATTGATTAAAATTTTATAAATTAAAAAACTTATTAATCATATATTTGTATTAATAACTATAATAAATAAATTTTTTACCATAATTAATAATTTAATTTTAAGTATAAAATTAAAAATAATAACTAATAAAATTCCTTAATATATTAATTAGTTTTAAATAATAAATAAAATAAATAAATAAATAAGTTCATAAAGGGTTAACATAATACAACAGATTCCTCATATAGAGATATTAAAATATTAACATTAATAATGATAATTAAAAAATATAATATTTAACAATTAATAATAGTTATAAATAAATTATAATAATTAAATTTATTAATTTAAATAAAATTTAACAACAAATAATTGTTAAATAATAATTTAATATTTATAATAGTCAATTAAATAATTAAATATTTATTAAATCATTAATTACCTAAAAATAAATTTTTAATCATTCTATTTTTTATACTTGTAGAACCCTACCCTACATTCTGACCAGGATCAACTCAAACAAACCACTATTGAGTTTGTTGAGTTCAAAATAGGATATAAGTTAAAGTTACAAGTCCAACCAAAGAAAAACACATGTGTGCGACAACACAATGAGGACATGTTAAGATGGTGATTTCTATTTGGTGACCAATGGAAGATGAAAGGGGATTTTGAACGTAAAGGAAGTGGTAGTGGGAAGTGGATATCATTCCATCAAGAATTTGGAAGAGAGTTGATGTAGACACCAGAAGAGAAGTAGAAGACTACGACTTGGTGAAATTGGAGTTCATAAACCGAGAAGCATTATGAAATTTGAGATAGATTTTTCATTATCCACTACTAAATTAATTGGAATGTAATTGATTCGTTTCCAATTTCAATTTTTGAATATGATTTTTGATTGAATTTTTTTTCTTTGGGAATTTAATTTCTATTGGTTCTTAATTTTTTTTTGTCATGATCCATTTTATTGCAATATAGAATTGATCGGTGAGATCAGTTTTATGTTTCCAAAAGATTTGTGTTTCACATCTTCACTTTAATTGAAATTTTTTAAATCGTTTAATGAGAATTATTTAGTGTATCAATCCTTTACATTTCTTCACTTTGTATTGAATAAAAAAGTGGTGAGCTTTACATACCAACCTTTAGAATAATTTTACTCATTGTTAGGGGGTTAAATCAATTCATTCTAAAGGATATGAACTCAATTATAATTCTAAAAAGAAATATTCAATTCAACCAGTAGTATTATTTTTCCTCGGAAATTTATTTTGATTAGTTAATTCTAAAACCACTGATCGACATTGTTGGAAAAATATGTTTTCTGCTCCATGATAAATTTAGTTTCCAACATAGTTTTATAAAAAAATGATTAAAAATAATAGCGATTACATCAAAATAAGAAAATAACAATTTTATTTTTATAATACATCACATAAAATAAATACTAAACAAACTGTTTCCAATAGTGGCAATGTTATGAAAGGGTCATTCAACATATTGTTTAGCCTTCTCTTAGGTTCAGCCCAACTTTCCACCTAACTATAGTTAGTAGGAAAATATTAATAATTAAACATTCACGTGGTTTTAAAAATGATCAGGTCATCCATCATTATTTCTATCCAAGTAATATGGTGATCAAAAAAATATTATACAACATCGTGGATATGGTAAACCATACGTACACATGATGGGTCTGTTTTTTAGAGGGTTAAAAGGTAGAATATTGTAGTCCCATAATCATAATAACATATCAGAATATATTTTATAATAAATATATTTCTTTGTGACATAAAATAAATGAATAATAAGTAGAGGAAAAAATAATCTTGAAAGATTCAATAAAGATAGTTTCCTCTTATTCGGAGAACATTATTTAGATATCCTATTAAGGATAGAAGGGTTTTTATTTTGAGAATACCAAAACCTCTAGAAAATGCATAGGGATTTTTAGAAGATAATTTCATACGGTATGGTTGATATTGAGGGCTCAATATGATGTGAATAAGTGAGGTAGGAGGTTTCCTTTTATAATTGAGGTGAGGGACACTTTTAGAATTTCAGAAAGTATAAATTTATAATAAATTCAATGTCAATAAAAACACCTCAAAATGATATTTCTTCAAATATAAAATAAGATACATAATTATTATCTCATAATATAATATATTTCAGACAAATATGGGTACTATTTTTATCATATCAATTTGATTAACCCTTAGTCAACATATTTTAATTTTAACTTCGGTAACAACTCATTCAATATAAAAATATTTTAATTTTTATACATGTTATATAAATTAGACCTTAAATAAAAATTATATAAATTTTCATACCATATTATAATTATTTTTTATTTTTAAATATTTTGTATGATTTTTTAAATAAATTAATTAATAATTATTTTGAGAAAATATCATTAATGTCAATTTTAACACTATTCACTAAATGGACATTTGAAAATATAAAGATAACAAGTTATCTTCAAAAAAATTTAATATATCCAAAACAGGTCAATGTAATCTAGAAATTTCTTTTATAAAAATAAATATCTCAAATAATGTTTATTTTAATATTTATACTACAAAGTTTTTTTTATATTTCCATTAAAATATTAATTAGAAAATTAGTTGTGTCAAATTATTTGATATCCTTATTTCCTAAAAAATAAAAAATAATGATGATGATAAATATTCTATATTTTATAACAATAATTATAGTCGAATATAAATTTTTGGTAATCCTAAATTAAAAATAGTATAGTATTTAAAACACAAATGTGAAATATTTAATTGTTTATTAAATAAAGTATTTTAAATATATAAATATCATTTAAGTGGACTGAAAACTAAAAATAAATATTTATTCAGAAAATATGTTTATTATGTAATAAATTTAAACTTATATTATTTCATAACATATCATTTCCCATAAATGGACATATAATAGATATTTAAGACAATGAAAGTGACATTTGGTGACTTTCTAGGATACATATATTATATAAGTAATTTTCATGAAAAGGTTTCAATTAATAATAATAATTTCGATCTATAGGTGTTTAGGGATGAATTAAATTCACTTAATAAAAATTTTCCATGTGTTAAGGTCAATTTATATTCCTTATCTTTTTATTTTTAACAAAAATTACCAAATTTACCATTTGTTGTTATAATAGAATTTACTAAGGAAACTGTTCGTATTATAAATAAATGAAATGAACATATTCAATAAATAAGGAAATATTGAATCCATATTTGGAATCAATTTCTTAAAATTACATAAAAATAGTTTTAATAATTTAATTTAAAATAAAATCACCATAATTCCATGAATTGCAGTTTTTCAAAAAAATACCATTTTATGACATAAAATATTTTGATAATAAATTCATGTATAAATTAAATTTCTAAAAACATAATTGGATAATTAAAATTGATAATTAACTAATTATATTTTAAAACTAATCAAAATCTTAACTTTACATTGTAGATACTTTAAGAGAAAATGCATTTCTAAATAAAAATCAATGTTTTCACTATTCATGAAAATTTGAAACTTTTTACCAAAAAACCCTACTATAATTTTTATATTATGATTGAAAAAATTAATACTATTTTTTCAAAAATAATTTATAAAAGTTAACAATTTTAGTTTTAAAACAAGTCTTCCATTAAATGTTTCCAAAAAAATTCGAAAAAAGTAGCCTTTATGCTTAATATGGATTTTTTCTTATTTTATTTCAATAAAACATATTGAATGAATTCCAAAATATTTAAAAGAATATAAAAAATATGAATTTCTATAAGATCATTCACTAATATTAATTATTTTAACTTATTAAGATAAAATTCCATTTTGGTAATAGAATTATTTTTTCATAAAGATACATCATCTATTTTGAATTGGTTTTTATTTTCATTTATACACAATTGGTTACCAAAGTATTAATATTTTTATAATTTAGTAAATCATGTTCATTCCTTTCAGTCTAATGTCTATGATATAATGGGGAAGCATCAAAGAACAACGTCGGTGGTGAAGATAAATAGAAAACCCCTAAAATCATGATTCATCAAAAAAAGCATCCAATCCAACAACAATGTGATGATTCATTGATCTCAAAAGAGAAATAAATATGGGAGATGGAAAACCTAGATCATGAGCGAAACCACATACTATGGAGGGTTTGAGATCTTCCTAATATAGTTTTATTCATTAAATAATTTTTTAGAGAATCTAATGATTTATCTATAGATCGTCAAAAAGATAAGTAAAATGATTAGTGTTCAATAGGGGATTATTATGGGTTATATTGGGGGTCCTAATATTTTAATTAATAAAATTGGAAAAAAACCCATTCATATGGTTTCCTAGTTTGGTCACATGGTTAGTATTAAACTTTCAACGTGTCCATTCTCCCATTATAGGCATTTAGAAGAGGATCATAGTTTGTCCTCCCAATTAGTTTAACTATGCACCAAACATGTAAAACCCCACTATCCAGGCATAATACTATAGGGGAATAATTTATAGTTCGAAACTAATTTTGTGCCCCTCCGATGTCTCCCAAAATAGCACACAATTTTTCTAGGCCAAACCGCATAATTTTTCCTAAACACGCGCAAACCATGAAATTCCCCATGAAATTCCAAAACTTTTTATCAATATATTGTAATGACCCTAAATAAAGAACCAACATGGAAATATAAAAATTATGGCCAATAAGTACCTAAAAATAGGTTATGATATTTTATAGCCTCGCTATAAAAAAACATTAAGTCCCCATAAAGTCGATGAAAAAGACTCTATGTCAAAGTGATTAGGGAACTTCTCCCTCATTAGAGCATCACATTCCCTTGTATCATTCGAATTAGAACCATCATTCCAAAACACATAGGCTAATTTTATAGACTTCCAATAAAGAACTATTTTCTCAAAATCAATAATCCTAAATAGATGCTTTATCATGAATAAATCTGGTTCCACATCGAGATCTTCCCAACTCAAGATAAAATAGGGGTAAAAATGATACTGCTTGAGTTGATATACAAGAAACACATTTTGAACTTATGTCAATTATAGTGTCAAGTCTAAATAATAAGACACTTTTACTACATGACCAACAATATCAAATGGACCTAGAAATATCAGTGGTAGAATATGTTATTTCCCAAGACATTAATAACTTGAATGAGGTGAAACTATCAAAAACACCTTTTCACCAACAAAAAATTACAAAGGTTTATATCGAAAATCAATATGTGGACATTACTAGATCCTCGTAGTCACTATCCTTTAATTAATCAAATTAATCATTATTATCATTTCTTGGATCAAACTCAGTACAATCAGGGATGTTTCACCACTCTTCGACCATAAAATTGAATATTTACAAGGTTGAACATGAATGGCCTGAAAGGGTTATCTCATGAATAAATAATGGTGACTTTTGTTATCGAAAAACTCAAATAGTCAAATATAGTCATCCTTTGTTCTAGAAAATTTTAGAATAAAAGAACATAACATGTGCTCAAGGGTATGTAAATCTAATTTAGTCTGGCCATCCATCTATAAATGAAACACCATGATCAATCTTACATGGGATCATATCTTATCCTAGTGGAATCTCTGAAAATGATAAGTAAACTAGGGATCACTATCATATCATATAAAAGATAGAACTATTTTCATCTTTAAAATACTTTTCTAACAAAACATAGTAAATCATAAATGTTTTTTTATCATGAATGTGTATAATGTGATATGATTGGGTTATCCAATTAATAATTACCAATATCACGTTCTGAACTCAAGGGATAAATTAAAAACCAGCCACAAAATAAATTAAAATTGCATCCCACTTCCAAGTCAGAATAGGAAGGGGCTAAATAAAACATGAAGTTTTATGGATATAAACCTTGATTTGATTTCATGTATTACAATAACAATCAAATTTAGTGATATATCATTATTTAACTAGCCTAAAAATTCATCTCTATATATTATAGAACATATTTTTAGTTCTATGGTGCACCACCCACTATGAATAATGACTATCTCTCATGATTAGTTTTATCACTAGAAAAGTAAAAATGTACCGATATAAGATACATAGCACAAACTCGATGGATAATGAGAACTCACCAATGGAATCCCTACCTAAAATAAAGTACCTAATTCCAAATAATTATTCATAAATCTTCTTATCTTTGTGAATCATCTGGAGAAGGGAGTATTTCAACTGAAAATCTTTTAGAATAGCCTCAGTCATACACTCCTAGATTCCAAAATGTAACTGACCAAAGGAAGCCATGAGATTCATCTCTTCTGATTATTATTTAAAAACATGGGTGGGATGTTTCCTTATTAAATAATTATAAATTACAATAACCTTAACAGTAAAATTACCAATGTTAAAACCAAGATATTGTAAGTACTCCACAAATCATCTCTACAAAAGGTTGAAATCATTTTGAGAGAATACACTACTCATGTTTTTTTATTGGACTAAATATTAAACAATTCTACAAAAAATTTATTGTCATCAACTCTTAAAATCATTCATCATGATAGAGATCTCAATATCATGGGTATCAAAGTTCTTATAATGTATCTTACTTAGTGTGGAACCATAGACTATCATATAATCAAATTACATAAGAACAAAACCCAAAATAGAACTGGATGCATAAAAAATGTCCAAATATCCTTGTACAGCCTTTAGAGGATTCAAATCATGGGAGGATGAAAAAATATTCTTCAAATAATAAAACTAAATATGAAATTTAAAATCATGAAATAAAATCACCTCTTTTCTAGTGAGAGTTATTATTAAAGATGAAATCTTCATTAAATCTGTAAAAACAATATTATAATACTCTTTCAAGCCTAATAATCACTAAATATCAAAACATTATTTGGTTTCTCCCTTTTCATAATAGACTTCGGCTTCTCATGTTCTTGTGAGATATCATGTTTTGAGACCTAATTGCTTATGAACATCACTTATCAAATCATGAAAACAAATTTTTAAAGCTTCATGTAAAACATGTGATATCTCATGTATTGTAGAACTACTCTCACATTGAACACATGCCCTTAATTGTTTATGGAGTAAACCAGAACATAATCCATAAAAACCAATATAAATGAATCATTATAATCATGGAATATTATTTTCATCAGGACCATAAAAACGATACAAGAATTTGTAAAACTAAAAGGCATAAAAATATACTCATAATAGACATATAGAATCTTAAAGGTTGTATATGGGATATCATTTACTTTTCATCTATAAAATTGGGAACTAAATTGAAGATAAATCATTTATAACAACAAATCCCCTTTTACCTAATCAAAAAATCATCCTTCCAAGGACTCAAATACTTGTTCTATATCGTTACTCGATTGAGTTTTCAGTCAAAAATCTAATGGTGAAGTGTTCTATTAAATTTTATTATAAAATAAGAGGCAAATGGATTGTCAGAATGAGAGGGTATGGCTATGCCATCGGTACTAGCCTATGCTTGCACGGGAAGCCTAGCCAGACGGTCATGCAAAGGTGGAGAGCTACTATCAAGATGCAGATGCTGGGGAGGGGTAGTTCCTTGTAGATAGTCTGGTTGAATTCCCTTAAGACCTTCAGGTCATGTAATCTCTTAATCCTACGGGCCATGTAATCTCTGAGCCTACAGGCCTTGTAAGGGTTCCCTCCCATCCCTTGAAAGAGGGGTTATCAAAAATCAATAAAAAATGAAGGCCTTCGGGCCATTCAGGCAGTTTTCAACTCTTTCAATTCTTCTGGTAACATCTAGAAAGATATATCATATTATGTGTATGTACTAGGCACCATGTCAATAGAAAAACAAACTCCTCTAACTCAAGGAAATATAGAAAAATTTGATGGAAACATGTCAGGAAAATGGACAATAGATAGAGGAAGATCACCATTCAATGATTATAACCCAAAGTCTAATTAAGAAATATATTTCTCCCCAACCAACTATGTAAAATAAAACCCAACTCAACTCAACCTTATGTCTCATTCTCCCTAAAAATCATGTCATTCCCCATACAGAATAATAATAGGGATCCATCAATGATAATAGACAATCTAAGACTTATGACCAATTAGTTAGTCCATGAAATAAATTATATCAAGGCGAATCATGTTGAGAACTATAAAATTTAAACTGAGATCTTTCAATGTTAGTGAAGAAATTAACAAGGGACATCAGAGACCTTGAAATCTCTTCATTCTGAGGGGTATAATAATATCAATCTCATAAGACATAATATCCATATATTGATTTATAAATTTCACAACACAAGTCAATATGAACAAGTGAGATGCACCAGTATCAAATAAATTAGTCACTAAATAAATAGATATAGGGATTTCACAAATCATTGTCACTAGACATGCATCATCTTCCTTGGGATACTCTTCTACTTGGTGAAGGAGATTCATTCCAAATTCCTTTTATTTAAAGATTTTATTTCATGGAGAATATGAATTTAACATATAAATTTTAATAGCTGATGATCATATTCTACTTTGTGGATAAGAAAAGTTATAAGATAACTTCATTAGGTGGCCTAAGAAACCGCATGAAATAAAGATAATTATTTCCTCAGTACAAAAGCATTTTGAATTCTCAACCATTCCATAATGGAATCGAGTAAAAGGTTCTATATCAAACAGCACAAATGGTATATATAATTTCTATTACAGAATACAAACATGAGACTCATCATGATTCATCATTCCTTCCATGTAACAAACAGAACTTCTATAAGGTGTAATAGGACCTCTTGTCATCCTTGGCTTACCATACATGTAAAACTCATCAATTAAGTTTGTATCCCATATATCTTCATAAGAAGTGAGTTTTAATATAAAAACCATAGATTGGAAATTTTTTTGAAGACCCAGTTGAAATATTAGATACTTAAACATCTCAATTTTCACCCTCTTCAGAGAAACAAATTATATGTTTTATAAATTAGATTTATTATGAAGACACAGTATTGTCACTATACTAGAATATCAAAAACTCCATATAATTTTCCAACAACATAGATTCAATATAGAAATACTTAATGAAAAAACTATAAATTTATTCCACTCCATAAACTCTTGTATCATAGTTTTCACAATTGGTTTCCACCATCTCATCTTGTTCCTTATAACATGAAGGTGAAGCTAAAATTTTATCAAATCAATAGTTTATAAGAACTCAAAATGTAGATTTTTTTTAACAAATGGTCTTACCCTTGAGGATCATTTGATAATTGGAAATCTCATGGATTCTACTGAAGAAACTCTTGAAAATGTTGTATAGTTTCATCCATTTTAGGTCCCACAATAGAAGTGTGAATGGGAACATCGAGAACTATAAATCCTATGTCTTTCACATCATGCCCCATTGCATCTATAATATTCTAATGAACTATAGGACTTAAATGGTTTGGTTCACCAATAACACCCCCCTATAGACTATTCAACAATCTCCTTAATGGTATGCACTTAAAGACATATAAATGAAACAAAAAAACATCAATAATACTTTTGATATAATTATTTAAATCAATAGATACCAGAATATTAATTACCTCAGGTAATATTAAACAATTTAATATTTCAAAACACTCGGACCAAGTTTGAAAAATGACTGGAATTAGATTAAATTATCCCTCAACGACCTATTTTCCAGACACCTATCTTGACTTAAGGATCGTTATGATGAGATATGGTCAGAAACTCACATGTAACATCATCTTATCTTCAGAAAACACTTCCTCATGACCACCATGACATCCAAAACATCTTACTAACATCAAGTAATGATTTTAATCCTACTCTAATACCAATTTTTACCAATCAAACATAGATACCCTAGTATAATGGTAATCGTTCTAGACCTAACATAGTATTAAGGGTGTTACCAATCCCCATGGGTAGGATATGTTCACATGGTATCATATCAAACATGGAAGAGGACAATTTTTTCCAAAAATTAACCTATAACAGGTATAAAATAGGAAATTAATATAATAAATTATTATTATTCCAACAATACTTGAGGAGAAATATACTATAATAAGATAGATAAATTTCCCATATTAAAGAATAATCCAAAAAAACAAGATAGAAATCAAGAAAATTTCTCACAATATTTATGCAACAAGTGGACCATAGCTCCCATGGTCACTGCCATCACACCAGAGTAACATGGATCAAGCACACCCATAACCACCAAGTGAAAATTTCCATTCCATGGACATGAAATTACAAGATATATAAACAATCAAATTCAAAGGAAGGGTGTGAGCTAAAAAACCCTGGAGGTTCATTCCATGTGTTTCACACATTATTCAATAAAAAACAATTATTATTTAAATTTTAATAAATAAAGGAATATTATAAAAATTCATATTTTAAATTGAAACATGATTTCAAATTATGTATAAAAATGATATATCAAAATTTTATTAAATGAATATTTTATATAAAACATTGAAATAAAATAACTAGTAAGAATAAATATGTTCTTTAGAAAATGACATGAATAATCATGTAAAATAACCCAAATCGCATTGTTCATATGGATAGATTTACATTAGTTATAGGCTAAGGATACTTGCACAACTAAATCATTAAACATTGAACATGTATTTCGTCACTTTTCCCTATTCTTGGGCTAGTGGGACTAATCAATCAACAAAACATTATGCATAATAATACTAAATTATTTCTTGTTAGAGTTTTCATTATCAATCCAATGTTATTGAGTTATATTCTAAACGTGATTTACTAAATAACCCACTAACTACTCAAGGTAAAATATTCATCTATAATTCAATCAATCCTAATAAAGTATATTATTTAATTTCAATTGCCCAATGTTTTGTTACAACACTCCATTTGAATTTCAGGACCAAATAATAGGTTTTCTTTAATTTCATGACTTTAAAATATTTTTTTATATAAGGAAAATTTTCCCATGAATCAATATTAAATCATTTAATCAAATAATTTTTTTATATAGAAAATTTTACTTAAATCAAAGAATAAATTTCAATACAATTTAAGTATGAGGTTTTTTAAATGTTCATGACCTTTTTCAAATAAAAATGAAATCATATTGAATTAATGTTCTATAAATAAATAAAAAAATCCATTTTGATTTAATCTAGATGTTTAGGGTTTAAAATATTATATAAATCCTTACGGAACCACATACCATTAATTACATGATTGAAATCAACACCCACTATGGGAACCATTAATGTGGAAAAGGGTGGAGAAGATCAAGGAATAAAACCTAAAATAATGATATATAAAATAAATATTAAATCTATTAACAATGTGTGGTTTAACTTCTCTCAAAAGGGAGATAAATATCGATGTATGAAAATAAAAAAAAATATATAAAATTCATATTGGATAGGGTTCGAGATCTTCCACTGACACATCAATTAATAGGAGAAGATGTTAGAGGAGCCAAGAAATACTCTAGAGAGCCTCCAAAATGTAATGAATCTGATTGGGGTTGATTCATAGATTATTTTGGGTTAGAAAAGGTTTACATGGATAATAATTAAAAAATTTATAGAATTTAAATCCCACACTCACTATTTCATGGTTGGGAAGTGTTATTAGTAGTAACTATACTCCCTAACTGTGAACCCCTACTAAGATTCTTGGAAGGGTGCATGTTTTATACACATGGTTATTAAAAATATCTTTTAAACATGAAACCTTCCACTATCTATTGTCATATATTTTATAGTAAGTCTATGAAATATGAAACTAATTATTAACACCACTCTCATTTTTCACAATGGGGTGTATGGTTTCAGTGTAGAAAATGAACAGTTTTCCAATACAATGTACTTGGTTTTCTTTGAAAAATCAAATGGTTTTCCCTAATCATGAAAAAACTATACAAAACCCCATGGATATAAAATAATTTAAAAAATATTTTATGTATCCCCAAAAAAATAACCAAAAAAAAATAAAAAATTCCCACGAAGTACCTAAAAATGGGTAACCTTATTTTACAAATATCCATCACTAAAAACTATAAAAGTGATAAATTTTACAACAAATATTTTAGGAAATAAAATGATCTATGGAATTAATTCTAAAAAAATTTATAAAACAATATATTAATGGTTTAAAGGTAGTTTCAAGAATGGAAAATTTATTTTATGGACATCCAAAAATATCCTACTAAATTATAAAAAATTTAACTATTTTATACATTTAGGAGAATTCCAAGAAAAAAACCCTAATTATCATAAGGTCAACTTTGATACTACTCCTCATGATAACAATAACCAATAAATTAACCTTACACATCTATATATAGTGGTACAATAACATTCAAAAAAACCAATTATCATCCAATGTGCCTAATATAGACTTTCATTTATTTATACACACTCATAACTCTATAAACAATTGTATGATCATGAAGATCCCAAAAAAATTAATAACTCTTAAAGTCAATTATAAATCTCAATATACAATACCAACTCATTATAAAATAAGTATAAAAATATATTAATTAGTAACACATATGTTTACTAACAGATAAGATATATTTAAGTTGAAATAAATATTAACATTAATGACTTTGAGATAAGAAACATTAACAAAAAAAAAACATGATTATGTTCTCTACCAACTATAATATAAAAATTATATTACTTCACAATTTTAAATTTTCTTGATATAAATTCTTAAATAGTAATTTCTAAACTACATCTTATTACGACCCTTGACTTTATTAGACATGAATTAATCAAACAACAAGAAAATTTCCATGAAGCTGTTATTGGGACAACACTTTCAAAGGTCCCAATAAATATCTAGGAGGACAATTCATCATCATACAATTATATTTATAATTTATACCATCTTATAAGTATTTAAATCTAATAAAAATATTCCTAACACCATTACAATTCAATCCAATTAAACATCATCCACTTCTATATATTCTCAAACTACTTTCTCTAATGGAATGAGATGTTTCCTAGAGATAAAACATATGATCACGATGAATCCTTTACTATTTCACTAAATGATATATTTTTTACAATGATATAATTTTCCCATTAATATATTGAGTCACATTAAAATAGAATCACTTCTTTACAATAATTTTTTTATATCTCATCCCAATCAATCACATTAGCAGAATTAATTATCAATAAATTATATACCTTCTTATGAATATTTAGAGAAAATATGTTGATTCAAAATCAGTAATCCCTAAATAATAATTTTCTATTATACAAGGATAATAATATAAGACACTTAATAATTTTGGAAAAAACTCATGAAGACAAAAATTACTTAACATATTTGATAAAAGCTAAAATTTATTCACAATTTTTATGGGTCATCAACAATAAACTCATCCAAATTTACTCCCAATACTAATCCCACTAGATAAAATATTCATATAAACCCAGAGATAAATTATTTACTTCTATGTAGTGCATCCCTAAAGATATATCATATCTAATGAAACAATATGATACATAAATATCCAACCAATAGAAAACTTATTTCAACCTCTTCCAATCAATTCTCAATATCTCTATCTAAGATGGACCCCTCATACCCCCAACAACATTTATTTCTAGAAATTTAATGTTTATTATTTATAAGAATAAAACACTTTTAGTTACACACCACTATATTTTTACATATATATTATATGAAACATACAAACAATTTCATATATAAAATGAATATTCATTAAAATAAACCGTTCCGAAAAACGTAATTTTTTTGTATTTTGATAAATCATAAATTTTACATCATTTAACTTTATAGAAGAAAAACAATTAAGTAAATACTTGATTATAGACTTTCTATAAGTTGACCAAACATTTATTAGTATACATGATCACATATGAACATACATTATAGAAATTGTGACCTAAAATCCCAATTATGGGAGGATAATGGGAAATAAATCGAGACATGAATCAACCTGAGTATATGGATGCGATAGATAATAGTCATTAAAATATAGAAATTGGGAAAAAATCTATAATGATACAAAAATCATTTGAATATTATATCAAATGTGGAACAATAATAATATCTAAACATTTAATGTCAAGGCTCATTTACATGGAATCATAAAACAATATATAAAGATAATTACATCATATTCAATAATAATTTTGTTGAAATGAATTATTCTGTAATTTAAATTCATTATTATATCCTCAGTTATAAATCATTACTCAATTATTTTTTAAGGACTATATAATTTCAGGCCCACTGATCATATTTTATTAATTGAAATAATCATTATTGGAATACAAAAAAAACATGATAATTATCATCGTAGAATCCATACTTATAATAATGGATATTTTTAATGAAATATAAATTTGATAAAAAAAATCATATATCATGGAGTATCATTAAATTATTAATTATTATGAGATATAATAAACAATTAGTGTATAAATAAATTCCTGATGAAGAATTTAAAAATAGACATGTATTCATTTTCTATAAAAATAAAAGATGTTTCATCTATAAGTTAAAGGAATCACTGTGTTGAAACTAAAATAATCCAAGAAAAGAAATTTGATGATTTCAAATTTTAAAATTTATAACATTTTAAGGGAAAATAAATCCATTTAATAAAAAATATGAAGAAATTAAAATCCGAAAATAATTCAAATAATGAACATTATAAAATAGAGTAAATTTTATTAATGCTTTAAATATTATATTTATAATGACCAAAAAATTAACAAGAGGAAGAAACGATATTTTCTAAAAATATTATAATTAAAAAAAATGAGATATTGAAGATAAATTAAAATATTAAAATATTGTATAAATATAGTAATAATATAAATATAAAATGTAATTTTTCATTATAGATGAATATCTAATAATAGATAACTCAAACATAAAAATAGAAGATTTGTGTGGGGTAACATTAATAATATTGTAACTAATTATGTTTTGATAAACTGAGATAGTATGAAAAAAATAAAATATAAATCCTCAAAAATTTAAATGAATATATTATTGGATAGTTTCATTTGGTATATAATATACATGATTTTTAGAGAAGATGGGTCTTCCTACCAAGAATTAAGAGTCATATAATAATTTCATTAAGAAAATTGTAAGATTTAAACTGAGATAAAATTATTATGAATGTAATGAATGTATATTTATATACATAAAAAGGGAAATATGAAAATTTACAAGATTATTTTATTAGATTATACATAAAATAGTTTTGAATGAGTATTAGATAATGGAAAAGTTTCAAAAATAGTAAGATCATGAGGGAATCCTCTTACCATAAGTCCAATTTTTTATCATTATTTCACATACTACATAACCAATTTATATTTATAAATCATTATTTAATTTTTTTTAGTTTTATAATTATTTATAGTTTTTATTAAAACTATAAATTACTTCTCAACGATTCATTCAAGATAATAACTTTTGTAAATTTGTTTATTTCAAATATTTTATTCTTGTTTCAATATTTTGGTTTTTATTATTTTTATTTAATCTTTGGTTAAATTACCTATAGAAACATAAAAACATTATAATAGTATATATATAATAAATGGTTCATAATATTTATAAAATTTCGTAGTAAAAACAAAATCATTATAATTTATCATCTAATTAGTTTTGGATGAATAAAAATGAAATATAAAAAATTTAATATAATAGAAAAATGAAATATATTCAAAGGGATAGTTACATATATTTCATTGATTACCCTTTTCTATGTAGTATTTGTAAAATACTGATATTTTAAAAGGAAATAATTTATATGATATCATAAAAGATATTAAATATTTTTTATAAACAAAAAATATGTCTTTATTATTTAAATTTCTTTTTCATAATCTAACCATTAAATTGAAGGGTATGTCACTGACCAAATAGAGATTTCATCTAGCCCGATAGTAGACCTAGTCTGAGATATGGCCTGAAGGGATTTCCTGATCCAAATGGGTTGAAAACTAGTTTCGGGAACCAATGTAAACCAATGGGAACAATTTATCCTAAAGAATAAACATGACCAAAATAACCAAAAATAAATAAGAAACAAGATATAACAAACCATCATTAATAATATAAAAATAGATCCAGATTAAAAAATGGGGAAAAATAGAACTCAATAAAAAACTTGAGATAGACCATGCCATCAAGATCTCTATGTGACATCTTGGTCACCACCATCGACAAACCAACCTACTCTAAGATCCATCAAACAAAAAACTTGAACCTAAAAAACAACATTGGTTGACCAATGTTGAGTGGTTCAATTAGGGTGTGATCTTAAACTAGTTAGTAGGTAATTAACATAGAGCCCATTCATTTCCTTTCCCAAAAAATTCCACAAATAATTGTGTTTAATTCTTTGAAAAATATAAATTAAAACATTAAAAAAACAAACACAACTTTCCACAAACAATTTTTTTTTAAAAACACACATCTTTCCTGTTTAAAATAACTTCTCTTTTACAACCCATTTTGAAACCAAGTATCGAATATAAATTTATATTATGTAACCAAATAGGGATATGCAGGAAGTAAAGGAATCAAAACAAGTAGGGTGAATATCCACATTCTGTCGAAAAATAAATAGAACATATAGAAAGATAATCATGATCATTTATTGAACATACCTATATAAATTCCATGGAATACTCAGTTTGGACTCACTGACAGACATATATTGCATCTCTATATTCATTATTCAAATTCCCATTGTAACAACCGATCTAGTGGAATGTCCCTCCATTCCTTATAAAATGATAGGGGTAATAACCCGTCTAGTGAGGATCAAAAAGAAACCATCACTCGACCCTATGAAAGATTAATTATAATCCCATGATAGTAATAGTATTATACAATTAAAGGATAGGCCCTCGCACATGTGACTCGCCATACCTACTGCCACCACACTTTCCTACCCCAATCGCTGACACCACCCGCATGATAACCCACATAAAGAAAATCCTATATACAGGAAGTCTTTTTTGAACAAATCATGCACAAGTTCCAATCGGTCCATCACATCAAACATGTTATCAAATAATTTCTCAAAACATGTAATTTTTCAACCAGCAATTTATATTTCCAATATAACATTAATTTCTCAATCATTACAAAGTTCCAATGGGGAATTCATCATTACCAATTCCAATACATCTACAAAAATCTTTCCAAACCATTTCCAAAAATATTTTTAAATACCACTTTCATGTGCATAATTCCAAACATGACTTTATGTTCCATATCCAACTCCACTTCGAACTCCATTTCAAAACCAAGTTAAAAACACACAAAATATCTAAAGATTTCAAACAAGATTTCATATAATTTAGGATCCAACCATGTTATAAAATACCAAACACGAAATTTTTTAAAGAAACATTTGAAACCACTTTCAAATCAACATAACATACCACCAAATCATTTAGAAATCAAGGAACCATTTTAGAAACTGAGGTTGCAGGAATATTTTTTAATGTTGCATCTTCATTTGAATGTCCATATATGTGTGCACCCCGTGCACCCAAGGATGTTCCACCATCGAAGGAAAAACTTTAAATAAAAATTAAAACAACCAAAATAATTTTTTAGAATCACCACTTACATTCAAAAAAACCAATCCCAACAATTTTAAAAAAATGAAAAAGAAAAAAAGCATTTAGAACCCATGAGAATATTACCAAAACTTTTCACAACAAGTCATAAATCCATGAAAAGGCATCCGAGTCACACATTATTCCCAATAAATCACTTAAACCAAGATTTTGAAATATAATAAATGCTAAATATCATAATAAGTTCTCAATTTCCATTTTACAAAACATAGAGCATTTTATCAAACACCTTAAATGCATTTAAATATATGAAAAAATAAATAAATCCTTTTAAATCTATTTCACACCCATTATCTATCATTAAAACAAGAAATTAATTTATAACAACACATCACAAGAATTATTATAATATTTTGGAAGTATTCACAAATGAATCAAGCATTAAAAGAATGTTCCAAAAAGGAAATAGATAGAAACACCTACCGTAACTTTGTGATAATTCCCTGAGACATTAAGAGATTAAACAATACACCCCAAGTTACAATTGTCGCACAAAAACATCCATGAAATCAATATACACATCAATACTAACCCTTATGGTTCATCTAAAATGGAAACACCTCTAAGGGAAACCAAGAACTCTAGAATGGAAAGATTGAAGAGGATAAATGTGAAATATTTGGTGCAGAAATCATGAAGAATCAATAAAAATTAGTGATAAGTCTCCCAAAAAGTATCCCATTATAAAGGAGAAAAGATTGAGGGTGTCATCTAGTTAATACCCTACTTGTATGGCTTCAAATGGGATTTGGAATAACACATGTAGGGGAATTAAAATAAATTTTATTTAGGTTTCAATGGGATGAATGGTTTTGATGCAAGATTTTTTAAACCATATGTAAACAATAAAAGGGTTACTAAAAACATTCATAAAACATGAAGATCTTTGTTGCATTATTTGGGAATATTTTTCTCAAACTATGAAACCTAAAAAATTTCCCAAAAATATTAAATGAACCCCCAAACACTAGGGGAGACCTCCCAAAGATACATGAATGATTTAAACACAATTTAGTGAAAACATGGATGTAACAAACTCCACACCATTTCAACTTCTCCAATTACATTTGAAAATAACCATGCACATGTCTAAAATAATAATGAAAATACTTGAAGACAAATAATATTTATGAAGCCAATAACCATGCACTTTTATAATATCAAATTCGAACATAAAGCATATGAAAATTACATATCGTAATAAGACACATCTTCCCCATGACTATACTCATCAGTAGTTTCACATTCAGATTGATAGTTATCTTGATTAGAGATTTTAAGGATATCATAATTGAAACATCATGAAAAAAATTATTAGGATCTAGTATAGATGGTCCTCTACATGGTTGAGTAGTATTTAATAAATATTCTCTTTGGAGGGGGGGAGTAGAGATGAAGCCCTCATTTTTAATCAATTTCTTCTTTGCATGTGTAATAATGTATTTGAATGAGGATTTACCACTCTCAAGAGTGTTAAGGGGGAGATTTTCCATCACCCTTTAATCATCAGTGACATTTTCCCACATATCATCAATTTTTTAGGAGGTATAAAATTTTAAATCTCCTTAGAGATTTTATTTTGTTGTGGACCCGAGTTGATGTCACCCTCCTCTGGCTCCTATAATGTCGCATCATAGACTCTTGGAAGTATGAATCCACACTCCATGAACTATAGAAACATATTGGAATCTTCCATAACCACACACTAAACTGGATTATTAGGATCCTTATTCATTTCATCAACAATTTCACTAACAGAAGTATCCATTTCTATCTCAGAATGAATTGCACCTATAGAATGATCAGTCACATATTCAATGCAACCACCTAAGATAGCTACATTTCCTTGATGATCCACTGATACTATATGATTCAACCCATTGAGGTCACATTACAGTCTCATAATATGACATTGAATTTTACATCAAGAGTTAGAGGTAGTGTTTTCTTCAGCCTCTCTTGGGTTGCTTCACATGAGTTCCAAATACCAGCATCCAAGATGATATGATTAGAAATAGGTAAATACTACTCTTATAGGTTCCATTCAATTCATCATTCAAAAAATTTCCACTATAAACATTCATCCCAATAGGTACATGCTCCAATTTATTCATGGTCAAGCTAGAATCCATCTAAACTGACTTCTCCTACCTACAAATGTCATGTCGATGCCCTAAATTCTTACACAAAGGATAACAAGTATATCAGTATTCAAACAAAAATTATTGTATTCCATATCTCATCACAAACATCCATCCATAAGGATTAAATAATAGGATTATACACATCAATATCAACACAAATATTTAGTAAAATGGGATGAAAAACACCATTATTCCGAAAATCTGACTATAGGGATCACCCTACTAGGTGACCTAACATTCAATGAAAATATTCTTTTTAAAAAGGAATCATAAGTTGGGGTAACCATAAACAAATCATGATGCATAGTGAATAATTCCTCATATGAAAATCAAATGAACATTTAAATTGAACAAAATTAGATACATTACAAATTTTAGGTGAAATTCACTAGGTTTGGACTAGAACTTCATCTAAGTAAAACCTAACCGTTATATGCTTGGAGTCGAGATGTCTGCTGATTTACTAACCCAACAAACCAAAGGATAAAAATATTAAGTGATAAAAGTATTCCAATAATGGATAATGTTTCTTATATCTTGTGATCAGCTATAGATACATAAGAGAAGAATCTTCAGGGAAGTAAAAAGTCAAAATCAATAGTTGTAGGGATCCATCATATAGGTCCACAACCTTGGTGATGAGAGATATCAGAGGGAATTAAGGGATGTATTTAGGGTTCTAAAATGGGGAGGAGGTTAGTAGTAAATAACCTTTTAGTGGTAATTAAAGACCCTCACCCACCGAGGGGGGAGGGCCTGATGCGATGTCCATTGGAACCTAGGTCATTAGAGATCAGTCATGTAGGAGTGATCCACTTTCAAAATTCCCACTCCAAATAAAATTCTATATTAAATGAGTCAATAAATAAATATAAATAAATGAAAAATATGATTGGGGTGTGAGAATTATTACCACTAAAAACCCTTTCAACCCCCCCAAAAAATCGCTCAGCTAAACTGTAAGGAAAACATGATCCCAAACTTGAAAGAATCCAAAAAAACATGAAATATGGTGTTACGTTTCACTTTATAGGTCACACCCAAAAAATATGAAGAAAATACATAGAATGATGGGAAATATTAGAATAAAAGAGGTTTTACACCAGTAAAAAAACCTAACTGACACTATGTAACTACTTAACAATGGCCCAAGGAGGAAATTCCAAATAAAAAAAAGAACCACAAGAACATGGGGAAACCCAGATTATGTTAAAAATAGAGGATAAAATATGGAATTTCAAATTTTTTATGATCTGGTTGAGCTAAATAGTTTTTCCACATGTTTAGAAAAATAGTACACTGACCATACGATATTCCACTATCCAATCCCTAAACCATACTGACTGCTTGCAGCACGATTTCTCTAACTATGCCAATGCTGTGAATTGATCCCCAGGAACCAAACTCAAGCCACAAAATTTCCTAGGTGAAGCCTTTTAGTTTCTCCTAACCATGAGCTAAGCATGATCCAACTAATGTGAATCTCCAAAATATTCATTTTTTTGAAAAAATACACACCCAAAGTCTCCCAAAAAAATTAAATTTCAATCCAGCACTACATGAAAATGAGATGAACCAACATATTACAAAGATTAAAGGAACTCACAATAAGAATGAAATTATAATAGGAAACATAATCTATACATACTCTAACACTGAATATAAAAACTAGGCTAAGGTTCCCAACATCACAAAAAAATTATGATTGTGAACTTGCTTCACTCCAAGACATGTGGTTATAGTCGTGATGACTGAATTATCCAATGATTCATAATTATGTGATAATATCCTCCAATGGAGACTTCTTATTTTTGAAACACATCCCATAAAACATCTCCAAATGGGCCAAACAGACACAATGATGGAAATTCTTCATATGAATATGAAAATACGACTTCAAATACATAAACTGAATACACTGGGAACACATAATAGAATGATCTAACAAACTAGAAGTTGAATCCAATGAAGGAATATTTTCAAAAGAAGGTTCCTATAGAACACTCCTTTCTCCATATGGGAAACCTTCATGAGCAACTAGATACATCGGTCTTCCAATTGCCTGAGATGTGGGAAATAACTCATCGAATAACGCCTCATCCACCAGCTTGTCAAAAAAAAGATCTCTGGAGGAGAGGGATCACTCCTTGATCTCTAGATGAAGACCCATGATGAAAATAGAAGACTTTAACTGATCCCATTACACTATTTCCATAGAGAAATAAACTAGATCCTTCCAAAGTTAAATATAATCTTTCATTGTCTCTATCCTTTCTCAATACTCTTGAGCTCTTTCACATCATTTTATTTCACCTCTTTAGGTACATACCATTAGAAAAAACACTCGTAAACTCTTCCAACGTCATCCCAATATGCATTGATGATGAATAAATCACCTTCCATTGATCCAAAGATGGACCCAAAAAATCCTAAACAACATGGAATTTACTAGCTTTTAGATTTACCAATGATATGAAGATACACTCAACTTCCCTATGCAATTTCACTTCCTCTAAGGGACCTTGATCATCATCGAAGATGAGAAACAACCCGGAAAAACCAGAAATAGAATGAGACCCACTAGAATCCTTAGGAAAATTTCTAGTAGGAATATGATAAAGAATACAAAGATTAAAAAACCAAAATCAACATCAACTTGAAACATAATCAAAAAGATTATATTAATCCACAATTAATGGATCATAGGAGAAACATTACTAGTGTAACAAAAATCATCTTTTCAAAAACCATCATTTTCATTTCAAAATCAATTCTTCTATATTACAAGGACACCATCCAAATATATAAATCCATTGTATTCACAACTTAGAATAATTTTTTTAAAGAAAACCCAACACTGAAATCATTTCACTGTTTCAAAAACTATCTTGGAAAACCTCATACAAAAATTTGATCCCACACTCTCACGCATGGAATCCAATTAACCATCACATATGAAATAATTATACTTCCACTTTTATCATTCATGCACAAATGAGAACATTTTTCTTCCATACATACCCACATGTATGTCAATTTCTATAAGGGATACCAAGATTCATACTTACTATTTCATCACCAAACTTAAGTATTCACCCAAAAATTTAAAAATTCTATATCACATTATCTTTTAAAACACATTTATTAAAATTTTAAACACAAGAAATAAAAAAAATACATTTCAAAAAAACACTTTCATTTTAAAATCCCACTAACACCAACTGAAATTGAAATAAAATAAAACTTAGACCAAACTACTAGAATGAGGAACTAGTGGTATTGAATAACCTAGAAACATGGTTAGTTTGCCACAACCCATGTAATAACTAACCAATAATATGACCTTGAACCTTTATCATGGACTCCACATGGGTCACTTCTCCATTTGAGATCAAAACATGACAACATCTCACTACCATTTTCATTGCTCAATCCAAAAAAAAGACAAAGAAATCAAATCCAGGTCTACCCATGAAAATAGAAGGTTTATGAGGAGAAAGATTTTATAAAGTCCTTTCTGTACCAACCTCCCATGTCCTAACAATCCAAATCTCAAACTACCTGACACCCCAAATAATGAGGGCCTACTCTGATACCATTTTTTCATGGACTAAGCCCAGATTCCATCAAACTCTACATTTGACCGAGTACAAAACATAGCCCATGGGTGTTCCTAATCCCCACAGGCTTGAAAATAGTGTTGTAAATAACAATAAACCTGTGGGGATGATTTATAATAATTAATAACCCAGAAAAAACCAAAAATATATACCAAATAAGATGCAAAAAACATCATCGACAATATACAGACTGATCTAGATACAAAAACAGGAAAACAAAATTGAATGAAATAAAAAACTACCACTAGACCCTGCCAAATAGATCTTTATGGGAACTCTTGGTTACCTCCACCCACATATCAACCTACTCCAAGATCCACTAAACCAGAAACCTGAACTTGGAAACAGATTAGGTGTACCATATCCAAGTTACACAAGTAGGGTGTGTACATAAATAGCTCTATGGGTAATTACCATAGAGTCCATTCATTTATTTTACCAAATTATTACATAAACATGGGTTTTTAATACATTATACTATATGATTTCAAACATTTTAAACAAACAAACACATCTTTTAACTGAATCCCTTCTTAAAATAACACACATGACTTTCCTTTTCAAAACCATTTCACTTTACACAAAAAATTTATATAAAGTTTCCAAATAGGGCTATTCAGAAAGTAAAGGACTCTAAATGTGTAGGTATACTATCACAATGTAGTATAAAAAATATAGAGAACATATAGATATAAATCCATGATCATTTACTAAAAATCTGTAGAGAAATCCCTGGGTGTACTCAGTTTGGACGCATCTATTGGCATATGGTCCATCTCCATAATCAATAACCAACTAGTTTTCCTTACAAGAAATCTATTGCAACAACCCACCATGACCTATAATGTAAAGGGGGTACCAACCCATATAACTAGGATTGACAATAATCAGTCACTCGACCTACAAAAACATCCCCAAGAATCCCATGATAGTAATAGATATGCAGTGAATGGATAGGCCCTCGCACGCATGACTCTGATAACCTACCACAATTTCACATTCCTACCCTAGTAAATGACACCACCCCCATGATAACCGGTATTTTTCAAATCCCACAAATGAGTTCACCTTTTATAACACATCGTTCCCAAGTTCCAATCGGTTCGTCACATTGTATAATCTTTCAAATCATTTCTCAAAACATGATATGTTTCCAACATAGAATTTATATTTCCAAAAACACATTTGTTTCTTAATCATTATAAAGTGCCAGTAGGGCCTTTAACATTATCTATTTCAATAAATCTAAAAAAATTACAAACCATTTTTTAAAATATTATTAAATACAACTTTCATGTTCAAAATTCCAAACTGGAATTTATGTTCCGACTCTAATTCCACTTCCAACAGAATTTCAAAACCAAGATGAAAACCCAAAAAATATCTAAAGATGTCCTGTGGGATTTAATATAGGTAGAATCCAACCATTTTTCAAAATACGAAAGTGGAAAATTTTTAAAGGACAAATTCAAAACCCTTTTCAAAGACACATAACATACTAATACACATTTTAGTAATCAAGGAACCATTTGATAAACCAAGGTTTGTGGAAATACTTATTTTAAATTTCCATCTTTATTTCAATTTCCATCTACATGTACAGCCCGTGCACCCATGGATGTTCCAACATATAATGGAACACTATAAATATCAATGAAAGAAACCAAAAACATTTTTCAGAAGCACCACATTCATTCAAACCAAACTAAACCCAATAAGTTCACATAATTATAAAACTACAAACAAGTATGTAAAAACTGGGAGAATATTTTAAAAACTTTTCACCCCAAGTTATTAAGTTATAAAGAGGCATCTGAGTCACACATCATTCACAATCCATCACTTAAACTAGACTACTAAAATATAACAATGTCCAACTATCACAATAATACCTCAATTTAATTTTTAGAATGCAAAACGTACTTCATTGAACACCTTAAATACATTTATATATAGTAAAAACTAAATAAAACCATTTAAAACCATTTATCACCCATTTTCCTTCTTGAAAACACAAAATTAATTTACCATAACACATAAAAAGAAGATTAAAATAGTTTATAATCATTCTTGTAAGGATCAAGAATTAACATAATGTGCTAGAAAGTAAATAGACAGAAACACTTACCTCAACATTGTGATAATTAAAAGAGAAATCATGGGAATATAGAATAAACCCTACTAAACAATCCTCACATACTAAATTCCATTAATCAATACGCAAATCAAATATAAATCTTAGGTTTTAGTAAATAATGAAACCCCACAGTGGGAAACTAATAACTTAAGAGGGGAAAGAGAAAAGAGGAGGAATGGGAATGATTTAATGATCAAATCAGAAATAAATACTAAGATTTGGTGATAAACCACAAAAAAGTTTCCCAATACAAAAGATAAATAATGGAGGCTCATTTTGGTTGATACCCAAATTATAGGTTGTCAAATGGGAGGTAGAATCACATAAATTAAGGATCTAAAGTAAAATTTATTTTGGGTTTTAATGGGATTCCTAGTTTTATGCATGATTATGTAAACCATGTGAAAACCATGAAAATTCTATTGAAAAAATTCTGAAAACTTATAGATTTAAGTTTCATGGTTTAGGTAAACCATTATAAATCCCTGAGATGTGAAAATATTCTGAAAAAAACTCAAATGACCAACCAAACACTAGGGAAGGACACCCATTGACCCTTGAATTATTTAAAAACAATTTTGTGACATAGTGGGTGTCAAAAAATGCCAACCATTCCACTTTATCCAAATAATTTTCCCAATAAATATGCATAGGGATAGAAGGAGAGAAAAACCACCAAAAGTTAAAGAATTTTGGTATACACTCAACACAAACCTCATCAAAAAAGATCCAACATAAAAAAATAAATAAAAATAAAAGAAAACCATTTTCAAGGTGTGACGAGGTATGAAAAATATCAAAAACATTATGAAATATATATTGGTCATATTCCTATCTAATTTATTAATTAATTCTTTGTAAATAATTACTTAAAAGTTTGAAAAATTAATTTTTTCCATAAAAATATATTTTCTTCATAAAACGGGTATTATTTCATTTTGTGAGTTAATATTATAATTAATATTTGGAAATTTTAGAAAATTAATTTCATTTAAAAATATTCATTTTTGAAATAATAATATCATTTTTTTCTCTGGGTTAAAATTTTGGACTTTTCAGAAAATAATGGGTTTTGATTGAATTGTGATAATTGAATTTTTTTGTAATAATGTCATTTCTTTTTAGAAAATTTAATTGTATAAAATTAACATTATGTTTTCAATTTAATTTCATGTAACATTAGTATTATTTAGTTATATTTAATACATTAATTATTTTTAATAAACATTATATTTTATTTATTATAAGTTTATTGTTTGGATTAAAATGGAATTTTTCTTTAAACTATTTTAAATTAAATAATTTTTATACGTATTAATTTTTTAAAATAATACATAATGGGGAATTTTTAAAATGAAATTTATATATTATATATCATTAAATTATAATATCATTTCATTCAATTATAATTATTAGTCATATATTCCACATAAAATCTTTTTCTTCTTGACAAATACAATTTAAAAACCCACTTTTCCACCACTTCAATGGGTTTTGTTATGTATTTAATTTTTTATGATAACGTGAATATTAGTTGGTAAATAGATATAAATTTGAAATCATAAGGTCTATATAATATATTAAGGTAACTTTCATTTTTATTCATAAAATATTTATTGTGGTAAAAAAACTTCCACCGTATTGTTAAAACAATGAAAATACTTAATGTACAGTGGTAAGAGTATAAAATATCTACAAAAATAAAAAATTAATTTCATCAATGATATGTTTATAAACCCTAACCATACAAATAAAAATTAATTATAAATCTATTTCATTTAAATTAATTCCACCCAAATGTGGTTGGATTTAATTATAAAATAATCATTATTTAATAACTTTAAAAAATCTCTGCACATGTGTAAATACCAGCCCTCCCCAACCCCAATCTCATCACAAGATATGAATTTCATTAAATATCTACAAAACCCTTTACATCCCATTATCCCCATTTCCATGTGAATATGGTCTCACCTAATGACCAATTCCAAGATAATTAAGGGTTCGTTCATGGAGATGTTATTCAAGATGTAACTTGCTCAAAACACCTCTCTTAATATTGCTTCTTCTTTAAAATAATCCTCACCTCAATAATTCATAAAAGAATAATAAACAAAGTGTCGTGTATATAATGTAATGTTGTATTAATAATTTAATATATTATATCTATCCCTTTTATTTTAACATCTTATTTAAATAAACAAAATTGTTTTCAAAATAATGGTGGTTAATTGTCTCCATGATTAATGAGTTTTTTTTACATTAACGCCTTCATGAGTGGTCATAAAACAATTAAGATGGATAAATTATAATTTAATATTTATAATATAACTTATTTTATGTCATGGTACTAATATATAAAGAATATATTAAAAAAATTACACTAGTTTGTGATGGTTGGAAAAACATTTAAAATAAAATAAATATTTATCATTCTCATTTTTTCAAATGAATCATCCTCATGTTAGAAAAAAACATATATTTTAGACCATTTAAAATTCAATATTTTCATTATTAACATTTAATTCGAGTTCTGTGGTTTTATTCTAATTTTACAATAACATCCAAAAATATACTCAAGTGATCCAACCATGAAACATTGAAATGATTTCTCATAGAACAATTAAATTGATATTTTATATCATAAAAATTGTCAAGAATGAACATAATATAATTAAAATAAATGAAATATATTGATAAAAGGTTCCTAATTAAAAATTTAATGAATATAATTTGATTATATATTATATTAATAGAAATTTTAAAACATTCAAACACAAATTAAGGAAATTCATAACCCAATTTACATTATTTGGATTAAAATTATACTTATTGATTATGTCATACTAAGCTTATGTGTTAAATAAATTTTGAATATTTTATGTTTTATTTCAATATTATTTTTTGGATTTATTGCTGATATTCATAATTGATTCATTGATTAACACTCAAATCGATGATATTATATTTTTAATTGTATCTTATACTAAATAACCTCTATTTAAATGTTTTTATAGTTTATTTTATTAATATTTATCATTCATATCCATGTGTTTAAAATGAATTTTTTGAATGTTTTTATAAGGACATGAATTTTTAATTAAATATAATTTTCTAATTTCCATTAATTTTTTCAAAAAACGTATCTTTTTAAGGTATTAAATAATTTATTTTCTTTAATTTTTTTTAGTATTTGTTTTACAAATTTAAAAAGTAATGATTTTTTATAATATATATGTATTGAACAAAATTCCATGACATAATTTCACAGTAGTATTTTTTATTTTAATTTAAAATTTTATATGGTTAATTTCAAATAAAATTTTCTCCATTATACATGTGTAGTTTTTCCAAATGAGTAATTTCAAAATGAAAATTTTATTTTTACCAAATAGTGTTTTACTGATGTATGCTTTCTTGAAATATCATTATGTCATATTTCTTGGGAATTTTTTATGATGAAGGGAGTTTAATTTATAAACCAATTTTGAGTTGTTCCATGATAAACCAAGGATGGGTTGTTACATTTTTAACCAATGTCAGATGGTTCAGTGATAATCCAATGATTGTTGGTTACATTATAACCTCTAATAAATTAGGTACTCCAATGCTAGAGGAAATCTATATTGGTAACTCCATTTTTGAGAGTGATATGAAAAATTAAGTTTCATAATACCTATCTATATTGTATATTATTATTTATGAGTTTTTATGAAATTTTGTTAATATTAAAAATTTTAGGTAATTATGTTTTGGAAAAGATGATTCAATTTTTAGGGTAATAATGTATGTTTTTATGAATTTTATTAAATGGGATTCCTCTGGACTAACATTTTTCTTACAATCATGTTACATATAATATTTTTTGTCATCATTGGTTTTAAAATATTTCACAGGGTGTAAGGAAGAATATAGATAAGGATGAGTCCATGGGGGATAATCGTGTATATTTTCCATGAATACAAAATATACTTTATTTTATAGTCTTTATTTATCAGAAAATAGAATCTGTGTATATGTGTCCACTGGTAATGTATGGGCATACCATGCAATATTTATTCCTAATTCACTAAACATCTAAATATAAAATATTCTTAGAAATGTAATAATTTTAATTCTAGTTTAAATCACTAAAATATGTAATGTTTATGGGAGGGTCATTATAGTTGGTGTAAGAGTAGTTTTTAGATTACTTTTTAGATGATTATGGTTTCATAAGATTTATAAATATCATCATGGGTTTTATATATTTAAATATTATTATAAGTTAGAATCCTTAATCAACCCACTTTTTGTTTAATGTGATGTATTTATAGGAGAATAAATATTTTTTTTGGAGATTGGATTTAGAAAGGAAATGCATTTAGGTGTGAAGATATTAATATTGAAGTATTATTGTGTTTATATAGGTATTATCATTAGAAAGAATATTTTCACATTAACATATAATAATTCATTTAATATTTTAGGGATGTTCATTTCTATATATTAAGGATCATTTATGATGAGGGATGGAAAGTGATCAATCATTACCTTATTATACATTTCCGATGATTTGATTATCACTATTATGGAAAAAAATACTGTTCAAATTATTTTGTTAGATTTATGAGTATTCAAATAACCATCAATAATATTTTTATTGTCCTAAAACCTTTAATTTTATCTAAAACATTTATGGGTCATGGTATCCTTTTAATTCAATTTCAAAATTCTAACATTACCAACTCTCTCAAAAGAGTAAATTCCACCAAGAAAATGACATTTTAAATTCTAGAATTTGGGATTCATGTGAAAATCTATAGGGGTTGTCAAAGAAATTTTGATTATGATCATTTTTCTTAGGTTCAAATTATGTATCATTTTTGGGTTGATATATATATTAATCATATGGAAATTATGCAAATAGATTATTTTAGGAATTGTGTATTTTGGAATAAGTGGATGAAGCTTAGTCAACTGTTTGGGAAGAAATATTAATGAATTATGTGATTAAAATTTGATTTTTCAAATTTATGATATAGTGGTATTTTATAAATATTAAGGGAATCTAGGAATGCCTATGGAGTTTTATATAGAATTTTTGGTTTTAATAAATTTAGAAAAATATGTTAGATGGAACTGATACCATTGAAAATGGTAAAAATTGGATATTTTTTATTTTAAATTGAAACATTAATATTATGATATTAAGAATGTTATTTTTTGGGAAAATTCCATTACATTTTGTGGAAATAAGTTTAAATATATTATAATTTTTTTTGGATTATATTAACCAAAACTTTTATGTAATTATGGGCTCATATATTTTATAGTGGATTAAAAAATGAATTTTATGAGATAAAATTTGAGGTTAAATATATTATGATTAATTTTGATATTGTTACTGAATTGTCTAGAATTTTATATTGATTATATTAATATATATTTAGATAATAAAATACCACATACTATGTGAAAACTTGTCATATCTGGCATGGATGTAGGGATTGAACCAATAATCAAAGTCCGACAAGGGTGAACTACATACCACCATTCTAGGTGAAGACTCGATTAATATAGTTTTTTTTATTTTTAGTTGTCACACCCCAACTCAGCGTCTTGTGGCTATGGTTATTTTTTTAATAATTATTTATTTATTTATAGTTGTGTTTTTTGTTTCTAAATGTTTTAAAAAATTATTATTAAATTAAATTCAAAATGAAATATGATAAAATCAATGGAAAATAAGATAATATTAATAATAATATTATTATGGTTAGTAATAATATTATTATTAAGTTATTATGAACAATATTATTAGTATTATTGGAGATTATTAAAATTATTATTATGTTTATTATTATTGTTTAATGTTTTTTTTATTTTATCTTCATTTATTTTTATTTTATTATTTTCTATTTTATTTATTTCTTTCATTTTTTCCCTCAAAACCTAAGTCTACCCCCCCACGCTTACCCGTTATGCGGCTGACCCCCCCCCACCTTCCTCCCGCTTGTGCTACCCCCCCCCCCCCCCAGCGACGACCCTACGGTGTGCCCTCCAGTGCTGCGACCCTTCGGCCGACACCCACACCCTCGGACGAACCTCCCTCATTGCGACAACATCTTCCATTCTACTCCCTTTTTATGCTTCTTACCACTCGGAACCGCACCTCCCTTCATTTTTGGATGATATTTTATGCTCGGCGCACCTCCGGTGGCCCTCGCCCTTGGTCGGTTGGCCATCTACACCATTGCCACAGGTGTGTTTTGCTTCGATTGTTTGTTCTTACAATTCATAGATTTTTTGTTTAGGTTTCACATTTTGTTTGGTCCATTATTTTTGGAATAATTTATATGATACTTTGTTTTTAGGGTTTGCATTAGACCCCTTGCGATGCGATTGTCATGCAACGAGAGTTTCATGCCAATTTTGCAAATTTGTCTACACTGAGGTTGGTGGTTCTACATTCAAATATTATTTAAGGAATTACTTTTCTTGTTAAATTATTTTATCATGTTATTCAATTTATTTGTTTTGCGCAAATTGGGTTTTCCTTGAAGTTATCATGTATTGGTTTTCTTTAGTTGCTTGTTCATATGGAATGGAGTGTGTTCGTGATGAAAACCCATGTTTAGTTTTTTATTAGTGTTTTTTTTTATTTCACGCATGGAATGAAAATTTTATTTTATCATGTTATTGGGGTGTTTTTGGCCTTAAAAGATGTTTTTGATTGGTTTTTTTGTGTTCAAAGTCTTGTGATAACACTTGGAGTTATTTCATAAAATTTTTAAGTGGTTATTAAATCTTATAAAGTGTGTGAATCATGTTTGGATGTTGTTTTTATGTGTGTATATTTTCAAAAGTGGGTTTGAGTATGCAAATGGGGGTATTTGTGAGTGTGTTCCTTGTTGTGAAAATCTTTGGATGCATTCAATCAATTTTTTATGTAGTGTGCCATGTGTTTTTGTGGGTACATGAAGTGCGTATGTGTGGAAAAATAATCTTTGATGGGAAATGTACCACTTTGATAATTTTTTACTTGTTGTGCTTATTTCAATATGTTTTGTATATTCTTTAAAAAGATAGAAATCATGTTTTAATGTCATTTTGGTGTACTATTGGTTTTAATGTAGCTTCTCCCACTTGAAGTTGAGTATGTTATTGGTGAAGACCCTGGGTGTGCTATTTTGAAACGTTTTGTAGATTATTTAAGTGTTTAACTGTTTTATTAAATTATATGTGTAGTGCATTGGGCCTTGCTTCAATGGTTTTGGCTCATGGGTGTCAAAGTATCCTGCATGTACATGCATAGAGTAAGGCATATATATATATATTCCCTCTTTGTACATATTCCATCATAGTGCAGAGAATATGTGCAATGCAGCTAGGGGTGTGTATATGTATATGTATAAATTCATGTTCTTGTATTTTCTAAGTGTCGGTTCGATTGGTCATCGACAAATAGCGAAAAGTATGAGGAAGGTCCCCTATGCCCTAATCTTTAATTAGAATTTCCATTTTTTCTTGATGTTTCTTTAAAATTACTTACTTGTTTTTTTATGTGAAATCTATATACACTATATATATATATGGTTTTGGTTCTTAAAAAGTGGTTTCATAGGGTTTTGAACATGAACTAGGTATTTCCAAACTATGTGTAGCCTTTCATTCAATTTTGTTATAAAAGTGTAACGACGTGCATTATTTTTAAAAAGGGGTTCAAAAGTGATTTTCAGAATGGGCTTTGGTGTGAACACGAGATTAAAGGATGGTTTGATCTCCTTAAAATTATTACTTCATTTAAAGTATGGTTTTAAGATTGTTTTAAATATATAGTACCTTTATGTGTTCTAAAATGACGAATACTCCTTATAAAGTGATGAGGCCTATTTAGAACTTTGAGATTGGTTTACAAAAATGGAAAACCCCTCTTGAGACATTTCCCTTAATTTGGAAAAAATGTGATTCAAGTGTTAATGTGAGATTTTTGATATGTACCTATTGTAAAGGCTTGTGTGTGGTTGTGTGCTATAAAGAGGGGGAATGCGCTTAAAGAGGGAGATCAGTGGTGAGAGGTTGATTGCGTTTTAGATAAGGAAAGTGTTATGTACATGTATGTGTGCTTGATAAAGAAAACTAACCACCAATTGAGATAGAGGACGATGGGGAAACCTGGGTATCTTGGTGGGTGACCAGGAATAGTACTCTAGATGAAATGGAAGAGGTTCGTCCTGGTTCTTCTAGCAGGATTGACGCAACAACACTAACTAAACATATGAATTCTGAGGGTCATGGTATTCTAAGCCACATTTTCTGAGGGTCGTGGTCTTATAAGAAACGTTTTCTAAGGGTAGTGGTTTCTAAGACACATTTCACCGAGTTACGAGGTCTCTAGGGTCTCATATATGCTAGATACCTATAAGGATTACCCATGGTGCTCATTTGCAACATACTGATTGCGATGAAATTTTGATTTCAGTTGTTTCATACTGGATGTCTTATTTAGGAAAACCATATTTTAATCCAAACTGGTTTCTTTTCATTTTGAAACTTCAATGCATGCTTGGAACCTATTTTGAAAATGTAGTGGGAGTGAAATACTTTGCTTGAAAATTAAAACTCATCACTTGAATTTGAAAAGAAGGAAAAACATTATTTTACTATATCTTATTTTCAAACTGGCAAGATTGGATTTCTTACTAAATGTAGGGGCATAGGACGTGGTTTTATTTTGGAATTCCTACTGAGCATCTCAGTACTCATGCCTGCTTTACTTTTCAGTTACAGGTTTTTGTCGTGGATTGATTTTGGGAGAGAGTGTGGTTTACGTTACATGGTGACCCACGGGGTCACCTGAGGTATGTCACGTTGCTTCTCTAATTCCTCTTTCCACTGCAAAGTTGTTCAGTTTATTATCCCTTTATTTATCTGCTTGTCCAGTTTATGTTTATTTATCCTTGCTATGGGCCAAATCATTCCCAACTGGTTTATTTTGATGCCCTGCACTAGTTGTCAGCCCGTGGGGATCGGGAACGCCCTTCAGTCCATGTCGCAGACCGGTTTGGGTGACCGGTTTAGGGTTGACCCGGGTTGGTTCGTGAAAAAATGGTATCAGAGGAGGTTGGTGATTAGGTGTGTTGGGACTTGAGAGGTAGGTGTGGGAAGGATGTCATGAACCCTTGCCCATCCCAAGACTCCAGTTTCCAGGGGTAGTATGGGATTTGAGTTTTTCTTTTGCTTGGTCTGTGTGGATGAGGGATGATAAGGGAAGTTACCCGGTGTTGAACGATGATCCTTCATGGAGTAGTGACCCATGTACAGTCTGAGTACACGGTTCAAGATACTTCCTGTGGTGGATTCCCGCTCGAATCATGGTCTTCTAAGACATGTTACCAAGTTTTCATAGCCACTAGTCCCTTATTTTTGGAAATTTTGATGTGAGTTATGTTTGACATTAGTTTTGGTTGGTGTGATTAGATCTCAAAAATGAAAATGGATTTTTTTGAAGGTGTTTTCAAAAGGTAATATGGTTGTTGGAGTAGAAAATGGTTTTTGAAATGTAAAACATTTTGGAATTTGGAAATGTGTTTCTTTAATGATATGTGACTTTTGCAAATTAGTTGGGAATTTGTGCTTTGTGCTGAATGGTCTATTTTAGAAATGAGAAGTGTCTTGAATTGACCCTTAGCATTCCTATGAGTGATCACATACATTGAGGTGTGCATGTGTAAAGTGGATAAATTGGTGATGTGAGTGGATGGGCGCTTGAGCTAGCACATGGATATGTATGTGTGAGGCTTCATGGGATACCAATGTTAGGTATTTAAGTTGTTTTGTTTGCTGAAAAATGGTTTTCAAAAAGGGGTTTTCAAATGTTTAGAAAAGTGAGTGAGAAATTGTTTAGTGTTCTCTTTTCATGTTTGGTATCATTTTTCGTGGGTTCTTTTTTTTTTGACATACTAAATTGTGTATGGAATAGTGATTTGAGTTTGAACTTTTGTTTGTGATTGAGGTGTGGAATTTTGATATATGATGAGTTTTGATTCGGATTTTTGGCTCTGGTTTTTGAATATGCTACCCAGAAAAGTCCCAAAAGTTTCTAGTGAGCCTCTTATAGTTGTTGGTTCTACCCAGAGTCTTAGAGGAGTGGTGGAATTGAATTATTTTTGGTTATTGTCCAGCTTCTTTAGTGAATGTGATCTATAGAAATTAGCAAACTGGCTTGGTGAAATCGTTGGTGTTTTCAGGTTATTGGAAACTCCCAAAGCGATGAGTGTGTGTGTTGATTCGAATTTGTTTGAAGTTGAAACTTTGGATTGGTTGAGGAGATAATCCTAGCATCATTGCATGATGGTATGTCTTGTAAGGTGTTTAATACCACTCTCATCTGATGGTTTATACCCGAGGAAGTGAAGGCAAGGAAAGTGGCAGAACTAGTGAGTGTCGAGTAAAGTCAACGAGAAGTGAAGGCCTACATGGGGCATTCCATGTGGTTGATTCCATTTTCTTTGGAGTTAGTATCGTGGAATCAGTTAAAGTTTCTCTTGTATGGGGTCTTCGTCCAGGGTTCTAGGACTATTTATTTTTGGTGTTTGGGAAGGTTCCCCATCCAGTGATGAGAGAGAATTGGAGGAACCTGTCTCAGACAAGTCTTCTTGTCAATTCCATCTTCTATTAGTAGGGCCACCCCCTTTTTTTCTTCTAGTGTGCTCAGTTTGGGTACTTTAAGTCACCTTGTCATCATCCTCCGAAGGCTTGCCGTTAGTGTGTCCATTTGGGACAATTTGAGAGGTTCTGCTAGCGGCATCATCAGTAGGAGTCTCAACCGAATGATGTCAGCTCCTGACTGTGGGGAAGTAGATGCTTCAAGAAAGAAGATCTCCAGCCATAGGTCTCAGAGTGAAGCTCTTCATGAAGTTAGGAATCGTTGGGTGTGAGGAACCTTGGTCTAATTTTTTCTACAATGTTGAAATAGGGACGGTCTGAATTTACCTGTTGTTTCTCTCCCGTCATGGAAGGTTTTGTCTTACTATAAGAGGCGTAAAGGTCTCTCTTTGTCATTGTGGTATTTGTTCATTGAATACCCCACTGTGTTTGTAAGAAGGAGTGGTGATCTCGTCTTTTTGGTAATTATAGTAGTTATTCCTCCTCAAGTTTGACCTGTTTTGTTTTAGTACATGCTCATTTTGGGGATGCTCAACTGTTGTGGAAATGATGAGTCATGGTTAAGTTTGCTATTTGGTAGAATTATTTTGTGGGTTTTCTCATGTGTTAGTGGTTTTTGGTTTGGGTTGGAAGTTCTTATGTCATTCTATGTTGGTCGGCTTAAGCTAGCGAGTTCTTAAATGGTGGGGAGACCCACCATGAATACTATCGTTCCTTCTTCAAGAGTTGGTTTGTGTGGGAGTTTTGGTCTTGTTGAATTTCCTTTTTGGTTCAAGTTAGCACTTCAAGATTTAACATATGCTGAGACTCTCAATACTGGTTGTGCTAGTTGGATTCTTATGGTGGGGAGAATCCTTCTCTTTTTCTGATGACTCTTCTCCTTGTAGTTTCCCTTAGAGTTGGTCGGGTGTGACTGATGGATTGAAAAGTCACACTGAGTTTGTGATTTTTTTTGCTTTGTTCTGTTTTGAACTCGATTTTGATACCTCATTTGGCTGAGTGACTTTCTGGGGGTAGAAAGTTTTTGTGGTGGGGTGAATTTTCACACCCCGAATCAATGTCTTGTGGTTTCGGTTATTTTTTTAATTATTATTTATTTATTTATAGTTGTTTTTTTTGGTTTCTTAAAGTTTAAAAAATATTATTTAATTAAATTCAAAATGAAATATGATAAAATAAATGGACAAAAAGATAATATTAATAATATTATTATTATGGTTAGTAATAATATTATTATTAAGTTATTATGAACAATATTATTAGTATTATTGGAGCTTATTAAAATTATTATTATGTTTATTATTATTTGTTAATGTTTTATTTATTTTATATTATATTATTTTTATTTTCTTATTTTCTATTTTATTTATTTATATCATTTTTCCCCTCAAACCCTAAGTCTACCTCCCCCTCATGCTTACCCACTTAAGCGGCCGACCCCCCCCACCTTCTTCCTGCTCGTGCTACACCCCCCACCAACGACGACCCTACGACATGACCTTCAACGCGGCGGCCCTTCGGCCAGCTCCCACTCCCTCGAACAGACCTCCCTCATCACGACAACATCTTCGCGTCGCCACCCTTTTTCTGCTTCGTACCACTCGGAAATGTGCCGCCCTTTTTTTCTAACCAGTATTTCCTCCTCGGCGCACCTCCGGTGGCCCTCTCCCTTTCTCAGTTGGCCATCTACACCATTTCCACAGGTGTATTTTTCCCTATTGTTTGTTCTTCCAATTGGTATATTTTTTTTTTGGTTTTCACATTTTGTTTGGTCCATTTTTTTGGCATAATTGATCTGATACTTTGTTTTTAGTTTTCGCATTAGACCCCTTACGGTGTGATTGTCGTGTAATTGGAGTGTCATGCCAATTTTTCAAAGTTGTCTATTCCGAGGTTGGTGGTTTCACATTCAAAGATTATTTAAGGAATTAATTTTCTTGTTTAATTATTTTATCATGTTCTTCAATTTATTTGTTTTAAAAAAATTGGGTTTTCCTTGAAGTTATCATGTGTTGGTTTTGTTTAGTTTCTTGTTCATATGGAATGGAGTGCGTTCGTGATGAAAACCCATGTTTAGTCTTTTATTAGGGGTTTTTTATGTCACACAAGGGCTGTGAATTCTATTTTATCATGTTATTGGTGTGTGTTTGGCCTTAAAAGATGTTTTTGATTGGTTTTTTGTGTTCAAAGTCTTAAGATACCACTTGGAGTTGTTTCATAAAATTTTTAAGTGGTTTATTAAATCTTATAAAGACTAAAAAACATGTTTGGTTGTTGTTTTGGTGTGCGTATATTTTCAAAAGTGGGTTTGAGTATGGAAATGAGGGTATTTATGTGTGTGTCCTTTGTTGTGAAAATATTTGGATGTGTTCAGTCAATTGTTTATGTAGTGCGACATGTGTTTTTGTGGGTAAATGAAGTGAATATATGTGGAAAAAGGATCTCTGATGGGAAATGTACCACTTTGAGCATGTTTTACTTGTTGTGCCTATGTCAATATGTTTGGTAAATTCTTTCAAAAGATGGAAATCATTTTTAATGTAACATTGGTGTACTTTTGGTTTTTATGTAGCTTCTCCCCCTTGAAGTTGATTATGTTATTGGGGAAGACCCTGAGTGTGTTATTTTGAAACATTTTTTTGATTGTTTAAGTGTTTAATTATTTTATTAAATTATATGTGTAGTGTGTTGGGCCTTGCTTCGATGGTTTTCGGCCATGGGTGTAGAAGTATCCTACATATACGTGAATAGGGTAAGGCACATATATATATATATATATATGACATCTTTGTAGATATTCCCTCATGGCACATAGAATATGTGCAATGAAGCTAGGGGTGTGTATAAGTATATTTATAAAAGCATGTGCATGTATGCGCTAAGTGTCAGTTCAAGTGGTCGTCGAAAAATAGCGACAAGTTTGAGGTAGGTCCCCTATACCCTAATCTTTAATTAGAATTTTCATTTTTTCTTGATGTTTCTTTAAAATTACTTCCTTTTATTTTTTATGTGAAATCTATATGAACTATACATATATGGTTTTGGTTCTTAAAAATTGGTTTCATAGGGGTTTGAAAATGAAATGGGTATTTTTAAAAGATGTGTGTCCTTTCATTCAATTTTTGTATGAAAGTGTGAAAACATGCATTATTTTTAAGAAGGGGTTCCAAAGTGATTTTCATAATGGGTTTTGGTGTGAACACGAGATTAAAGGATGGTTTGATCTCCTTAAAAGTATTACTTCATTTAAAATGTGGTTTTAAGCTTGTTTTAAATATATAGTACCTTTATGTGTTCTAAAATTACTAATAATCCTTCTAAAGTGATGAGTCCTGTTTGGAACTTTGATATTGGTTTGAGAAAATGGAAAACCCCTCTTGGGACATTCCCCTTAATTTGAAAAAAATGTGATGCAAGTGTTAATGTGTGGTTTGTGATTTGTGCCTACTGTAAAGGCTTGTGTGTGGTTGTGTGATGTAAAGAGGGGGAATGCGCTTAAAGAGGGAGATCAGTGGTGAGAGGTTGAATGAGTTTTAGATAAGGAAAGAGTTATGTACATATATGTGTGCTTGATAAAGAAAACTCACCACCAATTGAAATAGAGAACAATGGGGAAACCTGTGTATCTAGGTGGGTAACCAGGACTAGTACGCTAGATGACACGACAAAGGTTCATCGAGGTTCATCTAGCAGGATTGATGCAACAACACTAACTATACATATGAATTCTAAGGGTTGTGGTCTTCTAAGCCACATTTTATGAGGGTTGTGGTCTTCTAAGCCACGTTTTCTTAGGGTCGTGGTTTCTAATCCATGTTTCACTGAGGCACGATGTCTCTAGGGTCTCACTTATTCTAGATACCAATAGGGATTACCCATGGTGCTCATTTGTGACATACTTCTTGTGATGAAATTTTCATTTCAGTTGTTTCATATTGGATGTCTTATTTTTTAAACCATATTTTAATACAAACAGGTTTCTTTTCATTTTGAAACATCAATGCATGCTTGGAACCTATTTTCAAAATGTAGTGGGAGTGAAATGCTTTCCTTGAAAATGAAAACTCGTCACTTGAATTTGAAAAGAAGGAAAAAACATTATTTTGCTATATCTTATTTTCAAATTGGCATGATTGGATATCTTACTAAAGGCAGGGGCATAGGATGTGGTTGTATTTTGTCATTCCTTCTGAGCATCTCGGTGGTCATTTCTGCTTTACTTTTCATTTTCAAGTTTCTCTTGTGGATTTCTTTTCGTAGCAAGTGTGGTTTACATTATTTGGTGACACATAGGGTCACCTGAGGTATGTCACCTTGCTTCATTAATTCCTTCTTCCTCTACCAAGTTGTTCTGTTTATTCTCCCTTTATTTATCTGCTTGTTCAGTTTGTGTTTATTTATCCTTTTTATGAGCCAAATCATTTCCAAATGGTTTATTTTGATGCCTGACACTAGTTTCTAGCCTGCGGGGATCGGGAATGCACTTCTGTCCATGTCGCGGACTGGCTCGGGTGACCAGTTCAGAGTCGACCTGGGTTGTTTCGTGACATTAGTTAATTGATTTATTTTATGAAATGTAATTTTACTTCTGTAATATATGTTTTATCCAATATATAACCATGATATTGGAGAAATTATTGGGTGATTAAGTTATTAATGTAATTTTGGAAAAAGAAAAATATTTTAGGAACCTTATAAGGTTAATGTGAATAGAATACTATGGGATGTGTTTTGTGAAATAATGGATGAATAATATTTTGGAAGATTTTGATTTATGTTGATTCAGGATATTTAAGGGAATGAATATTATATACTGAAGATCATGTAGTTATGGAAGATACATTTATAATGATACATTGAGAGTTATTGAAATTATTTTAAGATGAATATTATATTATTGCTCTAATATTATGTGATGAAATCCATAAAAAAATTTGGTTTCAATTTTAGTCTGAAATATTTTGAAGCATTTAAAGGATAGTTATTTTTAGAATAATCTATGTTATTATTTTAGTATTAATAATGGATTTTGAAGATTAATGTAGTTTTTCATCATATAATGGTTTATGGTTTTTAAAAGTATGAAATTATCATCTTATAACCATGTTGGTATTCATTAACTCATAAAGGCATGAGTAATTGACAATTATACCATGTTGGACTTTATGATATATAGAAGTTGATTCTCATGCTTTTGGTATGAAAAAAATAACTCGAATACTCATCCTTTAGAGGGAATATGAGGATGAAGTTATACTTTTCAGGTAAATATATTTACATATATTCATATTCTATGTAGTAAATGAATTCCTCAACTCTAGGAAAATATTTCTTGAAAAAAAATTGTTTTTCTTTTATTGTTGAGAGGTCAATTTCATTTAAACTTATCATAGAGATACGATTTTCGGATGGTTAACATTTTATAACCACATTATCTATTACTCTCTATAGGTCCTTGAACATTTTATTTTCTCATTCATGTTCATGTTTTCTTTCATGTAATCCTAGTATGTGTTATTCTAGATTTGTTTATTACATTCCTTTTCCACTTTTCAAGTTAATAGTTTATTGATTTTTATATTTTGTGGGATTTCAACACAGATATTTTGAAAAGCCAAAACCCTAGTTTTTGATCCATCGTACAAATAGAGAGGATGTAATTTATTAATGTTTGATATTATAAAATCTCCATATATTAAAATTAATCACTATGATCGATATCATAATTGATTTGAAATATCGATCATAATAAAAAAACAAAATCTTATTATTTAAATGTGATAATTATAATCAAGCCATTAATTTGGATGGTATGAAAAATATTATCTACATAATGAAATATATAATGTTAGAACTCATGTTTTATTTATTAAATAATTCACTTGAAATAATAAATCAAATTTTTATAAATGTCATTTTATTCTAAAAAATATGTTTTCTTAAAAAATGGGTTTCATTTCTCATGATGATTGAATATTTTAATTAATTCATGAAAAATTTATAAAATTAATATAGTTAAATAAAAAATAATTTTTTAATTCATAGAATCGTGTTTTACTTTGCGATAAATTTTGTGATTGTTCGAAAACATTGTGTTTTCAGTGAATAGTGAAAAATAATATCTTTTTAAAAATGTAATTTATTTTCAATAAATTAATCAATGAAAAATTCCCAATATGTTTTGAATTTGATTCCAACTTTTATAATTATTCATTATTTATATTATTACCACTTAAATTATTTTGAATCAACTTTATATGGAATTTTAGAATAAGTTTATTCTTGGGGTTTAAAATGTGATTTTTTCTGATTTTTTTTTAAAATTACACAATGATTGTCATTTTTAATCAAATAAAATAATCCATAATAGTGAATGTTTTAAATGAAAATTATATATAATATATCATTAAATAATAATTTATTTTCATAAAATCATTACTATAAGTTATATAGTTAATATAAAATCATATTTTTCTTGAAAAGAATAATTCGCATCTACAAGTTTTAGTTAAAAAAATTTATTCAATTATATGAAATAAATTTCGTTAATTGGTTAAATATTTGGAATCATATTTTCTAAATTAATTATTAACATCCTTTTAATTTTTAGGAATAAAAAATTTACCTTGTTAAAAAAAATTTGTCCTTAGTATTGTTAAAATAATGAAATTGGTTAAAGTGAAAGTATAAAAGCTCAAAAAAACTAAAAAATTTTTCATTAAATTGGTGATTGATTTTTTCCCCAAAAATTAAAATTCCTTAAAAATATTTAAATTTCTAATAAATTTGAATTTATTACACTGAAATTTAGTTGATTTTAATTATAAAGTAATCAGTATTTAATCCCATAAAACCACCCCTACATAAGTTTAAATATCACACCTCACCATCGAATTTCTACTCACAAGATAGAAATATCTTGAAATATCTTCCTAAAAGTATGGTTTCCACTCTCCTAAATTTTATTTTCTTCTTATCTAATCCAATGATAAATTTTAGGATCATTATGGGGTCCATCAAGGATGTTTTATTCAAAAGGAAAATTTCACTAACCACCTCTCTTAATTTCTCTTCACCATATAAATTATCCTAAACTCATTAATACATTAAATTATAATAAATCTAGTATCATTGTTATATTATAATTTTATATTTATAATGGAATATCCTATATCTATCCCTTTTATTATCTCCTCTTATTCAAGGAAATGAAACCATTGTCAAAATTATGGTGGTTAACCGTGTCTATGGATAATTATTTTTTTTCTTTCCTCCTCCAAGGATAGTCATAAAACTTTTATTATGGTCAAATAAGATATTAAGAAGTATAATATAAATTATTTAATGTCATATAACTAATATATATATAATATTAAATAAAAAAACTCATTCATTAAAGGTTAAAAACTGTCAAACAAAATATCAAATTTATCATTATCATTTTATCAAACCAATATTACTCACGATAGAAAAAATGATATATAAAAACATTTATAATTTTGGATGTGAATTAATATAATTTCACTTAAATTTTTAATTCTTATTCTTGTTTTACAAGAACATCCATATATATACTCAACTGAAACAACCATGAAACCATGAAAGGAACTCTCTCGGAATGCTGAAATTGATCTTCATTACTCATATAAATAGACATAAATGAACATAATAAAATTATAATAAATAGAAAATGGATTTAAAAGATTTAAAATTAATTAATTTATGAATATTATTTCATTATTCGGGATATTAAGAGAATTTGAAGAACTTTCAGACACTTGGTAGTGGAATTATCAACCCAATTTCAATTCATTGGGTTAATCTTCTACATCTAGATTTTGATATACTAATAATATTTTTTAAATTCGATATGAATATATTATGTTGTAATTTCACTTTTTATATGGATTTACAATGGATATACACAGTCAATTCATTGACTAATTCTCACTTCAATGATATGTTAATTTTAAGAGACTATTTTACTAAACAACATTTTTTGAATGTTAGAAAAACTTATTTTTTAAATAATTATATTTCATGGACATATTTATAAAATTCTTTTTTTAATGTATTTTTATAGGATTTATTTTTTTTAAATAGAAATTTCTAATTTCTCTTAAATTATTTATAAATAGATCCTTTTATGGTTTTAAATAAGAGACATTGATTTCAAAATTTTTTTTTTTATAGTTTCCTTTTATAAACATAAATGGGAATGGTATTTATTACATATATTGCATGAAAAAATTCATAACTATCACGTCACGATCATATTTTAAGAATTAATTTATATTTATAGATGGTTAATTTTATTGAAATTTTTTCCATTGTGTGATGTTTTTCAAAATTATTGATTTCAAAAGGAAATGTTTATTTTTTGAAAAGTCTGTTTTTATGATGAAATATTTCATAATTTATGTCAATGTTATAGTTTTTGGTAATTATTTATGATGGTTGGGGGTTTTTTATAAACCCATGATGGGTGGTTCCATGAAAATCCAAGGACAGGTGGTTATGTTATTAACTAATGACATGTGGTTATGTGATCAATGAAGGACATGTGGTTATGATATAACATCAAATGAATTGGGTACTACAGAGATAGAGTATGTTCATATTGGTAATTCAACTATTAAGATTTATATGAAAAATGGCGTCCCATATTTTTCTATATTTATATTATATTCATGATATTGTTTTTTCATGAAACACTCTTGATTTTAAATATGTATCATAATTGTCTTATTTAAAAGATGATTCCTTTTTCAATTTATAATGGTATGTTTTTATGAAAAATGTTTTCTTGGGTTTTCACTCGACTAACAGTTTCCTTTCATTTATTCCCCATACTGAGGTTTGGTACTCATCCCATTTTTAAAAATGTTTTTCATATGGTTTATGTAAAACTAGGGAGAAATATGACATAAATTAGGGAAATTATAAAGATGTTTCTTGAAGTTAAAACATGTTTTATTTTAAAGGATTATCTTATGAATGAAATGAAAACTATGTATATGTTTCTACTTGTAATGTTTTAGTTAGCCATGTCTGAGTTAGTCCTAATTGTGGAAAACATTAATGTGAAAGTATTATCAAGGATGTCAAAATATAAATTATAGTGTAAAATAACAAGAATGTGTAATTTTTATTGTGAGGTCGCTAATTTATTCCCTTAGATAACTCGAGTTAATAGAGACTATATTATCTTCAAAACTCATAAAATGATTAATATGTTGGAATTGGTAAATTCTAAGGCAATGGGAAATATTTTTGATATGATTTTCCATAGGGGTGAGATAGAGTATTTGTACATGGAGAGGATAATATTTTCAGTTAAAATGTTGAACATAAAATTAATTATTGAACATGTGTTTTAATTAGTGGTATTATATATGATAAGGATTTATATTACACATTCATTAGTTAACCTAACCATTCATAATATCATAAATACTGTTTTTTAATGATGTCTCAGTTACATCATTGTTCTATCATATTGTCCATGATATTAATTTATTTTATGAAATTCAAAGAAACAAATGAAAATTTTTACTATAAATAATTTTCAACAATATGATTTCAAAATTTTAATTTATTTTTTTAAAATTAAATTCTAACTATGGAAAATATATTTTTAAAAATATTCACTAATATTTAGAAAATCTATTTTTTTTTAAAACATTTTCTACACTCTTAAAAAAATTCATGGCATTAATACATATAAATAAATATATTTTAAAAATATATAAATTACTAAATTATTTTATTTATATAATAAATTTATTTCACATTTAGGAATACAATATTACATATATTTTCTAGCATAATTTTATATTCACCTAAAAATTATTCAATTTAAAAAATTACAAAAAATTAATCTCAAATTATGTTAACATGGGGATTCATTATTTTCATTCATTTTTCCTAGAATAAATTTTTAAAAATTTTAAGACAAATGATTATGTTTAATTAAAAATAATATTATTCTAATAAGTAATTATAAAAAAATTACCAAATAAATTACTTCAAAAGAATTATAGAATTATATTTATTATAGAAAACATCTATTTCTAATATTAGATTTCTATTTATCACCAATATATTTCCTCGGAAATTTTAAATAATAATTAATCAAGGATCTTTTATAGCATTACAATCTAAATAAATTTGTTAAATAATTTACAAATTTTGTTTTATAGAAGGTAGATCCATAACTATAGAATTTAATGTCAAAAAAATTTCAAGATTTGATTCTATATTTTCTTAAAAACATTGAAAGCTGACATATATTTATTTATATATCTTTTTTGTCAGTTTTATGGATTCAAATTCCAATGTCTCTCAACATGGTAAATTTTTTAAAAACATTCTTAGTTTTAGGATATTATGAAATAAATGGATGTGATGTATTTATTTGGATTTATAAAGAGGATCCTCATTTTAAAATATCATCCTTTCAACATTGATTATATGAACAATAATTATTCACTTATATTTTACCCATGGTTCTTTATTCCAATTGAAAATAATAATAATAATTTTATTTATTTTATATTGAAGTTCACAGTTTTGATATATCAAAGATATTATTACTCTGTGTATTTAAAAATTTTATCCATGTTGATTACTAGTTTTTATCATTCCATTAGATATTATTTATTTCAAGGGAATGTATTTTTCTTTTATATGTAATGATCTATAGTGATTTAGTAAAATTAATATCATTTTTTATTATTTTTAATATGATTTATTAATGGTATAATTTTATATCTCAAATCATAATTTATAAGTTGATATATGTTTAATCAATGAATAAAAAATAGATATGAAAAAAAAATATATCAATAAAAAACATGTATTAATATTTTAAACATATAATTTATTATAGAAAATTTATTACAATGTATATTAACATAATGAAATTTTACAACCTAACAAAATAAATAAATTCGATCCTCCTAATTTTTATTCATGGGAAATACCTATTTATATTTCAATATATTTTAGATATCCTTGTTACTAACCAAAAAAATTATTTTAATCATTAAATAATTTAATTTATTTATATGAATTAATATAAACACATTGTAAATGTTAAACCTATGTTGTAATTCTCATATTAATTCCATTAGTTCTCTAAACATAGATGATATATATTTAATATTTTCCATCTATGTGACTGTATATCCTAACTCCAAAAAATAACTAAACACTTTTATGATTACTAAATACATACCTTAATAATGTACTTATGGAACTTGGGTTAAACATTTAATCTATTCCTACATAACAAGAATATTTATTACATTCAACCGTTCTAATAATTCCATGTTTACTTTTGTTGGTAACATAATAAATATTTAATCATTAACATATATAATAACATAAAAAATTAAATAAATACTACCTTGTAGAACTCAAATATGTCGATGGAATACTTTTAAATGCATCTAATTAGTTGGGGACATTCATTAATGATAGGATGATAAAATATCTCTATAAATAGAAAAATAATTACCACACCTTGAGATTTTAAATTATATTTTCCTTTAAAATAAAATTTTTGTATTGAATAAATTATGATGAAAATAACACCTAATGTATGTGGATAATATATTACTAAAGTAAAAATAAAATATATTACTATAAAATTGAATAAAACAAAATTTACTGAAATAAATTTAGTAATAATAAGATTTATAACATTAATTATTCTTTTTTAAATAAAAATGTATAATTTACAAATAAATATTATATATATATATATTATTTAAAATATTAATTCTATTATATTAATTCTTAATAATATAGGATAATATTATTTACATTAGTATAACAATTAATGATCATTCATACATTGATTATCAAATAAATATTAATATGGATATAATAATTTCAAAGTAAATGTATATTTTTTTCTATTAGAATATATATTTTATGTTTAAAATTTATTTTATAATAATAAAATAAATAATTATTATAAATTGATGGACTTAATGAAATTTTCAGATAATATATTCAATCAAATAATTAGTCATTGATATAATTATTGTTTACTTTTCATTTAATAAGAAAAAAATCATTGATATGATAAAAAATATTTAATTTTCTAAGAACAGGTTTTAATATTTTTGTCTTCCAATTTGAGAATGAATTTCTTCCATATAAATTAATTAAATATTTTAAAATGTATTTTATTTTCAGAATTAAAATAACACATATTAAAAAATATGTAATTTTTACCTATAAGGAATTGATTCCATGGTAAGAATCTTGTCACCACATTAATGGCTCAAAGAGATAACATGGTGGTTGAACTAAGAGATACGGATCCAATTATCACTATAAATTTTCAAAATTTGATTCATTTATTTTATTTATATCATTAAATATTCTATCACATATAATTTTTCCTTTCTGATGTACTTGTCCATTAAAATTAATTTATATTATTTTAATGTTATAGTTATTTATAAGGGTGATAATCCCCTCACATATAAAGGGGAACCCCATCGACTAACCACACCTCAAAAACATTATATATTTATCTCAACCAATATATACTCAAAGACATTACCAGAACCCTTTTTCATGACATAGAGGTTATTTCTTTCCCAAAATACCCATCCAATTTTTCGTATGGTGTTTTTTCAAAAGAGATTATCTAAAGAAGAGGTATATGTTTTATCAAAATATCTCAATATTTATTATTTTTAATCATCCACTAAATATTCTATAAAAATCATAACATATTTATGTATATATCATTTTAGTATTGAATTTTTTTTAATAGTAAAACCAATTTCTATCTTCTTTCAATCTAATAGAAAATTAAAATGTTTCTCATGGATACGTGCAAACAGCTGAGTCTATGATGTTTTGTAATTCATCATTCATCGTCACCATACATGGATTTTTATAAAATATTCCGTAAAGATTAATTTTTTATTTATGAAATTATTATGGTTTTTTATATGATGAACCCCTGATCATGGTTACACCATAACTGTCAAAATAAAACAGTCATGTAAAATGAAACATTTAACAACAAGAATATTTATTTCAATGAATAATTCTCAATAATTGGGTAATTAGAAATTACCAAGAATTTATCTGTATTAATATATTTATATTATATATTTACTATAAATATAAATATATTATATGTTAGTTTAGAAATGAAACAAAGATACTCAGTACTTTATGTGAGGCTTTATGTTACAATCTCACTTTTCTATCAGGATTTTTATTTTAATGAAAATTATTGTAAATTATTTATCATTTACCTCATAGACCCAATATATATTCTCCACATTAATTATTTATATCCTTTTTAAGTATTATTTCTATTTTCAACTAATTTTTAATAAAAAAATATTGAATCAATGTTTTTATAAAAATCTGTACATGTTTCTGCTTTAAGGATCAGAAAATATTTGTTCATGACCATATTATTTAAAATTCTTCAAAATTTTATTTTATATACTAAAATGATTTTGTAAAGAAATTTTAATATAAATTTTTCATTATATTATAATATAATATAATGAATGTTTACAATTTTTTTATATGTCATATTTTACATTTTAAACAATTATGAAGAGATTATTTTTTTACATTTACTGAATGAATATATTTTCCCACTATTATGTTTGTTAATTATTAAAAGTATCCAATTAAAAGATTGTAAGGATTTAAAAAGAAAATTTAGTTCCAATTTTTATAGCAATTTCTTAAAAATTAATGAAAAGAGAAATATTTCTTTTCTTTTTTTTAAAATATAGATCTAATGATAATATAATATTATATTCATATATGTAAACATATATAAAGGAATGTTATGATTCACTAGGGATTTACTTTAATGATAAAATCTCATTTATTTTTATAGATTGATAATGTTGATGATATTTTAAAGATATTTGTATGAAACCATTATCTTCTTCATGGTTTAATTCAAATATGATGAAATAATTAATGTATTTATTAACATATAGAACACATATGTATGGTTTTTAGTATGTGAATACTGAGAATAAAATTTTATATCGCACTAATGCATTGGGTAATGCTATATATCTAAAGATATAATATTAATGGTAATTGGGAGAGAACTGAATCCATTATGAGACACTATCAATTAGGATTTTTGAATAGGCTATAAACCCCATCCATTATGGGACTCTACTCACTCTGTTTATGGGAATGGGGGTGAACCTTATATACAATATGACTCTTTATAATTTTATTTTGGGAATAAGTAGAGAACCCAATCCTCTATAGAAATATATCCAATATGATATGATAGTATTTATAGTGAGCCTTGATTAAAGAAATGAATTTCTTTTCTAATGGGTATACTAAAAAACTTATGTATTATACTAATAATATTTTCTCATGTCTAATGATTTAGTATTTTTTATTCAACACTCTTTGGACTCATGTATATTTTATGAACCATTATTATTCCATTATTAATGATTAATGGTCTACAAATTCGTTGGCATGATTTCATATTTTTAAATCATGTCCTAAAACCCTATCTAATATCATATGCTAAATTATGACCATCAATAAATATCTCTCATGTTTATAATTACTGACCATTTATGTTAATAATTATTATTCTTCCATTCCCTAGGTAATGATGATATGTTTCATGTTGGAAATATGAAAGACTGGTACTATGTGAGGGAAAATTTGTGGGGGAAATTGACAATTTTTCAGGAAATAAGTTGATTATGTATCTACTTTTTTAAGACACTATACCTTTATGGTAATATTGAATATATTAATATTGTATATAATGTATATTTATATAAAATGAAGTTTTATTTTTGAATGATATCATAAATATTACATTTTTTATCAGAGAATGGTTTTATAATTTATACATACTGTGTTACATGGAATGATATAATAGAACCTAAAAAACCTATGAACACCAATGTGACATTGGATGAACCTAATTTGTCATTTAATGATTATAAGGGGTCAAAATATAGGACTTAAAAGGAATTATTTTCAATAGCATATGATTACTTACCCTTATATATGATTATTTATAATCAAACTAACTATGTTGGAGTAAGAAAATGTTGATAACCAAAATAATATACTAAAATTTATGCATATTATGGATTCCCATACTCTAAATTTCTTCATTTTTTATGGTCTTCTTAGTTTTTATATAATTATATATATTTTTAACATCACTGTATTAGACGATGGATATTGATTTATTAGTCTAAACTTTTAATGGTATGATGATTTAATACTATGTCTACAGATCCTCTTTTCTATAAGATTGATGGAATTTTCTACAAGTAATTTTTTTTCTCACTATAGTTGAATCCCATATGATTTTTTACATCGATTCGATCCCTATATATAGATACATTACAATTATTGAGGATTTGAGTTCCCATTAAATATTCCAAATAAACGTTTGATCATCTATCTATGTGAGGATGAAGATGAAAATACTATGGAAATTAAATCCATTATTTGGGTCCTACTATATATCTATGAAGGTTATTTATCTAAAATGAATAGGGATAAATTTAAAATTTATGATATTAAAAAAATTGGAATATGATGAAAAATGTAGAGACCCTCACTTTTCAAAACATTAACATTATAAACTTTTTCTGAATACTTGTGCATTATATCAAAATATTACTAAAGACCATATTTGGTATAAAGCCTTTTGAAACATATAAATGTAAACAATGGTACATAAGTGAGCCACATTATCTCCCAATATGATCTCCAAGACTATCACCTCTTATAAACATATCATAAAAAATATATTCATAACCTGGGGAAGGAAACATAAAAAGGGTTGAGCTCAGATGCTCAGTAATGGTAAACAAGGTAGACATGTATGTATAATCATGACCATAAGGGTATGATAACTTGATCCTAAAAATATATGATCATACCCTATATGTCAATGTTCATAAACATGAATCATTGAATAAATCATGGTAGTTCATAAGACATGAATCATAATAAAATAAGGAACATGATCTATGAAAGGATAACAGAGTAATAAAACATAGAATTGGGGAAAATAAATAGAAATATAATATGATTTACATAGTACCCAAGGAATCCTTTCCATTATGATATTGGTTATATGTTTTCACTCCTTGTTCAATCTTGGTAGTCATGGTTCACTCCCATGACCATATTAGTAGCTTGAGTTAACTCCTTATACCATCTTTGTAGTCATACTTCACTACCATGGCCTTGTGAGTAGCATGAGTTCACTTCCCATACCATTTTGGTAGTCCTAGTTCAAACTCATTGTAATAACCCGATTTATGCTATAAAAGACTTTGGAATATTCTTTATGTTATTCCAGAGCAGCGCCTTCGGACGGCGTGCGATTCCGAGCCCCGGTGTGGCTGGAATTAAATTTTCAGTGCGTTCACACTGGGAACACAAAATAAATGGGATAACTCCTAAATGGTGATCCGGATCAGAAATCTGAGTGCACGAATGGGTCCAAAATTTGGTTTTTACCCTAGGAATGATATAAAGTATGTTGGTGTGGGACGCTGGGACCCCTCGCCCATTAACGGAACGTTAAACGGATAAATAAAATAATTAATTTATTATTTTAATGGTTAAAATCAGGTGTCTCTTAAACGGTAGATTGGATTGGAAAACTGAGGGAACTGTTGGGTTTGGAGTGTGCCTTTTACCCTAGGAAGGGTGTAATTTTCACGGGCGCGGCCCTTCTGTGAAAAATGCCACCAGGGTCATTTTCGTAATTTAGCATCTTCGAACGTTAAGTTTTATAACTTCTGAAAGGTGCCTCAGATTAAAATTCTGAGACCTCCATTGTGCTTGGGGGGTGGTTTTTACCCTAGGGGAGGCTTAACATTGACCCCATCGGGAGTTTCGGACACAGGTCTTCTGGTGGGTTTTAAAAAATAATAATTAAATGTTAATTAATTTTCTTTACTTAAACACCTAAACCCCTCCTTCTTTCTCCCCTTGGTGTTTCCATTGGTAAATTATCTCAACCAATGATACCTCCACCTTACTCAATCTCAATCCCTCCACCACCTCTCCAAGGTGTTGCCGCTTCCGGCGGATCGTCGCGAAGCGTCGGGCTACACCCAAGAGGTAGGATTGTGCGTTTCTTTTTAATTTCCCGCACCTACTTTGAGCTCGATTCTTTGCATTGAATTTCTATTTTATCTTCAAGAAAATCCCATAGTTGCATAATCCATGTTCTGAGCTCTCTGACGCATGTTTCAGATTTAAATTTGGAGTTCTGAGGCGTCCGAAGCTGCGAGTCGAAGTACGGGGTGTTTGTGGTGTTTTTCCGGTGGATTTGGGTTCTCCGGCAGGTTCGAGCGGTGGTCAGCGGCAACTCAGCGTCCTCAGGACGCAGCGGCGCGGGCTCAGTCGGCGGCCTCCGAGGGTGCTCCTGGCGGCAGCTCCAGGCCATGGGGTTGAGGGCGTCGGCGCGAGCCGGTAGCTGCAGGCATCCGGGAGTCGGTGGCGGGTGAGGTCGAAGGCGCCGGGGCACAGCGGTGAAGGGGGTCGCGGCGTGCGACCCCATACGGGAGACAGAGACCCACGCTCGGCGGGACTCCGCGCAAGACCAAGACTGGCCCCTCATGGCCGGTCAGCACATGGCGGACTGCAGGTCCACGTCCGGGCCCGCGGTTGAGCCACGGGCCGGCTCTGCGAGCCGGGACGGCCAGCGCGGGCAAGCCTAGGCCGGGCGGACCGGCCAGACCAGGTCGGTCCAGCCCAAGGGGGAGTTCGTCCCCTTAACCTCGGACACCCGTAACTTTCACTACGAGTGTCTGTTTCGCATGCCATCTATGGCAGTGCAATCCTCGGCTCGAGGTGGGGAATATGAGATGGTTTTGGGGGTTTTAACTCCCGAGATGGGGGTCTCGGTGGCGCACACTCCCATTAAGTGGATTGGTGTTTTTTCGGGAGCTCATGTTTTAGATGGCACAGACACATCCAATGTACGATTTGAGCACCGTCAGCGGCATTGGCACCCTGACGTCGAGCCGGAGCTTTCTAGGGTGGTTTCAGGCATTGAAGCTGGAGTTGAGGCATGGGCCCCACGACCCATCTTTTAAGCTGCGAGCAGCGTTTGGATACATTTTCATCGGACGTCTGTTTGGGGTGTGCAAGCAGTCATTTTTGGGTGTTTTTCTGAGGGAATTGCAATGGCTCAATCTTCCCTCTTTAATTCTGCACGATGGTGCGGGCCCCACGAGGGTCATTTTGGGAGTTGGAAGTGATTTATATCTTTATCATCGGGTGTTTGTTTCGGAAAAGTGGATAGTCAATCTTGTGTACTTTTTCGAGAGAATCGCAACGGTGCAATCCGTTCATTGCGCTTCGGGACCGAGATGCGGGTCCCACGAAGCACCGCTCTTGTGCAGTACGGAGAAATACATCTTTTTCTCTGGATATCCATTCCACTCAAGTGAGAAGTCAATTTTACATGTCTTTTTGAGGATATCGCAATGGTGGGATGTGCCTGACTGTTTTCGGGACCGAGGCCCGGGACCACGGGACTCTGTTCGAGAGTAAAATGGTGTTGGCGACTTTTCCATCAGATATTCATTTGAGGTGAGTTAGTAGTCTATCTCTCATGTTTTTCCATGAGGATTACAATGGTACAATCCGTTTGTACATGCAGAGATTCATTCAATATCTAATTTTGGTGTGGAAGTATGAAAGGTGTACCAGTGGTGGTTCTTCCTGTGGTGTTTATAGGGAAATCTTGGCATGTGATCGCGTTCACTCTTGGGAGAGTGAAGTGAAGGTTTAAATAGACATGTTTGGCCATTCTAGGGTTTTGGAGGAAGCAGGTTGGAGAATTTACCTTTACGCCCTTTTTCATTGACTTTGGGTGTCGTGTGAACGATATCTCGTGGGCTGGCAATGTGGTATACTCTGGGAGTATACGGGGATGCATGGAGGTACATGTCGTAGTTTGTACATGAGAACATTTGTGTTCTTGGTTTGGAGATGAGTTTGGGCCACACGTCGTGTGAGCCCCATGTGTGTGTCATGTTCTACTTTACGTACCTTTGACCTCTAGCGACGTAGAGGGTCCTTCTATTTTTAATGGTTTGGCTGGCAGAGTTGTTTGGGTTCCCCTGTTTCTTCAGCTATGAGGGGTTTTCGTATCACATACCTTTCACCGCACTGTGGCATTGTTTACAGCTACATTTGTTCGTATAGTGTGGGTGTGCTCCCACTTTCTAGAGTGAGTTGTCTCGATCCGCTTCGACAGTAGACTCATCGGATTGGAGCATGTCTCACCCTAAGAGGCCCGGGGAGATCCTTATATCCCTTCATGTTCCCTGGTAGGGTTATTTGTGTATCGGTGTGACCAACACATTATGCGGGCACCGATCATCTACCTATGGGGTTGTTTCCATAAGGGTACGGAGCCCCCAGTGATCCCTGGGTGCAGACTCCCTAGTTGTGTATCAAGGTCATATCTTCTTTCCACGATCTATCATGATGTGTTTCCCACTACGTTTTCTAATTACTAGTGGTGTACCATCCAGCAGGGATGGCCAGTGAGGTACCATACAGTATTTATGTCCAATGGTGTACCATCCAGCAGGGATGGCCAGTGGGGTACCATCCTGTAGGGATGGCCAGAGAAGATCTAGTTCACCCTCCAGCGGATTACCCTTTCACGGGGATGGGTAGTGTGAACCCATCGACTTTGAGAAGACCTCTCAACTGTGTGACAGTGACAAGGTGTAGCTTGACGTTTTCCCAGAACTCTAAAGAACGAGGGGTGCTTTACCCACTGAGACACGTTCTTGTGACATGACCAAAAAACGTGCGAGCGAGTCAGCGCCGCCCAAAGCGGATAGTGTAAAGGTGCGGTGATTTGATCCCCTTGACTTGCAGTTCAGGGTAGACATACAGATACTAGGCATCTATGGTGTTTACTTCTGGGACTATTGGCTACTCACATTCTTGTGCTGAGCTACGGTATGGCGATCCCCTTGCAATCTTGTTCAGGTTTCTTGACAGAGCATATATATATGTATACCTTGTTCCAGTACCCACTCCTTGGGTTTTAGCTACTCTCCTTCCAAGGGAGGCGAAGACACGTGGGGCATGCCACGTGTTTTCCGTGTCTAGCTTATCGTGGTTGGACGAGTCTACTCTCCAGCTATAGGTAGTGAAGACTTGACGGGAAGTTCCTCTTCTCACCATTTCTAGCTCCTTGTGTTTGGATGAGTCTACTTCTTTTTTCTTGTTGGGTTGATCTGATACTCTACTGTACTCTTTAATGCACTCTCGGTTGTACTCCATTACTTTTCCCTGTTCGATCTACTACTTACCTCTTAAGTACCTCCTTTGTTTCTCTCTCAAGCCTTCGGGGAAACCTACTGAGTTTTTTTATACTCATCCCTACTTGGGCTTTTCCCGCACTTAGTGTGCCCTTGCAGAAGATGTACAGGTTGGTCGTGATATCAGCAGAGCTTAGGATTTCGAGATATTAGACCACATATGGTGGTCGTAGTCGGGTTCTAAGTGTGGGACTCTCCCAGCTATTTTACTTTTTTTTATCTATTGCTGGGTTGTGGCACTTTTCTGGTTGGGCGTGCATTTTTCACTTTTTCTTTTCAGTTTACCTTCAGCTTTTACTTTATACTGTTTAGAGGTCGATGCACTCTTGTGGTTGTTTGTAGAAGTTAGTACTTTACGTTCCCTTTTACTCTGAACTTTTTCATTGAGTGTGATGTGTGTGTGTGTGTACAGGTACTCAGGCAAAGGCCTCCCCAAGTTGTTTAGCCTTTGGAGCTTGTCGCCTGCCCCTGGCCTATGGAGGCTGGCTTGGGGTAGTTGCGGCTCGAGACCGGGTACGGTAGAGTCTTGAAAAAGTGGTATCAGAGGTGGTTCTTTCCTTGGGACATTGGTTGGAAGTACCTAAAAAGGAATTGGTTTGGATTTAGGGCAACGGTGTTAACATGTCTCGAGAGCAGATCTTAGTCTAGGGAGTCCAGTGATGGTGCGGTGGTCGACGTATCCATTCACCAGGACCCTGATAACCCGCTAGTCGACTCGGCATGCTGAGGCACTCGTTGAAGAGAAATGGGTTTTTGCATCACATAGGATTGAGTCTTGACTGCCCTTCTTGAGTTGTCTCCCCATTTTTGTTACCGTTATATACATATATGCTCATCTGACCGGGGCACTCCTTGATAACATTCTGGATGTCCCTGTGAAGACAGCCAACCAAGATACTATCTTTGGTTCATGATGACGACACTATAAGATATGAGGCCTCAGTCTAGGACCCATCATGCGAGTCCCTTTCTCCAAGTGGGCTGATAGCAGCACCCCCACCTAGTGAGCATCAGAAAGTTTCAGCAGAGCAGACTGAGCTTGAGCGCAGGTTGAGCACGCTCCGTGAGTTCCAGCGATATAGACCGTTGGGGTTCGGTGGTGAGCCAGACCCTCAGGCAGCATATTTTTGGCTCGAGATAGTGGTACGCCTCTTCAAGATTTTGCAGACGCCGGTATATCTTATAGTGACTTTGGCTGCCAGCATTTTCCATGGAGTAGCTGGGCGTTGGTGGAGTCTGGTGACTCAGTTTCTCGATGAGTCGTCACTTTCATTAGGTGACTTTCAGTTGTTGTTTCGTGAGGAGTTTTACCCCTCCTTCTTACTCTCTGTTCGGATCCAGGAGATCTTGCAGTTTCAGTAGGGCGGGATGACAGTGACTGAGTAAGCGACTAGGTCCGCAGACTGTGCACGTTCTTACCCGAACTTGGTCCACGACCGAAACTTCCGAGCACGGAAGTTCGAGCAAGGTCTCCGCAGAGAGATTTGTGCTGTCATAGTACCCTTGGGAATTTCCACATATGACGGGGTGCTAGATTAGGCGCTGGTTACAAAGAGCTTCATGTCATGCTCTACAGTTGGTGTGGGCAGCAGGCTCGACAGAGCCGAGACGTCTGCCGCAGCTAGTGGGCGTCGGGTGACAGAACCTCGGCGCATGTGTCTTTCTAATAACTGAATTTAGGGGTGTGTTCGTACACCACAGTGGCGCTGAAGGGCACCAGTGCAACCCAGAGAGAGTCGGTGTTATGCTTGCAATGGGTGAGGTCACTTGGCATGAGACTGCATGACCAGGCACGCTAAGAACTTCGGGTAGGCAGCAGGTGCACCACCACGACAGAGGCAGTGTCGTGATCGATGTAGCGCCCAGAGAGGTGGTGCTACTGTAGTATTGGGTGGAGCAGGAATTGGAGGAAGACCTTACGAGGTCTCCCCATCACCACTAGGCATTTCATGTCAGGCTCGGAGAGCTGACAGTTGGGACCACGAACTTCCGCGGGCTTTGGATGTCTACGATCCCGTAGAGCATGAGGTGATAAGAGGTACGCTCTACAGCTCTTCTACTTTTTGCAAGTATAATTGTTAGACTCTGTGTGTGAAATTATTTTCTCCCTGCTCCTTTCTTTAGTTGTTACCAGGGTGACGTGGGGCGTCGGTATAACCCTGTGTTAGTGAAATAGAAGGCGTGGAACCTTTCTCATTAGTCGATGGTGGTGACTCCTTCACCTTTCGAGTGTGTAAGAGAGTCTTGGTAGTGGGACATCGACTGTGAAAGCTTGCGTGACCATATATCCTTAGGTGTTTCACCATATGTATATTCTAAAGGAGGGAATCACCGGGGTTTGTGCCTGGTCCAAACAGTGATTCAAGTCACGGAGTGCGACGTATGAGTTCGGTTGGGGAGGTAAGTTAACCCCGAGGTCCTTCAGGCCATTTGAGACCATGCAGAGGGATGGAGAGGTTCCTTACCGCCTTGCCCTAACCCCAAGTTCAGGAGTGGGTGCATGACATCTCTCACGTGACTCACCCAAGAAGAAGTGTGCATGCTCCTATGCACATCATCGTCAAGGGCAGACCTCGTCTAAATCGATCAAATCCTTTGCTTTGTGTGTTGTGGCCTAGAACTGTGCTTGAGTTCTTCTGGGTACGGAAGAGCCAGGTGTGGGCTTAGTACCCTGAGTTGTTCACTGGTTTTTCTTTTTAGGGAAAAAAATCTTGAAGGATGGAATTATTTAAGAACCATGTTTTTCTATAAAAGTCGTTGGAATATTCTTGATGTTATTCCAGATAAGTGCCTTTAGAAGGCATGCGATTCTGAGCCCCGGTGTGGCCGGAATTAAACTTTCAGTGCGTTCACACTGGGCATGCAAAATAAATGGGATAACTCCTAAACTGTGATCCGGATCAGAAGTCTAACTGCACTTATGGGTCTGAAATTGGATTTTTACCCTAGGAACGACATAATGTATGTCGGTTTGCGACTTTGGGACCCCTCGCCCATTAACGGAACGTTAAACGAATAAATAAAATAATTAATTTATTCGTTTAATGGTTAAACTTAGGTGTCTCTTAAATGGTATCTCTAATTGGAAAACTAAGGGCACCGTTGAGTTCAGAGCGTGTTGTTCACCCTAGGAGGGGTGTAATTTTCGCGGTCGCGGCCCTTCTGTGAAAAATGCCACCGGGGGTGTTTTCGTAATTTAGCAGCTTCAGACGTTAAGTTTTATAACATTTGAAAGGGGTCTCAGATTAAAATTCCGAGACTGCTGTTGTGCTCGGGGGGTGGTGTTTACCCTAGGGGAGGCTTAACCTTGACCCCATTGTGAGGTTCGGACGCAGGTCTTCTGGTGGGTTTTAAAAAAAATTAATTAAATGTTAATTAATTTTCTTTACTTAAACACCTAAACCCCTCCTTCTTTCTCCCATTGGTGTTTCCTCTGGCGAATACTATCAACCAAGGAGACATCCACCTTCCTCAATCTCAATCCCTCCACCTCCTCTCCAAGGTGGTGCGGCTTCCGGCGGATCGTCGCAAAGCGTTGGGCTATGCCCAAGAGGTAGAATCGTGCGTTTGTTTTTAATTTCCCACACATACTTTGTGCTCGATTATTTGCATCAAATTTCTGTTTGATCTTTAATAAAACCCATAGTTGTGTAGTCCATGTTCTGATCTCTTTGATGCATGTTTCAGATTTAAATTTGGAGTTTCTAGGCGTCCGCAGCTGTGAGTTGAAGTTCGGGGTGTTTGTGGTTTTTTTCCGGCAGATTTGGGTTCTCCGGTGGGTTCGAGCGGCAGTCAGAGGCGGCGTGACGTCCTCAGGAGGCGGCGGCATGGGATCATGCGGAGGAGTTGGTCCAGGAGTCAGCCTCCATTGGTTTCTCCAGGTGGCGACTCCAGGTCGTGGGGTCAAGGTCATCGGCGCGAGCAGGCACCGGCAGGCGGCCGGGTGTCGGCGGCGGGCGAGGTCGAAGGCACTGGGGTGTGACGACGAGGGGGGTCGCGGCGTGTGACCTCAAGTGGGATACCGAGACCCATGCTCGGCGGGTCTCCACGCAAGACCAAGACTAGAACCTTGTGGCCAGTCAACGTATGGTGGGTCACGGGTCTACGGCTGGGCCCGCGGCTGAGCCACTGGCTGGCGCTGCTAGCCGGGCCGGTCCAGCCAAAGGCGGGGTTCGTCCCTTCAACCTCGGACACCCGTAAATTTCACTACGGGTGTCTGTTTCGCATGCCATCTACGACAATGCGAACCTTGGCTCAAGGCGGGGAGTATGAGATGGTTTTGGGGGTTTTAACTCCTGAGATGGTGGCCTCGGTGGCACGACACACCCATTAAGTGGATTGGCATTTTTCCGGGAGTTCATGTTTTGGATGGAACAGACACATCTGATGTCTAATTTGAGCGTCGTCAGCAGCATTGGGACCCAGGCGCTGAGGCAGAGCTTTCTAGGGTGGTTTCAGGCGTTGAAGCATGAGTTGAGGCGCGGGCCCCATGGCCCGTCTTTTAATCTACGAGCAGCGTTTGAAAACCTTTTCATTGGACGTCCATTTGGGGCGTGCGAGCAGTAGTTTTTGAGTGTTTTTCTGAGGGCATTGCAATGGCGCAATCTACCTGATTAATTCTGCACGATGATGCGGGCCCCACGAGGGTCATTTTGGGAGTTGTCTGTGATTTCTATCTTTATCACCAGGTGTCCATTTCAAACAAGTTGATAGTCAATCTTGTGTACTTTTTCGAGAGGATCGCAACAGTGTGATCCGTTAGTTGCACTTCGGGACCGAGATGTGGGTCCCATGAAACACCACTCGTGTGCGATACAGAAAAATGCATCTTTTTCTCCGGATATCCATTCCACTCAAGTGAGCAGTCAATTTGACGTGTCTTTCTGAGGAGATCACAATGGTGTGATGCGACCGACTGTTTTCGAGACAGAGGCCCGGGACCACGGGATATTGTTCGGGTGTAAAGCAGTGTTGGAAACTTTTCTGTCGGATAGCTGTTTGAGGCAAGTTTGTAGTCTATCTTGCATGTTTTTCCATGAGTATTACAATGGTATGATCTGTTTGGATGTGCAGAGAGTCATTCGAGATCTCATTTTGGTGTGGAAGTATGAAAGGTGTACCAGTGGTGGTTCTTCCTGCGTTGTTTGTAGAGAACGCTTGGCGTGTGATCACGTTCACTCTTAAGAGAGTGAAGTGAATGCTTAAAGAGATATAGTTGGCCATTCTAGGGATGTGGAGGAAGCATGTTGGTGAATTTAGGTTTACGCCCTTTTGCATTGACTTTGGATGTTGTGTGCACGATAGCCCTTGGGCTCGAAATGTGGTATACTCTGGGAGTATATGGGGATTCTTGGAGGTACATGTTGTAGTATGTACCTGAGAAAGTTTGTGCACATGTTTTGGAAATGATTTTGGGCCACACATCGTGTGGGAACCATGTGTGTGCCTTGTTCTATTTTACGTACCTTTGACCTCTCGCGACATAGAGGGTCCTTCTGTTTTCGATGGTTTGGCGGGCAGAGTTGTTTGGGTTCCCCTGTTTCTTCAGCTATGAGGGGTTTCAGTATCACGTACCTTTCACCAGAATGTGGCATCATTTACGACAATGTGTGTTCGTACAGTGTGGGTGTGCTCCCACATTCTAGAGTGAGTTGTCTCGGTCCGCTTTGATAGTAGACTCAGTGGATTGGAGCATGTATCACCTCGAGAGGCCCGGGGAGATCCTCACGTCCCTTCATGTTCCCTGGTAGGGTTCTTTGGATATCATTGTAACTAACACATTATGTGGGCACCGATACTCTACACAGGAGGTTGTTTCCAGTAGGGTACGGAGCCCCCAGTGAGCCCTGGGCACAGACTCCATAGCTGTGTATCGAGATCATATCTTCCATCTGTGATCTATAGTGACGTGTTTCCCACTACATGTTCCGGTCACCAGTGGTGTACCATCCAGAAGGGATGGCCAGTGAGGTACCATCCAGGAGGGATGACCAGTGGTGCACCATCCAGCAGGGATGGCCAGTGGGGTACCATCTAGCAGGGATGGCCATAGTAGATCCAGGTCTCTCTCCAGCAGATTACCCTTTCACGGGGATGGGCAGTGGGAACCCGTCGACTTTGAGAAGACCTCTCGACTGTGTGACAGTGACGAGGTGTGGCTTGATGTTCCCCCAGAACTCTCTAGAACAAGGGGCTCTTTCCCCACTGAGACACGTTTTTCTGATGCGACCTAAAATCGTGCGGGTGGGTCAATGCTGGCCAAAGTGGATAGTGTCAAGGTGCGGTGATTTGACCCCCTTAACTTGAAGTTCGGGGCAGACGTACTGATACTGGGCATCGATGGTGTTTACTTCTGGGACTGTTGGCTACTCACTTTCTTGGGATAAGCTACGGGATGGATATCCCCTTGTGATCTTTTTCGAGTTTCTTGACAGAGCAAATATATATGTATACCTTATTCCAGTACCCACTCCTTGGGTTTTGGCTACTCTCCTTCCAGGGGAGGTGAAGACACGCGGGGTATGCCATGTGATTTCTGTGTCTATCTTCTCGTGGTTGGATGAGTCTACTCTCCTGATATATGTAGTAAATACTCGACAGGAAGTTCATCTTCTCACTATTTCTAGCTCCATGTGTTTGGACGAGTCTACTTCCTTTCTCTTGTTGGGTTGAACTGATACTCTACTGTACTCTTTACTGCACTCTCGGTTGTACTCCTTTACTTTTCCCTATTCGATCTACTTATCACCTCTTCAGTACCTCCTTTGTTTCTCCCTCGAGCCTTCGGGGCATCCTACTCAGTATTTTTATACTCACCCCTGCTTGGGCTTTGCTCGCACTTGGTGTGCCCTTATAGACGACAGACAGGTTGGTCGTGACTTCAGCAGAGCTTAGGAGTTCACGATCTTGGACTATGTATGGTGGTCGTAGTTGGGTTCCAGGTGTGGGAATCTCCCACCTGTTTTACATTTGTTTACCTGTTGCCGGTTTGTGGCAATTTTCTAGTTGGGTGCGTGTTTTTTCCTTTTTCTTTTCAGTTTACCTTCATCTTTTACTTTTTTCTATTTAGAGGTCGATGCAATCTTGTGGTTTTTTATAGTAGTTATTACTTTACTTTCCCATTTACTCTGCACTTTTTCATTAAGTGTGTTGTGTGTGTGTGTACAGGTACTCAGGCAAAGGCCTCCCCGAGTTGTTTAGCCTTCGGCGCTTATCGCCTTCCCCTGGCCTATGGAGGCAGGCTTGGGGTAGTTGTTGCTCGATCCCGGTTAGGGTCGGGTCGTGACACTCATGGCCATATTAGTAGCATGGTTTCACTACTAATACCATATTAGTAGTCGTAGTTCACTACCATGTCCAACATGGTAATCAATGTTCATTCTATAGACCATATTATTCTATCTCATGGGATATAAATCTTTACACAATGCATTGTAGATAGATATAGGTCTCACCATCTCATAAAGATATAAAAAATACATGTGACACAAGATCATTAAAAATAATAACATTACCCATGTAATTTAATGGGTATTATACACATGCAAATATATCATAACTAGTTGAAAAAGATACAGGTTTCAAAATTATTTTATCAAAATCATAACATCTGTAAGATAAATGGATTTCATAAACATTTAACAAGTTAAAGAGAAAAGGGTTTTAATATACTTACAAACCATTAAAGAGTAACATGATTCATAAAGATTATGACATTAATCATAACACATTCATAGAAAGGATATGAATTCAACCTTTATATCATTTTCTAGACGGGTGTGAGTAATATCAAAAGATTTGATCATAAATAGAAACTAATTTTCTAACATCATTAAAAACATTTCTTGGGGAAAATTTCATTTATTTATTTAAATTTATTTTTAATGCATAAAACAATTTAATGATAATTTTCTTATAAAATACCTTTAAAACATATAAAGAATACTTGAAATCATTTTGAAAATAATATTCCTTGAAAACTTATTAAATAATCTTCAAAATATATTAAAAACCCTTTTATTTGAAAACACATTGAAATTATATAAATAAATATTTAAATTTTTTTGAAAACATTTTTACTTGAAAATTTATTAAAGAAGTTTGAAATAATTTTCAAAACATTGTTCGTTGAGAACTTCTAAAAAATCTTGAAATCGTTATTAATAACATTTTCCTTGATAATATATAAAATAAGATTCAAAAAAATTTAAAAACATTATACATTGAAAACATTTTGAATAAATATAATTATCTATTTAAAATTTATTGAAACCCATTTCTTTGAGAATACATTGAAAATTTATAAATAAATCTTGAAAATTTTTAAAATAATTTTTAAACCTACAACATTTTTGAAAAAAAAAATTCTTTAAAAATATATTTTAAAACATATAAATGATGTGTTCAAAAACAATAAATAATTTTCAAATCCATTTTTCATGATAATTATATTAAATTATCACTTGAAAAAAATGAAATTTTTTTGGAAAAAATCATTTTTGAAATAAAACAAATTTCAGACCAAATAGAGAAATATTGTCAAATTTTCTAAAAAACACTTTATAAATTATCTTAAGTAAAAATGAGTGGTAAAATGGTACTAATACCTAGATATTTCTTTATTAAATATAGGATAAGTAAACACATGACTATTATTTCTATATGGTTCATAGTATTTCATCAATAGAAGAATAAACATAAACAATCTCACATGGTGATGATACTTTCTCAATAAAATATTATCACTTGGTTACTTGGGATTATACTCACCATGAAAGAAAATGAAATTAAATTAAGCATAAAATATAAAAATAAGAATTATTTTCATGATGTAACATGTAAAATGGAATAATATAAATCTCAAAAAATAATCTAGGTTCATAAAAAACAAGAGTCTCAAAGAAGGAAAATTGTGACAGAACTATTTTACCGATTTGGTAACTTTTGAATCTTATACCTGATGAAAGAAATATAAAAAAATGGATACGTAAATACCCATAAATTTAAGCATAAAATACATATAATAAAATCATGTTTAGTTCATACCCCACATAAAAGGATATAGTTGCAGACATAGAATGTATCTGGCGGAAATAAAAAGTGAGATAAAATCCACTTACCTTGTGATTTGAATATATTTTTACTCATACAAGATTACTACGTAATAAATATTATATTATTATAAATATTTTACATAGTCATATTATTTTACATAATACGATATATGTTTTTATTGTGACCTTATATTACCCTCTTGTTAACGATCTTTTGTTAAGGTTTCACTCCCGGTAATATACGCTTTGTTCTTCGCATCTGTCATAATTTGTTATATCATTGGTCCTTAACTTATATCATGATTAAATAATGTAGAAAATGATATAAATATAAAATATACCCATTATATTTTTATTATAATAATTTATATATTATTGGAGTATGAAATAGAATACACAGTTCATGGAGAAGGTATACTATACATACGCATGAACGTTGTTTCTGTTGTTATTGTCGTACTGAATGAAAGTAAGAAAACAACCCACACACACACACACACACATATAAATATATATTTATATATGAATATAATATCATTATAGAAGAATTATAATTTTATATATGTCATATAAGATCACTAAACCCATCATTAATACATTATATATAGTTTTTGAATGAATCATATCACTTTGAGGGGGTTGTAGTCCACACATCCTCAAATTATATTATCGTAATTATACCAAATAAAAAGTAAAAAATATATGTGTTATAAAAGGATAAAAAAATATATAATAAATAATAAATATAATATATTATATATATTATATATATCTTCCATCATAATTTCAACCATAATAGTATGTAAATGGGAAATGAATAATCATTATTTAGTGAGGCGGTAGTTTTTCATACATGTAAATAGTCATTTCATTACTCATTATATAGAGGTGTGTGTAAATTTAAGTATAAAAATCAGAATAAAAACATACTAGTATATTTAAGATACTATTTATTTCATATTATTATGTTATAAAGATATTTTAGTGGTGAAGAAGTGAAAAGGTATAGGATCTTGAGAGAAGACGTTACCTCTAAATCAGGTAACTCCTTTTGGTTTGTGCCAAAAGGCTTACTTGAGTTTCCAAAATTCTGATGTAATGATTCTAGGAAGAAGATAGTTATTTTTAGAGCTTATTTGATCATTTTTTGGACGATCCAATTGATCTTGAGAGGTTCTAGGAAGTGTGTATTTGTGGTGGACTTTTATAGGGAATAGAAATGACACACTTGGCATTTTTGAAAACAAGTTTGGTGTACCCACTTCTTTACATAAAAAAGTCATAAAAACCTATAAAAACCAATAATAAAAGGTTAATATCCAAATAATTGACAAAAAATGGTGTTTTACAAGTTTCTAGGTCATTTTTAGTGTTATATTTATGCTTTAGTGCTTTATTAACCTTATTTTTCTCTTAACCGATGTAGTTAATTTGAATCATTTTCACTACTATTTTTGGGGAAAATGTTGAAATTATTATACATTATAAATTATTCTAATTCTAAATATTTAATCCATTTTTCCATATTATAATCACAAATTTTGTAGATATTAATTTAAAATTAGTCCCACACATGTGACGACACTGCATGTTTTTAACAAAAAACATCTAAACGTTTCTGAGTTTTTATATCCAACTTCAATGTGAAATTGGATAAAATAACAAAAGTTGGATTAAATAATAAAAATATTATCTAAATAAACTATTCAACCAATTAAATAAATAATTTAACCTTATAAAAAATTATATGAAAAATAATTTTTAAATTAAAATCAGATATTTTTAACTATTTATTAAAAATGAAACCTTATGGAAAATACCAAAAATTTATCCTAACCTAATTTTTATGCCTCCCTTATACATTATATGTTTATATTGACATATTAAATCTACTAAATTCAAAAAAAAAATTATTTAATTTACACTCTCCATTAAAAGGTGGTAGAACTACCTTTAAAAAAAGTGTTTTATGCAAAAAAGTTGGGTTGTTATTATCTTATGTCTACCAAATCTATTGTAAATATAAAATAACTATTTTAGTTAATATATAAAATATTTATTACATTAATATCACTTAGTAGTTTAAAATAATTTAAATTACTACGTTAAAATTACTATATGACTATAACAATATTTTCTTTAATATTCGATCGGTTTTCATATTCATTTCTAATTAATTGGTAATCTATGAATTCATATTATATTTATGTAAACTATATATTTTCATAATTTAGTTAATATTATTCATATAAATCAAGTTAAGGGTTAATACCTATCCCATTAAAATCATATTTTTAATAATATATCTTTTAGGTAACACTCGATCTTGCATGTTACACATGCCATTAAGGAAGGTCAATCTTACGGGTAATGTTTGCTAACCTTGTTGTTCTATGTAATTTATTCAAATTAGGTGTTATGTGTAACATACACTAAGATGATGTCATTTTAGTGGAATTTTTGACTTAGTGATAAACTATTTTTAGTGTTGCATGAAATGAAAAACATCACAAGATTAAAATAAATCGATTGTTTTTTGAAAAAAAATAATATGGTGTTACATTATAAACCCCGTAAATAAATGTTTCCCTATAAATTCATATGGGCTATCAAATTTTTAATAATTTAATACTTCATTCCTAGAAACCCACATTATAAAAATGTATAATAATACTTCCCTTAAATAGGAAAGTTAGAACAACAACAGTTACCCAATGTAACATATAACTGTATTTACACATAGAAGAACATAGGTTGGGAGTGAATATTGGACTTATAGTAAAAGTGTAAATCTTTATAGTAAATGCTTAAGGTCATCAATAAAAAAAAATTTAGTGATCAAAGAATAGTTTAGGTCCTCAATTTCATAAATCAGTTATGGTTTATATGGCTATTTGTTAAAAAAATTAATGTATTAGTTCATGACATTTTTTTATCATTATTGTATATTTGTTTAATTATTCAATTGACCATGGATATTACGAGATATTGTTACAAAATATGTTTATATAATAAAAATTTCATTCTTTGGTTGTGCTTTTATTTGTTTCTAATTCTCCTTTACTTCATGAAATGGATGTCTAGAAATTAACTTTGTTGCTTGATGAACTAAAATAGATTTTTAACAGATCCTAAGGCCCATAAAATAATGAAATGTGTAGCTATTTATATTTAAATATAAAAAAATATGGTTAATCAAAAAAATAACACAATTGTTTCATCATAAATATTTATTCATCAAATATAAATATACATTAACCAGGACATCATGTAGGTAAGTAGTTGGCATGAAACACTTATCATCCTTCATTCATGGGTTTAAGACCCATGACCTTAATAAATATGATTTTTTGTCACCCAACATACATAATGTCCTTTTCTAAAACCACACTAATATAATTTCCAAAACATATATTATTGAAATCATTTATGCATGGTTAATAACTTAATAGCATTTTTTACTATGGTTTTCAAAAAAAACTCTTCATAAATTCTTCTTATGAAGTTTTACATAAAATTTTCATGAATGGTTAATCATATAACCCTTTTTAAGATAAATATACAAAACATTAGAGAGCCATGAAATCAGTCTAACATTTATTCCCATGTATATCAAAAATTAGATCCTGGTTGTAAATTTCCAAAAATGTGTATTACCATAAATCCTTTTGGAAAACATACATGCTTATGTATTCCATATTTCATTGGATGTATTCCTTAAATACAAAAATTTTTCAAAATTCATCAGTGATATCCCAAACCACCTATCAAAAAGTTCTTACATAGTGAAGAGGTAATCATTATAATCCAATTTACTTATCCATATCCCACATGTCTTTATCCATAAAACATTATATTAACATAAAGAACATATTTATGGTTACCTAACCTTAGTAAAAATATCACCATATCACTAAATCACTTATCCATTCCATCTAGAACATTCAGCATAAAGTGGTAAATACTGAGTGAAAACATCAGTAGAAGAAACCTTTTATATTTCATCATTCATAATTTTTTAATCAAAATACATAAAAAATTTATTATTTCACTTCATCCATGATAAATTAACATGTTTAACTCATACTATTACATGATACATCTTTCCAATAACATTTCATCTATAGTATCTTCATCATCAGTGATGTAACCATTACTCGCACCATCTTGCTGATTCATTTCAGCGACATTCCACTTAGTACCCTGAGTTTCATAATGACAATTTATTCCACACATAAAAAAATTATTCTTAGATGACTACTTAGGGAGGTTATTATTAGCATCAATTTTATTAAATAAACCCTTCATTTTCCCTTGAATACAATTTCATTATGTCTTTCATTTCCACATCCATAACATCTTTCTGTTCATCTATGACATTCTCTTAGGTGATGGTTTTCTCACTCTTGACACAAAGGTAAAAAAATCTTATTTCCAGAATGGATTTTATTACCCAAAATATCATTCTCTTCCTTGGTGAGTCTACAGGTTAGTTAAGGTAAACATTATTAATCATGCTCCATGAAAACTAATTAATCATGATCATAACATCATTCCCTCGAGAAATCATCCCACTTGATAGTTTAAAATAATATCATCCATCACAATTAATAGTAATTAGATTCCTTTCGGTTCCAACAATTATCTAAAACCAGAGGTATAGAGTGAGAATTAATTATCATATCAGAAAACCACAAAGTCATGAAAAGAATTTCTTATAGGATATCTAAATCATGAAATATTCCTTAATCTATGACACATGTGGTCTATCCTATGTTATTCAAATCCAAATTATATTTAAATCCTTCATGATGGTTTATAAAGAGTTTGTGGATTTCTAAAACATATCCCCCAATAGTGTTAAATCATTTGTGCATAATGGCATGTTGTTATGTACCAGTTTCCCCCGAGTAAGTCCCATAACATATTGTTAGAGTGTTTACTCATAGGTACATTTATTCTAGAACAAAATCCACTATTTGTATCTAGATAAGGATTCATTTATAATAAACTAATCACTATATCATTTACCAAAATTCCAAGACATTTTCCTAATCATTAAGTCATCCTTATACTTATCCTTAGATACACCCCCTAGACATTTCCTCATAAATATACCTAGGGATATAACAAATTTTTTCTTATCCTAGATTCAAAATGTTATATATACCTTCTCAATGATACCAACTATAACAACCCATTATTTTCAAAACATTAACATTATATAACTTTTTCTGAATACTTAAACATTATAAAAACAGACACACAAACACCATATTTGGTTTAGTGCCTTTAGAAACAAGGAAACTTAAAAACTGGTGCATGAGCAAGCTACGTTATCTCCATATAGGTTATCCAATATTGGAACCATAATGATACATATCATATAAAAAAAATATATCTTCATAACATGGAGAAGGAAACATAAAATGGGGAGATCACAAATTCTCAGTAAGGTTAAACAAGTTAGACATGTAAGCATAATCATGAGAATAAGGGTATGGGAACATAATCATGAAAATAGGTGATCATAATCTATTTTTCAAAGATCATAAATAGGTCTCATGGAATAAATCATGGAAGTTAATAATACATGAATCATAGGGAAATAAAGAACATAATCCATGAAAGCATAAAATAGGAATAAAACATGGAATTTTGGGAAATAGATAAGCATATAATATGATTTCCATAGTAGCCAAGGAATCACTACCAAGACCATCTTGGTAGTATGGGTTCACTTCATATACTATCATGGTAGTCATGGTTCACTCCCATTGTCATCTCAATAGAATTAGTTCACTCCTCATACCATCTTAGTAGTCATGGTTCATGCCTATGGTCATCTTAGTAGCATGGGTTCACTCCTCATACTATATTGGTAGTCATGGTTCACTCCCATGGCCATATTAGTATAATGAGTTCACTCCTAATACCATATTGGTAGTCATGGTTCACTCCTATGTCCATCATTGTAGTCAATGTTTATTCCGAAGACCATCTTAGTCTATCTCATGAGATATAAATCCTTACCCAATAAATTAGAGGGAGATATAGGTCCCACCCAGCTCATAATGAAATTATACATATATGTTCCAAAATTTCATTAAAAGTAATATCATAACCCTAGAAAGGTAATGTGTTTTATAAACATGTAAAAATATCATAACCTATTCAAAAATATAGTTGTTTTAAAATCATTTCATCAAACTCATAACCTGTGAAAGAGAAATGGATTTCATGAACATATATCTCATTAAAGATAATCATGTTTCATAAATGTATAACCCATGAAATTGAAACTAGTTTCATAAATACCATGAAAATAAGTATAACCCATCCCAAAAAAAAGTTATGAATGAAAACATTATATAATTTCCTAGAAAGGTAAGAGTAACACCAATAATTTTCATCTTAGATAGAAAATAATTCTCTAATATATTTGAAAAAATCATTTTGTTGAGGAAAATATCATTTCTTATTTTAAAAGTATTTTTAATACATAAAAATATTTAAAAATTATTTTCCTAGAAAATCCCTTGAAAAATTATGAATTAGTCATAAAATCATTTTGAAAACCATTTTCCTTGAGAACATATAAAATATGCATCAACACATTTTAAAAAAATCATTTAAAACACATTTAAAACATATAAATAAGTCTTGAAAATGTTTTGGAAACCTTTTTACATGAAATGATAGGAAATAATTTGAAAAAAATTCAAAATATTTTTCATTAAAAACTTGTAAAATGAGCCTAAAAACATTTCGAAAATGTTTTTACTTGAAAAAATTAAAATAAAATTCAAAACATTTTAAAAAACATTATACATGAATTTTTTTGATAACATATAAATAATTATTGAATAAATTTTTAAAACATTTATTTTAAAATAATTAAAAAATATATAAATAAATACTGAAAACCTTTAAAAATAATTTTTAAATATAAAACATTTTTAAGAAAAAATTTAAAATATATCATTAAAAATTTATAAAGTATGCTTTGAAAAAAATAAATAATTTTTAAAATAATTTTTTTATTGATAATGATATTAAATGGTAATTTTAAAACATGTTTGAAACATTTTTTTAAACATGTATTTTGAAATAAAATTGATTTCTGATTGAACAGAGAAATACGATCAGATTTTCTGAAAAACACATTCAAATTTATCGTAAGTACCCAAGAGAGTGAAAATGGTACTAATACAAGGATATATCTTGTTGGATTATAATATATGTAAATTCATGAGTTTTCTTGATATATAGATCACAATATTTCATCAAAGTAAGAATAAACATAAACAATTTCAAAAACTAATGAGATTGTCTCAATAAAATCTTATCACTTGGTTACTTGGCATTATACTCTTACTGTAAGAAAATGAAATTATATAAAGCATAAAATATCATGAAAATAATTTTTTAATGATATAAAATGTAATTTGGAAGTATATACACCTCTAAAATGAATCTAGGTTCATAACAAAACATGAGTGTCAAAGAATAGAAATTGAGACAAAGCTATTTTACCGATTCGGTAACTTTTGAAATTTATACCCCATGAAAGAAATATCATAAAATGGATATGATAATACCCATAAATTTAAATATAATATACATATATTAAAATCATTTGAAGTACATAAACCAAAAAAACAAAAGAGTGGTGAACATAGCATGTATCTCAAACAAATAAAAAGTGAATGAAATCCTCTTACCTTGTGTCTTAACTCTCTTCATAATCAAAAAAATATTCTTTTGTAATAAATATAAGTTTATTATAAATATTTTATAAAATAATATTATTATAAAAAACACTATATATGTTTTATTATGACCTTTTATTACCCTATTCTTAAAAATCCCATGTTAAAGTTTCACTTTAGGTAATATATGCTTTGTTCTACGGATGTGTCTTAATTTGTTATATCATTGGTCCTTATACTTATATAATTATTAAATAATTTATATGATGTTATAAATATCAGTTATATTAAGAATATTTTTTATTATAATAATCTATAGAATATAGGAGTATGAAATGGAATACACCATTCATGGTGATGATAATCCATTGTACGCATGAACGTTGTTTCCTTTTTTATTGTCGTATTCGAAGAATAAATAAAAATTACATATATGTATATGTATATAATATAATTAAATTTGAATTATAATATTATATATATCATATAATTTCACTAAATCCATCCTTAATACATTACATGTAGTGTGTGAATGAATCACATCGCTTTGAGTGGTCCATAGTCTACACTTCCTGAGACAAAAATACCTTAACCAAATTGAAAAGTAAAAATATATATTTTCTAAAAGGAACACATAAGATTAAAAAAAATATTTAATATAATATATGAAATATATAAATATATTTTACATCATTATGTACACCAGAAGAGGTAGTAAATGAGAAACGAACAATCATCGTTTAGTGAGGTGGTTGTTCAACGTACACGAAAATAGTATGTCTATTACCCATTTGATGGAGGATTGTGTAAGTGTAGGTCAAAAAATTATAATAAAAAACATCCTAGTTTATTTATGATACAATGTTTTATTAATTAATGTAATAAAGTAAGGGGATAGGTAGGGAAGTAAAATAAAGGACTAGATTTTGAGAGAAGACGTTACCTCTTAATCAGGTAACTCCTTTTGGTTTGTGAGAAAAGGCTTGATTGATTTCTCGTATGACCAAGGTATAGATAATAAGAATAAGGGAGGGAATTTGAAATATTATGTGAGAATATATTGGTCAATACAAGGGATTTTTTAGGCGTAAAGAAATGGTCAGAGGTGGTGGGATTTTATAGTGAAAGGAAAGGACACACATGGAATTTTTTAAAACAAGTTAGGTGTATACATGTTTTCACAAAGAAAAAGTCATAACAAACAAAAAAACTCAATAATACAAAGATAATGTCTGAATATTGACTAGAAAATGGTTATTGTACAAGTTTATAGGTCTTTTAGGGCTTATTATTATTGTTGTGTACTTTATTAACCTTATTTTTCACTTAATTGATATAAATAATTTTAATCACATTCACTAATATTTTTTGCTAACAAATTTTACCATATCAAAAATTATAAATTATTTTTATTCTAAATTTGGAATATATTTTTCCAAATTCTAATCATATTAGTGGACAAAATTAAATTAAAATTTATCTCATTGATTGGGCGACACTGTGGGTTTTTAACATAAAAACATCCAATGTTTCCTATTGTTTTATATCAAATTTCAATGTGAAATTGGTTTCAATGACGTAAATTTAATTAATTGATAAAAATATTATAGAAATAAACTATTAAACTAGTTAAAAATAAAATTTATCTTTATTAAAATATTATATGAAAAATCTATTTTGAATTAAAAACTAGTATTTCAAATATTCATTAAAAAAGGAAACCTTATGAAAAAATACCAAAAAATTATCCTAAAATATTTTTTATGTATCACTTCAAAATATGAAGTTTTTTTGACATATTAAGCCTAGAAACTTCCCAAAAAATGGATTCGAAATGGTTTCTCTATTAAAAGGAGGTAAAACTACCTTTATAAAAAAATAGGTTTTAATTAATACAATTTGGTTTGTTTTTATATTATGTCTATTGAATCTAATGGATGAATATAAAAAATATATGATTAAAAATATAAAATATTTATTTCATTAATATCATTTAAGAATTTTTAATTAATTTAATTTACTAGGTTAAAATATATTTGTCACTATAATAACATTTTCCCTTATATTTAATTGGTTTTCATATTCATTTATATTTAATTAGTAACCTATGAATTAATCTTATATTAATGTAAACCATATACTTTCATAAATTTTTTAACATTATTAATATCCATTAACCTAACAAATGATTCATATAACATTATAATAATATGTTTAATAATATATTATAGTTTGGTAATACTCGGTCTTGTGTGTTATGCAAGCCATCAAGGAAGGTCAATCTTTAGTGTAATGTATGCTAACCTTGTTGTTTGTGTAACGTACACTAATTAGGTGGTGTTTGTAACTTATAACAATATGGTTTCATGTGAAAGGAAGTTTTTACTTATTGAAAAACTATTTTTAGTGTCGTGTGAAGTAAAAATATCAAAAGATTAAATTAATTCAAAATAAATTCACAAAATATCAGGGTGTTACAATATATTTCCTGAATAGTTTCGTATTCCATCCCCAAAAAGTGATATTATTTTTTATAGTACTTATACAAGTTATTATTCTTATTGAAAATTATCCTTTTATAATTTCTATAATTGAATTAAATTAATTGATGAATTAAATCCGTGATAATTTAGAAAAAAAATATTAATATAAACTATTATTTAACTATAGGGTTCCCCTATTAATTTAATTATAAAAAGTTATTGGTTAACAAATATTTTCATTTAACAACACGAAAATAACATGGTCATGATAAATAAAATGTATATTCTACCCCATATTTATTAATCATTTGATAAACTATATAGTTCCATGTAACTTTTAATGATTGTACATGATTTGGATATCTCCCTTTATAGGTCAAAAAAGAACATATACCCATGACAACATTCCATATGAGTTATTCAAAAAAAATTATATTACTGACATTTATAATTTCAATATCCAAACTATCTTCATTTATATAATTAATATAGTCTTTAGATATTACCATAATCAGTTCCTAGTGGTTTTTATTGATTATATTATCATATATTCTAATATAGTGGAAGAGTATTAAGGTAACTTAAATACTGTATTGAAGAAATTTAAAAAGGATAAGCTATATAAAAAATTTATGAAATGTGAATTTTGGGTTTATAAATTATAATTCTAAGGTCACATTATTACAAGAAAGGGTTTGTTGGTGGATCCTTAAAATATCAATGTTATTGAGAAAGGCCCCAAACCAAACACTATGAATGAGATACATAGTTTTATTGGATATGATTGATAATATCAATGATTTTTTAGAATGATATAATGGATATAAAATACACTAACTAGATGATGTGTAAGGTATACATGTTCCATTATAATGATGAATGTGAAGAAAAGTTTTGGAAACTAAATAGGTGGATGTTCATTTATCCTATAAATAGGGTACACTGTAGTGGATAATTGATTTAGATATACAATGATGAATAGAATAAATGACTGGGATTCATTCTCATACAGAATCCAATGGTGGTAGTATATGACTCAAATAAATGTATGATTCCTAATAAAAATTACCTAACACCTAATTTACTGGTTGTAGTTGTAATTTTTTAGATGAATATATGATGTTTTATATTTATTTTGAAATGTAAGATATATATTTTGATCATTGTATAATGAAGTTTATATGCTCATTGAAATAGTTTATTATGAATAAATTAATATAGTTAGTTTTGATTAAATATTATGATCTCTCAATAAATTACATAAATATAAATTTGAAGAGGGTGGTTTATTTGCTGAGTTGGAATGATTATTATAGATTTATCATTATAGGGATTCAAATATATTTAATACATATGAATTTAAATATTATTAACCTTTAAAACATAAGTAAATGGATCAAATCATATCTTTCAAGAAGAATTTTTATACCATCCATTTATATGATGATTAATGTTTGAGAGAAGGAAGTTGTTGATCTATAATAAAAGTTGTGGATTTTTTCTAGAGTTTAACCTTGTTCACAATGAAATTATAAGATTTAGAAAATATATATGTTTCCCTTCAATAATGAAATCGAATAAATAGTTTTTGGATGAAGCATATAGATCATTATTCTTATTCCAAAATTGAAGTAAAAATATGTAAAGTGATATCAAGGAATATTTCTAGTATGAAGACAAGAAATATGGTATAATAGCGTGAGTATATTAGTATGTTAATGAAAAATTTCAAATTTCTATGAGGATGGTGCAACCTATAAGAGTTTAATATATATATATATAAGTATGTCTCTTGATGCCTTGTCATACCTTTATTTAAATTTGGAAACATTACTATGTATTTTTTTCATATGTCTATAAAGGAAATCTAAAGGTTATAATATCATTGGGTTATACTAATTGACTTATGAATTCAATACATTACATTTGATCAGAAAATATTTCTCACATAACTAATTTTTTGGGATAAACATTACAATTGTTGTATGGGTTCATGGAGTACCACTCGCAATTGTATCTGGTCGAGATTTAAGGATTACAACATGGTTTTACAGAATTATTTAGTTATATTAAAATATATATATATATATATATAAACTATATAATTTCATATCATATTTATATTAAAGGTCAGTTTAAGAGGAAAATTAAAACCCTATAATATATGGTGAAGGATTTAACTATTGATTTTTAAGGTTGTTGGGATCAAATCCATCATTTGACTTAATTTTAATAAATTAATAACTTTCACTAATGTATTTCAATTACCCCTTATGAATACTAATATATAAATAAGTGTATATCACTACCATACACCAATGAATATGGAGAATGAATTCTATTATGACCAGGTCTGGATGATTAAATGGAATAGAATGTCAGATACATTCAGTAGTGCATCTGGGTAGCTCAGATTTGAATAAAACATTATAATAACAATGAATGGTGAGTCATAGATTTTATGGTTCCATATTAGAGATAATAAATTCCTATGAATATCTCATTGGGATAAGGTTACACAATTTGGAAATAAGGAAAATATCATCCTTATATATATCATATTTTCAAATTTTGTTGATCATATCATTGTGGTATCTTATCGATTTATTATTCTAAAAAACTCTTCTAATCTCAAGATATGGTTAAGGTATCTCTTACAATTAAGTACATACCTCACTCTTCACATATACTGAAATAAAATAATTTACAACTAGAGATTTACCATTCTTTTTAGGAACAACAAATTAATATTCTAAATCAAAGAGTTAAAGAGATGTAGAATAATACAAGAAACTATACAATTGAGAAAGATATATTGTAACTATAGAATATAATGAGGTGAATGTATCACTATTTTTTCCATCATAATAACAGAATTTATAGGTTGAATTTCATTGGATTTGGTAGAATCTAATACCATGAGATTTTAGAAAATATTTCCCATTAAAAAAATTTATGTGTTCGATATTTTGTGACTCACACAACCCCAAAATCAATTTAATATGATTTAAAATAAAAAAATAAATATATCACAAGATAGTTTTATAAATTATATATTTTTAAATAATTTATTAAATTATATATATTACTAAATTATTTATTATTAGTAAAATATAATTTCATTTTCTATAAAAATTGTTTATTTTTATATGTTTTTATTTAAAACATCATTTACCATATTTTTATTATTAAAACTATAAAATAGTATTTTTTATGATTTTATAGTATTCAATATTAATTAATTAATGATTAATAATATGGATATAAGTACAGATGAAATCATTTTAAGGTAAAAAGTGGTATTTTTTAGAAAAAACAAATTTATGTGTGGAATATATTTTATGTTGATAATGTAAATTAATAAATTTTGATGAATAATTTAAATGAAATATGCAGATAATATATTCATAAAAATAAATTAATAGTTTTGAAATGTTTTTTTCTATTCATGGAAGGAGAATAATTTTTTTATTCTTAATTTTTTTATAGAAAATGGTTTTTATGATTTATTAGTATAGATATTATAATTAATTTATACCACCTATTGGATTTAAATATTATAAATAGGATTAAAGTTTTTCTATTTTAATAATAAATAATTTTTAGTAAGTTCTACTTAATATGTATCCATAATAAATAGTCACCATGCTTAAAATATTATCACCACATTAAGAGTTAATCGGGTTAATGACTAGGTTAACCTAAGATATAAAACCTCAATTATAATGAAAAATTATCTATATATATTTTTTGTTATATTATGACCTTAATATATCCTATATTCAATATTTTTTGGATTTTATTCCCTTTTTCCATGAAAATTACTTCATATTATCAGAACTATAAGAGTTTTTACAAGGTTTACATTATCATCACTTATAAAAGGGAAACTCTTATTATCACTTCTATACACCACTTGATAAACATAGATATAAAAATAACTACAAAAATAAAATTGAAAATTCTATATCCCCGATCAAAAGATTCCTTTCATACTAAAAGATCCACAAATAAATTCAAATTGTGTTTTTCAATGGACATTATCCAATGAAGAGGTATATGTATTTACTAAACATTTACAACTTTCATTCAACATAAACCGATTAAAAATTATAAATTTTATTATATATGTACATAAATAAGTATTTTTACAATTTTAATTGTTTTTTATTTTAATTATATGGTCATTTTTAGTGTCCATTAAATCTAATGCAATTTAAAAGTTTGACTTATGCATACAGGAAGACTACCGCCTCCGTTAAGTGATTTAATTCATTATTCATAAATTCCAAACACAGATTTATGAAAAAATATATATAATTACTAAATATAATATTTATGAAATGATTAAAAAATTATATGATGAAAAAATTATCATAGTGAAATGATCATAACTCTCAAATATAAACAAGGATAGGAAAAACATAAACATATAATAATTGATTTTAGTAAATAATTTTTCATAAAATGGTTATAAGAAAGTATAGGTAAATAATATTTAATATTATAAGTATGTATATGGTTTTGTTAGATATGTATAAAAAATATAAATTAATTATATATGAGGTTAGAGAATATATGATGCAAGTCAGGACATGAGGTAAGGGTTTATGTTACAAAATCTCTTTAATTGGGATTATTTATATTTCAATTTCCATTGTTGGAAGTTTTATGTTCATTATCCCATAGACCCCATATATTTTAGTCAAATATTTTTTTCTATTTTTAAATGTTTTCTACTCAAAAATTCTAAAAGAATGTTTTTAATAAAAGTTTTCCTTATCCCTCATTTTAGGTAATTAATATATTTTTTTTCAAATCCATATTATTCAAAATATTTCAAGAATGTTATTTTCTATACCCCATGATTTATAAATTTATTTTCAAATATATTTTACATTTATTTTAGTTTTTTATAATGTAATTGTTATAATTTTTTCCATATAGGTTATATTTTACATTTTTAAAATTTGTGAAGAGAATATTTTTTATTTTTACTTTATGATCATATTTTTTAACTATCTTGTTCATTATTTTTTATAAATATTCCTTTGAATGTTTAAATTTTTTCAAAATAGATAAATATTTTTATTTTTATTGTTTTTTTATACATTATCAAATGAAAAAATTATCTTTATTTTAATTGTTATATAATATTCCCAATTCTTTTATAAAATTTGTTTTCATCAATGTCAACATATTATTAGGAATCTTAAAATTCAATGGTGATTTTCTATAATTATACCATCCAATTTCTTCCAATATATGTATTATGATGATGATGTCATAAGAAAATTTTTATGAGGCTTGTTTCATTCCCATACTTTAATTTAGTTATGATTAAATGATAAATTTTTTCATTATCTTGTGGAAAACATATGTATAGATTTGTTTATTTATTGGGAGGGACTTGAATTATATATCCCTCTAAATCCTTAGTAAATTCATGATATCTTATGAAATAATATTAAATATATTAGGGAGTCATATCAATTCACTATGGTTATCTATTGACCTTGTTTATATGATAGGGGAGTGAGAAATTCAATGGGTAGTGAGCCCCATATAATATGGGACCCTTTAAACTTATATTATGGGAATGATGAGTTAACCCAATACACTATAGGATTCTATCCAGAATTATTATGGGATATTTGTGTGAGGAAAATACACTATGGGAATCTATCTACATTGTTAATTGGAATATAGAGTGAACCCAATCAAATATGTGGTTATGTCCAATATAATAAGACATCCTTGAATGAAATACATGAATAAGTAAATGTAACAACCACAACCCCAATATTCTAGAGTCAGAGGTCATTTAATAATAATAGCATATATATAAGAGATTACAACACCAAGGATCGATAAATTTTTTAGTATTTAAGAACTATATTTATATATGGTTCCTTTACTACTTTGGTAATTAATCATAGAATATTATAAAATATAATTAACTTCTTCTATGACACTTATTCAAAACATCCATATCTATACCCTGGGAAAGGAAAACAAATTAAACTTTTAGCTCAAACACCATGTATGGTTTATATTTGTAAATAATAAGTGATAAAAATTAAATAAAGAATAATCATTATGTCATGTTAAATAAAGAAAAAAGACTTGGCATAAATAAACTAATAATGAAAATGAATCCAAATATATTTTCATAGTGAAAATCTTAGGGAAAGTAATAACTGAATAGTGGTTGAGGAAAATGAATATTTATTGGACTTCATGTATCCAGAACATAAACCATAACACTATCAAGAAGTATTAAATCCATGGATAAAAAACTACCTGATTCTGATTGGAAACAACCATTAAGGTTTTTTTGCCAACATTTATATCTCATGATACCTATCAATTCATCAAGGGGATATCTATAACCAAGACCCATACATTACTTCTAATCAACAACATTCTTCATACGTAGATTAAATTCAATAAAAAAATCAAATAAAACTCCAAATGTTAAAATTGTATATGGATAAGAAAATTATCATATCTATAATACATGAAATATTGATATTTTATGAAATATTCAATTAAATATAACCATAAATAAAAGGGATGTATGCATACATCACACAAAAGGAATAAGTGTTGTATAAGTAATATCCAAAGGGATATCATAATGGATTCATTGGAAGAGAGGATTCAAATAATACGTGGGAATTCATAAGAGAAAATTGGCATAGATCATAACGAATAATGTCCAACTAATGTGAAAACGTGACAACATAATTTTTATGAATATTTTGGAAAGATCCCTTTTATGGTAGTTTAAGGGCAAATACTAAATATTATTTAATATATTAAATGGATTAATTATTTTCCTAAAATAATTAATCAACTAAGACATATTTTCCTGAAAAAATTGAGGATTTAGAAAAATATTGGAGTCTTAACAAAAATTTTGGTGTGTATATGAATATGGCTATAAAATTGGAAAGTTACATTAAATAGGGCTTTCTTATTAGGAGAAATTTAAAATAGAACCTTATAAGACAAGAATTTCAACATCAATGTAAGATGAAATGATATAGATAAATGTGATTGGAGAATATAAATAGAATTTAGAGGAATTATATAAAATGATAAAAAAATTACACTGGGATAATGAGAGAGAAAGATTTATGAGAATGAAAGTTGGATATTTAGGGAGAATATCTTATATTATATATAAAAATGTTTTGTGATTGTACTTAATATTCTATGTAATTAATTTATATTCATAAATAATTTAATTTTAAACCACATAAACGTGTATTTGGTTTAAAATTTTAAATTCATTTATGCCCTTTTTTATAATTTATACGATTCAATTTCGTCATACTAGAGTGTTCATTTCCTTTTTTCATGATTTGTGCACATGTTCACATGTATGAAAGAATGGGTAAAATGGTAATATATATAAATAATTAAATTTATATGTTATTAAGGAAATTAAATATGATTAAATGGTATTATATGTAATTTTTTTCAGATATGAGGATGATTCATGGGACAAACCATTATTGGTAAATGTATAGATTATTTGGGTCCTTTTTCGATCATCAAAAACTAGTATTTTTTTTAATTAACATTTTTTATATATACTAGTTACAAAACACTAAATATGTTTTAATATACATGTTAAATTTTTTATCCATTAAAATGGTTTTATGACTATCCATGAAGGCGGTAATGGAAAATGAAAATGCATCATCTATGATGGCGGTAAATCAACACATCAAGGACTATGTATTCATTTTAAGAATAATATAGAGATTATAATTGGTTTTATGACTAATATTTCATTAACATAATAAAATTATAGTATGTATTAAGCATTTTAGTTATCATAAATATTTATAATGATGAGGTATGTAAAGGATATTAAAATTAAATTAAATTAAATTAAATTAAAAGAATGAATGGGGATTTTACCTCTTGAATTCATCTCCATGAGAACCATCTTAAGTAATATTGAAATGATATTTTGGGTGAGACTAGAAGTACCATCATAAATCAAAGAGGTTTGGGGGGATTATGGTTTGAATTTTTATATGCTTAATGGTTTGGATGGTGTGAGGAGAATATGTGGTGATGTGTTGTATTTATAGTGGAGGAGAGGGGTGTTTTTTTATTAAATTAATAATGAGTTTATTATTTTGTCTTAATACAATGAAATGTGTTTTTTTCTAAAGATAAGTATAGTAAATAGTTCATGTTAGTTCAAACCCATGATGCTTACATTATTTATACTGTATAATCCCAAATCTTGTAAAGGTATGTTCTCATTTAAGTTTTGGTTTGAATCTTTTGTTTTGGTTAATTAAGAGTGTACCCATATCCTATAGGAGGCCCAAGGGTGTTTTGGTGGTTTAGGAAATTAAAAGCGTAGAAGGGGAGTTTTCTAGGTAGGTCGCACGGTCTACGTAGGGTTGGTACTAACCGTGTGGATAGCTCAGGAAACCATGAAAGAATTGTGTTTTTGGACAGTGGACTCTGCATGGTTTGGAAAACCATGTAGGTAAACCATGCATGGGTGAGTAAATTTGGGATAGAATCCTTTGCATTGTTTTCTCAAGGTTTGGAAAATCGTGTGGGTAAATTGTGCGATCTACAAACCTTTTAAAAATTATAATTTTGCCTCTCCGTAATTTTAAACCCCAACTTGGTATTTCCTCACATTTCTCCCCTCTTCACCCTAGGAATGAACCAAACCTCCCAAGGGATCCAAAAGTCCAATTTACATCATTTCTAAGGTATTTTTGGGGTGGTTGGTTGCAGATCTAAGCTCCAGGTATGGGTAATCCCATACTTGCCTCTCTTTTGAGTTTAGGGTTTGAATCTTATTCTTCTTCTCTTTCTGATGCACTAAAACCCTACTCTTTGGGTGAGACTTAGGTTGATGCGTCAAAGGTTGGTTGAAGTGGAATCTAATGGATTTATTAAGAGTTCATTCACCCTTGGAATCAAGGTATGTGGTCTACATGTTATATCCCATGGTTTATTTGTGGATTTGGGCTTGTGTGGTTTTGTTCTTGGGTGTCTCTTGGTGTGTTTTGACTGCTCATGGCATGTTTTGGTAAAATGGTTATTAAAAGGGTTAATGGGAACCCTCACGTTCCCCATGGGATGCATCGAGGTTCATGAGACTAAACAAGCACCACCTATGGGGTGAGTCAAATTTTCCAGACCAAGGGATTGTGAAGAACAAGTAGGATTGTTGTGTGTTTATGATGAGCCCCTAATAAACAAGTTGATGAGATTTATGGTGTTGGGGTAGAAGCTAGGTGATACACCTAGGATTAATAATAATAACCTAAGGGATGTTGGGTTGACATGAAAGTGGTTTATATGGGTTAACATGGCTATATTAAATGAATTGTGAATAATGTTGGAACATGTAATGGGTTTGTATGTGGAAATGATGAAAGAACATAATGGATTGGATTATGAGTATAGTAATAAATCCTAGTGAGATAGGAATAATTAATAATTCTTAGTGAGATAAGCATAACAAAAGAGAATTGGGATAAATGGTTGATGATGTGAAATCTGGTAAAGGTGTTAATGGGTTAAAGCATGGTATTAACTCATATGTGTGGTGATGATTTATGTTTTCCATGGGAAACAATTGTGATATGGTGTGAATGGTTAATAGATACAGATATATATATATATAGACCATTTGCACATTTCTTGGTAGTGTGGGGAATTGACTGAGGTTCTACGCCCAAAGGTTGAGTTGGACTGATACTCTAAACTCCACTCCAATTCATGGGTTAGGGGTGAGGACAGATGCTCTATTCCCCTAACAGTTTCATCCATCGATACTGATACTCCGAGGTGAGGATATGGTTGATGGTGAGTTGAAAAGACAATCTAAACTCCACTGTGTGTTTTCTATTGGGTTTGGGGTTGTGTACTTGAGCTTGGGTAATTTTTTGTGTTTGATGAACCCATGTTAAATGTGTTGGAAATGGTAAGCAATGGGAAATGGGATTAAATGGTAAGATATGTAAATGGTAAGATATGTAAATGGTAATAAATGTGAGTAATGGACCTAAACTGGATAAGGGTGCTTAATATTTTACTAATCATTTATTATTCATTTTCCCTTGCATGCATATCTGTTTATACCGAATATTTTGTAGACAACATTGGTGGTGGCCTGCTGATTTGTACTCACACCTTGCTTGGACTGCCATTGGGTACCTGAGAAGACTTCATGTTTGTAGGTCAGGAGAAGGTTGAAGGCCCTTTTAGACAGTCGGGTTGGCACGAGAGTCCGTGGAGGAGGGCCCAGACTTTGTCTCAGTACCATTTGAGGATATTTTTGTTTGTCTTTATTTTGGGTTTTATTCACTTTCTCACTTGTAGAAAAACATGGCATATTTATGATTGGACTTGGTTGTATCCCGTTTTGGGAATGGTTTTTAATGCATGATCTTGTATTATTGGTAATTATTCCACTATTTTTTTATCTTATGTTATGGCTTACTCTGATAAAAATGGGGTATAGTCTCCCTAATTGACTATTTAGACACCCAATTCTAGTTGTAAACCTTTGGCATACAGGGAGGTGCACTTAAGGTCATGTAACCACCCGTCTTGGAGCACTGGTTTAGTAGAATTCGGGTCGTGGATGTTACAAAGTGGAATTAGAGGAGGTAATTCTTCTCCTTCTCTAAAATCCTATTATTTGGGATGGTAGACGAGGTTTAGGATGTGTCAAGTCTTGGTAATGAGCTTGTGTACTAGGGTAGTTAACCCATGTATGAGGTAAAACCCAAGTCACCCAGGGTGGGAATTATTGTTCTTGATTGTGCGATGTTACAGTTTATGATATTTCACCATTGAGTGATACACATGATTTGTGATGTTTTGATTTAATGATATTTGGATCGTGGAATCAATGGCATGAGTTTGTGCATTCATGCATCATTATAGGCATCAAGGGAGGTAGGTGACATGAATCCTGGTAGGCACACACAAGTTGGGTGTCTGAGGCATGAAATATAGAATGCACATTGCATTTGATAATTAAAAAGGAAAAATGTGGTAAACGAAACAATGTAAATGGGTGAAGATAAAATAATGATAAGTGATTACTAATGAAATATATGTAATTAAGGGTTTATAATGAATTGAAAATATTGTTTGTAACATGTTGTGTGAGCCTTATGGTGGTGTATGGTTGTTTACCCCTTGTGGACCATGGCCCGTGGTAGGGATGGTCAAGAAAATGTTTCTGGAATTCTTAGGCTTTTTGGTATAGTTTATGTTTAATGGGTTGATGTGGTTGGTGAAGATACTTCATGTTATGAATTGTGAAAGTTATATGGTATGTGCTTTAAATCTCGTGTTTGTAAATGTAGAGAAATGCCACCACGACTTCGAGTGCCGGTTAGGAAACAAGAGGATGTTGTTGTTAATACTCCTCCAGTAGAGGATTGGGAGAATGTGGTGATCTAGGAAGGTAGGGAGGAGTGGATCTGAGAGAACTTGGATTGTTTTTTTTTTCAGATGAGGGATCAGGACCTATGGCAGGTTCCATCGAGTATGTTTGAGCTGACTAGAGATTTTCAACTGCAAAACCCTCTGACCTTTACCAGAGAGGGCGGGCCAAAGGCAGTAGAGTTCTGGATAGAGTCTTTCCAGATGATACTTGATCATTTAGAGACTCCCAATGGGAAGTGGGTCAAGTTGGAAGATTATATGTTGCGGGGCCAGGAAAAGCATTGGTGGGACATCTTTTCTCAGACTGAGCAATCTGAGGGGATGTTGTTGAAGGATTTCTAGGAAATGTTTCTAGATAACTTTTACCCAGATACTTTGAGGCAAGAGTGGGATGAAAAGTTCATGGGCTTGACTCAGGGATCGATGTTGGTGATGGAGTATGTTGGCCGCCTCACCAACTTGCGATGTTTTGTTCCTGCCTTGGTAGGGGACGGGGCAATAGTGGCGAGACATATCCAGGATGGGATAAGACCCAAGATCAGGTCTTAGGTGAATATCTTTTTCCTGAAGAGGTTTACAGAGGTAGTGGATTGGGAATTGATATCATAAGGAAACTTGAAGAGAGTTTAAGGTAGTGGGCTTGTCATGCCAGTTGGGAAGAAAAGTGGTGTAGCTTCTGAGGGTCGGAAGCATCTTTTTGGAAGTTTTCTGTAGGGTGGAAGTGTGAAAGGCCCTTATAAGAGAGGGTCAGCATCTCAAGATGGTGATCGGGTGTTCTGTTATCAATGTGGTAGGCTTGGGAACATGTGTGGCTAGTGTCCTCGACCTCTAGTTGAGAGCCGATCATGAGGTAGATTGGGACATGTGCAGAGGTTCTGTAGGAACCCTCAGCAGGTGAGTATGAATGTTGGTGACAGGAAGATGCCAAGTGGAGGCAATGGATCAGTTTCTCCATATCAGGTAGGTAGTTGGAGCTCCATGAGCCATACTGGTAGGCGCATTGGGCATGGAACTCCAGGGTAGGATCTCCTACGTCAGTAGGGCAGTGCAGTGATGGGAACATAGGTTGGATCCTAGGTCAGAGGGGCAGGTTAACTTCACGCAGTTCAGTCTATACCTAGTGATGGCGAGGCTGGGCCATCTACTGTTCGAGGTATAATCCTTGTAGCTTCTATTCTTTCTAGTGTGTTGTTTGACACTTGTTCCACACACTCTTTTATTTTTTCTCAGCTTGTAGAAGTGTTGGGTTTTCCTATGGAGAGTGTGTGTGGGGTTATGTCAACTGACACTCTATTGGTGATACGAAATGTAGATATCCAGAAGTGTAAGGGATGTACTCTGGAGGTCGGTGGGTATCCTATCATGTGGTACTTGTTCATTCTCGAGATTTTTGGGTTTGAACTGGTTTTTGGTATGGATTGGTTGGTGTTATATCAGGCGCACATAGATTGTTACCATCACATGGTATCTTTTAGGTCAATTTAGGGTGATGCTTATGGCCATTGCAGAGAGTGGGATGTTCGATCAGTTCGTATTCTATCTGCAGTTGGATAGTCTTACGGCTCAAGTAGCTTATCATGTACTTGATTTTGAAGAATAGTAAGAGTATGTCCTTCCTCTAGTAGTGGATAAGTTTTAGGATGTGTTTCTTGAATATTTTCCTAAGTTCACGATTGAGTTGCTACTAGGAGTGGAGCGAGTTTCTATTTTTCCATACCAAATGGAACCAGCAGAACTCTATGGGTTAAATGTCTGACTTGAGGAGTTGGAACATAAGGTGTTCATACGTCCTAGTATGTCTCCTTGGGGATCTCATGTGCTTTTTACAAATAATTTTGATGGGTCAATAAGGATGTGTGTTGATTATAGGAAGTCAAATCAGATGACAATGAAAAATTAGTACCTTATTCCTAGAATTGATGACCTTTTTGACTAGTTGAGGGGTGCATCCGTGTTCTTTAAGACTGATCTGAGATCAGGTTATCCCCATTTGAGGATGAGGCCCTCTAACGTACCGCTGATAGCTTTCAGAAGTTGGTATGGGTTGTTTGAGTTTGCGTTGATGCCTTTCAGCTAGACCAATGCACCAACAGTGTTCATGGATTTGAAAAACCGAATATTTCATCCTTATCTGGATCAGTTTGTGGTTGTCTTTGTAAACGATATCTTGATGTACTCGAAAACTCATGACGATCATTCCTAACATCATGACATTGTTCTGAGTACACTAAGAGAGAATCGGCTATACGTCAATCTATCAAAGTGTCAATTCTTTATTAGATAAGTTCATTTTTTGGGTCACATCATCTCTGAGGCAGGTGTGTCAGTGGATCAAAAAAAAGTGTAGGCTATTGTGTCTTGGGAAAAGCTCAAGAGTGTTTTAGATGTTCAGAGTTTTATGGGTTTGGTCAGGTATTACCAAAGGTTCATCCAGGATTTTTCTTGATTGGAAACACCATTATTGGGATTAACCAAGAAGATAATCAGGTTTTAGTGTTCTGAATCTGGTGATAATTCCTTTTAAGAGTTTAAAAAGTGATTAACAACTACACCGATCTTGATCATACCTGATCCAGGTAAGAAGTACACCCTCTTTTGTGATGCGACCGGTATCGGTCTTGGGGCTGTGTTAATGCAAGATGAGGGGGTTTAGCTTATGGGTTGAGGTATTTGAGGCCCAATGAGTGGAATTATCCCACTTATAATCTTGAATTGGTTGTATTAGTGTATGCCTTAAATTGTTGTAGGCACTCCTTGTTAGGGGGGTGGTTCATGGTGTATACCGATCATAAGAGTTTAAAGTATATCTTTTCACAGGGGGATATGAATCTTCAGAAGCGAAGATGGGTTGAGTATCTCTGTTCCTTCAATATTAAGATGGTATATTTATTAGAAAAAGGGAACAGTGTTGTTGATGTTTTGAGTAGGAAGTTTCAAAATCAAGTGGTTCAAGAATCCAGCACCGAGTGGAAGGTTATGGATTTGTTCGCAAAGATTCACCTGGAGGTGCGAGAGGAAAACAGTCAGATGACTCTTGATTCTATGGTGGTTGAGTCAATGATTACGAGTTATGTTAGGGAAATTCAGCTCAATGATCCAAAAAAAAATTCCATGAAGGAAATACTTAATTGTGGAGAGCCACCTTTTGGTTCGACCATCGGTGTGGACGGGAAGTTTTGTGTTCATGGTCATGTGGTTGTGATGGTATGCTTGTGGGAAGAATTGATGTGTGAGTTCCATGCATCGAAATGGGCAGTGCATCCTGGTTTGAAAAAGTTGTATCATGATCTTCATAGATAGTTTTGGTGGCCTGGAATGAAAAAGGAAGTTGTGGTCTTTATAACACGGTGCCTTACCTATTAGCAGGTGAAGGATGAGCCTCAATGCCCAGGTGGATTGTTAAACCCATTTCCCATTCTATAATGGAAGTGGGATGATGTGATAATGGATTTTTTGGTGGGTCTCCCAAGGATGCCTTGGAATAATGATGAAATTTGTCTTGTTGTGGATTGGCTAACAAAAGTTGCACATTTCATACTAATTGAAGATACTTCTACAGTTGATCAGTTGGGATAGTTGTATAACCGAGAAATTGTAAAGTTTCATGGTGTATGACAGACTATAGTTTCAGATTATGATCCTTGATTCACATCATGTTTCTGGCAACGGATTCAGAAGGCGCTAGGTACACAAGTTCTTTTGATTATGGATTTCCACCCACAGACGGATAGATAGTCGGAGCGTACAATCCAAGTGTTGGAATACATGTTGAGGGCTTGTGTCTTGGATTTCAGTTGTTCCTAGAAGAAGCACCTGTCACTTTTTGAGTATTCCTACAACAATACTTTTCAAGCTACAGTTAATATGGCACTGTTTGAGGATCTTTATGGGAGGCCAAGTATATCCTTGTTGTGTTGGTTAGAGGCTAGTGAGACCGAGCTGTTGGGACTGAGTCTCGTGCAGGAGACTTCGAAAAAAGTTATGTTAATTTGGAAGTGGATGGAAACAGCTCAGATAAGGAGGAATTCATATGTGGATCAGAGGCATAGAACTCTTGAGTTTGGGATGCATGATAGTGTGTTCCTTCGGGTGTCTCCAAGGTTGGGTCACTGATAGATTCAGAACCAGGGAAAGCAGACACCCAGGTATGTGGGGCCGTTTGAGATTGTGGAGATGATCGGACTGGTGGCATACTGATTGGATCTTCCATAGTGGTATAGAGGGATTCATGATGTATTTCATGTGTCATGGATTTGGTGGTATCACCCTAACCCAACTCATATGGTGGGTGTTGAGAATGTTGAGCTTGTGGTTGATGCGTCCTTTGAGGAGAATCTGGTTCGTGTCATGGATCATAGTGAGAAAGTCTTGTGAGTCATGGTTGTGCCATTGGTGTGAGTACTATGGCAGTATTGAAATGTTCAGGAAGAATCTTGAGAGTGGGAATCAGATATGTGGGCTCAGTGGCCCGATCTCATTTCCTTGGAAGTGTAGTGATGCTCAGGAGCTCGGCTCGAGGATGATCTGTTATAAGGTGGGGAGGTTGTAAGATCCCAGATAATGTAAAGGTGTGTTCTCATTTAAGTTTTGTTTTGAATCCCTTTTTTGGTTAATTAAGGGTGTACCCAAGTCCTAGAGGAGTCTCAAGGGTGTTACGGGGGTTTGGGACAAGAAAAGTGGAGAAAAGGGGGTTTTCTGGGTAGGTCGCACGGTCTGCGCATGGTTAGTACTATCCGTGAAGACATCCCAGGAAACCGTGCAAGAATTGTGTTTTTGGATAGTGGAATCCACACGGTTTGCCCACGGTTTGGAAAACTGTGAGGGTAAACCATGTGTGGGGGTATTTTGTGATAGAATCCTCCACACCGCTTTCTCACAGTTTGTAAAACCATGCGGGTAAACTGTGTGGTCCAGAAACCTTTTAAAAATTACAATTTGGCCACTACAAGATTTTTATCCCCAACACGATATTACCTCCCATTTCACCCCTCTTCACCCTAGGAATGAACCGTACATATCAAGGGATCCAAGAGATCAATATCCCTCATTTTTTAAGGTGTTTTTTGTGCCGTTGCTTGCAGATCGAAGCTCTAGGTAAGGCTAATCCCATCCTTGCCACTCTTTTGAGTTTAGGGTTTGTATCTTAATCTTCTCTCTTTCTGAAGCTCTAAAACCCTACTCTTTGGGTAAGATTTAGGTTTAAGCTTCAAAGGTTGGTTGAAGTGGAATATAAGGGCTCAATTGATAGTGTGTTCACCCATGGAATCGAGTTAGGTGGTCGACATATTACATTCCAAGGTTTATTTGTGGATTTGATCATGTGTGGTTTTTTTCATGGGTGTTTCATGGTGTGTTTTGACTACCCATGGAATGTTTTCATAAAATGGTTATTAAAAGGGTAAATGGGAACCCTCATGATCCTCATGGGATGCGTCGAGGGTGATGAGACTAAACGAGGTCCACTTATGGGGTGATATAACTTTTCCGGACCTAGGGATTGTGAAGAACAAGTAAGATTGTTATTTGCTTATGATTATCCCTTGATAAACAGGTTGATGAGATTGAAGATGTTGCGTAGAAGATAGGTGATGAACCTAGGATTAATAATAATAACCTATGTAATATTGGGTTAAAATGAAAGTGGTTTATATGGGTGAACATGGCTACATTAAATAAATTGTGAATAGTGTTGGAACATGTATTAGGTTAGTATGTGGAAATGATGAAAGACCATAATGGATTGGATTATTAGTCTAGTAATGAAGCATTGTGAGATAGGCATAATGAACAATGCTTAGTGAAATAGCATAATAAAAGTTAATTGGGCTAAATGGTTGATGATGTGAAATGTGGTAAAGGTATTAATGGGTTAAAGCATGGTATTAAATCATATGTGTTGTTATGATTTATGTTTTCCTTGGGAAATAATTATGATGTGGTCTGGATGGTTAATGGATACATATATATAGCATGTTCACATTTCTTGGTAGTGTGGGGTATTGACTGAGGTTCTTTGCCCACGGGTCGAGTTGGACTAATGCTCTAAACTCCACCCCAATGCACGGGTTAGTAATGAAAACTGATGCCCAATTCCCCTAATGGTTGCATCTACATGGATTAATGCTTCAAGGTGAGGATATGGTTGATGGTGAGTTGGAATTATGCTCCAAAATCCACTGTGTGTTTTCCTAGGGTATGGAATTGTGTACATGAGCTCGTGTAATTTGTTGTGTTTGATGAACCCTTCTAAAATGTGTTGGAAATGGTAAGTAATAGGAAATGGGATGAAATAGTAAGATATGGAAATGGTGATAAATGTGGGTAATGGACCTAAACAGGTTAAAGGTGCTTAATCTTTTACTTATCATATATTATTCATTTTCCCTTTCATGCACATCAATTTATACCAGGTATTTTTTAGACACCATTGGTAGTGGCTTACTGAGTTGTACTCACACCCTGCTTGAGCTGCCAATTAGTACCCAAGAAGACTTCATGTTTGCATGTTAGGAGAAAGGAAAAGGCCCTTTCTAGACAGTTGGGATGGCACAAGTGTCTGTAGAGGAGGTCCCAAACTTGGTTTCAGGACCGTTTGGGGATTTTGTAGTTTTTCTTTATTTTGGGTTTTGTTCACTTTCTCACTTGTAACAAAACATGGCATATTTACTATTGGACTTGGTTGTACCCCATTTTGGGAATGGTTGTTAATGCATGCTATTGTATTATTGGTTATTATTCCTCTATTTTGTTTATATTTTGTTCTGTCTTGCTCTGATAAAAAGGGGATATAGTCTCCCCAATTGACTATTTAGACCCACACTACTAGTCAGAAAGCATTAGTGTACGTGGAGGCGAACTTAAGGTCATGTAACCTCCCAGCTCGGAGAACTAGTTTGTAGCTTCTAGGTCGGGGATGTTATATATACATAGTTAATGACACAATAATTCATGAATTTATCTTATACTGTTAATTAATGTAATTCACTATTCTCCTAAAATTATACTATGTTATAAAAATACCTAAAATCTGCCCCAACTATTTTCCAAAATGAAGAATTCAAAAATGTAATCCATTTTTTGAAAATAAATTTATAAATATGTGATATGAAAATTTTAATACTGCCAAAAATAATTTTCATTTCACAAAATACCAACACTTAATTTATCATTTTTAATAAATTTTTTACTTATTCATTGTTATAAATATGTCATATATTTATTCATTATATTCTTAAATTTTATTTGTACTTTCATAGGTGATGTTACTGTTGTATTGGAATGTATACAATTCATAACAGTCGCATATTTTACTCCAACAGTCATGTTAATATATAAAAATATATCACTGTTTTTCTAAGATCAATGTTTGTGTAGTTTAAGTTATCAAAAGAATTGATTTAATTTAAGAGGATACATACCATAAAATATTTGGGTGAAATATTCTTCCCTCCATTATATATTTCATCCTCAAAAAATTTCATGAATATTTCCTTCCAAACAAATCTGGGTGGTTCTTCTTCATAGCATTCTCAGGTTTCGACATTGCTTCTTCCATTTTATGGTTTCTCCAAAAAAACCTTTACTAGTCGAGTAATTGGATTTCTCAATAAATGATCTATTTTGTCAACAATGATGATTGGATCGTTAAATTAATACTACACTAGTAGTATTAATATTTCTTCATAAGTGAGTATATGTGTTGGGTCTTCCATGTACTTATTTATCAATGATATGATGAAAACATCATGAACATTGGAGAGACTTGGCAGCATTACAAATCGGAAAGATAATGCTCCAATTCATTCCAGAATTTCAAATTGTACGATTTACCTAAGTCTTAGTTTCCCTTTCTTATTGAACCTTATGAATCCTTTCTATGGAGCTAGTTTTATAAAAACAAGATATCCCACTTTAAATTCCATTTATATTCTCTGATTATCATCATAACTATTTTTCATACATTGATATGATTTAATATCATACAGAATAGTCTCTAACTTCATCATTTTATCTTCAATAGGTTTACGACATATAATATTCCTCTCACAAACTTTATCCCAATAAGTTGGAGTTTGGAATTCCTTTCTATATAATGAATCATATGGCACCATTGGAATAATACAATGAAAATAATTATTGTATACAAATTCCACAAAATTTAAATATTGATTCCACATACCATGAAAGTCATGTAATCATGATCTCATGATTTAATCAAATGTTTAAATAGTACTTTCAGACTATCTATTAGTTTGAAGGAGATAAGTAATACTCATATAAAGTTAAGTATCCAAAAAGATCTAAATACTCTAGCAGAATTTTGATGTGAAATGGGGATCTCGATCAGAAATAATATATAGAGGTGCACCATGAAGAATTAAAACATCATTAACAAAGAGTCATGCTATGACTCCTAGGGTAAAATATTCACTTATAGTATGAAAATGTGCTGATTTTTTTGGGAGATCTAAAAAAACACATATTTTATAATTCTTTATTGGAAAAATTAGTAATTTAGTGAAACATTCCATATTATTTTCATCTAACTATCACATAATAATAGTAAGGGGTTACATAAATCCTCTCAGATTATGAATATCATCCTTCACATGTTGAAATACTAGGAATACTGAGACATTTTCATAAATTTTTTAATTTTAATATCCCACAAAATATTTTTCTTCAAATCCCTATATATCATGGTACTAATAGAGTGTATAGAGAAATATGAACTATGAGTTCCATGTAGTTATTCCATTTTTATCTCGGGTATATATGAAATGTATTACCTATTTCTAAATTTCAAAATTCCATCCTCAAACATGATGTCTTCCAATATTTCATCCTCAATGGATTTAATTTTCTTTCTAAAATTCTCATCATCATATTGTGAGATTTTTATTATTTTTATTAAAGAGCGTTTAGAAATAATTTGGAAAATTTCTGATGTTTCCACTTCTTTAATAATTCTCATATCCATCATTACTAGATCCATGAAAATATGATCTTTATCAATCCTAATTTGGGTTATATTTCAATGATCATTCATGCATAATGAATATTCTACCTTTTTTTCTTTTCCTGAGTCATAGTGTATTCATTAATGGTAATATTTGAGTTACTTGAGCCAACATCTTTGCATTATGTTAAGTTATTTATGTGTAAATATGTTTTTGAAAATCTTTTGATGCGTATATATCTCACATATTTCATAATATAGATAGTGTATCCATAAATTTTGGGAAAATATTATGGATTATAACGCACTATTAAGAATTAGATAATTGTGTTCCTAATTATTCAACTAGCTTTATGCATATTAAATAACTGTATCATTTTTCAGAAGGTCACAACACATTCCTTTATTCAATGCATCATTGTATGTAAAAAATGATCATTTTATGATGGTAGGGTCAAAATTGGAGTATATAACTACTACAAATATGGCTTATAATAGCACTAAAAACGGCCTTTAACAGCGCTAAAAAAGTGCTGTTAATCTCAGCGAAGATAAAGGGGGTCCCCTTTATCAGCGCTATTTTCAGCGCTGATAAATGTATAATATATCAGTGTTATTGTGAGCACTAATAAAAACCACCTTTATCAGCGCTCAAAATAGCGCTGATATATTATCCATTTATCAGCACTTAACTAGCACTGATAAAGGCCAAAGATCCTATCCAAAACCAGAACCTGCACAGAACCTGCCCAGCACCTGCACACATTACAGCACCTGCACATAGTCCAAACAAAACCTGCACACAGCACACACAACACCCACACACAAAGCACAGAAGAACAAAAAATGATACATACATTTACTTGAAATCATGAATACAAAACAACACACTTCTATATACATTTCAAACAATGTTTAATTTGTTTACAATTACATTTATCCAATAAACAGTTAAAAAACAATGATGTTCCATCATTTTTTCATCCATCCGCTCTAAAAAATTGTCGTCCATGGCGGCGGTTTCCGAACAAAGCATTTGAACTATGGAAAAAGATTTCACCTACATAATAAAACAAATATTATGTTAGTAATACAATAATGAAATAAAGAATGGGGTTGCTAAATGGAATTATACTAGTGAGGCACAAAACATAAAATAACCAATTATACTAGTGATGCACAAAACATAAAACAAATATTATGTCCCCCCATTCCATAAAAAAGAAGCACCCATGCCCCCTTCCCCAGCACACCCCCTACACACTGCCCGCCCCCGAGCACACCCCCTACCCCTACACACTCCCCGCCCCCTGAACACCCCCTGCCCCCTTCCCCAGCACACCCCTGCCCACTGCACTTCCCCCCTACCCATTGCACACCCCCTGCCCACCCCCTACATATTTCAAAAGAACCCAGGACACCCCCTACCCCTTCCCCCAACCACTTTTCCCCCTTCCCCCTCCCCCAGAAAACCACCTCTGTCCCCTGCACATCATAAAGAAAATACCTTGTATGGAAATTGTTCTCAATTTACATTATACACATCATATATATCAACACATTCTCATGTACATTCATTCAATGTAAATACACATATATAGAATCTCTACATCTCATAAGAAAACCATTTTTAAAATTCACAAACACATTAAATCCATTTCAAAACACCCATCACACAACTTTCTCATTTCTTCAAACACATTTAAAGGACTTAAGCATGAAAATCCACAAGAAATACAACTGCATTCATTTTAAAAATAACTTTCAAGTCTATACACACCCCAAATTAATTTGATAACACATTTTTAACCACATAAACATTTCATATAGTACACTTAGAAAGCAAATATAGGATAATAAAATCATCATATATTGTAAAAGCATGGAATCACCTACATAAAGCGTGGAATCTTCCGAAATCTGCTGGAAAACATAAAACCACACCTCCACAATACCTTAATAAGGACTGATTAAACATTAATATTGAATATATTAATGGAAACCCATGTTTAACTTGTGGTATTCCATGATTTTATCATCCCACAAGGATAGAGGGTCATGATTTAAAGTCTTACAGAGATGTAAGACCTGGGTGGATCAAAACACTTATAAAGGTGGATCAGGTAGGTACATCTCTAAGAGGGAGCACCTGGAATATTTACCTAATAGATGGATCAAAACGCCCACTGAGGTCTGACCCAAGTGTGGTGCATCCCATAAAGGTAAGGTTTCTCATTTTGAAGAATTATTCGGACGCCACTAAGGGAAATACAAAAGGGAAAATAAGCGAAGGTGTACCCCAGTGAGGGGGTCACCATGGTTTACCATTGGTTGGGATTTAACCTCAGGGAGGATTCCTATGTACCCTATTTAGAATACAAGGATCAAAACCCATATATTTAAAAGAGGTATGTTGTGGGTATTACCCATGGTTAGCTTCCCTTCACACTAGGAATACTCTTGGATGGATGAGTATGGTTCTTGTGGGGCTTATGCATTGTCAGATTCTCAGGTTCTTCCAAGAGTAGCAATGGGATGAATGGGACATACGTGCTAAGATGGACCATGTGAATGGCGTGATCCTTGTAAAGAGTCATGAGGCACAAAAAACATGTGGAGCTATCTGTAAACATTATTTATGGTGGCCATGGGGCTTATCAGACTCCCCATACCTTCCATAAACACCTAAAAACATCACGAGGACCAGATTCTACATGATGGTGCATCACAGGGTTGATTCTTTTGACGATGTACTGGTCGTTTGAGCTTGGATTTCATCTCAACCAGCCTTTCCCTTACTTGAATTATCCTGGGACACATATTTTGGTTCCAAAAAATCCCTCAACGATACTGATTATCTCATGCATCTACCTATAAATAATTGTTCAAGTCAAACAACAACACATGTGATCAAATACAAGTTAAAAAAACGAGATACAGAAAATGGATTTTGTTGATCCTTGGTGGTTTCGTCTTTCACCCCATACGCACTGCACACCATCATGCCTTACATCAATATTGATTTGTTCAAAGATCAATAATATAAATCCGGGGATAGAAAACATTGAGTAATAAATTAAGATTTCAATACATCGGAGCATTCTCAATTCACCAAAGAAGGTTGGAGGATAATCAAAGATCATATATAGATAACATAAGTGGTAGGAATTCACCTACATCCTATTTGTGTACAATCTTCCATCAGGTATGTTGCCCATTCATTTCCAAACACATGTATATCATCTTATGAATATGAGTTTTTGCGACAGTCATGGTAGTACTGAAAAAATATAAATATGCAAAGGATTAATAAATATTTTAAATGAACTCATAATTATTTTCTAAAATAACTCATCAGGGATGCTAGTTTTTTGATGAAATATGATCTCTTTCATAAATTTAAAAACATAATAACCATAGTCCTTTCCGTTTGTTTGTTTTGGACACTACAGAAACATCGACAACAACAAGTAATTTTTTTTGATATGTGTTTGGATAGAGAAATGTTATTATATATACCCGGATACTTTTCCAGTTATAGATCTTGTAGGCATGCTCATCCTTATGCCTTGGATTCATTCCATGCATTAGACGATATTGATGCACCGCCCTATCATAACAGAATCCTTATTAAAAGATAACATAAATTATATAACTAGATGTTTAGTTTTAAAATGTTGGATCTAGTGTATTAAAAATTAACAAACGCCATCATGCATGGTCGGTTTGTTGGATATCCATGCATTGAATCCAGAAAATAAATCTTTGGAGTATCCAAATTGACTGTAATCAGCATCCAATGCTCCCTAAAAATACAAAAAGGAATAAGTAAAGAAAGAAATGAAAATATAGTTGATATGATTAAATTGTAGATTTTTACCCCTGCATCATTGGTATTAAAAAGAGTCTGTCATCCGTAATTTTGTTTTCAAACGATTTGAGCAGGGATGACATTATTGCAGCCTCTTTAACAGAATCTATTTCATCTTTTGAAGATGTGGTGTGAGGACTAACGAGTCGAAATTTTTGTTCGTGGGGGAATCCCTTCAATTGTTTTTCATATATACGTCTGTGAAAAATATAAAATGTATTTAGTAAAAATTCTCAGAGTATATCAGGTTTTGTAAAATCAAATCATGAAAACATACCTCATGTATATAGTTACAACTGAGGAGCCTAGCCATTCATACTTGAGGAGATCATTTACATTTTCAGCACTAATGAAATCTGAAATCTCCTCTCCATACATATCTTTTTCGAAATCAACTATGTGAGTACTTTCGTCTTTCAACTTTGTATCCACATGAGCCTGTAATGATATTAACTATGGATATAGAATGGGCGGGGTGAAGGTGCTCTCAGTAGACTGTTTCAATCGGTTGGTTGATCCTTGAGATAGTTTTGATCTAATATTTCGTTTCACCCCACAGTCTTTGTCATTATATAATAACAGTCATCGGTTCAGACCTTTTTTCATTAAATTTTAAAGGTCCAGCTTGAAAAATAAATACGAAATTAATACCTTTTTGTCGACATGTTTTTTTACAAGAACTGTCGGCCATGAGATGAATGTTCCAATAGCTTGTTCAACCGTATGAATGTCGTAATCGTCATTTAGAACAAGTATCTCGGTACTCAGCTCATTAGCTACGTTAATTGACACTCAAAGATGATCTTTTAGAAGCTGTCTGTTGTGTAGCATGTTGTTTTGCGTATTGAAAACTGTAGCCCTCACTACAAGGCGATAGGTGGGAGATGATAAATATAAATCACAGTCATTTTCACCCTATGGAATATTAGTACAGGAAAGGTATCAGTGTCTATGTAAATCACATTTCACAGAAACAATTATTAAAACATTTATTACCTCATCTAAGTCAGGTTTTTTAGGGGAATGCCTCGTCTCAAAGCTGGTGGGGGTGGGGTGAGATCGTCACGCATGGGTTGTTGTTGAGTTGTTTCTTCTCTTTGCCTCTCCCCCATCAATTTTTCTATCATCTCTCTTTGGTATTGTAATTATTATTTAAAAATATATAATTATTCTTTTAGCTTTTCCATTTTTTCATTTTGATCCTCCGCTTGTTTTTGTTTTTGAAAATATGTTCGGGGTGTCACCCCAAAACCCGCACCTCTGACGCGGCCATACTTTTCTGGCTGATTCAAGGCTGCTGAAAGTATGTATGCATCTAGTGCAGTTTTTGTTGATTCTTGTGACTTTTTCAGATAGAAAATATAGAAAAATAAGTATTTATTGTAATGTAATAGCGATTTAAAGAAACTCAAATTTATGTTATGTCATACTTACACATGTTTCCCACACTTTTTGTGTGTTTTAATATATCAATGTCCCTTCTTTATTTACACGAGCCTCCTTCTATAGCACATGGCGTGGGATGGATATGGTCTTCGATTTCGATTCATCAATCTGCATATAAACATAGAAACATGGTTATGGTGTTGTTTTATGTCACATACTAGTAGTAGGGTAGATTTAAAAGACGTACCAATTTTTTCTCAAGTTCAGCGTACCCCATCCTTGCTTTACGGTAAGGGTACGCTGGTTCTATTGAGAATTTTTTATTTTCAGCACTCAGTAGCTGTTTCATAAATAAAAAACTATCAATTAGAGTGATGAATACAAGCAAACGTCAAACAATGTATTACCCCATACAATGTACCTGAAAAGTATGCTCCCCACGACGGTTGATAAACGCATTCCATGCTCTTTGGGATATCAAGTGTGCGTAAAGAGGAAGTGGGTGTGGCTAGATTTCCCCTTCTGCATCTTTAAGATGATATTTCATTAAAATTGTGCGAAAACCTCTATGAATCCTTCCTACAACTCTTAATACATATTCCTTGTGCGAGACATCTACTATAAATGCACTCTTCAATGGATGATGAAGAGTAAGTCAATGTTTGGGTATTTTATTTTATTTTAATAAATTAAATAAATGATATCATAATGTTAACGTAATCTCTTCCCACATTAGTGTCTTCAGCCCGGTGAAAACATGGTGCCATGACTGTACATCAATTGGCACGCGTTGCCGAGTGACGATTCCAATGTAGCTACTAAAGATGGCTTTGTTGGGGTTAATATGTTGTCCTCGCTTATTCCATCCCACTTCAAATTTGATGCCTTTTGCTTTTGCCTTATGGATTTTGGCCAACACTATCAAACTACGACGATCTTGTTTTTTTACACTTTCAGGGTTTCATTTCCTACCATTTCCTCATAAGTAGCATCAATATCTTCCCCCGGAGGGCTAGCTTCGTTTATGGGACCAGCAGCAACAGGTTGAGAAACCTGTTGTACCTGAGCACTGGGACCAATAACAACATGTTGAGAAACCTGTTGTTGCTCTACACTGGGACCACAAGCATTTGGTTGAGAAACCTGTTGTTTCTCTACAGTGGGACCACCAGCTGCTAGTTGAGGGACCTTTTGTGCCTCAGGATTGGGCGCATCAGCAGGTGCAGAAGTCATTATCTACAGAAGTGGTTTAATATTTAATTTAGATTACATAAAAACAGTAGCGAACAGATAATAACATAACGTAACACAATGTATGTTACAATAAAAAAATAACCTGATTATTGTACTCTCTTTTTTTTCTTTAAAGGCTGAAGTGATTTGACTCCTCTATTGACTATGTAAATTTTTTCATTGTGGTCTCCTCTAACATACAAAATGCCATCTACATTTGGACCACTGCGAAATGATTGTGAAGTCCCTATAAAATGGTCAACCTACATTGAACTTCCATCTGACCCTTCAGTTTTTTTGGTCGATAACAGAATAATTGACCAATTTCGGTTTGTGGGGTCTGGAACATAAAATACTTGTACTGCCTATGATGCCATTATAAATGGTTTGTCTTTCTCCCCTTCCTTACTGAAATCAACTTTCACGAATCCTAATTCATCTATTTTAATATCAGTCCTGTTATTAACCCACTTGCATTGAAAAATCGGCACTTTGAATTTCATATAATCCAACTCCCATATTTGTTTGATGATGCCAAATTAAGACATATTCGCATAAATTGGATTTTTGTCCTTAGCACCGAAAACATGCATCGCCTCATCCATAAGTGTAACCCCACTATTCCGCATGGTATTTTCTTCATGATGTTCATTAGTATAGAATGTATAACCATTAACTACATAAGAATTGTAAGATAATACGTACACACTTGCTCCTCCAACCATCCATCGAAGTCGTTCTGAAATTGAGTCTGGATTTTCATCTAACTGCTTAAAAATATGGTCTTGAAACCATCCTATAAACTGTCGATTATGTGTATCTAATATCCATTTTTCATCCCTAGAAGGATTCAAATGCCTAAGAATTTCTTTGTGGGTTTGAACATATGGGTCAACGTCGAAACTGTTATGTAAAACGTAAAGGTGGGCCTGCTCCCGATCTGTAATATTGATTGTGACAACCTCTCTTCCATAAATTCCTTCACCCACAAGCCACTCAGTGTGACGAGATTCTAGTAGGCCAACTATTTCCACACCAGACACGTATTCGGTGCAAAATTCAATAGCTTCCTCAACAATATATTGCTCCGCAATACAACCCTCTGGCCGACTTCAGTTTTTGACATACCCTTTCAAAATCTTCATATACCGTTCAATGGGTTACATCCATCTATAATGTACAAGACCACATAGTCGAATCTATCTCACCAAATGAACCATCAAATGAACCATCATATCAAAAAATGTCGGTGGGAAGAACATTTCCAATCCACATATTATGACGGAAATTTCTCTTTCCATAGTTGGCAATTTCGCCGGGTCTATAACTTTGCTGCATATAGCTTTGAAGAAGAAACAGAGCTTCATTAATGTATGGTGGACATTATTGGGTAAAATTCAACGTAAATATATAGAAATTAGATATTTCATCAAAACATGGCAGTCATGTGATTTCATACCCTTTAATTTTAAATCTAACATTGACACAATGTTCTTCATATTTGATGAATACCCCTCTGGAACCTTTACGTCATTCAAGAAGTTGCAAAACTGATATCTCTCTTGCCTGGAAAGAGTGTAAGCAGCAGGAGGAAGAAAAGTTCGTTTTTCACCCTTCACTGGTGCCAACTCTTCTCGTATTCCCATATCAACCATGTCCAATCTAGCCTTAATCCCATCCTTTGTTTTTACGGGTGAATTTAGCAACATGTCGATGACACTATCACATACATTTTTTTCAACATGCATAACATCAAGAAATTGTCTGACATACAAAAAATTCCAGTATGGTAATTCAAAACAAACTGATCTCTTTTTCCAACCAATTTTTGTAAGGTTTTTCGAAAACAGTTTACCAAAAGTAGTGTCCAAATCTTTCAATTTCTCAAAAAATTGAACACCTGTTAGTGGAGACGGCGATGTACGTTCCTCTGAACTTCTATCGAATGATGTCGTCCAAGATCGGTACTTATGTCATTGGGGTAGAAATCTGCAATGTCCTAGAAACATGGTTTTCGATGAATGTTTCAACCTAATTGACTGTGTACCTTGTTCGCAAATGGGACACCCTTGAGTTCCTTTAATGCTATATCCTGAAAAATTTCCATAAGTAGGAAAGTCATTTATCATCCCATACAACATTGCTTTCAAAGTGAATTGTTCATTTTTGTATGCATCATACATCGTAACACCTGAATCCCACAATATTTTCAAATCCTCGATCAACGGGGCCAAATAAACATTAATATCATTACCCGGTTGTTTTGGTCCTGATATAAGCATATATAACATAATGTATTTTCGTTTCATGCAAAGCCACGGTGGTAAATTATAATTTACCAACATTACTAGCCATGTACTGTGACTGCTAATTTGAAAACCAAAAGGATTCACCCCATCTGTAGATAACCCCAGACGAAGGTTTCTCGACTCGTTCCAAAATTCTGGATACTCGTGATCAATTCTCTTCCACTGAGGAGAGTCTGCAGGGTGACGTAGTTTCCCATATTTAATTCTTTTATCTGCATTCGATGTCAATTTTCTTGTAGTCTCCTCACTTCCATATAGGCGTCTAAACCTAGGAATGATTGGAAAGTACCATACAACTTTCGTAGGACTAGAATCATCTTTCTTGTATCGGGAAGCACCACACTTTGGGAATTATTTAAGTGATGTGTGGTCCTTGCGAAACAATATACAGTCATTCGGGAAAGCATTTATTCTTTCAAAGATCATACCCATCGATCGTAGCATTCATTTGGAATCATATTTTTGGCTTGGGAGTTCATTATCTTCTGGGAGCATGTCATTCAGGAGAGCAAGTAGTTCCGTAAAACTGGCGTCACTCCAACCGTTTCCTGCTTTCAAATTATACAGCTTCAATACGGCTGACAATTCTGTATATTTATTGCAACCAGCATACAATGACGTTTTTGCACAACTCTTTAACTTCTCAAACAATTTTGGGCAATCAAGAAGTTCATCTTCAACTGTCCTTGTCATTTCCTCAATACGATCTTCATCATCGTTCACATCTGTAATCACACCCTCCATACGATCGTCTTCACTGTTCACACTTCTAATCATATCAGATGATCTTTAAAATATCGTGTTCTCTGAGTCACTACCTACATTGGTTTTTTCCCCATGTTTATTCCAACATGTATAACTTCGATCTATTCCGTGATAGATCAGGTTTTCTTCCAACTCCTCTGGACTAATTTGTCTTGAATAACAACAGCATAAACACGAACAAAGGATTTGAGAAGGGTCACATGCATGATCTTCTGAAAACTTGATAAACTCTTTCATGCCATCTTCTTACTCTTTTGTCAACTGATTGGAATTCATCCATTCTTTATTCATATTCATCGTCTTTATGGGTTCGATCTCGAGAACTTTCCTAATATTATGTTTTAATTAATCAGGTAGCATTTTTTGGTTTTTATAAAAACAAATCATGGTATAAATTCCTTTAAACACATGTGAAATCCATATACATGGTGTTTCCAGTAGGGTGAACATCGTGTATGTATAAGATACCTGATTTAATCTGAAATATATCAAATTTATTCCAATTTAGTCTTACAAAGACTAAATGATGCCTTAGAAAATACATGACATGCGAACAAGAGGAAACCAATGAGTAACAGGAGAAAACAGAAATAAATATGATGTTATCTCAATGTACTCAAGGTGATGATAAGATGTTGGTCAAGATCAACTATGGGTTGGGAGTACACTAATATTTAATTGAAAAAAACTAGTAAAAATTGATCCAGAAAAGGATGAAATATCCTATTCATCAAGTCCCTTATTACAACAAATGCATTAGTTAAACCAAAAATCATCGCTAAAAAATCATACAGGCCATAACTACTCCTAAAAGTAGTCCATGGCAGGTCCATCAATGTCCAACTCATCTAATGGTATCCTAATGTCAAATCTATCTTGGAGAAGATCATAGAACCTCATAGATGATCAATGTGACTATCAATGTGTGGATGAGGATACATATTCATGACTCTCATCAGGTTCAATCTCCAGTAGTCCAAAAAAACAATAAATACCAATCAACCATCTATTTTAGAGAACTATAAAACCCCATGGTAAAGTATTATGCCATATGAAACCATTATATTCTATATCATCAAATTGTAATTCAAACAACTAATGCTCTTTTGGTGTTATTTTAGAAATTGTGATAGAAACTGAATTCTCTCCCCAAACTAACTAGATTATAAAGTTTTTCTCTTTATTAAGAAGTAAATTTTATAACTCATTAGTGAAAACATCCTAAAAATGTACTACCATTGGGGAAAAAGAATCCTATAACATTCTAGAAACATCTACAATATGCCTGACTATTTGATCCATTAGGGTACAATAAATATATACTTATAACATCATATTTAAAATGAAATGTGGAAACAGGAAATCATACAGACTCCTGATAAACCCATAATACAAAACATATCACCTAGTATGTCTGTAAAATATACAAATAAATAAATTAGAAAAAAAACATACTACAAATCATAAAGGTACCATTAAATACTTACATAGGTCAACTTGTTTTAGAAATTGTTTATCCTCATCCGTGCCTTGTACTTGCACCCATGAATTTGAAGGTGAGTATGCGTACACGATAGTTGACCTTCTTAGAGAAGAGTTTCTAGAAGAGTATAAGAGACATGAAGCAATGAAGATATTTCTATTCATTGTGGAAATCAGCTTGTGCAACGTGGCCTAAGTTACAATACCTGCAAGTTGTAACTTAGGCCACGTTGCACAAGCCGATTTCCACATTGTTTGTAGCAACCACATTTGATCCAACACTCTAATGATTTTCATTGCTTCATGTCTCTTATACTCTTCCAGAAACTCTTCTCTAAGAATTTCAACTATCGTGTACGCATACTCACCATCAAATTCATGGGTGCAAGTACAAGGCACGGATGAAGATAAACAATTTCTAAAACAAGTTAACCAATGTAAGTATTTAATGGTACCTTTATACTTTGTAGCATGTTTTTTCTAATTTATTTATTCGTATATGTGACAAACATACTAGGTGATATGTTTTGTATTATGGGTTCATCTTTGTCTAATCATATAACTATGAGATTATGCTATGTGATGAAAATTAATATGGATCCATCATCATTTCCATTGGGATAATCATTGGGAATCCATATAACCATAAGATTAAAAACTATTTCCTTTGTATCTCATACATAAATATTCAACTCAAAGGGGTAGAACTTACCGCCCATGGTAACTCAAAATAAAAAAATGAAAACAAGGGTTGGTTATCCACATAAGTCATCACACATAACCTTAGTAGACCTCTCACACATGTGAACCATCATAACTAACCAATTACCATATACTTCATCTTAGAGTCAAGATATCCCTATGGAACCTATAGGTTATCCAATTCCACATCATTCACAAACAACCCACTTGTGTTACTAAATATCAATAACATCTCTTATTTCAACACTCTTCACTAATTATGAATCACATCCCTAGACATAATCATAATCACATTAATACCACACTATCTATTATGTAAATCCTTTCTGGAATTTGGCTCAAGATATGGTATCATTCCTATCTCACATCTATATTCACTATTTGGTCCTCACACACACAGTATATAAATAATATACCAAGGGAATACCATCCATGGAACTCACCTCCCACCTTGAGAGCACGAGGAGGAGGAGGACGAGGCAGCGGCGGTCATGGTAGCGAGGGTGGAGGAGGTGGCGGCGGCAGAGGCGGAGGCGGCGGCGGCGGTGGAGGTGGCGGCGGTCGCGGCAGCGAGGGTGGAGGCGGCATAGGCAGAGGCGGTCGCGGTAGCGAGAGCAGGGGCGGAGGCGGCAGAGAAATGGGAGGACGAGGAGGACGAGGAGGATGAGGAGGAGGAAGGAGGAGGAAGGAGGAGGAGGATGAGGAGGATGAGGTCGCGTGGCGAGGGGCCTGGTTCAGCTTCCGCGAGAGCCTGACCGTGTGCAAGCGAGGATGGCCTGTTAGGGTTATTAAATAAAAACCGAAATAACCTTTATCAGCGCTCGTTAAAAGCACTGATAAAGGTATGTTTTATCAGCGCTAAAATAAAATCGCGGATAAAACATTCATTTATCAGCGCTTTTTTAGCGCTGATAAAGCGCTACCTTTATCAGCGCTAAAAAATGCGCTGATAAATGTTCCCTTTTATCGGTGCTAAAAAAAGCCCTGGTAAAGGGGTACCCTTTATCAGCGCTTATTTTAGCGCTGATAAATTTAATATTTATCAGCGCTTTTATATAGCGCTGATAAAGGCATACCCATTATCAGTGCTTTCTGTTTAGCACTGATAAAGGGTAGAGCTGCCCTCGCCCTGTTTTGTGGTAGTAAACTATTCTTCTCTTAATTTCATTGAAAACTTAATTACAATTTTTTGAACATTAAATCATAAACCCTTTAAATGTGTGCCTAGTTAATGGGTTAGACAATTATGAAAATTTCTGAATTAAATTAGGATAGTAACATGCTAAACTAATACAACTCTATAGCTTACTTTTGTTCATTAGCATAAGGATTTCTTGTATTTCATTTCTCTTCATGGGATCAAACGAAATCCGTTATTTAGAGACAATATGTCCATGATAAGAAATATCCTGAAGCCAAAATTCACACTTGATAAATTTACCATATAATTATTTCCTTCTAAGCGTCTATAGAATAATACTTAATTGATTCTAAAGGTCTTAATAGCTGCAATAAAATCATCAAGATATTACATCAATATGTTTTTTGATCATATCCATAAAAACAATGTTTGAATTAGTCAATCCATATAGAATTATTGTAAACATGTAATGTCCATACCTTTTCCAAAATCTATATTGGGAATATCAACCTTCTTTACTCACGACTGATGATACCAAGAATGAAGGTTAATCTTCAAAAAATATTGAGCTCCATGAAGTTGATGAAATAAATCATTAATTTGAGGAAGTAGATAATATTAAATTATTCTAATAGTATTGATTTATCTATTCTCAATGCACTGCCTTAAGCATCCATATTTCTTATTACCAAATAGAACAAGGTCTTTTAATAGAGTAACACTAAGGATAATAAATCATTTATTAATAAACTCCTATAGTATTTAATTTATTTCTACTAATTCCAAATTTTCATTTTATACAAATAATTTGATGTTGGTCTTACATCAGGGATTAAATCATTAGTAAACTCAACATCACACTCTGGGGATATCCATGTAGTTTCTTAGGAAATACATCATTGTATTCTTGTACAATTGGTACATTCTCGGTTCTAAGATGGATATTCTCATTCCAAGATTTTTTTTCAATTTCTACCCATGAATTTAATTTAGTAGAGCTACCGGGGTGGATCTAGATTATAATAATTTGATTATGTTTCTTCTCTAAGGATTATGGATAATACATCTTCCTCACAAATCAAAATTTCCTTATTTATATAATAAAATATCACAACATATTTTTAAGATAAGTCCATACTTAGGTTTATATCAAAGAAAATCATAGGAATGATGATAATTTCAGGAAAGTAAAGAACATTTATATTCCATAATGGGAAAAAATGAAAAAAAATAATGGAAGGAGACTTCCATTAAGTGTTTTGAAAGTTAACTCACTTATTAAATCAAAAATAAAATATCTAATTTCCTTCAAAAATTTGGTAGATATAAAAGTGTGTGATGATCAAAAATAAAATAAATAATTTTCAAAATTTGAATATGCTATTAAAGTACCTTCCACCAAATCATTGGGTATTTCTACTTCAGATATAGTTATCACATAAGCTTGGCTATTTCACATTGGCCTCATCCCTGGTAAATTCCCTTGATTCTTGGAACATTTATTTGAAAAAATTCCCCATATCATTAGAGTTGAAGCATTGAACAACATTGACTTATTTCTTCCCCTTATATTTATTTTCTCAATGACCCTTTTACCATAGTTATAAAAAACACCCATGCCTTTCAATAATTTTAAAGGATTATTCATTCCAAAAAAAATCATAATGGAAATTGATTCATTGCCCTCTTATAATTTTACTCTTCACCTTTTCTATTGTAATTAGAATAAATCATTTTATATTTATTTACCATGAAAATATAAGATCTATAAAATTATTTTTCTTTTTTAATGGAACATAATATTATTTCAACATATGATGAAAATATTTAAGAATCATGCTCCCTGTGGAGATGTGGCATAAGAGCTTCAACAAAATGATAAATCTTTTCTTTTGAATCATATATATAATAAATACCACACCGGGTTAGTCATGTAAAGGTATCCTTATAATGAGAACAATAACTTCTTCCCTTTTATTTATTCTAAGGAGTTTTTTCTTCATTTTAGTTCTTTTCGCCTCATGAAGTAATTTGTAGAAAAAAAAATTCTTTGGATGTTCTCTATTCCGTGTCTTCTATTTCATTTTCCTAATTATTATTCAAAATCAATGAAAACCATTGATTAGTATCTCCCGTGATTCAATATACTAAAAATAAAACCATTTCATTTTCATTTCATCCCAATGTTAGATGTATCATTTCAAGGGACTTGATACATTTCTCAGCTACATCTAGATTAGTAGTACCACTAAAATATGCAGGCTTATGCCCTATTAAATGATAAAAAATATATGCAGTATGGTTATTCTTCATTAACAATTTAACTATTCATAATATCATCATGATCTTCTTAGCTCCAACACTAACTGCGCTGTCTTTATCAGTAGTAAAATCCCTACATTGTCTATGATTATTGATTCCTTTCCTTATATAAGGTGACATAACAAAATAATGACACATACTATGTTTTCTCATAATCATTATGAGTATTTAGAAAAAATCATGAAAAACAATTATTTAAATCAAATTATTATTTAATACTGTAATGCCCCGACCCCAGCTACCCAGAGTCGGTGCATTACTTCGTAACATTGGCATGATCACTAGAAAGATCAAATCTCGAAAGACCGATTGGTTTAGTAGCCTTGGAAACACTAGATATATTCATAAGTTTTACATTACATCATAAAATGAAAAACTACTACAACAACATAATGTTTCCACAATCCACACTATTAACCCCTCATAAAATCCCTGCAGGTCATTCATAACTTACTTCTTCACATCCTGGGAAAAATAAAACATAGAAAAGGGGTGAGCTCAAATGCCCAGTAAGGATAACAATATAGCGGAAACTTTCATAAATAAGAATAAACATTCAAGGCAATGTATAACTAAAACAAAAGCCTTTTAAATATGAACTTTCAACATGGTATGACATAAATAAAATGAAATAATGCCATTTACTTATTCACATGGATATTCTACTAATCGAATAATCACATGCAAAAATCAATAACCACTTTCATAATGTTGGAATACATAATGCCAGACTATCATAACCACATAGCCAAGGCCTCGTGCCAAGACTACAAATAAGATTTTGTCAAGGCCTTGTTCCAAGACACTAGTTTGTCTCATGAGACCTACCGATGCATCGAGGAGCTATAGCGGGCTCCACCCGTCACATATTAAGTCCAATGCATTCCCATATGAAAAGGTTTAAACATAACATAAACATTCGTATTAAAACTAGCATACGAAATGTCAATACTTTCACCATAAACTATGAATGGTATAAAAATAGCACATCCACAGTCAAACATATCACAAAACCTTCAATACAATATAGAAGTTTTGTATCATAATAAATCAACTTCAAATAATCTTAAAATCTATCAAAGGATGTTGACATAGATGAAATCAAAATTCTTTTTAAAGAAATATCTCCTTTTATTTTGAAATAATTTAAGATCCATATAAAATAAAACATTTTCTTTGAAAATATTCTTATAAGCTTGTAAGGGAAGCTTTTAAGATTTTATAACGGCAGAAAATAACTGCACCCGCCGTATAAGTTAAAAAAAACATTCTTACCTCAATTCTGTCGAAAAGGTTAAAAAGGACCTTATTTTGAAAACGACGGAAAGATTCCTTTATAAACCTCTTATAAAAAGTCAAACAAGGGTATAAATGACTTTAACCCATATTCTTGTAAATAGTAAAAATGTTTTGAAATACATTTTTAAGAAACATGGATGTGGATGATAAAGATATCCCAGTAGATTATTACGTATAAACAACCTCGGATAATGAAGAGATTGTGAAATAACCCTTACCTTGTACTTTTCCTTGGTTGGGGTAGGTTAACCTCCTGTATAATGGTGAAATAGTTGTTATTAAATTATACAAGAATAATATATATTAATATGATATCATATATGATCTTTTAACATTGCTTTATTAATAACATCTTAGTATTATCGTCGTTTCAGGTGATAATCGATTCGTTCTTCTTAAATGTTTGGTTACGTAAGACATGTTTGTAATGGATAGATTAAATCTTATTCATAATCAGAATGATATTAACATTATTTTTAACCCTAAAATGAGAATAAGACTTGAATGGATACGATGGAGGATGGATCTCACCGCGTTCGTGGAGACGGTAGTCCGTACGTACGCACGAACGCTACTTCCATTTAATTTTTATTTTAAAAGAATTGAATCCAAATGATACATAGGTATATTACTATTCCAGTATAATATAATATTTTATATATGTTACTTAAGTTCATTAACACCATCCTTTATACGTTCCATGTGTGGTATGAACGAGTCATATCATTTTAAGGGGGCGGTAGTCCGCACTTCCTCAAATGAAATTATCGTATGTATATAAAACATGAAACGAATAATGGTATGAAATAAAATGGAATTACAGAAGCTTATATATAAAATATATATCATTAATATCATATTTAATTACAGTGCCATCATAATGGCCACCATGAGAGGCGGTAAGATGTATTTGAACAATCATCATTTCGTGAGGCGTTAGTTTGCCATCCACAGAAACATTATGTTCATCATCCATTAGATGGAGTTGTTTGCATGTGTAGTTTGAATAATTCTTATAACAACATCCTAGTATATTGAGGATACTGGTGTTGTTACAAAATAAAGGAAATAAAAAGAGTTTGGGGGTTGGAGAAGAAAAATAAAGGAAAATAATTTAAGAGAAATTGTTACCTTTAATTTAGGTAACTCACTTTGGTTGGAACCAAAGAACTTCTTGAAATGATTTCTGCCTAAGGGGAAGTTTCAAGGAGGAGGAGAGGGATGTGGGGAGCTTAGTTGGGCAGAGTTTGGACGATCCAAGTGGCTTGAGAGGTGTGAGGAATGAGTAGAAGTGGTCTCCTTTTATAAGGGAGAAGAGGGGCTCTTTAGGAAAGAGTGAAAGTATTACTTTATAATATAATTATATTCGGTTTATAATGGTCCAAAAATCATTGAGGTCGAAGATAGGATGACTAATATTCTAAATAACATCAACAAATAAGAATTGGACAGGTTTTAGATAATATTTTAATCATTATAATCTTATTTATTTAAATGATTTATTAATGAGGTAAACATTGTATCATTATTGTGTCATTAATAATTTAAATTATTTGATGTCTAAAAATTATAAATAAAATATCATTATGTAGTAAATCTTTTTATCTTTCTAATTCATATTTATAATCGAAAATCCAACATGTATAACCCTATGTAAAAATTGTTCTTCTAAAAGATGTAAGCTTATGCCATTTTTATTTTTATTTTAACTTTATTAATATAAAGTGTCCCTACCACATACAAGTGGCTCCAAGGGGTCCCCAAATTGACCCAAGGATGATCATGGTCGGGTATGTGTCCACCAATAAGGTTAGGACACGTTTTAGGTTAATTTTGTATTATTATAATATTATTTTTTAACCCTTATTTACCGGATTTACCCTTAACCATGGTAAATAAAATATTTACCACAGTAATTATTCAAAATGTCTAAAAATAAAAGTTACCTATTTACACAATTTGTACATCCTGATTCCAAATATGGAATCCATTTTTCTAAATTCAAAACACAGAAGTGGCAGAAATTAATTTAAAATTAATTCCCGCTGTCAAAACAAAAAGCGTGTTTTTAAGAGGTAATAACTATCAAAAGATTGACACTTGTTTATGTTCGGTTTAATTGTAAAATTTTGTCTAATGACCAACATTATATTAAATTGTAAAAATATATTCTAAATATACTTTAAAACCACTCAAATTCGTAATATATTACTATTAATTATTTTGATTAAAAAAGTTGTTTTTAATTAAAATTTAGTAATTTTCACTATTCATCAAAATATGAAAGTTATCCGAAAAGTACCAAAATTTCACCTTAGGATAAATTCGATATTCCGAATCCAAAAATGAAGTCCATTTCAAAATATAAAATATATATTATTTCAAAATTTAGGTATTACTATTCATAACGGCCAGTTTGATTGGTTGTGGTGTGTGTTAAAACTCGAAGTTGCGTACAACACACGCTACTGTTTTATTCAAAGGAAAGCGTACCGTGGAAGCTTGGGAAGTTTCATTTTAAATTTTTTGATGTCCCCATTTAGTCAAAAAGTTTAAAATATTGTATTTAAAAAGTTTTCACTAAAAGTTGATAAAAGTGCAATACTAAAAATGAATCTGTTCTTGCATTATGACTAAGAAACTCATAATATGGATTCTAAAATTATAAAGTTTAAAATTTAGTTAATACTATTCATGACCTCTTTTAATGCCTTTTTTTTGGTAAGTCATGGTTCAATTGAACTCGGTGTTGCGTGTAGTGCAAGTTATTGAATTATTTTGAAGAAATAACACACTATGAAATCTTGGGGTGTTACATTCTCCCCTCCTTCAATAAATTGCGTCCTCGCAATTTGAAATTGTTCTTCGAAAATAAAAGGTTGAAAGTAGAAAATATATTTGTGGGAAAACCCACATCGGAAATTGGGTTACTAAAATTTAGTCTTAATATGAGGAAAAGAGAAATCAAAGGGTCACCACCAAATTATGATCTCGATTAGGAGAACATTGGTGGAAATTGGAGACATATAATCGGAGGAAAAACGTAAATATTTATAGGTAGTGATTGAGGTCATCAATCACAAACAAGTATAAAATTGAGTTCCTTAAATTCATCAATCTATGATGAATTGAAATACCATCGGTTCAACAAACCATAGGGTATTAGGATAACACATTTTTGACGTTTCAAAATATCCTAGTTGAAATCCCACATCGAAAAATGAATTAATGAGGCCTCTATTTAAAATAAAGAGTCGAAAGTATGAAGATTACCGAAAATAACACATACTAGGGTTCCATGTAGGAAAATATGGATATGGAAGAAAAATCTAACCATCAATTACCTGATGGAGAGTGGTAGAGAACATGGCTATGAAAAGGCCAACAATCCCAAATCCATAAATTAGTGATGATTTAAGGTACCATCTAGGAAAACATTTTTGTTCTAATTTGCTTTTCTTAATATTGAGGAATTTTTTATGAGATTGGCTAAGATCATAAGGAGATATACTTACTTTATAATTAGAGTTTTATCCATTAATAAATTTCTACCACAAACTCATCTTTCACTCTAAAAGATAATAGAATGTAAAAAAAATTCTATTTACACTATTCGTATAGGGTTCCAAAATAAACGAATTTATAATTCATCTACATGATCTTTTAATAAAAACTACATTATTTAATCCAGGACATCTCATGGTCCAGTGGTAGGTGATACACCGTTGTCGCCCTTCGGTTGCGGGTTCAAGTCTCGCAGCCTTGCCGGACGCGACGGGTTGCCGCCCGACCTCTGGGTTGTCCTTTTATGGTAATCCAAAATAATCCAAACTAGAACTATCCAAAATACTTCTGTCCAAACTCACAGTCCAACATTTATAAGGAAGTTAAACATAATATAGATCCTTTTTACCCCGTAATAGCATATGAATACCTTCATCTTGTATTCTTTTAATAAACTGAAACATCTTGAATTACCATATTCCTTATTGATTACATTCATGCTCCCCTATTCCATATAGAATGCTGGATATACTTCATCAATCCAAAAATGTTTTAAACCCCAAAAAAAATGATGGAATATACAAATCATTAATCAGTTTCAAGGTAGTCAAGAATATCCAACATAATTTATCCAAATCAATCATGTATTATTCTAAAATCACTAACTCGGTATCAGAACCATATTATGGTTTATCTTTCTCTCAACCATATATTTTCCAAAAATTTATCCTGCTATTGAGTCACTTTTCTTTGTTCCACACAATCTCAAGTCCTTAATGAAATAGTACTGCAGTACAATCCTTATATACTCCATAATTATTATAACAAGTACATTGTTGATACAACACTCAATTGACATAATCAACATAAGAACTCTAATCATTCCTCTTCATCTGTGGTAGTATCATAACTTGATTATTATCCAATAGCATCATTTGCGGCATAGTCTGATGACTGGGGCATAGGTTCGCGTAGTGTCCAAACTCCTTGCAAATGAAGCATTGTACATTTGAAACCATTTTCTCACCCTTGCAGTCACGTACTTTGTGCCCTTTTCCTCCACACTTATAACAAACTCCCATTCCTTTCAGGCAAGTTCCAGGGTGTTTCTTCCCACAGTTACCACATATGGGAAAATTCTTCTTTTCCCTCTTCCCTTTATCCATTTTTCTCTCTTCCATCCTTTTCTTCTCTTGCTTCCCTTCAAAGCCATAGGACTCAGTAATCTATTTACTTATCTTATCAATACATGATATTATTTCTTCATATGATGATAATACATGGGAGACTATTTCTCTTATAAATTCTAGCTTAAGACCATGAAAGATATGATCCTTCCTTCTCTTTGGATCATGTGCATTTCCAGAGTTCTCATTTCTTCTACTGGGCGCCATTTCTAAACAATGGCATAAACTAGATCAGTTTATGAATCAAAATACATAATCCCATACTTATAAAACAATTAACATAAATTGAACTATTTATGGATATAATCCATAATCATAAAAATGTTTTCTTTTAGGAAGTATATACTCATAAACCCTTCATAATGATTTGTAAAAAAAATGAGAGTTATCCTAAGCATATCCCCCGGGAGTGTCGTAACCAAGAGTGCAGCAAGGCCCGTTGTCGTGCACCAGTTCCCGTTCGAGTCTAGCTCAAAGCGGTGCTTTCGGGTTTTACCCCTAGGTACATCTGTGCCAGAGCCGCCTCTACCTGCTCGTATCCAGACAGGGATGTATTGCTCGGAAAACTCACAAAATCTCTACAATACCAAAATTCTAGGAAGTTCTTCTATACTAATCCTCAAAGTTCATCTTAGGTCTACGTGCTCTAATCAGAGTTTATCTAAATCTAGCTTCCAAGGTTTGTACTAAACTTCCTCTGATACCAACTGTAACGCCCCGACCCCAGCTACCCAGAGTCGGTACATTACTTCGTAACATTGGCATGATCACTAGAAAGATCAAATCTCGAAAGACCGATTGGTTTAGTAGCCTTGGAAACACTAGATATATTCATAAGTTTTACATTACATCATAAAATGAAAAACTACTACAACAACATAATGTTTCCACAATCCACACTATTAACCCCTCATAAAATCCCTGCAGGTCATTCATAACTTACTTCTTCACATCCTGGGAAAAATAAAACATAGAAAAGGGGTGAGCTCAAATGCCCAGTAAGGATAACAATATAGCGGAAACTTTCATAAATAAGAATAAACATTTAAGGCAATGTATAACTAAAACAAAATCCTTTTAAATATGAACTTTCAACATGGTATGACATAAATAAAATGAAATAATGCCATTTACTTATTCACATGGATATTCTACTAATCGAATAATCACATGCAAAAATCAATAACCACTTTCATAATGTTGGAATGCATAATGCCAGACTATCATAACCACATAGCCAAGGCCTCGTGCCAAGACTACAAATAAGATTTTGTCAAGGCCTTGTGCCAAGACACTAGTTTGTCTCATGAGACCTACCGATGCATCGAGGAGCTATAGCGGGCTCCACCCGTCACATATTAAGTCCAATGCATTCCCATATGAAAAGGTTTAAACATAACATAAACATTCGTATTAAAACTAGCATACGAAATGTCAATACTTTCACCATAAATTATGAATGGTATAAAAATAGCACATCCACAGTCAAACATATCACAAAACCTTCAATACAATATAGAAGTTTTGTATCATAATAAATCAACTTCAAATAATCTTAAAATCCATCAAAGGATGTTGACATAGATGAAATCAAAATTCTTTTTAAAGAAATATATCCTTTTATTTTGAAATAATTTAAGATCCATATAAAATAAAACATTTTCTTTGAAAATATTCTTATAAGATTGTAAGGGATGCTTTTAAGATTTTATAACGGCGGAAAATAACCGCACCCGCCGTATAAGTTAAAAAAAACATTCTTACCTCAATTCTGTCGAAAAGGTTAAAAAGGACCTTGTTTTGAAAATGACGGAAAGATTCCTTTATAAACCTCTTATAAAAAGTCAAACAAGGGTATAAATGACTTTAACCCATATTCTTGTAGATAGTAAAAATGTTTTGAAATACATTTTTAAGAAACATGGATGTGGATGATAAAGATATCCCAGTAGATTATTACGTATAAACAACCTCGGATAATGAAGAGATTGTGAAATAACCCTTACCTTGTAATTTTCCTTGGTTGGGGTAGGTTAACCTCCTGTATAATGGTTAAATAGTTGTTATTAAATTATAAAAGAATCATATATATTAATATGATATCATATATGATCTTTTAACATTGCTTTATTAATAACATCTTAGTATTATCGTCGTTTCAGGTGATAATCGATTCGTTCTTCTTAAATGTTTGGTTACGTAAGACATGTTTGTAATGGATAGATTAAATCTTATTCATAATCAGAATGATATTAACATTATTTTTAACCCTAAAATGAGAATAAGACTTTAATGGATACGATGGAGGATGGATCTCACCGCGTTCGTGGAGACGGTAGTCCGTACGTACGCACGAACGCTACTTCCATTTAATTTTTATTTTAAAAGAATTGAATCCAAATGATACATAGGTATATTACTATTCCAGTATAATATAATATTTTATATATGTTACTTAAGTTCATTAACACCATCCTTTATACGTTCCATGTGTGGTATGAACGAGTCATATCATTTTAAGGGGGCGGTAGTCCGCACTTCCTCAAATGAAATTATCGTATGTATATACAACATGAAACGAATAATGGTATGAAATAAAATGGAATTACAGAAGCTTATATATAAAATATATATCATTAATATCATATTTAATTACAGTGCCATCATAATGGCCACCATGAGAGGCGGTAAGATGTATTTGAACAATCATCGTTTCGTGAGGCGTTAGTTTGCCATCCACAGAAACATTATGTTCATCATCCATTAGATGGAGTTGTGTGTATGTGTAGTTTGAATACTTCTTATAACAACATCCTAGTATATTGAGGATACTGGTGTTGTTACAAAAGAAAGGAAATAAAAAGAGTTTGGGGGTTGGAGAAGCAAAATAAAGGAAAATAATTTAAGAGAAATTGTTACCTTTAATTTAGGTAACTCACTTTGGTTGGAACCAAAGGACTTCTTGAAATGATTTCTGCCTAAGGGGAAGCTTCAAGGAGGAGGAGAGGGATGTGGGGAGCTTAGTTGGGCAGAGTTTGGACGATCCAAGTGGCTTGAGAGGTGTGAGGAATGAGTAGAAGTGGTCTCCTTTTATAAGGGAGAAGAGGGGATCTTTAGGAAAGAGTGAAAGTATTACTTTATAATATAATTATATTCGGTTTATAATGGTCCAAAAATCATTGAGGTCGAAGATACGATGACTAATATTCTAAATAAAATCAACCAATAAGAATTGGACAGGTTTTAGATAATATTTTAATCATTATAATCTTATTTATTTAAATGATTTATTAATGAGGTAAACATTGCATCATTATTGTGTCATTAATAATTTAAATTATTTGATGTCTAAAAATTATAAATAAAATATCATTATGTAGGAAATATTTTTATCTTTCTAATTAATATTTATAATCGAAAATCCAACATGTATAACCCTATGTAAAAATTGTTCTTCTAAAAGATGTAAGCTTATGCCATTTTTATTTTTATTTTAACTTTATTAATATAAAGTGTCCCTACCACATACAAGTGGCTCCAAGGGGTCCCCAAATTGACCCAAGGATGATCATGGTCGGGTATGTGTCCACCAATAATGTTAGGACACGTTTTAGGTTAATTTTGTATTATTATAATATTATTTTTTAACCCTTATTTACCGGATTTACCCTTAACCATGGTAAATAAAATATTTACCACAGTAATTATTCAAAATGTCTAAAAATAAAAGTTACCTATTTACACAATTTGGACATCCTGATTCCAAATATGGAATCCATTTTTCTAAATTCAAAACACAGAAGTGGCAGAAATTAATTTAAAATTAATTCCTGCTGTCAAAACAAAAAGCGTGTTTTTAAGAGGTAATAACTATCAAAAGATTGACACTTGTTTATGTTCGGTTTAATTGTAAAATTTTTTCTAATGACCAACATTATATTAAATTGTAAAAATATATTCTAAATATACTTTAAAACCACTCAAATTCATAATTTATTACTATTAATTATTTTGATTAAAAAAGTTGTTTTTAATTAAAATTTAGTAATTTTCACTATTCATCAAAATATGAAAGTTATCCGAAAAGTACCAAAATTTCACCTTAGGATAAATTCGATATTCCGAATCCAAAAATGAAGTCCATTTCAAAATATAAAATATATATTATTTCAAAATTTAGGTATTACTATTCATAACGGCCAGTTTGATTGGTTGTGGTGTGTGTTAAAACTCGAAGTTGCGTACAACACACGCTACTGTTTTATTCAAAGGAAAGCGTACTGTGGAAGCTTGGGAAGTTTCATTTTAAATTTTTCGATGTCTCCATTTAGTCAAAAAGTTTAAAATATTGTATTTAAAAAGTTTTCACTAAAAGTTGATAAAAGTGCAATACTGAAAATGAATCTGTTCTTGCATTATGACTAAGAAACTCATAATATGGATTCTAAAATTATAAAGTTTAAAATTTAGTTAATACTATTCATGACCTCTTTTAATGGCTTTTTTTTTGGTAAGTCATGGTTCAATTGAACTCGGTGTTGCGTGTAGTGCAAGTTATTGAATTATTTTGAAGAAATAACACACTATGAAATCTTGGGGTGTTACAAATACCATGTTCCCAAGGATTTTATTAAAATTATTTGATACCAACTATGACAACCCCAACCATAGTATCCTAGAATTGGTTATTGTTTTATTACAATGACATAGATAATAGATTTCATATCCCCAAGGATAGATCATTTTAGTAGTCTTGAAGATCTATATTCATACATGTTACCCTTATTGTATTGGTAATTAAACATAGAACATAACAAATGAAAATTAACTGCTTACATGAAACTTCTTTAGAAATTTCATCATCATAACCATGGAAAGGAAAATAAATAATAGTGTAAGCTCAAAAACTCATTAATCTTTGCACTAATTAATATAAAGGGAATATAATTAAATAAGGCATAAGAATTATATCCATTTAAATAACATAAAAAAATTACATAAACAAACAGATAATTAAAATGAATCCATATATTTTTTCATAGATAAAATCTCATGGAATATAATAAAATTATACTGAATGAATAGAATTATTATTTATTGGAGGTCTTGTATCTGGAAGATGAGGTATTATAACATTAATATTATTTAAGTATGTGGGTAAATTTCTTTTCTGATTCTGCAAAGAATCAAACAAGAAGGGTATGCATACATCATTTTTTAATAGACATGTCGATGCATCTAGGGGTTATCTACAACTCGGCCCCACCCATCATTGTTAGTCCAAAGAATTATTCAATTATTGATTGAATTCAACAATGATATTCTAAGAAAACAAAATTTATAAAAAATTTATATGAGTAAGAAAAAAAATTATTTCCATGATATAAGAAATATTTATATTTAATTAAACGTTCAATGATTGATGATCAAAATAAAGGGGAAGTATACAAACAACACACACAAGGAATAACCAGGGAATGATGAATAACCAAACAAAATATCATTATCATTTCTATTAATGAATGTATTTTAATCATAATAGGAAAATATTAGGGATAATAGGCTTAGATCATGGTAAATGATTTCTAATTTAATTGAAAAATGTTTTAATAGTTTTTTTAAAACTTTATAATAGATCCAATTTAGTTTTGTTTAATAGAAAATATTAAAGAGTCTTTAAAATAGAAAAGGGATTAATTGTTTTCATAAAAACATAAATGAACTAAGAGAATTTTTCATGATTAAAATATTTATTTTATAAAAATATGTGTTTCTTAAAACATATGATGGAGTGTAATTGAAAATGGTTATGAAATTGGAATGTTCTAATAAATCGAGCTTGCTTATCAGGAGGAATTGAAAAGGGATCCCTATAAAACATGTGTTTCACCACAAAAGAAATATGAACTAATTTAGATATATGTGTTTCAAACATTTAAATATAATTTTTTATAATTATATAAAAATAAATAAGAATTACATTGGGTGAAGAGAGAGAAACTGTAACCCAAATGAAAAAAAGATATAAGGGGAGAATCCCTTTCTTTAGGCCTAAAAGTGCCATGCATTTGTACTTATTATGATATATAATGAAATTTGATTCTATAATAATTTAATTAAGAAACTTTTAAAAATTTATTTTATTTATTATTATTTTTATATATTCATTTATGGTATTTTTGATGAGTTATAAGATTAAATTTCTTTATTTGAGAGTGTCTATTTCCTTTTTATTCACGACTGGTTCACTTGTATGCATGTATGAAAGATCATATAAAATTGGAGTAGTTATATAGAATAGAAATTATATGTTATTAATGAAATTTTAAAATATTAAATGTGATTATATATCATTTTGTTTTCATATACATGGATGATACATTATATAATATGTTAATGATAGTCATTTATATTATTTTGGCATTTTTTTGATCATCACAATTTTCTTTTGTTTTGTAATTAATAAAATGTATATATACTAGTTCTAAACACTAAATAATCCTTAATATATAGTTTAAAATATGTTACAAACATTATAATGGTTCTATGTGCAGCCTCGAAGGCAGCAATGGAAAATGAAAATGCATCGTCCATAATTGTGGTAAATCGATACATCACAAACAATGTTTTCATTTTAAAAATTAAAGATAGAGGAGATGGGGGTTTATGATGAATGTTTCATTAAAATAATAAAATTATAAAAAAATTGGATACTATATTTATCATTAATTTTTTTATATAGGGGGTAAGGAAATGGTAAAAAAAGATATAAAATTGAATGAAAATTAAAAGAATGAATGTGGGTTTTACCTCTATAATTCCTCTCCTTGAGATCCTTCTTAAGGAACATTGAAATGGTATTTTGGGTGAGACTATAAAGACTAAAAAATTAGGGTAGAGGATTTAGAGATGTATTTTATAGAAAGTGTACAAGATTCAAGTCTTGGAATGTGGGAGGAGAAGAGGTTGTGAGGGCTGATATTTATAGTGCAGAAGAGGGGTGTTTTTTATTATTTTATTCATTGGTTTATTATTTTGTCTCAAGAATATGAATATTGTTTATTCTCATGACTAAATAAAGTAATTATATCATGTGATTTATAAACAATGGTTCTAAAATCATCCATACATCATCTATGACTCAATAAATAATTAATTTATCTTATATCCTAAATTATCGCATTTCACTATTAACCCAGAATTCAACTATTTTAGACAAATACAAAAAATAAAACCTAACAATTTTCCATGTTAAAAATTATAAAATTGACATGATTTTTTTAATTTTTTTTCTAAATATGAAAATTTTAATTTTTAATTAAAATCAGTATGTATTCAAAAAATTCTAATTTTTAAATAATATCTGATTTTATGATGCATTGAAAAATTAATTAACGTCTTATAAATTTATATTATAATCATAAGATTAAAAAATATTATTTTATTAATCTATTATATATAAATAGAATTAATTTTATATTATTATATTAATTATAAAATTGTAAATCAACATTTACATTTCTTAAAATACTAACACTTAATTTATCATTTGTAATACATTTATTTACTTATTTCATGATATATATATATATATATATATATAAATCATATTTTCATTCATAAAATACCTAAATCTTATTTACATATTCATATGTGAGGATATTATTTCTAATGGTCATAGTACTTTTCTAACGGTAATGTTAATATATAATAGCATATCACTATTCATTTTAGCTCAATGTTCTGTGCAATGTATGCTATAAAATTTATTGAATTTAGTTAGGAGGATACATGGTGTTATATGAGATTTTCTCTCATACATATATGTATTACACAAAAATATGGGTCATATTATTATGATATGCTCTCAATGCCAATGATTGATTATTTATGATTCTATAGTCTTATGAAACATATCTATTTTTATGAGAAATCCTTATTCCATTAATCTTTATTTGTGTTCAATGAAATATTGGGTATGAATTCATAAATTACTCTCATTTTCTAACAGTTGTATTCTTATCTTATTCTAACTTACTATTATTTATTTATATCACATATGTTATCCCTAATTTAGAATCTAATGTCACCATTTCATATTTTTCAATTTCCCCATATTATGAAGAATGTTTTTATGTATGTAATATATTAGAAGGGTACTATGTGATGAGAAAGTTGTGGGAGATTATATAGATCTCTCATGAAATATGTTAATTATATATCTAGACACTAATGATACTAAACCATTACATTCATGTTTTATGTATTATTTTCACGTGTATTTAATATTCATATAAAATGATATAATTTTTATTTATAAATTTCTTAGGTCATCTAAAAAATTGAAAATAAAAGGAGATAAGAATCCACATGAGTATATGAGTAACCATAATAATTTTCTTCAAATCATAAACATTAAATCAAAATCATAAGATTATAAAAATTATTTAAAAGAGGCAAGAAATATGATATTAACATAATAATAAGAGATATTGATTCATGTATCACTATATAGAAATCATTAAAAGTTAAAAAATCATGCATGGAACTTATAAAGGAAGGATAAAAATAATTATTTTATACATAAACATACTATGGTATGGCAGTGATCTAATATAGAGGAGTTTAATAATAAATTCATATATCATGGCATATCATCAACTTTGAGGAATCATTAAGAAGATATTCATGAAATCGTGAGGTTGTGTATAAATATTTTAGAAAACATTTATGATATGGATATATTAATTCATTATCATTGAGATTATTGATAATTTAAATGAGGTAAATAGATATCTTAATAGATATGGTAATAATTCAAGAGAGTTATTTATAAGACTTCATATTAAAAAATCATAAAATGTGATGAGATAATAAATATTTTTATAAAATCATATGATCCCATATAAACATCATGACTATATAATGAAAGAAAATATAAAGGGATATTAAATATCCTATAATTCCCCAAAAAAATGAATAGAAAAACTATATTTTATGAGAAAATGAAATGATATAACTCTAAAATGATGTAATAAAAATAAATGAAATATTCATTAGAATAATATTAAACTTGAGAGTATAAATATATCAATGGAATAAATATGGTGGAATATTTTTAATTAAATATGAAATTAAAAAAATAGTGAACTCAAATAAAAATAAGATACAATCAATGATTAATAACATTATAAATATACTAAACAATAAAGTAAGGGTTAGTCAAAGAGAATGTATGAAATTAAAATGGATTAAACTTTATATGAAAGGGAAATTATTCAAGATATATTATTTAAACAATAGTTTTATGAGTATAATATTTAATAAAGATCATACTTATAGGATTTTTATGTTTTAGAAGAACCACCTTAGTAACATTGGAAGGGTTGAATTAAGAATAAATTAGTGAGACTATATCTAATATATATTATTAAAACCATATAAATATTCAATAATTAAATGTACATAATAATTGGAGTATATAATATAGTAGGGAATTTTGGAAGATGATTATATAAATAAATATATTCCAGAATGGTAGTGTAGGAAGATAATCCCATCGTCATTGGTCTCATTTTACATAATAACACATGCAATTGCTATATAAGAAAATTATCATCAGTAATAAATTAAAAAAATTAATATTTTACATTCCTTTTATTTATTCATAATAAATTACCATAAATGGAAATTTCTTGTTAATTTTTCATTAATAATATAAAGGTATGATGATATGTATGTTTTAATTATTTCAATTAATTTTCAATATTATACTTTTGATTAATGTTATTTATCCATTATTTAAATTTTCAACTATAGAATTAATTATCCTGAATACACACCAACATGCACCCACATAATCACACGTATATATTATATCAAATCTACACCAACCACCTATGAGGGTGGTGACAAATGAATAACTAAACAGGATGTGTTGAAATATATATATATATATATATATATATTATTTATAAAAATATTCCATTGAATAAAAATTAATTATCATATATAATTATTAATTAATTTGTTAAGAAAGGATAAAAGGAAATGACATTATGGGAATAAAAGATAAAATATGTAATTAAGAGAAAAGGGGAGCAGTCATTTTTTAAAAATTTCACATTTCTTATAAAGTATGCCATATATGTAATTGAATTGGGTGAGACATGAAAATCTCTAAGACTCATAAGAGTCTTAATGTCTGAGATTTGGGAAATGATTGGGTAATTACATTGATCATTGATGTGATTTATCTTGGGGGTTATTGGGGGTATTTATACATTGGGGGAGTACTATTTTTATATAGAATATTGAATATAAAATGAAATATAGACCAATACTATAAATAGTTTTCTAACATAACAAACTAGGTCGACCCATAATGTTACCTGAATTGGAATGCCAAAAGGCCCAAAGTGAATTATTTATCACCATGGGATAAATATGAGAATTGGGGTATCATAAAAATAAATGTGTGAATGATTTCACCATAAAAAACATATGATAAGATAAAAACATACAAATTATCATGATAGGTATCTAAAATAAAAAATATAGTAAAAATGAGAACATAATAAAATAAACATAAAAAAACTAGATAAAATGTCTAAAAGTAGTTAAAAGATCACCAACATTGATGATGAATAAAACCATGAGTCCATATGAATTTAAACATATTTCACCACAATTATAACCCACTATAGGCAAACATATCCATGAGGTCCATCCTTTATATTACACTATTCTCTTTTAATTTATCCTATAATGCCAAGGCCATTAATACATAAATTAAAAATGTAGGTTATGGGAACTGAAGATAGGTATGATTACCCCAAGAATATATAAATTTTCTACCCGCATACATCATTTATTTCATGAATAAAATATATTTTTAAAAATTTAAAGAGAATTAATTTTCCAATATAAAACAATCCCTTTTTTAAAAAAATATTCCATATTTTAATAAGATAAAAAATATGATGTATCATATATCCATGGGGTATAAAAATGAATAAAATAGTTTCTAACAATAAATATTCATATCAAGTGGTAGAATTAGAATTTCATGTTAACATGTGTGTAATATATCAACAAAAACCCCAAAAAAATCCATAACATGTGGGTGTACTAGACATAGACCCCAAATGAAAACTAACCCACAAATGAGACTTCTAATTTTTTTGGGCTTCAATAACTTAGAATGGATACCCATTAGAAACCATATCACCATGGGTATCTCCTCTTTTGATATCTTACTCTATTATGACTCACAAATGATTATTTGTCTAGTTTATGCAATGGTTACCCTAATAACCTAATGGATAAGAATTTAATTCCAAAAACCAAATTTATATTTCCTAATCATTTATAAAGTCAAGACAAAAAATTATATAAGGAAAATCCATGTCACTTTCATTCCAATATTATCATAAAACGTTTTTGATAAATATTCAACACCACTTCTATGCTTCCAAAAACCATTTTAATTTCAAGACAATATTTAAGTCATTTCATCATATTCATATTCAAATTTAAAATGTACTTTTCAATAAAAACACCTATGAAAATAATTTCATTGCCAAAAAATTTCATATTAAAATATTAATGCTTCCAAATCATCAATTTTAAAAAAATAATAAAAAAATAGAAACTAAAGAACACATGGGATACCAAGGGATAGAACATAGGATATAGAGAACTACCTTAAGAATTATGAAAACCAGATTTACTTCTTGGTAAATGATAAAAGAGGAAGGTATTGGGTCATTCCAAGGCTAAATAGAATTGAAACTCAATAAATTCCCCATAAAATCTTATAGTTCAAAAAACATATCCCTTAAGTGTTTGAACAAGTCAAGGGGAAGACATATCCAAGAAATACATATATATTATTAGAGAAAATGAGAGAAAAAAGAACATACATCAATGAGATCCACCCAAAATGAATGATAGTCAACATTAAATCAAGAGTAGAGTCCTTTAATGAATCATAGAGGGTATAGTTTATCCAATTATGTATTAGAATGTGATTACAATTAAAAAATATCAATGAAATAAGTGTAATTTATTATTTTTTGACATTTGTATTTGGTCCTATGATTAGGAATCAGGGTTGGAAAAAACTATACGCCAACCATACAACAGTTGGTGGATCTAAAATGATGTAAATAATTACTAGAGTGGGGTTGAATATTTTTTTTAACCATTATTATAATTTAATAATAGTCTATAAAGAAATATCTATAGTAAGTGCTTTGTTTTCAAAATGATGTTCAACAAAAAGTAAATGACAAAAAAATGATTCATAGTGGTTTAGATAAAAATATCCAAGTCCACTTCTAATCCTTTTATACTCATATAGAGAATTTTTACCCACTATGAACCTAACTTTTAATGTATTTATAATAAGATACAAACTCTTTTACAAATTCCTGATGGCAGAACACAGACTTTTTATAGGAGACAGAACCTAATCTGTTACCTGACTTCTGATGAGGATTCACAACGCATACATATATTATTGTGGCTGAAAAAAAAAATAATTAAAGACATGATTTTTAATTGGGTAATAATAAATTATAGATGAAGAATATATAAAAAGAAAAAATAATGATTAAATAAAGATAAAAAATATAAAAAGAAGATAAAAAATATAAAATATTTTTAAGCTTCATGATCATTGATCTCATAAATGGAATGAGGTCTAATTTTTATGTTATTATGTGATAAAATCCAAGGAATATAATTTTATGATGTTTCTTGATCGGATGGGAGAATAATGAACTGTGTCACAATTGTGTCATAGAAGAATTTATTGAATGATTTGTAGAATATTATTTATGGACTGAATATTTCTCTAAAAAATCAATATAGAATCATTAAAACAAATATCTTCAAGGGTAATATTAACAACCAATTTCTACATTCCTTTATTTAGTGCAACACAATTAAATAATATTACCAGTGCATTCATTTTTGAATGATGCACTAAATGAAAAGGAATAATCAGGATCTTTCTTTCTTAAAGAAATAATATTACAATAAAATTAAATTTTATGAATAATATATATATATATACAATTAGTTATTCTGAAATAGATAAAATAAACTAAATAAAATTCTATTTTATTAATATATAAAATAATTTTTAAAAAAGTGTTTCCTAAGAATATAAATACTTCACGTATATGTGTATATAAAATAAGATAAAACTTATTTTTACCTAAAATAAAATATTATTTTTAAAAAATATAATAATATTTTTTTCTAAATATCTATTTTAATATTATGAATTATAAGATAAGAAATATAATTTTGTAGAAAAATAAATATTTAACTAACTTTAGATGTAAATACCATCGAGAACATTGAACTAACTTTGTCCGTCAATAGGTTCATCGAATGGTGGTGTCAATAGTGATCTATAATTTGTTTAAAATCATAGATTGATCAACCATTATTTAATGGTGATTTTATTAATGATGATGGCTATAGCCATCATTGTAAAAGGATGAATCTTCTATGAATAACGGTGATGTTACTTTCACTCCAATGTGAAGAGAGATCTAAAAAATGTCTAAAAAACATAGGTTATACCTCTAGTTTGGAGTAGATCTACTAGAAAATTTCTAACAGTAGATTGAAATACCTTTGAGCAACATGTTTTACCAATGATGGACACATAGTTATGCTGACATTAATAGAGAAAATTCAATGGATAATGAGTTTTTATTGTCATGCCACTGTGCAAAAGATATAGAGAGAACTATCATAGAACATGAAGCATCAACTTATGAAACCAGAATATGTAGTTTTCATTATTCTACCCGTGGATGAAAATTCAATTGTTTTTGAGATCTACTAGTGGTATATGATCTATCGGTGTTGAATGGGAGATGCAACAGTGAAGAAGAAGCTACCCTTTTGGTTCATTCCATGTCAACCACTTTGGAAGTATCTAAGAATTGTTTGAAACTGATGAACGGGTTCTTATGTTGAAATAAGATGTGAAATTCTACAAGGGCCATCCATCATGAAATAGTATGACATATTACATTGGAGAATGATGATTCTACCAGAAAAATATGAATCTATCGGTGAAAGGGAGTAGTGTCAAGCATGACTAGAACATTTGGGTATAAACATACTTAGTTCTACCATGGAATCCTCTCTATGAAAATGTTCGCTGAATAATGAAGTGGAATATAAAATTTAAATAACTTGTTCAATATGTTGAATTAATTTGAAAAATAAATGTGTGGGGGTTTGGTGGAGGAATTTAATATCAATTGGATGATTTTTTTGGTTTGAGTGAAACCGATCAGACGACCAAGGTTATATCCATATATTTTTTGAACATATTAACAATGAGGGAAGCTCAATTTCCCACATTGGATAGATGATTTTATGATCCACGACTATATAATTCTAGATGAAACAATCCAGTATCATGCTATCAGTGGTGGATTACCACCCAAAACCCATCAAACACTGCATGGTCTACAACACATTGGTCTTACCATGATGACTCCATGTTCTCCTCTGGTCATGATCTAATGGTACATATACATAGACCCAATATCATTCAAACATACCACTCTACAGTCTTCAAGGGCCATTCCTCCCATGTGGAAGTACATTGGTCCTCTATGTATGGTAGTAAGGTTAGCCAGAGAGGCATTCATAGATGAATTTTTTTAACATAATAAATAATTAATTCATTAAAAATATAAATTTATTTAAGAATAATATCAATAATTAGTCAAATAATTAACACTATAAACAATTTAAATTAAATTAAATGTGATAAAATTTTTATTTATCTAAAAAAATGAAAAATTCTAATGTATTAAATTCAATTTCAAATACTAAAAATCTACCATTTTGTAAAATATTAAACAAAACATTTATTATATTTTCAAAAATAATATCCCTAATTATGAAACATATTAAAAATTACATTACAATTAAATAATTAAAAATAGTCTCTTTTTAATTAAAAAACCTCACTACTTAAAATAATAGTTTAATAAATATTCATAACATTTAATAGATAGTTATTATAATCATTTATTTAAAATAATGTAATATTTCAAAAATAGTGATTAGTTTTATCAAAGTAATAACTATAATAAAAATAAATTTCCTTTATCTATCATTCTCAATTAATATTTAATTTTATCAAATTTTATACAATCTAATTTTTTAGTTAAAATTTCAGCTAACTAGTTTTTAGTATAGATTTTTTTTTAAAATACACCACCTTTGTTTATATGATATACTGGAAAATAAAAACAATTATCTATTTGTATTGTAATAAAGTTTTAAAGTGGGTTTTAGAAATTGAAATAGGGCTTTAGCTAAAAAAATATTTTAATTAAAACTATTTTTTTAAAAAAATGGCATGTTATATCTAAATATTAAATTAATATAAACTAGAAGAAGTAAGATATTCAACCTCATCATTTGATAATAGTATTGATAGTTTTTTCTTAAAACACCATGAAGTTATACATTCACATAGAAAATAACACATACCTATAGTTTTTTTCCGATCATGTCTAAATCCTTTAAATTCAGAAACATAGTAAGATATTAAATTAAAACTATTTTAATTATAATAAAATAATCCAATACAAATAATACCATTAATATATATTATTAATTTTTTATTATCCTTATAATGACTTATAATAGGGATGGAATGAAACCAAGAAGACAAAAAATTGAGAACATTATGAAAAGTCAAGATGAAGCGGGATAAAGTTAACATCATGTCATACATCTATACAAATTAATGAAAGCATTATTTCTTGACTCATACATATCCAATTTATAGTAAAAACCCATTGGTTTTTTCATTGATTTACTAGAATCAATTAAAAACTCTTTAATTTGTTCTTTAGATTATATTAGATGATTATATAAAATACTATCATTCCTTTGATACATTTTTATTATAAGGAAAATTTTAATTTATCCAAGTATATTCATGTCAAATTTACATATGATGAGTTTAGAAAAATTATTACACATTAAATCAGTTGTTGATAAAAATATTATTTCAACAAAACAAATATTTATAATAAGAATATCATTTGAAACTATTTTTATAAATAAGGATGGATCTACCATACCTATTAGAAAATCATTTTTTAACAAAAAAATTATTTCATTCAAATCAAGATCATTATTCTTAGTTAATACCATAAAAAATATTAATTTAAAAATATTATTCATAAAATTTTCATTTTAAAATCATGGTGGTTGCTGACATATAATTCCTCTAAAATAATTCAATTTAAAAATGAAATATGTACATCGATCTTAAATAATTTTATATTTTGAAAAATCCGAAATGATAAAAGAATTATAATTGCTTCCATATAATAAATAGGTTAAAAAATATTCAAAGTTAATTCCCCATTCCTAGGACTAAACATAAACAACCAGTCTGGATTTATTTTAAACTATATTTCTAGTTTCATCATGATTATTGTGAAAAATCCATTTAGTTCCTATAAAATTTATGTCTTTGGGTAATTATTTTAAATACCACAAATTATTTAATTCAAATTTATTTATTTCATAATTAGTTGAAGTAATACATTTTTAATTAATTAAAGGATTATCAATATTAATAGGAATAAAATCAGCAATAAAATAATAGTATTCATAGTAATATAAATTCAATTTACTTGTTTGTATTCCATATTCTACATTACTAGATAATTTTTTATTTGTATGATCTTTAAGATTTTTCCTTTCCTTAGGATCATTTTAAAAATATATATGAACAACATCAATGGATGAATTATTAGTACCATATTCATTATATTAACCAAAATTAAATTCCACAAATTCACTCTTGTCTTTTCTTGAATTAAAATCCTACTTATTTAAATTAATTTCATTAGTCATAACATGAAAAGTTTCCTCAAAAACAAATTTTAACTTATTGATAACACTATAATATATTTTTTGAATTTGAACAACCTAAAAATATCTAATCCCCACTTTTAGAATCAAGTTTTTGTTGAGTATATTTTTTATTTAGGATATAGGAATTTAAATTAAAAACCAAAAATATAAATCATTTGGTTCACTCCCTTTAAAAATATTATAAGTGGTATTATTTAAAAAAGTTCTAATTAAAAATCTAATTAAATTAAGGAAATATATATTAACATATTTAAAAATGTATTTAGGTCCAATAAATTCCATTAGAATTGATATATACATTTGTTAAATTGATCTGTAATTTCATTATACCACAGATTTTTATTGTGTTGTCCTAGAGTTTGAGAAAAAAAATTATATCCATTTGTTTTGGAAAAAATATAAAATTATAAATTCACTAATTCTCCACCTCTAATACTTCTAATATATATTATTGAAATATTATTTTTTTTCTTAATATGTGTATAGAATGTAAAAAAAATGGATAAAGATTCATTTTTATGGGATAAGAAATTATTCCATTAGAATCTATATTAGTAATTAAAAATTACAAAAACAGAATTCTTACCCCAAAAAACTAATAGGTTGTATAGGTCCAAAAAAATCATGAATAATTTTTTTTGATTATCTAGTATTACTAATATAATTTAAACATTTTAAACTCATTCTTCTTTTTCTTTCCTTTGAAACTAGAATGACACACAAATTACTTACATATATGTAATTTGGGTAGTTTTTAAAACTATTCATACTTTGATAGTCCGTGAAAAAGTATTTAATTTTTATTCCCAATAATCCTCTTCCATTTAATGACATATTTTTCTATATCATTAAAAAAATATCCTTTTTTAGTTATACCATAGAAATACATTGTGTACATATTTTATTTCTATTTTATTAAAATAAAAAATGATTTATTTTTTATAAAATTACATTTTTCACTCTCAAATATTATATTATTCCATCATCCCACAACTCTGATATAGTTAAATTATTATGTAATAAAACAAGTAAATATAATACTTTTGAAATAATAATAATTTTTAAAAACCAAAATCACCAATACCTTTAATCTGACAATTACAGTTTTCCCCAAATGTGACAAGTCCAACATTATAGGAATTAAATGATAGAAATTATGAAATTTCACATTTCATGTGCCTCGAGAATCTACTATCTTAATACAATGAGTATTTGATAATTCTTTGGAAAATTTTATGATATTAAATAATTGAAAGTTTCATATTTTAACTATGCTAACATGGATCTAACTATATTGGTATTAGAAAATTAAAGAACCCCAAATTTTTTAAGAAATTATATAGTGGTATTTTTTGAAACTAAATCACTATCAATTAATGTTATAGTATATAAAAATTATTTTTTAAATATCAGTGAACACTCATTGGAATAATATCCTATTATTTTTCATTTAAAATTTGTTACACATTACATACGTCCTTTACAGAATTTAATAGATCTTGTCTTATTGAAATTTTTTCAAACAATTATATCCAAAAACAGTCTTTTGGTGTTTAGATTAATTCAAGTAATTATTTTATCACATTGTTATTTACCTATAAAAAATGATTATAAATTCTATTTGAGATTGAAAACATAATTTTTAAAATCCAATTTCTGTATTTTAATAGTTTTTAAATTCCTAAAAACCTCCTCATTGGATCCAAAATCTGTCTTTCTTAACTTAATATTTTGTCGATTTACTTTTTTACAATCATTTTATACTTTAGTAAAATCATCCAAAATTAAATTAAATTTTATTTATTGATCATTATCATTTACTTACATAATTGTTTTATCTTTTTAATATTCCTCTTTTAGTGTTAGCAGCTCAAAATAATAATTCTTGTTATATTTATCATTCATGGGAATGATTATTTTAATATTATAAAATTACTTTATTACAATTTCAACTTCATTATAAGATTTTTATTTTCAATTTTTATATCAGTATGATTTTTATTTCTCAATATCCACCATTCTAAATTCATAATTTTCATTATTATTTTGTTAAAAAAATATAATTCACAGAATCAGAATCAGAAAATGAATTATAAAATATTTCATATTAATTTTAAAATAATTAATCATTATTATAATTTGAAAGAGTTATTGACTAAGAAAACCTCACATTGTATACCCTATAAGGTAAGATTCCCAATATCCTATTCACATATAGAATCAATACTAAAGTTTAAACTTTATGGGATGTAAAAAACATCAAACAATGCATGTTTTTATTTTCTTCTTTTGAATTTTACATTATTTTGGAGATTGATTTTATTGTAGTCAATCCTTATTTTCACTTATGTCCTATATTCATAACATGTTAATTCTAGAACACCAGTAGTATTACTAGAACTACCCTTCTAATTTTCCTTTCTAGAAATCCTTATAAACCATCCCTTTCAACCATTTTTTCATGGAATTAAGAAAATTATTACAAATGTGATTCATCTATTTTTTACCTCCATTTATCTCAAATATAGAATAATTAGATAAATAAAGGAAATTATATTTAAATACAATATAGATATTTTTTTTAGTCTCCATATAAGTAATGTTTTTCAAAAAAAAATCATACTTAAATAGATATCATATTAGTTCATCTATGGTATGTTATTTAGAATTTATACTCTCATCCATGGCCATCTTCAATCCACGCAATCATTTTGGAAGTGATCTCGATACACTTTCCACATCAAATGTATTGGTTAAACCATCTTCAACAACACCCATACCATTAGTAATACATTTAAACTAGTGGAACATCTGGTTTACTGATTCTTTATCCCCTATATTGAAGTCATATTATTCTTCTAGTAATGTTACTCACTAGGATCTATTTAGTTTGTTATTTTCATAATGAGTAAGTTGATGTATTCTCTATATATAATGGGTTTTCTTTAAAGTTGAGATGTGGATATAGAAACTTATACTTATATCACTATAGAAAATATTTTTAATGATATAATTAAAAACATATTTTACCATATCATTACCTAAAATTTTCTCCAAATCAACTTTTGGTATCTCACATGACTTGTCAATTATAGTGAAGTGATCCACACTTAACTACATAACGAAGGATTATATTTTTCCGTTCTAGTATCCATAGTCACTTTGACCAATGAATGTGGGTTTTGTGGAATTCATCAATCAATCTCATTTATACCATCAAAAACAAAATAATCCTTTTTAATTTATTTAATAAATTTTTAAGACTTTGATATTAAGTTATCAATAATTAAAAAAACAAAAAATATATGAGCGTCTAAAAATCCTTTCAAGGAATATATCCACTAATAGAAATTTTTTATATAATATTAAAAGAATATAATAGGATAATTATTCGTTACGGATCATCCTACCCTATAATAAAAAATATTGATCGATAATGATGGAAATTGAGTGGATGAATAGTATTTTAAAAATGTTAATATAAATTAATAGGTTTTTATAAATTAAATGACTATAGTGAATGTAGTGTTCTCTAAATATAGTGAAGTGGAAATAAAATTAATGAACAAAAATTTTATAGTGGTGTGGATCACAATGATCCTAGTTCACTCCCCAAAATTATCTACACTTTGATAATATTTGTATCCACTTAGAATAATACTTTATAGGTGTGTGAACTCAGTATATACTCAACCATTTACAAATACCTACAGGCATGACCGATTATTTTTATAAGAGAATGAATGTAGTATGTGGCCTGAATTTTGATCAAGAGTCAAAACCTAGACATCCATTTTGGTGGTGGAATTACCAACCAATACAATAATTGATTTTTTGGGAATATAATGAACTAGAAGTGATGAAGATACAAATAGAATAAGTAAAAGACGAGATGAAGAAAAAAATAAATAAATTAGTAGATGATAAAAAATAATAGATTATAAATATTCATGATATCTTATAACATGAGGAGAAGAAGGTTTAATTTCTAATTTCATATTCAATCATAGACAAGGAATAGATGTAACAAAAAGTTCCTTGATCAAATGAGAGAAGCATGAATTGTATGATAATTGAATTATAGATGATTCAATCAAGTGATCTATATATGATTTTTTATTTCATGATGTTATCTCTAAAAAATTAATCTCACATATATAAAAAAAGTATATTCTAAGAGAGTATTCAAAATCTATAATTTAATGCCACTTGATAGCACATAACAATGACATAATAATATTGTTAACTTCATTTATCAATGTTTGGCTGAATAACAAGAAAAATTGTGACCTTTATTTCTTCATAAAAAGTATTTACAATGTTATGTATAACAAATATATAAATTCCACAATTATAAATTAGTTCAAATAATCTCAATAAACAGAAATTTTATTATGAGAGAATACATTTTGTAAAATAGAGTATCATATGAATATATATACTGTATGTATATGTGTGCATAAAATATAATTAGGATTATTTTTACCTAACATATATCTAAATTTCTTAGACATATTTATTTAAACATATCTATATATTTTTTTAATAAAATAAATTAAAAGATAATAATTTTAATTTTTATAAAAAATTATTCTGAACTAATTATAGATTTAAATACATAAATGTAGATAGATATACTAATTTTCAGTAATATATTAATATACTAGTGTTTTTGATAAAGATCAATTGTTGGTGTAAAATAGTATATTGATCTACCATTGGTGCAATTTGATTCTACTATTGATGAATTATTTTTTTCCTTTTGAAGGGAGGAATCTAATGTGAATCATGAAGATGTTATGGCCACACCATAGTGAAGAGATATCTACTGATTGTGTAAACCAAATATAATCAATTGGTGGTTTGAAGTATATCTACTGATGGATTTCCAAATTAATATTTATCTTACATTAATGAGCACAATCTACCGGTGATGGACACAATGTTCTGCTAACGGGTATAGAGAATATTCTGTGAATAATTATCTACTAATTTCATGCCACTGTGAAACTTTTAAAGAGATAACTACCAGGTTATTTAACGAATCAACAAGTAAAATAATGATCTAAAGGTGACATTGATCTACTGGTAGTTTAATGATCAATATTTGGACAGATATTCCAGTGGATCATGATCTTCCGGTTCAAAAATGTTGGTTCTATAGTGAGGAATAAACTACATTTGTGGACCAAGACTTGATAACCATTGGGAAATGATCTCATCATCATGTGACTCTAAAGAGAGAGTAATTTCATTGAAACATGACCTCTTTTCGAACAACAATCTTCCATTGTGCAATAGTTGGATATTTTTTTATGAATAATGAAGACTATACTAGTAAAGAATCGATCTACCATTGAAATGGATGTGTATAAATCTTGAAATGAAACTTATGGTATGGACATACTCATTTTGACAATGGAATCCTCATTATGATGATCTTCAATGAATAATGATGAATATTATAACCTAAACCTTACTGAAGGATAAAGATGGAATAATTATATAATGATATATATGGGATATCGATGGAGGCATGGGAGAACAATTGGATGATCAAATTTTCTGTATTAAACTGACAATATATTAAATGATATATCCATAATGTTTTAGAATATATGAATAGTGATATTAGTTTTCTATCACACATTGGATACATGATGTGGTGATCCCCCAAAATATAATTCACAATGCACCGTGAAACCATCGATCTGTTAGTGGGAGATTAGCACCCGCATCCAATAACACACTACACGGGCCACTTTCCAATGGGCTTACTAGGCCCATTCTATGCACTCCTATAGTTGTTATCTAATGCTTCTTATACATTGGCTCATTATCCTAATAAACTACCTCTATATATGCTTAAAGGGACGGTCCTACCATGTGGCAGAACATTGGTCCCCCTATGTGTGGTTGTAAGGCTATCCAAAGAGGCTTATTAATATGGAATTTTTTTAATCCATCCATAAAAATAATTATTAACAATGTACAGCTATTTTCAATTTATAAGCATCATTAGTAAATTAATCAATATTATAAAGAATATAAATTTAATTAAATGTTATGAAACATTAATTTATCAAAACAAAGAAATTATTTTACAGTATGAATCTAAATTTAAAACACTAATAGTATCAAATATCCTTTTCATTCCATGTCGCAAGATTTAATTGTAATATTTTCATAGTTAAACCAACTATTTTAAATTCATGATACTTACACTGTTATAGAAATATCCCCTTACATAGATTGCATGTAACCTTTAATGGTTAGAAAAACCATAATTATAACCACTAAAACCCACTAAGCTATATCACATGGTTGTCACATGGTTACTACTAATCATGTTCCTAAACTATGCACCTCACCTATTTTTTAGAAAATTACATATTGTAACCCCAACTCATAATACACTATAAAAACTCAAAATTGAAAACCTAATATCTAAATTAAACTTAATTTTGACCTATTGGACATCACAATTTTCCCCCACTATGAATAATTATATCCTTAGAATGGCTCAGATACTAGAAACCAAAAAGTGATATGTCCATTTCTCTATAATAATGGTTTTATGCTACCATGTATCATGGTTTTCAGTTCCATTATACCATCTCATTAGAATGAGTGATATTATCGTCACATGGAAAACCTTATATCACCGGTCAACTATTTGATCATTCCATTCAATCATTGAGGTGTCTAGTAAAATTTCAACATCCTCCCACATTATTACATGGGAATGATATATATGATACTTCATCATCTAGGAAACGTGATACACATCATGGATACAATTCTAATGTGAAGATAATTCAAATCATTAAGATACCTTAACATATCATTCCATAATCTCAAATGATCCAACATAATGATGTGTTAACTTACCTGCCATACCAAATTTTTGTGTTCCAATTATGGAGAAACACTAAAGGAAACTCAATCACCAACATAAAATTTCAATGGATGGAAATACAGAACGATATATGATTTTTGGAAACTTTTATCCATCACTATAACTTTTATAATTATTGGTATAATATCTATTATCTCTTAAAAAAATCTAAGTATATATAAGGAACATTCCCAAACCTTTTCTGAAAAAATAAATTATTTAAATTGTCTCCAACAAAACATCTAACATGGATAAATATTGATCAATTCCAAATAGATATTATTATAGTAAAAATACACTAACGGAATATGATTCTATTAATGTCCACTATTGTATAAGAAGCATGCAATAATCTGGTTTCTAAAAATCTTGATGGCTCACTATGACTGGTAATTTTTTGAGGGTTTCAAATTCATGATCATCATTAACTGAGAACCCATAAGTATCTAAAATACACTCAAGAAATGGCATGTGAATAGGGGTCCCCATAAAAAATAAAAATTGATTGAACACCATGGAGTATAATAATATCCCTCCCATACAATTGAAAAATAACCTCTATTATCAATAACTCCTTTATAGGTATGAAATGTTATTATTTCTTGAGTTTATAAATAATAACACATATCACACCATTTCCACAGTATGTACAGGGTATTCTAATGCTGAATTCCATTGAAATATTATCCATTTCTCATAATAGAGTGGGTAATTATTAATGAAAAATAGAAGGCCTCTAATATTCCACCTCAATTATATGAAAAGTAATGCATCAAGATAAAGAATTATCAATTAATCGCATCATTCCTATACACCAAAAGTACATGACATTTCATTATTCATATTCATATCTCTATGATGAATGGATCAATTTTACCAGTGTCTAATGTTTATAAAATCTTTCCATAGGTATTTCAGAACAACCATCCTTACTCTGAAGCCCAAAATCCCATTGGGAGACTGAGACCACTCACCCGGGGTCTCCCAATAATAAATATTCCTTCTAAATTAATGATAGTACACATCATCAATCTATTAAATTAGAATAAAATCATCTCTATATGATCATTACCTAGAATATTCATGAATAATTACCCATAATCACCCCCTTCATCTATTAAAATTATAGAAAACAATCCCATTAAGCCCCATTCCTCCATTAATTCCTTCACTGTCCCTATTGATAATTGTCTCCTAAAATAATCTATTACAACATTTCATTTTCTATGGGTCTATGAAATATCAAAATAATAGGTATGAAGGTGCTCCATATAACTTCATTTTCACAATTTAAAATCCCTCTTAGTGAATATATAAGTCAAGATATTATGATCATAATACACTATAAATTGCTCCCTAAATAGACTATGGTGGAATGTATTAATAGAAATCACCACTAATTCCAACTCATGATCTTTAATGGGGTAGTTATTATCTTGATAGAATAACTAATGATATCATTAAGATACTACCAATATACCTAGCATTTAAAAATAACCCAAGCCCATACACTAAGCATCGATGTAAACATCATAACCAAAACCTATCCTAGGAATGATCTAGACTAGATCTGTAGTCAAAATCCATTTCAACTCCCCAAAATTTTTGGTGGAACTAATTTCTCCAAAAAAACATCACACTATCATGGTTTAACCCATTCATTGGAATTGCAATAATATAGATTTCCTGAACAATGAATAGGTAATAACTGTATAATATAAAGTAAATATGCATCAAAATTACCTTTCTTGGCCATTTCCATGAGATGATAACAATTTTTTTTTGTTATCCACTAAAACACCTTTCTTTCAAATCACAAGTCCAAAATATTATCCTCTAGAATCTAGAATGGACATTTTTCTAGTTTCTCATATATATGCTTCCTTTATAAGATTATAAATATTTTATTCAAATAATATTCATGATACCACTACAATTATAAATAAATAATGATATCATCAACAAAAATAACAACTACAGATTCCACGAACTGATGGAATATTCAATTCATCATTTACATAGACACTATTGGATCATTTGTAAGGCTAAATGGAATGAAAAAATACTCATAATTCCAACTCATTATATTGAATTAAAACATTGGGATATTTTCCTCATATACCCTCTACTGATGATACTCCAATATCATGTCAATCATTGTAAACATCCTGAAAACCTTAAGATGATAAAAAGTTTCATCAATCCTTGGAACAAGATATTTTTTCATATAAATCACCTCACTGAGTTTGTAATAATCAATGGACATTTGGAGACTACCTTCCTACTACTTTACAAAGAGTTATGGAAATTCCCAAGGTGAAATAAAAGGAAAGATTATAGAAACCCAATCCTTTTAAACATATCATTATAAGATTTTAAGAATAATTAAACATCATATTACATGCCAAGGACCGTGATGTAAAGTGTATTTGGAATACTAGGTACATAAAACTAAAAACATGAGACTAAATTAAACATTACTTTATTTATCATCCATTATGAGATCCTAACATACTTTGACCCCTTAAATATACATATGATAATCTGAGGATAACATGAAAATGGGACGATCTGAAATCCTAGTAAGTAAATAGATGTTAATATAAATCATAGAACATGGGTTTGAAAACATATCATAATTATATAAAAATGTATGGAACATGATTAAACATACATATTCGTAACTTATAGAAGATGGTATCATATAATAATAGAATCATTATAATTTGGTATAAATATAAAACATGACATTAGCATGAGTTAAGGCTTATTTCACATAAAGGAGCAATTGTCAAGGTTATCCACCAAGACTGTTGCACATGGAGCATGAGTCAAGGCTAACCACCAAGACTGTTGAACATGATATCTAATATGAATAAAAATTAACCAATTCATTCTAGTACTATCTAGGCACCCCTAGAATAACATGTTTACTAATATGTGTGTCACATGAAAAATAAACATAAGGGTTACCCATGGAAGGAAATGTGTATCATATTCATGTCATAAATCATAAAAATTGGGTATTTCATAAAAGTATTTATGGAAAATGAATTAAATCATTAATGGAAATTAATAAATGAAAATATGCATATAATAGGATAATTGATATAAAACTAAAGTGATAACATGTAAAAACAATATTTAAGAAGCTTTAGAATTAAACCATTTTAGTGTGGTTTAAGGAAAATATTATGGGCCATTTAAATAATAAAAGTGAATAACATTATTTATAAAAATAGTAGTGATGAAATAAATTATTAATAATAAAATGAGTAATATTATAAAAATAGTGGTTCTTTAAAAGTTTTTCTATAGTTCTATTGAATATGGGTAAGAATTTGGGAAGTTCCCTTAAATCGGGCTTACTTATCGGGAAGAATTGAGTTTAGAAAATTTTAAAAACATGTATATCCCCAAAAATGATGGATAAATGGATATTTATACATGATTTTGGAACATATAAATGGAATAAAGAAGATTTAAATAAAAATAAATGAGAACTTTATTTGGATAGAAATAGAGGAAGAGTAACCTGAAGGGATAATGAAGGTCTAGGAAGATTCCATTACCTTAAGTCTAAATGTGTTCATCACATATTCATAATGTCCTAGATAATCAAATTATATTAATTAATTAATAATTTCAGAACCTATTCTACTTTTATTTTATTTGTTAATTCTTTATTAAGTTTATTTTTAGCCTTCATTGTGGGTTAAGAGATTCAATTCCATCATTTGAGAGCATTGGGTTCTTTGGTTTTCATGATCAGTTTACTTGTGTACATGTATGAAATGTCATGTAAAGTGGGAGTAATTGTCCAGAATTGAAATTATATGTTTTTAATGATCTCTAAAGGTTAAATTTATCTTATAAATCATTAGTTTTTACAACATTAAGATGAATCATTTGATAAATATTTAATGATAATCATTTCGGTTTATTTTGGCAGTTTATGATCACAACAAACTCATTTTGTTTTATAAATTAATATCATGTGTAAAAATAATTATAGAAAATTACATAAGATATAATAAATATATTTAAATATATTTCAACCATAAAATTTTTTCACTACCATCCTTGATGATGGTAATGGAAATTGAAAACTTCATCATCCTAGAATGTGATAAATTAACACATCTCAGACAATGTTTTCATTTTTAGTACAAAATAAGGACGAAATATTGATGATAATGAATAATTCCACTAGATAAACAAAATTCTAGTATATTTAAGTTACTATATTTATCATACCATTTTTATGATGTTTGGTAAGGATAAAAAAATAAAATGAACGAACATGAAAACAAATTAAAAGAAAAGGAAGTGGGATTTACAACTTGATCCCATCTTCTTGAGAACCTCTTTAGATGACAAGTTTTGATATCTTATTATGAAAAAAAGAACTAGGATCTGGGGTAGGGACTTCAAAGGATATTTGAGCATATTTTGGATGAGTCTCAAGGCTTGAGAGGTGAGGAAAAGAGGTGGTGAGGGGTAGTATTTATAGTATAAGAGAGGGGGTGTTTTTTCATTATTTTAATCATTAGTTTATTATTCTTCCTCAAGACTAAAAATATTTTAATAATTATCAACAAAAATATTAAAATAAAGAAGTTGATTTCAGGATTTGGGTTCTTAAATCATGATTTATGTTTTTAAATTATGTATTTGGATTTTAATTTATATACCTTAAATTACAGTATTTCACTATTAACCAAAAAATCATGTATTTCAGAAAAATACAAAAAAATATCACCAACTATTTATCGACATATAAGATTAAAAAATAAAATTAATTTTATGAAAATAATTTTCTATATATTAAAATTTTAATTTTTAATTGAAACCATCATTTACTCAAAAAATATTGATTTAAATTTTATAACTAATTTTATAAAACTTTGTAAAATTAACTAAGGTCTCATAAAATTAAATTATAATAATAAGATATAGAAATAATAATTTATTAATACCTATTATGAAAATATATTTCCTTTTAATTTAATAAATTAAACCTAAAATTGTAATTAAATATTTATGACTAATAAAAATACCAACAATTAATTATTAATTTTAAAAATATTTATTTACTAATTATATGATATAATTATATTATATTTACTACTTATATGATGGATAAATTCAATTTATACTTTTATTGATTAGGTAACTATTCAATTGTCAAATTTACTATTTATAAGGTTCGTCCTATTATTCCAAATTTCAAGTTACTATTCCTTTGGTATATATTCATTGACTTATAGAAATTCCTTTTATTTAATTAATTATTCATTTATAAAGTTTTTACTATGTTCTTAATGTGGATTTATGTGATTATACTGTATGACATAATTATAATAATGGAATTTCTATTTATAGAATTTTGGGTCATTACATTATTCCCCTCTTATGAAATTTCTCCCTTAAAATATAATTTTACATTCTAAGATAAAAACATGTGTGGGTACTTCACCTTCATTGCTTCCTCTAGTTCCCATGTTTCTTCTTAATACTTATGATTCATATACTATATTATGACCAAGTGAGTAGTCTTGTCATGTAGAAGTTTATCTCTATAATCTCTGATCTTCACTAGTTGGTCATCATAAGAAAAATAATTCTCCAATAGTACAACCTCTGAAGATAATATGTGAGAAGGATCTGGTATGTACATCCTTCATAGGGACATGAGGAATACGTCGTGTACTTTATATATGGTTTTTGTAACTGCTAGTTGATAGGCCATAGCTTTGACACGATCAAGGATCTCAAAGGGACTGATGTACCTAGGACATAGCTTTCCATTCTTTCGAAAAATCATGATCCTATTCCATGGAGATATATGGAGGAATACCATTTATCCAACCTTAAACTCAAGGTCCCATTAATTATTAACTGCATAAATATTCTATTTAATTTGGGATTCCTTAATGTTTTATCAAATGGTGTTCACCTATTCCACCATTTCATTGACTATTTTCAATCTTAAATGGTTATTCTCACCAACTCATCCAAACATGATGGTGTTTTGAACCATTTCCCATAAAGGACTTCGTACGTATACATTTGGAGTTTGGAGTGAAATATGTTATTCTAAGAGAACTTAACCAGAGGCAGATGTTGTTATTATCCTTCTTTAAAGTCCATAGAACATGCTCTCGACATATCTTCTAGTGTCTAAATAGTTCGCTCAGATTGGCCATCCGTTTGAGGATGATAGGCCGTACTGATGTTTGGATCAGTTCTTAGAGAATATGGGATACTATTCCAGAACTTTGAGGTGAATCTTGAATATTAACCAGATACAATCGATAGTGGTACTCCATGCTGCATTAGCACTTCTCTGATATATATCTATTCATGTTGATCTAGTGATAATTCCTCTATAATTGTCATAAAGTGAGATGTCTTTGTAAGAATATCCATAAAAACCCATATAGAATTATTCCCTATGGATGTCATTGAAGTCTAGAGACAAAGTATATGTTTATCATTTCTCATTTCCATGTTTGTATGGGTATTGTTTACATCCAACCTTTAGCCTTTTTCCTTTGATCCTTCACTTGCTGACATACCAAGCACATTGATGTATATTCAGCAATCTCTTTCTCAATATTGTCCAACCAATAGTTCTCTCTAAGATATAGATACATATTTGTGCTACATGTGTGAATAGAGAAAGTTAAGCTATGTACATAATTCAGAATTTAATTCTTTACCTCTAGATCAGATGGTACAAACAATCATGACCGAAATATTATGACTCTATCCTTTTCAATATTGAACATAGAGGATTTCACATTTCTGGTAGCTTCCACGCTTTTCTGAATTTACAAATCATTTTTTTGAGAATCCTTTATTTTATTTAAGAGGGATGGTAGATAAATAATTTGAGAAATGATTGGTGGTGTCCCTCCTTTAATTATTCCCATGTTCATCCTCTTCAAGTATAGGAATATTTTATCTTTATCAATTCTCAAAATAGATAATGATTCAAGATCCTTTCTACCTGAGAATATGCCACCTTATTTTCTTTTCTATAAAGGTAGTGGACCGAACAATCGTAATCCATGATGAGATATAATCATATTTTTAGGATAATTTTAATATAATTCAATTTGAATGTATATTTGAGTATTTTTTTATTGGTATATATTTCACACTTCTCCTCATAGGGATAATGTCTCCATTTTTTCAGTGCAAAGGTCACAGCTACCAACTTAAGTCCACGCATAGGATAGTTTTTATCAATAATTTTCAACTTCCTTGAGATGTATTCTATCATGTTATTATTTTGCATTAGTACACAACTTAATAATTTATTTGAAACATCATTGTATACCATAAATAGTTCTTCACTTATCAATAGTGTGAGTATTGGAAAAATGATAAGATTCTTTTGGGTCTCCATAAAGCATTCTTCACAATCTTGACTACAGAAAAACATTATTCCCTTCTACGTCGTCATGGAAATTATATTTTAAAATCATGGTAGTTCTTCACAAATCATCGGTAATACCCAACTAGGTCAAAAAAAATATGGATATCCATTATAGATGTTTCCATGGGCCACACTTTGAATCTTTTTTTCTTAGAAGGGCCCACAAATATCCTTTTATGTTGATAGTAATACCCAATAATGATTTTTTCCTCCATCCATAAATGATATTTACTATACATTTCATATATTTTAACCCTTCACAATGTCTTCAGCATAGCATTCAAATGCTTCTCATATTCCTCTAGTCTATTGGAGTATATCAGAATATCATTGATAAAGTAAACCATAAATTTATTTAGGTAATATCTAAATACTTTATTCATTAAATTATTGAAAATTTCTAGAGTATTATTGAGTCTAAAAGGAATCACTATGAACTCATAGTACCCATACTTTGTTTGAAAGGGAGTCTTGGGAACATCTTCTTTCCTCACCTTTAATTGCTGATATCCCAAATAAAGGTCCACCTTGAAAAAAAACTGACCCCACGTAGCTAATCAAAAAATTCATCTATCTAAGGCAATATCATATTTTTATTCATCTCTCAAAATAAATTCATAGTCATATCAATACATCCTTCTTCTTTAAGAAGAGTAGGGTCAAACCCCATGGTGAAGAACATGTGAGTATGAAACCCTTTTCCATATTCTCTTGTGACTACTTCTTCAGTTCTTCTAGATAAATAGTGTACATGTCATAAGGTTTCTTATATATAGGTATAAATCCAAAAATAAGTTCAATTTAGAACAAATCCACTCGATCTGGACGAGGACTGAGTATCTCTTCATGGAACACATCAGTGTAGTCCCTTACGTTGGGCATGTTTTTGAGAATGATCAAATATATTTCCTCAATCATTTGAGCGAAATATGCTTTCCCATACAACAGTAATATCCACACTTGAAATGATGATTCTAAATGATATTTATCTTGATCCTTACACTTATATAGAATTGGAGGATCCTTTGGGATGTGAATAGTGGTTTCCCTTTCCCGAGAGTTTAGATTGTATTTGTATAAAGATAGTCAATCCATTCCCAATATAGCATCAAACTCCACGAAAGGATGTATGATGAGTTTTTTTGGGAGGTTTATCCCAAAACCATTAACCCTGGAAGAGTTATATACTTTTGATTCAATTATTTCCCAATTTTTTGTTCTCACAGATATCTCAACCTCTATATTTTGAGGTGGAATTTGAATTGTTCTACTAAACATTGATGATATGAAACAATTCATAGAACTAGAATCAAATAGAACATTAACTATTCTTGAATGGATAATTATCATAACTGTCACCACCTAATATATGTGGATCCACCTCAGTAGTAGTGATAGTATAATCCCTTCCTTGTTTCCTTAGTGGTTGTTTTGGATTACCTCTGATAGCTATTAACATAGGGAAATGGCTTGCATAATAACCATGTTCCTTGAAGTTGTAACACTGAACTACATACTAAGTGTTGATCTGAACCTTTCTTCTCCCACATTAGTGGAATTCTTCATATCCCATTAGTAGTTCTTAGCTATATGTCCAATTATTCCCCATTTAAATCATTTCCAATTTCCCTTAATACAGTTCCTAGGATTCTTCTACCCACATGTTTGACACACAAGATATTCGGGCATCTTTCCATCATGGGATTAATTTATTGATCTAACCATTTTAGACTCTATTTTCCCCTTTTTTCACTAGTCCCACAAGGCCATTGAGAGTATCTAATTTCAATTTCAACTTTGAGGGAAAAACATACCATCTCATAAAAATTTTGATGTCTCTAATGGTAAACACATTTTGTTGACTTGGCTTTAATCAACTAAAGAAGATATCCACCATGATTTCAATGTTCATGTCAAATTTAGTGGTGTATCTTGAAATCCTTGTAAATTTTTCTTCATACACCCTAATTGAATCATCTTTATTTTTCTTAAATTTAACAAAATCCATTTCTATATAGAGATGGTGGGTTATAGAAATATATTTATTGAAAAAAAAATCATCAATTCATCCAAATCCATGGAATCAATTTCCTCATTAGACTTTTTTTTGACCAGTGTACACCACTAATTAGATTCCCCATCAAAAAGATTGACTACCATCACAACATTTTCTTCTTCTAAGAACTGGAGGACATATAATATCCTTTTAATAGAGTTAAACCACTATTCTGTGACTAGGGGATCCGAATATCCACTAAACATGGTAGGCCTTTGTTACAAGAAGTATTTGATAGAAACTTTCACTTTCCATTGAGAAGAAGGGTGTTCCACATGATTCATGTTATTATTCATAATTAGATCCAGTTTATCTAGTACTATTTTAATTATTTGAGCACTTGTTCCCATCATATTTGGAATATCAATAGGGAAATAATTATATATCCTATCACATTGATTGTTGAAACATTTTATTCAATTTCCCTCCATTATCTAAGGAAAATTAAAGTCAAATTATGTTACTTGAATACTTAAAAACTAAGAATAATAAAAGGAAAAGTTGAATAGAAAATGATAAACATGTAAGAAATAATTATATCCTAACTTGTGATTCTGTAGCATTCAATCAAGGTTATACATGATTTATTTCCTAACATATAATTTAATATGGGAATTTTTAGTTCTAGTAATAATGATTTGAAATTATCTTGTAAATTTACCAAATCATATCCCCTAAGAGTATCAAACTATGTGTGAAATAAGGCCCATTAAAGTATACGAGGTTACCATGAGTTTGGCCTAGAACACCATGTTGTAGTTGTTACTCTAAGGTATATCTATTACAGAACCACGTTCACATGTAGTATCCATATAGGTATGTATTGTATTGATAAACCACTTAATCTATATTAACCAATATTTAGGGATGTTTTCTAATACTTAATATTATCCCTATGGTTCATAATAAAGTTCTTTAGTCCTAATATCCAAAAATAGCTAGACCATTCTCTGATAAAAAACTATAGTGACCCTAACCTTTTAAAAATATCATTATATGATTTTAAGTATAAATAAACATCATATTAGAATCCAACAATAGTAAATTCTTTAGTATTTGGAAGACTAGGTACATAATATTAAAAACATGGGACTAAAAAAACAATTACTTTATTTATCATCCATTATGATAACCTAACATCCTTTGAGCCCTTATATCTTTATAGGATAACATAAGGGTAACGTAAACAAAGGGATGAGATAAAAAGCCGAGTATGGAAATAAAAAATAATATAATGCTGAGCACATGGGTTTGAAAACATATCATAATCATATAAAAAGGCATGGGACATGATTATATTTATGGATTCATAACACATATAAAATGGGATCATATATTAAAGGAATCATATTAACGTGGAATTAACATAAAAAATTTATTTTATCATGAGTCAAGGATCATTACACAAAGAGGAGCACGACTCACGTCTAACCACCAAGACTATTACACATGGAGCACGATTCAAGGCTAACCACCAATAATATTTCACATGATGTATAATGAGAATAAACATTATCCAAATAATTATATATATATATATAGCATATCTCAACATAACATGTTCATGAATATGTGTTCCCTGTGAAAAATAAACATGAGCGTTACCCCTGGAAAGAAATGGGTATCATAGTCATGTCATAAATCCTAATAAATGGGCATATAATAAAATTGTATATGATAGAAAGGAATAAAATCATACCTGGAAATTAATAAAGTAAAATAGGTATATATCATGATAAGTGATGTCAAAATTAAGTGATAACATGTAAAAAAGAGTATTTAAAAATCTTTAGAATTAAAATAATTAAGTGCTGTTTAAGGAAAATAATAAATGGTATTTAAAGAATAAAAGGTAATAATATTTTATATAAAAACCTAAGTCAACCAAATAAATTTCATTAAAAAATGAGTGATTTTAGAAAAATAATGGTGTATCAAAAAATATTATAGAGTACTCTTGTATATGGGTAAAAATTTGGGAAGTTCCCTTAAAACGAACTTGCTTATGGGGAATAATTTAGTATGGAACCTTTAACAGACACATATATCCCCAAAAAAGAATTACGGATGGATATATATACAAGGGTTTGGAACATATGAACAGAATTTAGATTATGTACATTATAATAAAATATAACTTCACTAGCTAAAAAGAGAGGAAGAGTAACCTAAAGGAATAAGGGAGGTTATGGTAGAATCCCTCACCTTAAGTCCAAAGGTGCTCCTAACTTGATCTTAATATCATGGATAATAAAATTATTTTAAATAATTAATATGTAAAGAACATATTATACATTTATTTTATTTATTGTAACTTTAGTAAGTTTATTTTTTGCCTTTTTATGGGTTGATAGATTCAATTTCGTCATTTGGGAGTGTTGGTTTCCATAGTTTTCATAATCTATTTACTTGTATACATGTACGAAAGGACATGTAATGTAGGGATAACTATCCATAATTGTACTTATATGTTATTAATGATATCCATAGGTTAATTTATTATTATAAATCCTTTGGTTTTATGAAATGATTATGAATAATTATATAAATAGTTAATGATAATCATTTGGGTTTATTTTGGTGGTTTTCATTCACAACAAACTCATTTTGTTTTATAAATTAATATCATATGTAAAATATGATTCCATAACATTACATAAGAAATAATAAATATATTAAAATCTAGTTCAACCATATAAATGGTTTCATGACCAACATTGAATATGGTAATTGAAATTGAAAACATTGTCGTCCTTGAATGTGATAAATTAATACATCTCAGACGATGTATTCATTTTTTGTATAGATAGAGGTGTAGAGAGATATTATGATGATATATTATATTATCATAAAAAAATAAAATTATATGAATGGTTTTGGAGCTATCATAACGTTTTTATTAGGGTAGGTGAGGTTATAAAATGATTACAACGGAACTTGAAAAGAAATTAAAAGAAACAGAAGAGGGATTTACCTCTTGATCCATTCTTCTTTAGAACCTTCTTAGGGGATTGTTTTTGGTATTTTATTAATATTAAAATATCTCGTAATTTAGGGTGGGGATTGGGAGGATATTTTATCCTAATTTGGATAAGGATAAAATCTTGATAGGTGTAAGTATAAGAGGTGGTGATGGTTGGTATTTATAGTGGAGGAGATGGGTGTTGTTTCATTATTTTAATCATTATTTTATTATTTTTTTCTCAATAATATGAATATCTAGAGAATTATCAACAAAAATATTAAAATAAAAATTTTATGTTCTAGATTTTTGATCTTACATAATGTATGATGTTTTTAAAATATGTATTTTGATTTTAATTTAAATACCGCAAATTACTATATTTCACTATTCAACAAAAAAGCATGTATTTCAAAAAAATTCCAAAAAATAACCCAAACTATTATTTGACCTTTAGAATTCAAAAATTAACTACATTTTATGTAAATAAGTTTCTAAATATGATAAATTTATGTTTTAATTAATACTATCATTTAATAAAAAAATACATATTCCAAATTTATAACTAATTTTATAACACTCTGAAAAATTTATTAAGGTCTCATTAAATTATCCTATAATCATAATAAATTACAATAATGATTTATGAATACATTTCATAATAATATATTTTCTTTTAATTTATTAAAATAATCAGGAAATTTTAATTCATTATTTATGAATTACAAAAATACAACCACTTAATTAATAAATTTTAAAATATTTATTTACTTATTCTATGATATAATTATATCATACTCTCACTTATAATATGGATAAATTTTATTTATACTTTCATTAGTGAGGTTTATATTCAATTTTTTGGTATAATATTTATAAGGGTCATGTCAATATTTCAAAGGTCATGTTACTTTTCCATTGGTATATATTCCTTAACTTCCATAAATGCGTTTTATTTTATTAATTATTCATTTATAATGTTTTTATTGTGTTATTAATGTGATTCTATATGATTATACTATATGAAATTATTATAAGAAGGAAATTTCCATTGATTTAATTTAGTATCATTACATAGATAAAACACTCATCTTTAAGATCCTCAATATGGTCCCTTAATTTTTCAATTCAATGAGTTTAATATAATATGGCGTTAAGGAAAAGGGACTCATACTTTGAATCATGTCAATAAAAAATCAACTTCCATGTGAGGTGGAAACCCAAGAAATTTTGTACGAATATGTTGGGATACTCACTCACCACAACTGGAATAAGGATACTAGGGCAATGATCAATAACATAAAGAAACAACTTTGACAACTAGAATGACACTGTCTCAGTAATGTGTTTAATTATACCTACTCTCATATATCTGGGATCCCACTCACCCTTAAATACATTAGTGAGTCCATCATAGGAATTAAAACAAACCCGACAATTCTAGGAAATAATCTGGGATTTATAGACAATCATAAAATTCATTATATTGATGAGATCAATGATGTCATGATAATGAACTAGAAAATACGACATGGTTTCATGATCATTGATTATCACCTTTCATTCAAGATATGTAAAACTATACTCTGAATTCTTTCCCAAATTATTTGAAAGAGTCATTATGAATTTCATAATAACTGGATACAAACCCCACACAAAAATATGCTTAGATAAGAAAATGGAATGAGACACATTAGTATAAACTAAGGTAATATCCATATAAGATGAAATAATCATGTAAAGCTTTATGGAAGCTTGTCCTGCCTCTAAAAACAGTGGTGAACACTCCACTACATGAATACATTCATCGTAATTATACCCATTCTTAAAAACATGAGAATCACCCTACGAACATGGTCGAGATACCAACACTTTTTCTACATTATATATAAAATGTTACCACTGGTGAATGTGGATCATGATCTAGTACCATAGGATTATATATGATTAAAATATGAATAAAGATATTGTAGGACCCTGGGACACCCGAAGAGGGGAGGGGTGAATCAGGGTGTCAACTTTTTCTTTTAAAAACAAGGATCTTGTTCCCATGTTGGTAGGAGCTAGTTAAACCTGTATGGTGAATATGATTAGGAATGAAACATTCACATTCAAAGAGATGACACAACATTTTTTACTTGGTTCACCGCTAAGCGCTACGTCCAAGGAGCATACACCGACAAGTTTTCGGTCATACCAAATTCCACTAATCATCACTAGTTTTGGATTACAATGGTTTGGGAATAGTAACTCTATAACAAGAACACTGCCTTTACAAAGGATCAGGGATAGCTCACTACATCCCTCAGGTAACTCCCGTCGACTCCCCCTGTCTCACTGCCCTTGGTGAGTTCACTCTCAGTTTATAGACGTGAAGGTCTCTTCATCATTACAAAAGAATGCATCCTCTGTTAAATATAGATGCTCTGTTGAAGTCCAACTTTCATTCATATACTAATCCCACATTGCACCAAAGGTAGCAGGAAATCTTCCAATTTTCATGCAGCTCCAAAACGACCAGCGTACAACAACCTCACCTGGCGCGCTTCTCCAAGAACGACGCGCAAGTTTCACGAACGGCGCGCAAGTCACTTGTGTGGTACAAAATCGGCACACAGGTGAGACCAACACACTTGCACGACATTGCCTCCTTCAACTACAAACTTGCACGACTCTGCACCTTTAACTCCCAAACCGCCTTGGTCGCGCAGCCAACACCCAGCGCGCAGCCTCTACTTGCGCAACCCAACTACCACTTGCGCGACTCAACCACTTACGTGACGAGATATTGAGAAATCTCTAAGTCTTGAACTTCATTCCAAATGAGGTGGGATGGTTTTCTATTTATAGGAAAACTGGACCCCCTAAGCGGTGGTATGCAAGTGTCCTCACGGCGCGCAAGTCCTAGCGTGCAGCTCCAACCACCCTAGCCTCTATCGCGCTACTCACTTGTGTGATCACCCCAATAATTGTGCGACTTAATTTAATTTTCAATATTTTGAAGCTCTGATCATGAAGAACAACCGACACGCAAGTTTTCAAACCTCATAGACATCATCACACAAGTCCTTTCTCGGTGCGCAGGTCACTTGCGCGACCAGCCCAAAACTTGCGCGACCCTTATCCCTTTTCCATTTTTCCATGTTCTGATCTTGAAAAACATATGGAATGCAAGTTTCCTCTCTATTATGTACACGGCGCGCAAGTCTATTTTCCAAAAACACTTTTCTTCATTTGTCGATTTTCAGGCCCAAAACTTTGGCAAACACTGGGAAACGGTGCCACCTTCAATACTGTGGACTGCTTGAACCGTATGATCACTTTTTTGGTACACATTCTGAACTACCCCTGAAGATTGACTTCAAACACAAACCATACTCCAATTCATTCATCGAAGACCATGGTCCCAACAATCTCCCCCTTTCGGTTTGTTGGAAATCAGAAAATAAATTCAAAAGATCCCCATCCACATGTAAACCAAAAACACAAGAATCAACTCAGCCAACACTCTAAGTCTATGTGGGAAATGCTCATTGTAGAAAACAAGAGAGAAAGATTGAATTGGATTACCATGTTTTGGAATTCTCAATGACTCCCAAGAAGAATTACATGACCAATGTATTCTTTCCCATACTTCTCATTACAGAAGAATTACATGTCTGAACATGCCTGAATTTATGCCTTTCTCAATATATTCTTTCCCATCCTTCGCATTACACAATCATTAAATGCCTGAACATGACTGAATTTGTTCCTTTTTCCCCCATTGACAAGAAACCCAAAGACTGGAAATGTGTTCATTGTTCAGCTCAAACCAAACTCCCCCTGGATAGTATCTCCCCCACAAAACTAAATCAAATCCATACACAGATAAAAATAGTTATCATAAATGGGGAGAGGGGATTTTCATAACCTCCTTATGCACTAGGAGGTGGTCGAACACCGAGGTTCAATTGATGCTTCTCAAACACCACTGCTGATAGTGGCTTGGTTAGTATATCAGCCACTTGCTCATCAGTTCCCACAAGATCCATTTGAATCCAGCCTTGCTCAAACTTTTCTTTGATAAATTGATACCTGATTTAAATATTTTTTGTACGAGAATGCTGAATAGGATTCTTATTAAGATCAATTTCACTCTTATCATCACATTAAATTACCATTGGTTGATCCACCTCATCAACAATATCTGTTAGTTATTGCTTCATCCATAGTAGTTGAGTGCATGCCTTTGTGGTGGAGATATACTCAACTTCAGAAGTACTAAGAGAAGTAATTTCTTGTTTCTTTCTCAACCAACCAATGCATTTATTTCCAATATAGAATGCTCTACCACTGGTGGACTTTCTGTCTACTACATCACCAGCCCAGTCAGCATCAGAAAACACTGATAATTCACTGTCCCCGTCTGCAGCAAAATATAACCCAAATTTATGTGAACCTTGAATGTACCTCATGATTCTTTTTACTGTCGTCATATGTTCCTCCTTTGGATCACTCTGAAAGTGGGCTACAAGACATTTGGAAAAGACAACATATGGCCATGTCGTTGTCAGGTACAGTAGGATCCCAATGATCCTCCTGTACATGGTGGGATCTACAGAGGTCCCATCTTCCTGTTTTCCAAGTTTTGTTCCAATAGCAATCATAGTTGACATTGGTTTGGAGTCTTGCATATTAAACTTCTTCAGCAGCTCACTTGCATATTTTTTCTGATAAATTAAAGTGTAATCTTTCTTTTGAATCACCTACAGTCCCAAGAAATATGTGATCTCTCTAATCATATACATTTCAAATTCTGATTTCATGTGATTGGCAAATTCATCCACATATTTTTGTCTGCTTCCACCAAATATGACGTCATCAACATAGACAAGAACCATGAATTGATCTTATGGATAATTCTTCACATATATATTGTGATCTACTCCTACCCTTTTGAATTCCAGCTAGGAGTAGCATGCTCGTGGTGCCTGCTTCAAACCATATAGATCTTTCTTCAGTTTAGAGACCTTTGTCTCATCAGTACCAAGAACAAAACCCACCGGTTGTTCAATGTAGACTTCTTCTTCGAGTACACCATTCAAGAATGCAGTTTTTACATCCATTTGATACACTTTATATCCTCTTTGGAGTGCCATAGCAAGGAAAAGCCTGATTGAATCCAGTCTAGCCACTAGAGCAAAGGTTTCTTCCACATCTACACCTTCAATCTGGGAATATCCCTTACATACCAGTCGATCCTTATTTCTAATAACACTTTCATGCTCATCAAACTTGTTTTTGATGATCCATTTTGTACCAATCACATTGTGACCTCTAGGTCTCTGGACAAGATCCCATGTTATATTCTTATCAATCTGATCTAACTCTTCATTCATGGCTTTCACCCAAGATTCATCCTTTGGAGCTTCTTTGAATGGGGATGGCGCCACAACTGACAGAAATGCAGACTGCGTGTTATTCCTCATACTCCTGGTTTGTGTGGGTGCACTCATATCCCCAATTATATTAGATGGATCAATATCATCTCTATGATTTCTCCTGTGTGGTTCAGTTGCATTCTCTCCAGCCACAATCTCTTCTTCAGATTCTTCTTCTGAGACAACATCATGATCTGATTGCTGAGTTTTTTGTACAGATTCCTCTATTTCTGTAGTTGTATTTTCTCCATGTTCACTTTCTTCTTCACTTTCTATCACATCAGCATATAAAGTCCTTGAAGAATTTGTGGTTTTCTCTTCAATTATCTTAACATCACTGCTTACTAAAATATTTTCTAATCGGTTGTTGAAACAATTGTAGGCTCTACTGTTCATTGGATACCCAAGAAAAACTACTTCATCATCATTGTCACCAAACTTCCCTTGATTTCCTTCTTTGTTCCGAATGAAACATTTTCTTTCGAAAACATGAAAGTATTTCAATGAAGGATTCCTTCCATGCCACAATTCATATGGTGTCTTCATTTCTCTCATATAAAGCCTTGTTCGATTCTGAGTGTGCACTGAAACTTCAATAGCTTCCTTCTAGTAATGGTGAGAGATACCACTCTCGATCAGCATAGTCATGGCCATATTGTTGACCTGTCGATTCCAACGCTCAACAACTCCATTTTTTGTGGAATTCTCACAGAAGATACCTCATGCTTTATTCCATGTTTTTCTAGGTAATTTCAAACTCAATTGACGTGTATTCCCCTCCATTGTCAGATCGCCAGAATTTTATTGTTCATATTGTATCATTCTCGGCAATCCAGCGATAAATTTTTATGCAATCAAGTACTTGTCACTTCCTGTGAATCACCATTACACAAGACATTCTACTATAATCATTCATGAAAAGGACGAAGTACCTTTCTCCATGGGTTCCAGAAATATTTATTGGGCCACATACGTCAGTATGAATGAGATCAAGAAGATGCGATGCCCTTTTCTTCTTTGGTCGATATGAACTACAGACCAGCTTCCCACGAATACAAGCATCACAAGACTTTTCCCATTCACGTTTTAGAATGGGAATATCCATGACTATCTTCAGCTTAGATATATTTTCCATGTCTTTTTGGTTAATGTGCCCCAGCCTTTGATGCCACAAATTTTTTTCTTCTTCAACAGAAAAATAGCAGGAGTTCACTTTATTGTCAACCTGATATAGGTTTCCATCTGTTCGATAGCCTCTCATAAGATAATTCCTTGTTTTTCCTTTTATAGTGCATCCTTTTTTATTGAAGGTTACTATGAGCCCTGAGTCACAGAGTTGACTTACACTGAGGAGATTGTGGCGTAGACCATCCACATAAAGAACTTCAGTCTTCTTCATCTCTCCGTTTGAGAGAGCAGTATTCCCACTGCGTTTAATCTTCAAAGCAAAATCATTACGAAACAGTACTGTTCCATCGAACTTCTCTTCAATGTTCTTCAAAAGGTCAGAATTTCTCATCATATGGGAAGAGCATCCACTATCAAGGATTCAGGTGCTACTACTCTTTGTAGCTTTGAGGGCTACTTCTGCAAGATTGGATTTCTTGAACTTCTTCTTTTCTTTCCATGAGATATTGGATTGAGCATAGGATACTGATGGCCTTTTAATACTTTCTTCCACATTATATGATTCTTCATACCCATAATCTTCTTCTAGATGGGAAAAGTTGTTTGTGAGAACAACACCATCAGGAGGATGAAAACTGGCCCATCTTTGAGTGTCGTATGAATTTCTCCTGTCGTACCTCTACCTGTAATACATAAATTTATAGCCAAAGTTATAACAATTAAAACAGTAACCATAGAAGCTATTTCTTCTATAAGATGGAGGATATGAAATCGGTCTCCTTTTTTGACTTCCCAAATATTACTCATTCAAGTAGCTTCTTGCCTCTTCCCAGTATGACATGGTATGGCCTAGATAACCACAGAACTGACAATTCATGAGAGGAAATGTCTTTTCAATTGAATTTCTCCTCATGCCTTCTTCCTTGGGATAATAGTTGAACTTCCTGTCATTTTTGAAAGTTTGAGGATAATTTTCAGTTATTCTTTTAGTTTGGATTGAGGGTTTCTTTTTCAGCATTTCATGTAATGTTTCAGCATGTCCAACTTTCATCTTGTCTTTCTTTTTGATCTCTTTACTTCCAACAGTTGATGTCTCAGCTTCACAGCCAATTCCACTATTTCCCATGCGAGCGGGTCTTTGATCACTTAAGATTTTTCCAAACCCATCTGAATAACACTTGTCTCTTGCTAGTAATTCTGCATCTGATAATCATCCAAAATGAATTTTCTTCTTGCCCTCATTTACCGTTGATTGACATTCAATTTTACTTCTAAGAGTAACAACTTCTTCCTCAAGTCCCTCAACAGTCTTGGAATTCTCTTCCAGTCTAGATGGAATTTCATTTATAACCTTTTCTTGTTCTTCAATTTTAAGCTTTAGTTCCACAACATCATCTATGATTTCAAGGATTGAATACTGAACTCTCACTAGTTCTTCTAGTCATTCAATCTCTTCTTCAATCTCATCAACATATTCTGATGATAATTCCTCCATTTCCTTCCAATTATTGCATCTCTTACATTTATTCTAAAACTTAGAAAAAGCATCCTTAATTTGAGTCTTTGAATCACCATTAGAATTAATCTGATTATCTCTTTCTTTATTGATCAAGGGTTCTAACTTTTCAACCATAGCCATCATGGAATCATGCTTTCCTGTTTTAAATGTGGTTTCTTCTTCTTCACAAAATTCAGTATCCTCATCTTCCTCTTCACAGAAAAATCTCTTCCTCTGTATTTTCTTTCCATATTTGAAGTCTCTCTTTTTGAAAAATCTTTTTCGAGTCTTCTAAATGTTCTCATCTTCACTATCTTCATCATTTATCTTTCTTAAACACTGATAGGCAATGTGCCCAACTTTTCCACAACGAAAACATGAGAGAGGTAACTTCCCTTTATATTTCCATTTTCCCTTCTGGAACTTCTTTGCAATGAGAGAAAGAATTTCATTTTATTCATCTTCTTCACCACTACTATATTTTGAAATTTTTAGTTTATCCATGGCCTTGAATGCCATTTCCTTGGTCACATGAGTCATAGCATCTTCTGTTTTGACTCTCATTTCATATGCTACCAAGCTCCTCAGTAGATCATCCAGAGACAGTATGGAAAGATCTCTTTCCTCAAGGGATAACACCTCTGCATTGTACAGGGGTGGAAGTCTTCTTAATATTTTCTTTACTATATCAATGTCTTTGATTTCTTTGTTGAGACCCCAAATTTCTCTAACTACTTCAGTAATTCGATTGAAGAATGAGTATGCATTCCCAACTGGATACATCTTCAGATAATCGAATCGATTGTGCAGGACTTATAAGTTTGCCTCATTCACTTTTCTATCTCCTTCATAAATATTTTAGAGTTTATCCCACATGGATTTTGCTGAGTTGAAACTCATTACCTTTAGATTTATCTGATCAGAAAGGGCTGCGGTGAGTGCATTTTGTGCTTTAGCATCTGCATCAAGAATTTTCCTATCTGCTTCAATCATAGCCAGCCCTATTGGATTAGTGACATTTATACCTTGTACAATGGAAAATAGAACTTCCATTCCAAGGGATCTTAGATGAGATCTCATTATGTTCTTCCAAATTTTAAAATTACTTCCATCGAAGAGAGGGACTCCCCTGACATTGACTGCATTATCCATGATGACAAAGGACAAATTCAAAAACAGTAACCTCCCTATGATACCACTTGTAGGACCCCGGGACACCCTAAGAGGGGAGGGGTGAATCAGGGTGTCAACTTTTTCTTTTAAAAATAAGGATCTTGTTCCTATATTGGTAGGAACTAGTTAAACTTGTATGATGAATATGATCAGCAATGAAACATTCACATTCAAAGAGATGACACAACAGTTTTTACTTGGTTCACTGCTAAGGGCTATGTCCATGGAGCATACGCTGACAAGTTTTTGGTCGTACCAAATTCCACTAATCTTCACTAGTTGTGGATTACAATGGTTTGGGAACAGTCACTCTATTCCAGGCACACTTCCTTTACAAAGGATCATGGATAGCTCACTACATCCCTCAGGTCACTCCCATTGACTCCCCCTGTCTCACTGCCCTTGGTGAAGTCACTCTCAATTTATAGACGTGAAGGTATCTTCATAATTAAAAAATAATGCATCCTCTGTTGAATGTAGATGATCTGTTGAAGTCCAACTTTCATTCGTATACTAATCCCACTTTTCACTGAAGGTATCGGGCAATCTTCCAGTTTTCGTGCAGCTCTAAAATGACCAGCGTACAACAACCTCACCTGGTACGCTTCTCCAAGAATGACGTGCATGTTTCAAGAACGGCGCGCAAGTCACTTGAGCGATACAAAATCACTGCGCAGGTGACACCAACACACTTGCACGACATTGCCTCCTTCAACTCCAAACTTGCGCGACTCTGCACCTTTAACTCCCAAACCACCTTGGTCGCGCAGCCAACCACCGGCGTGCAACCTCTACTTGCACAACCCAACTACCACTTGCACGACTCAACCACTTGCATGATGAGAGCTTGAGAAATCTGTAAGTCTTTAGCTTCATTCCAAATGAGGTGGGATGGTTTTCTATTTATGGGCAAACTGGACCCCCTAAGCGGTGGTGCGCAAGTGTCCTCACGACGTGCAAGTCCTAGCGCGCAGCTCCAACCACCCTAGCCTCTGTCACGCTACTCACTTGTGAAATCACCCCAATATTTGTGCAACATACTTTACTTTTCCATATTTTGAAGCTCTGATCATGAAGAACAACCGACGCGCAAGTTTCAAAACCTCCTAGACATCGGCGCACAAGTCCTTTCTCAGAGCGCATGTCACTTGCACGACCAGCCCAAAACTTGCACAACCCTTATCCCTTTGCCATTTTTCCATGTTCTGATCTTGAAAAACATATGGCGCGCAAGTTTCCTCTCTATTTTGTACACGGCGCGCAAGTCTATTTGCCAAAAACACTTTTCTTCATTTGTCGATTTTTAGGCCCAAAAATTTGGCAAACACTGGGAAACAGCGCCACCTTCAATACTGTGGACTGTTTGAACTGTATGATCACTTTTTTGGTACACATTATGAACTACCCCTGAGGATTGACAACAAACACAAACCATACTCCAATTCATTCATAGAAGACCATGGTTCCAACAATCTCCCCCTTTCAATTTGTTGGCAATCAGAAAATAAATTCAAAAGATCCCCATCCACATGTAAACCAAAAACGCAAGAATCAACTCAGCCAACACTCTAAGTCTACGTGGGAAATGCTCAATGTAGAAAACAAGAGAGAAAGATTGAATTGGATTACCATGTTTCATAATTCTCAATGACTCCCAAGAATAATTACATGACCAATGTATTCTTTCCCATACTTCTCATTACAGAAGAATTACATGTGTGAACATGCCTGAATTTATTCCTTTCTCAATATATTCTTTCCCATCCTTCGCATTACAGAAGCATTACGTGCCTGAACATGACTGAATTTATTCCTTTTTCCCCCATTGACAAGAAACCCAAAGACTGGTAATGTGTTCATTGTTCAGCTCAAACCAAACTCCCCCTGGATAGTATCTCCCCCACAAACCTGCATCACATCCATACACAGATAAAAACAGTTATCATAAATGGGGAGAGGGGATTTTCATAACCTCCTTATGCACTAGGAGGTGGTCGAACACCGAGGTTCAATTGATGCTTCTCAAACACCACTGCTAATAGTGGCTTGGTTAGTATATCAGCCACTTTCTCATCAGTTCCCACAAGATCCATTTGAATCAAGCCTTGCTCAAACTTTTCATTGATAAATTGATACCTGATTTAAATATGTTTTGTACGAGAATGCTGAATAGGATTATTATTAAGATCAATTTCACTCTTGTTATCACATTAAATTACCATTGGTTGCTCCAACTCATCACCAATATCTGTTAGTTGTTGCTTCATACATAGTAGTTGAGTGCATGCCTTTGTGGTGGAGATATACTCAGCTTTAGCAGTACTAAGAGAAGTAATTTCTTATTTCTTGCTCAACCAACCAATGCATTTATTTCCAATATAGAATGCTCCACCACTGGTGGACTTTCTTTCTACTACATCACCAGCCCAATCAGCATCAGAAAACACTGATAATTCACTGTCCCCGTCTGTAGCAAAATATAACCCAAATTTATGTGAACCTTGAATGTACCTCATGATTCTTTTTACTGTCGTCATATGTTACTCCTTTGGATCACTCTGAAAGTGGGCTACAAGACATGTGGAAAAGACAATATATGGACATGTCGTTGTCAGGTTTAGTAGGATCCCAATGATCCTCCTGTACATGGTGGGATCTACAGAGGTCCCATCTTCCTGTTTTCCAAGTTTTGTTCCAATAGCAATCGGAGTTGACATTGGTTTGGAGTCTTGCATATTAAACTTCTTCAGCAGCTCACTTGCATATTTTTTCTGAGAAATTAAAGTGTAATCTTTCTTTTGAATCACCTACAGTCCCAAGAAATATGTGATCTCTCTAATCATATACATTTAAAATTTTGATTTCATGTGATTGGAAAATTCATCCACATATTTCTGTCTGCTTCCACCAAATATGACGTCATCAATGTAGACAAGATCCATGAATTGATCTTATGGATAATTCTTCACATATATATTGTGATCTACTCCTACCCTTTTGAATTCCATCTTCTTGAGATAAGAGTCCACCTAGGAGTAGCATGCTCGTGGTGCCTACTTCAAACCATATAGATCTTTCTTCAGTTTGATGACCTTTGTCTCATCAGTACCAAGAAAAAAACCCACTAGATATTCAATGTAGACTTATTCTTCGAGTACACCATTCAAGAATGCAGTTTTGACATCCATTTGATACACTTTATATCCTCTTTGGAGTTACATAGCAAGGAAAAGCCTGATTGACTCCAGTCTAGAAACTGGAGAAAAGGTCTCTTCAACATCTACACCTTCAATCTGGGAATATCCCTTACATAACAGTAGAGCCTTATTTCTAATGACACTTCCATGCTCATCAAACTTGTTCTTGAAGATCCATTTTGTACCAATCACATTGTGGCCTCTGGGTCTATGGACAAGATCCCATGTCTGATTCTTATCAATCTGATCTAACTCTTCATTCATGGATTTCACCCAAGATTCATCCTTTGCAGCTTCTTCGAATGAGGATGGCTCCATAACTGACAGAAATGCAGACTGTGTGTTATTACTCATCCTCCTTGTTTGTGTGGGTGCACTCATATCCCCAATTATGTTAGATGGCTCAATCTCAGCTCTACGATTTCTCCTATGTGGTTCAATTGAATTCTCTCCAGCCACAGTCTCTTCTTCAGATTCTTCTTCTAAGTCAACATCATCATGTGACTGCTGAGTGTTTTGTACAACTTTCTCTATTTCTATAGTTTTATTTTCTCCATGTTAACCTTCTTCTTCACTTTCTATCACATCATCATATGACGTCCTTGAAGCATTTTTGGTTTTCTCTTCAATTATCTTAACATCACTTCTTACTAAGATCTTTCCTAATAGCTTGTTGAAACACTTGTAGGCTTTGATGTTCATTGGATGCCCAATTAAAATTCCTTCATCAGCATTGTCACCAAACTTCCATTGATTTCCTTCTTTGTTCAGGATGAAACATTTTCTTCCAAAAACACGAAAGTATTTCAATGAAGGATTCCTTCCATGCCAAAATTCATATGGTATCTTCATTTCTCCTATATAAAGCCCTGTTCGATTCTGAGTGTGCAATGCAGCTTCAATAGCTTCGTTCCAGTAATGGTGAGAGATACCACTCTCGATCAGCATAGTCCTGGCCATATTGTTGACCTGTCGATTCCGACGCTCAACAACTCCATTTTGTTGTGGAGTTATCACAGAAGCTACCTCATGCTGTATTCCATGTTTTTCTAGGTAATTTTCAAACTCAATGGACATGTATTCCCCTCCATTGTCAGATCGTAGGACTTTTATTGTCTGTCCTGTATCATTCTCGGCAATCCGGCGATAAGTTTTCATGCAATCAAGTACTTGTCCCTTCCTGTGAATCACCATTACACAAGCCATTCTACTATAATCATCAATGAAAAGGACTAAGTACCTTTATCCATGGGTTATAGCAAAATTTATTGGGCCACATACGTCTGTATGAATGAGATCAAGAAGATGCGATGCCCTTTTCTTCTTTGGCCGATATGAACTACATACCAGCTTCCCAAGAATACAAGCATCAAAAGACTTTTCCCGTTCACATTTTAGAATGGGAATATCCATGACTATATTCATCTTAGATATCTTTTCCATGTCTTTTTGGTTAATGTGCCCCATATTTTGATGCCACAAATTGTTTTCTTCTTTAACAGATAAATAGCAGGAGTTCACTTTGTTGTCAACCTGATATAGGTTTCCATCTGTTCTATAGCCTTTCATAAGAGAATTCCCTATTATTCCTTTTATAGTGCAGCCTTTTTGATTGAAGGTTACTATAATCCCTGAGTCATAGAGTTGACTTACACTAAGGAGATTTTGGCGTAGACCGTCCACATAAAGAACTTCAGTCTTCTTCAGCTCGACATTGGAGAGAGCAGTATTCCCACTGCCTTTAATCTTCAAAGCAACATCATTACCAAACTGTATTGTTCCATCAACCTTCTTTTCAATGTTCTTCAAAAGGTCAGCATTTCCTGTCATATGGGAAGAGTATCCACTATCAAGGATCCAGGTGCTGCTTCTCTTTGTAGCTTTGAGGGCTACTTCTGCAAGATTGGATTTCTCGATCTTCTTCTTTTCTTTCCATGAGATATTGGATTGAGCATAGGATACTGATGGCCTTTTAATACTTTCTTCCACATTATCTGATTCTTCATACCCATAATCTTCTTCCAGAGGGGAAAAGATGTTTGTGAGAACAACACCATCAAGAGGATGAAAACTGGCCCATCTTTGAGTGTTGTATAAATTTCTCTTATCGTACCTCTGCCTGCAATACATAACTTTATGGCCAAAGTTAGAACAATTAAAACATTAACCATAGAAGATATTTCTTCTATAAGATGGTGGATATGAAATAGGTCTCTTTTTTTGACTTCCAAGATATTCCCCATTCAAGTAGGTCCTTGCCTCTTCACAGTATGACATGGTATGGCCCAGATAACCACATAACTGACACTTCATGAGAGGAAATGTCTTTTCACTTGAATTTCTCCTCATGCCTTCTTCCTTGGGAGAATATTTGAACTGACTATGATTTCTGAAAGTTTGAGGATAATTTTTAGTTATTCTTTTAGTTTGGATTGAGGGTTTCTTTTTCAGAATTTCGGGTAATGTTTCAGCATGTCCAACTTTCATCTTATCTTTCTTTTGGCTCTCTTTACTTCCAGTAGTTGATGTCTCAGCTTCACAGCCAATTCCACTCTTTCCCATGCAAGTGGGTCTTTTATCACTTAATATTTTTCCAACCCCATCTGAACCACACTTGGCTCTAGCTAGTAATTTTGCATCTGAGAATCTTCTGAAATGAATTTTCTTCTTGCCCTCATTTTTCATTGATTGACATTTAATTTTACTTCTAAGAGTAATAACTTCTTCTTCAAGTCCATTAACAGTCTTGTACTTCTATTCCAGTATGGATGAAAGTTCATTTATTACATTTTCTTGTTCTTCAATTTTAAGCTTTAGTTCCACAACATCATCTGTGCTTTCAAGGATTGAAGACTGAACTCTCACTAGTTCTTCTAGTTGTTCAATCTCTACTTTAATCTCATCAACATATTCTGATGATTCTTCCACTATTTCCTTCCACTTATTACATCTCTTACATTTATTCTCCAGCTTTGAAAAGCATCCTTAATTTGAGTCTTTGAATCACCATTAGAAGTAATCTGATTATCTATGTCTTTATTGATCAAGGGATCTGACTTTTCAACCGTATCCATCAGGGAATCATGATTTCCCATTTTAAATTCGGGTTCTTCTTCTTCAAAAAATTCAGTATCCTCATCTTCCTCATCACAGACAAAACTCTTCCTCTATATTTTCTTTCCAGATTTGAAGTCTCTATTTTTGAAAAATCTTTTTCGAGGCTTATAGATGTTCTCATCTTCACTATCTTCATCATTGATCTTTCTTAAAAACTATGAGGCAATGTGCCCAACTTTTCCACAATGAAAACATGTGAGAGGTAACTTCCCTTTAAATTTCGCTTTTCCATTCTGAAACTTCTTTGTAATGTGAGAAAGAATTTCTTTTTCTTCATCATCTTCACCGCTACTATCTTTTGAAATTTTCAGTTTATCCATGGCCTTGAATTCCATTTCCTTTCTCACATGATTCGTAGCATCTTCTGGTTTGACTCTCATTTCATATGCTACCAAGCAGCTCAGTAGATCATCTAGAGAAAGTTTGGAAAGATCTATTTCCTCAAGGGATAACACCTTTTCATTGTACAGGGATGGAATTATTATTATTATTTTCTTTACTATATCAATGTCTTTTATTTCATCGTCGAGACCCCGAATTGCTCCAACTACTTCAGTAATTCGATTGAAGAATGAGTCTGCATTCTCATCTGGATGCATCTTCAGATCATCGAACTGATTATGCAGGACTTGTAATTTTTCCTCCTTCACTTTTATCTCTCCTTCATAAATATATTTGAGTTTATACCACATGGATTTTGTCGAGGTGCAACTCATTACCTTTAGATAGATCTGATCATAAAGGGCTGCGGTGAGTGCATTTTGTGCTTTAGCATCTGCATCAAGAATTTTCCTATCTGCTTCAGTCATAGCCAGCCCTATTGGATCAGTGACATTTATACCTTACACAGTGGAAAACAGAACTTCTATTCCAAGGGATATTATATGAGATCTCATTCTATAATCCAAAATTTGAAAATCACTTCCATCGAAGAGAGGGACTCCCCTGACATTGACTGCATTCTCCATGATGACAAAGGATAGATTCAACACCAGTAACCTCCCTCTAATACCGCTTGTAGGACCCCGGGACACCCTGAGAGGGGAGGGGTGAATCAGGGTGTTAACTTTTTCTTTTAAAAACAAGGATCTTGTTCCCATTTTGGTAGGATCTAGTTAAACCTGTATGATGAATATGATCAGCAATGAAACATTCACATGCAAAGAGATGACACAATGGTTTTTACTTGGTTCACCGCTAAGGGATACGCCCAATGATCATATGCCAACAAGTTTCCAGTCATACCAAATTCCACTAATATTCACTAGTTGTGGATTACAATGGTTTGGGAAGAGTCACTCTATCCCAGGCGCACTTCCTTTACAAAGGATCAGGGATAGCTCACTGCTTCCCTCGGGTCACTTCCGTTGACTCCCCCTGCCTCACTGCCCTTAGTGAAGTCACTCTCATTTTATAGACGTGAAGGTCTCTTTATCATTAAAAAATAATGAATCCTATATTGAATTTATATTCTCTTTTGAAGTCCAACTTTCATTCATATACTAATACCACTTTGCACCAAAGGTATCGAGAAATCTTCCAGTTTTCGCGCAGCTCTAAAATGACCAGCGTACAATAACCTCACCTGGCGCGCTTCTCCAAGACCGGCGTACAAGTTTCAATAAAGGCTCACAAGTCACTTGCATGGTAAAAAATCAGCGCGCAGGTGACACCAACACACTTGCGCGACACTGCCTCCTTCAACTCTAAACTTGTACAACTCTGCACCTTTAACTCCCAAACCGCCTTGGTCGTGCAGCCAACCAATGACGCGTAGCCTCTACTTGCACGACCCAACTACCAATTGCGTGACTCAACCACTTGCGCGATGAGAGATCTAAAATCACTAAGTCTTGAACTTAGTTCCAAATGAGTTGGGTTGGTCTTCTATTTATAGGAAAACTGGACCCCCTGCGTGGTGGCGTGCAAGTGTCCTCACGGCGCGCAAGTCCCGGCACGCAGCTCCAACCACCCTAGCCTCTGTCATGCTACTCACTTGTGCGATCACCCCAATACTTTTGAGATCTACTTTCCTTTGCCGTATTTTGAAGTTATTATCATGAAGAACAACTAGCACGCAAGTTTCCAAACCTCCTAGACATCGGCGCGCAAGTCCTTTCTCGGCACGCCGGTCACTTGTGTGACCAGCCCAAAACTTGCACGACCCTTATCCCTTTTCCATTTTTCCATGTTCTAATCTTGAAAAACATATGGTGTGCAAGTTTACTCTCCTTTAATTAAACGGCGCACAATTATATTTACCAAAAATACTTTTCTTCATTTGTCGATTTTCAGGCACCAAAATTTGGTAAACACTGGGAAATGGCGCTACCTTCAATACTGTTGACTGCTTGAACTGTATGATCACTTTGCTGGTACACATTCTGAACTACCACTAAGGATTGAAAACAAACACAAACCATACTCTAATTCATTCATAGAAGACTATGGTTACAATAGATACGATTTGAATCATTTATGATACACCATATGTGAGACCATAAATTTATTTTTTAGGTTTCCATTTTACCAATAGTAAGTAATAGAACACCTGAATCTGATGTAACATTGGTTGCACACACCATTGACCACATCAGTTTTTTTCACCTGACATCATTTTCAGAATAGAAAGTGAACTCTATCGACCTCCTACTGTTAATGACTCTCTAAATAGTGTTTCCTTTCCATATATATATATATATATATATATATATATCCTTATTATCTATAATTTCCTTTTCTATAACCTCTATGAAGGTGGGTTGAACCATAAGAATCAACATGGACTAAATAGTAGTCCTTAATCCAATATCAAACCTCTGATCCTTGGGATAGTCATTGGAATAAATATCTACATATATTTTCACCGATTTAGAAAACTGAATAGAAGAATCTGTGATAGAATTTTCTTCCTAAGACAAATTAATGGGCTCCCGGACCTTAAGCTATCCCAATTTCTTGTAATTTTTTTTATTGAAACCTTTCTTGAAGGTAGTCTATGTGAGATATTAATGAAATATTTCTCATAAAATATATTCCCACCAATTCTTTCCTAACCCTTCAATCATATAAACTCCAAAATCTACATTGGAACATTTAATATTATTTAGGAAGTGTAAAACAATATCTATCCTTATGATCAATTATTCTAAATTCTTGGGTCAGTTTACAACATTAAATATTCATGGATTCTTCTTATTGAATTCAAAAACATGGTCTTCCCTCCACCAATGGCCCAAAGGCCTTCATTTTTTATTGATTTTTGATAATCCACCTTTCAAGGGGTGAGGTGGAACCCTTACAAGGCTCGTAGGTGTAAGTATTACATGGCCTGTAGTCCTTAGAGTAATTCATTGCCCATAGTCCTCAAAAATTACATACAACCCAGACTAACTACTTGGAACTGCTCCTCCCCAGCATCTTCATTGTGAAATCATCTCTCCACCTTCGCATGGTTGTTTGTCTAGGATTTCCCATGCATGCACAGGCTTATCCCGATGGAAGGTGCCATACCCTCTCATTCTTGAAATCAGTTTAGCTTCTGTTATGGTGAAATATCCTTGATTATCCTCCATTTGGTGCTTGTTCCTTGTAGGTTGTCTAGTTTGTATCTGCACTTGAGGTGGTTGGAAGTCCTTAAGGTGGCATGAAGTCCTTACTGACCCAAATTCCTTGGTGGCCTAAAGGCCTTAAAGGACTCGAGGACCCAATCAGTGGCTTGAAGGCCCAAACGGAGGATTAGTCCTGGCTAATACAGTGCCAAATACTACCTGCTACATTTCCCACTACAGTACTGCTATAGTACTACTACAGGATCCCAGAAATTATGCCTCTACCTGGATTTGATCTCGGGTCTCCTAGATTCTCTTATGGAATCCTCACCAACTGGGCTGAGGCTCAGGCGCAAAACATGTTGCACCCTCCATTCTATTTCAACAATGTTTACATGGACCTTGTATTGGATAATTTGGAATATATTTTACACAAATTTTGATTTAACTAGAGGATTCATCCGAGGGACCTGCTCCATAGCTCTATCACTAGAATTTTAAGATGATCTTCATGGAGGATCTGTAATCTATAAAACATGAGGTTGAAACCCATTTAGAACAAACTTTTTACCTTTATTATAAACCAAATTTTAAGAAAAAATTCTATCATATATAAATTTGAAATAAAGGATTATAAAAACCCCAAAATATCTCATGGTAACTCGAGGTTTTTCATGAAATTGAAATGTTCAGGAACACTCCCAAACTACCACTAATGTTTCAAAGGTCTTATTTTAAGTCTATCAGTACCCCCCAAGACATAAGATGGTAATAGAAATATTTGTGTATGAACATTAACAATAACCTTACCATTTGATAATAATTTTTAATAGTCTAATATGTGGAGATTGGGAACATGCTTTATGCATTGTTGTGGGCCAAGCTAAGTGGCATTATGTGTAAACCTAGTAAGGTCTATTAAAACAATGTTTTTATATGAAAAAGAGTAATAATAAGAACCCATAAGATTGATATTAACTATTATTGACATCATAGATGATTTTTTATAATACTATGTGATCATGAAAATATTATAGTATAAAACTTACTCCATTATTTAATTATTTTAATAGGTTTTTATATGAAATACCAAAATTCCATCCTAAAACAATTTCAATTTTACAACTAATAACATTGAATTCATTTTTTGAATATAAATTTCTAACTATGAGGATATAAATTTCGAAATTATTGGCAAAGAAATTATATTATTTTTTTATAAATCCTATCAAATCCCTTGAAATATTTTTTGAGGATTAATAAAGTTCTTTATTAATTTTATAATTAAAATATAAAATTTCATTAAATTTTATTTAAATAATAAATCAACTTTATTGAAATTTTTATTTTATTTATTGAATAACATATTATCATATTTATATAAAATTTCAATTGATCTATAAAATTTCCAAAAAATCACTCATCAAAAATTTTGAAATGGTGATCTTAAATTAGTTATTCCTTTTTAAGTATCAATTTCTAAATTTTGTGTCAAATATTTGTGTTGAATTTAAAATACTTTAGTTTTGACACCTAGAAAAAAAATATATACCAAAATAATTACTTTGGATTAATTAAAGAATTATATTTATTACATTAAATTTTAATTTTAATATATTAATATTCAAATATTTCTATTTAGATTACATCATTTATATTAAAATTTCAATATCTAGGATATTATTCTAATCCACAAGTTACTATACTAACAATAATGTCATATTTATAATGATATGGTTATTATTCCTCTAGGAATGTTACCCTTATTATTTTTATAAATGCCTCCAATTTCCATTATTAATTTTCCGATTAGTTTTTAATAAATTTTTTCAATACAAACATCCCAAATATTTTATAATTTTTTGGTTTTTTTTATATTGTTATTAATGGAGATGATTTTTTAGGATGTCGTATCCCTATGGATTTCCAAGGTCTAGACATATTTAATATTTTTTATACAATCCCATTAATCATGTTTTAGTTTTACATAATGATTTTATCATATTATCTAAAGATTAATATTAATTTAATAAATTAATTATCATTTTTCTATTTATTATATGATTTATTTTTGGTAGGCTATTATACATAGATTCATATTTTTTATTCAAAAAATATTAATTCATGGTATTTAAAAAATATATCTATTTAATAAAAATATATGTTTTTTCTTGCTAACATTGAGAAAAAAATAAATTTATTTTTTATAAATGAAATAAAAAGGAGAAAATTTATAAAAATGTATATAAAAATTATTATTCTCATAGGAGTAACCCAAAAAAATCTATCCAGTGAAAGATATCAAGTTATTTGGCTCTTTATATTTAGCAACCCATTAAATGTGACAATGTCATATGGATACATAAGTCAAAGTATAAATAATAAAAATAATCCCAAAGATGTGAATTACATGAATATAGGTTATTACAATAAATTTTTCCTTCTTGAAATACCATTACATAAAAACACACATTTAACATAATCTCTATTAAACTATGTGATTCATGTGGTATTATTCCAATAATACTATGTTCACAACATACTATCCTCTTGAAATAGTTAGTATAATATGATGTATTTATCAAAAATAAAATGTTCCATATTTATCTATAGCCAATTTAGTTGAACATCATCAAATTCATGGTGCATGTATACCATTGATCATTTAAAAAATGAAATCCATAAACATGATTTCTAAAAGTAGTATCTTAATCCCCTATCTACTACTACTCGATCATAACATCACCTAATTGAAACCCATATCATAGATAATAATAAGATTTTGGATGAAACATTTGCTATATCTCTAATAGATCAGAGAATGATATTGAAGACTAAGGGTATAATACCAATAAACACACACATTGGATTGATTTCAATAATTATAATGAATTTGAGTAAATTTAAATTAAAACATAAATTGTAAAATTCTAGTACAACCATGAATATATTTACTAAATAATATAGTGGTATGATAGGTCAATAATGAGAAAAAGTAAACATAAAACACCAAAATGAAGGAAACATAAAATTACCAAAATATGCCATATCAATATTAAACAAATAATTTCAACTAGTTACAAAAAAATTAATAAATATGCACAAAACACTACCTGAGACCACCACCAACATGTTCATGAATACAAGAAAATTTAAAACTAATATTATGGGTGAGAAGAAACATATGGAGTTTCCACCTCCAGACTACAACTAAACTAATATAATAAGAGAAAACTAGTCCATACATGAGTGTGATAGATAAATTAAACACTAGTGCACTCCCTAATAAAGCTCACAACATATTGAACTAGTCTATATATATATATATTGATAATTCACATAGTTATAGAATAAAGGTACTGTAAAATAATAGCACACCACATTAGTTACCTGATCCCAATATGACATGTGATTCCACAATCCCAACGAAATTATAAAACAATTCTAACTTCATTTTTCAAACTTTTAGGTGATTTTCCCTTTTGATTTAAGAATACTTTTATTTGGTCTCATCATAGGTTGTTTTCGGATTTTGGTGTTTTGATGGTTAGATGGGATGTTCATGATTGGTACACAATTTTAAATAACATCTGTCAAAATCATGAAACTTTTAAAGTTGCATATAGTTGGTCACATGGTTAGTGCATGGATGAAAACCCATGAAGCTTGACTATGAAACTTACCTATAAAGGGTTTCACTATAACACCCTATGATTTTTAAAGAATAAAATTATATTAAATATCATAAAGGGAAGACAAAATAAGTTTATCTTGTGTTATATGAATCACTATGTTCATCTAGAGCAATAAGAAGCACTAATTTATTTTTTTGTTACATGCAACACTAAGATTTTTATGTTCGATAGCATATTCAACATGCAACATTGAACTTAAAAAACCCATGATATAGTTACCATTAGATCATATCCATTGAATTGATGTGTATAAATATTATTAACTACTTTATGAAATATATATGTGTGTGTGTATTTCTCAATATAAAATATTTATAAATGTTTATTAAATATGTAATCAATTTTTCGTAAAGTGAATTTATTATTCAAATAGAATATTTCATAAAAAAATAAATTTTCAACCATTAAATGAAAAAATATATTACATTTGATTTGTGTAACTTTTAGAAAATATATATGAAAGAATAAAAATCAATTTTTTAAATCATAATATTGAAATTGTCTTAGAGTAAATTTTTTGGATTTCTCTCAAATATTTATTTTTTGATTAATAATGAAAAATAATGAATTTCATTTAAAAAGTACTATTTATTTTAATTTATTTATAATGTTAAAATACATTTTCAATAATATATAATGTAAAATTAATATAATTTTATTTCAATTACTGAAATTTCATTCATTGGAATCACTTTTTCTTAAATCTTGACATTAAAACAATGTATCCTTTTAATATTTTTTCACATTAAAAACCTGATTTCTCTTCATGCTTGAGGAATTATTTTTAAATTAAATTATATGAAATTGGATAATTTAATTTTGAAAAATGGATTAAAATTTTTTAACTAGTATAATTTATAATTTATAATAAATCCAAATTTATTTTTGACCATAGTGATTATTGAAAATAGATAAAATTAATCACACCAATTAAGGTAACAACAATTTTATGATTAGATAAAACATTAATATTAAGGTGAAAAATGACTTTGAAACTTCTCAAAAACTCATTTGATAGTCATATTTATACACATTATGAAAATATGATATATTTTTATCAGTTTTTGGGAAACCTTTCAATGAATTTGACCTATATAATTAGTTAAGTATACATAAATACAAAAAATAACATTTTCCTTTTAATTTATATAAATATCTGTGATTGGAAAAAACAATATATATTTGGTTATAAAAATAATTTTGGTTGATAAATTTTTTTCTATCATGAAAATATAATTTTATTTTTTACATTTGAAATAATTACTTTAAATACTTAATTAATGTCAACACAATAATTACTTAATTAATAATTTACTAAAATAAATAATACTAAGAATATTAAAAGTTGAATAAAATGAAAAAATTGTTGTGTTAAATTACTTTATATGATTAATTTATCATATTAAACATGTTTTAGTTTAATATATTCTAACTCCAACATTGTATTGATATATTTTTTATTTAATTTAAATGATTAATGTCAAAATTGACATTAATATTATTGCATGATAAATTTTATATTAATAAATGATTTAAAATTAGTAAAACTTTGATACTCTTCAATGTGATTTTAAAATTTCAATGAATATAATATATGGTCCATTCATGGTCTAATAGGCCTATTATAATTTATATATTTATCGTTAAAAAGAAAAAACTATGTTAGTGTGATTAAGGTTAAAGAACTATTTTGGCATGTTATATGTTCTTCTGTTAGAGTAATTCTCGAACACACATAGGATTTTTCATTGAAAAACTAAATTTGATACATCAAATAAAGGTTTAAAAATTAAATAATAAGTACAATTTTAATTTAAACAAAATGGATAATATATAATTGTTAGAAAACTAGTTTCCATAGTGAAAACCCAAAATGGTAATATAAGTTAAATTAGATGTTAAGGGGGGAAATGTTTTAAAAATTTGTAATTATTTGGTGGGGGATTTATAGACCATATAATCCCTAATGGAACTTAATTATCCATTTTTGGGTTCAATTTAGGTAATATTTTCATACCAATATTGAATACATTTGAGCATTTATAATAATTCCACTCCTCCTTGACTATAAAATGAAACTCACTCCCCTCAATTCATCTAACATATCAAGCCATTTCGATCAAAAAAATACTGAAAAAATAAAAAATTGTCTATATTCCTCCTATAAACATTATTTTTGATAGAAATTAAAATAAGGATAGTAGTTAGTGAAAACCAATATGAGAGACCTGAAAAAGAGTTAATGTTCATCAATTAGACTGTTTGTTTTATTTACTTTTAATAACCCTTCAATTATTCTTAAAATATGATGATTTAATAACCTCAATATCTTCCATATACTAATATTTTTTTATTTTTTGATGTAAGATAAATCCTCACACACTTTTTTCAAATGGGTTAGGAAATCATTATTAGAGTGTACAGTGGACTATTGCCTCATGAAATGAAATCATTCATTTTCTCACTACCACTCATTGTAATTGTGTATGAAGATGGATAAAAAATTTATATATGATATTTTAAAAAAATATTAAACCTATTGAGTCATTATATCATATATTTAATTTTATATTCAATTTCTTAAGGGATACAATAATTTTGCTTGTATGTACGATGGATTTCCTCCTCGCGAATAGAGTTAAATTAGTTTTCCTTAACATATTTCATGGAAGTCAATAAGGGAGAATATTATAAATTTTTGTGATAAAAATGAAATATTTATGATTTTAATGACTTATTTATCATTTTTTAAATATAATATATCATTTTATTTTTACCTTTTCCCTCAATGAAAAAAATTATAATGTCATCCGTGGATGTGTGGCCTACCGCCTCCTCAAAGTGATGTGATTCCTTTTTTATTAAAACATCAAAAGAATGATATATATAAATATATTTAATTAAATTATATATTATTTATTCTATTTTTACCATTGTGTAAATCTATACTAGAAAATATGGTCTTTCCATAATTATCATTGAAAAATTAAAAGTTACTCATCAGTGCATACAACCTACCATCATCATGATCAGAAAATTAGTTCTTTTTTTATCAACATCATTCATGGTGGGTTTCAATAATATAATTTCTATAAAAAATTAACAAATATATATTGATTATAATTCTTTAAATTTTTAACTAATTACCTATTTCACCATAGTAAAACTATCAATGTCATTTTTCACAGATTAGCTAAAAATGGAAAAAAATACATCAAAAATTTAAATTATTATTTAATTAAATACAACTTGTTTATAAGTTTAATAAAATTAATAATAAAAATTTAATATATTATTAATCATATATTTAATATACCAATTTCTATTATTCATGAGGTAAAGAACAAGTTTGATTACTCAAACTTGGGGTAAGGGTTTTCTAATATCACTTTTATTTTTGTGAGATATATTCTATATTCACCACTTATAATTGTTTTGTGGTGTATATAATTACCTTAAAATTATTTTTTGATAACTATACTTATATTTATGGTTATTTACAAATTTATTTTAGTATTTAACTTTTATTGGGTTTACCATTTGAATGTTTTCTAATCGGTAAGAGATTTTTTTCTCAATTCGACTTATTTAAGACTATTCTTATGTTATTGAACTATATATTATTATGAACTATATATAAAACCACATTGAAATGTTATATAATTAATATAATAATTTTCATGATATTATATGTTTCATTTAATTTTATTATTTCTTGGGGTTTATGATTCAAAGTCACAAAAGTTGTATGTGTCCTTTGTTACAATTTCATATTTTATCAGGATTTTGTATTATTAATTCCATGATGTTGAAATATTAAAATTCCCATGAATTGTCTTCTTCTATATTTATTCTTCATATTTTCAGTTAATTTTACCATTTTCCACTCTTTGGTAATTAAAATTATTTAGAAATTGTTTTTAAGAAAATCTGACTTCTTTTATCTCTTCTATTAGAAATATTTTTTCATCCAAAACAATGTGTACTAAAAAATAATCTTCAAAAAAAATGTGATTTTCAGGATGAGATGATACTTTTCTTAGGAACTATATTAAATTATTTTTATATATTCCACTATAATGAGTCAAAGTTATTTTCAAGTAAAATTATTAACAAAATGTTTTATGTTTTAAAAAGTGATTTTAAAAATGAAAATGGAACTTTAATAAAAATATGTTAATAATATTTTAATTATATTTACATTCATCAAAATAAAAAACCCTTGTTTGTAATTGTTATCCAATGGGGTTATTTTGTAATTACACCAACCCCATTATTTATATTGAAGGATTAAGATTGATTAATGATATTGTAATGGGACCCATTTATTTCAATGGGTTAATCATTTTTTAATGATATTAACATGATACCCATTTCATTTCCAATGATTGATTGGGTTATAAAAGAATAATGATTGTTTATATGGTTTTTTTAATAAAATTTGTATGTGCATTAATTATTTTGTGGCTTTTTGACATTATATATGATGGGTGTGTGAAGATAGAACATGGTGAGCTCCTTATAGATTATATGATGGTTATTATAAGATAGAGCTCCAATGAAATGGGTGATGATTATTATTTATGAAGAGTTACATTGGAAGTAGCCTATATGGTTATTCCAATTTTTATGTCTTATTTTAGGTTCTTATGAGATGATATTCCAATATAAAAATATGTTTTATATATTCTAGTAATGTGTTTGTGATGATAAATTTGATCTTGTTTGATATCACGTGGCTCATGATTAATGATTCATATGAATCATTCCTTTATTAATGACATATTCTTGAATTAATGTTTTATGATCTCAGTATTTATGGGTATAAATATTCATATGTTATACTCATGTACTTTTATTATTTTATCATACCCTTATGTTCTTCTTACACTCACTACAAACATTCAATTATTAATGAATATTTCTTCCCTTACGAATCATTTTATTTCACATATCTTATTTAGGGTAAATTTTCTGTGTTTTTCTAAAATATATATTGTTGTATGAATAGTGAAAAATATTTAATTTTATTTGAAAAGTTCATTTTATTTTAACTGATTTATAATGTCATGATACATTATGAATTAGTATTAAAGTATATTTAGTAAAAACACATATCAATAATTCCAATTTTATCCATTTTAATCATGTTCATAGAAAATTTAGATATAAAAACATTATAACATTTTGAAAATCTACACTTTAAAAGCCTTCTTTGTCATCATGTATTCGTTATTAATATAAAATTAATTTTTTCTACTAATGTGAATTTAAATTGGACAAATGGATTCCATATTAGGAATCATAATAATTTATTATGTATAATAAGGCTATCCTAAATTTTTACCACAATTATTAGGGGATATAGTTAAATGTAATCACAACGATTAAGTTAAAAACAATTTTACTAAGAGATTAAACATTAAAATTAAGGGGAAAATAACTAATATACCTATCCAAAACCATTTTTATGGACATATAAAGACCCTTATGACCTCGGTATATATTTTTATGAGTCTTTGGGACAATTTTACATCAAATTGACTTATATAATAAGTTATTTAATAAAAAATGAACATTTTTTCATTTTAATTTTACTGATAAATTTAGATTGGGAAAACAAAATATGGGTTTGGTTATAAATACTATTATGAATGATTTGTGATTTTTTTTATATTATGATAATTTATTTTAAATTTTTAGGGATAAATAAATTACTTTTAATAATAAATAATTCCAATAGAGTAATTTTTTAGTTAATAAATAACAAAAATAAATGAAAAAAATAATAAAGGTTGAGTAAATAGAATATGTTATTATTTTGAATTTTTTATATGAATATATCATATTATCTATATTTGGGATTATTATATTCTAATTCCATAATTTTATTGATAATTTTAAAATTCAAATCAAAAGAATAATTTCAAATTCGACATTAATGATATATATTAATAAATTATATTTTAATAAATGATTTAAATTTACTAAAAATACTCTCATCCTCTAAGTTATTTTTAAATGTTAATAAATATTTTATATATTCTATTAATGGAAAAAATTATCTTTTATAAATAATATATTGACTAATAAAAATTAAAAACAATATTAGCACCATTAAAGTTAATGAAGTGTTTTTTTCACATCAAATGCAGTGGTGTTAAAGTTAATATCCGAAACACAAAGGATTTTTAATTCATAAATTTTATATAATAATTTTAATCTATATATCAAAGTTATCAATTAATTTTCAATTTAATTTAGTCTTATTGGACAAACTACCTATGATAGAAAAATATTAATAATAGAGAAAATCCAAAATGGTAAAAATATGGAAACTTAGAAGCTCAGAAATTCTTTTTAACATGTGTCTCATTATGTGGTTGAGGTATTTATCGACCTCATAATCTATAATTATCTTTAATTATCATTTTTGGACCCATTTTAGGTAATATTTTCCTCCCAATAATTTATATATTTGAGTATTTACATGATTTCCACTCTTCTTCAACTATAAAAGGGAACTCACTATCCTTACAAATTCACACCTCCTAAGATATTTGGATCATTAAAAACCTAAAAAATATCATTAAAAATTACATCCTCTATTCATATAAGTGTGTTTTTGGATGAAATCCAACCATAGAAGTGTTTTTGTGAAGATCAAAAGGTTTTAACCAAAGAATAGATATCGTTCATCAACAAGAATTTTTGTAATCTCTTTATCCATCTCCATAAATTATTTTAATACCATATTGATATAATAACCTCATGATATTACATAAACCGAGATTTTTTAATATTAATAGTATGACCTAAAACAACACAAATATTCATAAAATGGGTCATGAAATCCTCATTCAAGTGGACAATAGACAACCAAACATAATTAATCATTTATGGGCACTAAAATTCATCTTTAGAAATGTTGTAAGTGTCTTCTGTTACATTCTCATATTTAATCAAGAAACTCTATGATTAAGTCTCTAATTTTGAAATTTTATAAATCTCATGAAATAACTAATCCTCCATTTATTAATGATATTTCCATTTAATTAAAACATTATTTCGCTCTTTGGTACTAAAAATATTTGAAAATGTTTTCTTAAGAAAATATTACTTCATTTCATTCTTTGGAAGAAAATTAATTTTCATCCAAAACCATATTTTCAAAAAATAATGTTCTTAAAAGTGTTTTCAATAGAGATTTTTTAAAACAAAAATGATATTTTACCCCGGAAATGTTTTAAATTATTTTTAAAATTCTACATTATAATATTTCATGGTTATTTTAAAATAATAGGATTTTCAAAATATTTTATGTTTTAAAAAGTGTCTTTAGAAATGAAAATGGTATTTTCCTCAAAAAAAAAATAATATTTTAATGATATTTACATTCATCAATGTCAATTTACCATTTTGTTACTTATTCTCCAATGTGGATGTTATGTAATTATACCATCATAATTCTTTATCTATATATATAATGATTATTTCAAAAATATTGTTGTGGAACTTGATTCTTTTCTATGATTTATTCATGTTTTAAAGATATTGATCTAAAACCCATTTATTTTCCATGAATTGATCGGGAAATATAAAAATCATACTTGTATATGTGTGTTTTATTATTAAATATATTTATACATAATTTATTTTCTGGTTTAAGAATGTTTTATATGATTGTTTCACCAAAATAGTACCGAGCGAGCTTGTTATAACTTTTATGATTTGAGTCCCAAAATAGCACTCCAATTCATCGAGTAATTAAGATGTTCTCTAAATAATTATATTGGATGTTGGTCGTATGTTTATTTAAATTTGTAATGGTTCTATAAGGGTTATTTAAGGGCTTTATAGAGGTAATATGAGATGAATTTCCATGATATAAATATGTTATATTTAATAATTTATGGGTTTATAAAGTTTTATTTGATAATTTTTTCTATCACATGGATCCTTATTATTGATTCTTGTGTTTAATTCTTTTGTTAGTTCATTATTCCATTTTTTCATGTTTTATGATATTTTTATTAATGGGGATGAAAATTTAAATGTTACTTGCATTCACTTTGATTATGTTATCATACCCTTATTCACTTAATATCGACACTACAGACATTCAATTTTTATTTCTTACATCATCCCTTAGAGATCATCTAAGCTAAAACTTATTATATTTTCTATTCCCTAGGTTATAAATAATGAGGTTGAAAAAGTTACTTCTATAAGGGATTTCAAATGGATTATGTTGATGTATTAATGTTAAAAATATAATCTAGGTTAATTGAGAGAAATTATCATTTAATATCACCTGAATTGTTTTTGTAGTATTTTTTTACTAATTATCTAAAAATCTAAACCAAATTGTTCCTCTAGAATGTAAGTGATCAAATTTTAAATTTTAATGTTGTACTATTTTAATAGATAAATATTGGGTCAAAATTATCAGCATCAACTATGAAAATGTAATGTTTACAATTTCATCATCGAATATGGTTATATAGGTTTTGGGTTATTATATGAATAGTTTCTATATGATTAAAAAAATAATGTGGAATAACCATGTAACTATTCCAACATCCTTGAAATAGGAACATGACTTGTGCATGGTTAAGACCGACCATGTGGCCAGAATCAGCAAACCATGCGAAGGGATTTTATTTCCCAAAAAATATAAATTAAAATATTGATACCTCTTTTTAGGCACAAACTTCACCCAATATAACAAAACTCGATCCTCCCTATTTTTTGAGCCATCTAGAGTTATTTTATCACTCAAAACATCATCTCTTAGTTGATTAATGTGCTGATTGAAGTAGTGATCCTCTTATGATATATTTTTCTACTTTGAGAAGTTTTTTTCTCTTATTCTTTTGATTTTTTATTTCAATATGTTATGATGGGCTTGTATACCAATAGATCATGATTGGTTTTTGTGGAATATTGGATCAAAGATCACCTATCAATTATATCGATATACCTCATCTATGATTCAATGATTGCATGTGGATGTGACACAACGCAAATCCATTGTGGTTGGATTCCTGATATTCCTAGAATGTTTTTCTATGATATTAAATAATTTTCTAATTCATTATTTCATGATAATTTATAGGTATGTATCTCGTTATTTCATATGTTCCACCATTTTTGGTCTTTAATTTTCTTATAAAATATAGATTTATCATATTTTAAACAAATTGAACATGGATTGGGTTATTTCTCAATATTTTATTAATTTATGGTATCTATGATGATCTTAATTCCCATTTAAAAAGTTTTTCATGGTAACATAGTTGAAAGTGAGGGATTAAGAAAAAATTTGATTTATAATGTGAAATGACTTTAATTGAATAAAATGGGTTGAAATATTTTCTTCTTTAAATGGATTTCTGATTTTATTATGATTTGAAATGGCCAAGTATACCAGTTTAAATATTTTACATTTTTTATGAAATAGGTGTTCATGGGTTATTTGAAATGAGTTATTTGTTCACATGGGAAATGGTGTAAAATCATGTTTTGAATTTACCTGAATATATTTCAAATAGTTAAACATCATTTAATGCCTTTGAGTTATTTTAAATGTAATGTTAACATTAAAGTCACATTAAGAATTATGATGATGGTTGCAATGGGATCTGGATATTATTACCATTTTTAGAGGATGGATTTATGGAAATGTTTCTAATTAAATTATTGATGTTTCATAGCCTGATTTTCAATTTATGATGGTAATATCTTGTAATAATACCTTAATGTAGCTTTCTATATTCGGATTCATCCCATTAAGGGGTGTTGAAAAGACACAATTTTCATCAAGGGAGCTCAGTGGGAGATAGTGATACATAATTTTAGGGAATTTTCCAATGATTGATATGTTGACGGTATGATCCCATGATTGATATTTATATGGATCTCCATTAGGATCTTCATAAATTTATTATCTCACTCGCCAATTTTTACTAGTCATTAGAACCATATTATATTGCTAAGATGATATAGATATATTCTTTGATAGAAATATCACACCCGATCTAGTGGACCCATTGTGAAAATGAATGGTTTAGGATATGAATGTGTGGTTAGTAAAGAGGTTGTGTGAGGAACTGAGGTTCTTGAGACCCTTGAGACTAGATGTAATCTCGTGATCATTCAAGATATATTTTGATTATCTTGAATATAGAGGTATCACTACCATATCTATGTTTTACCCATGAAATCCATATACATGACACATGATATATGATGGTATTTTTTCACTACATGGAATATCAGTTTCCTTTAATGATTGATTCCCACTCTTGATTGATTTGTATATTGATGTGACTCATCTTGACATTAATATATTTAATTTTATATAGATCTTGATATCAAGTTCATGTTCTTAAATTTCTTTTCTGATATGACAAAAAATTATGAAATATTTTTTAAATATTTTCATGAAAATGTTTGGTTTTCAAATGATGAAGCATAATGTTTTCCAAAACTGATTTTTTAATTGATTTTTGAAATGTTTTAACATTCTTATTAAACACAGATCTACTGTAAAATGTTTTCAATGTATTTAATTTCCTTATTGAAATTTAAATTATTTAACTCAAATTATTTTACACTTACTTTATCGTATTTTAATTAATATATGGTGTAACTTTATTGAATATTTGGTGGAATAATTCTCGTCTCTATATCTCACACCCTACTTGTATCATTTTGGGTTTCGATCCTTTCTAATATTGTTGTAATTGATTGTGATCTCATATTCCTTTATAGGTTAATGATAGGATGACCAAGGGTGGGTCTCTTGGAACATGGTGAGTGTTCATGGATCACTAATAGGCATGTGTTGGTTGTTATGTTTCACATTCAGGTTTTTTAGTGTCGCTTTTTACTTTGTACTGGTTTTCATGATTTTTCTATCAAACATATTTCTTTATTATACATTGGTTATTGCTTCATTTTTTCTGTTAAATCCTTCTCAAATGATAATTAATGATACCTAGGTGTTTTCAACTAGCCCATGGAGTTCGGTAACATACATCGAGTTAGTGAAAAATTGACTCGAATGTCGATTTTGATAGTATTATTGGTTGGAATGTTACAAATGGTATTAGTATAAGATCCCAGCCAGAAGTATAATGGAACTTCCTGAGATGATATATATGGTCAATAATGAGGAAATTATTCCCTAATGAGGAAGGTGATTTGGATATAACACACTACAAATAAAAACAGATAAAAGTCTAAATGTTACCACACATGTCAATAAAGTGCACCTTTAATTTTGGGATACTACTGGATTAGATCTAAATAGTTAAGAATGATTAGTTTAGAGTATTGATTGGGATGGGTGACATCCTAGGATGTTTTCATATGTGGGTGAGAGTATAGAAAATTTATAATTTAATGACCATATTTTTTCTTTATTTGGATAATCATTTGAATGATGATTAATTTGGGAATGTTGGTGGGCCTAAAATATTGGACCACGTATCTGCAGGGAAACTGGTAGTTCCTTTAGGTAAATTACACAAAGTTCATCTTAAAGAAGTATTTCTATACAATAAATGGGGTTTAGTTGTTAGAAAATAGTATTCAAGGAGGTATTTTATTGAAATTAAATATATATGATTGAAATCCAATATGTTATTTGAGGTGAGTCCAAGAAGAATGAGATTAATAATGTGTTGCATCACAAAAGTCAGTCAGGCATGGGTTTATGATCATCACCTCTCCAGGATGATACTATTATTACTAGGGATAGTGGGTACTTGAGTGTGTATTTTGAGTTATTACTTTCCTGATGATTATTCATATTTAGATTCCCAAAGATATTATATTTTATTTTTTGGAAAATCTTATGAGGTTTAGGTTGGAAAAAAATGATTACCAGATCTACACTATTCCATCATTGTATAGAAAAGTATTTAAAATTCATGGGACAATTATAGAATTCCATCAATGAGCTATTGTGTGGTTGGTGTGTGGTTTACATGCACATGTGACCAGGCCATGCATTGTTCTATGCTAACCTAAATTTTGTTCCATTTCCATAGTTTCATGGACAACTTTAATTGTGTGAGGATTTTTGGAATGATTACAATAGTGGTTTCATTTATACTCTAGTGTGGGTTTTTCTTCTTTAATCACATTTTTATTTTAAATCCATTATAAAAAAATATGTAATGGATAAAAAATATTGTTGTTTGAATGTAGATGTACCAGTCAGACTACAATGTACAAGGCTTTAGATGAGGATTTAGGGAAGGCATATTCCCTAGAGCAGAGCAAACGATAATTAGAAGAATGAGAGGGTATGGATTTGCGATCAGTACCAGGCCTGTGCAGCTTTTCATAGGACAGCTAGCTGACCAGCCCTGAAAATGTAGAGTTCTGATATCATGACATTTTCTAGGGAGGAGGAGTTCCAAGTTGTCTTGTCTGGGTTATTTTCTCTAAGACCTACGGGTTATGTAATTGTCTATGAGACTTCGGTCCTTGTAAGGGTTCCACCTCACCCATTGAAAGGTTTATTATCAAAAAAAAAAATTAAGGCTTTCGGGTCATTCTGACCATTTGATATTATTATGTGTTGTGATGTTCAGAAATGTATCCCAAAATGACTTTCAATAAAGATAAAATGTTTTTCAAAAAATCTTATCCTCATGGTATTTCATCATATATTCCATTTGAAACATCTATTTTTGATGAGTGTACCCAAAATCTGAATCGATTGGTGGAGTATGATGATTTCCATTCCTTGGAACACATTTAGGATTTCCCCAATTTATAACCACCTTTTTATAGGTTTTATCAATTTTATCCTTAAGTAGTGATGTTTTGTTAAGAAGATAATGGGATATTCAATTCTATAAAGTATCATGATGCACTATAGACAATGTTTATATACAAATTATTTTAGTTACATGTCCACGATTTATGAAATATTGTGATTTCCTCTTGTGTTAATGAATGAATTTCTTTAGAAATATTCAATTTATTTTAGTTCGGTGGATGAAACTTGAAAAATGATGAAGAAATATGGTTCCATGTTCATGAGTTTTTTTCAATATGAGTGATCATCTTCAAATTATGAAATGAAATTATCAAATTTTTTATGTTTAATACTTGGGGTATTGGTAATGACTTCATAAATACAATTTATTTTAGAAAAGAAATTCACCAAGACCTTTTAACTTCCATGCATGTGGGATGATTGACCTCTTAGTTGAAGATTTTTTAAATTGAATTTTCCGATAAAGTGGAGCTATAAAAATGAAATAAAATAAATAATGTTTCATTCATGGTTAATTAAGTAAAATCATCTCAGTAATATCATAGGCATGTTGTGTGATTCCAATGTGGAGCACTTAGGCATCTTAAGATGTAATGTTTGAAATCAATTAGAATTTGTAAATTTTGTGGTCATTTGTGTCACCTTAAAAGGTTCTGTAAGTTGGGATACCATAAAGGGATGTTTTATTCATTGATCATCAACTTTTGATTTTGGGGTAGATGATTCTTAAAGATAATAAGGCTCTAGATAAAATCCTTATAGTGAATATTTCTAAATATTAGGGGATATTCCTGTGGTGGTTGTTATTGATCCAAATTAATTTTTTAATATTGAAGTAAATCTACTTGATTTTTAGCATCTGCTAACTTTTATTTTTTTTTGGAAAACCTTTGTTTTAGAGACCATTGTGTCTTGTTTTGGGATCATTTTGGATGATATATTTTCACCTTTTTTATCATATAAATTGTTTCATTTTAATGAGACCTATATGGATTTACACTTTTGAATTGTTAAACATTCTTTTGGAATTAATTTAGCTCCATGTTGTTCATTGTGATCCTGGTGATATAGGGGAATCTTTTTATGAAAATATTTAATATTATTGTGGGTTTTTTCTTAAACAATTATGTTCTTTCCTTAAACATATGTATTCATATGGTCAGTGTTAGATATGATTCTTTCAGGCTATTTTTAAATGGTATCCAATTATTTTTTTCATAAAGGTTATAGAATAATATTTATGTGGTGGATGATCTCCCATTTGATTATTTAGTGGCCTATTGTACACTGACCTTGATGATTGATCTCTTTCTAGATAGACTTAGATAGACTTTCATAAGGTACATGGGTAATAAAGATGTTGTGATTCCTTAATGAACCAAATACCTATAGGTGTTGGAGTGTGATATGATGAGATCTTTGAAGGGTGAGGCTTAGTGTTGAAAATCCTATATTGACATTATTTTCATACCCATGGTATAAATCCTTATCATTTATGTTTTATTCTTGAGGATGTTTGATCATCTATGGACCATGAGAGTGTTATTTCTTAGGGAAATTTTAAGTTTTCAACATTTTTCATTACTTTAAGGTTTTTGGTGTTTAATATTGTAATTTATCCTATGATTGTTGTTGAATTATATCCTTTGGAAAAAATGATTGTATTTTATCATGAAACAATGCTTTGATGAATATGAAAATTATGAGGAGACCTATATTAGGTCTCCATTCTCTCTCCTATTTGAAAAAATGTGATGGTCCTTATGTGTTGAACTTTTAGTTATTTGTGAGGTCAACCATTGTGTGAGTCTCTCTTCTAGACTATGAATAGTCTACCTCAAAAGATGAGGGATGGTGTTATTCTTGTGTCATATTGTTATATCTTTTATACTAGAAGATTTTGGGGAAACAATGTCATATAGTGGGGAGGTTGTAACATCCCATTACATACTTTTAGGATTTTGGAAACATTTATTTCATGATCCTTTGATTGGATATCTTCATAGGTTGTTTTCATGCTTTTGGGGGGTTTATTGAATGTTTCTAGGTATCTTTACTATTGGAACATGGTTTGAAAAAACATAAATAAAAATACTCCAAATTTTACAGTTTCCCATAATGGAGTACATGGTTGGTGAGTCGTTAAAAAAACCATGCATTGTGACCATAAAAATTTATTTGAAATGTTCACATGGGTTTCACATAGTTGAAAAAAATATAACATAACCAAGTAACTTTTATATAAATATATAAACAGGAGAATTATTTCCGCATGGTTATTACTAAAAATGGTTCTAGACCTAGAAAATTGTGAAATGAGATTTTAATAATCTAAAAATATTAACTAAAATCTAGATACCCCTCACAATTTAAACCCATTCTTCTCCCACTCAAAACTAATTCAATCCAATAAAAATTGGGAAACCTCTAGAGGTGTTTTGGTTGTTGAAACCATATCTCTTGTAAGGTTGATATACTAATCGAATTGATGATCCTATTTTTGTTTTTTTCTCCTCTCATCCATCAATATCTCTTATTGTTTTTATTTTTTCTTCCTAGATGTTATGATGGACTTGTGATCCATCAGATCATTATTTATGGGTGTGTAATTTCGGTTCTAGTATATTAATACAATTATATAATGATCAAACATTCTAGATTGTATGATCACCATTATAGTGGTAACATCATAGATACACTGTGGTTGTATTAATAACATTCCTAGTAGGTTTTACTAGGCATTTAATTTATTGTTTAATTAATTTTTTATCTATAATTTTTAGATATTTGACCCCATATTACACATTTTCTATAATTTTGGATCCGAAATTTCCATGTGAAATCCTCTTTGATATTATTTTAAATTAATTGATCAGTTCATGGATTAATTATCATGGTTTTATAAATTTATGAATTATATGTTGATTTCATTTCCATTTAAAAGTGTTTTTCTAGGTTATATTATTGAAAGTGAGGATTTAATCTTTATTTTGATTTATAAAGATAATTTATTTGAATTATATGAAATGGGTTGAAATATTTGATTATTTATATAGAGTTTTGATATATTTTATTTTTGAAATATAAAAGAACCCCCAATGGGTGATTTTTGATTTTTTGAAATGGAAATTCATTGGTTATTTGAAATTATTGATTTATTCACATGGAAAGAGGGTGTAAACCTAGGTTTTTAAATGACCTTATTCCTTTTAAAATTTTGAAAATTCCATGAATTCCATTAAAATTGTTGATGTAATGAAAATTTTAAAGGCCCTTTTGACATGATTAAAATGGTTTTGAATGGATGTGGGTATGTATACCCCTTTTAAAAGGATTAATTTAAGAAATGGTTTTCAATTTAATTGATGATGTTTTGATAGTCATTTGAAAACTTATTATAATCATATCATGTAAAAATCCTTTAGTGAAACATTCTTGATTCTTTTACTTCCTATTGATAGGTGTCGAAAAATGGATTATTAACATCTAGGGAGCTCAAGAGGTGAGATTATGATAAAATTAAAGGGCATGTTCACTATGATTGAAATGTTGAGGTCATGATAATGTGATTAATAATGATAAGGATCCATATTGTGATCCTTCTAAAATGATTACCTCACTCACATTTAGATTAGATATGGTAGAATTGTATTTATTATGGAATAAACTAGATATATAGTTTCTTAGAGGACTCATAGCCCATAGAGTGGAACGGTAGAGAACCTGACAGGTTTAGGCTATGAACAAGTGGCTATGGATGTTTATTTGTATTGATCTAGTATTATTTAGACCCATGAGACTAGATGCAAGCCTAAAAATCAGTCAAATTATATTTATATTAGGTTTACTCTGCTGGAGTTACTATCATAGCTATGTTATACCCATGACATCCATATACTTGATACTCGATACATGGTAGCGTTAATTTATACGACATAGAACTAGTGTTTCATTACTTGATTTATTCCTTCATTAGATTAATGTATTTATTGGTGTTATTCACCATGACTCTACTGTATTAACTCTTTTATAGCTCTTGATATCAAGTTATTTTTCATAAATTTATTTTCTCATATGAATCTAGCTTGATAAATGGTTTTCAAATATTTTCAATAAAAGTAATTATTTTTAAATAATAAAATTGATTGTGTTCCATATTTGGTTTGGGAAATTACATTGAAATATTTAAAATCCTATTTTAAAATGAGATCCATTGTAAAATGATTCTTATGGATTTATTTTCCTTTTTGAAATTTATTTTCTTGAACCTGGTTTATTGTACTCTACTTTTATAATATTTTAATTAACTTATTACATAACTACAATGGTTGAATTCTTCTAGTATCAATATTTGAAACCCTTATTTTACTGTTTTTTTGTAGCCTTTATGATAATATATAAGGTGATCATTCACTCTTTATAATTTGTGGGTTCATTTTTGGTGACCAACGGTGGGTGACTTGGGATATGGTAACTGGTCATGGACCACTAGGAGACATTTGTCAGTTGGTATTTTTCACAATTAGTTTTTATAGAGTCTATTGATATAATGAGATATATGTATTGATTTTTTATTTGATGTTGTTTATAGAGTGTACAATAACATTTGTTTTCTCTTGTGGGATAAAAATTTATAAAATGACAATTTAGGATTCCCATATTCTTATCACTCAGTTATGGAGATCAGGAATGCTCTTCTGATCCGTGGGGAATTGACTCAGATGTCTGTTTAAATTTCATTATGTGTTGATGTGTTAGAAAAATAACTAGGACCCTAACCATATAGTAGTTATCAAAATTATTTTGGTGTAAATGTAATACTAAAATAGTTATATATTATTTCAAGTCAATGTAAATGTTGGGCATCACACATTCTTACATAACTTGAGTGGAGAGTTACATGGTGAATAACACTACACAATAAATAAATATATATATATAAAATGGAATACTTATGAAATATTATATCACCATCATCCAATGTAATCACCCCATATATGGTAACACCATAGTACATTTCATGGGAATACATATTACTATAATATCAAATTATCATTACCAAAATGTTTTTATAAAAATAATAAAATATCACGAAATAGTCACACTATATATTAATATGAAATCCTAATTTACATTAGATAAAATGAACAAAATTTATATCCTATAAAATATCACCATGAAGAATAAAGAATCCTAAAATTTCGAAAATATATAACTTTTATTTCACCATATTAAACCAACCAACTAAAACCTATATTCTATAAATAAAATTTAATATAATTATCCAAAATAACGTTCCAAAACAAAAAATCCTAGAACCACCAATATAGTTTGAAACACTCAGAACTTCATCCTCGTGAATAATAATTATAGATTTAATTAAAACTAAAATAGTCTAAATATTAAAATTTAGTATTTGAAAAATATAATATTGAAATTATGAGATAAATAATTTTTACTTGGTAAGAACAACCCTTTTGAAAAGATCCTATATAATGAATCATACTATAAATATATAAAAATTTATTCAAATGAGAATATTAAAATAAAGTAAGGAGAATAAACAATCCAAAATAAAACAACCGTGTTATTTTTATATTATTATTCTTACATCCCTATTGTTCTACAAATAAAAAACTACCATCCATTCTGATTTTTTATGAAGAACCCATCCATCCCCAATTCTCAATTAAAAAATAAACTTGACATAAAATATTAATTAAAAGTAAGAAATAATACAATAACATCAAAGGAAAAATATTCTCTTATAGTACCCAGAATTTTGGACAATCAATTTGAGATTTATTTGAGGAAGGTTATACCTTTCTTAATTCTGGTAAAATAATATTCTAAAAAGTCCAAAACATTAAAAAAATAACATAAACTAAGAGATATTTTATATTTTAAATGAAGCAGTAGAAACTTAACTTTCACCAATAATATATTCATAAAATTAGATTATACACCACCCAAATCCTTTAATAAAGTGATCATTAGTACCCATCACCAACTTCCACCATTAAAAGATAGGTGATAATATATGAAATGAAAGGGTCATCCACCTAAAACATATAGCAAAAAAATAAGTTATAGGAAATTTATATACATATAAATTATTTTATGGAAATAATATAAAATAAAAAATGGAAGAAGAGGAAAATTTTATCTTATTTTGAAAAACTATATGTACTAAATAAAAAACTTCATAAATAAAAACTACGGGGGACATCTCTATAACAAACTGACTGAATTTAAATTCTATTATGAACACCACTTTTATAATAAAACTCAATATACATTTATTAAATATAAAAAAATAAATGTGAAGATCAAAAAATACATGTAAATGGTCCTCAGAGGAAATTTTTATATAATACTTCCACACACACTATCGATAATATTTCTCAAACACTCGTTACACAATTATTATTCCAATTTCTATTATTTTAATGAAATTCACACCAAGGGGTTAACAATTAATTATAGAAAAATCTACTTCAACAACTTTAAAATTCGAGATCCTCTAAAAGTATAGAATTTATTAAAATTCATTGATGGTTTTAAATCACACAAATAGCCGAAGAAAAATATAAACAATAAAAAATCTATTCTACATACATTAACGTAGAATAATTAAAATATTAATTATTATTATGTTAAATAAATGGTTAGATAATTATGTTTTGAATAATAAATATATTTATTATATTTTATTATTTTTATTTTTGATAATTATAACTATATAAAAAAATCAAAAAATATTATAAAAAAATATAATTTATATTTACCACATTAATAATTTTTTAATTTAATTTATTTTATTTTTTTTATAACATGCCACCAGAGTTAAATAATGAACATGAAAACAACATAGGTACATATATTTACAAGAATTTTTACTTTTTAAAAATTAAAATAGAAACATTTTATTCTATTTTAAAAAAATTGTGTTAAATATGATTGTTAATATTTTTCTATTTCCTGTTTTAATGTGGTTTCATAAGGTAATTTTATATATAACTTTTATAAATACTATATCTTTGTCTTATTTATATCATAATTTGTTTTCTATTTTCATCTATACATTTTATGGATAAATTTACAACCATAATATTTAATAAAAGCAGTTACTTTGGTTGTTGTAATCATAAATGTGAAGGATTATATACCACATCAGTTATTTAAATAATAATTATATTAAATATAATATATTTTCAATTAATATAAAAATAATGAAATCCATGAAATTATTCAATTATGTTTTTTAGATAAATTATTGAAAATATCTCTTAGAAAATAGTTTACCTTGTTGGTTTTATATAAAAAATAATAATTATTAAGCCATTTCTGTAAAAATTTCCATTTTTTACTATATTAGTTTTAATTAAAAAAATATTTATTAAATGGACTTTAAAATTTTTCAATCTTGAAGAAATATAAGAACAAAAATTTTTTGATTCTTGATGTCCGTTCGACTATGTGGGATTTTCTTTGATTTTTCCTTTAATTTTGGATGACAGATAAAGATATGATTATTGTGACAGGTTTGATTGTTCTGCATATTTCAATCATACTCATATGATCCTATATCTCATTTCTTGAAAATACGAGAAAGTTACATAATGTAATGTAGTAAGTTTAGATCTGGTATTCATGATACTAATGTCTAAAGTATCTTAAAAACATGTCATTTTTCATACTAATACGAATATAGAGATCGTAATTTTTATCAATGAAGTGATGATATATATTCTTTGGGAAATATAATATTTATAGAAAACATAATGGGTTGTTGACTTCAAAATATAATATTATGATGAAAAATATAGAAGAATTATACAAATACCAGTTATATAATTATTATGATGAAATGGTTGTGATGTTTTTTTGTTACCAATTTACTTATTTTCAGTCCACATCGAGTTAAAAGGGATTGTAGAATTTGTTCATTTAGATATTTTATTCCCTATATAATTATTCAATTAAAAAAATGATATCAGTTAATGCATCCATTTTACATGCTTTTGAGTTGTGTATGGGTATTAATGGAACCCATTACTAATAAATTCTATGTGTTAATCAAAATAGAACATTTTTTTAAATCCATTATATCTTAATGTAAAATATATAAAAACAATTGTGATAATTTCCTATGAAAAATGTTTCTATGATAAAATAAAATCAATAAAGATTTATTAATATATATTTTATTTTAAATATTTTAGGGGTAATATATAATATCAATTTTCATATTAAAATAAATTTCAATTAAATAATAATTTAATAATTATAGTATCACTTTTTTAATTATTAAATAGTAATTTTTCAATTTCAAACTATATTGTATTATTCTATTCATATTTTTACATGCATTGTTTTGAGATTTTTAAACTATAAAATTTGACAATAAAATTTAAATTGATAAAATTTAGAATGAATTTTAATTTTTGCATGTTTCACTATTAATTTTATATTTTAATATTTATACAATAAAGTGTACAATGTCAATTTTCTATGTACTTTTTACCATTAATTTTATATTGTTAATTTAACATTGTTTTTTGTAAACATTATGTATATTAAGAATTATATACTTTTTGTTTGATTTTTTTGAATTTTAGAATAATAAAATTACAATATGAATTTTATATAATGACATTTAAAATATATTTTAAATAAATAGTTAGTTTTATACTCTAGTTCTAGGTTGTATCATTTTATTATAATTATGGGGATATCAATAACATATTAATTCCATTAATTAGTTGATAAGATCGTGATTATTTTTTATGTAATGTGGAACCACTATTTTTGAAGAATTTTAGAGAGGAAATTAATACACATAAAATTTATATTAATTACATAGGGCTAAATTACATTTCAGTTCACTGAAAATATATAAGTAAATGTGATAATGATAAAAATAATCATCACATTATCAATATTTTTGGTTTTAAAATAAGGAAACATATCATTGGATTAAAATGAGTCAATTTATATACATCCTCATATGGAGATAGTAATAGATTTTCCTACCTATATGGGTTTCTATATTTCATATTTTGGTTTACATAGCAGTAATATATTTAAGGAAGAGTTTAATTAGTGGTTATACAAACATAAATATTCTCATGAAACAATATAAAAAAAATATAAATGGTAACATAGTGGGGTTGAATATTAATTATTTAAAGAGTATTACACACTGTAGTTTGATTTCATTCCGGGTGACTATTTCTATTTGAAATTATTTTTTTGGGTTTACCCATGTATAATAATCTATAATATTAACGGTGTATATATATCATTCAGATTCATTCAGTATTCTATAATATAATAAATTCATTGTTAAAAAATCCAACTCTAGTAATTATTAGAGAATTTGACATACAAGAATTGAAAATAAATTCATTCCAAGTTGATCCAAAATTGAATATAGAGAATGGGTAGTTTAGAGAATCCTTTATGTTTTAAAAGATATTTAGTATATATTGTTATCTATAGTCCTTTTTCATGGTTGAATAATTATCAGTGAACATTTATTTTTGAGAAAAAATTTAAATTTTATATTACAAAAAGGTTCTTTTTTTGGTTACATAAAAAATTCCTATAAGTTTTCCTCTTGAGGATGCTGAATCTTTAATAGTTTTCATTGAAATTTCATATGTAATATTTTAAAATTTAGAGTGCATTTACCCTTGATATAAGTATGTTAATTATTATTAGAATAATTTATATAAATAATAAAATATGTAATTCATTTTTTCCGAAGAGCATAAATTCATTCATCATTGGAATCATATGGTTGTTTCAAAGGAAATGATGAAAATGTAGAAAAAGAATATTTTTTATGTGCTTCTTATATAGACGTTCCATATACTGGAAAATACACATAAGAGACAATGGTATATAAATGAACATAAACTATAACATACATATTGTTTTGGCATCCAAATTTCTTATAGACTAGTTGTTGACATCCAAAAATCATGTTATCGTTAGTTTATTAAAAAACATTATTATAAAATAGATTAAAATGGAATGGTATATATATGAATTTTATAACTATTTTATTACATGTTTTGAGTTTTATTTTATTTGAGAGAAATAATTTCGTGTATAACTTTTTAAATCACTTATTTTTTAAATTAAAAAATTATTTTATTCAATCAGTTTTATTGAAATATTTATATTTAATGGGAATTTTTTAAAGGATTTTGGATAATTATTTTTAATCCTTATAAAAGGAATTAATTTAGGAATTAAAATATTAAACAATTTTAAAATATAATCCATCACTGTGATAGAACTGCAATAGTGGAGAACCATTTTTTGGTAGTGGATAAGCATCAATGGTGATGTGTATCTAGAGTGAAAATAGAGGTGAAATCCAATGTGGTACAAAATTAGAGGATTTGTAAAGCCTGGTGTAGGGAAACAATGAGGGAGGGTGGGAATAATATGGGTTGGAAGTATAGAAGGACAATAATAGATTTATGCACATTATATATGACATAGAATCAGTAGTACAAGAGGTAAATCCATATGATACACAAGTAATTTTTTTACTATTACAGATTTGATATGAACAGAACATGTGATTGAGAATACATCATAAATAATCATCTTCAATATAAATAAATTTCTTAAGATATGTTTTCTGGTTTCACAACACATTTTTTGATGAAATATTTCTATGAGATATTCCACATAGATTAATGCCAACCCTATCTAAATACATGTACATAGTGTATAAAAGGAGATAAAACTGGAATCAATTGAAGAAATTTTTGTGTTATTTTTTCTTTTCATGGTGTAAATATTCAATCAAGAGAATTTTTGTATGTTTTCATGGAGGATTTCATTTATTTTTTAATATTCACATTAGGTTGGGGAATTATGAAAATTTAATTTAAATTTTTAAATTTGAGAGGAATTTTTTATGTTGCATTCTTTATGTTCATATTGCATCTACTTGTGCATCAAATTATGATCAATCATGAATATGATGTCTTTAACACAGATATTTAGTATAACATCTATAGAGGATGAAGGTATAAACTAATTGATAGGTAGGTTCTAATATGATGTATTTTTTCACCGAATATAAATGTTTTGTAGAATCTTGTTTAGAGGTAGTGAATTTTCCTATATTTCTATGGATACTAAAGGTCCATTTGCATTGTGATTGTGTTTGGTTGGGTATAAAACATAAGGAAATGTATTAAGTAGTTGTTTTATAGATAAGGTTTGTTTTGTTCATATAGTGAGTACATGGATGCTTCACTAAATTCCTACATATTTTAAAGTGGACATTAACTCACATTGTGATATGTGAAATCCAAGTTGTGATGTTTATATTTGGAAGAGATTGGGAAATAGTTTTCAGTTCATTTCATTAAATACAATCAACAATAAAAGTATCATATAATTACTAGATATATATGCTCTAGTATGTCTAAAATTTGTGATATCATTTAATATATAGTATATGAAGTTTTATTTACTTTTTTCTCTAATTTTTCATATAATCTAAATTGATTTTTAACTGACTGAATAGCCTGAAGGATTAAATTTTTCATTAATTGTGGATAAGCCCCCTTTTAAAGAAAAAAGGGGAAACCTTACATGAAATCTAGGACATAAAAAAATCAACATAAAACAAATATCAAATCTGAAAACAAAACTACTACGATGTGCCCCTCCCCAGCATCATCATCAGTATGGAAAACCTCCATCAGTGCATCACAGTTCAACAAGTTATCCCGTGTAGAGATGCATGGGCCTGGTACCAATGGCAGAGCCATACCCTCTCAAACTACCAAATCTAAAAGGTCCTACATGGTTAAATCCATTGATCTAATCTTCATATTGAGAAAATAGTAGTAGAAAGTCTAGAAAAAGCATCCAAAATCCATAAAAACTTCATGCTCAGATCCCCTCACACTACAAATAGCACCAGAACATCGTAATCATGTCAGCAACATCAAAACCATGGCAGCAACATCATTTCCTAAATAAATACAACCTTCAGCCAAAAAACACACTTAATAACATTCACTGATCAATAAAAATTGTATAGCCAATCACCCGAACGCTAGTAGCTCCACAAAGAAGAACAACATCCAGAAACAAAATAGCACAAAGACCAAATACCAGAATCAATCAGCCACTAGTCGATCAAAATCAACATCCAAAACACCCAGAATCCATAGGTGAAGCAAATGTCGAAGAACATATATCCAACCAGGACAAAAACCTCATCCAAAACATGAATCAAAGTCAATGTACAAATCTAACTGCACCCCAAACAAAAAAAGACTTCAAGAAAATAAAAAACAAAAACCATAACCAGCACGCCGAATGAAGACCCGCTGCAATCCATATCACTTCTCCGCCATCCCAATCACACCGTGGAGGGAATGAAGAACCATCCAATGCACACAAGGAAGACGAGGTGGAACTCTCAGGACACTAAATCTAAAACTCGGTCATAGACCGACACCGCACCACCTTGAGAAACCCTATCTGGTGAAGAAGGATTTGGGCGATGTGAGGCAAGAAGCGGTGCAAAAGTATGAGACAGCCGAGTCCATGAAGTCTCAGATGCCATCACAACCAAGGATGAGACATCCGAGTCCATTGAAACTAAGGATGAGATGGATGAATCCATTAAGTCTATGATTCCATTACAACTGAGGATGAGACGACCGAGTCCAACTATTATTTTGGATTATTCCAACATAGTTTACTCGATTTGAGGATTCTCAAGGGATTATTACACTCTTTTCTACTACTTCTTCTAGGGTTATGGTAATTTATTTTTACACTATCTCTTAAATAACATGAGGAGTGTGTTTTTATAATTCCATGAATAATTTGAAATGTGATTATATACATTTAAGTACTCTTTCATGAATAAATAATTTTTTTATTTCATTCATTTTATTCATATCTCATCCATTAATCCTAATCATGATCCCTGTATTTTGAGTGAGAGAGTTATATTATAATGTTTGACTTATTAAGGACAATTTTTAGGTTTAGATTTTATATTTAAATATTCGGTTGGGTGACTTTTTTTTATTAATTGAAGTATTTAATCATAAGATTCAGTGAGGTTTAAGATAAAGAGTGGGATATAAGAAAAACGATTCTTTTATACCCAATTTTGAAAACAATTTAACAAATTAATTATTCTTATTAACATTATTACTATATTAATATTAATTTACTAATACATGTAAAACTCTATTTTATTGAATTTACACCCTTAATTTCCATTATTTTCATTCATCCCAATTTTCATAAATTGATTTCTAAAATTCATTTATGTTAGTCTGAACTCAAACTACCATTTGTTGAAAATGATATTTAGTAGTTATAAATATCATATTAAAACATAAAATCATGATTATGATATAAATAGTTATGATTATTTTTATCTTTTAATGTTTATAGTTTTATTTTTAGTGATGGTTATTTTGGAATATTATGATAATTATTGTATTTTATTTTGATTTTAGTTTTTATTTTATTTTTTTCAACTACATTTATCATTATGTTATTTCAAATAAAAATTATTATGTATTTTATAACCAACCACATAATTTATATGGGTAGAGGTCAAAAAATTTGTCAACATACAACATCAAGTTTATAGTAACAACAAGAAATTAATCTTTATCTCTAGAAAAAAAATCACAATAAAATACCTTTCTATAATTCATGACAACCACTGAGGAAAAAATAAACTAATTGAAGTATAGTTCAAAGGATCAGAAAAGATACCATGAGTAATATTTAATTCCATGATGTACAAATTAGAAACATGTTTCAAGTGATCCAAGATGGATACTAAAAGGTGTGATGGAGGTCTACCCATGTGGTATATCAAAGGATATCACTATGGTAAGTGGATAAGCATAGAATAAAATATTTTCTAGATGAAAAAATATCCTTAAAAAAAGTGTAATGGGAAAATTTAAAGAATTGATGCGGAATGATAAAGGATAAAGAAGATGTGAATGAATGTAGACATAAAGAATCACCACCTTACAAACCAAAAAAATCCTTTCTAATAAAGGATAAAGTAAGGGAAGCTTGAAAAAAAGAGGGGTAATTTTATGTAAATTTTTATGAAACATTAATTTAATAACTTTTTCCCAAAATCATTAATGAATATTAAAACATAAATGAGGTATATAAAATATAAAATTTAAAATAATAAGAAATTTGATTAGATGGTCATAATATAACTAATATAGTAATTCTAATTTATGGTTTCCATGATTCTAATAATGATGGAAAAAGGTTTTGATATATTTTAAATTAAGGTTAATATAAAATACCATGAGTTTGTAAAACACATGAGTGATCTAGGATTGAGTGTGAACATCATGCCCTACTGAACAATCTAGATCATGGGATTTAAGGAGTTGAATCTCATAAGATATTTTATTAAATTGGAGGATTTAATGGTTATATTTCCATTTGGATTGATTATTAATTTTTTATTTAATGTTTTTAAATACTATTTTTTGGTAGAATTCCTTGTTCTTGAGATGAATGAAGATTGGTAATCCCTTATATTCTAATCGCCATTTTTAATAATATGAAGGTCCCTTATTAACTTTTAATTTCAGGATTTGTGTATAAGGGATGGTGGTGGGAAATTAAAGATAAAAATTCATCATTCTATGGATAATTTTGATGAATAATTGAATATTTGTGCGAATAGAATGTGATAAAATTAGAGGATGATTCTTACATTAATTTTAGAAAATAAGTATATATTTTGGTGAATAAAAAATAAGGGGGAATTATGGAAATAAAAAGAAGTCTACTTTAGAGGATTGGATTTGTCATGGAAGATGTTGTACCAAAAATGGTAACAGAGTGAAAGAGGGATTTATTATTCAATGACTTTACTTTTGACGTATCAAGTCCGATGAATAACTTATGGATACATCATTTGAAATTATATAATTTTTTACCTCAATTATGCATAATGTTAATTTTATATATTTGATGAATAAAAAAATATATAGAGGAATATTATGTTAGGATATTCATTGACTAAGATAAGGGACCTTCTTAGTAATGATTAATTACTTGAGGGAAATGGTAATGTGTCTATATGAATTAAAATAAACTAATCTATTGTTTTGGATTAAAATTGTCTTTTATATTTAATTCTAGGATCTTAAAAAATTAGTTAATAATTTGCATTAATTTTTAGGGTGTAATACCAATCCCAATTATGTTTATAGAATAAAATGTAATAGAACTTATACTCTTGCTAGTTTGTTTATGATATTGTATGTATACATTATTAATGGTAGAAGATGAGAAGTATGATTGGAAATAAATGGAATGATTCTTAAAGGATAAGTGATTATTATTTTGAATTTTTTTAACTTTTACTTCCATATATATTTACATGATTTCTATGTTTTAAGGGAATTTTCATTAAACACATATCATTATTTTAACAATTTTAATCTTTGATGAAAATTTTTAGTATTAACATCATTAGTCTATGTTTTTTATAACATTTTAATAATATTAAATTAGTATTATAGGGGTTTATTGATTAATGATATATTTGATATTATTAATTTGATAAATTAGGGTTTGGACAAAATATTTTTTTTATATAGATGAAATTATACTACAATTTTGTGATTTTATTTTATAAAGTATATGTTTATAGATTTATTATTATTAATCATACCATATTTTTTTCATATTTTCAATAGGGTTCTAATTTTTTTTTCATATTCTTTTATTATACTATATTTTGTTAGAGATACATGGTGCATGTTGACTAGTAAAATTGTAATTTATATCTTTTCAATGATATGAAATAAAACTATCACATTAAAATTATTGAGGATTTTTTATTATATTTATACCATTGATTATATGTTTACATATAATATTTAATTTTATACAATTTAATCCATGAATAAGTTTGATAGGGAATATACATTATAACACTTTTTTAACAATCAATCCTTATTCAAAATAAATTTTCTTTATTTATAGTGGAATAAATACAGGGGAATATGTTTTTCAATATAATTTAGGAAAAATTTTGTAATGAAAAATTTGGATATGAGTTGTTACCATTGGGTGCGGTGAAAATTTTTAAATATTTACTTTCATTACATTCCATTTTTTAAATAATTAAACAATAAAAATGAATGTGTAAAATAAAGGAGGATAAAGATAATCTTAATTGATAATAAAGACATGAAAAATGATTTTTATTTAATTATTAGTAAAAAAGTGTGTATATATTTTTCAATATGAATATGTTTATTAATTTTGTCCCTATTATATGAAGAGGAGATAAATTGGGTGTCTTCATTCTTCATGGAGTCGTTAATTAATCATTATATTATTTATTATAAATATATATATAGAGGTATACAATAATTTTGAGCATTAAAATTTACCACATAAAAAAATTAATAGCATTAAACCACAAAGTCATTTTTTTAAGACCTCATGATTAATTATGATGTTTATGTTTATCATATAGACATTGATGATTATTTATAAGCCTATATTATGGATTCACATATTCATTGTATGAGAACAACCTAGTAATATTTACATAGATTTCTGTGAGGATATTTTCAACTATGGTAGATCATAATTTTATTGTGTAATAATAGTGAATTGAAATATATGAATGGAACATCAAAATGAATCATCATTTCTAGATGGAATTTAGAATGAATAGTTAATTTTTAGGAATCCATTTTCTCTAAGGATCCCTTTCCCCTATTTGAGAATCACTGAGGGTTTGGATATTTTAATTAGGTGGAAATATCCTCAACCAATATTTTTCAAACTTGTTTCCCTATGTTTTCATTTTTCACACCCATACACATTTTTCTTTACTAGTTATCCTTTTGAAAATTTTCATTCTTTCACAAGTCTTCATCTAATGGTCCTCTTATTTGTCTTTGGTGACTCCTATAGTGGTTTCTTCTCGTAACATGATTTTTATATATTTTATTTGATGTCTCATGATGTCTCATCACGATTATAGTGGTTTTATTTAAATATATGATTTTAGGATTCATTTTAAGATATTGTATTCTTCGGACCAACTATTCCTTTGTCTTTCACAGTTTTCCAAATGGGTATCTCTTCATTGATCACATCGTGGTTCTTTGTCACCATTCACACATATTATTTTTACCCATTACACTATGCATGACTATATATTTGGTCAATAATGGTTATGTTTGTGGTGTCTTGGGAGTATGATTTTGGATGTTCGTGTTTTCATTGATGGTTCCACACATAGTCAATTTTTCCTCCATCAATTTTTAATATCTCCCCCATGTTTTTTCAATTAAATAATGATATATTTCTTCTTTAATTTCTCCCAAACTGTGGACCAATAATATATTCTGTTTTAGATTATTGGTGATCAGGGAGGATTGGTTCTAGCTATGTGGATTTATATGAAACAGAGCCTTCGTGTGTGACCATAGTATATTCTTAAATGTTCAGTTTTTATTTTCATGATTTCAGTCAAGATAAATCCTTTTAAAATTGTTTCATATGTAGGTAGTTCTTGGTGGTGTTTTATGTGTTTTTTTTAATTTTTTTAACCAGTTATAGTAGTGGAATTCATTTATCAAAATTATGGTTATGTATTCTATCTATAGTTTTAGTATCAATTTTTGGTAATGATGGTTCGCTTCCTAGATGTACTTTACCAAATTTTATCTTTCTACACAGTTCTTTTAGTATGTTGTATCTAAAAATAGTGAATTTCATGGAGTCAATGGATGGTTTCATAGTGCCAAAAACATTTCATGTTTCCCAGTGACCCAATATGGTTTTCGATTGGATGTTACTAACATGATGGAGTGTTTTTTGAAGTAATGAGGTGGTGTTCAATGAAAATTTTGAATTATAAATTTTAAATTTGATCTTGTTTAATCTTTTAGTTCTTCGTATGTAATCTTGGTGGATAGGCTGTAATGGTTCCCAATACAACCTAAAATTTTCATTTTTAATAAAAATATAAATAAGTGATATGGATGGTTATTGTTAATCAGATCTCTAGAAAAATTAGGAGTTGAAATGATATACCTTGTTTAATTAATTAATGTTAATTATTTACTGGTATATTTTTAATTTATTTATTATATTGTTTAATACATTTAAGGACAGGTTTTCAATATACTGGAATGGAGATTTAGGCTTCAGTATAAGTATTACTTTACATGAATATGGATTGTATGGGTATAATTGAATGAATAATGTTTGTTTTTAAATTAATAGAATTAATTAATTATATATTTAATTATTTTCCATAATAATAAAAAAAATAATGATTATATATAAATATAAATTTTTTAAATGGTTTTATATTTTACTAGTTACATGGAATAAGTAATCAATTTTGAAAAGTAAAAAAATAAATTAGGACATAAAAAGAATCCAAATATATCATAGAACCCATGGTGTAGCTAGACACCATGTGGAAACAACCAATATTAGTTGGCATATCCTTGATAGAGTGGAAGTATAAAAAAACCACTATATGCATTTAAATTATGAAGGTGGAAGATTAGTGATATAAGGGTACATTGTGGGAGAGTTTCCTTAGAGAGGGAAGACACCATGGTGGGGTAACTAATAGTTATTTCATGCTTAATATGATATATAAGTGTCGTTACTAGAGGAAAATATATAGAAGATTCAAAAAATAAGGGAACTTTTAATGATTTGTAACAAGCATAATGAAAGTATAAAATTTCATTGAGAAAAGTCAATTTTTTCTTGGGGATAGTGTTTTTTTTACTATTTTTATAACATGACTAATTGGTTCGATAACTCTATTAGAGATTCTATGGGAGCTTTATATAGACCCTATGTGATGTAATGTACATGATTCATCAAAGGAGTTTTCATAAAATAGTTAATGAAGTTATTATATGGATAAATTTTTATTCCATGATGTGAAGGGTCACACCATTGGAATTTCATAAAGGTTTTTAAATAATTTTAGTGATTTTATAAGAGTCACTACAAAAGAGGAGTGTTTATTATAGTTAGTTCCTTGGAAATATTTGAGTATACATTTTCACGCTACATTTTTCATTCCCAAGTTATGTTGGTATGTGCATATAATTATTGTCAAACAACCAGAGGATGTTCATGATATTAATCATGAGTTTCATGGATACAGATAATGATATAAGAGAAGAAGTTTTATTCCCATGTTACTAAAATGAATATTTTCATTGAATATGAAGCTATTGTACTGTATTGGAGTGTGTAATCTAATATGAATGTGTTTATATAGATATTTATGGTTTTTTTTTGTTATAGGTTTGGTTTCAATTCACCTAGGTAATCATTGGTTATGAAATTCTTTTTGATATAAGGGATGATTTGTTTGGACTATAAGTGCCAAGATATTTTGTAATATATATACATGTAATAAATAGGATATCATTTTTTTGTGTGATATACATATTTCACTTCATAATGTATTTATCCAGACATGGGGTTTGGGGAAAATAATTGGGTCACATCTTATAATACGTGTTTTTCTATAAGTTTCATATGTTTACTAAATAAATAGGCTCAAGCATCCCCTTTCAATGTGATAACATTTAATATATAATTTATAGAGTTTTAGGTAACTTTATAATTGAGTATTTTTATGCTATAAACATGGATATTTTGATAGAAATTAATATATTTAGATACATGGAGATAACGAATATATATTAGAGATATGAAGTAGATAGTATTCCCCTATAAATAGGGGATCTTGATTTCTCTTTTGGTTCATTTAATCATTGTTCATTAAATAATAGGAAATTCAAGTATTTATTCATAGGTATATATCCATTACTACTAGGTTAAATGACGTCTTATTTTTACAATGACTCTTGACCAACATTTGGGGTTGTTTTTTTAGTGAAAAAATGTATTGAATGTCGGTTGTATCTAGTGAAGTACAATTTTTGGGTTACTTCATGTTGGTTTTTCATATTAATTCTATTTTTAATATCTCTATAATACTTGTTAAGAATGATTATTTTTTGTTGAGTGTGGTAGATAATTTTTAAATTAATTTGTAAGAAATGGTCTTCTTCAAAGCTATTGGGTGGGCTAGGTTCTATGTTTAAATTTATCATTGAATCACATAATTTATTATTTTAGTGGGGTATTTTTCATTATAAAAAGGGTTTTTATGATAAATACTGAGTACTAAGGCCAAGAATTTAATTATACCCAATTTCAATAACAAGTTGTTTTTTTTATTTTTTTCAATTTTTACTGTACTTGTGAATGACTCAAAATTTACTAATTCTTGATAATATATAAATTATTTAGGAGAAAACATTAAAATCCTTTATTTAAATTCATAAAAATTATCATAAAAACATTTATAAATTTCATCTTCATGTTCCCTACATCAAAATGACAATTTTTACCCTTTTAGATTAATAGTTAGATATAGTATATTATAAATTCAAAACACGATTTTTATTATAAATTAACGATGCATGGTGTGTTTCGTGAACATAAATGGTACATTAATGATTTTTATAAAAAATATATCATATTTTTTTCCAATAATAGAGTATATTTTATTTTATCCCTTCAAAACACATTTTTTGGACATGATTTAAAATTAAGACAGAGCCCCAAAAATAATAAAATTGCATTGAAAACCTCATTTTAAATTATATATTTTGACAGGATTGAAAAAAAATATCCATGTTATTTAGTAGTAAATAATTAAATATAGGATAATAGAAAAATTTAGAAGAGCATCCATACCTAGGTATAGATTTTGAGTGTTTTCACCCAATATATTTAGTAGATTAGGGTGTAGGAATATATATTATGTCATGATTTACAATAATAAAAAATATCAATCCTCTAAATGGTTAGAATAATATGTAAAATTTTATGTATGAACATGATGATTAACTTTGTGTTAGGTATATATTTCTCAAATTTAAAACATTACACCAGATATTATACATCATATCCCAAATAAATTAATGATGATTTGATGGATGATTATGTTTTCATGGATTTAAAAAGAATAATATATCGATAAGAGTATAACATGGTCATCGTTTAATGATTGTAATCATGTATTATTGAAGGTTTCATATCATTTTGGAAAATATTTTTATGAGTGAGGTAAAAATATTTATTTGAGATTTATCAACCCTTTCAGGGAATTGGATGAAATTATTGAAGTGGACTATCTATTATCACATAGACTGTGGGTAGAATATATTCATGACATTTTAAATGAATCTTAGATTATAAGTAATCATTGTTATTGGGGTCATGTTATTTATTAACATGATATTTAGGGTGATATCATGCTTATTCATAATAAATTAGAAATTAAAGAACATATACATAGGCTATATCATGGATGAGTCATAATGTAAGTAAAAGTTTTATCGAAACATAATAGTTTATTATAGTATTCTTCAAATTTAGATAAGAAATTGAATGATCAATACCATTGATCATTCTAAATATTATGGTACACATAAATAAATTATTAATTTCAAAATTTTAATATAGTACTTATTTTAATTTCTAATTCAAATGATAGGATTGAGAAATTTAGTGGTAAAAAGAAATTTAGTGGTATGAAATTTGGTGAATAAAGAAAATAAATAGTTTGGATAAATAATTAAAATTTAATATTTTTTTGAATATAAACTATGGTTTGTGTTAGTCTCACTAGGTTAAATACCACATGATGGGGCGGTTTGAATCAAGGTGTGACATACTAAAACCATTTCCCCTTTTGATATTATTTAATCATTAAAAAAAAAAATGTCTCTTTCTATTTTAGAAATATATGAATGTAAATGAAATAATTCATGAGACACAATGATTTTACATAGTTCACCCTCACTGATCTACATCTAAGTAGCATACAACAGTGGTGTGATGATTTAACAAATCAAGAAAGGGTCATTTTAAAAATACAAGTTTTGGGATAGGTCACTTTTACTACTAGGATCACTGCATCTAAAAATTTTAGGGTCATATCAATACTTTCCCAATGGTCACTCCCAGAGTCTCTTTCTCTAGCTAACTATAGCAACCACTGACACTGAATATATTGCAGTTTTAAGTTGTTGTGCACAACTATGTGGTTGAAATACTCACTGGATGATTTCAGATTCAATTTTTATCAAGTACCAGTCAAGTGTAATAACTCAAGTGATATCAATATTTCAAAAAATCCAATAAACCATTCTATAATGAAGAATGTTGATATTTTACTTCACTTCTTAAGATATCATGCACAAAAAAGGGATATCTATTTAGAATTTATATATACAGAGAATCATTTAGCAGACATTTTTACTAAGCCACTATTTGTTAATCTAGTTTATGTTATCAAATATAAAATAGGATGGTTTAATTTCATTTGATTTTATTTTAATTGTATATTTTATGATATTATATAAAAAATCTATTTTTAGTTAACCTTTTCTATGTATTTAGTGTCACTGTTTATTCTTTCTAGATGTGTCATAAAGAGACACGTTGTCTATTTTGTTATGATTACTTTTCATGCCACTATGTGTAAACTTTATTTTATATTAAAAGAGAGAGTTGAAACTAGTCTTTTGCGTGAAAACATCAAACCCTTGTAAACCATAGAGTTTTTTCCCTTCAATATCAAACCCTTGTTACCCTCAATCCATGAACCCAAATTCTCATACTTTAATCGCGGGAAAGACAAAGTGCTTCGACAGTGCTACTGCATGTAGCACCAAGACATCATGTATGTAAAGGATAGTGTTTAGTGGAGAAAATAAAATTATTTTAGTTGTTGGATAGAACAGACATGCTACTGAAGAAGGTTATCAATCATCAATGTTAAATATTTGATTATAATGAGAAGCAGAAAAAATACATTGAGAAATATGTTATAAAATTTTATGAGCACATTTCCTTTCATTTTAGGGATAATGAAGACCTTATAACATCAATAGTGAATCATAAGAACTTCTCATTGCTGTTAGTGGTAATGTACAATGTTTTTAGGTGTCCTCATGAAGAAATTATTGAATTCAATACCTCAGTTTCTTCCATTGATGAAATAAGATATATTATGAAATATATTTTGGGAATTCTGAATTTGGAGAAAAATGATCTAAAGGTTTTAGTGCTTGAGAGGAATGTTCTTGTTATGTTCATTCAATAGCATATTTCCTAGAGACCTGGTGAGTTTCAAATGATTTGGTTTCATAATATTACGTTGACGTATTTGTTTCTAATAAAGAACCACACCAATATGAAAATAAGTGTCATGATATATTTTTGTCATGTTAAGAAAAAAATTAGTACATAACTATCGTTATAGATGTATTTTGATTCTAGTTTTTGTGAAATCTTATGTTCATCTGAATGAGGATATTACTACTCATTTTCATGGGTTGAAAACTCTCAGTGCTTGTGTATTGAAGTGAAATAGATACTTATAGATTTCCTTTACCAAGAAACAAATACCGGATGGAGATAAAGAATATATCAAAGTGGAACCTACTCGGGTTGAGGGGGAGAAATCCCAGACTATTGTCATTTCTAGAAGATCCAAATAAGTTGGTGGCAATGTGTCTTTGGAAGACCCATTGGATGATGTGACTATTATTGATATGAGAAAGAGACTTATATTTTTTTATCTTATATGGGATTTAACCCAAAACAAATTCTAGGGATGATTAAGCATCCCAAGAAATTGAATCCATAGTGCATTAGGCTATTAGTCAAAAACAAGATATTGATATTGTCTTACCTCAAGTTGTGTCGTTTTATACAACAAGATTATGTTAAACTATTACCATCATAAGGAAAGTTTGTATTGGTTAAGATATGTCCATTTCAACTTTTGTTGGTGGTGTTACCTTATTCAAAGAGTCGAAACATATTGAGGCTGAACAGATAATCAAAAGATAAACAATTCGGTTTTTTGGGAATGATTTAATCAGTCCTAAAAAAGATATATAAGAAAACATTGAAACTAAATATGTTTTGTTGGTATATATGAGAAATAAAACTATAGATTCAGTTGATCCCTCTAATATTGAAGATAATGAAGGTGTATAAGCGAATCCACAAGTGGAAGAGATCCATAAGTGAAAATGAATAGAGAAGTTAGTACCCCTTCTCATGTTAAAGCTAATCATAAGAGAACTGAGGAGTATACTGTAGATGTTGTAAACATTTGAGAAAGATTTATATATCAGTTTGATGAGTTGTTGGCTGACACCAACTCTTTAATGGGTGTGTTGGAATATTCTAGGGTGGAAGTTAAAATTATTAAAATGAATTCGGTGTCTAAGGATACAATTATAAACACTTAGAATGATGTTAGTTTCATCATCACATGTCTTTAAAATATGGTCTATTCATTTTCAAATAACTTTTCATAACTGGAGGAGAAGATCACAGAGATTTACTAGTTGGTTCTCAAATATCAGTCATCTGACTCTTCCTTATAAGAAGAATATTCTTTTTTAACCATCAGAGAGGCATGTTGTTAAGGTATGAAAAGTGGTTTTTGTTTATGTTCCTTAGGATTACCATATCGCTAGTTTTTTCAACATATCATATGATCAAATGGATGTGCTGAAATGTTTGATCGTTAGTTACACAAGGAAGTCCGAATTTTAGAGTTTTTATATTCTCTTTATCCAAAATGAAATTACAAAATTTACATGATAAGGTTTTTATATTCTTTTTCTCTTCTATATGAATGACATTATAAATTAGATAGACATGTGTACAGATTCCCACTTTCAGCTATGTGATCGATGATCTTCAAGACATAAAATTCAAGATCACCACACTTTTTCCTCCTAATTATAAGGAACGTTTTGATCTGATTGACATATATTCAAAGGATAATTAGAATCTCATTCCTAGATCATCACCTACTGCTCATGTCATCTTGAAAACTTTTATATTCCCTGTTGTAGATAGATTTGATTTATCTTGATCTCATGAAGTGTATTTTAGAATTCAATTTAGTACCTTCAAGACTGTTCCCTATTACTACTAAGAATATTTTATCATATTGACCAATAAATAGATAGTATGAAATTCTTATAAATTATAAGAATCAAGTGGTTACTAATTTGAAATTTCTTGTTTTTGAAAAGTAAATTAGTAAGTGTTTTTTTTTGGAATTTGGATTTCTAAAATGAGAATCTTTAGTAAAAATGAGATCTTTTAAAATTTAAATTAAGTTTCATATTCCTAAAGGAAAGAGAGTTTTTTTAAAAAAAATTGTTTCAAATAAGAAAATCCTAGTTTATTCTTATAAGGGGGAGAACAAAAAGACTAAAATTAAACTGATTACAGTAGTTTGGTAGTTATGCATTGATTTGTGGCTAGTATATTAGGTTATGATTTAGAATGTTAGTTGGTATTTTTTGATTGATATTCATCGAGATTTTTAATTAATACCAAGATTGTACATCTTATAGATGAGTAGTCTTATAGTGGAGAGTTTTCAATGAGTTGTGTGTCAGTTATAGAAGAGAGTTTGTAATTAATTTTGTGTTATGTTAATTATAGATTATAATTTGGTTTAAATTGGAATATTCAGTGGTTAAAAATAGTTATTTCTATTCTATTTGAGATTCAAACATGAACTTATAAACCAAAATACCCATAATGATTTATTTTACATTATTTTTTTTATTTAAGTAATTGAGGGACCATTATTTTATTATTATAATTTATATATACACTAATACAAATAACACTTTTAAAATCACTAAAAATATAATTTCCTAGTGCTATAAAAACATTGAAAAGCTAAGAACCATTAAAAGTTATAGCCTTTATCAGTTTTGATACATGCCCCTTTTATCATCACTCAAAAAACATTGAAAAAGTCACCTTTAGGATAAATTTTTTACTGTTGATAATGTGGTCTTTATTAGCGCTTTTTTTTAGTGCTGATAAAATTATAAAAATAATAATTTTTTTGTTCAACCCATCCTTTTTATCAGTGCTTCAACCCCCCCCCCCCATTAAAACTATGTTCCCCCCTACGCCGCTAGTCTCACTCGATAATTCCCCCCTTATATGACTTTTTCATACCCTTTATTAGTGATTTTCATGGATTTCATCATTTCTCACACCTAAAATTGAACCCCTGACCTTTTCCTTCAAGTCCTAAAACCTTTATCACCGTACCATAAATAATTGTATAATATTTTATGATATATAAATATACACACTTAATTCATTTTTATTTCTATATTTATTCATATAATTATATAGATTTATATAATTAGTTTTAATTATATTTTAAAAATATGTTTATATTGTATATTTAGATATAAATTTTATACATATTTACATATATTTTTTTCTATATATTTACATATATATTTATACATATTCACATATCCATTATCTATACCAGGATTTGTGCCTCCATGGACATGTCTATTTCATATCACTCCTCACATACATATTGACCTCATGATCCATGATTCCCCTCGAAACCTGTAAAGACCTGAGATTTCCATGTAATTTTTTTTAATTAAATGGGAATTTTATGGGGTCCGTGAAATCTGATGGTGCGTGATTCTGAGGCCCGGAGTGCCTGAAAATATCCATTGATGTTTTTGTTAAGCTTAAGTTAATGTGTGTAAGCAGTTTTCCTGAAAAATTGGAATAACTCATAAATGATAACTTGGATCAAAAATCTGAGAGTACCGTTGTGTTCAAGATGGCAGGTTTACACTTGGCACGACTTAAGATTAGTCGGTGTGGGCCTCCTGTGAGGAAAATGAAAAATGAAATAATCATAATTAAAATAATTTAATAAATTATTTTATTTTCCAAATACTTATAACTCACAAACAGTAACTTGGATTAAAAATATGATACCACCGACAAACTCGTGAGTGTATGCTTTATTTAAAAAGATAATAACTTTGGCAGGCACGGGCCCCCAGAGAAATTTAGTTTTTGGCTGAAAATAAAATAATTTAGTGGAAATTATTTTATTGTAAAATTCATAACTTCTAAACGGTAACCCAAATTAAAAATTTGAGAGTACGATTGGGTTCGTTGGGGTGTGTTTCACCTAGGAAGAGCCTAACCTCTACTGGCGTGGGTCGAGGGTGACTGATAATAATTTTATGAACTTTTTTTTCAGGTACGTTTAGTAAACGTGCGAGTGGAGTTTTTTAACTTTTGAATTGATGCTTTGAATTGAAATCCAAGGACACCGTTGAACTCGCAGCACCGGTATTTTCTTAAGGAGACATTCACCTCGACACTAGTTGGTCGAGATTAAAAGTTAGATTTTGAGTTTTTATAAAAAAAATTAATAAAATAAATTGAGCTAACACTTTATTTTATTTTTAGCATCCATGTGGAGGTTGGGTGGTTAAAACCCCCTCAAGGGAGTTGGAGATGGGGCCACTACACCTTAACCTCCCATGAGAGGTTATGGTGGTGGGGACCACCCGAACTCAACCTCCCATGTGAGGATAAATGAGGTGGGGACCACATGGGGATTAACTCCCCTAATAATGGGAGGAGATTAAAACCTATAAACTCCCTTAAATAATGAGGGGGAGCCTCTTGGAATCACCTCATTAATTAAAGCCAACGCACCTCTTAAATTACGCCACCGTAACATAATTGGCTTGATACTTTTAATTTTAAGTAATCGCGATGTTAGAATTTAGGAAGGTTCCAAATAAAAGAACCGTCATAAATTCAAACAATAGTTATCTCCCCCCTCCCTCTCCTATTTAAAGGAAGCTTGGGGGTGGTTTTGGGATGGCTTCACCAAGCGACGAAATGCTGGCAAAGTGATGCGACGCCCAACACTTGGAGGATTACGCCTTCTCCAACGAAGAACGAAGAACACCTACCTTCTTTGACTTCTTCCTCGGACACCTACCGACGTGGAGTATCATCAACAAGCCAACGCAACTCAGGTTTGTAAGTTCTTAGTGGATACAATAAATGATGATCCTCTACATCTTCTTCTGCAACTCCATTAACGAATAATTTTCGTCTTTTTCGCCAACATCAACCATCTATGAGCAAGGTGGGGGTTTATTGCTAGATATTATTATACCCTTTTCTTATCTTCCTCATCTGATAAAAAGGTATTGTTGAGGGCATGTTATTGATCATCTACTTTTCTTGATGAGCCAAATGATACCTCCCTAAACACGGAGGGTGCGGGCCAACCTAACATGGCCCGACACCCTCCATCGGTTTTCTTTCTTGTGGTGATCTTCGAAGCGGAAATGAGGGGATGAAGGTGGAAATGACAAAGGTCGCGCTACCAGAGGCCTCTGCAAGCTCTGTCTCCCCGCCGGCATGCCCGCGCGCCTCGCGGCCTGCTCACATGCTGCCCGCTTACCTCGTCGGCCTGCCTGCGCCCCGCCGATGCCCTGCGGCCTGCTCGTGCCCTGTTGGCGCCCTGTGGTCTACCTGTGATCTGCCTGGCACCCCGTCATCCTACCTGCGCCCTGCGGCCTACCCGCGCGCTGCCTGGGGCCCCGCTGGCCTGCTCGCGCCCCTGCTTCCCACCGAACGGGCCGAGTCGCGCCGGCCACCCAAGGCGGCCCGTGGCGTCCTTTGCGGCGTCGCTGGCCAAACCGGATCGGACTTCCGGGCCGAGTCACCCGAGTTTCGCCCCTCGTGGTGCTGGATGAAATGTCCCCTAGCCTCCGGGCCGAGTTGCCTACACGGCGACCACCGGGCCGAATTGCCCCCACAGTTCGTTGGGTGGGGCCCAGCGGACCGGGCCGAACCTAGAGGGATGACCCACCCAACGGGCTGGGACAGAACCAACGGGTATGAACGGGTCGACCCAGACTGGGTCGGTCCAGACTGGTTTGGGCTGAGTCGGTCCGACCGGGTCGGACCGGACCCGGGCCCACTACTGACCCCTGTACTTTCTTTGGCCATATCTTTTGCATTGGATGTCTGTTTGACGAACCTTTTGTGGTGACAGAAAGCTTGGAGAGAGAAGATTCTTTTGGAATAACCCAATTGAAGTTTGGATGCATTTCGTGTATGGTTAGTTTGGATTGAACCTAAATCCAACTGGGCCATTGGAACAGAAATGCCAATAACTCTCAGACCGGGCGTTCAATTGACAAATCGTCTATCGCATTGAGTTTATTATGGAAAGATGGATCTTTTGGATACATCAACTTGGGACTTGGTGTCAGTTTAAGTGTCAACACTTTTCTTAAGGAGTGGACCCTCTCGGAATCGAGTGTGCTTTGTGAAAACCTCGTGGCTGGTTGTGCATTATTGAATGTTCTTGAATCATGTGTTGGTTCGATAGTTTTGATGACTATTACTGGATTATTTGTTGGTCTGATAGTTCTAACTTCTATTCAAGGATCATGTGTTGGTCCAATAGAATAGCTGGACCTGGATCATATCTTGGTCCGACAGCTCTGACGACTATTCCTGGATCATGTGTTGGTCCGACAGTTCTAACTTCTGTTTTTGGATCATGTGTTGGTCTGACAGAATAGCTGGACATGGATCATGTGTTGGTCTGACAGCTCTGACGACTATTCCTGGATCATGTGTTGGTCCGACAGTTCTAACTTCTTTCCTTGGATCATTTGTTGGTCCGATAGAATAGTTGGACCTGGATCATGTGTTGGTCTGACAGCTCTGACGACTGTTCCTGGATCATGTGTTGGTCCGATAGTTCTGACTTCTGTTCCTGGATCATGTGTTGGTTCGATAGAATAGTTGGTCCCGGATCATGTGTTGGTCCGACAGCTCTGATGATTCAGTGGCTATATATGATCATCTCTATCTCTCTACATAAGTTGTATACCTGTGTGAGTTGAGTTAGTGACATATGTGTTTCTTCATGATTGAGATGGGTTACGTGATAACTTACATATATGTATGAGCCTATACCTATGTAATGTATATCCGTTGATTTCTTAATTTTTGGTTTATCCTTGTTGGATTTTGTGAGACTTTGAGGTTCTTATGGTCCCTAATGAGTATCATTATTCTCACCCCTGCACGGGCTATGTCCACACCTCATTGTGTTGGTTGCAGATGACGGACAGCACTGACTGAGGATCAGAGTAGCAGGACTGGACAGTACCAGAAGGTGGACCTTACAACGAGTCAGTACATGGAGAAGACTGATGGACATGGAGTGCTGAGGAGGCTATATGTACCTACTCTTCATGTAGGAATCCCAGTAGGATGACCCAGTAGCTGATTTACCTTTTCTTCAGTTGTACTTGTAATTTCCTGTTGGGCTTGTATTTCCGGCCCCTTTTACTTTTCAGCACTCCTTTGTATACAATTTTGCTTAGTGTTTTAATTCCAGTTCGTACTCTGTTGTGTGTGTTTACAATTTACAAAGGCAATGCCTTCCCACTTTTATGGATCTTTGCCTTTGCTGCTAGTCTTCAGCCCCTGGCCTATGGAAGGCAGGCTTGGGGTAGTCACGGAACGGACCCCAGGGGACGGGTCGTGACAAATTGGTATCAGAGGAGTTGGTTCTACCATGGAACTTAAGACTCTGATCTTTCTTTTCTACGAATAAATAGTGTTAAGAGTACTAAGAGTGGTTTTCAGTCCAGGGAGTCTAGTGTTGGTGTGGCATTCGATGTATCCATACACCAAAACCCTGACTTCTGATTTCCGACTCAGTGCGCGAAAACACTAATTGCAAGTGTGTTTTCAAGAGTCTTCTTTGTGAACTCTTTGAGTCAGCTCACCAGGTATAACTTATTGACCGTGGTGCACCTATTCCTTTTCAGGATTCCACAGCATAGACATCCAGCTAGGGTTCCTGAGAGAGTACACGATGATGGCCCACCGAGCAACGAGGCTCCGGTTCAGGGCCCTCTTACTATGTTGGCACCATCAGGTGGTGTACCAGAAGCACCACCACCCTTAGTGCAGAAGATACCACCATCCGCACTGGCATACGATGCACACCAATAGAGTGCGATCGTACGAGTTCCAGTAGTAGAGGCCTCTGTGGTTTCGAGACGAGATAGATTCCAATACAGCTGAGGGCTGGCTGGAGGTGATTGTTAGAGTTTTCCGCCTAGTTGAGACACCAGTAGAGAAAATGGTGATCTTATCTATTAGGCTTTTTTAGTGAGTGGCCATGAGGATGGTCCACATAGTGATGAGGCCTCAGTACATGGACCATTATCCAAGATAGTACCTCCAGGTAGTGTGTCAACTATATCACTACCTGTTGGTCAGTAGTTGCAACCGGCGGTACCAGTAGAGGACACTTGTAGGCTTATTGCCTTACACGTGTTTCAGAATCAGATACCCCATAGGTTTTGAGGTGAGACCGACTCATAGGCAGCTAAGGACTTTCTTGAGGAGGTGACTAAGAGTTCCATGGAACTTCTACACCTTTGGCAGGACGATGTGTCGGTAGCTAAGTATTCATCGAGGCATACCGATATTTCCTGGTACTCGATGAATATAGTATGATCAGTGCTTCAAGGGTCGAACATCCAATCAAGGTGTGTTTCAAGGAAATCTGATCCAGTACAATTACTCTACTCATTCCTACTTATGATAGGATACTAGAGAGAACCATTGTGGTTGAATGTTCTTTGGATGAGTGGATACAGTCAGTGAATGTTAGCAGTGGGAAAGCAGGAAACTGGTGCTAGTATCAGGGACTTGAGTGTGTAAAAACGTTTCGGGAAGAGGAAGTGTTAAGGACAGATGAATCTGTAGGGAAGTAGATGTGGAAGGAGAGCTAGGAGAGTAGCATTAAGTGGTGTGCATTTTGACATGTTACAACCACCCCCTTATGTGGAACCCGACAGGCTCAAGGAGCTAGAGGACAGGGGAAGAGAGTAGCTTCATGCGGTCAAGGAGTGTGACCCAAAGGCTCTGGGAATGATTTGATGTATGGTCTGTGTCTACTACTATCTTCCATTACAATAGACATAGGTACCAATCATTCCTTCCTTCCACAAATCTCGTCCAAGAACTAGAGTTTCCGGTTTAACCATTGACTTGACCCTCACGTCTCGAGATACCTTTGGGTGGAGACTTTATAATCACACGTTCACCAATAGTGTGATATGACCCTTGAGGTGAGAGTTTTGGTTGGAACCTCTTGGTGGCAGCATTGAGGCCTTATGATGTTAGTTTGGTTTTGGGCTTGACATCCACAGTTCACACTAAAATTGACTGTATTGGGAAAAAAGGTTATGATTTATCTACAACATTGGGATGGGGTTTTCCTTGGTCGGTGAAAAGGAAAACCCAGGCAGTACAGGATGGACTCATGCATAAGAGGGTCTAGTCGATCACTCATGAGTCGGCAAGACTTACCTTTGTTCCAGAATTCTTCAGAGTTGCAGCACCACTATCAGCTTTGGCGAAGAAAGGGTAACCCTTCATGTGGTCAGAGAGATGTCAGTAGAGATTTCAGGATCTGAGGTAGAGGCTGACTTGTGCCCCAATCTTGAGGCTTCCATATAAAGTCATTGGGTATGTAGTTTATTGCGACGCATCAGGGACCAGACTCGGATGTGTCCCGATGCAGGAGCAGGCAGTGATCACATATGGTTCTCGGCAGCTGAGACAGCATGAGTAGAACTACGTTACCCATGACCTGGAGTTAGCAACAATGGTTTTCTCCTTGAATATGTGGCAGCACTATCTTATGGGTGAACATTTTACCATATACTCTGATAAAAAGAGTCTCAGGTATATCTTCTCTCAAAAGGAACTGAACCTGAGACAGAGACATTGGCTTGAGTTCCTTCAGGACTATGACTTCGAGATAGTATATACTCCTGGGAAGGGGAACATTGTAGAAGATGCACTCAGTTGGAGATCTGGTATACAGCTGCTAGGAGAGGTGACAGAGCAACTGGCTGCTTTATAGATATCCTTTGTGGATAGAGATAGAGTAGCATTCCTTCAGTCTCTTACAGTCACTCCCCCAATTATTTAGTGATTCAGGGAGGTGCAGTGTGGGGACGCTGACTGCGAGACACGATGTGCTCAGATATCCACAGGACAGGCACCTCATGGATTTTCTGAAGGTGGGGAGTATGTCATACTCTTTAGAGGGCATATTATTATGCCATTGTCACTTCAGGAGGAAGTGTTGAGGGAGTTTCACACATCCCCTCTAGCGGTATATCCAAGAGTGGTGAAGATGTACCAGGACCTTCGACGACAGCAGAAGTGTCCAGGTATGAAGAAGGCAGTAGAGAAGTTTGTCTCTCGATGCCTCACTTTTTAGCAAGTGAAGGTGGGGCATCAGGTACCAGCAGGCTTGGTTCATCCTTTAGAGGTCATAAAGTGGAAGAGGGATGAGATATCCCTGGACTTAGTGATGGGTCTTCCACGTACATCTAGGGGACATGACTCTATTTGGGTGATCGTCGACCGACTCACCAAGTCGGTCCACTTCCTACTGACCAAAGATGGTACGGGATACCACGGATAATGTGCAGATCATCCAGGAGTGGATGAAGACTGCACAGAGCAGGCAGAAGTCATATGATGATAAGAGACAGAGACCTCTAGAGTTCGAGGATGGCGACCACATCTTTCTACGGGTCTCACCTCGACGAGGTCTATGGAGATTTGGATGAGGAGGAAAGTTATCTCCGAGATTCATCAGACCTTTTCAGGTCCTCAATAGAGTTCGTGAGGTGCCATACCGCTTAGCTCTTCCACCTTAGTTGCACCGGGTGCACGACATCTTCCATGTATCCCAGGGGAGGAGATACATGCATGACACTTCCCACATCATCGACCATGGCGAGATGGACGTTGACGATGGGGATACTTTTACCGAGGTTCTAGTAGAGATTGAAGATCGATAGGAGTGGGTCCTTCATGAAGGACCCACTCCTATCGATCTTCCATGAAGGACCCACTCCTAAACGGGGAGGGTGCGGGCCAACCTAACATGGCCCGACACCCTCTGTCGATTTTCTTCCTTGTGGTGATCTTCGAAGCGGCAACGTGGCGACGAAGGCGGCAACGACAAAGGTCGCGCTACCCACAGCCTCTACAAACTGTGCCACCCCGTCGGCCTTCCCGCGCGCTGCCCGCGCGCCCCACATCCTGCCCGCACGCCCCGTGGCCTGCCCGTGCCCCGCGGGTTCCCTTTAGCCAACCCGCGCCTTGTTGGCGCCCTGCGGCATGCCCGCGGGCTGCCCCGCACCCCGCCGGCCTACTTCCGCGCTGCCAGCGCCCCTCACGGCCAGCCCGCACACTGCCTCATGCCCCGCCGGCCTGCCTGCACCCTACAGCCTGCCCATGCACTGCCCGACGCCCCGTCGGCCTACCCGCACGCTGCCCGCACCCCGGGCAGCCTGCCCGCACCTCGGCTTCCCGTCGAACCGGCCGAGCCGCGCTAGCCACTCGAGCCGGGCTGTGGCGTCACTGGCCGAACCGGCTTGGCCTTCCGGGCCAAGTCTCCCGAGCCGCTCCTCTCACGGCGCTGGCCGAACTGGCCCCCGGCCTTCGGGCCGAGCCGCCTAAGTGGAGACCACCGGGTTGAATCGTCCCCGCAGTCCGCTGGGTCAAGCCCAGGGGATCGGGCCAAAACTAGAGGGCTGACCCACCCAATGGATTAGATCAGACCCAGTGGGTCTTAATGGGTTGACCCAGACCGGGTCGGTCCAGACTGGTTTGGGCCGAGTCGGTCCGACCGGGTCAGACCTGACTCAGGCCCACTACCGACCCCTGTACTTTCTTTGGCCATATCTTTTGCACCGAATGTCCGTTTGATGAAAAATCTACGGTGACAGAAAGCTTGGAGTGAGACGATTCTTTTGATATACCCCAATAGAGTTTTGGATGTAGTTGGGGTATGGTCGGGTTGGACTGAACCTAAATCCAACAGGGCCCACAGAATAGAAATGCCAATAACTCTCAGATCGGGCGTCTGATTGACGCACCGTCTGTCGTGTTTATTTTCTTATAGAAAGGCAGATATTTTGGATACATAAACTTGGGACTTGGTGGTAGTTGATGTGTCGACACTTGGCTTGAGGATCAGACCCTCCTAAAATCGAGCATGCTTTGTGAAAATCCTGCGGGTGGCTATGCACTATTGACTGTTCCTAGATCATGTGTTGGTCTGACATTTCTGATAATTGTTCCTGGATCATGTATTTGTCTGACAGTTCTAACTTCTATTATCGAATCATGTGTTGGTCTGACAGAATAGCTGGACTTGGATCATGTGTTGGTCTGATAGCTCTGACGACTGTTCCTGGATCATGTGTTGGTCTGACAGTTCTATCTTCTGTTCATGGATCATGTGTTGGTCTGATAGAATGGCTGGACCTGGATCATGTGTTGGACCGATAGATCTGACGACTATTCCTAGATAATGTATTGGTCTGACAGTTCTAACTTTAGTTCCTAGATCATGTGTTGGTCCGATAGAATCGCTGGACCTGGATCATGTGTTGGTCTGACAGCTCTGAAGACTGTTCTTAGATCATGTGTTGGTCTGACAGTTCTGACTTATGTTCCTGGATCATGTGTTGGTCTGACAGAATAGATGGTTCTGGATCATGTGTTGGTCCGACACCTTTGATGATTTAGTGGCTATATCTGATCATCTCTATCTCTCTACATAAGTTGTATACCTGTGTGAGATGAGTCAGTGAAATCTATGTTTTCCTCATGATTGAGATGGGTTACGTGATAACTTTGGTATATGTATGGCCATATACCTAATTAATGGTTATCCGTTGATTTCTTACTTTGTGGTTTATCCTTGTTGGATTTTGTGAGACCTTGAGGGTCTCAGGGTCCCTACTGAGTATCGTTATACTCACCCCTGCACGGGCTATGCCCACACCTCGTTGTGTTGGATATAGATGACGGATATCACTGACTGAGGATCAGAGTAGCAAGACTGGATAGTACCCGGAGGTGGACCTTACGACGAGTCGGTACACGGAGGATAATAAAGGGCATGGAGTGCTGAGGAGGTTGTCTGTACTTACCCTTCATGTAGCAATCCCTAGAGGACGACCTAGTAGATTCTTTACCTTTTCTTCAGTTTTACTTGTTCTTTCCTATTGGGCTTGTATTTCCTGACCCTTTTACTTTTCAGAACTCCTTTGTATACAGTTTTTCTTAGTTTTTTACTTCAAACTCCTACTCTGTTATGTGTGTTTACACTTTACAAAGGCAATGCCTTCCCAGTTTTAGGGATTTTCGCATTTGGTGCTAGTCGCCAGCCCCTGGCCTATGGAAGGCGGGCTTGGGGTTGTCACGGCACGGGCCCCGGGGGACGGGTAGTGAAAAAATCTCCCCTCATTCTTCCTCCTCCCTATTTCACCCTCGATCCTACTCCAAATTCTCTATATTCTAAATCTTTATTCCCGATCTCTCATGCATCAACCAATACATTTTCATTCATAGATATTTCTTCTCATTCAATGGAACTGTATTTAATTTATTTAGGATTACAACAAATCCCCACATGTTCATTGTCACAAAACCATCATCTATCAAAGATGGACTCTCATCAAAATCCAGAAAACCTATAAATCTCTCAATATATAAATGGAAGATGGCCTCTCATCTCCACCTCTCACCTCCATCACCACCTCTACCGCCACCTCCGACTCTTCCTTCCACCTCCTCCTTCACATTAACCTCTCTTGTTCTATCTTTGTATCCCATCTATGTAGTACTAGAACATATTAGTCACCAATCTTGATCAAATTTACCCCATCATTTCATACCATTCTTGTTTCTCCAAGGACCCTATTCATCTTCAATAATTCCTCTAAGTGTGATAAAAAATAATCTTCTATATCTCTTGTATACTTCAATATTGTAAATTAATAACCTAAAGTATTTTATAAATTAACATCCTAAATTAGTTATTATATTTTTTCATTAACAATTCACAATAATAAATCACATTTCTCTGATGGATCTTCTCAAATAAAAAGTTTTTTCTTGCATTTCCTTTCTCTTTTTTTTGGAATCAGTTATCAAATCATTATTATTCACTTATCCTATAGTGTATTTCTCAAAAGTTGAGAATATCTAGTAACATTTCATCCTCTTTGTATAGTCTCCATGTGATCTAGAATTCTTAATTTTATTCCCTATATTTGATTACATTGGTCACTTTTCATTTAATTTCATACATGTATCTTTATTTTATTTCATTTTTTACATGAATTTGATGTCATCAATTACTTTTTATTTTGACTACAATTAGATATTTTCATTTTTAGATCAAAACCAAAATGATTGATCCTATTCATATTCCAGGGTTTCCACAGAAACCTAGGTGTAACATTCTAATATGTAATAATTAAATATTTTCCTTTTATATATATTTATGTAACTAAATTTTCAGCCTCTGTTCTATTAGATGAATTTATTGATTATGATTTCTCTATTTTTTCATGATATCTATTGTAAAGGATAACTATTTAATATTTTCATTTTATGTATATTTTTCACTTCTTGATTATGTTTTCTCTTGGATTCATTTCATTATTTTTCTTTCTCTATTTAATTATGCATTCTAAATTGTATTTGTTTTTATAATTATATATTATTTTATATACATTGATTATTTTTTGGATATGTGATATTCCTTTTCATCATAGTTTTTACAAAAATTGACGGCTTCCAGCTTCAAATAGACTCATAGTCTACAACATCAAGCGTCGCCTTTAACGAAAAGAAAATATTCCAATAGAGTTTTAATAACTAATCTACTCTTTGGAAGGTTTAATTTATTAAATGTATTTATCTTACTATTGTTTAATATTACTCCCACTTTACTATATTATACCGAATTTATAGAATAAACAAAATATACATTGAAATTGTAAAAGAAACATGTTCAATGCATACTTATTATTCCTATTTAAAATATTCAATCCATAATTGTCTCAACATGAAGTTCCTTTTTTGTTTACTTATTTTTAGTGGGAATTAAATTCCTATTTTTTTCTTTTGTTAATCAAACACAAATTCTATGCACATGTTTTTTTGGGGTCCAATATTCCCTTAACATATATTATTGTGAATTTTGTGGACAATTCATGACCCACCATGAAAGAGATGTCACAAATTAGTTAAAATTAAAAAGCATGGAACAATGAAGTTAGACAACATCAAATTTTGAAGATGAAAAATAAATTCAACATTGTCACAGGTTTGGCCTTATGCCCTCTCTCTCTTTATTAAAATGAAAAAAATAGGATGAATGATGAATGTTTCAAATATAGAAAAATAATATTACAGGTTTACTCCTCTATTTTGAGTTCTAATGTTAATTATATTTTGAACAATTTGGTAAACCAAATAGACAATGAGTTTCACTTATATCAAACTCCTAATATTGACAATGTCTATTACCTTCATAGAGGATTACTATTTAAAATTTTGACTTTATATAATTTAACTACAATATATACACTGATATTTTGTCAAAATATAAATTCAAAAAAAATGAATTCAATATCATTCACCATATGAACAAGAAAAAATATTAAAAAATCATCTTGGAAATATGAATCTACCAACTATGTCCAATTCAAAAAATACTTTACACATGATGGAGGCAAGAATGAATTATAAATTATGTATCCCAAAATTTAATGAAACTATTACAGGTGTATTAATTATTCTTTTTATTCCCAAAATTTTGTGTACATCAATGTTATATTGAACTATTCTGTTACAATTATGTGTTAACAAAGTCTTCCACCCACATTATAGGTTCTTATTCTCTTTTTAATTCATTATATTCTAACCAATTATCTAGTGTTACTACCACAACCCCAGAATGTATTAATTTTAGTATTTTTCCAAGTCAAATACATCTGATTTAATTGAGATATAATGTAAAAAAACATATTTTTTATCTACTAATCGACAAAATTCCAATATTTTACTCTGACAACCAGAAATAATTAAAATAACATAATCAAGTAAAGGATAGTTGTCGATTTATGATCGTCATTAATCTATGTCAACATTGGAACAAAATCGATTATTTTATATATTATTAAAGTGGTTACCAAAGAAAAAATATTTTATTATTTCAAACTAAATTATTTTCATATTAATGTACCATTTTGTATTGTAGGAACACTTTTCAATGAAATTTAAACAATGAACTAAAAATTTATTGTGATGATGGAATGAACTTTTGTGATGTTTATGCTATCAGGGTAGATATATATTTATTTCTTTTGTCTTTTACTATTTATAAAATCCTAATATTTTAAAAAAATACACTATGTTCGACTATGTACAGGATATGCCGCATCGAACTAAAGTGAACAACTAAATATTATTATTTAATAACCTAGCTATTAAAATGGAGAGAATAAAAAGTATTAATTAAATTATGAAATTATGGTTTACACATGTTTATAATTAATTATTCACTATAAAATTAATTTTAAATGAATGTAAAACCTTTTTTTAATAAAATGAAATTTTTCTCAGAAAAACTATTAAAATGAAAATAAGTGAGTTTATAGAATAATAAATTCACGATTTTTTGTTTTATTAATTATATATATATATATATTATATTAAATTTAATTTTTCATATTCATATTATATGTTTTCTATACATGACATAATAATAAATTCAAAATTTTTGATAAAAGAAGTATTTTTCAAAAAAAAAGTATTTTTACTGCTTTTTGATGGTGAAAAAAATTTAAAATATAGTTTTTTGAACATTGTAAAATATTTTTTAAAAAATAATCTTCTTTTTTGTAATTAGTACATCAAAATTTACTTTGGAATAATTTTTGTTATTTTTCTGACAAAATTAGTATTTTAATGAATGATTATAAATACTATGTTTTAATTCAAAAATGTTTTTTCATATAATTTACTTATATTGCTAGAAAATAATTTTAATAGGTTTTAAACTATATTTATATTATATTTTTATCATGTAATTTAATTTTGTTCTCTTTAATTAATTTAAAATTAAAATTATATATAAAAACAATTCAATCTTTTGAATATTTCACTTCAAAAACTCACTTTTTAGTTTTGTCTGTGGAATTAATTTTAAATATAATTTTCCCAATTCTATGAATTTAAATAGGTAAACATTATTCCATATATAGAATCATAATTTCAAAATTATTTTTTAATGTTAATGTCATTTTTATATATAAAAAGGATACCATAGTAAAATATATATTTTTTCGTAGTAAAAGTAAAATTTGGACAAGGGTTAGAATTATAAGTTAAAAGCTTAACATACCTAAAAACATTAAAGGGTGTTTATGGTTGGTAATGACCACAAAAAGGATATAAAACACTAATTCCATGCCAAAATCATGTAATTTAATTCCACCTCCATATGGTTAGCTTTTAATATAAAATAATCAATAAGTTAATCACTTGAACCCTCTTATCCTCAAGTATAAATAAAAAAACCATCACCTCCCCATTTCGACCCAAAAATCATTTTACATCATATAATATATGAAATAACCTCTCCTATAGACTCTACCCACATCCAAGTGCTTTTGATCTCACAAAAATACAAAATCTAAGGTCCTTAAGGGCCTTTCAAGGAGGGGATATTCAAGAGGTAATTTTCTCAAAGCACCTCTCTTAATATCTTTTCTATTTATACATTCTCATAACCTCATTCATCCATAAATTAATGATAACTATAGAATCATGTATATACTGAACTATTATGTTTCTAATGGAATATCTCTTCTCCCTATCATTTATCACCTCCCCTTATTCAAAGAAACAAAATTGTTTTCCAAGTTATTCTGGTTAATCACCTCTGTAAATAATGCTTTTGTTATTTTTATGTTACATACTTAATGGATGGTTTTAAAAATATTTTTGTGGTAAAATTATATTTTAATATGTATATTATAACCTATTTAATATTCTGTAATTTTTATAATAATCATACTGTCATGTTATCCATTGTGTGGTTATATGATAACTTTATTTGGGGATGTGTAGACTAAGGCTTCCTCAAAATGATGTGATTCTTTCACACATCACATGGATTGTATAAGGATTTCTTTAATAAACATATATGATGTTCATGAAATATTTATCATTATAATACATTAATATATCATTTATGTTCTTATCATCTATTTCCATAAACATGATAATGTCGATTTGTGCATACATGTGATCTTTCACCTCCCCAAAGCGATGTGAATCATTTTTATTCACCACGTTACTTATATGATATATATATATAAGTATATTGAAATGAATAATATTATGTTAATGATATTTTTATCATTTTTTAAATATAAAATGATACTTACCTTCGTTCTAAAAAAATCATTGAAAAATAGAAACGTTACTCATATGTACGTATGGAATATCATCTCCAAGATTATAACATTGTTCATTTTACATAACAATACATAATGGTTTGATTTAAATGTATAATTGATGTATAAAAAATATTATAATTTTATGAATACATTTCTTTATGTGATGGAATTATTACCACAAGGACTATTGATGTTATACCGAGTACATTTTCGACTCGAGTAATGAATATCGATGAAGTGCCTGATGTGAACATAAAAAATTAAGCAGTTGTTATAACATGATAATAAGTCATAAAAAAGTAATAATAAAATTTAAAATTATTATCAAGGAATAAATAATTATCCAATGTTTTTTATTTAGGTGTATAATGATTGTAGGAGACGAGTCAGACTCGAGGTAAGGGAATTTCTTCATCCAATTTCCATTCTTTGGGTTAAACTTATACTTCATCATTATGTCATTAAACTCTTATGTGTGAAATGAATTTTGAATATATTATATTTTTTTATTCTTGTTTTATGTGGATTTATAATGAAAACATATAATCGATCTATTTTATTAAAAAATTATCTTTTAATACACTTCATCTCAATATATTTTCATTGAGGCATTTCATGATAATATGAACCTTTTTTCATTTATTAGGTGTATATACTGCCACTATGAAATTTCATATACATATTATATATATACTAGTGTTTATTAAAGTTTTGGTAAATGTATTAATTTATAGATATTATGATTTAAATATTCAAAGTGGTATAGGACACCTTGAACATTTATAGATTTAATAATAAAAAAATTCTTCACGATATTAATTCACATATTTATTTAAATGGATATAAAAGGATTATACATGAAATTTTATTTATATATTTTAAAGGATTTAAAAATTAATCTTTTTATATTAATAATTTTAATTTCTTTACAAAATGACATACTGAATTTTTTAAGTGAATACAGCGACAATGACTTCTCTATCACCATAACCGTTATTTGATATTTGTCTTCCTCTATAAGTCTAAATGTTTTTTAAGGAAATTAAATCCCTTATTCCATTTTGGGGTGTTTTTTTTATTAAAAATGGTTTTCAAATCATAATTAATCTTTCAATATATTGAAATTATTTCTTTTGATTGTAAATAAAATTTTATGAGTGAAATTTTGATAATTGTAATATTTTATGTGTTATGATTACATAATGGTACTTGGACATTTTAAGGGTGGTTACATGATAAAATAAAGATGTTTGGTTATGTTATAAACCAATTATACATGGTTCCATGATAAACCAATTATGAGTGGTTACGTTATAACCTCAAATGCATTGGGTATTAAAGTTGGTTTTATGGTTATTTCATTTGTAAGAGTGATATGTGTTCAAGTCCACCACATTGTTATTCTATTTAAGTACAATTATGTCTAATGTTACATTTATATGTTATATGTTATTTTTAGGAGATTTATGGTAATATTTTGATTACAAAAATGTTAATCAATGATCATATATTTATCGAAGAGTATTTACTACTTCTTAAAGGTGAAATGTATTACTTTATGATGAAGTATTCATGGTTTACATGTTTTCTCAAGACTAATAGTTTTCCTTAATTATGTATCCCTAATTGATATTTTTATGCACATCCAATGTTTTTGAAATTATTTTTAAAGGATTTAAAAAATAACAGATTCATGGATAGTATCAATGAAAAGGTATGATGATTAAACACGAAACATAATTATGTTTCTTTTTAAAAGTTTTTGTTTATCAAAAAAATGGATAGTGATTATAAGTGGATATTTTTTAATATTTGAGTTTTTATGTAGGATGTATGTCCTAATTATATAAATATATAAACTTAAAATATTCCTAATGTGAGATAAATTCAAATTATTAACTTAACTCAATATTATGTAATGTTTAAGAATGTGGCCTTATAGTAACTATTAGAGGTCAGTTTAGATAAATTTAGTGGTTAGGATGTTATCTGGGTATAGGTTAAATATTCTTTATAACCAATATGATTATTATAATATGGAAACATTATGGAGGATTATGGTAATTTTGGTATATTTGATAAAAACATAAATCATTTGAGATATAAGGTTGTTTATGGATTTGATTATTATAAATATATTATGTTATCATCTTTACCCTATACATTATTCTTGTCTTCCTGTTTATGTGATGTACTTTTCAGCAGATTAAGGATCATTTTTCAAGATGGATGGAAAGAGATACTGTAAAACTTTCTTATCCCTCCCTAATTATTTTATCATCAACATTATCACAAAATCTTGTTAGAATGATTTTGACAGATTCTTGAGTATTCAAATAACCCATAGAAAATTGTTTGAGTTATCCAACACCTACTCATTTATAAAACAATTTTATGGGTCATAATTGTCATATGATTTCATGATCTCAACTTTTAAAACTATACCAAAATGTTAAATTACAGAAGTTGAGTGAATGTTTACTTTTTGAATGTAGGACAACATGCTGATAGAGAAAGGGAACATCAAAAATATATTAATATCTAGATCCAAGGTATGATTTATTATCTTATCCATAAAAAATAAAACCTTATAGGATTGAAATTTATAAATTATGAGGACATTTGATCTGTAGGAATGATGTATTAAGAAAAAACATAGCAATATGTATTTAATGGATTATGATGAATATTTAATGATTAAGATTTATACTTATAAATGATTCGAGAGTTATGGTAGACTTAAGTATGATGAAATATTTGAATGTACTAGTAATATTTTGGTAGTGTGATTACTTTGTAGAGACTGTATTTCAGTTTGAGTTATCCTTATGTTATCATAAAAAAACATTTTGAGGGTGAATTATACTTTTCAGACATAAATACAATGTTATAAACAAACTTTAGGGTTATTATTATTTTTAGGTAATTATGGGTTTTATATTTTGGGTTTCAAAATGAAAGGTATGAGATAAACATTGAGGATAAAACATGTTATGGTTATTTTTTAGTACATTACCATATTTCATGAATTTAATGAGAATTATATAATATTATAAAAAGGAAAACCTATGGGATGGGTGAAAACTCATTGCATCTAGAAAGTACATTATAATTGAATCCATAACCAATGGGTGATAAGGGGGAATCACCTACCATTATCCTACATGAATTCCCTGGTTAATATGGATTCAAATTTTTTAGTTAAACAATTTATTGGAATACAAAATAATTATTTTTGGAACTTATTTGTTATCAAATGGATTTCATTGGTATTGAAAAATGTCCTAGTGATTAAGTGAATAATGTTATTTTTGAAGACATTCACTATTTTGGGAACCCTATATAAATAGGGTAAATTTAATAATATGTATGTTTATTTGAGTAATAACGGTTGCATACTATTTTAGATGAATCTATGATGGACTTATGGTGATTTGATTTATCTATGGAAATAGTTAACATATCTTGATTATTATTTGGAAAATCACTTTTTATGTTAGATGAAAAGATAAATTGATATTTTGAGAAAATTGATAAAATTTATATTGGAAGACTATGTTATCAAATCCTTCTAATTTTTTGTTTTAATATTAGATTCGATTATTTTGATGAATTTTATGAAAAATTGTTTATTTAATAGTTTATGTAGTATATGGGTGCTACTAATGAATTTTGGTGATTAAAAGTAGTTTTTTATTAAACAATGTTTTTTTTTGGGAATCTACTTCTCTTGCACTAACCATTTTGGTTTTGGTTAATGTCTAATGTCCAGAGAAATATATAGTTCATCTTTTTTTAGATTATGTGATTATATAGAAGTTTTTTCTAGTGATTTAGGTGTTACAATGTCATCTTGAATACTCATCATTTATAGAAAAAGATGAGTTTGTGGTGGAAATTAAATAATGGATGAAACATTACTTTTCAACTAATTATATGTTCTTATTATCTTAGTTTAGGTAGTAATATAATTCTTCAACTCTATAAAAATGATCTTAAAGAAAAAACATTACAAGATTAATTTTATCCACATACTTTTTTCATCACATATTTATGGTATTTTAATGGTTAAATATCTATGATCAAGTTCTATATCACTCTCTATTAGTCTATGAGAGTTAGTTTTCTCTTCCATTTCTAGTTTTTCCTATGTGTAACCCTAGTATTTATTATCTTAAGTTATCTTCATACTTCCCTTTATTTCTTTGAAAGTGTGACTGTTATTAATCCTTTTCCAAATGTTGGATTTAAATAAAGGTATTTTGAAGATTAATACCTTAGTTACCAACCCCCACTACTGGAAAACTAACCTTTACCAACGGTTTGGAACCGTTGGTATAGGCCTCCAAACTGTTGGTATAGCCTATACCAAAGGTTTGGAGAACCATAGCCAAGTAAGCCGTTGGGATAGTTTTATACCAACGGTTTTCTAAAAACCATTGGTATAGGTAATATGAAATCTATACCAACGGTAATGGAACCGTTGGTATATAAATTCCAAAAATAAAACATCCGCTGGGATTTGATCCTAGGACCCCTTGTTTATAATTGAATGACTCAACCACTAACCTAACATGACTTTTGTTATCATAATTACATAAATATATATATGTATTCTCATAAATATTTTAAATTTTGATTTATATAATGTTTTCGGTATGAAGGTCCGATAAAAAATGAAAGTACCTATACCAACGGCTGTTAAAACCGTTGGTATAGGTCTTTGGTTGTGATTTTCATTCTGTGAAGGATGTTGAATTTTGGTCCACTTTTCCCAACGGTTTGGCCAAACCGTTGGGAAAGGTAGACCTATCTCAACGGTTTGGCCAAACCGTTGGGAAAAGTGGCATATTTGGGGACCTTTCCCAACGGTTTGGCCAAACCGTTGGGATAGGTCCACCTTTCCCAACGGTTTGTCCAACATGTTGGGAAAAGTGTCCAATTTGGGGGCCTTTCCCAATGGTTTGGCCAAACCGTTTGGATAGGTCTACCTTTCCCAATGGTTTGGCCAAACTGTTGGGAAAAGTGGCCAATTTGGGGGCCTTTCCCAACAGTTTGGCCAAACCGTTGGGAAAGGGGACCTATACCAACGGTTTTTGAAAACCGTTGGGAAAGATCTAATTTCCAGTAGTGCCCTAATTCAAATTACAAGGACCTAATTTATTAATTGGGTGGAAGATGTGACATTACGAGTTTTTAAAAAAAGACACCATGTTCTATAGCGTACTTGATACGTCGCATTGAAATTAAGAAAACAACTAAATATTATTATTTAATAACCTAGCTTCTAAAATAGAGACAACTAAAAATATTAATTGACTTATGAAAATAGTTTTTTTGAATGTTTATAATTAATTATTTGGTGCATAATTAATTATAAATGAATGTAAACCCCTTTCTTAAAAAAGGAAAAAAAATTGTAAAAACTATTTAAATTAAAATATGTGAGTTTATAAAATAATAAAATCACTGTTTTTTGGTTTTAGTAATAAAATATATATTTAATATATTAAATTTAATTTTTATTATTCATCTTATATGTTTTCTATACATTACATAAGAACAAGTTCAATTTTTCAGATAAAAGAAGTGTTTTTCAAAAAAAATGGATTTTTACCACCTTTTAATGGAGAATGCAATTTAAATAAATTTTTGACACTTTTATAGTATATTTTTGAAACAATAAATGTATTATTTTTAATTGGGAAATCAAAAATTAACATTGGTTGAATTTTTGGTACTTTTCTGATAAGAATGGTATTTTATTGACTAATAAGAAATACAACGTTTTAATTCAAAACTACTTTATCATCTAATTTATTTCAATTTTTTGAAGATCCTTTTAATATGTTTTAAAGTATATATAGATTAATTTTTTATCATATAATACAATATTTTTCATTTTAATTAATTTAAAATTGAAATTATATATAAAAACATTTCAATCTTTCGAATGTTACACTTTAAAAACTCGCTTTTTAAGTTTGTCTATGGAATTAATTTTCACTCTAATTTTACCAATTCTATGAATTGAATTAGGTAAAATGGTTTCCATATTTGGAATCACAAGTTCCATATTATTTTTTAAGATCAATTTAATTTTTAGATATAAAAAATTTACCGTGGTGAAAAAATTATTTACTATAGTAAAAGTAAAACTTTTAAAAGGGTTAAAATTAAAAGTTGAAAGCTTAACATAACTAGAAGCTACAACATTTAGAGGGTGTTTGAGTTTTGAATAGACCCTATATAGCCTATAAAAAACTAATTACAATTCCAAGTCATGAATTTTAATTCCACCCCTATATGGTTATCTTTTAATATATAATAATCAATAAATTAATCACTTGATACCTCCTCTCCTCAAGTATAAATCACAACCCTCACCTTCCCATGTCGACTGATAAAAAGTTGTAGATCCTAAAATTATTTCCCACCCCTATAATACTCACTACCCCACATCCAATTTTTGATGGTCTCACAAAAATAAAAAATCAAGGTCTTTAAGGGTCTTTCATGAGGGGATATTCAAATGTAATTTTCTCAAAGTACCACTCTTAATTTCTTTTTTATTGTTACTTTCTAGTCACCTCCTTAAACCATAAATTCATGATAACACTATAATAATTTATATACTTAAGTTTAATTTTTCCAATGTAATATCTAACATCCATTTCATTTATCAAATCCTCTTATTCACTAAATCGAAATTTTTGTCAAATTTATGCCGGTTAATCACCTCTATGAATAATGTTTTTATTCTTTTTCCATTACCTTATTCATGTATAGTCCTGAAATTATTTATATGATAAAATTATATTTTAATATTTATATTATAAACAATTTAATATTATTGAAATGTTATTACAAACATATCGTTATGCTTTCCATATTAAGGTTATACGATAACTTCGTTTGGGGACGTGTAGACTACCTGTAACATCCCAGGTAAATAAATAATATTACATTCTAATGTTTATCAATATTTGTGAAAAAAAATTTAATAATACTTTAAATGGAATTATATTCTTGATGGCATACCCAATACGCAACAACGAGTTTCTTTGAAGTCTTACGTTGCATTCTAATAATAAAATAATATTATTTTAAATGGTAGTTAACGCCTAACTGTTGTATTGGCGGGAATGAATATAAATAACTAAAATATGATTTTATATGTTTTTTAAAAGTTTTTACATTTATCAAATAAAATATAAAGTCTTAAAATAAGAAAAGAATTCAATTTTAAGAATAAATACTCTAATATTTTTAAAAGATTGTTTTACCACCTTTTGATGGCGAACTTTTTTTAAATCTAACTTTTGACAATTTTATAAGATCTATTTGTCAAAATAAACTTATTCTTTATGATTGGGACATTGAAATTTACTTTGAATAAATTTTTGGAAGGTTTGTGACAATGTTCATTTTTTAATGAATAGTGAAAAATATTGCATTTTACATCAAAACTGCTTTTTCATCTAATTTAAATATATGGCCAGATTATCTTTTTAATTGTTTTTAAATTTTAATTAGAATATATTTTTACAATTCAATTCAATGGTGGTCATTATAATTAATTTCACTTTCAAAATGGACATAAACAAGTGCCAAACTTTTCATAGATATTGCTTCCAAAAAACCCGCTATTTGTTTTGACAGCGGGAATTAACTATATGATTTATTAATGAAACTTCTATGTTTTGAATTTGGTAAAGTGGACATCATTTCTGAATTTGAAATATCAAATATAGATTAGGGTTAATTTTTGGTATTTTTCTGATAATGCTTTTTTTAATGAATAGTGAAAAATACAGTTTTTAATTCAAAACTGCCTTTTCATCCAATTTATTTATATATTTAGATTTTAATTTTAATTGTTTTTAAAGTATAATTGAATTATGTTTTATCACTTAATACAATTTTATTCATTGAAATTAATTTCACTTTTCAATTGGATGTAAAAACAAGTCAATCTTTTGATAAATTTTACTTCTTAAAAATCCGTCTTTTGTTTTGACAACGGTATTTACTTTTAAATTAATTACTACAATTTATGTGTTTTGAATTTAATAAAATGGATTCTATATTTGGAATCAGAAGGTCCAAATTATGTAATTAAGACTCTTTTTTTTGACATTATGAATAGTAACGACGGTAATTATCTTTAATTATCGTGTTTAATTAGTAATCGGGTAATTAAGGGTAAGAAAATAATATCATAAAAATATAAAATGACCCCAAAATGTGTCCTAATGATATTTGTGGTGTCGTTTCTTACCATGGGATGCCTTTTGCCAACCTTGGGACCCTATGTAATCACTTTAGTGTGATAGTGACCTTTTATCATATTTTTTTAAAGAAAGGAAAATGTAACCAAAGTATGTAACACCTAAGTAAAATAACATTAATTTTGTCTAAATAAATGATATCTTCAACTATAAATAGTAATTGGAAATATAAAAATATTTCCTACATCATAGTATTTTTTTTATAATTTTTAGACATTAACTAAATTAAATTATTTATGACATCATGATGATGCAGCGATTACCTCATTAATGAACGATTTAAATAAAATGAAAATATAATGTAAAATCTAAGACTTACACTGGGAAAAAAATATTGGATGAGTATATTTAGAACCCTTATCACCTTATCCTCGAAATATATCAATATGAGACCTTTAAAATCCGAAACTCTTTTTAAAATAAAGTAACATTTCTTGACTTTCCATGAGTGCCCCTCCTCTCCTCTTATAAAAGGTCACCACCTCTACCTCCTTACCCACACCTCTCAAGCCTTTGGCTAGGACAACCTCTGCCCATTTCATCTCTCTGCATCCCTATCTTCATCATTGAAGCCTCACCTTAGGCAGAAAGATCTTCAAGGAATGCTTTTGGTTCAATCCAAAGGGAGTTACCCGATTTAAAGGTAATGTCTTCACTTTTGTTCTTTAGTTTTATTTTACCTCTCCAGCCCCCTAAAATCTTTTTATTACTTTATTTTGTAACAACACCAGTATCTTCAATATACTATGATGTTGTTATAATAATTATTAGAGCTACACTTACACACACATCTATCTAATGGTTAAAGAACATACTGTTTCTGTGGATGGAAAATTACTACCTCACGAAACGATGATTGTTCAATATTCTTTTAACACCTTTAAAGGTGGCCATTATGAAGTCACTGTATTTTATATATGATATATATGGTATTTATGTTTTATATATGCTTCTGTATTTTATATTTAAATCATACCTTTATGCTTTGCATGTTGTGAAAATGCGATAATTTCATATGAGGAAGTGCGAACTACCGCCCCCTCAAGTGATGTGACTCGTTAATGCAATACATGGAATGTATAAAAAATGAAATTAATGAACTTATGTGACCTATATAACATATATATTATACTGTAATTATGATATATATATATATATCTCTCAATTATTTTTAATTCCATTAATATGACAAAGAAATGAAAGTAGCGTTCATGCTTACGTACGGCCTACCGTCTCCATGAACGGTAAATTTCATTTCTATCTATCTCCAAATGTTATGGAATAGTATAAAATGAATATTTACTGGATATATATGATATTTAAATCATTAATACTATTCTTTATATGATTTAATTATAACTACATGGACAATTCTTTTCAAACAAGTTCATTTTTGACTCATGTACCAAACATCGACAAAAAAATTTGATATGAACTCACATAATTAACTAATTATTATAACCTTATAATATGTGATATGAATTGAATGATAAAATTTAAAGTATTTCCTTAAGCAATTATAAGTTTACCAAGGTTTATTATTCAGTAATATAAAGAAACGAACAAGACAAGTCGGACTTGAGGTAAGGGATCCTACCTCTCTCTTTCTTTTTAAGTACTCTCTTTTATGTCATTTCTTTTAAGCTCATATTTCATATGTTTGGGGATGTTTTTTTATATTCCTAATTCTTTAATTTTTATGTTCATATTATGAGAGACCCTATTTGATCTCATAAATCCATTTTTGAATGTTTTAAGTGGCGTCGTTAGGCTGCCGAGTTTTCGTAAGGGATTTTTCATCTCACCTTTATTCCCGTGGGATTTATGCTACATTTTCCACCATTTCCTTTTAGTGGTGTATTTAATGACCATTATTCTACTCTTTGTGTAATATACATTCTTTTATGAGTATTTACATCAATGGGGTATATTCCTTCTTTCATGGGGTGTACGTTTCGAATGTTACCCAAGTCGGTAAGGGAACTTTTCACCCTCCTCTTTTTAAAAGACTTCTTTTAGATAGGTCTTTTAATTTACATCTTATTATGTTGGGATATGTTTGTCTATATCCTTATTGATGTAAAATTTAATTCCAAGTGATGAGATTCCCTTTTGTCTCATCAACTCGTTTTCTGAATTTTAAAGTGACGTCGTTAGGCTGTCGAATTTTTACAAGGGAACTTCATAACCCAATTTCGATTTATTTGGGTTCAACTTGTCGTTATGAATATGTCATCCTATGAATATGTGTTAATGACCTATTGGTGTTTTATACTTAATATCCACTTATATTGGGTGTACTTATACTTGTCACACATAATTATTTCATTGATTTATCCTTTCACTAATGACCTGATCTTTGAATGGGATTACGTCTCAATTTCTCTTCCTTGAGACACTTCTAGATGATATGCACTTTTATTCTTTTTAAATGTATATACAGCCCCTTTGACATTCCATATCCATATTATGTCTATAATAAAGTCATTTTAATGTTTTTAAAATGGTCTACTTTCATGTTGCTTATAATTTAAATGTTCAAAATTGAAAAGGACTCTTTTATTAAAACATTGTTTTAAATGGTTTTAAAGATTTATTATTTTAAAAATTTATCATCCATGTCCATGTTTTAAAAATGGTTTTAAGGATTTATTTATATGGACATGAATGTTTTAAAACCCTTTCAAATGTTTCAAAGTGGTATGGGACACTTTGATTCTAAAATCTCTTTTAAATGTCTTCTTTTAATATTTTCAAAGTATAAAGGGAAATTTATCTCATAGATTTTTAATGATTCTATTAGATGTTTTTATATCATGATGTGATATCTTGTGATTGTAATGTGGAAATGTTATGTTTCCTTTATGCATGTTTTATGTGATATGATTATGTTATGGTTCTTGGGCATTGTTTATGAAGACGGGTGGTTCCGTGATAAACTAAGGGAAGGTAAGCCCGAGATAGATCTCCAATGCATTGGGTAATGCGAAGGAGTTAAACACTAAGGTTTATCTAAGCAGATTTAGGGAATATACTATGATGGGTATTCCAAACGTAACCATGAGGGTTACTCCCTACGTAAGAATGTTATGAATGCCTCAAGTTACCTTTATGCCTTATGATTTCTATTGAGTTATGAATAAATATTATGATTTCATGAGGTATGTTAAATTGATTATGTTTTATGAGTAAAGTATGATTTCATTGATTCTTATGTATACATGGACTGATGTTTTATTTCCGTACTATTATAACCCTTACTGAGCTTTTAATGCTCATCCCAATTTTTTTTTGAAATGTTTTTCACAGGACATAAATTTGAATAAGGTCAAGGATGGGATCAAGGAAATGTCAAGCTATCTAAAACAAGGAACCATACATGACTATTTTGTTCAAGAGTTTTTATTTTTGTGAAAAAAATGGAAGCTGAGTAGATGTGTCTACTTTGTAACCTTTGAGATGTAATAGTTATGTTCTAATTATCTAAAACTCTAAACCTGAAAAGATCCTCAATGTGAATTATTCATTTAATTCAATAATAAGTAATGTTTAAGGCCAGGTCCTTATAGTTGGTATCAAAGGTCGGTTTAGATAACTTTAGAGGTTAGAGTGTTAAGTGACAAGTTGTGTATAACCACAATGGTTATTATATTAGATATAGTCATTGTTATTTTTGAAGGTTGTAATGATTTTGACATAACTTGGATAAGTATATCTTAGTGTTTATATTCCTCTTTAGTACATAATGATTTTGTTGATATACTCACACTAACATTTCTGGTTTTAGTAAATGGATGGATCTAGCAGGCACCAAAGTGACAATGGGTTTGAAGGAAACTGTGGTGGTTCTCTAATTAAGAGACTGGATGAAATGGGGGATTCAATGAGAAATCTCGTGGTTATTCTAAACCAACTATCATGAGTCATGATCAACCACTTGAACCTTCGTGAGTTCTCTAATGCATCATGTACGAGAGAACCAAATCGACATGGAAGTTCAGGTAATAATTATAAAGTTAACCATTAGGGTTTATATGATCCTTACTTTTGAGTTAATTATGGGTTACTATACGTTATGATGGAATATGAATGACATGAGATAAACATGAGGTTAAATTATGTTATGGTTATTTTTGAAGATTTTATCTCATTTTGGGGAATGTTTTAAGAATTATATAGTTTTGGAAAAAGGACAACATGCAGACCGTGTGACAACCCGTCTCGTCGGACAAAGCTATAGGAATCGAACCCACAACCAAAGTGTGACTGGTATTTATCACCTACCACTGGACTACGTGAAGTCCCTAGTTAGTTTGACTAATTATTTTTTTTAGTTTGATGATTTTATAAATCAATAGTAAGTTGATTTTGGGTTATCTATGGAAATTATTAACCTATCATGGAGGATATGTGATTAGGTTAATTACTTTTCAGTATGAGACTTTAAGAGAAACTGATGTTATTTGGAGATAAATGTTAATTTGTACCTTGGGAGACTATGTGATTAAATCCTTCAAATATTTGGGTTTCAATCTGAGTTGGGTTTAATTTGAATAATTTTATGGACAAATTTTTTATTGAATGGTCTTCGTTGAACTTTGGGTTTTGTTTGACAAATTTTGGAGATTAGGAGTAGTTTTTCTTTTTGTAAAAAAAATATCCTTTTTGGGTATTATCTGATCTCGTACTAAAATTTTTGGTTTGGTTTTGGTTGAGATCTAAAGACATGGGAAATATATAGTTATCTTTTTTGGATTAGGTGATTCTCAAGAAGTTTATTATAGTACTCTTAATGCGAACAAGTCTTCCTAAATACTCGTCTTTTGGAGAAAATATGATTTTGATTAAGGAATCTAGTAAAAGTTGAAAGTCTATGTGACAAGTAAGTATGTTTCATTATGATTTAGTTAAGCTCAAAAATAAATTCATCAATGAAGAGTAACTTAAAAAAAAAATGTTTTCTGTTAACTTTTCCTACTAGGGAATCGAATACTATTTAATCCATCACAAGTTTGTGATTTTCTTGTGGTTAACTTTCTCCGAGACATGTTTACTATCACTCTCCATCAGAACATGACCCTTTGTTTTCTCCTCCATATCCATATTTTCCTACTTGGAATCCTAGTATGGGTTAAATCAGGTGACCTTTTTACTTCTCTCCCTTTCTTTTAAAGTGATAGTTTTACTAACTCTTGTACCGATGTGGGACTTTCAATGAAGTTTCCAAGCCCAATTTTTAAATTGCGAGGATGCAATTCCCAAAAGGGGGGAAGGATGTAACATCCCAGGTAAATAAATAATATTACATTCTAATGTTTATCAATATTTGTGAATAAAATGTTAATACTACTTTAAAGGGAATTCTATGCTTGATGGTGTACCCAATACGCAACAACGAGTTTCTTTGAAATCTTACGTTGCATTCTAATAATAAAATAATATTATTTTAAATGGTAGTTAACGCCTAGCCATTGTATTGGCGGGAATGAATAGAAATAACTAAAATATGATTTTATAAGTTTTTTAAATGTTTTTACATTTATCAAATAAAAGATAAAGTCTTAAAATAAGAAAATAATTCAATTTTAGGAATAAATACTCTAATATTTTTAAAAGATTTTTTTACCGCCTTTTGAAGGCAAACTTTTTTTTAATCTACCTTTTGACAATTTTATAAGCTCTATTTGTCAAAATAAACTTATTATTTATTATTGGGACATTGAAATTTACTTTGGATAAATTTTTGGTATGTTTCTGACAATGTTCATTTTTTTAATGAATAGTGAAAAATATTGCATTTTACATCAAAACTTCTTTTTCATCTAATTTAAATATATGGTCAGATTATATTTTTAATTGGTTTTAAAGTTTAATTAGAATATATTTTTACAATTTAATTCAATTTTGGTAATTATAATTAATTTCACTTTGAAAATGTACATAAACAAGTGCCAAACTTTTCATAGATATTGCTTCCAAAAAACCCGCTATTTGTTTTGACTGCGGGAATTAACTATATGATTTATTAATGAAACTTATATGTTTTGAATTTGGTAAAATGGACATAATTTAGTAATTTTAAATATCAAATATAGCTTAGGGTTAATTTTTTGTATTTTTCTGATAATGCTTTTTTTTAATAAATAGTGAAAAATACAGTTTTTAATTCAAAACTGTCTTTTCATCCAATTTATTTATATATTTAGATTGTCATTTTAATTGTTTTTAAAGTATAATTTAATTATGTTTTTATCACTTAATACAATTTTGTTCATTGGAAGTAATTTCACTTTTCAATTGGATGTAAAAACAAGTCAATCTTTTGATAAATTTTACTTCTTAAAAACCCGTCTTTTGTTTTGACAACGGGATTTACTTTTAAATTAACTACTACAATTTATGTGTTTTGAATTCTATAAAATTGATTCCATATTTGGAATCATAAGGTCCAAATTATTTAATTAAGACTCTTTTGTTTTTGTACATTATGAATAGTAATGACGGTAATTATCTTTAATTATCGTGTTTAATTAGTAATCGGGTAATTAAGGGTAAGAAAATAATATCATAAAAATATAAATTGACCCCAAAATGTGTCCTAATTATATTAGTGGTGTCTTTTCTGACCATGGGATTCCTTGTGCCAACCTTGGTACCCCATGTAATCACTTTAGTGTGATAGTGACCTTTTATCATATTTTTTTAAAGAAAGGAAAATGTAACCAAAGTATGTAACACCTAAGTAAAATAATTTTAATTTTGTCTACATAAACGATCTCTTAGACTATAAATAGTAATTGGAAAGATAAAAATATTTCCTACATCATATTATTTATTTTATAATTTTTAGACATTAAATAAATTAAATTATTTATGACATCATGATGATGCAGTGATTACCTCATTAATGAACGATTTAAATAAAATGAAAAGATAATGTAAAATCTAAGACTTAAACATGGAAAATACCTATTAGATGAGTATATTTAGAACCCTTATCACCTTATCCTCTAAATATATCAATTTGGGGCCTTTAAAATCCTAAAAGAGTTTTAAAATAAAGTAACATTTCTTGATTTTCCATGAGTGCCCCTCCTCTCCTCTTATAAAAGGCCCCCACCTCTACCTCCTTACTCACACCTCTCAAGCCTTTGGCTCGGCCAAAACCTACCCATTTAGTCTCTCCACATCTTTATCTTCATCATTGAAGCCTCACCTTAGGTAGAAAGCTCTTCAAGGAACCCTTTTGGTTCAAACCAAAGGGAGTTACCCGATTTAAAGGTAATGTCTTCTCTTATGTTCTTTTGTTTTATTTTGCTTCTCCAACCCCATAAACTCTTTTTATTCCTTTTTTTTTTGTAACAACACAAGTATATTAAATATACTATGATGTTTTTATAATAATTATTAGAGCTACACTTACACACACATCTGTCTAATGGTTAAATAACATATTGTTTCTGTGGATACTGAATTACTGCCTCACGAAACGATGATTATTCAATATTCTTTTAACACCTTTAAATGTGGCCATTATGATGCCACTGTATTTTATATATGATATATATGGTATTTATTTTTTATATATGCTTTTGTATTTTATATTTAAATCATACCTTTATTCTTTTCATGTTTTGCAAATGCGGTAATTTCATATGAGGAAGTGCGGACTATCGCCCCCTCAAGTGATGTGACTCGTTCATGCAATACATGGAATGTATAAAGAATAAAATTAATGAAATTATGTGACCTATATAACATATATATATTATATTGTAATTATGATATATATATATATATATATATCTCAATTATTTTTAATTCCATTAATATGACAAAGAAATGAAAGTAGCGTTCATGCGTACGTACGGCCTACCGTCTCCATGAACGGTGAATTTCATTTCTTTTTATCTCCAAATGTTATGGAATTGTATAAAATGAATATGTACTGGATATATATGATATTTAAATCATTAATACTATTCTAGATATGATTTACTTATAACTACATGGACGATTCTTTTCAAACAAGTTCATTTTTGACTCATGTACCAAACATCGAAAAAAAACATTTGATATGAACTCACATAATTAACTAATTATTATAAAATTATAATATGTGATATGAATTGAATAATAAACTTTAAATTATGTCCTTAAGCAATTATAATTTGAACAAGGTTTATTATTCAGGAATATAAAGAAACGAACAAGACAAGGCAGACTTGAGGTATGGGATCCTACCTCTCTCTTTCTTTTTAAGTACTCTCTTTTATATCATTTATTTTAAGCTCATATTTCATATGTTTGATGATGTTATTTTATATTCCTCATTCTGTAATTTTTATATTCATATTATTAGATACTCTATTTGATCTCATAAATCCATTTTTGGAAGTTTTAAGTGGCGCCGTTAGGCTGCCGAGTTTTCGTAAGGGATTTTTAATCTGACCTTTATTCCTGTGGGATTTTTGCTACATTGGCCACCATTTACTTTGAGTGGTGTATGTACTTCCCATTATTCTACTCTTTGTGTAATATACATTCTTTTATGAGTATTTACATCAATGGGGTATAGTCTTTCTTTCATGGGGTGTACGTTTTGAAAGTTACCCAAGTCGGTAAGGGAACTTTTCACCCTCCTCTTTTTAAAAGACTTATTTTAGATAGGTATTTTAATTTACATCTTATTATGTTGGTATATGTTATTCTATATCCATATTGATGTAAAATTTAGTTCAAAGTGATGAGATACCCTTTTTGTCTCATCAACTCGTTTTCTAAATTTTAAAGTGACGTCATTAGGCTGTCGAATTTTTACAAGGGAACTTCTTAACCCAATTTTGATTTATTTGGGTTCAACTTGTAGTTATGAATATGTCATCCTATGAATATGTGTGAATGACCTCTGGTTGTTTTATACTTAATATCCACTTATATTGGGTGTATTTATACTTGTCACACATAATTATGTCATTTATTTATCCTTGCACTAATGACCTGATCTTTGAATGGGATTACGTCTCAATTTCTCTTCCTTGAGACACTTCTTGATGATATGCACTTTTATTATTTTTAAAGTGTATATACAGCCCCTTTTACATTCCATATCCATATTATGTCTATAATCAATTCATTTAAATGTTTTGAAAATGGTCTACTTTCATGTTGCTTATAATTTAAATGTTCAAAATGGAAAAGGACTCTTTTATTAAAACGTTGTTTTAAATGGTTTTAAAGATTTATTATTTTAAAGATTTATTATTTTAAACATTTATCATCCATTTCCATGTTTTAAAAATTATTTTAAGGATTTATTTATATGGACATGAAAGTTTTAAAACCCTTTAAAAAGTTTCGAAGTGGTATGGGACACTTTGATTCTAAAATCTCTTTTAAATGTCTTCTTTTAGTATTTTCAAAGTATAAAGGGACATTTATCTCATAGAGGTTTAATGATTCTGTTAGATGTTTTTATATCATGATGTGATATCTTGTAATGTGGAAATGTTATGTTTCCTTTATTCATGTTTTATGTGCTACGATTATGTTATGGTTCTTGGGCATTGTTTATGAAGACGGGTGGTTCCGTGATAAACTAAGGGTGGGTGAGCCCGAGATAGATCTCCAATGCATTGGGTAACGCGAAGGAGTTAAACGCTAAGGTTTATACAAGGAGATTTAGGGAATATACTGTGATGGGTATTCCAAACGTAACCATGAGGGTTACTCCCTACGTAAGAATGTTATGAATGCCTCAAGTTACCTTTATGCCTTATGATTTCTATTGAGTTATGCATAAATCTTATGATTTCATCAGGTATGTTAAATTGCTTATGTTTTATGAGTAAAGTATGATTTCATTGATTCTTATTTATACATGGACTGATGTTTTCTTTCCGTACTATTATAACCCTTACTGATCTTTTTATGCTCATCCCAAGTTTTTTTGAAATGTTTTTCACCAGACATAAATTTGAATAGGGTCAAGGATGGGATCCAGGAAATGTAAGGTTGTCTAAAACAAGGAACTAGACATAACTCTTTTGTTCAAGAGTTTTTATTTTTGTGAAAAAAATGGAAGCTGGGTAGATGTGTCTACTTTGTAACCTTTGAGATTTAATAGTTATGTCCTAATTCTCTAAAACTCTAAACCTGAAAAGATCCTCAATGTGAATTATTCATTTAATTCAATAATAAGTAATGTTTAAGGTCGGGTCCTTATATTACCACCTCGTCAAAATGATGTGATTCATTCAAACATCACAAGAAATGTATTAAGGATTATTTTAGTAAAAATATATGATGAAATTTAAATATTTATCATTATAATATATTAATATTCCATTTACATTCTTCTCTTTCATGAACATAAAAATGATAATGTTTATTCGTGTGTGCATGTGAGCTATCACCTCCACAAATTGATGTGAATCGTTTTTATTCACCAAATCACTTTTATGATATATAATAATATTTAAATTATTAATATGATATTAATGATATTAGGATCATTATTTAAAAATAAAATTATACTTAACTTCTTTCTAAAATGATCATTGAAAAATGGGATTGTTACTCATACATACCTATGGCCTATCATCTCCACGATTATAAAATGGTTCATTTTTCTTAACAATACTTAATGGTTTGATTTAAAAGTATAATTGAAGTATAAAATGTTGATAAAATCATGAATATTATTTTCTAGATGATGTAATAATGACCACATGGACTACTTCTATCATACCAAGTTCATTTTCAACTCGAATACCGAATATCGACAAACTTCCTGATGTGAACATAAAGAATTAAGTAATTGTTATAACATGATAAGAATTCATATAAAATAAATAATAAACATGAAAAGGTTATTAAGTAATTAAATAATTAACCAAAATTTATTATTCAGGAATATATATATTGTATGAGATGATTCAGACTCGAGGTAAGGGAATTTCTTAACCCTATTTCCATTATTTTGGTTAAACGCCTACTTCTTGATTATTTCATTCAACTATTATATGTGATATGAATTTTTAAATTCTTCTAATCCTTTTATACTTTTATTTTTTTTATTAATTCAGAAAACACCTAATTGATCAATTTTTTTAACAAAATAATCTTTGTAAGGGACTTTGTCTCAATATCCTTTCATTGAGGTGTTTCATGATAATATACACCTTTATTATTTTATTTGGTATATTTACATCTGCTATGAAATTTTATATCCATATCTTTTCTATAATAATGTTAATTAATGTTTTGGTAAATGTATTAATTCATGGATATTAAGATTTAAATGTTCAAAGTTGTATGTGACACCATGAACGTTTAAGAATTTAATAATCAATTATTTTCCTCATGATATTAATTACACATTTATTTATATGGAAAAATGAATTATAAATCAAATTTTATATCTATATTTTGAATTTTTAAAAAATTAATATTTTCATATGAATAATTTTACTTTCTTTACAAAATGAAAAGAGAAATTTTTTTTAATGTATGTGGTGAAAAAAACTTCTTCATCGTCATAACCATTATTTGATATTTGGCTTCTTCTATAATCCTTATGGGTTTTTTGAAAAAAAAAAGAAATAACTTTTCCCCTTTTGTGTGTTTTGGTATTAAAAATGGTTCTGAAATTAGATTGATTATTCCAATATCCTGAAATTATTTCTTGTGATTGAAAATGAAATTTTATGAGTGAAATGTTGAAAATTTAAATCTATTATGTGTTATGATTATATAATGGTAATTAGACATTTGACGAGTGGTTGCGTGATAAAAAAAATATAAGTGGATACATGATAAACCAATGATGGGAGGTTTCGAGATAAAACAAGCATGGGTGGATATGTTATAACCTCCAATGCATTTGGTATGTAAGTCATCTATATGGCTATTCCATTTTTAATAGTGATATGTGTGGAAGTCAACAGCTTGGTTATTCCATTTATGTACGATTATGTTTGAGGTAAACTTTATATTTTATATGCGATTTTTATGGATTTATGGTAATAATTTTATTACAAAAGGGCAAGTAATGAGCCTATATTCAGTGAAGTATATTTTCTACTTCTTAAAGATAAAAATTATTACTTTGTGATAAATTATTCATGGTTTACATGTTCTCACAAGAATAATTTTTTCCTTCCTTGTGTACCCCTTATTAAGCTTTTTATGCTTATACCATGTTTTTGAAAAAAAAAATTATAGGATTTAATGGAGAATAAAGTCAAGGATGGGATCAAGGAAAAGTAATAAGGATTAAGCATGAATCAAAACCATGTATCACTTTAAAAAAAATTCTTTATGAAAAAAATGGATAGTGAGTATAAGTGTATAATTTGTAATATTTGAGTTGTTATGTATGATTTATGGCCAAATTCTCTAATGATATATACTTTAAAAGATCCTCAATAAGAGATAAAGTAAAATTATTGACTTAACTCAAGATTATGTGATTTTTAAGGTTGTAGCCTTATACTATTTTTTACAATCAACAATTTATATTCAAAATATTAAAAATATATTACTTTGAAACAAAATATTAATTAAATGAACAATAAATTGAAATACATACAAATGGTTTACATTAGTTAAACATATTTTTATTGCGTAACCCACTACATTTTTTTGATTTATGTTTCTTAGTTTTTTTATTCATTTACATTTTTATTCCAAATATATTAATTTTAAATAGATTAACTGGATATTCGGGATACAAAACACTATTTCATGTATTGTTGGGCTATGTTGTGGTCTGATGAAAGAGTTAGATGATAAAAAACCAAAATTCTAAAACGTTTTAATTGTGTTGTTCTCTATGTAACATTAAATTGCATAAATTTGATACCCCACCAAAATGTCTAGAATCCCTTATTTTTTATGATAATTTTAAGGATGTAAGAATATTTTAGGATCTTATCCAACATTATTACATATTTTTATCTTTTACATCAATAAGAGGGAGAATTGATTATTATGTGAACAAATTATGTGGTCCTTATATTTACATGCTCGATGCAAAAAAACTATTACCGTATTAGATGATTATTCCCACTTGCTAGTCAAAACCTAAAATTCACAAAACTAAATTTTTTTGAAACTTCAACCAAACTAAAAAATAGAATCCGGTCTATGAGGTACTTTACTAATATTTTACTTAGGCCTTGTAGATTTATTTGTTTTTTTAAATTTACACTTTCCCCAACTCCAACAAAAAAGAGATGTATTCCTTTATTAACCCCATAATTGTGGAAAATCTACATTCTATGTTTTATGTGTGTAATAAATTAATTCATAGATTTCAAACTACAAGAGACTCTATGATTGATGATTATAATCAATTAATTTATTCAATACCATTCTGGCCTAGAGATGAAGCTATAGATAATTATTTGAAGGGGATAGGATTCACATACATAAAACATTCCAACATCAGCAAAAATTTCAATTCTAATAATTGGAGATATTAAATATCTAAATGGGGAAAAATATATCCTCATACAAACATGATCAGGTGACTTTCAATGTATATATGAACATCATCCTCTCTATATTCTGCTGCAATATCCCATAATTTTTTTCCACAAGTAAATATGAGAATTTTATTAATGTTTACACATTTCATCTTCTATAACACCAAAATTTCAAAAAGTAACAATGATATAGTACTTTTCATACCATCTTCAATTCAGACCAAATCAGCACGTGGTACATTTATATTCGACATGACTCTTACAACAGTATTTAGTTGATCCCTATATAATGGTTGAATCTCAATGTTTTTCCTTCAATGTATTTAATGAAAAAAAAATTAAGAGTTGAGTTATAAAGTGGTTTTTAAGAAACTTAATTAATAGTTAAACATGGTGGTACACTTTATTGAAAACATATTATTTTTCATCTATCATTCATTAGTATTCCAAGATACATGATTCAAAATTACCCAGATGAAATGAAAATTTGTAATTAGGATCGATATCCATATAAATTCCTCACTTTCACATGCAATCCGTGTTGACTTGAGAGTACACAATTACTTAAAAGTCCGAACATTCATCAAGAGTATTGTTCCCAAATACAATATATGATTTTCAATATCAAGGTTGACCATTTAATGAACGATTTAAAAGATGATTTTCTTTTTAGAATGTATTAAGAATCAATTTTGATCCATTTATTTATTTTAATATTCCATTCTAAAATGGTTTTAAAAAATAATTCATGTAAATTTCATATACATTATGCATTTTTTGTGGATACGCTACCAGTCATAGTGACAGAGGTTTGAAGATGAAGTAAAGAAAAAATAAAAAGAAGAAGATGATGATGAACACTTACACAAAAATCTAACTTGTTTGAGAATAATACCTTTGTCCATGGAGACATATAATCACTTCACTAAAATCAGAAACACAATTATAGGTGGGTATTAGATTTTCCCACACACATGAAACCCTAGATCGAATGAGATAACAAGGAAGATGATGTAGTGTAAAACCAACCGCATAGTAAGTCCACAATGTTACAATGAATGAGGGATATAATTTTGTACTTATATAGTTCTATGACCATCCAAGTCCAAGCTACTATAGTGGACAGTGGATAGAAGTCCAAGGAGTTACAATACCATAGTCTCCAAATTCTGAGATGCTACAATAATCGTACCAAAAGTCCACACTGTTATAGTGTTCTATCTATGTTGTCTGTTCATCTCTATTATAGTCAGTCAAAGTTGTATCATAGCATTCAATATGGGATACTAGCATTCAGCCCAACATAATCTAGGAGTGGATCAGGCTACACTAATACAATAGTTGTATGCCCCATTGAATTTCAAAAACGTGACTTACCTCATGTCCACATACTTGTATTTATTGAATCTCTATATATGATTTCAACATATGCTTCTATAAATTAGATACTTTCATCTGAAAAACTAGACAAAATAGAAGAACCATTTTTATATCAATTTTTAAAAAATATCATGATCCATAGACCTTTTTGTGTTGATAACCCATGATCTCCTTTCATGAAAATCTTTATTTGTTCAATGTTTTTTCCAAAAACTTTTTATAGAACATCATGTTTAGAAGTGGATGGATATGCTACATTCAGAAGATGAGATAGTCGATGAACAATTTCAAATAATGGCATTGAACTGGACAATCATTATTTTGTTCCTTATAATCCAACTATATTGGTTAATAACCATGTTCACCTAAACATTTAGATATATAACCAATCACATTCAATAAAGTATTTGTTTGAATACATTAACAAATGGCATGATCAAGTCACAACTGCTCTTTATGGAAAAAAAATAGAGTAAGGCCAAAAATAAGTAGGTGAGATAAAAATGTATTATTATTGTTGATATATTTCACCATGTGAGTCTATATGGAGAATATGTGGTTATGAAATCCATTACAGGTTTCCCCCAATTAACATATTGTACTTCCATTTACATAGTGAAAACACATAACATATTTATATGGATCCAACCATGATGATATTCTAAAAAAATGACAATCTCCTAAAAAAATCACCACATGTTTCAAAGAAAACACAATTTACCCTAAATCACTATGTCTTTGTACAAAATTTGTTTACCATGATATTATAATATTTCATTATGTTCCTCCAACAATTGGACTGTTATATTATCATAGATTCTTGCTCACTAAAGTTAGAGTTATAAGACATTAAATGATATATTAATTGTTAAACATACCAATCATCAAACTTTCCTATAATCTTTTTATGCTTTGAGACTACATAGTGATGATAAAGAATTAATTGACAATATTATAGAGGCTTCAATTTTATAAATGAGGAATTACTTGTGCAATTTATTTTAAAAATTTATATTCTCAAACACAGTTTCATGACCAGACTATGTATGAAGTACCCCCTAAGAAAATATTGTTGGATGTTGTTGAATATATTAAATAAAGCATGTTATAATTCCAAGGTATACTAATTTTTTATTAATGAATTTTGTTATCCTGTTTATATATACTTACTCTAACATAACATTAAATTAAATAACAAATAGAGTTTTAACTTTCATTATATTTTCTTTTTTTTGTTAATTTATTTCATTCACAATAACAGTTAGAACTATATATATACCACACAATATTTAATTTCTATGTGTATTCATATTCAATAGTTAGGGTTGTTGTGTAAATCATTACTCTTGTTTGTATATAGTTAGATTTGTGTTCCCATATGATGTAATCAATCTAACATGATATTTACATGTTGTATAAATTTTAAAATATTGAGTTAAAATACTGTATACCCACTACTATATGCAGTATTACTGTATTTTTTAAACCTTTTACATAATTTTTTTGAAATTTATAACTCATCCATATAAATCTAACTACGGTTTTATCTTGTTTAAAACAAATATATAGATCATTAATATAATTAAGAACAATATGCTAAAACTAAACCATCAAATATAGTTTGAAATAATTAACTCATTCTTTAAAATTTAATTATATTACTTTATCCTATTTATATACCCCGAGAATCGACCTGACACTATTTTTTCTTCTCTAATTTCAGAGATATTTTTTCAAAAATAAATATATTATTCATATATATCATGTTGTTTGGATTAGAATACAATTATACTTACAACTTTCAAGAAAAATATTCTATTCCATATGGAAACATGACCAGTTTACATGAAAATGTGTTAACTATAACTATTTCTTCATCAAACATGCCACCCATATTTGTTTTCTTCATACAATGATATGGAGGAATGATTAAAACTTTGTTATGGTGAACAATAATGTCATAAATTTTCTCAGGATATATTGTAATTGTTGTAGATTCAAGTGGTATTAACTCCTTGCTGTATCCTGGTGGGTGAAAAACAAACTCTTGAATTTGTATTAAAATTACTATTATAGCAACCTCAACATGGAACATAAAATAAGGAGGTGAATTGGATAAATTTTTTCAAAAAAAATAATTTTTTGGTATGAGTCACAATTTTTAAAAAAATATTTATTTGATTCTTTGGATCATACATTGAGGTAAATCATGTCGAAAAATGTAACAAATGCTTCTGATCTACATATTTGTGGTAAAACAGTTGTATTTGGTGAAATGTTTCAGTATATTTTACCAGTTTTTCATCGTGGGAAAAAAATGATATAGTATTTGAAAGTATAAATTCATCTTATCTATGAAAAAAAATTTGTGTTCTTGACCTCATAGTAAACATGAGACCTTTTTTATCCATTAACTCAATAGACTCTTCTAAAATCTTAATATTTTTCAAGTTGGATTCTATAAATAGGTGATAATGTGCTTCGTGATCAAACAAAAGGAGATAAAGAAATTGAGACTCTAGAAGATTGTGTACTTACTGATTTTCAAAACCTAATTCATGTTATTCTTCAAATCACATACCGTTAGGTCCACAAGGCCGGATACCCTAAGAGGGGGTGTGAATCAGGGTATGACTAATTTAAAATTAAATCCCATTCTGATCTTGTTTCAATGTTAAGAAAAACAATCTTCTCTCTCCCTCCTATTGCATGATATAAACAAAAAGTAAAGCAAGCACAGGACACAACAATTTTACTTGGTTCACCGCAAAGGTCTACGTCTAAGGAGCATACGCCGACAGGTTGTCGATCATACCAAATTCCACTAAACTTCACTAGCTGTAGATTACAAGGTTTGGGCACAGTCACTCTATCCCAGGCTCACTGCCTTTACAATGTTTAGGGTCAGCTCCCTGCTTTCCCAAGGGTCACTCCCTGTTTCTCTCTCTCTGGCTCACTGCCATGGGAGAGGATCACCTTCTTCCTCTTCCTTCGCTCACTGCTCTGAAAAGGATCCACTCATAGTTTATAGAATTGTAGGTCTCTTCATTTGCATGAAAGAATGCATCCTCTGTTGTATGTGGATACTCTGTTGAAGTACAACTTTCACCCGTAGATGAATCTCTCTTTGCACCGAAGGTATCGATCAAACTTCCAGCTTCCACGCAGCCCGAAAATCACTACTGGAAATAAACCTTACTTGGCGCGCAAGTCTATCTCAGCGCGTAAGTATCGGCGCGCAAGTCACAACTGGCGCGCAAGTCCACCTCATAAACAGGTGTGACACAAGCTTCTTCAACTCCAAACTTGCGCGACACACTTCCTTTTACGCCCAATCCAATATTGGCACACAACTACTAATCAATCTCCCTTCTTCAAATCTGGTGTGCAAGTCCCACTTGTGTGACACACCACCACTTTTGCGACCACCACACCTGCACGACCGGAGCTCTGATTCTTCAAAGTGTTGAACTCTATTGAGAAATGAGGAGGGGTGGTCCAGTATTTATAGGAAATTTTACCACCCTGCGCGACGACGCGCAAGTCAACCCTCGGTGCGCAAGTCTCTTCCCCTGTAAGTCACTTGCGCGACCAACTTAAAAACTTGCAAGAACCTCTTTATTTTGCCATATTTTGAAGTTCTAATCTTGAAAATCAATAGGAGCGCAAGTTTCCAATCCTCCTAGGCACTGGCGCGCAAGTCCTTTCTCTTAGCGCGCAAGTCACCTGCACGACCAACTTAATACTTGTGCGACCCTTATCCCTTTGCCATATTTTGATGATCTGATCTTGAAAAACATATGGCATGCAAGTTTTCAAGCCATCAAGTACACGGTGCACAATTCCATTTTCCAAAAACCACTTTTCTTCATTTGTCGATTTTCAGGCCCAAAAATTTGGCAAACACTGGAAAATGGCGCCACCTTGTATCTGTTGCTTTTGTACTACCTCCAGATCATCCATTCCTTTGTCGAAGTTCTTGAATCAAACATTGATCGTTAACAACAGCTCTTGAAGTCGGCATTCCACCATGAAATCCCCTTTGTCAACAAATTTGTATGTCATGGTTTGCTTTGTCAACAATCACAGCACAATTGTCCACTTTGTCAACAAACACAATCACCTCAAAAATGCTTCAATGATATCTTGAGGGATTTTTTCCCAACACATACCTCTCTTTATATATAAAGTAAAATGATCTAGAAAACTTAAAATAAAGATCTATTTGAAAACCAACATGTGATGTTTTCTAAAAAATGAATGATTACATGTTAACATTAATTCTTGGATAAGATTATATTTATCTTAGTTATGATTTCATATTTCAAGAATGTTTAGATGGACAAACTCAAGAACATATATACATAAGATATTATAAATGGGATCAATATATATTGTTTTCCATGTCATAAATTAATTATTAATGTGTGAGTACCAGTTATTTTATTGAGAAATGTAAACCAATATTATGGACTTTGTAATGTAATGCGCTTAATAGTAACAAATTTGGGAGATCCTATAATAAGACTTCAAATTTTAACCATGACTCAATTTGGAAAACATTCTTTCATGATTAGGTTAAATATGAATTATTCAAATTTTAGGTAGCCATTGAAGCTTCAAAGGTGACAATATCCTCTATCTATTTAATTTACAATGACTATTACCAAAAGTAAAGGAAAATATATATCTTCTATTGGAATATTCTTATGCCAAATATTTTTTTATCATGGTCAGTTATATGTAAAAATATTCAGAGTAACAAACAAGAGCGTATTTGAAAGACTGATATGTAATAATTATAATGAACTATTGAACTATGCAACTAACATTGTTTACAATGAAATATTTCAAAACATACATTCGGTATAAAGAAATTTAAACTATTACATTTGATGAAAACGTATTGGTTTAACATGATATTTATTTTATGTTAAATCATTTCATATCAATGTTATAGTTTTAACATGTCTATATATATTTTCTAATTATTTAATCAATGTATTGTGCCTCTTTTTATTGTTACTGTATACTAACAGATGAATATCTATTAAAATTATGTATGACATGTATTACATTTTGGAAAAACATATGAAAATGTAAAACATATAATAACATATTAGTAGTAAAATTGATAAAGTTTGTTTTTCAACCTTACTTCATTACTATATAGAATTATATATAAAATATATTTACACATGAACCATGATTAAAATATTTATTCATAGCAAGTTATTAATAATGTTAGACAAAAAGATATATTGTTTGCAAACGTAGACATTTGGATATACTGTTTTAAAATATTCATCAACTGAAACTTTATAATATCTATTCTAGGATGGCTACAGTGAAAAAATAATTTTTATTTCATCTGTTAAATTATTCAGGAAACAATCGTTAAAGAAAAAATTAATGGACTAAATCTTATAATATATTACAAAACTATTCTATATAAGGACCGTGTTATATAATATATAAATTTCAAATTAGTAAAAATAAAGGGAATTATTAAGTAAGATGGAATAATTAAAGAATAATTTTCAATCATAAAACTCATATAAAACCTTCTAATGTTTAGATACCCCTTTTTACATTCGATTTCTTTCCATTTTATGACCTCAGACAAAACATGGTTCCTAAGAAATTTTCCATATGTAAATTTGACTTAGTTTTAGTATCCTATAAGTGTGTATAGTTTTATTTTTATTTCACTTTGACTTCAGTTAATGAGAATTTTATATTATAAGTTATTGGAAAGCTACATCATGATAAACCAATCCATGCATGGGTAAAATAATAAGTGAATGCAATTAACTATGACTAATAATAGGTAATTCGAAGTTTAATTTTCAAACATACTCACCCTAAAATATTATATATAAATTTAAATTTATATTATGTTTCCAATTAAATGTTAAATAAGAATAAATATTATCTACATATTATGAGATTAATTTTGTGAACTAATTATACAAAATCTGAATGATGAAATAGAATCAACTAGCATTTTGGTCTAGAAACATGTCCATTGAAAGAGACTCAGAAATATTGTATTTGAATATTCCATAAATATTAAACATAAAATTCCCAATGAAAAGGTGGAGTTATTTTTTAATTACATCTCATTCAACTTTTTTCAGACACAAAAAATGCTACCCCAAGTATGAATGTAACAATGACTTTCATCAATCCAGAAATTCCTATAGTGCATTCTTTTAGAAATAGGTGAGCACTTGTATTACCCATCTCAAATTAGAATATTTATTTTATATAAATTAATTTGTAACTTACTATATGATGATGTATTTTCACCTATTGTGTAGGGTAAATTTTTGAATTTAACATAAACATTTTAAAATGAAACATCTGTACCTATATTGATTATCAATTTTCCACATTTTCTTTTTTGTATATATCTATTTATGCTTTAAACTTATGAAATTATTAATTTTGTTGATTTTTAAAATTTATAGTCATTATTTACTCATTAATATGATGAAAACACCACAAAAAATGTGAAAACACAAGCACAACAGACTCTATATGGTCCATATAATCAGGAACATTATTCAATCTTATGGATAAGAAGAAAACGATAGAAAAAATTAGATTATGAATAGTGGTTAAATAATCGATTTCATTACTAGAAGTTATATATTTAGTCTTTACTCATCAAAAATACAGTTGAAACATGATCATGATTAATGATTCATTTCTTAGATTACATGTTACAAATTTGAAAACAGTGGAAACTGTTAAACAAATTCAGTATAACTAAAACTGGTATTATGAATTATGCACTTCTTGTAGAAAGAAGGTAGATTACTCCAATGGAAAATTTTGATGTCGTAATTGTAACGCATCACCTCCATTGACTATTCCAAGGTAGTTTCCCTAAACTCTCAATCTTATATTCTATTTTAATGAAATTTTTTGACTACTATAGTATATTTTGTAATGATCATTAACTTTCAATGAATTTCATAACAATTTAAGCCAAAAAAATCTTATATCATTATAAAATTTAAAACATTAAGTTAATAAAATAAAAAAAGTTATATTTATATCTTACATAATTTTTTGATACATTGAATGGTACATTGAAAAAATGTCAGTTTATCACATATTTGATTTATATATAAAATTAGTCTTACTTGATTTTTTTATTCTCTGAGATATTGAGTCCAACTACTAATCATTGGTAATGATGGATCTATCTCATTCATCCCCTTTGAAAAACAGGTTATGCAATTTATATAAAAAATAACTTTAGAGGTAAAAGATATACTAATTTGGTTCAGGTAATAGTATTTATATATTCATTTCTTATGAATTTACAAGTTTAATGAAAGCATTTATGTAAAATGTAACGGAAGTATTAGTTTGAATTTCTTGCTGACCTGTAAGTATTCAAATATAAAATTGTTCTTATCAATGTTAATGTGCCAGGATTCAATAAGAGAAACACACAATGATCATAAAAAATAATTCTTTAAAAGCTATCTTCATTACAAATAATGTTGAAAAAATCATAGGTTTCAAGAACTCTTCAAAAAGGATTAAGTTACGTCATTGATACCTGTTTCACATAACGTGAACAATTATTTTTGGGACAAAACTTCTTTAAATTTTATTTCCTTATAGGTTTTTCTATATAATAAAAAATCCTACTGATTTGTTTCACATACTACAATAATTTGGTATTAATATCCAAAAATATTAAATATTTAATTTCATGTATGTTTCAATTCTATATTGGAAACACAATTACAAATACACCATTCATGATGAGCTTCTATTTGTACAAGTACTTTCATTACACCTTTACATGAACTCCATATAGATAGGATACCATTAAATATGATTCACTTCCCCTTTATATAGCATCCTTATCACCAAATTACCCTTACACATGATTCACTATACATTAGCCTCTTTATAGCTGAGTAAACCTTATGCATGATTCACAATACCTTTACATAGCTTTTATATAACTGAGTAACCCTTATGTATGATTCATAGTACCTTTATGTAGCCTCCTTATAGTTTATTCACCCTTATGCATGTTTCATAGTATATTCATGTAGCTTCTATATAGTCGATTTACCCTTACGCATGATTCAATGTACCATTACATAGCCTCCATATATAAAATTTACCTTTACACAATAATCACAATACCTTTACATAGCCTCCATATAGTAAAGTTACATTTACACAAGAATCATATCACCTTTACACAACCTCCATATAAAAAATTTACCTTAAATTAATAATCATTGTATAGTTAAGCAGCCGCCATATATCCATGTTACCAATAAACATGATTCTACTGTACATTTATATAGCATCTTAATGGTAAAGTTACCCTTATGCATGATTAATTGTACCTTTATATCATATAGCTAAAAATACTTTATACATGATTAACAATACCTTTATGTAGGATGATAATACCAGAATCATATCTTGCAAGTCTTGTAAAATTTTCCTCATAGGTACTAACATATTCATCAACCTTTTGTTTTACATCAAGAAAAACCTTCTCCATTTTCATATGAAGAATATGAAAAAAGTACTCATTGAAAAATAAGTTACTAAACTCATCCCACTCCATTTATCCAATTTATTACCATTGGCTATTATTCTTGATAAAAGTACACGATTGATTAGATTCACATTCAAAATAATAAAAAAAATAACTTTTTTATGTTCCAAATGTCTGAAAAAAAAATATCATTTTAGCAGTACTAATCCATTTCTCAGCAACCAATGGATCATCGGACCCACTGAAAGAATGTAGATGTTTCCTCATGAAGAAATCTACAGAACATCGTTCACACCTTTGATCATTTGGAAGATCAATATGATTCATATCTTGTGAAATTTCTGTAATCATATAAATGATATTTTTCATTCCAACTCCCATAACATTTGGTTAGTCAGGAGGCCAATAATTGCAGTATCAATCACATATATCAATAATACAGGTCTTTCAAGTTCCATCCATTGACTGAAACCAAAATTCATAGTGATGGGAACTATAATCATATAGGTAAAACACATAATCATAAAAAATCATTTAAAGGAGGTCTACATATTGACACATTATTTTCAATTAATGAAACCTTAGGTTTAACCTCGGTCATTCATTATTATCATCTATTCAAATCCTTAGCCATTTGGAGGCTATGTAAAGGTATAGTGAATCATGCATAATGATTTTTTTGCTATATGTTTTAAAGGCATAGTGAATCATGCATAATGGTAACATGACTATATGGAGGATATGTAAGGGTACTATGATTCTTGCATAATGATAAATTTTCTCTATGGAGGATACATAATGTCACTTTGATTCTTGCATAAAGGTCACTTTTCTATATGGAGGCTATGTAAAGCTATAGAAATTCTTGTGAAAATGTAACTTTTTTATATGGTGGTCATGTGATGTTATAGTGAATCATGTGTTAGGGTAACTCTGATATATAGATGATACATAAGGGTACTATGAATCATGTGTAAAGGTGACTCGGATATAAGGTGGAAATGAAAAGGTACTTTGAATCAAGCATAAGGGTTACTAGACTACATGGAGGATACATAACGGTATTTTGAATCATGCATAATGGTTGATCATCTCTAGGGAGGATACTAAAAGGTATTTTGAATCATGTGTAAGGGTAACTTAGCTATTAGGATGAGACATAATGGTACATTGAATCATGCTTAAATATAATCTGGCCATATAGGGGTCATGTAAAGTTATAGTGAAAGTACTTGTACAAATAGAAACATGTGGTGAATGATGTATTTTTAAATGTGTTTTCAAAATATAATTGAAACATACATGACATTACATATTTTATACAGATGGGAAATAAAACAACATTGTTGTAGTACTTGAAACAGATTGTTGGGAGGTTGCATCAAAAGACACAGCTTGTAAGGAAATAAAATTTAAAGAAGTTAGGCCCCAAAACAATTGTATATGTTATGTGAAATAGGTATCTATGACATACTCTAAGTTCAAAGAGTTCTCGAAATATTTTATTTGTTCTGCATTATCTATAATGAAGATAACATTGAATGAATTTTTTTCTAATGATCGTTGACTATTTCATATATTGAATTCTAACACTTCAACACTAATAAGAACAGTTTAATATTTGAATACATATAAGTCATTAGTAAATCCAAAATCAATATTCTCTTACAATTTATATATTTTATTTCTTTAAAAAATTTACATCCATAAGACATGGATATATGAACATTAATCAATTACCTAAATTAATATATCTCTTATCTCTACATATATATTTTTTATATAAATTTCATAACCTATTTTTCAAAGTGGATGATCGAGATAAATCCATCATTATCTTTGATTAGTAGTTAGACTTTATATCTTAGAGTATAAAATATTAAAGTTAGACAAAATTTTAATTTATATCTAAGATTTTATAAATTAATATTTTTGAAATAAACCATCTTAACAAATTATTTAAGATATTAATATGAATTTTTTTATATTTATATTACCAAATTTTTTAAAATTATTAATGTTCTATGCAATATATGGGGTGTAAATTCTTGTAACATTATTTAAAAGTTAATTAACATTACAAACTATACCAAGATAGTTAGAAAATTTAATTAAAATTGAATATAATATTTGGAATTTAGAGAAACCACCTTGGTATAGTTGGGGAAAGAGATACATTAAATTTATGACACTAAATGTTTCCATTCAGGTAATCTACCTTCTTATTACAAAAAGCACCCCATTCATAATACTATTTGTAGTTGCATTAAATTTTTTTATTATAATCACTGCACTTTTTAACTTATAATCCAAGAAATGTATCATTATTGGTGATCATGTTCCAATTGTATTTTTGATGAGTCAAGAGAAACAATTTAACTTCCATTAATAAAATCCATTATCTAACCTTTGTTCATTGTCTAATTTCTATAATATGTTTTCTTCATATCAATTAGTGGAAATAATTTCCCAGATTATATAAAACATATAGAGGATGTTTTTCTCTTATTGTCACATGTTTTTATGGTGTTTTAACATACTAATAAATAAATAATTTTAGTATATTTTCAAATTCAACATCATTAATTTTAAAAGTCTGAAGCATAAATATATATAATCACAATGAAAATTAGTAAATTAATAATCAATATAGGCACAAAATGATGTATTTTTTAATGTAGATGTAAAATTAAAAGGTCAATAAGAGCATAAATTTAGTGAAAATAAATCATCATATATTAAGTTACAAATGACATACTATATATAAAATAAATATTTTAATTCGTGATGAGAAAAAACTGGTCACCTGATTCAAAAAGAATGCACTATAGAAATTTATAGATTGAGCATATTCTTTGTTGCATTCATTCTATTGGTAAAAAATACTATGTCTAAACAAATATGAATGGGATTTAATGAATAAATAGTTCTATATTTTCTTTAAGAATTTGACATTTAACATTTAAGGAATATACAAAGAACATACAACAGAGTCATTTTACATGTATAAGTCATAGAACCAAAATGTTAGTTGGTATATTTTCTTTTTTAAAAATTCAAGTAAGTAGTTCACCAAATTAATCCCAAAAAAAACAATTGATAGTTATTCATTTGTAACATTTAATTGGAAACTAAATTTAGATTTAAATTTTAATATAAATGACTAGGGTGATTACGTTTGAAAATTGAATTTCAAATTACCCGTCATTAGTCAAAGTTAAATGCATTCCCCTATTATTCTCCCCATTCTTGGACTAGATGATGGTGGTGTTGTTTTCCAATAATATTTTAATATTATATTCTCATTAAGAAAATACTAATAGGAATAATAATTTAACTGGAATGTTGGATGATGATAATATTATATGAAAATTTACCTTTGAGAAATTTTCCAGTCACCTTGTTTTGTGTGAGGTCATCAATGAGAATTAAATTGAATCCCAAATGGGTTAATTTCACATCAGGAGGTTTTATTTGAGTTATCCTATTAAAAACTATTTCGTACTTGTGTCATCTTGCTAAATAATTTCCTTCATTTTCACTAATATGAATGTTTTATACTATATAGTACAGTCCATCATATAGAAGAGTTTTGTACTTTGTGATAAGCTTTCATCCGCTAATTGTTTCTTGAATGATTATTTTCAACAAAACTTAACTAATTAAATAAAATTTATTTTTTCCACTACATCCACCGTAGTTACATACAATGCAGTTTTAGTTGATGAATATTTTGAAATAGTATATCCAAATGTCTACCTTCCTAAACATTATAATTTTTTAAAACTTTTTAAACAACTTGTAGTGAACAAATAATTGAATCATCGTTTATGTGTAAATATATATTGTATATACTTCTATATAGTATTCATATAATTTTGAGAAACTACATTTATCAATTTTCTTACATAATTATTAAAATATTTAATAAGGTTTCAAATGTTTTGCCTAAATTTCATACATGTAATACTTAATTATAATAGACTCACTTTTTAGTATAAAATATCAATACCAATCATAGTAAAATAATGAACTAATTAGAAAACATATATAGACTTCATGATTAATACTATGTATACAATAGAGTAGATTTTAATATTTTTAAATTTTAATGTAAAGTTATAATGTCTAAAAAATGTTTTAATTAGTAAGGAAGAATTAAATGAAAACTATATCTTCTAAGAATTTTGAGGACTTTTTGAACCACATTCGAATGATGTAGACTTCAATTTGAAATGCTTTATCATATTCAATGGATGTTTCTCATAATTTAGTATTCGAATAGACCAATTTAATGAAATTAAATTAAGAATGAAAATAATATATTTTTTTTGTAACGATAATATCATTATGAAACGAGTAATGTTAAATAAATATCATGTTAAAGCTACAAATTTTTATCAAATAAATAATAAAAAATTATTTATACCTAATGTAATTTTTGAAAGATATATTTTTAAACAATGTAGTTGTACACATCAATGGTTTATTATCATTATCACATATTAGTAGTTTTAAACCTATCTGGCTGTTATTTTTGGATATTTTTATATATAACTGACCATGATAACAAATAGATTGTCATATGTATAAGCCAACAAAATATTGGAGTCATTTCAAATGAAATCGTTATTTGATATTGTCTCCCTTTAAGCATGAATGACCACCTGGAATCTGAATGAGTCATATGTACCCTGGATTTGAAAACATGTTTTTATAAATGAATCCTAGTTAGAATTTATACTCTGATTAAATAATCTCCCAAATCTATGTCCATTAGGCGTGTTCCATTACCAATTCTTTAAGATTTTTCTATATTTCTCAGTAACTTAATTAATGCCCCAACTTTGAGAATTATTTTATTACATGAAAAACTAGTTATATTGATTATATTTAGAATATCCAGTATATATTCTTTGATGTGTCTCAATCAAAAAATTCTTAATAGAATGAATCAGTACTATGATAAATCTTATCCTCTTTAGTAATTTATGTTAACATGTAATAATTCATTTGTTGGATAACATCACATATTGTGCTACAATATCTCATTCCTTAGTATTATGTATCATTTTACTTCATTGATAATGAGGGTTATGTTCTTTGAAAAATAATGTTAACTGAGTTTTGAGATACGATAATTGGATAATTGTCTAGAATGTCATTTTTCGCTTTACCGTCTGTTTGATCACCAAACAAACCATCACCTATATGTAGAATCCAACTTGAAGAGTCTTAGAGTTCTTAATATTTTATTGAGTTCATAGAGGAAATTGGTCTCATGTTCACCGCGAGGTCATGAACACAATAATTTTTCAAAAAATAAGAAGAATTTAGACTTGAAAATACTATATTGATTATGTTCCCATGATGCAAAATTGGTAAAATATGTCGAAAATATCCACCTAAGATAGTTGTTTTTTCTACCAAAAGTTAGATCAGAAGCATGATGAACTTTTTTTGACATGTTATCCCTCAATGTATGATCCAATGCTTCATAGTAATATTTGTGTACCATTGGTTCCCATACCAAATAATTAATTTTGTTCTTTTCAAAATTTCATCTAATTCACTTCCTTCTAATGGTTGCAAGTTGAGCTTTCTATAATAGTAATTATAATACAAAATCAATACTATGTAGTTCTCTCACCCAGAATCACAAGGATGTTTTACCACCTAAAGCAACAACAAGAAAAATATGAATTTACGAGAAAAGTTGTGACATTATTGTTTTCCAGAATATTATTTTACATGTGCCTCCATATCTATGTACAAATAATACACCACTAGTGGGCATGTTTGATGCATTAATAATTGTAGTTATCACATTTTCTTATTCATTAGTCAATTTTCCACATAGAATAGAAAATTATTCTCAAAGGTTTTCCTTGTTATAATTTTGTCCTGATGCAACCAATCTATTTCCAATTAATATATTAGATTAATATGGAATAAGTAGAGTAGTATAATTATTAAATGTTCTCCCAAGGGAATGAATCGTGTTTTTAATATCCAATAATGCATATTTTCGTAGTTAATGATCTATGAGATGCACTTTTTCTATCATAATATCTTGTTAGATAAGAATAAAACATGTATTATTTAAAAAAATTCAATGAAATAAGGGAACCAAAAAAGTATCTTGGTGACACCTATTATATATACATAGGATAATGTAATAAAATTAAATTAAAAATAATTATTTAGTTATTTCAAAAAATGGTTTGGTTATAACATACTGTTTTTAATTTAATTAATGATTTAGTTATTTGTTTTAAACCTCATAAAATGAATGTTAAATTTCTATGAATGAGTTATTTATTTCAAAAAAAGTATGTAAATGAAAAAAAATCGCATTATTCTACATGTAGCTATGAGAATACAATTTGTAAATCAATAATTATAAATTTATTCAATATGTAAATATCAGGTTATATTGATTACATCAGAATAAGAACATAACTCTTTCTTGAATTCAATGGGTAGTAAAGATATACAAAACAAGCCTAACTATTGAATAAAAATATAAATAGAAATTCAATGTTTTGTAGTATACATACAATTGTATGTGATATTGTGAATGCACTAAATTTAAAAAATGAAGACAATGAAAATGGAAATCCTTTTCAATAAGTAATTTCAAGTTGTGTTAAATGTATAAATAGATAGGATAAACCAATAATTTAATACAATATATATATATTGTCATTTTAAACTATTTCATTGGATATATTCAGTATATTGAGGCAATATTTTCTAGGTGGTACTCCATACAAGGTTTGGTCATGAAACTGTGTATGAGAATTGAAAGATAGAAAATACCATGCATAAGGAATTCTATATTTCCTAAATTTAAGCCTTTGTAATATCCTCAATGAATTATTTTCCATAACTAATTAATACTAAAGCAAATAAGGCTTCTCATAAAGTGTAATTTATAGCCTAATTGACAGTATGATTGAAAGTCAAGATATCATTGAAAGAAATCGGACCTCTAACATTAGGGAGCAAGATTCTAGGATAATGTAGCACTCCAATTATGGGTGTAAAATAATGAAATATACCAATTAAAAATAATCTCATTCTAGGATAAAATATTTATTCTTGAATGTGGTAATCAAATTCTTTAGAAAATTCTGCATATGTTATTTGTATTTCTTCTGGGTAAGTTGTGTTTTCTTTGAACTGTGTCTTAAGAATTGTGTTCTTTGAAATAATGTCATTATAGTTTGCTCCATTTAAATAATTAATTTTTTTCACTATGTAATTGGAAATATAATATTTCCACTAGGGGAAACCTGAAATTAATGTTATAACTGTATATTTAAAAAACATCCTCATGTGGTAAAATTTATCCACAATCATAATACATTTTTATCACATCTAATTTTTTTACCTTCCTATGTATTTTTTCTTTCATATATAGAAATTTTGACTTAGTCATTCCCTTTTTTGATTTATTTAGATAATAATTTTTTGGACATTATTGGTTACATATTTCAATGTTCAGGTGAGCTTATTATTTATCCAAAAGATGTATTTTATTTACAGCATATCCACCCTTATCCAAACATGAAGTATTAACATATGTTTTTGGGAAAAACCTTGAACACCTAATGTTAGTAGTGTAAGGTGGTCATGGGTTATCATCATTACAAATTCCATGAATCATGAAGTTTTTTACACATTCAAATAAAAGGGGATACTCACTTTTATCAGGCATTACATCTGGAAGTATCTGATATATAGAAGTAACGATTGAAATTTTATATGGAGATTAGAAAAATTTAAGTATTTATACATGAATCAAGACATATTTTTGAAACTTAATGGTGCATACAACTACATAATGTAGATCATAGTTACTTGAATTCATTTTTATAAAAGGTTACAATGTCGTATTATAATGAATTCTAAGATCAAAAATGATATCCACTTGATAATTTCCAAAAAGAAACCCATATATTAAATCTTTAATTAAATGGTCAACCTTGATATTGAAACACCTAGAAAATATTTTGATACAATCCTATGGTTGATGGTTCTAAAATTTAAGAAATCATGTAATCTCAAGTCAACATGGGTTTCATGTGAAAGTGAGGAATATATCTGGATAACAAGCCTTGTAACAAATTTTTATTGCATCTTGATAATTATAGATTATGTATCATGGTCGACCAGTGAATGATGAAGTAAAAATAATAAGTTTTCCCCAAAGTGTAACATCATGATTCCCTCTTATGTAACCTTCTTTCAAACTAATGTATAACTCCACTATTAATTATATTTTATTAAGTTTAATGAAGGAAAAAAATTGAGATTCTACCATTATAAGTTCATCAACTAAAAACTATAGTAAGATTCATCTTGAATATAAGAGTATCACATAATGATTTGGTCTAAGTTGAATATGGTATTCAATGTAATCTATAATTTTGAGTTTCTTAACATTTAAAGTTATGGAATAAGAACTGTGATAAACATTATTAGAATAACCATCTTTAGCAAAGGAAAAAATTATGGGATTTTTCAATGGAAGATATAGAGGATGAAATTCATCTATAAGTTGAAAGTTACTTGATCATGTTTTTATGATATCTTTTCCCTCATTAAGATCTTAAATATCATTAACTATTAGAATTACAATTTTTTGGGATTTTGGCAAGTTGTATGTATATAAATCTAAGCCCCTTCCTCTAATCAGCCTTAGAACCAACTATGGGCAAGAGATTGTATTGAATAAATCTATTATAGTTATAAACTAATTAATTTAGGGATGTAATTCATCAAACCTACACTTTATTTTTTCCACAATGATATGGTTAATAAAGTAATCCATCTCTTTTTTATTGGGGATGGGAGAAAATAGTGTAAATTGAAGAAACATATAATATATTTTAGGTACATCACAAATCTGATTATGTTTTGTAATTTTTTTTAAGTGTAAAACAAATATAGTTGGGTGAATTTTCATGATTGACCAATAGGTGGAAATAATCTTTGAATACAATGACACTTTAATCCATCGAGCCTCCAAATATAAGAACCACCTCTATTGTTTACACAATTAACAATTCTTCCTTGAACTAATGTAAAAGAAGGAATTTTTTTGTGAAGGTGGATAAGATCTTAGAAGTTTCTTGAGCCCTTAAACTTATTATGAAAAATAAGGGATTTTAGGTATTTAGGTGGGGTATCAAATTCATGTAGTTTGATTCTACAAAGAGAATAACCCAATTAAAACCTAGGAGAATTTTATGCTTTGTATCATTTAACTCTTTCATCAAACCACAACATAGAGAAAAAATACCTTCAATAGTGTTTAGTATCCCTAATATCCAAGTAAAATTATTTAAATTAATATATTTTGAGTAACAAAGTAAATGAATAAAAAAACTTAAAAACTTAAATTCAAAAAATTCAGTGGGTTATACAATACTAATATGTTCAACTAATGTACACCCATTTTTTGTATTCCCATTTTTGTTCATTTGATGAATGGATTATGTCATAAGAAATATATTTATAATATAAATAGTTAACTATAATAAATAGTAGGTGAAAATTTATAGAAATATATATATCTATACTGAACATGTAAACATCACATAAGTGTATACCATCATCACAATAAATATTGAGTTCATTGTTTAATTTTTTTGGAAAATTGTTCTTATAATAAACATATTTTACATTAATATGAAAATGATTTAGATTTAAATAATAACATATTTTTTCTTTGGTAACCACATTAATGTTAGAGAAAACAACTGATGTTGTCATAATATTGACATAGATTGACAATGATAATATATCAACGATGAAATTGTACTTGAGTATTTTTTGTTAATTATTTATATTTATAGTAATGTATTATATGTTCATTGATTAGTAGATTGAAAAATATTCATTTTACCATTATCTCACAATTCATTTAGTTGGAGTTTACTTGTGCTTTGTATAATACTAACATCAATGGATGTAGGGGAAATGTTAGTAACACTGTAATGAACCATCCTAGGTCGACCTGACAAGTCACCTAATTGGGCTCACCATAAGGCCTCAAGCACGCCTCCCTGAACATCAGGGACTTTTGACTAATAGAGAAAGTATAACAGATACTATAGGGATACTATACCCTCTAGATAGAGAGAAATAAAAGTGGAAAATAACTAAACTCATACACAAGGATAAACATTAGATTATGCATAATAAATTAACTAAAACTGAAGAGAACAAGTGTTAGTCTCAATGACTGATTGAGAGTGCTCGGGAACCCTAGTGTTGCTCTCTTCCTTTGGTGATGATGGCGGTCACCGCGCCGGCTCCTCCCCCCGTGGCGGGGGAAGGGGAATCGTTGCCACTTGAGAGAGCAGGGTTTTTTCATCCTTTCTCCAACCCAGGCTTACTTCCTACATTTTTGAAAGCTTTATAGAGCCCTAAATCTCCGAAGATTCTTAATGGATTCCCCAATCTTCAGATATCGTCGTCTGAGTTTTTTGGAAACCTTTGTGATCTTAAATTTCACTCTGATGGCTCGTTTCAAGAAGAGGAGACCATTAGACGATACTTTTGATAGGTTCATCTTCGGCTCTTGGGAACTTCAGGAATGGGCGATCATGGGCTTGCTAGACAGCCTCCATATTATGATTTGGTTTGAATTAGAGGAGGATATCATCAAAGCATGGTCACGGTCACCTCGTAACTTCAATGGTCTTCATTTCTTCCTCTTACGCTGGTCCTTCGAGTTTCACATGAATCGTGAACCGCCTTCTACGGCGGTTTGGGTAAGCTTCCCCAACCTTCCATTACCCTTTTATAATCCTTTATTTATTCAAATTTTAGGTAATCTTGTAGGAAGATACATTTGCTCTGATAGTCACACGGAAGTAGTGTGCCACCCGGTGAACCCCCGAGTGTGTGTTGAAATGGACGCATCTCATTTGCCTTTTGATTTTGTGTGGATTACTATCGGTGAGAAATACCGATGTAAACAATGGGTGGTTTATGAGAATTGGACCAACTTTTTCTCATCCTGCAATCGATTGGGTCATTCGTTGGAGTTTTTCCAAAGGGGGGTCCAAGCACCCGCGATAGAGGATTGTCATCGGAATCATCAGGTTTATAAAAGAAAAACGGATGATCCAAAGGGTAAGGCTCTTGAGGTTGGTGTGACGACGGGTCTGGAACAAGAGGCTTTGAGGCCAAATAGAAGAGGTATGGGTCTTTAGTCACGTCCAATGGTGGAAGATCTTCCAGATAGTGTCTTCAAGGAAACTGCGGAGGATGTTCATGCATCTGAGCCAAGTGCTTCGATTCCTCAATCTAATCTGAAGGTGGGTGATGTTCTCAGCAGGTTGCGTAAGGATTTGGAGGGGCCCTCTAAGTCCAATTGTATAGAGTAGTACTCGGAGGGGGAGAATGTTTTCATGGATAATATGGTGGGGGAGAGGGAGGTTGCAGCTATCTGGAGGAGGCCAATCCTAGCAGGGCAAGGGAAACTAGGGGATTGGACCATTCGGCCAGGCCCTTTCTTCTTTTGAGAAACAGATTTGAAGGTCTTTCTGAAGGCTTGGTAAAAGAGGGAGTGAATGCTGGTACTTTTATGGGGATAAATAATGATGGGGACTCCATGGAAGGGCACAATGCTGGATGTGTGAAACATGTTAATGTTCCAATGGCCATGGAAGAGCCCTCTAAGGCGGTCAGGTGCCTTTCTTTGATTGAGAGAAACACTCTGGAACAGGACAAGGGGAATACCAAGGGATGCAAGGATAATGTCTTGATGAACCTCCTCAGCAAAGGGAGGGACATCTCTGGAGGTGAGAAAGAAAATGTGATTGGTCAGGTTGGTCGCTCCTTTAGTGATATTGTGCACAATGGGAATAAAAGGACGAATGGGTTTGAAGGAGACTTGTCTGCTACACCAAGAAGAAGAACAAGAAGGGACTACTCTTACCTACCGTAACCAGTGAGTACCATATCTTCCTTCAAGAGGTATAGTGGGGTAATTCTTGATTTCAAAAAGTACATCCTGGTCAAACATCTTTGTCTAGTGCAGTATTCATTGGACCAGCTGAGAAACAGGGAACAAAGTGATGGTGTTTTGAGGCGGAATAAACCGGCTTCTGAATGGGAATCAGCTACTGTGGAGGAGGAGTCCAGTGTGGGATGCAGAGATGAGTATGGATACAATGATATCTAGTGATGTGATGGTCTATTTGGCTGTGGTTTGATTTGTAGGTGTTTGTTTTGTGATGTTGTTTGTTGGGATTCTGTTTGGTTTTAAGGGTTGTGCGGGTTCTCACTTTTCCTTAAAGGGTTTGGAAATAAAAAATTTAATTTTTAGTCTATAACAAATGAAATGAAACATATGGTCATATAACCTCAATGAATGAAAAACATAAAATTGATCACCCTTTGGGCCAACCACATATACAAAATAAATAGATTTAAAATGTATATAATAGACTCTACTACAAACATAGAGACAAACCACATACCTAGTCTCCACAACCCTCGAGCTTCACTAGATTGATCCCGAGGCTCTATATGTGTGGCTCTTCTCAATCAAGAAACACTATAATTAACCCCATCCATCACAAAATATCCAACCTGAATTAAAATATTAGATCACCACTCACATTGAGGTGCATGTACAAGGGGTGATAAATAAATTTCAACAAACCACCCCCAAAGGTGAACCTATAATTCTATTTTCATATCAAGTGCATGTAAACATGATATGCCCAGTCTATCCAAAACTAACCATAACTAACCTAAAATAATAGTTACATTAAATGGTAAATAAATACAAGAAAAAAACCAACATCAGGTTATATTTTAACACTGAGTAAATCTACTCTGCTCTGGCCCATGGTAGAGGATTTACAACATGTGGCTCACCTAACCTCATGATAATCGGTGTGTCCACTAGATTTACATAGGATCTCTAACTCACCTAAATGAAAACACACAAATGATTAACCCCAAGGTGTATCCATGGATATACAGACAAAAAAACATGACTATAGGGCTCTAGGAATCCAATGAAATGATCAAAAATGGCGACAAGAACATCTATACTTAACCAATCAGATAACATGTTAGCCCTGAAGGTCCTGCAAAATGAATTGGGCACTAGCTATGGACCCAACACTGAGGTAAATATAAAAAACTAGAAGTGCACAACATCCAAAATTTCACATCTATGGTTTCAATTTTATGTATATCTCTTCTGTTTTTAAATTGATCTTTTATTAAATTCCTTTCTAGAAGTTTCTAAGAAAAATGGTGGTGTTGGGATGGATAGATGTGGTGCACGGTTGGTGCATCGTCTAGAGCATGGGAGTGCGGCCCTCTAGGGATAACTATGCAACTAGGACAGTTGAAAATTCCTAATGTGCACAACTAATATCACGAGCACGCACCCCCTCCAGGAAAAGCATGCGGCCAACCAGATCTTTTAAAATTTTGAAATTATAGTTTCCCCTCCATGATTTTAGTCCCAAAATATGCCCCATTATACCCTCCACCCCTATGTTTGTTGGTAATGGGGTGTGCAGTGGAAACTGGTGGGATGATATTTTTAAAAAATTTATCACAAGATATATGAAACTTGTCTTCTCTGGTGATCTGATCCCTAGTATGGTCTGAGGATATTGCAAGTATTATTCAAAGAATAAAAAATAAAATAGAATGAGAACCTCATTCTGAATTAGATCACTCTTGACTGAAGATCATCGATGTAAACCATTGCTCAAAGGATCCAAATTTTAACCCCTCAATATCCTCCACACATGCTTGAATAATGAACATGGATGTCGTTTGTCTAAATAGGGGTGCTACTGTGGATCTCTGACGATCTCTTCGACGTCGTTATGATCACCACAATCCCTTCCCTTTGATCCTCAAAGGTTGTCATGGATTTTACGCTCCAAGAGAATATTTATCTCTCTAGAATGAAAGAGTATAGATGATCTCTCACTCTAAATTCATGATTATAATCATGGAATGATCTTCCCTCTAACTTATATAGTGTAACTAGAAGTACACAGTTTGGGTTCCCCAACCCCCGTTAATTTTAACGCCCACTAAATATGTAATAAATAATAATTATGATGATCTAAAATACTTCCTTAATATTATTTATATTTTATCACATACTTATAATATATATTAAATGCATTACATGATAAAACTATGTCATTTAACTCAACCCGTAATTCTTTCTAATATTAAACAAAATGAAATAATAAAAAATATTCATTTGTATAATGTTAGTCCTTCTATTTACTTAGACACTTGTAGATAAATTAAATAAATAAATTCAACTCAATTATAATTTACATTAATAATAATGAATTTATTTTTTATTGGTGATCGACAATTCTTAGACAACACTTGGACCTCGTGGTGGGGACCACTATGTCTTATATTACTATTCACTAGAATATAGAATATTATTGAATATGCTATTGTATGTGACTCTTTAGGACCTTATATTGATATCAGTTAATAGTATTTTGAAACGTAGAGTGAAGTCTAGCAACCCATCATAATCCCTAAAAATATAAGGAATGGTTATAGAAACAACAACCAACCTAAAAACATGTACTGTGTAATATAATATCTTTGTCTTTATATATCTCATAAAATAGGACACACACTTCTATTATCATTCTTTATTTCTTTATTATTCATTGATCTAAATGGAAATATTTTCCCTCGAATACCATGACCATAGATTTATGTAGGTATTATCATCCCAATCAACCTAGCCTGAGATGTTACTTCCATAACCCAAAAGTGACAAATATTTTCTTGATCAGTCAACCAATACTATACCACCAATGATGCACCCATCACAATCTAGCTCAACATTATTTGATTATCATGTGTTTTTTCTTGCATCAATATATGTTATCAAATGAGAATAATTGATAATGATCTCAATTCAGGAGATTAAAGTGCATGTATATAGATAAAAACATCTAATGATAGCCAAAACATATGGTGTTCCTATTAGCAGGCTTATCCTCATGATTTCAACTACTAGAGATCACTAATTTTGAACTTCATGAGAAGAAGTCTCAATGCTTATGAGCCTCCAACACCTAATAGTAAGACATAAATCATGTCTGGTCAGTATGATTTATCTATACCATATGACATATATTTAAGATTAAGGTCTAGTATCTCGATGTTCTCTTTATAGCTTGATATCATCGACATCATTTTGATATGACTATTAATATATAGACATTACCAATAAATTGTCGATACAAAAAATCCTACACTATAATGGTAAGTGAACATCATGCATATCTCACTGTATGCATGATATGGTAATCAAAAGTACGAATAATGCTAGTTTTAGGGAACCCACTTTTACCACAATATCACTTTCACTAGAGAGAACATGATAAATATTCTTGTTATCTCTCACATGATTAGGATCATGTTTTTACTGAGTCAAATCCTTAGTTTCTGGGTCTTCCATGTCTCCCCTATGTGATATTCTACTATGTTCGACCTCATCTCCATGATTAAATCTCCTTAAGAGATGTTAACCTCAAGTGCATTCCTTTTTTTCCACTATCATACCATGAAATCTTGGATAGTAATAGTATCATAATTTACATTATGAAAATTCTTTACTTACTAGTAATTATTCCAATAACTAGAACAAATAATTGTGTATTTTACATTACTTCTTAGTTGCCTCTGAAACTCCAATGCACCTGGTATTTGAAGACATGTCTACCACATGCTTTAAATAACATTTATTGATCATTACCTTAGCCTAACTATGATATTAGATAAAATTGACCATATAATAATACTAGTTTGTGTCCAATTATAACTAGTATCCCTTCTTATCTACATACAAGGTAAATGTAAATTGTACTCTTTCAAATACAATTACATAGTTTTGACTGCTTCCCTTGCAGTTCTCCTAGTTATAACAAATATTTTTCTACTCTAATGTATATACTATCAATATTAGATCTTGTACATATAATGGAATACATGATTAATCCATTGCTGATGTGTATGTAATTTCAACTCAACACTTTAATCTCCTCATATTCCTATGCATGTCTTCTTGGGGAGATATATTCCATATGACATTGGTAACAATTCATTCTTGAATTCTTCCAACTTGTATATATCATGTCATTATATGTGTGGTTGACTGGGTCTAAGAAACTGTTAGATCTACATTAGTATACCCTCTACCCTAGAACTTAGGTTGTTTCATTAAGTCAATATTTGTAGTATTTGTTTTATTTTTTGTCTTAACTTGCAGTGAGACCAATAGTTGTTTTCCATATGTTACTAAACATGTTTTATGTGGGAAATAATGACACTCCCACTAACCTCTTGTAGACAAATGAAAAATATTCATTTCAAATTAATGCTATATGATATTGTTTCTTACTAAAATCCTACAATGGATTTTAGTAACATCTACCCCTTATTAGCATTCCATGGTGTCACCATCTCTTTCTAGTGGCATCATATAGACACCTTCCAAGATTGATGATCTTGAAATCTAATTCTCAATAAAATAATTATATAAAATAGCTATGATAAGTATAATTATAATGAAATTTGGAATAGCCACTTAGTATAACTAATCGATCCTTATTGGTACCACACATGTACCATCTACATTTCATCTCACTTGAATACCCACCACAATATTCAAAATAATAATCCCCTTATATATTGATACTTGAAATCCATTATTGAAATTTAATTGGTCTTTTAAATCATAGATGATTTATGTATACTTCTTACTTGTTGGATTAATTATTTCAATGTATAACATATCACCGGACATGGTGAAAATAAAACCTTCACTATAGTTTTATGCTTCCTACGCAGTATGTGTCTCTGGAACATTTTCTTCCACGCCTCTTGTGAAACTTGATCCTATGTCAACTATTTTTTTCATCTATTAGAATTTACGAAATCTATGTCAATATTTCTCCCACTATCTAAAGTAGAGATTTTCAATCTTTTATATAAATATATTCTATTACTTGAATAAAATTTTCCAATCATAGGTATTTATGTAATATCCTAATAAATTTTAGGACAATTACTTTAGATTCACAGTGTGTTATTATTAATGAATGTTTATTTATATCCTAAGAAAATACTTTCTTCTAAACACATGTTCTTATGACAATGTATTTACATCATAATAAAACTCATATTATATCCATTTTTCATCATAGTTGGCATATTTTAATGGGATTACGTCATTATTTGCGAAGCACGTCTTGAAATATAATTGATGTTCTTACAATTATTATTATTCTCAATATTGATACACTTTTGACAAAAATCATGTCTCTAATGTGTGTAAGGAAATGTGTGTTTAGGAATTACTCCACACTACATTTTTTTAATCAATGGTATCATGTTAGTATTATCATTAATACTCCTTATTAGATTGAAATCCCTAATGTTAATAAGGTAATGCACATTTAGAAATTACTCCATGATAAATTATATTGATTGATAAATGATTAGATAAGATATTTTCGACTAATTAGCATAAAGCATATCATATATTCTGACCATGCATATACCATAATATACATTCACATTACATAAACACTTAAAGTAATCATTTTAAGTAAAAATACCACTAACTAACCCTTGTAATAGTTCTCAATCTCTAGCAGAACAATTTTCGAAAGATTTGTGGCATGCCTTTATTTCTAAAGGTTTCTTTGTACAAAATAAATAAGTATATATGATGATTATTCCAAAGGTTTTTATCTTTACTGAGTCTAAATACCACACTGGTATCTCCTTGACACCCACTTTTATTTTTAAATTAAAAAAATATCATTCAATAATTGGGTAAACATGTTTTTCATTTTATATTCATCATGTATTTCCTATGATTCAAGTGTTACTGAACAATTGGTTTAATATGAAACAAAATGAACAACATTCATTCCTAAACATGTAATAATTTCTCCTTTTGTATAAAGTATATTTCAAATATGTTTTTTTATAATACTCAATAAAAATTATATTAGAATAATTAAACATTGAAATTATAAGTTGTGTGCTTCTGACTGCTGACTTAGGAAACCCCATTTTTATACTACTTGGAGAATACACATTACCTCTTGTAATTTTTGTATACTTCGTTACTATATTCAAATACACATATATGATTGGTATATTATATTTAATACCAAATTATTATAGGAAAATTACATGTATTTAATTTATATATTTGAAGTAGAAGTGATCACAAAATTATCCTATTCAGTTCATTTCATTTAAAATTTCAATGGTTTATTTCATTTGATGAATGTGACCTCTTGATTAATATATATTTCTTTGATGGAAATTGTGAAGGTACCTTTGGAATCGCTCTTACCATTGGATTTTCACCTTGTCATTCAACTTGATCACTTTACGAAATAAAGATTTTATTTCTTAATGTTCTTATTTCTTGGTGAACCATTACGTAGATGAAAAAAATGAATTTTCTCATTACTATTATTTTTTCAATCTTAAATGAAATTGGAGTAATTTGTTGAAAATATATAAGAACATGGTGTCTTGAAAAATCCTGATCTACCTTTCATATTTACATGTAACCAGTGTAATTATCACCAATTCATATATCACATCGCTTTCTCCTCTTAATGTTATTAAAGATGAGAAAACATGTAATATAATCCATTTCCTTATGTATCCACAACTCAAATAATACATTTATCATAAAAAACTAACATAACCATCATATGTGTAACACATGATTCTCTTGTAAGAAATTTTGCACCACCGCTTCCTGAGGTGGGTTAACAGGTATTTGGGTACAAACACCTTGAATTTATGATATCATAGTATTGTGATCAAGATCCTATACTAATCATTATAAACTCATGATATATAAAAAATTGACTTTGTTTAATAAATATCATACTATTTCTTGTTCTATTACTTTCCAATTTCCACAAAAACAAAATCTAGTAGATTAGTACTTTTTTCTAGACATTACCAATTATTGAATCACTAAATGTATCCCAATATTTTATAGGATTATAGGAACCCTATTTACTAGAATCATAATACTCTGTCACTTTATTATTCCATTGGAAATGATCCTTGACCCTCCCCTCATAGTCTACAAGCTATGGCTACACCACTACTCGGAGAGTTCAAGGTAGGCATTTGATTGGCCAACTACATTAACTCTCGATTCCTTGATTTTTTTAGTGAAGTCACAAATTATAAAATCATAACCTTGATTAACTCTACATTTTCCTATAATGTAGAAAAAATCTAGCTATGAATACTATTTTTATTCCACCATCAGTTAAGTTGACTCGTCATTCTTATAAGAACTCCCCAGTGTTAGGAGGCACCCACAACTGTGACTGATCGAGCACACTGAACACCTAATTGTGTTCTAATTCGAATGATGGAAGATATTTTCAATATAATATTTATTTTAGGGTTTTATTTTTTAAAATAATTTAATCCATTTATATTAATATATTCATATTATGTTGTCGTTCTCACAATTGAACATCCATAAAAAAATATCCATCACATATTTACAAATTGTTTCATATTTATTATTTTATGTGTTTCTCGATGTCATTCAAATGCATAAAATAATAAAAAATAATTAAAGGAAATAAAATACTTAAATGGTATTGAGAATCTCATATTTTTTTATCCATTTAAACTTAATGGATCAACCATGACCTAGAAGAATCATATATGAGTCACAGTTTGACTCATGATGCAGCTCGTCCCCATCTTGTGTTCTCACAACTCATGTGGATTTCACATATAATTGGCGTGGTCAGTGACATACAACATCATAGTCATAGAAAAAATGTACTCACATGCAAGTGAGGGGGTCCCGGTGTACAAAACACAATAAATAATGTGGAAACACATATCCATATACACATTAACGAAGAAATGATTCACAAGCCTAATTATTTAATTACAATCATCACACACTTGTAATATATAAGTAAATAAATTAACCTATACATAAACCAGTGTGGTCACTATATCAAGACTAGTCTGTATAATAAATAAACACCCAATTAAATTGAAAAAAATAAAGTATGAGAGTATTTAAATAAATTAAATAAATTCTTTTATTTGATCCCTTTATTATTTTTTCAGATCAAGATCGGTTGGTATATGTGGACACAAAGGTTCTTATACATATAGTGTCTCCCCACCATATAAGTTATCTCTCAGAACTGAGCCATCAATATCAAATAATTTCTCAGTCTTAATTTGATCCAAGGGAATGGTTATAAAAAATGTTGAAGTCGGAACTACTCGTCTTTGGGACTCCTGAACTTCTAGATGCATGTCTGAAATGTTTCATTATCCACCACTCATCGCAAGACTCCCATACTGCCTCTGTCTACATCTTTCATCTCAATGAATCAACAAAAATGGTTCCCTTTCCTGGTGTGTAATCCAACTCGAAGTTGAAAGACGATAGATATTTCACCCACGTCCTCTACTGAGGGTTCAAGTATTATTGAGAAAGTATGTATCTAAGGATCTTGTGGTCTATGAATACCTCAATACCCTCACCCATGAGATAGTGTCTCGAATACCTCAAGGAATGTACCAATACTTCTACCTAGAGATCATGAGTAGGGTAATTCCTATAATGCGATCTCAGTTTCCTGGAGCTATAAGAAATCACTTGATTGTCCTGCATTTGTACTGCTCTGAGTCCAACTTTGGATGTGTCACAGTACACATTATATGGTTTACCCAACATAGGTAAACAAAGGATAGGTGATGAGTTTATCCTGACATTGAACTCCTGAAAATTGCTTTCACAAGCATCTAACCAAGAAAACATCACTCCTCCCTTGGTCTGCCTAGTCATCGATGATTCCAAATGAGATAAATCATGGATAAAGCACTGATAATAACCTATTAAATCTCGAAAGATCTGAATCTCGAAGATGTTCCTGGGATGTTCCAAGGATACCATGACTACAACATTCTCTAAGTCTAATGACACTCCTTCCTATGAGATGAAATGTCCTATGAAGTGCACTATATTAATCCAAAAACTACATTTGTTTAGCTTGATGTAATGTTGATGCGCTCTCAATGTACTCAAGATGATGTCAATATGCTAAGCATTATCGTCTACTTTCTTGGAGTACACTATGATATTTTTGAAAAAAACACCAAAACCCATTCTATAAAAGGATTAATGATCCTATTCATTAATACCATGAATATCGTTGATGCGTTAGTTAACCCAAACAACATCACTACGAAATCCTAAAATCTATAACTACTTCTAAAATAATTCTAAGGTATTTTCATTGATTTCACCCTTAACTGGTGGTAACATTATCAAAAATCAATATTTGAGAAGTTATTACCACCTATAAACTGATCAAAAGGAACATTAATATGTGAAAGAGGATATTATTTTTTGACCATCATCTAGTTCAACATATGATATTCCACACATAAGCATAATGACCCATCATCAATTTTTGTGAAAAGAATTGGAGAACCCCAAAGGGATATACTAGGTTGTATGAAGCCTTTAGATTCCATATATTCCAACTGAACCTTCAACTCATGAAGCTCTACTGGTTCCATTCTGTAAGGCGGGATAGAAACTCTCTCTTCTCCAGGCAGAAACTCGATCATGGACTCAATATCTCGCTCAGATGGTAAGTTGTAGAACTTGTCCGGAAATACATTATAAAAATAGTCTATTACTAGTGGAAAACCCACTTCTTATCATTTTGAGGGTGGATCACCATGGTTAATAGTGTACTCTTATCCATTCAGGTGCATACTATGGCCACTACCAGTGTGTCGAAGGGGCTCATTAGGTTCATTGATAGAATCCTTGCTCGGTTTTTCTGGGATGGCTCATCAGAGGGGAAGAGGCAGTGGGTGTTGTGGAGAAAGATGGCCCAGCCTATCGGCGAATGAGGTATCAATGTCATGAGTCTGGAGGATACAATTCATGCCATGCATGCGAATCTTTCATGATAAATTATTGTGGAATGCACCCTATGGGGGAGGATTATGTATCAAAGATACAAGGCTGGTTTTGCAACCCCATCAGCCAGGGGGGGTCGACCTTGTGGTTCTCAGTTTATAGCATCATCCCTACTATCCTTCTGCACTCACATTGAATTATTGTGGAGGGGAATATCCTCTTTTAGTATCTCAACTATTCAGGCAGTGTGCTAGGATATCTCGGATGTCTATCCCCTATGATTTCCTTTAAGAAGGAAAGCATACACCCTCTGTTTTTCAGGTCGGTTCTGGATACACCTCAACAGGTTGTGTTCAACTCAGTTCTTATTAATTCTAAGAAATAAAGGTGTGTTTATACTCCTTCCACCTTAGGTATGTTCAACTCGAAGGACTTCCGCAGGAGTACCTTTTCTCTGGGGTAGAAGGAGATCTGGAACAGAGTGGCAAGGGGAAATAAAATTCCTACTAAACTCAACTTCCTCACTTAATTATATACCCTCTGATGTAAATATAAAATTATTTGTAATTATCTTTGCTTCCTCATGTCATTGTTGTGTGAATAAAAAGGAGGAGAACATGAACCATATCTTCTTTGAGGGCGAATGGGCCCGTCAGGTGTGGAGCTTCTTTGGTATGTTCATAGGGTACTCTGTCCAAGCTTATAACAATGAGAGTTTCATGGAGAAATGGTTCCATGGGACCAATGGTAATATGAAAGAGGTTGAGGAACATGCTATCATCTACAATGCGGGATGCTGGGCATTATGGAAAGCAAGGAATTAATCCAGGTTTGAGGGGATATCTTCAATAGGTAGAGCAGTTTTGGCCAAAACTAGATGTATTCTAATTGACTTGATCGGTCTAGTAGGTATCAGGATGGAGGAACCATCTATTCACACGTTTCAAGCTCTGCAGACTGAGACTCAACAGCATGGTTCTAGTGTGCAGGGGAGATGAATTCCCTGGGTTCCACCAGAGGGCGACCTTAAGCTAAATAATGATAGTTCTTGTGTTGAGGGTGTCATGCATGGAGAAGGGTTTCTACATGACTATAGAGGTAGTGTGGTGTTGGTTTTCACGGCCCACTATGGAAGTGGTAATTCTGTTCAGGCAGAGGCTCTTTCAGTTCTCACAAGGTTGTCCATGTGTAATCATAGGGACATTAGCATTGTGCAACTGAAAACGGACTCTATGATTATTCATGATGCTTTTCATGGTAGAGGTACTAATCCCTGGTCAATTACCTATACAATTAGAAAATTCAAGGCCCTCCTTATCAACCACATTAGAGTCACCCATACTTGGTGTGAGGGGAATAGAGTGGCAGATTACCTGGCCTCTCTTACGGTCCATGGGATTTCAGTTTTTTTTCTTTTCTAATGTCTCTCATTTTAAACTTGAGGGGGTGAACTTGATTAGGGGTGATTTCCTTGGACTTCATTTTTTCCTCCCCTATAGGTGGGGGTGATCTTCCCCTTGTATGGTCCTTTTTTGGAATAAAAATCGCAATGTTCAGTGGATGGATTCACTATCCAATATCCATGGACCTTGGGGAGAATAATGACCTCCTTCAAGAGATAGAAATGTAACTATCTTCCTATAACAATCAATATGATCCTAGTATATAACTATAAAATCCATACTAAGAATAAAATCAAATCCTATTGCTTATAGAACAAATGTTTCCTCAATGAAATGGTTACCACCAATCTCTAGAGAACGCACCTTTCAACGTTTTATATTTTCAAATCACACTCTCAACGGTGTGTCGATGGTCAAAAAACCATCCAATATTTATTTATCCAAGACAAAACTATATACAAAAAGAGAAGAAATAAAATATTGTGATTCTCATTTATCAAACAAAACACAACCTAAGGAGGACGATACAATAATTGTACCTCTGATGGTAGACGGTCCTACATCCATTATAGCCGAAGTAGTCTTTATAACATGAATCTGATATGTCTCTCCTCCCTGGTCTCCATCTTGAATATGCTAATCTATTTACCATTATTTCTATTACTACTCCTCCACTAAGGTACCATGTCCCCTACCTCATCCTAAACAACTAGTGGAACATTATCTACCAGCCTGCTGAGGGGTAGCTGAGCCCCTTCCTGACTCAGGTGCCTGTCCTGATTCCCTTCCATTATTCTGGTGTGGAAATTTGAACAAAACCTATGAAGATGAGCTAGTCTTCCATATGTACGACACTCAACCATGGGTTAAGTGTAAGGGTTGGTGTCCTGAGAACCAACCGTTTTGTACTTTGATTGCATAAGTGTACACTTATTATATATTGTTCATTGTTTTGCATGACTATAATATAATAATGTCTTGGAATATTTGTTGCATTGATAAGGTCATGGAAGATCCCCGCTATGATGAGAACCTTAAAATTCTATAGCAATATTCTTAAATAAAATTCTATAGTTGGATGACATACTATGATAGGACACATAGTATACAGAATGTCATGTGCGAGTACTCGTAAGAAGATGAGACTCTCTCTCATGGAGTTCGCACTTGGTAATCTCCAAGAAGGGAGATTATGAGAACAGGCCCACCAGTAGCAATTCTGCTTGTCTTGGTTTCATCGAACATTGTTATCTACGAGCGTGTGTAATGGTCCTTAGACTGGAAGATTGTCATTAACTCATGTCATGACTTGCGCACTTAGATTTACTGACGAAAACCATCATGAAGAGAGTTGGCAGTAAGTAGGGTATGTTGGGTGCGTCACGAATGACATGTTGTTAATGGATAATTCGAGGAAGGATTTGTCCCTTCCATATTTATGGAAGTAGATATCTAAGTCCCTTTGATTGAAATAGAATTTTTGAACAAATTCCATGGCCATAGTGACACGAAGAGTTTATTTCTGAAAGTCAAAGAATGACAGATCAAGCATATGGGTTTATGACACTACCATGAAACCTGTTTGATGAGATATTGAGACAAAGGGATTAAATTACACGGTAAGCGTTCGTATGAGGTGACACGTCAATGCGGCATCAACTTCTTTCTCTTGGGTGCCTTGACCCGTTGCTAGACAGTAATCTTGGACTTTAGGCAAGCTCACCTAATGCTAACATGAAAGAGGCCTAGAGGGTCACACACTAAGTGTATCCAAGTATCTCAAGTAGGATAAAGATTATTCTCATACGTGGTTTAATAATTATTCAAGGAAGCCTAAATCTTTTTAATGATGGAGGAAGAATAAAATGAAAACAAGATATACACGTCATATATTAATGATTACACGCCATGTAGTTTTTATTTTGGAAAGGAAATGAAAAACAAGTACACGTCGTGTATTAATGATTACACACCGTGTAGTTTTCAATGAAAAACAAGTACACGCCGTGTATTTATGATTACATGCCGTGTAGTTTTTCCAGTCGGGATTTTGAGGAAATAATATCATTTTATTAAATGATATTTATTATAATCAGTGTGTGTGCATGTGAAGTAATTAATGACTCGACATGGGGTTTTCAAAACAGTTAATGAAATAAATAAAACGCGTAACGCGTTTATTTATTGTCATAACTTTACAACCTCAAACCCGATTATAAATATCCTCACAACCCCAACTCTTTTCCTAAGATAATTGTTGTTCACTACAATTCTGGAGAATTCTCTCAATACCGAAAGAACTTCGTCCTCCAAGAACACTCTCAAGACCGAGAAAGATCTGCCTTCACCTGATCAAGGCGGTCTAAGGCGGACAACACAAGTAAAGGCTTCTCCACACTAGCACCAAGAGATTCCTTTGCTGATGTCCAAAGATACGTGTTGCACGTGTGGATCACCGCTTGAGGAATTATACACTTGTCTTCTGTGACGTAACGACGAATCACATCGAAGCGTGATCAGAAATATCAACAAAGAAAGAACGTCATAAAAGGTACTTATTGTCAATTAATTAAATTAATTATAATCAACCTATGACGATCCACATTTATGGTTCCAGAACTATTCCTCTTCGTTTTCTATTTCTATGATTCAATCCATGGAGTCTAGCGTTTATCGTCGTTTTGATCTCTGATTGATCATTGCTAATGACAAAAATCCAAGTGGGCACATCCACCCACAAGCTTCCGCTGCGCCTGAAACCTTCAGTAAGGACGCAATGGGTACTCATGGCCAAACATGCCACACTGATAGTACTATAATGGAACTTGGTCCTGATATGGATTCCCACATCCATGTATTCCCTTACCACTACTACCTTGGTAGAAACTATTATAGTTATTTTTCTTGATACTCAAAGAGGAGATCCCAGTTTGGCCTGTTAAAACATATTGACTGTTGTTTGTTGCCTCTCTTAGATTCCCTTCCATGATGAGTTTTTGGTTTATCATATCCTCAAAACTTCTCAAATTAAAAACTTTCACCTATGACCTGATATTATAATGAAGACCATCCTGAAAAGGTCTCCCCCTAGAGATCTCATCAGCTACCAAATATAGTGCAGAGCACTGTAGTTTAGTGAAAATTCCAGCATAGTCCAATACTGATATTCCCTCAGGCATCAGATGCACAAATTCTCAAGATTTTTTATCCCTTAACATATCATGATAGAAATGGATCATGAACTTATTCTCTAAATCCTTTCATGATAGTTCATTATGCTTCCCTACTTCCTCCACAATATCCCACCATTTTTTGGAATGTCTAAAAAGAATATATTTCGTGAGTTTAATCATCTTATCCATAAGTGTCTAATGATTCTTGCATATTTCCTATATAGACTCAATATAGAACTCGACTTCCTGGGTTCCCCCTTCCCTAGTAATCATAGGCAGATACTGCAACTGAAACTCTTTTTTTAGATCAGACATCGAAGGCATGACACAAAAATTCTCCTGTTATATGGATCGCATGACCCTCATTAAGCTGTTGCAAAGCGGAACATCTAACTGATCCTCCGTAACTATAGGAATCATCAGTTCATATGCATTAGGAAAATTCTTATTATCACCCTATAGACGCTCAAGATAAAGATGACATGGAGAAATTTTCTCTGCAACACAAATGCACAACTTAGAACACTGACTAACAACAAGGTAAACATCAGCAGGTGACACCAATAGAGAACCACTGACTATTGGTTTCTCTAGGAATGGCTTACAAGTGTTTTATCATTATATAATAATTCATTTATTTTATTTCTTAGATATAAAAGACATCTCGTATCATAGTTCAAATAGAAAAATATATATCACATGCAAATAAAAATGTTCCTATCATTATAAATTCATGTTAATATATCCCTATGTGCCTATTATGATTTATTCATAATCATATCAAGTCATAGCAGGCCACACAATATAAATTTCATGAACCAATACACTTTTAATAGTGGGTTCCCTAGACCCAACTATACAGTACTTTTTATTACCATGTCATGTGTACAATAAGGTATACATGATGTATAATTAACATTATAGCGTATATATTCTTTCATGCTCTATTTAATAGTAATGTTCATAGATTAGTTTTCATATAAAAATGTTGTAGAAGATCCCAGTATATAATAAGAACCTCGAGATCCTATGAAATTAATCATAAAAAAAGGTCATGAGGTCTTGATACATCTTACTGGCTGGACATGGTAGATGTTTGACTATCAGGTTCTAGGGGCTCATAAACATTGGGACGTGTTCTCATGAAGTTCACTCTTGGTGATCTCTAGTAGTGAGATCATGGGGACAAACCCACCAATAAGAACACCACATGTTTTGGCTGTCATTGGATATTTCTATCTACAGACATGTGTAATGGTCTACTGATTTGAGATCATAACCAATGTATTCCATTGGATCGCATACAATCATGAAAGGTAAAAACCATGATAATTAAATCCTGTTGAGTTTGCTTGTGTTGAGTGCATCATTGGTGGTATGACATTGGTTGAATCATTAAGAGTGTAGTTGCTGCTTCCAGGTTAATGATGTAATATATCTTGGGTCTGATTTATCTGGTTGGTGTTACCTTCATAAATCCATGGTCATATTAGTCAAGAGTAAATCCATCCAGTTAGTTTAACAAATAATAAAGCATGAAAAAGAAATTTACATGGTTGTGCATCCTACTTTGTGATATATTTATAGGAAAAGATATTATATGATACAGTGTGTGCCCGTAAGTTGGTTGTCGTTACTATGACTATCCTTATCTTTTTAGGGGTCATGATGGGTTGTTAGATACCACTCTTGGTTTGTAGATAATATTAACTACTATTGAGATAAGGTCATTGAGGGTCACACACAATAGAATTTTCAAAATACTGACATATTCTAATGAATAAGGGTTTTTGACATGGTGGGACCCACCACTGGGGATTGGGTTTTTTCAAAGGTTTTACAATCATTAGAGGAATAAACATACTCATATTATTCAAGTTAAGAAAATTTTGAGTTGATTTTACTTGTTTTGTAATGTTTTATTTGAATGAATATTAGTTTCAAATATTCAAGGTTCATTTAATATTTATGGGAATTACGATTTGAGTTAATGTATTGAGTTTTATCACGTAATAAATTTATTATATTACACAAAAGTGATAAAAATATAAATGTTATTTATGATGTGGTTTTGTAGTCAAAATATTTAATTCATTTAGTGAGAAATAAATATTCAGGTATCAGGTGTATATTTCAAAAATTTATTGATTCACTATAAATAGTGGAGAGAGCTCTCATATCATATATTATTCACTACTCAATGGTGAGAGCTTCTCTCTCCTATTCTCTCTCTCAGTTCCTAGAAAGTGATTCTCTAGTTCTAGGAGATCGATCATAGTTTTTTTCACAGATCGACAAAATAGAGCAGCGGTGATTGTCGGGACGTTGAAAGCGTCATAAGAACTTCGCACTAGCACTCAGATTATAATTATTGACATACCCATAGGCTTTTGAAGCGCTTTTTCATGATCTAGAGGGGTTCGACTTCGAATCGTTTGAGTAGCAATCAACGATGATGACCAAATGTCAAGCACAATTTCTGATCTAACCAGATATTTTATGGTTTTAATTTTGTTCTTAAAACTCTTCATGCGGGATCCTAGGCTTATATCTGGAAGCGTTACACTAATGACGATAATTTCATGTTTATCGTTGGTGGAAAAAATTTAGAATCCCAAGTGTCAAGGATTCTCATGTGGGCCTGGTACCTACAATTTTTATCTGGAAATCAGTGATGAATTTCAGCTAAGAAAAATTTACATTTGTATTAATTTTAATAAAGTGTGTCGCTCTGGTCCCAACGCCGCAGACAGAGAGTAAATATGACATTGAATGGTCATGTTACGACCATCCGAAGTTTTAAATACAAATTGAAATTTTTATGAGGGTATTAATTCAATGAATAACAGATATATTCTGTATATTTTAATTTGCCCGAAACAGCGACCTGTACCATTTTATAGCAAAACTGGACATCGTTCAGAATTCTGTTGGTTGAAATAGTGAACTCCAGCAGGTGACATGTGTTTCCACCATTTTTGGAAAACATGGTTTTATTAAAAATAAAAATAATTATTATTTTATTAATATGGTAAAATATTATTGTGGGTGTCTTGATCCATCTGAAAAATGAAAAAACAATAAAAAGGTTGGTTGTACATCCAGCGGATGGCTAAACGTTTTTTAGAAGGTTTTCTGCTTGACTAGCCAAAACTAAAAAGGAGGGAGGGGGTCAATGGGATGGACCCCCCATTGTCCCCTCTGCTAGACAAGTGAACAGGAGCCGCTCGGAAGACCCCGCACCCACGGATGGCCACCGCTCACGTCGCCTTCCCCGTATAGAGAAGAAGTACTCTACGACGACACCTCATGGTTCTCCCCTCACTGTCGGATCGCCCGCAACCGTCCTCATCCTGGCCAGTCGTCGTCCCCTCCAATGCATGTCTTCCTCAGCCTGATTTAGTTTTAAATTAATTTAATGAAATATAATTTTTTTGTTTAAAATTAGTACATTATTTTTTTTAAATTAATTTATTGTGTTAAAATTAATTTAATGATTGATACCGAATGATGTAAATTCTTGAATTAAAAATAACTGTGAATTCTAAGTTCCATAAAAATGTACTCAAAGAATATTTTTTAATGAAAGATTATTTTTTAAATTTTGGAATTTATTTTATATATGCATTTTTAATGCATATAAGACTGATCACGAGACATAGATCATCTAATGTATGTCTGGTGAATGTTTATGCCTTTATATTTAAATTATTTTTACAATGGTTTTTAATAATTTTTTTAATAAATGGAAACCTATGAGTCATCTTTGGCATTAAATGTATAAAGGTTTGTGTGACCACTTTCTCAATTATTTTTTACTCTCTCGAGACCAACTCACATGTGTGTGAGTAATGTTGTATAATGATGAGATAATTAGTGATGCACTTCATGCCATGTTATGGAGACACACTAGATAATAGTTTGACACATTGGATGGGTCGGCGCTATAACTCGAGTTGCAAGCGATTCGACTCAAGGTATTACCCCTAGGGTTTAGGTTGATCAATTATTCACTTAATGGATAAACCATTAATATCTTCTCATTTTCACATCATCATTTTATTTTTTGGATGCTTTATTATTTTGTGAATATGTAGTTTATGTGAGATCACATAGAATAATAAACAAGCGTGCAAAGATAAAATGAACATGTTGCCCGAAGAATGTTTTATATTTATTGGATGGTCTGTTGTGAGTTTGATAACATAGAAAATTCTTATGATATATTATTTGATTTCATTCTTAACTTAAAAATAATGAAGCCCACAATGGAATATTAAGTCTTAACCATCTTCCACCATTCGAATTTGGACAAAATTGGGTGTTCGGGGTGCTTGGTCAACCATAGATGAGGGCACCTCTTACTACCACTACCACAAAAACAGTTTTTCCCAGCGCCCCCCTTTATCAACGCTAACGAAAAAGCGCTGATAAAGGGGGGGGCTTTATCAGCGTTTTTTTAGCGCTGATAAAGCCCCCCCCCCCTTTATCAGCGCTTGTTTAGTAGCGCTCATAAAGGGGGGGGGCTTTATCAGTGTTTTTTTAAAGCGCTGATAAAGGGTCGAATTCAAAAAAAAATAAAAAAAATATATTAATATATTAATATATAAATATAGTTATATTGATATAGATATAATATATAATTTTTAAATATATTTTAGATAAGTATAAATGTACATGAACACTTGATATATTTAATATATAAAATATTTAGTGAAAATGACTTCTTAAAAAATTAAAAAAATATTTTTAATTAATAATTTTCTAATTATTATGGAGTAGTAGTCATTTAATAACAATTTGAAGACTAAAAAAATTAAAAAAATTAAAAAAAAAGATCCAAAATAAGTTGAAAAACGCAACTCAAGCTTCAAATGGCCATAACTTTTGATCCGGGTGTCCGTTTGAGCTCTACCACATATCAAATCGAAGCCTGTGACGAGCTCTACGTCGTTGTGATCGGGGAGGAACCCGGTCAAGCATTTTTCTAGGCCAAAATATGCCCAAAAGGCCTCCAAAACTGAGTTTTTAGTCGGGGTACCCAGATTTTTTAACATTTTGTGGGTTTTCAGCCTCGTTGGAGGGGGTATTATTGGCTTTTTTGGTGGGGGCTGAATTTATTCCAAGGTATTACATTCATATTGATATTATGTCTTTGAAATTTTATCGTTTTTTATAATGCACTGCTATTTATAATCAAATATATAACTATGTGTACATATTTTTTATATATTCACACCTAAAAATTAAATTTTTAAAATAAATAATTAAACATATTTACATATAAGATATATTAGCTCTATCTAAATAATAACTAATATCCATTTTATTTAAAATACCAATATATGAATATTTATATAACTACTATATATTAATATAACTATATATATATATATATATATATATTAATCTAGCTATATATATATATTAATGTAACTACATATATATTAATATTACTATATATATATATATATATTAATATCACTATAAATATATATATTCATATCACTATAAATATATATATTCATATAATTATATATATATATGTATATTAATATAAATATATATTACTATACGAATAAATATAACTAAATATATATATAAATAGAGATATATATTAATATAACTATATATAGATATATTAATATAACTATATATATATATTAATATAAATATATATTACTATACGAATAAATATAACTATATATATATATTAATATCACTATATATATATATTAATATAACTATATATATATATATTAATATAACTATATATATATATATATTAATATAACTATATATATATATATATTAATATAACTATATATATATATATTAATATAAATATATATTACTATACGAATAAATATAACTATATATATATAAATAGAGATATATATTAATATAACTATATACATATATTAATATCACTATATATATATTAATATAACTATATATATATATTAATATAACTATATATATATATTAATATAACTATATATATATATTAATATAACTATATATATATATTAATATAACTATATATAAATATTAATATAACTATATATACATATATAAATATATATTACTATAAGAATAAATATAACTATATATATATAGAGAGAGATATCATGAAATAGCAAACAAATCAAAATAGAGTAGTGGTAAGGGCTTAGACGCGCAGGAGGGAGGTCTCGAGTTCAAAACCTGCTGGAGGCAGAGGCGCGCGCATGGGGGTGGATGTTGGGGGCTAGCGCTGATAAAGGGTGGAGGTTGTGCGTGTGGGCATTGGAGGGGCTAAAAACGCTGTTAAAAGGGGTGATCAAGCGCTATAAAAGCCCTCCCACGATGGCATGTTTTTTTTTAATTTTTTGTAATTTTTTTTAAATTTTTTTAAATTTTTTAATTTTTTTTAACTTTTATCAGCGCTTTTTTAAAAGCGCTGATAAACGGGTTCTTTATCAGCGCTAAAATGAAAGCGCTGATAAAGGAAGCGCTGATATTGGACCCCTTTATCAGCGCTAAAAAAAGCGCTGATAAAAGACCCCTTTTATCAGCGCTTTTTTTTAGCGCTGATAAAAGGGGTTTTTATCAGCGCTTTTTTTAGCACTGATAAAGGGGACCCCCCCCCCCTTTATCTTCACCAGCTTTAACACCGCTTTTCCTAGCACTGTTAAAGGCTCTTTTTAGCGCTGATAAAGGGCGTATTTGTAGTAGTGTACCGAGGAGTTATTATGAGGGTGATTAGTTGATTTAACTAAATTGGTAGTAAGTATTAGAAATATCTAACTTTCTATTATTTTTTATTCAATCGTTGATTAAATCAAGTTATGATTTTATAAGTTGGGACGTCACTCAACAGATCAACGAACCGTTAGTTAATGTGGTTGTTCAGTCAAACACTTACCCTGAACCCCCTGAGTAGTGGTGCATCCATAGATTTTAGACTATGAGAGGAGGTTCAAGGATCATTTACACTAGAATACGTAGGCAACAAAGTATTCTGATTCTAGTATAGAGGGTTCCTATAATTCGATAAAATAGTGGGATATATTTAATGATTTACTTAATTAATCAAAAAACTAAAATGTTAATCAAGAAAAAAGTGTAAATGTGATAAAATTTTATTTTTTGTAGAAAATGGAATATTATACCACAACAAACATTGTGATAAATTATTGAAAATTGACATTTTCACCCTAGCACGAGTTTCCAAGTGCAGTATAGGATCTTGTGCACAAAAATACAATATAAGATATTCAAGGTGCTACTGTAAGAAATATCTGTTAAACTATCACAGGAAGTGAGGGTTTAAAAATTTCTTACATGATACTCATGTATGTAGCATATGATGGTTATGTCATAATGATATCATCAATGTACAATGCTAGTTGAAAGGCACTGTCGTGGGCACTTTCAAATGATATTATTTCTTTACTAAGTGCATCACAGTGGCTGACCTAGGTCGTTCTCTTGAGGAGGAATTAGTTTAACAACCATTAGAAGGCTTGAAGAAAAAAAAAAGAAACAAAATGATAAAAGATGGGGGCGGTTTGATTGAAAGACTTTTAGAACATGAAACAAAACAATCAAGGCAATCAAGGAGTAAAAGACAATCACGAACACTGTTTCTTTAAAAGCACTACTATGAGAAGTCGTACCCAATCTAATCTACCCCTTCACCATTCTTTAATCATTATCCCATGTGATTATAATTCATTAGAATGTGACCCCCTAACCTTGTCAACCCCCTAACCTTACATAATTTGACACAACCACATGTATTTGAAGAAATGAGCACTAGGTTGTCTTTGAGATTTCCAATCGCAGTACCCTACGTTGATTATGGTCCAAATCCAACTTATGATCAATGGTCAATTAGGGCAGAACCTCCTCTCTAGAGTTGAGAATTAATTAAGTTTAGGGATGAGAGTTGAACCCTACAATTCTATCCCAAGTTGATTAGATTTTACAATTGAAGGTTATCTCTCTCGATTCACACAGGACCGACCTCACGGTCATATGCAAGTCAAGTGAGTTCCGTACAACTTAAATCTCAATTAATTGATCACAAATTATGAATTATAGTATTTTCATGGATTCAAAATGAATAAATGAAGGGGGTAGGGATTAGATCGACTATGAACGAAACTACTCTTCCATGGTTGGAATTTTCATTGTGGAGACGTTTTGCATAAGCAACGAATTGAAAGGGAAATACCCAATCTTGTCTCCACTCTAAGATTCCAGAACCAAGAAGCAAAAAAAATAAGATAGTAAAAGAATAACAAATAAGATTTATTGAATAAAATGACAAGTTACAATCATGAAAACAATGAAACACAAGTAGAGGTGGGAGAGGAGAGCCTTCTTGGAAGAGATCCTTGCACAAAGACTCACTTCTTCAAAGGGGTTAGAGGAGTTCCTAGGAAACCAACTCTCGTCTACACCTTGCCCAAGCTCCGAACCAACCTCCCAAAGAGTGAAAAGGTCCTTTAAATAGAGTTGGGGAGGGCTAGGGTGACAAATGGTTTCAAGTGTGAATGTGGAAATTCAGGAAAATATTTTAATCCAAGTTGCACCGCCTGTTTGACCTCCAAAACGGGCCATCCAGCTGCTCTTCTAGAATAATTATTTGCGAGAATTTTTTTCTTCTAGATTCTCTCCAAATTTGGGCCACATACAAGCATAGATAAGAATGTTATGGCCCAAATAGAGAAGCACTATCCAGCCCAGCGAGTCCAGTCCAGCTTTGTCTTCATGGCCCATTTACTCCAAGTAAACCCGCGATCTAGCTCCAATGGCCTGAATGAAAGTTTTAGAAAATTTAGTGAGGCATTCGGTCACAAAATATTAAGTTCCAATTCGGGAAATAAAAATATTTATTCATAATATACCACAGTGCACTTGAAAAGGGTAAAACTGGAATTTTCATCAAATTTTCAATTGAGTGATCTAATCCAAAATATTCCACAATTGATCATATATAACACAATGTGAGGAAAGTTTGTCATTTATTAGCAATAAAATATTCAACAAAATAGTATTTTATCAACTCCCCCACACTTACCCTTTTGCACTCCTGGGAAAAACCTCATGTCAAGTAAACATCAATATCAAATCAAAACCAATTTTAAAACACATATCCAAACAATTATACACCAAGAAACAAAAGATATCATGCCTCATAAAAGAACATTATTTCAAGTTCTTAATTTATATTATTCAATATATTTTCACTTCATTTATCCTCACATGCACAAAACACTTAACTCACTTGAATTTTCTCTAATCACACAAATATCAATTTTTTGTTTGCAATGTCTTTCTCATCCAAACTCATACAAGGGTCACCATAGGCTTGATTGATTCCTACATCGCTACCCGATGTGAGTCAAGGACATATGTTTATCATGAGGACTTTTCAGGGTTGTTCTGTGGCTTTCGGTTGGTAGGATTAAGATGTGAAAAACTCTGAGGCTGAATGAGGAGGGCTTGACTCTTTTTGAAGCAAAATTGCATTAATCTAATTTTCACTTAAATATGGTCTTCTCCTTAATCCCCATAGTATCAATTCAGCTCCATCATCATGAAAAGTCATGAAAGGTTTACACCATTCATCATTTTAGCATAAAAAATTTCAATCTTCTCAAACATGATTTTCTTGAAAGCTCCAGATGGGCACAACTTTCCACCTCAATTAGAAGCTCCAAAAAAGGAACAACTTTCAATATAATGGTTTTCTTCAGTAGAAAACACATCTCTTAAGAATTTAATTTTCCACCCAAAGTATCACAAAATGTGGTGGCACAACACAAGATAGATTCCCCCACACTTAAGCTCAAATAGATTATGCAATTTCACTTCAAGAGTTGGTTGGATAGGGAAAACTGGCTTGTAATGTGGCTAACCTAACAGGCTGTGCATGGCTTCTAAGGGATAAAAGGATTAAATATTCAAGGTAGGCCATTATAAAAAAATAATTCTTTGAAATAGGGGCTTTAGTACCAAATAAATGTCTCAATCATTTAAACATAAGTACCTCAAACCCTCAAGTTTTGACAGGAATAGATCAAATTCTGGTTAAATCAAGTATGGTTTGGTTCTCTCAAGAAGTGAGGTGAATGTAAAGAATATGAAAATAATGGTTTAGAAGCCTCACATGAAAGTGATTTCAAATATAAAAATAGTGAGATTGGCATGGGATTCAAAATTCAGTGTACTTTTCATGAAATTACTAAATATTTGAACTTGAAACAAAGTCATTTCAGCATTCATTTATGATTAGTTTCAAGGGATAAATTGTTTCACTCATTGATATGCATTTCAAAATGGTGATGAGAATCATTTTAGCTCAAAAATTTCAAAAACACAAAGAAAATTGAAAAATAAACACACAAAATTTGAAAAAACACACAATTTTTTTGATGTTTTTTTGAATAGGAAAACAATAAATTACTAAACTAAAAGGTTCCCTCCCCCACACTTAAAATATTGCATTGTCCTCAATGTGAACCCATGAGATGATATATGCACATGAAATGCAGAATTTTTAAATAGGACAAATAATATAAAAGTGAAAGGGTTAGGAACAGCCTGATGTGATCAAGTGATGATGGGGTCATGCAGTGTGATAAAATCCACTGCATCAGTAGGAATTCCCTCAATGTATCTCTTCAAACGTTTCCCATTGACTGTAAAGCTCCTTCCAGTGTCCTCTTGTGTGATCTCCACTGCACCATAAGGAAAACATTAGTCACAACATAAGGACCTAACCATCTGGAACGCAACTTACCAGGAATCAGCTTCAGTCGTGAACTGTAGAGAAGGACTTTCTCTCCAACATGAAACTCCCTTTGTTGGATCATTTTGTCATGAGCTGCTTTTGATCTTTCCTTGTAGAGCCTTGAGTTCTCATATGATGACAATCTAATCTCCTCAAGCTTTTGAATTTGCAGCTTCCTTTGGATTCCTGCTTGGGCCAAATCCATGTTGCATTTCTTTATAGCCCAATAAGCCCGATGCTCAACTTCCACTGGGAGATGACATGCTTTCCCAAAAACAATCCTAAATGGTTACATACCAATGGGTGTCTTGTATGCTGTTCTATAAGACCGCAATGCATCATCCAAGCGCTTGCTCCAATCCTTCCTATTTGGCTGCACAGTTTTCTCCAATATTTGCTTCAACTCACGGTTTGAAACCTCAGCCTGACCATTTGTTTGGGGGTGGTATGGTGTTGATGTTTTGTGTGTCACCCCATACTTTCGAAGGAGGGAATCAAAATTCCTATTGCAAAAGTGTGTCCCATGGTCACTGATTATGGCCTTTGGTACTCCAAACCTGCAGAAAATCTGTGCTTTCACAAATTCCACAAAAACATGAGAATCATCAGTCCTGGTGACCTTAGCCTCCACCCATTTGATAACATAATCAAGAACAACCAAAATATACAAAAAACCATATGAACTTGGAAAAGGACCCATAAAATCAATTCCCCACACATCAAAAATCTCACAGAATAGTATGGGTTGTTGGGGCATCTCATGTCTCCTAGAAATATTCCCAGTTTGTTGGCAACGAGAGCATGACTTACAAAACACATGGGCATCATGGAATAAACTATGCCAATATAATCCAGAGTCCAAAACTTTCCTAGCTATCCATTGGGGTCCAAAGTGTCCACCACATGCAAGTGTATGACAGAATTGCAAAACAGACTCAAACTCATGATCAGGAATACACCTACTAATAACTTGGTCACTACACATGCGCCAGAGGTAAGGATCATCCCACACAGAAAACCTAGAATCACTTTTTAATTTTTGGACTTGATGTTTCTTTAAATTTGCAGGTATTTCAGAGGCAACAAGGTAGTTCACTAAATCAGCATACCAAGGATGCGTACCTGAGATGGAATAAAGATGCTCATCGGGAAAAGTGTCCCGAAGTGGTACCTGGTCCAAAGTGTCATCCTCTAGTGTGTGAGTAAGCCTACTCATGTGGTCTGCCACCATGTTTTCTAACCCCTTCTTGTCCTTTATCTCAAGGTCAAACTCTTGAAGAAGGAGCATCCAACGGATAAGTCGTGGCTTTGCATCTGGCTTCTTCAGGAGGTACCTCAAAGCTGCATGGTCAGAAAAAACAACTACTTTAGAGCCCCATAAATATGAACGGAATTTATCTAAAGCAAATATAACAGCAAGAAACTCCTTTTCCGTTGTGGTGTAATTGTATTGGGCTCAATCCAATGTCCTTGATGCATAGGCAATCACGTGTGAACGTCCTTCCACCCTCTGAGATAAGACAACTCCAACCGCGAAGTTGGAGGCGTCACACATAAGCTCAAATGGAAGGTCCCACCGCGGGGGCTGTATGATAGGTGGAGTGGTCAGTCATTGTTTTAGCTCATCAAATGAATTCCTGCAAGAAACATCAAACACAAAATCAGAATCCTTTTGAAGTAATCTTGACATAGGAAGAGCAATCTTACTAAAATCTTTGATGAAACACTGATAAAACCCTGCATGCCCTAGGAAAGATCTAACATCACGCACACATGTAGGATATGGTAGGGATTAAATAATGTCTATCTTAGATCTATCAACCTCTATCCCATGTTTTGACACTACATGCCCTAAGACAATGCCTTGCTCTACCATGAAATGACACTTTTCAAAGTTCAGGACCAGATTCTTCTCAATACAACGATTCAAAACCTTTCCCAAACTCTTTAGACATTCATCAAATGAGGATCCATACACTGTAAAATCATCCATAAATACCTCCATGCAGGTCTGAATAAAATCAGAAAAAATACTCACCATGCATCTCTGGAAGGTACATGGGGCATTGCAAAGTCCAAATGACATCCTCCGGTAGGCAAATGTGCCAAAGGGACAGGTGAATGTAGTCTTCTCATAATCCTCTGGAGCTATAGGAACCTGAAAATATCCAGAAAATCCATCCAAGAAACAATAGTGTGTTTTCCCAGCTAGTCTCTCAAGCATCTGATCAATAAATGGGAGGGGGAAATGGTCTTTGCGAGTGGAATGATTTAGTTTCCTATAATCAATACACACACGCCAACTGTTTTGCACCCTAATTGGTATTAACTCATCTTTCTCATTTTTAACAACAGTAACACCAGTTTTCTTAGGTACAACCTGGACAGGACTTACCCACTGAGAATTTGAAATGGGATAGATTATACCTTCCTCGAGCAATTTTTCAACCTCTTTTTTAATAACCTCTAGAAGGGTTGGATTGAGTCTCCTTTGTGGTTGCCTCACCGGTTTAGCCCCATCCTCTAAGAGAATCCTATGCATGAAAATGGAGGGGCTAATACCTGATATGTCAGCCAAGGTCCAACCAATTTCCCTAATGTTATCTCTCAATAGATTCAAAAGTTTTTCTTCATGTTCAAAAGAGATATTGTTAGCAATGATAACAGGTAATCTATCACCGCTCAGTAAGTATGCATATTTATGATTTGGGGGCAATGGCTTGAGTTCCAATGTAGGGGGGTGATGTATGGATGGAGAAATTGATGCAACAGACATATCTGCACAATGAACATCAGTATCAAAATAGAATTCATCATAATCAGAGAATAAAGCACCTAATCCATTATCATAATCAATAGCCATGTCATAATCAGAGTTCACATGATCAAGATCAGAATATGATTCCATTTCAAAATCAAATATTAGAGAGTCTTGTTCCTTAAAAACGGGTGTAGAAGCACTCTTAGACATCAATCTAGAACCAATACTCATAATCTCCCTAAGCATAGGACAATACAATTCCATGGTGTTTTTAATTGGTGGTTCAAAATGGGAGATAACAAAAGCAGAATGGTCCTATGAGGGGTACTTCATGGAATCCATAACATTAAATATCACAACTTCATCTCCAAATTCCATGGAAAGTGTACCCTCATTGACATTTATAATAGTTTTTGTAGTTTTGAGGAAGGGCCTGCCTAAGATGATGGGAGCACGAGAACTTACTTGATCATCCTCCATTCTGAGCACATAGAAGTCTGCTGGGAAGATCATGTCTCTTACCCGGACAAGTACATCCTCAAGGACTCCCGCTGGATATGCCGTAGCTCTATTCACCAATTTCACCACTACTCTTGTTGGCTTCAACTCACCAACCTGCAAGGAAGAGAATACAGAGTGAGGCATCACATTTATTGAAGCTCCTAAATCACAAAGAGCATCAGAAAAGTGGAACTCCCCTATGGTGCATGGTATGGTGAATGTCCCAGCACTACTAGAAAAAAGGTATTTGCGACGGGTCATTTGCGACGGGATCCCGTCGCAAATGGCCCGTTGCTGAAAACGGCGTCGCAACAACACTTATTTGTGACGGGTCCGTCGCTAAAGCCTTTTTTTGCGACGGTTATTTTCCCCATCGCAAATAGTACTTCGTATATTTGTAAAAAACTTTTAAAATAGTATTTGCGACGGGTCCCGTCGCAAAAACTATTTTTTTAAAAAAATAAAAACTATTAATAAATTATTTTAATGCATATAATAATACTAGTATTTGCGACGGGCATAGTATCCCGTCGCAAATACTATAAAAAAATAAAAAAAATAAATTATTAATAAATTATTTTAATTAATATAATAATAGAATTATAATTCACAAATAAAAATAATAAATTATTTTAATTAATATAATAATAATAGAATTATAATTCAAAAATAAAAATAATAGAATATTAATAAATGATTTAATTAATATAATAATATTAGAATTATAAGTCATAAATAAAAAAAATATTAATAAGTTATTTTAGTTAATATAAAAATAATAGAATTACTTTACATTAAAATATTAAAATAATTCAAGTATTACAAAAAATATAATTAAATTATAATATTATAAAATTTTAATATATATATATATATTTTAATATTATAAAATATAAATAATATTATTATTCATATTAATATTGTTATTTAAAAATATAATATTATTAATATTTTATAATGAGACAAAAACTAAGAATTGAAAAAAAATATATTTTGATTTCCCAAATTTTATAACATAAATACAAACTCTAATCAGAAGGAGGGGGGGAGGTGGGGGATCTGCTGATGGTGGTGGAGGAAACTCCATCCCTAAAGCATGAGTGAGTCGGCGCATGTACTCCATCTGCTCCTGATGCTGCTGCTGCCACCGACTCGTCTGCTCCTTGTACAACTGCTGCTGGCGTCGACGCTCCTCCTCATGCTGCTGACGCATCTGCTCCTGCTCCTGTCGAAGACTCTCTATCTGTGCAGTCTGAGATCTCAACTCATCCTCATACTGTGTAGTAGAAGAAGATGCACGAGCTCCTCTCGAGATGGACGCTGACATCACAGCACTGCCATAATAATCTCTGGGAGTCAGTCGAGAGCCGATACCAACTACCCGGCCCTTCTCAAAGGCATACTGGGTGGCCTGCATCCATGCTGCCTCATCAAACTGACGGGCAGTGGTCTGATCTGATGACTCGGCCTGACTCTCAGGTCGGGCCTGTGACGCTGCGGCCTCATATGACTCCTATAGTTTCAATTTAAAATTAAAATTGTGAATATATTATATGCAGTTAATTTTTAAACTTGAAAACAAATAATAATGATCACGATGTGATGCTGACGATCACCTCTGAGCTCCCCAGTAGCATGATCACTATACATCCTCCGATATACGTCGTACTCTGTAATATCGGGGTGCTCGACAGCCTATAAGAATAAAAAATAAACTGTTAATATTTATAGTTATATAAAATATTTATAAATAATGTACGTACCAGATGTTGTCTATGAGTACTGAAAGAACAACTCCCAGCTCGATGAGTAACCTCCTGTCTCCCCCGATTCTGCCTCCCCACCGATGATCTCCTCTGAAAGGCACCACTCAACCAGTGCGCACATAATCCATCCCATACATGGGATGAAATATACTCTGGTCGGTGTGCTCTACATGACTCCTCAAAATCTGACACTCCTGCTTTCTTCATCGCAACTTTTCTTAAATTGTGCAAAAACTGACGAAGGCGATCACGCATGGCCACCTCCCATGCCTCGTGGATGGAATCACGCATGGTATCCTCGATCGGATACCATAAACCCTACAAATAAATCAAAATATCAAGTTAGAAATGAAATAATTTTCAAAATAAAAATTATTTATTTACGTACGTACCAACCAATGGCCGAACATGGCCTATTGCACATCAATGGGAATCTGCTCCCATGTGGTCCACGGCTGAGAGAAATAGTTGCGCAAAATAGCGCTGCCCTATCCGACTGCTATATGCGGAAAACTGAAAAAATAATAAACATTTATTATGTGAATAGATTAATGAAATCTTAGTCAAATCCACAGGTTATCACACAGGTTATCACACCTCCGTGTGCGTGGATCAAACCCAAGACGTGGACGTCGCTCGGGGACGGGGTCAGGAATCATCAATCGTGCAAGACCGCGCCCCCTCCGCGTACTCCCTGGAGCGCCTGCAGGCTGAGGGTCATCTGTCAGCAACGCATCCGCATCGAAAGTCAGGTCAGTATCCGCCAACTCACGAAATGTGGCGTCGTCCATCTGAAACAGAAAATGTTAATGTTAGAAAATAATTGATAATTACTATTATATACATATATACATATTATGATTGTATATAAATACCATGGAATGCTATCAGTGTTCATCTTCATCATCATCTTCATATATGTCAATGTCATCTTCATATTCCTCCTCAACATCATCGATATCCATTCGAGTTACAGTTGCTTCATCTCTTACCATTTTAAATTCATATGTGACATCATTAACATCATCGTCATCACCGACTCTTAAATGTGGGGTGTCGTCATCGATACTCATGTCTCTTTGTAAAAAAGATTGATTTTGAGTACTCTCTTGAAAAACTTCAATTCTTTGCACATCAGTGAAAGCACATTCACTTTGACTAAACTGATTGTCTCGAATTTTGATTTTTATTATACTCCGTCAATCAGTCAAGTCTCTTGATGTTGCATAGTACTTTCCATGAATGAGCATAAATGCTTTGTTCTCTCCCATACAGTAAGGACATGATTTCTGACCATGTGTACTCCAGCCAGATAACATCCCATAAGCCGGGAAGTCACTTATTGTCCACATCAATGCTGCTCTTAGTATGAAATTCTGTTTCGTTGCAACATCATATGTACTGACACCAGTACTCCATAATAAATTTAATTCATCAATCAATGGATTCAAATAAACATCAATATTTTTCTTCGGATGTCCTGGAATTAGTAAAGTCAAAAAGATATATGGCTCCTTCATCAACATCCATGGAGGTAAATTGTACGGAGTTAAAAAAACAGGCCAACATGAATATTGACTACCATAAGATCCAAACGGACCGAAACCATCAGTGGAAAGGCCGAGTCGAACATTTCTAGCTTCTAAAGCAAAGTATGGATGCACTCTATCAAAATGTTTCCATGAATCACCATCGGCTGGATGATTCAAGCTTTTATCGGTTGAAATATTCTCTTTATGCCATGACATCATTGTCGCTGTATTCTTAGACATGAATAAACGCTGAAGTCTGGATATAATCGAAAAATATCTCAACTGTTTTACAGGAATCAAACCAGACTTCCCGTGTTGTCCTTCTTTATATCTCAGTTGCCCACATGTAGGACAACTATCCAACGACTCATTTTCCCCAGAATATAAAATGCAGTCATTTGAACATGCATGAATCTTCTGACAAGTAAGTCCCAAATTTCGAACCAGCCTCTTACTCTCATAGTAATTTGCAGGTAAAACATTTCCTTCGGGTAACAGTGTTTTCAGCAAAGAAAATATCTGGTCAAAACAGGTGTTTGACATTCCGTTATCTGATTTGATAGCCATAAATTTTGCAACTGCTTCTAATTTTCTCATCTTGCAGCCAGGATATAATGCATCCTCAGCATATTTCAACAACTCATAAAATTCAGACGGTGCCAACTCAGGATTTGAAGCTATATCAGCCGGAGTTTCTGTATGTTGAACAGATGAACCTGCAACATCATGTACTAAATCTTGAAACCAGGATGGATCCGGAATCAAGTTGGTATCACCTGCTCTGGAACTGCGTTCACCATGTTGATACCAAAAAACATAATCTGGTTGAAAACCAAAACGCAAGAGATGTTCTCCCACTTTGTCAAACGTGTCAAACATTCTCAGTGCACATTTTCTGTAAGGGCATTTTATTTTGCCTTCTGAAACAAATTCTGAATTTGATGCCGCAAATGATAAAAAAGTCTCCACACCCTCAACATATACTGGATTTAAACCAGAACCGTTTGGATTTCTACGTTGATTTATCCATATGCGGTCACCTAATAATGATTGTTGACGACCTCGTTGTTCCATATTTCTCTATAAAATATAAAAGCATTACTGGTTTTGAATAATTTGTTAGAAACAACACTCAAATAAAGATTGAATATATTGAGAATAAAGCAAAACATGTTACAAATATTGATAATTTTAATATTATATTGATTTTTTATTATTTTAATAATACTAATATAATTTTTTCATAAACATTAATTATATAATAATAACATTATTACATTATCAGTATATTTTATTATTAATATTAAAATAACATAATTTTTTATATTATATACAATTCTCCTTTCATCTGTGTGTTTAACATTCTGTATCCACATGTAATATTTGCATTCACTTTCACCTCTCCATTAGCGAGTAGGTTGATAATTTTGAAAAAGAATGCGAATATTACATGTGGAGACAGAAAACACACAGATGAAAAGAGAATTATATATAATATAGAAAATTATATTATTTTAATATTAATAATAAAATATACAAATAATTTACTAATGTTATTATTCGTAAATATTGGTAATTATTCCAAATTATTGGTAATTATATCTAATTATTGGTAATTATTTCTAATTATTGGTAATTATTTCTAATTATTGGTAAATATTGGTAAATATTGGTAAATATTGGCAAATATTGACCAATATTTGGTAAATATTGGTAATTATTGGTAATTATTAGTAACTATTAGTAATTATTGGTAATTATTACTAATTATTTCTAATTATTACTAATTATTGGTAATTATTACTAATTATTGGTAATTATTACTAATTATTGGTAATTATTACTAATTATTGATAATTATTACTAATTATTGGTAATTATTACTAATTATTGGTAATTATTACTAATTATTGGTAATTATTGGTAATTATTGGTAAGTATTGTTAATTATTACTAATTATTGGTAATTATTACTAATTATTACTAATTATTGGTAATTATTACTAATTATTACTAGTTATTGGTAATTATTACTAATTATTACTAATTATTGGTAATTATTACTAATTATTGGTAATTATTACGAATTATTGGTAATTAATACTAACTATTGGTAATTAATACTAATTATTGGTAATTATTACTAATTATTGTTAATTATTACTAATTATTGGTAATTATTACTAATTATTGGTAATTATTACTAATTATTGGTAATTATTACTAATTATTGGTAATTATTACTAATTATTGGTAATTATTACTAATTATTGGTAATTATTACTAATTATTGGTAATTAATACTAATTATTGGTAATAAATACTAATTATTGGTAATAAATACTAATTTTTGGTAATAAATACTAATTATTGGTAATTAATACTAATTATTGGTAATTAATACTAATTATTGGTAATTAATACTAATTATTGGTAATTATTGGTAATTATTGCTAATTATTACTAATTATTACTAATTATTGGTAATTATTACTAATTATTGGTAATTATTACTAATTATTGGTAATTAATACTAATTATTGGTAATTAATACTAATTATTACTAATTATTGTTAATTATTACTAATTATTACTAATTATTGGTAATTATTGTTAATTATTACTAATTATTGGTAATTATTACGAATTATTGGTAATTATTACGAATTATTGGTAATTATTACTAATTATTACTAATTATTACTAATTATTACTAATTATTGGTAATTATTACTAATTATTGGTAATTATTCCTAATTAATGGTAATTATTCCTAATTATTGGTAATTATTACTAATTATTGGTAATTATTACTAATTATTACTAATTATTGGTTATTATTACTAATTATTGGTAATTAATACTAATTATTGGTAATTAATACTAATTATTGGTAATTAATACTAATTATTGGTAATTAATACTAATTATTGGTAATTAATACTAATTATTACTAATTATTGGTAATTCTTGATAATTATTACTACTTATTGGTAATTATTGATAATTATTACTACTTATTGGTAATTATTACTAATTATTGGTAATTATTACTAATTATTGGTAATTATTACTAATTATTGGTAATTATTACTAATTATTGGTAATTATTACTAATTATTGGTAATTATTACTAATTATTGGTAATTATTACTAATTATTGGTAATTATTACTAATTATTCCTAATTATTGATAATTATTGGTAATTGTTCCTAATTATTGGTAATTGTTCCTAATTATTGGTAATTAATACTAATTATTGTTAATAAATACTAATTATTGGTAATAAATACTAATTATTGGTAATTAATACTAATCATTGGTAATTATTGGTAATTATTGTTAATTATTGGTAATTATTACTAATTATTTGTAATTATTGCTAATTATTACTAATTATTACTAATTATTGGTAATTATTACTAATTATTACTAATTATTGGTAATTATTACTAATTATTGGTAATTATTACGAATTATTGGTAATTATTACTAATTATTACTAATTATTACTAATTATTACTAATTATTACTAATCATTGGTAATTATTACTAATTATTACTAATTATTGGTAATTATTACTAATTATTGGTAATTATTACTAATTATTGGTAATTATTACTAATTATTGGTAATTATTATTAATTATTATTAATTATTAATAATTATTACTAATTATTGTAATTATTATTAATTATTACCAATTATTACTAATTATTATTAATTATCACCAATTATTGGTAATTATTGATAATTATTACTAATCATTGGTAATTATTGGTAATTATTGGTAAGTATTGTTAATTATTACTAATTATTGGTAATTATTACTAATTATTGGTAATTATTACTAATTATTACTAATTATTGGTAATTATTACTAATTATTGGTAATTATTACTAATTATTGGTAATTAATACTAATTATTACTAATTATTACTAATTATTGGTAATTATTCCTAATTTTTACTAATTATTACTAATTATTACTAATTATTACTAATTATTGGTAATTATTACTAATTATTACTAATTATTACTAATTATTGGTAATTATTGGTAATTATTGGTAAATATTGGTAAATATTGGTAATTATTGGTAAATATTGGTAATTATTGGTAATTATTGGTAATTATTACTAATTATTGGTAATTATTACTAATTATTACTAATTATTGGTAATTATTACTTATTATTGGTAATTATTACTAATTATTGGAAATTATTACTAATTATTGGTAATTATTACTAATTATTACTAATTATTGGTAATTATTACTAATTATTGGTAATTAATACTAATTATTGGTCATTAATACTAATTATTGGTAATTAATACTAATTATTGGTAATTAATACTAATTATTACTAATTATTGGTAATTATTGATAATTATTACTACTTATTGGTAATTATTACTAATTATTGGTAATTATTACTAATTATTGGTAATTATTACTAATTATTAGTAATTATTACTAATTATTGGTAATTATTACTAATTATTGGTAATTATTACTAATTATTGGTAATTATTACTAATTATTCCTAATTATTGATAATTATTGGTAATTGTTCCTAATTATTAGTAATTAAATGAATAATTACTAATAATTAGGAATAATTACCAATAATTACAAATAATAACATTATTAGTATATTTTATTATTAATATTAAAATAATATAATTTTCTAATTTATATACAATTCTCCTTTCATCTGTGCGTTTTCTATCTCCACATACAAATAATACATGTGAAGACAGCAAACACACAGATGAAAAGAGAATTGTATATATATAAAAAATTATATTATTTTAATATTAATAATAAAATATACTAATAATGTAATAATGTTATTATTCCTAATTATTGGTATTTATTATTAATTATTAATATTTATTCTTAATTATTAAAAATTATTACTAATTATTCCTAACTACCATTAACTATGAACAATACTAATAATTTAAATTTATTAATTAACAAAACAATGTAAACATAATTAAATTACAACTAATTAAGAATAATTGAAACTAATAAAAAATTAAAAATAAATATTAAATTAAAATAAACATAAATACCTTGAAAATTGATCTGCTCTGATCGTTCTTCAAATCTTTAATATCGACTCCGGAGAAAAAAAATTAAACTGGAGAAAAAATGAACTTTAGAAATACAACTTTGAGAGAAGAAGAAGATGGAGTTTGATAATGATTTGAAAAAAACGGATGGGGGTATTTATAGGTTAGATTATTTGCGACGGGTCCATTTGCGATGGGATTCCCGTCGCAAATAGTGTTATTTGCGACGGTACCCGTCGCAAATACCTTAGCCAACATTTATTACGGTCAACGGTTAAATAGTTATTTGCGACGGGACCCGTCGCAAATAACCACCTGCCGACATACTATTTGCGACGGGGGAATATTCCCGTCGCAAATACCTTTTACCGCCGCCGGTTATTTGCGACGGGAATATTCCCCCGTCGCAAATAGTTTTCCCGCGATTTGGCGCGCAACGCGCGCCAGTTCTTTTGCGACGGGGAAAGCAATCCCGTCGCAAAAGCCTACTTATTTGCGACGGGTAAATACCCCCGTCACAAATAAGTTTTTCACGGGGCTATTTGCGACGGGATTTATTCCCGTCGCAAATACCCATTTTTCCCGTAGTGCATGATCCTTGCACTTCGTTGGCATTGACATGGTTGGTGTGATGAGTGCAGATACGTTCCTTCCAAGGTTGATCTGCTCATTTCCCTTTATCCCTCTTCTATTTGTACACAGTTCTTTTAATAATTTCGCATACCTCGGTATTTGCTTGATGACTTCAAGTAGAGAGATGTTGATCTCGACACGCTTGAATGTATCCAAAACCTCTTTTTTGCATTGCCTCTTCAGCCATCTTCTTAGTTTGTACAACTCTATTTGGGAATGGAAGGGGTTTAGGAGGAAGATCATCAACCTTTTTCTTACCTTTATCTTTCTCCTTAGGTTTCTCATCATTTGTTATGGGATGAGGCTTCTACGGAGTTGAGGTGAATCCCAGTGGTATTATAGGTGCAGATGTATCAACTGTTTTCTTCCCACTTCTCAATGTGATGGCACTGACATTCCCCTTGGGATTGGGAGTAGGTTGGGAAGGAAGGGCTCCAGAGTTATTACTTACCAGTTCGTGGAGGGCGGTGGCAATCTGGCTCATTTGTGTCTTCAACTCCCTCAACTCAGAACCTTGACTCTTCAGCTCATTCTGTTGATTAAGAACAATTTGTTTCAAAAGATCATCAGTATTAGAATCTACCTTTGGTTGAGAACTCCCATGTTGCTGACTTGTTAATGCTTGGGCCTCAAATCTCCTTTGGGGTTGTTGGAAACCTTGTTGGTAAGGTGAAGGCTGCTGGAAGTTTTGTTGAAAGGGGGGCCTTTGTTGATGTCCAGAGCCAAACCTCATATCTGATTGATCTCTCCATCCTTGGTTAAATGTTGAGGAAAAGGAATCATACTTCTTCTGTGGTTGTTGTTGTTGCTGATATGGTCTCCCAGGAAATATGGCAGCACAATCCTCTGACTCTTGTAATTGAGGGCAACAATCAGTTGGGTGGCTTGTCTCGGTGCAAATGCCACATGGCCTTAAAGAAGTGGGTTGGGATGTCTTTTGAGCCAATGCAATCTGCCTCACCATAGTGGTCAATTCTTCCAACTTGGTATCAATCAAATGATTTTCAAGAGAAGAAGGACTTACCTGATGTACTCCCCTGACATGTGGTGTACCTCTATCTCCAAATTGTTGGGAGTTTTGGGCCATCTTGTCAATCAATGAACATGCGGCTGCTGGTGTTTTGTCCACCAATGCTCCTCCAGCTGCGGCATCCACCATGCTCCTCTCCATAGGTGTGAGGCCTTCATATAAGTACTGGATAAGTAGTTGCTCACTGGTTTGGTGATGTGGGCAGCTTGCACATAACTTCTTGAAGCGCTCCCAATACTCATACATCGACTCCCCTTGTTCCTGCTTGATCCCTGATATCTCCTTTCGAATGGATGTAGTCCTTGATGCTGGAAAGAACCTCTGCAAGAAAAGACGTTTCAAATCGTTCCAACATGTTACTTCTTCAGGTTGTAAATAGTACATCCAATCCTTTGCAGCTCCGTCAAGTGAGAATGGGAATGCTCTTAATTTAATTTGATCTTCAGAGACATTTCTTGGTTTAAGAGTCGAGCAGACTACATTAAATTCCTTTAAATGTTTGTTTGCGTCCTCACCAGATAATCCATGAAACTTTGGAAGAAGGTGAATTAGTCCAGATTTAAGTTCAATGTCTGATTCAAGAGTTGGGTATGCAATGCAATTTGGTTGATAGTTAATATCTGGTGCGGCCAATTCTCGAATGGTTCTATTAAGTTCATTTCCATTATTCTCAGCCATTGGTTCTTGTTTTAGTTTGGATTTAGATGTGTTTCCAATTTCAATGTTTCTAAAATGGAGGAGTTCTCATGTTGGGTAAATGTCGACACTTCCCGTGGATCGAGATTGCCTGATTCGAGCCCTAAGGCTGCGTTCAATTTTGGGGTCTAGATCAAAGAGATCCTCAGGTTGGGACCGTGTCATAAATCATATAAAAATAGAGAAATGAAGAAGAAGAATAGACTACAATATCATGAGAATGGAGTTCAATTGATGGTCTAAAAAAATTAAGAAGAAGAAGAAGAGAAAAATGAACCCACATTGAGAAAGGTGAAAGAAGAAAGTGAGAAGAGGAAGAAGAGAATGAAATGAAAAACAAATACCTCTAATTGATTGAGAAAACTATTTCCTCCCCAGAAACGGCGCCAAATTTGAAAGGCGCTGTCGTGGGCGCTTTCAAATGATATTGTTTATTTACTAAGTGCAGCACAGTGGCTGACCTAGGTCATTCTCTTGAGGAGGAATTAGTTTAACAACCATTAGAAGGCTTGAAGAAACCAAAAAAAGAAACAAAATGATAAAAGATGAGGGTGGTTTGATTGAAAGACTTTTAGAACACGAAACAAAACAATCAAGGCAATCAAGGAGTAAAAGACAATCACGAACACTGTTTCTTTAAAAGCACTACTATGAGAAGTCGTATCCAATCTAATCTACCCCTTCACCATTATTTAATCATTATCCCATATGATTATAATTCATTAGAATGTGACCCCCTAACCTTGTCAACCCCTGAACCCTATGGAATTTGACACAACCACATGTATTTGAAGAAATGAGCACTAGGTTGTCTTTGAGACTTCCAATCACAGTACCCTACTTTGATTGTGGTCCAAATCAAACTTATGATCAATGGTCAATTAGGGCAGAACCTCCTCTCTAGAGTTGAGAATTAATTAAGTTTAGGGATGAGAGTTGAACCCTAAAATTCTATCCCAAGTTGATTAGATTTTACAAATGAAGGTTTTCTCTCTCGATTCACACAGGACCGACCTCACGGTCATATGAAAGTCGAGTGAGTTCCTTACAACTTAAATCTAAATTAATTGATCACAAATTATGAATTACAGTATGTTCATGGATTCAAAATGAATAAATTAAGGGGGTAGGGATTATATCGACTATGAACGAAACTACTCTTCCATGGTTGGAATTTTCATTGTGGAGACGTTTTTCATAAGCAACGGATTGAAAGGGAAATACCCAATCTTGTCTCCACTCTAAGATTCCATAAATAAGAAGAAAAAAAAATAAGATAGTAAAAGAATAACAAAGAAGATTTATTGAAGAAAAGGACAAGTTACAATCATGAAAACAATGAAACACAAGTGGAGGTGGGAGAGGAGAGCCTTCTTGGAAGAGATCCTTGCACAAAGCCTCACTTCTTCCAAGGGGTTAGAGGAGTTCCTAGGAAACCAACTCTCGGCTAAACCTTTCCCAAGCTCCGAACCAACCTCCCAAAGAGTGAAAATGTCCTTTAAATAGAGTTGGTGAGGGCTAGGGTGACAAATGGTTTCAAGTGTGAATGTGGAAATTTGGGAAAATATTTTAATCCAAGTTGCACCACCTGTTTGACCTCCAAAACGCGCGATCCAGCTGCTCTTCCAGACGAATGATTTGCGCGAATTTTTGTCTTCTAGATTCTCTCCAAATTTGGGCCACATAAAAGCACGGATAAGAAAGTTATGGCCCAAATAGATAAGCACTATCCAGCCCAGCGAGTCCAGTCCAGCTTTGTCTTCATGGCCCATTTACTCCATGTAAACCCACGATCTAGCTCCAATGGCCTGAATGAAAGTTGTAGAAAAATTAGTGAGGCATTCGGTCACAAAATATTAAGTTCCAATTCGGTAAATAAAAATATTTATTCATAATATACCACAGTGCACTTTAAAAGGGTAAAAATGGAATTTTCATCAAATTTTCAATTGAGTGATCTAATCCCAAATATTCCATAATTGATCATATATAACACAATGTGAGGAAAGTTTGTCATTTATTAGCAATAAAATATTCAACAAAATAGTGTTTTATCACTAGTTGTAGTCACTACATTTGGAAACAGGTGATATAACATGAAATCTCATCTCTGAGAAGTTTAAAAGGAGAAAACGAAGTAAGATTTGAATGTGATGATTACACTAGCTATGTGTAAATTGGAAGACAGATCATGATCTTTCATGTCATACCATTCCTACACACATTTACTACAATATCCTTTTAGGTTACAAAACAATTTTTTTTGACTAAACTCTTCATTAACTATTTAGGTAAGGTTCTCCTGGAAAATAAAAATACAAAAGGCATATTAATCGTTAGTTCTTTTGGCGAAAAAATTGAAATACAAGGTGAAAAGACTAATGGAATGTGGCATGCCAATAAAATATTAACAAATCCCTTTAATAAAAGAGATAGTAAGAGGTGAATATTTGCATCACTTAACATGAAATACATTCCAAGGTTGTTAAATGAAATAATATTATTAAATGAAGAAAGTTACTGTTTAATCTTTAGGTTTGTTCATCAAAATAAAATGTTATGCTTTGGTTTTACTTATTCTCTATTAAATACAATATTACTTTCACAAATGTGTATTTAAATAAAGTAACCAAGTAATGTAGAAATGTTACTAGAAGTCAGGTGTACTCTCATATGAGAATGGGTTGTTCCTATGTTAGTGTTGAGAAGAATATGACTTCTAAACTTCCAAATGAATGATTAATGTAAAAAATTTATTGAGTATAACTAAAAAATTTATCTCACTCCCCATTTGGACACAACGAGACATTATTCCATGCTTCATAATGAATGTTTGTTTTGGTGTTTAATGCTCTACAAATAGTTAAGTAATACTTGAATCATAGGAATTCCATGATAAATCTAAAATCTAATACTTATATACCCAATTGTAGAAATATAATCCTTTTTATAGAAAAACTAAAAATTGAGGTCTATGATATACCCAGTATGCTAATTATTATCACCTGAGCTAACCACCTTAGGTATTATCGACGTATATACTTAGTTTTGGACAAAGGAACCTTTAGAAATAATGGTAAGTCACATGGAATTTGGAATTCGTTAACATGAGAGTGTGGGATATTCCACAGGTAAACTAGTGGTAAATATAATTTATTAGATTTTTTAAGTGATTAAGGAATGACAAAGTGAATTATGACATATGAATGGTCAGAAGATATGAGTTTCTTTGGGACTACATGACAAAGAATATCTTGACCAAGAAATCATCGATCAGTATAATGTAGCGTGGAGTAATTCCTAAACACACATTACATTATCTACATCGTGACATTGATGTTAATGAGGAGGTTTGATGTTTAATTTGTACATATTAACATTGATTAAAAAATGTAGCCTGGAGAAATTTCTAAACGCATATTTTATACATCCAAGTTATGATGTAAGGAGTATTAATGTTTCCACTTGCATAAACTTCCATTATATTTCATAACATGATTCACTAATAATGGTGATATCCAATAACCATTTCCAAACTTTAGTGAAAATGGATATCATATGAGTCATAATATGATGAAAACCCATTATTTCATAAGACATGTGTTTAGATTCAAAGAGTTTGTAAGGTTATAAACAAGATTTCATCAAGATAAACATAATGTTCATATAAAGTAATTATGTTAATGGTTACAGAAGAAATTACATAAATCCCTATGATAGAAAAGTGGTAGTCACGTGATAGACTAAATTTCTTTAAATGGGTGCACAAATCTATTAGAGATTGTGAGAGCAAGATTTACTTGGTTATAGTCAATTCTAGAGATGCATATATAGTTGGCATAGGAACTCGTACCACCCATACATGTGAAACAAGAATGTTCTAAAGACACATTCTGTGTAGGAAGGGGAAAACCATTTTGATGATTTTTTCCACTGTTACTGATGATCCATTATTTGTTGAGAATAATAACTCCTACAAGTAAGCATTATATGACAATTAGCTAAAATTTACAAGATCAATTAAAATTCAATAATGGATTCCATGTATCAATGTGAAATGGGTATTATTATTTTGTATACTATAGTGGGTATTCAAGTGAGCTGATAAATGCATGGTGAAAGTATAATAATAATAAATTCCAATTGGTTATACCAAGTCACTATGCATAAATCCATTAGAATGTTACTTGTAAAAGAGAATTTTTATGATCATTATTGAGCATTGGATGTCATGACCACCAATCATGTAAGGAGTATATTAAATGCAACTAGAACGGGATGATCGCGTCATATAATGCTATTAAAGCTTGAAATTTACTGAAATCCAGTTTAGGATTGAATTAAGCAACAAGATCATAGAATGTTCGTTTGTAATGAATCGTTTCCATGTGTCTTATAGAGGTTAGTGGGAGCACCAATGTTTTACAAGTAAAATATGATAGAAAAAATATGGAATTAGATTGGTACTACAGTTAGTTAAGACAAAAAAATGAAAGAATATATTTTCTAGTGATTGAATTAAAGTAAAAAAACTATGTTCTAGGAAACAGAATCTATTGAGGTTGATCTAACGGTTAGATGGACCTAGTCAATCGTACATATAGTTAAATTGTATTGAAAAATACAAGCTGGAACAATTCAAGAGTGAATTGTTTCCAATGTCACGTGATTAAATCACTTTAGGTAGGTATGTTCGAGACATGGAAGGAACAATCACGTATGCCATGATATGTAAAATAATTGATATTTTTAGGATATACTCTATAGTAGGCTGATATCAGTTATTTCTAGGAGAACTACATAGGAAGTAGTCAGAACTATTAGATTGTACTTCGGAAAGTAAAATTGTTAAGTACCGGGTAAGTGGAGAAGAAGGGATACTATTTTCTAGGGGACACATACTACTCTTATACCCATGTGATATAATATCATAGTTAGGCTAAGGTGATGAGTGTGATAAGCTCATATAAGCTAGTGGTAGTCATACCTACAAATACCGAGTACGTTACAACTTCTAAGGTAGTAAAGAAGCAGTTAAATGAAACAATTTTTTCTAGTTATTAGAATCTAACCTAGTAAGTACAATACTATCATAATATAAATTATGATATTCTTACTAGCCAAGATGTCAAGTTATGACACTGGAAAAAAGAGATATGCTTGGGGATACCATCTCTTCAGAAGTATTACTCAAGGAGGTGAGGTACAATAAAATAGATTTTCCATGTAGTGGAATCATGGTAGGATAAGAAACTAAAGTCGTTATTTAGTAGAAACATGATATTAATCATGTGAGTGCTGACAAGGTTGGCTAACAAGATAGATCTAGTGAGAGTGGGAGTGTTGTGATAGTGGGTTACCTAGAACCAACTATACTGCACTTTTGATTACCATATCATGTGTACAATTAAATATACATGAAGAGAACATACCATTATAGTGTAGATAATTATGTGTCCATTATATAATGATAATTTTTATATATTTTTTGGCGTATCAAAAGGTTATAGAAGATCCCGGACTATAATGAAAACCACGTGATACGAGGAAATTAATCTTAAACAAAGTTATTATGGTCTATATACATCTTAATGGATGGACAAAGTAGATGTTTGACTATTAGGTGTTTGAGGATCATAAGCATTGAGACTTATTCTCATGAAGATTGCACTTGGTGATCTCTATTAGCGAGATCATGAGGAAAGATCCACTAATAGGAACACCACATGATATCGGTGTCATTGTATGTTATTATACATGTAAATGTGTCATGGTCTCCTAACTTGAGATAATTTTCAATGTATGTAATTTGATCGTATACTTTTGTGCAAGGTAAAAACCATGATAATGAAATCATGGCGAAGTAGCTTGTGTTGGGTGTGTCATTGGAGGTATGGAATTGGTTGAATGGTCAAGAAAGTATTTGTCACTTCAAGGTGAGAGAAGTAATGTATCTCATACCTCATTGATCGGGTTGGTAGTACCTTCATAAATTCATTGCCATGGCAATCGAGGATAAATGTGTCCAGTTATTTCAAAAAATAATAATGCAAGAAAAGGACGATGACATGAGTGTTTGTCCTGCTTTATGAGATATTCAGAGATAATGAGATCATATTACACAGTGTGTGCCCATTGGTTGGTTATAATATCTATTATTATCCTCATCTCTTTAGGGTCCATGATGGGTTGCTAGATCCCAATCTTGGTTTGTGGATAATATTCACTACTATTGAGATAAGGACCTAGATGGTCGTACACACTAGCGTATTCAAAAAAACTGCCCAATTCTGGTGAAGAGTTGTTTTGGACATGGCGGGCCCCAACATCGGGATTCAGGTTTTTTCCAAGGTTCTACGATCATAAACAGAATAAAAAAATTCTTATTATTCAAGTTAATAATAATTGGTGTTGAATTTATTTATTATGAAACATATTATTTGAATGAATATGAGTTTAAAATCATCAAGGATAATTTAATATTTGTGGTAATGATGAGTTGACTTAATGCCTTGTGTTTTATCATGTAATATATTTATTATACTATAATAATGTGATAAAAATATAAATTATATTTATGAATCGGTTTTGTAGTCATAATATATCATTTATTTTTTTTAGAAATAAATATTCGGGTATCAGGTGTATATTTTAGATATTTATTGATTCACTATAAATAGAGGAGAGAGCTCTCATGCCATATAATATTCACTTCTCAATGGTGAGAGATTCTCTCTAATATTCTCTCTCCTGGTTCTTAGAGAGAGATGATATGGTTCCAGGAGCATGATCATCTCTCTTCTTTGAGGATTGACAGAACAATGGAGCGATGATTGTCAGGACATCGGAGGTTTTATCAGATCTCTGCACTGGAACCCGAATTTCGACGATCAGTGTACCCATATGCTTTCAAAGCATATTTGTAAGATCTAGAGGGATTTTACTTTAGATCCTTCAAGTAGTGATCTCCAACTACAAGTAGACGTCGAGCATGACTTCGAATCTAACCAGGTATTTTTATTGTTCTAATTTTGTGCATAAAACTCTTCATGTGGGAGAGTCGGCTTATACCAGGCAACGTTACATTGATGACGACAAAGGCATCTCGATCATTAGTGGAATTTTTTTAAAGTCCCATGTTTTGGGGCTTTAGATACGCGCCTGGTGTGGTGAGTTAAAGCCAAGAAAAATTTAAATTTCCACTAAATTTAAAGGTGGGTAAAATGTTGTCCCAATGAGCCTGAGAGTAAATTAGATTTCGGATGACCAAGTTACAGTCATCCAAAGTTTTAAATACAGTTTGAAATTTTTATGCGGGTATTAAATAAATGGAGAACCCATATATTATGTATATGTTAATTTACCGGAAACTACCATTTGTATCATTTTACAGCAAAATCGGACATCGGCCAGAATTTGGCTGGCCATAATAGTGAATTCCATCCCGTGACATGTTTTTCCACAATTTGTGGAAAACATGGTTTTAATAATAACTATTATTAGAATTATTTTTTTAATACGATAAAATCTTTTTGTGGGTGTCTTGATCCATCCTAAAAATGACAAAACAATAAAAAAGGTGGCTGGACCCCTCTTTGTCCCCTCCACCGAACCAGCAAACAGGATACGCTCGGGAGACCTCACACCCACGGCCGGCCACCGCTCGCATTGCCTTCCAATTCTGCTGACTGCGGCCTGCCTGGTACCCGCCGGCTCAGTCGCTTCCCATGGTATCGCGCTGCCTCATGGATCGCCCCAAGTGTGTCTTCCTCAGCCTGATCTGGCGATTCTGATGTCAGACCAACCCAGCATACGCTCCCTTGCCTTGCCAGCATGCCTCTTGAACCAGCCGCCAGTTCATGCAGGCTGAGAGGTAATTTTGCTTATTTGTAGTTGGGTTTGATTCATCCCCAAATTCCCGGATGTCTGGTGAATGTTTATTCTTTTTTTTTAGTTTATTATTAGAATTTTGTAATAATTATTTTGATAAATGATGTTCTCTGAGTTGTCTTTGTCATTAAATGTATAAAGGCCTTTGTGACAACTTTCTCAGTTGTATTTTATACTCTCGATACCCCCTCACCTTCGTGCGAGTATTATTGTATAATGATGAGATGAGTAGTGACACACTTCGCGCCATGTTGTGGCGATGCACCCGAAATGATCTTGACGCATTGGATGGGCACACGCTGCAACTCGAGATATGTAAGAGACGTGGCTCAAGGTATTACCCCTAGGGTCTATTTTGATCCATTATCAACTAAATGGATCGGCCATTACTATCGGTCCATGATAACATTGTTATTTTATTATTTCATGGTTTATTATTATGTGAATATGTAGCTTATAGTGGATCACATTGAATAATTAACAAGCATGCAATGATAAAATGAACATATGACGTGATGAATGTTTTTTATTTATTGCATGGTTAGTTATGAGTGAAATCACATAGTAGACGCTTATGAAATAGAAAATTATTTCTTTCGTCACTTGAAACAAATAAAACCCTCAATGAAATACTAATTCGTAACGGCCTTCCACCATTCGAATTTAGACAAAACCGGGTGATCGGGGTGCTCGGTCAACCATAACTGAGGGTGACTCTTACTATGGGGGAGTTCTTATGAGAGTGGTGAGTTGAAATAACTAAAGTGGTAGTAAGGATTAACCATAGATAACATTCTATCATTTTAGAGGCATGTGTTGTGTAAATCAAGTTATTATTTTAGAAGCTGAGACTTCACTCAATAGATCAAGGAACCACTTGAACCCTCCATGTAGTGTTCTAGACATAGCGTGTATTATATGAGGGTAGGACCAGGGTTCCTTGCCACTAGAGTACTTGTTAGGAATAATAGGGGCCTATATACCCTGAGAGGGGGGGTGAATCAGGGTATGGATATTCTTTTTCAAAGTTCTTTCTGCCCCACTGGATCTTGACCTCTTTGTTACAAGGGTCACTTTGTTTGCACTTGTGTGGTTACTGTGATCTGTGTGGTTACTGTGATCACTTGTCTCCTTTACCAGATGATGATGCTTTGAATGCAATGCAGGGGAGTAAGCAGGCAGACACAGAGATTTTTACTTGGTTCACCGCTAAGGGCTACGTCCAAGGAGCATACGCCGACAAGTTTCCGGTTCGTACCAAATTCCACTAGTCTTCACTAGCTGTGGATTAAAATGTTCGGGCTAGATCACTTCTATGCCCAGGCTCACTGCCTATACAAGGTTTAGGGTCAGCTCACTGCTTTCCCAAGGGTCACTCCCTGTTTCTCTCTCTCTGGCTCACTGCCGGTGGAGAGGATCACCTTTTCCTCTTCCGAAGCTCACTGCTCCAGAAGGGATTCACTCACAGTTTATAGACCTGTAGGTCTCTTCATTTTCATGAAGGAATGCATCTTCCTCTATATTTAGATGCTCTGTTGAAGTCCAACTTTCACCCGCAGATGAATCTCACTTTGCACCGGATGTACCGGGCAACCTCAATTTTTACGTGCAACCCTTACGGTGTCTTGCGCGCAATTTCTATGATTTGCGCGAAATTCCTTTTTCACGCAACCTCCAAATATTACGCGCAGACTAGAAACTGCCTTGCGTGCAATTCACTACTTTTGCGCGAAATCCACTTTTCGCGCAATCTTCCTTTTACGCGCCAATCACCAACTTTCTGCGCAGCCTTTGCTTTTCGCGCAATCTGACTTTACGCGCAAACTTTAAGTTTACGCGCAACACCCTTTCTAACATCAATTTCGCGCACCAGAGCTCGGGTATTTTCTATGTCTTGAACTCTCCTGAATGGAGGAGGGTCACTTCATATTTATAGGCAAAATCGATCCCGCACTAAAAACCCTCCTTGAGCGCGTAATCCGCTTTGGTCGCAAAATGCAAATCTTCCGCGCACAACCATTTTCCGCGCACTTCTCCATAATTTCGCGCACCTCATGCCTTTTCCATTTTCCGAGCTTCGGACCTCGAAACATCTTTTGCGCGAAATACTTCATCCACTATTTCGCACGCCACTTCAATTTTTCGCGTACGCCTCCAAAATTTCGCGCGCCTCATGCCTTTACTGATTTTCAAGCTTTCGGCCTTGAAACATCTTTTGCGCGAAATACAATTTCACGCAACCCACTGTTTTGCGCGCCATACTTCAAGATTTCGCGCAACCCGCTAATTTTGCGCGCCACGCTTAATTTTTCCGCGCACCTCTTTCATTTCTCTCTCCTCAACCTTTTCCAAAAACATATCACTCCATTTTCCATTGGCGATTTTCAGGCCCATAATTTTGGCAAACACTGGGAAACGACGCCACCTTGTACTGCTCTTTTGTACCGCCTCCATATCGTCCTTTCCTTTGTCATAGTTCTTTGTCAACATAGAATGTCAACAACTTCTCGGGAACTCGACAATTCTCCATGGAAACACAACATAGATGTCTACTTTGTCAACAAACGCAATCACCTCAAAAATGCCTCAATGATACCTTGAGGGATTTTTGCCCAACAATCTCCCCCTTTGGGTTTGTTGACAACTCTCCACAACTCTGCTCAGAAATATTTTCTGCACTTTGATACCTCACTGAGTCTTCTTCCAACTGCTACCACCATTCGCCTCTTGCGATTATGATAGAGTTCAAGGATTCACTTAACACGTACTCTAAAACCACATGAGTAATGCTCGGTGTGAGAAACAAAAGTAGTATGAAAAGTTCATCAATGAATCACTTCATGTCAGACCCCAATTGTCGATTCCACCCTGATACCAATTCTTAAAATAAAACCAGTTGTTGAACCACACTGATACCAATTGGTGAATTCTTAAGTTGATACCAATTGTTGATAGCTGGACACCGTCTCACACCATTCCCACACCACTGTTCTGCTTTTATCACGATCCTCAGCTGTCGTGATTTCTATGATTTGATCGATCACGTCTAGCATCGTCAGATTTAATACACTCCCCCTTTCTCATTGCTCCCCCTTTCTGGATGCTCCACCTGTCAGCTTCTCCCCGTATCAATTATGATTTATCAAATCTCCACACTGTCTCCTAGTCACAATTTTCTCCCCTTTTAACAAACATTATTTTCTCCCCCTTTGTCAATGAACCCAAAGGACAATCCTTTGTAGTCTATAACACAGTAGAGAACACATATCAGTGCATTAGGGAAAACACATCATACCTCGGGGAGAGGGGGGTGGGGGACCCACATCCACACTATTTCAAGTGCGGGGAATCGACTGAACTCATAGAGCCAGTCGATGCCTCTCAAAAGCATCCTTGGGTAAGGCCTTTGTCAGAATGTCTGCAACCTGTAGCTCTGTAGGCACATACTCCAACTTCACGATTCCCTGCTCAACTTTCTCCTTGATGAAATTATACTTGATCTCAATGTGCTTTGTCCTGGAATGATGAACGGGATTTTTGCTAAGATTTATAGCACTTGAGTTGTCACAATGGATTCCAATAGGAGACTTCACTTCAACTCCCATATCATCAAGTTGCTGCTTTATCCACAATAATTGTGTGCATGCTGGAGTGGCCGCAATATACTTAGTTTCTGCGGTGCTCAATGAAATGCAATCTTGTTTCTTGCTTAGCCAAGAAATACACAATCCACCAAGATAGAATGCACCACCTGACGTTGATTTTCTATCATCTGTTGAACCGGCCCAGTCTGCATCAGTATATCCCAATAACTCTGTCTGAGATTTGTCATTGTATGTCAAGCCAAAGTCCACCGTGCCCTTGATATACCGAAGTATTCTTCTCACTGCAAGCATGTGAATTTCCTTGGGATTACTCTGATACCTCGCTGCTTGGCATGTAGTGAAAACAATATCAGGCCTTGTTGCGGTTAAGTACAACAGACTTCCAATGATTTGCATGTATTCTGTGATATTAACTGCCTTGCCATCCTCATCATCCTTTGATTACTCTTTATATGGGAGTCTCCTTTGCACATCAGTCGTGCTTTGTTCCGAATCATCATGCCATATTCATTCATCTTGTCTTGATAGACCCATTTTTTCTTGATGACATTTTTATCATCTAGCCTCGAAACAATCTCCCATGTCTGATTCTTCTCAAGTCTGATCTATATCTTCATCCATGGTATGATCCCAGTTTTCATCTTCAGTTGCATCAGCAAAGCATTTCAGCTCAACCTGAGATATAAAAGATGTTTTCTGCAGTGATTTCATTCTCCTTGTCTAAGCTAGAGCTAACTAATCACCAATGATATTCTGCATGTCAATTTCAGCTCAACTCTTTGACTGTTGTGCAGATGAGGATTTTTACTTCCTTGTACTCACAAACTAGACACTTTCATGTTCATCATTGGTGTCTTCTTCTGAGTCAACATAAGCCACTTCTGATCTAACTATGTTGCTTTCTTCCTCAATACTTCCATCAGGAAGTTGTTCACTGACTCATTTTTCAGTGGCTTCATTTCTTTCAGCTAGGTTTCTCAAATTTTTGTTGAGACGCCTTTGATTTTCTCTTGCAGCTTCTTGTTATCCTGAAAACAGCCAGCTGATACCATATTGTTAGAGAAAATAGATAAGCATGAAATGCATTGTTATTGCTGCTTCTCCCTGTGTGTCTTTCTTTCCTCAATAGGAAACACCTGAGCCGAGTCATCCAATTATTGCATTGATGGCTCTTGAATCTGATTTGGATATAGAATGCTCCCCCTGTGTTATGCAACTCTTCCAGTTGTTAGGCCCAACAGTTTAGACCCATAACACGTCTTTTCCTCCTGCATCATTTGTTCTCATCTTCCACTAAAATTTGAGCCATTAACAAAATCTCTAAGCCTACGGAGTTGAAACTCGGTGTAGGAAACAAGAGATAAAGTTAATAACACAATCACTTCCTATTGTGCTCTGTTGCTCCCTTTCTTCATCAAATCTAGTACCTGATTTGAATCAATTGAAATTCTAGAGCAAATCACTTCTGCACTTCGTATCCTTAGATGCCACTACCCCATGGATCGTATCTCCCTAAAACCTGAAACACATGAATCATCAGTTAATAGCATTTAAATATATAGGGAGAGTGGTATCTTCTGGACTCCTCAAGATGAGGATTGTGGTTGATCCTGATGGGTCAACCCTTTGATTCTTTCTTGGAGAGCATCACACTCCTTTCTTGCTTCTTCCAATTGCCTAGCCAACTTCAATTGTTCTGGCCATATGACTAGGCATTCATTGCCTACATTCTGAGCCTTTTTCTGATATGTAGATTTGGTAGGCTCAGCCTTTCTCACCGCTTGAGGTATAAGCCCACTGGTACACATTTCCTTCTTTGAGGTTCTACCAAAGTTCCACTTTCCTTGATTATTTCTCTGAGTAGAAACCTATCTATTTGGTATCTTCCATTTCTTCTTCTCCCATCTTAGGGGTCTTCCTCTTTCCTTCACTTCTCGCTGAGAAACACGACATGTGGATTTTTCGATGCATTCTTTTCTTATCTACCTTTTATCAGATTTATGGGTCACCACCCTATTTTTAATTGGTGGTGGGTCCTCCATTGAACGTCCATTCTTCTTTATCACCGCTAGAGTAGATCTCCCCTTAATCTTCCAGGTTTGCTCACATTCTCTCCTTGAGAGCTGTTGTGAGTATGACAGAGGAGGTGACTGATACACCTTTCGTTCAGCTCCATGTGATTTCCCCGAGGCTCGAAGCCTATTATTCTCCTTACCACTTTGTCTCCCAATACATGCTTCTTTCTTGTACACTTCCTGTGGTGGAGATCTCTTTTCTTGTTCATTTCCCTTTCCGGCTTTATTCTTACTGCAATGTCTCTCCATGTGCCCATAGTGAGAACATATAAAACATTTTCCCTAAAAGGCATACCTCATTTTATCATCTCTCTGCTGAGATGTTGATGCACCTTGAGTTCTTCCTCTGATATTGTTCTCCTGAGCATCCTGACACATGCTCATGGTGTGTCCCATTCTTCCACAGTAATAGCATCTAATGTATGCTTTCCTCTGAGAAGCTCTTCTTTCTAATTTCTCATGATGCTTCTTCCTGTTCTCAGATTTATTAATGTTTCTCTTTTCACAGCCTGAAATGTACTCCAGAGCCTCTGTACAGAAGCTTGATGTGTGGCCATGGACTCCGCAGAAATAGCACATATCATCACTCCTTGAAACTATCCTCATAGGCCTATCTCCAGCACCTACAGGATTTTTCTTACCCTTGGAAATTTTCACTGCATTTTTCTTATCATCCATAGGAGTGGAATTATCATATCCAATTCCAAATTTTCCCAAAAAGGTTGACCTTTGGGAAGATACAATCCTTTCATGCTTCTCCTCTGATGCAGCATATTTGGACTTCATTTTATCATCACCTGCCGAAGGATGATCAAATAATAAGTGCAGTGCATCCTTCAACTTGGGCTTATCTTTGGATTTAGACTTCTCCATTTCCTTCTTGACTGATTGTAGATCTTCTTCCAACTTTTGAATCTTCAAATATCTTGATACAAGTTGACCATCAAGTTCTTTTCTCAGATTCTTTCCACAACTCATCTCATCTTCCAGTTCATGCTTCAGCTTAATAACCACGTCATTTTGATCTTTTACTTTCAATTTTTCTTAAGCAAGATAATCGGAGCAACATGCATTCTCTTGTTGTAGTCTTTGATTCTTCTGAACTAACTCAGACAGCTGTGTAGCTAGATCATCATTCTTGGCTTTCAGATTCCGAACTTCATCGGACTCTTGATTCTCTTCACACTTACCAGCCTTTTGTTTTCCTTTTCCTTTAGAAAGCTTCTGTAGTTCCTCACCTTGAGAATCATTCTTCTTTGTTAGGTCAGTAACTATATCAATAAGCCTTTGATTTAAGCCTCTTATCTTGTTGACCTCAGTTTCCAGAGCATGGATCTGTATGCCTTTAGATTTAATTTCTTCAGTGGATTTCTGATCCAATTCTTTAGTCCCATGGACAACTTCCACCTTTTTGTTTAGGCCATCGATCTCTCTTTTCTGTTCTTCAACCTTCAGCTTATACTTACTAACGGATTCTGAGTTCTCTGATGTTGATAAGTTTAGTTTCTCAATTTCTTCCATCATCTCATATTTCTCTTCTTCCTGCTGTTGCATATAGAGTTTTGCATCGCGAACAATTTTATTAGCTTTCTTGGTTTTGGCCCTCCAAACATCTATCTCTTCAAGAGCAGCCTCCAACTCAGCTCGCATATCAATTCTTCCTTCAATTTCTTCTTCTTCATCGTCAGTGGTTCCAACGTCACTTGGAAAGTCAGGTTCTTCACTCATTCCGTCAACATCTTTGAATGAGTAAGTATTTTTGTTGTATGATTTACCCAAATCATTTTTCTGTTCACTACATGATTCCTTTAGTAAGCTATTTGATTCTTTTAGTTAAATCACACTTTTTCCAAAAACACTTCCACACTGAGGGATACCACCTGACTTCTGATTCTTCTTTGAAGATTTTCTTTTCCCCATGGTAGACCGAGATAAGTGAAAACAATATCTTCAACTACACAGAAAGACTACACCAAGTCCAAGCAAACAAATCTGATAAAAGCAACCTTCCCTCTGATACCAATTGTTAGGACTAATAGGGGCCTATATACCCTGAGAGGGGGGGTGAATCAGGGTATGGATATTCTTTTTCAAAGTTCTTTCTGCCCCACTGGATCTTGACCTCTTTGTTACAAGGGTCACTTTGTTTGCACTTGTGTGGTTACTGTGATCTGTGTGGTTACTGTGATCACTTGTCTCCTTTACCTGATGATGATGCTTTGAATGCAATGCAGGGGAGTAAGCAGGCAGACACATAGATTTTTACTTGGTTCACCGCTAAGGGCTACGTCCAAGGAGCATATGTCGACAAGTTTCCGGTTCGTACCAAATTCCACTAGTCTTCACTAGCTGTGGATTATAATGTTCGGGCTAGATCACTTCTATGCCCAGGCTCACTGCCTATACAAGGTTTAGGGTCAGCTCACTGCTTTCCCAAGGGTCACTCCCTGTTTCTCTCTCTCTGGCTCACTACCGGTGGAGAGGATCACCTTTTCGTCTTCCTAAGCTCACTTCTCCAGAAGGGATTCACTCACAGTTTATAGACCTGTAGGTCTCTTCATTTTCATGAAGGAATGCATCTTCCTCTGTATGTAGATGCTCTGTTAAAGTCCAACTTTCACCCGCAGATGAATCTCACTTTGCACCGGATGTACCGGGCAACCTCAATTTTTACGCGCAACCCTTACGGTGTCTTGCGCGCAATTTCTATGATTTGCGCGAAATTCCATTTTCGCGCAACCTCCAAATATTACGCGCAGACTAGAAACTGCCTTGCGCGCAATTCACTACTTTTGCGCGAAATCCACTTTTCGCGCAATATTCCTTTTACGCGCCAATCACCAACTTTCTGCACAGCCTTTGCTTTTCGCGCAATCTGACTTTACGTGCAAACTTTAAGTTTACGCGCAACACCCTTTCTAACTTCAATTTCACGCACCAGAGCTCGGGTATTTTCTATGTCTTGAACTCTCCTGAATGGAGGAGGGTCACTTCATATTTATAGGCAAAATCGATCCCGCGCTAAAAACCCTCCTTGAGCGCCTAATCCGCTTTGATCGCGAAATGAAAATCTTCCGCGCACAACCATTTTCCGCGCACTGCTCCATAATTTCGCGCACCACATGCCTTTGCCATTTTCCGAGCTTCGGACCTCGAAACATCTTTTGCGCGAAATACTTCATCCACTATTTCGCGCGCCACTTCAATTTTTCGCGCACGCCTCCAAAATTTCGCGCGCCTCATGCCTTTACTGATTTTCAAGATTTCGGCCTTGAAACATCTTTTGCGCGAAATACAATTTCGCGCAACCCGCTGTTTTGCGCGCCATACTTCAAGATTTCGCGCAACCCGCTAATTTTGCGCGCCACGCTTAATTTTTCCTCGCAACTCTTTCATTTCTCTCTCCTCAACCTTTGCCAAAAACATATCACTCCATTTTCCATTGGCGATTTTCAGGCCCATAATTTTGGCAAACACTGGGAAACGACGCCACCTTGTACTGCTCTTTTGTACCGCCTCCATATCGTCCTTTCCTTTGTCATAGTTCTTTGTCAACATAGAATGTCAACAACTTCTCGGGAACTCGACAATTCTCCATGGAAACACAACATAGATGTCTGCTTTGTCAACAAACGCAATCACCTCAAAAATGCTTCAATGATACCTTGAGGGATTTTTTCCCAACAATCTCCCCCTTTGGGTTTGTTGACAACTCTCCACAACTCTGCTCAGAAATATTTTCTGCACTTTGATACCTCACTGAGTCTTCTTCCAGCTGCTACCACCATTCGCCTCTTGCGATTATGATAGAGTTCAAGGATTCACTTAACACGTACTCTAAGCCCACATGAGAAATGCTCGGCGTGAGAAACAAGAGTAGTATGAAAAGTTCATCAATGAATCACTTCATGTCAGACCCCAATTGTCGATTCCATCCTGATACCAATTCTTAAAATAAAACTAGTTGTTGAACCACACTGATACCAATTGGTGAATTCTTAAGTTAATACCAATTGTTGATAGCTGGACACCGTCTTACACCATTCCAACACCACTGTTCTGCTTTTATCACGATCCTCAGCTGTCGTGATTTCTATGATTTGATCGATCACGTCTAGCATCGTCAGATTTAATACACTCCCCCTTTCTCATTTCTCCCCCTTTCTGGCTGCTCCACCTGTCAGCTTCTCCCCGTATCAATTATGATTTATCAAATCTCCACACTGTCTCCCAGTCACAATTTTCTCCCCTTTTAACAAACACTATTTTCTCCCCCTTTGTCAACGAACCCAAAGGACAGTCCTTTGTAGTCTATAACACAGTAGAGAACACATATCAGCGCATTAGGGAAAACACATCATACCTCGGGGAGAGGGGGGTGGGGGACCCACATCCACACTATTTCAAGTGCGGGGAATCGACTGAACTCCCAGAGCCAGTCGATGCCTCTCAAAAGCTTCCTTGGGTAAGGCCTTTGTCAGAATGTCTGCAACCTGTAGCTCTGTAGGCACATACTCCAACTTCACGATTCCCTGCTCAACTTTCTCCTTGATGAAATGATACTTTATCTCAATGTGCTTTGTCCTGGAATGATGAACGGGATTTTTGCTAAGATTTATAGCACTTGAGTTGTCACACTGGATTCCGATAGGAGACTTCACTTCAACTCCCATATCATCAAGCTGCTGCTTCATACACAATAATTGTGTGCATGCTTGAGTGGCCGCAATATACTCAGCTTCTGCGGTGCTCAATGAAATGCAATCTTGTTTCTTGCTTAGCCAAGAAATACACAATCCACCAAGATTGAATGCACCACCTGACGTTGATTTTCTATCATCTGTTGAACCGGCCCAGTCTGCATCAGTATATCCCAATAACTCTCTCTGAGATTTGTCGTTGTATGTCAAGCCTAAGTCCACCGTGCCCTTGATATACCGAAGTATTCTTCTCACTGCAAGCATGTGACTTTCCTTGGGATTACTCTGATACCTCGCTGCTTGGCATGTGGCGAAAACAATATCAGGCCTTGTTGCGGTTAAGTACAACAGACTTCCAATGATTTGCCTGTATTCTGTGATATTAACTGCCTTGCCATCCTCATCATCCTCTGATTACTCTTTATATGGGAGTCTCCTTTTCACATCAGTCGTGCTTTGTTCCGAATCATCATGCCATATTCATTCATCTTGTCTTGATAGACCCATTTTTTCTTGATGACATTTTTATCATCTAGCCTCGAAACAATCTCCCACGTCTGATTCTTCTCAAGTCTGATCTATCTCTTCATCCATGGTATGATCCCAGTTTTCATCTTCAGTTGCATCAGCAAAGCATTTCGGCTCAACCTGAGATATAAAAGATGTTTTCTGCAGTGATTTCATTCTCCTTGTCTAAGCTAGAGCTAACTAATCACCAATGATATTCTGCATGTCAATTTCAGCTCAACTCTTTGACTGTTGTGCATATGAGGATTTTTACTTCCTTGTACTCACAAACTAGACACTTTCATGTTCATCATTGGTGTCTTCTTCTGAATCAACATAAGCCACTTCTGATCTCCCTATGTTGCTTTCTTCCTCAATACTTCCATCAGGAAGTTGTTCACTGACTCATTTTTCAGTGGCTTCATTTATTTCAGCTAGGTTTCTCAAATTTTTGTTGAGACGCCTTTGATTTTCTCTTGCAGCTTCTTGGTATCCTGAAAACAGTCAGCTGATACCATATTGTTAGATCAAATAAATAAGCATGAAATGCATTGTTATTGCTGCTTCTCCCTGTGTGTCTTTCTTCCCTCAATAGGAAACACCTGAGCCGAGTCATCCAATTATTGCATTGATGGCTCTTGAATCTGATTTGGATATAGAATTCTCCCCCTGTGTTATGGAACTCTTCCAGTTGTTAGGCCCAACAGTTTAGACCCATAACACGTCTTTTCCTCCTGCATCATTTGTTCTCATCTTCCACTCAAATTTGAGCCATTAACAAAATCTCTAAGCCTACGGAGTTGAAACTCGGTGTAGGAAACAAGAGATAAAGTTAATAACACAATCACTTCCTATTGTGCTCTGTTGCTCCCTTTCTTCATCAAATCTAGTACCTGATTTGAATCAATTGAAATTCTAGAGCAAATCACTTCTGCACTTCGCATCCTTAGATGCCACTACCCCATGGATCGTATCTCCCTAAAACCTGAAACACATGAATCATCAGTTAATAGCATTTAAATATATAGGGAGAGTGGTATCTTCTGGACTCCTCAAGATGAGGATTGTGGTTGATCCTGATGGGTCAACCCTTTGATTCTTTATTGGAGAGCATCACACTCCTTTCTTGCTTCCTCCAATTTCCTAGCCAACTTCAATTGTTCTGGCCATATGACTAGGCATTCATTGCCTACATTCTGAGCCTTTTTCTGATATGTAGATTTGGTAGGCTCAGCCTTTCTCACCGCTTGAGGTATAAGCCCACTGGTACACATTTCCTTCTTTGAGGTTCTACCAAAGTTCCACTTTCCTTGATTATTTCTCTGAGTAGAAACCTCTCTATTTGGCATCTTCCATTTCTTCTTCTCCCATCTTAGGGGTCTTCCTCTTTCCTTCACTTCTCGCTGAGAAACACGACATGTGGGTTTTTTGATGCATTCTTTTCTTATCTGCCTTATATCAGATTTATGGGTCACCACCCTATTTTTAATTGGTGGTGGGTCCTCCATTGAACGTCCATTCTTCTTTATCACCGCTGGAGTAGATCTCCCCTTAATCTTCCAGGTTTTCTCACATTCTCTCCTTGAGAGCTCTTGTGAGTATGACAGAGGAGGTGACTGATACACCTTTCGTTCAGCTCCATGTGATTTCCCCGAGGCTCGAAGCATATTATTCTCCTTACCACTTTGTCTCCCAGTACATGCTTCTTTCGTTTACACTTCCTGTGGTGGAGATCTCTTTTCTTGTTCCTTTCCCTTTCCGGATTTCTTCTTACTGCAATGTCTCGCCATGTGCCCATAGTGAGAACATATAAAACATTTTCCCTCAAAGGCATACCTCATTTTATCATCTCTCTGCTGAGATGTTGATGCACCTTGAGTTCTTCCTCTGATATTGTTCTCCTGAGCTTCCTGACACATGCTCATGGTGTGTCCCATTCTTCCGCAGTAATAGCATCTAATGTATGCTTTCCTCTGAGAAGCTCTTCTTTCTAATTTCTCATGATGCTTCTTCCTGTTCTCAGATTTATTAATGTTTCTCTTTTCACAGCCTGAAATGTACTCCAGAGCCTCTGTACAGAAGCTTGATGTGTGGCCATGGACTCTGCAGAAATAGCACATATCATCACTCCTTGAAACTATCCTCATCGGCCTATCTCTAGCACCTACAGGATTTTTCTTACCCTTGGAATTTTTCACTGCATTTTTCTTATCATCCATAGGAGTGGAATTATCATATCCAATTCCAGATTTTCCCAAAAAGGTTGACCTTTGGGAAGATACAATCCTTTCATGCTTCTCCTCTGATGCACCATATTTGGACTTCATTTTATCATCACCTGCCGAAGGATGATCAAATAATAATTGCAGTGCATCCTTCAACTTGGGCTTATCTTTGGATTTAGACTTCTCCATTTCCTTCTTGACTGATTGTAGCTCTTCTTCCAACTTTTGAATCTTCAAATCTCTTGATACAAGTTGACCATCAAGTTCTTTTCTGAGATTCTTTCCACAACTCATCTCATCTTCCAGTTCATGCTTCAGCTTACTAACCATGTCATTTTGCTCTTTTACTTTCAATTTTTCATGAGCAAGATAATCGGAGCAACATGCATTCTCTTGTTGTAGTCTTTGATTCTTCTGAACTAACTCAGACAACTGTGTAGCTAGATCATCATTCTTGGCTTTCAGATTCCGAACTTCATCGGACTCTTGATTCTCTTCACACTTACCAGCCTTTTGTTTTCCTTTTCCTTTAGCCAGCTTCTGTAGTTCCTCACCTTGAGAATCATTCTTCTTTGTTAGGTCAGTAACTATATCAATAAGCCTTTGATTTAATCCTCTTAGCTTGTTGACCTCAGTTTCCAGAGCATGGATCTGTATGCCTTCAGATTTAATTTTTTCAGTGGATTTCTGATCCAATTCTTTAGTCCCATGGACAACTTCCACCTTTTTGTTTAGGCCATCGATCTCTCTTTTCTGTTCTTCAACCTTCAGCTTATACTTACTAACGGATTCTGAGTTCTCTGATGTTGATAAGTTTAGTTTCTCAATTTCTTCCATCATCTCAGATTTCTCTTCTTCCTGCTGCTGCATATAGAGTTTTGCATCGCGAACAATTTTGTTAGCTTTCTTGGTTTTGGCCCTCCAAACATCTATCTCTTCAAGAGCAGCCTCCAACTCAGCTCCCATATCAATTCTTCCTTCAATTTCTTCTTCTTCATCGTCAGTGGTTACAACGTCACTTGGAAAGTCAGGTTCTTCACTCATTCCGTCAACATCTTTGAATGAGTAAGTATTTTTGTTGTATGATTTATCCAAATCATTTTTCTGTTCACTACATGATTCCTTTAGTAAGCTATTTGATTCTTTTAGTTGAATCACACTTTTTCCAAAAACACTTCCACACTGAGGGATACCACCTGACTTCTGATTCTTCTTTGAAGATTTTCTTTTCCCCATGGTAGACCTAGATAAGTGAAAACAATATCATCAACTACACAGAAAGACTACACCAAGTCCAAGCAAACAAATCTGATAAAAGCAACCTTCCCTCTGATACCAATTGTTAGGACTAATAGGGGCCTATATACCCAGAGAGGGGGGGTGAATCAGGGTATGGATATTCTTTTTCAAAGTTCTTTCTGCCCCACTGGATCTTGACCTCTTTGTTACAAGGGTCACTTTGGTTGCACTTGTGTGGTTACTGTGATCTGTGTGGTTACTGTGATCACTTGTCTCCTTTACCTGATTATGATGCTTTGAATGAAATGCAGGAGAGTAAGCAGGCAGACACAGAGATTTTTACTTGGTTCACCGCTAAGGGCTACGTCCAAGGAGCATACGCCGACAAGTTGCCGGTTCGTACCAAATTCCACTACTCTTCACTAGCTGTGGATTACAATGTTCGGGATAGATCACTTCTATGCCCAGGCTCAGTGCCTATACAAGGTTTAGGGTCAGCTCACTGCTTTCCCAAGGGTCACTCCCTGTTTCTCTCTCTCTGGCTCACTGACGGTGGAGAGGATCACCTTTTCCTCTTCCGAAGCTCACTGCTCCAGAAGGGATTCACTCACAGTTTATAGACCTGTAGGTCTCTTCATTTTCATGAAGTAATGCATCTTCCTCTGTATGTAGATGCTCTGTTAAAGTCCAACTTTCACCCGCAGATGAATCTCACTTTGCACCGGATGTACCGGGCAACCTCAATTTTTACGCGCAACCCTTACGGTGTCTTGCGCGCAATTTCTATGATTTGCACGAAATTTCTTTTTCGCGCAACCTCCAAATATTACGCGCAGACTAGAAACTGCCTTGCGCGCAATTCACTACTTTTGCGTGAAATCCACTTTTCGCGCAATCTTCCTTTTGCGCGCCAATCACCAACTTTCTGCGCAGCCTTTGATTTTCGCGCAATCTGACTTTACGCGCAAACTTTAAGTTTACCCGCAACACCCTTTCTAACTTCAATTTCGCGCACCAGAGCTCGGGTATTTTCTATGTCTTGAACTCTCCTAAATGGAGGAGGGTCACTTCATATTTATAGGCAAAATCGATCCCGCGCTAAAAACCCTCCTTGAGCGCGTAATCCGCTTTGATCGTGAAATGAAAATCTTCCGCGCACAACCATTTTCCGCGCACTGCTCCATAATTTCGCGCACCTCATGCCTTTGCCATTTTCCGAGCTTCGGACCTCGAAACATCTTTTGCGCGAAATACTTCATCCACTATTTCGCGCGCCACTTCAATTTTTCGCGCACGCCTCCAAAATTTCGCGCGCCTCATGCCTTTACCGATTTTCAAGCTTTCGGCCTTGAAACATCTTTTGCGCAAAATAAAATTTCGCGCAACCCGCTGTTTTGCGCACCATACTTCAAGATTTCGCGCAACCCGCTAATTTTGCGCGCCACGCTTAATTTTTCCTCGCACCTCTTTCATTTCTCTCTTCTCAACCTTTGCCAAAAACATATCACTCCATTTTCCATAGGCGATTTTCAGGCCCATAATTTTGGCAAACACTGGGAAACGACGCCACCTTGTACTGCTCTTTTGTACCGCCTCCATATCGTCCTTTCCTTTGTCATAGTTCTTTGTCAACATAGAATGTCAACAACTTCTCGGGAACTCGACAATTCTCCATGGAAACACAACATAGATGTCTGCTTTGTCGACAAACGCAATCATCTCAAAAATGATTTAATGATACCTTGAGGGATTTTTTCCCAACAATCTCCCCCTTTGGGTTTGTTGACAACTCTCCACAACTCTGCTCAGAAATATTTTCTGCACTTTGATACCTCACTGAGTCTTCTTCCAGCTGCTACCACCATTCGCCTCTTGCGATTATGATAGAGTTCAAGGATTCACTTAACACGTACTCTAAGCCCACATCAGCAATGATCGGCGTGAGAAACAAGAGTAGTATGAAAAGTTCATCAATGAATCACTTCATGTCAGACCCCAATTGTCGATTCCACCCTGATACCAATTCTTAAAATAAAACCAGTTGTTGAACCACACTGATACCAATTGGTGAATTCTTAAGTTGATACCAATTGTTGATAGCTGGACACCCTCTCACACCATTCCAACACCACTGTTCTGCTTTTATCACGATCCTCAGCTGTCGTGATTTCTATGATTTGATCGATCACGTCTAGCATCGTTAGATTTAATACACTCCCCCTTTCTCATTGCTCCCCCTTTCTGGCTGCTCCACCTGTCAGCTTCTCCCCGTATCAATTATGATTTATCAAATCTCCACACTGTCTCCCAGTCACAATTTTCTCCCCTTTTAACAAACACTATTTTCTCCCCCTTTGTCAACGAACCCAAAGGACAGTCCTTTGTAGTCTATAACACAGTAGAGAACACATATCAGCGCATTAGGGAAAACACATCATACCTCGGGGAGAGGGGGGTGGGGGACCCACATCCACACTATTTCAAGTGCGGGGAATCGACTGAACTCCCAGAGCCAGTCGATGCCTCTCAAAAGCTTCCTTGGGTAAGGCCTTTGTCCGAATGTCTACAACCTGTAGCTCTGTAGGCACATACTCCAACTTCACGATTCCCTGCTCAACTTTCTCCTTGATGAAATGATACTTGATCTCAATGTTCTTTGTCTTGTAATGATGAACGGGATTTTTTCTAAGATTTATAGCACTTGAGTTGCCACACTGGATTCCGATAGGAGACTTCACTTCAACTCCCATATCATCAAGCTGCTGCTTCATCCACAATAATTGTGTGCATGCTTGAGTGGCCGCAATATACTCAGCTTCTGCGGTGCACAATGAAATGCAATCTTGTTTCTTGCTTAGCCAAGAAATACACAATCCACCAAGATAGAATGCACCACCTGACGTTGATTTTCTATCATCTGTTGAACCGGCCCAGTCTGCATCAGTATATCCCAATAACTCTGTCTGAGATTTGTCGTTGTATGTCAAGCCAAAGTCCACCGTGCCCTTGATATACCAAAGTATTCTTCTCACTGCAAGCATGTGACTTTCCTTGGGATTACTCTGATACCTCGCTGCTTGGCATGTGGCGAAAACAATATCAGGCCTTGTTGCGGTTAAGTACAACAGACTTCCAATGATTTGCCTGTATTCTGTGATATTAACTGCCTTTCCATCCTCATCATCCTTTGATTACTCTTTATATGGGAGTCTCCTTTGCACATCAGTCGTGCTTTGTTCCGAATCATCATTCCATATTCATTCATCTTGTCTTGATAGACCCATTTTTTCTTGATGACATTTTTATCATCTAGCCTCGAAACAATCTCCCACGTCTGATTCTTCTCAAGTCTGATCTATCTCTTCATCCATGGTATGATCCCAGTTTTCATCTTCAGGAGCATCAGCAAAGCATTTCGGCTCAACCTGAGATATAAAAGATGTTTTCTGCAGTGATTTCATTCTCCTTGTCTAAGCTAGAGCTAACTAATCACCAATGATATTCTGCATGTCAATTTCAGCTCAACTCTTTGACTGTTGTGCAGATGAGGATTTTTACTTCCTTGTACTCACAAACTAGACACTTTCATGTTCATCATTTGTGTCTTCTTCTGAATCAACATAAGACACTTCTGATCTCCCTATGTTGGTTTCTTCCTCAATACTTCCATCAGGAAGTTGTTCACTGACTCATTTTTCAGTGGCTTCATTTCTTTCAGCTAGGTTTCTCAAATTTTTGTTGAGACGCCTTTGATTTTCTCTTGCAGCTTCTTGGTATCCTGAAAACAGTCAGCTGATACCATACTGTTAGAGCGAATAGATAAGCATTAAATGCATTGTTATTTCTGCTTCTCCCTGTGTGTCTTTCTTCCCTCAATAGGAAACACCTGAGCCGAGTCATCCAATTATTGCATTGATGGCTCTTGAATCTGATTTGGATATAGAATGCTCCCCCTGTATTATGAAACTCTTCCAGTTGTTAGGCCCAACAGTTTAGACCCATAACACGTCTTTTCCTCCTGCATCATTTGTTCTCATCTTCCACTCAAATTTGAGCCATTAACAAAATCTCTAAGCCTACGGAGTTGAAACTCGGTGTAGGAAACAAGAGATAAAGTTAATAACACAATCACTTCCTATTGTGCTCTGTTTCTCCCTTTCTTCATCAAATCTAGTACCTGATTTGAATCAATTGAAATTCTAGAGCAAATCACTTCTGCACTTCGCATCCTTAGATGCCACTACCCCATGGATCGTATCTCCCTAAAACCTGAAACACATGAATCATCAGTTAATAGCATTTAAATATATAGGGAGAGTGGTATCTTCTGGACTCCTCAAGATGAGGATTGTGGTTGATCCTAATGGGTCAACCCTTTGATTCTTTCTTGGAGAGCATCACACTCTTTTCTTGCTTCCTCCAATTGCCTAGCCAACTTCAATTGTTCTGGCCATATGACTAGGCATTCATTGCCTACATTCTGAGCCTTTTTCTGATATGTAGATTTGGTAGGCTCACCCTTTCTCACCGCTTGAGGTATAAGCCCACTGGTACACATTTCCTTCTTTGAGGTTCTACCAAAGTTCCACTTTCCTTGATTATTTCTCTGAGTAAAAACCTCTCTATTTGGCATCTTCCATTTCTTCTTCTCCCATCTTAGGGGTCTTCCTCTTTCCTTCACTTCTCGCTGAGAAACACGACATGTGGATTTTTCGATGCATTCTTTTCTTATCTGCCTTTTATCAGATTTATGGGTCACCACCCTATTTTTAATTGGTGGTGGGTCCTCCATTGAACGTCCATTCTTCTTTATCACCGCTGGAGTAGATCTCCCCTTAATCTTCCAGGTTTGCTCACATTCTCTCCTTGAGAGCTGTTGTGAGTATGACAGAGGAGGTGACTGATACACCTTTCGTTCAGCTCTATGTGATTTCCCCGAGGCTCGAAGCATATTATTCTCCTTACCACTTTGTCTCCCAGTACATGCTTCTTTCTTGTACACTTCCTGTGGTGGAGATCTCTTTTCTTGTTCCTTTCCCTTTCCGACTTTCTTCTTACTGCAATGTCTCGCCATGTGCCCATAGTGAGAACATATAAAACATTTTCCCTCAAAGGCATACCTCATTTTATCATCTCTCTGCTGAGATGTTGATGCACCTTGAGTTCTTCCTCTGATATTGTTCTCCTGAGCTTCCTGACACATGCTCATGGTGTGTCCCATTCTTCCGCAGTAATAGCATCTAATGTATGCTTTCCTCTGAGAAGCTCTTCTTTCTAATTTCTCATGATGCTTCTTCCTGTTCTCAGATTTATTAATGTTTCTCTTTTCACAGCCTGAAATGTACTCCAGAGCCTCTGTACAGAAGCTTGATGTGTGGCCATGGACTCCGCAGAAATAGCACATATCATCACTCCTTGAAACTATCCTCATAGGCCTATCTCCAGCACCTACAGTATTTTTCTTACCCTTGGAATTTTTCACTGCATTTTTCTTATCATCCATAGGAGTGGAATTATCATATTCAATTCCAGATTTTTCCAAAAAGGTTGACCTTTGGGAAGATACAATCCTTTCATGCTTCTCCTCTGATGCAGCATATTTGGACTTCATTTTATCATCACCTGCCAAAGGATGATCAAATAATATGTGCAGTGCATCCTTCAACTTGGGATTATCTTTGGATTTAGACTTCTCCATTTCCTTCTTGACTGATTGTAGCTCTTCTTACAACTTTTGAATCTTCAAATCTCTTGATACAAGTTGACCATCAAGTTCTTTTCTGAGATTCTTTCCACAATTCATCTCATCTTCCAGTTCATGCTTCAGCTTACTAACCACGTCATTTTGCTCTTTTACATTCAATTTTTCTTGAGCAAGATAATCGGAGCAACATGAATTCTCTTGTTGTAGTCTTTGATTCTTCTGAACTAACTCAGACAGCTGTGTAGCTAGATCATCATTCTTGGCTTTTAGATTCCGAACTTCATCAGACTCTTGATTCTCTTCACACTTACCAGCCTTTTGTTTTCCTTTTCCTTTAGCCAGCTTCTGTAGTTCCTCACCTTGAGAATCATTCTTCTTTGTTAGGTCAGTAACTATATCAATAAGCCTTTGATTTAAGCCTCTTAGCTTGTTGACCTCAGTTTCCAGAGCATGGATCTGTATGCCTTTAGATTTAATTTCTTCAGTGGATTTCTGATCCAATTCTTTAGTCCCATGGACAACTTCCACCTTTTTGTTTAGGCCATCGATCTCTCTTTTCTGTTCTTCAACCTTCAGCTTATACTTACTAACGGATTCTGAGTTCTCTGATGTTGATAAGTTTAGTTTCTCAATTTCTTCCATCATCTCATATTTCTCTTCTTCCTGCTGCTGCATATAGAGTTTTGCATCGCGAACAATTTTGTTAGCTTTCTTGGTTTTGGCCCTCCAAACATCTATCTCTTCAAGAGCAGCCTCCAACTCAGCTCGCATATCAATTCTTCCTTCAATTTCTTCTTCTTCATCGTCAGTGGTTCCAACGTCACTTGGAAAGTCAGGTTCTTCACTCATTCCGTCAACATCTTTGAATGAGTAAGTATTTTTGTTGTATGATTTATCCAAATCATTTTTCTGTTCACTACATGATTCCTTTAGTAAGCTATTTGATTCTTTTAGTTGAATCACACTTTTTCCAAAAACACTTCCACACTGAGGGATACCACCTGACTTCTGATTCTTCTTTGAAGATTTTCTTTTCCCCATGGTAGACCGAGATAAGTGAAAACAATATCTTCAACTACACAGAAAGACTACACCAAGTCCAAGCAAACAAATCTGATAAAAGCAACCTTCCCTCTGATACCAATTGTTAGGACTAATAGGGGCCTATATACCCTGAGAAGGGGGGGTGAATCAGGGTATGGATATTCTTTTTCAAAGTTCTTTCTGCCCCACTGGATCTTGACCTCTTTGTTACAAGGTTCACATTGTTTTCACTTGTGTGGTTACTGTAATCTGTGTGGTTACTGTGATCACTTGTCTCCTTTACCTGATGATGATTCTTTGAATGCAATGCGGGGGAGTAAGCAGGCAGACACAGAGATTTTTACTTGGTTCACCGCTAAGGGCTACGTCCAAGGAGCATACGCCGACAAGTTGCCGGTTCGTACCAAATTCCACTAGTCTTCACTAGCTGTGGATTACAATGTTCGGGCTAGATCACTTCTATGCCTAGGCACACTGCCTATACAAGGTTTAGGGTTAGCTCACTGCTTTCCCAAGGGTCACTCCTTGTTTCTCTCTCTCTGGCTCACTGCCGGTGGAGAGGATCACCTTTTCCTCTTCCTAAGCTCACTGCTCCAGAAGGGATTCACTCACAGTTTATAGACCTGTAGGTCTCTTCATTTTCATGAAGTAATGCATCTTCCTCTGTATGTAGAAGCTCTGTTAAAGTCCAACTTTCACCCGCAGATGAATCTCACTTTGCACTGGATGTACCGGGCAACCTCAATTTTTACGCGCAACCCTTACGGTGTCTTGCGCGCAATTTCTATGATTTGCGCGAAATTTCTTTTTCGCGCAACCTCCAAATATTACGCGCAGACTAGAAACTGCCTTGCGCGCAATTCACTACTTTTGCGCGAAATCCACTTTTCGCGCAATCTTCCTTTTACGCGCCAATCACCAACTTTCTGCACAGCCTTTGCTTTTCGCGCAATCTGACTTTACGCGCAAACTTTAAGTTTACGCGCAACACCCTTTCTAACTTCAATTTCGCGCACCAGAGCTCGGGTATTTTCTATGTCTTGAACTCTCCTGAATGGAGGAGGTTCACTTCATATTTATAGGCAAAATCGATCCCGCGCTAAAAACCCTCCTTGAGCGCGTAATCCGCTTTGATCGCGAAATGAAAATCTTCCGCGCACAACCATTTTCCGCGCACTGCTCCATAATTTCGCGCACCTCATGCCTTTGCCATTTTCCGAGCTTCGGACCTCGAAACATCTTTTGCGCGAAATACTTCATCCACTATTTCGCGCGCCACTTCAATTTTTCGCGCACGCCTCCAAAATTTCGCGCGCCTCATGCCTTTACCGATTTTCAAGCTTTCGGCCTTGAAACATCTTTTGCGCGAAATAAAATTTCGCGCAACCCGCTGTTTTGCGCGCCATACTTCAAGATTTCGCGCAACCCGCTAATTTTGCGCGCCACGCTTAATTTTTCCTCGCACCTCTTTCATTTCTCTCTTCTCAACCTTTGCCAAAAACATATCACTCCATTTTCCATTGGCGATTTTCAGGCCCATAATTTTGGCAAACACTGGGAAACGACGCCACCTTGTACTGCTCTTTTGTACCGCCTCCATATCGTCCTTTCCTTTGTCATAGTTCTTTGTCAACATAGAATGTCAACAACTTCTCGGGAACTCGACAATTCTCCATGGAAACACAACATAGATGTCTGCTTTGTCGACAAACGCAATCACCTCAAAAATGCTTCAATGATACCTTGAGGTATTTTTGCCCAACAATCTCCCCCTTTGGGTTTGTTGACAACTCTCCACAACTCTGCTCAGAAATATTTTCTGCACTTTGATACCTCACTGAGTCTTCTTCCAGCTGCTACCACCATTCGCCTCTTGCGATTATGATAGAGTTCAAGGATTCACTTAACACGTACTCTAAGCCCACATGAGCAATGATCGGCGTGAGAAACAAGAGTAGTATGAAAAGTTCATCAATGAATCACTTCATGTCAGACCCCAATTGTCGATTCCACCCTGATACCAATTCTTAAAATAAAACCAGTTGTTGAACCACACTGATACCAATTGGTGAATTCTAAAGTTGATACCAATTGTTGATAGCTGGACACCGTCTCACACCATTCCAACACCACTGTACTGCTTTTATCACGATCCTCAGCTGTCGTGATTTCTATGATTTGATCGATCACGTCTAGCATCGTCAGATTTAATACACTCCCCCTTTCTCATTGCTCCCCCTTTCTGGATGCTCCACCTGTCAGCTTCTCCCCGTATCAATTATGATTTATAAAATCTCCACACTGTCTCCCAGTCACAATTTTCTCCCCTTTTAACAAACACTATTTTCTCCCCCTTTGTCAACGAACCCAAAGGACAATCCTTTGTAGTCTATAACACAGTAGAGAACACATATCAGCGCATTAGGGAAAACACATCATACCTCGGGGAGAGGGGGGTGGGGGACCCACATCCACACTATTTCAAGTGCGGGGAATCGACTGAACTCCCAGAGCCAGTCGATGCCTCTCAAAAGCTTCCTTGGGTAAGGCCTTTGTCAGAATGTCTGCAACCTGTAGCTCTGTAGGCACATACTCCAACTTCACGATTCCCTGCTCAACTTTCTCCTTGATGAAATGATACTTGATCTCAATGTTCTTTGTCCTGGAATGATGAACGGGATTTTTTCTAAGATTTATAGCACTTGAGTTGCCACACTGGATTCCGATAGGAGACTTCACTTCAACTCCCATATCATCAAGCTGCTGCTTCATCCACAATAATTGTGTGCATGCTTGAGTGGCCGCAATATACTCAGCTTCTGCGGTGCTCAATGAAATGAAATCTTGTTTCTTGCTTAGCTAAGAAATACACAATCCACCAAGATAGAATGCACCACCTGACGTTGATTTTCTATCATCTGTTGAACCGGCCCAGTCTGCATCAGTATATCCCAATAACTTTGTCTGAGATTTGTCGTTGTATGTCAAGCCGAAGTCCACCGTGCCCTTGATATACCGAAGTATTCTTCTCACTGCAAGCATGTGACTTTCCTTGGGATTACTCTGATACCTCGCTTCTTGGCATGTGGCGAAAACAATATCAGGCCTTGTTGCGGTTAAGTACAACAGACTTCCAAAGATTTGCCTGTATTCTGTGATATTAACTGCCTTGCCATCCTCATCATCCTTTGATTACTCTTTATATGGTAGTCTCCTTTGCACATCAGTCGTGCTTTGTTCCAAATCATCATGCCATATTCATTCATCTTGTCTTGATAGACCCTTTTTTCTTGATGACATTTTTATCATCCAGCCTCGAAACAATCTCCCACGTCTGATTCTTCTCAAGTCTGATCTATCTCTTCATCCATGGTATGATCCCAGTTTTCATATTCAGTTGCATCAGCAAAGCATTTCGGCTCAACCTGAGATATAAAAGATTTTTTCTGCAGTGATTTCATTCTCCTTGTCTAAGCTAGAGCTAACTAATCACCAATGATATTCTGCATGTCAATTTCAGCTCAACTCTTTGACTGTTGTGCAGATGAGGATTTTTACTTCCTTGTACTCACAAACTAGACACTTTCATGTTCATCATTGGTGTCTTCTTCTGAATCAACATAATCCACTTCTGATCTCCCTATGTTGCTTTCTTCCTCAATACTTCCATCAGGAAGTTGTTCACTGACTCATTTTTCAGTGGCTTCATTTATTTCAGCTAGGTTTCTCAAATTTTTGTTGAGACGCCTTTGATTTTCTCTTGCAGCTTCTTGGTATCCTGAAAACAGTCAGCTGATACCATATTGGTAGAGCAAATAGATAAGCATGAAATGCATTGTTATTGCTGCTTCTCCCTGTGTGTCTTTCTTCCCTCAATAGGAAACACCTGAGCCGAGTCATCCAATTATTGCATTGATGGCTCTTCAATCTGATTTGGATATAGAATGATCCCCCTGTGTTATGTAACTCTTCCAGTTGTTAGGCCCAACAGTTTAGACCCATAACACGTCTTTTCCTCATGCATCATTTGTTCTCATCTTCCACTCAAATTTGAGCCATTAACAAAATATCTAAGCCTACGGAGTTGAAACTCGGTGTAGGAAACAAGAGATAAAGTTAATAACACAATCACTTCCTATTGTGCTCTGTTGCTCCCTTTCTTCATCAAATCTAGTACCTTATTTGAATCAATTGAAATTCTAGAGCAAATCACTTCTGCACTTCGCATCCTTAGATGCCACTACCCCATGGATCGTATCTCCCTAAAACCTGAAACACATGAATCATCAGTTAATAGCATTTAAATATATAGGGAGAGTGGTATCTTCTGGACTCCTCAAGATGAGGATTGTGGTTGATCCTAATGGGTCAACCCTTTGATTCTTTCTTGGAGAGCATCACACTCCTTTCTTGCTTCCTCCAATTGCCTAGCCAACTTCAATTGTTCTGGCCATATGACTAGGCATTCATTGCCTACATTCTGAGCCTTTTTCTGATATGTAGATTTGGTAGGCTCAGCCTTTCTCACCGCTTGAGGTATAAGCCCACTGGTACACATTTCCTTCTTTGAGGTTCTACCAAAGTTCCACTTTCCTTGATTATTTCTCTGAGTAGAAACCTCTCTAATTGGCATCTTCCATTTCTTCTTCTCCCATCTTAGGGGTCTTCCTCTTTGCTTCACTTCTCGCTGAGAAACACGACATGTGGATTTTTCGATGCATTCTTTTCTTATCTACCTTTTATCAGATTTATGGGTCACCACCCTATTTTTAATTGGTGGTGGGTCCTCCATTGAACGTCCATTCTTCTTTATCACCGCTGGAGTAGATCTCCCCTTAATCTTCCAGGTTTGCTCACATTCTCTCCTTGAGAGATGTTGTGAGTATGACAGAGGAGGTGACTGATACACCTTTCATTCAACTCCATGTGATTTCCCCGAGGCTCGAAGCCTATTATTCTCCTTACCACTTTGTCTCCCAGTACATGCTTATTTCTCGTACACTTCCTGTGGTGGAGATCTATTTTCTTGTTCCTTTCCCTTTCCGGCTTTCTTCTTACTACAATGTCTTGCCATGTGCCCATAGTGAGAACATATAAAACATTTTCCCTCAAAGGCATACCTCATTTTATCATCTCTCTGCTGAGATGTTGATACACCTTGAGTTCTTCCTCTGATATTGTTCTCCTGAGCTTCCTGACACATGCTCATGGTGTGTCCCATTCTTCCGCAGTAATAGTATCTAATGTATGCTTTCCTCTGAGAAGCTCTTCTTTCTAATTTCTCATGATGCTTCTTCATGTTCTCAGATTTATTAATGTTTCTCTTTTCACAGCCTGAAATGTACTCCAGAGCCTCTGTACAGAAGCTTGATGTGTGGCCATGGACTCTGCAGAAATAGCACATATCATCACTCCTTGAAACTATCCTCATAGGCCTATCTCCAGCAACTACAGGATTTTTCTTACCCTTGGAATTTTTCACTGCATTTTTCTTATCATCCATAGGAGTGGAATTATCATATCCAATTATAGATTTTCCCAAAAAGGTTGACCTTTGGGAAGATACAATCCTTTCATGCTTCTCCTCTGATGCAGCATATTTGGACTTCATTTTATCATCACCTGCCGAAGGATGATCAAATAATAAGTGCAGTGCATCCTTCAACTTGGGCTTATCTTTGGATTTAGAATTCTCCATTTCCTTCTTGACTGATTGTATCTCTTCTTCCAACTTTTGAATCTTCAAATCTCTTGATACAAGTTGACCATCAAGTTCTTTTCTGAGATTCTTTCCACAACTCATCTCATCTTCCAGTTCATGCTTCAGCTTACTAACCACGTCATTTTGCTCTTTTACTTTCAATTTTTCTTGAGCAAGATAATCGGAGCAACATGCATTCTCTTGTTGTAGTATTTGATTCTTCTGAACTAACTCAGACAGCTGTGTAGCTAGATCATCATTCTTGGATTTCATATTCCGAACTTCATCGGACTCTTGATTCTCTTCACACTTACCAGCCTTTTGTTTTCCTTTTCCTTTAGCCAGCTTCTGTAGTTCATCACCTTGAGAATCATTCTTCTTTGTTAGGTCAGTAACAATATCAATAAGACTTTGATTTAAGCCTCTTAGCTTGTTGACCTCAGTTTCCAGAGCATGGATCTGTATGCCTTTAGATTTAATTTCTTCAGTGGATTTCTGATCCAATTCTTTAGTCCCATGGACAACTTCCACATTTTTGTTTAGGCCATCGATCTCTCTTTTCTGTTCTTCAACCTTCAGCTTATACTTACTAACGGATTCTGAGTTCTCTGATGTTGATAAGTTTAGTTTCTCAATTTCTTCCATCATCTCAGATTTCTCTTCTTCCTGCTGCTGCATATAGAGTTTTTCATCGCGAACAATTTTGTTAGCTTTCTTGGTTTTGGCCCTCCATACATCTATCTCTTCAAGAGCAGCCTCCAACTCAGCTTGCATATCAATTCTTCCTTCAATTTCTTCTTCTTCATCGTTAGTGGTTCCAACGTCACTTGGAAAGTCAGGTTCTTCACTCATTCCGTCAACATCTTTGAATGAGTAAGTATTTTTGTTGTATGATTTATCCGAATCATTTTTCTGTTCACTACATGATTCCTTTAGTAAGCTATTTGATTCTTTTAGTTGAATCACACTTTTTCCAAAAACACTTCCACACTGAGGGATACCACCTGACTTCTGATTCTTCTTTGAAGATTTTCTTTTCCCCATGGTAGACCAAGATAAGTGAAAACAATATCTTCAACTACACAGAAAGACTACACCAAGTCCAAGAAAACAAATCTGATAAAAGAAAACTTCCCTCTGATACCAATTGTTAGGACTAATAGGGGCCTATATACCCTGAGAGGGGGGGTGAATCAGGGTATGGATATTCTTTTTCAAAGTTCTTTCTGCCCCACTGGATCTTGACCTCTTTGTTACAAGGGTCACTTTGTTTGCACTTGTGTGGTTACTGTGATCTGTGTGGTTACTGTGATCACTTGTCTCCTTTACCTGATGATGATTCTTTGAATGCAATGCAGGGGAGTAAGTAGGCAGACACAGAGATTTTTACTTGGTTCACCGCTAAGGGCTACGTCCAAGGAGCATACGCCGACAAGTTGCCGGTTCGTACCAAATTCCACTAGTCTTCACTAGCTGTGGATTACAATGTTCGGGCTAGATCACTTATATGCCCAGGCTCACTGCCTATACAAGGTTTAGGGTCAGCTCACTGCTTTCCCAAGGGTCACTCCATGTTTCTCTCTCTCTGGCTCACTGCCGGTGGAGAGGATCACCTTTTCCTCTTCCTAAGCTCACTGCTCCAGAAGGGATTCACTCACAGTTTATAGACCTGTAGGTCTCTTCATTTTCATGAAGTAATGCATCTTCCTCTGTATGTAGATGCTCTGTTAAAGTACAACTTTCACCCGCAGATGAATCTCACTTTTCACCAGATGTACCGAGCAACCTCAATTTTTACGCGCAACCCTTACGGTGTCTTGCACGCAATTTCTATGATTTGCGCGAAATTCCTTTTTCGCGCAACCTCCAAATATTACGCGCAGACTAGAAACTGCCTTGCGCGCAATTCACTACTTTTGCGCGAAATCCACTTTTCGCGCAATCTTCCTTTTACGCGCCAATCACCAACTTTCTGTGCAGCCTTTGCTTTTCGCGCAATCTGACTTTACGCGCAAACATTAAGTTTACGCGCAACACCCTTTCTAACTTCAATTTCGCGCACCAGAGCTCGGGTATTTTCTATGTCTTGAACTCTCCTGAATGGAGGAGGGTCACTTCATATTTATAGGCAAAATCGATCCCGTGCTAAAAACCCTCCTTGAGCGCGTAATCCTCTTTGATCGCGAAATGAAAATCTTCCGCGCACAACCATTTTCCGCGCACTGCTCCATAATTTCGCGCACCTCATGACTTTGCCATTTTCCGAGCTTCGGACCTCGAAACATCTTTTGCGCGAAATACTTCATCCACTATTTCACGCGCCACTTCAATTTTTCGCGCACGCCTCCAAAATTTCGCGCGCCTCATGCCTTTACCGATTTTCAAGCTTTCGGCCTTGAAACATCTTTTGCGCGAAATAAAATTTCGCGAAACCCGCTGTTTTGCGCGCCATACTTCAAGATTTCGCGCAACCCGCTAATTTTGTGTGCCACGCTTAATTTTTCCGTGCACCTCTTTCATTTCACTCTCCTCAACCTTTGCCAAAAACATATCACTCCATTTTCCATTGGCGATTTTCAGGCCCATAATTTTGGCAAACACTGGGAAACGACGCCACCTTGTACTGCTCTTTTGTACTTCCTCCATATCGTCCTTTCCTTTGTCATAGTTCTTTGTCAACATATAATGTCAACAACTTCTCGGGAACTCAACAATTCTCCATGGAAACACAACATAGATGTCTGCTTTGTCAACAAACGCAATCACCTCAAAAATGCTTCAATGATACCTTGAGGTATTTTTTCCCAACAGTACTCAAGCAATAGAGTATTATGATTCTAGTAAAGAGGGTTCTTAGAATTCGTTAAAATAGTGGTAGAAATTTAATGATTTAAATAATTAATCAAAATGTCTAAAATGGTAATCAAGATAAAAGTAAAAAGCTGTTACAATTTTATTTTCATAGAAAATAGAATATTATTTCCCAACAAATACTGTGATAAATAATGGAAAAAGAAAATGTCCAAACTTGCACGAGTTTCCATGTGTAGCACTTGCGCTTGCACACAATACTATAATAGATGGAATTCAAGGTTCTAGTGTCTCCAATACCTATTAAACTATCACAAGAACTGAGGGTGTAAAAATTTCTTACATGAAACTCATGTATATAGAATATGATGGTAATGTAATAATCCTATCATCAACGCCCGATGATAGTTGCAATCACTACACGGGGGCATGAGTGATATAACATGAAGTCACATCATTTGCAAAGAGAAAGCGAAGCAAGATTTGAATGTGATAATTACATTAGGTATGTATAAATTGGAAGGCAGATCATGATCTTTCATGTAATCCCATTCCTACACCTATTTACTCATGTATCATGTTAGGATACAAAACAAACACTATTGAGTAAATGCGTCATTACCAATTTAGGTAAGGTTTAACAAGTAAATAAGAAAATAAAAGATAAAGTCATCTTTATTTTTTATAGAGAACAAATTGAAAGGAAATGAAAAAAGACTAAAGGGAAGTGGCATATCAATGGAAAATTTGCAACATCCTTCAATAAATGAGATATTAATAGGATGTTATTTTCATCGATTAACATTAAATAAATTCTTTGGAAGTTAAATGTAGTAATCATAATAAAAGAATAAATTTATCACTTCTTCTTTAGGTTTATTCATCAAAATAAAATGTAATATTTCAGTTTTAATTCTTGGGTATTAAATACAACATTTTTTTCACATATGTCTATTTAAATACAGTAACAATGTAATTATAGAAACATTACTAGAAGATAGGTGCATTCTCAGTTGTGAAAGGGTGAATCTAATGTTAGTGGTGATAGGTACACTAATTATATATTTCCAAGGGAATGATTCTTATAAAATTATTATTGAGTATAACCAAAACATTTGTCTCATGTTGCCTTTGGACACAAGGAGGCATTATTCTAGGTTTCAGAATGAATGTTGTTTTGGGTGTTTAATACCAAACCCATAGTTCTGTAATACTTGAATAATGGAAAATCCTTGATGAATATAAACGCACATTACCTTATCTACATCACAACATTGATGTTAATGAGGAGGATCAATGATGTTGTCTTATATGTTACAATTTATCAAAAAAATGTAGCGTGAATTAATTCCTAAACGCATATTTTATACATCAGAGTTATGATTTAAGGAGTGTCAACTTTGAAACTTGTATAAACATCCATTATATTTCATAACAAGATTCACATAAGACAACAATATCCCATAACCATATTCTAACTATAATGAAAAATGGATATCAAATGAGTCATAATATGATGGAAATCCATTATGTCATAAGACTTGTGTTTATATTCAAATAGTTTTTCAGGTTATAAACAAAATTGCATAAATATAAACATAATGTGCGCCTAAAATAATTATCCAAATGGTTATTTAGGACATTACATAAATCCCTAAGTTAGAAAAGTGATAGTAAAGTGAAACTACATTTCTATAAATGGGTGCACATCTCTATTGGATATAGTGGGAGAAAGATTGAATTGGTTGTAGTCAATTATAGAGATGAACATATAGTTGGCATAGGAACTAGTACCACAAGTACATGTGGAACATGAATGTTCCAAAGACACATACTGCATAGGAAGGAAAAACCCATTATGATGGTTTTGTATTCACCGCGGTCAGTGATCCATTATTCTTTGAGAATAATAATTCCTAAAAGTAAGCAGTATATGGAAATTATATATGATTGAAAAGATCAATTAAAATTCAATAATAGATTTCATGTATCAAAGTTCAAAGAGGATTATTATTTTGAATACTATGATGAGTATTCAAGTGATATGATACAAGGATGGTACCAGTATAGTACCAATAATGATCGATTGATTATACCAAGTCATTATGTCAAAATCCATTAGAATTTCACTAGTCATAGCTAATTTCAATGATCATTATTGACTATTGGATGTCATGACCACCAATCATGGAAGGATTCTATACAATGCAACCGAAAAGGGATGATCATGTCACATAATTCTAATAAAGTTTCCAAGTTACTAAAATCCAGTTTAGGATTGAAGTAAGCAAAAAGATCATAGAATGTTCATTTGGAATGAATCGTTTCCATGTGTCTACCATAGGTTAGTGGGAGCACCAATGTTTTCCAATTAAAATATATTCGACAAAATGTGGGAAACAGTTTGGTCTTATAGTTAGTGAAGACCGGAAATAAAATAATCTACTCTCCAGTGATTGTCTTAAAGTAACAACCTATGTTCTAGAGAACAGGATCTAATGAGTTAGATCTAACGGTTTCTTAGACCTATTCAATTGTACCTATAGTGACATGCTATTTAAAAATACAAGCTCTAATAATTAAAGAGTGAATTGATTCCAATGTCACATGGAATAAATCCTTCCGGGTGGATATGTCTGGGACATGGGAGGAGATTAAAGTGATGAGTTGAATTCTTTATGCTTTAGGGATGAGACAATCACATATTCCATGATATATACAAAAATTTATATTTCTAGGATATGATTTATAGAAGTAAGATATCACTTATTTCTAGGAGCACTATAAGCGATGCAGTCAAGAATTATCTTATTGTACTTGGGTAAGTACAAAAAATAAATACCTGGTAATTGGAGATTAAATGTTACATGTTTCTAGGGGACACAAACTACTCTTCCTTAGATCCATGTGATCAAATATCACAATTAGGATAAGGTGGTGATGAGACAAGCTCTTATAAACTAGTGGTATCCATACCTACAAATACTGTTACATTGCAGCTTTTAAGGCAACTAAGAAGCAGTCAAATGTAATGATTTGTTCCCTTTCTTTGAATCGTACAAAGTAATAACAATATTATCATAATGTAAATTATTATATTCTTATTATCCAACATGTCGAGTTATGATAGTGTGAAAAAGTGATACACTCAGGGATACCATCTATTGAGAAGTTTTACTCAAGGAGGTGAGGTTTCATATAACAGATTTTCCATGTGGTAGAATCATGGAAGGACCATCTACTAATGCTATGAGTTAATAGAAACATGATCTTAGTCATGCGAGAGATAACAAAATTGGATAGAAATATGGATCTAGTAAAAGTGGGATTGTTGTAATACTGGGTGCCCTAGACCCAACTATATAGTAATTTTGATTACCATATCATTGTATAGTTATATATTCATGATGTATACTTACCATTATAGTGTAGATATTTATACGTCCACTATTTAATGGTAATTTACATAGATTAGTTTTTATATGAAAAGGTTATACCATATCCCAGGCTATAGTCAGAACTTCAAGATACTCTAACTTTAATCTTTAACAAAGGTCTTATGGTCTAGATACATCTTATTGAATGGACACAGTAAATGTTTTACAATCAGGTGTTGGGGATCATAATCATTGAGACATATTCTCATGATGTTCACACTTGGTGATCTCTAGTAGTGAGATCATGAAGATGGACCCACTAATTGGAACACCACATGTTTTGGGTGTCATTGGATGTTCGTATCTATGGACGTGTTTAATGGTTTTGTGACATGAGATCATTGCCAATGTATTCAATTTGATCACATACTTTAATGCAAGAAAAAAAAATAGGATTATGAAATCATGGTGATGTAGCATTGTATTGGGCACGTCATTGGTTGAATGATCATGAAAAGATTTTTCACTTCCAAGTTAAGGAAGTAATATATCTCGAGCCAGGTTGATCGGGATGGTAGTACCATCATAAATCAATGGCCATGGTAGTCAAGGGTAACTCCATCCAGATGGATCACCAAATAATAATGCAAGAAAAGGATAATAACATGTGATTGCATCCTGTTTTATGATATATTCATAGATAAAGATATTATATTACATAGTGTGTTCCCATATGTTGGTTATCGTTCCTATGACTATACTTATCCCTTTAGGGGCCATGATGGGTTACTAGATCCCACTCTTGGTATGTGGATAATATTCACTTCTATTGAGATAAGGGCCTAAAGGGTTACACATAATTTCATATTCAAAAGACTACCCTATTTTGGTGAATAGGAGTCATGGACATGTTGGGCCCCACCACTGGGGTTCGGGTTCTGTCTAAGGTTGTAGAATCAACAAAGGAATAATTAAATTCATATTATTTAGGTTAAGAATAACTGGTTTTGAGTTTATTTATTATAAAACATATTATTTGAATGAATATTTGTTTAAAACATTCAAGGTTCATTTAGTATTTGTTGGAATGATTAGTCGAGTTACTGGCTTTGGTTTTATCACATAATATATTTTTTATATAATAGAATGTGATAAAAATATAAAATATATTTAGGATTCAGTTTTGTAGTAATAATATATCATTTATTTAGTGAGAAATAAATATTCTTTTATCAGGTGTATATTTACGATACTTATGAATTCACTATAAAAAGAAGAGAGATCCCTCATGCCATATACTATTCACGACTCAATGGTGAGATATTTTCTCTACTGTTCTCTCTACCAGTTCCTAGAGAGAGATGATCTGGTTCTAGGAGTTCATTCATAGTTCTTCTTCGCGGATCAATGGAATAGAGAAGCAATGATCATCGAGACATCAAAGGCATCGTCAAAACTCTGCGCTAGCACCTAGATACCAATGATCGAAGTTCCCATTGGTGTTCAAAGGGCATGTGGATGATCTAGAGGGATTCAAATTCGGATCCTTTGAGCAGCGATTGCCGACAATGAGCAGACATCAAGCGATGTTTCAGGTATTATCATATAATTTATGGTTTTAATTTTGTGTTTAAAACTCTTCACATGAGATTCTCATCTTATACTAGTCAGCATTTCACTAATGATGACAAAGTCATGAAAAAAATTTGTGGAATTTTTTTCAAATCCCATGTTTCGGGGCATTCATTGTCTATCTGATACTTTCCAATACAACATCAATCAATAATCTCACACAACATATGAATCAATCAAGGTAAAATAACATCAATTGTAATAAGAAAATAGTATACAAACAATCATATCCCTTGGCACTCGACCCCCCCCCCCGTACATGGGTTAGATACTATCATTCAAAAGATCATTACCAAGTCCCAGAACATCCTAGTATCCTTTATACCTTTCCCAATTAGTAATAAACAAAAAATAAACCTGGTGTTCTCTGGTACATCTTTTTAACATCCCTCAACCCAGAACTGTCTCACGTGGCCATAGAGGGTTGGTTGTGAGACCTCAAGTGTGCCTCTATTTATGTTAGAGGCTACTGAATTGTAGTGAGTTGTGATAAATATATCAGGGAGACTATACCCCATGTATTCATAGTTTACAACATAATTGAAAAATATTTAATAACAATAAAAAATGAGAGTGTGGAAATAATGGAAACAATATATTACAGTAGAAATCAAAAATAAAAGACAAATGAAAAATCCAATAAATAATAAAGGAATAATTTAATGATATGTTGGAATGTAACTAAATTTCATTCCAAAAACAATATAAGTAAAATAATAGAAGACTTAAATAAGGACATAATAGTCCATGGTCACGAACCCACATCAATACCAGATCCAAACTCTAGCCCATCCAACAAAGACAGTAAGAAACAAAGACTTTTTTCCCTTGACCAAACCCACAACCACAAAATTTTATTGGGTACCAAATGGTTGACCTAATATGGTGTGAGTATAACTCAGTAGGTATACACCACCATGTATAAACAAATCATTCTGATATAGAATGTGCGAAATAAAGAGATAAAAAGGTGCATTAATGAATTCAGTAATTAATAAAACACACTCACAACCTGCTTTGGATCCATGATGGAAATCCTTGAGAATGTCTTCCAACCAATCCAACCACAACTATATAACCATGGAAAAAAACCTACTTCAGCTCCACTCTATAATATATATGATCATTTCTTACGAACATTCCAACCACAACCATATAATCATGGTAAACAACCTATTTCAAATCCATTCCAACATATCTCTAAGCATGTATTATGACCATGAAAACCAAAACCATATAACCATGGTATTACATAACAATATAGGTCAAATCCTTATAAGAATTACAATATCTTGGTGAAATCCCTATATGTATTATAAAATAGGACTAGGTCGAGCCAACTCACTATAAGACTTATAGCATGAGATTGGGTTGATCCCACTTAATATCAAAATTATAACATATAAGTGTGCATGTTCTAGTGACATGCCTGGTATATAATCATTTCCGCATTGATTTCAAGACTGTCATAATGGCATGGATATCACAATATCACATAATAAGCCTCAATTGTTAATTATGTGAATTACCATTTATTTTTCAATTACCTCTTTCATTTATATCATAATTGATCTACAATCTAATCGATAATAAGTAAGCCCTAAAATAAGGATTCTATAACATGTAATCACCTAATTTCTCATATCATGCTAAACACACTTTAATCCACTATCAAATTCAATTACATTCATGGTTTTTTCACCCAAAAGGTAGCCATAATTCAGGTTAATAACTAATTGAAGCCAATAGAATTCAAGGAACAATTCCATTCATTATTTAATTTATTCATACACACATTATGTTTTCATAATCACAATATTACATATACATGGTAATTATCAAACCATAGGGTTAAGATTTAGAAACCCTACCTTTAACTAATGACAAACGTAATGCTTCTAATGGAAAACAAACACAAGGAACAAGGTGTAGATGATTTCAAATGGGATCCTTGATGAAAACTGATCATGATCAAAACCAACAACACAAAAAATGAAGGGACTATACTGTAATGGTTAGAGAACCTTGGGAGGGAAGGGACGAACCTAACCAAGTAGACTTACCATGGATCGATTGTAAAAATGAGACGTCTGAAAGGGATGTTGGCACTCAAAAAAAATCACTTGGAAGATGCCATAGCGCTGAGAGGAGAGATGTAGGTGAGATGAAATAAAATTATTCCACACAAAATAATTTAAAACCAAAAGTTGGGGAATTACACGGTGTGTAATGTAGCTACATGTTGTATAAATATTTATATTGGGATATAGGGGAAAACCCATTGCCTTAGATTATTTTATTAAAAACACCTAAAAATGACATGATTTGTAACCTATTTATGCAGCTTGTAAATGTTTCAAAGATGGGGTTTCAGTCCATTTCCTTATTATACAACCCAACCCTCTTTTAAAGAATCCCAAATTACTAAGAAACCATGGTAAAACATAACCCATTTTACCTGAAATCCATTAATTCAAACAAATACACATCCCTAGACATTAATTCCCTTTAACCAACAAAAATCTCTCCATGTGGATCCTCTCCAGTTTTATCAAGTTTCCTTGCAATAAAAGACTGTGTTTATTCAAATGTTAGGTATTCATAATGAAACATGACCACATAAGTTTAAATATGAGTTAAAATCACAAGAAATACTTTTATTGAAAAAAAACTCAAAAATATGTGTACTTGAAAAAATAGGAAATTAAAACCTCCCCACCACATAACAGATCATACCCGAGCTGCTCCAACCATGTCTGTGTGGTCTCAAGGAATGGGTCTAGTCACTAAGTTCACATATTAGACATCCTCTCCTAGGTATCCTCATGAAGTCATCCATGTTGCACCTACACTTGAAAGAGAAATATAGCTATACCCTTAAGATATTTCTCTCTACGATCTACAACCAATATCACATGCTCCTTAAAAGGCGCATCAACACAATGCTTAATGTATGATAAACCTATAACATGGGAAGGGTCTTGATAATATCTCTAGTGATGTGATACATAAAACACTTCATGCGTGTTATTGTAGCACTTTGGAAGGGATAAAAAATACGCCACTATACTGACCCTTGCTACTATCTCAAACGACCTAACAAACCTGTGTGCTAGCTATCACTATTTCATGATACGACATTGTACTAATCTTTGTGACACCCAAAGGAAAACATGATGAACAAAATTTAATTCTAGAGGTCATATTCCAAGGTCATAATTTGATTTATACCTTCTATGCATGGTCACCAACCACTGTATAATCAACTAAACTTACTCTGACATCTCCTCCACGAGTCTAGGCCCAAAATGAGCTAGCTCACCTGCCTCCAGCCAACAAAGAGTAGAACAACATGAAATTTCATAAAAATACTCAAAATGTTTGATTTGGATTGAATCTTGGAAGCAATTATCATACACATACTTCATAAGTGACATATGTTTCTCCCAATAACCACTAAAATCTAAAACACAAGCTCATAACATATCCTCTAGAATATAAATAGTTCACTTAGATTGACCATCAGTCTGAGGATGATAGGGTGTTCTCAAAAGAACATGTGATCCCAGATCATTATGAAGACCTTTCTAGAAACATGATGTGAAACTAGGATCTCTATCAGAAATGATATTCCTCATAACATTTTTTAACGGAACCACCTCGCACATGTAAAGGCTTCCTAGACGATCAATTGTGAAGGTCTCCCCAATAGGTAAAAAGTTGTCTACCTTTGTTAGTCAATACACAATCACCCATACAACATCATTATTATGTGTTGACCTGGGCAATCTTTTCACAAAATCCATAGTGACATCATCCCATTTCAACTTTGGAATGGGAAAAGGCTGAAAAAGACCTGCTAGCCTCTGATGCTCAGCTTTCACCTTCTAAAAAGTGAAGAATCTAGCTATGAAGCCTACCACATACATCTTCATTTCCAAAAATTAGTACTGTCTATGGATATCACGATTCATGTTTGTCAAACAAGGATTCACTTCCCATCTAGAGGTATAAAACTCCCCCATAAACTCCTTGCATAAGCCCATGGGAACCCATACTCAACCACATAAAAGAAGATAAATTTCACCACCAAGACACCATCCAAATTGTGTATCCCCACCATATACATTATCTATTATAACAAAGACTTTTAGATCAGATAACTGCTTTGTATTAATCCTTTCCAAAAGCATGGGTATAACAGACCCCAAAGTCTGAGCTACTCTAACTTGGGACTCCTAAACATCTAGATGCATGTATTCAAAGAGATCCATTATCATCCACATTTTGCAAGACTCCCATACTACCCCCATCCAAATCTTTTTTCATCAATCATTTGAAACAACGATTCCCATTCCCAGGGCATAATCTAACTTGATGTCAAATGACTATAGATATTGGACCCACCTCCTCTATCGAAGGTTGATGTATCATTGAGAAAAGATATAAATAAGGTTCTTTTGGTCAGTGTATGCCATAATCCTTTCACCCATGAGATAGTTTATCCAAAACCTTAGGGCATGTACCGCTGCTTCTAACTCCAAATCATGAGTAGGGTAAGTCCTCTCTTGTGGTCTTAGCTCCTATAGGCATAAGCAACCACTCGATCCTCCTGCATTTGACCTACTCTGAGTCCAACTCAGGATGTGTCACTGTACATCATATATCATTTACCCAACATATGTAATGTGAGGATAGGTTATTAGGTCATATTGAATTTCAGATCCTAAAAAGCTATTTCATAAGAATCTGACCAAGCACACTTCATCCCTTTATTAGTCAACCAAGACATCGATGCCTCAAAATTGGACAAATCTTAGACAAAGTACTGATAATAACCTTCTAAACATTGATAGATCTGAATCTCGATGATTTTTATGGGATGTTCTCAATATACTTTGGTTTCAACATCGTCTGGATCCACTAACACTTTGAAATATAAAATGACATGGCCCATGTATTTTGCTTTATTAATCTATAAACTTCATTTGGTTAGCTTGACATATTGTTGATGCTATCTTAATGTACCTAGGACGATGTCAAGATTTTGGGAATGATCATCTAATTTATGGGAGTAGAATAATATATCATTAACCTAAACCACCCCAAACTAATTTATAAAAGGATGAATGATCCTATTTATCAAGTCCATGAATAATGTCGGTCCATTAGTTAACCCAAAAGACATCACTATGAACTCATATAATCCATATATACTCTTAAAAGTAGTCCAATGTATGCTATTGATCTCACCCTTAACTGATGGTAACCTGATCTCAAATCATTCTTGGATAAGATCTTAACACCTATTAACTGATAGAAAAGAACATCAATACATGATGAGGATATCAGTTCTTATCCGTCATCTTGTTTAGCATCCAATAATCTACACATGAGCGCAACGACCCATCAGCCCTTTTAGAGAAAAGATCTGGAGAACCCCAAGGAAATATATGAGGCCTTATGAATCCTTCATATTGAATATCTTCTAACTGAACCCTTAACTCTTGAATCCATTCTAGTTCCATTCTGTAAGGTGAGATCGAAATAGGATCTTCTCCCAGAACCAACATGATTTTGTATTGGATCTCTCACCTGGGCCTTAATCCATATAACTTTCTAGGGATGACATCTTAAAAATGGTTTACTATTAACATAAAAGAAACTTGCTACATTCCACCATTATCTAGAGCAAGACCAGCAATATGAATAGTGATAAAATCCAATATACACTAAATTTTTCCTACAAGACCAGCCTGATGACCCCACTCACCTTGGTGATAATAGTTATATCTTTATGGAGATTGAAAGGTAACTCTCCTCCGTTAACAGTCGATATGAGCCTGTTATTTAACTAGATGATCCATACATAGAATCAAATTGAAGCCTGTCATTTCTAGCAAAAATAGTTCCCAAACGAAATTAAAACCACCAATCTCTAGAGAACACACTTTTCGTCATTTAATATTTTTAGATATCACTCCCAATGGTGTGTCAATGGTCAAAAATCCATCCAATATTTCCACATCCAATCTCAATTTTTTTTAAAAAGGGAATATAGAAAAGAAAGTGATTCTCCAATATCAAATAAAACACAAGTTAAGGTAGATGATACAATAATTGTAACTATAACAGAATACGATCCTACATCTATGATATCTCGAGTAGTCTTTATAATGTGAAAATTACATTTCCTTCCTTGGGCACTATCCTGACTACCCTTGAGCTATTTCCCTTGATGGGATTTATATGCTTACACTAGGGTACCATGTCCACTACCTCAACCTGAATGACTAGTGGAACTCTAGCCACCAACTTTTTGAGGGGTATATAAGCCCCTTCCTGACTTAGGTGTCTGTCCCGATCCCCCTTCAATGGCCTACTACGTAAAGTTTGAACAACACCTCTAAAGATGACCCTGTCTTCCAAAGAAACAACACTCAACTACAGTGTAAGGAAACTACGGTAACTTGTTGCCAGTATTTCCACAAGGATAGAAATGAAATCGAAAATGACCCTAATATGGTTGTCCGCTGCCCTGACTGCTCTTCCCACTATTTCCTTGGTGGAAACTATCATAGAGGCACTTCTTTCAGACCAAAGAAGATCTCCCATTTCACCCAGAAAAAACAACTTAGCCACTGCTCGAGGCCTCTCTTAGATTCTATTCCATAATGAGTTACTCATTCATCATGTCCTCAAAACTACGCAAATGAAAAACATTAATCTATGTCATGATCTCATAATGAATACCATCATGAAAAAGTATTTCCCTAGAGATCTCATTAGTAGCCAAAGACGATGCAGACCATTGTAGGTTGGGGAAACTTCTCACATAGTCCCGTACTGACATTCCTTCCTATATCATATGCATGAACTCTCGATATTTTTCATCCATTAATGTCTTGTGATTGAAATGGATTAGTAAATTCATCTTGAATTCCTTCCAAGATAGTTCATCATGCTGCCCATATTACTCCACAATATCTGACCAATACTTGGGAGGTCCAAGAAGCATATATGCAGCAAGATTCAACCTTTTATCCATAGATGTCTCACCGTGATTGAATATTTTCTGCATGAAATTGATCCAGAACATGGCTACCTGGGGTCCTACTTCCCCAGTAAACATAAGCAGATGCTGCAGTTGAAACTATCTTTTCATATTATACATCAACAGTACAACATGAACTATCTTCCATTACATGGATCACATGACCCTCCAGAAGATGTTGAGAAATTGAAAATCCCAATGATCCTCAAGAACTATATGACGCTCCATTTTAGCTATGTTAGATGCATCCTGATTACCACTCTCCTGATTGTCAAGTTGAATATGATGAGGAGACATTTTATCATCAAGGAAAACACACACCTTAGAACACCGAATAACAACAAGTTAAACCTCAATAGATGACTACAATAGAGAACCACTAAATCTTGACATCACAAGACATGGAATACAAGTGTTTTATCATGATATAAAAAATTAATTTATTTCATTTCTTAGATATAACAGATGTCTCATATCATAGCTCAAACATTCAAGTATATATCACATGCGAATAAAAATGTTTCTATCATGAAAAAACACATGTCAATATATCCATTTGTGCCTATTATGATGCATTAATAATCATCACACGCCATATCAGGACATGAGTATAAATCTAAACAACCAATAAATCATAAATCAAAAACCTCACACAACATGTGAATCACACAGGGTGAAATAACATCAACTGTAACAAGAAAATATTATGAAAGACCTATCCCTATGCAGTTAGATTTTCCCCCATAAATTGGTTAGATACTCCCATGAACAATCTCATTACCATGTCTCGACGCATCATAGTCTCCACTCTACCTTTCCCAAATAACAAGAAACACAAAAGAAACCTAGTGTGTTCTGATACCACTTTGTAACATCCCCCAATATGGCACTCTATCATGTGGCCAGAAAGGGTTGGTTATAAGACCATAAGCATGCCTCTCAGTACAATATAGGGTGTCCACTAGTAGTAGAGATGTGATAAGTATAGTGGAAAGAATATACCCTTTGAATTCAGAGTTTACATCACAGTGGAAAAATATTCAATAACAATAAAAAAATATCAAAGGGTAGAAATAATGGAATCAATATAATACAACATAAACTAATAATAAAAGACAACTGACCAATCCAATAAATAATAATAAAGTAATAATGTATTGATGTGATTGAATATAACTAAATTTCATGATAGAAACAATACAAGTAATAGACCAGAAGACTCAAATAAATTCTCAACAGTCTCTGGTCCCGACCCCACATTATCCCTATCCCCAAAACTCTAGTTCACCCAATAAATAAAATCAAAAAAAAGTCCCTTTTCCATTGTCTAAACCTATATTCATGAAATTTGGTCAGGTACTAAATGGAGGCCCAAATTGGGTGTGAGTATAACATAGTAGGTCAACACTACCATGTTTAAAAAAACAATTCTGATAAGTAGTGTATTAAATAGAGAGATAAACAGGTGCATTAATTAATTTAGAAATTAATAAAATAAAACCACAAAATGATTCACCTTAATGCAGAAATATCCTTGATCATGTATTATGACCATGCCAAACACAACCATATAACCATGGAAAACAACCTACTTTAGATCCATTCTTGAATATCTCTAATCATGTCTTACGACCATGTCAACCACAACCACATAACCATGGTAAACAACAAACTTTGGATTCATGAGGGAATGTATCTGAACTTTTCTTATGACCATGCCATGCACAACCATATAACCATGGTATAAAATAACAGTCTGGGCCAAATCCCTATAATCATTACAATATCCTGGTCAAATACCTATAAGAATTACAACATGGGACATGTCCAAACCCACTCACTATATGCATCACAACCTGTGACTGGGCTATGCCAGCTCAATATCAGCATTACAACATATAAGTGTGCACATACGATGGATATAACTGAAATATAATCATTTCCATATGCATCTAAAGACCTATCATAATAGTATGAATATAAAAATATCACATCATAATCCACAATGGTTAATTATGAAAATTACCAATTTTCTTTCATCTACCTCTTTCATTTATATCACAATTATTCAACAGTCTAATCATTAAGCAGTAATCCATAACATAGGGATTCTATAACAAACAAATACCTAAGGTCTCATGTATTCCTAAACACATGTTAATCCATTATCCAATTCAATTATATTCAAGGTTTTATCACCCAATCGATATCTATAATCCATATCAATAACCAATTGAAGAAAATAGACTTAAAGGAATATTTCCATTCATTATTTAATTTATTTAGATGCATGTTACGTTGGTGAAATCACAATATTTCATATACATGGTAATTATAAAACCATATGTTTAAGATTTATACCCACTAACTTTCACTGACGACGAACTCAATTATTCCAATAGAAAATTCCCATGAGTAAGAAGCTACAGATGATCACCAAGAGGATCCTAGATCACAACTGACTGATATAAAAACCAACAATAAACACTGTCAATGGATTATACTGAAATGGTTGGAGAACTAGGGGGAGAGAAGAACCTAACCAAGAATAATTACTAGGGATCGATTGCGCAACCAAGACATCCATAAGGGAGGTTCACACTCCAAAAATTATCTGGAAGATTCCCTATGGTTGATATGAGAGAGGTTTTAGCATGATGAAATAAAAATAAACAACAGAACATACATTAAAATAGAAGGTTGGGGAATTAACCAACGTGTAATGTAGTTTTAGGTACTATAAATATTTTTAATGGGATATTCCAAAAAACCCATCACCTCATATTATTTAATTAAAAACACCTAAAAATTACATGACGTGTAACCCATTTTCATGTTATGTAAATGTTCTGCAGATGGGTTTTTTGGTCATTTACTTATTAAATGACTGAAACCAATTTTTAAGCTTCTCAACTTACCAAGAAATCATCGTAACACTAAACCCATTTTCATAGACTCCGTTAATTAAAACAAAAATACATTCCTAAAAATTATTTCATTTTCCCCAACAGAAATCTCTCTACGCGAATCCTCTCTAATTTTATCATGTTTCCTTGAAAATCAAGACTGTGTTTATTCAAACGATAGATATCCACAATGAAACATGACCACCAAGGTTTGAAGGAGTGAAAAAACTCACATGTAAGAAGTTTATGGAAAAAAACATAGAGAGACATACCTGAAAAAAGATGAGATCTTACATTAATATTGACGGAACCGACATGGGATGTGCCTTTAATTTCATACATCATAGCAAGGTAAACCTCAAATTATCCATCTCATTTGGTGAGGAAAGGAACCGAGTTTTAGTAGGCATTTTTCCACTACATGATCACAATTTCATAACTCTTCTATATTTCAAAAATTTTACAATGTCAGCACAATATTTCAACACATTATATACATTATTTCCAATGGTTAGTTATAAGATATTGATTATTGTTATAATAAAATGTAATTTTAGGTACCCTACAAAGGTCGTGCAACCCTTAATTCATACCAACCAAATCGATGCTATTATAAATAAATTTCTTTTCCTGAACCAATGGGGTGTAAAATAGATATATTCATAACAAATTAGATCTCATTGATTCTCATTATCCATTTTAGTGCACTTTATGCCCTTAAATCATGCAAAATTCATGATTAAACTAAGAAAGAGATGATTTGATGATTAAAATTTATTGTGGAACCTGAAGGGATTATACACGAGTAGTGAGATCCTGAACATTTCTCCTCATCCACTCTATATTTGAAAAAAAATCAACTAAAACCCTCCTTTGAAGCTCCTCCTCTAGTGAATGACGATTCACTATCTGTAAACACAATTTAATTCCCTAAGAAAAATCACATAAAACATTTAAAATCATCATTTTTCAATTAACAATACTATAAAAACTAATAAAAATATATATTTAATGATCAATAAGTAAAATAAGAACCCGAACCTTCATTTCCAAGCACTTTAGAAGATTGAAAAAGTTTTTTTTGTTTTTTCTTGATCTGTTTTTCCTTCAATCTTCAACTCACATGCAACTTAATTGTTTAACTTTCATAAAATGATAAATGTTTTGAAGGATGTACTTAAAATCACTTTTATTGACTACACATATTTTCATTTTATGAATGAAAAATGAATAAAAATAAAAAAAATCAAAACAGAAATCTTATATGCGTTGAACTGTAGAAAATATGAAAATGAATCCAAAATATAGCATATTGAAACATTAACCATATATAAATTGAAGTACAAAAAATATCAAAGTAATAGAGTAATAAAATCTCATAATAAGAAACATATATTCCTTGAAAGGAAGAAAATATCAACCATTATAACAGTCATTCAATTCTTATTCTTTTATAGTTTAAAAATTACCATCAGAGAAGAAAGATCCATCCATTAAGAGGGAAATGTAAATAGGGCCAATAATAAAATAAGAAAAATAAAACATCCAGCAACCCACCCCACACATTTACCTCATGAATTAATGAAATGAAACCAAACATCCATCCTAATACTCCAAATATTTATAGAATAATTGTATAAATTTAAAATAATAATATTTTTTTTCAAAGAAATAATTTTATGATAAGTAATGAAAACATACAATTTCTCCAAATTTAAAAAATATAATTTATATAAATAAAAACTGAAGAGACTCTTCATGGTTATTTTATTCATGATAAACATCAAAATTGTCATCTTTAGAATCGTTTTCCTCATCATCAAATAAGGTTTCATCACCATATACCCCTACAAAATATACAATGTGAAAAAATAAAATCACCCAACTCTTATCGTTAAATATATTCATTATGGATGTTCTTTCACATTCTTCAATTTTCATTCAATTAAACATAATAAAGAAAAAAGTATTGGATAAATCTTATTACAATTTAATATATATTGTAAAATTGATTAACATGGATATTAATATAAGAAGCATCCAAAAATAAAATACAACAAACTAAAATTGAATATTGAATTTTCTTTTGATTCATAAGCTTTTTTAGGGAAATGGAATAAAATAATAGCTTAAGTAAAAACTACCCATCATGCATCTGAAGATAGGATGATAATGGGGGTGTAATTGATAAATACTTACAGAAATAAAGAAGAGGTTATGAAATAAATCAAATGCCAAATAAATAATAATCCATGGGTAGTGGCTATTGGACAAAAACAAGAAGAGATATTTGGGTTTTTGTGGTACCTTATGGGGATCCAAAATGAAATATGGTGTGGTAATGCCTTCCATGATGATTGGGTAATGTTGGATATATTTCTTGTGTGGGGTGTATTTTGTGGATGTATTGATGCAGAAAGGTGAATTTGAATGGAAACTCTCATGGTGAAGATTAGGGAACATGACAGATCTAGTATGCATACGAGTGAATTCAAGTAGAGTTGTGAATATGACGAATTCATAGGGATTGAAGATGAGTAGGAATCAAGACTTAGACTCAAGTGATCGAGACCCAAAATCGAGCGATTATGGTGCGTCTTAATCTGGGTGTGGATTAAAGCAAACATATTAATTTATAAAATTATATAAATATAATATATATTAATATATTATATAAATTATTAATTGATAAATATAATATATAAATTAATAATTTTATAAATATAATATATAAATTATTAATTTATAAATATACATGTACATAGAAAATTTGTTAGTTTTGTAAAATTAAATAAATATAATATAAAATAATATATTTCATAAAAAAATTCAATATGTAAATACCAATTAATAATTACTTAATTTAATGTTATGTAATGAATATAAAATTTTATAAAAATTAATATTTTTTGTTTTATGATTTAAAATAAATTTTCAATATGTGAATATCAATTACTAAATACTTATGTTTCAATTGTGTTTTTTATCGATTACCATGTTTTTATTTATTAAGTTTATTATGTTTGATATTGTAATGATTTACAAAATTTATATAATTTATTTAACTGTTTATAAATAGAAATCAATGGAAAATATAAGCAGTATTAATGAGTTATTTTTAATAACAATTCTAAAAGTTAATATTATCTTTGGTCATAAAAATAATAATCTATATAAAAAAATTTATTTCCCTTAATTTTTTATTATCATTGAATGATTTATTGTAACAGATACTGTCAAGGTTAAAATATTTGTTGTTAATTGTTATTATTAATAATAAATTCAAGTTTTGGTAAAAAATGGTGGTATTAGTATGATAAAACAATTAATTTAACTATTGGAAAAAGATATGTTGGTGTTAAATGATAAATACCAAGAAATATATTTGTTGGAAAAAAAACTATTGGTACATGAAATCAATACCAATTAAACTTAATATCTATTGAAATAAGTCATTTTTACCAATGAATATATCATCTTTCAATAAATATATATTGGTATAATTAATTTTTTTTGTAGTGTGATGACCTATGCCGAGGTAGTGGAATGAGCCATGATGGTGGAAATTTCTCAAGCAGGTATGTCAGTATTTTTTGGGATGACACTACATATGGGTCAGGGCAGTGGTGGTTTGTTTTAAAAGAAGAGGAATCACGATGAGCAAGATAAGAAAGAAGGTAGAAGTTCAGGCCACTCATCCCGACCTCCATTGTTTGCGAGCACTAGTTTTGGGTCAATTGTATGCTACCAATGTGGAAGGTCAGGGAATGTCTTGTCATCATGAATACTTCCACCCAGACCTTTCCATTAGTGTGGGTTTATGGGTCAAATATAGAGGTTCTATAAGGTTATTTTGTTTGCTCATAGTGGTGTAAGTTCCTCATCACATAGAGAGTTTCCAACCTAGTCAGGGGCATCAAAGGATATGGGTTCTTGGAAAGATGGGCTTGGTGGTAAGATTGGATCCTCATATGGGAAGAGTTAGCTCAAATCATGGGTATTATCTGAAAATAAGTCTCAAACATCATCATAAATGTAGCATCTTTATGCTATGGACCGAGAGCCAATAGACGCAGATGCAGGGTCTATGACCTGTGGTACTGTTTTTATTGAATCATCCATAACTATTTTCTTATTTGAAGCAATTGCTTATAATTTCTTTATTTATTCCCATGTGATGGAATTTTTTAAATTTCCTATTGAGCTTCTGCCATATGCCATGGAGTTGGTGACAACTCTTGGAAATAAGAGAGAACATGGTTTTAGATGTACTTACAGTACTCTCACTCTATTAGGGCTTGAGTTGGAGTGGGACTTCATTGTTCTGGAGATGGATATTTTTGACATGATACTTGGCATGGACTTAATGATGTGTTTCAAGGTGAACGACAATTGTTATCAGTGGAAGATAACTTTTTTGGAACTTGATAGTAGTACTCAGGCCTTCCATGGTGAATGGGATCACCGATTAGGGCATTCTGTACGTCCCCTTCTGGAGTTGATCAACCTCATTTTCCAGGTCTCTTCTCTTATGTTGGATGATTATGGTGGAGATTATATTTATGGGTTTTCTACTATATTAGATTCGTTTTAGAAGGTATTTCCATTTGATTTTTGGGGTTACCTATAAAATGGGATGTGGAGGTTACCCTTGACTTGACACCAAGAACATAGCCAATACCTCTTCCCTCATATCACAGGTACCCAACAAGTTGAGAGAATTAAATATTCAATTAGATTCTGTGTAATCAAAATGATTGATTCACCCAAGTGTCTCACCTTGGGTCACCCCTATGTTGTTTTCAAAAAAGGATGACAGATCCCTCCACTTGTGTAATGATTATCGGAAGCTGGACATGGTCATGATCAAGTATAAATACCCATTTCCCTGTATTGATGACCAATTTGATCATCTCAATTGTGGAAGGTGGTTCTTGAATATTGAACTCCATTCTAGATACAACCATGTTTCCTTTAGAGAGAGAGACATTCCCAAGACAAACGTTCAATGTAGGTATGTCCTCTTTGAGTATTTGGTCATGCCCTTCTGGTTGAAAAATGCTCCACTAGTTTTCATGGCGCGTATGAACTAGGTGTTCCATCAAAACCTTGACTTTTTTGATGTGGTATTTGTGGATGAAATCCTGGTCTATTTCAGGGCTAAGGAAGATAACTATCAATAGTTGAGGATCATGCTAGGTACTCATCAGGATCATCATTTTTATGCTAATCATTCCATGTTCATGTTCAAAATCTGGGAAGTTATATTATTTGGCCACGTAATCTCAGACGATGGAGTTTTAGAGGACCTGGAGAAAATTAGAGTATTGATGTTGTTGGAGAAACCGATAAATGTCTTTGAAATGATTATCTTTTTGGGCCTGGATGGGTATTACATTCAGTTTTTCTGAGATTTCCTCCTGCTTGCTTCTCCCAAGACCACACTTTCCTGAAAAGGGGTACTGTTGGAATGGATCCCAGAGTGTAAGGAGTCTTTTGATGAGTTCAAGCAGTGGTTTAACACTACCTATATTTTTATCATACCAGAATCTAGAAAATGATACAATCTCTACTATGATGCCTCAGTTACGAGTGTTGGGTGTGTGTTAATGCACGAAGGCTACATAGTGACATATGGCTCTCTCCTACTTTGACCACATGAAAAGAATTACCCAACCCATGACCTAGAATTAGTAGTGGTGATTCATCCCTTGAAGACATGATGTCACTATCACTTCATGGTGAAAATCAGTGTATATTCTGACCATAAGATATTGGATTACATTTTATCTCTAGAGGATTTTAATCTGAGTCTGCATCGATGGGTTTAGTATCTTCAGGGATAGAACTTGCTAGTGGATTACCTAAGTAGAAATATGCCAATGTAAGTGATAAAAGGGTCCAGTGGTGAGTTAAATTTGATGATTCTTTTTCCTATATCCATATAGAAACCATAGAGCATAGTGGAGGAATGTTCTTGGATATTATTCCGCTATACCCTCCCTTATGGATATGATTCAAGAGTAACAACCTAATGATGAGTTGTTTCAGCACTATAGGTAGATTTTGAATGTACAGGAGGAACCCGATGAATGATGACTATCTTATGAGAGAATATTTTGTTTTAAGGGTCGCTTCATGGTACCATTATCTTTTTCAAAAGGTGGTTATGTATGATAGACACTTATATTAGTGGGTTATTAATTTTGGGACCACCAAGATGTTATATGATGTGTGTCACCATTTATAGTTGTCAAGTATGAGGTGTGATATAGATAACTTTGTTTATAGGTGTTATACTTGTTATAAGGTTACAACTGAATATCAAATACCCTTTAGTTTTATTCAGCCAATCTCCATTCCTACCTATAAGTGGGATGAGGTTTCCACAAAATTCATCATTGGCATACTTCGTACACCCTAGGGAAGGAATTCCATTTGGGTGGTTATAGATCATTTAACAAAATCATCCCACTTCATTTCAATTAATAATTTTACCGAAGTGGATTAGCAGGGCCTGTTGTATGTTTAGGATATTGTGAGGCTTGATGGTGTGATGTCAGGTACTATTTAGGAAAGGGACCCATATTTTACCTCTCAGTATTGGCAAGGCCATTAAAATTGAACAAAGTCACAGGTCAAACTCATTATGACATACCAACCTCAAACAGATGTTCAGATGGAGTAGGCAAATCAAAATCTAAAATAAACGCTTCATCCTTGTGTGTTAGATTTTAGAGGCTTGTGGGAAAAAAATTGGTATTGACAGAATTTTCATATAATAATAGTTATGAATAATTGATTAAAATAGATCATTTAATGTGATTTATGGTTGGCTGTGTCAGTGACCTTTTTTATGGATGAAAGGTGATGAATCTTATTTACCGAGACCAAGCCTTGTGAGAGAGACATATGATAAAGATTGATTTATTAGGAATTAGTTTTTTTCCAGAATAGAGCCACCATAATTCTTATAAAAATTGGTGACATCGATCCTTAGAATTATTAGTGGGTGACCGGGTGTTTTCAAAGGTGTAAACACACCTAGGTCACTATCCTCATGGTATAAAACAAAAGATTACACAACGATATATTGGACCTTTTAAAACTATTTAATGAATAAAAAACGTGGGCTACTGACTGGATTTACCATCTTAGCCAACATAGATCCATGATGTGTTCCCTGTCTCTCAATTAAAAAAGAATAATCCAGACTCAACACACATGTTGAATTGATAAGAGCTGGAGATGGAATCCGATTTACCTGTGTTTGAGTGACCAATGTGGATTGTGAATTCCCATGTGAAAGTTCTTTAGGGTAAATCAATACCATTGGTTTTAGTCCTTTGGATGCATAACAATGATGATCATGAGACATTGGATCATATGTCTTGGGTGGGGGAGAAATATCCACATTTATTATCTGATCATATATTGGTTTGACTTTATAAGGATGAAAAGTTTTCATGGTGGGGATAATTGTCACACCCATGGTGTCATTTTGAGGTATTTTGATTTTATTTTTATCTGTATATTTATTTACATTTATTTCCTAGTATTTTTTTAGGAGAATTGTGGTTTTTGGGATGGATACAAGGAGGCACATAGTTGGCGCACAATTAGTAAAAACCATGCACAAGCCTAGTGGAAACTGAAAACCCTGGATAATGGCACTACTTGGATGTATGGTCTAGAACATGAGCGTTTGTCCCTCAAAGGATAACTGTGCACCTAGGATAGTGTCCCTATCTAAGGAGCATGGGTTTACACCCCCTCCAAAAAAATCATGTGGCCAAACCGTGAGGTATGAGAGATCTTTTAATATATCCAAATTATAGTTTTTTCCATGATCGATTTTAACCCCAAATCACAACTAATTCACCTTGTTTGACCCTCCTACCCTTGGCATGCCTCCTTCCCTTCCTCTCATCCCTTTAGCTCTATTTTTATGGGTGATTTTTCTTCAAATCTTCAAGGAACCTTCCAGTAAGACTCCCCTTTTATCTTTTCTTATTTCTTCTATGTCTCTTATCTCTTAATTATTGATTTCCCTATTCTCCATCAGATTGGTTGACCTAAATTGGGTTCACCCTTGTTTCATTAGGTTGAATATTGATGTTTTTGGTATGATTTTTCCTTTATAGGGTTTAGTCTTGGTGTGTTTGTGGTTTCTACCCGGATTTGTGATTTTTCCAAGGAAAATATAGGATGCTTCATGGTTTGACATTATTTTATGAGTTTAATATGCTTTATTTATTTTCTAAACGGGTTTTGTAAATTGTATGGGTGGTGTTAAATGTGCTTTCCATGGATTTTGGTGTTAGTGAAATGTTGATAATGATTTTACTTTTTGTAAATGGTGATTTATCAAGTATAAATTTGACTTATTGATATTGTCATTGTATGGGAAGCGGAATCAATAATATAGGGATTGTGATAGAGAAAATGAGAATACTAAGTATCTGGGCGGAAAAACTAGGTCTAGAATGTCAGGTGGATTGGTAATGTTGGATTGGTGTAGACTGAAATGCTCAATTTTTCCCCAAAAGCCACAGATCGACCCCTAAGGGCCCCCAAAAATCCATAAACGAGATTAAAACATAAAAAAAACTATGTTATGGGGATTCGTAGAATAAAAAATAATACAGGCCAACCTCTAGGAAGAAAATACTAAAGCTTTTCACTCATCTACAATTTGAAACTTCCACACAACGATCTAGTGGAACCCGAGATCCATGGTGCTGCCTCCTCCTCTACCTCTCCCTCTCTCAGATGAAAAACCTAAAGGGGGAATCCCCTTGGGCATACAAAACAATACAAGGGAGAAAATAAAGAATAAAAAATAAAAAGTGAGAAAAAAGAAAAAGGAAAAGAAAATAAAAACGGTCTGGACCTGACCTCGGTGAATGATGCAAGGTTATGCCTCATATAAAACTACTACAAAATAGGTCTTTAACTATGCTAAAAATAGCCTTTATCGACACTAGAGAAGCAATGACCACTAGAGAGAGTTTTAAATCCCTAGTCTTTTATTAGCACTAAAAAAGCCCTGATAAAGGGTATCTTTATTGATTATTATAGAATCACTGATAATGTGTTCCTTTATCATCAATTCTAAAATTGATGATAAAGGAGAATTATATAGTGTGTTGTAACATCACACTACAACACCAATGCAATGTGCTGTAACATCACACAACATCACTAGAAACACCACCATATATCAAAAAAATAAAGTACCAATATAGAATTTAAATGAATTGAAATTTGCAACACAAATACAATAAAAACACTATATTATATTCATTTCAGAGATTGTTTTATACAATTACATAAGTATAAATTATTACATACATTCAAAAACTTCAATGTTCTTTTAAATTTTGATCATGACCCTGACTCATGCTATTTCCAAACAAACCACCCATGATCAAGAAAAATAACACACCTTCAGAAGAATTTTTTTATGTTAGTAATGATATAAATAAATATATTATCAAAATAATTAATTTTAAACTAAACTTTGATTCATACCAGGAACAATGTGTATCAAATTGAGCTTTGGTTTATTATTACACATCACACCATTTCTTTTTCATATTCAAGAATTTTCACTATGAAAATTAATTAAATAAGTATTAGATAAAAATGATAATGGAATAAGTTAAGTAATGGTAGATAGAATGATGAGAAAACAATATAGGCCTGTTTTCTTGATTTTGGTGATGTGATGTGCGTTTTAAACTAAAATTATACTTATATATTGATAAGAAGGAACTGGAGTTATACTTTCCAGACCATGCATTATATTGAGGTGCGGTTGATTTATACACATCCCCACCAACTTATGGATCATTTTTCTAAATCATAAAAACAATATGAATGTGTTTTCTTAGTTTTGTGTATGTCTCTTGAATTTTTTACTAAAATTCCATTTTAAACTAGAAACATGCACTTTGAATCATACCGGCCAAATCGTGTATTAGTTTGACACAAGATTAATTCCTACCACCACCAAAAATACGATTTTTTTATTAATCCTAAGAAACCCCATACATAACACCAAAAACAGAAAAACAAAAACAAAAACAAAAACAAAGGCGGACCCCCCTACGGAGGGCGAAAATAATATAGTCCTAGTGCATCTCCCCTAAACATCATAAATAATTTATAAAACAGTGTTCTATATTATCAAGTTAATCAAAGTGCATTGTTATGGTTTTTATTAAGTGACACTTTTTTTAATTAAAATGTCAATTTTAAAATGATAATACACACTTTAAATCATACTGGGAACATCATGTATCATATTGAGGTGAGGCTGATTCCTACATGTCACAAATGACTTATGGATAATTTCCCCATATTATCAAGACAATCTATGTGTGTTTTATCAGTTTTCATCCAGTGAAACATTTTGAACTAAAATTATGATTTAAAATAGATAATAGACACTTTGAGTCATATCGATCACATTATGTATCCTATTGAGTTTAAGATAATTCCTATACATAACAGATGACATATGGATCGTTTTCTTAATGTACCAAAACAATCTGATTGTTTTTACTCAGTTTTTAGTGGGTCAATTTTCCTTTTTACTAAAATTGATGTCAATTTTAAATAAAAAGACACACTTGGAGTCATAACAGTCACACCATGTGTCAGATTGAGTTGCAGCTAATTCTTACAAATATCATATGACATATGGATCATTTTCCTAAAGTATCAAAATAATCCGATTTCATTTGCTTGGTTTTGAGTACATAACTTTTCTTTTTTACTAAAATGTCAATTTAAATTAGAAACACACTCTTTAAGTTATACCAGTCACATAGTATATCTTTTTGATGAGAGAAAAATTTCTATTTGTCACAAATTATTTATGAATTATTTTCCAAAATTTTCATGAAAATCTGAATGTGTTTTCTCAGTTTCCAGAGAGTGACTCTTTTTGAACTAAAATGTTGATTTTAAACAAATAACACACATTTTGAGTCATATTGGGATCATCGTGTATCAGATTGAGGTGAAAATAATTCATACACATTAAAAATGACTCACAGATCATTTTCCTAAAGTATAAAAACAATATTAATGGGTTTTATTGGTTTTTAGTATGTTAGTTATCATTTTTTAATAAAATTGATGTCAATTTTAAATAAAAATATGCATGTGGAGTCACACCGATCACACCATTCATCAGATTGAGGTGCAGATAATTCCAGAACATCCTCAATGACATATGGAATATTTTACCAAAGTACCAAAACAATCCAAATATGTTTTCACAATTTTGAGTATGTCACTTTTATTTTTTTACTAAAATTTGATTTTAAACATAAAACACATACTTTAACTCATACTGGTCACATCACATATCGATTTGACATGAGAATAATTCCTACACATGAAAAATGATTTATGAATCATTTTACTAAATTATAAAGATAATCTATGTGTGTTTTCTTGATTCTTAGTGATGGAACCTTTTTGAACTAAAATGCAGATTTTAAACTAATAACAAACAATTTGAGTCATACTAGGCACAACATGAATCAGATTGAAGTGATTATGATTCCTACACATAAAAAATGACTTATGGATCATTATTATCAAATCAATATGAATTATTTTTTTCATTTTTGAGTAGGTAAACTGTCTTTCTTAATAAAATTGATGTTAATTTTAAATAAAATGACATACTTGGAGTCATAACAGTCACATCATGCGTCATATTAAAGTGTGGATGATTCCTACATGTCCCAAATTACATTTGGATAGTTTTTTATAATTTATCAAAACAACCTGAATATATTTTCTCATTTTTGAGCACGTCACATTACTTTTTTACTAAAATATCATTTGAAACTACCAACAAGCACTTTGACTAATACTGGTCACATTGTGTATTGATTTTATGTGAGACCAATTACAATATACCGAAAATTATTTATGAATCATTTTCCTAAATTATAAATACAATTCAAGGGAGTTTTCTATATTTTCAATGATTGACACTTTTTGAACTAAAATTTTGATTTTAAAATGATAATGGACACTCTGAGCCATACCAGGAACATCGTGTATCATATTGAGGTGCGGTTTATTCATACATGCCAACAATTACATTTTGATCATTTTATTAAAATATTAAAATAATATGAATATGTTTTCTTGGTTTTGAGTATATTACTTTTCTTTTTATAAAACTAATGTCAATTTTAAATAAAAAGAAGAACTTTGAGTCATACCTATCACACTGTGTGTCAGATTGATGTGCAGATGATTCTTACATGTTAAAAAGTATCAAAACAATCCTGAATGCTAATGTTACCAATTTTTTCATTGGATGTCATTTTTTAAATTCCAAAATCTCATATTGAGTTGATGTCCATAGCCAAAAAACATTTTTTTTGGAAATGAAAATCATGTCAATATGTAAGGTTGTAATTCGACAAAGCAAGGAAATGGAAAGCATTGTAATATTGGTGGAAAGGAACATATTATATATTTTTAGATTTTTATAGATAGTTGAAAGAAAAATATAACTTCCCAGAAGATCCTTGAAGAAGACTAAATAAGTATTAGATAATAATGATAAGGAAATTAACTTAAAAATAGAAGATAAAATGATGAAAAAATTAATTATATAAGTAGTAGAATTAACCTTTTCATGATGATTCAATGCATTCTTGACACATTTTCCTGTTATAAATATATCAGATGTAGGCTCAAATTACAATCTATCATGATCATGATAAGCTTCAAACAAACCTACCCAACTCAAAAAAAAAGAATCCACTTATATAATAAAACAATTATTATATGAGTAATAATAAAAAGTAATAAATTAAACATAAATATGAAATAATACATTAATTCTATAGAAAATTTTATTACTATGAAAACATCAATATTACCTTCGTGATTATGCAATGAAGGGAATGTAATAGCTTGTTATGGTTTCCAGTTATTCCTAAATGTATATTTTAAACATGCTTTGGTTGGGTTTAGTTTGGTGGTTTTTTGGGAGAAATTTTTGATATTTTGTTAAATTATTCTCTTGTGCATGGTTGGAACATGGTATTTTAAAACTATGCACCATCTTAGTGGAAGCCTTACAAACTCGGATAGTGGGGTTTTTCATATCTTGCACACATTTTTCAAACTGTGGACCAGCTTAACAAATTTCATGCAAACCATTTAAAATGGGCACATGGATAGGATGCATAGTTTGTCTAAACCATACATCTTTTCCCAGCTAAATGTGTATAAAAAATTTTTAATCAGAAATATTAATTTTAAAATTACTGAAACCCACTTTTTAAACCCCCAATGAAACTATATGACACATATACAATTTATTCTTAACTAGGATCTACCAAGAGTAGTTTTTTTTCTTCTACACCCTTCTATAAATAGATTGAAGATAGGAAAACGACATTCGATCTTCTCCTGATTAGTTTACTCTTCTCATTCTCTTTCTCTCACCCTATCTCTTTTCCTCCCTAGGTTTTTCTAGATCACCGTGTTTTTGGAAGATATAATAACCCTTTTTTGGATCATAAACTTTGTATTGATTTTTCCAATCCCATTTTTGATGTTCTTCATTGGTGAATTCCTTTTAGAGTTTGGTGTTTAGAGATACATTGATCCCAAGGAAAGTGGTTCCGTAATAATGCCTGATTTTTATTAACCTTAGATTGATTTATTTGATTCAATTTATATCAATCAAATGTGTGGGAGTTTATTTTTATATAATTGATTTACTAAAATCACAGTTCCATTGAATTGGGGGATTTAATTTATGAAATTGGATGAAATTGTTCAAATTAAAATTTTAAATTTAGTTTTCTAATTTATATTATGAAATTGATTGGATGAAATTTATTTCAAATGGGTATTTGTGAAAATGGATTAAAATGGGTTTGATAGAATCCATTGGTGTTTATATTGGAAAAAATAATTTATTTTATAAAAAACCATTTTGGTTTTTAAATCAAAAATTGACATATTCAAAATGGAACATGGGATCAATTGTAATTTGAGAAGTCTCAAAATAAATTTACCATAAATGTTTTCTATTAGAGAACTTGTAAGATTTAGGTAATGAGTTATTTGGACAACACTCTATGGTTTCGCAATGTCACTAAAACATAAATGCATCACGTCACATCCTTGGAATGATGGTGGTGAAGTTATCTTGACCAGTGTGGAAGGGGATGTGTGTATACAAATATTACTGAATCACTTTGAGTGTGTGGAGTCGCATATTCGGGAACTATCATACCTTTTTGGCATATGATCATGTTTCTTGTTTGTTTGTATTTTAAATGTATATATGCCAATATTTGTTAACTATTTTACATGATATCTAATTCATATAAACTGCTTTATATAAAAGTCTTTTTTAATCCATTTTCTTAATGTATTTTCATATTGAAATATAAATCATGGTTTTTTTAAATATTTTTTTTAAAATTCCAAACATGTTTATTTAAAATTTAAATTTCTTTATTTGGTTAAGTAAATTTTGTTATCTTATTATAGAATCCTTGGTGATACCCTTTGAGGATTTTAGATCACATCCTACCCTTTCCATTGAGTGTTAATAGATTTCCTCCATCCATGTTTGTGAAGGGAAAAAAACCACATGGAGGTGGTTCTAGCTGTTGATCCATAGAATTGGAGAGTTGTGTCCATTGGGACTTGGCTTATCTATCTTGTTTTATAGTACTTTTTTATAGTATGTTGCATTGTTTATACATGTTTGAATTCTGGTACACTTCACCTGGTGGAGTTTTTTTTATTCATACTAACTTTTTTATCTTAAATCCACAATGTTTTTGGAAAATTTGTTCCCACTTTCATTTTTTATGATGTCAGTTTCTAGTATCCAACCTGAGGGGACCAGGAACGCCCTTCGAGCCATGTTAGAACCATCTTATTTATCTAGTTACCAGGGTACCCAGACTAGTTTGTGACAAGGTGGTATTATAGCTCTAGGTTGATATTCATATCTTGGTGTTAATATGAAATGTGTTATCTTGTCAGAAGGTAGAAGGTAGTTTTGTCATGACCCGACCCAACATGGATCGAGCTGTGACACCCCAAGCCTGCCTCCAATAGGCCAGGGGATGGCGTCTAGCGCCGAATAGGCTATCACACACATGAGAGGAATTAGTCCAAGGTACCAGTACACACGCACCCACATACACCTCCATGCAACAGTGAAGAGATATACAAAAATAAAAAGAAAATTCATGCATACAACTATCCCACAACCAGAGTACAATAGAAGTACAAAAGGGAAAAACAGGGCCCACTAAAAGAAATCGGCAAAGTGTCCAACCTGCTTAGAAGGAGGGTAAACACTGTCAAAACACCTACCAGTAAGCTCCTTAGCACAACTCTGGTAAACAACCTGGCCAAACCCGCTCACTAAGCTCCACATACTCCGGGTCCTCCTGGGACTCCGTCGAAAGGCATGTGGTCTTCACAAGACCCAAACATGTGCCAGAAAATTCTGTGCAGGGGTGAGTATAACAATACTCAGTAGGCACCCCAAAAACCCAAAAAAAAAGAGAGAAACTGAAAGGAAATAGTCCTATCATCCTAGCCAGAGGGAACCTAAATGAGAGAGAAACTTCATCTCGTGACCATCCTCGGCTAAACACAACTAGTCAGGTCAGCTCAGGTGTATTCCCATATGTACACCTTGAATAAACCAGATATACTCAGCTCACACAACAAGCCACCTGAGGTACCGACCTCGTCACCAGAAACTTTCCACAACCATGAGAATATGCTCCATGATCACTATCATCCCAGATGACACTCATCCAAGAGATACACTCCATCGGGTTTCACACAGACATCTCAGACACTCACCCGAGAAATCTCACTCGTCGGATAGCGTCACTGAGGAAACCTCACTGAAACAACATATACCACCAAACTCCTCAGATAGGGGATCACTCATAGGGTCCGCTAGGGGATACCAGAACCCACTCCGGTAGACGAAGATCTCATAGATAGGGGATCACTCCTAGGGTCCGCTGGGGGATACCACGACCCAATCTGGCATTCGTAGATCTCACAGATAGGGGATCACTCCCAGGATCCGCTGAGGGATACCACAACCCAATCTGACATTCGACAGAAGCACGTCACTTAAATAGAGGATCGTTGCCCATATAATGGTGGTCACGATGATACTGGAATCCTATCTGGTATAACTCGTGATGTAGGGGATCGAACTGACGATGCCACAACCCTACAGAAACCACGCACTGAGTAGGGGATCACATAACAAATGATACCGCAACCCTACTATAAACCTGATGCTGAGCAGGGGATTGTATACCCGATGATGCCACAACCCTACCGAGCACGACCCACTGCCTAGAGGATCATATTCCCGATGATTCCACAAATCCTACGGGGTTAACCTTCTAGATAGGGGATCGCCGCTCGTGGATAAGTGGTCACAGCGATACTAAGAACCCGATCTAGGGAAAAAGATGCTAGAGGATCCCGCTCTGGGCCCACCGGAGATATGCCACAACTCTAACAGTTTAAACATCCCATCGAGAGGATCACAAACCAATACAAAGGTTATGATGCCGCATGAACCCTCGTAGGAATGAACCAAGGGACTTCCCTCAACCACTGTTGGTCCAAACATCGCTAACCCAAGAGACCCACCACAACGCCACACTGCGCATCTCCTAGGCCGATATCGAGGCCACCATCGCAATCCACGTGAAAAAACACGCAGGATAGGCTATTCACTCACCCGAACTGGAAGCCTGGTGAAAAAAGAACTATTCACCTCGGCTAGCTCGTGTGGGGCCCACACCACGATCCCTTAACTCTTTGAGCATGGCACACTAGTGCGATCCCCTCAGAAAAACACATGAGATAGACTACTCGTTCACCCAAAACAGCCACCCAGTGAAAAAAGTGCTATTCACCGGAGCCAACCTAGGTGGGGCCCATGCCATGATCCCGATACTCGTCAAGCAGATCACATTGTTGCGATCCTCTCAGAAAAAAATGCAGGATCGACTGCTCAAACGTCCCAAACGGTCACCCGGCGGGAGAGTTGCGTTTCTCCGAAAACGCCAAAAACCCGGCCTCGTGGGCCCCGCACCCTGTTCTCAATCCCAACACCCGGAAACCATCTCAAAAAGTCTACCGTGCCATCAGGGTCTCAACGCCATTGACGACACATCATATGTACGCTCCGGGTAGAAGTTACAACGGCCCGAAGTCATAAAATAATAAAATATTATTATTTTATACGACATTTCTAACTCCCGGGCCACGGTCCTGAACTTTTAAACCGTCTCCAGGGTCGCGTCGCCGCAGACAGCATGCGAATCAGACTTCCGAATTACAAGAAGCGGGGGTTTAAAAACCCTCGCGTGTTAAAAAGGGGCCGGGCCCGCCTGAACCGGCCGGTCCGGCCGGCCCGGACCGGCCCGCCGCTGCTGCCCCGCCCTGACTGGCAGCTCTCCACCGCGCAGTGCCCCGCACCTCCGTGGACCGCCGCACGTCACGGCGCGCCGCTGTGGGCCCGCCTGCTCTGGCGCCGCCGCGCCGGAGCCACTCCAGCGAACCTTCCGCGGACTGTTGGGGGCACCACAGTGTTCTGTTTTTTGATCCGGAGGCGTCTGCACGACCCTCAGGTTCCGATCTTCACTGCTATGACGACAAATCGAAGAAAAACGCCGTATAAATGGGATCGGGGGATTAAAACTCAAACCGCCTACCTCGCGGGCGAAACGCCGAAGCTTCAGGTGCAGATCGACACCGACGACGCCCTGAAGCTTGATCCGCTGATGATCGGTGCAGAAAATTGACGATTTCGGCTCAAATCAGTGAAGAACGGAGGTAGGGAGGAGGGGAATTCCGTTACTGAACATAGGAGGTTAGGGAGGGGAGAGGATTTGGGTTTTTTATTTATTGAAAACCTTCATTTAAAAAGAACACCCCCGACCAGACCTCCCGACGCCGAGGATTTTAGGTGTCCCCTAGGGTAAACGCGTCGTTCTGAACACAACGAAAGACTCATATTTTCGATCTGAGACTCAGTTCAGAAGTTATTCGAGCCGACACTCGTAAACTAACGTTTCCACTTATTTACGAAAACGCCTCTAGTGGCACTTTCCACCGCAGGCCCGTACCCACAAAGTTTACACCTCTCCTAGGGTAAACGACACGTTCTAGATGTAATTGTGCCCTCGAATTCCCATTCTGAGCTACCGTTTAGGAGATATCACACCCCCTCCACATGCATAGTATAAAAATACTTAATATTTTTATAAAATTTATTCCGGACACACCGGACCTCAGAATCGCACGCCGTCTTCGCGCCTAGATCTGGAATTATTCGTAGAAATATTCCAAAGTATGACAGAGCTAAAACCCGAGTCGCTATATTCTCCCACCCTTAGAAATTTTCATCCCTGAAAATCCATAAGTACAAGGAAAGCGACTGGACACTCAACTGGGTCTCCCACACCAGCGAGTTCGCCAACAAACACCCATGCCCGAATGCATAAGTAAAAGGGACTGAGCCACCACACCTCAACACTATCCACTTTGGGAGGCACTGAATTGCCCACATGGTTTTACTCACGTCACAAAAACGCATGCCAAACAACACCCACACAGGGTCTTACCAACGCCCTGGACAAAACTCGAGCAAGAAACAGAATGAGAAGAGTACTGCTACATAGTGTCTATTAAAATACTACAAAAAGTAGAAAGGACACAAGGTATACCGCTATCAACCTGCGGAGCCTCTGGGTCAACAGCCTCTAGGGCATGCAGCTGTCCTCGCCCCCAGCCACCAGCTCCCAGAGCCTGGCGTGGACCTCCTGGGGGTGGGGGTGGTGGAAAATGATACTGCCTACCACTGCCTCCTGCTACACCAGCTCCATCGCCACGTCCGCCGCCCTACAGACCTCCTTGCTCGAGTCACTGCCTCTGCCAAGGCGGTCCATCGACCGGCTCCCTCTCAGTAGCACATCGGGTTGGATAATCTCTAGCAAGATGTCCCAGACCGTCACAAGCATAATAACACCTCTCATGCGACTGACTAAAACTAGCCTACGAGCCCTGCAATCCCTGAGCCTCAGATCATCTATCCTGGGGTTGCCTCCTGAAACGTCATCCATGCCCAGTCCCCTGCGTCTGTCTTCGACTACCCAATGTCGACGTCTCCTCTCTCGCGTGCCCAGCACTAACAGAGGGGATCTGCTCAGCCAGAAAGCTCTCCACCACCAATGCTCGCTCCAACACTCCATTATTGGTGAGTAGACACAAGGAAACCAAACATGCTCAGATGTACCTACGTAGGCCCTGCTCGAAGGTCCGAGCCCTAAATAACGGGTCTCAAACCATATTCAGGGAGTAGTGTGACAGGTCTGTAAACCTCGCTATGAACTCCGACATAGTCAGACCCTCCTACTGAAGCTGCAGAAGCTCCTGAATCCGCACTGACCTCAGTGTCACCGGATAGAACTCTTCCCTGAAGAGACACTCAACCTCTGCCTATGTGAGTGTCTCCTCATCATGGGATTGTGTCACCAAACTCCACCATCGCCCGACCGAACCATGCAGAAGGCTCACCACTAGGACCACCATTTGATCTGAAGGTGTCCTCACTAGGCGGAAAACACGAGTGACTGCTTCGAGCCAGTCATCAGCTGCTTGAGGGTCTGGATCACCCCGGAACCTCAGAGGTCACTGCCTCTGGAACTCGTGCAGTGCACTCAACCTGCGCGCAACCTCATCCTGCACTACCGACACAACCAGCTACTCGATAGGTGGTGGCTCAACTGGCGGACCACCTAGAGGTCCAGCCTCAGAACCTACGCCCTGGTCCATAACCTCTAGACTGGGCGGATCGTCAGCACAATCCTGATACGAAACCCTTGCTGGCTGTCATCGTGGAGGCATCCTGAAATCCAATCAAGACGCATCATGTTCAAAGAGTATATCTGGAGAGCTGACACAAGTAGGACAAGGAAAACCCAAAACCCAGTCCTATATGATGCATATACCATTATGTCCCTGCGACCATTGTACGAAATGTCCCGAGTCTAAAGACAGGTTATCAGAGTCCTGGTGTATGGATACGTCGGCTTCCGCACCAACACTGGAGTCCCTGGCCTGAAATGCGAACTCAAAACATTGTGACACTACCGCAATGCAGCCCAAACCAAACTCACAACTAGACCAGCTATGCTCTAAGATCCCAAAGGTGGAACCTGCTTTGATACCACTCTGTCACGACCCGACCCAACGGGGCTTGATCCTCGACACCCTAAGCCCACCTCCAATAGGCAAGAGGCTGGCATCTAACACTGAGGAGGCTATCACACACATGGGAGGCATTAGCACAAGGTACCAGTACACACGCACCCACATACACCTCCATGAAATAGTGCAGAGATATATAAAATTGAAAAGAAAATGCATCCATACAACTATCCCACAACCAGAGTACAACAGAAGTAAAAAAGGGGAAAACAGGGCCCACCAAAAGAAAACTTCAAAGTGTCCAACCTACTCAGAAGGAGGGTAAACACTTCCAAAACACCTGCCGGTAAGCTCCTCAGCACAACTACGGTAAACACCCTGGTCAAACCCACTCACTAAGCTCCTCTAGCTCTGGGTCCTCCTGGGACTCCGTCGAAAGGCGTGTGGTCTTTAAAAGACACAAACATGTGTCGGAAAAGCCCGTGTAGGGGTGATTATAACAATACTCAGTAGGCAACCCAAAAACCCAAAACAAAAGAGAGAAACTTAAAGGAAACAGTCCGCTCATCCCATCCAGAGGGAACCTAGACGAGAGAGAAACTCCATCTTATGACCATCCTCAGCTAAACACAACTAGTCAGCTCAGCTCAAGAGTATTCCCATACATACACCTTGAACAAACCATATATACTCAGCTCACACAACAAGGAACTTGAGGTACCGACCTCATCACCAGAAGCTTTCCACAACCAAGAGAACATGCTCCATGATCACTATCATCTCAGATGATGCTCGTCTGGGAGATACACTCCATAGGGTTTCGCACAAACATCTCAGACACTCACTCGAGAGATCTCACTCGTTGGATAGCGTCACTGAGGAAACCTCACTGAAACAACATAACCCTCAAATTACTCAGATAGGGGATCACTCCTAGGGTCCTCTAGGGGATACCAGAACCCACTCCGGTAGACGAAGATCTCACAGATAGGGGATCACTCCCAGGGTCTGCTGGGGGATACTGCGATTTGATCTGGCATTCGTAGATCTCACAGATAGGGGATCACTCCCAGGATCTGCTGAGGGATACCAAAACCTGATCTAGCGCTCAATAGAAGCACGTCACTTAGATAGAGGATCATCACTCATATAAAGGTGGTCACGAAGATACCAAAACCCTATCTAGTATAACTCACGATGTAGGGGATCAAACTGACGATGCCACAACCCTACAGAAACCACGCACTGAGTAGGGGATCACATAACCAACAATACCACAAACCTACTATAAACCTGATGCTAAGCAGGGGATCATATACGCAATGATGCCACAACCCTACCGAGCACGACCCAATATATAGGGGATCATATTCCCGATGATGCCACAAAACATACGGGGTTAACCTGCTGGATAGGGGATCGCCGCCCGTGGATAAGCAGTCACAGCGATACCAAGAAACTGATCTAGGGAAAAATATGCTAGAGGATACCACTCTGGGCCCACCGGAAGGATGCCACAACTATAACAATTTAAAAATCCCATCGAGAGGATCACAAACCTATACGGAGGTTGTGATGCCACGCGAACCCTTGTAGGAACGAACCAAGGGAGTACCCTCAACCACTACTGGTCCAAACATCGCTAACCCGAGCGACCCACCACAACGCCACACTGTGCACCTCCTAGGCCGATATCAGGGCGACCATCGCGATCCATGCGGAAAAACTCGCAGGATAGGCTATTCACTCACCCGAACCAGAAGCTCGGTGAAAAAGGCAATATTCACCTCGGCCAGCCCATGTGGGGCCCACACCACGATCCCGTAACTCTTCAAGCGAGGCACACCAGTGCGATCCCCTCGGAGAAACACACGAGATAGACTACTCGTTCACCCAAAACGGACACCAGGTGAAAAAGGTACTATTCACCAGAGCCAGCCCAGGGGGGGCCCATGCCATGATCCTAATACTTTTCAAGTGGATCACACTGTTGCGATCCCCTCGAAAAAACACACAGGATCGACTGCTCAAACGTCCCAAACGGACACCTGGCGGGAGAGTTGCATTTCTCTAAAAACGTCAAAAACCCAGCCTCATGGGGCCCGCACCCCATTCTCAGTCCCAACACTTGAAAACTATCTAAAAAAGTCTGCCGTGTGATCAGGGTCTCAACGCCAATGACAGCACGTCATTTAGATGCTCCGGGTAGAAGTTACAAAGGCCCGAAGTCGTAAAATAATAAAATATTATTATTTTATACGACGTTTCTAACTCCCGGGCCATGATCCCGAAACTTTAAACCCTTGAATCCAAACTGAAGGGTTCGCCTCATTTCCAGGGTCGTGGCGCCATAGACAGCATGCGAATCTGACATGCTGATTGCATGAAATGGGGGTTTAAAAACCCTTGCGTGTTAAAAAGGGGCCGGGCCAGCCTGGACCAGCCCGCCCTGGCCAGCGGCTCTCCGCCGTGCGGTGCCCCACGCCACCGCACTCTGGCAGCTAGGCCAGCACACCGCTGCAGACCACCGCGCATCACCGCGTGCCGTCACGGGTCCATCGGCGCCGGTGTCGTTGCGCCGGCGAACCTTCCGCAGACCATCGGGGGCACCCTGGTGGTCCGTTTTTCGATCCGGAGGCATCTGCGCGACCCTCAGGACCCGATCTTCACTACTAAAATAATAAATCGAAGAAAAAAGCCACATAAATGGGATCGGGGGATTAAAACTCAAACCGCCTACCTTGCGGGTGAAACACCAAAGCTTCGGGTGCAGATCGATGCCGGCGACGCCCTGAAGCTCGATCCGCTGACGATCGACATAGAAAATGGACGATTTCGGCTCAAATCAGCGAAGAACAGAGGTTGGGAGGAGGGGCGTTCTGTCTCTGCACGTAGGAGGTGAGGGAGGGGAGAGGATTTGGTTTTTTATTTATTTAAAAACCTTCATTTAAAAAGAACACCCCCGACCAAACCTCCCGACACCGAGGATATTAGGTCTCCCCTAGGGTAAACGCGCCGTTTTGAATGCAAAGGCAGACTCATATTTTCGATCCGAGACTCCGTTCAGAAGTTTTTTGAGCCGACGCTCGTAAACTAACTTCTCCACTTATTTTTCGAAAACGCCCCTGATGGTGCTTTCCACCACAGGCCCGCGCCCACAAAGTTTACACCTCGCCTAGGGTAAACAACACATTTCAGATGCAACTGTGCCCATAGATTCATATTCTGAGCTACTGTTTACGAGATATCACACCCTATCCATGTGCATAGTATAAAAATACTTAATATTTTTATAAAATTTATTCCGGGCACACCGGGCCTCAGAATCGCACGCCGTCTTCTCGCCTAGCTCTGGAATTATTCGTAGAAATATTCCAATATCTGACAGGGCTAAAACCTGAGTCTCTACAAGTTTTGATTGATTTCCTTAACAATTTTCACTACAATAAACCATAAGTCACCAAGGGTGGTTTGGGAAAGATTTCATGAGGATTATTTTTAGTTTTTTACCTAATTTTTATTTTGATATATTAAAATCAAAATCTTGTTTGTCTATCCATTGGGGTTAATCCCCCTTGTTTCTCTATTTGGGTATTTTTCTGATGCCTTCTTTGTTATCTGTTGATGTTGTATATCATCATTCCTTTGAGAAGAGGTATGAATTTTATCTAGAAGGAAGTTGCTGCTGAACCTTAGTGAGAAAATCTTCTAATGGACCTGAGTTTGGTTGATGTGTTTGTACATATTATCCATGCTCTGGGATAAGAACCACCATTAGTTCTCATTCAGGCTCTAGCTATGGATCCTCAAAGGGGAGTTACTCATAATTATTCTCAGGAAATCCTTCACCAGAATAAACCAACATTCAAAGGCTCTAATGATCCTCAAAATGATATGGAATGGTTGAACAGGATTGAGAATTTGTTTTATTTCCTAGATATAAATGATGAAATCAAGGTGAAGTGCACCACCTTCACGATGAAAGTACCAAGTAGGAGATTATATTACACTATTGTGACGTAAAAGAAGCATGATGAATTAGAGTTAAGGTAATTCAATTTTCATTTCACTGAATAGTTCTATCCTGATTTATGATTTTTTATAATACTATGATGTTTTAAAAACATGAGAAGGATGATGGGATTGTGATAATGAATGAAAATCACTTTTCTAGGCTTGTGCAGTTTGCACCTAAGATAGTTTCAAATAAGAAGATAACGGCTCGAAGGATGGAGTTGGGACTAAAATCTAATATTCATTTTTGGGTTTTCTTAATGAAGATTTCTTCTTATACTAATGTATTTGATAAAACAATGATGGTCAAAATATACCTATCTATAAAGTTAGGGTTGTCAGGAGTTTCTTTCAGCCCTAGTGGAAGTGAAGGTTCCTTCAAAAGAAATTAGAAGCATGATGATTATCATGGTGGTTCTCAATAGTAGGGTTTTTTCTAATCCTCATGAAGTGCATGGAATCAGTCCTTTGATTTTTTACCAGTGTGGTAATCTAGGGAATTCCAAGAGGGTTTTCACTGAGTCACCCAAGATATGTGGCTCATGCGGATTCTTGGGTCACATACAAAAGTTCTTCCTTGTTTATTCCACTATGTGTAGTGGCATGAGATCATCATCACCTTTAAAAACATTGGGGAAATTAGGTGATTCAAGGAAAAAGGGGTTTCATACACATGCATCCTGAATGATGCTTCTTCACATAGTGGAAGAGTCTCCAAAGGAATTGGATATGATTACAATGACTATGAGAGGTACCATCAATATAGCTTCATCATTAATGACTACTTTATTTAATGAAAGTTAATCTCATTAATTTATTTAAACCTATTTTCTTAATTTGCTAAATCTTCTTATGAAGCCTTTATATTATTTGATGGATATTACTACAACCCTTGGAATGAACAGAGAGTAGGGTCTCCATATTCTCACTTGTGTTTTCTCTATGTTAGATGTTGACCTTTGTTGGAGTTTTATGGTTCTCAAAATGAAATATCTTGACATCATTTTCAAGATGGATTGCCTCATTTCCAACAAAGAATTAATATTTTTTGATGGTGTGTGATGTTTATTTCAAGGATAATGGGAGCCAAGGTTGAGTAGAAACATACCTTCTTGTCCGGAGTTAGGGAAAGTGAATTTTTTGTATTCTTTTGATTTTGAGTGAAAATATTTAAGCAATGATCTCCCAATATTTGTCATTGAATTTTCTGACATGTTTCTTTATGACTTCATTGGTTTTACACCGGTAAGGGATGTATAATTTTTTATTTATTCAGTTCCTGGTACACAACTAGTTTCTATTCCCTCTTACCACATAACACTAGCTAAAATGAATGATTTGATGAATTAGTTTGATGTTCTTTTGGATAATGGATTTCTATGCCCGAGTACATCACCTTGGGTGGGACCGGTTCACTTTTCTAAGAAAAATAATGGTTCACTCCTTCTATGTGTTGATTACCAAAAATTATATCTAGTTATGGTGAAGATCAAGTATTTTATTGCTTTACATTGATGATATGTTTGATCAGTTGAATGTGGAGAAGTTTTTCTTGAAGATTGATCTTCATTTTGGTTACCATTAGTTGACAATATAAGAATATGACATATAGAAAACTACCATTCGGGGTAGGGATGCCCATTACAATTACCTTTTCATGCCTTTTTTGTTTTCTAACCAATGATCCTACAATATTTATGGATTTAATGAACATAATTTCCCACAAGTATCTTGATGATTTCATGGTAGTATTTTTGGATGAAATCGTTGATTACTATAAGTTTTAGGAGGATCTATTGTGTCTTATAATCGTAGTTTTTGAATTGATGATAAATCATTGACCTTATACAAAGCATTCAAAATTTGATTTTTGGATTCAGGAAGTAAAATTGTTGGGACATGTGGTTTTGGATCATGGTATTTCAGTTGATCATGAGAAGGTTAAAGCTATTATGACATGGGAGAAAAGTAAATGTTTTTGAGATTTGGTGATTCTTTGGTTTAGTAGGGTATTATCACTAGTTTTTTAAGGACTTCACAATGTTAGATTCTCCAATGAATTCTCTAACTCAGACGGGGGTAATGTTTTCTTCAATTGAATAAAGTCATAATTATTTCATTGATATGAAACAAATTTTGAATACTGCTTTGATGTTTAATCTTCCAAAGGTCAGGCATGGATTTGTGGTCTTCTGTGATGCATCAGGTTTAGGTTTGGGCTGCGTTCTTATATAGGGTTATCATGTCATTGCTTATAGATATCATCAACTTAGGTCATGTGGGAAGAAATAACCAATCCATGACCATTAACTTGTATCTGTGATGCACGTGCTTAAGAGTTGGCAAAATTACCTTTACATAGTTTGGTTTAGCATGTATTCAAACTACAAGATATTGAGTTATATCTTCTTTCAAAAATATTTGAATCTCCAAAAGAGGAATTAGATGTAATACCTTAAATTTTTTGATTTTGACATTGCCTATACCCCAATGAAATAGAATTTCATCCCATATACTTTGAACATGAAACTTCTGAACTAGACTCTCTAAAGAATCTTTGAAGGAGTATAACATTATGGCCCTCTTTGAACAGTTGCATATTGGATTCCAGGAATCAGGGACTGAGGTTTCTTTGGCTAGTGTTTATTTAACATCCACTCTCTTTGATATGATTATTTATGAATTATATCTCTATGATGAGTTCTATAGAATTAGAGACTCTCTTTATGGTAGAGAGACCATTGACAATTTTCCGTTCTCTAAATAGGGAATTATATGAAATTGTAACCTCTTTATTGTTCCATTAGTGGTAAGGAATGATGTTAATGGAGGATTTCTATAATTCCCAGTGGGAAGTACACCCAGGAACCATAATGATTTTTAGTGACATGCAGTGATAGTTCTGGTGGCCAGGTATGAGATGAAGCATTGTTCAATTTGTCTCTCATTGTTATACGTTCCAACAGATCAAGGTCAAGAACCCAAAACTTTCAGGTTTTCTTCATCCACTTTCAGTCCCTACATATAAGTGGGATGATATATCTACATACTTGTTGGTTGGTTTTTAGTTTACCCAGAGAAGGAATAATGTGATATGGGTTGTGATTGATAGTTTGACCATTTTGGCTCACCTTATTTCATTTCACGATACAATCAAATTTGAGGAGTTTGGAAATATATATGTGTAATAGATTATTATTTTTCACGAAGTTCCATCTTCTATAGTCTCTAATAGGGATCCTCAGTTAACTTCTCGCTTATGGAGAGTCCATCAGGAGGTACTAGAATCATAAGAACATTTGAATATAGAATACTATCCGTAGTCATATGGACAAACAGAAAGAGCTATATAGATTATTGAGGACATGCAACGTTCCTATGTTCCTGAATTTGGTGGGGTTTGGGATGATTATTTGGGGCTGGTTGAGTTTTCTCATAACTAAATTTTCCAATCCACAATAAGAATGGACCCTTTTGAGACCTTTTATGGTTGACCTTGAAGATCTCTATTGTGTTGGTCTGAGATTGGTGAAAGTTTCTTGGTTGGACCATGGTTCAAGATATGAGAACAATGAATCGGTTGATTATCCATATAATGGTGATGACATAGATCTGATATAAGTCTTACGTTGATCATCATTTTGGACCATTGAAATTTTCAGTTTTTGACCAGGTGTTCTTGAGAGTTTCACCCTGGTTGGGTCATTGAAGACTTGGTAGGTAAGGGAAACTTTCTCCTCATTTTATGGGACCTTTTGAGGGTTTTGAGAAGGTGGGGATTTTTTTTACTATTTATCACTTTCACCATAAAAGACATCGATACATAACATATTCCATGTTTCTCAGCTCAAAAAGTTTCTATATGATCCATCTGATGTTTTGAGTTGGAGTGATCTCAATGTCATGCCTGATTTATCCATGAATGAATGAACAGTCAGGATAGTTGATTCTGAAACCAATACATCTTCATATTAGGATGATACATTTGGGTAGAGTGACATAAAATCATGTTTATGATAATCATGAGACATAGGATAGGTATCCACTGATGAGAGAGGAGTGGCCTCATATTTTTTTCATGGAAGCTTCTTAGTTGGATTTCTATGGAGGGAAAGATTCTATGGTGGGGAGGTTGTAACACGCTGTTATGGTTTTCATGTATTCCTAAACCCTTATTTTAGAAATGATTTGGATGGGTTTTTTTTGGTTTATTTCGGGATAAATTTTGGAGATTTTGTTAAATTATAGGCTAGTGCACGGTTGGCACACAATTTCTTCAAACCATGTACCATCTTAGTGGAAACCATGAAAAACTGAATAGTAGAGATTTTAAAGGCTTTTGAATGTTATGAAAACCATGAGACCAACTAGGAAAATCCTTGAAACCCATTTTAAAAAGGTTCATGGATAGGGCACATATTTTTTCTAAACCGTGTGGCTCTACCCAGCTAACTATGCGTACAAGATTTTTAATTCAAAAAATTAATTTAAAAATTCAGTAAAACATATTCTTAGACCCCTAACAAACCTTTATGATCAGTATAGGATTTATTATTCTCTAGGAGCTCCCAAGAATAGTTTCTATCCCCTCAGCACCCTCCCTAAAGTGTATTAAAGCTTTGCCAAAAGAATTTGATATTCTCCTGGTTATTTTCCTCTTCCTGCTCTCTTTCTCTTTCTCTCCCTTTTCCTCACTTGGGTTTTGTGGAACACCATGTTTTTGGAATATCTAATAAACCATGTTTTGGAACTTAAACTTATGTTTTATTCTTGGTTCTCATTGTCGACATTCTTCACTGGGAAATCCTTTTTAGGGTTTGGTGTTTTGAGGTTCGTCGATCCCGTGGTAGGTGGTTCCATCATGATACCCAATTTTTATTAACACTAAATTTATTGATTTGATTAAATTAAATTCAATTTATTTTGTGGGATTTGAATATTATGAAATTAATTTACTAAAATCAAAATTCCATTGAATTGGGGAATTGAATTTGTGAAATTTTATTATGGCATGAAATTGGGAAAAGCACCCAATTCCACTGAATTGGGTTGATTTGTGAAATACGAAAAAATTGTTAAAATTAAATTGTTGAATTAAATTGTGTAATTTGGATTATATAATTGATTAGATGAAATTAATTTCAAATTGATTTTTGTGAGAATGGGTTAAAATGGTGTTGATAGAAACATTTGGGTTTTATCTTTTAAAAGGTAATGTATTCAATAAAAATCCATTGTGGTTTGTAAATGGAAAATTGGAATATCTAAAATGGATAATGGGATGAATTTTAATTTGAGAAGTCTTAAAAAAATTTCCCATCGTTTTTTATTATTAGAGAACATGTAATCCATAGGTAGTTAGTGAGTTATTAAGACAACACTCGATGATTTTACAATGTCACTGAACATAAACAAAACACACCAAATCCTTGATGGGATGGTGGTGAAGTCCTCCTAACCAGTGTCCTAGAGGACATGTGTATACACATATTTCTAAGTCTCTTTGAGTTTTTTGAGTCCCATAGCCTATAACTATATTACCTTTTAGGAATATTACTATGTTTCTTATTTGTTTGTATTTGAAATTTTTATATGAAAATTTTTGTATACTTTTTTACTTGACTTATGATTTATATAAAATATTTTATATAAGAGTGTTTACTAAGTCATTTTTAAAGTATTTACTTGTTTTGAAATATAAATCATTATTTGTTTAAATATGATTTTGAAATTCCAAACCTATTATTTAAAATTAAAATCTATTAATTTACTTAATTAAATGTTGGAATATTATTATTGAATCCTTGGTTAGACCCTATTGTGATTTTAGCTGACACCCTACAAGTGCCTTTAGGTGTTTATAGATTTAATCCTTGGTTCAAATAGGGGAAATGTACCACTTGGAGGCAGTTTTATATATTGATCCATAGACTCAGAGAGTTGAATCTATTGAGACTTTGCTTATCTATCATGTTTTTCTAGTAATTTACTATATTAATTTTCAATGTTTATACCTATTTGACTTCTGGTACACTCTCTTGTTGTATTTTTCTTGTATGCATTCTAACTTTTTTATATTACTTTTATAATGTTTTTGGAAAATTCACTGCCACATTCATTTTGTATGATTTTAGGTTCTAGTCTCCAACCTATGGGGATGAAGAACACCCTTCAGGCTATTTCAAGACCAACTCAGTTATCAGGTTACCATGGTAGCTGGGATGGTTTGTGAAAAAGTGGTATCAGAGCTTCAGGTTGATCTTCTTATCTGAGAGACAGCATGCAATGTGTAATATTTTCGAGATATATGAGGTAGTTGTTATTGAGTTCCTGATGATATATCATTGAAATGAACCGTAAGTCATAAGGGGTGGTTTGGGAAATAAATATCGAGGATTTGTTCTAGTCTTTTACCCACTTTTGAATTGGATATATTGAAATAAAAATCTTGTTTGTCTATCAATTGGGATTAATCTCCCTTAATGCCCTGTTTGAGTTTTTTCTTATGTTTTCATTGTTTTCTATATATTTCTTGTAGCACCATGCCTTCGAGAAATTATGTAAATCAGATCTAGGAGGGAACTACTACAGAACCTCAGCAAGAAAATCCTCTTGTGGACCAAATTCTAGTCGAGGTGATTGTGCATACTATCCAAGCTCTGGGATATGAACCACCACCAGTTCCTACTTAGGCTCCAGTAGTGTAACCAAAAAGGGATGTTATCTGGAATCATTTTCAGGAATTCCATCATGATAATCTACCAACATTTAAATGCTACAATGATCCTCAAGAATATGATGAATGGTTGAGCATGATTGAGAGTTTGTTTGATTATATGGATATAGATGATGAAATAAAGGTTATGTTCACCACCTTTATGTTGGAATGACTAAGTAAGAGATGGTGGGACACTATGGTGATGATGAAAATCATGAGGTATTAGAGTGAAAGGAATTATAATTTCTTTTCAGTAAAAAGTTTTATACAAATTCGATGTTGTCGGCTAAGGCTATGATTTTTTTCAAACATGAGAAGGTTAAAATAACCATGATAGAGTATGAAAATATCTTGATTGAGATTGTTTAGTTTTCAAATTAGATTGTACCGAATAAGAAAATGTGGGATATAAGGTTTAATTTGGTTCTATGATCTGATATCTATTCTTCGGTTTTCTTCCTGATCATGTTTTCATATGATGATGTGCTTTAAAGAGTGCTAATTATTGAAACTGACATGGATAGAAAGTCAAGGTTGTTGGGAGTTTCTTTCACTCCTAGTGGTTTTGAAAGTTATATTAAAGGAAGAAAAAGTGTGATTATTCTTATGGTGGTTCCCAACTATAGGGTTTTTCAAACTTCCTATATTCCTTAGAAGAGGTCCTTTGATTTATTACCAGTGTGGAATGTCATGCCATTAGAAGAGGGTTTTCACTGAGGCACCCAAGATATATTTCTCTTGTAGACACTCAAGTCACCTATAGAAGTTTTTCCATGTTCATTCCACTCTGTGTAGTGACATGGGTTCATCATCACCTTTAAAAAATATGGAGAAATCATATTCTTGAAGGAAAAAGGGGTTCTAGACACATGAATCATAAATGATGATTATTTACGCAGTGGAAGAGTTTCCAGAGGAGCACATATGGGTATAGAGGTTATGAGATGAACCATCACTATATCTTCATCATTAGCGACTTCTTTATTTGATTCTGGTGTATCTCATTCTTTTATTTCAACCTGTATTGTTAATCTTATAAATCAACCCATGGTGATTTTATCTTTTGTGATGGATATTACTACACCCATCAGAATGAAGAGAGAGTAGGGTCTCTATAGTCCCACTTGTGTTTTCTCACTATCAGATGCAGAGCTTGATTATAGTTTTCTAGTTCTCAACATGAATTCAGTTGACATCATTTTCAGGTTGTATTGGATCATTTACAACAATTCCTAGATTGATTGTTTTCTTTGAGGAGTTTCCTTCACTACACCTGATGGTGTGTGCTATGTACTTGAATGAGAACGAGACCTAAGGATGAGTAGATAAAAACATTCTTATTAGAAGTTGGGGAAAGTGATATTAGTGTTTTCTTTTGTTCAAGAGTAGGAATCTTTGAGCAGTGATCTCCCTCGAGTTGTTGTTGAGTTTCCTGACGTGTTTCCTTCTAACTTCACTATTTTTCCACCAGTAATGGAGGTAGAGTTTTCTATTGATTTAGTGCATGGAACACAACCTATTTATATTCCCTCTTACGTCATGGAACCCACTAAAATGAAAGATCTAAAGACTTAGTTAGATTATCTTCTAGATAGAGGATTTATATGCCTTGGTGTGTCACTGTGGAAAACACTGGTTGTGTTTTCTAATATAGTTGATGGTTCCTTCTTATTATGTGTTGATTACCGAAAACTCAATCAAGTTATGGTTAAGAACAAATATATGTTACCATGGATTGATGATCTATTTGATCAGTTAAAAGGGGAGAAGTTTTTTTCAAATATTTATCTTCTGTCTGGTCAACATCAGTTGAGAAAAAAAGAATCTAACATCCAAAAAACCACCTTTCGGAGTAGGTACAACCATTATGAGTACCTTTAAATCCTTTTGGTCTAACCAATGATCATATAGTATTTATTTCTTTAATTAATAGGATTTTAGATGAGTATCTTGATGCTTTTATATTAGTATTTTTGGATGAAATCCTTGTTTATTATGTGTATGAGGAGGATCATGTGAATTATATGAGATTAGTTTTGGAATTGTTGATAAATAACTGACATTATGAAAGGATTGTGAAATTTGATTTCTGGATTTAGGATGTTAAATTCTTGGGAAATGTGGTTTCAGAACATGGTATTTTAGTTGATCTTGAGATGGTGAAAGATATTATGACATAAGAATAACCACAATATGTTTTCAAGATTCGGAGCTTCTTAGTTTTATCTAGGTATTATCAACAGTTCGTTAAGGTCTTATCAAAGATAGTTTCTCCAATGAATACTCCAAATATGATGGGATTAATATTTCATGGGATTAATAATGTAAGAATTATTTTGTTGATATGAAATATATTTTGAATTTTGCATCAGTGTTGAATCTTATAGAGGCCTATTAGGGCTATTTGGTCTTCTATGCTGCATCCGGTTCAGGTTGGGTTGTTCCCTTATGCATGGTGATCATGTTGTTTCTTATGGATCTCATCATCTTATGACACAAAAGAATAATTACCCATCCCATGACATTGAACATGCAACTATGATGAAGAAAATTTAGAGATGGAGGCATTACCTTTATAGAGAAAGGTTTAACTTTTATTCATACCACAAGATCTTGAGTTATATATTTTCTCAATAATATTTTAATCTCCACCAGATTCATTGGGTGTAATGACTGAAATATATTGATTTTGTGATCGCCTATACTCTGGAGAAAGATAATGTTATCACAAATGATTTGAGAAGGAAACATCCAACCCAAGCCGTGAAAGAATATTTGGAAGAGTGGAACATGATGAATCCCTTTGCACAATTTCACATTGGAGTCCAGGAATCAGGGGCTGAGGTTACTTTGGATAGTGTTCTGTTAACATTCTCTCTAATAGAGATGATTTTTGTGGAAGAAAATCTTAGTAATGAGTTTTTTATTATTAGATACTATCTTTATGGTGGGAAGATCATTGTTTATTGGTCATTCTAAAATGAGGGAATTATATGCTACCAAAACCACTTTTTTTGTGACGTTATCAGTAAGGAAAGATGTGATGTTGGATTTCCATAATTCATAGTGGGAAGTGCATCTATGAAACATGATGATATTCTATGACATACAACAATAATTCTAGAAACCAGCTATGAGACGAGGCATTTCTAAATTTATCTCTCATTGTTATACAATCAAAAAGGTCATGGTCAAGCACTAGAAACCTTTGATCTTTCTTTAGAAACTTCAAGTACATACCTGGATGTAGGATAAGATCTATATGGAATTTTTGATAGGGTTTCTATATACCCAAGGAATGAATAATGTGATCTGGGTTTTGATTGAAAGGCTGACCAAGACGTCTCAATTTATGTCCATTTATGATACAAACAAAATCGAGGTGTTGGGAAATATTTATGTCCATGGGATTGTTTATTTTAATGGAGTTCCATATTCTATAGTCTTGGATAGGGATCCTTGGTTCACTTATCACTTTTGGAGAGGCCTTCAGGAGGCACTTGGATCTCACATTCATTTTAGTATGATATACCATGCGCAGTCAAGTGACTAGTCAAAATTAGCTATATAGATTTGTGAGGACACGCTTAATGCCTGTGTTCTTGACTCGGGTGGGTATTGGTATGATCATTTGGGGATGGTTGTGTTTTCATATATCAATAGTTACTAGTAATTGATCAAAATGGATCCTTTTGAGGCCTTGAATGGCTAACCTTATAGATCTTGGTTATGTTGTACATAAATTGGTGAAAGTTCCTTAGTTGGAACAAGCATGGTTCAAGAGACAACATTAATTATTTAGTATATTTTTCAAATACTGTCGATGGAACAGAGCTAATATAAGTCATATGATGATTTTAATCGCATAACATTGGAATTGTTACTTGGTGACCATGGGTTCTTGAAAGTTTCACCGCGGTTGGTTTGATGACTTGGGAGGAAAGGGAAACTTACTCTCCATTTTATAGGAACTTTTGAGGTCATTGAGAAAGAGGGTAAAATTTATTACCATTTATGAATTCCAAAAAAACTAACATCAATACATAGCATGTTCCTTGTTTCTAAACTCTAAAAGTGTCTATCTGATCAATCTCATGTTCTGAGCTAGAGTGATCTTGATGTCAAGCCTGATTTATCCATAACTAAATGACTAGTTAGGATAGTTGGTTCTTAAACCAAGGTAATTGTCAGAGGATAATACCTTTGGTTATAGTTCTATGGTAGCACGGTTCTGATAATCATGAGATGTGGTAGAGGGAGGCACTGATGAGAGAGAAGTGACATCATCATTTTGGATTGGAAGATTATCAATATGATTTCATGGGACATTAATTTTCTATGGTGGGGAGGTTGTAAAATCCTATTATAGTTTTTAGGAATTCCTAAACCCACATTTTAAACATTCTTTTGTGGGGTTTCTTTTGGGGTTGTTTGCTGAGAAATTTTTGATATTTTGTTAAATTCTAGGCCAGTACACAATTGGCACATTGTTTTCTAAAACCATGTGCCATCACATTAAAAATTGTGAAAACCTGGATAATGGGGTTTTTTATGGCTTACACACAGTTTGAAAATCATGAAACCACCTAGAAGAAACCATGAGACCCATTTAAAATGGGCACACAACTAGGGAACATGGTTTTTCTAAGATGTGCAGCTCTGCCCATCTAATCGCGCATACAAGATTTTTAAGCAGAAAAATTTATTTTAAAATTCCGAAAACCATCTTTTTAGACCCCTGATGGACCTACACAAATAATATACGATTTATTCATTCTTAGGATCTCCCAAGAGTAGTTTTTATCCCCTAATCACCCTCCTGGAAGCGGATCAAATAAAGGAAAATTTTGATCGATATTCTCCCAGTTAGTTTCCGCTTCCCATTCTCTTTCTCCCACTCTATCTCTTTTCCTAACTAGGTTTTTTGTGGATCACTATATTATTGGAATATCTAATAAATTTGTTTTTAGATATTAAACCTATTTTTTATTCCCACACCCCATTTTCAAATTTCTTCATTAACAAATCTTTTTTAGTGTTTGGTGTTTTGAGAACCATTGATCTCGAGGTCGGTGGTTCCATCATGATGCCTAATTTTTTTAATCCTAAATTTCTTAATTTGATTAAATTTCATTCAATTGAATGTGTGAGATTTTATTCTTATGAAATTTATTTACTAATAGCCTAATTAAATTTAATTTGGGGATTTAATTTTTGAAATTGGATTTTGGCATGAAATTGGGGAAACCCCCCAATTCAATTGAATTTGGGTGATTTGTGAAATTGAATTAAATTCTTCAAATTAAAATTTTGAATTTAATTATGTAATTTGGAATATGAAATTTATTGGATGAAATTGATTTTAAATGGGTATTTTTAAAAAAGTATTTAAATGGTTTTGATAGAATCCATTGGGTTTTATCTTGGAAAAAATCATGTATTGGATAAAAAATAAATTTTTGTTTTTAAAAGGAAAATTAGAAAATTGGAAATTGAGAATGGAATAATAGAAATTAGTATTTAATAAAGATGGAAACATTAGAGGATCTATATGGTACACCATATTTTGTCCCTATATGTTGGATTGAGGTATGTGAGACCTCTCTTATGGGGTTGGGTGTCATACATGAGATTTCCATCTTGATTCAGAGTATCTGGGAAAGATTGTAAACTATTTAGAGTATTCAAAAGTATTATGAAAATTATCCATACCATCCCTTACAATTATCAATTGGAGACATTTTTTTGAGATTTCACATTAGGTGTGTCAGTATTGGTTGGGGAATTATGGGATGATTTCTCAATGTATATTAGGGAATTTTAAATTATTGATAAAACCATGAATGTTTAATATAAATTAGATTTTTCTCTATAGCTAATTTCAATTCATGATGTCTTCGACATGTCTCAACTAAAAATGTATAATATGAACCCCACTCATGTTTTGAATTCTTAATAACATGAATTAACACTTAATTTAGTAGTGACTAAGAAACTAATTATATTTTTTGAATCCCATGAGAAAGTGTTACATGGAAAATCTATCTCACTAGTTTGAGTGTTTTAAAAAAATGGGAGTGAATCTCCTGAGTCTTGAGTGTGGGAATCATTTATTAAAGTTATGTTGTGTCATCTTTTCCCTAATCATGCTTTAGGCTTACATTCTAGGGGAAAGAGTGAAATAGTGGGGAGAATATTAATATACATGATGTCATTTTTAGGTATGAATAATCTATTTATTGGATTTATTTTTCATTATTTCTTTCTCACTTGGTTTTTATTTGGAATTTGGAAAAAATAGAAAAACTAGGTCATCACACAGTTAGTAAGTAGTCAGGAGTAACCATAATGAAATAATTACAAAGGTATATAGTTTTCAATAATATATATTTTCATTATTGGAACATAATTTACCTAACCATGCGACCAAACTTTGCAGGTACCAAAGTGAATAAGTGGGGATTCACATCGTTGACATACATTTTGGAAAATTATGTGGCCAAACTATTTGGTCTTCCTAGAACATTGAAAATTAAAAATTCCCTTATTGACCTCACTCTATTTAACCCCTCTTTACCCTTTTTCTCTCCTCACTCGACATTGGTGCCTCTCCATATCATAAAAAACCCTCTTCCACTATTCTTGGATTGATTTTTTATATTATTTCACCATGGATATTCAAGGAAACATCAAGTATGGGCCTCGACTCCTCTTCTTAATCTCAATTATTCCCTTATTATTATTATTTTTCTCTCTTACCCATGGATATGGTTTTCATAATCCAACTTGAATTCTATATTTTTGATGATTAGGGTATCTTATTTATTCCGTAAGGTATTCCTCCAATTTTACTGGTGGATTCCATTTGGGTTTCAATGTTTTCATTTGTTAAAGGTAAGTGGATTCATGATATATCATATCTCTACAAACTAAATGTGATCAACTATGTTTATAAAGTTTTTTTTAAAATTTAATTCATTAAAGGGTCTTTAGAGAACTAATTGTGTGTTTTTTTGATTAAAAAATGATTTACTTTTGTGCTGTGATGGAAATGGATTTTAATTGGTGTGTTTTTTTTCATGGGATGGACTACAAGTAGAATTGGAATTATATGGAAATGGTATAACTTGTGGGAACCCTAGGTACCTAGAGGGGGGGGGGGGTACTAAAAAAATCACTACTAAGAAAGGTCCACCCTCTACATCCCTTAGATTATGACATAACTCTATATAAATGAATGATGATATGTGTATGTTTACAAATAAGACTTGTCTTAGACCTCCATAGAGGATCATTCATGAGAATGATTGTGAATGATTTAACCCCTGATAGTATAAGTATAATAAGATAAGGGCTAGAACATAGTTACCATAGGTGTATCCCTTAGTGAATTATTGTTATATTTTTTCAATTTCATACCTATTTATATAAAATGTTAAAATCATATTTTCTACAAAAATATTTTTGAACTATCATTTTTAATTTTTTAACAATTTTTATTCATAGAACACTTAGTAGGGTCCCACTATGATGAATTTTCTTTCAGTATGGGTGTATGTAGATGCTTCTTTTTTATACATGAGTAAAATAAATGCATCATTCCAAGGTGGTAGGTACTAATGTTAGTGGATCTTGGGTGATGGAGGTGACATGGTGGGAGGATGAAACTAATGTCACAAAAAGATGTGTAGATTAATTTTTTTATCTTGAGTGTTGGTTATAGCACCCAAACCCAATTTTATATTTAATTTGGTCTTCCCCTATAGTATATTTTGTATATAGATGTTTACTCTCATTTTTCCATGAATGGATATTTATTTTTATATATGAATTTATATGTTTACCTTGAGGAATTTTTTAATTTTATGGATTTATTTATTAGGAAAAGAATTCCCAAAGTATGTTCTTAATTCCCATGAACTAATTTCCATCCCATAGGAAATGATAATTCCATTCAGACCATGTCATAGAATATATTGGGTGTACCGGGTTGGGGTAACCTTGGGTTAGTTCGACTCAAAATAGGTGTTTAGATCCCCCTATGATATAGAATAATGATCTTATGTTACTGGAAATTCTAAGTTAGATGTGATTAATTTTGTTGGCTCATTTGATTATAGATCGTAGAAAAAATATCCCATAAAAAACATAATATATCTTCAAGAAAGAAACATGTTTGTAATATCAAAGAAATAATGCAACTATATATGAAATGTTGTACATAAAGCCTCAATCTCCATGGAGAAAGCTTGATGAGGATCACCAAAGTAGATAGTAAAGGCTTCCTTCCTCTAAGGGGTTTCATTAACCTTTGGATCCCAGTTTCCAACCTATGTATTCATGTACATTGAGAGGGTTGATAATTTATTCAATGTATATAATAAACAAAATATCAAGAGAATAGAGTTTTCATAAAAATTTTCATGAATCCGATGATCACCACAACCAAAAATGAGGTAACTCATTCCCTTTTATTGGCCATGTCTGATGCTATCATTTTAATAAACAAATTTGATATATACAATGTATCGAGTGGTATCTCATGCATTACTTCTCTTTGGTGTATCCATTAAAACCAATAAATGAATATGAATTTTATATTTAATCCATTCATAATGGATTAAAAACCAATGGAAATTAAGTGGTATAATTATAGCATGTTCTTGCATCCGATGCTTGAAAATTATAATTCATATGTGTTTCCAACTGTAAAATACAAGAATAATTGGCTTCCTAAGCATCCTCTATGACCGAATTATATCATATTGTATGATAATAATTTCATGGATATCATAGCCTAATATCCAGTATAGTCTTATTATATGACTTACCTAATTTAACTTTATATCCATCAACCTCCCACTTTCACTTTAATTCATATAAAGAATTCATGAAAAACTTTAAAACTCTTTCTAAATCCATCCAATACATCATTTGGATACAATTTCATTGAACTCTATTCATTTTAGAACAAATTATTTTTCCAAAATTTAATCCCCTTCCATAGACCTAACATTATGATTCTAGGGGCCTTAAAACCATTGAAAAAAATATGAAATCCCTATTTCATATATTTAAGAAAAGAGTGGCCTATATCAAAGAATCAATGATACTCAAGTTACTAAGGGTTTGGTTTTTTTCTCTATTAAACTTACTCATATCTCTATGAAAATATTCCCATGATAATATATATCATATAAATAATATTCATACATATATAATCCCTTTTATAATGACATAAATTGACCACAATAAGTATAAAATTTCAATATAGTATTGGTCATTTTAGTATTTCTTGATTCTCTAAATACGTCCGACCAAGGCGATGGATACATAACATGTAATTCATCTAGTGGATGAGAACATAATATGCTGCTCATCCATGTATCATAACAATTAATTTGTGTCTCAAATAATAATTTTAATAAAATTCCATATTATAATTTAATCAAGTGTTGGATGTGTTTATTCATCATACAAGTATAAAAATCCCAACATGGATGCACTCCAACCAACAAAATGATCGACAACAAACCCAATCAATCCTAATAAGAAAATTATAGTTTTAATTATGTAAGAAAGGTATTAATGTATAAATTTTATCATCCTAGGTATCTTTATAACCTCATTTAATAGGGATTTATAATGTTTATGCATCCCTAAGTATATCAATAACTGTATTAAATGACAAAAACTATAATTTGGTGATATGATTCAATTAATAAATTTATACTTATTAACTCATGAATATGTTCTTAATATCTCATATAAATTCCTTTATAACGGGCACAATATTAGATTCATTATAACTTTAACATTTCATTACAACCAATTATAATTTGTTATGATAATTGATAAGGGATAAATCAGAGTATTATTTTGTAGAGATATCATTATTAAACTATTCATGTAATGTTAATTATAGAACACATGAATTAATGGTAGTTGAATATTTACTTTATTATAAAAACATGATATATTTATAACCATTACAACCAATCTCTCTTGTTTATAATACCCATATATCTTACACAAGACCCATGTTGTCATTGCGATAGTGGTTTTATAAATATTTTTTTACATTATCATTTGCACCAACCTAGTAGACCCTAACATCACCCCTATTAATTATATCTCATATGGGAGAGTATTTTGGAAGGATGTGTTTGATCCTTTGGTGATACCAAGGTTCCTTATCCTAAGAAATAACTCCATTGTCGTCATTGTAAAACTCAATAACTCCCTTAATGATAGAAACAACCACTAGTTCAAAAGTGAACTTCATCTTCCAAACAACTTGTTTGGAACTTATCCAACTGAACGATCCACCATTCAGGACAAATACAAAACCCAATTGAGATTTCATATTACCTTTATCATATTGTATTCTAGAGTATGTATAACCCTTTACACATATCTCAACCTCTATAACAAATACCATGAAAAAATCCTTATTTCTTCTTAAGTATTTAAGAATGTTCATTAAAAAAATCTAGTGACTCTCACCATGATTGTATTAACATATAGTATCAATTCCATGAGAAGAGATGATATCAGGTCCATTACAAAAAATTGAATACATTATAGAACCAATGTATGTCACAAATGTAATTCTATCAAACCTTTCGAACTCATGAGAAGGATCCTGAAGCTTACTACGATTTTTTCTATATAACACCAATAAATACCCCTTAGTAGAGTTATCCATGATAATAATATTTAAGAATTTGCCATTGTAGGTGTATTCACTATATCCAAGAATCCTTTTAGATCTTTTTCTATAGATATTTATACCTAGTATGTATGTAGCTTCACCCAAGTATTTCATTGAGAAGCATTTACCTAGCAACATCTTCATTGAGTGAAGTGTCGGGATTTCATTTAAAATATGTAGAATATAATCCACATAAAATATCATAAATACCAAAACACTCACACTAATATTCTTTTATAAATAAGAATAATCAATGTTTTTTTGAAATAAAACTCCTTGATCGCATTATCAAACTAGATATTCTAAGCCTGAGACACCTTCTTGAATCCATAAATGGATTTTTGTAGCTTACAAAACATAACAGTCTCATTATCCACTTTAAAAATATAGGGTTGTATCATATACACTCCCTAAACTAAATTATTTTCATGGAAAGTGGTTTTGACATATATTTGATATATATTATAATATAAATATTATATTTTTGTAAGTAATATCTAAATGGATTTATCATTATAATAGGTGAAAAATTTTCTTCACAATAAATACCATTAATTTACTTATAAACTTCCCCCCATGAATTCCTTATAGTTATAAAATCTACCATTCATATTATTAATCATACAAAAAACCCAATTTCATTCTACTAGCATCACCCCTTATGTTTCTTCTACCATGTGCAAAACATGCTTAGTGTAAATAGAGTCCATTTTAGATTTTATGCATTTTAACCATTTCATTGAATCAAAAATCATCATGGCCACCTAAAAGTTATAAAATACATAACCTATGAATATTACATCATCATCACTATCCATGAAAAATAGACATCTCATGACATCATAAGAAATACAAGATGATGTTTGAGGTTCTTATGTTGATTAAGTTGGTTCTTCTTACACAACAATTTATGGAACTAGATTAACCTCCATAATAGGAACACTTCTTGTTTTTTGGTCATGATATTATATAATTTTAACATTCATCCCATATAATCCTTGATTTATATGCTCCTTCTCAATAAAAACACCATGATAAAACATAAACAATCTGTGCTCAGTAGGATTATAAAAATAATATCCTACAGTCACTTTGGGATAACTTAAAAAAATATGAATTTTAATTATTTAGAGTTATGATTATAAAAATCCAAAATGTAAAACATATTCTTTACATCCCCAAATAATCATAAAAAATATTGTAATGTTTCCAATGACATATCTCATATGGTTTCTTTATGATTTCTTTATATGGACGATGATTTACTAAAAATGAAGTATTTTCTAGAGAATATCCTTAGAATGAGATATAAAGGTCACAATGAGTCATCATCAATAGAACCATGCCCAATAAGGTAATATTTATACACATAGACACATCAATTCAATATGGTCTTCCCATAGGAGTGAGTTGGGAAACTATTTCACAATCCCTTGGATGTTCAATAAATTTTAGGCTCAAGTATTGACCTTCACTATCTGATTGAAGAATCTTAATATACTTTCCGAATTTATTATATACCTCATTATAATTCTACTTAAACTTTTCAAATGTTTCATACTTTTTTTAATTATATTCACATATCCAAACAAAATAAATTCATCAATAAAAGTAACAAAGTACCTAAGACCACCAAATTCATGAGTACTCAATGGTCCATATACATCACTATGTAAGAGATCCAATAGACCACTAGACCATTAAAATTTTCCATGAAAAGTTATTTTGGTCATTTTTTCTAATAAAAAAAATTCAAATTTTTGAAAAGATTCACAATTTAATGGTTCCAATTATCCATCACTATGATGTATTTAGATGCCTGTCTTGTTTATATACTCAATTATACATTGAAAAAGTATAAACCCCATACAAAACCAACCCTTAAATTATGTAATTTAAAGTAAGGATTTCATTTCCTAACATTCCCTTGATTTTTAGGTTAACTACATTAGAGAATTAGGATAACCAATTCATTATATAGTGAATGATTCCACAGTTTTAACATCTTTCCACAAATAGGTTCTTAAATTAACACTCTTGTTTAATTTTTGACACACTTTCTCCATTCAAGATGAATATCAATAACCAAAATAGTTAACTTTATATAGTTCCTATACTTCTGTAAACCCAATAAAAACATTTTAAAATTTGTGATGGGAATATAAAACCTAGAAAGGGATATGAAAATAAAGGAAACCTTCCAGTCCATTGAAAATCATGAAATCCCATGAAAAATATTCCCTTTTCAGATAATAATCATTAATATCATAATCAAAAGTGAAGTAAACCTTTTTAAAAGATAACCATAAAAACTAATAGAAAGAATATAAAATCCATGAAATTATTTTGGGTCATTATATTCATCATTGGTTTCAAATCACCCTTTCATATCACTCTTTTAATTGAAGTAACCTATCTGGTTTCTTCTAACATTTTTTTAGAGACTAAACCATTACCCCATGAATTAGAGAGTTATATTATGGGATCAACCATAATCATATATAATGAAAAGGTACCCTAATAGAAACAAAATATAATAATGTTTTCATTTTTATCATTAAATTTATAAAACCATTTATTTAAACCCATAGGGATAAACAGTTATTGTTATCCCATTAAAATAAAAGGAAATATAATTTTCTTTTATAAATAATAAAATGAAAAATTAATAGAATAATGAGAACTGAATTTAAATTGAAAAATCATGAAAAATTGAAGATAAATAATAATAAACAAATAGCCATGCTGGTGGGAAAAGGTGATCAAGTGGTAAATTTAAATAACGTTTTTAACATCATTATAATGAAATTAAAAAAACAAACCATATGGAAAATTCATAGAATTTATTTTTAATTAAAATATAATAAAATTTTTTAAGGAAATATTAAATTTTAAAGAAACCATTCTATAAAGAATATGGATATGGATATGGAAAATAAAGAATTGAAAAGAAAACATAAAAACATTTCAAATAAAGTTTCAAAGAAAAATCCATTACCTCGAGTTCCAAAAAACATTGTACAACATATAACCTCATTAATAATATTTTTTTAGTTATTTAATATATTTATAACCTATTTCTTTTTTATTCCTTTAATTTCATTTATTATCAATTTTTGTTTAATTACTAATTTACTATAGTTCACATTCATCATTTTGGGGTCATTCGGTTTATAATCATTAAAATAGATTCAATACCATAATAATGATAAAATTCCCTTACCAAATGGTTCCTTAAATTATATATGTATAAAAATATGGGTTTGATATCATTCTATAAGAAAAAAATATCAATATGTTATGATATAATTACTTTTATCTTAATTTTCCTTGATGAGCTTGTTTTTTTCACTATAATGAAACCTTGATTAATCACTTTTAATTACATTGAAATGAATGATGTTTTACTATTAAATAAATTTTAAAACATATTAAATTATTCATTATAATATAATATTACAAATATTTAAATTTTCCTAATCATTCATGGAATAACCATTATTAAATTATTCAGGAGGGTTGTAAAATCGACCCAATCAAGAACACATTTTAATGATCGAATAAGGAAGAATATATTATTGTATAATAATGATAATATAAATTTTATAGATGATTAATGATTTTAATTTTTTTTATTAATGTGAAAAATCAAATTAAATAATATTAAAGTTAAATTGACATTTGAAAGATAATTTTATGAATATATTATCAACAAAAATTGTCTCAGTATACCCATTTTAGGTGGTTAAATTTAATGATGATCATTTATTTTTAATATTTTTATAGAATGTCCAATTTATCTTTCCAACATCTTAATCATGTTATTATTATCATATTCATTCATTAAATTCATATTTATAACCATGTATATAATATGGTGATGAAAAACAAACTACATCATTCATGGAGGTGGTAGTCTACATACAATGCAAGTGATGTTTTTCTTTTCCAAGGGATGGGTGGAAGGATGATAATGAATGTTCCATAGACCTAATAACATTTCTGTACACTAATGTGTAATTCCCTTACCTAAAATATTGTGTCTAAGCTAGGTTTTACTTGACGGCATGCACACCTCTTCATATAAAAGAGTATGTCGATCATTAGTGAGTTTCTAACTCCATTCACAGGGAGTCTATACCCATAGTATCATGTCATAGAACAACAAATAAATAATAAAAATATAAAAAAAACTAGAGTACATGTGGAAAATGAAAGTATGGAATAAATGTAATATAGTAAAATGGTCTCCCTAAGTGGGAATCCAAACCAGAGTAAAAATATAGACAAAATAAATAAATAAATAAATAAATAAATAGGGGGGTATATCCTAGTCCACTACCAGTTCCATGATCCTCTACATAGCTATCCAACACTAGGCCCTTGACCTCAACTGGATCCCTTATTAAATCTGAAAATGCATGGAAATTCCTAAGTGAGGTGTGAGTACATGACTCATTAGGACACCACCAATGCATCTTTAAATAGTGTTCAAATTCATAAGAATATATAACATAATAATAAATAAGGTTACAAACAAGAAAAAATCATATTAAAAGTTCAGGAACTATCCAAGCCACAAAAATAATCGGCTATACATTATTCGATGCCATGCCAGAAAGCATCATAATGGTCATGGAAACTTCACAACATCAGAGACATCCTCAAGATTCTCAATATCATACTTGCACAAAAATTCTAGGACAACCCACACTAGGTCATCTTACCCTAACACTATCAAAATGTAAAATCCATCCTCAATAAGATCAATAGTTTTACAGGCCCATCCCTCTAGGTAAAACCACACTAGGTCATCAGACCTCGATGATATCTCTAAATCATATCACAAAAATAGAAATTACCCACTATTTCTACACAGGTATGACCACTAATGATCATCATGCCACACTGTCATCACTTGGGTTTGATCACTCATGATCATCATGTCCCCAGGCCATGACATAATAGGCCATAAAGCCTTTTCATCTATTTATGTATAATCATCAAGTCCCATGTAGCATATGAATAATATCTCCCTCTAGGGAAATCGATCCAAAATGGGTCCAACTATCACATTAGCACTGTTCATAATATAAAAACATAGAATATAACAATAACATCATAAGGTAAAATTTGTACTATTTCAAGGAATACATTATATATCATGAGTGTGAGAAATATACAATCATAAACTCATGTGATCAACTCTACATTGTCTAAGGAAAATCAATACACATAATAATATCATGCCAACAATCCTAATCACAAAATCATCATGTTAAGGAAATTCCTACCCCAAAATTTTCATGTTGGTGTCAAGGTTCATCGAGGAAGACATCGCCCGAACCATGATCACACAAAAACTGGAAAATGATCACATTAAAAGACTCATAGAATCTCCAAAACATCATGTCAATGATTCTAGAGAAAGGAAGGATGAAAAAATAAAAGGGAGAACTACGATAGTACATTAGGGTAGGATTCTGGAGATACCACACAAAGGATCCACAATGCGAGGAAGAAGCTATGGTATAGAGGTGAATTTAAGTCCACCACCATAATAAGAGATAAGGGGTTGTGGTGATGAGGTGTAATTATAAGGCCCCTGCCTTAAACATCTCTTAATATTGAATTAAATGAATAATTCACATTGAGGATCTTTTCAGGTTTAGAGTTTTAGAGAATTAGAACATAACTATTACATCTCAAAAGATTACAATGTAGACTAAGTTTCCATAAAATAAAAACTCTTAAAAAGAAACATGTCTAGTTCCATGTTTTAGATAGCATGACTTTACCTTGATCCCATCCTTGACCCTATTCCACATTAAGTCTTGTGAAAAACATTTCAAAAAAACTTGGGGTGAGCATAAAAAGCTCATTAAGGGATACACAAATAATGAAAACTGTTAGTTTTTCAAACATCAAGTAAACCATGTATACTTTATCAAAGTAATACCTTCACCTTTATGAAGTAGTAAAAACTCTTCACTGAATAAAATATCATTACTTACCCTTTTGTAACCAAAGGATTACCATAAAACCAATATAAAGAACACATAATATATAAAGGTAACTTGGGACATAAACATACTTAAGTGGAATAACCATACGGTCGACTTCCACACATATCACTTAATAGAATAGCCATATGGACGACTTGCATACATACTTAATGGAATAGCCATACAGACGACTTCCATACCCAATGCATTAGAGGTTATAACATAACCACCCATCCTGGTATTCACGGCACCACCCGTCATATGGTTTATCACGTAACCACCCGTCAAATGTCCAAGTACCATTATAAAAATCATAAGACATAAAACAAATATAATGGAAAGAAAACATTTCCACACTTTGATCACAATATATAACTTAAATATATTGACATAAAAAATCCTCTATAAAAAACATTTTCAATACCAAAATACATAAATGAGTTTATGGTATTTATTTCATTAAAAAAAACATTACGGCTTGTTCAGGAAGCCAAAGACCAAATAATACTCACGGCGGCAGAAAAGGTCGTTGTCACCGTGTACGTTAAAAGAAACATTCACTTTTGCCGTTTAGTAAAACGCTTCGTAGAAAAAGATTCCTTTTTTATAAAAGTAAAATTAAAATGGGTTTATACACCGTATAAAATATAGTTGTGTATAAAACGAAATATGCCTCAATGAAAGGAGATTGAGACGAAGTCCCTTACCTCAGGTCCAACTTGACTCGATCGTTCTTTAATGTCCTGAATAATAAACTTGAGTTAATTTATACTTGCTTAAGAAACTTTTTCAAGTTCATTATTCCTTTTATATCACTTATTACCATGTCATGAACACTATGTAATTATTTAAGTTATTAACGGTCGTTTTAACGATCATTGGTACTTGAGTCAAAAATATGCTCTTTATAATTACAAGTTGTTCATGTATCCATTATATCCAGAGTTATACTCATGATGTAGATATAATATAGTTCATATATATCCAGTATATAAATGAATTTATAATATTACATAATCATTTAGAGGTAAGGAATGAAATGCACCGTTCATGGAGACGGTAAGCCGTACGTACGCATGATCGCCACTTTCATTTCTATGTCATATTAATGGAATTAAAACTAAATGAGAGGTATGTATATTTTAATTCCAGAATTATATTAATCATTTATATGTAACATACATGATATATATCCATTATATATATGTACTTATAATAGTACATTACATTTGGGGATAAGAAATGAAATGCACCGTTCATGGAGACGGTAAGCCGTACGTACGCATGAACGCTACATTCATTTCTATATCATAATTTAATGGGAATAAATAATAAAGATATAGAGGTATATTATAATTCCAGTATAAAATCATATATAATAACTTTAAATCCATCCTTTATACATCCCACATATGGCATTAACGAATCAAATCACTTTGAGGGGGCGGTAGTCCGCACTTCCTTAAATGAAGATATCGTGTTTTCCCATAATGGAAACCATAAAGGTATGCCAAAAATGAAAAATACAGAAGCTTAAGGAAAAAATAAGAATATTATATATCATATATAAATATAGTTTCATATTAATGGACACCTTTTAAGGTGTTAAAAGAATGTTGAACAATCATCGTTTCGGGAGGCAGGAATTCGCCATCCACGGAAACATTATGTTCTTTAACCATTAGATGTAGGTGTGTGTAAGTGTAGCTCGAAAAATTCTTATAACAACATCCTAGTATGTTGAATATACTGGAGTTGTTACAAAAATAAAAGAATAAAAAGAGTTTAGGGGGTTGGAGAAGCAAAATAAAACAAAAGGACTCAAAAGAAGACACTACCTTAAAATCAGGTAACTCCCTTTGGTTTGAGCTCAAAAGATTCCTTGGGAAGACTTATGCACAAAGTGAGGCTCGAAGGAGTAAGAGAGGGATGTGGAGAGACAAAATGGGCAGGGGTTGGCCAAGCCAAAGGCTTTGGAAGTGTGGGTAAGGAGGTAGAGGTGTGGGCCTTTTATAAGAGGAGAGGAGGGGCACTCCTTGAAAGTAAAGAAATGTCACTTTATTTTAAAATGAGTTTCGGATTAAAAAGGTCCCACAATGATATAATTCTAGGGTAAGGTGATAAGGGTTCGAAATACACTAATACAATAGGTTTTGGACATGTTTAGGTCTTAGATTTTACATTATCTTTCCATTTTATTTAAATCGTTAAATAATGAGGTCATCGCTGCATCATCATGATGTCATAAATAATTTAATTTATTTAATTTCTAAAAAATTATTAAAAAAATACTATGATGTAGGAAATATTTTTATCTTTCCAATGAATATTTATAGTCCAAAATATCAGTTATGTAGACAAAATTAAAAATATTTTACTTAGGTGATACATTCTTTGTTACATTTAACATTCTTTAACAATAAAAAGATAAAAAGTCACTTTCTCACAAAAGTGATTCCATGGGGCCACCAAGTTTGGCACAAGGCATCCCATGTTCGGCCATGAGACAACCAGTATCCTTAGGACACATTTTGTGGTCATTTTTTATTATTATAATACTATTTTATTATCCCTAACTACCCGATTACTCATTAATCAAGATAATTAAAGATAATTACCGTCGTTACTATTCATAATGTCCAAAAACAAAAGAGTCTTGATTACATAATTTGGAACTTCTGATTCCAAATATTTCATCCATTTTACCAAATTCCAAACACATAAACTGCAATAATTGATTTAAAAATAATTCCTGTTGTCAAAACAAATAGCGGGTTTTTTAGAAACAATATTTATGAAAAGTTTGGCACTTGTTTATGCCTAATTCCAAAGTGAAATTAATCCCAATGACCATAATTGAATTACATGGTAGAATTATATTATAATTACACTTTAAAATAAATTAAAAAGATAATATAACCATATAATTAAATTATATGGAAAAGCAGTTTTGATGTAAAATGCAGTATTTTTCACTATTCATTAAAAATGAACATTGTCAGAAAAATACCAAAAATTAACCCAAGGTAAATTTCAATGTCCCAATCATAAATAATATGTTTTTTTTGAAAAATAGAGCTTATAAAATTGTCAAAAAGTGGATTTAAAAGGGGTTTGCCATCAAAAGGCGGTTAATTGACCTTTTAAAGAATATTAGAATGTTTATGCTTTAAAACTGGATTCATTTGCATTTGTAATCCTCTAACATTTATTGTAAAGAGTAAAAATATTTGACAAACATATATAATCATATTTTATTTATTTTTATCCTTTTCCGCCAATACAATGGCTATGTGTTAACTACCATTTAAAATAATATTATTTTATTACTAGTGTGCAACGTAAGACTTCAATGAAACTCTTTGTTGCGTATCGGGTACGCTATAGAACATAGAAACCCCTTTAAAGAAAAATTGATATTTAATTCGTAAATATTAATAAATATGAAAATTATTTATTCTTTATTTACCTGGGATGTTACATCCTTCCCCCCTTTTGGGAATTGCGTCCTCACAATTTTATTCACTTATCAAAATAAGTGGGGGTATTTATCCCTCATAGCATTTTAAGATTCCCACGTTGCCTCTTAAACCATATGGTTTTTCCACAAAACCTTTACCTGGTGGATTACCTTATTTCGCAACACTTTCTCTCTTCGGTCAAGAATATGGACTAGTTGTTCTTCATAAGATAGGTTCTCTTCTAGCTGAACTACCTCTGGACTCAAAACATGAGATAAATCTGGCATATACTTCCTCAACATCGAAACATGAAAAAAATTGTGTACCTGAGATAAACTCAGAGGTAAAGTCACTCTGTATGCAACTGATCCAACTCTCTCCAGAATTTCATATGGTCCAATGAACCTTGGACCCAGCTTTCCTTTCTTACCAAATCTCATCACACTTTTCCATGGAGAAACATTAAGAAAAACATGATCACCTACCTTGAAAGATAGATCCTTCCTCCGGTTATCCGCATAACTCTTCTTCCTGCTTTGAGCTGTTCTCATGTGTTTCTGAATCAACTGAACTTTTTCTGCCGTCTCTTCTACCAATTCTGGTCCCATCAACTTCCTTTCACCCACTTCATCCCAGAAAGCTAGTGTTTGACACCGCTTCCCATATAATGCCTCAAATGGTTCCATATGTATACTGGAATGAAAACTATTATTATAAGAAAACTCAACCAAAGAAAGATGTTGGTCCCAACTTCCCTGATAATCCATTGAACAAGCTCGTAGCACATCCTCCAATGTCTGAATCGTTCGTTCTAACTGCCCATCTGATTGAGGATGAAAAGCTGTACTAAAATTTAATTCAGTACCCAACGACTTCTGAAGGCCTTTCCAAAAGTTTGAAGTGAACCTAGGATCACGTTCAGATACAATGGAGAGGGGAACTCCATGTAACCTGACTATCTCTTTAAGATACAAACGGGAAAGTTGATCTAGGGAAAAAGTATCTATTATAGCAAGGAAATGAGAAGATTTAGTCAAGCGATCAACAATAACCAAGATTGCATTATTACCTCTAGATGTCTTCGGTAATACCACAACAAAGTCCATGGATATGTTTTTCCATTTCCACTCTGGCACTGGTAAAGGCTAAAGAATCCCTTTCGGTAACTGCCACTCTGCCTTAACCTGCTGACAAGTCAAACACTTCACAGTAAAATCAGCAATATCCCTTTTCATTCCATCCCACCAGTAATACTCCCGCAGAACTCTGTACATCTTAGTACTGCCAGGATGAACTGAAAACGGGGAACTATGAGCCTCACATAACAACTCATTCTTCAACTTTGATTCACAAGGCACATATAATCTCTTCCAAAACCTCAAAACACAATCATTATCAATATTGAATCCAGGCTACTTACCCTTCTGAACCAGCTCTACCTTTTTATGAAACTCATTGTCTTGCTTCTGTGCTTGCTTAATTCTGTCTGATAGGGATGATCTCACTGATACCTGAAACAAAATAGAAGAACTTCCTGCACCAACAACTTCTATGCCAAATTTCATCAAATCAAAAACCAACGGATCTCGTTCCAAACGTAGCATGGTTAATGAAGCATTACTTTTTCGACTCAAAGCATCGGCCACTTTATTTGCTTTTCTCGGATGGTAGCGAATTGTACAATCATAATCCTTGATTAATTCCAGCCATCTCCTCTGTCTCATGTTCAATTATTTCTGAGTGAATATATACTTTAAACTTTTGTGATCAGTATATATTTCACACTTTACTCCATACAAATGATGCCTCCAAATTTTTAAAGTGAAAACAACAGAAGCTAATTCCAAATCATGTGTAGGGTAATTTACCTCATGAGTTTTCAACTGTTGTGAAGCATAAGCAATTACCTGATTATTCTGCATTAGTACACAACCAAATCCTTTCAACGAAGCATCACTGTATATGACAAACTCACCATTCCTGGAAAGAAGTGCCAAAACTGGAGCATTCACCAATCATCTTTTCAACTCCTGAAAACAATCATCACATTCTATTGTCTAGATAAACTTAACACCCTTCCGAGTTAGCTTAGTCATTGGTCTAGATAACCGTGAAAAATTTTCAACAAGCCTTCGGTAGTAACCTTCCAAACCAAGAAAACTACGGATCTCGGTTACATTTGTGGGTCTTGGACATTCTTCAACAACTTTTGTTTTAGCAGGATCAACAGTTATGCCATCTTTTGAAACAATGTGACCCAGGAAAGAAATTTGTGGTAACCAAAACTCACACTTGCTGAATTTTCCATATAGTTTCTTTTCTTTTATGGTTTGCAAGATAACCCTTAAATGACTTTCATGCTCCTCTTTACTTTTAAAAAACACCAAAATATCATCAATGAAAACAACCACAAACTTATCCAAGAACTCATGGAAAATTCTATTCATAAGGTCCATGAATACATAAGGTGCATTGGTTAACCCAAAAGGCATAAATACAAATTCATAATGGCCATATCTAGTACGGAACACAGTCTTTGGAACGTCTGCTTCTTTTACTTTCAACTGATGGTACCCCGACCTCAATTCAATCTTCAAAAAATACTGAGCTCCCTAGAGCTGATCAAACAAATCATCGATATGATGCAAAGGATACTTGTTCTTAATAGTAATATTATTCAAGGTCTATAATCAATGCAAAGTCTCATTGAGCCATATTTCTTTTTAACAAACAAGACATGAGCACCCCATGGTGATGTGCTAGGTCGAATGAAACCTTTATCTAATAACTCCTGCAATTGATTATTTAACTCTAAAAGTTAAACTTGAGCCATTTGATAAGGGGGTTTTGAAATTGGCTTAGAATCAGGAACTAAGTCCACAGTAAATTCAACTTCCCGATCATGAATAATACCAGGTAACTCATCAGGAAAAACATCAAGATACTCATTTACCACTGGCACATGATTAATCTGAACAGTTCCTTTATTTTCAACAATATGTGCAAGGTAACATTCATTTCCATCTTTTACTAGTTTCTCAACTTCCTGATATGTTATCAAAATCAAGGGTTCATTCTTGTACACAAACTGAAAATCTTTCTGAAAAGAAACTTATTTATCTCTACAGTCAATCATAGCATGGTAAACAGAAAGCCAATCCATGCCCAAAATAACATCAAACTCTACTAGAGGCAAAACAATAAGGTTTGCTGGTAGATTCTTTCCACACACAAGGATAGGAAGGTTCTTATAATTCCTTTTTTTCTCAACATTCCCTCCGGGTGTTTTTTCCATAAGTTCAGGATTCATATCTTTAGAGGGAATTTCCAATTTACTAGAAAACTTCTCAGAAATGAAGGAGTGTGTAGACCCTGAATCAAACAACACATTGGCATAATCTGAACAAACAAACAGTGTACCTGATACCACTTCATTCAATGGCCCAACAGATGCTGAGGTTGTTTCAAAGGATTTCACCACCCTTTTCTGCTTGTAGTCTGGCTGCTTTCCCCCAGTTGAGTTCTTCGTTAGACACTCATTTGCATAATGACCCATTTCATTACACTTAAAACATCTTACCGCTGGCTTCTCATTGCCTGCTTGATCATCCTCCTTACAGTTACGAGCAATATGACCAGACTTACCACACCAAAAGCACTTACCAGACTTGGATAAACATTCTCCAGGATGCATTTTACCACACTTATCAAAGGATGGATATTTTGTTTTCTTACCTCCTTGATTCTTTGAAGAATTCTTCCCCTTTTCCTGCCAACTGGACCTCTTATTCTGTTGTTTGTCATAGAACACCTGATCATCGGCAAACTCCATTTCCACCTTATCCACACATCGAACAAGTTTTTCATAACTTTTGAACTCACGAGAAGCTAAAGACCTTCGATACTTTAGATTTAACCCTGAGTAAAAATGGTTTATTTTACTATCAAGATCTCATTTGAAGTTTGGAGCATACCTTGGCAATCGAGTGAACTTTTCTTCATAAGTAGCCACTGAGTCATCCTCCTGCCTCAATTCTAAGAACTATTTTTCCAACCTAAGAAGAACCACCTTAGGAAAATATTTCTCAAGAAACATACCTTTGAATTCGTCCCAGTGAAGATCCTCAATCTCATCACTATCCCCGATATTTTTCACCATCGACCACCACTGATCATCTTCACCTTCAAAATGGTAAACAACAAGACTAACCTTTTGATGTTCTGAACACCCCATGACATCAAAAATCCTCTCCAGTGCTTTAATCCACACTTCATCTTGCACGGGGTCAGATGATCCTCTGAATGATGGGGGATGTTGCCTCATGAAATGTTCCACCACTGACATGTTCCTCTGCAGTTGATCTGGCTGATCTCGTGCATGGATACCACCACCATTTATAGCCTGAGTCAACTGTTCCATCACTGCAACAAACTGTTCAGTTCTGATTCCAACCATCTCAGGTTGCTGATTTGGAAGGTTGTCTTCCTCCTGATGTCATCCCAACATATATGCTTTGTTTCCTCTACAAAAAACCATTCTAAACACAGAAATATCTTAGGCGAAGCAACATGGTATTCTTTAAATGCTATATCATTTCAATCATACCATAAATTAACTTATAATTTTACACCTTTCTAACTCCTAAAGTTGTCTAAACCGACCTCTGATACCAAATATAAGGCCCCAACCTTAAACATCTCTTAATATTGAATTAAATGAATAATTCACATTGAGGATCTTTTTAGGTTTATAGTTTTAGAGAATTAAGAGATAATTATTACATCTCAAAAGATTACAAAGTAGACTAAGTTTCCATAAAATAAAAACTCTTAAAAAGAAACATGTCTAGTTCCATGTTTTAGATAGCATGACTTTCCCTTGATCCCATCCTTGACCCTATTCCACATTAAGTCCTCTGAAAAACATTTCAAAAAAACTTGGGGTGAGCATAAAAATCTTAGTAAGGGATACACAAATAATGAAAACTATTAGTTTTTCAAACATCAAGTAAACCATGTATACTTTATCAAAGTAATACCTTCACCTTTATGAAGTAGTAAAAACTCTTCACTAAATAAAATATCATTACTTACCCTTTTGTAACCAAAGGATTACCATAAAACCCATATAAAGAACACATAATATATAAAGGTAACTTGGGACATAAACATACTTAAGTGTAATAACCATACAGTCGACTTCCACACATATCACTTAATGGAATAGCCATACGGCCGACTTCCATACATACTTAATGGAATATCCATACGGCCGACTTCCATACCCAATGCATTGGAGTTTATAATGTAACCACCCGTCCTGGTATTCACGGCACCACCCGTCATATGGTTTATCACGTAACCACCCGTCAAATGTCCAAGTACCATTATAAAAATCATAAGACATAAAACAAATATAATGGAAAGAAAACATTTCCACACTTTTATCACAATATATCACTTAAATATATTGACCTAAAAAATCCATTATAAAAACAATTTTCAATACCAAAATACATAAAAGAGTTTATGGTATTTATTTTATTTAAAAAAAACATTATGGCTTGTTCAGGAAGCTAAAGACCAAATAATACTCGCGGCGGCGGAAAAGGTCGTTGTCACCGCGTACGTTAAAAGAAACATTCCTTTTTGTCGTTTAGTAAAACACTTCGTAGAAAAAGATTCCTTTTGTATAAAAGTAAAAGTCAAAGGGGTTTATACACCGTATAAAAGATAGTTGTGTATAAAACGAAATATGCCTCAATGAAAGGAGATTGAGACGAAGTCCCTTACCTCAGGTCCGACTTGACTCGATCGTTCTTTAACATTATGAATAATAAACTTGAGTTAATTTCTACTTTCTTAAGAACCTTTTTCAAGTTCATTATTCTTTTTATATCACTTATTACCATTTCATGAACACTATGTAATTATTTAAGCTATTAACGGTCGTTTTAACGATCATTGGTACTTGAGTCAAAAATATGCTCTTTATAATTACAAGTTGTTCATGTATCCATTATATCCAGAGTTATACTCATGATTTAGATATCAGATATATCAAATATATCCAGTATATAAATGCATTTATAATATTACATTATCATTTAGAGGTAAGGAATGAAATGCACCGTTCATGGAGACGGTAATCCGTATGTACGCATGAACGCTACTTTCATTTCTATGTCATATTAATGGAATTAAAACTAAATGAGAGGTATGTATATTTTTAATCCAGAATTATATTAATAATTTAGATGTAACATACATCATATATATCCATTATATATATGTAATTATAATAGTACATTACATTTGGGGATAAGAAATGAAATGCACCGTTCATGGAGACGGTAAGCCGTACGTACGCATGAACGCTACTTTCATTTCTATCTCATAATTTAATGGGAAGAAATAATAATGATATAGAGGTATATTATAATTACAATATAAAATCATACATAATAACTTTAAATCCATCCTTTTTACTTCCCACATATGGCATTAACGAATCAAATCACTTTGAGGGGGCGGTAGTCCGCACTTCCTTAAATGAAGATATCGTGTTTACCCATTATGGAAACCATAAAGGTATAACCAAAATGAAAAATACATAAGCTTAAGGAAAAAATAAACATATTATATATCATATATAAATATAGTTTCATCTTAATGGACACCTTTGAAGGTGTTAAAAGAATGTTGAACAATCATCGTTTCGGGAGGCAGAAATTCGCCATCCACGGAAACAGTATGTTCTTTAACCATTAGATGTAGGTGTGTGTAAGTGTAGCTTGAAAATTTCTTATAAAAACATCCTAGTATATTTAATATACTGGAGTTGTTACAAAAGAAAAGAATAAAAAGAGTTTAGGGGGTTGGAGAAGAAAAATAAAACAAAAGGACTCAAAAGAAGACATTACCTTAAAATCGGGTAACTCTCTTTGGTTTGAGCTCAAAGGCTTCCTTGGAAAGACTTCTTCCCAAAGTGAGGATTGAAGGAGTAAGAGAGGGATGTGGAGAGAGAAAATGGGCATGGGTTATCCGATCCAAAGGCTTTGGAAGTGTGGGTAGGAGGTAGAGGTGGAAGCCTTTTATAAGAGGAGAGGAGGGGCACTCTTGGAAAGTAAAGAAATGTCACTTTATTTTAAAATGATTTTCAGATTCAAAAGGTCCCACATTGATATAATTCGAGGGTAAGGTGATAAGGGTTCTAAATCCACCCATCCAATAGGTTTTGGACATGTGTATTTCTTAGATTTTACATTATCTTTCCATTTTATTTAAATCGTTAAATAATGAGGTCATCGCTGCATCATCATGATGTCATAAATAATTTAATTTATTTAATGTCTAAAACAATTATAAAAAAAATACTATGTAGGAAATATTTTTAGATTTACAATGAATATTTATAGTCCAAAATATCATTTATGTAAAAAAAATTAAAAATATTTTACTTAGGTGATACATTCTTTGTTACATTTAACATTGTTTAAAAATAAAAAGATAAAAAGTCACTTTCTCACAAAAGTGATTCCATGGGGCCCCCAAGTTTGCCACAAGGCATCCCATGGTCGGAAATGAGACAAAAAGTAGCCTTAGGACACATTTTGTGGTCATTTATTATTATTATGATACTATTTTATTATCCTTAACTACCCGATTACTCATTAATCAAGATAATTAAAGATAATTACCGTCGTTACTATTCATAATGTCAAAAAAAAAGAGTCTTGATTACATAATTTGGACCTTATGATTCAAAATATGTCATCCATTTTACCAAATTCCAAACACAGAAATTGCAATAATTGATTTAAAAATAATTCCCGTTGTCAAAACAAATAGCGGGTTTTTTAGAAACAATATTTATGAAAAGTTTGGCACTTGTTTATGCCTAATTCCAAAGTGAAATTAATCCCAATGACCATAATTGAATTACATGGTAAAATTATATTCTAATTAAACTTTAAAATAAATTAAAAAGATAATATAACCATATAATTAAATTATATGAAATAACAGTTTTGATGTAAAATGCAGTATTTTTCACTATTCATTGAAAAATGAACATTGTCAGAAAAATACCAAAAATTAACCCAAGGTAAATTTCAATGTCCCAATCATAAATAATATGTTTATTTTGAAAAATAGATCTTATAAAATTGTCAAAAAGTGGATTTAAAAGGGGTTCTCCATCAAAAGGCGGTTAATCGACCTTTTAAAGAATATTAGAATGTTTATGATTAAAAACTGGATTCATTTGCATTTGTAATCCTCTAACATTTATTTTAAAGAGTAAAAATATTTGACAAAAATATATAATCATATTTTAGTTATTTATATCCTTTCCTGCCAATACAACGACTACATGTTAACTACCATTTAAAATAATATTATTTTATTACTAGTGTGCAACGTAAGACTTCAATGAAACTCTTTGTTGCGTATTAGGTACACTATCGAACATAGCAACCCCTTTAAAGTAAAATTAATATTTAATTCGTAAATATTAATAAATATGAAAATTCTTTATTCTTTATTTACCTGGGATGTTACAGTACTACACTCGACAAACATAGTGCAAGGACCACACTATGACATTGGTATATACTGGGAGATGTCCTCTATGATTTAGGACTATGGATGTGGCATAAGGGGTCTGTGACCCATAGGTTATTTTTTAGGGAATAAATTCTACATAGTGGTGTTAGCAGTTGGTGGAGTCTACATCACAATAGTTTGGGTTATACTGTAGTAGTCCTATTTGAAGGATGATTTAATCACATATATCACCATGTAGGGTTGGTTTTTTGGTGAATGCATCATAGCACCCCAGTCCATGTTGTGAGACTCTCTCTACATTAGTTACAACTAGTTCTCCAGCATTCATTTCTTAAGTGTTGAAGTATATTAATGAGTATGTTATGTTATTTATTCAGGTAAAAATTCTAGAACTGAATAGGGTGATTTGATGAGGCTTTAATAGGATCCTTAATGTTAGTTGGAACTCTGATAGATTCCCTACATATACCCCCCCTCATTCAACATCATCCCATTAGAAGAATTATAATGGATTCACATTTAATCCATAAAATTCAAGCTGCAGTATAGGCTAGACGGACCACTTCTACACCATGGAGGATGAATTCTAATGAACTCCACACCATAGTCTTCCCTTTTGATCCATGATGGACTTCTTCCGACGCATCCCGACACCATAGTGTGGTTTCTTATAGCAGGGTAGTTTCTTCTAGAGAACCCTTGCACCATTGAGGCCTATCTTTCACCCTAGTTCACTTCTTCCCATACACCATTAACATGCAGGAAAAAATACACGGGTTAGTAATAGGAGTTTTAAACATTGGCACAAGGGTAGACTCCTAAGGAATCCATGTGTGATCTCATAGACTAGTTATGAATTTTTGTGTTCCTATTGATTTTATGTTGTATAGATACTACCTCATAGATGTTTTAAAAGACCAACATCTATTTTATCCCATCATATATGGAAGTCAATTATCTTTTAGTAGGATAAATGGTAGCACCCTCATCTTTACCATTAGTCATATACCTATATCAGAACATTTTACTATAAAAATTCACAAGAATTACCCTTCACAGAGGAGTTGACATTCAGATCGAACTTGTGTTTGGTACACATACCATTTTGATACATCTTTATTGTATGGAACCAACCATTTTGAAGGAGATCAAGCTACATTTATAATATTTTAATATGAATATATTTATAAGGACATTTATTTTACTATGGGGTTCACATGTGCTATTCACTAAGAAGGTGGATCGTATTCTTTAACTCTGTGTTGATTATCGGAAGATAATCTAAGTGATGGTGAAGAACTGAGGTCACTTTCCTTGGATAATTGATCATTTTGATTATTTATAGGGAGATTAGTGGTTTTCCAAGATAGATCTTCAATTGGATATCATCAACTATGATTTTGAGTGGAGGAAATTCTGAATATGGAATTTCAGATTATGTATGGGTTGTATGAGTACATTGGGATGACTTTTAGGTTAAAGAAAACATCGGTAGTGATCAAGGATTTTATAGGTGGAGTTCCTAGTACATGTGGTGTCTAACATGAGCATATCCATGGACCCATATAATGTTGGGGTAGTGTTTTCCTAGATAGGACCCTCAAACAAGTGTGATATTAGGATATTTTTTATCTTAGCAGGATATTGTCTCCAATTTATCCAGGACATATCCTTACTATAACATCCATGATAACACTAATGATTAAGGGAGTGAAGTTACAATGGATAGATCTATGTGAAGAGGCATTTCTTGAGCTAAATATAAGATTGAAAATAACTCCAGTACTAGTACTCTCTAATCTGGGATTGGATATGTAGTGTACTGTGATGCATCATATGTTGTCCTAGGAGTGGTGATAATGTAGAGAGAAAATTTATTATCCTATGGGTATATTTAGATATGACCACATGAGTGGAACTACCCAACACATGACTTAGAGATGGTAGTTATGGTCCATTCTTGGATGTTTTGGAGACACTATCTCTTCAGTGAGAGATTTGTTGTCTGTATGGACCACACGATCCTTCGATATATCTTCACATAGTAGGACTTGAACACGAGACATAGGTTCTAGGTTGAGTATCTAATGACTTTATACGCCGATATAATATATAAACCCAATAATGGTTACTTTGTTGTGGATGATGTTAGGTGTAAGATGTAGTTTGAGTATGATCTTGGTGAGAGCCCCTTAGAGAAGCAATGGAGCTTAATGAGATTGTTAGATGATTAGAGGATGGATGCTATAGAGGATCACTGATTTATGACTTTTACTCCATTTTTGATCATGTAAACACTTTTATACAAGGTGTAGACTGGATAACACTCAGACCTCGAGTGTGTTGTGATGAGAGAATAACTGGATGATGGTGATCTAATGCCCATATGGTTGGTGGAAGATGGTGATGCGATTTTGGTAAATGGAACAATGGTGGTACCTTCTTCTATCAGAGAGGATTTTATGAGAGATCACTACACCTATTTTTGGTATGTACATCTAGATTTGGCCAATATGTATTATAACATTAGACACCAATTCTGGTGGTTGGGATGAAAATTAGTATTGCTGGTTTTGTCTCTAGATTCCTTACTTTTTAGAGTGTGATATTTGACCACCAATGACCAGGTTGGTTTCTTTAGCCACTTTTGATACCCATATGAAATATGGAGTATATAATGATGGAATATTTGATTTGGTTAACTAGGACCTTGTGGAGTCATTAAATAGTTAGGGTAGTTATCAATCAGTTGATGATAGTTACTCACATTTTAATGTCCAGGGAGACACTCTTAGTAGAGGATCTAGGAAATATCTATGTCTATGATATTTTATGCCAGCATGGAGTAACGTTGATACTTTTTATATATAGATATGCACATTTTAAATCATTTTTTAGAAGAGATTGTAGAAGTCCTTAGGTAATGAGATGATATTGAGCATAGTGTACCATCCTCAGATGAAATACAGTTTACACAAACTATACACATATTGGAGGACATACTTCAATCTTGCATCTACAAATTTGATGACGTATGGGACTATTACCTATAATTGGTTGAGTTTTGGTATAATATTAGTTAATATGATTCTATTTAGATAGATCCTTATGAAGATCTATATGGGAGTCCGCATCACTCATTGCTCTGTTAGCATGTGATGAGCGAGGCAATAATTATTAGCCCTAACATAGTTCAAGAGACTATCAAGAAAGTAAAATTGATACAGAAGAGGTTTATCAACACTCATAGAAAACAATGTTCATATGATGTATGAATGCAGATACCATTAGTGTTCACTATTGGTGATCCTGTTTCCTTGAAAGGGACTCCTTGATTAAGGCACTAATTTCTGAGGAAGAAGGGTAAGCTAGCACCAATTTTTTTTGGAACCCTTTGAGATCACTGAGTGGGTGGTGATAGTGGAGTACCATCTAGAACTTACTATGTGTTATCGAGGAATGCATGATGTTTTTTATGTTTCTTATATTTGGAGTTTCACGCTCAATCCTACACATTTCATAAACTATGAGGATGTTTATTTAGAAATAAAAGCATTGTTTAAGGAGAATGTGGTGTGGATTATAGATCAGAAGGACAATTTCCTCCATGAAAATATGGAACCACTTGTACGGATTTAATGGAAACTTGGATGGATCTAGGAGGAGATTTTGGAGTGAGAGGATAATGTTTGGGCTCAATGGATAGACTTGTTTGAGTAGGAAATCTAGAGATGATTCTTAAGGATGAGAAATATTTAAAGGGGTTAATTGTAAAACCTATGAATTCTTGTTCTTAAATAAAAGGATTTATTCCCTCTTTGTTGATGTTTATCCATATATAGAAATGGATTGCGAGATTGGAAAGGTATTGGGAAGTCTTGGTTGTGTTTTTGAAGAATTTACTACAAGAAAACAAGGGTGGTTTCACTAAAATTGTTTGAACCATGTTGAAAAGTAGGTGGCTACGCAGTATTGGAATCCACTATGTTGTAGCAGTTCTATGGATCCGTGGTTATGCTGTAGGGAATAAAGATTGCACTGTTGTGTTCACAGCTGGTGGAGTGTATGTCGTGGAAATTTGGGCTATGTTGTATTATTCATTTTTGAAAGAGGTTTTCACCATGGGAATCATGGTGGAGTGTTGGTTTATTGGAGGGTGTACTATAGTAACACATTTCACACCACATGAGAATTACCACATTAGTTACATATGGTTATCCAACATATAAGCTTTGACATTGGAAGCTTATTAATGAGGCTGATATAGTCTTCATTTGGGAAAAACTTTTGGAATTTAAGATGGTGGATTTGATGAGGATTTATGAGGATCCTTCTTGAAGATTGTAACTCTGATGGGTTTCATATAAATATACCCCCTCCTCATTCAACATCATCACATTCTAGGAACATGAAGGGATGAAAAAATGAAACCATGACCATTGTCCTCCCCTTAACACCACAAAACCGCATGCCCAGAACTGAGTTTACTGCATAGTGATTCCTTCTATACCATAGAGGAAAACTTCCAGAACACCTCTACGCCTTAGTCCTCCCTTTTACACTATGGTAGCCTTCTGCTGGTGCACTCCTACACCATGGTGTTTTTCCTTGCACTGTGGTGGTTTCTTCTAGAGAAACCCTACACCATGGTGGTCATTATTTCACTATGTTATCCTTATTCCCATACACCACTATGATGTAGTGGTTATTTCTATGTTTTTGTGGTTCGTTCCAACAAACCTTCACACTTCATCCCATATTTTTCATGGTGGAGACCCCAGAATTTACAGAAGTTATACCAGCTCATTGAATCAACCTTGAAGTTCTTCCAGTGGTAAACTTTTTTTGTAAGTTTTGGCCTTACCTCGTGGAATTGTATCTCCTAAAATTTCTCTATAATCCTTGATTTGATATTTTGGAGGTTCTATATGTTTTTGGAATGTGATCGTTTTATGGTTAGTGTGCGATCGTGGTTTAGGTGATGAATTATTCAATGGAACATGACACAGACATGACAACCATGAGGTAGGAGGTTTCTTACCATGATGAGACTGTGATTATGATTGTTGAAATTTTATGATTATGTGTGTTGATGTGATTTGTCCCATGTTTAGTTTTACCCATTTGTGTATGTTTAGATTCCTCTCACACTCATGATATATTATGTGTAACCTGATATAATACCATTGTTTCCTTATGATGGTATAGGTATATTCTATTTTGTTATATTATATATAGTGATAAAGTACATGTGTACCTATCATGGATTAATATCCCTATCGAGAGAGTGTGTTTGAAATTTCATTTGACTTAATGACTAGTCTATGATGGATTATGGGGAATGATGGCCTAGTGTGGATAGACCTGGGGGTATGAAGATCATGGGTGATCAAACCTGTGTGATGATAGTGGGGCATGATGCTCATGAGTGATCATACCTGTGTATAAATAGTGGGGCATGATGGTCTATGTGATATGAACCGAAGATAGCACTGGGGCATGATGACCAAATTTAGTTGGAATTATAGGCCTGAGACCTGTATGACTATTGTGCGTCATGAGGTTGGCTCTGACATTGTGATTTTTCCATGGCCGTTCTATTGTTTTATATCATAGAGCTAAAGCAGTTATACCCTAGTGGTTGTGGGTTATTGGTAAGCATATGAACACTTGGTGTGGTACTTTTGTGTGTTTGAATTTATCATTATTATCTTATACACTCATATGCATACACACACTTGATAATGACACATTGATTTTTTCTTACGGAGTCTTATACTCACATCATACTCGAGAATTTTTGTGTTCTTATAGATTTCATTACTCAATATATGGGGAAGGGAAGATGACCTATGATGTATGGTTGAGTAATGTATCACATCATAGTAGCGGATTAGGATAGACACCAGAGCACCCTATAGATTTTAATTATTTTATTATCTAGTTATCTACTACATATTACTTTATTTTGGATTTACACATTAGAAGCTACCTATTTTTATGTCATGTATGTCATATTAGATTTCTACTTGTACTCTAATAATTAATTTTATTATTACCATTTTTTACTTTATCTATTATTATCTTTTTGATGAAATGATACACATGGTATAGTCTCCCCATTGTTGGACATAGACCCACACTATTAATTGATAATCTCTTGTGTATGAGGATGCATGCATGTGGTCACATAACACCAGACTCAAACCCAGTGATTTAAGTTGGGGTGTTACATAATGATACATATTTCATTATATTATAAAGGTTATAATAAATATGGATGAGGTGGAATAATAAATAAACATGAAAGAACTCAGTGAAGACTACTATGTCTTCTCGAGATATCCTACCCTAATACTTATTAGATTGATCTTTTGGGAAGACCTAAATGTCTAGGATGTGGGAAAGAGATTTAGGGAGATGGATTTTCAGGTCTTGTATGATCTAAGTTTCTCAATGTGCAAAGATAATAGAAGTGGTGAAGTGATCATTTTATAAGTGAGAGGAGTGACACCTTTGTAAATACTCTTTACAATAAAATAATATTAATGTCTTTATCAAGGTCAAGTGGAACTAGGGAAACTAAAATTATAATACAGGATATGATTAGTCTAAATCCAATTATTAAATTAAATTAGATAGAGTATTTTGTGATATCTTTCACTTTATCACAAAGTATTGACCCTTTTAAACCCATTTAACCCTTTTTTTGATGACAAAATTTTAATACAGTAACTTAATTTTATGTCTAAAATGAAATGGAACATATTTCATAATTTGATCAAACTAATTCAAAATATTTAAAACATTTTACAAGATTCAATTTTTATAGGTATTAAAAATAAATTTTAATATAATTATGTATAATATAATGAAAAAATATGTAGAAAAATACATTTTTAAGCATAAAACTGAATTTTCATCAAAATAAACTATAGTATTAGTTATCTTGTCATTAATTAGTTTATAACTAAAAAAAGAGTTTTATATGACTTTAAAAATAATCTAAAAGCCAAAAGTTACCTTATGAATACTTTGTGAAAGGAAATGGTTTTATATTTGCGAACCCATTATTTTTTACTATTATTCTAAAAATCAAACATTTTTGAATTTTTTTAAATTTCATCCTAAGATAATTTTGATATTTTTAATCTAAAAATGATGATTATTTTAACCAATTCAATTTCTAAAATTTGGAAATTTTAATTTTAATAAAACCTCACAAAACATGTAAAATTATTTAGTTATGATTTAATCTAATTTTTTTTCTAAATGAAAAATCAAATTCATGTTCTATATATTAATAAAATTATTTATATGGATGTAATAATAACCATTAATAATAATCCATAGAAGAAAATATAAAATTAATTTATTATAGAAAATACAGGGGTTGTCACATCCCCCCTATTGAATAAATTTCGTCCTTGCTATTTTATTCATTGATAAACAAGTGAAAATATTTTTTATCATTGTATATTCAGGTTACCTTATTTGTTCTTCAATTATATGTTTTTTCCAAATAACATTAACCAAGTGAGTTAATTTATTTCCAAATACCTACTCTTTTTGATTAAGAATATACACAAAATTTTACTCATAAGAAATATTATCCTTTAACTATACGACTTTATGTATTAGTCATGAGATGAATCCGGTACGTACATCCTTAAAAAGACATTCAACACATCTTGTACACTAGATAACATCAAAGGTAAGGGTACTCAGTAAAAAATTTATCCCACTTTCTACATATTTTCATTTATACTAATAAACCATGGTGTTTATTTCCCCTTATATTCAAAAGGCATCATACCTTTCTATGAAAATATTTATAAAAAACATGATCAGTTACTTAAAATGAAATATATCCCCTAATTTTATCTACATATATCTTCTTTATTCTCTGAGATACCCTTATATGGTGAAAATTCATGTATAAATATTCAACCATATCTTCTAAAAATTTAGGTCCTTTTAATATTCTGTGACCAACTTCATCCCAATATTCTAGAGTTTGAAAATACTTTTCATATAATTCCTCAAATGGTGTGATCCGTATACTAGAATGAAATATATTATTATAAGAAAGTTTCAATAATTAAAGGTGTTTATCCCAACCTCCCTGATAATTCAAAGAGAAATCTCAAAGCATATCTTCCAATGTTTTACTTTTTTGTTCTAATTTTCCATTATATTAAGGATGAAAGAACGTATTAAAATTTAGTTCATCACCCAATTACTTCTAAATTCACTTCCAAAAATTATATTTCAACCATAGAGCATAACCATATAAAATACAGAGAGGAAATACATGTAACCTGAATATATATTTATGATAAATTCTATAAACACTATTTAATGAAATATCATCTCGAAAAGGAAAAAATTATCAAATTTATTAAAATATTCAATAATAATCCATCTTGAATTATTACCTCAAGATGTATTTGGTAAATCCACCATGAAAATCATTGAAAATAATTTTGAAAAAATATAATAGAACATTCATGGAAATAAGGAATTATGAAAGGGTAAAAATCCATTCATTCCGTATAAGATAAAAAAACATTCTTCTCGTAATTTTTCAGGAAAATGAAAAAAGTACCTCATATGGAAAATGAAAGATTTTTTTTTCAAAACATGTAGTAAAAAGTAAAAAATAGTTAAAAAAGAATTTAAAAATCCATATGAGAATATTAAAACATTTTTCCAATGAGTTTTTATAAAACTTGTACAGTTATGATAAATAAACTCTAGTAAATTATTACGTATAAACAATCTCGAATAATAATGAGATTGCAAAATTATCCCTTACCCTGTGTGTTAACTTTCTTAGTACTCGCACAAGAATCTTGTATAGAAAAAATAATTTTATTATACATATTTTAGATAAGAATATTATTTTACATAATACCATATATGGTTTGATTATGACCTTATATTACCCAATTGTTAACGATCATGTATTATGGTTTAACTTCAGGTAATATTTTCTTTGTTCTTTGAATGTGTCTTAATTTGATATATCGTTAGTCCTTATAATTATATCACGATTATAGAATGTAGATAATGAGATAAATATCATGTATATATGGTATATTTATATTAAAATAATCAATAACATAAAGAATTACGAAATGGAAAACATCATTCATGGAGACGGTAAGCCATACATACACATGAATGTTGTTTCTGTTTTTAATTGTCATGTTGAAAGAAGGTGTATAAATTTCATATGTATATATATGTATATATATATATATATAATTATTCAATTATCATTTTTATATCATATAATTTCACTAAAACCATCTTTAAAACATTAAATGTGGTGTGTGAATGAACCACATCACTTTGAGGGGGAAGTAGTCCACACTTCCCCAAATGAGATTATTGTATTAATACTAAATAGAAAGTAAAATGGTATGAGTTATAAGAAAGGAATACAAAAGATTAATGATATAGTAAATATAATATATGGTATATATAAACTTATTTTCCATCAAAATGACCCCATGATTGGTGGTAAAAGAAAAATTAACAATCATCATTTTGTTATGCAGTAGTTCACCGTACACAGAAGCAGTATGTTCAATATCTATTAGATGGGGGTGTGTTTAAGTGAATGTTGAACCCTGAGCATAAAAAATCCTATAATATTGAGGATAATTGTTTTTTCATAACATAATGTAATAAAGGGAGTAGAGGGGGTGGAGAAGGAAAATAAAGGAAATGTGCTTGAGAAAAGACATTACCTCATAATTAGGTATCTTATTTTTGTTTGTTTCAAAAGGCTTTCTTAAGTTGACTTCTTCCCAAGGGAAGGATTATAGGAGGAATGTAGGGAAGAAGGGAGGAGAATTTTTTAGGGTGTGGCTGAGCCAAAAGGCTTTAGTGGTGTTGATAAAATATAATGAGAGGTGAACTTTTATAAGGGGGAGGTGGGGCACGATAGGAAAACCCAAATATATTAATTTATTATAAATTGACTTCCAATTTCAAATAGCTCAGAAGTGAGTGATTTAAAATTTGAGATGAGTATGGGTCTAAATAATCTAAAACAATAAATTCGAAACAAGTTTATGTCAAAAAATAAACCTTATCATTTGGATTTAACCCTTAGTTAAACAATTTAACTCTTACCATAACAACTTTTATTTTTTACACTATAGGGTTAATAGAGTTACTATAAAATTTCAAACGAACCCCCATTGGAAAATTTATGACATATCTAAGACAATAAAAGTTATTTTTATGATCCTTATTTTTTTGATGAATTTTATAACATTTAATAACTTTTTCATTTATTTTAAAGTATCATTTCTGTCAATTTTGATTCTATTCAATATTTTCATTTTTAAAGAATATCAAACCAATATCATAAATTCAAACCAATAATTCCAATATGTCAATAAAATGTAAAAGTTGTATATAAAATTAGTGTATGTCATTAATTAAGTCAAATTATATATATTTTAATATTTTTAATATCATTTATTTGATATCTCAATTAATTAAACCATTAATGCATCATTATTGTACAATACATTAATTAAGTTATTTATTCTCTAATAATTAAAAATAAATTATAATGATGAATATAAATTTTCTATCAATCAATTTAATAATTATATTTGAATTTATATTATCTATAAACCTATATAAAAAACTATTAATTATTAAATTTTAAATATGACTATTTTAACTCTTCTTTAAATAAAATATAATAAATGCATTAATCTAAAAAAAGTGGATTAAAGAGGATAATATTTTTTACCTAAGGTTAATTTGGTTTTAAATACACTTATACAATGAAATATGGACAGGTGATAGGGTAATTTTATTTTATTATAATATTAATTTTACCATTAATTATCACATTTACCTTTAATAGTGGTAAATAAAATTCCAAAATTACAAAAAAAAGATTATTTTATCCAATTAGATCACATTTTTCACCCTGATTACAACCATGTATGTTTTTTTTAAAAATTCAATTCAGAGAAGTGGTAAAATTATGTTTACTACTAATCCCGAAATTGTGGCCAGAAGGTGGGTAAAAGAGACGTTCAAAAGTACAATAATTTTTTATATCTATTTATACTATAAAATAATTATATTTAGTTAATTAGATTATTATATTTATCATTTATCTATAGTGACTTTAAAATCAATTTAACTTAAAATAATTATTTAAATGAAGAAGATGGTTTTTAACTATAAAGTAGTATTTTTCACTATTCATAAAAAAATCGAACCTTTCTAGAAAAATACCAAACATTCACCCTAATATAATTTTGTTATTATAAATCTAGAAATTTCATTTATTTTATCTAAATCAATTTTTATGATTTTCTATAAGTAATTTTATTAGAAGGACATTAAAAGCGGTTCATTAGAGAAAAAAATATTTTTAAACATAGAAGGACTTTACAATGAGTCATATCATTTATTATTAATATTTGAAAATTATTTATTACTATTCATATAACTATGTTTAACAACTAAGTTATAATTATCTAATTTACATAATAATAATAAAAAGAGATGTTTTGTAGAAACCCAGTGTTACATGTATCGTATGCTAAGTCAGTGTTACGTGCAATATACGCAATGTTGGTTCCATATGAAAGGAATGTTTGAATCATTGCATTCCAAGATAAAAATAAATATTTTAATTTATTTTAAAAAGTTACATAAAAACACATGGTGTTACATTATATAAACCTTAAAATGAATTTCTCCCTCAAAATTCATCACTCGGGTAAAAACAAATTAGGATAATTATGCTTCATCATATTCTTATATTCTCTTGTGTCTTTCTCTAACTTGTTATTTCTCCACAAAAGATTAAATTATATTGTGGTACTGTTTCATATAATTTTCATTTATAGGTCTATATTTTCTTTAAGTAGCTCCCCCTAAGAAAGATCTTGTTCCAGTGGTATGACCTCTAAGTTCAATACATGTGAAAGGTCAGGTATGTACTTCCCCAGGAGTGATATATAGAACACATCAGGATATTGATAGAGATTTGGAGGAAGTTCCAAGTGATAGGATACTATCCCGATATGATCAAGAATCTCCAAGGGACAAATATACCAAGGTCTTAGTTTCCCTTTCTTCCTAAATGTCAAAACATCCTTCTAGTGTGATATTTGTAGAAACACATTTTCATCAACATGAAATTATTGATCACGTCGATGGTTATAAACATAAATTTTATACCGACCTTTAGGTGTCTTGATATGTTGTTTAATGGTTCTAGAGTTATCAACAATTTATTCAACAATATTAGGTCCCAATAGACTAATTTCTACAACCTCATCCCAACATGTTGGAGCTCGACATTTCTTAAAATAGAGGGCTTTATACGGAGCCATATGAATGCTTGAGTGAAATCTATTGTTGGAAGAAAACTCAACTAGAGGAAGGTGTTGATCCCAAATACCTTTGAAATATAGATAACAATATTTAAACATTTCCTCTAGGTATTGAATTATTACTTCAGACTAACCATCTATCATAGGATGATAAACAGTGCTGAAACTCAATTTTATATCAAGTGATTTATGAAGAATTTTCTAGAACGTTGAGGTAAACCTCAGATCCCAATCTGATACAATGTAATGTGGTAATCCATTAAACCTTATCACTTACTTTATATATATCCTATAATGTTGATCTAGAGAGAAATATTCTCTGATAGCAATGATATTTTCAGACACAATAAGGTGATTGACTACCACCTATAAAACATTAAACCCTTTAGTGGTTTTGGGTGGTCCAACAAAAACTACATAGTTATGTTCTCCCATTTTAATTCTGGTATAGGTAATAGTTGAAACCTCTTCAGAATTTTTTCTTTAAACCTTAACTTGCAGGCTCACTAAACAAAAAATATACAAACTCCACGATATCTCTCTTCATGCCATCTAACCAGAAGTATTCTTTCAAGTACATATACATATTTTTACTCCCATAATGAATAGAGAATTAAGAACTATGATCTTACTATAATATCTCCTTTATTAAATCTGTTATATAAAGAACACATACAAGTTTCTTAAATCTCATCATTCCATTCTGATCAAGGTGAAACTCTAGAACATTTCTGGCCTTCATTTGGACCTCTTTATCTTCCTTCTGGGCATCCTTAATCTTCACTTGGTTAGAGGGTTGAAAATTAAATTAAGAAAGATAAGATATTTCCCCTTCCTATAGGATTTCTATATCCATCCTTTGAAAATCCAAGAATATTGGATCTTTTTTTTATCCTCTTAATGGATATGTTAGTATAATATTTTTGACTCAAAGCATTGGTCAACTTGTTCTCTTTCCCTTGGTGGTAATGTATTAAGCAGTCAAAATCCTTTATCAACTCTAACCATATTTTGTGGAAGATGTTCAACTCCTTCTAAGTGAATATATATTTCAGAATTTTGTGATCAGTATATATATTAGACTTTTCTTCATAAAGACAATTCCTCCATATCTCTAGTAAAAAAATGACCACTACTAACTCCAAATCATTAGTTGGGAAATTTTTCTCAATGATATTAAACTGTCATAAGGCATAGGCTATAAATATGTTATACTTCATAATAAAACATCCCAATCCCTCTTGGATTCATAACAATAGATGACAAACCCTTCTCAACTACAAGGTAATGCAAGAATCGGTGCACTGACCAACCTTCTCTTCAATTCCATGAAAATATCATCACATTCATCTGTCTAGAAGAACATGACACCCTTCAGAGTAAAATTGGTCATAGGATTAAATAGTTGTGAGAAATTCTCGATAAACCATTGATACTATCTAGTTAAATAAAAAAAGACATAGATCTCAGTCACCATGGTTGTTCTAGGACATCATTCAATTGCCTCCATCTTTGATGGATCTACTACTATACTGTCTAATGAGATTATATAACCCAAAAATGATACTTTTTGTAGCCAAAATTCACAGTTTTTAAATTTTAATATAAATAATTATTCTTTAAGGTCCATAGTAAAATTCTCATGTGATATTCATGCTCTTTGTTGATATTTGAATGGATAATAATATCATCTATAAAGACTTCCACAAACATATTTAGTTAATATCTAAAGAATCTATTCATTAAATACATGAAGATATACGTGGAATTAGTAAGACCAAAATGAATAACTATGTATTCATAATGTCCATATCTATTATGGAATACCATCTTGGGTATATCCTTCTTATTGAACCTCAATTGATGATATCTAAAATGAAGGTCAATCTTGGAAAATTATTGAGCTCCACACAGTTGATCAAACAAGTCATCAATATGGGGAAGAGGATACTTGATATTGATTGTGATCTTGTTCAAATCCTAATAATAAATGTATATTCATATTGATCCATATTTATTTTTCACAAAAAGAACTGGTTCTCCTCAAGGTGGCATAGTTGGCTGAATGAATCCCTTATCAATGTTTTCCGGGAGTTGGTTCTTCAATTCCTACAACTCAATTAAGAAAATTTTATAATGATTCTTTAAAATTTTTGTGGAACCAGTTATGGGTTCTATTGATAACTCAAATTTAAATTTTGGGGGACTAAGAAACTCTTCTGAAAATACATCCATAAAATCTCAAACAACATGAATATCATCTATGTCTATCTTCTTCCCATCCATTTGAGTTAAAGAACCCTTTTATATGGGAATTACAGCTGATACACTGGATCTAATATCTATATGATGTTCATACTTATAGTTTAATTTATGGATGATCAAAGTGGGTTTTGAAATATTAAACATAACATCCATTAATTGATAATTGATATGGGATTTATTTTGAGAAATCTAATCCAGGCCTAAGATGACATCAAATTTGACCAAAGGATGAATGGAAAGATTTGTAGGAAGCGCAGTCCCACAAATGTCAATCAGAGAGGAATCATAGAATTGAGATACAATCATTATACCATTAGGGGGTTTCACTAATAATTCAAAATATAACTATTTTGGTGGTATCATAAAACCTTTATAAAATTATTAGATATGAAAGAGTGTCTAGATCTAGAATCAAATATGATATTATAAGTTATAGAGTGGATGTTAAGTGTACCTTTCATGACATATTTATCACAAACCTCACTAGGAATTTTGATTGCATGAGATTTCCCTTTATCCCTCAGCACAAGAGGTTGCTGATTTCGATCATCATCAACAACCATTGGGTTTGGGTAGTGGTTACCATAATACCCATTCTCCTTACACTTAAAGAACTGAATTGTGGTGGTGCATTCTGTGACGCTTTTTATACATTCACAACATTAGCTAACTTCTTCCCATAACATCAATAATAAATTTCTTGGTTACCTTTATTTAAACATGTAAAATATTTATTAGAACCCTTAAGGTAATTTTATCCATGTTCCTTACCACAAATTGAGAATAAATAATGTTCATCTTCATTTCTCTATGGTTTTTAGCGTTTCCATTAAACTCTATATTCCTCTTATTTTAAAAGAAATGAGATTGATATGTTACTACCACCTCCATTTTAACCATAATTTAACAATTCAAAATATATTCATAGCTAAAAAGTTATCGTATGGATAACTCCCTAATAATACTAGTCTTTAATCCATCGTAGAGCATATCAACTTTACTTTCGGGTTGGATGATAATTCATGAATCATACCTTGCAAGTCTTGTGAAATTAGCCTCATAAGTACCAAAAAATTCATCATCAATTTTCATCAAATCAAGGAACTATTTCTCCATCATGGTATTAAGAATATAAGGAAATTATATAATGAAAAATTAGTCTTCAAATCACCCCAACACATGTATTAAATCTCATTTTGTTTCCATATATTTCTGATTAGAGTCCACCATAGATCTTCTTCACCTTTTAACCAATACATAGATATAATTACTTTCTCACACTATGAAAACTGAACAATTGAGAATATCTTTTTAGTATTATTGATCCATTTTTCATCAACAAGTGGATCAGAAGACCCTTATAATGATGGTGAATGTTTCCTTATGAAATAATCGATAGAATTTTGTTCCCTCCTATGCCCAATAGGATGTCCACCATGATTCATAGCTTGAGAAAGTTGTGTGAGAATAGAAATGAGATTTATCATTCCTACTCCCAAAGAATTTGGTTTCTCATGGGGGCATTCCTTTCAATTTCCATCATAATCACCATTAATGCAGTTACTTTTGGTTCCATCCATTGACTAAAACCAAAATAAAAAAGTAATAAATTGTTATCATTATGAGGAACCATTTAATCATGAAAAAATAACTAATAGGGTGTCTAAAATTTGACACCTACCTTCATCCATGACACCTTAAGATTATCATATGTTATTCATTGTCAACTTATATTTAAATTATTTATATAGGTTCTTGAAGAATTTTTTAATTCCAAAAGCATCTCTCCTAGCAGTACCATACCAGGTGTGTAGTAAGGCCCATTGTCATGTACCGGATTACCCTGAGTCCGGCTCAAAACATATTACCAGATTTTTTACTCCTAGGTACATCTATTCCAGAGCCACATCCAATTGTAGTATCCATACATGGATGTATTTCTATACACCACTCACTCTATCCTTCACCAAAATTCTAGGACATTTTCCTATACTTTTCCTTATCCTTAGACTTATTCTTAGGAATTCCCTTATGGTTATAACTATATTTTTTAATCCTAGCTTCTAATTTTTAACTATACCATTTATCTGATACCAAATATAGAGACCCTACCTTTTCAAACATTAAAATTACATAAATTTTGTGGAATACTTAAAAATTATAAAAATAGAGTCCCAAATAACATAATTTTTCTAGTGCCTTTGGAAGCATGTAAACATAAAACTTGTAGATAAATGAACTATATAATATCCCAATAGGTTATTCTTGACTAGAAACCCTCATAGATACATAAAAAATAATACATATCATCATAACCTGGAGGAGTGAAACATAAAAGGGGTGAGCTCAGATGCTCAGTATGGGAAAACAATAGGGACATATAAGAATAAACATGAGTATAAGGTTATGAGAATGTGATCATGAAAAATATAAGATCATACCTTGTATATCGAAGATCATAAAAAAAATCAGGTAATAAATATTGTCAGTTCACAAGACATAATTCACAGTTAAATAAAGAACATAATCTCTGAAATCATAACATAGGAGTAAGACCTGGAATTGGGGAAACCACATAACTATATACTAATTTCCAAATTAGCCAATGTATTACTGCCAAGGAAATCTTATTAGTATGGGTTAACTCCCCATACCATATTTTTATCATGAGTTCACTTCTCATGTCGTCTTAGTAGTCAGGGTTTACACCCATGGCTATCTTAGTAGTCAAGGTTCACTCCAAAGTCGATCTTAGTTTATCTCATGAGATATACATATTTACACAATTAATTGTAGAAAGATACAAGTCCCACCTATCTCATAATCAAATCATTCTTATATGTTCCACATAAACATAAATCATTAATCATAAACTTAACCCAAGTAAAAAAATCAGTTTCTTAAACATCATTCCATCAAAACATAACCCATGTAAAATAAATATATTTCATAAATAGTATTTCATAATAAATATAATAAAGCATAATAATAATAGGAATAGTATATTAGAAATATATCATTAATATTACATGGAAAATAAATTTTATAAAACACTTGAAATTATTTTTTTGGGAAAATATCATTTCTTCATCAAAAACGTTTTCTTTTTATAAAACAAAACACTATTTTAAATGAAAATAATTTCATTGAAAATAACATTTAAAACCTATAAGATAATATTAATAGAATTAAGGTATTATTAAAGAATAAAAATTCATTTATATGGTATAATTTTTAAAAAGAGTGTTCTTGTACTTCTGCTGGAAAAGTAAATAAGTACATCATATGGAAAACGATAGAAAGATTCCTTCCAAAACCTATAGTAAAGAGTCCGAAAATGGGTAAAAATGACTTTAAACATCCATAATATAATATTAATGAATTTTATGAAATAATTTTTAGAAAAAATGGACATGGATGATAAATAAACCCAAGTAAATTCTTATGTATAAACAATTTTGAATAATAATGAGATTATGAAATTATCTCTTACCTTGTGTATCAACTCTCTTCATACTCAAAGATGATTACTGTTTAATTAATATAAGTTTATTATAAATCTTTTAAGGAAGAATATTATTATATATAATACCATATATGATTTTATTATTACCTTATATTACCCTCTTGTTTAAGATACTATGTTAAGGTTTTACTTCAGGTAATATTCGCTTTGTTCATCACATGCGTCTTAATTTGTTATATCATTGGTCCTTATAATTATATAATGATTAAAGAATGTAGATCATGATATAAATATAATTTATATAAATTATATTTAAATTGTATTAATCTATAGCATAAGTAAGTATGAAATGGAATACACTATTCATAGAGACGATAAGCTATATGTGCGTATAAACGATGTTTCCATTTTTAATTGTCATATTCAAAGGTGTGTAAATGTAATATGTATATATATATATATCAGTATTACATTATTATTTTAATGTAATATATGTTCACTAAACATATCATTAAAACATTTCATGTGGTTTGTGAATGAATCACATCTCTTTGAGGGGGCAGTAGTCCACACTTCCTCAAAGGAGATTATCCTATTGACACCAAAATAGAAAGTAAATTGGTATGAGTTGTAAAAAGGAATAAAGAAGAAAAAATAAAAAATAAATATAATATATTATATATATAAACATATTTTCCATCATAATTTCTACCATGATTCGTGGTAAAAGGAAAATAAACAATCATTATTTTGTGAAGCAATAGTTCACCATACACAGAAATAGTATGCTCAATATCCATTAGGTGAGTGTGTGTGTAAGTGTAGGTTTGACCTAGAGAATAAAAACATAATATTATATTTAGGATAATGGTGATTTCATTCCATAATTTAATATAGTTTAGGGGTTGATAATGAAAATAAAGGAATAGAGCTTGAGAGAATACATTACCTCTTAATCAGGTAACTCTTTTTTGTTTGTGCCTAAAGGATTTCTTGAGTTTCCTTCTGCCCAAGGGAAGAATTCTAGGAAGAAGAGAGGGAATTTGGGAGGAGAAATGGTCAGGATTTGGATGAGCCAAAATGATTTATAGGTGTGAATAAAATAGAATGATAGGTACCCTTTTATAAAAGGAGGGTCACTTTAGGAAACTCCAAAACTAATAATTTATTATAAATTAATTTTAAATTTAAAATAGCTAAAAAGTGAGTTATTTATAATATTAGATGCGTTTGGGTCTAACTACTCTCAACCAATGAATTATATAAATATTTATGTCACAAAATCAACCATATCTTTTGGCTTTAACCCTTAGCTAAACAATTTTACTCTTACAATGACAATTTTTTTTACACTATAGGGTTTATTGAGTTACTATAAAAGGCCAAAAGAACCCCAATTGGATAATTTATGACATATATAGCACGATAATATTTTATTGAACGAATAATATATTTTTATGTATTTCAGAACATTTAATAAAATATTATTTATTTTAAAGTATCATTTATGTCAATTTTGATACTATTCAATATTTTCATTTTTTGAAAATATCAATAAAACATGATAACTTTGAACCAATACTTAAAATATTTTACTAAAATGTATAATGTATCTATAAAATTTGTGTATTTCATTACTTAAGTCAAATTATTTTTATCTTAAAAATTTTAAAATCATTTATTTAATATCCCAATTAATTAAACCGTTTCTCCATCATTATTATACAAGACTTTAATTAAGTTATTTCTTATCTAAAAATTTAAATTAAATTATTATGATTAAGATAAATTTTTTATCATTGACATGAATATTTATAGTCAAGTTTATATTTTGTATAACCCTATATAAAAAAATGAATTAATTTTTTAATTTCTAATATGACTCTTTTAACTCTTCTTTAAATAAAATATAATAAATTTATTAATCTAACACAAGTGGATTAAATATTATCATATTTTTTCCTAAGTTTTATTTGGTTAGAAATACCGTTATCCAGTAAAATTATGACATGTGTTAGGGAAATTTTATATCATTATAATATTATTTTTACATTTAATTTTCCTATTTATGTTTAACTCTTGTAAATAAAATTTAAAAGATACTATTCAAAAAAAATTATTTTGATATAATTAGATCATAATTTTTATACTGATTACAAACATATATTTCCATTTTTCAAAATTTAATTTAGAGAAGCGATAAAATTACTTTTACTGCTAATCTTGAAAATGTGTCTAGAAGGCGAGTAAAAGAGTCGTTCAAAAGGTCAATAATTATTCTATATCTAATTATAAAATACAAGTATTCCAATGACTTAATTGGATTATTATATGTATCATTTATTTATGGTTAATTTAAAACCAGTTTATCTTAAAATAATTATTTAAATGAAATAGACAGTTTTTAACTACAATGCAGTATTTTTTACTATTCATCAAAATTTGAAACTTTTCAGAAAAATTACAAAAATTCACCCCAATATAATTTTGATATTCTTAATTCAGAAATGATGTTTATTTATTCAAAATAAATATATATGAGTGTCGAAAATTAATTATATTAGAAGGACATTAAAAGCGGTGCATTAGAGAAAATGATATTTTTAAAAATAGAAGGCCTTTACCATAAATCATATATTTTCTTATCAATATTTGAAAATTAGTTATTAATAATCATATAAAAATGTTTAATGGATAATTTATAATTATATAATTTAGATAATAATAATAAAAAGTGACGTTTCTTATAAACTCAGTGTTTCATGTATCGTATGCCAAGTCGGGGTTGCGTGAAACTCACGCCAAGTCGGTTCCATTTGAAAGGAATTTTTGACAGATAAATACAGGATATAAATGAGAATTTTAATTTATTTGAAAAAAATATAAATAAAAACATGGGTTTTTACAATATGAAACCTTGTTTATATTACCTAAATGATAGTGAATTGTATAATCATAACCCTTTATCAGTTCTAATAATTTTCTATGCCACATGTTAAAATATTTTTGAGTGAATATATACATTAAAAGTTTAATATTCATATATATATATATATCACATTTATCCCCATATAAAGTATGTCTTTAAATTTTTGATTATAATATTACCCCTTAACGTTCATGATCATGCTTTGTATAATTTTTCTCAATGGGTTTCAACTATAAGAATTCATATTCTATTACTCGATCATTTTTTCATCAAAAAAAATCCAAGGAACTTCAAATAAGTATCACAATAAATAAGAAATCCCCTTTTCTTTGATGGTATCCAAAACTAGACTATTAAATAATCATATTTTTAATTCCATAAAATAATCATCAGATTTTTTTGTCCAAATAAATCTAACTCCCTTTTGAGTTAATAAGGTTAGTTGGTTACCAAACTGAGAATTGTTTTCAAAAAGTCATTGGTAATAAAATTATACTCCCAGAAAACATAAAATATCAGTGAAATTATAAGGTCTAGGGAATTATTACACCACTTTATATTTAACATGAACAAATATTATGCCATATTTAGTTACAAAATTTCCTGGAAAGAAATATGTTGCAACCAAAATTCACATTTACTAAATTTTATAGAAAAATTATTTTATTTAAGGGTATGTAGAATAATCCTTAAATGTATCTCCTGATCCTCATGAATTTTAGAATATACTATAATATTAAAAATTAATACCACCACAAATTCATCCAAAAACTCAGGAAATACTCTATTCATTAATAACATAAAAACAATGAGTGCATTTTTTTTAACCCAAATGGAATAAACACAAAGTAAAAATTGACATTCTTGGATTGAAATTACATACTTATAATGTCTTATTACTTTACCATAAACTGTTAATATTTAGACCTAAGTTAAATCTTTGAAAAATTTTGAGCACCTTGTAGCTGATCAAAAAAATTATCAATATTTGGAAACATATATTTTTTCTCAATAGTATTGTTATTGAGTGATCTATAATCTATAAAAATATTTCTAGATCTTTATTTGTTCTTAAAAAATTAAATAGGATCACACCAAAGATAATTTATAGAGGAGAAAAAAACCCTTATTAAGTATTTATTGAAATTTATTTGTTATCTTCAGTAGCTCTACCAGATCCATTTGATAATGAGGTTTTGAAATTTACTTATCATCTAGAATTAATTTAATGGTGTATTAAAATTCCAAAGCATGTATAATACCATAAATATTATCTACAAATACATCCAAAAATATATTTACCATATAAACATAAATAATTTTAAAAATTATATTTTTTCAATGATATGAGCATGAAAAATTTCACCCCTATCTTTAGTAAATTTATCAGCATATAGATATGTTATCTCATGTATGGACTAATCCTTATATACAAATTGAAACTCATTATGAAAATGAAACATAAATTATTTATATATGTAATATATAGTATCATAATATAAAAAAATATAATTAATAACTACAATAACACCAAAATATACTAAGTTTAAGAAAATATTTTTTTTAGTAAAACAATTCCATAGGTAATATCATGAAGGTTCCTATAAATCCTTGTTTCCTTAATAGAAAATACATGAGGATTTAATGAATTTCTTGTATACATTTATTGTGGTTATATTTCAATTTTACATTCAAATTTTCTAGAAATAAAAGAATGCATATATCATTAATAAAATAAGATATTAACATAATTTGAGTAAACAAGTAATGTATCTATCACCCATTCATTGGACGATCCATCATCCACTGTAATATTATAAAATGAAATTGCTACACCTTTCTTCATTAAATATTTATAATTCCCACCTTGAGTAACTAATATTTATACACATTTTTTATAGTGATCCAATTTATTTTAATAAAAATTTTTACTACCAACTGACCACCTGATTTCTCATAATTGGTCCGATCAGTAATAACAACCTACAGACATGACTTTATCATCCACATAACTTAAAGAATTTTTTTTTAAAATTAATTCCAAATACCTTTTAGGTTTAATATTTTAGATAATTATGAAACAACATTAACTATAAATACCCATGTTATTTTAATGAGTTGTACATTTTTTCCATTATATATAAGGCAACATAATATATAATAAGCCATCAACATCGTCGAAAAATTATCCATATAAGAAACTATTATATATATTTCATATATTTCTGATATTTAAAAACTTGGGAAATGGAAACATAAGAAAAGGGTTGAGATTAGATGCTCAGTAAGGGTAAACACAAGTGATAACAATTTAATATCATCAGTTAATATAATATGAACATATGGGTATAATCAAGACACATAATAAAATTATACCCAATAAATAAAATATCATAAATCATGGAATAAGTCTTGGAATAAAATTATACATGAATGAGTAAATTAACAAGAGATATGATATAATAATAAAAGAAAATTAATAAGTAGAAAACTATAGAATATCTTTCAAATATAGAACAAACATTAGTATATGGAATATTACATTAATGAGCCACACCATTAGTACCCACGCTTACAAGAAACAAAAATGCAATCCTGAATATGTATCTCATAAAATATAATAATTTAACCAATGTATTGGAGAGAGATATAGGACTCCACCCTTAATTTATCCATACTTACATGTGACACTATAAAATCATTCACTTATCATAGCATAATGAACCATTGGAAATAATTTGGGTTTCTTAAAACATTTAAATGAAAATTATTACCTTTTTTGGGCATAAAGAACCCATTAAAATAACGTATGTTTCATATATTTTTCACTTGGAATCACATAAACAAATCATGAATAATCATAAAATTATAATATTATGGAAAATAAATAGGTATCTAATGATATTTAGTAATTTTATAGGTAAATACCATTCAATAAAGACAATAAAGCATATAATATTTACACCATATAGATAATGGGTATATGGTTAAGTCAATAATTTCTACAATAATCTGATGTATGGAATCACAGTGAACACCCTACAATAAAAGGAATAAAAAATAGGGTATTCATATAGGGAAAAAATTGGAATACAAAATTTGTTAATAAAACATCAAAGGCTAGGTTGGGAAAAGGAATTGGTAGATCAATTCAGTGATATACAAGAACATTGGTATGACATAAAGATAAATAAGGGGGATGGTATGTATTGAATAATTTCCTTGATCAAGAAATATATGTATCAAAGGACAATGACATAGATAAAAAACACTTTTTAAAGGTTTTATAGAAACCACATTTGAAATAAGAAATATTATTGATCTTTTGAAATCATTTTAAATGAAATATTTAATAAAACTAATAGTAAAATAATTTATTGGGAAACCATTAAAACATACAAAGATATATTAATTTAAAATGGAAAATTAGTTGTAATTAAATTTCCACATGTAAATGTAAAAAAGTTAAGGTTTTCACATTTTGATGAAAACGAACCATGCCAAAAATATTAACATTTCATTAAATTTTTTAAAAGTAGTCCAATTATTATAAAAATAAATTAAACCATTACTAAATCATAGATGATAACACTTTTAAAATTATCAAATAAATACATATATGTATGAAGGCATTTTTCTGACCATGAATAAGAGACATAGTCCATTTCATTTGCAAGAAACAATTCGGGTAAAATATGGGTCATGAGGAAAATAAATTTTACGGGGAAATGTAAAACACCATGAAAATCCGAAGAAAATAATGAGTGATTTTATAAATAATAACAATTACCTAGACGTATTATCTTTTAAAAACAATATTGATTTAGAAATAATATTTGTAACTAAACCATTATTGTTTGAGTATCATTCTAATCAAAAACCCATTTTAACATTGGAACCATTGAATAGAAATATATTTAAAAACAATAAATATATAGCTATTTAAACCAAATTAATATGGTGAAATATATTAATTAGGTAACAATCATACAATATTAATGGTATCATGGGGAACAATGTGGTGAAAATTTGCAATAAAAAACCCTTACCTCAATTACCACTTAGTCAAAATGAACTTTTACATTTTTTATAACAAAAGTAACTATCTTAATCAATAATTTAATATTTTTTTTTCAAATTTATAGCCTTTTATAATATTTATTTACAATTATTCTCAACATATATATTATTTAGTTATTATCTTTTTCTGATATCGGGTGTGATTAATCCTAATTAGTTTGGACTATTTTCATAATAGTTTTTTTCTTCATTTTTCTTAAATATTTCATCATTAAAATTTCATTCTAGGTACTTTAATTTAAGATTCATAAATATTTATAATGATATAATTTAACTCTATGATATTTTTCGTTAAGATCCTTATAAGTGAATTTGAGGATGAGCATATTTCAATAATTTATAGTGAATGAAATGTGTTATCTTAAATACTGAGTAAAAGTTTTATATTACCATTCGAGAACAAAAAAATCATTATTTTTTATTTATATCATATATTACTTGAAATTAAATTCCTATTTTCACCCATGATATATATTTATTTCATTGTTATTGTTGGTTGTTAAACCTACCCAAAAAATAACATACCATAATTAATGGATGATTATAAAGTTATTTTATTTTAGTGTCAATATACAAGAAGAATAATGATATTATATAGTGTTTATTAGTGAAATATATAATAATTTTATATAAGTAGTATAATAATATTACATTCATGAAATTCTTTTATAGTATATAAAAGTCATTTTTTTCTCTTATAATGATTTTTTAGATGATTGAATTTATCCTTTTTTTTTCTTATATTATTGATATGTTTTATAATTTGTTTTTAAATAACCTTAATAATTTCATAAAAGATTATATTTATCTATTAAACCCATTATCATTACTAGACTTGTAAGGTGACATTGAAATGAAAATTTGAAATCAATCGTTCCATGGAAGCGATAGTCCACACTTATGCATGATAATGATTTCATTTCCTTAGAAAAGGGGAGTGGAGTATAATGGTTTATATTTTAGAAATAATAAATATGTTATATATATATCAAAATTATATATTAAATTCATTTTCAACCTAACATGTTATGTGTTTAATGAAAACGAACATGTTACTTTGTATCAGCGACAATCAAGACAACCCACGAATAATCGTTTCATTTTTCTTAAAGAAAAAAAGGAAACACAGTTAATTCTCAAACCATAATTATAAAAACATGAAAGTAAAATGATTATGTTAATTTTATAATTTTATGGTGGTGTAATGAAATTTTCTGAAAAAAAATTTCCATAAAGAAATAAAAAGGGGAAATGAGAGGTTAAAAATTTATACCTCATTTCTTGGACAATCTCCATATTAATGGGGATTAAGCCTTTGAGTGATAGTATTTTTAGAAGAAAAAAAACTCCTAAATGTGGATAAGAATGTTGAGAATTGTTTTTAACTAATTTTTTGTAGTACTAATTGGGTTGTACTGTGAGGGAAATCACGGAGAGGAGTTCCCCTTTTATAAGTGAAAGGGGATGCCATTTTTGTAAATACCCAAACCATTTTAATAATGGGAAGTCACTCTAAAGTAAAGTAGCTATAAAATTATGAAATAATGGAGTAAAGAAGGGATAAGGTCAATAAATTTCTCAAACACCCATTCCCACTATAACATCTCGACTTGAGTGGCATAATATGTATCCGAAGCTGGTTGGTTATATGACCTCAGGTGCATCTCCCCGCATTCCAGAGGCTGCTAACTAGATACGGAGGTCTAATTTATATATTTTAGGGAGACTATAACCTATTTATGAAAGCATAAAAATAAAAAAAATTAATATTCAAAATATAATGATTAATACAGACTTATATCACTTGATGAACCATAAAAAGAAAAAAATATACAGACCATAGTAGTAGAAATTTCATGCCATAAATTTGTCAAGTGTCAAATTAAAAACCAAAACAAAGACACAGTGAAAACTCCCAAGTGGGTCCCAAAATCATGTCCATTTTCATCTTCCATGCTCCATCCAAAATAAGGCATCTATCATAGGTTTGTTTATCTTATCCTATCCTACAAATTTAAATACTAAACATGTATTTATTAGGTAGCCTGAGTAGGGTGTGAGTACAACTCAGTAGGCCAATGCCAATGAAATCAAATTTAATATCTAGTATATAATTTCTTATGAAATTTTAAGAAGAATAAAATACAATAATATATTAAAATTTTCATACATTAAAGTACACATTAATCAACCAAATACATTTCTTGAGTTCACAATGAAACCTGAACCATCAATACCTGATTCAGCATATTTTGGATTTTGAACCACACCCTAATGGATATCATATTTAATTATATTATTGGTTTTAATTAAGCAAATAATTCCAATTTACATTCAAAAATGGGATCCTAGAGCATCATTCTAGAACCCTATGGGTATTTGGACCAACTTTCCCTATCCTATAACCTAGTGATCACATGTTTACAAGTGTATATTGGGGGCCTATAGAGAAACTCTAGAACCCCATGGGAATTTGAAGTAGAGGTTTCTATACTAAAAATATTTCCTATATATCACAACACATGGTTCCATATTTTCAGCTATTTATCCAAAATTTTCATAATTCATTATTCACCCATTTCACAATCTCATTTATTATGAAATCACAAATTACAATCACCATTTTTATCTTATCGGCACACCCCAAGAGAGGATACAAATTTCACTATTCAATTTCTCCAACAATTTCATTATCCCATTTATCAAAAAATTTCATTATCTTGATATTCACCAATTTCATAATAACATTAATCCATCAATTCCATATGCACATTATTCCATCTATTCCATAATCACATAACATAATTAAACAAATAATTAATTCAATTCAATATGCGATTTCTGAAAATGGAAATTGAAATTTCCAAATCACTAACATGTAATTATAATCAAGACTATGAGAATTGACAATTAAACCACCTAAATAAAGGTCATTGATGGACATTTTCCAGACCAAAATTAAAATAATTGTAGTGGGGTGATCATGATCATAAAAGCATAGAATATCTTGAACCAAAACCCAAGATAAATATCAAATAGATTAATATCCATAACAACCTAGATATGAACCATAAAAATAGAGGAGAAATCACTCCTATCCATCCAGAAAGATAGAAAGGAGAGAGAAAAACCAATTAGGAAAGAAATCACTTACCAATGGGAAGATGATCTTTCAAACAAATCTTAAATTCATCAATAACATGGTTTTAGGGGCATTATAATCCCACTGAGATCCTCAAAAATTATAGGAATAGGTTTAGGGTTGAGTGGGGGAGAATAGGGGTAAATATTCGGAGTTTGAGAATTTATGATAATTTTTTTTGGGGATTAAAAACCCTTGTGCACAATTTCCTAGGATGAGGTGCACAATTTTCCAAACCATGCACCTTAACAAAAAGAATTTCCATAGAAAATCATGATTTATTTTAAGTGGGAACATGGTTTGAGAAACCATGTTCCAAATATGCAAACCACCACTATTTTGGGTTACACGGTTTGGGGAGGGTTGACACATGGTTTGGATAAACATTGCACTAACCATGATCCACCTCCTATCTCTCCAAATAGGGAAAATAGTTTCTTGGGATAAGTAGTATGGTTTTCCATAAACCTGAGAAAACTATGCACAACTCCTTGAGCCTCCAAACATCTCCGATTTCACCCAAAACAACACAAAAAAACCCACCCATGTTATAACCAAAAAAGGAAAAATATTACATGAAAATTATTATGATACATCTTCATAATAGGTTAGGATATTACACCCACACATATTTTGAATAGGTTTATGGTCTTTCCCTCTTTGTTAAACCATTTTTACCACTTTTTATTTTCAATTATGTAACCTATTTTTACCAAATTAATTTATCCTTTATGATTGAAAATAAATTTTTTATTATTTCATAATTTGGACCTAATGATTTAAAATTAAAAATCAAATTTATTATATTAATTTTCTAAAAGTGATAAAATTTAATTTTAAGATACTAAATTATATTGTATATAATTTTATTCTGAAAAATATAACTTATGTTCTAAAATGGAAAATAGGATTTTTAAAATTAAAACCAACATTTTTAAAATTACAATGTCACTTATAGATATATATTTGGTCTTATAAGTATGTTTTATGAATCTCCAGATCATAATTATATACTAACAATGTCATAAAATTCATGTTTTTCGTAAACACAAAATTTCTTATTATTCACCTAGAAATCAATCCTTTTATAAAAAACCCAAAAATTATTATTCATTTAATATTGTTTTGATATGTTAAAAAAATAATTTAATTGTTCTAAACACAATTTATAAAATTTAAAAATTTAACTTTAAAATAAAATCATAAAATATATTGAAAAAACTTTTTTAATAGGAAATCATCTTTTAGTATATTGAAAAATATTTTAAAAATAGTATCAATAATAAATATATAAAAATTTAAAATATAATTATTATAAAATATGTGTTATGAATAAAGAATATATTATTATCTTCTTAGTTGTACTTTTTGAAGCATTATTAAAGGAAAATTGATTTCATAAGTTGGTTATAATTGTTTATAACCACTTATTCAATAATCACCAAACATTAGGAAATATCTATTTCAAAAAAAAATTGATGTTTCATTTGAAACATGCTATTAAAAAAACATTTATTTATGGAAAATAGATAGTGAAATATCAGGACGTTGCATTCTACCCCCTTAAATAAATTTCATCCTTAAAATTTTAATTATTAATAACTTAAAAGATAAGGGATTATATGACTCTAAATTTAATTTTCAATTAGACTTCATCCCCACTATCCTAGTCTTGACAAATGAACTCTTATTTTCCCTCATTATATGAATATAACTAATGTTTAGTTTTTCTTTAATCAATTTTTCAAAAAACCCCAACATAATGGGAGTAATTTCATTAAAGGGAGCCTATAATTATCCTCATATTAATAAGTAATAACAAGTGGAATTTGAAATGTGATTTTCCAATCTTGGAAGTTACTATTTTCAAGAGATCCAATCCATGCCTAGTATCATGTGACATTTTATTTATGGAAGTATAATAGGGTTTTATTATATACATGTTATTATGAACATCTATTTTAGAAGAGTTATATACTTGGGAAATAAATATTTTTATTAAAAATAGAACATATAGAAATAAGGTTAGCTATTTTAATTCCTTATAAAAAATTCTAGGTACAAAGTTATGGGTTGAATAAGATACATATACAACACTCAAATTTCATGAGTGGATGGTTAATGTTACTCACTGCACATTATATTTAGAACTCACTTCCATGGTTTTGGTGGCATAAAAATTCCCATGTCTTGGAAATGATAGTTCCTATCATCCATGATATACATTTTTTTAGGTAATTGACTTGGATAATGTCAAACATCCATACATTTAAGATAGTGAAATATCAATGTAAAATTAGGTTGAAAACTTTTTTATTTCACCATGTCTACCGAGCTCTTCAATTTTCCCTAACAATTAATTTCCATATTCCCTCCTTCTACACACATAAAAAATATAACAATTTCTTTTGGAAATTACCTTTAAAGATTATTACCACATTTTTGACATGAAAGAATTTAAACATTCTTTCATTTTTTATCTTCATCAACCAAACATCCATGAGACTCTACCATTCCATTATTCGGTGTGTTTGGAAGCTCTATTAAGTTTACATTTTTTTATCATAATTCATGATAGATAGTTTCATATAACTACAAGATTTTTCACCCTAGATCTTTCCCTATTAGGTTTATCATTGGGATAATCTCTATATTATCCATGGACTATATTGTTAACATGGTTCCTATGGAATTCAACCATTTCTAAAACCAAATGGGTTAATTTTGAGTAATCAAAAATTAAAATCATAAGTGAATTATTATAAGATAATTACATAAAAAATTTAGCCCTGATTTTTTTTAATTTTTGAAATTATTAGATTAACCTTCAGTTCAACCTAAATAAATATTAGTTCAATTTTGGTTTCTTTATGTTGGGTTCTCTCATAAATTTGACCATAATTATTTAATATATTGAATACAACATAATAACTTGTAAATATAATATGATAAATTAAAGCATATCCCCTAGGTGTGTCAAACCAAGTGTAAAGTTAAGCTTATTTTTCAGGCACCAGGTCATGATTGAGTTAATGCCCAAAAATACATATCATGGTTATTACCCCTAGGTATATCTTTGTTTGATCTTGTATCCAAATTTAGTTTTCTAAATAGGATGTTATTACCCTGAAAACCACACAATCTATACTTTACCAGAATTTCAGGATTTTATCCAATACATAGACATATCCTATAGAATTATCCCTAGGGTTTCCACTAATGTTATCTTATCATAATCCCTAAAATATTACCTCAATTGACCTAAATGGTTATAAATACATTTAAAAATATAATCATCCTTAACTTTTCATCCACTGATGACACTTCTAACTCCCAATTTATTCTCAACCGATATCATCCTAATATTTAATATTATCTAAACCCTAGTATGATATAAAATAAATAATACCACAACTATGAACATCTCATCCACAAAACATAAAGAAAATATTTCATTATAATACATTCCCAAGACCTTTTAGGTTTAGAATTTTTGAGAATTATGATAATATAATAACCAAAAAACAAATTTTATTTGAATAAATTAGATATTTTCTCACTATATATGAGACAACATAATCTATAATGAGTCTTTAAAATCTCCCAAAAGTTATCCAAATAAGAAAATATTCAATAAATTTATCACTTTAACAATGTTCATAATCTGGGGAAATTGAAACATAAGAAAAGGGGTATGCATAGATTACCATTAAGTTTACAAATAAGTGATAACAATACAATATCATAAGTGATCATAAGATGAAAATATTATTATAATCAATATACATAAGAAACATATACCCAAAAAATCATAGCTCATACATCATGGAATATGTCTTGGAATAAAATAAAACATGAATGATTTAATGAATATTATCCATGAGATAATAATATAAGAATGATAATAATCATAAAACTATGGAATACCTTTCAAATATGAAAGAAACATTAGTACATGGAACATTACATTCATCGGACACCCCATAAATGCCCATGATTATGAGAAACTGAATTGTACTTGAAAACACTAATATTATGATATTTTAAATTTCAACCAATGTATTGGAGGGAGATATAAGACTCCATCCATAATTCCTCCATACTTACATGTTCTACTGGAAAATAATTACCCATCACATCATAAAAAACACATAAAAATAAGATGAGTTACAATAAAAAATTGAAATAAAAATCATTCTATTTCTACAGTATAAATAAAACATTGAAAGAAAATTGGTTTCATATCATTTTCAAATAGAATCACATAAATAAACTATCAATAATAATAACATGATAAACCCATGGAAAATAAATGGGTATCCAATGATATTCATTAATGTTCTTGGTAAATTCTATTAAATTAATATATTAATTCATATATTATTTACACTATAAAGAGAAAAGGTATACAATTAAGTCAATAATTACAATATTAATTCTACATAAGAATATAGGTGAGAAACCGTCAATCAAAGGAATAAAAAATAGGGTATTTATATTGGGAAGGAATTGGAAGAAAAATTAGGTTCATACATCATCAATGAATAGGACAAGAAAAAAATAATGAAATATGATTTATATTTATAAAAAGAACACTTGTAAGACATCTTGAGAAAGAAGGATGAATATATAATTTATAGAATACCATTGATCAAGAACAAGATGTATCAAACTACAATGACTTAAATGAAATAAACTTATTATATGATTTAGAAAAAATACTTTATAAATAAGAAATATTCTTGATATTTTGAAATTATTTAAAAAGGAATATTTTATAAAACTAGAAGAAAAATAACTTCTTTAGAATTCATGAAAATGTACAGATAATTATTCATATAAACTATAAAGGTGGAAGAATGGAATGTCCATATTTAAAGGTTAAAAAGAGAATCTTTTCACATTTTAATGAAAATAACCCATTAAGAAAAAATTAAAATTTATTTGAAACTTTTAAAAGAAGGCAATGTAGTATAAAATTATATTAATAAATTATTAAATCATAGATAAAGAAACTTTTAAAATCATCCAATGAATACATATAATAAAAATGGTTGTTCCCAGCTGATAAGAATATATAGGTTTAGTTTTTATTATAAAAAACACTTTAGGTAAAATATGAGTCAAGGGGAAATACAAATTTGAGGGGACGTAAAAACCCCCATAAATGTACAATGAAAATTATTAGGGGTTTAATAAATAATAAAAATTATTAAAATGTATTATCTTTTAAAAATAATAATGTTTTTAAAATAATATTGACAATGAAACCCTTATGATTTGAGTAACATTCTAATAAAAAAACCCCTTTTAACTTTGGAATATTTGAATCAAAATCAATTTAAAAGAAAACGAATATGGTTCTAAAAACCCCATATTATGTTGAATGGAATTCATTAGATAGTAATCATACTATATTAAAGGTATCATCGTGCACAATAAGAAATGGTTCTCAAGGGGTGAAGATGCTTGACAAGAACCCCTTACCTAAATTCATCTTTATTAAAAATGCAATTTGACTTCCTTAATAACAAAATTAACCATTATAATCACACATTTAATTATATTTTTCAAATATATAACCTTTTATAAACTTAATTTATAATTAATATATACCTATTTATTGTATCATCCTGATCGTTTCTTTCTGGTATGTACTTTGGTTCATGATGTTTTCCTTTTATTTCAAATGTGTTGGGGATATTATATTCTCTTTAAAAGAAATTTTGGTTTTATTTAATGAAGTATTTTAATGATAAATTAAATAATTTTTTATTTAATTTTTACCCATATCCAGAGCATGGTGTCTGCACAAGGGTAAAGACCTCTAAAATTTACATTAGAGGATTTTGGGGTATTTCATAATGGTAAAACATATAACATAATGGTAAAACACTAAATATGTTAGGGTAAGGGTTAAAGTACATGTTTTGTGTAATTTTAGGGAACCATTTATATGAATTTCATAAGGGTATAACACCTTTTATATGGGTTTTTAAGGGTAACATTTTGTTTTCAAAGGTTACGTAGAGGTAACTCGGTCACTGCGTAAGGGTAGATTCGAGTTTAAAAGGGTAGTATATGAAATATTTTAGGGTAATACATGATACATAAGGGCACCTTACGATTTTCATAAGGGTAATGTTTAGTTATCAAAGACCATGTAATGATATTCTGGAGTTTTGTAAGGATAATTTTGATTTTTCAAAGGTTATATAAGGGTATCCTAGAGTTATATAAGGGTAATCAGTTACTTTTTTATTGGTAAGTATGAATATAATAACTGATTAAGGACAAATCCTCTAACCTTATGTGTAGGATATGGGTTTTGAAAGTTTAAACCATGTTACCCATAAACCATACCCTTCTTTTTAAAAAACAATTTTTAAAATTCATTTTTTGTTCATCCTCTTCTAGAAAATCTTATAAAACAATTTTTCTGATGGAAAAAAAATAAAATAATGGGAATTGAATTATTTTTTACCCACTACAGTTTTTGGATCCATTTTATGTTATTTTTAACCTTTTTTATTCCATATTAAGTTTAAAACAAAAAAATTAAATTTCATTTTAATTTTAGGATTTATTTTTATGAATTAAAATGCCTCATGTGTTTTTAAAATTACCTGAATAATTATTTTATTTGTTATTTAATATCCTATTTATGTGTTTTATGGTACCCAAATTTTTCAGTTTGATCCATGGTCATTCTTGAAGGAAGACGAGTGAAAGTGCATTAGGGTATTGTTTTCCTTAATTGATTTGTAGGAATATTGGTGGTAAGTATTCTCTTCCATATTCTTCACATTTATGGATATGTTACTTTAGTTTAGGGACAAATTTTATTTCTATTGGATTCCTCCTCCTCATCATTTTGTTTTTATTCCATTGGGTGTGAGTATTATTCACTTTTGAGGTAGGTGATTTCATTAGACAGACTTTCAAAAAATGAAACCCTTGATGATGGTATGTTTGGAATTTTTCTTCTAGACTTATTTCTAAATCCCAAATTGAAACTCTATACAAATAATTTTAAAGGCATGGAGTGTTTTTGATGAAGTATATTTGAAGATGGGTTTTTAAATAATGTGTTATTTCTATAAAATGTTCTCAAATTTAAATTTATAATTTGAAGCATGATTTTTATGATATAAAAGGCATGAAACCTTTTATCATTTGAAGTTTGATGATTTTATGTGAAAGTAATGAGTTTTTTAAAAAATCCTTTTAATGATAGTTTTTGAAAAAAATATTTTTTTTGAAATATGAACTTGGGTCCAATTGAAATGATGATTTGGAATGATTTATAAATTATTGGAATAAAGAACATCCCTAAGAATTTTTAGATTAATCTGATGAACATGAGATCCTAGTTAGTTTGGAAGATGATATGCATGATAGAAATTAATTTTTATGATTAAAATATTAAACTATCTGAGGTAATGGAGTCACTATTTGGTGACAAATTTATATCCTCCCTAGTATTGAGAATAGGTATGTGTCTGCACACCTAGAGCTATAATTCACCGAGACAGTGTGAACCTCATAAATTGAATTTAAAAACAAATACCTAACGATTATATCCATGGTGAAGTGTTTGAAAATTATTACATGAAAATGATTGAATGACATTTTTTACTCATTTCCATTTGATAAAATTATTTATTCATTCTTGTTTTGTTAAAGATGTTTATGCCTACATGATTTTAAATAAAATTCATATAAAAATCTACATACTTTTTCCATTGAAATTCATTGAAGAAAGTTTTTTTTGTGATTTCATGAAAATATTCCATTCTATGTTTTACATTTATTTTTGCATATGTGGTTTATTGTTTATAAGGATTCTTATGATATTCTTGGTTATATCCTGTTGGTTTTCATTGCTCACACCCTAACTTTTTGTTCAGGTGTTTGATGATTTTATTATGCTAGGCTTAAGGAAATGGAAGTCACCACATTGTGGTGGTGCGTGCTCCTAACTTGCGGGATCTTATGGAGTCATAAATAACCTATAAGTATCAGTCAATTCTTCTCTTACAATTTTGAGACTTGTACATGGGTGTTTGTGGGACCTTTCCCCCTTAGGGATGTTTAACATACATTCCATTTTTAAATTATTATTTCTTGTTTAATTGAGTAATTATTATAGAAAAATCATTCCATATTGCTTTTCTTGATACCATGGTGTTAGTCTATAGCCTATGGGGATTGGGAATGCCTTTTAGGTTAGGTTGGGATCGGTTTAGGTGCCATTTTGGTGGGTTATCCAGTATGGTTAATGAAAAATTAGCATCAAAGGAGGTTGAATTTTTTCTTTGATTTTAGTATGAATTTTGGATTGTTTTTTTATACTAGATTTCGATTTTTGGGACTTAATGGGTATGTTCTGAGTGTGTTCCTATCCAGATCTCAATGTAATGAAACTTAAGTTATAATTGGTTTTTGGGAAAAATCGTATTTGATAAAATTTAATGATATTATTATTTACTTTTACTGGGATTGATCTATGTTTTTTATATACCCAATGAATTATGTTTTATGGATTTAATGATCTCGTGTCTCTTGACTGGAATTTCTCTTGGTATATATTGATATTGTGTAGTGCCATGCCCCTAAGAATACATTTGAACAAACCATTAGTGGAAGTTTTTGATGAACCAAAATAACTGAACCTTTCAGTTGATCAAAACCATGTTGAGGTTGTCTTTCATGTGATCCAATATTGGGTCCATATAACTACAACTTTCCTCATTCAGTTTGTAGAGGTTGTACCCTGGAGACATGATAACATAGATCTTGACCAAGAATTTATTATTCTGAAGACACCATCTTCACAGGGTACTAATGATCCCAAGGAGGTGAATATTGGTTAATTAATATTTTTCATATCATTTACTTCTTGGATATTACTGACTTTGTTAAGGTGAAATGTTCCAACTTCAGTCTTGAAGTTCCTTGAAGGAGGTGGAACGATTCAATAGTTTAGATGGGGAATAATATGGGCTTAGAGTGGAAATATTGCAAGGATGTTTTCATGAGACAATTATATTTTTAATTGATGGTATTAGATAAATAAATAGAGTTCCTTATAAATAATCAATGTGACCTAACTATGACTTAGTATTCCAATATATTTGCTGAGATTTTACACTTATCACTTGAATTGGTATTGAATAAGATGAAAAAATCCCAAATATTGGAGATGGGTATTCAACCAGATATTTGATGTTTGGGTTTCCTACTGAATCTCACCTCATATGATGATGTTTTGGATATATATTTGATTATATTACATGAATTTTATAGAAAGTCATGGTAAAATGGAGCTCCTTCTACTAATAATGGCAGTTTTAATGACCAGTTTAAAGGGAATAGAAATTGTAATGAGTTTTATGGTCGAAATCATGGTATTTTATCTCTATAGAAGACTTATATTAAATAATCTATAGTATAATTCAATGTACCATTGACTTTCTTTCAGTGTGGCAAGGTTGGGGACTTGAATTGTTCTTTCCTGAAGGAACTAAATAACTACATATATTATGGACACTCTAAAAATTTAAAGAGTTTTTTTTCATGTATTTAATTACTTGTATAGTGGTAAAGGTTCATCAGTACCCTGAGGCTATGTGGCATATTTATATGCTTCAAGAACAATGGGGTTATATTCAAAGGAATTAGGAATGAATCTTATTCACGTAGTCGTCAAGTCTCCGGTGAAAGTTGATGCGGGTCCTACGACCATGATAAGTACCATTAACATTGCTTAATATTTATTGATAGATTTATTTGAAATTGGTTCCTATAATTCCTTCAAATCCATCCATATTTTTTAATTAATAAATATTCCTATGGAGATCATGACTTATGTTATGGAGATTGCTACGCCTCTCATGATGAAGAGAGAGAAGGTTCTCTAATTCCCTTCTTGAACATTCAATTTATAAAGAGTTGATATTTCTTGAGGAATTTTGGATTAAAAAATGAATCCTATGTATATTATTCTCATGGTATATTGTATAGTCACTCATAAAAATCGTATATACAATTATATTTTTTTGGTTTCCTTTAGTAGAACTAATGGGGTGTGTTTTGTCTTTCAAGGAGAATGGGACCTATGGTTGATTTGAGATAGTCCTCATATTCTAGAGTTAGGTGTGATGATATATATTTTTTACATTTAAAAGGATTAGGACCCTTCAGATGATAAAATTCCTCTAGTGGTCCTTGAGTTTCCAAAAATATTTTCAACTAACATTTATGATTTTCCATTGGCGAGGGAGGTATAATTTTCCATAATCTTAGTACCAGGTACCCTGCCTATTTCTATTAACACTTACCATTTAGAACAAACTACATTACAAGAGTTTAAAAAACAGTTGTCTGATATATTTTATAAAGGAATCATTTATTCCAGTTTGTTTCCTTGGGTAGCACCCATGTTTTTTCTGAGAAAGATGATGAAATCATTTTCCTATGTGATGACTATAAAAATCCCAACCGAGTCAGAGCCAATATAAAATATACATTACCCAAAATTGATTATATGTTTGAATAGTTGAAAGGGTTAATGTGTCTCTAAAAGATTTATCTCTAGTATGGTTATCACCATATTAGGATCAAGGATTCTGATATTTCTAAAACTACCTTGAGGATTAGTTATGGAAATTATGATTTCATTTTTTTAATTCTGTTCTATCCAAGGCTTCTATAGTGTTCATAGAATTTATGAACAAGATTTCCCATTAACACATATATTCTTTTGGGGTTGTATTTGTGTAAAAATTCTTGGATTACTCCATGAATGAGGAGGATCATGTCACTTTAGAATTGTTCTGGACATCTTGATAAGTCACAAAATTTATTCTAAACATTCTAAATAAAATTTATTGTTTTCAAAAAAAAAAATTAATTAGGACATGTGGTTTCCAAACATGTTATTTTGGTTGAACCTAAGAAGGTAAAAACTTTTATGACCTTCCTAGATCCACTGAAAATCTTTGAGATACTGTGCTTCTTTGGTTAGATAGGATATTATCACCGTTTTGTGAAGGATTTATCTAAGCTAGTTTCTCTAATTTTTTTCTCTTGATTATAAGGGATTAATATTTATAAATTATTTTAAATGTTATTATTCCCATGATGAGTTAATGTGATGGTGAATTTATCTTTTTTTTACAATCCAAGAAGATGGGTAGGGTTATGTGGTCTTTTTTGATGCATTAGGTTCAGGTTTGGGTAGTGTTCTTATGAAATGTTATCACATTTTGTCATATAGTTTTTATCATATTAGGACTCATGAGAAGAAATATTGAACACATGATATCAAAATCATAGTTTTGATTCATTCATCAAAGATTTGGCTGCATTACCTTTTCGATGAATGGATTACCATAAAGTTAGATCATAAAAGTTGGATTTATATCTTATATAAATGAGATTTGATCCTTATATAGAGATTGTGTGTGGAATTCATGAAATTATTTGATTTTGACATTTCTTATAATCCTTAAAAGGTTAATTTAGTTGTTGATTATTTAAACAAGAATCTTCCATACCAAATCAAGAAAGAATCTTCTAAGGAGTGGAATTTGATGGCCCTATTCGATCATATGAATTGGGGTACATAGTAAGACGAGACTTAGGATGTCTTATCAATTGTTCAGTCGACTTCTTAAATTCGTGAGATTATTATTTAACAAAAAAATTATGATGAGGAATTATGGGGAATTAGAGATTCTTTATATGGTGGGGAGTCCATCAATGAGTGTTCTATATCTTTGGAGGGTATCCTATTGTTTTAGAACTGTTTAATCTTTCCTATACCTTTGAAGAACGTTGTGATGGGGGGATACCATAATTCATAGTGGGTGGTACACCTTGACACAACAAAGGTATTTTATGACATGAGGTGATATTTTTTATGGATAGGTATGAAACAATACATTTCTAATTTTATTTCTCATTAGTATAATTGTAAAGAGATCAAGACCGAACATCAAAAGCAATAAAGTTTTCTTTATCCCCTTCCAATTATGTCTTAGAAGTGAGATGAGATATCAATGGAATTTTTGGTCAGTTACCTCATATACCTTGAATAAATAATGCGATATGTGTGAAGATTGAATGATTGACCAAATCAAATCACTTTATTTTGATTCATAATATGACCAAATTTGAGAAAATGTGAAAACTATATATCCAAGAGATCATCAAGTTTCATGATGTTTCATCTGTTATCATTTCTGATAGGGATTTGTGGTTCACATATCATTTTTATAGGGGCCTATGGGTATATATGGGATCCCATGTAATTTTCAGCATGACTTACCATTTTTAAACATATGGTCATACGAAATGAGATATTCAGACTCTTGAGGTTATGCTACGTGCTTGTATCCTTGACATTGGAGGATCTTGGGATATCCATTTGGGATTGGTTGAGTTTTCTTATAATAACATTTAAAAATCATCCATCAATATGATACCCTTTTAGTTCTTGTATGTCTAATCCTGTAAATATTCATTTTTTGGTTAGAGGTTGGAGAAGGTTCCCTAGTGTGACCTAGTTTTGTTGAGTAGATGACAAAAATATTTAGTTGGTTAATTAGGGAAAGTAAATATAACATTGCTTTTATAAATTTTATTTAGATCATTTTATATGGACATTAGTGTTTAGAGTTTGTGACATGGTGTTTTTGAGAGTTTCACCTCAATTAAGTCACCTATAACATGAAAAATAAGAAAGGTTAGGACTAAAATAAGGGGGGCCATTTTAGGACATTATGTAGATTGGAAAAGTGTCTTACTAGTTTGATTTTCTACCACATATGACCACAATTAAATACATATTCCAAGTGTCATAGCCCATAAAGTATCTCTCTAATCCATATCATAGCTTGAGTTTAGGGGATCTTTATATGGAACTTGATTTATCCATGACCGAGAAGCTGATTCAGATTGTTGATTCTCAAATAAAGGTTCTTCAAGGGAAATAAATAACCAAATATTGGGTGTTATACAAACATGGTTCTAATTCATATGAAATATGGGAGTATAGGGAATTGATAAGATAATAATGTCCTCATATCTTTTATATGAAGTCTTCTTAATAGGCTTTTTGGGGGTAAAAAACATCTATGGTGGGTAGAATTGTTATATCCCAATCTTTACTTTCGGGTATGTTCATTAGTTCATGAAGTTTTCCTTCAGTTTAAGATTTTTTGGGGACTTTATTTGATCTTTATATACCTTTTTTGTTTTATATTATAATCTATTTTAAAAGAAAATTAAATAATTTTTAAATTAATTATTACCCTTATGAAGGGTGTGTAATTGGTGTAATGGTAATGACCTCATACCTTTACATATGATTTTTTTGGGATTTTCATAAAGGTAATACCTATTTTTAAAGGGTAATGTAGGGGTAAGACAACCAATTCATATGGTTAAGGGTAAAAGTATATGAATTGTGTAAGGGTTGGGTGTCTTTTCTATGTGTTGTGTAAGGGTAGGGAACCTTTTATATATGTTGTGTATGGGAAACCCTGAGTTTTCAAAGGCTGCGAAAAGGTAACTTAGCCACTAGGTAAGCGTATATTTGAGTTGTGTATGGGTATCATAAGAACTACATAAGTGTAATACCCACTATGTAAGGGAACCTAAATAGTTTTTAATGGAAATGTGGAGTTCATAAAGTCCTTTTAAGGGTAGTCTAGAGGTTCATAAGGGCACAAATGTGTTTTCAAAGGTTATATAAGGGTAAACTAGAGTTTCATAAGGGTACTCAATCACTGTGTATGTGTAACATCCTGGTTATGGGTGCCACACAAGGTGCCCCATACCTGGTTGCTCACATGGCCTCAAGCGCATTTCCTCGAATACTAAAGGCTGTTGACTAGAAACGAGGGCCTTGGGTGTGATAGTGGGGAAACTATTCCATAAATTGGAAAAGAAACACAACAGAATAACAACAATATAAAACAGCAAGGGCAGTAATACCATACAACAAGGTAAACAATGGAAATATGATAGTATAAAAAACTATAATATATATATATATATATATACACATAAATAATGATGAATGTCACAAGTATCTAGGAAAGTAGCCAAACAAGTCAAAATGCTGTAAATACAACAATAAAACAAAATTACTGAAAATAGTAAATAACTCCAACAACATCACAAGACTTATCTTGGTCCCATGCACTCAATCTCCAACAACAATTAAGTACCTGATGTAGAAGGGTGCTTTCCCTTATCTATACCTACAACTGTATAATCTGTTTGGATCGAAAAGCATTACCCAAACAGGGCGTGAGACGAATTCTAGTAGGCAACCACCAATAGATATGTGCCTAACTATCAGTGAATATATATTGAGGGCAATATGAAAAATGAAGCAATAAACAAGGAAATACCCAAAACTAAACAATCCTACAGTTTCCAATTACATTAATTTACATTTATTTATTATTCAGACCATTGAATATTGAAATCATGGGATCTATCCTAAGATCTGTATCCCCTACGTGAAAGAAAAGAAGATTTCTCAGAAGACCATCTAACAATAAAGTAAGACTGAGTCCAAGCTTGTGCTTTGGCTTAGTAGGCTCGTAACAATCAATCAATCATTCACATAAAACCCTATGGGAACATTCTCATAGTCTAACCCCTTAGGTTCAACATATTATCAATTCGATAAAAATATAACGACCCTCTAGGAAAACTCACATAGTATAACCCCTTTGGTATCATGAAAACAAAGACTCTGTGAGGAAGCACTCACCATCAATTCCTCCTATATTCTTTTAATGATAAAATACAGAATCTATAAGGAATCACTCGAAGTTAATTTCCTCTATGGTCTTATAAAGGTATACTATAGACACTCTGATGGAGAACTCACCGTCAATCCTCCCTATGGTCTCACAATGGTAAATATAACAGACACACTGAGGAAGCCCTAAACGTCATTTCCCCTATGGTCTAACTAAACTAGGTTCTCATAACCCTGTGTAATAGAATCGTGCACAAATGATATCTAGCATCCCAAAGTAATCTCAAATAATAAAATGCTAAGAATCTATAATGCATAACACATGCATTCAATAAGAAGCAATTGAGAAACAATTCTAACCTACCAAGCAAGGCAAGGAAAACTTGGTCCGCCTCATAGGAAACCTGGACCAAATAATTATAAACATTAAAACAAGTAATACAACCACTAGGTGTCCTATAAACATGAAATCTAGCGTAATATAAAAACAAAAACCCTAGATCTATCAATCAAACCAAGGAAGATGATAACAGGGTTCAATTCCTTAACACAAAATACCCACATCACGGGTAATCGACACTTAGGCATACATAACTCAAAGAAAACCCCCAAAAGGAAAAAAATACCTACCTCAATTTCGTAGTAAGAACACTCTCAAAAATCAACCCTTGAATCAACCTAGAACGTTGTATATCCACAAAAGGTAAAAAACGTTCAACCTTGGATAACTCAATAGAGAAAAGAAAATAGTAAGTGAGGCTCAAGAAGAAGGAAGGACTTACCGGTGGGATTTAAATGCACCCGTTGAAGTTCAAGTCATACCTTGGATAGAGAAATAGTGGCTCAGACTTTGATCGCCACTCCCAGCCACTTATGAATGAAACAAGGTTAGAAGAAGATTGTTCTGGAGATTAGACGTGACCCTAGTCTGATTAATCAAATAAGAAGAAAAGTACATGGTATGTTTAGTTAATGTACATGACTTGTACATTCCTCAACCGTATCCCACTTTCAGTGGGCAACACGGCCATGTAATCTACCGTTACATGGCCAGTACATGGCTACATGCGGCAACCGGGTACATGACGTGTACATAGAAAATATCCAAAATATTCATTTTCCTCAAAAACACCATAAATCAAGATCCATACATAAAATTATGATCCATATTCTTAAAAACTTACTCATTAAAGAAATTCATCCCTGAATTTCTCTTCCAAGGGTGGAAAAGAAGATACTTCAAATAACTCTGGCCACTATGATCAAGAATTGACCTCCCTCTCCCAAGTCCCGTCTTGTACTTGCCCGTTCTTCCAATGCACCCATACAAGAGGAATAGACTGACCACATAGAACCTTTGTACTGTGATCCACAATTCATATAGGGTTCTCCTCAAATAATGAATCCACCTCCAACTCAACCTCCTTGGGTTGAAAGACGTGAGACGGGTCTGAAAAGTAATGTTAACGTTGAGAAATATGGAAGACGTCATGCATAGCCTGGTAACTCTAATGCAACTAAAACCAATAGGAAACTGGACCAAATCTCTCCAAAACCTCAAATGGACCATTGTATCTTGGTGAAATATTCCCTTTTATCCTAGTCCTATTATGTACCAACCTCAATGTGACATGTAATAAAACCAGATCTATGACCTCGAACTCCAGAGGTCATCTTCGTCGATCAGCATAAGATTTCTTCTGAGACTGTGTAGTATCCATCCTCTTCTGAATCAACTCCACCTACTCAGTGGTCTCTTGGACAATATGAGGTCCCAACATAGCTGCCACTCCTACCTCTAGCCAACATAGGGGTGATCAGCATGTCCTACCGTACAAAGCCTCACAAGGTTCCATATGAAGCATCGAATAAAAACTGTTATTGTAGGAAAAAACCACTAGGGGTATGTGTCTCTCCTAAGAACCCATAAAATTTAGGACGCATTCCTGAAGCATGTCCTCCATAACCTAAATAGTGCACTCAGAATGGCACACTATCTGAGGATGGTATGCTATACTCAAAAGTACCTATATACCCAAACCCCTCTATTGTCCCTAAAATACACTAGAAGTGAAATGGGAATCCCTATTTGAAATGATAGAGTGTGGAACCCCATGAAACATTACAATATATCGAATATACAACCATCCAATATCATCAACACGGAATGTATCCTTGACTGGTATGTAGTGTGAAACCTTCATGAGTCTTTCAAAAACAACCCAAACTGCATCATTCCATCAAGGAGACCTCAATAAACCCCTCACAAAATCCATCATGACATCATTCCACTTCCACTAAGGAATGGGTAACTACTATAGTAGCCCTTCTAGTCACCGATTCTCCACCTTCACCTACTGACAGGTGGAACATCTCATAATGAAACCAGCAACAGCTCTCTTCATACCTAGCCACCAATACTAACAATTTGGATCTCGATACATCTTGGTGACACTAGGATGAACTTCCCAAACTGATGAATGAAAATTCCACATCAACTCCTTGTATATGTCTGCTAACACCCACATGCATCCCTGAAAGTGCAGATCTCATCCTATACTATGGTCCACCCTAGACTAGGGTCCTCTCTTAACACACTCTACCATAAGACTAGGCCTTCAGAATATGATAGCTTCCCCATTCTCAGTCAATCCAAAAGAGTGGAGGAAATAACTACATAAGAAATAAACGTCTGCCCCTGTCTGTCGTGCACCTATAAATGAATCTTAGAGAACAGAGCCATAATCTGCCACTCACTGCTAGCCTCCTAAACTACCTGTATCCAAGTCCTCCTGCTCAACGCATTAGCCACTACATTTCCTTTCCCAGGCATGTAGGAAATCTTAGTCAAAAGACAGAAGTTAGTCAACGCACCTTCACTATCTCAAATTCAGATCACGTTGAGTGAAGAAATATTTGAAACTTTTTTGGTTACTGAAAACCAAAAAATTCTCTCCCAAAAGATAATGTCTCCAATATCACAAAGCATGCACAAATATATCCAACTTGAGATCATGTGTCAGGTAATTCATCTCATGTGGCTTCAACTACCGAGACCCGTACACAATGACTCCTTACCCTTGCATAATCACTTATCCTAGCCCAATACCTGATGCATCATAGTAAACAATGTAACTCTTTCCAGGATCTGGATAAACCAGTATTTGTGCTAATGTCAACATAAATTTCAGCTCATAAAAGGATGAATCACATGATTATTACCACATGTACTTTGCACCCTTAATAGACAGGCTCGTTAGTGGTGCTGATAATCATGAAAAGTTCTGTATAATGTGCTTAAAGAAACCAAATAGCACCATAAAACTCCGTACCTCAATAAATTTCTTCGATGCTTCTAAGAAACTACTTATCTCACTTTCTCTAGGTCTAATGATACTCTTCTCTCTGAGAAAAAATGACCCATGAAGTGAATATGATCCATCCAAAAGTGGAATTTTGAGAGATTAACATATAACTGATGCTATCTCAGTATACTGAAAACGATCTCATGTTGGGTGGCATGGTTGTTTTGAGTGTGAGAGTACACCAAGATATCATCCATGAAGACAACCACAAAATAATCCATATATGGATGGAACACTCAGTTAATCAGTTCCATGAAAACTGCTGGTGCGTTCGTGAAATCGAATGGAATACCATATACTCGTATAGACCATACCTACTCTGAATGTCTATAAGAATTATATCTAATGGTATAATGTGAAACTAATGATTACTAGATATCAAGTCACTCTTTGAGAACATGTGGGATCCTTGAAGATGATCACAAAGATCATCAATCCTTGGAAAAGGATATTGGTTCTTGAACATCAACTGGTTTAGCTTCTAAAAATCCATGAAAAGTATGAGGGTACCGTCCGCCTTCTGTGCAAAAAGGATAAGAGAACCCTAGGGAGAAATACTGGGTTAAATGAAACCCTTTGCCTACAACTCATCTAACTACTTCTTGAGCTTCTGTAACTATGGTGTATCCATCCTATAAGGAGGAATGGACATCGGCACTGCTCCAATCACATGCCTAATAGAGAAATATACCTCTCAATTTGGAGGTAAACCTAAAAAGTCATCTAGAAAGACATATTTGAAATGATGCACCACTGGAGGAAAGTCCATCTATGAAGTCCCATGGACATATAGATATAAACAAGCAATATGGGCTGTAATTCCTCCCAACTCAAGATTCTCAGGCCCCACTCTACTCTCCTAGACATCCCATTCACCCTTTTGTAGAAAATACCCACCCTTTGGTGACATGAAACTCACCCTATGGAAATAGCAGTCAAAAAAGGCCTGAAAGGAGACCAACCAGTCCATTCTGAGAATGAAATAAAAACATGTCATCTACAAGACATATAGGTCCCATAATAAGTGACACCCACCAACCTCAAGAGGGAACTCCTTGAACTGATGTACACTAGCTTTCCTAATCCCGAACAGAGTTTCTAACATCATAAAATCATCAAAATTAAATATATAGAGCCCCAAGGATCTCAATAATGGAAACTAATAAGAAACTATGAGAATCCCCTATATAAAAAAGACCAGAAGCTAAAACTGAGGAAACTAGAATCATACCTAAAATTTTAGAGGGTCTAGGATCCTTATCCTACTGGGTGTGCTCCACTACAAAGGTCCGACCTGTACTGCAGCCCTATGACCCTACGTGACTTCCCTGAGATGATCTACCCTGCTGTCGCTAAAAGTCTTCCGATTGGCTACCACAACCACGACCTCCTCCTTGGCCTGAATGAGTGGAAAAACTCCAGTTCCTAGACTAATGAGAAACGGGTGGTCCTTCTCTTGAATGTGGAGTCATAGAAGAACTCCCATCACTATCTTCTGGGGATAAAAACTAGAAAAAATGCTAAATATGTCTCATCTTGATACAAGATCGGCACTCTAATGGGTCTCTCAAGAACTAATGTCACGTTTTCCCACTCATACCACACTGACTGCATACCATATGGTTAAATGAAGGAAAATATTGTCTACTAATATCTCCGTTCATAGACTCCCTATGGAACTTCCTACTATCAGTCGGAGAATTACTAACTCTGGATGCTGAACCGCCGAGGATAACATCTCCAAACTCCCTCAGATTACGTTTGGTGATCAACACCTGGTTAAATATTGAATATATGGAAGTCAAACTTAATATTTTCACCTAGGATCAGATTTCATGTCTGATACCATCCTCAATCTTCCTGTCCATAAATAACTCATCACCCCCCAGAATGGGTGTGAAGTGATGTCACTATGTGAAGCAAGAATAATACTCCATGACTGAAAGAGTACCCTGTTCCAGACCCATGAACTCTCAGGATCAGTTGGATCTCAATGTATCTAGGTATAAATAGTTATAAAAGGTCCTCTAGAACTCATCGCCAACCATAACATGTTAGAAACCCACCTGCGATATCACATCCCACCATCTCTTGTCAGAATCTCAAAGCATGTAGGTTGCGAGCTTCACCCTCCTCTAAAGAGGTGTCTCAAGATGCTCGACAATAGAAAACATGAATTCTAACCATGACTTTGAAGCCTCAGGTCCACTATCCCATGAGAATGTGGGAGGATACTGCTATTGGAACACCCATGTTAGCTCTTCCATATATGGGGAAGTATGCAGTGCTCCCTGGAAAGTTTGCAAAAACCACATAAAGCCTTCTCAAAATTGTGCATCAGTACCTGTGTTTGGTATAACAGCTAGTTCGAAGACAAGCATGATGAGAGGATCTGCAAGTAGTCCCTGATCTACCATTTCCAATGTCTGATTGTTGAACTGTATCTTGCGTAAAACCGGAGGATGTATCAGTGGCATGACTCTACAAGGTAAAGAGGACACCTCAGTTCATGATTATCAAGGATGAAAACATAGAAGTTCAAGAAAGGAACAGGATAATAAAACATTCAAGTTTTTTAAAATAGGGTTACACGGAATGTATACCCTCCACACAACGTGTTCCCTTAGGTTTCAACATGCGCATGTACCTCTTCCTGTCCTTGCCATGTAACACCCCTACACGTGGTGTGTCCCTCCTATGACCTAGTGTATACTTGAATTTTCCCTCTTTCCCAAGTTATTCTACATGGATAAACCACACGGTTATCTCCTGGGTAACACCACAAGACGTGTTCACCTGAAACACGACATGTACCACTTAGGTTCCAACAACCCGTGTCATTAGTCACCCGGTCAGAGACACGGTCAACTCTAAATGGAGTGTAATAATGGGACATGATGTGTACAACCTATGTTTCATCCATCCATTTTGTTACTCACATGACCGAATACATGGCCTATTTGGAATGGCGTGTACTCCAAGTACATGGCATATTCTACACATGTTTACAAACCCTGTGTCTCTACTAACAAAGTCAGTCACAAGGTTAAAGGCTACATGGCGTGTACATATAGCACACAGTGTGTACTTCAGAAAATTTGTTTCTTTCAGAACAGAAGAACACATGGCATGTTTTCATAACACCACATGTCATGTGGTTTCATTTTATAGAATGTAGACCTCTGAAACTACTCTAGAAACCTTAAAAATATAATTTTTTTCCAATGAATGAGAAATTACAAACTGTGAGAGCTCATACTCTCACGAATCAATGTTTCACATCCTTATTCATATCATAATGTGACAAAATTAAACTAAAGTTTATACATGTTCCACCAAATTTCGATCCAAGAGGGACCATAACACCAAAAGAACCAAAGTTTGGAGTCCATCCAAATGAAAATTTACATATTCTAATTCCTTATAAAAATAATAGATATTCTATCATGACATCTATAAAAACAACAATCACATATAGCACAATGTCTATCACCACAACCTGCAATCACTAATGCACCCTAAATGGCATGACAAGAATGCATGACATGTGATCTCTAGAAAGATCCTATAGGATGCATGAGATGGAATACCCTCATATCATCGGGTTGGAAAAGAAATAAAAGCACAATAATAATAATAATAACAACACAAAATAAGCGTATCACCCAATTGTGAAATCAAATCAACTGTAAAAATTGAAAAATCCATAAAAAATTGTAATTCTCAAGGTAACTTAGATTTTCCTTATACATGGGTTAGCTACTCCCAAGGAAAAACTTATTTCCAACTACACATTCTTTGTTATCCATATCTATAGGCTCCAAACAGTAAGACAAAGTAAAAAATAAACTCCTTTGATTCCACTTTGTAACATCCCAGTTCCGGGTGTCGCCTAAAGGTTCCCTTTACCCGGTGGGTCACATGGCCTAAAGAGCATTTCCCATAATTCTAAAGGCTTCTAACTTGCAGTGAGGGCCTTGGGAATGATATTTGGGAAACTATTACCTCATTAGTAGAGAAAAACAATGTAATTAAAAAAATAAACAACAATGGGGTTGTAATACCATTCAAAAAGGTAAACAACCAAAATATTATAGTATAAAAAACTACAATATATATATATATATAAATAATAATGCATGTCACAAGTATCTAAGAAAAAAGAAAAAAATGTCACAATTCTATAAATAAAACACTAAAAACAAGTATTGAAAACAGTAAATAACTCCAAAAACATCGAAAGCCTCAACTTGGCCCTATGCTCTCCAACTCTAACAACAATCAAGTACTTGATGTAGAAGGGCACTTGCCCTTATCTATACCTGAAACCATAAAATATTATTGGGTCAAAAAGCATGATCCAAACAGGGTGTGAGATGAATCCCAATAAGAAAACACCAAAATATCTATGCCTAACTCTTAGTGAATATATATAGTAGGCAATATGTAAAATAAAGCAATAAATAAGGAAATAATCAAAGGTAAATAATCCTACAGTTTCCAATTAAATTCATTTACATTTATTTATTATTCAAATCATTGAATAATGAAATCCTGGGGTCTAGCCTATGTTCTGTATCCACTATGTAAAAGAAAAGAAGATTTATTATAAGACCATCTAATAATCAACTAAGACCGAGTCCAAGATTGTGATTTGGCTTGGAAGTCTCGTCACAATCAATCATTCATTTAAAACCAAACCTCTGGTAAAGTTATCATAGTGTAACCCCTCTAGTTCAACATATCATCAATTAAATAAATATATAATGAAATTCTATGAATTCTCACATAGTCTAACCCATTTGGTCTCCCAAAAACAAAGACTCTTTGAGGATGAACTCACCATCAATTCTTCTTATGGTATTTTAATTATAAACTACATACTATATGATGAAGAAATAAACGTCAATTCCCCCTATGGTATTGTAATGGTATACTATAGACCCTATAAGGGAGAAGTTTCCATCATTCCACCCTATGGTCTCACAATGGTAAATATAACAGACACACAGGGGAGTCCCTCAACGTCAATTCTCCCTATGGTCAAACTACACCAGGTTCTCATTTCCCTATGTAATACAATTATGCACAAAAGATATCTAGTAGCCCAAATTAATCTCAACTACTAAAAGGATTAGCACCTACAATGCATAACATAGGAATTAAACAAGAATCAATTTAGAAACAATTCCAACCTAACAAACAAGGAAATGAAAACAAGGTCTGCCTTATAGGAAACCTGGACCAAACAGTCATAAACATTAAAACAAGGAACTCACCTATGGGGTGTTTGGTAAACAATAAATCTAGAATAATATAACAAAAAACCCCTAAATATATCAATAAAACCAAGGTAGATGATATTAGGGTTCAATTACTTAACAGGAAATACCCAAATCAGGGGTAATCGACACTTAGAAAAATATAACTCAAATACAACCTTTGAAAAGAAACAAAGCACCTACCTCAATGTTATATGAAGAACACTCTCAAACATTAGACATTGAATCATCTTATAATGTCGTAGATCTAAAAAAAGGTCAAAAAAGATCTACCTTGGATAACTCAAGAGAGGGGAGAAAATAGGATGTGAGGCTTTAGAAGAATGAAGGATTCACCAGTGGGATTCTAACACACCCGATGGAGTAAAAATTAGTCCTTGGATAGAGAAACAGTGGATTAGACTTTGATCATATCTCCCGATTTCTCCTGGACGAAATGAGGATAGAAAAAGATCATTCTGGAGATTAGAAAAGTCCCTGGTCCGATTAATCAAATAAAAGGAAAAGTACATGGTGTGTTCATTTAATGTACATGCCATGTACATGCCTCAACCGACTCCCACTTTAGGCGGTCCACACAGCCATGTACTCGATCGTCACATGGCCATTACATGGCTATACACAGCAACCGAGTACACGGAGTGTACTCAACAATACATGGTGTGTACTTAGAAAATTTCCAAAATCTTCCTTTTTCCTAAAAAAACACCCAAAATCAAGATCCATAACTAAAATTTGGATCCAGGTTATTACAGTATGAGTAAGTATATTTGTGAGTTATTTATATGGCTTAAACTCTTTACCCGTACATAGAGGTTATGGGTTGCATAAGTGTAATCCATGATACCATTTTGTTGTGATCCTCTTTTGAGAAAAAAACGTTTTTAAATCTTATTTTTGTTCTTCCTCTTATAGAACATCCTGTAACACAATTTCTATGAATTAAAAAGATTTAAATCATGGATATTTAATTATTTTAACTTATTCAATGTTGTAACTCATATTATAAGTGATATTAACAATTATTCATTCAAAATTAAGTTGAAGTCAATAAATTAAATTGTATTTTAATTTGGGGTTTTTATTCTACAATCCTAAACAAATGATTTGATTTTAAAATTACTTGAAGCTTTCATTCCATTTATTTTCAACATCCACTTGAGGGATTTTAGTGTGTCTAACTAATTTGGTTTTATATATGATCATTCTAACTAGAAGACCAATGAGGGGACATTAGAGACTTATTTATATTGATCTCTTTATAGGAATCATATAGGTAAGTATTACCTTTTTCATTCATTGGATTTTATGATGTGGGCCTATGGTTTAGGAAATTTTTTGTTCTGTAGGATTCCTTTTCTTTATTGGTTGTGGTTCCCACCTTGGGTGTTGGGTTATTCTTCTTTTAAGGTAGGAGATTTTATAAGTAAGTCTTTGAAAAATTAAAATACTTGATTCTTATCTATTTTGAATTGGTTTTATAAAATTATTTCTACATATAAAATTTAGAATCCTTACAAATAATTTGAATGGAATAAAGTGTGTGGGATGAGGTCTGTTTGAATATTTATTTCAAAATAAGTTTTTATTTCCTGAAAATGTGCTCTACATAAAACATATGATTTGAAGTATGATTTTGATGAAACAAAAATCCATGAAATGTTTTATGTATTGAAGTGTGATGGTTTGATTTTAAAGGCATAATTTTTAAATAAAACCCTTTTTGATTTTAGTTTTTAAAAAATAATGGTATTTTTTTGAGTCACAAACTTGGGTTAAATTGAAATGATGATTTTGAGCAATCTATGACTAATTGAAATGAAGAGAAATCGCCAAGAATTTTAATATTGACCTGATGAATATAAGAGATAGGTTTGTTAGTAAGGGGATGTAAAAACTATTTGTTTTCAATGATTATAATATTAAACTACAATATGGAAATGATTTATTCTTTAGGTATGAATTATTATTCCCCCATAGGCGCGGGCCTAGGGATGTGTGTGTATACCTAGATCCATAACTCATTGAGATTTTGTGAACCTCATAACTTAAATTTACTAACTAATCCCCAATTCATATATCCCTAGTGTAGTTTTTGAAAATGATTAAATGAAAATGGAAAAAAGAATTTTGTTACTCATCTCCATTTGATAAAATCGCTTATTCATGCTTGTTTTCTTAATGATGCTTATATGTGTATGATTTTATGGAAATTAACTTTTAAAACCTATATAATTTTATCCATTGAAATGTTTTAAATAATAATGTTTTTTTGTGATTTTATGAAATTATTTCATTCCATATTTCATCTTAAGTTTTTCATATTTGGACTATTTTTTCTAATATCACATATGAAATACCTGGTGAGAACCTACTAGACATCATTTCTCACACCATACCATTTCCTTTGGTAATTTTTATATTTTATTATGCCAGGAATAGTGAAAGGGAGGGAAATACTTAGAGGTGGTGGTTGTACCTAACTTGTGGTATCTAAGGTAATTAAAAGAAGCTGATGGAGTTAATGAGGTTTTTGACTTTCCAATTTGAGACTTGTACCTGGGTATTTGTTGGACCATTTCCCCTTTGAGTTTTTTTTATCATACTAGCTATTTTATTGATTATTATCTACTTTTTTTGAGTAACACTTATTGATGAATCATTCCCATTTGGTTTCTTGATTCTGGGGTGCTATCATCCTACCTAAGGAGTTTGATAATTCCATTTGAGTCATTTTAGGATCAGTCTAGGTTCCATGTTGGTCGGTTATCCAATCTGGGTTTTTTTATATATTATTTATTTATTATCTATTTTTGATATTGGGTGTGAGTAATCCTTATTATTTTGAACCCGATTCATAATAATGGTGTTATTATTAATTCTTCTCCAAAATTTCATAATTTACAGTTCATATAGGGTATTTTAATTGATGATTCATTATTATTTATAATGTTATAATTTCATTATATGGTATGTTTTTTTATGATCCTTAATGATTGATTTTACAATGATCATGTTTAGATGATTATTAGTTAATGAAGGGTGATTTCAAAAATAATTTGTTAAATTATTATATTACCATTTTATAACTAGAAGAAAATTTATTTAATTATATATAAAATATATTACCAAAAATTAAATTCCCATAGTTTTCCATGATATAAAGATATATCATTGTTCAAGTAGGTAGTTAAACCAACCCTAACAAGAACATACCATAATTAATGTGCGATTATAATGTGAATTAGTAGTAACATAACTATACTAGAAGAATAATGATATTATGTAGTATTAATTAATGTAAAATATAATAATTTTAAATAATTATATGAAGATTATAAATTATGAATATTTATTTTATATTATTAATAAATCATTTTTTTCTCTTGGAATGCTCGTTTGGATGGTTGAATTTTCCATAGTTGTTTATTTCTCATATTGTTAATAGTTTATACAATTTGTATTTACATAAAATTAATAATTTCATAGGCATCATATTTATCAATTTAACCCATTATCATGAATATCTATATAATGTGGTGTTGAAAATAAAAATGGAAATCAATCGTTCCATTTGAGGTGGTAGTCCACACATACACATGGATGATACCTTCCTTTATCATAGAATGAGATATATGAGTAATATAGTTTATCATTTAAAAATATTCAATTTGTTATATATATCATAATTATATGTTATATTCCTTCTTTGAACCATAAATGTTTGGTGGTGAAGGAAATTTAACATATTACTTCATGGAGTCGGTAGTCCTCATAACACTCGAATGACAATTACATTTTTCTTAAGGGAAAAGGGAAATGTGGTTAATTCCTATACCATTATTATAATGAAATTATAATATAATAATGATAATTGTGTTATTATATTAATATAGTGTATTGTAATTTGAGGAAGAATTTGTGCACATAATGAAATATAAATGAGAAAATAGCGGTTAAAAATTTATACCTCACTTATTGGATTATCTCCTTTGCAAAAGAGGTTAAGCCTTTGAGGGATTGTATTTTGAGAAGACCAGAAAATATTAAAGGTGGATAGGAATTTTTAGGATATTTTTGGGTATATTTTTGGTCAACCTAAGTGTGTTTTTAGTTTGATGGGAATTGAGGATAGGAGTTACCCTTTTATTGGTGGAAAAGGAAGACATTTTTGTAAATACGCAAAAACTTTTAATAATGGGAAGTCACTATGAAGGAATGTAGCTAAAAAATTTAGAAATAATGTATATGGGAATAGATAAGGTTTATAAAGGCATAAATCAATTCTCACGCATGTTTTAAACAATTTTTTGGTCTTAACCTCTTCGTTAAACCCTTTTTACCCCTTTTTATTTTTACCAAGGAAACTTGTTTTTACCAAAGTAATTTATCATGTATGTAGAAAAATAAATTAGTCTTTATTATATAATTTATAACTAATTATTAAAAATTAAAAATTTATTTTATAATATCAATTTTATAAAACTGATTAAAATTAATTTTAAAATACTAAATATATAATTTATTAAAACATTGTTTTTGAGAAATATCACATAAGTTATGAAATATCAAATATGTTTTTGTAAATTATAATCCACATTTTTTAAATTATAAATTCACATATAAAATAAATATTTTATCTTTTGAAAATTGTTTCATAAATTTAAAATTCATATTAATATACTAATAATGCAATAAAAGGCATGTTATTTTCAAAAGAAGATTTTTCACAATTCACCTAACATAATTATTTTAGAAAAATCATGAAAATTGATATTCAGATAACATTTTAATGATAATTTGAAAAATAAATTTAATTTTTTAAATTTAATATTAAAAAATTATAAAATTTAACTTTGAAATAAATCATAACATATTATAAAAAATTGATTTTTATTGGAAATTATTATTTTTTTATATTAAAAACTATTAAAAAATAGCGATGGTCATAAATATATCAACCATGAAAAATATAAATTGTATAAAATAAATTTTAAGAATAAAAAACATTTTATTTTATGATTTTCTGTACTTTTTAAAACATTATTAACATGGACCATTATTTCATATATTGGATATAACTGTTTGTACCCGCTTATTCCATGACCATAATAAATTAGTCAATATATATTTTAATAAAAATTGTTTTTTCCATTAGGGTTTAGTGTTTTGTGTTAAAATTGTTATTAAAATAATAGTTATTTAAGGAAAATATATAGTGAAATCATGGTTTATTATATAAGTACTCTTTTCTTTATAGTCACAAGCCAAATGACTGAACATACCAAACTGATAGCACTTTACTAATCATATTAGACATTCCTTAAAAAGTTTTTTTAACATATTTGGGACATATGATAGGATTAGATATATATATATATATATTATTTTCTATTATTTCTATATTTCTTTTTTACCTTGAATAATTCTTATTCTAGATTTCATGGGATGCATATGAATAAAAAAATTACATCTCTACCTTCTTAGTATATCAAAGAATTTCCTCAGAACTTTTAAATTAACAAGAGTCCCACAATATTAATAAAATTGATTCTAAACATATGTAAAACATATAAGTTTTTCTCTAATATTCTAGAATTAAATTAAGTGTGTACCCTTCCAATTTAGTAAAATTTTCTTTATAATCAAAAAATTTGTCCTCACCTATTTTTTTCAACTATATACATTTATTTTTCATTAAAATTTGAAGAACTGTAGTAAAATATTTTTCAAGAAAAGGATCCTTAAAATATTTCAATCCATGGTATGAATTTCATTATTCTCTTTAGTATTTTTATTTAAATACATACACTTATAGGAATATCCTTAAAAATGATTAATTGAAATAGTTACCTTATAATGCTTTGAACAACCCAAAACATAAAACGTCTCCTAGAAAACATTTATCCCTCCTTGTACTACCACTTGGCCTAAGGTTCTTACAAATGATGGAGGGTTCTATTTTTTTGGAATACTCTACTATTTTCTTATTCCACTATGGAGAATTTTTTTATTCCCTTTCGCATGTTCCACCATTTATAGCCTGTATTAATTTTTCTTACCACATCTATAATGTTATTATCTCTAGATAAAACTATTTAATCATATTGATTCAAAAAGATATTCTAATCAGATTTCCATTCAACTTTATTCACCCTATTACAAATATGGGAAACCATTTTAAAATGAACACAAATTTGATGAGGCAACATAAAACCCCTTAGTATACCAAAAACTCTATCCTGATAATATAACCATAAATTATCATCCCCATATTAAATTTCCCTATCAACATCCTACCAACTAAATTTATCTAAAACCTACTTTGATACCAACTGATAACACATCGTAAAAAACCAACCCTTAAATTATATTATTTATAGTAAGTATTTCAAGTCCTAAAAATCAGATAACATTTTTGGTTTTTAGTTTTATAAAATTAGGAAAATGATACATTGTAATGTAGATACTACCACATAGTGCATATTTTTTTCCACATAGATGGTTCTTAGATTAACACTCCTTCTTTATTTATGACACACTTTATTTATTAAATAATAGTGTCTATAACTGAATGATTAACCATTTTATAATTACTTCACATCTAAAAATCCAATAAAATCATTTGAAAATGTGGGATGATCACATAAATTTGAGAAAGGGATATAAGAAAGGAAACTCATTAGTCCATTGAAAAACATGAAAACCCATGAATAAATTTTCTTTTCACATAATAAACTTTGAGCCTATAATCTCTTATGAAATCAATAATTTTCCAATAAAACCATTAAAAATAATATAAATCCCATAAAAACATGAAGGAATATTGGTAGATCATATTCATCACCTATTTCAATTCACCATTTCAATGGAAATATCCTATTCTATTACTTCTAACAATTTCACTATGAATATTAAATCAATGCATAATGAATTAGAGAGATATATAACTTGGTAACCCATTATTATATATAATTATAAAGCACCATAACATGGGAAAAATATAATTAATTTTTCATTTTTAATTATCAAATTCATTAGAACATTCATTTTAACCCATAATCATAAGAACTTATAGTTATCCCATTAAAATGAAAGGAAATATTGTTTTCCACAAAAAATATTTAAAGGGAAAAAGGAACCAAACAATGGGAATTAAATTCACATTTAAAAATCATGAAAACAAGAATATAAATATTCATAACTAATATCAACCATAAAGTTTAAAAAATATAATCATGCAGTAAATTTTAAAAAATAGTATTTTCATATTTTTAAAAAGAAAATAAAAAAGTGTACCATATAGTAAACATTAAAAATATTCATTTTTAATTTTTTTAACAAAAAAAAATATATAATTGAATTTTTTTTATTATTTATTTAAGTTTATAGAAATATTTTTTTAAATAATATGGATATGGAAGAGAAATAACCGAAAGGAAAACTTTGAAACATTTCAAATAAGGTTTAAAAGGAAAAATCCCTCATCCTGAGTTTCACTTCATATGGCTTCTTCCCACCTATATAATAAAACTGAAATAAATATTTAAAATCATAAGAATTTTTTCATGTTCATTATTTTTTATCAATTATTTTATTACATTTATTATCATGTTTTATCTATTTACTAAATCGGTATATTTAATATTGGTCGTTTTGGGGTCATTCAGTTTATAATTTTCAAAATATATTAGGCATCTTAGTAACCATATAAATTACATTTAAAATAGTTCCATAAGTTATAGAGGTGTAAATTTATAGGTTTCATATCTTTCCTGAAACAATTATTTTCAATAGGTTGTGATACAATAACTTTTCTGTGATTCTATTTTAATAATTCTATTTTTTATAGTTTAATGTAAACCTTACTTTTCAATTTTAATTCCAATTAAATGAAGTATGTTTCAACATTAATAATTATTAAATAATATTAAATTAATAATTATTACTTTATATTACTATTATTTAAATTCTCTTAATCCCTCTTGAAATAAACACGATAATAATGATCATGTTGGTGGCAAAACTAAACCAATCAAGACCATGTAATAATGACCAAATAAGTAAGAATATATTATTGTATATTAAAAAAATAAAATTAAAGAATACTAATATTTTTTTAATAAAGTGATAAATTATTTTTAATAAGAACCATATGAAGATGATAATTAAAAGATAATGGTAATAAGTTATTACTTACAACATGTCTTAGTATGACCGTTTTATGAGGTTCAATATTATGATGAATATTTATTATTAATATTTTTAATATAATGGAAAATTGATCCTTAAAAACCTTAATAGGGTTATGAAGATCATATAAATTCATTAAATATGTCAGTATAAAAATCCATATAAGGTGGTTATACTAGAATAAATACATCGTTCATGAGTCGGTAGTCAACATTAAAAAGGGGGACACATTCATTTTATAAGGATCAAGAGGAAACTATATAATGGTTTTTCTATCAACATAATAAAATTTAAGTTTTGTAATGATACTAATGTAATTATATTATCATGGTTACAATATATTTTGAGGAGGTATAATGTAAAGGAAATTTAAAAGAACTTAGTTAAGACTATTACCTCTTCTATGGATATCCTCCTTTAATCCATTTTTATGATTTAATAGATTTGTCTTTTGGGATGAATAGTGTAACATCCTAGGTAAATGAAGAATAAGAGATTTTCATACTTATTAATATTTGTGAATTAAATATTAATTTTACTTTAAGAGGGTTTCTATGTTCGATAGCGTACCCGATACACAACAACGAATTTCTTTGAAATCTTACGTTGTACACTAATAATATAATATTATTATTTTAAATGAAAGTTAACTCCTAGTCATGGTAATTGGAAGGAATGAAAAAAATAACTAAAATATTATTATACATGTTTGTTAAATTTATTTAATTTTATCCAATAAAAGTTAGAGGCTTAAAATGTGAATGAATCTAATTTTAAGCATAATTTACATTAAAAGGCCGATTTACCACCTTTCAATAGAGAACCCTCATTAAATCTAGTTTTGGTCACTTTAATACATTCTATATGACCAAATAAAATCCTTTTTTATAATGGGGACATCAAAATTTACTTTGTGTAAATTTTTGGAATTTTTCCGATAAAGTTCGTTTTTTAATTAATAGTTAAAAATATTGTATTTTAATTCCAAACTACGTTTTAATATAATTTATTTAAATGGTTTTATTAATTTTTTATTTGTTTTTAAAGTTTAATTATAATATATTTTTACCATTTAATCCAATTTTGGTCATTGTAATTAATTTCACATTGAATTTGGACATAAACAAGTGTCAATCTTTTGATAATTATTGTTTCTTAAAAACACGCTATTTGTTTTAACAATGAGAATTAATTTTAAATTAATTAATGAAACTTCTATATTTATAATTTGATAAAATAGACATCATTTTTGAATTCATAATATTTAATATAGCTTAGGCTAGATTTTTTTTATTTTTATGAAAACATCAATTTTTGATGAATAGTGAAACCACTTTGTAGTAGTTAAAAACCGACTTTTTCATTTAAATGAAATTTTACCACTTCTATGAATTTAATTTCAAAAATCTGACATAAATGGTTTTTATTATTAAGTAAAATAAGGTTAAATAATATGAAAATAATTTTTGGTGAATAGTAACCTATGACTTTTATTTACCGTGGTTAAAGGTAAATTGGGTAATTCAAGGTAAAAAGAATATTATAATAATCCCAAATTACCTTAAAACTTGTTTAAACCATATTGGTTGAGTAATTTCTACCCTGGTAATATTTGGGTCAATTGTGGGACCCTGTTGAGCCACTTTGGAGTGATAATGACACTTTAGATTAATTAACTTAAAGTAAAGGATAAAATGACAAAAAAACATCTTTTAGTAAATTAATTTTTATATGGTGTTATATAAGTTATAATTTTGAATATAAATATTATTTTCAAATCTAAAAATATTTCCTACATTATGTTATTTTTTTTATAATTTTTAGACATCGAATAAGTTAAATTATTTATGACACAATAATGATACAGTGTTTACCTCATTAATAAATCATTTAATTAAATAAGATTATAAATGATAAAATAAAATCCAAAACCTATCCAATTATTATTGGATGATTCTATTTCGACCATGAGTCATCTTATATTCATCTTTAATGAGTTTTGGATCTTTATAAACCGAATATAGGTGTATAATAAAATAATATTAGCAAACTTTCCAAAAGAGCCCCTCCTCCCCTTATAAAAGGAGACTATTTATAACCAATTCCACACACCTCTCAAGCATTTTTTCTCATCCAAACTCTACCTAATTAAGATCCCTACATCCCTATCCTCCTCATAGAAGCCTTACCTTAGGCAGAAAGGACTTCAATAAGTCCTTTTGGTTCAAACCAAAGGAAGTTACCCAAATTAAAGGTAACAATTTATCTTAACTTCTTTTATTTTATTTTACTTCTAAAACCCCTAAACACTTTTTATTACTTAATTTTATAACAAAACCTGTATCCTAAATATACTAGGATGTTTTTATGAGAATTATTCGAACTACACTTACACACACCTCCATCTAATGCGTGAAGAATATACTGTTTATGTGGATGGAAAACTAATGCCTCACAAAACGATGATTGTTGAATTATCTCATACCACCTCTCATGGTGGACATTAAGATGGAAATGTATTTATAAATGATATATTTTATTTTTATCTTTTCTTTATGCTTCTGTATTTTTCCTTTATATCATACCTTTATGGTTTATATTATGTGTAAACACGATAATTTCATTTGAGGAAGTGCGGACTACCGCCCCCTCAAAGTGATATGAATCGTTCATGACATATGTGGGATGTATAAAGGATAGAGTTATTTGTATTATATAAGATATTATACTGGAATTATAATATACCTATGTATCATTATGTTTTAATTCCATTAAAATACGAAATTGAAATGAAAGTAGCGTTCATGCGTACGTACGACTTACCATCTCCATGAACGGTGCATTTCATTTCTTACCTCCAAATGTTAAGTACTATTATAAATACATGTATATACTAGATATATATTATTTATATGATAACTAAATCATGAATATCATTTTTCAGATAATGGACTATTGACCACATGGACAACTTGTAATTATAAGGTGTTCATTTTTGAATCAAGTACCAAATATCGACACAACAACCATTATTAACTTAATGATTACATAATGTTTATAACATGGTAATAAGTGATATAAAAGGAATAATAAACTTTAAAAAGGTTCTTAAGCAAGTAGAAATTAACTTTAGTTTATTATTTAGGATATTGAAGAATGATCGAGTCAAGTCGGACACAAGGTAAGGGACTTCATCTCAATCTCCTTTCATTGAAGCATATTTTGTGTTAATACTCGACTTTATTTTATGTGCTGTATAAAAAACCTTGATTTTTCCAAGGGATTATTTTTCTATGAAACTTTTTATTAAATGAAAAAAATGAATGTTTCTTTTAACATAAGCGATGATAACGATCTTTCCGCCACCACGAGTATTATTTGTTCTTTGTCTACCATATCAAGCCGTAATGTTTTTTTCAAGGAAAATAAATACCATATACTCTTTTATGTATTTTTGTATTGAAAATGGTTTTGATAATGGATTTGTTATGTCAATATATTTTAGTGATATATTTTGATTGAAATGTGGAAATGTTTTCTTTCCTTTATATGTTTTTTATGTGTTATGATTTTATAATGGTACTTGGAAATTTGACGGGTGGTTATGTGGTAAATGAAATGACGGGTGGTGCCGTGATAAACCAGGATGGGTGGTTACGTTATAACCTCCAATGCATTGGGTATGGAAGTCGGCTGTATGGCTATTCGATTTAGTGTTATGTGTTGAAGTCGATCGTATGGTTATTCCATTAAAGTATGTTTCTGTCCCAAGTTAACTTTATATGTTATGTGTTCTTTATATGGGTTTTATGGTAATAGTTTTGTTAAAAAAGGGTAAGTAGTGATATTTTATTCAGTGAAGAGTATTTACTACTTCATAAAGGTGATAATTGTTACTTATGTTAAAGTATTCATGGTTTACTTGATGTTTTGAAAAACTAATAGTTTTACTTCGTTGTGTATCCCTTACTGAGCTTTTTATGCTTATCCAAAGTTTTTTAAATGTTTTTCACAGGACATAATGTGGAATAGGGTCAAGGATAGGATCAAGGAAAAGTCATGCTGTCTTAAAAATGGAACTATACATGACTCTTTTTTTCAATAGTTTTTATTTTATGAAAAAATGGAAACTGAGTAAAAGTGTCTCCTTTTTAATCTTTTGAGATGAAATAGTTATGTACTAATTCTATAAAACTCTAAACCTGAAAAGATACTCAATGTGAATTATTCGTTTAATTCATTATTATGTAATGTTTTAAGTATAGGTCCTTATAGTTGGTATTAGAGGTCAGTTTATACTACTTTATGAGTTAGGATATTGTTAAATAAATGTCCATAAATTAATTTATGGTAATATTCAAATGTCATAGCATTTAAATATTACTATGTTGATTCACCTAAGATTTTTCTATGTTCAGAATGGTTTTCCATAGAGGAAACCGGGTAGCTATGTTGGGATGACATCAGGAGGAAGACAACCTTCCAAATCAGAAACCTAAGATGGTCAGAATCAGAACTGAACTGTTTGTTTTAGTGATGGCACAATAGAATCAGGCTATAAATGGTGGTGGTATCCATGAATGAGATCAGCCAGATCAAACTCATATGAACATGTTTGTAGTGGAGTATTTCATAAGGCAACATCCTCCATCATTCGGAGGATCATCTGACCTTGTGCTAGCTGCAAGGTGGATTAAAGAACCGGAGAAGAGTTTTGATGTCATGGGGTGTTCAGAACATCAAAAGGTTTGTCTCGCTATTTACCATTTTGAAGGTGAATCTGATCAGTGGTGGTCAATGGTGAAAAATATCATGGATAGTGAGGAGATTGATGCTCTTAATTGGGATGAATTAAAAGGTATGTTTCTTGAGAAATATTTTCCTAAGGTGGTTCGTCTTAGGATGGAAAAACAATTACTGGAATTGAGGTAGGAGGATGACTGAATGACTACTTATGATAAAAAATTCACTTGACTAGCATGGTATGCTCCAAATTTCATCCGAGATCTTGATAGTAAGATTAATCTATTTTACTCAGGAATGAAGCCAGATATTGAAGAGCATTATCCTCTAGTGAGTTCAAAAGTTATGAAAAAATTGTTTAATGTGCGGAGAAGGTGGAAATGGAGTTTGCCAATGATCAGGTGTTCATTGAAAAATAATAGAATAAGAGGTCTAGTTGGTGGGAAAAGGGAAATAATTCATCAAAGAAGCCTATAGGTAATAAAATTAAATATCCAACTTGTGAGAAGTGTGGTAAAAAGAATCCTGGAGAATGTTTATCAATGTCTAGAAAGTGCTTTCGGTGTGGTAAGTCTGGTCATATTTCTCATAACTGTAAGGAATATGATCAAGCAGGCAATGAAAAGCCATCGATAAGATGTTTTAAGTGTAATGAAATGGGTCATTATGAAAATGAGTGTTCAGTGAAGAACTCAACTAAGGGAAAATAGCTAGAATACAAGAAGAAAGGGGTGGTGAAATAATTTTCAACTACTTCCGCAGATGTTGGGCCATCAAATGAAGTAGTATCAGGTACACTGTTTGTTTGTTCAGATTATTCCAATGTGTTGTTTGAATCAGGGTATACACACTCTTTCATTTCTGAAAAGTTTTCTAATAAATTGAGAATTACATCTCTAGATATGAATACAGAACTTATGGTAAAAACTCCTAGAGGAAATGTTGAGAAAAAAAGAAAACATAAGAACCTTCCTGTCCTTGTGTGCATGAATAATCTACCTTAAAACCTTATTGTTATGCCTCTATTAGAGTTTTATATTATTTTGGGCATGGATTGGTTGTCTGTTTATCATGATAATATTGTCTGCAGAGCTAAAGAGGTTTCATTTCTTAAAGATTTAAAGTTTGTGTACAAGAATGAACCCTTGCTTTTGATAACATATCCGGAAGCTGAGAAACTAGTAAAAGATGGAAATGAATTTTACCTTGGACATATTGTTGAAAATAAATGAACTGTTTAGATTAATTATGTTCCAGTGTTAAATGAGTATCGTGATGTTTTTCTTGATGAGTTTCCTAGTATTATACCTAATCCGGAAGTTGAATTTACTATTGATTTAGTTCCTGATGCTAATCCAATTTCAAAACCCCCTTATCGAATGGCTCAAATTGAACTTTTATAGTTAAAGAAGAAATTGCAGGAGTTATTAGATAAAGGTTTCATTCGACCTAGAACATCACCATGTGGTGCTCTTGTCTTGTTTGTTAAAAAGAGAGATGGTTCATTGAGACTTTTCATTGATTATAGAGCATTGAATAACATCACTATTAAGAACAAGTATCCTTTGCCTCATATCGATGATTTGTTTGATCCACTCTAGGGAGATCAGTATTTTTCAAATATTGATTTGAGGTTGGGGTACCATCAGTTTAAAGTGAAGGAAGCAGACATTTCGAAGACTGCATTTCGTACTAGATATAGCCATTATGAATTTGTAGTTATGCCTTTTGGGTTAACCAATGCACCTTCTGTATTCATGGATCTTATAAATAGAATTTTTTGTGAGTTCTTGGATAAGTTTTTGGATGTGTTCATTGATGATGTTTTGGTTTATTCTAAAATTAAATATGAGTATGAAAGTTATTTAAGGGTCATCTTTTAAACCTTAAAATAAAATAAACTTTATGGGAAATTCATGAAGTGTGAGTTTTGGTTACAAAAAATTTCTTTCCTTGGTCACATTGTTTCAAAAAATGGCATAACTATTGATCCTGATAAAACAAAAGTTGTTGAAGAATGGACAAGACCCATAAATATAACTGAGATCCATAGTTTTCTTGATTTGGTAGGTTATTACCAGAGGTTTTGTTGACAATTTTTCATGGTTATCTAGTCCAATGACTAAGTTAACTCGAAAAGGTGTTAAGTTCATTTGGACAAAAGACTATGATGATTGTTTTCAGGAATTGAAAAGAATATTGGCGAATGATCCAGTTTTGGCACTGCCATCCAGAAATGGTGAGTTTGTTATCTATAGTGATGCTTCGTTGAAAGGACTTTATTGTGTCCAAATGAAGAATGATCAGGAAATTGCTTATGATTCTCGTTAGTTGAAACCTCACGAGTTAAATTACCCTACACATGATTTGGAATTAGATGCTGTATTTTTTTCTTTAAAAATTTGGAGGCATCATTTGTATGGAGTAAAATGTGAAATATATACTGACCAAAAAAGTTTAAATTATATATTCACTAAAAATAATTGAACATGAGACAGAGGAGGTGGCTGGAATTAATCAAGGATTATGATTGCACGATCTTTTACCATCCAGGAAAAGCAAATAAAGTGGCTGATGATTTGAGTCAAAAAAGTAATGCTTCATTTACCATGCTACATTTGGAATGAGATCCTTTGGTTTTTGATTTGATAAACTTTGGAATAGAAGTTGTTGGTGGAAGAAATTCTTCTATTTTATTTCAGGTGTTAGTGAAATCATCTCTATTAGACAGAATAAAGAAAGCATAGAAAGAAGACAGTGAGTTGCAAGAAATGGTAGAGTTGGTTTAGAAGGGTAAGTTGCCTGATCTTAACATTGTTAATGATTGTGTTTTGATGTTTAGGAAGAGATTATGTGTGCCTTGTGATTCACAATTTAAGAATGAGTTGTTATGTGAAGCTCGTAGTTCTCCGTTTTCAGTTTATCCTGGTAGTACTAAGATGTACAGAGATCTTCAGGAGTAATACTGGTGGGATGGAATGAAAAGAGATATTGCTGATTTTACTGTGAAGTGGTTGACTTGTCAGTAGGTTAAAGCAGAGCGGCATTTTCCGAAAGGGATTCTTCATTCCTTACCTGTGCCAGAGTGGAAATGGGAAAATATATCCATGGACTTTGTTGTGGGATTACCGAAGACATCTCGAGGTAATAATGTAATCTGGGTTATACTTGATTGATTTACTAAATCTACTCATTTCCTTCCTATTCGAGATAATTTGTCTCTAGATCAACTTGCTCGGTTGTATGTTAAAGAGACAGTCAGGTTTCATGGTGTTACCTTATCCATTGTATCTGATCGTGATCCCAGGTTTACTTATAACATTTGGAATGGCCTTCAGAAGTCATTGGGTACTGAATTAAATTTTAGTACAACTTTTCATCCCCAATAAGATGGGCAGTCCGAACGAACAATTCAGACCTTGGAGGATATGCTATGCGCTTGTTCACTAGATTAATAGGGAAGTTGGGACCAACATCTTTCTTTGGTTGAATTTTCTTATAATAACAGTTTCCATTCCAGTATACAGATGGCTCCATTTGAGGCATTATATGGAAATCATTGTCGAACTCCAGATTTTTGGGATGAAGTAAGTGAAAGGAAGCTGATGAGACCATAATTGGTAGAAGAGATGGTAGAGAAAGTTCAGTTGATTTAGAAGCACATGAGAACATCTTATAGCAGACAAAAAAGTTATGCTAATAACCGAAGGAAGGATATTTCTTTTAAGGTAGGTGATCATGTCTTTCTCAAAGTTTCTCCATGGAAAAGTGTGATGCGTTTTGGTAAGAAGGGAAAGTTGAGTCCGAGGTTCATTGGACCTTATGAAATCCTGGAGAAAATTGGATCAGTTGCATACATAGTGGCTTTACCACCAAGTTTATCCTAGGTACACAATGTTTTTCATGTTTCTATGTTGAGAAAGTATATACCAGATCCATCTCATGTTTTGAGTCCAGAGGTAGTTTAGTTGGAAGAGAATATCTCTTATGAAGAACAACCAGTCCATATTCTTGACCGTAGAGAGAAAGTGTTGCAGAATAAGGCAATTCACCAGGTAAAGGTTTTATGGAAAAACCATATGGTTGAATAGGCATTGTGGGAATCTTAAAATTCTATGAGGGATAAATACCCCCACTTATTTTGATAAGTGAATAGAAAATTGTGAGGACGCAATTTCCAAAAGGGGGAAAGGATGTAACATCCCAAGTAAATGATGAATATGAGATTTTCATAGTTATTAATATTTCTGAATTAAATATTAATTTTACTTTAAAAGGGTTGCTATGTTCGATAACGTACCCGATACGCAACAACAGGTTTCTTTGAAATCTTTCGTTGCACACTAATAATAAAATATTATTATTTTAAATGGAAGTTAACTCCAAACCATTGTAATTGGTGGGAATAAATAAAACAAACTACAATATGATTATACATGTTTGTTAAATTTATTCACTTTTATCCAATAAAAGTTAGAGGATTAAAATGTGAATGAATGTAATTTTAATCATAATTTACTTTAAAAGACTGATTTACCACCTTTTAATTAAGAACCCTCTTTAAATATAGTTTTGGTCACTTTAATAAATTCTATATGAACAAATAAAATCCCTTTTTATAATGGGGACATCAAAATTTACTTTGTGTAATTTTTTGGAATTTTTCTGATAAAGTTCATTTTTAATGAATAGTGAAAAATATTTTATTTTAATTCAAAACTGCGTTTTAATATAATTTATTTATATGGATAGATTATAATTTTATTTGGTGTTAAAGTTTAATTAGAATATAGTTTTACCATTTAATCAAATTTTGGTCATTAAAATTAATTTCATTTCAAATTTGGACATGAACAAGTGTCAATCTTTTGATAGTTATTTTTTCTTAAAAACACGCTATTTGTTTTAACAACGAGAATTAATTTTAAATTAATTAAAGAAAATTCTAAGTTTAGAATTTGGTAAAATAGGAATCATTTTTTAATTCATAATATCAAATATATCTTAGGCTGAATTTTTTGTATTTTTCTGAAAAACATCAATTTTTGATGAATAGTGAAACCACTTAGTAGTAGTTAAAAAACTGACTTCTTCATTTAAATGAAATTTTACCACTTTTGTGAATTGAATTTAAAAAATCCGACATACATGGTTGTTATTAGCAAGTGAAATATGGTTCAATAAGATGAAAATCGTTTTTTGTGAATAGTAACCTTTGACCTTTATTTACTGCGATTAAAGATAAATAGGGTAATTCAAGGTAAAAAGAATATTATAATAAATCCAAATTACATTAACACTTGTCAAAAACTTATTGTTTTAGTCATTTACGACCATTTCCATCTTTGGGTTGATTTTGGGACCCCATTTATCCACTTGGGAGTGATAATGACATTTAGATTAATTAACTTAAAGTAATGGCCAAAATGACATAAACAAACATCTTTTAGTAAATTAATTGTTATATGATGTTATATAAGTTATATTTTCGACTATTAATATTAGTTGTAAAGATAAAAAGATTTAATACATCATGGTATTTTTTTTATAATTTTTAGACATCAAATAAATTAAATTATTTATGACACAATAATGATGTAGTGTTTATCACATTAATAAATCATTTAATTAAATATGATTATAAATATTAAAATAACATCTAAAAACTGTCCAATTATTATTTTCTGATTTTATTTCGACCATTATTCATCTTATCTTCATATTTAATGAGTTTTGGATCCTTAGAAACCGAAGATAGCTTTATAATAAAATAATATTTGCAAAATTTCTTAAAGAGCCCCTCCTCCCCCTTATAAAAGGAGACCAGTTTTAACCAATTCCATACACCTATAAAGACTTTTTTCTATTACAAACTCTACCCAATTAAGCTCCCTATATCCCTATACTCCTCCTAGAAGCCTTAAATTAGGTAGAAAGCACTTCAATAAGTCATTTTCGTTCAAACCAAAGGAAGTTACCCAAATTAAAGGCAATAGTTTATCTTAACTTCTTTTCTTTTATTTTACTTCTCCAACCCTTAAACAAATTTTATTACTTTCTTTTATTAAAACAACAGTATCTTCAATATACTAGGATTATGTTATGAGAAGTATTCTAACTACACTTACACACAACTCCATCTAATGGGTGAAGAACATACTGTTTCTGTGGATGGAAAACTAACACCTCACGAAACGATGAGTGTTTGATTATCTCCAACCGCCTCTCATGGGTGCCATTAATATGAAAATGTATTTATATATGAAATATATTATGTTTATGTTTTCTTTATGCTTATTTATTTTTCTTTTATAGCATACCTTTACGGTTTCCATTATGTGTAAACACGATAATTTCTTTTGAGTAAGTTCGGACTACCACCCCCTCAATGTGATATGACTCATTCATGCCATACGTGGGATGTATAAAGGATAGAGGTAATGGTATTATATATGATATTATATTTTAATTATAATATATCTATGTATAATTATGTTTTAATTCCATTAAAATATGAAATATAAATGAAAGTTGCGTTTATGCGTACATAAGGCTTACCGTCTCCATGAACGGTGCATTACATTTATTACCTCCAAATGTTATGTACTATTATAAATACATGTATATACTTGATATTTATGATTTATATGACATATAAATCATGAATATCATTCTATAGATAATGGACTATTGGCCACATGGACAACTTGTAATTATAAGGTGTTCATTTTTGACTCAAGTACCAAATTTTGACAAAACAACCATTATTAACTTAATGATTACATAATGTTTATATCATGGTAATAAGTGATATAAAAGGAATAATAAACTTTAAAAAGGTTCTTAATCAAGTATAAATTAACTTTAGTTTATTATTCAAGATATTAAAGAACGATCGAGTCAGGTCAGACACGAGGTAAGGGACTTCCTCTCAATCTCCTTTCATTGAGGCATATTTTGTTTTAATACTCGACTTTCTTTTATATGCCGTATAAACACCCTTGAATTTTAAAAAGGGAATATTTTTCTATGAATCATTTTACTAAATTAAAAAAGGAATGTTTCTTTTAACGTAAGCGGTGACAACGACCTTTCCACCACCGCGAGTATTATTTATTTTTTGGCTTCCTTAACAAGCCGAAATGTTTTTTTCCAAGGAAAATAAATACCATATACACTTTTATTTATTTTGGTATTGAAAATTGTTTTGATAATAGATTTTTTATTTCAATATATTTAAGTGATATATTTTGATTGAAATGTGGAAATGTTTTCTTTCCTTTATATCTGTTTTATGTGTTATGATTTTATAATGGTACATGGGAATTTGACAGATGGTTACGTGATAAACCAAATGACTGGTGGTGCCGTGATAAACCAGGACAGGTGGTTACGTTATAACCTCCAATGCATTGGGTATGGAAGTTGACCGTATGGCTATTCCATTTAGTGATATGCGTGGAAGTAAACCGTATGGTTATTCCATTTAAGTATGTTTATGTCCCAAGTTACCTTTATATGTTTTGTGTTATTTATATGGGTTTTATGGTAATATTTTGGTTAAAAAAGGGTAAGTAGTGATATTTTATTCAGTGAAGAGTATTTACTACTTCATAAAGGTGAAAAGTATTACTTATGTTAAAGTATTCATGGTTTATTGGTTGTTTTGAAAAACTAACAGTTTTCTTTTGTGTATCCCTTACTGAGATTTTTATGCTCATCCCATGTTTTTTAAATGTTTTTCAAAGGATATAATGTGGAATAGGGTCAAGGATGAGATCAAGGAAAATTCATGCTGTCTTAAACATGGAAATGGACATGACTCTTTTTTTCAAGAGTCTTTATTTTATCAAAAAAATTGAAACTGATTAGAAGTGTCTACTTTGTAATCTTTTGAGATGTAATAGTTATGTCCTAATTCTCTAAAAATATAAACCTGAAAAGATCCTCAATGTGAATTATTCATTTAATTCAATATTATGGAATGTTTTAAGGCCGCGTCCTTATATATAGAACATATATAATGTGTTAAAGAGATTTAAGGAGGCATTTTTTCATGGATTGGTCTAGATAAGGTGCTCAATATGTGTGGAGAAGTGATGTGGTGAATAGATACTTTTATAAGTGACAGTAATAACTCATTTGTAAATACTTTTAACTTTAGATTAATTCAAATTTCGTTCATAGTGTCAAGTAGAACCAAGGAAATAATAATTATAATATAGGATAACATAGGTTTAAATTCATTCATACAATAAATTTATAGATAGTATTTTGTTATATTTGTGAACATATCACATAGTTTTAACACCTTTTACCCTTTTTATCTCTTACTGTTGCGACTAACATTTACTATAGTGACTTATTTTTATGAATAAAAATAAAATTTTATTTATGAAATAATTTTAATTTGTAGATTAAAAATATGAATTACATTTTACAAGTTTCAATTTTTATAAGTGGTAAAAATTAATTTTAATATATGTATGCATAAAAAAATGAAAAATTGTTCATGGTAAAATTTATTTTCAAATGCAAAATTATATTTTCAAAAAAATAAATTATTTTATTAATTATAATTAAATTAATTATTTAAAACTAAAAAATATTTTTATGTTAATAACTAATATGAAACTTAAAGGTACCTTGTGAGTACTTTGTAAAAGTAAAAGTTATGGTATTTAAGAACATATCATTTTACACTATTCACTTAAAAATCATCCTTTATAGAAAGAAATTCACCCTAAGATAATTTTTATATTCTAAATTTAAAAATTATTTTAATTTCATGAAATTAAAATTCTAAATTTTAGAGATTTAATTTTTATATGAAAGCATATAACACATGGAAAATTGTTTTATTAGAATAAAAACTAGTTCCGTTTCCAAATAAAAAATATTATTCAATTTCTATATCTTAAAAAAATTATTTATAAGTGTATAATAATAAATATTAATATAAATACATATAATAGGATACAAAATTAATTTACTTTCGAAAATACCTTGGTCATCACACAAAGATCTTTTATAATAAAATCAACCATGGTTTTTTTATTTTGAATATTATAAACAATATTTACAAATCTAGAATTACTCACACAAAAAATGAGGACCCCATTCATCATATATATTTATTGTGTCAAGATCCATTTTTTACCAGTACATAGACTGGTAATATATAATTAAGATATGACTATATCTAGTAAACAATACATTTATAAATAAAATCATTTATTATTCTTGGATAATTGAGTAGATATACTATATCTCTAAATCCATTATATTGAGTCACTCAACTCTACTATAATAATATCCTAACAATTAGGGTTTCCAAACTAATTTAACCGATATAAAATTATACAAACAAGAATGAATCGATTAGGATCAACTTATAACTTGTTTTCATTACACACGATAATCCATGGGCACATAATAATTAGGGTCACACATACTGAATGATCAAGGTCATAACAATTGACACTTTGGTTTGAATCTCACTCTAGGTATTTTAAGGTTTTTTATTTTAAACATCTAACTAGTTTAATATGCATCCCTTAAATACTTTATTATATCATATAATATTTCATTGTGTGTGCATGCTTTTAATTATTTAGTTTCTGTATCCTATTCTATATACTAAAGTAATGTGTTCACACTATATTAATGTGCAACTCATTACAGACCCCAAATGTTTTTGTAATTCACCCTAAAATAGAAACCAACCATAATTATAAATATCTAAAGGAATAAACTATAGAAGGTATATGAAATTTTCATGTAAATGTATTGTGGTATGTGGGATATACAATATTCACATGAGTAAGATCGGAGTGATATATAATTCACCCTTCACCTTATTGAATAAAAAACAAGCCTTTAGGCTGGTGGGTAGTCCAAACATAAGTCCCTCTCCTAGGGGAGACTTTACTCAAGAGATAAATGAATTCATGATATCCTTAAAAACTTATATACACAACCTATATTTAATAACTATTCTCAAGATTATAAATCTAAAAAAAATCAAGACCAATATGTATGAAAATTAAATCTTGTGAAGTAATACCTAGCATAATATTTAATTCCCTATTTCATAGAAGAAATATATCATATATGTTTAAGAATAAATATTATGTACATTCTATAAAAAAATATAAAAATAAATAATTTAAATGAATAAACTAATAAAAAAATATTTTATTGATTAAATCAAACATGAGAAACAAATATGAACATTTCACATTTTATTTAAGAACTTAAATTATCATTTTATAAATCCAAAAACAAGTCATTTATAATAAAGGTAAAAATTTTAAATAAAAATATCAAAAGTTATTTTTAATTTTTTTATCAATGTTGCATTTTATTAATGATGGGAAGTCGTAAAATATGAATAATACTATAGAAAATTACCCTTTCTACTCAAATTTTTCACCAATATAAAATTATATCATAGAATAGGAATCATATCACCATCCACTATTGGTGATATAGTATTAATCCAATCATATTTTATGATATAAATGATATCATAAATATACCATGCTACTGTATTTTTGATAAACCCTAGGTTTTTTTTTGCACATTTCAATGTCACATATCATAAATTAAGATTTAGAACAAAATCTTGGGATCCATTCATGTTGTACTTTATGATATGGATCTATTGTATAATATTATTGAAAAAATATAAGAATTCAATGTATTATATTAGAAAATATGACTATATATAAATTAATATAATGAATTAAAAAAAAACTAGTAGATTTAACACATAAAATCTTATAAGAAATTACCTTTGATACCCCATATGGGTTTTTGAGGTTCATATAATGCTCAATGGTAGTGGAAAAACCCAATGATATAGCCCAAACTATCTTTAATAATAAAATGTGTTTGGAATATAAAATAAACAACTTACTTTTACAAGAAAAGTATTAGTCAAAGTATCTATCAATATGGTGTAAGCTTGATGAGGTTCACCTAAGAAAAAAATATAGGTATGCTTCCTTTGATGGGTTACACCAACCATTGGATCAGAGTTCACAACCAGAGGATTCACATACACTAAGAGGGATACTAGTGTCTTAACTATGCATGGCGAACAATGTATCAGATGAAGTGTGTTTATAGTAGTATTATCATGAAACTGATGGTTTCTACCACCACCAGTATTGAAACTAACTATATTTTATAGAAAATTCCAAAATATATCCTTCAAATGAAACACACCAGCCATATGAAGAATATTGATTATCTTCTCATGTGTTACTTTCTGTTTGAGAATACATTGATCCCATTCAATGAGTATGGAATCTATTTTTAATCCACTCATAATGGATTAGAAATTGAAGGAAACTATGTGGGATGATATTAGGATGTTCACGCATCTTGTGCATTAAAATCCAAATGCATACATGATGTTTACTATACAACATAAGCATAAGAGTCTTTATATCATCCATTTATGATACATGTATGTCATATTCTATGATATCCAATTTAGGGATATCGTTGCAACACCTCAAAATTTTATGATATTTTCATTTACAAATAAATTTAATTTTGTTTCTTGCCTTATTTTTACACAACACCATGTTAATATTATGCTACACACAATAATGGGTTTTCTTTCATTACACACAAGGACCAGTTTTACCGAAAAGAATATATTATTAAAATATTATTATTTAAAATAATATATTTATAGCCATTAAATTATAAATTATGAATATTATTAACCAAATTTTCAATTTTATATATTCCCTATAATTTTATCATCAATCTTATGTATTTTATAGACATGGTATCTGAAAAAAATAATCTTTTTAGATAAAATTAGTATTTATCCAAAAATGTAGTTCTACCACCTTTTAATGGAGTACATATTTTAAATTTAATATTTCACACTTTTATATATTCAATTTGAGAAACTATAAATAATCTTTGAAATGATAATATCAAAATTTACTTTGGTTCTTTTTTTAGTATTTTTCTGATATGTTTTATGTTTTGATGAATAGTAAAAATATACAAAATTTTAATTGAATACAATTTTTTTCATAAAAATAATTCATGAAAATAAATTATATTATTGAATTTTTTTAAAGAAAAAATAAAATATATTTTCACTATTTAAAATAATTTTTTTCATTGTAATTAATTTTACCAAGAATTTTGATGTAAAAATATTTTAATATTTTACAATGTTTTAACTTTTAATAACCAATTTTTCATTACAAGAATGATATTAATTTTAATGTAATTACCGAAACTTAAGTGATTTCAAATTTTAAAAATGGATTCCATATTTGGAATATGTGGGTTCAAATTATTTAAACAGGTTCCTTTCATTTTTAGGGGATTATTAATAGCAACATTAGTATTTTTTTATTACCATGGTTAAAGGTAAATTGGGTAATTAAAGGAAAAAATATAATAAAATTATCCTAACACCTATAAAAATCCTATTGTGTGACTAAATATTCTTGGTATTATCTATGGTAACAAATTGAATCATTTAGTCGTACATTTTCCATGAATATGGCATGGATATTATTAAAATTAATGAAACCGAAAAAATGCCACACTCTCATTTCTTATAGGTATTATAATTTTATTATAGAGATATATATAAGATAAAACTAATTATAAATAGTATATTGAAATATAAAATAATTAAATATATCATAGAAATTTATTAATAATTTTTAGAGATTAAATAATTACCCTTAATGATGACACAATAGTGAAGTAGAAATTATTTTTAATAGAAATATCAAATAAATGATATTAAAATTATTAAAATAAATATAATATGACTTAATTAATGAAATAAATTAATTTTATAGATAAATTATACATGTTAAAGACATAATGGATGTATGCTTTTTAAGTTATCATGTTTTTTTATTTTAAAAAATTCATATATTGAATTGTTTTAAAATTGACATAAATGATATTTTAAAATAAATATTATTTTATTAAATGATATAAAAGTCATAAAATTATAATGATCTTATAAATAAAATTAATAATGATTAATATTTTACAAAGTATCTAATTGGGCTTAGTTTTTAATTTTATTATAACTATATTAACCATATAGTGTAAAAATACAAGAAGAAAGAGTAAGAGTTAAACTGTTTTACTAAGGGTTAAATCCAAAATATAAGGTTTAATTTATGAACTAAACTTTTATAAAATTATTTTTTATGTGTGTTTAAAACCATACTCATCATAGTCTCTAAATAAATAAATTTTTATATATTTTAAACATAAAATTAATTTATAATAAATTAAAATTTTATGATTTTTCAAAAGTGCCCCTCAGCTCTCTTATAAAAGGGAACATATCCTTATCATTAATTAACACCTCTAAAGATCATTATCTCGGACAAAACATGGAAATTTACTCTCAAAAAATCCCTAAATAAACCCTATAGGAAATAATTTGGGCATAATGTCATCCTATGGAGTCCTTTTGTGCAAATCAAAAAGAGATACCCAAAAAAGAGGTAATTTTTTTATCCCCTCTTTCAAAGTTATTTTCTTCTTATACTTACTATTTCTATTTTTTCCATACCAATTTAATAACTCCAGTATCATAAATATACTAATATTATATTATAATCATGGTACCACTGTATTAATCATTTTATCCATCCTATAAATAACAATATCACCATGCGTGCGTACGTACGACTTACTCTCTCCACTCTATGGTGTAATTTGTTATTCAAAACCAATTTATATTTTTATGAATAGTAATGACTATAACGGAGATAAATAATTAAGATTACATAATAATTATTCTATATAATTAACATAAAATCCAATTTCATACCATTTAACCATTAATGTAATTATACCGTCACTCGTGTGTATGTACAACCTTCCGTCTCCATGACGCGATGAGATTCATTATCCATGTTAACAATTCATGAGTAATTATAAATGTCATATGATAAGTGAATATAATATTTTTGAACTTAATATAATTATTTATATGAATACAATATGTCCTATTCATAATAAACATTACTTACACTACAAAAAATGCATAGGAAAACGAAGTAGTTAACACCTGAAATAATGGTAATACAAAAATATTATTAATAAAATGATATAAGAGGATCATATATGATATCATAAATATGGATATGGTTCTGGTATAATTTAATAAAAATATTTAACCATTATATAGTAGGTTAACACACCCTTAACTAAATGAAAATACAATGTATGAGTTAATTTCGCAATCTCATTATTATCTGAGACTGTTTATAACTAAGTATCTACTAGGGTATATTGATCATCCATGTCCATGTTTTATAAAAAACATTTTGAAATATTTTTTCCACTTCTCTAAATTTTTATAAATTCATTTATACCCATGTCATATTTTTATAAAATGTTTTTAAAGTAATATTTCTATCATTTTTGAAACAAGGTACTTTGTGACCTTTTCCACAAATTAAAAAAAGAATGTTTTTTAACATATAAGGTGTGAGTAGATTTTTCTACTTTTATTTAAATGTAAAATTTTTAAGATTTAATTACAATATTACAATGTTATTTTTAAAATAAATGTTTTATTTTATAATTGTGTGTCTTTTAAAATATTTTCATGTAAAAAGAGATATTTCTATCAAAATGTTTTAATGATTTTTTAGATTGTTTTCATCTATGTAAACATCCTTTTTTGGATTTTATGATTAATTTGGGGTTGATTTATTGAAGGTTTTATAATATGTTGGACTATGGATGTGATACATTTATACTATTCATTTCTTATAGTCAAAAAATTAACATTTCATATGTTAGTCTAAATCCGAATGTTTATGTTATGTTTTACCCTTTTCATATAATGAATGTATTGGAATTAGAATGTTATGGGTGATGCCCACTATATCCACTTGATGCATCGGTAGGTCTCATGAGACAAACTAGATATGGATTCGACCAAGTTATTAACTATTTATATTCATATGTCTTGGCTGAGGCCTCGACAATGTGTTTCAGATATTTGGAATTATGAATTCCTTCATCATGAGATTAGTTATTGATATTAAATGTGATATTTGGACTAGTAAAATATCTATGTTAATATTTAAATAAAATTATTTGATTTATTGTTGTAATATTATGCTGAAGATTCTATGTAAAAGGCTTGTGTTTCAGTTTTATTACTTTCCTTGAATAATTATACTTATTTACGAATAATTATTTTATTTTTTCTAATATTAATAATCATCTGAGATCACCCCTTTTTTATGTTTTCATTTCACATTATATGAAGAAGTGTGTTCAGACTGATATGAAGGGTTAATATAGAAGAAAAATGAAATTATAAAAAAATGTACTGTGTTTTATATTATTTTTGAAATGTAATGAATGGTTCATATATATAATATATTTTCAAATACTGCTAAACTTATTGGTCCTATAAGACTTGATTCCTTATAATACTTCCAATGTATTGAAATAATTCACTAGCTCCGAGCTTCTGGTTTTTGGGCATTATAGTTGCTATCAGAGGAATTTTAGAAAAAACCTTGGAAATTAGATTTAGAAAACATATATTAGGGAACACGAACCTAAGTTTGAATTTTAGGATTAATATAGAAAAGTGTTATACAATTTTTTTAAGGTAGAGATTATGATTGTATTCAAGGAAGAACAACCCTATCTGGATACTAAAAGTGGACGTGGTTCTGAAACAGATGTACCTTGGTGTGAGAACTCTGACAAGGTGTTTTGGGCATGACCGGGATTAATTTGGTACATGACAATGGTCCTTACTACGCATCTAGTGTGGGACTCTTAGGAGATATGCATAAGATAATTAAAATTTTCTTTAAAACCATTACGAAGGATATATGAGTAAATATGTCCCCAAAGAAACAATTTTTATAATTATGGTTTAGATATGAATACATTTTTAAATTTATGTTATGTATTTTACTAGTCTGAAATTATGAATAATGATTAATAACCAAATATAGTGTATTAAATTTTTTATAAATTTATCCTAGTGGAAGGAATGAAAACTATATCAAATCATGTTGTCCATGTAGAGGATTTCTGTCATATATAAGATAATGATGTTAGAGAATAAGATAAAAATAATAATGATCATATTATAACTACAATGGGATAGATGACTGAGGTTATGAATAATAACCATGCCCATATGGAGAAACATGATCCATAACCTCGGGGAACAATGTTAGACTGCATCATGATACAACAACCTCGAACATTCAATGGGACAAAAAATGTACTTGTAGTTGAGTAATGGATAAGTTCCTTAGATAAGATATTTTTTTTCTTTGGGGAGTAATGAAAGAGAAAATGTTGTCATGGCAGTTTATCATCCCTCTAGAGATGCAGATCGATGGTGGTCATTAATTCAAAATATAAAAGAATACTAATAAGTAGAAAATATGGAATGGAGGGTGTCCAAATAAATTTTCTTAGAAAAATAATTTCCTTGAGAATAGTGAGTTGATATGGAAAGGCAATTTCTAAGTTTGAGAAAAAGGAGGATGAGAATGTTTCAATGTATGAGGATAAATTTAGAAGGTTAGAAAGGCAGGTTGTAGACTACAGACATAAAAAAAAGTGTAAGATTGATCATTTCTTAGTTGGGATAAATCCATTTCTATAAAAGGCATTGTTCTCGCAAATATTATTATCATACAAACATATTTTCTCATGTGCTATAAAGATAGAGAAATATTTTTCTATGTCTTATGAATTTAAGGGAAAGAAAGTGAATATGATAATGGTAGAGCAAGAGACAGATAATGGGAATAAGGTAATGAAGGATTTTACCACATGTGAAAATTGTGGAAGGAAACACCCTAGTGCCCACATAAAGGGAAAAGAAGTTTGTTTTAAGTGTGGTGAGAAAGGATATCATTATCGTTATTGTAAGGGAATGTAAGTAGCTGAAAATGTGCAATGATATAATTGTAAAGAGATAGGAAATTATGCAATTGATTTTCTAAACAACCAAGGAAAAATGGATCAGAAGAAGAAAATGGATCCAGATCAACCTTATTCCATTACTACAGTCATAGTAGAATATTTAATGTAACAAATTTTTTAGACTAAAAAGTTATGTTATTATATTTTGGATATAAAAATAATGTGATATATAAGGATTTTATTGAAGGACTTATTCTTTATGGATTTTGGAATCATGAATTATTTCCTTATAAATTTTTAGGTCATAACGGTATTTTTCAATAAGAGATACATTATGTTGTTTATAAAATTCTATATAAAGATTGATTTTAGAAATTTAGATACCTTTTTAGACTATTAATTTGGATATAAGTTTTTTGGAATGGTATTAAGGATGGAATGGATTAAGTTGAACATTGGGTAGAAATGTTTAAGGTTAATGCATTTATTAATGATATTTTTTTAATTTTATAATAATATTGTTTTATAAAAATGATAACCCATAGGTTAGGTGACAACCTATCATGTCAAACAAGGCCACGATAATCGAACCCATAACTGAAGTACGACAATTCTTTAAATTAGCTGTTATGAACACAATTTTCCACCTTTTAATGGTGAAAAAAAATTTAAAATCCAATAATTGAAACATTAATATATTAAATTTTATAAAATAAACACCATATTTTAAAGAGTAATATAAAAATTTACTTTGGATTGATTTTTGGATTTTTTTGTTATGTTTTATGTTTTGATGAATAGTAAAAATATAATAAATTTTAATTGAAAACAATTTTTTTCATAGAAATAGTTTATTTCGATAAATTATATTATTGAATGGTTTTAAAGTATAAATATATTATATTTATACCAATTAATATAATGTTCTTTATTGTAATTAATTTTACCTTGAATTTTGATGTAAAAACATTTCAATATTTTACAATGTTTTAACTTTTAAAAACCTATTCATCATTCCGATAGAGAGATTAATTTTAAATTAATTACAAACAATTATGTGTTTTGAATTTTTAAAAATGGATTCCATATTCTGAATCAGGGGGTCCAAATTATTTAAATATGTTCCTTTTATTATTTTGGGCATTATTAACTATAACTTTAGAAATTTTTCTATTACCGCAGTTAAGGGAAATCAAGTAATTATAGGTAAAAATATTATTCAATTACCCTACCTGTAAAAATCATATTTTATGACTAAATATGACCCTTATCATCTATGTTTTGAAATTTAATCATTTAGTGGATCATTTTCCATGAATATGACATGAATATTATTAAAAAAATTGAATGTGAAAAAATGTCACACTCTCATTTCTTATAAGTATAATAATTTTAATATAGAGATATCTAGAGATAACATCCATTATAATTATAATTTTTAAATAAAAAATATTTAACTACGTCATGTAATTTGTCTTATAATTTTTAGAGATTAAATAATTACTAATAATGATGACAGAATAATAAAGTAGAAATTATTTTATTAATAGAAATATCAAATAAATCATATTAAAATAAATATAATTTTACGTAATTAATGAAATAAAATAATTTTATAGATATCTTATACATGATAATGAAATATTAGATTTTTTCTAAGGTATCATGTTGGTTTTATATTCTTAAAAATCAAAATATTGAATAGTATTAAAATTGACATAAATGATATATTAAAATAAATACTATTTTATTAAATGATATAAAATTAATAAAAATATGAGGCTTGTCCAACTAACATTAATAATGAATATACATCATAAATTATCCAATTGGGTTTATTTTGGTATTTTATAGTAACTATAGTAACACTATATTGTAAAAATACAAGAAGACATGGTAAGAGTTAAACTGTTTAACTAATGGTTAAATCCAAATTACAAAGTTGATTTTATAACCTAAACATGTCTAAAATTAACTTTTTGATGGTATTTCAACACATAAACACAATATACTCTAAATAACCCACTTTGGATCTATTTTAGTCTGAAAATTAATTTATAATAAATTAATATTTTAAGATATTCTAAAATTTCCCCTCACCTCTCTTAAAAAAGGAAACTTCTCATTCTCTTTAATTCACATCTCTAAAAATATTTATCTCTAAAAATACCTATAAATTGACTCTCCCAAAATATCTTAATAAATTATAGAGACCATACACAGAGAATAATGTTATTCTATGGATTCCTTTTGTGAAAATCAAAATGACATACCAGAAAAAGAGGTAGTTCTTTTATCACCCCTTTCAATGTTATTTTATTCTTATAATTCCTATTTTTGTGTTTTTATACACCAATTTAATAAATCCAGTATCATATATATACTGAGATTATATTATAATCATGGTACAACCATATTAATCATTTTATCCATCATATGAATAACAATATCTCCAAGCATGTGTATGTATGACTTACTGTCTCCACTCTGTGGCGTAATTTGTTATTCAGCACTAATTTATGTGGATAGGTGTAATAATTATTATAACATATATAAATAATTAACATGAAATAAAAACTATTCTTTATAATCAATCTAAAATTCAATTTCATACCATTTAACCATTAATGGAATGATACTGTGGTTGTGTGTACATACGACCTGCTGTCTCCACGACGCGATGAATTAATTATCCACATCAACCATTCAATAATGATTATAAAATTTATATAATAAGTAAATAAAATATTTATGAACATTATATCATTCTATATAGTGATAAAATTTTCCTATTCATAAGAAACATTTCTTACACGACAAAACATGCATAGGATAACAAAGTTGTTAACTCCCGAAACAATGTTAGTACTGAAATATTATTAACAAAAATATATAAGAGGATCATATATGATGTTATAAATATGGATATAGTTCTAGTATAATTTAATAAAATTCTTTATAAATTATATAATAGGTTAAATCACCATCAAATAAAGGTAAATACAAGGTATGGGTTAATTTTGAAATCTCATTTTTATCTGAGATTTTTTATACGTAAGTATCTACTGGGGAATATTCATTATCCATGTCTATATTTGATAAAAAACATTTCAAAATATTTTTACAACTTCTCTATAGTATATAAAATTAATTTATCCCCATATTTATTTTTTATAATATGTTTTGAAAAGAATTAGTTTATTATTTTCCAAATAAGGTACTTTGTGATCTTTTTGAAAAATTAAGGGAAAAACATGTTTTTTTAAATTATACGGAATGAGAGGCTTTTTCTGCTGTTATGTCATCTTATCATTTTAAATATTTACTTAAAATAATATAAGTTTATTTTCAGAAAAAATGTTTTATTTTATAGTTTCTTGGATTTTAAATGATTTTAATGTAAAATGGTATATTTCTATCAAAATGTTTTAATGATTTTTTCATATAATTTTCATATATGTCAACATAAATTGTTGAATTTTATGCTTAATTGAGGTTTATTTATTGATGTCTTTATAGTATGTTTGACTATGGATGTTCTATTTAGATACCATGAATGGTGTATGGTTAAATTATTAACATTTCATATGCTAGGTTTAATAAGATTTTTTATCTTATATTTCAACCTTTTCATATGAGGACTGTATTAGACTTAGTAAGTGATGGGAGGGGATTTCTATAGTCGCTCGATGCATCAGTAGGTCTCATGGGACAATCTAGATATGTATTTGTCCAAGTCCTTAACCATTTATTTGGATGTCTTGTCCAATTACTCAATGGTATTTTTAGATGTATGACATTATTCATTCCATCATTATGTGATTAGTTATTGATATTACACATTATCAATCAACTAGTAGAATATCCATGTAGATGTTTAAATGGAATTATTTGATTTACTCTTGCCATATTAGGGTGATTATTATGTGTAAAATCCTTGTGTTTTAGTTTTATACATTTCCTTAAAAGTTTAAGATAATTTATGGAAGATGTTTCTATAATGTTTATCCTTACTCTAAATTTTATATCACCCATTTTTTATGTTTCATTTTTGTAGGATGCCAAGAATTTTGTTATGATTGATATATAGGGTTAATCTAGGATAATAATGGTGTTCTTAAATAATGGACTATGTTTCATATTATGTTTTGAATTTTAATGAATGATTCATGTATGTATTCTATTTTTCAAGACTACAAAACAGATCGGTCCTTTGGGACTTGATTCATTGTAATCATGTTGATGTTTTAAAATAATACACTAGCTCTGGGATTCTAGGGTTGGGTCATTTTAATCGTATCCAATAATCTAGTCCATTCTTATTATATGGCAGACTAATTTAAGAATATATCCTTCATGATAATACCATTTTTATGTTAGAAAACTAGGATTTGTACTTGGCTCATGATTATTATTCTAATGTTTTAAGTAGGGGTGATTCTATAGAATAAAATTTAATCTAATTAAATGATCTTAAATGAAAATTATATGTTTTGGTTTTTTGGATTTTTGTCACACTGGTGACCAATATTATGGTATTTTGGATATGAAAAGGGGTTTATTAGTGTTCTAATTTCTATCATTTCTACCATCTTAAGATGATTCCAATTATGTTTTTCTCTTCCTTGTGGGTTAACTATTTTAGGCATTGATTTGTATATATGAAAATATATATGTGAATATAGTTCTGATTTTGGGTTCTTGACTTTTTAAAAGGTATGAAAAGATCATATTGATTTATATCTCTAAAAATAAATGATTTTCTTATGAAATGAATTATTAATTGAAAATATATTATTTTTTAAGTTGAGTTCATGTTATTTGATATTTTTCTTAAAATATATAAATTTTTTGTTTACCATGGTGAATTATTTTCACTTGTTGATATTATAGAAATTTAAATTACAATTTTATTGGATTAATTATTTTCAACCCCATGTTTTTTATACATTGTATTCATTAATATGTATTTCATAGTTTTGAAGCTAAACATGTTGATATTTATTATTCAAAGATCATGTTTCGACTACATGAGTCAAACTAAATATATGATGAAATAATGTTACGTTTCTTATTTTAATAAACGATGTATATTAATTAAATTATGTTTAATATAGTATGTAAGTCATCATGTATGGTATATCTTAAATTTCTTAGGCTTTTTATTCATACTAATATAATGCATGTTAAAATTTTAATTTAGTATTGATTGAACTATTAATATAATCTTACGATTGATAAAATAAATTTGATAATTCAATGGGAAATTGAGTTTTTTTTTAAGTGACAAAATGCTTCTAGAATTTTTTTTTATATTTGAGAATGAGAAATTTTGAGAAATATTCAGTTTTGTTTAAAATGTGTGTGGTGTAATTTATAAGTGTTTACATGACATTATTAAATGATCATATCTTTTAATGGTAGTTTTTTTCTTAAATAAATGTAATATTTTATTATTATGAATGTTGTGTTTCTTTTAAAACATCTCTTGAATTGTTTTTGGTGTGTTCATAAAGGGTAGGGTTACTATGTTGTTTTAAAAAATGATTTAATCCATCAAAATCCACCTTTTATATTTTTTAAATCCACTTTTTTTAAGTGTTAACTACACACCAAGAAACATACATTCCCAAATTAAAAACTATTAGATGAATAAAACAAAATACGAAATTATAGAGTTTTCATTTAAAAGGTTTTTTTAGGAAAATTGATGTTTTGAGGGAAAACATGAGGTTATTTTTTACAAATTTAAGTTCTTTGGTTTCATAGATTTTTATTAATTTTTTGAACCAATTTTGTTTTTATGATCCTTTTGAGTATACTTTAAGTGATTAAATTTTGTAAAGAGAATTATTTTTCCTTGGATGGTATTGTTGATGACTATTTTTAACTAGGATTATTGTGTTCATTTTGTTATAGACATTATTATTGGGTACAATGATTTTTTTATTTCTAAATGGGTTAATGGATAGTGGTACGATAGTGATAAATTAGTGGAAATTTTGGATTAAGGAATAATATTTATACGGGAAAAGATGAAATTTTTTCATGAAGGATGAGTTGGTTTAGAAATTTGGGGGTGTAAGAGAAAATGACATTCTTATATAGTGTCTTTGTTTTATCTATTTGTGGTATGTGATTTTATTGGTTTATGTAATATTATTTATTTTTATATTTGGTTTGAATAAATTTCATCAATTCACAATAATGTGTTATGCTAGTGATGTGGAAGAATTCTTCATGGGATAAGGTGTTGTCCATATTTCAGTAACAAGAAGTTTCATAATTCCTTTATGGAGTTTTGTGCTTATAAATTTTGGAGTGGATTGAATAGGTTGATGTTTCCTTACAATTTTCACGTAATCTAAATCAATTTAATTCTTCCTTAGTAGTGATTTTTCTTCAAGGATTGGATCAAGTGTGTTTGAAGAAAAATCATGGTAGGTTAGGTGAGGTTTCTTAAGAAGACATTGTTAACTAAATCAAAGAGTAATTTCTTCCCCAGGTGCGGAGAGTCAAATATATAAATTCTATCTTATAATCTGATCAAGGTGATTCCAATGTGTGATATATTAGGATTTTATTCCTTGTAGTTATTTTCATGTTTTTTTACCTCTTAGTTGATGAAGAAATGTGTCAAAAACATTTTAAGTATTCTTTAAGGTCAAATATTCGATAGAGGGTGGGAATTTTGTGGTTAAATTCCTTATTGGAGATAAGGGATCATGTAAAGTGACCAAGAGGGACTCATAAGGTTAATGATAGTGCCTTCAATTTTGGGGATTATAGTATATAGTGAAAGGAAGTGAGATAGTCTCTCAATGTTTGGGAAAGACTTTGAGACATGGGTTTGGGTAGATCCTGATGTCCTATTTCAGTTAAGCTGATATGTTTCTAGGTCATATGGAGAGTCATCTATAGTACTTGTGCACTATTATTCATGGTGTTCAAAGATTTAGATAAGATAATTAATTTTTTTTATTGGGTGGTTAGATTTTTTTGGGTGATTATTTAAGATGAGTGAGTTTTGGTTTGATAATATATGAGTGAGTATCATAGGATTTAGTGACCTTATTCCTTTCATAAACAAATCATTTTAAATGATCTTAAAATTTTCAGTTTTATTTTTTTTATTTGAAATTTTTTTAATCTACTTATCTTAATGTTTTTTTAAAATATAAACTTGATTGATTTCATAAGATAGGATGAGATCAATTTTATGTATTACATAAATTCATAAAGGTTTTTTAACTAAAATCAATATTTGTTAGATCAAATTGATTTTGAAACATAATTTCATGAACTTATCTTTCAATTATGAAAGAATTAAAGGTTACTAAGTGGGATGTTGATTTTTGGGTTGGTGTGGTTGATTTTTTCCTTCCTCATTATATATTATATTGATCCCCTTACTAAATTGGAATATCAATTTTAGAGAAATATTTCATGGTTTTCAGGTTTTAGTTATTACCGTATTAAATTATTGTTGGTGTTGTAGTATATTTCATATGTCATTGGTGGTGTGTGAAGAGTAGTTACTTTCCCTTGATTTTAGTAATACCACAGAATTATAAGGTGGTTCAACGAGTAGTCTGGTCCTTTTTGAGTTTAGGGTGTAGTTTATTTGGATAACATCAAAATCATTATAGGGATGTATCTCTCTTAGTGGTTATGTTTTAGGAGGTTCTTTCACCTAGATCATTTTGATGTTGAAATTTTTAATTATTTGATATTATGATTGAGGTTTTCATTCCTTGATTTATTTTAGTGTTTTATAAGTGAAGATATCCTTATTTATGAGGTATCTCTTGGCGATTATTGGGTTAATTGACAATTGATGTCCTCTATGGTTGGGTTTATAATCTTGAGGATGAGAATCCTTTAATAAGAATCTAATATAATGAATTTATGCTTTCTGAACAATTACATTGTGATTTATGAGTATTGGGTGTTTCAAGAGTATGATAGAGGGCGGAATGTGGATTTGAAGTTGAGATTTTCATTGGAATAGGTTAATCATGTTATATTCATATTTTTTTCATCATGAAGTGTTTTCTAGAAGAGATGGTAGTTATGTTGTCAAGTCTGTCATGCTATGATGGTTGATTCATGACCTGGTTCTTGTGTAGTGACATGGAGTGTAATATATAAGGATTTTAGTTCCACATTGCCTCATATTGAATCGAAATTTATTATGTTAGGGGTGTTGGTCAGACATGGGGGATCCCATGTTGTTCTTATATAAGTGTTAATAGCTATTTTATGTAAGGTTTTTAGGGTTTTGATATAATACTTACATATGATTTCCATGAAATATGTGGATCTTCAGTCATGAAATAAACAGTCCTCGAGAGTTTTTTTAAAAAATTTCCATGATTGTTCATCGCCGCATGGTCACATTTATCGAGACATGATGTTTTGAGTGAATTATTTTTCAATTTTATCTTTTTGAGTATCATTGTTGTGGGACTCTCCTGTTGCATCATAGGTTGGTATAGGGTTGCACCATGGTTGTTAGTGGATAATTCATCATGGTGTGATAACCTTGGTTATATCATGGTCTTTTTTGGATTCATAGAGTTAATTTTGTTTTATCATTTATATTTGAGTGAAAGATATGGGGATCAGTATGCGATTTTCGAAGGAGTGTTTAATTTTGAACCATCATAGAGTGATCATGTTCTCTCATGTCTTATTTACATAAATTTATTATTTCCATATAAATTCATTCATTTTAATTAATCCTTTATTATATTCCAAACATCTCTAAAATCCTAAGTTGTTAGTGGTTCATTCTTAGATACATATGATCATCTTTTGTTATTATTTTTATCTAAACTTCCATGATATTAAACAATTCATGATCCAAGGAGATTCAATCCCCCTCTACTGGGTTCTCACACTTTCATTGTTCTTGGATAAGATATGAAAACAATTTAACTTTTGTTTTATTGGACTTGGATCATGATTTTTATGGAGGCTATGGGGCTATAAGTTATTGTGGTTTTCCTCATGAGATCACAACTTTATCATCAAAACCCTCACCTTTCTCTTGCATGAGTTTTATTGAAGCCTTGATTAAAGTCATAGATTCAATAATTATCCTTTCTATATATGTTAAATTATGGTTTTATCATGCTTTATATTCATTAGATAAATGTTATAGATTAAACTAATTATATATAATGAATCCGATCAAAATAAATTAAAGGGAAGTGGTTAGTTCACATGTGTTTATATGATTCCCTAATATTTGACAAGGTTGATGACATATTGGCATTATTGTTGATATTTTTTGTTTTTTGTTGTGATATATATATATATATATATATTTCTTGTTTTGTTTGATATGACAGAATCACCATGCATAATAAGTTAATAAATTAAATATGGTAATAAAATGGGGATGGGGGAAATTTGTAATTTTTATTGTTCTTGTTTATATATTAAATAATAATGATATATAAAAGTATGCCTAAAGGAAAATTTCATACATGGTTTACTATTGGGTTTTTTATTTCTTATTATTGTATATATGTTAGATTGATGTGTGTTATTGTGATAAAATTATAAGATGTCATTAATGAGATTCTCACCTTCATAATTAACTGAATAAAATAAATATAGTAATAAATTGGTTGTGTAGAAATTCAAAATTTATATTGATGAAGTTTCAACATTAAATTTTGTTTTGATATGGGATAATGATTAAATATAATCCCTTAAAGTAAATTAATTCTTTGATTTCTTATTCTTTGTTATGGGTGAGGTATCTCCTGTTGTGATTATAGGTTGTTTGTTTGGCTTTTATTGATAGTTGGGAGGATATGGTGTAGTATGATTATGTTGGAATGGATAGTTTTTTTTGAATGGAAGTAATTGTTTTTTCTATTTTAGGATTTTCTTATAGTTTCCTGGTGCCATAAAATATGGTTTAATAAATTAAACTAGTAATAAGGAATTGGATGGAATTGATAATTTATGGGATTAAAAATGATAAATTTTTGGAATGATTGTGATTAATAAATTGTAAAAGCAAGAATAAATATGAAATTTAAATTAATGAAAATAATTTAGCATAAGGTATGTTATTGAATGGTATAACATTTAATATTGATAAATGAATGGAATAATGATGATATGATTTTGGTAAATAGTAAATTTTAAATTTATTGAATAATGTCATGAAATAGTAAAATTAGTAATGTTATTGAGATTGTTTTGGATGGAATGGTGAGACTAGTTTTCATTGTAATTATAGAAGTAATTTTCAGTAAAATACAGAGATGGTGAGTTGGTTCTTATGAGACATAGTGTTGCGGATTTTGAATGTAAAACCATAGGTTGGGATTTTTTTTGTGGCTATGCATTGAAATAAAATCTTGACACGCCCTAAGAGAGGAGGGATGAATTAAGGAATGAAATTTTTTAATGTTTTCACTTACTTGATATTTCTATGATGTTAGAAATAGAAACATGAATGTTACAATTAATTATACAAACATGAAATGTAAATATAAAAGAAATAAATGAAATGAAACAATTTTTTAATTGGTTCACCACTAAGGGATAAAATAATGAACATACACCAAGAGGGTTTTGATGTACTAAGAGTTAATACTATCCACTATAGTGATCCAAATGGTTTGGGAAAGATACACTCTTAGTCCCATAAACACTTACTTTTTCTATATACTTGAAGACCACTTTGATCCAAGTAAATATAAATAATTAAAAGTTCATGATGATTACAATATTGTTTAAGAATTGAAAATGTACCACCGGACATTGAGGGTGTTCTTGCTTTACTCCTTCCCACTTTTCTTCAATTTGAGATCATCATAGTAGTAAACCAACACACCGACTTAATTTTCATCCAGGTTCCTTATTTTAAATTTATAATATCCTCTTTTTTTTATCCCTCGAAAAAATTTCCTTAAATATATCCAATAATTCTTCAATAAAGAGAAACCCACAAAATCTAAAATAAGTTCTCTTTATAAATATGATTCAAGGCCACCCATTTATTACATGAGTTTTCTTTCATGAAAAATTTGATATTTTATTATTAAGATTCGATGACATGGAACTCTATATAAACAACCATGAATATAGCTTTTAAGGTGTGATAATTGTGACATGAATCTTATGAATTTCAATTTCTCAAATCCCACTCAAATAATAAATATAATATTTTAAGAATATAAAAACATTATCATCATCAATTTTAGTATAATCCCATTTTAAAATTGAATGTTTCTATAACTAATTTTTGAAAAAATCATGAATTATAAATTATAATTGAAAATATGTTTTGTAATACACATGTATTATTGTTATAGGATTTTATGTATATTGATTTGGAAATGAGAATATTTAATTATTGGAACAATAATCTCCCACTACTATTATTCATATGATCCTTATAAAAACTCCCTTATAAACCTTCTGAAAATTGAGTTTTTCAAAGTGAATGCTCCTTATGTAGTTTCATGATGACCCATATAGAGTTTCCAAATGACCCTTATGAAGTTTCCCTATGACCCATAAAAATTATAAGATGGACTTTATGAATACAATGATACCCCCTATTTTTTTTAATTTCACTAAGAAGATTTACAATGAATCTTAAAAAGGTCACACGTATGAATATCATACCCACCCTTATGATGTAATGAGTTATCCTTAAAAAAACCAAAATAACCCTTTTGGGGACCATATTCACCCTTATGAAGTCTTGGATAACCCTTAAGAAAACCCAAATCAACATTTATAAGATCATATTCACCCTTTCATAGTATTGGATGATCTTTACAAAAACCATAATCACCCTTATGAATAGATGTAAGAGTTTCATGCCTCTTTCAAAATATTATGTTTTATACAGATTGACTCTCACAACACTAAACTTCGATTAATTCTATCAAATCCAATTCGAACCAGATATTTCAAAAATTCATTATTATCATTCCAATTCACATAAAATAACACCCATGTTTTTTCTCTAAATGTATAAAATTATAAAGAAATCCATAATCTAAATCTAGGGTTATGTTAATCTCCCCATTTGTATTTAATTTTCCATTTTCAACACTGCTCGAATATTCTCCATTATTACAAATTTTCCATAAGATTTTGATAATGTACACTCATACTATAGGGGAACCCCCTTCACAAGTACTCTCTATCACCCTCTCCTTTAGAAATAAAATTAAATGGTATCTACTTCTTCAATATCTATTTACTATAATTAACATCTGAAAACATCCTAAGAACTGAGAAATGTGTTCTTCAATACACTCTTTAGGGCTATGTGATACTAATATATATGTCACAAACAAGATAATATATTTGTGTTCACAATTATATACATACAACTTGAATTAATTATCTTTTTTCCTTCTGTTTCCCCATGGATAATATCTCCCTAGTACGTATCAATATCAATTGAACATAATTAACTAAAAAAATACAAATACCAAAGTAAAATTTCATATAAAATAGGGAGATTGAATTCTATTGAACCCCATACACACAAAGGATTTGGTTGAATACAATGGTTTAACATATGTATCACAAATATTGGTTTATCCAAGTGTTTAGTCATAATATTAGAAACCTATTGATCAGTTTCAGAAAACTATAATTGGAAGACTCATTGCACTAACTTATCTTTAATAAAATAGCACAAAATTTAAAAAAATTTAGTCTTTTAGTTGTACAATATAGTATTTGTGAATTCAATGGTACTCTTATTATCATAAAATATGGTCATTGGCTATTTCATTTTCTTACCAAGATCTTCAAGATGTTTTTTGATCAAATTATGTTGTGTGCATTCCTTGGTAAAAACAATGTATTATAAAACTTGCACACTAAGATATGTAAATTCATACTTTTCTCTCAACCATAACACACATTATGTACCTATCAAAATTCAACTCCACTTGTATATTTTCTATCCACTATATTACTAACCCACTAAACATCAAATAAAGTAAACAGTTCTTGCTCAATTTCTATTTTGAAAATTAAACAATAATTGAGATAACCTTAGTTTTAGATCATAATTCTTTTTATTGATGTTAAGTATTCCCCTTAGTCCAATTTTCATTCAAGTACACCAGACATCCAATAATATTTCTATAAATAGTATAAGAAATTATATTTTCATTTTCATGCATACCCAACATGGTTCTGACTATAATGGTATTTGAAATGGGATTTGGATCATACATGAAAAATTTTCTTTGTGATTCATCTGTATACAAAGCCTATGAGATAAATTTGTTTATCTCATTTTGAATCTATAATAAAATAAGGATGTAGGTATGTTCACTGATCATTAAAATCTCAAATCTTGAACTCATAAAATTAGAAAAATACTCCATTTATTTCTATTTTATTCTCTTAGAAAATGTCATCCATATACACTAGTACCAAGAACTAGTCTTCATTAGAAATCATCACATATAAATTATGATCATTACCTCATATTTTTTTACTATATCTTCTTTATTTATGAGTCAAGACAAACATACCATGACAACTGTGACTATTTTAAACCATAAAGTACATTATTCAACCTATATACTTTTCTCTAATTACTTCAAATCAAGAAACCCATGGGTTGTTCTCTATAAACTTCCTCCATATGATACCCAATTTAGGAATACAATTTTTATATCCATCCAAAATATTTTATAGCCTCTTCGTATTTGTACTTACATGAATAACTTGATTGACTCATGCTAAGACACTACTGTTAAGGACCCATATATATTGAATCCTTCAATTTGTGTATAGCCTTTGAACACCCATCATGATTTATTTCAAACCATCGTTCCACTTTCATGAAAAGTATTATTGAAAACTATCTTTATTTTAATTAATTTGTGATGTTTGGGTCTCTCAAAAAGTTCCGTAGTCTAGTATTTATCAATTGTTTCTAGCTCCTCATTCATGAATTTAACTCATGATTTATCCTTTATGACTTATATGAGTAATATAGGCTCTAAAATGGATAAATGATAAATGTTCTCTACTGAAGAAATAATTTATTTATGATTTTTTGTATTTTTGTGTCCAATAGTAGTGTATGGATCAACCTTTATTCACCTATTTCTTCTTTTAGGTATAATATCACTTTGTTTAATGATGGGTTCCTCCTCAAATTAAACTTCTAATTATATGAATTTTGAGAGACTTTGCACAATCTCCCAATTTTTATCATATTCATCATCCTATTTATATATCTTATCTATAAATGGGATTCCGTTTTTCTTTCCTTCTTTCTATATTGGTAACCATTATATTAATTATTTAAATAAATTTTTATAGACTTTTATTGAATCATTTATAGAATTTACTCTAAATTGAGTATCCTAAAAACACTCATTCATCCAATGCATCAATATTTTTGTTCACAACCCCTCCCACTAATATGTACCGCATCTGGGATGCAATGAGAGATGGGATATGGTGACTACCTGAGTCCCGCCTCAAGTAGGCCTCAGTTTGGTGACAATAACCAAGGATATAATAAACATACATATTGGACATATTACCTTCTAAGATAATAGGAGGAAAAGAGAGATAATATTGATAAACCAATCAAAACCTTCTTAGATATATATATAAATAAATAACAAGTCCGATATGCAATGTCATACAATACTATTATAAGTCAAATGAAAACAATAAGTTCCCAAAAGGTAAAGATGATATCAACTAAGAAGCCCAAATAGCTCTTAAAAAACCATAATCTATAAATATCAAGCATGATATAAAAACATCATCGTCAAAAATGAAAACTAGTTTATATATTTTGGGAAAACATCCCTCAGGGTATCATTGAAACATTTTTTAGGTGATTGTTTTTGTTGACAAAATGGGAATCCGTGCTGTTTTTGTTCACAAAGTAGACCATGACGTATGAGTGTGTTGACAAAGGGGGTTTACATGGTGATTTTTTGGGTTTAGGGGATGCTTTCAAAAATCTATGATTTATTGAGGAGCCTAGAAAAAGGAATGGACAATCCGGAGGTGGTACAAAGAGAGAAAATAAAAGGTAGCGCCATTTTATAGTGTTTGCCAAATTTTTGGGCCTGAAAATCGAAAAATGGAGAGATGTGTTTTTGGAAAAGGGAGGTGCGCTAAATACCAGCGCGGTGTGCAAAAAATATAGTGGGGTGCGAAAAATCACCATGGTGCACGAAATACCAGCGCGGTGCGCGGAAAAATAAATTGTTACGTGAAATATTCGCGCGGTGCACGAAAAAGGAAAGTGAGGAGTGAAATAGTGGGATTACATTTTTCGTGCAAAAGGTGTTTCGAGGTCCAAAGCTCGAAAAGTGGCAGAAATGAGGTGCGTAAAATATTGGATAAGTGCATGAAAAATGGTGTGGCGTGGAAGATGTGTTTTTCGCGCTAAAAAAGAATGACGCGCTCAAGAAGGGTTTTTCGTGCAGGGTCGATTTTGCCTATAAATATGAAGTGACCCCCTTCATTCTGTTTAGATCAAGCCTTAGATAATACCCGAGCAGTGGCGCACGAAATTGATGTTTGCAAGGGAGTTGCACATAAACATCATGTTTGTGTGTAAAGTCTGGTGTTTTGTGAAAATATAAGGTTGTGGGTAAAATAAGTGGTTGCACAAAAAGAAGATTGTTGCACGAAAAGTGAATTTTGCACAAAAGCATAAAATCCTGCACAAGGTAGCGTAGAGGTTGCGTGTAAAAGCCATTGTGCGTAAAATAATTTGTTGTGAATAAAAGGGGCGTTGCACGTAAATGGGATGTTGTATGAAAAGTGAATTTCACACAAAAGCATAAAATTACGCGCAAGGTGCAGTAAGGGATGCGCGTAAAAATTGGGGTTGCCCGATACACCCGGTGTAAAGTGAGATTCATCTGTGAGTGAAAGTTGGACATGAATAGAGCATCTATCAATAGTTAAAGATGAATATTTTATTAAAAATAATTAAGAGACCTAGAGGTCTATAAACTGTGAGTGGATCCCTTCCAAGTGCAGTGAGAAAAGGAAGAGGAAGAATGCTATCCTCTCTACCAGCAGTGAGCCTAAGACAGAGAAACAGGGAGTGAACGTTGGGAAAGCAGTGAGCAGACCCTAAAATTTTTAAAGGTAGTGAGCCTGGGAATAGAAGTGATCTATCCCGAACATTATTGGTAGTGAACTTTAGTGGATTTGGTATAGTAGAACATCGCTGTTTTATGCTCCTTGACATAGTCCAATGAGGCTGAACCAAGTAAAAATCTCTGTGTTTGCCTGCTTTCTTCCCTGCATTGCATTAAAAGCATCATCATCTGATAAAGAAGAAAATAAGTGATCATAATAAACACACAGGTGAAAAAAAGTGACCCTTGTAATAAATAGGTCAAGATCTAGTGGGGTAGGAAGAATTTTGAAAAAGAATATCCATACCCTAATTCACCCCCCTCTCAGGGTATATAGGCCCCTATTGGTCCTAACAATTGATATCAAAGGGAAGGTTTCTTTTATCAGATTTGTTTTCTCTGACCTGGGTTAGTCGATCTATGTGGTTAAATATCCAGTCTACTCTTATCTTGGTGTATCATGGAAAAGGGAAGAACTTTAAAGGGCAGAAGTCTGGTGATATTCTCTAGTGTGGAAGTGTCAACAGAAAGAGTGTTATTTAGTTAAAGGAATCATGTAGTGAACAGAAGAATGGTTTGGATGATTCATAAAGTGAAAATACTTACTAATTCAATGATGCTGAAGGAATTAGTGATAGACCTAATTTACCAAGTGATGTTGGAACTACTGATGATGAAGAAACTCCAAGATGTCGAAAAGTTACAATTTTCTATAAGGAAAAGGAAGTGGATCATAAATTGGATGAAGATATGAAATGTAAAGATATCCAGATCTAGGTACTAGAAATTGAGGTCAATAAGCTAAGAGGATTAAATCAATGTCTTATTGACGTGGATACTAATTTGAGGGAGAAGAATGATTCCTAAGCTGAAGAACTAAAAAATTTGTTTATAAAGAGAGAAATGCTCAAAGGTGATGTTTAGGGAAAGAATCTGAACTTAGATGAAATTCAGAATCTGAAAACCAGCAATGATGCTCTTGGTACACATTTCTCTGAATTAGTTCTGAATAATCAAAGGCTACAAAAATAGAATGAATCTGTTTCTAATTCTGTTTCTGAAGAAAAATTGAAATGAAAGGAGCAAAGTGATATGGTAGATAAGCTCACACAAGAACTGGAAGATGAGATGAGTAGTGGAATGAATCTAAAAAAAGAACCCAATTCCCAACTTGAATCAAGAGATAAGATGATTCTACAACTAGAGGAAGAGCTATAGTTAGTCATAAAAGAAATGGATAAATCTAATTCCAAAGAAAAGCCCAAGATAATGGATTCATTAAACATATTATTTGATTATCCTTCGGCGGGTGATGATGAAATGAAAGCAAAATATGCATCTTCAAAGGATAAGTATGAAAGGATTGTATCATCCCAAAGGCCATCCATTTTTGGAAAATCTAGAATTGGATATGATGATCCCAGTTATATGCATGAAAGTAAAAGAGAAGTTAAAATCTCTAGAGATTTAAAAAACCCTATAGGTGCTGATGATAAACCTAAAAAAGATTTTACAAGAAGCAATGATAGCATTTTCTATTTTTGTGGGATTCATGGTCATACATCAAGCTTTTATTTAGAGGCTCAAGAATACATTTCAAGCTGTGAAAATAGAAACTGTAATAAAACTAAGAATAAGAAGCGTCATGGGAAATCAAAGAGAAGAGTCTCTTATAGGAGAACATTCATCATATGCTATTACTGTGAAATAATGGGATACACTATGAGTATGTGTCTAGATGCTCAGGAGCTCAATGTTAGAAGAAGAACTCAAGCTGCATCAACATCATAGTTGAGAGATGATGAAATGAGGTATGATTTTAATGGAAGATGCTTAATATGTTCTAATCATGGGAATTTGTAAAGATACTGTAGCAAGAAAAATTCAAGAAAGGAAAAAGATCCTAGAAAGAGATTCATGACTCCAATGGTGTATAATGAGAAATCATACACTGGAATACAAAGTGGTAAATTAGAAAATAGGCTTAGATTCTCAGGGGAATCACTTGGAGATGAATGAAAGGTGTATCAATCACCTCCTCTATCACACTCACAACCTCTCTATAAGAAAGAAAATGAAAAAATATGGATGAAAAAGGGAGGAAATTCTATAGATGTGAGTTAGAAGAATGCAGGTTCAGTGGAGGACTCACCACCAGCACAAAATAGTGCAGTGACTCGGATATCTGATAAAAGAAAGATAAATAAAGAATGTCTTATAAAATCCTAATCTCATGGCACATTCCGAGAAGTGAAATCAAGTAGAGAGATTCATACCCAGAGAAGGAATCAAGGGATGTGGAATTTTGGTAGAAAATCAAAGAAGAAAAATGCGTACTAGTGGGTTAAAACCCCAAATGGTGAGAAAGGCCCGGCCTACAGAATCTACATATCAGAAAAAGACTCAGCATGTGGGTAATGAATGTTTAGTCATATGGCCAGAGCAATTGAAGTTGGCTAGATAGCTTGAAGAAGCAAGGAAAAAGTGTGATGCTCTGCAAAAAAGAATCAAAGGGTTGACCCACCAGGATCAACCACAATCCTCATCTTGAGGATTCCAGGAGCACCCCTCTCCCTATTTATATAAATGTTGTTAACTATTGATTCAAGTGTTTCATGTTTTAGGGAGATATGATCCATGGGGAAGTGGCATCTAATGATGAAAAGTGGATAAGTGATATGATTTAGAGTTTCGATAGACTCAAATCAGGTACCAAAGTTGAATAAGGGAGACACCGAGTATAATAGGAAGTGATCGTGTTATTAACTTTGTCACTTGTTTCCTACACCGAGTGACAACTTAGTAGGCTTAGTGATTTTGTTAATGACTCAATTCAAAGTGGAATATGAGAATAGATGATGCAGGAGAAGAATAATGTTTATGGGTCTAAAAGGAGGAACTAATCCTGGGAAGTGTTGCATAATATTGGGAGAGAATTCAATAAAAAAATCAGATAAAAGATCCATCAAAGCAATAATTGGATGACGCAATTTAGGTGTTTTCTATCGAGGGAAGAATTATTGCGGGAGAAGAAGCAATAACCATGCGTCTCATGCTTATCTATTTTTTTCTAAAAATGTGGTATCAGATAACTGTTTTCAGGATACGAAGAAGCATTGAGAGAAAATCAAAGGTGTTTCAACAAAAATCTGAGAAAATTAGTTGACAAAAATGACGTCATTGAACAATGACACAGTGGAAAGTTTTCTATTGAAAGTGAGGAAGTGGTAAGAGAATCAGGGGGAGTAGAAGTGGAAAATGCTAATTTAGAAGTAGACACTGATAATGACCATGAGGAATGGAAAATCCTTATCAGTATGAAAGTCGAAGAGCTGAGCTGAAATCAACTTGAAAGATATAATTGGTAATTAGATAGTGCTAGTGCAGATATAGAGTATGAGGACTCTATAGCAAGCATCGTACTTACCACAGGTGACACAAGGAAGGAATGGAACATTTATTTCTCAATCCAAATATGAAAAGGAGATTTTGAGAAGATTTGGAATAGAAAATTCCAAGGATATGAAGAATCTGGTTGTAACCTGGATGAAACTGTCTAAAGATGAGGATGGAAAGGTAGTTAATATCACAGAATACATGCAAATCATTGGAAGTTTATTGTACTTGACTATGACAAGGCCTGATATTGTACTTTCCAAATGCCAAGTAGTGAGATATCAGAGTGATCCCATGGAAAGACACATGCTTGTAGTGAAAGGAATAACTCGGTAAATCAAGGGCACAATGGACTTCAACTTGATGTATAATGGAAAATCTCAGATAGTCTTATTGGGATATCCTGATGCAGATTGAGCCAGTTCAACAGATGACATGAAATCAATGTCAGGAGGTACATTCTATCTTCGTGGAATTTGTATTTCTTGGCTAAGAAAGAAGCAAGATTTCATTTCATTGAGAACCAAAAAAGATAAATATATTTCTGCCACTCAATCTTTCACACAGTTATTGTGGATGAAACAAGATCTTGATGATATGGGCGTTGAAGTGAAGTCTCCGATCGGAATCCATTGCGATAACTCAAGTGCTACAAATCTCAACAAAAATCCCATCCATCACTCAAGGACAAAGCACATTGAGATAAATTGTCATTTTATCAAGGAGAAGGTTGAGCAGGGAAACATGAAGATAGAGTATGTGACTACAGAGCTATAGGTTGCAAACATCCTGACAAAGGCCTTACCCAAGGAAGCTTTTGAAAGGCATCAACTGGCTTTGGGAGTTTAGTCAACACTCCGTACTTGAAAGAGTGTGATTGTGGGCCCCCTCTCCCCGAGGTGTGGTATGTTTTTCACTAATGTGATAATTTTTATTCTTTCTTGTGTTTCAGATCACAAAGGAGTGACCTTTGGGTTTGTTGACAAAGGGGGAGAAATAGTGACTCCTCTAGGGGGGAAACTGTGGCTAAGGAAGGGAGAAAATGTCTTAATCAAAGACACGGGGAGAAGCTGACAAGTGGAGCATTGAGATAGGGGGAGTTGAAAGGCAGAAGAGGAGCTGAAGCTGTAAGAAGATAGGGGGAGTTTTTAAATCTGATGATGCTAGAAGTGACCGATCAAAGAATAGACATCACGACAGCTACAGATTGTGATAAAAGAGGAAGAGTGATAGTGAGAGAATGTTTCTAGAGATCCATAATTGGTATCAGTTTATCAATTAGTATTGGTTTGGTATCAACTATTGGTTTCAGAAATGTACTGTTTCAATGATGACCTTTTCATTTACTCTTGTTTCTCACGCCGATCATTACTCATGTGGTCTTAGAGTACATGTTAAGTGAATCCTTGAATGTTATTAGAATCACAAGAGGCAAATGGTGGTAGTGGCTAGAAGGATATTTAATAAGGTATCAAGTGGAGATAATCGTTATGAAAAGATTTTTCAACAAACCCAAGGGGGGATATTGTTGGGAAAAAATCCCTCAAGGTATCATTGAATCATTTTTGAGGTGATTGTGTTTGTTGACAAAACGGGCCTCCGTGTTGTTGTTTGTTCACAAAGAAGACCATGATGTATGAGTATGTTGACAAAGGGGGTTTACATGGTGATTTTTCGGGTTCAAGTGATGCTTTCAAAAATCGATTATTGATTGAGGAACCTTGACAAAGGAATGGACGATCTAGAGGTGGTAAAAAAATAGCAGATACAAGGTAGGGTTGTTTTCTAGTGTTTGCGAAATTTTTAAGCCTGAAAATCCGAAAATGGAGAGATTAGTTTTTGGAAAAGGGAGGTGCGTGAAATATTTTCGCGGTGCGTGAAAAATATAGTGGCATGTGAGAAATCAGCGTGGTGCACGAAATGCCTGTGCAATGCGTGGAAAAATAAAGTGTTGCGCGAAATATTTGCGTGGTACGTGAAAAAGGAAAGTGAGGCGCGAAATAGTGGGATGAAGTTTTTCATGAAAGAGGTTTTTAGAGGTCCGAAGCTTGAAAAGTGGAAAAGTCATGAGGTGTGCAAAATATTGGAGCAGTGCACGAAAAATGGTGTGGCGTGGAAGATGTGTTTTTTGCGCTCGAAGAGAATTACTCGCTCGAGAAGGGTTTTTCGCACAGGGTCGATTTTGACTATAAATATGAAGTGACCCCCTCCATTCTGTGCAGCTCAAGACTTAGAGAATACCCGAGCTATGGCACGTGAAATTGAAGTTCTCAAGGGAGTTGTGCGTAAACATCATGTTTGCGCATAAAGTATGGTGTTGCGCGAAAATCAATGGCTGTGCGTAAAACATGTGGTTGTGTGAAAATTAGATTGTTACGTGAAAAGTGAATTTCGCGCAAAAGCAGAAAATTCCATGAAAGGCAGTGTAGAGGTTGCGCATAAAATCTGTTGCGCGTAAAATCATTTGTTGTGTGTAAAAGGGGCAGTGCGTGTAAAAGGGATATTGCGTGAAAAGTGAATTTCGCACAAAAGTAGAAAATTACGCGCAAGGTGAAGTAAGGGTTGCACGTAAAAATTGGGGTTTCCCAGTACACCCATTGCAAATTGAGATTCATCTGCGGGTGAAAGTTGGACGTCAATAGAGCATCTATCCACATTTAAGGATTCAGATTTCATTAAAGATAATGAAGATACCTACAGGTCTGTAAACTGTGAGTGCATCCCTTCCAAGTGCAGTGAGAAAAGGAAGAGGAAAAAGGCTATCCTTTCTTCTGGAAGTGAGCCTGAGAGAGAGGAACAAGGAGTGACCCTTGGGAAAGTAGTGATATGACCCTAAACATTGTAAAGACAGTGAGCTTGGGCATAAAAGTGATCTAGCCCGAACATTATTGGCAGTGAGATTTAGTGGATTTGGTACAGTGGCACATCGCCGTTGTATACTCCTTGGACATAGCCCAGTGAGGGAGAACCAAGTAAAAATATTTGTGTCTGCATGCTTTCTTCCCTTCATTGCATTAAAAGCACCATCATCAGATAAATAAGAAAAGAAGTGATCGTAATTAACACACAAGTGCAAACAAAGTGACCCTTGTAATAAAGAGGTCAAGATCCAGTGGGGTAGGAAGAATTTTGAAAAAGAATATACATACCCTGATTCACCCCCCTCTAAGGGTATATAGGCCCCTATTGGTCCTAACAATATATACATGGGGTGATACTAATAGTATACCTAGTAAGATCCTTCTCCGATCCTCTTGTATAGAGGATAAAGAAAGAATGCTCAAGAACAATGTACAACAATGAAACTAACTCATCACCTAAATAGGTATACTATGTTTCCAGCCTCCCTATAGTTAAATACCACTAAGTATCACATACAAGATAGATTATAAAATTTCAATGAAACATCCAGGGTACCCCGCTCCCACTTCCCCACTGGTTTTCCAGTCTTCCCCAATGTCTCACCTACTCAACCATCTCTGTCCAAAAATAATATATCCCAAATGATCTTGGTCAAGGAATCAAAAAATGCACCTCATGTATTAAATTATCACATCATCCCTTCCACATATCCATATATACTGACCAAGTAGTTTCTAAGATCCACTATAGCCTGTATGACATGTATCATACATCAAGTATTATACCTAAATCCACCACAACCCATACACCGAGTAAGTACCTGAAGACATCATATCTTATACATTCCTTACCTATAACAATAATTTGGAATCATATTTGGGGATATATGTGTTTGAATAAAAACAAGACATCACAAACCTCTATGAACGTATATCGGGAAACTAACTGCCATTCATACTAATAAATGTAATCACCATGAGAAGAGATCTATTCCAAAGGGGGTAGTCATCCATCCATCATCCCACTGGGATGTTGTAGAAAAAACCCTCACAGAGTCCACTGAGTGTTAGTCTCCCTAACAAACATTGGTGGGACACTGTATGAAATCATATAATATACATGATATAATATATATCTCAACCAAACTATGGGTATAACCTAGTCTTAGACTCATCAACAGCTAACATCTCTAAGACTATTTGATGCAACTACTAAGACTAGATATCCTATATGAATGAAAGAATTTAAAATATCTACACTAACCAATTTATTCATTTTTATCATTTAATTCCATTATTTTATTTATTATCCACTAAATTAACCATTTACATTATTTCAAAATACATTAATTACCCACCAACATGATGTACAATCCATCTAGGCATAATCAAAACCGATTCCATGGTTTCTTAATATTCACATATTTTCAATATTTATATTCCATAATTACCAACATCATGGTTTAATGATTATTTATTAAAAATTAGAATCATTCCATAATATTTGTACTTTATGATTACCATCTGAAGATACCACCAATAAGAAACATGAAATCAAACACACCCAACTGCCTTAATAAGTGCGAAAAGGAATATATATAAAATAAGAAACCCATACAGAATCCACTAAAGAGATTCATTTAAAGAATGAATCCAAATTTATAACATCAATACAAATGACCATATTCAACCCAGTAAATCATCTCCAGTGCCATCCCTAATACTCACATGCATATCTCGATGAATCTCTCCATCACGTGCATCAACTTATACCACATCATCTAGGCCTCCCCACCCACATCATATAACCCATCCTAAGATCAACCATTGTAGGATCATATCACATCTGAGCCACCCAGACCATATCACATTGCATAGCTAATATCACATCCATACCATATCACAAAATAATATGTAAACAAATAAGTATAGGAAATAGAAAAATATAGGCCATAGAATAAGGCATCCAAACTTCACAAACAAACAAGAAATCATTACTCCAAACACAAGGAACTTGGCCTTCTCAAGAAGATGAGAAAAATATGCCCACAAAATTATATTTATCACACAACTAGTTCTTATTATCTCTTGAATTAACTAATTCATTATTCATAATAGTCTATCAAAAGTTAAACATGCTCTTAGAATTAAAACCCATTGAAACAAACTTAGAGAGGTAACATTCTCATTATATTTCCTTTCATTATAAACAAATTATCAACACGACTTATAATTATTCAATTTTTTTTATCAATTTCATTATCATGGAAGAACACATTTAATTAAGCATGCACATTTCATCAACATCATTATTTTCAGATTATAAAAAAAGCTGGACTCAATACAACAAGAATCTTATTTAATTATTAAAATAGTTATTCAATACATTATAGCTTTAATTTCATTACCAATTTCCTTTATGAACAATATGATAATCCATATCATAACAATAAATCATAACAAGAAAATATATAACACAAAATCTAGAAAATTTAGAGGTAATCCTTTATCATGATAGAATGAAACGATAAAAAATCACAATAAATTATTTATTAATCTAGGTAAATATTAATTAGGGTAATTCCATTTCCACCAAAGGTGATAGAACATGAAAAAAGATATGATTTCATGTAAATAATTAAGATAAGAAATGAATCCCGTACCTAGAAGCAGAAGCTTCACATAATTCCCTGCACTAAAAATAGGGGGCATCCAAAAGATAGAATTACTAATAGAGAACTCAAGACATCATAATAATGGTTCCATGAATACAAGAAAAGTGTTATAGAATTTACGGTCTTGAGATACGTCATGAAGGGAAGAATAAAGTAAAATATATTAATTGCCGAGTCAGTAGATATGGGATGATCAGAATTTCAGATTGAAAAAGTTTTAATTCAAAATATTGTGAATCTCATTAAGCTCCAAACCCAATGATGAATTTACATACTAAAACATATCATTAAATTAAGGATATAATTATCCTATATGAAATATCCTTTGAATTCCCCTAACTTACTCCTCCAAAAGACCCATGTGGTCATTTTCATGAAACTGGTGGAAATATCTTGGTGGCCAAATTGACTTAGCTCAAAAAACCACATAGCCAAAAACCCCACTAAGACATTTCACATAGACTTTTTCACATAGTGGATCGATCACATAGTCAATTTCTCACATAGCCAATCCATGTAGACAAACCAACCACATAGCTGATACATATAGTTGATAGCTCATATATCCAATTAATGTAGCTGATCTATCACATAGATGATTACTCACGTAGGAATTTTCATGTATCTAATCACTCATGTATCCAATATATCATGTTTCTAATCCATGTAGATAATCTAGGAACATAGATGTTACATTTATCCAATTGATCATGTAGCAGATTCACATAGTTGATTGCTCACGTAGCCAACCACTCACGTAACCGATTCACACAGCTGATCACTCACGTATATGATCCACACAGTTGATCCAGTAATGTAGCATATGATCCACAAAACTAATCCAACCACATAGTCAATTCATACACATAGCTGATGGATCCATGTTGTTGATTTGACTAGCTCTGAATTGGGCTCTCACCCAAGTCGGGGACTTCACATTCACGACGTGAAACTCTTTTACATTGTGAATCAGGTATTCTTTCATATTTTAGCATCAAAACACCTCTAGATTTTCACTAGGACTCTTCTAAGGACTGCAAGCTTCAAAAATATGCAAAGGGTCATACTAGATAGATCTAAGCCTTTAAATCATATATATCTCAAAAAATTATCTTCCATTAGAATCTAAAACCAAACTCATATAGGAAATTAAAATGGGTCATTCAAAAAAACCATCCCATGGGATTACTCTAGAGGATCATTACATCATAGGAGCTCAACCACCACATCAGAGGAAACAAGCATAAAACTAAAAAATAGTAACAAGCAATTTCTAAACACTATAATGGGGGATATACCTATCATATGAGAGTAAGTTTACCCAAAAAAAGGAAATCATATCATAAACCCAAAGGGCCAAAGTCCACAAAATGGGGAATTCTACAATGAAGGAGTTAAGCATTAAACAACTCAGGGTACTAAGTGTGAATCTATGAATCTTGTTCCCAGTTACTCTTTCTTATTCCATCTTTCCACTACAAGAAACGAACCAAGGGAATATAATACCCATGAAACACCTTCTCCTAGTGGTCCTGCATAATCATCAACCACTCATTGAAGGTCACTTTATCATCAACACCAATCTCAGCCAATAGATGAAATGAGATTTATCATGAAGGTAATGAAAGATATAGCACATTTTTAAAACATTGTGTATTCTCCTCATATCAGGGGACGTTCTATTTGATATTACATGACTCAAACATGAACCAACACCTCAAAAGTCCAAAAAAAGAGGAGCAAGATTGCTCAAATGAACAAAAACTCACTACCCATGATGGGGAGTCAAATTTAGGAACATTTTATCTCTAACATAGAACTCTAGAGGCCTCCTACTATGAACAACATAGGATTTTTGATGATCCTAGGTGGCCTAAATCCTCTCACGAATTACTTGAACCATCTTTATTGTATTCTGTACTAGTTTTGGCCCAAGAATTTCAACGTCTCTGACCCCATTCCATCAAAATGGAGAATTCTAAAGTTAGTTGAATAAATATTGAAACAAATCCATACTAATTGTGGAGTGGAAAATATTATTGTAAAAAACATGAACAAGGGTGGGTGCCTCATCCATAAACCTCAAAAATATTTTACATAAGAATGAACACATGCCTTGAAGAGTTTGGATGGTCTGCTCTATCTGACCATCCTTCAATAGATGAAAATTAGTGTTAAGGCATTACTGAGAGGAAAAAGGATCCTTGAGACCTCTCCACACCTTGGTGGTAAAATGAGGATCTTGATAATAAATAATCATCCTCAAGAATATTTGGAGTCCTTTCACCTCCTCTAGATACTGCCTTGACAATACCTCCACTAAGCTCGACTCCATGATTTCTATAACGTGGGATAATTTTTTCAAATGATCCTCTATCAACCAGATAGTATTACAACCTCCCTAAACTTGAGGTAAACCAATAATGAAGTCCATATAGATAACATACAACTTACAATAGGGAACATTTAATGGTTGGAGGAAATGACTGAGAACATGGCGCTCAACCTTCACTTTATGGATGACTAAACATCAAGAAATAAACACACAACTATATTATTCAACCCGTTCCATAATAAATGACCTCTCAAAGCATAGTAAAACTTTTTTACACTAGGATATACTGTAAAATGAGATCTATGTAACCCATAGAGAACCATTTCATGCATCACTGAAGGAATACAAATTAATCCCTAGAACAACACCCAATAATGTCCATCCTTAGACCAACCATCAGACACATCGCTAAAAAAATTATTCTATCTAGACCTCCACCTTATAATTACCTATTCGGGACTCCTCCGCCCACTACAACAAAGTTTACTACATTTTCATTTAGAAAAGAAAACCTCTACCTCCAACCTCTCCCAAAGCTAGATGCATTTCTTAGAGTTATTCTATCACTCACTAAGAATCAAAATTTCTTTTGATGATATGACTATGTGAATTTTTGTTCATCACATCAGCTAAAAAATTTATCTTTTCAGAGGTATATGAAATCTCAAAGTCATAATACTACAAGTTTTCCATCCACCAAAACTAATGAAGGTTCAATCCATTATTGGAGAAGACATACCTTAGGTTCATACTGTTGGTATAAAAAAATAAATGCTCGTTGATGAGGTAATGTTGACACAAATTCAAAGAAAAAAAAAGCAACCTTAAACTCAAGATCATGGGTGGAATAGTTATGCACATTGGGACATAACTACAAATACCCTTAAGAAACAATATATATATTCGAAATCAGAATATAGACCAAGACAATATATGAAGTATCACAAAAAACCTCAAACTGAACTCTTGATGCCATTAAATGAAGGAATGGAGCACCGGCCAACTTTTTCTTCATGTAATCAATAGTAGCCTAAAAATAATCTATCTATAAGAACTCTTGATCCTTATGGGTCAAGGCTATCAAAGGTGTCAAAACTAGAGATAAAACATCCATGAACCTCCTATAATAGCCTATAAGACCATGTAAGATATGTACCTCTACCACTATCTTAGGGGCTTCCTAAGAAACAACTACCTCAATACTCTAAGGATCCAAATATACTCACTGATGAGACAAACAAAAACAAAATTTAGGAGCCTATAACTCACTCTTCAAAAACATACCAAATAGCATATCATGATGGATAAATCCCAAAATTGAACAGAGTTTCTCTGTATTCTACACTTCAGATATATATTACATAATTATTTCATCAATGAAAACCACCATTAACTTATCCAATATCCTCTTGACCACGACATTAATCATCCCCATGAACATAGCTGGATCATTTTTCACACTAAACAACATCATAATTAACTCATAATTCCCATGAAGATAATGGAATGTAATCTCTTGATTATACTTATCCTTCACCTACATATGATGATATCCTGACCACAGACTAGCTTTTTGAGAACTGACTTTACCCCTTTCAATGATCAAATAAATCATTAATTCATGAAAGAGGATAGTGGTTATTCACTATTAGTTGGTTTGAGCAATGATAATTTATACAAATACATAAACATCAATTAACCATATTCATGAACAAAACTAAAGCACCCTAAGGTGACACACTCAGTCGAATAAAACCTCACTAAGACAGATCATTAAGTTCTACTAATATATATCGAAACTTAGAAAGCATCATTTTATATAGATACATCAAGATATGGGACATTCCTAGTCATATTTTGGTCCCAAACATGATCTCCCATTTCTGGGGTAACAGAAGAGTCTTCTCTAGAAATGCATCGGGGTACTCTTCTATAACCATATTAAACACTCACTACTAAAGTTATAACGAAGTCAAAATCATCTCATCCATAATGGAAGATAAGGATATAACATGCCACTAACCCATATGAGGGCCTCGATCACCAAAAAACATCATTATCACTCCATCAGCATTATAGAACACAACCTAACACCTGAAGCAATCCATGACATCCTTCACCAAATACAACCAATACTAACTGAAGTTGATTTTTTATGGACTTATCTATAAATATAGGATGTCTCACCAAGAGTGGTGCTTCCCTAGAACTAGCTTAATGTCTCTAGTACTTAATACAAGTTAGATCGACCACTAACTGGCGTATTCAATGATAATGGAACTAGAAGCCTCATTTCTTCAAGTCCAAAATAATGATAAAGGGTAGGTGATATAAAGTAGTGTTTCAACCTAGAATAAATAAAAGCATTCACCCATGTATAAAGAAAAAAGGGTTCCTTGAATGATGTTTAGATCTACCACTACTAGAAATTCTAAAGCATGAATCTCACCACGACTTGATCCATCAACTCTATGAACATACTGGTGACGAACTCCATGTCTATGATATTATCTTTGAGAATGAGGAGTGTCTCAGGGATGTAGTCTACCTTCACCATCTTCTTTGTACTTGTCCCAAACTAGAGAACCCTACTGTTGCTACCTCAAATAGAACTATATCAAAGGAACACTTCAAATAGGCTGCTACATAGAAAGTCTCACACTCTGATTGTTAATGACCTTGACCTTTACAAGAGAAACATTCATCTAATACCTTATAATAGGTCTGAGATCCACCCTCATATAAATGAGTTGATGAGTTCCAGGACATTCCCTTGGCTGACCGAAAGTACTTTTTTTCTAGAAAAATTGGATCCTTAGACCATATCTCCACTTTATAAGGAATCCCAATGAATCCCCTCTCATGACGATTCAATATTTGAATGCGTATTCTAAATGATTTTTCCCTCTCTAACACCTCAATATATGTCTTCAGTATATACTTGGTGACTTTGTGCTAGATATCTCGACACAAAGACTCCTAGAAATTCCAATACATATCCTACCCATCTAGATTTTTTTGAAGAATATTTTAGAGGGATTATGAAATGGATCCTGAAATCTATCACACTAAATCTACCATATTAATGTGTAATAATATTAAATGAATATAAACGATTGCGGTTGAATAAAGGATCATTGTACAGAACTAGTCGCAAATTTCTCCCATGAGACCGCTACCCCCCCATGATTTATAATGAATAAGATCCACCACTACCTCACTGCTCTACATAGAATTGTTACATCCAATTAAACCCAAATACTCCTTTTGAGCATGAATAAAACTAAAATATATATTAACATCCTCCAACTAGTCTTATATGAATGAATCTAAAATGGAGCCCTCATACTTCTATATACTATAGCATTGAAACTCTTAGAGTTTCCTCCTCCCAGTGTCCCCATCATCTACCTGCACTGTGCATTGATCTACTAGCACATACTTCTAAATATCTTCAGCATGAACCTGATGAGGACATCAACATAGATCCATGATTTAAAAAAGAACAAATTCTTAGAGCTCCAATACCTAGAATGTGTAATACTTAACATTAATTAATTATTTGACCTATTGTTAAGGTTTTAACCTATCCCATGGTATACCCATTTCAAACAAAGGTGTAAAGAATAATGATACATGATCCATTCCTAGGTTTCAACCCTATAAGCAATATCACTTAATTTACTTGGTTTAGTAAACTTAATGGTCCTTGCATCAGATCATTAGGGGCCCAAAATTACAATGTATTAGCTGGTTTCCCGTGTTTACATCCTTTACTAAAAATATATTACATTGTTTCCCTACCAAATCATATCTTGAACCCTATCCCCAAAGTATACACCTCCTAGGATGAAAATTAGAGAAGATAAGTGGTGAATACTTGATTCCCACCTTCAGTAGGCCCCAGTTTGGTGACTATAATAGAGGGTATAATAAACATACATGTGAGAGGAATTAACCTCTAAATGATCATAAAAAATTGAGATAAAAGAAGGAAAAACCAATCAACACCATATCATAAATATATGTAATTAAATCCCAAGTGAAACATCAAATTTCACACTTTACTATAACAACTAAAAGGAAAAATAAATTTTCTAAAAAGGGAAAGAAGATAGTGAGCACAAATCCCAATAAAATCCTTCAAAACCATGTGATACTAATATCTTGCCTAATATAAAACCTTATCTAGATTAATTGAAAAATAGGTTATAGATATATTTGGGTTGAGAATAATAGTATACTTAGTAGGATCCTCCTTAGATCCTCACATTCAAAAGATAATGAAATTATACTAATACATAGTGTAAAATAGTGAAACAAATTCATCACCTCAATAGTTATACTAAGTTCCCACTATCACAATGGATAACTCTAAAAAAGTATCTCATAAAAGAGGACATATTATATAATAATAGAACATAGAATTTACCCTGATCCCTCTTCCCCATTGGTTTTCCTCTTTTCCCCGACATCACACGTCTATATCTATCTCTATATAAACATAAACCAGCTTGAAGACACAAGGGAAAGGCATCATAACATGAACCTCAGGCATCAAATCATCACATAACCCCATCCACACATCCTTATCCATTTATTGATTAGTTTCATGGATCCACCATGTACCATATGATGTGTATCATAAAAAAGGTATTATACCTCAATCCATCGCATCCCATACATCAAGTAAGTACCTCAATCCATCACAACCCATTAATGACATACCTAAAACTGTCCTTTGGATACTGTATTCTGGGATAGATGTGTATGGATAACCACAATCCATCAAAACCCTCTAAAAACTTATATGGGGAAACCAAATGTCGTGCATACCATTATATGTAACTAACATGAGAATAGAGTGGGACTGGAGGGGGTAGTCAGCCATCTATCCTCTCATGGAGATGTTGGGGAAAACACCCTCCTAGATTCCATTGGTTGTTAGACACCCTAATAAACATGTGTGTAGATAAGTATGAAATTGAATAATATACGGGATATAATATATCTTACACCACACTATGGGAATAACGATGTATTAGACTCATCTCCATCTAATGTCACTCAGACTATTGACTTCCACTGCTAAGATCATATATCCTATAAGAACAAAATCATTTAAAATAGATACATTGATTAATTATTTTATTTTTTATAATTTACATACATAAATTAATTTATTAGTCAATAAATTAACCATTAACATTATTTCAAGATACAATCATTTACCACTAGTATGACATCCATTCCCTACATGCATATTCCAAACAGAGTCCATTGTACCTTATGAATGACATATTTTTAGAATTTCATTCCTTTATTTTTAACCTTGTGGGTTAAAAATTATTTATTAATTATTAAAATAATTCCATAATATAGTTAATCTAGGATATCTATACTAAGATTAATGAAAGAGAAAACATGCAACCAATCACACCCAACTTCCTCAAGCATTGGGGAATGAAATAAAGATTAAACACGAAATCTAACCATCAACCATTAAACGAATTCATTTCTAGAAAACATAATTATTTATCACATAAACTGGTAAGCTGATCTTCAAACCATTCCATCATCTCTGGTTCCATACCCGACACCAACATTCTTATCCTGATGCATCGTTTCCAACACAAGTATCAACTACAACCACATCATTGAGGCCTCCCTGCAAACATCACATTATCCATCCTAGGCTCATCCATCCCAGTATAATATCACATATGGGATTACCCTCCCCATATAAAATATTATAGTGAAGCTCACATCTGAATCACATCACAAAAGAAACTAGATACAATAAAGCCTAGAAAATTTAGAAAATCTAGTCCCTAAAATAAGTCATCCTACCTTTACACACAAATTATTTCTCATAGTTCCAAACTTAATGTAGTCAGACTTCTAAATGAAGATTGGAAACTCAAGAACTACATATTATCTTTATCACACTATCCCATTCTTATTACATTATGAATTAATATATTTATTATTCATAATTTCAGAATTTGGGCAACCTAAGGCATCAAGTTATAACAAGCTCTCAAAAGTTAAACATGATCTTAGCATTAAAACTAGTTTGAAAAAACAAAGGGAGGAACCATTCTCATTAACATTAATTTTCATTATTACAAACATTCTCAAAAAGAATTATCATGATACAAATTCTTTATCAATTCCACTATCATGGAAAAACACATTTAATTAACCATTCACATTACATCAACTTGATTATCATTAACTTATAAGAATAACTAGATTCATTACAACATTTCTATTGATTAATTCTCAAGGAATTAATAAATTAATTCTAGATTTATGTTATTTAACAATTTCATAAAAAATTAAATTCTAATAAACCACATAGAAAGACAACCTAATAATAATAACATAAATAGTATAGTATTTACCAAATTAAGAGGAACATTTTTATCAAAATAGAATGCAATGAAGGACGACCACAATCCAATTATATATTAATCTAGTTAAATATTCATTAGGTTAATTTGATTTCACCCCAAGTGGATAAACCATGATAAAATTATGATTTCACATAAATAAGTAGGAGAAGAAATAAATCCCCTACAAAGACAAATAAGTTTCACTCAACTCACTACACCAAAAACAAGGGGTGTACGCAAGATGTAATCATCACCAGAAAAATCAAGACACAAAAAGAATTGTTCCATGACTCCTATGTAAGGGTTGTGGAATATCCGGTCTTTATTGAAGTTAATTAGGTAAGAATAAAAAAATACTTGTTTCTGAGTCAATAGATATAAGAAAATTTCAAATTTCAGATTGAAAAAATATTTAATTCTAACGATAGTAGATCTCATTAAAAATCCATCTCAAAAAAAAAAAGATACAATTATCATTTATTAAACAAACTTTAAAGGTCCCTGATTCAGACCACTAGAAGACCTTCATGGAGATTTTTACCAGACTAGTGAGAATATTTACGTGCATGATTTAATGTAGCAAGATGCACCATGTATCCAAAATCCCTATATAGATATTTCATGTTTCCATTTTTTAGGTGATCACTCTCATAGAAGATATATCATGTAGATGATCCACATATATGATCCACCCATGTAGCTGATCACTCACATATCCGATTTACATAGCAGACGGCTCACGTAGCCGATCACTCACATATCTGTTTTCAAAAATTTTATCACTCATTTATCTAATCTTCATATTTGATCTAGCCACATAGCTAATCACTAAGGTAGATGATTCACATAACCAATATTCTCATATTTTATTCACATAACTGATCACTCACATAACCTATCACTCACATTGCTGATCTAGTCATATAACCAAGGGTTCACATAACTGATCCAACCATGTAGTTGATCTAGTAACATGGCCGATGGATCCACGTAGCCAATTAAAATGGGCATGAATTGGGATTTCACCCATTCCGTGAACTGAAAATTCATGATATGGAAACCTTAATCATCTTGAATCATCCCAACTTACTAATTTTACTAGCCAAACTCCTCTAGAACCAATCTATACCTACCGAACCACATGATTTAGAATCATACAGTGGTTCAAACTAGTTAGATACATACCCTTACATTTTTTTGGGTTACCTTTTTTGTTTTTAATGTAGCCTTTAATTTTGAAAGCACAAAATTTCTTGAATGATGGATTATCCACAGCTATATCTTATATGTAATTTAATACTGATTATGTCTTAGTGAAGCCTAATTTTGAGTATAAAAACAACTTACACTACCTTATTCTAGTAGAAACATGATACACCACTTTCTATTCATAGAGTGATAGACATGTTATATAACATTTATTTTTTACATTTATCTATGAAAATTTATTATTGGTTCCAAACTAAGGATAATTTCATTCCTTTGAAGGTAATTCTCAAAATCAATAAATGTATATTTACTTCCAATAATAGATTGAAGAGAATTGATTCTGTGACCAAATTTTTATCTATTATCCTCCTATATAACTTTATACAATCCATTATCTCTTTATTTACTTGCATAAACAACACAAATTCAATTTAGTTACAATCATTGATAAAGGATAAATTATTTTCTCCATGTGTATAATAAATAACCCTTCTCCCACAAACTTTACTATCATATGGATGAAGTAAATTTGATTTCCTCCACTTCTTATTTTGATACGGATTATGTAACATTTTATATCAAATTCATGTAACACATGTCCTTTATTAGTCAAACTTAAAGTTTGTAATATCCACACGTACTTTATTTTTGGATAGATTCTACATGAATTTCTAATGAATATGTCATAGCCTTCATTACATTATATACATTCTTCCTATATTGTGAGATAATAGGCACCCCTTTTTATCAATATGATAACGATTACAATTGATTTTTAGTCCTCTAAGAATAGAATTTATTATTCTTATATTTATCAAAATAAACTTTTGATTAAAATTATTCTCGATCCTAATGTCAAAAAACCGACTCATTCTCAATAGGTTTTTCCTCAATCCCTTCACTGAAAGTAATTATAAATTTCTAAGTTCATCTATTTATAGGTGTGCCTTACCATAATACTTTATTTTCAATGCTCTATAATTACCAAAATAGACCATTTCATTGACTAAATCCTTTAAAATATTTTGAATATTCACATTAATAATTATGTGGGATGATCAACCATTTTTACAGATCCATTTTCAACTAATATTTATAGATTTAAGTGAAAATTATATGTGATTAACTCTCTCTCTCTCTATCTCTCTCTTTTTATTTCCAATAGAGACCTGATTGATTGGGGATTTTACATAGAACCTTCATTTATTATTAAGTATAGGATGAACTATCTCATCCACTCCCCTCTTTCAATTAAGGTTATTTTTCTCAAGGGAATTATGTAAGATTTTCTAAGAGGTTATCTTATTTTGATTTACATGGTGGTTATACCCACCATTTCTTTTCATGTAAAAAATAAATTTATACCTAAAGTTAGAATTGTTAAATCAGTTTCTATAAAAGTTGTTTCTAAATTATGAAAAAGGGTAAAAAGTCACTCTTCATTATATAATTCCTAGTCCTTCTCCCCTTACATAGATATAAACCTCAAAATACTAGGTCAATGTGTGGATATAGAGGCCACAAAACTAGAATTTCATGGGTGTAAATATTTTTCAAATTCCACATGCCTCTTTCCTTTGAGTGGTTATGTAACGCTCTTTGATTTTATGATATAGTTCTCTATAATCATTTTATTCCTATTATTGTTTTATTTACATGAAGCACTAAGTTTAAACAATCCATGATATACTATTTGAATATTATTATTTAATGTGATATTTATCACCCAACCATTGTACTAATAGAAACGAATAGAACTAGAAAAAATATGAAAAATTTGTCATCCACACATGTATAATTTTTTTTCATTAGTTATCATTTGATTATAAATTCAAATAAAAAAATTTGAATGGAAAAGGGATGATTTTTTTAAAAAACACTTTTTTATGCATGCCATGTGTTTTTATCTTAATTATATAAATTAATATATATTAGTGAAATTTTTTAATTATATTTATATATATTATAAATTCAATAATTTTTTTTACCTTCATCATTTTTTTCTAGGCATGTGATAAAAATAAATCTAGTTTTATGCTTAAAAACTCTATTTTTCTAAAATGTTGTTTTCATTGCATCTTTCATTATTATTTAAAAACTAATTCTGTACAATATTATAAATTGAATCATGAAAAATTTGTTCCAGATTTTGAATCAAGAGGATTAATGTTTTTAAATAAGTCCCTAATATTATTGGTCTATTTTAATAATAATATTGGAAAAATTAAGTCATCTCAGTAGGGGTAAAATGGGTAATATAGGGTTTAGAATTAGGGGATATGGATTTAAAATTTATCTAAAACATTCTTAAATCCAATTTGGATGAGATGAGTTCAAATATTTCCATCATATATTTTAAGAGGTCACCTGACACCATTTTTATTTGATATTGACTATTATATTATTTTAATTAATGAAAAATAAAAAATATAACACTCTTGAATGTAAAAATTTATTTTATGTTAAAATAGAGAAATGAAGAAGTTTTGAATGAATATGGATGGGTATTTTGTTCATAATGAAAATATTTTTGTGATGGTTATGCATTTATAATTTTTAGTGATTATATAATAATCTTATAGGATTTCAAAATGCTGAAACGTTATTTGTTCAATTAATATAAAAATAAAATAAATGATTTTAGAAATATTGAATGTAAATAATTTAGATGAATTATTGTGATCCATGAATTTTTTAGATAAAAATAACATAATATAGATGTTTTAAAGGTTTGGATTTGAATTCCATTTCTATCATATTAGTTTCCATTCCAAATAATGTGAGTATTTATTAAAATTACCTTAAGTTTATTTTATGATATTTTTTTATTAAATTATTTAAAAATCATAAAATAATTAAAATAGTACAATTAGGATAATAAATAGTCTAAATATTTTTACCTTAGTCATTTAGGGGCCAATTTTTACCTTATAAGTAAAATTATAACCCTTTATTATTAAAAAGTAATTTCCACAGTAAAGATTAAGATTAGATATCTATGGGAATAAATAAAAATAATTTTTTTAAAATGACAGAAAAATCTATATTAGTTTCATTTTATGAGGATATTTGTATCATATACTATTTTTATTCCAAGTGTTTCATTTCTCTTCCTTATAAAAGATAACCCATTCTATATTTTCTTTACACCATTTTTAGCCATCTATCTTGACCAAAATATTCAAAAATACTTCTTTAAAATCCTTATCCATGTTCTATAGGTTATTCTATTCCCAAAAGACCAACCCAAGGTCCCTTAAGAGAAGATAAAAAGGAGTTCTTCCAAAGAAGAACTATTCTCCATAACCAATCACTTTCATTTTACATGTTATTTATCCTCCTATAAATATGTTGTATTCATAATAAAATATTTAAATTAGTATCCTAAATATAATAAAATTTTATTATTATTATGATACAACCATTACCCTCACTATTATTCATCAAATGAAAAATGGTAACATCGCTCGTGTGTACGTGTGGACTACCAACTCCACAAAGCGATGTGATTTAATTTTCATTTTAAATTTACATAGAATGTAATAAGGTTATATTTACTAATTATATATGATATAATAATTATTTTGGAAATTTTAATTATTATTTACCATAATTGCATTCCATCAAATGAAAATTGAAAACAACATTCATACATATGTATGACCTACCATCTCCATGAATAGTGTAATTCATTTTTATATATCTATGTTCTATAGATGATTATAATTATATATATAATTAATATATATGATATTTATATCATGGTTAATATAATGTCTAATATTTTCATGTTTATTATTTTATGAAATTAAATGAATTAATTTGGAGACTAGACGTTGAGAGGGCGTGTGATTTTGAGGTTTGGTTTTCCTGGAACATTTTTTTGAAAAATATTATACTTTTAATAGTACATGGAAATTTTTTTTCTTAAAAAAGTGGAATGAATCATAAATGGGTTCCATGATCAGAAATATGAGGGCACCATTGATCTCAAAATGAGGGTTTACCCTAGGCACAACATAACATTAGTCGGCATAGATCAACCATGAAAATGATTTCACAGGACATAATGGGGGTAAAATAGTTTAATATGAATTATTTTAATATACACGATAGAATTTTTATTTTTAACACACCTTTTTTAGGAATTTAGGGTTATCACCCAAATCCATTAATTCTTATGAGACATGTATAATAACCCTTTCAACAAATGGAGATGGATCATGGATCGATGATTGACGCCTAACTGATTCAAAGGAATCTCATCAACGACAAAGACGGTTAAACAATACTTCATTAACGAGTGATACTAATTGAGTTAGGGTGATTATTTCCTTATGATATTTCCCCATTATTGATTTTCATAGTGAATGAAGGTAAATCCATGACTATATTGATCTGTGGTTCGATAGTTTCAAGATGTTTATAATTATGGGGTTCATTTTGGTGAGTTTTCTTAATTGGTTCTTTATTGTTTGTTCCTCATCTAACATGAATAGATTTAGGCTAAAATGAACAAGGATGAGGTTCATTTATCAGGGTTTTCTTGTTCTTTTTTCTCCCCCATTCTTTGAATCATTCACTATAAGACCCCTGTGGCGATGGTTTGACTTTTTGGGGGATCCAAACGTGATCAGATCCCCAGACTGGGGGCATACCGATAGTAGAGGTTGGATCTATGTAGATGAGGGCCCAAGAAACACAGATCTACAAATGTTTATAGATTTTGGAATTGGAGTTATCTAGGTGGTACATGGAAGGGACCTCTAGCGTGGGTCTAATGTGGAGATTTAGAGAGGTGGCACGGAGGCCCGACAAGGTGGCCTGAAACAGTGATGCGACAAATGGAGGTGGTAGTCGAGTTGGCAACCGTAGATGAAGGTAGTGGCGATAGAGTGGGAAGCGTGGGATGTGGAAGAGTGAATCTGAGGACAAAGAGGCTGCATAGTTAGGGAAATAAAGGTGGTGTGACGTGGGTCCACATGGTATATAGAAGATCGGGATGTGGGACATGGTGGGTGTCCACCTGTAGAGGTACCGGTTGTGGCGGGCAACCGTGTGGAGAGGAACAAGGCCAGGGTGAGAAGTCCATTTTGATGAACATAATTAGTTCAATCAAGCTTGGATGGATGAACAAGTCTAGGTCGAGCTGGATAGACATAGGCGGAGTGGGATGGGTTAGCCTAGATAGAGTGGGCCTGGTCGACCCAGTGGACCGGGTCGGACCTGGGTTGAACCTCGGGTTAACCCAGGGTGGTGGCAAAGATGAACAAGGTAGTTGAAAGTGGTGTGGTCACACCAATCAAATTTGGGGTGACTGAACATGCAGTATATTGACCATGAAAGTAGAACACCATAATCATTGGACTAACCATGTAGTTGGTCCACGGGCCTAGTGACCCCCATATGTTGAATCTTTAAACCCCCATAACATTCAATCGGTGTGTCCATTTGATGAGTCATCTGTGATATTGGGACCCTGACGTTGATATATTCCTTTTAGGATACTACATTGAGTTTTTATCTTGGACCAGTAGATGTTGAGAGTTTTCCCTTTGGTCCATTCCTTGATGGTTCAATATGGTATTATGACCACATCATCGAATTGTAATCCCCTCTAGAGTCCTAGTAGCAGATATAGTCAACAATCCCTCACAAAGACTTGATTATGATCCCCTATCACCCTTAGTGAAGTTTGTGGAATCATATAACCTCTGTGGGTAGGGCACTGATCCTCCAACTAGCTAGGAGGCCACATCTGTAGGGCATGTTGTATCCCCCAGAGTGTCTGGGCGCGATACGTGGTATTCCCTAGGTTGTTATGGTGTGATTTTATATGTCTCATATTGATCTAGTTTGGGTACATGGTATCCTTATGTTATCTAGTTGTATTCCATTGAATCCCCCAACGCATCAGAGTGTGATCCCCTATCTGTGTATCATAATCATATTTGACTAATACATTCTCATTTTGTTGGGGCCAAATGATCTAGAACTCTTTGTGAGTGTCTCCAATGATATAATGGCCCAAAGAGTGAGTTACCCCGAAATGAGCGTTCTTTGACCAGAATCTTGTGGCTAGTAATTATTTGTGGATTACCTCTAGACTATGAGTCATGGATTGAGTATATCTGGATATTCATGCCACATGTGTGATAGACATACACTTTTTTAGAGATGACTATGCATTTCTAACATGGTATTTCATATGTGGTATTTTCCATTTTGGTATTCTATTTTTTTATTTTTTTCATTTTATATCCTTTTTTATTTACTCCCATGTTTTGGGGTGTACAGATTATTTTACTCACCCCTGCATGGAATTTTCCCACACAAGCCATGCCTTATACAGATGACCGACCCTTTGACAGTGTCCTAGGTGGACCAGGACCTGGTGGTGCTTAGCGAGGCTAGAAAGACGGGGTTTGGTTCTTCTAATTCATACAGTAGTCCAAGTACAATTTCCCTATGTTTGGATTATTTATGTTTTTATGGGATGAGTTTTAGGAACTTATGCACTCACATTCCTAGACTAGGATGACATGGGAAACACATCACCAAATTTCATTTATCTTATTTTTAGACTCTTTTTGGGCTTGTATTTTGGCCCTATTTACATTCTAGTACATTTATTATTGTACTCTGGTTGTGGTATATAGTGTTTTGCATTCATTTTTTTCTTATCAATTTTAAATTTCCATATTTGTGACTTAGATATGTGTGCATGTGTACATATAATTTAGGCTAACATGGCATATTTATGGGATATTCCTACTCAGTTCTAGTAACTAGTGCATTGATTATTGGAGGTGGGATTAGGGTTGTCAGAAAACTGTCCCCTATGGGATGGTTCATGAAAAAGTGGTATCATAGGAGGTTGATTCTACTTTAGGACTAGGGGTGTGTGAGGTTGGTTTGGGGCAATAGTATTAAGTGTTTCGAGTTCAGATTTCAGGCCAAGATATCCATTATTGATGCACCACCTGATGTATCCATACATCAAGACTCTGAAATCCTAATTATCAACTAGCTATAGAAAAACACTGGTTGTAGGAAAAAACAATGGTACTTGCATGAAATAGGAATGTTTTGTTTTATATGTCCTTATCGAATCATCTCTCCAAGCATGATCTATTGAGTATGGTGCATCTTGTATTATTTTAGGATGTCTCCACGTAGATATCCATCCATGATTCCATTGTGTGAACATATGTATGATCTGCCTAGTGATGAGGCATCAAAAAAAGGACATGTACAAGAGATAGTACCTTAGGGTGATTTTATAGCTATACCACCACCCATCGAGCAGAAACTACTATGAGCACCTTTTTATGTGGGATCATACAATCTAATTGAGTTGCACAAGTTTTAGAGACATAAAAATCATAGGTATAATGTTCAGCCAGACCCCTAATTGGGTGAGGATTGTCTGGAGGTATTCTTCTATGTTTTCAGCCTTGTGAGGACACCAGCTGACTAGATGGTAGTCCTCACCATGAGCCTTCATCAGAGATCCGTGGGTGGATGGTGGATCTTGGTGACATAGTCTCATGATGTGACAACTATATACTTTAAATACATCAAGAATCTCTTTATAGAGGTGTTTTATCCATCTATGTTTTTGATCAGTTCATATAAAGGATCTTCTGCATATATAGTAAGGAAACATGACCATAGAAGAGTACTCATCATGGTTTACTGATCTGTCATCCTACTCCATGGACAAGGTTTAAGACCACTTAATCAGGGTTCAGACCATTGATTAGGAATTAAATTGGGATATTAGGGCATCAATGGCATCCCTTGGATTCCTAATTATGTTGGTGTATTTTAGAGAAACCCACTTGTGGAGAGTTTTCTAGCAATGTGGACACCGAAAGTGGGATCTAGTAGTAGGAACCGGGTAGCTCAAACCTTAGTAGCATGCATCTAATGATAGTCACATGGATCTAAGTGGGTCAGGAGCTTCAGGGGATGATCCTTGGATGAAAGGTCAGCTATACAGGGCTCCCATGGAATCTTGAGTCATCCCAAGTATAGATGGTGGTATGAATGCAGTTGTTAGGGACATATGGGATGAGATTTCTCAACCAGTCATACAGATGATCGAGAGACTGTCAAAGGAACCCCAAGTTGGAAGAAGATACAAGATTAGGGTGGTTCTTAGGGTTCCAAAAATGAAAGAGGAAATGGCAGGGTAGAAGGATGTGGTCATAGGTTTGATCAATCACCACCATCCCCAGGTTGTCTACACCGTACTTATGATGTGGGTGGATAGGGATGAGGCTAGATTCAAGTGAGGGAGTCTTATAAATCATTGTCTCTAATGATTATTCTAGTCATGATCTAGGTCTTTTCCCCCTTATCTATAGTTCTGATAGACATAGGTTATAGTCCTTCCATTTTTCAACAAACCTTGTTTGGGACTCAGAAATTCCAGTTGAACTATTGACTAAACCCTTTTGATTAGAGACTTATATAGGAGGATATTCAATTATTACACACTGGTGTAGACAGTGTAACCTCCCTCTGGGATGTGAGAGTTTCATTTGAGATCTATTAGAAGTGGTGTCGAGGCCTTACATCATCATTCTTGGTGTGTACTAGTTATCCCATGTTCATGCTCAAATTGAATATTTTAGGCATAGAGTGGAGTGTTTCCACAGTGATGGAATAAGGTTTTCTATTATTGGTGAAAAGGAAAAAACATGCATGGAAGGATGGACTCACATATAGGATGGTAGATCCAAATACTCCTTAGTTTTCTAGCCTCACCCTCACTATGGTGGATGTTATGAGTCTTCAGTTTCCTATAGTGGTGGTGGAGTATGTGGATGTATTTAATAAATTTGTTATAGGTTTACCTCCCCCAAATGGATATATACTTCTTTATTAATATAACCCCAAGATGAAATCGATATCTATACCTATATATCAGATGGATCCCCCAGAGGTTCGCTAGTTGAGGTTTCAGTTAGAGGTCTTGAAGAGGAAGGCATTTCTGAGACCTAGTGTTTCACCCTAGGAATCCCCTGTTTTTTTCAAGAATGAAGATGATATCTTGAGGTATGTTTGAATTATTGGTTCTTGAACTAGGTGACCATGATGAAAATGTATCCACTACTAAGGATTGATATCCTCATCGATCGGTTGAAAGGGGAGCAGTGGTTCTAAAATAATGACTGCAGATCAAGTTATCACCAGCTACGAGTACTGGATGTGGATATAACAAAGACAAACACTATGTGAATTTTTGGTCACTATGAGTACTTGGTGATTCTGTTTGTCATGATTAACGGCCCATCATTGTTCATGGGACTCATGAACCAGATCATTCATCGTACTTATATCAGTTAATGGTGGTATTCATAAATGACATCCTAGTGTACTCAAAAACAGAGGAGGAGCACATGATACACTTGAGGATGGTCTTGGACATTTTCCAAGAGCACAAAATCTATGGGAAACACTTGAAGATCTAGTTCTTGATTCTATAGGCCCATTTTATATTACACATCATCTTGGAGGCTGGAGTTTCAGTGGATCCCGTGAAGGTTGAGGTGTTTATTTTTTGGGAGCCACCCAAGAGTGTTAATGAGGTGTGAAGATTCTTTGGTTTGGTAGGGTATTATCAGAGGATTGTGCCTAAATTCTCTAAAGTGGAATCACCCTTTACATATTTGACATGAAATGGAAAAACATTTGTGTGGATGGAGAAGTGTCTGATGTGTTTTTAGGAGTTGAGGTAGAGGTTGATGAGTACTCCCATATAGAGATTTCTATAGGAGGGCATCAAGTATGTGGTGTTATGTAACGCATAAGGGAATGGGCTTGTTTGAATCCTAATACAGGGGAAAAGGGTGATTACCTATGGTTTACACCAGTTGAGATATCATGAGAAGAATTATGTGACCCATGATCTTGATTTATTAGTGGTAATCTCTGCATTGAATATGTGGATACACTACCTGATGGGCGAGTAATTTATCTTCTACTATGATCAAAATAGTCTCAAGTATATCATCTCTCATAATGATCTAAACTGGAGACATATGTGATAGATAGAGTTACTCCTTTACTCTAACTTTGAAATTTTCTATACTCATAGGAAGGGGAACATAGTAGCATATTCTCTCAGTAGGAGATTTAGCTTGCAGTTGATGAATATGGTGACAAAGTAGTTGGTCGCATTGTAGATATCATTTTTGGAAGAAGATGGAGCATCTTACCTCCCATTAATGGTTGTCACCCACCACTCTTATACTAAGTCATAGAGGCATGTCTTGGGGACACCATTTGTGAGACCTTAAATTCTCATATGTCTATAGGACATTCTCTTGATGGATATTCAAAAGGCGGGGGGCATTTCGTTCTTTTCAGATAATGCACCTTAGTACCAGTGGTGTTTCCAGAGGAGGTTCTGATAGAGTTCCACACATCCCCTTTAGCGCTACATCTATTATGCAAATAATATACTAGGACCACCAATGTCAGTTCTTGTGTCCAAGGATGAATAAGGGAGTTGCAGAGTTCATCTCTCGATGCCTCACTTGTTAGCAAGTGAAGACTGAGCACCAGGTTCTAGTGAGTTTAGCCCAACCCCTTTAGGTGCCATAATGGAAGTGGGATGTGATATATATGGACATCATGATAGTATTACCATGTAAGTCCATGGGACATGATGCTAGCTGGGTGATCATTGACTGAATCACCAAGTCGGACAACTTCCTAGCTATATTAGATGAGAAATCAGTAGATATGTTGGGGTACCTCTAACTATAAGATATAGTTCAACTCTTTGGAGTTCCATCGATGATAGTTTCATATCATGATGAAAAAATTACATCACAGTAGTGGAAGGTATTATATAAGGATTTTGGGACTCAGTTACATTTGAGCTCATCATTTCATCCCCAAGACGGATGACTAGACTAATCTGACCATTGAGGTTCTTATGGACATGCTACAGGGGTGCAAGAGAGATTTAGGATGCAGTTGGGAGGATCACCTACCACTAGTGGAGTTTTCATACAACAACATATATCACTCCACCAATGTTATGGAACCATTCAAGGCCTTATATGGGTGACCCTACAGGTCACCACTTTGCTGGAATGACACAGGAGAGTCAAAAATCATGGATCCAGAGTTGGTGTGGGATACTACAATGAATGTTCAGATCATCCAAGAGTGGATGAAGTCTGTAAAATGCTATCAAAAGTCTTATAAGGATAAGAGGAGGAATTTGGTGTTAAAGGAAGGATACCATGTGTTTTTTTGGGATCACCTCGATTGGGATTAGGGAGATTTGGCTGGGATGGAAAGATATCTATGATGTTCATTAGACCTTTCCTAATACTATATAGAGTTGTCTGAGTGGATTAAAAATTGTTTGTACCACCATAATTTGATCGGGTACACGATGTCTTCCACTTGTTGTAGCTGGAGAGGTATTTGAATGAAGCATAACACTTCATAGAATGGGGTGAGCTGGAAATCGAGGATGGGAAGACTTTTATGGAGTACCTAATTGAGATTGAGTATTGTAATAATAGGATCCTTCTTGGGTGGTCGATTCCTTTAGCATGTTTCTGATGGTAGTACATGAATCTATTGGAGTGCACATTAGAGCGGCAAACTTTGATTCATGATCCATATCATTGTCTATTTGAGTATCTTTTGTTTAGGATTTCAGGGATGTAAAGCGCCAAGGTGGGGAGAATGTAACGTATCATAATTTAAAATGTATTATTTTTATAAATTATAATTATAAATTTTGAGACTAGGAAATGAGACGTCATATGATTTTGAGGGCTAGTTTTTGCAGAACAATCGTTTGAAAAATATTAAACTTCTAACAGAACATGCGAATGTTTTTATTGAATAATTGAAATAACTCTTAAAAAGGTGCCCAAATAAGAAATATGAGGGAACCATTGATATCATAATAGAGGTTTCACCCTAATTGTTACTTAAATTTAGTTGGTCTAGGTCAACTATGATAAAATGGCTATGGGATGTAACAAGGATAAAATAGTTTAATAAAAATTATTTTAATCGATGCAATGAAAATTCTCTTTTTAATACAAAAATTTCTGAAATTTAGTATTATCACCATAACCCTAGAATTCCTCTGAGGCATGGAGAAGAACCCTATCAACATATGGTGATAGACTGTGGATCAACAATCGATGCAAAACTGATTCAAAGGAATCTTTCCGACATCAAATATGTTGCAATGATACTTCGTTAGTGAAAGATCTAAATTGAGGTAGGGAGGTTATTTCATTATGTTTTTTTATCTTTTTTGAATTTCATGAAGAATGTTGGTCAATAAAAAAATAAATTTATCTGTGTTTCAATCATTATGGGATGATTATAATTTCATGGTTAATTTCGGTGATTTTTCTTAATTGGGACTTCGTTCTTCATTCCTCATCTAACGAGAATGGATTAAGACTGACACAAAAAGGATGAGTATTTTTCCTTAGGGTGTTTTTGTGATTTTCTCTCACCCATTATTCATTTTATTCACTATTGGACACTTGTGTCCATGGTTCAATTTTTAGGGTGGCTATGAACATGATCAGACCCCCCAGATTAGAGGAAAACCGACAACATAGGCCAGATCTATATATATCAGCCTTCAAGAAAAATGAATCTACCACTGTTACAATATTTTGGGATTAGAAATATATTAGGGGTATGTATATGGGACCAATGATGTGGTTTTGATACATTAGTTTGGAGAGGTGGCACATAGGCTCGGCAGGGTGGTGTGGGAACTGGAGGTGGTGGCCGTGATGTCGACTGTAGTGTACAACGATGACGATGGAGTGTGCCCTGTGGGACGTGGTAGAGAAGAGATGGGGAAACTGAGTTGGTGGATATGGGGACATCGAGGTGGTGGATTCGAGGATGAAAAGGTAGCATGATGTGGGGCTACATGGGATGCGTCGAAGCAGGCTACGTGATGTAGTAGAGTGTGCCATGGGATGAGGTGGGTGGCCACGTGCGGAGGCGGCTGTTGCGGTGAGTGACCATGTGGAGCGAATAATTGCCTACTCAAGCAGGCTAGGCCAGATGAACAGGGTTGGGATGAGTGGGATGGGTGAATGACAGTGCTAGGCGGGGCCAACCAGGCCTAGGTGGAGTGGGCTGGGACCAGGAGGAGAGGGTTGGGTAAACCTAGACAGAGCGGGCCGGGTCGACCTAGTAAACCAAGACATATCTAGGTTGATCCGAGATGGTTACACGATGAACTTCCATGGTATATCGAGTTCCCAAGGTGTGGTCACATGGATCGACCACGGTCTAGTTGACCATGGGGTGGACTGACCGCATTGGTTGTCTTCCACAGTTAGTTGACCGACTATGCGGTCCGTCCATGGGCTCAGTGACCCCCCATCCTTTAAATCTTCGAACCCCCATAACTTTCAAAGGGTGCCTCCATTTGATGATCCATTTGTGGTGTTGAGACCATGATATTTAAATGAGCCTTTTGAAATAATTTGGTGAGTTTATAGCTTGGACCAGTAGAGTTTGAGTGAGTTCCCTTTGGTCATTTTCATGAGGGTTCAATATGGTATTACGTCCACATCATTAGAATATATTACCATCTAGAGGCTGAGTCCCATATAGAGTTTGGAATACCTCACCAAGACTAGAGTGATATCATATATCACCCATAGTGGAGTCTTTATAATCATGTATACATTACGAGAAGGGCACTGATCATCCACCTAGCAGGCCACATTAGTAGGTTATGTGGTATCCCTTGAAGTGTCTTGGTGTGGTTTGTGGTATCCCCCGAGGTGTCCAGGTATGATCCCCTACATTCTGAACTAATCTAGATTGTGTATGTGGTATCCACAATTTCTCAATTTGATCTATGGTATCCCCATTATTATCTGGGTGTGATCCCCTCTCTATGTGTCATAATATTTCTTGACTAGTGTGTTCTAATTTGGGAGTGGCCCAAAATAGATACACCTCTTCATGAGTGTATAGGATGACATAATGGCATAAAGAGTGAGTTACCCCAGAATGATAATTCCTCTAATAGAATTCAGTGGCTGGTAATTGCTGGTGGAAATCCTCTAGACTGTGAGTCTTTGATTGTGTTATATGGATGTTCTTGCTACAAGTGTTGTAGACAAACTCATGCATGGAGATTATTGTGCATTTCCTTCATGTTATTTCCTTTGAGGTATTTTTCTTCATTGTATTTACTTTTTGGTATTTACTTCAGGGTATTTAATTTATGTTATTTCTAACTAGGTTTGGGGGTGTCCTACTGAGTATTATTTTACTCTCCCCAAAAAGGTATTTTCCTACACGTGTTGCATCTTGTGAAAATGATGAACTCTTTGATAGAGTCCTAGGTGGACCAGGACTAGGCGGTGCTTAGTGTGGCCAGATATATGAGGTGTGATATTGAACCTTCAAATATTAGTCCTAATACGATTTCCCTTAGGTTAGATCAGGTAGGGTATTCTGAAAATGAGTTTTAGGAACTTGTGCACTCACTTTCTTAGTCTGGGATGACGCGAGCAACACATCATCGTGTTTCGATGGCCTTATTTTCAGACTCTTTTTGTTGGGCCTATATTCTAGAAATGTTTACATTCTAATACTATCACTGATGTACTATGGTTGTTGTATATAGTGGATTTCTTGAATTTATTAATTATCATTTTAAAATATAATAATTTTTGTCTTAGAGATGTGTGTATGCATACATGTACTTTAGGCTAATGCCTCCCATTTGTGGGATATACCTACTCAGTGCGAGTCACCGACCCATGGATTATTAGAGGTGGGCTTGGGGTAGTCATAGAACAAGCTACTTTTTGATGGGTAATGACTCTTCCATTTTTGAATATGTTTTAAACGTGATCTTTTTAATAGTACAAAAACTACCCAAACAAAACATACATGAAAAAATAGATATCATATGGAAAAATGATTTTAATATATAATTATTAGTAAATATTTGATAAAAGGTTATAAGTAAACCATATATGGTATGAAAAATATGTTTATAGTTCTAGAATAGATATATAATAAATATATATTTATTAGATATGTGTTTTGAATACATACTATGGAAGTTGGAACTAAGGTAATGATTTATTTCACAATCTCATCATTATTCAAGAATATTATGTTTAGGTCTCCTGAGGGAAAATTATTTTATATTTATGTATTAAGTATATTATATTTTTTATAATCTAGTTATTTATGTAAATTATATTATTTCCTTTCATTTTATTCTTTTTATGAACTCAATACACAAAAACAATTTTTTTAAGGATAACCTACTTTTTTTTCTACTCAGTAAAGAATATTTTTCTTTACTCTCCATATATTCCTTAAAATGATTCAAATAATTTTTTTATATTCTAAAATGATTTATTAAATTAATTATTTCCAATTTTTTTCTTTTTTAATTTTTTTTAAAATAAATATTTTTTTCTTTTTTTGAATAAAGAAAATTTTACTAAAAAAATGTGTCAGATATATTTTTTAATGTACATGGAATGAATAGAATTTCAAACCATCATGACCAGCCAATGATTTAATTATACTTTAAAAGTTTCAAAAAAACCATTCATGAAAAATGTTTTACTTTATATTTGTTAATTTTTTAGATTTTAAATATCTTATTTCAATGTGAAAATGGTATTTTCCTCAAAAATATATTCTGGTGATATTTATATATTATTTTCATATATGTCAATATCCATTATTTAATATTTTGGTTTATTGAGAATATACTCTAATGATACCCTAAACCATATTTATCTGGATAGTTTATGACTAGTTTGACTAGGGAATGTATTTACATTTTATATTATAGTTCATCCAATATGGATAGTTAATGATTTTTGAGGCATGTTGATTAAGTTGTATTATTTATTCATTTGATGAGTGTGATAGACATATTAAGTGAATACTGTGCCCTATAATTATATAGACCCTTGATGATTCAGTAGGTCTTATGGGAAAAAACAGGTTGGGTGTTTGTCTAAGGCCTTATCGATTTATGTCTATGTCTTAGCTAAGGCCTCAATAGTATGTTTAAGATATATGAAATTATGAATTAAATCATTATGGAATTAGTTATTAATTTGAATTTTATTATTTTAATAGTCATGATATCCACTAATAAGTATCAAGTTCATGTAAATATTTATATAGAATTATTTGATCATCATTTATTCCTACCATATTATTTACGTCTTATTAGCTTCTATAGTAGACATACCCTTACTGAGCATTTGATAACTGCCCTTTCCTATGTTTAATTTCTCTAAAATTTTAGGAAGTGTATTATGAATTATATGTGAGGATTTTCTTAAGGTAATAATTATGTTCTCAATGAAAATACAATTTTTTATTTTATTTTTTCAAATGTAATGTCCCATTTAAGTATGTATCTAGTTTTCCAAGACTAGTAAACTATTCAATACATTGGGATGTGACTGCTTATATCTTCTACCAATGTAATTATGTTACAATTAGATCTAGGATACTAATTTTGGGGTCTTTATAGTTGGAATTAGATCAGGTTTAGTATAATACTTGGGAAATACATATAGGATAACAAAGGTTGGGGTATATAACTACATGACTAACTTTTAGGATAATTCTAAGTATATGGTAACACCCAAAATTTTTAGTACGGTATATATTTTTTGGGTTTTCTAGAAATAAAAATTTATTTGGATACTAAAAGTGGATATGGTTTCAGAATAGATGTATTTATTGGTAACAACCCATAAAAGAGTTGGTCGTGTATACCGCAGCTATCATGAGTTTCACGATGAGTGTTCCCTTACTGCACAATAGGATTGACACTCCTAATGGATTTTATTGTGTTAATTGTTATTTTAATTAAATAATATTATGAATGATTTAATTTTAGTTATGATATTAGAATATTATGAAAGAAACCTAGTTTACTATTATGATATTTTTCATGCAAAAATTTTCAATTTATTTTATGTGTTTCACTCGTTTAAAAATTATACATTATGATTTATAATGTTATGATCTAATATGTTGTATTAAATTGTTTAAAAATGGACCCTCTATGATGGAATGGAAATAATATCATCAAAAAAAACCATATAGTTATTTTCCTCATGGGAATGGTAATGAAGCTATAAATGGAGCTGTAGATGGATCTAAACAAATTAAAATTATATTGGGACATATGACTCATTTTATGACCAATAAAATTAACCTTATGAATCTGCCTATGTATCCACAAATAGGTGTAACAATGTTAGACTATTTTAGGTTAAAAAACCCTCCATCATTCAATGGAACCGAAAATCCATTTGTAGGCGAGTAATTGATATGTTCCCTAGAAAAGATATTTATCACTTTGGGATGTATTTACTGTGATAAGTTTTTTATAGAAGTTTATAATATCATGGGGGATTTGGATAAATGGTGGTAATTAATTCAAAACACAAAGGATGAGTAGGAAATAATGATCATGGAGTAGAATGATTTTAAGGTACTTTTATTTGAAAAAATATTTTCCTTTTCAACAATGAGCAGATACAGGGAGAAAACTTTTATTTCTATGAAAAAAGGAATAAAAACACATTTCTATGTATGAGGATAACTATAAAATATTTTCAAGGAATTATATATACTATGTATATAATCCAAAGAGAAATATTGAACATTTTTTACTGGATTAAACTAATCCTCAAAAGAGAAGTAGTCTCCCAAACATTCCTCATCATATTAGGACAGAATATCATGTTCTATCAAGATAGGTAAATAATTATCCATGTCATGTACCTTCGAAGGAAATAAATGGAAGAATAGGATGAACAAAATTTATAAGGGGAGGAAGAGGAATGGGAGTTTTCCAACATGTGAAACTTTTAGGAAGGAAACACCTTAGTACATGCCTATATGAAAAATGAGTCTACGTCAAGTGTGTAAAAAAATATATCATGTTCATGAATAAAATTGTATGGGAGATTCCATCAAAGTAAAGTGATTTAACTATAAGGAAATGGAACACCATTCCAATAAATTCTCAAAATGTCAACAGAACTTCCCAAATAGAATACAAGGGGAGAATGCCAATCTCATGAAAGAATTACAACCGAGGTAGAAGTTCCTAGAAATGCGGTGAATGGAACACTAATCACCCACTATCGGATTGAACATGTTATATTTGATTATGGTTCTACCCAGTATTTTATATTTTAATACTTTTATAAGAGAATCAAATCACCACCCCAATTATTAAATGTTGATATGGATATCAAAACTAATAATATTTGGATTCCTGTATCTCAATTCTATAACACCTCTCTAATAGAAGATTATAGGAATATTCTCCCTGCAAATCATGTTATTCTTACTATATTAGAATTTGATGTAAATTTTGGGATGGATTGACACTATCTATATAGATCCTATATTAATTGTAAATGAATGGAAGTTATATTCAATATTCAGAATCAACATTCAGTTCTCTATCAGTGTGGGGATGAACCCAAAAACCAATGAAAATTACTTCCCTCATATAGGTTATTATACCTATCCATGAGGTATATTTATATCAAATGGTTGGGGAGAAAACTAAACATTAAAAATGTGCCTATCATTTGGGAATATGTTATTGTATTTTTTGAGTACTTTCCAAGTATTCCCACGAATTTCGAAGTTGAGTTTTCAATAGAACTCATACCTAATGCTACAACTATTTTTAATAATCCGTATTGAATGGAATAAATTGAGTTATAGGATTTGAAGAAGAAAATATCATAGAATATATATAAGGGATTAATTCATACTAGTGATTATCAATGGGTTTCATATCTTTTTTTATGATTAATGATGGGTAAATGTGTATTTTCATTGATTATAAGTTACTTAACTTGAACAATATTATTATAAGTATCCTTTAACTAGTATAAATGATTTGTTTAATCAATTAAAATGAGATCTATATTTTTCTATGATTGATTTTCTATTAGGATATCCATTTATAAGGTTCAATAATTAAAATATACACAATAGAACCTTCAGTAAGAGGTATGCTCATTATGAATTTTAATAACACCATTTAGACTTAATAATGCTCCTATTATCTTTATGGATTTAATGAATATTGTCCATATTGATTAACTAGATCAGTTTTTGGTAGTCTTTTTTACCCTATGGTGAGTAGATGATGAATCAAGAGGGGGAGGGTTAATTGAGTCCCTTTAAAAATATTTTGTAGCTTAAACTTCTGTATTAAATCAATGATGATTATGTCCACATTAATTAAATGAGTAATACAATAGGAATATAAAAAATTAAATAGATGAGATCACAGTGATGTATAGTATTTTAGGGAACAAAAATAACCTAATCCACTCCCCAAAAACTCTACTCCATGATTTTGGGGATCATACTAAAACATGTCCTTTTCCTGGGGACGGAGTTTCTTGAGTGCAAGGATCCATCACTTATTACATGGATTTTGATAGGAATTCATTCCCTTTAACTGATAACATCAATAGTTTAGTACAGGATGCTCATATATTACATTAATGAGTATAAGAATTCAACACTTAAATAAAATAGATGAGATGTAGAAGTTTGAAACATCTTTAGAAAACAATTTCCTCTACAACTGATATATAATAAGGATGTTCAATAGAGCATAATAGTAACCAATATATCATACAGAATAATATAGGATTATTTCCTCCTTCAAATAGTATTATAAATAATATTATTCTTCTTTAACACGAGAATTATCCTTCTTTTTTCTATGCACATTGATAGAATAATAGATACATAGAGTATTTCAGTTCCCTTTTCAATGGTATTGAGAAGTGGATGTGCATATCAAAATGATACAACACTTATATTTCTATTTTTTCTACACATAAAATAATAATTTCTCCATTAGATAATCCTAGAATATATTTATAGAAATACACTTTCTATCCATTTTAATTTTTTCTCAATTTTTAATTTTCACCTTTCCTTTTTCAGATAGTTATCATGAATAAATAATCCATATGTTATACATTGTAGTCCTTAACCTTCTCCAACAGAATTAGTATATCATGAGATACTGGATCATTTATATTATTATGAAATCTATTTCCATATTTTGAAAATTACAAATCTATCAATATTTATAATTATAAAGTACTACACCTTCTTCCATAATGCCGGAATGATAAACAACTCCTTCCAAAATACATGATTTTCAAATACACATAAAATACATGATTTTTTAGGTGAAACCCACTTAGTATAGTATAATAATAATTTAGTAATCAATATCCAATAGATTAATCATATTTAATAATCTATATATTATTTTAGTAGATTTAAATCTCAAAACTATAGAAAATAGATTTCTATTACTTCCATTATTCAAAAGATACTTTTATTCATCATTTTTATCCCATGTACCGATGTTTTTAGCATGTGTAAAAGCTTATTCAAGTCATAAAAACCATTTCAAATTCAACTTATATCAATACATTTATGTAGGTTGAGTTCCTTTAGTATTTCCTATAATCTTAATATTTAGAAAATAAGTTCCTGTATATGGTATTGTAAATCATTTCATCAATATTTATATGTAACTAAAATGATATCATGTACTATATATTATAGAAATACTCTATTAGAGATCCCCAAAATTCATAATCATGTGGGTTTGGAATTTATTCCCATTTTATATCAAAACACCTACTTCAAGTTTTCAATGCATGCGTTCCATTTCATAATACGTTATTTTATGTTTGAGTTAAAAAATGTTCAGTTCTAGATATCATATTTTCACAATATGAGATTCTATTTTATTGTATTCAAATTACTAAACTGAAAGTTTTAGGTTGAGTTCTATTAGAGTTATGTTTACAAATTAATATAATATGGGAATCTTCATTTCAGGTAATGAAAATATCCACATTATAGAGTTTAGAAATCCATCTATGTAACATATTTTTCTCCTGCGTAATGTAATTGTAAATTCTCCATATAAGATAATTCATTCATAATATAATTATATTATTTCCTCATAATAGATTCCTCCTGGAACTATTCTGGTAAGATATTCCAGTTATTCATATAATAGAATTTTCTCTATAAAAACTCACTCAACAACCAGGAATCATGACATTAAAAATTTAGTCAAACATTAATCCTTCTAAACGTAGATTTAGAATTCGGTCATATTGACTCAAATTTTTTTAATTTTCATATCATTCCAACAGATCAACGAAAACATCAATATGTATTTCATATCATGATATATGATTAAAACATAGTATCACTCATGTTCTAAAATCCTATGAATTCTAAAAATGTTGCAGATTATTAAGTAATTTTTTAGAGTATCCAAATGTCGAATTCATACTTATTGTTTAATGAATGAAATGTGAATAAACTTATAATATTTATAATCTGATAAGTGAAATAAAATTATGAGTTATTTATCTTGATTTATCAACAAAAAACCAAAGCACACATAATTTGCAAAACTGTAGAGTTACAAAAAAATGAAAAACTTTAGTAGATTTTTAGAGCATCGAATTTATGTTATCAAATTTCATTGTAGATGAATAAAAAATATATATTTATATTGGATATAAATTTTAAAAATTTTCATTTAATTATGTTAACTTTATATTGATATATAAATTAAAAAATTTAGAAAATGTTATGTTAAAATTTTCTCTATGGCTGAACAAATACATCATATTCTGACAAAAAATGAGAATATAAAATGACTGATTTGACATTAAATGAAGTTCCATAAATTGTAAATAATATTATTATATTTCTGAAAAATATTACTTAAGAAATTATGAGTACTATAGCTCTAGATATATTCAACAAATAGAGAGGTAAAAAGCCATATTTTGAGATGTCCGATTTCTAGGATTCTTTTCACCTGAAAGAATATTTTCTATCCAACATTCATCAAATATAAATTGTGAAAAGTTCTATAATCACTATATAATTTTAGAAAAAATATATAAAAAATAGTAACATTTAATAACCTATATAATTTTACTTAACAAATATAATATGGTTTAATAGATGAATAAATCATGGTTAAAACAAATAAAACAAATAAAGGTTGATGTGATTATCAATACAAAAATGAGAATTACAACGAGACACTATACATTATCCCTCTTTTGATAATTACAAATCCCAAACTCACTCTCCTACTTTTTGTAATGATCTAAAAAGTTAATTAGATAGTGATTATATAATATGAAAAAGAATAAGAAATTAAGAACAGGGTTCATACAATAGAATTGTACATGAAAAATTTAAACTCACCTTTTTTGACATATAATTATCTTCAAAAAATAGATTTAAAATTGATAAATTCGTGTTGGGAAAATGTTTCTAATTTTTGGAATAAGTGAGTATTTTCCAAATTAAATATACTAACTAATTAACAAAATAAACATGCTTTTATCATTTTTTAAACCAAATCTCAAAATATTCATTTAATTTTAAAATAATTAACACATCAGTATTTAGTTATAACAAATAATATTAGAAAAGATAACATGTTTTTGTTAAAAATATAAATCAATTATACTCAAGGAGCCATTAAACATAAACATTTAAACTCGTTATAATATCCAAAAGTATTCACAAAATTAAATGATGAATAGTTTTAACTATACCCCGAACATGTTTTAATGAGAGAAATAATTAATACAACATGTTGAAATAAGAATGCGAATTTCATAACTTCAAATAGTTAAAAAAAATGAAGTTACCCCTTAATTTATGCTCCTATATTTAAAAAGATTTTATAGTGAATGGTTCCTTTCATAAAAAAATAGGACAATGAGAAATTTACATCAATGTGATCTCCCCTTATGTAAAAAATTAAACCATAAGGAGACACAAAATAGATTAAAGTATTTTAAAACATGTTACAAAATTATCAATATAGTATTACATGAAATAAATAAAATTGTTTCATACATGTATTAACCTGAAAGCGCAACTCATAAAAGGAAGAAAAACAATATTTCATTAAACACATGCTTGCAAGAATGATAACAAAATTTATAGATTATAACATTCCAATATGTCATTAAATAAAACATTAAAATACTTGCATTCCAGATATGAATTTGGATTTCCTTACTAGAAATAGTTTGGAAATATTAAACAAATCAATCACAGACACATATGTGCAGAGTAATAAATGTTAAAACATTTATGATATCCTCTCCATATATAAAATAGCGAAAGAACATCACCCTCATTTTTAACAAATATGAAATAATAAATAGTTTATATTTTTACCTTTAAATTTTTTTCATTATTTTTTTAAAAACCACTTAAATAATTTACATTTAAGTCTAGTATAATATATCTGAAGAACATCAAACAAATGTTATTTTTGTTACTCATACACTTTTGTGTATGAGGGTGTTATCTTAAAGAGATTTTGGGAACCTAGTTTTCTTGATTCGTATAGATTATTCAAATTTAAACTTAGATATTTTTTCTAAAAATAAACATGTTTTACACAAAAGATATGGGGAATTAAAAAAAATATCTTTTAAATGAACATTAATTTTATAGTGAAATCATCTAATAGTTTATATGATTTTCTATTAGAACCAGGTAAAAAATGTCTTTTATAATGTTTTGGTTCTTCTCCCTTTATACCAATTCCAAGTCACACTTTATTAATTTTATTCTTTCCATTAATTTTATTCAAATAGTTTTCTCCTTTTTTGAACACACTAAATTCATGTTTTAAAGATTATTTTTCAGATAAAAATTCATTAATTTTATTATCATGCATAACACATGTAGTTTTATTAAGGCATGATCATAAATCATTGATTTTTTATGTAATCTATCATTTTCAATAAATCTTGCCTCATTATATTTTATAAGACCATTTTTATTTTTTTCTTTAAGGATAAAAATATATCTTCAAGCATATAACAATATTGTTCCAGTTTTTTAAATATTAATTTTTTGTAAATAAAACATTCTGATTAGAAAGATGATTGCACCTCCTCAACTTGAGCAATAAGAATTGGTTTTTATTTTTATTTTCATGATCAAAATTGGAGTTAGATGTAATGTCACTAAAGGACACCGAAGAGGCTCTCTGTGTGTCCTTTATAGCATTCATCCCATTAATTTTCTAGTATGACTATCTATAATTTTTTTAATATTTTATAATTCATCGTTTTAACTCTAAACACTTGAATCATAATCAGAATACTATTTTTTTGAATAATTGAGTGCAACATTATTCTCTTTGAAAAATTATGATTTTATATCTTGACATACATCACAGATTTATACATAATTACAATTCTAATAAACTCCTTCTATATAAATTATTTAATAGGTGTTTATTTTTTAATAGCTACAAATATCTCATTTTGCATAGTGTGTATAGTTTTGGGCACCTTTTCGTCCTGATTAGATTCTGGAATAGATTTTCATAAGTTAGTAACATAATTTACTTATTGAGGGAGTATTCCCTCTATCTGTGTGATAATTTCCTCTTCATACATTCCAAATTCAATGAACATAAACTTAATGGTATTATACCTCCATTGGTAAACATTATGTATACCTTTATAAGAAAAAATAATAATCTCCCACATTTCATAAGTAGTTAAACATTTAAAAACATGGTTGAACTCACGTGGACAAAAAATGGTTTCATTCATAGTTTTGGAGTTTAAAATTTACATAGCAATACCAATAGTAATCCACTTCTTTGGTTCTCCATCATGTATTTTATAATGATTTTCAACATTGAAATGTACTTTTAGGCCAAGATTACTTAAATACATAATCATCATTTCTTTCTAGAAACCATAATTTTCACCAATAAAATATGGACCACCGATCATTTACATAAATTCTTTAAGATCATCTATTGAAAACAATATTCAATAAATTATCTTCCCCTGAAGCTAGTTAAATTGAAAAAAGAAATTCAATTATATCAAAAAGAGATTCAATGATGATATCAAATGTTTCTGATTGGTCAAATTAGTAATTCATCTTCAATGATATCTATATTTTTATCCTTTTATCTAATACTAATTATTTCCCCAAGGTTAGTAGATGAAGACTCATGAAGAGTGGATTGAGTCTCTTTAAAAATATTGTCTAAATATAACTATCAAATAAAATCAATGTTGATCCTCTCTTATTTATTTGGGTGAGTAATAAAGAAAAAATATATGAAAGTAAATAGATTAGAACACAATGATGTATAGTGTTTCGGGGCCCCAAAAATCCCCACTCCACTCCCCCAACACTCTACTCCACGAGCTTGGTGATTTTACAATAACCAGCCCTTTTGCTGGGGACATCCAAACATGACTCTAAGAATCATTAACTTGTTATAATTATTTTTATGGGACTTAATTTCCTTTTATTAGGAACCAAAATATCTTAGTATAAGAAGATTACACTACACATTAATGGGTACAAGTGTTCAACACTTAGATAAAATATGTGACATGTAGAAGTTTTATACATCCTCAACACACAATTTCCTCTACATCTAGAAGATGATAATGATAATCAGACATGTGCAGTCCTTAGCCTTCTACATAGAAATTGATATATCATGAGATTTTAGATCATCTCTTTTATCTTGAAATCTATTTCTAGATTTGGAAAAGTCTAATTCTTTCAAAATTGATGATAATAAATCACTGCACCATTTCCATAATTCTATAATAGTAAACAACTTCATACAAAATATATGAATTTAAAATACATATAAATACTTTATTTTTAAGGTGGGACCCACTTTTATCGCTTTGTAATTATGTAGCGATCAATATAAAACTTAGAAATAATATAAAATAATCTATCTAGTATTGCAGTATATTTAAATATCAAAATATTATAAAATCATATTAACATTAATTGGAATATTCATAGGAAATTTCAAACATAATTTATGATACCCTATACCAATAAATTTATGAATGTGTAAAACCTTCTTTAATTCATAATAACTATTTTAAATTCAAATGATATCACTAATTTCATGTTGGTCATGTTCTTGTATCATTTCTTGGAATTTGGTGAATGAGAAACTTAGTTATAATAGCTGATATTGTAAAACATTTCAACATTTTACATAAGTCAAAAAACTGATATCATGGATTGTATATAATGGAAGTATTCCATTAGAGATCTTAAAATTGTAGAGTCATGAAGGAAAATAATTTATTCTCATTTTATATCATAAAAACTTTTTCTAGTTTGAAATGCATGCATTATATTTCATTATACTTTGATTTTAGATCACATTCAATATATTCAATTATAGATATCAAAGTATCACATTATAAGATTCATGTTGATTGTATTAAAATAAATTTATTAAATGTTTCAGTTTTTTATGTAAGATATGTTTCTATGATGTATAATAATATTCTCTTATTATTTCTAGGTAATGGAAATATCCATGTAATAGAATTTAGAAATACACAGGTATAACATATTTTTATCCTACATAAGAAAATTTTATCTATACCACATTAGATAATTAATTCATAATATATTTTATAATTCTTAGTTAATATAATTATCTTCTAACCTAATAACTATTCTAGTAATGTATTTCACTGATTCACTTATAGAAATTTCATTTATCAAAAACTCACTCAAAAACATGTATACATGACATTCAAAATATCAATAAATTTTTAATCCTTAAAAATAGGAAATTAAAAATTTGGTCCAGTTGAAATATATTTACATAATTTACATATACTTTGAAAAGGTAAATTAACAATTCAATCTGAATTTGATATAATCACATATGATCAAAACAGTGTTGTAATCATATTCTAAATATGCAAAATTCTGAAAATTTTATAGAGGGTTCGGTCAGTTTTTAGAGTATCCAAAAGTCTAATTCACATTTCTTAATTTATTAACTATATATAGATAAATATATAATTTTTCTACCTAAATAGTAATCATTCAATTACGTGTTCATTATCTTGAATTATCATAAAAGAACAGAAGCACATTCAAATCTAAAAAAAAACAGTGCTATAAAAAAACATGAATAACTTCAGTGAATTTTTGAGAAACAAAAAAATATTATTAGATTTATTTATTGTTAAAAGAAATTTATATATTTATATTGGATTTCCATATAAAAATGTTTCTCAAAATTCTGAATACTTTATCTTCATATATAAATAAACAATGAAGAAATTTTCATTTGAAAATATGTTGTATGTATGAATAGTTGCAGTAAATTCAAACAAAAATACCAATATCAATAGACTAATTTGGCCTTCATTGTAGTTGAATAAATCCATGGTAATATTCCTATATTTCTAAAAAAATATTAATTACTATAGATCCATATATATTTTTTATACAGAGAGGTAGTAAAATGAATTTCTAGATTTATGATTTCATGGATTTATTTCACGTGAAGTAATTTATTCCGACCAACATTGTTTAGACCTAAAATTTGAGAAGTTCCATAATCATCATATAATTGTATAAGAACAAATGTTAACACTGAATAACATGTAATAACATATATATAAATAGTTAACGGATATAATAAGATTCAATATATGAATAAATCAAGGTAAAAACAAATAAAAAAAGAGAGGGTGAAGTAATTATCAAAACAAAAATGAGAATGAAAAGGATCCACTCAATAAACTTTATATATTATATTCTTAAATATTCATAGAGAAAGGAATAGAAGAAATAATTTTTGATAATTTTTATGAAGACCTTGAGGAAGTAGAAGTTTTATATTAAATTTAAAAAATGTGGATTTTAGATTTATAAAGATTCATTCTTGGGTAATATAATCTCAAGAGAGGGTATGCCCATAGATCATTCAAAGAATAATCTTATTTAGAAATGACTGAGTCCAACCAAGATAAATTAATTCTATTGTTTTTTAGGTTGGATGGATAGTATCAATGTTTTTTGATTGATTTCTCATAACTCTCTAGTCAACTCAACAAGTTTACTCTAAATGGGGTCAAGTTATTTTTGATAGGTGAATGTGAAGAGACTTTTAATGAACCAATTATAAGGTTTTTTAGTGAACCTATTCTTACACAACCCTGTAGTGGATAATTATGTTTTATATATAATGATGCATTAATGAAGGGATTGAGATAATTCCTTTTGTAGAATGACATGGTGATATCATATGCCACTCACCCATTAAAAATTCATGTGTGAAATTACCTACCTTAGGCTTAAGAGATGGGAGGGATAATTTTTGCATTGAATATATAGAGGAATTACCTGAATGGTGAATGGTGTGTTATATATTTTGATCATAAAAGATTAAAGTTAATATTTTCACTGAAATAGTGGAATATTCATTGGAGAAGATGGTTGGATTTGGTCAAAGATTATGATTTCTCAATACATTACCAGCCTAGGAAGGTGAAAAAGGTGGATGGTACTATAAGTCATAAATACCAAGGCAATTTTATTTTATGAGGAATGAAAGTGATCCAATGGATTATTAGAATATAGATCTTGAAATCATGATGAACGAGGAAAAATATTATCTTTCATAGATGAATGTTCAACCATCCATTGATGAGATGATTAATAAGACACAAAATGTAGATGTGGAATTATTGAAGATTATGAGGAATGTTCTAATGTTTAGATATGATAATTTTATAATGATAAGGAATAAGAAATTAGTATGTGTACCCTCAATAAAAGTCTAGAAGAAGGATATGTTGGATGAATCTCATAGTTCATTATTATCTATTAATCTTGGAAGTACTAAGATGTATAAGGATACGAAAGAGTATTTTTGGTGGGATAATACAAAGATTGATATTGAAAAGTATGTACCTCAGTTTCTATTTTTTCTGAAAGTTAATACCAATAGACTGATGTCTAATGGGATGTTACAAACATTACCCATACCTGAATGGAATTGGGAAAAATCACCATGAATTTTTTCATCAAACACCCCAATAATTGTAAATGCGATAAGGATATTTGGGTTTTATTTGATCACATTATGAAATAAAGACACTTCATTACTATAAAATATTATTTCTATATTGATAAGATTTTTTTAATATACATTAAATAAGTAACAAGGTTACATGGTGAACCATATTCTATTGTATCTAATCGGGATCCAAGTTTTACCTCATTGTTTTTGGAAAAGTCTTTAACAAGACTTGGATATAGAGCTATGTTTCAACACTACTTATCAACCATAGAAATATTGTTTGATTAAAAGCACCATCAAAGCTCTATATAAAATATTGAGATCCTTCTCTATGTATTTAAAATGTGGTTGGGATCAACACCTTACTTTGGTAAATTTTTTTTACAAAATCCCTTTCACTCAAGTATTCACATGGTTCCACATTAACCCACTATGGAAAGATGTGTAGAAATCCAATTTGATGGAATAAATTTAGAGAAATAAAGATATTGGGACCTGATATAGCTGAGGAAATGGAAGATAATGTAAAATCCATTCTGTAACACATTTAGGCAACTCAATGATGACAAAAACATTATGATGACAATAATCTGCGAAATCTAGAATTTTATATCAGTTACAAGGTATTTCTGGGAATTTATCAATTGAATATGGTAATGATATTTAGAAATAAAGGAAAAATAATCCCTAGGTATATTTTCCATTTTGAGATTCTTGGTCATATCATGACAATAGATTATTTCTTGCGGCTTCCACCAAATCTCTCTCATGTTCACGATGTGTTCCATATATCTCTCATGAGGAAGTAAATACCTGATCCTTTAAATATCCGAAACTCATAGGAAATAACACTGTATAAATATATCTTATTTGGAACAACCAATAAAGGTTACAAATCATAGATATAAAGTTATATGGAATTATACTACTCACTTTTCCAATGTTTTGTGGAAAACCCAAAAATTTCAAGAAGCTATGTAGGAACCCAATGATGTGATGAGGTAAAGGCATCATCGGTTTTTTGTAACATATTGATGTAATTTTAGAGGAAAAATCAATTTTACTGGGGTTATAATTTAAATCCTCTATATTTTATGATACAGTCCTCTATAAATAAATTTTATTTCTTTTATATCTTTATTTACATACAACACTAAGTTTAAATAAAAAGAAACATACTATTAAAATATTATTATTTTATGCGATAGTTATCACATAGACATTGAATTAATGGTTATGAATAAAAATAACTATATTATAAAACATTTATGTTTTATACATATGTAAAATTAATTCATTTGTAATAAATTGATTATAATTAAAAATAAAAACCATTTTTAAGTAAAAGAGATGTTTTTTTTCCTGAAAATCTATCTCTATACACACAATATATTTTTATATTAATAAATTAAACTAATCAATTTTAGTGAATAATTTTAATTAAATTTATATATTATATATTCAATAAAATGTTTTAACATTCATAAAATATTATTTCAATTCATGGGATAAGAATACATCCAGTTTTCTGCTTCAAAACTATATTTTTCTAAAAATTTGTTTTTTTCATGTTTTATGAACATAATTTAAAATTAATTTTTTTTGAAATATAGAAACTGAATCATAAAAAATGGATTCCATAATTGGAATTACGAGGATCTAATTTGGTAAAAAATTCCCAATTATTTTTGGTAATTATGATTAGTAACCTTGGTAAATTTGTTCCACCTCTGTAAGGGTGTAATGGTTAAAATTAGGTTAAAAATTTGGAAAAAAGGAATTAAAATTTATCTACCACTTTACTTAATCTTATTTATGTGTTTATTTATTAAATTTAAATATATATCCCAATAAATATGGCCACATTGTGACATTATTCTTTGATATTCATCTTTATATTATTTTAAGAAAAGAAAAATACAAAATGTCACTCTTTTGACAATACATTTCTATTTAATGTTCACATAGGGAAAAAATTAAGTTGTGAACTAATATTAAAGGTTATTTTGTGGATAATGAAATTTATTTTTTGATAGTAATTTATTTTTCATTTTTAGTGATTATTTAATTTCTTTAAACTCTTTTCAAACGCCAATACAATATTTATTAAATTAGTAGGAAAATAAAATAAATGATATTGAACATATTAATAGTAATAAAATTAGGTTGAAATAAAATCATACATGATATTTTTTGAAACAAATGGAGATTTAGAGTTGTTTATAATATTTTAATTCTAATTGTATTTCTATAATGTTGTTTTCAAAGTCAAATTATGTTAATAGTTCTTAAAAATAAAATTATCGTAATTTATGAATAAAATATTTTATTAAATTATTGAAAAATCATAAAAATTATGAAATAGGATAGGTAGGATAATAATGGTCTAAGATGTCATAAATTGGACATTTATGATCCAATTTTCACCTTATAATTAAATTATAACCTTTTAATATTAAAAATTCATTACCACTATTTTGTTTAAAATAGTTTAACCAAGGGGCCAAAAAAAAATATAAGGATTAAAAGGACACAAAAACCTGTGTAAATTTCATTAAGTGAAGTTATTAAAACATTATACTTATTTTCTTCTAATCTATGGATATTTAGAGTCATTTTTTCTGACAATAAAATTGGTATATTTTAATATTTTTGTTAATTCCAAGTGTGTCTTTTCCCTTCCTTATAAAAGGAAACCCCTTATTCATTTTATTTACCAAATTTTCAGCCATACATCTAGAAAAAATCTTACCAAAATACCTCTAAAAATTCCTCATCCATTTTATAGTGTTTTTTTCTCCCCAGAAGAGAAAATCTAGGGTTCTCAAAGGAGATCTAAAGGAGTTCTTTCAAGGAAGAGGTAATTGCCTAAATCGATCACTTTATTTTTTTAATTATTTATTAAACTATTATAAATATATAGTATTTTCATAAAATAATGAATTAATTATCATAAATATATTAATTTTATTATTATTATGAAACCACCATTATACATAATCTTTTCCATCAAATGAAAAATGATAACGTTGCTTGTGCGTAATTGTGGACTACCACATCTATTAAGCGATGCGATTCATTTTAAATATTATATTTACATTTATGGTAACAAGGATATATTTAATAAATAAATATTATATTATAATTATTCATTAAATGAGAATTATTATTTAATGAATATTTTCCATTCATCAAAAAGTTAAAATAACATTTTTGAGTACGTACGACCTAAAATCTCCACAAATGAGGGAATTTATTTTTCAATCTATATCATATAAGGATGATTATAAATATATATATATATATATATATATATAATGAATATATATGATATTTATATCATTTTTTAACATTCTGAAGATGATATAACCCAGATCTAATTACAAGGACCAGAACTACTAAACCCAAAACTATATAAACAATGGAGTTATTTCCCATAATAATGATTTTATTAATGATTTGTTAATAATTAAGTGATTTATGTTTATAAGTAAATTAAATATGATATTATATGTTTTATTATGGTATTGGAATATATTTATAATAAATTAATATTTATTATAAATGAGTTCCTAACACACAAATTGGAAGTCGAACTTGAGGTAATAGTTTATTTAATAATCTCATCATTATTCAAGATTTTTCATTCTTAAGTCTCCACTGAGGTAATTATTTTATTTTCATATCTTTAAACCAATATAATTTATTATAATATGGTAATTTATATAAATTACATGTTTTCATTTAATTTTCCCCTATTTTAGCACATAATATAAAAAAATATTATTTGTAAGGAAAACAGAATTTTATTTTCTACTTGGTCAGGAATATTTTTCTTCCATAACCATATATTCCACAAAATATTTTTAGGAGTGTTTTAACTATTATAAAATAATTTACTAAAGTAATTTTTACCCATTTTATACTTTTTACAAAAACTGATTAAATGTAGTCTTCATATTTTTTTTTCTGAATGAGATATTTTTTACCAAAAATGTGATAAGAACCATGGTTTTAACATACATGGCCTGAATGAAATTTCCTACCATCATGACCACTAATTTCAATGAGGTTTCAATTAAATATATAAAATATTTACTTCATTTAAAAATTTTTCCTTCATAATAGAGAAAATATTAGTTTTTATATAAGTTATTTCAAAATGAAAAGAGTATTTTCCTCAAGAAAATTTCCAATAATATTTTTTTAATATTTTAATCTATATCGGTATCCTTTATTGAATATTATGATTTACTAAGGATATAATATAATGATACCATCCAAATTATTTCTATGGATATTTTATGAGCAGTTTAAATGGAGAAAGTACTAACTTTTCATTTTCTATATCTACCAATAAATTTAGTTATTTATTTTTGGGCATATTGATTAAGTTATATTGTTTATTCATATGATTAATGCATTGGAATTATTATTTGACAAGTAGATATCAGAATTAAATAGACCATAGATTTAGTGGTATGTCTTATATGACAAAACAGATTGGGTATTTGGTTGAGGCCATACCCATTTATGTAAATGAATTGTCCAAGGAATCCATAGTAAGTTTAAGGTGTCCGATATTTTGTATTCCATCATTATAAAATTAATTATCTTTGTAAAAATAATTATTTTAATAGTTACGTTATCCATGAATAATTTTAAAGATCTTGTGATTATTTATACAAAATTATTTGATCATAATTTATTAATTTCATATTATTCATGCCTTATTATATTTCACTGTTTGCAAACCCATAATGATCATTTGAGCTCAGTCCTTTCTTACGTTACATTTCTCTAGGATGTAAATAAGTTTATTTTGAATTATTTTAAAGGATATTATAGTGATAATAATAATGTTCTAAATGAAAATACTATGTTTTATTTTCTATTTTCAAATTTAATGTCAGATTTAAGTATGTATCTAGTATTTCAATACTACTGAACTATTTAGTTCATTAGGATGCAGTCACTTCTATCTATCACCAATGTAATAATGTAACCACTAAATATGGGATAAAAGGGTCGAGGTATTTAAAGATTTTTTATTTGATGATTATTTTTCGAATACATAGTATTTTATTCAAATCATGTACTTTTATTTGTTTAGTAAAACCAGTCCCCCAACATTTGATGTCCTAATAGCATAACCAATTATAGTTTTTACCACACAATTGAGTCTTTTTTTATTTAAAAAATCTCATATACAGTCTGAGCCTCTTTGGGCATATTCTAGTTGTTATTTATCATAGAAACTCAGAAAATGTTGCTTGTTTTTTTATTCTCAAATCATTAGTTCTTTATCACGATTTCTTATTAAAGTGAAAACTTCTTCCTTGAGGGATTCTATGCTATTTTATATTTCAACAAAATTATCATTGCTATCATAAATTACCTTATCCTACTTTTCTAATTTTACTTCAAACTCTAAGAAATCACCTATTAATTGATGAACTAATGGTTTCTTTTTATGCCCATTTGTAATTGGTCTATTTCAAACTTATTTCTATCCGTATACTCTGAGGATTAATTTGACAAGGAACCAATATTACTTTTATCATTTCATTGAGTATCAAGATCCTCATGACCTCCCTTAAGTTATTCCTTGAGATATACCACACCAATAGTTTTATTGTTATTTTTTTCCTTAGATCCTCCTTTTTCAAAATTGAATATCATGAAATATTTTATAATAGATTTAAACTTAGTTTCTTCTTTATTCATGTAATCTACATCAACCTACTATTCCCCACTTTCAAATCCCTTTATTTTAAACTTATTTATAAACTATATTCCTTTATGAAAGTCACTTATAAGTGGATGATTTATTATTGAATTTTATTAATTTATTTCTCTTATTCACCCCCATAAAATCTATTTAGACACATTTTTGAAATATTTCCCACTTTTCCACATTGGAAATGAGCTAAAGGTTGGTTTCCTTCAAATTATTCCTTACCTATTTTGAATTTCCTTTTCACCGACGAATAAAATTCATCATCTATATGTTCGTTAATATCTACATCTATGGTGATATTAAGTTTTTAAATGGATATAATTTTAATTCCTTTCTATTATTATTCTATTCTCATTATACCTTAACTCACATCTCATATGACACAAGTTTATTTTCAAGAAATCCAATGATAGATAATCCAAATTTATTTCTTCAAGGTTTGATACATTTAAATTATAAATAGGTGGAAATCTCCTAACTATATTTTTAATAATATTCAAAATTTTCACCTCTTCACCAAGTCCTTGAATGTATACAAGAACTTATAGATTCAGGTAAATTAAACCCTCAATATTTTCATAGGGTTACATATTCATATCATCAAATTTATTATATAATATGTGACACATTGTTTCTTTTACCATATTTTCACAATTATAAATATTAAGAAACTTCTCACACCTGTCCCTTAAACTAGTGAAACTCCTCATCTTAAAATATATCTTATGTGAAATTCCATTAATAAATCATTATAGGCTTTTGGGTTAGCCTCCAGTAACATCATATGTCCTTTTATCATTGATAATTTGGAAACATCACTTACATAAAATCTAGGGATTGATATATAAAGGACTTTATTTCTAAGATATATTAAATTCAATTTCATTCTAATATTCAAAATTTTATACTTATACCAATCAAATAATGGAACTCAATTAGTATTCATTATATTTTATATGATAAAAAACTCTTGATAAATTGATTCATTGACTGGTACTAATAATTATTCATACCACTTACTTCAACCACAATCTAAAACACCTTAATAGGTGAGGGGTGAATTATGTGGTCAGATTATATATATATACCCCTTCTTAGATATTTCTTTAATGTAATAAAGAGCGATATGACTCTATCAATTTGTCATATAAACATTCAATAACCATATATATGAACTAAATGCAAGGACACAATGTTTTACTTGATTCACCACTAAGGGATAACACAAGGAGAATACCCTAATATGGTGTCAATTTAAAAAGAAGTAATACTATCCACTATAGTTGTTAATGTTTTTTGGGAAATATGTACTCCCGATCCTAGGAACACATCCTCTTCTTGGTTACGTTCACACTGCTTCGATCTAAGGAAATACCAAGAATGAATTATGTAGGTTTCTTACAATAGTTTTTAGTAATTGAAATAATAACACTAGGTATTGAGGGTGTTATCCCTTTTCACCTTACCATTAATATTTAATTCCATATCATCAATGTAATACCACAACACAGCATTTTTTTTTCTTTCAGGTTTCTATTTTCAGTTGATAATGATCGCCTTTTTTTCTAGAACAAGTGATTTAAATATATTGAAATAAATAAAATCATATCGTAGGTTTCATTTTTAAATATTATTCATGACCACCTATTTAATTGGCTATTTTTCTTTCCCAAAAAAGTATGATATTTTATTATTAATAATTTTTTTTGATTTGAACTCTCTATAAACAAACATGAATATAATTATTATATTGTTATAATTTTTAAAGGATTCCTTATTATATAATATCCTTAAAACCAAAAAAATCTTACATTTAAATTTATTAGAATATTACAACATTTTCCTACATAATTTTACCATGATATCTTTAAAAAATAACATATTTCAGTAGATTTTTAACTAAATTAACAATAATCAATTATTAATTATAATTAATAATATTAATTGGAATGTATGTGGCCTATTTAGATAGGATTTCACATATTAATATGTTGTGATTTTAATCTCTAATTCCTATATCAATAATCTACCAATATTTTTATATAAATGATACTTATAAAACCCCCTTTAACAACCACCTAAAAACATAGTTTTTCAAAGGCAATGACCCTTATGAATTCTCATAACAGCCCATGTGGAGTTTCCAAATGTCCCTGATGAAGTGTTCTAATGATCCTTATGAATTCAAATATGTCTCACACACATAAAAGAATACAATTCTCTTTTTATTATGTCACCACAATGATTTATAATCAATCTTTTGAAATTCACCCTTATAAAGATCATATTCACCCTTAAAATGTATATGATGACCCTCAAAAAATCTAGAATCACCCTTATAAAGATCAAATTATCCCTTAGGAAGTCTTGAATGACCTCTTAAAAAACAATAATAACCCTTAAGAATATCATATTCACCCTTATGTAGTCTTGGATGGACATTATGAAATCTAGAATCACCATCATATACAAATGGATGATTTTCTTACCATTTTCAAAATTTGAAATATACTCCAGAGTGGCTCTTATAGCTCTAGCCTTAGTCAAATTCTTTCAAAATATATCCAAACTATATACTTCCCACATTCATCAATATCATTGCGATAATGACCCAGCCTTAAAACATTACATAATATTGAATTAAACGAATAATTTACATTGAGGATATTTTCAGGTTTAGAGTTTTATAGAATTAGGAAATAACTACTACATCTCAAAAGATTAAAAAGTAGACACTTTTACTCACTTTGCATTTTTTTCATAAAATAAAATCTTCTGAAAAAAAGAGTCATGTCTAGTTCCATGTTTAAGACAGCATGACTTTTCTTTAATCCCATCCTTGACCCTATTCCACATTATGTACTGTGAAAAACATTTCAAAAACTTGGGATGAGCATAAAAAAGCTCAGTAAGGGATATACAAAGAAGGAAAACTGTTAGTTTTTCAAAACAATAAGTGAACCTTGATTACTTTAACATAAGTAATACTTTTCACCTATATGAAGTAGTAAATACTCTTCACTAAATAAAAGATCTCTACCTACCCTTTTGTAACCAAAATATTACTATAAAACCCATATAAATAACACATAGCATATAAAGGTAACTTGGGACATAAACATAATTAAATGGAATAACCATATGGTCAACTTCCACACATATCACTTAATGGAATATTCCTATGGCCGACTTCCATACCCAATGCATCAGAGGTTATAACGTAACCACCCATAATGGTGTATCACGGCACCACCCGTCATATGGTTTATCACGTAAACACCTGAAAAATGTCCAAGTACCATCATAACACACAAAATATTTAAAATATAAACATTTCACTAATAACATTTCATTTGCAATCATAAGAAGTAATTTCATGATATTGAAATAATCAATCCATTTTCATAAACCATTTGAAAAGAGATTTTTTTGAATCAAAGTGTCCCATACCACATTAAAGATTTTAATGGAATTATAATTATAATACATTAATTTCTATATAAATAGATACTCAAAACCATTTTTAAAACATGGACATTAAAGATAAATATTTATAATAATAATTCTTTAAAACATTTAAAATGATATTTTAGTTAAAGAGTTTTTAACAAAATAAGAAACTCTTGAATACAAATAATTGAGGAATAACATTTAATATGAACTTTATAATATCATGAGAATAAAGGGATTCATGACATAATATGAAAAAGGACAGTATATACACCATATAAGTGTGAATTGGTGCATAACAACAATGAAGTCTCAATGGAAATGTAAATTGAAATGAGATCCCTTATAAAGAAGGTCTCCTTAAATTAAGGATAAATCAATCAAATAATTATGCGTGAAAAATATAAATACACCCAATATAGGCTGATATTAAGTGTAAAAAATTAATAGTTCATTCACACATATTCATTGGACGACATATTCAAGAAGTACAAGTTTAACCCAAAGAATTGAAATTGGGTTAAGAAGTTCTCTTGCAAACATTCAACAGCCTAACGACATCACTTTAAAATTCCGAAAATGATTTGATGAGATGAAAAGGGTATATCATCACTTGGAAATAAAATTTACATCAATAAGGATATATAAGAACACATACCAACATAAGAAGATGTAAATTAAAAGACATAACAAAAATAAATCTTTTAAAAAGAGGAGGGTGAAAAGTTCCCTTACCGATTTGGTAACGTACAAAACATACACCACATGAAAGAATGATCATAAAATGAAAATTTAAATACTCATAAATTAAATTATATTACAAAAAAGTACAATCATGGGCAGTATATACACCACAGAAAAGGCAATAGTGGCAAATATAGCATGAATCTCACGGGAATAAAAAGTGAGATGAAACCCTTTACCTCGTTGTAATCAACTAAGTCATTTGATCCAAAGTTAATAAACATAAAATGAATCACAGAATAAAATGAATATAAAGATAACCATGATAATATATATCAAATATCAGTACATAATAAACCACATTCAATAAATAAGTGTCGAACAATGGAAATATCACGGAATTAAAAGTTAGATAAGAATTCTCCGTACCGTGTGTCCGATTTGACTTGTTTGTTCATTGTTATTCCTGAATAATAAACATAAGTTAACTTTATACTTTATTAATAAACGTTTTTAAAGTTCATTATTCCTTTTATATCACTTATTACCATGTTATAAACATTTTGTAATCATTTAAGTTAATAAGGGTCGTTTTGTCGTTATTTGATACTTGAGTAAAAAAAATGAACACCTTATAATTACAAGTTGTCTATATGGTCAAGATTACATTATTTACAGAATGATATTCATGATTTGGATATCATATATATACAGTATATACATGTATTTATAATAGTACATAACATTTGGAGGTAAGAAATGAAATGCACTGTTCATGGAGATGGTAAGCCGTGCGTATGCATGAACACTACATTCATTTAAATATATTATTTTAATGGAATTAAAACATAATGAAACATAAGTATATTATAATTCCAGTATAATATCATATATAATATCATTAAATACATCCTATATACGTCCCACATATGGCATTAATGATTCATATCACTTTGAGGGGGCGGTAGTCCGCACTTCCTCAAATGAAATTATCACGTTTACCCATAATGGAAACCATAATGGTATGATATAAATAAAAACTATAGAAGCATAAAGAAAACATAAACATAATATATATCATATATAAATACAGTTACATCATAATGGACACCATGAGAGGCAGTAGGAGGTAATTGAACAATCATCGTTTCGTGAGGCGTTAGTTTTCCATCCACAGAAACATTATGTTCTTCACACATTAGATGGAGGTGTGTGTAAGTGTAGTTCTAATAATTCTCATAAAAACGTCCTATTATATTTAGGATATTGTTGTTGCTATAAAGGAAGGGAATAAAAATAGTTTAGGGTTTGGAGAGTTAAAATAAAAGAAAAGATGTTAAGAAGAACCATTACCTTTAATTTGGGTAAGTCCCTTTGGTTTGAACCAAAATGGTTTGTTGAAATGCCTTCTGCCTAAGGTAAGGATTCTAAGTAGAATGGATGGATGTAGGGATATTAATTGGGCAGATTTTGGAAGATCCTAAAGGTTTGAGAGGTGTGAGGAATTGGTTAGAAGTGGTCTCCTTTTATAAGGGAGAGGACAGACTCTTTAGGAATGTGTGAAAATATTATTTTATAATATAATTCTATTCGGTTTATAAAGGTCCAAAAATAATTAGATTCGAAGATAACCTGACTAATGGTATAAATAAAATCATCCAATAAGAATTTTATTGGTTTTGGATAATAATTTAATCATTATTATCTTAATTATTTAAATCATTTATTAATGAGGTGAATACTGCATCATTGTTGTGTCATAAATAATTTTATTTATTCAATGTGTAAAAATTATAAAACAAATAAAATGATGTAGGAAATATTTTTATATTTCCAATGAAAATTTATAGTAAAAAATATTACTTATATAACACAATATAAAAAATTAATTTACTAAAGGATTTTTGTTTTTGTCAGTTTTGCTTTTACTTTAAATTAATTAATCTAAAGTGTCATTATCATTCATAAGTGGCTCCATGGGGTTACATAATCGACCCAATCATGCCCATTGTTAGAAATTACTCATCCAATAAGGTTATGATGAGTGTTAAGCTAATTTTAATTTATTATAATATTCTTTTTAACTTGAATTACCCTATTTATCTTTAACCGCGGTAAAAAAAGTCAAAAGTTACTATTCACCAAAAATTATTTTCATCTTATTGAAACAAATTTTAATTACTAATAACAAAAATGTATGTCATATTTTCAAAATTCAATTCACAGAAGTGGTAAAATTTCATTTAAATGAAGAAGTCAGTTTTTAACTACTACTAAGTGGTTTCACTATTCATCAAAAATTAAAGTTTTTCAGAAAAATACCAAAAATTCAGCCAAAGATTTATTTGATATTCAGAATTAAAAAATGAGGTTTATTTTTCCAAATTAAAAACATAAAATTGTAATTAATTAATTTTAAAATTAATTCTCATTGTTAAAACAAATATCGTGTTTTTAAGAAACAATAAATATTAAAAGATTGACACATGTTTATGTCCACATTCAAAATGAAATTATTTCCAATGAACAACATTAGATTAAATGGTAAAAATATATTCTAATTACACTTTAAAACTGATTAAAAAGATAATATAACCATATAAATAAATTAGATTAAAAGGCACTTTTGAATTAAAAGGCAATATTTTTCATTATTTATTAAAAAATGAACTTTATCAGAAAAATACCGAAATTTTATCGAAAGTAAATTTCGAGGTCTAGATTATAAATAAGGATTTTATTATGTCAAATAGAACATATAATAGTTACAAAAACTATATTTAAAAAGGGTTCGCCATTAAAAGGTGATAAATTGACCTTTTAAAGAAAATAATGCCTAAAATTGGATTCATTCAAATTTTAAGCCTCTAAAATTTATTGGATAATTGTAAAAACATTTAACAAACATATATAATCATATTTTAGTTATTTATATTCATTCCCTCCAATACAACGGCTAGGATTTAACTACCATTTAAAATAATAATATTATATTATTAGTGTGCAACGTAAGATTTCCAAGAAACCTGTTGTTGCGTATTGGTTACACCATCAAACATAGAGTCCCCTTTAATGTAAAATTAATTTTTAATTCACAAATATTAATAAATATGAAATGTGTCTTATTCCTTATTTATATGGGATGTTTAATCCTTCCCCCTTTTGGAAATTGCACCTTGTAATTTTAAAACTAGGATAGGAAACATAATTTAATGTCCCACATTGGTAAAAGAGTCAATAAATATATCACTTTAAAAGAAAGAAAGAGAAGTAAAAAAGGTCACCCAAGATAAAAAATAGCAGGATTTCATGAAAACATGGATACATAAGTGAAAACAAACCATCAAGTTCTGATGGAGAGTTATAGAAAACATGACTAGGAGAATGTTAACCACCAGAAAATTACAAACTTGTGATGGGTTAAACAGTCTTTGATTCCACAGTAGGAAAAGTTAACCGACAACATTTTTGTTTTAAGTTAATTCTCATTAAGGAATCTATTTATGATCTTAACTAAAAACATAAGGAAACATACTTGTCTTTTATACTTTCATCCTTTACTAGATTTCTAACACAAACTCATATTTCCTCCAAACGATGAGTATTCAGGATGACTTGTTTACATTAAAATTGATATAATCAACTTCGAGAGAATAAAATAATCCACAAAAGAAGAAATATATATTTCCCTTGTCTTTATATATTAACTAAAACCAAAACGTTTAGTACAAGATCAGATAATCCCCAAAAATGATAAACTTTTACATAAAGAAAAGCTACTCTTAATATTCAAAATTTGTCTAAAAATACCAAAAGTTCAAAAAAGACCATTCAATAAACAATTTTCCCTAAAAATCTTCCAAAGTTATCCAAACTGAGATTGTAACCCAAATCTCAAAAGTATTTAATTACATAGACTTCCAAGATACATCTTAACATTTATCTCCAAGTAACAACATTTACTCATAAAGTCTCATATTTAAATTTTATTAACCTAATCACATATTCTCCATGATAGGTTAATCATTTTAATAAATAAATCAAATCATCATATGTCCATAACAAAATCATAGATTCTTCCAAATTAAAATTTCAACCATTATTCCACAATTGAAATTCTATAGTATTCTATCTTTCTTAGGCATATATTGTTTCCTCAAAAGAGAGAAAGCCTTCCTCAACAACCTTTATCACTTTATCACTAAATCATTTTTCTATACTATGTATATCCATTTAATAAAACATAATTTTCAAAAATCAATTTATTCTTATTCTATAAAATCATTTTACTAAAATAATAAGTCATACTAACCAGGGAATTCAAGTAGGCTAGTGGTAGGTGATGCACCCTTATCTCCCTTCGGTTGTGGGTTCGATTCCTGCAGCCTTGCCGGATGTGACGAGTTGTCACCCATCCTACGGGTTGACCTTTTTATGAAACTCAAAAATAAACCTAACATGTTTTAACCTCAATGGTTTCCTTATAAATATCATTTTCATCCAAATTCATTATTATTCTCAACATCTTAATTCTTGAAGTCTTATTTCACCACCATATGATAAAATAAAATGATCCCCAAAATGAAGAACATCATACCTTGATCATGGTGTCCATTTGGTTTAATCGTCATCTTTTTCATGTAGGTAGAAGGTTTGTTCATTCAAATAATGATTTTGAGATCCTTCAAAATCATTTTATTCCTCCATACAAATACACCTTGTACAACATGGGTCATATGGGTGTTCATAGAAAAAAAGTTTTGGAAAATAATCATGTATGACATATAATTTCAAAAAATATGATAAAATATGATTTCTATAAAATAGTTGAACCGAATTTGAGTTGAAACTTTCAATTAACGATCCTTTTAAAATACCATAAGTTTGTGTTGAGAGACTATATTGTAAAATCAAATATATATAGGTTGCTAAAGGGTATCTTTCTTCAGAACCTTTTTTAAAATCATAATATTCTTCAAAATCTTGTGATAAGGTAAAATATTTGAAAATGCCTTGATAATATTTAACTTTCTTGAAAATATGAGAATATTGTGAAAATAGGATTTTTTTTCTAAATACAACCCATGATCCACGATGATAACGAGGTATATTGGAGGTGTTTGATATCACAAAAATTGCTTGCAAGTGAGTTGTATGCTAGAAAAAGTTTCACAATCATCCAAACATGACTTTGCTATAATTATTGCAAGCATGTCATCAGGAAGAGATAGAAATGTCATTTGAGATCCTCCCCCTTGCATTTGTAACTGACTTTCCTTGATTTGAAAAAGTTATAAGACAAGGATTTAACTAAAATAATATATAGGGACTAACCATATGTCTAATGAAAACCCCAAATCCTTAAAGTTGTCTAAACCGACCTCTGATACCAACTATAAGGACCCGACCTTAAAACATTACATAATATTGAATTAAATGAATAATTAAAATTGAGGATCTTTTCAGGTTTAGAGTTTTAGAGAATTAGGACATAACTATTACATCTCAAAACATTACAAAGTAGACACTTCTACTCAGTTTTTATTTTTTTTCATAAAATAAAAACTCTTGAAAAAAAATTCATGTCTAGTTCCATGTTTAAGACAACATGAATTTTCCTTGATCCCATCCTTGAACTTATTCCACATTTTGTCCTGTAAAAAAAATTTCAAAAACTTGGGATGAGCCTAAAAAATCTTAGTAAGGGATATAAAAATAAGGAAAACTATTAGTTTTTCAAAACAACAAGTAAACTATTATTACTTTAACGTAAGTAATTCTTTTCACCTTTATGAAGTCATAAATACTCTTCACTGAATAAAATATATCTACTTACCCTTTTGTAACAAAAAGATTACCTTAAAACCCATATAAAGAAAACAAAACATATAAAGGTAACTTGGGATATAAAAATACTTAAATGGAATAACCATACGGTCTACTTCAACACATATCACTAAATGGAATAACCATACAACCGACTTCCTTACCCAATGCGTTGGAGGTTAGAACGTAACAACCTGTTCTGATTTACCACGACACCACCCGTCATATGATTTATCATGTAACGAACCATAAAATGTCCAAGAACCATCATAACACATAAAATATTGGAAATATAAACTTTTCACTAATAACATTTCATTTCCAATCACAAGAAGTTATTTCAAGATATTGAAATAATAAATCCATTTTCATAAACCATTTAAAAATATATTTCTTTGAATCAAAGTGTCCCATACCCCATTGAATAATTTAATGGAATTATAAAAAAATTAGAGACTCTTGAATACAAATAAATACTCAAACCCATTTTTAAAACATGGACATTAAATATAATGATTTAGAATAATAAGTCTTTAAAACATTTAAAATGATATTTTAGTTAAAGAGTTTCTAAGAAAATGAGAGACTCTTGAGTAAAAATAGTTGAGGAATAAAATTTAATCATTACTTTATAATATCATGAGAATAAATGGATTCATTATATAATATGACAATGGAAGGTATATACACCATATAAGAGTGAATTGGTGCATAACAACAATGAAGTCTCAATGGAAATGTAAATTGAGGTGAAATCCCTTATAAAGAAAGTATCCTTAAATTAAAGTTAAATCAATCACATAATTATGTGTGAAAAATATAAATACACCCAATATAAGTGGATACTAAGTGTAAAAAAAAATCAGAAGTCATTCACACATATTCATAGGACAAAAAAATCAAGAAGTACAAGTCTAACCCAAAGAATTGAAATTGGGTTAAGAAGTTCTCTTGCAAAAATTCGACAGCCTAACGGTGTCACTTTAAAATTCAGAAAATGAGTTGATGAGTTGAAAAAGGTATATCATCACTTGGAAATAAAATTTAAATCAATAATGATATATAATAACATATCCCAACATAATAATATGTAAATGAAAAGACATAACAAAAAGAAGTCTTTTAAAAAGAGGAGGGTGAAAGGTTCCCTTACCGATTTGGTAACATAAAATACATACGCCACATGAAAAAGGATCATAAAATGAATATTTAAATACTCATAAATGAAAGTATATTACAAAAAAGTACAATCATGGGCAGTACATACAGCACACAAAAGGAAATATTGGCCAATATAGCATGAATCTCACAGGAATAAAAAGTGAGAAGAAACCCTTTAACTCGTTGTAATCAACTGAGTCATTTGATAAAAAGTTAATAAACATCTAATTAATCACATAATAACATTAATATAAATATAATCATGATAATATATATCAAATTTCAGTACATAATACACCACATGCAATAACTAAGTGGTGAACAATGGAAATATCACGGAATTAAAAGTGAGATAAGAAATCTACTTACCTTGTGTCCGATTTGACTTGTTTGTTCCTTGTTATTCCTGAATAATAAACTTAATTTAATTTTATAATTGATTAAGAAACCTTTTTAAAGTTTATTATTCATTTTATATTACTTATTACCATGTTATAAACATTTTTTAATCATTTAAGTTAATAAGGGTCGTTTTGTCGATATTTGGTACATGAGTAAACAAAATGAACACCTTATAATTACAAGTTGTCCATGTGGTCAAGATTCCATTATTTATAAAATTATCTTCATGATTTGGATATCATATATATCATATATATCCAGTATATACATGTATTTATAATAGTATATAACATTTGGAGGTAAGAAATGAAATGCACCGTTCATGGAGACGGTAAGCCGTACGTACGCATGAACACTACATTCATTTATATTTCTTAATTTAATGGAATTAAAACATAATGATACATAGGTATATTATAATTACAGTATAATATCATTAAACCCATCCTTTATACATCTCACATATGGCATTAACGATTCATATCACTTTGAGGGGGAGGTAGTCCGCACTTCCTCAAATGAAATAATCGCGTTTACCCATAATGGAAATCATAAAGGTATGATATAAATGAAAAATACAGAAGCATAAAGGAAAAATAAACATAATATATATCATATATAAATACATTTCCATCATAATGGCCACCATGAGAGGTTGTAGGAGGTAATTGAACAATCATTGTTTCATGAGGCGTTAGTTTTCCATCTACCGAAACATTATGTTCTTCACCCATTAGATAAAGGTGTGTGTAAGTTTAGTTCGAATAATTCTCATAAAAACATCCTAGTATATTTAGTATACTTGTGTTGTAATAAATTAAAGGAATAAAAAGAGTTTAGGGGTTGGATAAGTAAAATAAAATAAAAGAAGTTGAGAGAAACCGTTACCTTTAATATGGGTAACTCCCTTTGGTTTGAACCAAAATGGTTTGTTGAAGTGCCTTATACATAAGGTAATGATTTTAGGTGGAAGTTAGAGATTTAGGGAGCTTAATTGGGTAGAGGTTGGATGAGCCTAAAGGCTTGATAGGTGTGAGGAATTGGATAGAAGTGGTATCCTTTTATAAGGGAGAGGAGGGGATCTTTATGAAAGTGTGAAAATATTATTTTATACTATAATGCTATTCAGTTTCTAAAGGTCCAAAAATCATTAGAGTCAAATATAAGATGACTCATGGTCGAAATAAATTAATCCAATAGTAATTGGATAGGTTTTGGATAATATTTTAATCATTATAATCTTATTTATTTAAATCATTTATTAATGAGGTAAATACTGCATCATTATTTTTTCATTAATAATTTAATTTATTCGATGTATAAAAATTATAAAAAAAATACCATGATGTAGTATGACTTTTTATATTTCCAATTAATATTTATAGTTAAAAATATTACTTATATAACATGATATAAAAAATTAATTTACTAAAAGATTTTTTTTATGTCATTTTCTCATTTACTTTAAATTAATTAATCTAAAGTGTCATTATCATTCATAAGTGGCTCCATGGGGTCCCATAATCGACCCACAGACTACCATGGTTTGTAATTACTCATCCAATAAAGTTATGATAAGTGTTAATGTAATTTTGAATTATTATAATACTCTTTTTATCTTCAATTAACCTATTTATCTTTAACTGCGGTAAAAAAATTCAAAAGTTTCTATTCACCAAAAATTATTTTCATCTTATTGAACCAAATTTTACTTACTAATAAAAACCATGTATGTTGGATTTTTGAAATTAAATTCACAGAAGTGGTAAAATTTCATTTAAATGAAAATGTCAGTTTTTTAACTACTACTAAGTGGTTTTACTATTCATCGAAAATTGATGTTTTTTCAGAAAAATAAAAAAAAATAAGCCTATGATTTATTTGATATTCCAAATTAAAAAATAATATTTATTTTTCCAAATTAATAATAGAAAATTGGCATTAATTAATTTTAAAATTAATTCCCATTGTTAAAACAAATAGCGTGTTTTTAAGAAACAATTATTATCAAAATATTGACACTTGTTTATGTCCACTTTCAAAATTAAATTTTCTCCAATGAAAAAAATTAGATTAAATGGTAAAAATATATTCTAATTTCACTTTAAAACCAATTAAAAATATAATCTAACCATATAAATAAATTAGATTAAAAGGAACTTTTGAATTAAAATACAGTATTTTTCATTATTTATTAAGAAATGAAATTTATCAGAAATATACCAAAATTTTATCCAAAGTAAATTTTGAGGTACCTATTCTAAAGAAGGATTTTATTTTTTCAAATAGAACATATAAGATTTACAAAAACTAGATTTAAAAAGTGTTCTCCATTAAAAGGTGGTAAATCGCCTTTTAAAGAATATAATGCCTAAAATTAGATTCATTCACATTTTAATCCTCTAAAATTTATTGGATAATTGTAAAAACATTTAACAAACATATATAATCATATTTTAGTTAGTTATATTCATTCCCACCAATACAAAGGCCAGACATTAACTACCATTTAAAATAATAATATTATATTATTAGTGTGCAACACAAGATTTCAAAGGAACCCGTTGTTGCGTATCGGTTACACCATCAAACATAGAGTCCCCTTTAATGTAAAATTAATTTTTAATTAAAAAATATAAATAAATATTAAAAGCATCTTATTCCTTATTTATTTGGGATGTTACAATTTCAAATAACTTCCAATAACATATATGTTTTTTCTTCCAACATATCAATTGATAGAATATCATAATTGAATGAATACAACTTATCAAGTTATGGTTACAATAAAATGATATATATATATGTTGATTTTTCTTATGATTTCTTATAGAACCTATCTAGGTCAGTGAACTATATCAAAACCTAAATTGTTTTGGTTCTAAGTGTTTCCCCAACATCTTGGTTGGTGAAGGTATTTAAGGATGACTAACCCCTTTCCTTCACTCTCCATTCAGATATAATACATGTTATAATGGATCAAATTATATATATAAATACATGATATCATAGATTAAGGTTATAGTATGTAATATATTAGATAAACTGGTTATATAATTGTGATGATAATAAGTGGTGGGGGTTATGAATGGTAGGAGGTGGGGATGTAAATTCCCTTCATGTTCAAGATACCCTACCATGTTAAGTGTTATGAAATAGTTACATGGTGGGGGCTATGAATGCTTGGGAAAAGGTATGAGGTTTATGCCAGTCATGTTCACAATATACTACCATAATGAGAATGTGATATGTGGCTGTAGTTTTAGATATGTAACTATGTAGATATTGAATCTATTGAAGCATAGTGGGTATTACATCATGATGTGAGAGTAAAATAATAATTGGGGAAGTGTTTTCAATATACCTTTTTTATATATATTCATTTGATATTATGTTATTATACTCAGCTGTGACTTTGGGTGAGTTATCCTTGGTGAGGATGAGTGATGATTGACAATGTTTAGGTGTATATTTGTTTTGATTTTTTTATAAAATTTATTAGTATAATTATTACACATTTCACGAGAGGTCTCGAGGGGTTCCTATAGAGTACAGATGTATTACCATCCTTATATATAAATTTTTTTATGTTATTGGGATGGATTCAGTGAAAAATCTATATATTAATTCCTTGAATCTTATAGAATTTGTCAGAGTATTTACCATATAAATTTACTTTAATTTTATTTTATAGAATTTGTTTATGGATTACATTTACTTGAATTTTGGTTTGGTTTTTATTTTACATTAAGGATTTTATTTGTGATTTTCTTTATGTTTCTAGGATTATGGGGGTAATGTCTCTCATTTTTGTGTTATATAACCTTTGAGTTAGTCTCAAAACCATGACCTATTAGAGTTTATATTTGGGGGGTCACACTTATATAGGTACTAGTCCAGGATGAGTTCCCCAATGGGGTGGGTTATGATAGTTTTATTTGAGTTGTTAATATGTATGAAACTTACACGTTGATATGATAGATGTATTTGGTAGTGATGATACATACTTACATTATTTACTTCTCAATATGTGATTACTTATCAATGTTTTATTGAATTTTTTCATGTTTAATTACAACTTGTGGACTTGGTGAAACTCTAGGAGTTAGAGTGACTTTATGGGTGACTCAGTTTAATGAAGGATACTTTTACAACACTATTGATAATTATACATGTTACATTATTTCATGGAAGATAAGGGAGTTTTCCCATCACAATAATGTATCTAGATGATTTAAGATATCTAGATTATACTATGGCTCATGCATTTATAACTAAAATTGAGAAATGGTTATTCCCTTATAGTTTAGGTTTTATAAGTATTCTTGGATGTATTTTTTGTAATGTTATTAGGTTTGATATATATTAACACCACCTTGATATTCTTATAGACCTAAACCCAAAAAAAATTAATTTCTTATACCCATTAGATAAATGTGAAATTTTTATTTAAATATTTTAGGGATTGATGTGATATTATGATGTTGATGATTGATATATGACGTTTTTTTATCACAACTAAAACTATAACTCTATGATAGATATTAGATATCACATTGTACATGATCGATATTATTTTATATATGATTTATATGTTAAGAATATTACTTTGTTGATTATGATCCTTTATTTTTATTGATGAGTATGCCTCCCCATGGCTAAGGGTATGATTTTCTTTTGGGACCCATTTTCATTGTGTGTATATTATACTAATGTTAAGATTTTTATTTGATGATTATAAATATGACGTGATCTATGGGGATATCATAGGTGTATATGAATGTTGGAAAAAAAAATGTTATTATAATGTTTTCCATAAATTTTTATATCAAGATTCATTACATGCATAAGATATTTGAATAAAAATGTTCTAATACTTGAGGTGAAATTATTAGATAGTTCAAATCATCCTTCAATTGAAAATTCTATAATTATTCACGCCTTGTACATGAAAATATACTTATTGGAATTTTTGATGATAATGGTTATGGTGGATATAATGATTTTAATTTAAGGTGAGTTTAATTTGAGGTTTGAGGGGTCATATTTTTTCATAACACCTTATAAACCTCCCTTTATTTTAATTAACTTAGTACTACATGAAAGTCTCATATAAGTATTTCAATGCACCTATTTTGATTATTTGTATGATTCATTTCATATTGACCAGGAAGTATTATATTATTGATTAATGTTATTGAAATTTTGGATTTAAATATTTCATATTTAGTATAATGTATGTTTAAGGTTGGGAAAATGACTCCCATTATGTTTGATTTTATTTTTTGGACAATAGTCATTATCCGTTGAACTATTATATATCGAATAAAGGTGGTACACCTCATATCATTGTTGAACTATGTTTGTTTGTATTAGTATTGGGTTAAATCAATTTTCATAACATTTTAAGATAAAATTTTAAATTCCTCATTGAAAATATATAGTTCTAAAATTCTAATTTATAATCTCTTGAATAATGTGATCATAAAAAAAGGGTGATTCACACTTCCAATAAAAACCTATTTTATACATTGTGTATTTTAAAATGGATAATAATATATACCCATGTTTGAATTTTAGTCTCACAAGAGATGGAATTTCAATTAGTGTTCAGAAATAAATAGATATTATTAAGTAAATAAATGGTATAATTGTTTAAAGATGATATGAATCACTGAAAAAACCATGAGTTACGTTTTATTAAATTCAAAAAGTATTATCATACAAAATATGCTCAATCATGGGAGAAATTCCATAACTAAATGAAGTTATTGTGAAATATGGATATTTTAAAACCAAATATAACTAAGGGTAAATTAGTGATTATAGTAACTAAGATCCCGTACCACATTTTCCAAATACATGATAAAAATAAATATAGAACTATTTAATGTATTTATTCAATCATAGAATCTATAAATAAAAACATGATTCTCTCATTTAGGTGTTTAATTGAGAAGTAAAATTTTAATTTACCAATGATATCATATTTTGTGTACATGTTTATTGATGAATATATATAAAAATAAAACATTATATTAACTAATATCATTTTTTTTATTTTTCTGAGGGGTGATAGAGAAAATATTGGAATCTTAAGTTATTGATAATTATAATGAAAAATTAGATAAAAACCATGTAGTTTTCATTATAAATTGGTTATAGGTAATTAATATATAATCATATTGAATTTCCAAACTTTAAATAAAGATGAAATTATGACATACTCACATAATGGTAATTTTTAGAAGATTTTATAGAAAATTTGGAAAAAAAATATATAATAAAACCATGACACTCAAAATATTCATGGATTTAATTTATAATACATATATATACCATGACTATAATTTTATTAAACTAATGTTTTTTCCATTTATTTAATGGGTTGGATATGAATAATATATTTGTCATTATTTAATGGGTTGGATTTAATACTCATCATGTAGTCACTGAAAATAGGGTTCCCTTTCCCTTCATTGTGGCCATGATGGTGGTGCTGACCCTGCAATCGAGATTATACCGATTCTATTTTCCATTAAGTTCGTATCCTCTTACCTCTAACTTGGTTTATCATTCTATTCATCTACAACCAAAGGCAGTGATTACATGTTAGTGAGTCATGACCTTCTTCCTACTACCTTTAAAGTTATAGGGTGTTGTGTCCCATTCTTCTCAAGAGGATTTCTATTTGTTTCAATGGTTTTCTTCCATTTGTGATCTTTGAATACCTTTTCAATTCCAAATTTTATATTTAGTTACTAGAAATGTATGGCATGCTTAATCCTCAAAACTTCAATATCCATTTCTTTATAGAAGGTAATTTCACTAGGGTTATGAAATTGGAGACACTGGAGTGTGATTATTGTCAATTTTTTATATTTCATTAGACTATGTATTTTAACATGGTTCATAATCCCACATTGTAATCAATTTAGTAGATTTTATCTTCTTTTCCAAAACCTGATGATCCTCAAAGGCATTAGGGATTGTATAGGAAAATTCCTATTTTTAAATGAAGATACTCTCAACTTGGTTTACCCTTAAATAACAGGGATTTTAATCAAGATGAATTTAAATTGTACACTCCCTGATAACATTCATTTCATTTCTAGAACAAGGAGTAGTTTTGGAATCATATCCTCGTTGTTTCAGGGAATCAATTCTTATTGATATATTTTCTCCAAGTACCTGGGAATTATATATGAAATCATTTAAGGAGGTAAAATCATTGGTCACAACCTCATAGGATGCATGAGATGAATATTTCTAACTATTCACTTGATTTAGGACCTTAATAGAAGGCTCTATCCATTAGCATTGATGATTAATCTGACCACCCCCCATTAAGGGAATATTCATGACTACATATCGGACATATATTAGTGCAAAATTTTTTTATGTTATATAAAAGTATTAATTTTGTAAGTGACTTTAAAATCCTCAGTTTATCGTTGTTACTTTCATCAAGACTTATTTTAGAAATGATAAATTCACTCTTTATCAGTACTGATTAAAGAAGTGTTTATCATTGATATTTTATTTCAATGCACCTCATACACCCCACCAAATTTATGAAAACTAACATGCCCCATTTATTAGTGTTCATCTACCACCCCTCTTACCACTACATTTATCTATGCTCATAGACCCCCTTTATTAGTGCCCCCACCAAACCTTCCCTCCACTCCCTTTTGCAACGCTACCCACATCCCTACAACCCTACATGCACCAGCATGGATTTGAACCTATGACCTCCAACTCCATGTTCATATTCCCATACAACTTCTCCGTCTTATTTTCTTATATATTTTATTATATATATATATAATGGAAGTATGTTTTTTATCCATATATTTATTAATATATTTATACAAGTATTTTTAAATACATTTCTAAAATATGGTTGTGTGTGTGTCTATATATATACATATGTGTTTCTATATATATATATATATATTCATATATTATATATTAATATTTATTTATATATATTAGAATATACACATAAATATATATTGTTTGTTAATACACTCACACACATTTAAATATAATTATTATATATACATTTGTATAGATACATAAACATTCATACATTTTAAGTTTAAATAAAATTATTACTAAATATTTATTTATAAAATTTTTAATACATTTAAAGATTCATTTTATATGTAAATATGTTTAAATATTTATTTATACAATTAAAATTTTAAATAAATAAATATATATGTATATTTAAATAAAAATAACATTACAATGTTAAATTTGTTAAATTTAAACAATATAATATCCATATGGGTGTAATCACTACGAATAACTTTAGTCTACATCAAATAATGACAAGAAGGCCCCCCTTAAACGAAGATTAAATATCATCAAATATTAAAAAATTAGTGTATCCTAACTAAAAACTCTACTTAAGTGGCAGTTTATGCCATTTTTTAACCTCAAATAATTATCAAGAGGGGTCTCCCTGACCAACATGATGTAGATATTTTAATAGGATTCAATTTGATATCTCTTGGAGCTCAAATGAGCATCTAGATCACAAGTTATGTATATTTGGAGTTCATTTCTAGTTTTTAATATATCTTACGATATGAATAATTTCTTAAATTTCTCCTATCACTAAATTGCTATTAAAGGATTATTATTCAATACTAATTAGGTAATTATTAATTAATGTTTATTTTAAATTATTTTTAAACATTGTTTTGTAAAATATATTATATATTAACTATAAATAAATATTTAGTATCCTATAAATCATATTTATGAAAATCTATTATGTATATATATCACTGTAAATATATTAATATATTAATATATTATTTTTAATATATATATATATATATTATGAAGGGAACCATTTTTTTATTCTAAGAAAATCTCTAATGAATTCCCCCTTTTTAAAAAATGTAGATAAAGTCCCCCTTTATTAGTGCTAAGAAAACAAGATGATAAAGGAAGCCTTTATCAATGATATTAGCTAAAATTTATAAGAGAACCCCATTTATCAGTGATTTTTATAGTGGTGATAAATGGTAGAACTGAATAAGCACATTTTTGTAAGAGTAATTCCATTCATGACTAAAATTTATCAAATATTATGTGTATGTTAGGGGGTAAGAAGGTCACTACTATATATTATTTTTTTATATGGATTCAAATATATTTTTACTATCATGTTCAAGTCCATATGAGTTTAATTATTTTAGTATTATCGATTTTAATATATTGAGAATGTATGAGGATACCCTCTATCAGTTGAAGAATGACTTGTGTTCCCTTCCCCATTCTCTATTTGATTTTTTAGGAACTTCAATTCAACACAACAGTATTTTATATTCTACTATGACATGCGATACAAAGTGAAATATGAACTATGATCAAATAGTATCCCTCAGTATTTGAAATTCATTTACATTGGTAGATAAATATATATTGCAATGTAGGAACACATCATTTGGGTGATATATTATATTCTATCTCATGACCAGAAATACCTCTCGATGCAAGGTGTGCATCCTGGAATACTTCTTTTAGTCTCCAACCTATATTGGATGAATTGAGCGATGAGTTAGAAGTGTCTATAATTTTTCTATAATCTCCAACTAAATCTCATAATCAATTATAATTCTTGGTGTAAGAAATTGATTATTCTACTTAAGTGCCTGAGAAGTGGTAGGGGTAGGGGTTACATTGGAGGAAAATTTCATTATGTTTCACTTCTATAGATTCATGTTTATTCAAAACAGAACAAATGTTAAATTAGAGTCTTTTAGCAATTTAAATTATAATATATGATTGAAAGTCCCCATTTATTAGATTTTTTAATGCTGATAAACATTACCCTTTATCAGTGCTTCAGTTAGCACTGAAAATGGGTGAATTTTGACAATGAGAAAAAACACTGATAAAATGTGACTATTAAAGTGCTAAAAACTAATGATAAAGGGAAATGTGAATAATTTAATTTATATATATGTATGTATATATTTTTTTATATGATTTACATAAAAATAAGTATATATATTATTATAAACACAATATATATATTTATATGTATATATATATTAGAAAATATATAATATAAGATATTACATCTTCCCCTACGGATCACAATGCAATAAAAAAATGCATCCCAAGACTAAAACTTGGATAATTCAATCCCACCATTCTCTCTCTCTCTATATATATATATTTGAAATATATTATAATAAGTATATATATTTAAATACTTTTTATTATTAGTTTATATTTATATATAATTATATATGTAATTATAAAGATAAACACACACATATACGTGTGTGTTCATTAAAATATAGTGATATCAACTGTATAAATAAATATATAAATACATTAAATATTTTTTATATTTGAATTTATATATTTACACTAATAGTAAATAATTTAAAATATACACATATAACTGTATGTATGTGTATGCATGTGTATGTATGAGGATGTATGTATTTTAATGATTGTGTGTATATTTATGTGTATGATTCATATGTTTTTGTATGTATTTGTATGTTTGTTCATTTATGCACATGTTTATGTTGTGTGTGTATGTATAAGTTGTGTATGTGTATCTTTATATGTATGTATACCTATATATATGGTTATATATATAAATATGTACATGTATGTGTTCTGTATGTGTATGTGTATGTGTATGTATGTGTGCATGAATTTGTATGTGCATTTATGTGCATGTACATGTATGTATGTATTTTTATAAATATGTATGTATTTGTATGTGTATGTGTATGTGTATGTGTATGTGTATGTGTATGTGTATGTGTGTGGATGTATATGTATGTATGTGCGTGTGTGACTATGTATTTTATATAGTATGTATATGTATGCCTATGTAGGTGTGTGTATGTGCATGTATGTTAATATTCATGTATATATATGTATGTGTGTGTGTGTGTGTATGTATGTGACCCCCCGATTTTATGGTATGTCTCTTTTTAAAATTTCACTTCTTTGGTGCCTTAATTTCCATAAAACACTGAGCTCAAATAGATGATTAAATATTATTATTTAATTGGGGCCTAGCCATTGGAATGGAAAGAATTAAAGTAGTTTACACATGTTTATAAAATGAATTTATTATTTAGCAATGAATTATAAATTAAAATATTTTCAAATTGAACATAAAGTATGTGTTTTAAATAAAAAGTTATATTAATGGTCACCATGTCATTTTATATTTATAAAATAAATTAATCACTATTATCAAAATATATTTTTGAAATTTATATAATACATATTCAATCAAATATTTTCAAATTTAATCAATAAGTTCGATAGGCTTAAGATATGAATAAATACAATTTTATGTGTAAAATATTATATTCTCAAATAGGAAATTTTACCGAATTTTAATGGTGAACATATTTAAAAAATAAATTTATAAAATTTTATAAATTCCTTTGAACATAAAAATCTTTTATTTCTAAAAGTGAAATGTCAAGGGTGAAATTATTTTATTTCTCTAAAAATATTTATTTTCTAGAAAATAGTGGAAAATCCCAATTTTTATTAACATATCATTTTCATTAAATTAATAGTATATTAATTATTTGAATAGTAACATCACCTATTCACGTATACATATTATTTAGGTATCATATAAATGAAATATAAAATATTAATATCATGGAATGAGAAGATAAATGTTCAAAAAAGGATACATAATTGTTGGTATTTTTGTGAAAAAAAATGTTTATGTTCAATTTTAGATTTATAATAATGATTTAAATAAAAAATTTCAAAACAAAATAGATTAAATAATTAATAATTAGTTTTCAAAAGATTATAATATAATTACAGGGGACCTTAATTAATTTTTCAAAGTGTTATAAAATCCTTTATAATTTTCAAATCGATATTTTTTGAATAAATGATGACTTTATGTAAAAATTTTATTTATTATATAAAGAAAATTATATCCATACAATTGAGTATCTTTTATAATTATACCCATCTAAAAATTGTTTGAGTGAATTTTTGGGATTTTTCTAAAATAGACAAATTTTGGTGAATAGTGAAATACGATAATATAAGGTATTTGACAAATAGATGAATTATTGAGTCATAGATGATGTATTTTTTTGTAATCCCAAAATTATAAACTCTCCATAAATTGGTTAATATATTTATTTATAAGGATCAAACATTTTATAGTCTGGAGCTTTAATAATAAACTAATGGATAAAATAATAATAAAAACACTCTTCTCCTCAACTAGAATTACCACCCTTCACCACCTCTTCTCCTCACACCTAAAAATCCTTGAATATTGTAAAATTTAATCCTAATAAATCACTTAAACCTCTCCCCAATGTTATGGGATTTATGGTATCAACAATAGACCATTCCAAGTCCCTTAAGGAGGTTCTCAAGGAGGCGACACTTAAGTGGTAAAATATTCTCTATCTCTCTTTTAATTTCTTTTTTTTCTTATCATTCCCTCACCTACCCTATCCAAAGTGACATAATTACTGAAGTATCATTTATATACAAGAACATTAATATATTAATGGTATATCAACTAACAATTCTTTCATCCACCACTTTTTATTCTAAAAAAGAATACATCGCCTGTCAGGTGCCGATTTATCACTTTCATGGATGATGAGTTTCCATTTATCAATTTAACCATCAAGGATGGTCATAAAACCATTTTAATGGTTAAAATAGACATTAATATATGTAATAATACTCATTTAATGTTATTAAACTAGTATATATATATATAATATTAAATCATAAGTAAAAACTAGTTTGTGATGATAAAAAAACACCAAAATAATCTAAATGATTTTCATTTATGATTTATTTAATTAATCATAATCATATTTGGAAAAAAAATTATATATAAGAAAATTAAATTTTATTTAAGATCATTAATAACATATAATTTCAAATTTGTATAACTATTTCCATTCTACATGATCTTTTTTACATGTATACATGTGAACCAGTCATGAAAACCAAGGAACCAAACACTCTCAATCGATGAAAATTGAATCTTATAACTCATAAAAAGTACATTAATAATCTTAATATAATTATACTAAATGAAATAAATTTTTAATAGGTTATGAATTAAAATACTAATTAATATAATTTCATTATACAGTAAATTATGTACAACTAAATAAAACTTTCAGAAATATAGTAAGGGTTTTATAATATCACTTTTATTTCTACGAGATATTCTTTATTTACCACTATTTCTTGTGTGTGGTGTATTTATACGACAAATTTATGTATAATATCATGTATATATTTATACTCATGGTATTTAGTTTAAAATTTCATGATCATTAATTTTTGGAGGCATATGGTTTGACTGTTTGCAAAGTGGTAAGAGATTCTACCCGAACCTCCATTTTTCATTCAAATTATGCTTCCTCTCTTTTTAACCCAATGAAATTATTATTTATTTTTATATAATTATTATAAATTCTATTTATATATTTCAAAAATCATGTATATAGATCATTTTATCTTTAATTTATTGGAAAATACATGTTTTATAAGGTTCAATTCTCAATTCTTTCCGTTAAGAAAGCCTGATAAAAGGGAACTTCTCAGTTTATTACCAATTTTCAAGTACAATCCATAATCTATTTTAAGACACAATTATTTTTAAAAATTAATTATTTTCATAAAAAAAAATATTTTTCATTTCTGGTTTTACGCTATCAATAATGTTTTTTCTAATTTAAGGACTTTTATATTTTCCCTTAGACCTCACTAAAGTGTCCCAATTCAAAAGTTTATCAAAAACTATTTTTTACATGTTCGAAATCATTTATAAATAAAACATAATTTAATTGTAATTAATATTATTTATGGTATATAAATGTTTAAAATATTTTTTTATGATGAATAAAAATGATTTTCTAAAAGAGATCTTCTCTCTAAAGTAAAAAGATTGTGTCTCATCTCACTATTATTTATTTGAATCATGCCTTATTCACCACTATTTCCCATGTGTGGTGTATTTATAATGAAAATTTATGTATAATATCAGGAATATATTTATATTCAGGTTATTTAGTGTCATATTTGATGATAATTAATTTTTAGGGGCATATGGTTCGGCTGTTTGTTAAGTGGTAAGGGATTCTACCCGAATATCAATTTTCCTTAAGGGTCATGCTTTCCCTAATTTTTACAAAATGGTAATTAATAATTTTTTTAATATAAATCATATAAATTCTATTTATATTTTAAAAATAAGTTATATAGATCATTTAATATTTATTTTATATGGAAATAAATGTTTTATAAGGTTTTCCTTTTCAATTCCTCGAGATAAGAAAACCTGATTAAAGGGTACTTTCCGATTTCTTAACCATTTTCATGTGTACTCCATAATCTACTTTAATAATACATTATTATATAGATATAACTCAGTTTAGGATGAATAACTATCTTGGTTCATTTAATTATTTATGAAATATAGTTTTCATATTCCGATTAAAATCCCCTTTAATATTTTCCTTAAACCAAACTAAAATGTTTCATCTCTAATGTTTCTTAAACAATATTTTTACATGTTTTCACTTCATCTAGACATCATTTATGCATAAAATATAACTAAATTGTACTTAAATTTTCTTTTATATGATATAAATTATTACAATCTTATTTTTTCACCAATACAAATGATTTTCCAAAAGAACTCTTCTTTAAAAAGTAAAAAGGGTTTGTCTAGTCTCACTTTTACTTCTGTGAGATGTATGTAATGTCCACCACTTATTACTTTTTAGTGGCATATGTATGTCCATTTTTTGTACTATATCATGATTATTTCTATTCTCATGATATTATATGTTTCATTTCATGTTATTCCTTCACATGGATTATGATTTAAATGTTTCAATGTGGCATGGGACACTTCAGAATGTCTAATGATTATTTTAGTAAAAAAATACATTGGCATCATTTAAAAGTATATTTATATATGTCAAAAACCATTGATTAATCTTGTACTTAATTTACGTTCATGTCTAATGATACCACCAACCATATGATTTTGAAGAGTTTATGATCATTTTGATTGTTAATGTGAGATTTTGATACCAATCATGGTTTATGGTTAATTTATTCACATTTTGTATGCTAGTTTTTCAATACAAATGTTTATATTGTTTATATTTCACAATTTTTATATAAAAAATTTATTTGACACAGTAAGTGATGGGAGAGGCCCATTATAACCCCTCAATGCATCAGTAGGTCTCTTAAGAAAAAACAAATATGGACTTGGTTGATTCATTCATCATTTATTTTCAGATTTGGATATGGCTAAGGCCTTACACATTTATTTTCATATGTCTTAGCCAAGGCCTCGATGGTATGTTTTAGATGTCAATTATTATGCATTCCATCATTATGATATTAGAAATTGATAATCCATTGGATTGTTCGACTAGTATAATATCCATTATTAAGTTTAATTTTTATGTGATTATTCATACAAAATTATTTATTCAGCTTTTGTTACTGCCATATAATTCTCAATATTATGTTTTAATGGAATATGTTTTTAGTTATTCACATTTCCTTATTTTGATTATGTTTATTTATAATAGCTTCCGCTGCATTTCTTACATGTACTAAGCATCTAAGATCACCCCTTTATTATGTTTTGTTTTCCCCCAGGATGTCAAATTGTATTTTATGAATTAATTTTCAGGACAATCTAAGAGTTTATAAGTGTTTCAAATGGAGTTGAAATGTTGTTTTTCCATTCTAGTTGTAAATTAAAACATATGTATGTATCTATTTTTATAAGGCTACTAAATTATTTGGTAATTTGGGATGGGTTCTCTTTTTCTTAGAACAAATGTAATAATGTAACGTATCGAATCTGAGCTAATGGGGTCAGGGCCTTTCAATTGGTATAATATTAAGTTTAGTTGAGGCTTTGGAAACTAGGTTTATGAAATCCTAGATTATAAAACAAAAACATTTGATATAATTTGAGTATAATCATAGAATAAAAACCTATAATTTTTTTTAAGGTATATATTATGTGGGTATTCCAAGAAATACATCATTTTAGGAATACTTCATGTGGATGTGGTTCTGACATAGATGAACCTAGGTATAATACATCTGATAAGGCATATCAATCATGAGTTGGGGTAACCTGGTATATGAAAATGGACCTTACTGCACACCTATTTTGACACATTGATGGAATAAACTTAGGATAATTCACATTTTCTTTCTAAACCACTTTAATGGATCTAAAAGTAAAAGTTTTCCCCAAAGGAATCCTATTTTTGATTATGAGATTAGAAACACATAATTTTTTTAATCTATTTAAATTATTTCACTAATTCAAATATTATAAATTATGTTTCATAAAAATATGATATAATATAGTGTATGTGATCATTTATAAATGGATTCTACTAGGAGGAATGAAAACTGTATTAACAAACATATTGAATTAGGGATTTCCCTCCTATGGAAGCTAATGATGTTGGGCCTTGAGCTGTAGATAGAGATGAAAAAGTATAACTATATTCTGTCAATTGACTCAAGTTATAAGAAATAACCTTACTCTCATGGAAAATCCTGATACCTAATGCAGTGTAACAATGTTATACCACTTCATGTGAAAAATTAACTCCACTATTTAATTGGACTAAAACCCCATTTTTAGCAAAGAAATGGTTATGTTCCTGAGAGATAAAATTTATTACATTGGGAAGTAACAACAGGGATAAGGTTATTTTGGATTTTTATCATCTCTAAGGAAATGTAGATCAATGGTCATCATTGATTCAATACACTAAGGATGAATAAGAAATTTTAAAAATAGAATATAAGGATTTTTTAAGAACCTGGATCTTCTTTCCAGGTATTTTTTTTCTGGTCATTTTTGGCAGAAAATTGGAAATTCTAGAAATTTTCTAAGTGCACGTCATGTACTTTATGAGTAAACATCGTGTACTACCTTGCCACAGCAGGCCATGCGCTGGCCATGTAGTAGCCACAGACATAGCCATGTAGTAGCCACACACCCTTCTTCTGGAAACTTTCTAAGTACACGCTGTGTACTTTACGAGTACACGCCATGTACATCCTTACCGGAGGTGGCCGTGTGTTGCCCGTGTAGTCACCACACACACGGCTGTGTGGGAGTGAATTGGAGGCCACCTAATGCGGATTACAAAAACAGAAAGTACATGCTGTGTACTCCAAAATTACATTCCATGTATTTTTTTTCATTAAATGCATAGGGGTCGTGTCTGACGGACAGAACACCCATCTTTTAGGTCTCGTTCATCCGAGAGAGTCCGTACAACTGTAGATCTTCGATGAGCCCCCAATCCTCCATCTGTCCTCCGATTCAAAAACCGTTGATTGTGTTGGAATAACATCGGTGAGTTCTCTATTCTCCTAGAGCATCATCTTTTTATTATTCTTCTTTTACAATTTATCATGGGTTGAACGTTTTAGATGTTTTCTCAGATCTACAACATTCTCAGGAGATTTAAGCTTCGAGGTTCACATATAACAATCTTCTAACCCTGAGGTAGGTGATTTGTTCCTTTCTGTTGAACGTCTTTGTGTTTTATGTGCAAATTGGACCAATACCTATGAACGAGGTATTGCGCGTTTACCGTTTCTGCCCAATTGATTCTCTACTATGCTGTTATGCCTGAGTAAATGATTATTGTTTATGAATAGGGTGAATTATTGTGATTTGGATGTTTTTCGCATGCATGTTTCGCCTGTTATATCCTTTGGGTCTTGTTTTCCTGTGAGGTTGCTGTTTACTTTCCTATGCCTAGTATTATAGGATGGTGTGACTATTGTTCTGTTATGCTGTAGTGCTGTAGAATTCTAGCCATGTAGTTCATGAGTTTTACCTTAACTGTTACACGCTGTTACACTTTCTTAGCTTACACAGGGCTGTGAGAATGTGATGTATAGACCATAGGGATAATGGACATTTTGGGCTTCTCCAGAGTGTCTTATAATTTATGATGCGAGAGCACAGGGGGAATTGAAGATGAGTGCTTCGCCAGAATGTTTGTAGATCCTCGACATGGTCCACAGGGGGAATGAGACGTTGAGTACTTCCCCAGAGTGCCTTTAGTACCATTACGAGACTATAGGGGGAATTCAAGGTGATTTATTTCTTCAGAGAGTCTATGATTAAGCTAAACCAGAGGGGTTAGACTGAGTGTACTACCCATAGGGTTGCTTTTACTTGTTAGGTAGGACCAGAGGGGATAGGATGTGAGTACTTCCCAGAGGGTTACCTTGAGTTTAGCTACTTGCTTGTGTTGCTAGATAGAACCAGAGGGGATAGGCTTTGGGTACTTCCCAGAGGGTTACCTTTTGTGTTTATCTGCTTTGATTAGCTGTTGTATGTTGTGTAGTGATTTGAATGCTTTGAACTGTAGATTGTTTATTGTTGAGTACTTCTTTTTTTACTGCCTCATGTATTTTACCTGCCATATACTCACTTACTATTAGGCATAAATCTCGTGGTGGTTGCCTATTGGTATTTAGTCTCACACCCTTTTTGGTCCAGGATTTTGGGCCCAAACAGATTATATTGTTGTGGGTATAGATAAGGGAAAGCTCCCTTATACTTCAGGTACTTGACTTGCTATGGAGTTAGAGTGTATGGGGCCATGCTATGGCTTGCGAAGCTGAGGAGTTATCTTATTTCTTTTGCACTTTTCTTTAGCACTGTTGTATTCCAGCATTGTGACTTGTTTGGCTATTTTCCTAGACATATGTATCATGAATCATTACATTATGTTCTCTAGTTTATACATTCAGTTACTTGCTGTTACTGCTGTATGTCATTAGTTATACTTTTTCTCTTGTATGTATTTGTTATTTCCGCTATGTACTCTGCCAATGAGGGCATAGTTTCCCCACTATCACACCCAAACCCCTCATTGCTAGTCAGAAACCTATTGAATTCAGGGAAATGCACTTGAGGCCATGTGACCAACCGGGTACGGGGTGCCTCTAGGTGGCTTCCAGAACCGAGATGTTACAAATTTTAAAAAACCATTCTTGGAAAAATATTTTCCTAGAGAATAACATGCAAATATAGTGAGAAAATTATTGAAACTGAGACAAAAAGTGTTTGAAAACATGGATAAGTATGAATACAACTATAAAAGGTTAGAAAAGAATGTAACAAACTATATACATAATACAAAGAGAAAGATTGACCATTTCTTTTATTGTTTTAAACTATTCCCTTTAAGGGAACTACATTCCCGAACATTCTCAGCGTATGAGGATATAATATCTTGTACTAGCAAGATAGAGAAATAATTATACAAGTTTTAAGGTTATGAAGGTAATAAATATATTAATAGGATGTAAGATCAAAAAATGGATAAGGAGAAGAAAATAAAGAATGATTTTCTACATGTAATAATTATGGGAAGAATCACCTTAGTACATACTTGAATGGAATATGAGTTTGCTACAAATGTGGAGAGAAAGGCCACCAGGCTCATGATTTAAAGGGACATAATCTTACTATGTCAAATGATTCAACTGTAAGGATATGGGGTACAATGTAAATGAATGTACAAACCATCATGGTAATATAGATCTAATGAAGTAAATAGATAAAGGAAAATGTTATGATATTACAACAGTCGAAGTGGAATAATTAATGCATTTGGGTTTTTGGATTCACAATTTTTTTTATGTTATTATAGTTAAAAGAATCTCGAGATATATAAGGATTTTACTAATATAATTATTCTTTAAGGAATTATAATCATGTGATGAATACCACTAGTAATCAAGAGAAGTGATCATGTTGTAAGTTGATATTTTTGAAAACACATGACTTGGGAATGATAACACTAAATATGATCTCAATGTTGATATAAAAATAAATAAATTCTTATGGGATATTATTGGTGACCAATAATGTTATTAGTGATATGATGGTTTATGTTATGAAAGAATTATTAGTTTTTTGGATTTAAGGACAACATGAGATTTTATTTTTTGAAGTATGCATGTTTTAATTAAGGATTAAAGGTGATCAAGGTATTAAAATATTTTATATGTGATAATAAGAGGTAAATTATGATGTTTTGGGGAAATTTAGATTTTATGTAACCATTCTTATAAAAATTTATCTTCTAATTTGATCAAAAATATTTTGAATTAGTCATAAGGCTAATTACTTATGGAATTGATTTATTATATTATTGATTAATATTAAAGTATGATTTATCATATTTCATAACTTATTGTAACCATATTCATTTTTTTAAATATTTAATGGTTGAATTAATGACTTGTGGACTTCATGATTCATAAAATTTATTTATAGAGAAATATTTGTCTTGAATATCCATATCTAGACTTAAGAAATGAAGTGAAGATAGATCGAAGACCAACTGAATGTTGATATTATGGCATGTAAGGGAACCAAGTATGTTTATTTTATCAAGTAATTTTCTGGATAATAAAAGAAATCGTAAAACCTAGAAATAAGATTTTATAAAAAAACATCATCCATTTAAATTTCATTGTGTGAAATCAATGGTCTTTTAACTCATTAAAAATTTATGATTTTGTGATGGTAGACATTCTAAGGACCATGTTTGCTATCACTCTCAATCAGAATATGATAGTTATATTTCTCTCCGATGTCTATATTTTCATGAATGTTTGCCTATTTAAGAATCTTATTCTTGTGGCGACCATTGAATTTCTATTTACCTCTTTTCAAGAGAAAGTTATGTAAACCCTTTTTTAGGATGTGATATTTCCACAATGAAATATTCAAGTACGAACCTTATATTTTTGAAGTGAAATTTCAAAATTGAGATGAAACAATTTAATAAATGATGGGATAATGTAGCACCCCATGATTTTACAACATTTATATTTTTCAATTTTCACTTCTTCATGAAATTACATTACATTGAACAATGATCTCAAACAAATTATTTAATATTATTATTTAACTGTGAAGAAGACATTGTAACAGAGGGAATTAAAAAAGATTTCATAACTATATATAATTAATATATTGGATTCTAATTAATTATAAATGAAAATAAAACCAAATTTAACATAAATGATGTGTTTTTATAAAAAAAATATATTTATAACCTAAATGATGTTTTATATTAATAAATTTTATTCATCACTATTATCAGAATAAATTTTTGAAATGTATATGTTACTATTTAATCAAATTTATTCAACATTAATCAAAATGTTTTATAGGTATAAAATAAAAATTAATCTAATTTTAAGCATAAAGAGATATATTTTTAAAATTGGAAATAAATTTTAATAGTTATAAATTCTATTTTACAAAAGAAACTTCATTTTTAAAAGCATTATTATAAAATTATCTTAGGCTAAAATTTTGGAATTTTTATGGAAAAATATATTTTCTAGGGAATAGTGAAAAATCTTGATATTTATAAAATTGTCATTTTAGATATATTAATAGTCCATTAATGATTTGAATAATTACCTCACATTAGAAATTATACATAAAATTTAGGTATTTTATGAATTAAAATAAAATATATTTATATCATGGAATAAGTATACAATTTTTTTGAAAATCCTAAATTAAGTGGTGGTATTTTTGTGAAATAAAATGTTTATTTACGATTTTAGAATTAAAATAAATATTTACAAGAAAGTTTATCTTTATAATGTATATTCATAAATTAATACTTTTTTATATCATGATTATGAGATATTTTTATTATAACTTGATTAATTTTTCAATGTGTTATAAAATCAGTTATAATTTTAAAATCCGTATATTTCCAATAAATGATGATTTTAATTAAAAATTAATTTTCTCATATTTAGAAAATTATATTGATTAAGTGGAGTTTATTTTTTTAATTTTACACAATGAGTAATTCTTAGGGAGATTTTTTGGGATTCTTTTAGAATAGTTGAATTTGTGATGAATAGTGAAATATGGTAAATTTTGGAATTCAACAAATACATGAATTATCGAGTAATAGATGATTTATTCATGATATAATCCAAATATATAAATAATTAAATAATTATTTTGATAAATATTTTGATATGTATCAAATTATTGATAGTCTTGAGTCATAATAATAAACCAATGAATAAAATAATAAATAAATTCTTTCTCTACCACTATAAATACCTCCCCTCACTACATCTTATCCCCATACATCCAAATACTTTAATATTTTCCAAAATATAACCAATAAATATCACCAATCTATAAAACATGTTTTGGTCTTGATGGTCACATAAAAATACCATTTCCAAGTCCCTTAAGGAGGTTCTCAAGGAGGTGCTACTAAAGAGGTAAAACCATCTCTCTCTCTGTTTTGATTTTTTTCTTATCCATCCATAACCAACCATGTAAAAAGTGATATAATGGCTTCAATAGATGTTATATACTATAATTTTATTATTTTAATGGTATATAAACCACTAATTATCTTCTCTCCCACTATTATTCTAAAAATGAAAACATCGACTGTGAGGTGCCAATTTATCGCGTTCATTAACAATGAGTTTCTGTTTTCCATTTACACCTTCAAGAGTAGTCATAATACAATTTTAATGGTTAAAAATTATTTAATATATGTTATAAAACGTATTTAATGTTCTGTAACAAGTATATATACATAATATTAATTTATAAGTTAAAACATGTTTGTGATGATAAAAAAATGCCAAAATAATCTATGTTATCATCATTAGAAATTTATGTAATTAATAATCCTCATATATGAAAAATGATATATATATTACCATTAAATATAATAAAATATCATTAATAATGCATCATTTATATTATAAATAAATATTTCACTTTCAAATTATTTTTCGTTCAAGTATACAAGTGAACCAATCTTGAAAACTAAGGAAACGAACACTCACAAACAAAAAAATTTAATCATATAACTCATCGAAAAGTCCATGAATGAACTTAACAAAATTATAATAAAAAAATAAATTTTTATTAGGTTATGAATTAAATTATTAATTAATCTAATTTCATTATCAAGTATATAAAATACAATTTCAGAACACTTTCAGACATAAGGTATGGGTTTTCTCATCTAACTTTTATTACTATGAGCTATACATTATTCACCACTACATCATGTCTATGGTGTATGTATAAATTAAATTTATGTATAATATCATAAATATATTTTTATTCCTCAAATTAGATGTCTTATTTTTAGATCACTAATTTTTGGGTTATATGGTTCGACTGTTTGATAAGTGTTAAGGGATTATACCCAAACCTCCATTTTTCATTTGAATTATGATTTCTATATATTTAAACCAATGTAATTATTATTTAATTTTATATACTACTTCTATATTATATTTATATGTTCTGAACTTGTGTATCTAGATTAAATCATCTTTATTTTATGGGTAAATACCTGTTTAATGTGGTTCCCTTTTCAAGTATTCCTGACAATCAAGACCTATTAAAGGGAACTTCCCAATTTATTACCCATTTTCAAGTATCAACCATAATATTTTTTAAGAAATCATTATTTTTCAAAAATCAATATTTTTTTTATTAAAAACTATCTTTTTTCATTTTTTATAAAAAAATTATAACTTTTCTATTTTAAAGACTCTTATATTTTTTCACAAGCCGTAGTAAAGTGGCCCAATTCTAAAGATTCTCAAAAACTATTTTTTACATGTCAAACATAATTTAAGAAAAAAAATAATAATTTCATTTTAATTCCTTTTTATTTTATTTTATATACATGTTTAATCTATAATTTTAATATGAATACAAATGATTTTCCAAAATAACTCTTCTTTCAAAAGTAAAAAGTGTTTTTCTCATATCACTTTAATTTTTATGATATATGCCTTACTCACCAATATTTCTTGGCTTTAGTGTATGGATACTACGCAATGATGTATAATATCATGAATCTATTTATATTTACAGTATTCAATGACTTATTTTATGATCATTAATTTTTGGGGCCATATAATTCGACTATTTGTAAAGTATTAAAGGATTCTACACGAATCTCCATTTTTTCCATTGGGTTACAAATCCTCTATTTTTACCCTAATGAAATTATTATTTATTTAAATATAAATATTCTAAATTCTAGTTATATGTTACAAAATCATGTATACAGATCATTTATTCTCTATTTTATTTGGAAATACATTTTTTATAAGTTTTCCTTTTTTCTATTCATCCTGATAAGCAATCCTGATTAAAGGGAACTTCTGGATTTCATACACATTTTCAAGTGAAATCCATAATCTATTTTAAGAAATAATTATTTTTATAAAATCACTAATTTTATCATGAAAAATATTTATTTTTTCATATCTAGTTTTATATAAAATATTTTTCTTTTCTGGATTTAAAATCTCTTTAATATTTTCTTTAAACCACACTAAAATGTTTCAAAACTAAAGTATCTTAAACACTATTTTTACATGTTTTATCTTAAGTTGGACATAATTTTATTTATAAATCATAATTTCATTGTCCTTACCTTTTATTTTCTAGGATATAAATATTTTAAATATGATTTTATTAAAAATTAAAACAACTTTCCAAAAGAACTCTTCTTTCCAAAGTAAAAATTATTTTTCTTATCTTACTTTTACTTCTATGATATATATATATATATATATATTCCTTGATGACCACATACTCCTTTTCTATTTTTTATGTACTTACCTTAGATATATCATATTACGAGTCTGCTTATTCGCATGCTATTTTATGTTTCATTTAATTTTATCATTTTATATGGATTATAATTTAAATGTTTCAATGTGGTGTGGGATATATTAGAACGTTTAAAGTTTATTTTCCTCAAGAATTTTTTGATAGTATCATTCAAAATTATCTTTATCTATGTCAAAATCCATTGTTGATTGTTATAATTCATTGAGTTTTATCTCTTATCACACCACTAACTATATGTTGTTGAATGGTTTATAATCAGTTTTACTATAGATGTTCTATTTTGATACCATTAATGGTTTATGGTCAATGTATTCACAATTCATATTCTACTGATTAAATATGAATGTTTATGTTGTTTATATATCATATTTTTCGTATGAAGAATGTATTGGACTTAGTAAGTGAGGGGATGGCCCGCTATAGCCTCTCAATGCATCAGTAGGTATCATGAGACAAAAGATATATGGACATGGATGATGCCCTGCCCATTTATTTTCAGATAAGGATTTTGCTGAGGCCTTACACATTTATTTTCATATGTCATGGCCAAGGTGTCGGTGGTATGTTTCAGATTTCCTTCATTATTAATTCCCATATTATGGTATTTGGAAGTGATAATCCATGTGATTATTAGACTAGTAGTGTGACATCCCAAGTAATTATAAAACAATGGATTTTCATATCTATTAATATTTATGAAATAGATATTAATTTTACTTAAAATTGGACTCTATTTATGATAGCATACTCAACATGAAACAACATGTTTTTCTAAAGTCTTATGTTTCTCACAAGACTAATTTACACAGGAAAATAATACTTTATTAATATTGTTATTTTAAATGGTAGTTATCACCTAGCCATTTTATTAGAAGGAATGAATAGAAATATCTATATTTTGTTTACAAATGTTTATTAAATGTTTTTTACATACATCTAAAAAATTTTAGAGCCTAAAAATGAGAATAAATTTAGTTTTAAGAAAAAAATAATCTAATATTTTTGAAAGGTAGTTTTAGCACCTTTTGATGGAGAACCCATATTAAATCTAATTTTATAACTTTTATATGTTCTATTTGTTAAAATAAACTTATTATTTATAATAAGGGCATAAAAATCTACTTTGGTTGAATTTTTGTATTTTTGTGATAGAATTCATTTTTTAATGAATAGTTAAAAATATTGCATTTTAATTCATAACTGCCTTTTAGTCTAATTATTTTTATATAGTTATATTGTAATTTTATTTTTTTAAAAGGTATAACTGAATTATTTTTTTAAAATTTAACCTAATTTTGGTAATTTGAGGTAATTTCACATGGAAATTTGATATAAACACATGACAGTCATTTGATGGGGTTTCCTTTTAAAAACCCCATTTTTCTGTTTTGACAACATGAATTAATTATAAATTAATTATAGAAAATTATTTGTTCTGCATATGTAAAAATGGATTCCATATTTGGAATCATAAGTTTCAAAATATTTAAATATCCCCCTTTCATTTTTGGACATTATGAATAATAACTTAATAACTATTTTTATTTACCATAATAAAAGCATAAATTAGATAAATAAGGGTAAACCTAATATTAAAATAATATAAAAATACACTAAAACTTGTTCTAATACTATTTTATGAGATATATACGACCAAGACAACCCTTGGGAAAAAATTTGGCCTTTGGAATCCACTTGAGTGCGATTATGACACTTAGAACTTTTAATCTAAATTAAAGGAAATTAAGTTAAAAACATATATCTTCTTAACAAAACAATTTAAAAATGGATTTATATAAGTAATATATTTGACTATAAACATTAATTAGAATTAGAAAAATATTTCATACAACATGGTATTTTATTTATAATTTTTAGATATTAAATAATTATATTTAATTATAACCTAATGACGATGTAGTGGTTTCTTTATTAATAAAAGAATCAAATAAATGATATTATTAATATTAATTTACATATTATTTGACATAATTTATGTTATCCAGATTTTTTTAGGTGAATATGACATGTTATACGACTATTAAATGGGTTGTTTTGAAGTTTCATTTATGTTTATATTTTATTTAAATTAAATAAAATTAATAGTGTAAAAATTGACATAATTGGTGATTTATAAAAATAGTAATTTATTAAATTATTTCAAAATCATAAAAATATTTTAAAATCACAATGTGATTATGATAAGTTCAAAAAGATCATTATGTGTCCAATTAGGGGAAGTTTATCTCATATACGTAAAATTAATAGCCTTTTAATAGATAAAATTTTGTTTCCACTTTTAAAATTAAGAGAATAATTTAGGGAAAACAAAAAAGACAAGGTTTAAAAAAATCAATACATGTCTAAAAATTATTGGATGAATTTTTTTCAAACTATACCCATATTATCTTTACATATTTTATTTTGGAATTATTTTTATTAAAAAAAATATATATTCATTTAATATTTAAAAATATAAAATGGTGCCCCTCCCCTATCCAATAAAAAGGCACCCTCTTTTCCCTAATGCTCAAATTTCCATAGACTTTTGGTTTAGTCATGCTCCACCAAAAACTCTTTTTAAAATCACTCTCCTCATTCTTGAGGCCTTAGTTTAAGAAAAACAGCCTTCTGAGATGGGTTAAGGAGATCTTCAATAGTGATCAATAGAAGAAGAGGAATATAAAGATTGTACGCGATGAGTCAGACTCACGGTAAGGGACTTCATCTCAATATCCTTTAATTGAGGATTTTTTATGTTATACACCACCATATTTTATCTGGTGTATTATTAACCCCTTTGAATTTTAATTTCATTTGAAGATTTTAAAAAGGTATCTTTTTTATATGATGCATTTTAATAATGAATAAAAGGAATTCTTTTTTAACATATACGGTGATAATGACCTTTCCTCCGCTGTGACCATTATTTGGTATTTTGATTCCCCTATAATCCATTTTTTTAATATAAAATTAAATACCATATTCCATTTTTAGTTATTTTTGTATTGAAAATGGTTTTGAGAATTAATTTATTATAACATGAAATGATATCTTATGAATACAATCTGGAAATGTTATTTTTACTTTATGCATGGTTTTGTGTTATAATTATGATATGGTTCATGGGAATTTCTCATGTATAAGAGTGGTTTTGTAAAAACCCAAGGGAAGGAGAGCCCGTGATAGCTCTCTAATTCATTGGGTAACGAGACTGAGTTAAACAATAATATATCTCCTTAGAGATTTAGGGAATATACTATGATTAGTATTCCAAATGTAACCATAATGGTTACTTCCTATGTAGATATGAAGGCTAAAATGTATGTATGATATGGATTCCAAAAATTACTATTATGATTTATGATTGGTATGCTTTTATTCAGGATTCTTATGATTTCATGGGTTTGTAAATATTCATGCACTAACATTTTCTTTCCTTATTTTATATCCTTTACTTCTCTTTATGTGCTCATCCCATATTTTTAAATTTTTTTCACATGGTATAAGGATGGGTAAGAGAAAATTATAAGTCAAGAATATTTTAATGAAGAAAAATAAATCACATTTACTTTTAAATGTTTTATATTGTTAGAGAAATGGATATTTTTGTAATGGTATCCACATTATATAAATTTGAGTTATTATGTATTAGATATGTCATAATTATCTAAAAATATAAAACTGAAAAGATCCTCCTTGCGAATTATTTAATTAACTTAATATTATGAAAACTATAAGTCTGGGGCCATATATTTGGTATCATAGGTCGGCGTATATAACTTTAGGGGATATGATATTGTTAATAGAAAATCCATAAATGATTTTTAATTTATGATCAAATTAATATGATATTGAATTTGATGATTACCGCATTTCGTATTCTAATATATGTTTTTTCAGAATGGTTGTCCAAAAAGAAAAGAGAGTAGCTAAGATGGGGAGACATAAAGAGGAGAAAAACATTACAAAATAACAACCTGAGATGGTCAGAATCAAAACTGAACGGTTTTTTTCCAGTTATGGAATAATAGATTCTGACTATAAATAATGGTTATATCTAGAAATGAGTTCAGCCAAATCAAAAACATAGGAACAAATTAGTATTGGAACATTTCATGAGACAATAACCTCTATCATTTATTAGATCATCTGACCCTGTGCTAGCTGAAGGGAGGACTAAATCACTAGAAAAGAAACATGTAGATAATGAGGTATGTCCTTTCGACATTATTTTATATGGAAAACCTTGAATAAATAATTTAAATGTTATGAACTATGTAATATTATTACAGGGGGAGAAAATAAATGGGAAATGAAAGGATGCATCCAAACAATATATAGGATAAACCAATAAATCAAAAATACCTTATAAGAGTGCCTTTATCCTTAATATTCATCTACATCATTTACCAACATTACAATTTCTAATTAATATCATGTTCCAAGATAAAAATATGATCTATATTGAATTTAATAAAAAAATGTATGGAGAGGCCATTCCAAACATGATTTTTTCCATAATATGTTTTTCCAATAGTTTATCTACTGCATTAATTAAACTTAAACGCTATTAGTATTTTATATGGGTTTATACATCACTAGTACATAAAAGGAAAATCATGGGAAGAAAAATTTGGACTCATTATTCATCATGTCACTTCTACACCAAAAGATGGACCATATAAAAATGAGATTTCATTAAAGGGAGTTAAAGTAGCTATAATATTTAAAAATAAACTAACAGATAATATACACCTCTCAATACCTATAATACAGGGGTAAATATCTACAATATATTCATAGAAAATATATTTTTATTTTTTCTATTACTTACACATTTTTATTTTTAGGAATCAATGGATTCTCATTGCAATCAATTTGGATACTCCAATGATTTTTTTTCCAAAGGATGGTTTCCTAAAAAATAGACCTCAAATGATGTCATTTATTAATTTTTAATACACTATATTAAATATTTAACAAATAAAAATCTAACTATTCCTTTTATATTTTGTATTAATGAGAATTTTCTTATGTTAGTATAATGTTTAAATATCATTAAAATCCAGGAATGAGGGAAATCAGTGAGAAAAATAATCTTATATATTTCTAAAACTAGATAAGTATTAAGGAATATATAATGAGATTTCAAAAGAAAAACATATTTCAAAATTGATTAGATATCTTTTTTCAGTGTTTCTGTAGAGTCTGAAACTAAATAATGGTAATGATTATGGTTGTTAAAATTTTAAATTTATGAAACATATCATATTCCATTAATAAAATAAAATTCATAGAGAGGTATTTTAGATTATAATTACAATTTCATTTTTCATATTTATTTAATATTTTTTGTTTATAATTTTCTAATACTACTAGGATTTTTGAAAATCCACGTATAAAAAAAATACATTTATTTAGAAATTAGTGGGTAAATTACATAGTGTCAGAATGATTGTAGATATAATTAAGATGGCATTTCCCATCATTTTCAATATTTTTTTAATTTCATAGGGATCATGAAGAGATATTCTATTTAAAAATTATTTAGTTAATTTGCATATAATTTTATCTGTTGATTCTTTAGATAATTTTATTATAATTTTATGTACTAATTATTTTGTTAATATTGATTGATATCAGAAAGAAGTGATTTTTCATTGATTTTTGTCCATTATTTTTGTGTTTATAAATATACAAAAGGCTTCCAATTGAGTTCATTGTCCTTTTTAAGCATAAATTCATTTCTATAGAGATGAAATATAAAATATGAAGAGGAAATTATTAGTTTACAAGAAGTTAGACTCTAAATCGGTAATGATATTAGGCTTCAAGAAGGACCATGTACTCTTATAGAAGCCTTTTTTCACTTTATGGGAACAAAATTCTTGGATAAAAATAAATTATTGATGAAGTATTTGATAATAATGATGTAATGAGGTATAATTTTCTCTCTACTACTTTGAAAGCCCGATAGCCCTGAATTTTTATTGATTTTTTGGATAATCTCCTTTTTACATTAATTAGTTACATAATGAATTATCTTATGGATCTAATCCCTTTTATTAATACGTTTGTGATACAATTTTCATTTTTACTTTAAAAAAAATGTTATCAAATTTCATACAGTAGGTGATATGAGCATGAAACTATTAATTGTATACATTTCTTCCTACTTCCTTTAGGTTAATTTTATACATTTTTACCTACTTCTTTAATAGATCAATCTAACACATGGTGTGTCTGGGATGAATTAACGTATTTTTTCCATTTTAAAAGTGATTTTTATCTCACAACACACATGACATAGTCAAAATCTAGAAAAAAACTACTGAATTGTCTTTATAATTTATGAAAACAAGCTATAATTCATTTATGATGTATTGGAATCAATCAAATGTTAATTTGACACATGGTGTGTTTGGTATAAATCAGAGTGATTGTTTTTTAGAATAACGTTAACATTCTAATCTAAAACACATGTCTTATACTCAAATCCAATAAAAGGAACTCAAATTGTGTAGTTACTTTAGGTAAATTATCTGTGATTTGTTTTTGATGTGCATGAATTAACCCCGTATCAATATGATACACGGTGTGGCTGGTATGAATCATATTGCATGTTTTCATTTAAAATTGAAATTTTAGTTCAAAACATATGTCACATACTCAGAACCAAGAAAATCCACTCATATTGTCTTTATAATTTATAAAAAAGATCTATAATTCACTTTTGATGTGTAGGAATTAACCTCCTGATAATCTGATACATGGTGTGGCTAGTATGACTAAATATATGGGTTTTAATTTAAGAGTTACAATTTTGTTCAAAACAGCTGTCACATATTCAAAACTAATAAAAAACACTTAGATTATATTCATACATTATAAAAATAATCAATAATACATTTTCAACATATAAAAACTAAAAACTCTTCAATATGATGCACATTAGGGCTTTAATGACTAAAATTGCATGTTTTCAATTTTAAAAGAAATTTTTTAGGTTAAAATGTTTGTTACATACTCAACATTGAGAAAAATTACTCATATAGTTATAACATACATCAATCTAACACTTGGTGTGGTCGATATAACATAATATGCATATTTTCATTTAATAATGTTATTTTAGATTAAAACAAGATTCATATATTAGTAAACAATCAAACAGACATATCTTGTCTTCATAATTTATAATAACAATCCCTAATTCATTTATGACATGTAGGAATTAAACATATGTCAATTGAAAAAATGGTGTTTCCAAAAGGACTAAAATTTGGTGTATTTATTTTTAGAAGTGACATTTTAGTTTAACACATACAACATATTCAAAATGAATAAAACATAGTCAGATTAAATAGATAATTTAGTAAAAATATAAGTGATTCATTAATGAAATTTATTAATTAACATAACATCAATATGATACATAATGTTTTTAGTATGACCCATGTTTTCTTCTAAAATTGATATTTTAGTCTAAAACATAAATTAAAAAAAAATGATCAATATCAAATGAATTGTATTTATATATTTAGAAAAATATTGGCAATTTATTTTTTATGTGTCAGAATTAACCACACATCAATTTGACAAACAATGTAGTCGGTATGATAGGAAGTGCTTATATTCATTCAAATGTGAAATTTTAGTTCAAAAAAATTTCACATATTCAAAACCAATAAAATGTTCTTAGATTGACTTGAATCTTTAGTTCAATGGTCATTGATTCATTTTTCATGTATAGGAATTAAACACATATCAATATGAAAAATAGTGTGGTAGGAATGACCGAATTTCTATGTTTTCATTTTTTAAAATTAACAATTTAGTTAAAAAAGAAAATAATATAATAAAAATTTGAGAAAATGTTAATGGATGGCCTTTATAATTTAGAAAAAATGATACATGATTCATTTTCGACTTATAGGAACCATCCACATGTGAATTCTACACATGGTGTTTTTGGTGTGATTCAAGGTGTGTGTTTTTTAAAATCAACATTTTAGATGAAAACTTGTGCGGAATATTCAAAACCAATAAAACACACTCAGATTGTTGGGATATTATATGAAAAAATATCGATAATTCATTTATGGCAGGTATGAATTTAGAAAACACTAATGCGATGCATGATATAGATGGTATAACTGAAAGTGCATGTTTTAATCTAAAAATGACATACTCAAAACGAATAAAACACACAAGGATTTTCATTAAATTGTTTGGAAAAGATTGGTAATTCATTGATACATGTATGAATAAACCACACATCAATTTTTAACATGATCATATTCACTCATATTATCTTCATACTTTATTAAAATTATCTATAATCTATTTATGGAATTAAGGAATTAATAGCATGTCAATCTGACACACGGTGTGGATGGATTGACTGAAAGTTCACGTTTTTATATTTAAATGTTACATTTTTGTTCAAAATACACATCAAATTCTCTAAACTAATAAAACATGCTCATATTTTTTTGGTACATTATGATAATGATCCATGAATCATTTGGGATGTGTATGACTAAAAATCAAATCAATCCAATACATACTACATTACCAATATGACTCGAAGTGCGTATTTTTATTTAAAATTGAAATTTTTGTTCAAAATGATCCTCAATACTAAAACCCAATAAAAATAACTCATATTTTTATGATATTTTAGGAAAATATTGATAATTAATTTATAGTGTAGGAATTAATTTCACACTTATTCCAAACATGATGTTTCTGGTATGAATGAAAGTGTGTGTTTTCATTTAAAAGATTCATTTTAGTTAAAAACATATGCCACATGTTCCAAACTGATCACACAAATTGAATTATATTATCACTTTAGGAAAATGACCTATGATTCTTTAGTGACACGTAAGAATTAATCACATGTCAATTCTTCACTAAATGTATAAAAATTTGCCGAAATTTTGTGTTTTCATTTATAAACGTGTCCTTTTAGTTCAAATTGCATGTCACATACTCAAAATAAGGAAAATGAACTTAGACTGTCTTTATATATTTTGAAAATGATACATGATTCTTTATTCATGTGTATGAATCAACCTCACATCAATCTGACACACTATGTTTCGGGTTTGACTCAAAATGAATGTTTTTATTTGAAATTGACATTTGTTTTTCTAAAGACATGCCACACATTCAAAACCAAGATAACATACATGATTTGAACAATAATTTTAGGAAAAAGATCTAGAACTCATTTCTATGTGTGGGAATTAACAACACTTCTATCCGACACGTGGTGTGTCTAGTAAGACTGAAGTGTGTTTTTTCATTTAAAAGTAAAATTTTAGTTCTAAAAAACCTTTATATATTCAAATGTAAGAAAACATGATCATAATGTCATGATACATTATAAAAATGAATAATTTTTTATTTATGACTTATTTGACGTAACTGCATATCATTGAAATTAAAATTTATAATAGACTATATAAAATTTTAATTGTAAATTGTTTTTCATTTTTATGTATTATTACTAAAATAAATATTATTTGTATAACACTATTGAATAAAGGGGTTTTCACATCTTTTTTATGGTTTAACATTGGTTAAAAAATTATGTCTTAAATAGCAACTTATAAATACATTTTCCATGTTGGTAATTTTAATCGACGTTGAAAATGGTTTTTATCATCTAGTTTTAAAAACACATTGATTTTATTTATGGATGTTGGTTTTTCAATAATAAGAGATGTTAAAAATATTTTTTAATATTACATGAAACTAGTAACCCACAACTGGATGCAGTTGTGAATACCAAAAAACAATAGAAGTAGATTATCTGTTGAAAGACCATAATAAAGTATTTACCTCAAAACATTATTCAAATTACTATAAGTTTTATACTTTGAACTAAAAATTCAAAATCTATATTTAAAACTAAAACTGAATCAATCTTGAAAAATATGTTTCCCATATTTCTTGAAAATGATTCAACTCTTCTCCATGATAAGCTTGAGGGTCATAAAAATCTCTAATATAAATTAATGTATATTTTACATATATGTAATGTCTTAGATTTTTCTATGTATTATTTTTAAATATTATATGAAATTATTACGAGACCATGACTAATGATGGAGTTTAGTTCTAAGGCCCGGAGTACCGGAATAAACTTTTGAAATAATTTAAACTCATAAACAGTGATCACGAATGGTTTTCCTAAAAAATTTGAATTACTATTAAATGGATCCCCAGATCAGAAATCCTAGGGAACCATTGCGTTCAGAGAAGAAACTTCACTTTAGATGGGGCCTAACATCAACTAGCATGGGTCATCTGTAGAAGTTAGTTTTTAGACATTTTTAAGGAAACAAAATAATTTAATACTTTATTTTATTTTTAACGTTTACATAATGTAGTGACATGTTATTTTGTTTTAAATAAAAAGGATCCCATGGTTAGGATCATAACCCTTGAAAATAATATGGAATCCTCTATAGCTTGGGAGGGGATCCACCCTTAGAAAATTCTTGAGAAATACAGATGAACGACGACATGTGGATCATTGCACAGTGAGATCAAATCTTGACCAATGACTGATATCTTTCTTCATCGAAGATTGGGTATGATTTTTTTTTCTCTGGTTTATTTTCCACATTCTTATATTAAAGGAAGAACACATATCAACCCACGAACAAGTTGATCCAGGGATCGTGTGTTCCTGCAGAGGGTTATTATCTCTTTCCTTGGGAGGTTTTTAGTTTTGGGAATTGATTCATAACGATCTCAAATTACTATTTTTTATTCTCCGTATTTAATCCTACCAATGGGGGATGATCAATGCCATGAAAAATGACAGTGGAGGTTCATTCCTGAATTTTTAAATCAATTTCTTCCCCCTTTTCCCCACATTATTTATGTTATTCATGGGGATAAAAAAATGGATCATTTCACACTATTTTCGCAACACAATGATCCAAAAAATGGAGATCGGACAACGTGACTACCTTGCAGGGGTGTGAAGAAGACGGAGAACAAAAAATCAGATATGATCGAGAGAGATTTTTCTTAGAAGGTTATTTATGTAGAAGATTGGTTAGGGTTTTTAGAATCGATTAAATGTATGAAACATACCGATTCGGCTTCGTGGTGTTGATATGACCTTGAATCATCAGTTTCGAGGTGAAAAAATGCCAAATCAATGTTTTAAAGATGAGACAAGGTGCGTGGAGGAAGATGATGATTTTGAAAAATCGCAAAACATGGCCTGTACTCCACGTTACACGTTGTGTGGACACCACTAGCCGACAACTAGAGTTTAGGAAGGCTAAAATGTGTCAGAAGAAATTTTACCCCTTTCACATGGTGTTTGAACCCTTACCCAAGGGTCTCCGTGTATCTCAGACGATACATAGACACGGGTGGAGTACACAGCATGTACACCACCACATGACCAGACCAAGACGATTACATGGGTTTCCCCATGTATATGTATAAAGGTTGTCATACACAGGTTGAAGCTACATACGAGAACATGGCCAACATACATGGACTCTTCCCCAGATAATGGAACACAGTGTGTCACACTCTTACATGGAATGTATACCTCCTTCTACATGACATGATCTTTAATAGGGGACGTTGTACACATGAAATACCTGGGGTTATAGGATATGGTGTGTGACCATTCTACACACCATGTACATTTCTATGCATGGATTGGTTTTCTTTTCAATGATTCCTTGGACATGTTTCATTTGGGATAGTGACCCCTTTAATCATTCCTTGGAAGGTCATGTATCATTTACATCCACAAGAGTATGATCCATTTAGCAAGGATTTCTGGATAGAGTCATAATCCCTCCAAGAGGCCTGATGTGAGATCCTCTATACATTCTAGATCTAGGTAGATCCATGTATCGATGTAAACAATCATACAGAACATCTATCCTCTACTTAGAAGGTGAATCTGGATGAGTTGTGGTATCCACCAAGGACCTGGAAGTGATCCTCATATGTGTACCTGGATCTTTCCCCACTCATGAGTGAGTTCTCCCAAAATGAGTGTATCTATTATCTATTCATACCTATCAGTTCATATAACTCTTTCTCTTGACACTTCTCAAAAAACTTATGTCTTAGACGTACACCATCAGAGCTATCTGACTCATCAAGTGAGTTCTCCCAGATGAGTTCATTATGGAAACATCGAACTGAATCCCTAGGGCGGGTAAGCGGTCGTTGTAATTTACCTCTAGACTATGAGTTAGGGTTTCGATTATATATGTATATGTTTCTTTGGTTATATTTCCTATAGTAATATACTATTTAGAGATAAATGTACCTTTACTTTGTGTATTGCATTGTGAGTTTCTTTGGTTATATTTCCCACACATGGTGTGTCTTGTATAGATGAGCACCCTTTAGATAGAGTCCAGGGAAGAACCGGACCATGCCGAGCTTTCTGAGCTTCCTTATAGGATGAGGTGTTCATAGAGCTACGAGAAGATGTCCCGTTACCTATTCCTTGCTTAGAGGTTGGACTTTGTTGTTTGAAAAATCTTTTTTTAGTGGGCTTGTATTCTGGATGATTTTACTTTCTTTACAATAATTTCTGTTGTACTATGTTGGTTGGGTTTAGTTGCATGCCTGCATTTTGTCCCTTAGTGGGTTTTACATTTCAGAATTTATGGGATTGGAGATGTGTGAGTGTGTACATGTACTTATGAAATTCCTCCCATGTTAGTGTTATGCCTACTTGGTTCATTTCACCATCCCTTATCCAATTAGAGGTGGGATTGGGGATTCATGGCGTGGGCCCAACTGAGAGGGGTCATGACAGAGTGGTATCAGAGGTGATTAGTTCTACCTTAGGACCAAGAGTTTGTGATATTGGTTTGTGGAAACAATGTTAAGTGTTTTGATCTGATTCCATGCCATGTACTCCAGTGATGGTGTGGGTGGCTGACATATCCATACACTAGGACTCTGATAACCTTCTTTTTGATTCGGTACATGAAAATACTAGTTTCATGGAAAAAATGGTTCATGCATAATATAAGGATGGGTTGTGTTTTCCATTTCCTTTTGTGTCAGCTATCCAGATATACTCTTTGACCATGAAAATTTTTTTTCCCTTACAAGATGACTCCATGAACCATACCCACAAGGAATCAGTGAATTGATCACAATGATGAAACCCTCAGTGATGATGCTTTGATAAATGAACTAGTTTCTTATGAAATTAATTTTAGGTGGTGCACCTACTATACCACCACCAGCAGAGCAGTATGTGGTACCTGCAGTACCAACAGCTGAGGAGTGTAGGAGGATAGTGCTCCATGAATTTCAGAGACAGAGACCCCTCATGTTCTTAGGTGAGACTGACACTCAGGAAGCTGAGGACTAGATTGAGGTGGTGAGCATATTTTTTCATCTACTGAGGACTACAATGGACCAGATTATGATCCTAGGAGTGATCCTTCTTTAGGGTTTAGTATGATGATGGTAGAGTTTGAACACAAAAACTCTTGATCAGGAGACTCTTTCATGGAAAGAGTTAGAGGGACTCATTAGAGAGGAGTTCTCTTCAATTACGTTGATAGAAGTGCATATATAAGTGATTATTCAACTCCAACATGGTACTTTAATGGTGAATGAATATTCATCGTGGTTCACCAACCTTGCCAGGTACTCGGTGGATATGGTCAGGAATCAGTACTAGATATATCAGACCTTCATGCGAGGTCTACGGTGAGACATTCGAGCTAGTTTTGTGCCTCTATGCATTTTGACTTATGACGGAATGATCGAGCGAGCTTTGGTGGTTGAGAGATTCATGGCTAAGCACAGATAGCCAGTGGTATTCAGCTGTAGGAAGACAGATGCAGACACCTCGACGGAAGGGATTAGATGTTAGGAATAGGGATCAGGACATGGGAGATGTCACAGGAGGACCCAAGACCAGGGATATGTGGTCCATGGTTATCAGGATGAATCCATTATACCTAGGAAGAGGTGATGATACTCGTGCGATGGAAGAGGACATCTCTTTAGAGACTATCCAACCCATCGAGCTGCTGACCGGGAGGTAGTGGATAGACCACTAAGGTAGAGGCAAAGAGTTGAGAATGTTAACCCTCTAGGCGGAATACATGGAAGAGGAGTAGGGAGATCTATAGAAGGTGGATTGAATTTTGATCTAATTCCACCACCACCCTGAGGAGATTCACACAAGGCTCAGCGAGCTAGGGGATATGGACGAGGCAGTCTCTTGTAGTCGAGGAGTACGACCCAGGGACTCTTGGGAAGATATGAGGTACAATATATGTTTTTTCAACCTTATCTTTTGTAATTATAGACAAAGGTTCTAGTCATTCTATACTCGCCTCAAGTCTTGTTCAAAACCGTGAGATTCTGGTGGAGCTATTAAATCAACCCTTATTCTTGGAGACACCTAATGTAGGAGACTAAATGATCACACATAATTGAAGATAGTGTGATCTTACCATTGGAGGTGAGTGTTTTTTGGATCCTCTTTGTGGCAGCATCGATGCCTTATGGCATAATTCTTGCTATGGATTGGTTATCTTTGGATCTGGTCTAGATTGACTGCTTTCAGAGAAGGGTGCGGTGTGTCTGCAACGATGGGAAGAGGTTTTCCTTTGTTAGAGAAAGGGGAAACCAATAAGAACAGGAGGGGCTCATTAATAGGAGGGTGAATCCGATCACTCATGTGTTGGCTAGCCATACCCTTGGAGTAGCAGATGTTGTGAGATTTCAATTTCCAGGGGTAGTGGCGGAGTATGAGGGAGTCTTTCCAGAAGATGTTCCAGGACTACCTCCCTACTGGGAGATCAACTTCTGCATCTACATAAAACTTGGGATGACACCAATATCTTCATTGGTGTATCATATGTCTCCCATAGATCTTCACGAGATGAGGGTGTAGTTGGAGGATTTATAGAGTAAGGGATTCGTATGAACTAGTGCTTCTCCCCGGGATGCCCCAGTTTTGTTTTCCAAGAAGGTGGATGAGTGTTTGAGGTTGTGTGTGGATTAATGGTTCCTGAATAAGGTGATAATTAAGAACAGGTGTCCACTACAAAGGATCAAAATCCTCTTCGATTGGATAACATGGGAACATTGGTTCTATAATGTTGACCTTCGATCGGGTTACCCCCAATTACAAGTACGAGATGAGGATATATCGAAGACGACATTTAGATGCCGCTATAGTCACTAGGATTACATGATGATGCCTTTCAGCTTGACGAATTCCCCTATAGTTTTCATGGGACTTATGAACTAGATCTTCCAGTCAAACATAGATCAGTTCATAATAGTCTTCATCGATGACATCCTTGTGTACTTGAACTAAAATGAAGAGCATGCGAGACACGTGAAGATGGTTCTAGACATACTACGAGAGCACCAATTTTTTGGAAAACAATCCAAGTTCTAGTTTTGGATATATTAGGTACACTTTCTAGGACATGTTATCTCAGTATATGGAGTTGCAATGCCCCCAGAAATGGTTGAAGTGGTGTTAGCATGGGGACACCTCCGAGTGTGACAGAGGTGTGAAGCTTCCTTGGGCTGTTGAGATACTACAAGAAATTTATCCCTAATTTCTCTCATATATCAGCACCAATGATATCATTAACCTAGAAGGGGAATCCTTTTTTATGGAAGGAGAAGTTATAGTATGGTTTCTATCAGTTGAGTTAGAGTTTGATGAGAACACCGATCTTGAGATTTCCAGAAGAGGGGTTCGATTACGTAATTTTCTGTGATGTGTCAGCGATCAGGCTTGGATTTGTACTGATGTAGAGGTGGTAAGTAATTTCTTTTGGTTCACGCTAGCTAAGGACACATGATTAGAATGACATGACCAATAGTCATGAGTTAGTGATGATAGTCTTCGCATTGATGATGTGGAGACACTACTTGATGGGTGAACAATTAATCATCTACTCCAACCAAAAGAGCCTCAAGTACATATTATCATAGAAGGATATTAATTGGAGGCAGAGGTGATGAAAAGAGTTCCTCTAGGATTATTTCATTTAGTTCATCTATACTATAGGGAATTGGAACATTTTGGTACATGTGCCTAGCAAGAGATCAAGTTCGCAGCTGATGAGTAAGGTGTCAGAGCAGTTGGCATTGCTACAATTATCTTTCACGGAGGGGGATGGTGCAACATATATCTAGTCAATGGTTGTTACCCCTTCACTATAATGGAGAGTCATGGAGGCACGACAAGGGGATATCGACTTTGAGACATTTAATGATCAGTTATTTATAGGATATGCTCCTAATGGATATTCACAAGGTGGGGAGCACATCCTCCTTTTTAGGGGATACATGATTATGCGAGTGAAATTTTGGTAAGATGTTATGAGGGTGTTTCATACACCCCCCATGGAGGTACAAACTGGAGTGGAAAAAATGTACAAGGACTTCCAACGTCAGTTCTAGTAGACAGGTATGTAGAAGACTATAGCATAGTTCATTTCTCAATGCCTTACGTGCCAGCAGGTGAAGGCTAAGCACCAGGTGCTAGCGGGGTTATATCACCCCTTGAAGATCTAGAGTGGTAGTGGGATGAAATATCTATGGGATTCATGATGGTATTACCATGAAAGTATAAGGGACACAATTCTATTTTGGTGACCATCGAAAAAATCCCCAAGTTATCCCACTTTCAACCTATTAGGAAAGAGACTTCCTTAGAGAGCTTGGGAAACCTCTACGTGCAAGAGATAGTTTGGATTCACGGAATCCCATCAATGATAATCTCAGATCGTGATTCTTGTTTCACATCCTTGTTTTCAATGGGATTTCAGGAGGCGTTTGGGACCTGACTACACTTGAGAACATCATTCCATCCCCATACAGATGGTCAGATAGAGAGAACAATTCATTTTATAGAGGATAGGTTGTGGGCCTATATCATGGACTTTTTTCATAGTTGGGAGGACCACCTATCACTGGTGGAGTTCACATAGAACAATAGATACCACTCCACCATTGGAATTCCAACATTTGAGTCTTTCTTTGGGTGACCCTTCAAGTCTTCACTTTGCTGGACCGACCTGGGAGAGTCAACACTCATGGGTCTAGAGTTGGTGTGAGCTACCAACAAGATGATATAGATCATCTAGGATTATATGAAATATTTTAAAAATATAGCACAAGTCTTATTATGATAGGAGGAAGAGACCTTTGAAGTTAAATGAGGGAGACCACGTCTTCCTTCATCTCACACCTTGATGGGGGGTTTCAGATATTTGGTCGGGGTGGAAAGTTGTCTCCGAGATTCATCTACCCTTTTTAGATGTTACGCAGAGTTGGAGAGGTAGTGTACCTTCTAGACCTACCACTATAGTTACACTGGGTACATGATGTATTCCATGTGTTTCAGCTGATAAGGTACGTTCATGACCCATCGCCTGCCATTGACTGGGGTGAGCTGGACATCAAGGATGTAGAGACCTTCGCGAAGTATCTATTGGAGATCGTGGATCAACATGAGAGGATCCTTTATGGGTGAGAAATTCTCTTGGTTCATGTCTATTGGTATCCTGTGAACCTTTGGAAGAGCACATGGGAGTGGTAGGATTAGATTTTTGCAGAGTACCCACATCTGTTTGAGTAGCCTTTTGTTTTGAATTTTGAATGTCATAAAATCCCTGTGGTGGGGGTAATGTAATGTCTCAGATTTTTTCATGTATTATTTTGAAATATTATATGGAATTATTATGAGACTAGGATCTGTGACAAAATTCTATTCTGAGGCCTGAAGGTCCTGAAATAAATGTTTGATATAATTTATACTCTTAAATGGTGCACACGAATGGTTTTCTTAAAAAAGTGGAGTAACTATTAAATGGGTGCCTGGATTAGAAATCTAAGGGAAACATTGTGTTTAGAGAAACATCTTTACCTTAGATGGGGCCTAAAATTGACCAGGGAAGGTCAACATCAAAAGTTAGTTTTTAGAAATTTTAATGGAAATAAAATAAATTATTAATTTAGTTTACTATCAAAATTTTCATAACATAATGACATTTTATTTTGTTTTAAATAATATTGAGACTAGGGTTAGGCTCATAACCGTTGAAAACTCCCTAGAAACCACTGTATCTTGGGAGAGGATCCACCCTTAGAAAATTCATAACGAATGATGAGGAAAGACGATGCATAAATCGTTGCACAACGAGACTGCATCCCGACCAACGACCACTCTCCTTCTTCAATGATGATCGGATCTAGGTTTTTTTCTCTCATTTATTATCCCGGTTATAACGACCCATACTTTACATACATTGTTAATACTTCAAAATTGAAGCACACTTATTACAACATATGACAAAACCACAAAGGACCGTATAGGTATAGTGTCTTTAGAAACTGGGAAACATAAACAACTGGTTCATAAATCTTCTACAGTGTCTCCCATTTATTTCATCATATCTAGGGTACCTTTTAGCATATTCTACTTAATATCCATCTTCCTGACCTGGGGAAAAGAAAACAGAAAAGGGTGAGCTCAAATGCTCAGCAAGGGCAAATAAAGGAAATAAAAATCATATCATATCTTTTTGAAAATCAAAACCTGCAAAAGAGATCATAATATCTTATCATGGAATAAATCATAGAAGTGAAAATGAGATCCCCATAATCATAACATAAAACTTGAAACTTTGTGGCATGCACACATAATCATTGAAAATCATATCTTGTTAGTCATGACTCATTTCCAAGACTATCTTAGTGGACAAAGTCACTTTCTGAACCGAGTCACCCTCGTTCCAGTCCTGTTTCACTGAACCGGTATAACCTACCGTTCCAGCCATGTCTATCTCATGAGATATAAAATCTTTACCCAATGCATTGGAGGGAGATAAAGGTCCCACCCATCTTATAATGAATCCTTTCTTATGTGTGCCACATAATCATAAACCATACATCATAGCGTAACCCATGTAATAAAAATGGGATTCTTAAACAACATGACATTATAAAACAATTCATATAAGATAAAGGAATTCATAAAAATGTTTCCATCACAACATAATCAAATCCATGTAATAATAGGGATAAAAACAGAACCCTTTTATTATCTTAGATGGAAAATAATTTTGATAAAATACTTGAACTCCATTCTTGAGGAAAATATCCTTTCTAGTTTAAAAACACTTTTCCTTTCATAACATGTCATACAATTTTAAAATAAAAGAAGTTGATTAAAAATAAACTTTAATACTTGTAAAGGAAGCTTCTTGGAAATAATTTTTTAGAAATCCATTCATGCCGTATAAGTTAAAAAAAACATTCTTCGTACTTTTGTCGGAAAAGTCAAAAAGTACCTCGTATGAAAAACGACAAAAGATTCCTTTCATACATATTACTAAAAACTCACCGAAGGGTAAAAATGGATTTAAACAATTGTAGGTGGATGGAAATAATATTACATATTGATGAAACATGGATGTGGATGATAAAATACACCCCAGTAAATACTTACGAATAAACAATCTCGGATAAAAATGAGATTGTGATATTTCCATTACCTTAGGTCCAATTTGCTTTGTACGTGTCCGAATCTCCTGTATAATGGTTTAAATAATGTTATTTACTTATTCTAGAATCATACATATTGATATGATATCATATATGGTCATATTCTTAGCTTCTTGATAGTAATATTTCATTGTTACTTGTTACTCGGGTCTTTATTGCCTTTTGTTCTTATGCGTGTTTTTCCGAATACATTCTTATTCTTCTTTTAAGGTTATAGATACCTTATAACCAGAATGGTATTAGTGTAACATATATCATATTTATTCATTCAATTTATATAATTACTATGTAATGATGATCATGTAGAACGAGTCGCATCACATCGTGGAGACGGTATTCCGTACGTACGCACGAGTGATGATATCGTTCCTATGATCGTGGAAATGTATTGGAGTATATATATATTATTTCAGTATCATTATTACTTTATAATAATCATAAATAGTTACTCATTACACCATTATACCCATCCTTGTAAAGTGATGGTGGAAAATAGATTACACCACGACGTGGAGACGATATTCCGTACGTACGCACGCGCGGTGAATTCATTTTTCCGTAGGATGGATAGAAGGTGAATTAGGGTTGTTTCATATTTATAATAACATATCAGTATGTAAGTAATACTGATGTTATTACTTTATCATGAAACAACTAAAGAAGAAGAAGTTGAAGAAGAAAGAAATTGAAAAGATCGGTAATGGATATTACCTCTTCTTTGGAACGCCTCTTTGAATCCTCCACTTAGGGAACTAAGATTGGTCTTTGAAGAAGACCAGGACCTCTAGGATTATTCTAGGGAAGTGGAGAAGATAAAATGGCAGGGTTTGGCCGAGCTTGAGTGCTCAAATTGGTGTGAGGAGGAGGGGGAGGAGGTGCCCTTTTATAAGGGAGGAGAGGGGCGCCTTAGGAATATCTCAAAATATTATTTTATATTAAAGTCAAAATCGGTTTATAATGGTTCCAAAGGGTCTTATTTAGAATCTAAAGTGGGGATGGGTCGAAATACTATCAACCAATAGGATTTAGACAAGTTTAGGGTATTATTTCAACCTTATCAATTAGATTTAACTCTAAGTTAATTAATTTAACTTTTACCGTGTCTTTTTGTTTTCTTTCACTATATGGTTAATACACTTACTATAACATGCCAAAAGAACCCCAAATTGTTTATTATTAATATATATATCCTTATCTAAGTTATTTGGCCGACCCTTATATTTTTAGGAATAAAATAACAATTAATAATATAATATTTGATTTAAAAACTATTTTGTGTCAATTTTGACACTATTTGATATATGATTTTTTTGAAAGTCATAATAGAATTATATGTTCAAAAAAAGTTGATTAAATCAACAATAATATATCATAGTAACCTATAAAATTAGCGGAATTCATAAAAAGTATCAAATTACATTTATTTTGGTGTTTATAAAATCAATTATGTCAATATTTCATTAATAAGATAATTACTGCATCATCATTGTGTCATAAAGAAATTAAATTATTTAATGTCTAAAAATTACAAATAAAATACCATTATGTAGGAAATCTTTTTATATTTATAATGAATATTTATAGTCTAATTTATCTTATGTATAACCCCATATTAAAAATGATTTACTTATTAAACTTTGATTTTAACTATTTTAACCCTTCTTTAAATAAATTAATAATAAATGTCCTAATCTAATCCAAGTGGGCCTAAATGGTCATATTTTATTCCTAAGTTTGTTTTTGGTCGAATTACGCTTGTACAATAGAATTAGGACATGTTTTAGGGTAATAGTAATATCATATTTACCCTTAGTTACCCTATTTACTATTAACCGCGGTAAAAAAAGTAAAAAGTTACTATTCACCAAAAAATTATTTTTATCTCATTGAACCACATTTTACTTACTGATATCAACTGTGTCTCTCGGATTTTTGAAATTCCATTGACAGAAGCGGTAAAATTAAGTTTTATGCAAAATTCAGTTTTTAACCTACCACTTAGTGGTTTCACTATTCATCAAAAAATTGAAAGTTTTTAGAAAAATACCAAAATTTCACCCTAGGCTAATTTCGATATTCTGAGTCCAAAAATGAAGTCCATTTTGAAAAATAAAATTTATAAAATTTCAAAAAGTGGTTATTACTATTCATAACGGCTAGTTTTAATAGCATATTGTTGTTTAGTGAAACTCGGTACGACGCAAGCTATCGAGGAAGGTCGCGATTGCGTGTAAAGCAAGCCAAGAAAGTGTTGTGTAGAAAAAGATTCCTTTGATGATTTATATAACATAAAAGTCTCGAGTGTTACATTCTACCCCCCTTAAAAAGAATTTTTCCCTCGAAATTCGTCACTTTGTAACAAATAGATGAGGATACTTCTCCCTCATCATATCCTCAAGCTCCCATGTAGCTTCTTCAAGTTGGTGGTTCCTACATAAAACTTTCACCAATCGAGTGGTCTTATTTTGTAGGACTTTTTCGCTACGATCCAGAATCTCTATCGGCTGTTCTTCATAAGAAAGATCTTGCTCCAGCGGTACAACTTCTGAGCTGAGTACATGTGAAGGATCTGGTATGTACTTTCTCAGAAGAGATACATGGAACACATCGTGAACTTGAGAGAGATTCGGTGGAAGCGCCAATCGGTAAGCTACCTTCCCAACATGATCTAGTATTTCGAAAGGACCGATATATCTAGGGCTCAACTTCCCCTTCTTTCCAAATCTCATAACCCTTTTCCAGGGAGATATTCGTAAGAACACTTTATCACCCACTTCAAACTCTAGGTCTTTTCTTCGGTTGTCGGAATAACTTTTCTGTCGACTCAGAGCTTCTCTTATGTGTCGTTGAATAGATCTGACCTTTTCTTCCATTTCATCAACGAGATCAGGTCCTAATAGCTTTCTTTCCCCAACTTCATCCCAGCAAGTTGGAGTCCTGCATTTCTTTCCATAGAGAGCTTCATAAGGAGCCATCTGAATACTGGAGTGAAAGCTATTATTATAAGAAAATTCCACCAAAGGTAGGTGTTGATCCCAACCTCCTTTGAAATCCATAGAGCAAGCTCTCAACATATCTTCTAGGGTTTGAATTGTTCACTCAGACTGACCATCTGTCTGGGGATGATAAGCAGTGCTGAAACTCAACTCTGTATCCAGAGTATGCTGAAGACTTCGCCAGAACTTCGAGGTAAATCTCGGATCCCGATCAGATATAATAGAAAGTGGTACTCCATGCAATCTTACCACTTCCTTTACATACATCCTGGCAAGCTGATCTAGAGAGAAATCCTCTCTAATAGGAATGAAGTGTGCAGACTTTGTAAAACGATCAACTATGACCCAGATAGCATTATTGCCTTTGGATGTTTTAGGAAGTCCTGTGAAAAAGTCCATAGTGATGTTTTCCCATTTCCATTCGGGTATGGGTAATGGTTGTAACATCCCCTTAGACTTCTGTCTCTCAGCTTTAACTTGTTGACAAACCAAGCATCGAGAGACATATTCAGCAACATCTCTTTTCATGCCATCCCAACAGAAGTACTCTTTCAGGTCCCTATACATCTTCGTGCTTCCAGGATGAATAGAGAATGAAGAACTATGAGCCTCATCCAGCAACTCCTTCTTTAATTAGGGTATGGAAGGAACAAAAACCCGATTCCTGAACTTTATTATCCCATCACAATCAAGGTTGAATTCAGGAACATTTCTCACCTTCTTTTGTAACTCGACATCTTCTTTCTGTGCCTCTTTAATCTTCACATGTATAGATGGTTGAACATTCATTTGAGAAAGATAAGATTTTTCCCCTTCCATTATAATTCCAAGATCCATCCTTTGTAAATCCATAAATATTGGATCTTTTGTGATCCTCATCATGGATAAACTAGCATGGTCTTGTCGACTTAATGCATCTGCCACCTTGTTTGCTTTCCCAGGGTGGTAATGGATTGAGCAGTCATAATCCTTAATCAGCTCCAACCATCTTCTTTGGCACATATTCAGCTCCTTTTGTGTGAAAATATACTTTAAACTTTTATGATCAGTATAAATATCACACCTTTCACCATAAAGGTAATGCCTCCAAATCTTTAATGCAAAGATTACCGCAGCCAACTCCAAATCATGTGTTGGGTAATTTTGCTCATGGATTTTCAACTGTCGTGAGGAATAAGCTATCACCATATCATTTTGCATAAGAACACACCCCAATCCCTTCTTGGATGCATCATTGTAGATCACAAACCTTTCTATACTACAAGGCAGTGTGAGCACAGGTGCACTGGATAACCTTCTTTTCAACTCCTTGAAATTCTCTTCATATTCCTCTGTCCAGACAAACTTAACTCCTTTCCTAGTCAACTTGGTGAGTGGATTAGATAATCATGAAAAATCCTTTACAAAACGTCGATAATATCCAGCCAAACCAAGAAAACATCGGATCTCAGTTACTGTTGTTGGTCTCGACCGTCTTTCGATAACCTCTGTTTTTGCTAGATCCACAGATATCCCCTCTTTTGAGATTATGTGACCCAAAAATGCAACTTTTTGAAGCCAAAATTCACACTTGGTAAATTTGGCATAAAGCTTCTCCTTTCTCAGGGTCTTCAATATAATTCTCAAGTGATCTTCATGATCTTCCTTGCTATTTGAATAGACAAGAATATCGTCTATAAAGACTACCACACATTGATCAAGATAGTCTCTAAAGACTCTATTCATTAGATCCATGAAGATAGCAGGGGCATTAGTTAGACCAAATGGCATCACTATAAATTCATAGTGTCCATACCTTGTACGGAAAGCCGTCTTTGGTATATCCTCCCTTTTGACCCTTAATTGATGATACCCTGAAGGAAGATCAATCTTGGAAAAGTATTGAGCTCCGCTTAGTTGGTCAAATAAGTCATCAATGCGTGGGAGAGGATATTTGTTCTTGATAGCGATCTTGTTATGTTCTCGATAATCAATGCAGAGTCTCATTGATCCATCTTTCTTCTTAACAAATAGAACATGTGCTCCCCAAGGTGATGCAATAGGGCGTATGAATCCCTTATCAAGATTCTCTTGGAGTTGCTTCTTCAATTCCTGCAACTCAATTGGGGCCATTCTATAAGGTGTCTTTGAAATAGGCAAAGCACCCGGTACGAGTTCTATTGAAAACTCAACTTCACGATTTGGTGGAAGACCCGGTAATTCCTACGGAGAGACATCATCAAACTCCCTTAAAATGGGCATATTCTTAATCGTCAGTTTCTCACCAACCATTTGAGATAAATAACCTTCATTTAGTGGAATCAATACCCATAAGATGGAAGAAATTTCCACTGGAAGGTTATGTTCATCCTTGCATTGGTATACGACCGTAGATTGATCTGGAATATGAAATGTGACTTCCCTTCTTGGGCATTTGATATGAGCTCCATGTAGAGAAAGCCAATCCATGCCAAGAATCACATCAAATTACCCTAAAGGAAGGATCACAAGATTTGCAGGAAGCACTTTCCCACAAACTTCGATCAGAGAAGAATTATAAACTTTTGATGCGACTGTTGTGCCATTAGGTGTTGTCACAGCTAACTCAACATCTAATTGTTGAGGTAATACGGTGATACCCTTAGAAAATTCTTTAGAAATAAAAGAGTGGGTGGATCCAGAATCAAATAAAACATTTGCTACTTTAGAGTGGACGGTAAGTGTACCTTTCACCACTTCGTTATCGTACTCCACATCGCTGATAGAAATTGCATGTGACTTTCCTTTGTCTTTAGCCTTAAGATTTTGTTGACGTCGACCATCATCATCAACCCTTGGATTTGGGCATTGATTGGCATAATGCCCCATCTCCTTGCACTTGAAACATTGAAGTGTAGTAGGTTCATTCTGTGTATCCCTTCCTTTGTTTGCGTCATTAGACATCTTATTCCCATTATCACGTCATTCAAATGCCTGATGACCTTCTTTTCCACATTTAAAACATTTACTTGTCCCTTTAAGACAACTCCCTCCATGTTTCTTTCCACACTTTGAGCATAAGGAAAAGCTCATCTTCTTTTCTGTGTGCTCTTTAGATTTTTATTTGAATTCCATCTTCCTCTTCTTATCAAACCCATGTGACTGATGGGTTACTCCAATCTCCATCTCAACTTTGAGAGAACATCGAACGATTTCCTCGTAGCTATTGAAGTCCCTTATGGCTAACACCCTTAGAAGACTTGGTTTTAAACCACTAAAGAATCGATCGATCTTACTCTCAGGTTGGATAATAATACCAGAAGCGTACCTTGCAAGTCTTGTAAAATTTACTTCATAGGTACCAACAGATTCATCATCCCTTTGCTTCAGTTCAAGGAACTCTTTCTCCATCTTTGTTTGGAGAATACGGGGGAAGTACTTATTGAAAAATAAGTTCTTGAACTTGTCCCATTCCATAGACTCAATTTCATCCCTTTTCCTCGTATTCTTAATAAGATTCAACCATTGATCAGCATCTCCTTCCAAACGATACACTGCTAGGATGACTTTATCATGTTCAGAACATTGAAGAACTGAAAATATCTTTTCAGTAGTACTAATCCATTGTTCAGCAACTAATGGATCAGTAGACCCGCTGAAAGAAGGTGGACGCTGCCTCATGAAGGATTCAACAGAATGTTGCTACTTCCTTTGCTCGTTTGGAAGTCCTGCATGATTCATAGCTTGAGAAAGTTGTGTGAGCATGGCTACAAGATTTTTCATTCCAGCTCCCATATCGTTTGGTTGCTCAGGTGGACAATCATTGCATTGCCCATCGCATTCCGCATTAACACGGTTCCTTCGGGTTCCATCCATTGACTAAAACCAAGAAGAATAGTGTGAGCAACACTAATTATAATAGGAAAACCACATAATTCAAGAATAAAATTTTCATGCTTAAGGTCTTATCGTAGGTTATTCATGTCCATTTCTAAAACACTAAGATTGTGTTCTATTCTTAGACTTATCCTTAGGGTTCTTACTAAGGCTTTCACATCCTAGTTTCCAAAGGTTGACTATACCTTTCCTCTGATACCAACTATAACGACCCATACTTTACATATATTGTTAATACTTCAAAATTGAAGCACACTTATTACAACATATGACAAAACCAAAAAGGACCGTATAGGTATAGTGTCTTTAGAAACTGGGAAACATAAACAACTGGTTCATAAATCTTCTACAGTGTCTCCCATTTATTTCATCATATCTAGGGTCCCTTTTAGCATATTCTACTTAATATCCATCTTCCTGACCTGGGGAAAAGAAAACATAAAAGGGTGAGCTCAAATGCTCAGCAAGGGCAAATAAAGGAAATAAAAATCTTATCATATCTTTTTGAAAATCAAAACCTGCAAAAGAGATCATAATATCTTATCATGGAATAAATCATAGAAGTGAAAATGAGATCCCCATAATCATAACATAAAACTTGAAACTTTGTGGCATGCACACATAATCATGGAAAATCATTTCTTGTTAGTCATGACTCATTTCCAAGACTATCTTAGTGGACAAAGTCTCTTTTTGAACCGAGTCACCCTCGTTCCTGTCCTGTTTCACTGAACCGGTGTAACCTACCGTTCCAGCCATGTCTATCTCATGAGATATAAAATCTTTACCAAATGCATTGGAGGGAGATATAGGTCCCACCCATCTTATAATGAATCCTTTCTTATGTGTGCCACATAATCAAAAACCATACATCATAGCGTAACCCATGTAATAAAAATGGGATTCTTAAACAACATGACATCATAAAACAATTAATATAAGATAAAGGAATTCATAAAAATGTTTCCATCACAACATAATCAAATCCATGTAATAATAGGGATAAAAACAGAACCCTTTTATTATCTTAGATGGAAAATAATTTTGATAAAATACTTGAACTCCATTCTTGAGGAAAATATCCTTTCTACTTTAAAAACACTTTTCCTTTCTTAACATTTCATACAATTTTAAAATAAAATAATTTGATTAAAAATAAACTTGAATACTTGTAAAGGAAGATTCTTGGAAATAATTTTTTAGAAATCCATTCATTCCGTATAAGTTAAAAAAAACATTCTTCGTACTTTTGTCGGAAAAGTCAAAAAGTACCTCGTACGAAAAATGACAAAAGATTCCTTTCATACATATTACTAAAAACTCACTGAAGGGTAAAAATGGATTTAAACAATTTTAGGTGGATGGAAATAATATTACATATTGATGAAACATGGATGTGGATGATAAAATACACCCCAGTAAATACTTACGAATAAACAATCTCGGATAAAAATGAGATTGTGATATTTCCCCTACCTTAGGTCCAATTTGCTTTGTACGTGTCCGAAGCTCCTGTATAATGGTTTAAATAATGTTATTGACTTATTCCAGAATCATACATATTGATATGATATCATATATGTTCATATTCTTAGCTTCTTGATAGTAATATTTCATTGTTACTTGTTACTCGGGTCTTTATTGCCTTTTGTTCTTATGCATGTTTTGCCGAATACATTCTTATTCTTCTTTTAAGGTTATAGATACCTTATATCCAGAATGGTATTAGTGTAACATATATCATATTTATTCATTCAATTTATATAATTACTATGTAATGATGATCATGTTGAACGAGTCGCATCACATCGTGGAGACGGTATTCCGTACGTACGCACGAGTGATGATATCGTTCCTATGATCGTGGAACTGTATTGGAGTATATATATATTATTTCAGTATCAATATTACTTTATAATAATCATAAATAGTTACTCATTACACCATTATACCCATCCTTGTAAAGTGATGGTGGAAAATAGATTACACCACGGCGTGGAGACGGTATTCCGTACGTACGCACGCGCGGTGATTTCATTTTTCCGTAGGATGGATAGAAGGTGAATTAGGGTTGTTTCATATTTATAATAACATATCAGTATGTAAGTAATACTGATGTTATTACTTTATCATGAAACAACTAAAGAAGAAGAAGTTGAAGAAGAAAGAAATTGAAAAGATCGGTAATGGATATTACCTCTTCTTTGGAACGCCTCTTTGAATCCTCCACTTAGGGAACTAAGATTGGTCTTTGAAGAAGACCAGGACCTCTAGGATTATTCTAGGGAAGTGGAGAGGAGAAAATGGCTGGGGTTGACCGATCTTGACTGCTCAAATTGGTGTGAGGAGGAGGGGGAGGAGGTTCCCTTTTATAAGGGAGGAGAGGGGCACCTTAGGAATATCTCAAAATATTATTTTATATTAAAGTCAAAATCGGTTTATAATGGTTCCAAAGGGTCTTATTTAGAAGATAAAGTTGGGATGGGTCGAAATACTATCAACCAATAGTATTTAGACAAGTTTAGGGTATTATGTTAACCTTATCAATTAGATTTAACTCTAAGTTAATTAATTTAACTTTTAATGTGTCTTTTTGTTTTCTTTCACTATATGGTTAATACACTTACTATAACATGCCAAACGAACCCCAAATTGTTTATTATTAATATATATATCCTTATATAAGTTATTTGGCAGAACCTTAGATTTTTAGAAATAAAATAACAATTAATAATATAATATTTGATTTAAAAACTATTTTGTGTCAATTTTGACACTATTTGATATATGATTTTTTTGAAAGTCATAACAGAATTATATGTTCAAACCAAGTTGATTAAATCAACACTAATATATCATAGTAACCTAGAAAATTAGTTGAATTCATAAAAAGTCTCAAATTACATTTATTGTGGTGTTTATAACATCAATTATGTCAATATGTCATTAATAAGATAATTACTGCATCATCATTGTGTCATAAATAAATTAAATTATTTAATGTCTAAAAATTACAAATAAAATACCATTATGTATGAAATCTTTTTATCTTTCTAATAAATATTTATAGTCGAATTTATCTTATGTATAACCCCATATTAAAAATTATTTACTTATTAAACGTTGATTTTAACTATTTTAACCCTTCTTTAAATAAATTAATAATAAATGTCCTAATCTAATCCAAGTGGGCCTAAATGGTCATATTTTATTCCTAAGTTTGTTTTTGGTCGAATTACACTTGTACAATAGAATTAGGACATGTGTTAGGGTAATAGTGATATCATATTTACCCTTAGTTACCCTATTTACTATTAATCGCGGTAAAAAAAGTAAAAAGTTACTATTCACCAAAATATTATTCTTATCTCATTGAACCACATTTTACTTACTGATATCAACCGTGTGTGTCGGATTTTTAAAATTCCATTCACAGAAGCGGTAAAATTAAGTTTTATGCAAAATTCAGTTTTTAACCTACCACTTAGTGGTTTCACTATTCATCAAAAAATTGAAAGTTTTCAGAAAAATACCAAAATTTCACCCTAGGCTAATTTCGATATTCTGAGTCCAAAAATGAAGTCTATTTTGAAAAATAAAATTTATAAAATTTCAAAAAGTGGTTATTACTATTTATAACGGCTAGTTTTAATAGCATATTGTTGTTTAGTGAAACTCGGTACGACGCAAGCTATCGAGGAAGGTCGCGATTGCGTGTAAAGAAAGCCAAGCAAGTGTTGTGTAGAAAAATATTCCTTTGATGATTTATATAACATAAAAGTCTCGGGTGTTACCCCGGTTCTTTGATTAAATGACGAATACAGATCAACCCACAAAAGGTTGATCTACGGATCATGCGTTCTTATGTGAGGGTTACAATCTTTTTCCATTGGGGATTTTTGTTTTAGGAATTGGTTCATGATGATCTCAAATTTCTATTTTTGAATTGCCTTATTTAATTATACTATCGGGATAGGATTATTTCCATGAAAAATGATGGCAGTAGTTCATTCCTCAATTTTTTTATTGAATTTTCCCCCTTTTCCCCATGTTCTTCGCATTCTTTTTGGTGTTATGAACAATGGATTGTTGCACACCCTTTTCAATGAAAAACATTCCCAAACCAAAGATCGGAAATTGTGACGACCTAGAAGAGGTTTGATGGTGATAGTGAATGTAGAATTGACTTGGATCGAGAGAGATTTGTATTTGAAGGTTATTTATGTAGAAGATCGGGTAGGGTTTTGGAACCGATTGAAGGTCTAAGACATACCAATTCTGATTCACGGTGTTTAAAAGACCTTGAATCATCAGTTTCGAGGTGAAAAGATGGCTGCATCAAAGATCGAAAGATCACATAAGGTGCATGGTGGAAGAAGAAGATTCTAGAAAATCCCAATCAAAACGGCATGTACTCTGCGTTACAAAACATGTGGCCCCCACTGGCTGGTGGTTAGAGTTTCAGTTGGCTAACAGGTGTCACACGACATGTGACCCGAGTCACATGTCATGTGGACCCTTCTATAAGGGTCTTCATGTGTCTCGGACGATACACAGACACGAGGTGGAGTACACAACATGTGCTCAACTACACGGCCAGACTAGGCCTGTTAAGTGGGTTACCTCATGTATTTGTACAAAGGTTGGAATACATGGGTTGAAGCCATGGATGGGCACATATATAGCTACAAACATGAATCCCTAGATAATGGAACATGCCATGTAATTTTATTACACGCGGTGTATACCTCCTTCTATATGAAAGGCTCTTCGACATGAGCTATTGTACACAGGTATTACCCAAGGCATAGGATACGATGTGTGACCTATCTACACGCTGTGTAACTTTCTGTACATGGATTTGTTTTCTTATTCACCATTATTTGGAAAAGATACATTTTGGTTAGTGCCACCGAAAATCATTCCCTAGAAGGCCAGGTATCATTTCCATCCACAGGGTTGTAATCCCTTCAACATGACTTTATGGATTGAGACAGAATACCTCTGGGAGGCCCAAAGAATGATTATCTACACATTCTTGACCATTGGTTGAGTCAGTTATCGACATGACCAATCCTATAGGACATCTATCCTTTACATAGCTAGTGAATCCAGATGAGTCGTGGTATCCGCCATGGCCCTATCAGTGATCTTCACCCATGTACTAGGATATTTCCCCACTCAGGAGGGAGTTATCTCAAAATGAGTGTATCAGTTCTCTCTTTAGAACTATCAATGCATCTAACTCACTCTCTTGACACATGCCGGTGAGTGTGTTTCTCATATTAACATCATCAGAGCTATCATAATCCTGGAGTGAGTTCTCTTAGATGAGTGCTTCTTGAAATCTTCGAATTAAATCTATAGCATGGGTATGTGGTTATTGTAATTTACCAATAGACTACGGTCCTGGTATTCAAGTATATTTGTATATGTTTCTCTAGTTATATGTCATGTAGACATATACTATATAGATTTGAATATATATTTACTTTGTGTATTGATTTGTGGTTTTTGGGGTCCTCTTCTGAGAATTGTTATACTCACCCCTGGACAGGATTTTCCCACACATGTCATGTCTTATGAAGAGGAGAGGCCTTTTGACAGAGTCTAGGGTGGACTAGAACTGGATCGAGCTTTGTGAGCTTCCTTACAGGCTGAGGTGTTCCTAAAGTTACAAGTAGCAGTCCCATTACCTAATCCTTTCTTACATGTTATACTTTATAGTTTACATAGTATTTTTTTGACGAGATTGTATTCTGGAGTAGTTTAAATTTCACACATTACTTTTCATTGTACTATATTGGTTGGGTTTAGTTGTATTCATGCATTTTGTCCTTTAGTGGTTTTTACATTTCAAAATTTTTGGTCTTGGATATGTGTGCATGTGTACATGTTCTTAAGAAATTCCCACCATGTTAGTTTTATGCCTTCTTCATGCTAGTCACCATCCCATATCCAATTGGATGTGGGGTTGGGGAGTTGTGGCATAGGCCCCACTGGGGCAGGTCATCAAAATATAATATCAATATAATGATTACACAAATAAAAGAAAGTTAAAATAGAGCATAACCCTATAGAACTCTTTAATTCTGTTGGTTAAAATTATTTTGAACATATATCTCATAAGATGATATCCATATTTTGGTTCTCCTTATTGACAGTGGTAATACTTTTTGAAATTATGTTTCCAATGGAAAATAACAATTATTATATATGTAAAATATCAGAAATTATAAATGAATATACATTTTCTGGAAAATATCTAATCTTTATTTTCCTCTGTCCTATTAAAACTGTATAATAATACCATGAATTTTTTGAAAATGATATGTATGAAATAAAAGTGAAATTCATTATAAAAATAATTTATCATATAATAAAACTTAAGTATTTATCTTTTAATTAAAGTTTCTTTGCACGTCACCTTGTAAAGAATATAACTAATAAAAAATAATCTCATTTTGAAAAAAAAATAAACCACATCCAATGGCCACTATAATAAGAAAAATATAATCTTAGTGAATATTAAAATTAAAGAAAAAAATTAAATATATGTTTAAAACCAATAAATACAAGAAAATATCCAACACTAAATTGAATTATTATTTAATTTTTTCAATAATATTTGTGTTTCATTAATCATAATTCATGACCCTCACCTCTATAGAAAAAAAAACTAGATATCATAGAAACCATACACTAATATTATATCATTTTAACACAAATTATACAAATATACCTTTTAAAAAACAATTATTATGTTAGATAAATAAAATTGAAATAAGTATAAAAAATATTATAATCGTCTTACATGAAAAATATTTGCATCACTATGTGGATATACAAATCATAAGCAATAAAATCATTGATATATCTCTTTCAAATAATCACATTAAAAATGTGTCCAATCATTTCAGAAACTATTGAATTCTCATAAGTATCCAAAAACTGTGATTTATTTCTTGATAACTTATAAAGTGTTGGTATATCCAATGTAGAAGTGTCCTCAACATGTTTTTACCTTCCATTCAATATTCATTTACCGTTGATGTATTCTTATAAATATATGAATATGAATATATATATATATATATTATTTAAAAGTTAAAATGAGTTTAGATATAATATGAAATAAAGGATGTAATATTTGTCTACCTCAATGGTATGTTGTCAAAAAATCCAAGATGTCGATGTTAAAAAACGGACAACATTATGTCCAACAATTAAAGCCTCACCTATGGGGAATGGTACTATAAATTATTTATCTTTAATATCTATTTCCATTAACCTAATATTATCCATCTCTATTAACTGATGATATATAATATCCCAAATATAATATATCATTCCTTATTCTACCACATGATACATGGGAACCTCATCATATAAATAATTGTAGATGGGAATATGTGGATGAGGTGTTTCCATGGTATTTTAAGATTGAGGAAGAAGAGTGGGTTATTTATATGGGGATAGAGGAGTATTATATTCAGCCGGTGATAGAGGAGCGGGTTATGCATTTTGAAATATTTTCTTTATGTTTGTAATCATCAATTGAATTAACAAACTGATCATATCCTCAACCATAGCTCTAATTATATCCCTCATCATTTGATCCTTCTTCTAAAATTTAACTTCTAAAGACTGTTTTTTCCCTTTATATACATCCTATGTTAGGGGTTTTCTAAATGACCAGCCAAATTTTTAATTAAAACTCCAACCTATTATCCACTTATATGTATGGGGTGTTCAATATTTCTTAATGCAGTAGATAAAATATCTGTTTTACCATCTGGTAGGAAGGACCCATGCATGGTCAACTCCATAAGGGAATACTTTCTAATATATTAGAATAATATCTAATTGAATTACTAAAATTTAAATTGTATAAAAATAACTATAATAACTTATTTAATTTAAAAAATTCTTTACAAACCTCTCATCCACAACCACTAATTATTCTGTAAGATATGTCCTCATTTTTGTCCTCTGATAAAAATTCAATTTATTTAGGTTTTGTTTATGGGGAAGGACAATCAATATCTATTGATATTGAAGACTCAACTCTCAATTTTTGGAATTTTTCTATCTTCCTTTTCTCTTTCAAAAATTAATACCATCCATGTGATAAAGTATGAGTGTATAAATTTTTGGTTTGGTTATTTTGAAGAGATCTTCTCAATGCCTATTAATTATAAAAAAAAGAATTAGAATAATCATTATAGCGATACAGAAAAACTACAAAAAATGACATTGCACTTACCAAAAATGAATATTTTCATATATTTTCATATATATTCAATAAAATTATTTTAAGTGTATTCATCTAGAAAGGGATATATATGAAATGAATTTTAATTATTTATTTAACCAAAAATGAAATCAATATTTATGGTTGATTTATAATCTTTAAATATCCTAGGGAAAATAGATAAATATATCTTTCTGACTTCATTAATGTCAGATATGTCATATTCCTAGGGTACTCACTAGAAGACTGAGGTTGATTAAGAGTATGATATGGAAATATCCTACAAATCAAATAAAAAACCAATGAAATAATCCAACAGTTACATATAATGTTAAATATAAATTGATTTTTTTTTAAAAAATATTGTAATCTAAATAGATTCTATAAAAAAATTGAAAAAATATCCAATATTTTATAATTCAAGTTAACTCAATAATAAATAGTAATAGAAGCGTCTTGGTAATTATTGTATCATTAATTAATATATCACTGATTATAATTCAATTAATCACATTATTACATTTTAAAAACATCTTTTGATTCTTGAGTATTGTATCAAATCATCTTATCAAGGTAGTATAAGTTGAATAAGTTTGGGTAAAATCCTTGAGACTCCATCCAACAAATTAATAATTGTTTAAACATGATCATAAACTTTTACATTACTTAAAAAAGTTATTCTTAACATTGAAGTAAAATAGTATCTCTTTATGTGTGTATATATCCGCCACCCAGAACTATTTTAACTTCCTTAAATATGGTAGAAACTCAACACAACCAATCCATTGATTAGATTATTCAAATTCGTGATGTAATTTCATTTGTGAAATGTAGAATAATAAACTAATAATTGTAATATCTAATTAAAGGTAACTATATTTAAAAGTGGAAATGTAATATTAATTTTAAATAATTACAAAAAGTAATATGATGTTTGTAATTTTTGTGTAAGGGTAAAAAAATATATTATAGGTTATGTAAGGGTAAACATAAATTTTTACCGATTTAGTAAGGGTAAACATAAAATTTTCCATATTAGGTAAGGGTAAAGAAAAGTTAAGTAAATGTAAAATAATGTCATGTATGGGTAAGAAAAGTTAAGTAAAGGTAAAAAATGTTATGTATTGGTAAACAAAAGTTATTTAAGGGAATACCAAACTAATGTAAGGGTAAAAATAAAGTTAAGTAAATTTAAAAAAAATTATGTAATGGTAAAACAAAGTTAAGCAAAGGTAAAAAATATTTATGTAGGGGGGAAACTAAAGTTAATTACATGTGTAAGGATAAGTAGTATAATTAAAAATAGTAATAAAAGATATATTTTTTATACAAAAATAAAATTATTAAACAAAAAAATAAGTGATAAATTAGTGTAATAATATTAATATAATATAATAAAATAAAATTAAAATATTGAGAGAAATTTTTAATATTAAAAAAATAAAATATAAATAATTCATAATTAGATAAAGAAACTTATAAACCAATAAGATTTTTTCTTTATTATCATTAATAAAAATCAACATGAACAAATTTTTGATCACTTCATACTTGTTATAAAATTTGAAAATAATATTAATGATTAGAAAATAATTTTGATAAAATTTAATATGCATGAAGTTATTCAATTTTTTTAAATTGAAGTTAAAAAAAATGATATAGGAAAAATTTATGACTTAAATAAAAAATATTTTTAAGTATTATATTTAATATTTCATTAAAATTCCAAAGTAAAACAACATATAAATATCTATTACTTACAATATAAGAAGATTTATAATGGATTGTTTTCCCATATTCCTTCATAATTATCATTTTGTATAACATAAACCATTTATTTGATATTATCATCAATATAATCTAATAATCTATCCCTAGAATGAAGACCCCACATAATTCATAATTATCATTACTTTTTATCACTAAAAGGTTGTTTTCTTCCTTCTAAAATAATAGACCACTGGGTATTTTATGGAATAAGAATACAGAAATATTTTTTCACATGTTATTCAATTATAAAAGGTTCATCTTTGTATTCTAACATATTCATATTAACTTGTGTCATATTGAATTGATCATGTTTTAACATTGTTTTTACCAAAAACCTATTTACAGTAAAAAACAGGAAGTCAAAATTTAATGTAATCAATCTACGATATTTATTTAATTACTCAATAATTTTCACATGATGTAGAGATTTAGTTTATGTATTTTTTACTATGAAAATGTCTTTCATTAGTGAAAAATAATACTCTATTATTCGGAACTACACTTCTATTTTCCTGATATAAATTTTAAAATTTAAAGCCATTAATTTTATACTCTCACCATGTTATCACATTTAAACTCTCCCAACTGAAAATTTAAATGTTTATGATGCATATAATCTTCCAAGAACTGTATCTTTAAACAATGGAAAAACATTTATTATGATCAGTCAATTCCCAAAAATATGTTTTTTCATAAAGCACTATCATAATAAATAATTATGAAATTTTACATATGGATAAGCATCATCTATGTTATTAAAGATTCATAAATGTGTTTACCTTATTTGTTCACCTGTATATGATTTAATATTCAAACCATGGATCCCCTTTCCCCTAAAATTGACTCAATCATGGAGAGAGGTATAAGAATATGTGTGATAATCTAAAGACAAGTATTTTGTAAAAATTATATCAAACTGTTTATAAACACACTTCACAACAATATATTCATTTAGCCGATATATATTACTAACATACCACATCAATATCATTATACACCTTTCAAAAGGATACATCCAACATTTATACACATGTCCATAAAACATCATTCCTTGCACAAAATGAACAATTAAATGGACTATTATATAAAAAATAGAGTAAAGTACATTTCATGTTAAAAATTTATTTATACTACATCATTCTCCAATATATTTAATGAATTATGGTCCATCACTTGGTTACATATGAAATTGAAAATTTAACACACCTTAAAGAAAATAATTCTAGCATGGATGTGTAGTATTTCATGAATTGAAATTATTAAGATACGTAGAATAATGACAATAAAATCATGAGATTCCATTCCAATTAAATTTATGTATTTCACTGACCCAAATTTTTTTACATTTTAAGAATAACCTTGTAAAACATTGATACCATGGAGGCATAGATAGATTCTTATTTTCACACTTTCATATAATTTATGAATTGGGGGAGGAATGTATTTTCATTTTCCATTAGTAATGGGGGATGCATCCAATTTTATTCCCTTTGACATTAAACCCAATATTGTATTCAAACCATCCTTCATCATTCCTTTGATATATAACTATGTTCTAATAAAAATATTATATATATTCAACTCAGAATTCATTACATTGATATTTTGTTTGATCTCAAGAGATATCTTATATGTAAGATATTAAATTATTGATAATTTTTCCATTTTTATTACCATTTCTTTGTGTCATTCTACATGCACAATTAAGGTTTTTCACTCACTCAAAAATGTTCATCTGTTGAAAATGGATTTTGAGATATAAAATTACTTTAATCCATTAAATTCCTCTTCTTAATATTTTATAAGAGTGATTAAATGAAAAACATATCCAATGTCCCGTGTATAATATTTTTTCCCCAAGTTTTAGTTGAAAAAATGAAGCACATTCTTCAATATTTGGTCGTGCTTTATGAATCATAACACTATATCCAGAAAACATTTCATATATTGGGATGTATTTTATAGTAAATATAAGCATTTTATTCAATTGAAAATATTCATTTTAATAATAATCATTAACTTTTACACCTTCCTACCACAGGTGTTTACGATCATGAATTAGAGGTGATAAATAAACATCAATATCGTTCCCATGTTTTTTTTGGGTCAAGAAATATTTAAACTCAACTTGATATATTTCTTCTTCATACAAAATTCTAGATATAATTTTAAAATTACCAAAAAAACAAACCATGAGATATGTTTTCTACTAAGTCTATGATATGGATTCATTCAATCTATTCATAACTAAAGTAATATATTTTTTTCTTCATTAAAAAATTTAGAAAATTGAATATAAATTTTCTTCTATTGTGTCAAATTAGCTGAATAATGTAATTTTTCTAGAGATATTCACTCAACTTTATGCCATATTAACTTTTTTTACAACATTTTAATTTTCACATAAATGTTTCAAATAAGGAATTATAGGAAGGTATTATGTTGTCTTACCACGAGTTGTGTTACTTTAAATTGTAGATGAATCATGTTATTGTTTTTCTTCCAACTGATATCATGGTGTCACAAATTTAGGATACTCTCAAAGACCATCATATTCTTTCCAATATAATGTAGAGTTAATGGGGAAAGAATGTATCATTTTTAATCGTAGACCTATCTAGAATATTTTTTTTGCAATATAATTTGGATATGGAACATCATTGCCTTTAGGAATTATGAGTTTCAAAAAAAGTAGTAATTATTTAAAACTCTTATCACTCCATCCATTTTTGTATTTCATGTTCATCAATCATTACACCATTGATAAAACTATGTATTTCATACAACCTGGATACAATGGGTTTTCAACATAACCATATTAGTGCTCAATTGACAATGTTATTACAATATTCTATATTTATTTATCATGAATCATTTCTTGAATTCTATTAAAAATTTCATTTCAAAAAGCATTATAATCTACAGAACATGAATTCTACACAATTTTACCAAGCCAAATAAAAGAAATGTAATTTATATTAAAACCAAGAAAAATTAAATGATCTTTGTTATATCTTCTTCACAAAAATATCATATTTAAACATTTCATATATGGACAAAAAAAGGATTTTGTTTGGAACATTTTGTTTCAAAAATTAGAAGGAAATATGAACCCCTTATTCATATTCATCACTTGTTCACATGCAGTAATCCAATTATGAAATATTATTACCTATAAAAAATGTGAAGTATTAAATAAAAGTTAGATTATTTCAAAATTTAAATTTAATTTTCCTTTTATAAATTATAATTGATATTTAAAATCCAATTTTTTTTAATTTTATCATAATTTTTCATTATATAATGAAATATTACTAAAAATATTATTTTATATTATAAAAATAAATTTTAAAAATTAAACTCAATGAAAAATAAATAAATGATTAAAAAAATGATAATTTTAAAAATATAATATCAATATTATTTGTAAATAGTAATTGTTTTTTATAATGAAAGGATACATTTAGAATAAATAATATATATATAAACTTGGAAAAAATTAACAAATACATGTTAAAACATATATAAATTCTTAAAATAAAGATGAACGCTTGAATTTATTGAATATTATAATTATAGTAATTTATAAAAAATCAGTGTTGATGGTGTAGAATTTAGTTGTAGTTATAAAAACAAAGATAAACATATAAAACCATATATAATGATTGACCAACCAATATACACTTAAATATTATACTAAAAATCCTGATTATATTAGATTTTTAACTGGATGAAAAAAACTATTTCATAGATATAACTAAAAAAATTTGAAACTCATAAAATTCATCCATTAAATAAAAAATTTATTTATTACCATTATGAACTAATTCTCAATACAATATAAAATATAATTATTCTAGAAAAAATAAAACATTTCTTAAAAAATGCGATTCAAGTTTCATATATAAATAAAAAAATGATCTCTTATTATTATTTATTGATATTTCAAAAATCACAAAACCTATTATATAACTACTTTTCGTAAAAAAATCCCAAAAACTAGGTTTATTTTCTTTATAATTTACTGAATTTACAATCAAACTCATTCAATCATTCTAATGAACAAAATTTTCAGCAAAAATTAATGAAGCTAATTATTCAAATAATAAAATTGTTTTTAATAATAAATTTTATGAATTTGTGAATTTTTATAGGGTATTTGTTTTCTAGGTAATGCCCCAAACCACTAGGGCCCACATTGGTGGCTGAAGGCTATGCTGCCACAACCCCAAGCCCACCATCATAGTCTAGGGCTGGGAAAAATCACTAAGAAGTCATAACATAAAATGGGAGGACTTTTTTAATGTATATGTACGTACAAAAACTGCTATCTCCATGCAATAATATGGTGGAACAATAAAAAGGGATCAACCATATGGAGTAAATACATGAAAGAAATATCCTCTAGGGAATAAATCAAAGTATGATAGAATAAATATTACGTGTAAAGGGTAAAAATGCATTCACACCCAGAAAGGAATTCCCAACCAGATGACAAAAAAAATAAAGAAGGACGAGATAACTTGACTCTTGATATCTAACCCAAGAACATTATGATTTCAATGCACTCGAGTATCCTATGATCCACCAAAATCACCTCTTATCTATATGTAATTATCATAAGACACAAGACGTGCAAAAATTATCATATAGGTGGGAGTATATACATACCCAGTAGGATGCCCTGAAAACCAAAAGGCGAGTGTAATCGAATATAAGATGGATGTATATAGATCAACACAATGTAAGAAGGAAACAATATATGTTATCTTAAAAGAAACCATGTTGAGAGAGAAAGGGGATATATATCTCATAGCCTATCCTAGGTAAATGAGTCTAGTAATAGATCCAAAGGGTTATATCTTGGATTCTTATAATATCATGTACCTATCGAGGAAACCGCGTGGAGTACCCACACCTCACCACTGTGACACACAATCAAGGGGGAACTATATCCAATAGAGGAACCATTCCCTAGTGTGTTAGGGTATTCCACCCAATAGATAGAGTAATCACACCACAATGTGTTAGGGGGTTCGACTCAGTTGGTAGAGAACCCATGCCCTATTCTGTCAGGGGGTACCACTCAATAGGTAGAGGACCCACAACCTAGTGCCTTGGGGAGGGGGGTCCAATCAATATGTCGAGGAACAACACCTCAGTGCGTCAAGGGGGTTCCAATAATTATGTATAGTACCCAACCCCAAGTGAATTTGGGGGTGCTAATCAGTAGGTTGAGGACCCATTCCCTAGTACATCAGGGGTTTCTACTCAATAATTAGCGAATCTTTTCCCAGTCCTTCAGGGGATGATGCTCAAACATATTCCAGGAGTATGGGTGACCAATTCCCTAATGAAAAAGTTGGTTTTCCAACCCCGAACTCTCTCATATGACCCCGAATGATAACTTCCATCTTCATACATTTCCCAAAAAAGCATCATGACTGTAATATTCTACATCATCTCATGAAATCCACTACAATGTTTATCAAAAGGGGTATAAGACGTGTATGAGGTGCACACATCGTGTGATACTGCTCTACTACCGTGATGTGTTTTGTAATGGTTATAGATTGGAATATAGGACACCATGAAAAGTGTTTAAGGGTCCCACAAGAAGTGTATCATATACCTAGGGCCAACCAATGTGCTCCTAGCTATTCCAATGTTCATCGAGATGTTCCCTGTATCTAGTCGTGCCTAGGTAACGACTTGTGCCTGTGTACTCCCAGAGTACACAACGTGTCTTCCCACATGAGGTCCTTACTATATATATCTAGAATATTAATCAGCCAATGAGGAGGGATACATGGTGTGTGGCCCCATCTGCACAGTGTTTTATCCTCATATTACCTAAAACCCTAGCCGTCATAGTAGGTTGGGGTAATAGGACATGTGTTCGTTGACTACAATTATTGTAGATGATTACTTCAAAGAAAGTATACATATTAATGTGGTTATATAGATACACACCATCTACCATGAATCTTGTGGTTTGACCAATCAAAACTAGTGGGGTTTTCCTTAAGCCATTGTCTCTACAACTTCAGTTGCTATAAATTGGAAACTAGTCATTCAAATTAAGCCCACACACTGCTCGACACTGTCTTCCACCCAATCCAGTCACTACTCTCAATCACAGATCCATGGAGCATCACCCAAAACCTAGGATCCATTCTAATCCATATGAGATTATACGAAGAGTATTTTTTATGCTTATCTATCTTGACTCAGGGAGTTAGATTTCCCTCGGACCCTCGTTGAAAAATTCAAACCATGACCCCACTGGCTAATAGTGAAGATAGTGAAGAACGAAGGGGCTGAAGAACATAAGAAAAGTGGATATATTATTTTCTAGATGTTCTTGGCCAATTATCATAAATCAAGGATGGAAAAGGGTGATAACATGTGTATTATTGGATGAATTATATTGATTCAATATAATCAATAAATCATTGGGATCATGTGAAAAATAATTATCACAAAAAATGATAATCCATGGTAAAATTTTAATAAAATGGTGAATAAACCACAATTTATGATCCCTACATCATAAATGGAAGGATTATGGTTAATGAACACATTCCCTAGTGATGGAGAAGACCTTTTACATTAATTTCCTCAAGATCAACCAAAATATGATCATCATTCATCATCTGATTCTGATTTTCCAATGAAGAATGCTCTACAACTAAGATAAGATCTTTCATGGGTTATGCGGATAAACCTTAAAAAATATTGATAATAGAGTATTTAAATATAAATTTTATAATTTAATTTAATAAAAAAACAAAAACATTATTTATTTATTTTAATAAAATGAAAACACCAATGGATACCACAACTGGATGTTCAAAACTTACCAACCATGGGTCAAACCTAGGGAAAATATCATATTCTTTAATGAAACATGGTATCAAATTTCCAACATGAGTATCTATTCATATGTTATTATATTATTTTAAAATTAATCTTTGTGTATCATATTAAAAAATTTAATATTTTTATAATATAAATTTCGGGATCATTGGGCCTCAAAATCTCACCCCAGCTTCTATATCTGAAATTATTTATTAATATATTTCAAATCCATACAAGGAAAAAGGGTCACTACATTCTTCCCCCATTCATGAATTTTCATCCATGAAAAGCACAAAATAAACAAGTAGGTGGGGATACTGAGCCCACATATGGATTTCCCGCTTTGAAGACCTCTCATGTATGTTCATGTGCTTCCATTACACACAAACCAAGAGAATAGTACATCCTCAAAGGATCATATAATTATATTAATTTATCTACATCGGGTAATCTCTGAAGGTGGCTCCATCCTCCATTTCTAGCTCAACCTTGTTAATGAAATGTACATGATCATGCATGGGTATGCTTAGCTGTGATACATGAAAGATATCAAGAACCCGCTCCAATTGTGGGGGTGAGACTAGATAGTAATAAACCTAACCAAAACTCCATAAGATCTCTAATGTCCTAATAAAACATAAGGATAACTTACGACCCTAGAAAAACCTCCACAATCCTTATCATGGAGAGACTCTTAGGAAAACATGGTCTCCCTTATCAAACTCCAATGGCAAAAAAATGTCAATCTGTGTAAGAATTTTGTCGGTGCTGGGATGTCCCCATCCGTTTGCAGAACACCTAGACCATATATATAATATGTTTCACCATCTATGTCCTAACCATATATGCCTCTCTAATCTCAGTCTAGCATAAGGGTGAAACGAAGGGTCTCCCGTATAATCATTAGAAAGGTTCCATGTCAATCGTAGAGTGATACATGTTATTATAATAAAACTATACCAAAGGAAAGTGATCCACCAAACACAAGAAAATTTAAAAAATAGAAGATCTCAACATATCCTCCAATACCTAGATAGTGTTCTCAATCATCCCATTTGTCTGGGGATTGAACTTTGTACTCAACCTTAAATGGGTCCGAAATTCCACCTCTTGGACTCCCCATAATAGTGACATAAAATTCCAATTTCATTCACATACAATAATTGAGGGTATTCTATAGAAACAGATGATCTATAATATATAAAACTATCCAAAACTCTCTACTTAACTCTTCTCTTTGATGGAAATTATGTTTGATGACTTCGTAAGTCTTTCATCTATCATCTATATGGAATCGTGTCCTATCACTATCCGTGGAAGCCCTATAAAAAATTCTACAGATATATCATCCCATTTCCACTCCAATATGTCCAGAGGATATGTAAATCCTATTGCAATTGCTACACAGCCTTTTCCTACTGACATGTGGGAGACTAAGAGATAAGTCATCCCCACTCTACTTCATGCTAGCCCACCAAAACTGCCATTAAATATACTTATTCATATTCCCTACATTAGGATATACAACCAATAGAGAAATGTGAAACTCTATCATCATATATTCTCAAATCATGAATGAAACCACTGTTTATCCTAGGAAAAGGATGAAATTCTCCCCTATTTAGAAAAATACATATGGTGAATCATTTATAGATATCTGGTCACATTGAACCTCATAGTTGATGTCTCCTAATTGAGATGACCCTACATGAAAGAGAATTTTTTTAATCAAAACCATCAACTGATGATAAATTTCACCCATCTACTTCAGCAGGTTTAGCTACCAAGAGGCCAATAACTCAGACGCGACTACCACCAAGTGAGAATATGATTTCCTACCATGGATATCTTTCATCACATTTCCCTTCCCATGAGTATAGACTATCTCAAAGTCATAGTCATACAGGAACTCATACAAATTCCTCCATCTCAGGTTCATATATTTCTGCATGAATATATACCTAATACTCGGTTTTTATATGTATACAATAAAACAATCTCCTTGAATATAGTGCCTCCAAATCTTTAGTGTGAAGACTACTGATTCAAATTCCATGTCACGATTTTTGTAGTTCCACTCATGCATTATAAACTACATCGACCCATATGCAATCACTGCCTTCCAATTCATAAAAAATAGTTGATTCCAGATCCCAATTAATAACTATTAATTATATATTCCATTCCCTCCTATGGTAGTCTCAACACAGGATCACTGGTCAGTCTCAGTCGGAACTACTTGAAGGCTCTTCGACACTGCTCGATCTAGCTAAATGAGTTCCCCTTATAAATTATGGTTGTTGAATGGGTTGAGATCCTAAAGAGGTATTCCATGAACCTCCTATAGTATACCAACAAGATAATGAGACACCACACTTTTGACACCCAATTTGGTGGCTTCCCTAAAAGCACTACACCTGTCTTCATCGTACCCATAGCCAAACCACACTCATAAATGAAATTCCCTAAAAATTGAATCCCACGGATCCATAATTGGCACTTTGAGAGATTAGAATAAAGATAGTGCTCCTGGAGTATTTATATGACTATACCTAGATTCTCTATATGATCATCCTTTGCATTAGGTTATATTATGATGTCCTCAATGAAGAAAACCAAAAATAGGTCCATGTATGGTTGGAAGATCCTATTCATCTTATCCATGACCACAATAGGGAAATTAATCATATAAAAAGGAATAACTAAGAACTCATAATTTCCATAGTGAAATCAGAAGGACAACATTAGAATTTTATCCTTAAAAACCCCCAACTGGTAATATACATATTTGATATCGATCTTCAATAACTAACTCATTCATCATAACTGATCAAAGAGGTCTTCAATCCTTGAGCGAACCCTGATCACAATGCTACCTCTTACGTGGCTATCCATATATTGTTTTCCTTCACTTTCCATCAGTTGTGGTTAGGAAATCACATGTCATGTGACCTCACCCATCACATTAATATAATTTTAACTCTCTTAGATACAATGTTCCTCTAAGTGAACCCTGCACTATATGTCCACGTGACTAAGACCGCCCATAGATGTTATCATACACCTTTTCCAAGAAGACTAACACCTTTATTTTCTATAGATGGATAATATCCATGATTCCCACTACTAGATCTAGATTCATGGTATACCTTAAATATGAATCTATTGATAACTAGAAACTACCCTAGCACTCCAATATATTAGAGAATGAATCGTTGAACCACACTAGCATAGATGTCTCATCAGAGACCCTACTTGAACTCCCATGCCTTGAAGTAACTATTTTTACCTTATGAAGGGAGAACTATGTATGTTTAGTGAACCCAAAAGTATAATTATAAAATTATATACTACCTTACTGTAACTCTAGAATCACCTAATTATGAACTGATCATAAGCATGAGGGGCAATACTCTACATGAAACACTTGTTGGAAGTCATACAATGAGAGTCCCAACTTATCATGCATATGTGTGACTAGAATCCAGAAGTACCAATATTCCCCATATAATATTATAGATAAAAGTAAAACCGCATGATCAATCAAGGTCTACACGATATTGAATAATTAAATCACAGACTTAAGCCAATCATCCACTTCCTGTAGATATGGATCACAATGGAACCTCAGTGGCCTCTGGTGCTATAACCTGCGTACTGCAAAAATATTAGACTCATTCTCATCCAACCTTACTCATAAAATATTCTACTCGATATGCAGGGGTCATACTACATTCTATCTTATAGAAAGGATATTTTGATATGAACCCTTATAAGATGCCTCATCAGTCATCAAATATTCTTAAGGACTTGGAATCGGTACGCTGGATAACTGTCTTCATAAGGGCATCCTAAAAGTGATCAAGAAACCCCGCATTAAGATGAGAACACACACACACACACACACATGTATATGGGAATATGACTCAAGATGGACTTTCAAAGGACTCAATCTTTCATGATGCTTGTACCACTATTACCTAAAACCAAGGTATTTTTATACCAAGTTAACAAGAAGTTATTAAGAGTCCCATTGTATGGATAAACTAGACGAAAAACCAAAACTATGTTCCCTGGATTGAAAGCCATACTTGAGAAACTTTGACACTTTTACCCTAATTTACTAACCAATCATCACCATAGGTCTGTGTCTATACTAACCTAATTTTGAACCACCTTTGATACCAATCTGTAATGAATCGACTCCTAAAGGGACACCTAGCTGGTGTAAGGCTAGGATTCCACAATGTAACACCCCAAGCTTCCACGGTACATTTTCCTTTGAATAATTTGGTAGCTTGAGTTGTACGCAACTCAGAGTTTTAGCACACACCACAACCAATAAAACTAGCCGTTATGAATAGTAATACCCAATTTTTTATATTTAATAAATTTTATTTTTTAAAATGGACTTCATTTTTGAATTCTAATTATCAAAATTAGCTTTGGGTGAATTTTTGTTATTTTTATGAGAACATTCAATTTTTGATGAATAATGAAAAACACTGCGTAATTGTTTAAAACCAATTTTTTTATTTAAGAAATTAGTTATTTTATTTTACTTTATTTTAGGTCAAAATAGATACATAATACCTATATATGTTCAATGTAATTCATTAAAGTCATTTTATAATAAGTTTAGATATATAAAATTTTATTGAACTTTTTACCGTCTTTTACCCACCTTCTAGGAGCAATTGCAAATTTGCGTAAATCATAATTTTACTACTTCTGTGAGTTAAATTTAAAAAATACGAGAGTCACGATTGACATAAGTAAGTAAAATCTGGTTCAATAAGATGAAAATAATTTTTGGTGAATAGTAACTTTTGACTTCTATTTACCACGGTTAAAATTAAATAGGGTAATTAAGGGTTAAAATGATATTATAATTACCATTACACGTGTCCTAATTCAATTGAATAAGTGTAATTAGACCAAAAAAAACCTTAGGAATAAAATATGGTCTTCTTTGGTCCACTTGGATTAAATTAGGACATTTATTATTATTTTATTTAAAGAAGAGTTAATAGAGTTAAATTCAATGTTTAATAACTAAAACCTTTTTAATATAGGGTTACACACAATATAAATAAGACTATAAATATTCATTATAAAGATAAAAATATTTCCTACATAATGTAATTTTATTTTTAATTTTTATATACTATATAATATAATTTATTTATGACACAATGATGATGCAATAATTACCTTAATAATAAAATATTAAAGTAATTGATATTATAAATATCCAAATAAATGTACATTGAGACTTATGATGAATTCCACTAATTTTATAGGTTAATATGACATGGTAGGGTTTGTTAAATAAATTTTATTTGATGTGATAAACTTTTTATGACTTTAAAAAATATCAAATTCTAAATAGTGTCAAATTGACATAATTGAATTTTTAAAACAAATACTATGTTATTAATTAATATAATATTAATAAAAATTTAAGGTTTGGAAAAAGGACTTAAATAAGGTTATATATATTAATATTGAACCACTTGGGGTTCTTTTGGAATGTTATAGTAAGTTTATTAACCATATAATATAAAAATACAATGATACATGGTAAATATTAAACTATTTAACTAAGAGTTAAATCTAAAAGTTAAGGTTACTATGGTGACCTAAACCTATCTAAAACCTATTTTTTTAAAGGTTTTAGACACATACCAACCTTTTACTCAAAATAAATTATTTTTGAGCCATTATAAAAAGAAAATGATTTTATTATAAAATAATATTTCAAGATTTTCCTAAAGTGACCCTCACCTCTCTTATAAAAGGGTACTTCCCCTTCTATTAATATAAATCCCCCAATTCCATTTGGTTCGGACAAACCCTAACCAAATATACTTTAAACTATCCCCACTTCAACCTAGAGGCCTTACTTTGATCATAAATCCATCCTAAGGATCCCTTTTGATCAACTCAAAAGGAAACACCCGAAGAAGAGGTAATAATTTCACCACCCTCTTTCATGTTCTTTTCTTCTTCTACTTCCGCTTTCTTTGTTGTTTACATACCAAAATAATAAATCCATTACCTTATAAATATTGTTTTGTTATTATAAATATGGTACAACCATACTAATTATTATGTCTATCCTATAAATGACAAAGTCACCATACATGCGTACGTACGAATTACTGTCTTCACGTTGGGTGTAGTTTGTTATTCAAACACTTCATTATTTGGAAGGGTGTAATAATGAGTATAAATAATGTAAATAATAAATATAAAAAGTTAATGATTCTGTTTATATGATATACAATCAAATTATATTCGATTTCACCATCAATATAATGATATTGTCGCTCATGCGTACGTACGGATTACCGTCTCCACAAATATAATGAGATACATTCCCCATCGTAATCATTCAAGAATAATTTTTATTTTAAATAAAGTTTAGAAACATAATATTATTTTGTATATGAATCAAATACATCCTATCCATAACAAACATGGCTTATGTAACCAAGAATATAGAGGAAAATGAATTAGTTAACACCTGAAACAATGATACTACTGAAATATTATTAACAAAGAAATATTATCAACAAAGAAATATTATAGGATCATATATGATATCATATTTTTGTATATAGTTATTTTATAATTTAATAATAATGTTTTAACTATTGTACAAGAGGATAAAATACCATCAACTAAGGAAAAGTACAAGGTAAGGGTTAATTCCTCAATCTCATTATTATCCGATATTATTCAAGTGTAAGTTTTTACTGGGACATATTTATTATCCATGACCATGATTCATAAAATAGATTTCAAAAGGATTATTTTTAAGGGACTCTTTAACATAAAAATCATTTAAATGTTTTAATTATTTATTCTTATAAACATTTCTCATTAATTTCCATGTTTTCAAAAATTATTTTAAGGATTTATTTATATAGACATGAATGTTTTAAAATGTTAATTCATTTCAAAAGTTTCAAAGTGGTATGGGACACTTACATTCCAAAATATCATTTAAATGACTTCCTTTATAAATTTTTTGACTCTTAAAATGATTTCATTAAAAAGAGATATTTCTCTCAATGATTTTTACAGATCATTTTTAACTATGTCAACATCCTTTAAAATATATTATTCTCGATTGAGGTTGATATATTATAATAAAAATCTTCCATATTGTATTGAATGTTTTGTGATATGTTTGAATGTGGATGTGTTATTTTTACACCATTCATGGTTTATAGATAAATTATTGACATTTAATATTATAGTTTTTATAAGAATGTTTATGTTATGTTTAAACCTTTTCATATGAGGAATGCATTGGACATATTAAGATACAGGTGGAGCCTACTATAGCTCCCTGATGCATCAGTTGGTCTCATGAGACAAACTAGTGACTTGGAACAAGGCCTTGAAAAAATATTATTTGTGGTTTTGGCACAAGTCCTTGACTATGTGGTTATGAAGTCTGGCATTATGCAATCCAACAATATAGAATTGGCTATTGATATTACATGTGATTATACCACTAGTAGAATATCCATGTGAATAAGTAAATGGAATAATTTGATTTATCTTTTTCATATTATTATGAAGTTTATGTTTAAAATTCTTTTATTTTAGTATTATACATTGCCTTAAATTTTTATGCTTATTCTTGAATGTTTTCGCTATATTGTTATCCTTAATGAGGATCCGAGCACACCCATTTCTATATTTTATTTTTCCCAAGATAAGAAGAAGTATATTATGACTGACTTGCATGGAGAGTCTAAGGAATGAATGTGGTCAATGGAGACAATGTTGTTGTTGTTTTTTATTTTATAATGTAATGTAAAACTTTTGAATGTTTCTTGTACTTCCAAGTTTAATAAAATGATTGGTGTTTTGAGATTTTGATCCATTGTGATCATGCCAATGTTATATAATAATGCACCGACTTTTGGTTGCTGGGTTCCGAGCATAAAAATTCATATCATAGGATGTTTAGTACAAACCTTGGAAACTAGATTTAGATAAACTCTGATTAGAGCATGTTACCCTAAGATAGACTTTGAGGATTGGTATATAATGACTTCCTAGAATTTTGTTAATGCAGAGTTTTTTTGTATTTTCAAAGAAATAAATCCCTGTCTGGATATGAGCAGGTAGAGGCAGCTCTGGAAAAGGTGTACCTAGGAGTGAAAACTCCGACAAGGTGTTTCAGGCTTGACCCAGGGTATCCTGGTACACAAAAATGGGCCTTACTGCACTCTTGGTTATGATACTTCAGGGGAATATGCTTATGATAATTCACATTTTCTTTACAAACCATTATGAATGATTTATGAGTTTAAACCACCTCAAAGAAAACATTTTTTTTCTGATTATGATTTATATTCATAAATTTTTAAATTTATTTTATGTGTTTTACAAGTTTGGAATTATGTATTTCGATTCATAAACTAATATAGTGTATGCCATTGTTTAGAAATGGAGCGTAGTAGAAGTAATGGAAACCGTATCAACACACACAATCCATATAGGGATTTCCCTCCTACTCAAGATAATTATTGAAGAGCTAGTGATGAAACTTGTGCTGATCAGCTTATCACCATACTAGGACAACTCACTCAGGTTATGAATAATAACCTTACCCATATAGAGAACCCGGATCCACAACAAGGAGGATCAACGTTAGAATGCTTCATGAGTCAAAAACCACCCACATTCAATGGGATTACAAATCCATTAGTAGATGAGAAATGGATAAGTTCCTTAGAGAAAATATTTCATTCTTTGGGGAGTAGTGAAAGGGAAAAAGTTTTCATGGAAGTTTATCGCCTCATGGGAGATGCAGGTCAATGGTGGTCATTAATCCAAAAAATGGAAGATATGAAGTATTGAAGATGGAATGGTGGAAGTTTAAAAATATTTTCTTAGAAAAATACTTTCCTCGTGACCATCGAGTGGATATGGAAAGAAAATTTCTAAGTCTGAGGTAAAAAGAGGATGAGAATGTGACAAAGTATGAGGATAACTTTACATGGTTAGCAAGGCGTGCAAAATATTATATATGTAACCCAAGGAGTAATATTGGTAGATTCTTTTATGTGTTAAAACCATTTCTCCATCGAGCATTAGTCTCAGAAACCTTCACATCGTACAAATATATTGTCTCATGTGCTATCAAGATAGAAAAGGAATTCTCTAAGTCTTATGAATTCAAAGTAAATAAAGAGAAGAAGAGATCTACCGATCACTCTGAAAATGTAAATAATGGGAAGAAGGGAAAATTATAATATCAATACTGTAGTAAATGTGGGAAGAAACACCCTTGTACTTGCCTAAAGTGAATGAGAGTCTCTTAGAAGTGTGGTGAATAAGGCCCCCAAGCTCGTTATTGCAAGGGAAAGAAAGAGGCTGTCAATTTTGAATTCTAAAATTGTATAGAAAAGGGAAATTATGAAAATTAATGTCCTAAACACCAAGGGAACTTACCTCAAAATAGGCCTAGGGAGAAATTCCAAGCTTATGCGATCACTACTGCTGAGGTTGAAGCTCAGAAAGATTCGGTGGTAGGTAATTTAATGGTTTCCTCAAGATTAACATATGCTTTATTTGATTCTGGATCATCACATTATTTCATATCTTCCCACTTTTCTATGAAAATTAGATGTTTTCAATTTGACATAACAAGGGAGTTGTTAGTAAATACTCTTGAGGGAAGTATCATTACAATAATGTTTTGTGAATCAGCTCCCATTAGGTAATATAAATGTTCTTTATCTACTGATATAATCGTCACACACATGATTGAATTTGATATAATCCTTAGAATGGATTGGATTTACAAACATGATGGATATATTTATTTTAAGAAGAAGGATGTTAATTATTTTTTTGATGATAAGGAGTACCTTATCTTTATAGAAGAAACATCACCACTTGATTCTTATCTAGATCCACCCTTAATAGCTCTACTAAATTCAATTATTGGGGAGGAAGAGAATTAAATAATTAAGGGTGAGGAAAAGAATGTTCAAATAGAGGAAATACCTATTGTGGAAGAATATGTTTATGTGTTTCTAGAGGATTCACTTGAAAATCCTCTAGAATGTGAAATCGAGTTTTCTATTGATTTAATTCCTAGTTCAATGCCCATATCAAAGACCCCTTATAGAATAGACACTGTGGAATTAGTGGAATGAAAGAAACAACTAGAGGAATTGAGTAATAAGAGATTTATTCCCCATAATGTTTCTCCATGAGGAGCCCCTGTCCATTTTGTTAAGAAGAAAAAAGGATCTATGAGGCTGTGCATTGACTATAGAGAGATTAATGCTATAACAATAATGAAAAAGTATCCTCAACCTCGCATTGATGATTTATTCAACCAACTTCATGGTGCTCAATATTTTCCAAAGATTGACCTTCGATATGGATATTATCAGTTCTGTGTGAAGAAGGAAGACATTTCAAAAATAGCATTTCAAAACAGGTATGGGCATTATGAGTTTACAATAATGCCTTTTGTATTGACTAATGAACCCTCTATCTTCATGGATTTAATGAATAGAGTTTTCAAGTAATATATTGATGACTTTTTAGTGGTATTTATTAATGATATCTTGGTATAGTAAAAAAGATACAAAGATCATGAAATTCACTTGTGCACTATTCTGAAGACCCTCAGATGAAATGAATTATATGGGAATATTATCATGTTTGAATTTTGGCTTCAATAGATTTATTTTATTGGCCATATTGTCTCTAAGGATAGAATATCTGTTGATCCTTCAAAGTCCAAAACAATCCAAGAATGTCCAACACTAATGAGTATAACTAAGGTACACAGTTTTATTGGTTTTGCAGGATATTATCGACGTTTCTTCCAGAATTTTTCTCGGTTTTCTAACCCATTAACCAAGATCACACGTAACGGGGTTAAATTTTTTTGGGGAAAAGAGTGTGAATAATGTTTTGATGAAATTAAGAGAAGATTTGTCAATGGTCCTATCTTGATTCTACAATCATGTAATGATGGGTTTGTTTTTTTTATAGAGATGCTTCAAATAAAGGACTTGGTTGTGTCCTTATGTATAGTGATAGAGTTATTTCCTATGCCTCACGAAATCTAACAATTCATGAGAAAAACTACCTCACTCATGATCTTGAGTTAGTAGCTGTAATCATTGCTATGAATATGCGGAGACACTATCTCTATGGTGAAAATGTGAGATTTATACTAATCATCAGAGTTTTGAATATATTTTCTCACAAAAAGAACTCAACATGAGGCAAAGGATATTTCTTGAACTACTCAGGGATTATGATTGCACAATACACTTCCACTCGGGGAGGGAAAATAAGGTTGCAGATTCTTTGAGAAGAAATAATCCGGGAATTTTGAACAAGATGGGAGTTGAAAGAGATCCTATTTTCATGGATCTAGTAAATATGTATATGGGAATAACCAGGGAAGGTGATACATCAATAATTTTTTCAAATGGTTTCCAAACAATCTTTACTAGAAAGGATAAAAAGATTCCAAATTAATGATGAGTAGATTCAAAAGAAGATTAAATTAGTAAGTGATGGAAGATTGAGTGACTTCTTATACGAATATGGAATTTTGAAATTTGGGAAGAGAATGTGGTCCTGATATACCTAATCTAAAAATGGAATTGTTGGATGATGCTCATAGCTCCAATTCACTATACACTATGGATCACCAAGATGTATAGAGATTTCAAGGAATATTTTTTGTGGGACAAAATGAAGAGGGAAATTTCTTATTTTGTGTCAAGATGTCTGGTTTGTCAACAAGTGAAAGATGGAAGGCAACAACCTGGAAGAGTCATGAAACCTCTTCCCATACATGAGTGGAAAAGAGATAATATTACGATGGAATTTGTCATGGGGCTACTAAAGACTCTTAGAAGTAATGATGCAATATGGGTCATTGTTGATCATAATATCACGTCATCACCTTTTCTTGCTATAATAGAAGATTTAAAACTTTAACGTCTAGAAATACTATATATTAATGAAGTTTTAAGACTCCATGATGTACCCCTATCGATTTTTTCTGATTGAAATTTCCGTTTTACATCAATATGTCGGAAAAGTCTTCAGAAGGAATTAGATACTGAACTTCGTTGAAGCATTGCCAACCACCCTCAAACCGATGGACAATCTGAATGGAATATTCAAACCTTATAAGTCATGTTGAGATCTTTCAAAATTGACTTTAAAGGTATGTGGAGTCAATATTTACCTCTGGTATAATTTTACTATAACAATAGGTTCTATTCAAGTAGTCATATGGGACCATATGAAGCGTTATATGGAAAGAGATGTCACACACCAAATTATTGGGAAGATGTTGGTGAAAGAAAACTCGTTGGCCCATAAATTGTTGAGGAAACAATGAAAAAGGTGAAGATTATCCAAACCCACATCAAAGTATCTCAAAGTAGGAAAAAGAGATATGAAAATAATCATAGGAAGGATTTGGAATTTCAAGTATGAGATCATGTTTTCTTGAATGTATCTCCATGTAAGGGTGTTATATGATTCAGTAAGAAGGGTACGTTGAGTCCTAGGTACATCGAACCTTTAAAAATTCTAGAATGAATTGGAGTTGTGGCTTATCATTTGAAAATGCCTCTAAGTCTCTCCAAAGTTCATGATGTGTTCCACGTAGCACTTTTGAGAAAATATATGCTTGACCAAATGCATGTACTCACCAATGTGCAAATTGAACTAGAACCTGATCTGTCTTATTGTGAAGATCCTGTCAAGATTCTTGATACAAGAGAAAAAGTGCTGAGAAACCGGATGACTCATCTAGTAAAAGTTCTATGTAGAAACCATAAGATGGAAGAGGCAACGTGGGAACCTGAGGAACTTATGATGAAGAACCACGCAAATATTTTTTTGCAGAAATATTCTAGAAATTTCATGGATGAAATTATTTTAATGAGGGGAGAATGTAACACCCCATGTTTCCACGATACGTTCCCCTTTGAATAATGCGGTAGCTTGTGTTGTATGCAACTTGAAGTTTTAACACACCATGACAAATCAAACTAGCCATTATGAATAGTAATACCTACTTTTTGAAATTTTATAAAATTTATTTTTCAAAATGGACTTCATTTTTAAATTCAGAATATTGAAATTAGCTTAGGGTAAATTTCTGGTATTTTATGAAAACTTTCAATTTTTGATGAATAATGAAAAACACTACGTTATTATTTAAAACTGAGTTTTTATTTAAGAAATTAGTTATTTTATTTTAAATTTTTAGGTCAAAATAGATACATAATACCTATATATGTTTAATGAATTTTTTTGGAGTAATTTTATAATAAGTTTAGATATATAAAATTTTAATGAACTTTTTACCGTCTTTTACCCACTTTCTTGGAGAATTTACAAATTTGAAAAAAAACAGAATTTTACCACTTATGTGAGTTGAATTTCAAAAATCCAAGCGACATAGTTGAAACCAGTAAGTAAAATGTGGTTCAATAAGATGAAAATAATATTTGGTGAATAGTAACTTTTGATTTTATTTACAACGGTTAAAATTAAATGGGGTAATTAAGGGTAAAAATGATATTATAATTACCCTAACACATGTTCTAATTTTATTGGATAAGTTTAATTAGACTAGAAAAAACCTTAGGAATAAAATATGATCCTTTTTGGTCCACTTGGATTAATTAGGACATTTATTTTTATTTTATTTAATGAAGAGTTAAAATAATTAAATTCAAAGTTTACTAACTAAACCATTTTTAATATTGGATTACACACAATATAAATTCGACTATAAATTTTCATTATAATTATTAAGGAATTTCTACATAATGGTATTTTATTTATAATTTTTAGACATTAAATATTTTAATTTATTTATGACACAAAGATGATGCAGTAATTACCTTAATAATGAAATATTAAAATAATTGATATTATAAATTTCCAAATAAATTTAAATTGAAACTTTTGTTGAATTCCAATAATTTTATAGGTTAATATGACATGGTATTGTTGATTAAATAAATTTTATTTGAAGTGATAATGTTTTTAGGGATTTCAAAAAAAATCAAATACTAAATAGTGTCAAATTGACATAATTGTGTTTTGAAAACAAATACTATGTTATAAATTTATATAATATTAATAAAAATCTAAGGATCTTCCAACGGACTTAGATAAGGTTATATATATTAATACCGAACCACTTCGGGTTATAAGTTCTTGTTATAGTATTTTCATTAACCATAAAATATAAAAATACAAAAAGACATGGTAAATGTCAAACTATTTAACAAAGAGTTAAATCTAAAAGATAAGGTTAATATGGTGACCTAAACCACTATAAAACCTATTTTTTAGAGGTTTGCGACCCATCCCCAACTTATCATCTAAATAAATCATTTTGGAGCCATTATGAACTAAAAATTATTTTATTATAAAATAATATTTCATTCTTTTCCTAAAGTGACCCTCACCTCTCTTATAAAAGGGTACACCCCCTTCTCTTAATTTCACACCTCCAAAGACATTTGTCTTGGCCACACCCTAAAAAAATATCCTTTCAACTACCCCCTTCAAAATAGAGGCCTTTCTTTGATCAGAAAGCAGACATATGGATCCTTTTGGATCAACTCAAAAGGAAACACCTGAAGAAGAGGTAATAATTTCACCACCCTCTTTCAAGTTCTTTTCTTCACCCACTTCCTCTTTATTTGTTGCTTCTACACTAAAATAATAACTCGAGTACCTTCTACGTATTGTGATGTTATTATAAATATAGTACAACTGTATTCGTTATTCTATCCATCATATAAATGACAAAGTCACCATACGTGCATACGTACGTCTTACCGTCTCCACGTCGTGGTGTAATTTTTTATTCAAACACATCATTATTTGGATGGGTATCATAAATAATTTAAATAATAAATATAAAATGATAATGATTATGTATATATGATTTACCATTCAATTACATACTATTTCAAAATCAATATGATGATATTGTCACTCGTGCATACGTATAGATTACTGTCTCCATGAACGCGATGAGATTCATTCCCCATCATAATAATTCTAGAATAATTTCCATTTTAAATAATGTTTATATACATAATATAATTCTGTATAGGAATCAAATACATCCTATCGATAACAAACATGGCTTATGTAACCAAGCATATAGAGGAAAACAGATCAGTTAACACCCAAAACGATAATACTACTAAAATATTATTAACAAAGAAATATTATGAACAAAGAAATATTATAGGATCATATATGATATCATATTTATGTATATAGTTCTTGAATAATTTAATAACATTTTTTAACTATTATACAATAGTATAACATACCAGCAACTAAGGAAAATTATAATGTAAGGGTTAAGTCCTCAATCTCATTATTATCCGAGATTGTTTATGAGTAAGTTTTTACTGGGAAATATTTATTATCTATTTCCATGTTTCATAAAAGAGTTTTCAAAACGATTCTTTTTAATGGAATCTTTAACTAAAAAAATCATTTTTAATGTTTTAAAGATTTATTCTTCTAAACCTTTTTTTATTAATGTCCATGTTTTCAAAATTATTTTAAGGATTTATATATATGGACATGAATGTTTTAAAATGATAATTGATTTCAAAAGTTTCAAAGTGGTATGGGACACTTTGATACAAAAATATCTTTTAAATGAATTCCTTTATAAACTATGTGACTTTTATAATGATTTCATGAAAAAGGGATATTTCTATCAAAGTATTTTACTGATCATTTTCAACTATGTCAACATCCTTTACTAGATATCATTATTGATCGAGGTTGATTTATTATGATAAAAATCTCCCATATTGTATTAAAGGTTTTGTGATATGTTTGATTGTGGAAGTGTTATTTTTATACCATTCATGGTTTATGGATAAAGTGTTGATATTTTGTATTCTAGTTATAATACGAATGCTTATGTTATGTTTACACCTTTTCATATAAGGAATGCATTGGACTTAGTAAGTGATGGGTGGATCCCACTATAGCTCCTCAATGCATCGGTAGGTCTCAAGAGACAAACTAGTGTCTTGGAACAAGGCCTTGAAAAAATCGTATTTGTAGTATTGCCACAAGTCCTTGACTATGTGTTTATGTAGTATGGAATTATGCATTCCAACAATATGAAATTGTCTATTGATATTACATGTGATTATTAGACTAGTAGAATATACATGTGAATAAGTAAATGGAATTATTTGATTTATATTTTCCATATTATGAGGAAGTTTATGTTTAAAAGGCTTTTGTTTTAGTCTTATACAATGCATTAAATGTTTATCCTTATTCTTGAAGGTTTTTTCTATATTGTTATCTTTACAGATCATCTGAACTCACCCCTTTCTATGTTTTATTTTTCCCAGGATGTGAAGGAGTATATTATGACTGACCTGTATGGATAGTCTAAGGGATGAATGTGGTAAATGGAGACAATGTTTTTGTTTTTTCATTTTATAATGTAATGTAAATCTAATAAATGTATCCAGTACTTCCAAGGATACTAAACTGATTGGTCTTTTAGTATTTTGATTCCTTGTGATTATTCCAATGTTATGTAATAATGCACCGACTCTGGGTAACCGGTGTTGGGGTGTTACACAAAATTAGAAGATCACTTCCATAGGATAGGGGATAGCGACAAGAGATGACAAGGAATAACATAAAATGTAAGGCTCTTTCATAATTTACAAATATGAATGTATCTAACCATCTCTATTAACTAGTGTAGGGAAATAACAAAAAGATCTGTAACACCTAGAGTAAAAAATTTCATGCAATAAATAATAGGGAATACATCATAGAGAAATAAAATAATTCCAATTTGTTAAGGGGAGAAATAATATCCGAATGAAAAATTGAGTCCAAACCTGATGAAAACTGGAATAACAAAAGTTGATAGAGCTTGACTCTGGATCACTATGCCTGATCAATATACATGGTCTACAAACCCGAGTATTCTATTTTTTACCAAAATAACATTGAATATATCTATCATATACATAAGACACAAAAAATTTGGGAAAATCCCATGTGTGGGTGAGTATATACATTCCCAATGGGATTCCCTGAAATCCAAAAGGGGTGAAATAGAAGATACGATGGAATTATTCAGATCAACATGAATAAACTAGTAAATAAATCCCATAAGCACATATATATTCTTATAGAAAAACCTATATTATAGAGAAAGGTGATCTCCATCTCATAGCCCAGGACAAATCAATTAGTCTACCAAAAACACCAAAGGGGTCCATCTTTGATGCACAATATCTCGTGTATCCATTAAGGTATCTTTGTAAAGGACCCACACCTTCCCACTATTCCACATAGTTGAGAGGGAATGATCTCTAATATAGGACCCCTGCCAAAGTGTTCTAGGGGGTTCCACCCATTAGATAAACGTCTTATACCCTAGTGAAATAGGGGGTTTCAGTTAGTCAGTAGAGGACCCATGACCATGTTCGTCAGGGGGTTACACTTGGTATGTAGAGGACCCCTAACCTGGTGCTTTAGGGGGTTCCACTCAATACGTTGTGGACCCACACCATATTCCCTCAGGTGGGTGCTACTCAATCCTATAAAAGGAGTATAGGGGACCCTTTTCCTGATGAAATATGGTGTTACTAACCTTATCTTCTCTCGAATGATCATTCCAGATCATTTCAGTCATCAAGAATCTATAAAAGAAGCGTCATTATTGAAATATTCTACAACATTTCTCAAAATCCACTATAAAGGATACCATCACCTTCTATGGGGAAAACTGCGTAGGACATGCTACTCAAGGGACAATATATTAGTCCAAATGAAATAGATATGCAAGGTGAATGTTTCTAAAAAGGTGTACACAATGTGTATATGGTCCACATGGAATGTGGTCCCACTCTACTACCTAGTAATGTTTTCCTCTAGACATATAATGCAATCCATGTAACCTTAAAAAATATTTAAGGACCCCCTTGGTGTGTCTCATCCACTTGGGGCCTGCCCATGTTCTCTTGGCCATTCCCATGTCCATCAGGCCATGTCGTGTACCTAATCGTATACCTGGACGTTCCCAGGTACTGACCTTTTCCTGTGTATGCCCAATGTACAGGAAGTTTCATCCTATATGGGGTTATAGAAATGTGTATCTAGAAAAAGGCTCAATCACCCAGGGGTCACATGGCATGTGGTCCCAACCACCCCTGTTGTGACCCTTATTTCCCCCCAAAAAATAGCCACCACAGTCAGGTGGTCGCTACATGGTGTGTATTTCAACTACATGCCATATAGTCTATGTTTTCGAATAAAGTCCGGTTCATAATGAATTTATTTATATTCAAGAACTCCAACAAGAATCCAACTATTTGACCACCTTGAACCGGTGTGGTTTTGCACCAACCGTCATGTTCGGACATCTAGTTTCCAGAAATTGGAAACCTATAATATACACCAAGCCCACATAAAACAAGACACTGCATGATACTCAATACCATCATTGATCTAGATCACATATCCATGTAGAATCAACTAAAACCTACAATACATCTCAACATATACTCAATTTTCCAAATTTTTCATCACATGGACATCTACTATGAATCTGGGGGTTCGATAATGCTCAAGCCTACCCTAAAAAACATCGAAATATGACCTTATAGGCTAACAGGGAAGAACATAAAGAACCAAGGGGGATGAAGAACATAAAAAAAGTTAATCTATAATTTTCTATGATTTTTTACACAATAATCGTATATCAGTTATTACAAAGGCAGATAAAATGTGAAAAAGAATAATAATTATACTGATTCAATATAATCAATAAATTACTAGGCTCATCCAAAGAACAATAGTTATTTCTAAAAAGAAGATAAAATCAATGCTAAATATTTTAATAAAAATGGGTGGGAACCATAATTAAAGATCCCTACCTCATAAACAGATAAATATATAGTGAAGAACACATTCTCCTATGTTGTAGAAGACCCTATACAATAATTGACTCTCAATCCAACTTGATCCGATCTCCATTCTTTGTTCGATTCTGATTCACCAATGAGGAATGATATGAACCTACTCTTTGATATCACAAGGTTTATGAAAATAACCATTATAAAATATTTATAATACAGTATTTATCGATGATTTTAATTAGTTCATTTACTAGTACAAATATTTTTTTATTTCAATTAAATGCACCCTCCAACAACTTCCTCAACTTGATGTCAGATGCAGACCAAATGTAGGTCACTCCTAGCGTAATCCTCGCCTATTGGAATCAAAAAGTCTCCTAGATATTCAATAAGAAGATTCTTTTAAAAGTTATTCTATTATTAAAATAAATCTTTAGGAACATGATATTAATATATTTAATATTTTTATAATATTAATTCTAGGCTCACCAGGCCACAGAATCTCAAGTCGTCTTAGCATGCAGATCTGAAAATATCCCTTAATATATTTTAATGTCTTAAATGGAAAAAATAGAGTTAATATATCCTTGAGTCTTATTAAAACACATTAAAACCCTGGATTTGAGAAAAATATATGGACACAATTGATGCATCATAATGTAATTCATAATTATTCATTCACTTATATTACGACTAGTAACCATTCATAAAATCACAGAAAATTACTCTGTGAATAAAAATACCTTTAAGGGATGAGGATGGAAAAAAGTGTCAATGAAATCCTAGATAGAGCTAATGATATAGTAAAAAATAGCTGACGGAGGATTCTGGTGGTTAATAGCATCATTTGATGATCGATGATAGTGGATGATGATGGATAAGGTCGGATGATAGCTTCATGATGAATGAATAAAGGTTTAGGTCACTATGGGGGTGAAAACCAAATGCATGATGTGTAAAAAAATAATAATAATTAGAGAACCAAATAATTTAATAAAACTTTTGAACTATTTTGACATCAGTTATTTTAAAACCAATGTTAAAATACAGTTTTCAAAATCGATTATTTTATAATTGATGTTGAAAAGAAATATTATTTTCCATGTCAGTTATGAAATAATCAATTTAGAAAAAAAATTCAACCCAGTTTTATGAAATTTATGTTTCAAACATAGAGTAATATAATTTATTTTTCACTTGTGTTTCAAGTTCACTCTTATTTTTATGAGGTTGAGTTCATCATTAGAGAAGGCATACTACAAGAGACATCATTTTTCATTGATTGTAATTATTTTTTATTTTTACATCATTGTAATTGTTTTTGTTGAAATTATTTAATTTAATATTTGTATTGAAAACATTGTGCAATGTAAATCTAATATTTTTATGTTTAACTTCATATTTTTACTATAGTTAAAATTGTTTGTCTTTTCATTAGATGCTATAGATTTATGAAAATATAACTACTCGTATTATACAATATCTAAAAATGGATTTTATCAATGCTAAAATAAATAATAATAAAGGAACCCTTTATCAACAATAAAAGGAGTGATGAAAAAGTCATTATTTATCAGTTCTTAAAGGAGAAATAATAAATGAATCCTTTTTGTTTTTTTAGTAGTAATAAAAGAAACTCACTTTTAAGGATGATTGACTCATAAATGATTATTAGCTTATAAAAGAATGTTATAAACCTTTTAAAATTCCCATCTGTAGTAGTGTTTTCACCATGTCCATTACCTAGATTTTATAAAAAAGGGTTGGTTTTTTCATGAAGGACCCATACTATTAAAGGATTACTCTTTTAACTAATAATTTTGGTTTGTTTCATAGTTTTTTCATTTTTTACCGTGTGTTCCATAACCATAATTATAGAATTCTCATGATGTTAAAAAATCATTTTTATAAAAATATATATCTTCAAGATAAATTATTTTGAAGACAAATTAATATAAATATTTATATTCTAGGATAAGAAAGACCATGATTAGGTTTATGGAATTTTGAGATATTCTATTTTAATTTTTCATTATCCCATATAATTTTCTAACTATTTACTATATCATGAGGAATATATTGTTAATGTAAAAGAAAAAAAATATATGGTATCATACTCAGTAATTTATTTGTATAAAAATGTTTATTTTTTTAATTTCTATAATTAAAAACATATTTCCAATTTTTTTCATGAATTATAATGATTATTATAGGCTTATTTACTTTAACAAAAATTGTAAAATTCTAATTTTTTTTGTATTTTTGAATTGATATTTGAAACAAGGGATTTATTTTTTATTCATCCATAAATTATATATTTAACTAAATTAGATTTAATTATTAATATTTTTTAATGTGTTCATAATCATTAATGGTTTATAATAGATAGGTTATGATTGGAAAATGCTGTAAAATTTATCAAAATTATTTGTAGAAAAATGTGTGTTGAATTTCTAAAATCAAATATCTCATTATTTGAGATTTAAAAAATTATTTAATATTTATAATCTTTTTTTATTTATTTTTTATTATATATTTTATAAAAAATATTAATAATAAAACATATATAATTATGTTGAGTAAATGAAATTATTAAAGTATAATTTAATCATTTTTTTCTAAAAACAAATAAATTGAATACACCTGGAATTATTGTAAATAATTTTATATTATGAGGTAATTGAATTAGAATAATTTTATTTTAATTGTATTTGTATTATTAATTTTTAAATCATGAAGATATTATATTTAATGGATTAATTATATTAATGAAATTTAATAAAAAAAATTAAATCAATTTCTATTAAAACAAATCTTTTAAATAATTTTTTTAAAACATTCATATCTATTTAGAGTTTAAAATATTTTAAATCACAATCTTTTTAATATGACAAAATATTTAATACTCGATGTTGTATATTGTATAGGGTTAATGTGATCCACGTGGGATCAAAATTAGACTAATTTTATAACATTGTTTATAAGTTATGTCAATAAAGGAAAAATTAAATAATATAAATTAATAATAGATATCTAGTTTAATGGTGTTGTTTGAACCTTTCAAAGATCTCACACTATTTTTGAAGACTGATGAAATGAGAATCACATATATATATTGGCTGATTAGACCTCAATTTTCTTACCCTTTTTATATTTTCAATTTCTTTGTTTTTACAGTTATGTTATATTGTTTTTTTCATTACAAGTTTACTATTGAATGAGACAAACCCCCGTACATCATCCAATGAGAGGAAAAATGAATCCATATTTTGTTTATGATCATGATATCAAGATATTATTATTTAAATGTGGTGGATATGGATGGAAGAATATAACAATCTAGATAAACCTATACTTTTAATGGGGTGGTACCATGTTCAATTGATTCCTAATCCATTTATTCAAGATCATATTATAATAACTATTATATAGTATGGTCTACCCTCTATTTTGGGTAATATTTTTAGTTTTATGATTTCGTGGTTATATGATATAGATCCTAAAAAGTTCCTTTCATGTGATCTAAAATTTTGAAATCATAGGTGGGATGAAACATAAACATTCACACTCTCACATGTATTATTTTATATAATTATATTATTTATTTAAGATAAATTCAGTCTTTAATAACAATATTCAACTACTGTAGTTTCAATTTTTTTCATTGGGATGGAGTATAGGATTGATATATAATTTTTTTATTTGAATAAACTAATACCTGGGATACATTATAATTGTAAGTGTCGGGAAAGTACCTTCACCAATCCAAGACACACATTATGATAAATGAAAATCAATTTTTTTTATAATTACGAGGAGTCTACTTTTGAGGCATGGAGACATTTTTGAGGAATTTTAAGGTTATTACAATTTCAATTATTAGATAAATGGAATATGATTCAATATTTATGTTATAGTTTAAAACCAAATACAAGATCCTTAATTAATGATCCATCTTATAGAGAACAAATTTCCATATCCCAAAAATCACTTTAGGACTCTTGGATGAGATTTTTAATAATTATATTAAATGTAAATGTGCTTTAAGATAACTAAAAAGATGAATCAATTATGCAATGGAGATGTAAAATCTTTGATATCATGTTTATATATATACCAAGATGTTTTAGTATTTCCATGTGACCCAAAATACACCTTTATCACCTCCATGATATCCATAATTATGATGAACCTAACCCAAGAGCCCACTACCCATGAACCAAGTTAGGATTACCACATGAACTCTTATGAATTCCATGATTTATAAAGGTTGGAATATAATAATGAAGGATATATGTAATTTTATGTAAATGCCTTTCCCTTATAGAAAAAATAATCTATATGAAACACAAATTAAATTACCTTTAAAAATTAAAACCAAATTTAAGAAACCATTTAAATTAGACTAACAAAAAAGACTGAATTGGAAAATAAGTCAACTCAAAAGCATGACTGTGTATAATGACCAAAAATATGATCCCCATTCAATGTGAATGGTCTAATTCCTCTTTTAATACAAAAAATACTAGTTCCACCACAAAATTAACTCATAATATTTACCGCATGATAATATCAAAATCTTTAACTTACCTACATCATGAAAAGAGGCTTTTACATGCACAGTAAGATGTGTATGTAGGGGTGAGTATGAAAACCTAATAAGATTTCCCAAAATCACTATCATTGAATCCCATGTATGATTTTCCCATGTATATGATTAATGTCATATAAGACATAATAGCAAATTTAAAACAAATGAGTGTATCTCAATTCATAAAAATACAAAATTATTAAAGAAATAATGTTATCTATAAATTCTCCAAGAAGGTTACCCTTCCCAATTCCAACTTAATTTGTACCTAATAAGATAAAAAATATCCAAGTATGACTTGAGAAAATAAACTAGAACCCAACATATATTTCTTCCTATTTCCATATCATAAACATGATATAGATCATCAACCACTTGAGTGTTTCCCTAAATTCATGAACTATTCTGTCTATATCACACATAGAATTTGTAGATTCTTGTTTGACCAAAATATATTTCCCTTACCTCCATAGTCAAAATAACCTTGTATTTGTTTATATTCTATATAATAAACTAGAAAAATATTTCTTCCCAAAAATGTTAACTAAAATTAATATAATAAAAAACAAACCAGTTTCAAATCCCCAAAACCATTTATCCCCACAAATATTTAAAACCAATGAATAAATATAAATAATTAAATAAACTTAGAAATCTATTTAAAAAAACATCATTTTAAATCCAAATATCATGATTTAATCAATATCCCCATAAAAAAATATCAACCCTTTTGATATATATGAGAACACTAATTTATCATTCTAATTTCTATAAATTATATCATAAATCACACAATATATGTAAGCAACCTAAATGAATATCAATTAGACAATAAGAAATCACAATACCATAAATAATAAATAAGATCCACAATCATTATATTATAAAAAAATGATTATCTTAAAAACCTAGGTCTCATATAAACATTCACAATCCAAACCATCAAACCATATAAATAGAAACAAAGTATCGTGAACATTCTATTAATTATTTTAGTCCACAATACCAATACCTAGATCCAAAAGAAAGTGATTGATCTATCAAATGAAGAATAAATAAACAACGATATAAAAGATAGATCAAAGTGAATGGGAGATCATCATGGTCAATCCTCAAATCTGGAGTTGATATGATTTATTTAAGAGATAAATTCATCATTTGATGATAGAGAAGCCCAAATTTCGATCCCAAATAACCCTAATACATCAAAATCATAATTATGGAACTCGATGGGGATTACGAGTGGAAAATGAGGTTTTAAAAAATAAAATAATGAGATAAAAACATGAATACACTATTTGAAGTCATGATTTGTTGGGACTGTACACTAACCATGCGACCCTTCTTGGTTAACTAATCTTGGTGAAAAGTCCCACAGAACAATGGAGGAATCATAAACGACACAATATTTAATACACCAGGTTACAAAATCCTACTACATGGTGTTTGAAAATGTGTTGATTGATCATCTAATTTTTAAATACACCTTTAAAAACTAATAAATTAAGCATAAAAACACAATGAATCAAAGAGGAACTTAACCGTAAAACTTGGGATATCCTAGTTTTCCATACCATAGGAAATTTCATTATAGATAAGTCACATGTATTTCATCAACTAAAACAATTCTATTCATTTTCAACATAATTGATCCTCTATGTCTCTTATCTCCTCTTTAATTTGACCATGCCGCCATAATACAATAAAAAGAAAAGTACTCATACCTCACAAGTACTTCTCCATTTTATTTGTATCCTTAGGGGACTTTATATAAAGTTAAAATACATATCTTAATAAACCACATCATATAAGATAATTTGATATGTGTTTTTTGGTACTTCCTAAAAAAATAATGATGAAATATGTTTTGAATAGTAGAAAACTTTAGTGGAAGCATTGACCGATATGACACATCTCTTATATCATCAATAATTTTAAATAGACCCATATATTAGGGTTCTAACTTCCCATTCTTCCCTATTCATATATTCCACAGATATGGTGAAACATGCATGGATACTCAATTTATAACCAAAAACTCTAATGGTTTTTAATGTTGATTAGTAAAAGACTTTTTTATAGTCTGGGATATCACTAATAAATTCTAAATTAGGTTAACATGATTATTAATCTCTTATAATAGTGTTGAATAAAAAAAGACATCTCTCTCCCAATTTTCCCAATTGAATGGTGATTAATATGGTCTTCCATTAAATACATTGAATATATTCTTTTTAATTGATACATGATAGATAAAACTATATACAGACACTACAAAATACCCATGATCCTCTCATGTTCTCCCAAAAGATAGAACATATGCTTATATCATGTTTTACTAAGTCTATGTGGTATTTTCCATCCATCCTTATAAATTAGCGTGATCTTCCATGCTCATATTTAGATGAGTAACCTTCTTTTTTAGTAACCCTCAATAAAGTATTGATATAATTCAAGGATATCTATCTAACATGATATATGAAATAACTATATGAATCCTAAACAACTCATCTATATACAAATTAACCATGTAATCAACATATAATGTATCCCTAGTAGGCATGGGATGTGCCAACTTTGTGAGTTAATCCATAATCACCAATATTGCATCATGGTTCTAGGATTATTTTGGGAAACTTGTTATAAAATAAATTGTGATAACTTCCCACTTTCCCATATGTATGGGTAAAGGATGAAAAGTCTCTATCATCCATTTATGTTCTACCATCATTTTCTAAAATAAATCAATAAGAGACACACTCAACTAAATCTCTCTTTATCTGTTATAATTAGATCAATTTTCCGATCTCACAATATATCTTCACCACTCCATGAAAAACTACTAAAATAGATTTATGGAATTAAATCATAATATTTGTCATCAACCTCAAAGGAACCAAATATATATATAAAAAATATAGAGTTTACTCTTCTATTAGAATCCATTCATCAATGGGCACCCAACTATTTAAGGAATCACTTTTCACCTAACATTTTAAATCGGCCTTTTATCCATCCTTAACATAGTAACCAAGTATAGATAAACATAAAATAGATATAACATTACACTTCTTCCTTCCTTACACTATTCAAGATAAAATCTCTATCAAAATCATCAACTATTATAACTCTTATGACTCCTTTACATCATGATATTTATTACTTAGGGAATTCACCCCAAAATTATCTATCCATTGTGTATAGAATAACATTAAATCAAAAATCAGGAGATACTCCACACATATTAACTTCCCTAGGTTAATGTTTGGACTAGAGAAGATATATCTTATACTATTAAAATCTTAACACATCATGAACCTTTCATTGAACAAATAATGTATCCAATTATTCAAGGAATGAATAAGAACAAATAAATCTAGATTGTGTGTGGGATAATTCTTCTTAGTCACAAAAAACATTTATTGATCCATAAATAATGATATTATACCCTTGTATAATCACACACCCTAGTCTGACCCCAGATGTATCATAATACATGAATAACCCTTCTCTAGACTCAGTACAGATAAAAACTGGTGGAGAATACAGATTCATTATTTTCCCACAAAATTATTCTTGTCACTTCTCATTCCATTTAAAATTTACACATTTCTAGGAGAATTCCATAATTATAGATACTCACTTCAAAATGTCTTGAATGAAGTGTGGTTAGTATCATACCAATCTATTAGAACTCTAAATTTCAAAGACAAACTTAGGAAACTCACAAGACATCACTAGTTTTAAATTTCATATATTTATTAATACACAAATATCAATAATCATATACCCTAAAAAATATACTTCTCACTTCCAAAAATTCATTTAGATAGATTCAGAGAAAAATTATGATCTAATGAAGTATCTATTATAACCTTTAAATACATTCCATGATCATCCTCTAATTTAGAATGATCTAAAATTTCATCCAAAAACACCATAATGAAATATTCAAGGTATTCATGGAATAAAATATTAATTAATTACATAAAAAACATGCACTAGTAACCCCAAACAACATTATAGAGTACTAATAATGTTTTTACATACACATAAATGTTTAGTTTAGAATGTATGACTCTTTCACCATAAAAAATAGACATCCTGATCAAAAATTGATCTTTGAGACCCACTAGTCTCTATTAAACAGATAAAATAATTCATAGATGCAAGATAGAGGATATTTATTGATCATAATCACTTGATTATACTTTTTTGTATCCAATGAAACACTGAAATCTACCATCAACCTTCATGGAAAATAGAACTGGAACTAAACAAGGAGAATCACTGAGTCAAATGAATCTCTTTCACTCTAAATCCTTAAACTGAATATGTAGCTATCGTAGATCTAAATAACATGTTATATGATGAAAACAAGGTAAAAATAATCCCTTGTAATAAATATATGGAGTACCTCAAATCTTCTTCAAGTGGAATCCCATGGAAATATTCTAGAAACACATTATAGAAATATTCCACAACATTTATAAACTAAAATGAATTAATAGATTCTATTAATTCAAGAACCAAATTTACTATAAAACATTTTTAATATGTATGGTCATTAATAATCTATCTTTCTTGTTGATCATAAATTTTCCACTCCAATTGGAATTTGTGAACACTCCCATTAGGTAATGTAAAGGAAAAATATCCATTATAGTATTGAATATAGACCCTAAGTTTAACTATATAATAAATCAATATTATGAAATTGAATATGTCCTTATTTAAAACTATGAATTCCAATAATCAATATGGAACAATATGGACACTTTAACCCCTCCACTATTTTTTTTAAAAATACATCACAATCTTCAAGGAATAATGGATTATCTCCCCCATTAAAATTCAACAACTCTCTTAATTAATATATTTGTAAATTTGAAACAATGATATAAATTATAGAATAGGTCATAGTAGAAGCTATATGTAGTGTACCTCTCACTATCATAAGATCTAGATTAGAATTCTCTAGGACATTTTCTACTATGGAAAGTTTTCCCTAATCCTTCTGAGCCTCACCCTGATGAGGAATACTTCTCATCCTCTCTTTCAATTCATCTCTATCCAATCTTGAATTTTATATCAACACAATTAATACATATGACAAGTTAAAACATCTAAAAATACCACCAAAATAGAGAATACTAAAAAATTTATTCATATTCCAAATATTCATTAACAGATGACAAGTCATAGGACTATTAGAATAACCCGCTTCATATGTATCATTCTACAACACTGGTAAAAACCAAGATACACTCTTTCTTAATGAGGATCCTAGATCACCAATTTATTCTTACTTATTACATACTATGATTTACTTCAATTCATGTTTCCCTCTATAAAAATTAATTCCTTCCCCTGGTTGAGTAAGAAAAAAATTCAAAACCTTCATATAAATTATATCTACCTCAACTATCAATGCCTTGATTACTAAAAACACATAATTAGGTAAATAATGATGTATAACCCTCTATATGATATTAGGTCAAACATTATCTCGAAAATGTATTCCCTAAAACTATTGTTAGTTATCAATTTTATTGAAAAGTTCCCAAAATTCATAAATTGAGAATTATAATAGAACACCATCATGTTCCTTTAATCCATATCTTGGAACTCTTGATCGTTACTCTATTTCAACATTTATTGGTATATTTTTTTGCTAAACATATTTTAGAATAATTTTGAGGTCATATACACACCCAAATTTTATTCTAGATATATTTTTCACAAAATATAGGATAGTCCCTCATGTTTTTAAGCAACAAAAATCACTTTTTAAGTCTTATGGGTACTGAGAAAATTGATAACTTAGTTAATACTCAATTAAAAATATTTACCTTATTTCACTCTATATTCATAACTAAAGATAGGAGAAGTCTACTACATGGATGCTAAAGGATGATCCACTTTGTTAAGAAATTATTTATCTAGACCCTTCTCAATCACCGAGATAATTGAAAAAATGTGTTCAAGAGTACTACGATATTCTACATGTTCCGAGATTATTCCTCACACACAAGATCATCTCCCAAATTACTGTATTATTACTTGTGAACATGATCTCTATGTGTATGTATCTCTACAATACCAGATGCCTAAGAACTCAATCACCCATGGCATTCCAAAGTAATTATTTTTACTCAAACCATAAAACCTAAAACAAAAGATCTTAATATTGTCTATAAGTGTATCTATTCATCACAATGTATTTACTTTATAGAAAAATATTACATAAGAAAAACCATGAATTTCTTCCAAATTATTTTAAACTCAAAAGTATTTAAAAACTCCCTTTTTAAAGTTACATAAACCACTTTAATATGACGAAAGTTTTTGAAAAAAATATAATGAAGATGTAATCATCCCTTCACATTTCTGTTGTGATGTATGAATACAATTATCATACTAACATACCATGGTTTTAGACACCTATACTGAATAATAGAACAATGTTCTATAATAGATATTTGTAATAACTTTTCTTACATGAACTCCCTCATGACTCAATTGGTTCCACAATGTAGTTAAATATTACTTTTTTATTGGAACCTATTGAGTTTTGAGAACCCTACTCTTTATTCCTGCCAACTATCAAAATAATATATAGTTAAAAAATGTTTTTATTCCATTTTGGGATGACCACGACCTAGGATCCCACTCCATGACTCCCAAGATAGTGGATTTCCATAAGATCTCAGGTGTGTTCCTTAATCACTGGAGTCTAGAAACTAGTTCCATATGATAATCATAATCAATGGGGAAGAATTTTTCTATAAATAAATAACCAAATATATGTAACATAAATGAAATTTAATTTAATAATTCAAACCAACATTAAAAACCCATTTAAATTAGACTATAAAAACAATGTTCTCTAGAAGAAAAATCCAGCCACAAACAAGGCCTAACATTATGAGCTGAAATAATATGAATATTTATTGTGATTAATAAAATTATTCTTCCAACACATGGAGAAAATGATCATATTCCACACGATCATGGATCTTAAGATCCACCATCCAAAAACATCATACCCTTTTATTTAAATTCATTATGAAAAAACTTCTACACCCACACCATGTTTTGTCTTTGGTGGTGAATATAAATATATAGTAGGATTTCTCAAAATATTCTCATAAAGTCCCATTAAATCCCTATTCCTAATAATGTAACCAATTCCATTGAAAATAGGAAATCACATTTAAATTTGAATAATTCTTCTCAAACTAGACAAAGCACAACATGGTAAAGAAATAATGTAATCTATAATTTCCTCAACCATGAAACCCTTCTTAGTTCTCCTCAATATACAGCTAAAAAGTAACCAATATACCCAAGTAAGGCATAATCAATTAAATAAGAACACAACATGTATTCTCACCTATGATCATAGCATACACACACTATATTTATTTACATAGATGAGTGGTTCCCAAATTTCACTACCTATCTCATACTTATCACATAATAGAAACAGAGTTTCCCATAAAACCTAGATACACATCCCTTCTATTCATTATCTATAAGTCTTGGCCATTTCTCATACCCAAAACATTTAACCCATATAAAATATTATTCAACCTGAAAATAGTTCACCCAAACCAAGTCATTAAAACCAGACTAATTATAATTCCTAAATTTTTTCTCACAAAATCATTTGGTGTACTAAATACAGTCGCTTTTTTGAGTGGAAAAATAATATATACCTTCAAAAAAATGAAATAGAATAATAGGATCAGATACCTTTTATTCAAGATTTGAATCCACAATTAATCAACGTAGATATAAACAAAAGATATTTTATTTTCTAATGGTGAATTAGTTTAAATGGGGATAAATGATTGATGGAAGAACACATAAGATAAGAAGATAAATTTTGTGTTTATCTAATCAATCCTATAGAGAAAAGTACCATTTTATATTGTATAAACCTCAACTTCACTCCCAAGGAACCCTATAGTTGTCCCAATTATAATTAAGACATTTTGAAAGTATAAATAGATAATATTAAGGTTTCTAGAGGAAAATGAAGAGATTAAAACTTGAATATTTTCCCATGAAACACAATCAAACAAGGTAGTGCAATGACCATGAAACAATCCTTAGTTGAATAACATAGGTGAATTATCCTAAAAATTATTCACCTAGGACCATTAACCAACCATGCACTTCACTATAGTTAGTAAAATAGGTTGCATAGTCTAGATACATGGTACTTTAGAATATTTTTCCGATCATTGAATGTTTATTGTACCTCCAAAAAAAGAAAACTCAAGCAAAAAAACACTAACACTAAATGGGGAATATACCCATCAAAATGATAACATAACAATATTATTATTATATATATGGAGTACCATGACAATTTAAAGAATATTGATTTGAATATAATGAAAAAAAATCATTTAATTATAATATTGGGGGTATAATGGACCTCAATATGAATTTTAATATACATATACTCAACCATAATGGTCATATAATCCAAAACTTTAGTGTTAAAAATAAGGGTTTGATTGAATTTCAATTAAAATAAAAGACTACTATGGATCTAGAATCTATGGCTAGGTATAAGGATTATTTAGTAACTATATTGATTTTTTTTTCTAAACATAATCATTGTTAATAACAATAAGAAAGTACCATATTCAATATTTTTTTAAGAAATCAAATAATTAAAAATTATGAGTTCATGAAAAATAATGATATATTATTTAATAATGAAGATCCATTGATTAAAAACACACAAAATAACTTGGATAAAATTAAAATCATTTCATAGAAAGGATAATTGGTAAAATAATGGGTAATTATATGAAGAATTCATTATATGATTCATAGGTTTTGACATAATGGATTGGGAATAAGTTTGAATACTTTTTCTTAAGTGGTGTATAAGGATTAGAGAAATCTAAAGATGGAAGGGTGAAATAAAATAAAAATTAAATAAATAAATAAAGTTCACCTAATGAGTTTAATTGAATAAAATAAATAGAGAATTATAATGAATTGTTGAAAAACTAGGAGGTTCATTCATTCTATCTTCTACTCACAATTCGAAAGGTAATGTAAAATGGAAAAGAAATAGTACATAAAGTTCATTTAAAATTTGAAATGTCAACTTATCAATATTCCATTCATTGTTTTAATTTCTCAATTTTTTTCCTATGATAAAATATTTATATATTTGTTATTAAATAATAAGAATCATTTTAACTTGGTAGTTATATTATTAATTAATGAGTACTCATTAACTGCTAAATTAATTATCCATCCAAATATATGAAATTATAAATAATTCTTAATAATATGTGGAAATAGTTTTTCTTATTTTGGAAAGTAATATTTTTCACGGGGAAATAAATAATCTAATTCCCTATAATTCATTCATGAAACTAAGGCATAAATATCATAATATGAATAGGTTAGAACTTCAAATCACTAATTGATGAGTAAATAAACAACTATATATTTAATAATATGTGTTTGTAAAGGTATGTAAGTTCATATTCCCTAATAATTTTTGATATTAGAGATATGATAAGAAGGATATCTACCAATCAATGTTGGGAGACACTTCACAAATAATAAAAATATCTTATTGATATCATATTAGGGATTATTATATTTCATGTGGGAGAAAAAATATTTATGTTATACTGTATAAATTCTATTAATTATAATTAATAACTATAATATTGTAATGTAATTTTTTCTATAATTTTTTCCCAAACCAGTTTCAAATAAACTATATGAAGAATAAAAATGATAGAGATAATCAATGCGGGCATAATTTTTTTTGAGATGATTACATGGTGTTAAATATATAGTTTAGTGATCATTAATTTGGGTATTTATTTCAAGCATTGTTCTCATCTATAATTAATCCACATGAAGTAGAGATGATTTAAATATGTAACACTTTTTTACAATCATTTTTAGGACAAATATATTCTCTACCAATCCCAATAAGTGTATATTGAATTAAAGTACTTGAGTTGAAACTTTTAAATGTCATTGGTTAAAGGAAAAAAATAACATTGATCATAAATCATATATGAGGTTTTATCAAATATATATATATTCTCACAAGTTCCCCTTTAAGGAAGGGATCAATCCTTTTCAACAACCATAGAACATATTAACTTCTCTCATAATGAAGTTCATTAATATAGAGTTATCAGGATCCTTAAAATTGGTATTAATTATATTACCACTTATAGTGTGTGGGATAGAGTATTAAAAATTATATTGAATAAGGGGGGAATTAACCCCACTCAAATATCTATTAGATGATATTTTTTCATAGGTCACTAAAATAAAATTAATGAATGAGTAATAATCCATTCACATTAATAATTATTTAACAAAATTTTGAACATATTTGACAACACATGTAATATTGTTTCATAGAATCAAAATAATGTTATAAATAAGTTCATATAGATCATAAAGACCATAGTAAGTTAATTAATACAAGTTTATATCATAATTATTTTTTTGTCACATAAACATTTGTATGTGAAATACCCCATAAAATTTTAAGGGATTTTGGAAAATATATTTAATTGGATAAAAGATGAATATATATAATTTTATGACTTTATTTTTAACTTATAAAATATATATTAATTCTGTTTAGAAAATATGAATACAATAATTAAATTTTGTAATATATTGTTTTTGAGGATTAATTTTGAAATGTTCACTTCACGGTGGCCAATTGTTTTGTTCATGGACATAAAATATCTAAATAGGGAAGTAAGGTTGATCTTAAAAATATTAATGTGATTAAATAATTTTCAATTACCATATTATATTGGGATATATATAGTTTATAACAAATATTTATTTTTATAAAATAATTTTTAAATTATTTCCACATAATTCATATACACCTTCTAATTTATTAGCCGCATTTTAATATTATAATCCCCGGAAGGGAGAATTTAATAATTAAAAAAATCATAGTGGACACTTTCATTATAATATCCTTTAATTAGATGCATCCTTTTGTTACAATGTATGATTTATGTTACTATTCACTAAGAGAACCCCTTATACAAAGATTCAAAAATTAGTTAATCCCCTTAACTATTATAACATGAATATTAGTGATGCATAATTTAATTAAATTACTAGAGTGAAGGAATTAATAACTGTGGTATTTTCTCTTGATAAGTTTATACTATACCTTGTTTTATCCATGGTATTTATCTATACGATCCATTTCACTATTCAGTAATTACTAAATAATAAGGATGTCAATCCACACTTCTTTTGATTGATAACTCTATTTTAAGAGTTTAATATCGAAATCAAAGATAACAAGGTATCTTAAAATTTAATAATATATCATTTATCAATATTTTAGTTTCCCCAAAAATATATATAAGAAGATACATATATTAATAACAATTTCAGAAGTGAGAAACAATTCATTTTTATTTATATACTCATTCATGGTATGTTAAACATTCCAATTATCTATAAACAAGATGTTATTTCATTATTTTACATCATAATGGTGGAATAAATTATTTTAAAAGAATAAAATTTTATTCTATAATGATCATTTAATATATATGATTTATATATAGGGAGTGATACTGTGAATTTTTTTATGTGATAGAATAAAAATATGCAAGATAATTTCAATTAATTTACTAACAGACAACAATATTGTCTGACTAAAATGTCAAAAATATTATAGTGTGTATTATTTTATTCCACTATCCACTAAGGTTTTATGCAATTCATTGATATATATTATATATTTTTATTTGTTATGAATATTATATTTAAAAATGAGATTCCAATAAATCTCATCCTTGAGTTGGTAGTTTTCAATTCATGTGGAGTTAAAATCATTATCCTATATCATAACTAAATTGAAATAATCACAGTTTTATGTTTATTTGTATATTATGTATCAAAATATGTGGAGTCTATTGTGATAGTTAAGAACACCTTGAAGGGGGTCATAATTTTTTGAAGAATTATGTATTTGATATATTTGGAGTACCCATAATATTATTTGGAGTTAGGATACTCATTAGAAAAACTGTCAATTATGGGGATTCCTATAGATGTATGATGTTATATAGTAAATGATAATACCAATTTGTATCAAAATAATTTACATATATAAGTCTCCAATCATTGAGTTTAAACTAATTCTATGTATTAATTGAAAATTGTGTAACAAAGATTGATATATGATGATTTATGATGAATTATAGAAATATAAAATTATCATTACAAATGTATCTGTTATATTACCATTAATATTGTTATATGGGAAACCATGTAATTTACTTGTGGAGTTTGTTCATAAGTCTTATTACATCCCCAATGCTATAAATTTTAAATTTCAAGCTACTATAAAATAATGTTTCAATAGATATTTGAGTTAAAAGTGATCCTATAGGATTATTATGACTCCACAAATATATTTGAGGAAACAAAATATTGATTGACCAATGATATACAATACGAAATATAATAAAAAATAATTTTTTAAGACCATGGTTTTAGTTTTATAAAATCGATGTCTAGATATGGTATTCAAGGACATTCATGATTAAGAGGATCATTCCACATGGAGTTTTTGTGATTCAACGGTAACATGGAGATCCTTCCAAGGTGAATTTATAATGACTAAAGATATACCATGTATATTTTTTAGTGGTACAAATAATCTACATCAATTTCAACTGAAGTAATCATAAGTATATTGATCTATATACTTCAAATAAGTCATTGAATGTTTGAAATTTTTTGGTATGTTTCAAAAAAAAACTAAACTAATTTCATTTTCAAGATAATATTAATGGAATATATTAGCTTCTAAATTTTATGAATCCTTTCATATAATGGATCAATATAAATAATATTTTAACCATTCTATCAGACTCTAAAACCGTATTGGAAAAGAAATATTATTATACATTTATGGTTAATTAAAAGATAAATTCATTATCGTGTGAATATTTTTAGAATGAATCAAGGGATGAAAAATGTCATGGTTTACACTATCAAAATATAACCATGCATAAAAAGTTTTTAAACTATATTACCCAACCTATTTAACCCCTCTAATTTTTCTACCCCAAGAACCCATCCCTTAACCATATTGTTTTAACCATCGTTATGATGGTTTTATCCCATCATTACCAATTTAGAATAACTCATACATGATACATATCTAACTTTTCATGATTTTATATTTTAAAATTATTAAGAAACCATTAGATTTTAATTATTAATAACATATTGTATTTAATTTATAAGAAAATTTAGAAGATGAGAATTTCTCAACCAAAACATTCCTTCTATCTCTATACTCTATCCACATAACTCAAAGCCAATAAAATCCTAAACTATAACCTTTATTAATTGGACACCATAGTGTGTAATTCATCCCAAATTCATACAAAGAGATCCACAGTAGCTACCTTGGACACACCTATAAAAATGTCATTTATTATACTAATAATCACATATTGATCCAAAAACAAGCCCAACTAGCCTTAACCATGACTCCCCCACATTTAATTATGGGAATGAAACAAACCTAAAACAACGACATCCCTAGATAAAGTCAATATTTTACCACTATATACCCATTATATATATATATATATATTAAACCATATTGACTACCCAAACTACACCATGAAAGACATCATGGAGTTAAACCATAACCCATACCCAATAATTTAACTAAAAAATGTTATGAACCCTAATCATAGTAATTTCCCTCAATATATTCCATTAATAAAATTTTATACATTTATATGAAGACTTATTTTTTTCAATAGAAAATATAAAATCTAATTAACAAAAACCCCTAGAAGCTAACCTAATCACCAAAATGATCCATATTTTCTATTGTAATTTAACTTAATTAATATCATGCGCAAACCTAAAATAATAAAAATAACAATAAAATTTACCTAAAAGTAATTTTTATAGCTATATCCCAAGATAATTCCTTTACCATTACACTAACGACACATATTTAATTAGTACAATCAGTTATTACCACCAAACTATGATGTTTTTTATTTCTAAAATTCTATTCCCTTCTCTCAAACCAAACCAATCCTAAAATACCAAATCAATATATAAACATCACCCTTTAATATTCCAAATTGTTTTTAAAATTAACCAATACATGATATTTTACATTCCATGACTAATAATATTCATCATTAAATTTCAAAATAAAACAAATTATTACCAAAGTACTATAAGAACACATTTTATACCATATTTTAATTTTTAAAAATTACCTAAAACCATGAAACAATAGAAATTTTCAACAAACACATTATTTAATATAAGAAATTGATAAAAAATACATTTAAACCATAATCCTTATGTCATTTAGTTTTAATGTTTCCCCTCTAAGCATTTACCTCATCCCCTTTAGTCAATATTTTAATCCACATGACCAACCCGATGATACCATTTTTTATATCCATTAATTTATAGAACCTAAAATCTTCTCCTCTTATTTTTACCAATATAAAATTTATCAGTTAAAATACATGAAAATTTTACTTTTAAAACTGAAAAATCATTTATTCTGAATGGCTATGAACTAAAATCCTTTAGTTTCCATCCAATAAATAATATAAATTCCTTATATATATTCATCCCAAAAACTCTAAAAATATTGTATATAAGTAATAAATTCATAACATGACTATGAAAATAATTATTTTCTTTTCTTGTTTTATGACATAACACCTCTAGATATATAATGATACAACTTTCCAAGTTATGGTAATGATTTGAGATATCATTCATATTTGATTTATCTACTCATTTTATGATTATTATCATTTCATTAGTGCACATGAAATTTCATACAATGATTAATTAATGATAATTCAATTGTTAAAATGTTTTTTAATAACTTATATAATTGGGATACCAATTATAAATGTTCTAATATATTAAAATATGGGGATCAAAATAGCATTATGAATTTATTGTTTGTTAATTTAATAAAGGATTAAAAAAACTAAACTTGTTTGATGCACTATTTTTGATAGTTGATCATATTTATAAATATGATGGAAATGGGTTTTTAGTAGTATTTAATTCCTCATCCCCACACTCTAGGATCAATTTCTAAAAACATATTCTTTTCACACTGAATTTGATATATATTTTAACATCCCAGACCCACACCTATGGATATAATACTAAAAATATTCTTTACACACTGAATTTTATACCAACATTGACTGCCTTAACTTATCTTTCTATAATTAAAATATTTTTATAAAATAATACACAACTTATATACCCAAAACCTTTTAGTTTTAGTGTTTTAGAAAATTAAGAAAATCTCATAAAAAGAAAAACACATATTTTTCAATTGGGAACATTTTATATAGAAGAATGAGTTATTTAACAATTTTATTCCTATTATTATATACTCAAATCATTCATAGTAGACATATTTATAAACAAGTTAAAATAATAACCAAAAAAAGTAATATTGGATGACTAGTAAGGGGTATCATAAATTAGAAACTACCAGAGAATGAAAAATGAATAAATAATATGATAAAAGAAAACGATAACAAAATTATTACACATAGCTAATATCCCGAGCATAAAATCTATCCATGGACAATATAAAAATGTAAATAATAATGTGGAAAATAATTACTAATTTCATACTGATGAAATTAATAATTCCATACATATAATTCAAACAATCCAGTCCTTGTACCTAGATATTATAAATAGTTAAAACTACCAAGGCCCTGTTCCAAGAAATTATAAATTATTCAAACCATCATGGAATCATTACAAACCATTATAAGTGATTTAAACCATAAATACCTCATTATAAGACATTATAAAAAGTTCATAACTCCAAGGCCTCATGCAATGACATTATAAAGAATATGAATCCTCTAACCAAATACCCAAACTTGTTTTTCACATGAGACCTACCGAAACATTGATGGGGTATAAAATTCTTTGGCCCACCCATCACTAAATCATCATCACTTTACTATTAATGTGTCTACTTATTCATTATAATTAAATGGGAATTCATTCACTAATTACCCAAATGATTTTGTCTAATGATACATTTTGATGAATTGAGAAGATGTATAATTTTATGCCTCAAACATCAATTAATAAGATTAATGCATCCATAAAATGAATGTAATGAATAAACCCAATAATATATAATCAACACCCCTTAGTAATCAACAAAATTACATATTGAAGTTAACTGTATATGGAATGTTAATATTACCCGAGTTAATAAACATAAAAGATTTCACCACAAGATCCCTTCAAAAAACTATTTCCATGGTAATGGTTATATGGGTAATTTCATACTAGAATATATATATATAAATTATTGAAATGATATATACTAGAACTCCATAATTAATAAACATGGGAGTGAAAACATTTTTAATCCCATCATAGCTTAATTAACTTGTGAAAAAAATGAGTTTCATGAAGGTTCCCACTAAATAATAAAATAATATATCCATATAAATAATATGGATGGTATCATTAGATAATATACCAAGTGAATCATTATAAATATGAAATTATTCTAATATATTTCAAAAAAACATAACATGTCTTTCAAGAGATTGTTTTTATAAATGAGAAGAAACACCCTCTAATTTTGATAACTTTATTAAAAAGTAAATATATTTTTTAAAAACATGGGGAATGAGAATTACATTAGTGAAACCATGAAATTGTTTTATTGGAATATCCATTTATAAAAATGGATATAAATTTAGGAAAACTAAATCATGTAGAAAATGTTTAAAAATAGATTCATTTCAAATATTTATAAGAATGTATAAAATGTTCCATGTATAAAACATTAAAAATACCCATTTTAAGTTTTTTTTAAATAAATTCAAAGGAAATATAATATTTACCTGATAAATCATATAATTTTATATAATAATATAAATAAAACAATAAAAAAATATTTACAATGAGGAAAAATATTCCCAACTAAAATAATAGATAATATAGACTTCCACTTATAAGAAACCATTCGGTGGAATTTTGAACCAAAGGGGAAGTGAAATTGTAATAATATATTTAAAAAAAGTAAACATGTAAGGATATATTATATGGGGAATTTGATAAAATAAAAATCAATTTATCTTAATGGAAATTTAACATAAACAACCTCCATGTTAAAGTGATATGGGAATATAAAACCTTATAGATTTGGTAAATTTTGATTAAAAATCCATTTTATAATAGAACATGAAATGTATATTTAAATACCATTTATAAAATTATAAAAATGAAATAATATTTCAAAAATTTATTATATAATCCATATAAATAAAAATAGGAGCATAATATGAAACATGTCTTAAATAATGATATTGGAGGCTATAAACCCTTTCTGAGAATGTAATATTTAAGGTAAGAATCTATCAACAAAATGATAATGTGAAATAAATTTAAATACAAATAAAATAAGTTGAAATAAAACAAAAAACAATAATTGGTTATAGTTTACATAATATTTGAATATCATAGTCAATTAATAATGGATATAACTTAATAAAAGTAAATTGATTTTATAATCCCCTTACAACATTGCTAATGAATCAAAAAATATGAAGAAGGGATCATGAATTAGAGTAATAAATATAATAAAATAAATTCAAATAATTTTAGGACAAGTCAAGGGGGTAGTAATTTAATCATATAAAATAAAATTTGTCACATAATTTTAAACATTCCCTAATGAAGGGAAATTATGATCTAAAATCAATACCGTGATCTTTGAGTCTCCATCTTTTGATTGGGCATAAGGAATTTATAATAGTGTATTATGGAATGTATAAAACCTTATAATCATGGAAATTTATGATTATATATTAATTTATGTATAATATTAAGTGAAAATTGATCTTGAGAAGTGTTTTAGAAATGTTAAAATGAGTCCCCTTTTATAGGAAATACTTGATGGTATTTTTATAAATATTATGTATTTAAGTGTCAAGAATATTTTTTTAAAAAGTAAGGTGTATCATAAATGTAAAATAAATGCTATTATAGACCATTTACCATCCTAAATTGACAAAATATAAGGTATTTTTATTTTTTATTTATTTATAAATCATTTTAAATATTAAATTCCCTTTAAAGTCTTTTTCAGGTTTATACTTGTAATTTAACTTTAAAAATATATGAATAACTATGGAATTAATGTTTAAATATTTAAATAATTATATGAATTTCACATTTAACCCCAATAACCATGTAATAATCTACATCATCTAAATTTTTTCACTTTAGATATTTTAAAGTCCATCATTTTGACTTCTCTTCTAATTACACAAGTACTGCATAAGCATTTTTGGATAATTATCCTACAATTTAAATTAAATAATAAATGTATAAAGAATATAATTTATTAATCATATATATATATATAAATATACTATTATTAATAATATATTTTTTATTAACTTCACTAGTATGAAAACATATTTGATATTATAATTTTTACATTTCTTACTTGGTAAGAATTTGGTCAACCATCTTGTTATATAATTTGAAAATCTGTTAATATAATTAAATATCATTTATCAGTCACGATTTATCTCAATTAAATTCATGAAAAGACTTCTCCTTTCTAAATATTATCACCAAACCATCAATCTTGACTTTTTATATGACTTGAAATAAATGCACCAACACCAACACTTTTGTTCATTCTTATCTTGAAAAAACCATAATTTATATTAATTGTATAATAATTTTATGATATTTATACTATAATATAAATTAATATATTCTTCTTATGTTACAAATATTTTAATCTCATATTTATATTTTGATGATTCCCTAAAAGTTATGGTATTTTCAAAAACTGTATTTTGTAACTATTCACCAAAAATTACTCATATAGAAAATACAAATAAATAATCATAAGTTACTTTTGGAATTATTATTCTAAAAAACTATTTTTCTGAAATTATTATTAAAAAATTAAAAAATTTATCTCTTAAATAAAATCATATTGTATATTGAAATGAAATTTATTTAGAATAAAATTTATATATTTTAAAAATTCAAATCAATATTCATGTTTCGTACATTGGTAAAATTATATGAATAAAATATCAATAGAAATTTATATAATTAAGATGAATATCGATTTATAACCTATGTAAAAATTAAATAATACCATAAATAAATCTAAATAATAAATTATTTTAAGGATGTCTATGTAACCATTAAATAAAACATCCCTTATGAGATAAATAAAAATAATCATTTTAGATATATAATGAACATATCATATCCATTGAGACATAATATATATATATATATATGTTTAGTTAAAATATATAAATTTATAATTGGGAATATTCTAAAAACATAAAATTGATATATTATTAAAAATACCGAGGATGGTACACTCTCCCCCTCTTAGTGAAATTATATCCTTGAAATTTTAATTATTTACCACAAAAATGAACGTATATTAACATAGGAATAATATCAAATATAGATGTTATTAGGATATTTAATTTTTAGTTTATGTCTAGGAAACTATATATTTATAAATTATATATTCCTTAAGCATATTATGTACATTTATAAGAAACATATATGTGAATGAGTTTCCGTTGGTGTATGTTGATAGTTTGGTGTTGTTTTACACACATTCTTGGATATATATATCTTCATTTTTCATGATTTTGAAGAATTATTTTACCATAAATATAGAGAGTATGAGAGAATATTCTCACTTTATTTCTAACCATTCCATAAGAATAATTTCATCCTTTAGTTTTGTGGTTAGTGTCATGACACGTTGATGTGGGTTTGCGCCATGACTCCCCAAGCCCACTTCTAATAGGATAGGGGATGGTGACTAGCACCAAGTAGGAATATTAATAACATGGGAGGCATTACTTAAGTACTTTTACACACACACAAATCGCCAAGCCCACAAATGCTGAAACGAAAAAAAAACACTAAGGAACCAAATGAAAGCATACAACTAAACCCAACAAAATAGAGTGTGAATGAAGGTAAAGTACTGAAATTAAACTAGGCCAGAATACAAGCCCACCAAAAACAAGAGACTAAAAACTACAAAGTCCAACTTGTAAGAACAATGATATACTGGGACTGCTGCTCGTATCCATAGGAACATCTTGGCCTATAGAGAACTTAGATAACCCCGTCTTGCCCTGGTCCGCCCTAGAAACCTTCAAAAGTCCATCCATCTGCACAAGAAATGACACATGTGGGAAAATACCATGTAGGGGTGAGTATAAAAATACTCAGTAGAGGACTCATAAAACCACAAAGAAATACACAAAGGAAAGGTACAATCAACTCTACATAATATATATCTACTGAACATATAATAGGAGAACACAATCTTGATATACTCAAATCTCAAAACCATAGTCTAGGGAAAAGTCACAGAACTGCATACCCAAGATAGGGATTCATTTCGAAGATTCCACGAAGCACTCTTCTAGGAGAACTCACTCCACAAGTCTGATAGCTCCGAAAACGTCCGTTCGAGAAGTACCCTTCGTCGGGAAAGTCACGACATATAGACACACTCTGTAACACCCCAAGGTTTTGAAAATAAATATAGAATGAAATTTCATATTCCATCCATTAAACACAACTTTTCCTCTTCTATGTTTTGAATTTCAAAAGATGGTCATCTAGAGTTGTGTTCAGTAAGTCATTTGGAGTCTTATAGAACAAACTTGATTTTTGGTGAATAGTAACCTACCCTTATGAATAGTAACATGAATAGTAATATGACCCTAATGAATAGTAAATTTTATTATTATTTTATTTTATTAAGGCTAGAAGATAATAACATCTTGGTTAATTTTTCATTGTGATAAAGAAGTAGTTGTAGAATTAGAACTGTTAATTTTTGAATCAAGTATGATTTTATTTAAAAGTTAAATTAATAATATATAAAAAATTATTTTTAAAAATGGACTTCATTTTTTAATTATACATGTCAAAAAATGGGCAGGGTAAATTTTTTGGATTTTTATGAAATTCAAGAATTTTTTATGAATAGTAAAATACGATAAAATATGATAAAATACTATAAATGCTAAATACTTGATTTACTGCATCATAGGTGATGAAAGGATGATCTAAGCCCACATGGTTTGAACTCACATTCCATTATTACTGTTAGGGGTAACATGAAACAATACTATTGGTTGTATTGAGGGAAATAATAAAATAATGAATTAAATATTCAAATTTTACTCCTCTCCTCCACTATAAAAACCCCTCACCACTCCCTATTCTCTTCACTCCTCTAATCCTTGAAGCTCCACAATGTTCTGCCCCATTATCCTTATCTAGTCTCTCCCCACATCCAAGAATCTTCTGGTCTTTCCAAAAGACCAAAACCCCTTCCCTTAAAGAGATTCTTAAGGAGGTTATTTCAAGAGGTAAAGCACCCTTCTTTTTCATTTGGTTTCATTTCAATTTATATTCTTTTTTCTATCCTATCCTCAAATCATCTTTCCAAATGTCCATAATAACTCTAGTAAAATCTATATACTGGATTTATATCATTTTAATTGAATAACCATCATCAATATTCTTACTCACTCCCTTTTATTTTTATAAACGAAATCGACATCCATGATGGTCCGATTTATAACCTTCATGGACGACGAAGTTTCGTTCTTCAGTTTATTCTTCATTAATGGTCATAAAACCATATTCATGGTTGAAACAGACTATAACATATGTATTATAACAGAATTAATATTCAAGCACCATAATATGTACATATAATTAAGTTATATGACAAAACTAGTTCATAATATTACAAATACCGCCGAATAATCGAAGTGGTTATCATCTAATGATTCATCCTCATTCCATGTAACCAAATGATATAATTGAACATTATAAATTTTTTATGTTCATTAATAATATAAAATTCCAATCTTGTAGATTTATAACCATTCCACATGAACTTCATTACATAAAAATAAGTGAACCAAATATGAAAATAAAGGAAACAAACACTCCAGAAGGACGAAATTCAATACGATAACTTAACAATAATGAAAAAAATGAACTAACCAGAATTATGGTAAAATAAATACATGTATACTAGGTTCTGAAATAATTTATTGACAATTATCCTATCATATTCTAGGAGCTTAAGTACAAGACCGGAACATGTTTGGAGTTAATGTATGGGGTTTTCCACCCGAACTTCTATTTTCATTCGAGATACTTTCATTGTCTAAATACCTCAATGAAATTCTTATGTATTTTTTTTTACTCCCCATATATTCTACGTGAGTATCATATATATGTTTACAAACCAGAATAATTCCTTATTTTATGGATAGTTACACGTTTTAAAAGGAACATTCATAATTGTTTCGAAAATACGAGCCCGATTCAAGAGAATTTCTCATATTCTACCTATTTTCAAGGGCACTCTATAATCTATTTATGGAAAAAATTATCTTTATAAAATCACTAATTTTATTTTGAAAATACTATCTTACTTCACTTCGGGTTTAATACAAAGATTTTTCCAAAATAACTCTTCTTTTCAAAACAAACGAGTATTTATCTCCAGAATGGCTTAATGATTTTATAAGAGAGTTTTCGTCTAATTCAACACTCTTGTTGATTCCATGGTATTTTTGGGTTTAATCATTTATGAATTCATCTACCATATTTTATTTAAGGTTTTATGACTAATTCTATTGTGGATGATCTATCCTAAAACCATTCACCATATTACTCGAAATGGTTAGTATTTTATGTTTAATGATTGGGGAAAGATAGTTACATTTCATATGATAGTTTCAATATGAATGTATATGTTTTTTTTGCTCATCTCTACTCATATGATGAATGCATTGGACTTATTATGTGATGGGTGGGGCCCGCTATAGCCCCTCGATGCATCGGTAGGTCTCATGAGACAAATAGACGTGGAATTGACCAAGGCCATTCCCAATGTGATATGGATTTTGTCCGAGGCCTTAATCATTAGACGTCTTGGCCGAGGCCATGAAAAAATGTTTCAGAATGTCCGGCATATGCACTTCCCTCATTATAAATCTATTAGTTGAAAGTTCATGTTGTTATTTGACTAGTAGAATACCCATGATTCTGTTTTATTATGGAATTATTTACCCAGCTCATATTCATGCCATAATGTGTTCAGGTTTATTATAAAAGGACAATTTTTTCAATTATTCACCATGTCTAATGCTTATATTATCTTCCGATGTATTGCTTACTTTTTATGAGCATTTGTGCTCACCCCTTTCTTATGTTTCATTTTCTCAGGACATGAAGAAAAAATTAATGAATGACTTGCAAGCATAATCTAGGAGATGTGATGTTTCTAGTGGAATAAAATAGTGTTTTGATTTCTTTCATGTTGTAATGATAAACATACATATGTAAATTGTTTCAAATAATACTAAACCACTCGGTCCTTCGGGATTCGTAATCCTTGTATGTATGCTAACGTAATCAAACAACACACCGACTCTGGGCAACTGGGGTCGGGTCCTTACAGTTGGTATCTGAGGAAGTTTAATAGAATACTTGGAAAATAGATTTAGAAAACGTAGAATTAGGGAAGAGTCCCTAAGTTAGTCTTCAAGGATATACATACAATAAAATCTTGGTATTTTGGTAAGGAATATATTATGTGGATATTTCAAGAAATACATCCCTATCTGGATACGAGCAGGTAGAGGTGGCTCTGGAACATATGTATCTAGGGGTAAAACCCGAAAACACCACTTTGAGCTAGACTCAAACGAGATCTGGTGGACGAAAATGGGCCTTTCTACACTCTTGGTTACCACACTCCCAGGGGATATGCTTAGGATAATTCACATTTTCTTTAAAAGACATTATAAAGGATTGAAATGTAAAATATTTCTCAAAGAAACCATATTTTTGAATATGGGATTATCCATGAATATGATCTCAATTTTTCTGAGTATTTTTAAGTTATGATTATACATTATGATTCATAACCTAATATAGTGTATGCCATTTTCTAGATATGGTGACTAGTGTATGGAATGGAAAAAAGCATGAACACACGTGTCCCCTGTAGGTATTTTCATCCGAGGAAAGATAATGATGTTGGACTTGGTGCTGTGATGGGTGGTGAGCAACATATAACTATACTAGGATAACTTACTCAGGTTATGAATACTAACCTTACCCGTATGGAGCATCCAGACCCAACATCTAGAGGATCCATGCTAGATCTCTTTATGTGACAACATCCTCCATCATTCAACTGGACTATAAACCTTTTTGTAGCAGAGCAGTGGATATGTTCCCTTGAGAAGATATTTATCACTTTGGGATGTAATGAAAGAGATAAGGTTGTCATGGAAGTATATCGTCTATCAGGAGATGCGGATCAGTGGTGCTCATTAATCCAAAACACAAAGGAGAAGGAAGAGATATAAGAGATGGAATGAAGGAATTTTAAGGAAATATTTATAGAAATATATTTCCCTCATGAGCAGTGAGAAGATATGGAGAGACCATTCTTGAATCTGAGGTAGAAGGAGGATGAAAATGTTTCCAAGTATGAATCCAACTTCACAAGGTTAACAAGACATGATGTGGACTATATAAAAAAATACAAGGGGAAAAATTGATCGATTCTTTGATGGCCTAAAGCCATTCCTTCGGTGGGGAATGGTATCCCAATGTTTTTCATCATATGAGGATATAGTTTCATGTGCCATCAAGACAGAAAAATAATTCTCTAAGTCTTATGACTTTAAGGGAAAGCAAGAAAAGAAGAGGGCTGCTGAAATCCCTAGGAAAGGAAATAGGGAAACAGGGATGAAGGGAAGAGTTGAATTTCCACTATGTGATAATTGTGGAAGGAAACACCCTGGTGCATACTTAAAAGGAAATGGAGTATGCTAAAAATGTTGTCAAACATGCCATCTTTCTTGTGATTAAAAAGGGAAGAAGGAATCAAATGATGTTCAATGCTATAGTTGTCGGGAAATGAGACACTATGCTAATGATTGTGCAAAGTTTCAAGGAAATACGCAACAGAAAAGGCCAAGGGATCGGAGACAAGCTTATGAAATCACAACTGTAGAGGTTGAAGTTCCTAATGACGTGGTGGTAGGTACTTTAATTGTTTCCTCAAGTTTATCCAATGATTTATTTTCTTTTAGATCATCACATTGTTTCATATATTCCCAGATTTCTAAGAAAATTAGATATTTACAATTTGATTTAATAAGGGAGTTTTCAGTCAAAACTCCTAAGGGAAGTGTCATTGCTACAAAGTTCTATGAATCAGTTCCCATTAGGGCATATAAATATTCTTTACATGCTAATCTCATCATCATACCCATGATTGAATTTAATATAATCCTTAGTATGGACTGGCTTGCGGACCATGATGCAAAAATTTATTGTAAGAAGAAGGAGGTTACAATTTTTGATGACGATGATAAAGAAAACCTTATCTTTAAAGAAGAATCGTCACCACCTGATTCTTATCTAGATCGACCCCCAGTTGCTCAACTAAATTCAATTATTGGGGAGGAAGAGAATAAAATAACTGTGGGTGAGGAAAAGAATGTTCAAATAGAGGATGGACCTATTGTTAGAGAATATGTTGATGTGTATCCATAAGATTTACCTGGACATACTCCAAAATGAGAAATTTATTTTTCCATTGATTTAATTCCTGGTTCAAGGCCCATATTGAAGACCCCTTATAGAATAGACACTCTGGAATTAGTGTAACTAAAGATACAACTAGAGGAATTAAGTAATAAGGGATTTATTCTCCCCAGTGTTTCTCCATGGGGAGCCTCTATCCTTTTTGTTAAGAAGAAATATGTATCTATGAGGTTATGTATCGACTATAGGGAGATCAATGCTATAACAATAAAGAACAAGTATCCCCTTCCTCATGTTGATGATTTATTTGACCAACTGCATGGAGCTCAATAATTATCAATGATTGTCCTTCAATATGGATATCATCAGTTGTGTGTGAAGAAGGAAGAAATTATGAAAATAGCATTTTGAACCAGGTATAGGCATTATGAGTTTACAGTAATGCCTTCTGGATTGAAAAATGCACCCTCTGTCTTCATGGATCTCATGAAAAAAGTTTTTAATGAATATCTTGATGATTTTTAGTGGTATTTATTGATGATATCTTGGTATACTTCAAAATCTAGAAAGATCATGAAAATCACTTGTGCATTATCTCGAAGACTCTTAGAAGACATGAATTATTTGGGAATTTTAGCAAGTGTGAATTCTGGCTTCATGAGATTTCTTTTATTGGACATATTTTATCTAATGATGGAATCCTAGTTGATCCTATGAAGATAGAGGTAATCCATGATTGGCCCATGCCACCAAATATAACTGAGGTATGCAGTTTTATTGGATTAGCAGGTTATTATCAGTGTTTTGTTCAGAATTTTGCCTGACTGGATAACCCGCTAACGAAGATCACACATAAAGGGGTTAAATTTGTTTGGATAAAATATTGTGAAGAATGTTTCGAAAAATTAAAGAAAATATTAGTCAATGATCCTATATTGACTCTACCATCAGGGAATGACGAGTTTGTTATTTATAGTGATGCTTCAAAGAAAGGAATTGGTTGTGTCCTTATGAAAAATGATAAGGTTATTGCTTATGCATCATGACAGCTAAAAATTCATGATAAAAACTATCATACTCATGATCTTGAGTTAGTTTCTGTAATCTTTTCTTTGAAGATATGGAGAAATTATCTTTATGGTAAAAAATGTTAGATTTATACTGATCAAAAGAGTTTGAAGTATATTTTCTCACAGAAAGAACTCAACATGAGGCAAAGGAGATGGCTTGAACTACTCAAGGATTATGATTGCATGATACACTACCACCCAGGGAAGGAAAATAAGGTTGTAGATGCTTTGAGCAGAAAGGATCATGGAGTTTTGAACAAAATGAGAGTGGAAAGAGATCATATTTTCAAGGATCTAGTAAAGATGGATATGGGAATCCATGGAAGTTGAAACATCAATGCTCTTTTAAATGGTTTCCAAACCATCTTTACTAGAAAGGTTAAAAATTTCTTAGGCTGATGATAAGGAGTTTCAAAAGAATATTAAAGCTGTGAATGATGGGAGATTGAGTGACTTCATATATGAAGATGGAATTTAGAAATTTGTAAAGAGACTTTGTGTTCCCGATATACCTAATCTAAGAAGGGAATTGTTGGATGATGCTCATAGTTCCAATTTCTCTATACACCCTGGTAGCACTATGATGTATAGAGATTTGAAGGAACATTTTTTGCGGGATAACATGAAGAGGAAGATTGCTGATTTTGTGTCAAGATGTATGGTTTGTCAACAAGTGAAATTTGGAATACAACAGTCTGGAGGAGTATTACAACCTCTTCCCATACCTGAGTGGAAATGGGATAATATCATGATGGACCTTTTCGTGGGACTACCAAATAATCCTAGAAGGAACGATGCAATATGGGTCATTGTTGATCATCTTACCAAGTCAGCGCATTTTCTTCCTATAAGAGAAGATCTACCACTTGAACGTCTAGAAAGACTATATATTAATGAAGTTGTGAGACTTCATGGAGTAACCATATCGATTGTTTCTGAACGTGATCCACACTTTACATCAAGATTCTAGAAAAGTCTTCAGAAGGCCTTAGATACTGATTTTCGTTTAAGCACTGCCTACCACCCAAAAACTGATGGACAATCAGAGTGGACTATTCAAACATTGGAAGACATGTTGAGGTCTTATTCACAAGATTTTCAAGGCATGTGGGATTAGTATTTACCTCTCTTAGAATTTTCTGACAACAATAGCTTCCATTCCAGTATACAGATGACACCCTATGAAGCATTATATTGGAGGCAATGTCGTACACCAACTTACTTCGATGATGTTGGTGAAAGAAAGCTCGTGGGCCCAAAACTTGTTGAAAAAACAATGGAAAAGGTGAATATTATCCAGAACCATATCAAAATATCTCAAAGTAGGCAAAAGAGCTATACTGATAACTGAAGGAAAGATTTGGAATTTCAAGAAGGTGATCACGTTTTCTTAAAGGTATCTCCATGGAAGGGTATTATATGATTCGGTAAAAAGGGAAAATTAAGTCCCAGGCACATCGGACCTTTTAAAATTCTGGACTGAACTGGAGCTGTAGTTTACCGTTTGGAAATGCCTCCAAGTCTCTCCAAGGTTCACAATGTGTTCCACGTGTCAATGTTAAGAAAGTACATGCCTTACCCAACACATGTACTCACTTATGAAGAAGTGGAACTTGAGCCTGATTTATCTTGCTATGACGAGCCTATCAGGATTCTTGATACTAGAGAACAAATATTGAGAAATCGGACGACTCCTCTTGTGAAGGTTCTATGGAGGAACCATAAGATGGAGGAATCAACATGGTAGCCTGAGGAGCTTATGCTAAAGACATACATGAATCTTTTTAGGTAATATTCTGTGAATTTTGAGGACAAAATTTTTTTGAGGGGAGAATATAACACCCCAAGGTTTTGAAAATAAATATAGAATAAAATTTTATAATCTAGCCATTAAACACAACTTTGCCTCTTCTATGTTTTGAATTTTGAAAAATGGTCATCTAGAGTTGTGTTCAGTAAGTCATTTGGAATATGATAGAACATACTTTATTTTTGGTGAATAGTAACATACCCTTATGAATAGTAATATTAATAGTAATATGACTCTAATGAATAATAAATTTTATTATTATTTTATTTTCTTAAGGCTAGAAGATAATAACATCTTGGCTAATTTTTCATTGTGATAAAGAAGTAGTTGTAGAATTAGAACTGTTAATTTTTAAATTAAGTTTTCTTTTATTTAAAAGTTAAATTAATAATATATAGAAAATTATTTTTCAAAAATGGACTTCATTTTTTAATTCTACATGGCAAAAAATAGTTAGGGTTAATTTTTTTGATTTTTCTGAAATTCAAGAATTTTTGATGAATATTAAAATACTATAAAATAAGATAAATGCTAAATAATTGATTTAATGCATCATAGGTGATGCAAGGATGATGTAAGCCCACTTGGTTCGAACTCACATGCCATTATTACTATTAGGGGTCACATGAAACAATACTATTGGTTGTCTTGATGGAAATAATAAAATAATGAATTAAATATTCAAATTTTACTCCTCTCCTCCACTATAAAACCCCTCACCACTCCCTCTTCTCTTCAATCCTCTACACCTTGAATCTCCCCAATGTTCTACCCAATTACCCTTCCCTAGTCTCTCCCTACCTCCAAGAAGCTTCTGGTCTTTCCAAAAGACCAAAATTCCTCCCCTTAAGGTGATTCTCCAGGAGGTTATTTCAAGAGGTAAAGCTCCCATCTTTTTTATTTGGTTTCATTTCAATTTATATACTTTTGATATCCTCTCTTAACATCCTCTATCCAAATGACCATGATAACTCCAGTAACATCTATATAGTGGATTTATATCATGTTAATGGAAGAACCATCATAAATATTCTTACTCCCTCCCTTTTATTTTTATAAACGAAATCGATATCCATGAGGTTCCGATTTATAACCTTCATGGACGATGAAGTTTCATTCTTCAATTTCGTCTTCATTAATAGTAATGAAACCATATTCATTGGTGAACCAGATTATAAAATATGTATTATAACATAATTAATATTCAGGCTCCAGAATATATACATATAATTAAGTTATATGACAAAACTAATTCAAAATATTCCAAATACCGCCGAATAATCGAAGTGGTTTTCATCTAATGATTCATCCTCATTACATGTAAAAAAATGATAGAAATGACCATTATAAATTATTTATGTTCATTAATAATATATAATTCAATTCTTGGAGATTTATAACCATTCCACATGAACTTAATTACATAAAAACAAGTGAACCGAATATGAAAATAAAGGAAACGAACACTCCAGAACGACGAAATTCAATACAATAACTTATCAATAAAGAAATAAATGAACTAACCAGAATTATGGTAAACTAAATACATGTCTAATAGGTTCTGAAATATGTTATTAAAAAGTATAAATTTATATTCCATGAGCTTAAGTACAAGATCAGAACAATTTTGGAGTTAAGGTATGGGGTTTTCCACCCAAACTTCCTTTTTCATTCGGGATACATTCATTGTCTAAATAACTCAATGAAATTATTATGTATTGTTATTTACTAATCATATATTCTGTGTGAGTATCATATATATGTTGAAAAACCATAATCCTTCCTTATTTTAGGGATAGTTACACGTTTTAAAAGAAACATTCAAAATTGTTTCAAAAATACGAGCCCGATTCAAGGGAATTTCTCAAATTCTACCTATTTTCAAGGGCACTCTATAATCTATTTTTGGAAACCATTATCTTTATAAAATAACTCATTTTATTATGAAAATAATATTTTACTTCACTTCTGGTTATATATATATATTTTTACAAAAGAACTCTTCTTAAAAAAAGAGTATTTATCTCCAGAATGGATTAATGATTTTATAAGAGTGTTTTCATCTAATTCAACACTCTTGTTGATTCCATGGTATTTTTGGGTTTAATCATTTATGAAGTCATATACCATATTTTATTTAATGGTTTATGACTAACTCTATTGTGGATGATCTATCCTAAAACCATTCATCATATTTCTCGGAATGGTTACTGTTTTATGTTTAATGATTGGGTAAAGATAGTTACATTTCATATGATAGTTTCAATATGAATGTATATGTTGTTTATGATTATAACTTCTTATATGAGGAATGAATTGGAATTATTATGTGATGTGTGGGGCCCGCTATAGCCCCTCGATTCATCGGTAGGTCTCATGAGACAAATAGATGTGGAATTGGCTGAGGCCTTTCCCAATGCGATATAGATTTTGGCCTAGGACTTAATCATTAGACGTCTTGGCCGAGGCCTTGAAAAAATGTTTCAGAATGTCTGGAATATGCACTTCCCTCAGTATGAAGCTATTAGTTGAAATTTCATGTGGTTATTTGACTAGTATAATACCCATGATTCTGTTTTATTATGGAATTATTTACTCATCTCATATTCATTCCATAATGTGTTCAAGTTTATTATTAAAGGAATGTATTTTCAATTATTCACTATGTCTAATTCTTATATTGTCTTCCACTATATTTCTTACCCTTCTGGAGAATTTTAGCTCACCCATTTATTATGATTCATTTTCTCAGGACATGAAGAAAAAATTTATGAATGACTTGAAAGCATAATCTAAGAGACGTGATGTTTCTAGTGGAATAAAATAGTGTTTTGATTACCTTAATGTAGTAATGATAAATTTATGTGTGTAACATGTTTCCAATAATACTAAACTACTTGGTCCTTCCAGATTCGTAATCCTCATATGTATTTCAATGTAATCAAATAAGGCATCGACTCCGGGAAACTGGGGTCGGGTCCTTACACACTCATTTCAGGAGAACACAGCCTTGAGTGGGGAAATATCATGATACATAGATGAGGATAAATGCCAGTGCCTTGGTGGATACCATAACTCATCTAGATTTACCAGCTAAATAGATGATCGACGTCCTATAAGACTAGTCACGTCGACACCTGACTCTACCTAGGCTCAATAATGGATAGAGGATCTCGCTCCGGGCCTCTCGGAGGGATTCCTAACTCTATCTTGGAAAGTCCTTCTAAAGGGTTAATACACCTTTGGATGGAAATGATACCTAAACATTAGGGGAACTATAAAAAGGGGAACTAACCCAAATGAGACTTTTAAAAGGAACGGTGGACAAGGGGATCAATCCATGTACTGAAAAGTACACGGCGTGTAAAAGGGAAACACGACAACTTATCTGACCCTGGATACTGCCCATATACAACGACCCACGCCGCAAGGCATGTCGTGTTGAAGAAGGTATACAAGGTGTTTCAGATAGTGACATGTCATGTTCCACTATCCGTGGAGGACTCTATGTACGTTGGCCATGTGGCCGTACACAACTTCAACCCGTGTGTTACAAACCGTGTAACTGGTACACAACGTAACCCATGTAGCTAGCCTAGTCTGACCGTGTGGTGGAGTACACGACTATGTACTCCACCCCGTGTCTATGTATCATCCGATATATATGGCGAGTCCCACATAAGAACCCACATTCTATGTTCTTCAGAGATACATGTCGTGTCATTGCTTCGTGCATTGTAGAAACCTATCCACCACTGAGCCGGTCCCACACAACATGTTCTTTGAGATACATGGTGTGTTCTTTAGAAATTTACAGAGACGTTTCTCATCGCTGATGCACCTCTCATGATGCTCTATTCTTCGATCCATCCATCCTATCACCATGAAACTCAAGGGTTTGGGTCTCCCTGACATCACAAAGCTGATTCCATCGGTTTCGGGCCTCCGATCGGCCTCGAAAACATGTTCTAATTCACCCGCATAAAGAATTCTTTAAGAACAAGAACTCTTGAACTGTGTCAATTCATCCGCCACTATCACCGTCTCCCCTCCTCTGGGTCATCACAATGTAGGATCTCTATTTGGGTATCTTTACTTTTGCAAAATGGATGCGCACCGATACACTGTTGATAACCCTGTGAAGAATGTGAAGAATGCAGGGTTGATGGGGAAGAAGAAAAACAATAAACAAAGGAGGAACAAATCTCCACTTTTGTTCATCATGGCATCGTTATTTTACCATTTATAGGTTTAACAGGTGAATCAAAATGACTAACAAAGATCATCATAAAATCAATTCCGAAATTAATACCCCAAAAAAAGGGAAATTGATTCCCTCCTGCAAGAACACCTGATCTACGGATCACCCTATTGGTGGGTTGATCCGCATTAATTGTTTTATCCAAGAATGAGGAAGAAAAGAAATGAAATAACAACCCCTACCTCGGTTCAGTCGATGAAAAATCTATGTGTCGTGTTCGTTGGCGAGGTCCGTCGAATTTGAGATGCGTCGATCGATTGCGTCCTCATCGTCCGCCAATGAGTTCTCCTCCAAAGATCCAATGGAATATTCTAAATTTACAGGGTTATATGGATAACCATGCGAACTTTACATAATCATTAATTAACATGGAAGGATTAAGTATATGTTCAAAAAGGAAACCTTTTAAATAGAATAAATTATTAATTTATTTTATTTCCATTAAAAAATCCAAAAAATAACTCTTGCAGCTGACCCACGCCAATTGATGTTAGGACCCACATACCATCAATGGAATCAATCACCCACAAAGTATCATCTCCTTCTAATCATCAATCTCCACTGGGTACATAACAAATTTCTCTCCATCCTTGATATCCAACTCACCCCATTCGATGACGTGTGATGGGTCTTGCACGTACCTCCTCAGCTACGACACGTGGAAGACATCATGTACCCGGTGCAACTGTGGTGGTAGAGCTTGGAGGTATTCCACCTTTCCAACCCGACATAGTATTTGAAAAGGTCTGATAAATCTCAGAGAAAAATATCCACCCCGTCCAAATCTCTGCAACCCTCATCGTGGTGAGACCTTAAGGAGGACATGGTCCCCCTATTCAAACTCTATAGGTCTTCGTTGTCTATCATCATAAGACTTATGACAGCTCTGTGCAGTCTTCATCCACTCTCGGATGATCTGCACCTTCTCAGTGGTTGCTCACACCAACTTTTGACCCATGAGTGCTGACTCTCCAGGGCCGGTCTAGAAAAGAGGTGACTGGAAGATTCTCCCATATAAAGCCTCAAATGGTACCATAGCAACGGTGGAGTGGTAAATTTTATTGTATGCAAACTCCACAAGTGGTAGGTGGTTCTTCCAACTACAACCAATGTCTAATATACATGCCCACAACATATCATCCTGAACCTGAATGGTTCTCTCTATCTGACCATCTGTCTGAGGATGGAACGTCGTGCTCAAGCATAGATGCATCATGAAAGGATTATAAAATCCCTTCCACAACAAGGATGTGACATGAGCATCATGATCTAATACTATCATCGAAGGGATTCCATGAAGCTAAAACATCTCGTGCATGTAGAGATGTACCAAGCTCTCTACGGAACTCTAATCTCTGAAAGATAGAATGTGGGATGACTTGGTGAGTCATTCAACGATCACGCAGATGTAATCATGAACCATGGATGTTCTTGGTAAGACCATCATAAATTCCATCAATGTTCCATCCCACATTCACTCTGGAACATCCTAGAGGGAATCTAATCCTGCTTGAACCTGGTGCTTAACCTTCACCTGCTGGCATGTAAGGAATTAAGAAATGAACTCTACTACTAACTTCTCCATGCCTGACCACCAGAACTATTGTTATAGATCTTGATACATCTTCACCACTCCAAGATGTACCACCAAGGGTGATGTATAAAATTCCCTCAAGACCTCCTCCCACAATTCCACTAGTACAACAACTCTTCCTCTGAAAATAACTACATGCTCCCCACCTTACGAATATCCATTAGGGGTATGCCTTGATGATAATAGAGAATGTAAAGCCTCACAGTTGACATGTCCAAGATGTGCTTCCCTAAATCACTGAAATAGTGGAGGGGTGACAACCATCGACTAAAAGTAAGCTTCATCCTCTCTATCCATGAAGGATAACAATAATGAGGCCAACTAATCCATGGCATCACTTAGCATCTTTGAGATTGATCTCCTACCAAGTGCATCTGCCACCTTGTTCCCCTTCCCACGAGTATAGATGATCTCGAAATCATAGTCCTAGAGGAACTATATCCAACACTTCTATATTAGATTAAGATCTTTCTATGAAAATATGTACTTGAGGCTCTTGTGTTCTGAGTAGATGATGAACTGCTCTTCCATAAGGTAGTGTCGCCACATGTTCAACGTGAAGACTACCTCTTCCAACTTAAGATCATGGGTCACATAGTTCTTCTCACATGGCCTATGATACCATGAACCATAAGAGATCACCACATGTCTCTGCATCAATACACAACCATGCCCAGTCCCCGATGCATCGCATAAAACTACGTACTTGATGCCCTACTCTGAAAATCTCAAAATTGGAGATCTCGTCAAACTCTACCTCAACTGATCGAAAGCCTACTAGAAATTCACTATCCACATGAAGGGATTGACCCTTCCTGGTCAAGGATATCATCAGTGCTGATATCTTGGAGAAATTAGGAATGAATCTCTGGTAATATCCTGGCAACCCAAGGAAGCTCCGCACCTCTTTCATGCTCTGAGGTGGCTCCAATTCTAACACTACCTCCACCTTAGCTGGTTCCACATCTACTTGATCTGCTGAGATAAAATGTCTCAAAAAGTGGACCTCTTGAATCCAGAACTGGCACTTCGAGAGCTTCCCATAAAGTTGGTTCTCTCGGAGTATGTCCAGAACCATCCAAAGGTGTCTCACATGCTTCTCCTCTGACACTGAGTACACAAGGATGTCATTGATTAAGACCACTAGGAACATGTCTATGTATGGCTAGAATATCTGGTTCATTAGTCCCATGAACACTATAGGGGAATTTGTCATGCCGAAAGGATTCTCCAAGTACTCATAGTGACCGTAGTGGAATCTGAAAGCCGTATTTGGTATATCCTCATCCTTTACTCATAACTGGTGATAACATGACCGAAGGTCAACTTTTGAGAACTCGTGTGACCCTCTCTGCTGATCGAAGAGGTTTTCGATCATCGGTAGTGTATAGTTTTTCTTCACCGTCACCTGGTTCAGGAACTAGTAATCCACGCACAACCACAAACTCCCATCTACCTTCTTGGTAAACAAAACTGGGGTTGGCTAGGGTGAAACACTAGGTCTCACAAAAACCATTCTCTTTAAATCCTACAACTTCACCCTCATCTTGTGAAGCTCTAAAAGAGACATCTGATATGTTGATGAGAAAATCGGTGTCGTCCCAGAGTGTTATTCATTGAAGAAGTCGATCTCCCAGTGGGGTCGTAGTCCTGGAACATTTTTAGGAAAGACGTCCTCGTACTCTTCCACTACTACTGGGATCTAGAAGCTCACAACATCTACTACTCCTAAGGTAAGTCTATCCAACTCTTCAGTGATTGGATGCACCCTCCTATGCATGAGCCTATTCAGTGCTTCATGTGTGTCCTTTTCACCGTCAAAGGAAAACCTCGTCCCATAACTGCGAACACACCACACTCTTCTCTTAAAGCAGTCAATCTATGCATGTATTGAAGAAAACCAGTCCATACTAAGAATGATGTCATAAGTCCTCAATGCTACCCCCAAGAGGTTCCAACCGAAAATCTCACCTCCATCGGTGAGATCACACTATTTTCAAAGGTGTGTGACCATCGAGTCTCCTCCCATAGGTGTATCCAAGCATAAGAGTTGAGTCAATGACTGTACCAGAATCTCAAGGTTTCTCACATGACAATGACTCAAACCTATGTCTATAAGTATGGAATATAAGGTAGAAATGATAAAGATTGTACCTTGGATCATCCCTGGAGTCCTTGGGTTGTATGCCTCAACTGCATGCAGGTGTCCTCGATCTTGTCCCCCAACTCCCTGAGCCTAGTGCGGACCTCTTGGGGTGGTGTTGGAAGTAGATCGTTGCGTCTGCCACGACATGTAGCTCTCCCTGCCCCTCTGCCACGTCTGCTACCTAGAGGGTCTTTCTGCTCTAATCTTTGCATCTGTCTCGGTGGTCCATCCGCTGCCTCCCTATCTGTAGCTCAACGGGTCGGAGAATCCTTAGCGAGATGTACCCTACCATCGCATGAGTAGCATAGCATCTCCTTAGGCTGATTAGATACAGCCTGAGAGCCATGGACTTCCAAACCCCGGTCCTGGGTCCTCCTATGACGTCTCCCACTTCCTAGTCCCTGTGCTTGATGTCGGATCCCTACTGAAAAGGTCTTCACTCTTGTTTTCCTAATGATAACTATCATCGACTATCTCTTCTCCGCCAAGAAGCTATCAATCACCAAGTCCCTCTCAAGCACTTCATCATAAGTCATTATGCATAGAGGAATGACACTAGCTCATCGTAGACCTTTATTGATAGTCCAAGCTCTGAAGTAATGATCCCTGACCATATCCATCGAGTACCTGGAGAGGTTGGTGAACCATGATGAATAGTCATCCATCGTCAAACTTCCCGGCTGTAGATGAAGAAGCTTCTAGATACGCAATGCTCTTAGATAAACAAGTGAGAACTCATCCCTAAAGAGTCTATAAAATTACGTTCACAAAATAGTCTCCTCGTCATTGGTCTGTGTGGTCAGACTCTATCATCATGTTGTCGAACCCTAAAGAAGGCTCATTCTAAGGATCACGATCAGGTCCGCAGGTGTCCTCATGAGAAGGAAAACTCTGGTCACCGCCTCAATCTAGTCCTCAAACGCCTGAGGGTTGGGCTCAACTCAGAACCTAAGGGGTCTTTGTCTCTGGAACTCAGGGAGTATGATCAGCCTGCGCCCCTTGTCTATCGGTTCTGCAGGTACTTCGAGATTCTCCATTGGTGGCGGTATAAAAGGTGCACCACCAGAAGGTAACACCTAGGGAACTAGTCCCTGTATCAAAGCCCCGTCACTGAGGGGGTCATCATCATGATCACTCTTTTGAATCCAAATGAGTATGTGTTGCAGAGGCGTCCTATAAACACAAGATGTACCATGGTTAAAGAGTATATTTGGATAGCTTAAATAAAGGACATAGAAAAACACAACCCACTCATATATGATGCATTTACCATTCTCTTATTTCCCCCAAACTTGTGTTTTCATGTACTGATTCGATAAGCAGGTTATCAGAGTCTTGGTGTATGGATACATCAGCCTCCTACACCAACACTAGAGTCTCTGACCTAAAATCCAAGCTCAAAACACATAACATTGTTTCCCCAAACCAATCTCACAAAATCTTGGTCCTAAGATATAATTGACCACCTCTGATACCACTTTATCACGACCCATCCCAGTGTGGCCTACACCGCGACTCCCCAAGCCCTCCTCTATTAGGCCAGGGGCTGGTGACTAGCACCAAGTAGACATATTACTAACATGGGAGGAATTCCCTAAGTACCTGTACACACGTACACATCTCCTATCCCACAAATGCTGAAATGCAAAAAACCCACTAAGAAAAAAATTCATGCATAAAACTAAACCTAACCAAACAAAGTATTATAGAAGGTAACGTACTAAATGTAAACTGGGCCAGAATACATGACCACAGAAAAAGAGACTGCAAGATACAATGTCCAACCTATAAGAACAAATAGGTACTGGGACTGCTGCTCATAGTCGTAGGAACACCTCCGCCTATAGGGAACTCAGAAACCCTGGTCCTGCCCTGGTCAACCCTATACTTCATCAAAAGGCAGGTCATCTACTTAAGACACAACACATGCACACAAAGCCCGTGCATGGGTGAGTATAACAATACTCAGGGGAGGACCCCAAAAACCACAAAGTAATACAAAAAAGAAAGGTATAATTATCTCTACATAGTATATTTCTACTAAACATATAATAGTTAAACACAATCCAAATATACTCAAATCCCCAACCAGTAGTCTATGGAAAATTAACACAACCACATACCCATTCCAGGGATTCAGTTCAAATATTCCACGAAGCACTCGTATGGATGAACTCACTCCATGAGTCTGATAGCTTTGATAATATCCATCTGCGAAGTACCGTTCGTTTGGAAAAGTCACGAGAGATAGTCACACTCATTCCGAGAGAACACACTTCTTAGTGGGGAAAGATCACGATACGCAGATGAGGATCACTTAAAGGGCATTGGTGGATACTACGACTCATCCATATTCACCTACTAAGTAAAGGATTGGCATCATATAGGAGTAGTCTTGTCGATACCTGACTCTACCTAGGGTAAATAATGGATAGAGGATCTCACTGTGGGCCTTTTGGAGGGATTCCTGACAATATATCGGAAAGTCATAGTGAAGGGATCATACTCCTGTGGATGGAAACGATACCTGAACTTCAGGGGAATGAGAAAAAGGGGAACCAAACCAAATGAGACATGTCCCAGGAATGGTGGAAAAGAGGATCAAGCCTTGTACTAAAATGTACAAGGCGTGTAGAAGGGCCACACACCGTGTTCTCTGACCCGGGGTACTACCCATATACAACGTCCTATGTCGCAAGGCTTGTCATGTAGAAGAATGTATACATTACATGTAAGAGAGTGACACATCGTGTTCCACTATTTGGGGAGGGCTCTGTGTATGCTAGTGATGTGCCTGTACACGGATTCAACCCGTGTAACTAGTATACGGGGTAAACCATCCAGCCGACCTGGTCTGGCCATGCGGTGGAGTACACAGCTGTGTACTCCACCCCATGTCCATGTATTGTCCGCGATGCATGATGAGTCCCACGTAAGGACCCACATCCTGTGTTTTTTGAAGATACATGCTGTGTAATCGCTTCATGCATTTCAGAAGCCTATCTGCCACCAAGACAGTTCCATATGGTGTGTTCTTCGGGATACATGACGTGTTCTTCGAAAATTTCCAAAAACACTATTCTTCGTCAGTGTGCCTCCTGCGATGCTCTGTTCTTTGATCCGGTCATCTAATCACCATGAAAATCATGGTTTTAGGTTTCCCTATCATCACGAAGATAATTCTGTCGGTTTTAGTCCTATGATTATCCTCAAAAACATGTTTTGGTTCACCCGCACGAAGAATGCTCGAAGAATGAGAACTCCCAAACTGTGTCGATTCGTCCGCCACTATCACTGTCGCAGCTCTGCTAGGTCATCATGATGTCTGATCTCCATTTTGGGATCATTTCATTTCAAAATAGATGTGAAATGATCCATTATTCATAAACCTGTGAAGAACGTGAAGAATGCGATGTTGAAGGGGAGGAAGAAAAACAATAAACAAAGGAGGAACCCACCTCCGTTGTCATTCGTCATTGTTTAGATCTGCTCCCATTAATAGGTTTAACAGGAAAATCAAAATGAAAAATAAAGAACATAAAAAAATCAATTCCTAAATCAAAACCCCAAAAGAAAAGGAAATTCACACCCTCCCAAAAGAACACCTGATCGGTGGATTACCCTGTTGGTGGGTTGATCCACGTTCGTTGTTTGATCCATGAATGGAGAAGAGAAGAACAAAAATAACAACCCCTACCTTGATTTGGTCGAAGAACAATTGTCACGTCACGTTCATTGGTGAGGTTCATTGAATTCAAAATGGGTTGATCGATTGCGTCATCGTCGTTGTCCGCCAATGGGTTTTCCTCCAAAACTCCAATAGAAAATTCTAAATTTCTCATGGTTATGTGGCTAACCTTGAAAACTTTCCATAAAAATGTATTAATAGGGGAGTATTAACTCAATGCGCAAAAGGAAACATTTTAGATAAAATAAATTATTAATTTATTTTATTTCCACTTAAACATCCAAAAACTAACTCTTGCAGCTGACCCGTGTGGGTTGATGTTAGCCCCCGTATAAGGCAAAGTTGCTGCTCTGAACACAAATGTGCCGTCAAATTTCTGATTTCAGCACCCATTTAAAAGTTATTCCACATTTTCATGAAAACAACTCATGCACGCTGTTTAATGTTTAATTAATTTCTATCATTGATTCTGGGCACACCTTGCCTCTGAATCACATTCCGTCGAAAGCTCTAGTCTCAAAATAATTTCATATAATAGTACAAAATTAATACATAGAAAATCTATGACATTACATTTATACCATAGTCCACCACTGATTCACTTCATATTCCAAACGGAGAATTCCAATGTTTAATGTTTCATTATTGAAATATAAAAAATAATATATTAATGTTTCAGGATATCCGAAATAATGACAGTGTTATTCATTGTTTGAATGATTTCATGAAATGTCATTCCTCCCGCTTCTAATCATTCAATGAAAACAAAAATGGATGGTATGAGTAAAGGTGATATGAAAAGAAATTATAAAAAACATAAACCTTCATCATAAAAAAACATCACTAGTTCAACCTTGACTATTATATTTTAAATATACTTATTCCTCATTTCGTAATTCTTAAAAATAATTACACCATAAAATCATGAAAACAGATTTTACATGTTCTATCAAAAAAATATACTTAAACATTATCCCAAAAATAATTGATCCAGTATAATAAAAAAATGTTTTCTACTATTTTACAAAACCCAAAATAGTTTAATAATTTCCCAAAACAACTTGAATTATTATAATATAAAAAAAATTAGTCCTTAATTTATAAAATCACATACTACTAAATAATTTTCCATATATATGTTAACTAAATAAAGTTCCTAAAAATCCAATGGAATTCCCCATATATTACTTTAATATATTTGAAACCAAATGACATATCAATCCTCATATCTAACTATATCACTAAAATTATATTCTAAAAATAAATTAACCCTTGTTTAAAATAACTATAATTACCTCAAAATTGAATAATATACTAACTCTAAGTGTTATCTATACCTTTCAGTATATATCCCTAAAAATATAATATGATTCTTCCCAAATAACCTAAAAAACCTTCAAACTAAAACAAATATTAAACCTAAGGGTTATATAATCCTCAATATTGTGTTCCTCATACAACCTAATAAATATCTCCCAAATAATCATTAATTGTATTAAAATAAAATCACATAATACCTCAAAATGGAATTGATGTCTTTGAATTTATAACTAACCTTAAACTTATTAACCCATTCTAGTATCAAGAAGTATTATATTATCCTTAATAAATAACATCCTAATATATAAGTTTATCTAAAAAATTATTTGATACTGACTATAATTCCTTAGACCCACAATCTCAGATTTGTTGACAAATTTTTTTTACACACTTTATTTTATACCAACTATAACACACCCAACTAACACTCTAGAATTATATGCTAAAAAACATATTATTTATACACTATATTGGATAAAAACATTGAAAAATAAAAATTAGACTTCTAAAATTAACATATTTATATAATATAGTACATTACATATATAACCAAGAATTTATAGGTTTATAGTTTTATCAAATTTGGAAAATCCCTTATATAAAAATACATATACTTTTCTAATAGTGTACATTTTTTCCATAATAAATAGTTATGTAATATTATTTTCCATTTATTATATCCTGGAATCATTCATATTATGGGTATTTATTCCCTAAGGAAAAGGAAAACATTATAAATCGGTGTGATTAGAAACATATCATGGGGTAGTGTTTATTAGAAGCTATCAAAGAATAACCAAGTCATGACTAACATGCCATCAATAAAAAATATCAAAATAATTTATGAATCCATTAAAATATAATTTTTCATATTTTTACAAAACTAGTTTGGGGTTATGTGGGAACTGATTATAACTCCCAAGATAATTACAAAAAATCATCTGACATGAATTTAATATTTTACAAAACAATGTAGAACCGCTAGATAATTAGTAGAAAGACATTCATAATTCAAAAATGAAAGGAAAAAAATCTCCCAAGGACCATTAGTCACATCAATAAATAAAATATTTGGCTGGATCTAGAGACACTTGCTACACCATAATATACATTCCATGAAAAGTATACACAACCCATGTGGCTGGTCATTGTCAATTCATGCCATCACCTTTGTCACACCATCAATGCAATATCATCATTGGACAACATTGAAAACACCACATTGAACCATCACCAATTCAAAAAAACACATATAGAAACTACAAACCCCAAGTTTTTATGGAAATTTCTTTTTGAATAAGTAAATTTTTTCATATATATATATTTTATTTTACTTAGTCAAACATTCATTTCACATGGAACTGACTAGGAGTATAGTGCACACAACACTGAATTAGCCTATGATACATGTAAAAATGAGTTTCTACAAAAATATATTTATTATTATTATTATATAAATGGGATAATTATAACATATCCATTAATCAAAGTTAAATGAATATTAATATCTGTTTTTCAAATATTTATAGTAAAAGATATGATTCTTGGTAAAGTCCTTATATGTTTTAAAATATTGTTTTCTTTGATGAACTCTTTTAATTTCCATATAATAAAAAAATATTATACAATAATATAAATTTATTTTTATAGGATAAACATCATTTTTGAATTCAGAATATTAAAATTAGCTTTGGGTAAATTTTTTGTAGTTTTCTAAAAAGATTAAATTTTTTCTTATTAATGAAAAAAATACTATGTAGTTACAAACCAGAATTTTCTTTTAAATTATTAACTTAAGTTAAGTTTATTTTAAATTCACCATAGACAAATTATATATATATTAATCCAATTGTTTCATTGAAATAATTTTATAATAGAATTAGATAAATTAAAATTAATGAGCTTTTGAACGTCTATTTTGCTCACCTTCTGTCCACATTTGTGAGATTAGAATTAGACACAATTTTTCTGCTTCTATGAATTTAATTTCTAAGACATACATGGTTGTAATAAATAGAAAAAATGTTGTCTAATAAGATGAAAATAATTTTTGGTGAATAATATCTTTTTAATTTTATTTACCACGTCTAAAGGTAAATATGGTAATTAAAAATAAAAATAATATTATAATGATATAAAGTTACCCAAAAACATGTCATAATTTAAATTTATATGAGTTTATTGACCCAATTGAACCTTAGGAAATGAATATTTTCTTCTTTAAGTCACTTTTTTGAACAAGACATTTATTATATTTTATTTAAAGAAATGTTAATGTGTCATATTCAACATTTAATAACTAAATCATTTTATATATTGGTATATAAATATGATAAATTATAAAATAATTATTCATTTTCTAGAAAAAACTTTATCTACATCATATAAATTTATTTATAATTTTTTGAAATTAAATAATTAAATTTAATTGTGACACAATGATGATGAAGTAATTGATTTAGTAAATGAAGAATCAATGAAATGATATTAATAGTATTAAAATAAATATAATTTTACTTAATTAATGACATAATGTAATTTTATAGATAAATTATAAATATTAGTGACATATTAAATTTATTGTTTTGAATTTATCATTTTGGTTTGATATTTTTTAAAATAAAATTATTTAATAGTATAAAAATTGAAATAAATGATACATTAAAATAAATAATATTTTATTATATTAATAAAAATATATGGTTCATCCAACTATCATTTATAGTGTTAAATATTTTATAAATGATCCAATTGGGTTTATTTTGTCATTTTATAAAAATTATATAAACCCTATAGTATAAAAAGACAAGTAGGCACGAAAAAGTAAAATTTTTTAACTAAAGGATAATGCCAAACAATAATGTTTATACTATGACCTAAACATGTCTAAAATTCATTGGATGATGTAATTTATACCCATAAAAATATTATCATAGAAATAAATCACTTTGGTTCTATTTAAAACCGAATAAACATTTATAATAAATTAATATTTTAAGATCTTCCAAAAGTTACCCTCACCTCTCTTATAAATGGTCACTTATCCTTCTCTTTTATTCACACTTATAAAGCGTTTTCTCCCAGAAAAACCATCACCATTTATCCTCCCAAATTATCTTTATTCCTCATATAATCCTTCCCTTGGGTATACGATAACTCATGGAAGCCTTTTGGCTCAAACCAAAATGTGTTACCCGATTAAAAGGTAATGTCTTTATTGAATCTCCTTTCATTTATTTTTCTTCTCCACCCATTCACTATATCTATTACATTATGAAATCACACCACCTTTATATTCAGTATAATTGGATTTTTTTTATTCCCATGGTTCACCTACACTTACACACACAACAATCTAATGGATATTGAACATATAGTTTCTGTGTACAGTGAACTACGGCCACACAAAACGATGAATATTCATTTTTCTTTTACCACTAGTCATGTTGGACATTATGATGGAAGACATATTTATATAAATAATATGTTATATTTTTATGTATTTAAGGTTCATTATTATTTTTTAAAACTCATACCATTTTATATTCCATTAGGTTTTAATACGATAATCTCGTTTTCCGAAGTGTGGACTATCACCCCCTCAATGAGATGTCATTTATTCACACACCTCATGAAATGTTTTAATGATGGGTTTACTGAAATTATATGATATAAAAATTATAATTGAGTCATAATATATGTTTACATACATATATATACATATGAAATTTACACATCTTCTTTTAACATAGAAATTAAAAACTGAAACAGCGTTTATGCGTACATACAACTTCCCGTCTCCATGAATGGTGTATTCCATTTCATACTTATTTATGCTATATATTATGAAAATATACATATACTGGATATAAATGAAATTTATATCAATATATACATTATGGAATCATGATATACGTATAAGGACCAACAAAATAACAAACTAAGACACATGCAAAGACCAAAGTGAATATTACCCGAAGTAAAACCTTAACATATGATCGTTTAAACGAGGGTAATATAAGGTCTTAATAAGAAAAATGTATTATGTATATGAATTTTATTATGTGTAATATTTATAATAAAATTATATTTATTTTACAGATGTCTTGTTCTAGTACAAAGAGATTCAAGACATAAGGTAAGGGATAATTTCAAAAACTCATTATTTTACGAGATTGTTAATACATAAGAATCCTTGTTTTTATTTCTCACACATGTCCATGTTTTCTAAAAATGATTTAAAAAATGTTTTACTATTCTATTATGTATTTTTAAAGAAATTTTTAATATTTTTTACTTTTTTACTGCATGATTTGAAGGAATATTTCTTTCATTTTCCATACGAGGTAGTTCTTGACATTTCCAGCAAAATTACAAGAAGAATATTTTTTAACTTAGACGATATGAATGAATGTTTATGCGCTAATAAAATCATAATTACTTTATTATTATCTTACAATTGATCAAGGTTATTTTAAAATAAATTATTCTTTTTAAAATTATGCAATGTATTAAGAAAAGTAATTTTTTTTGAAGAATAAAGGATATTTTCCTCAATAATTAATTTCACGTGTTTTATCAAAATTATTTTCATTATAAAAATAAGGATATGATTAAGTATATTTTATATAATATTATTCAGGTATATTATGTTTATAATGAAACTGTATTTATGATGTCCATTTTTTTCATGGATTATGTTTTAATTTAATGATATTTAAGAAACCAATTTTATTCCTTGGGTTATGTTTATGACATATGTTTTATGTTTTTGTGGAATACATAATAATGATTTCACAATGAGATGAGTGGGAGATATATCTCCAACAAATGAATTGGTTAAAGATTTATATCTCATGAGATAAATTAATATTGTCTTGGAATTGAACTTTCTACTAAGATGGCCATGGGAGTGAACCATGGCTAATAAGATGGTATGAAGAGTTGAACACATGATAATAAGATTTTATGGGGAGTGAACCCATAATACTAATATGGTCTTGTAAATGATTCCTTGGATAAAATGAAAATAATTATATGCTTATGTGTTTTGCGCACATTCATGTCATAATTCTATGTTATGATTTCATGGATTATGCTCATTATTTAATTTTGATTTATGCCCTAGGAAATTCAAATATTTATAACATGGTTTTTATAATGATATTTGATATACAGGTTAAAATATTATATTTTTCATTATCCAATTCTCATACACTTATACTCTTGTTTATGATTATATGTATCCATTATTTACCCATACTGAGCATCTGAGTTCACACCATTTATGTTTCTTTCCCCTAGGTTATTATGATATGTACTATGTTTGATTAATCTAAAAAGGGATCTAGTCAAGAAGAACCCAATGAGAGATTATATCGTTTATTCATGCACAAGTGTTATGTTTCCATATTTCTATAAACACTATAATAATTATGATCATTGGGAGTATATTTTTTTAAAAAAATTTATTCCGAAAAAGTTATGTAATGTTAATGTTTGAAATGTAAAGGTTCTTATAGTTGGTATCAAAGAAATGTTATAGTTAAAAATTGAAATCTAGGATGAGAAAACCATTGTGATAACCATAAGGGTCCTAAGGAAAATTCGAAGGGTAAAAAATTATAAAATAATTTCCTATAATTTTGGTGATCGATAGAGTGATTAGTTTCATATAAATACACACTACTGGAAATCGGATCTTTCCCAACACTTATATACACCCTTTCCCAACGGTTCTCCCAAACCGTTGGGAAAGGGGGGTCTTTCCCAATGGTTTGGGAGAACCGTTGGGAAAGACCCCCTCACAACACCCCTTTCCCAACGGTTTGGGAGAACCGTTGGGAAAGACCCCCCCTTTCCCAACGGTTTGGGAGAACCATTGGGAAAGACCCCCCCCCCCTTTCCCAACGGTTTGGGAGAACCGTTGGGAAAGACCCCCTCAAAACACCCCTTTCCCAATGGTTTGGGAGAACCGTTGGGAAACACCCCCCCCCCCTTTCCCAATGGTTTGGGAGAACTGTTGGGAAAGACCCCCTCAAAACACCCCTTTCCCAACGGTTTGGGAGAACCGTTGGGATAGCTTCTTTGATTTCTTCCAGGTCTACTACCCGAGAACATTATATAAATATAAATTTTAAATAATTATGATAATACATATATATATTTATGAAGTTATGTTTATAAAAGTTATCTAAGGTTAGTGGTTAAGGCGTTTAATTATAAACGGGGGGTTGTGGGATCAAATCCCACCACATGTTTTTTTTGAAATACATATACCAACAGTTTTATAACCGTTGTAATATATTTTCATATTACTTATACCAACGGTTTTGAAAACCGTTGGGATAGGTCAATTCCAACGGTTTTGGGAAAACCGTTGGTATGGACCTATCCCAACGGCTTACTTCGCAACCGTTGGTATAAGCTATACCAACGGTTTGGAGGCCTATACCAACAGTTCCAAACCGTTGGTATAGGTTAGTATTCTACTAGTGACATCTCTATCTGGATACTATAAGTGAATGTGGCTATGGCACAGATTTACCAAGGAGAAGAAAATCTGACAAGATGTTTCGAGTCCAACATAGGGTAAATCTAGTAAACGAAAAGGGGAATTACTACACACCTTGTTTTACACTTATAGGGGATATGCTTTGGAAATTCACATCCTCTTCATGAAAAAATATGAAAGATTTAAATAAACATTTATTATAAATAAACTAGGATAAATATGAGGTGTCAAGGGAGGTTTCATATGTTAGACAACCTACATGTGATTTTTTTAGGATTATCTAGTTACAGGTTATGATTACTATTTCTTACTTTCTGATTTTTGTTTTAGTCAATGGATGGAACCCAAAAGAACAACATTAATGGTGATTGTGAGAAATAATGAAATGAATGTCCTTCTAAGAAACTGAATTCTATGGGATCTCAAATGAAAAACCTCATTGCTATGATCACATAGCTTTCTCTAGCAATGAATAATGTTATACTTCCAAATGATAAAAGGGGGGAATAACATTCTATCAAGTATTTCATGTGGAAACATCCACCTTTATTCATAGGGTCTTCTAAAATAATTGTTTCTGAACAATGGATCTATACTACTGAAAAGATATTCTCCATTCATCAGTGTTCAAAGCATGAGAAATTAATTTGAGCTGTTTTTCAGTTACAAGGTGAAGCATATTAGTGTTTTACTCTAATAAATAATATGAGGAAGAAAAATGAAATTGAATCCGTGGACTGGGAAAATTTCCAGAACATATTTTCAATAACTACTCTCTTCATATACATTATACCAATATGGAGAAAGAGTTCCTTAAGTTGAGGAAAGGGATGATGAATCTGTTGGTACCTAAGAGGATAATTTCACAAGACATGTATGTTATGCTTCATTAATCTTTTGGGAGTCACATATCTATCTCATGGATTTCAAAAGAAGAAGATGATGGAGTTTAGTGGAAACTCAAAAAACAATGTAGAAGAAAAAAGGAACTTTTATTTTATGCTCTATGTGTGAGAAGAAACATTGAGAACATTTCTTTAAGGGGTATAATAAATTTTTTAATTGTATAAATGAAGGTCATCAAGAGATTTATTGCTGATTTGATGAGAAGAAGTTAGCTAATGTTGTTAATGTAGAATAAGAGTCACAGAACACACCACCATGATTCAGTGCTACAAGTGTATAGAAATGGTCATTATTCTAACCACTGCCCAAACCCAATGGCTATTGATGATGATCGACATCAGAAACCTCTTATGCCAAAGGAAAAAAGTTAAATCTATTAGAATCACTATTTCTAATTAGGGGTGAGATAACGATGTGATGAGATGTACACTTAACGTCTACTATATAACTGAAAAAGTCATATTTTATTCTGGATATACCCACACTTTCATATCTAAATAATTTTATAAGGGTGTTGGGATTCAACAAAAATAGTTATATATGGAATTAGTAGTGGAAAACCCTATGGTTATGACTATTTCATCACAAGGCTAGGATTCTTCTCCAATTGCAGTTTGTGGGAATGTGATTCCTAAAAATATTTTCACTCTTCCTTTGGAAGAATTTGATGTTATCTTTAGCATGTATTGGATTTATATACATAAATCCCACATCAATTTTCAAGTAAGGGAAGTTATATTAGTTATTTCAAACCCGTATATGACCATCCATCAATGTGATGATATGTATGAACTTCCTATTGACATTACAACATATTTATGGGTCTTAATTCCCATTCAAAAGTGTTATTTATCTCAAATGGTTGGGGATAAGAATTTCATCGATGATATGATTATTTTTCATGATTTTATGGAATTATTTCTTGAAGATTTTCCTATTATTCCACCAAAATGTGAAGTTGTGTTCACAATATAACTTATACCTGGATCCACACCAATTTCAATTACTCCTTATAGAATTTCCCTGATTGAGTTAAGGAATTTAAGAAGAAACTCCAAGAAAACCTTGACAAGGTATTCATTCATCCAAGTGGGTGAACTTAGGAAGCACCAGTTGTTTTTTTGAAAAATAATTATGAATCAATAAGACTCTACATTGATTATCAAGAGTTGAACATGATCAGAATTAAGAACAAGTACCCTCTTCACCATATTTATTCCCTGTTTGATCCATTATGCATAGACCAATTCTATTCCAAGATTGAACTTCATTCTTGATATCATCAATTTAGGGTTAATAACGAGGATATACCCAAGACATCATTCCGTGAAAGGTATGGACATTATGAATATATAGTGATGTATTTTTTCATAGTAATTACCCCTCTATTTTCAGTAACTCTTATCATCCTTAGAAAGATGGTCAATTTTAAAGAACAATTAAAATCCTAGAGGGTATGTTGAGATCTTGTTAAATTGATATTAATGGAGGTTTGGGTCACCACCTTCCACCATTTTATTTTTCCAAATATAATAGATTCCCCTGAAGTATTCAAATGGCTCTATATTAAGCCCTTTATGGGAAGAAATGTTGTACTCCAACATAATGGGAAGTGGTTGGAGAAAGAAATCTATTGGTACATGAGATTGATATTGAAATGGTCAAGAGGGTTAGAAACATTTAATGATATGAGAAGATAGCTCAAAGTCAACACAAATGTTTTATTGATAACTATTAGCGGGATATAGATTTTAAAGATGGTGAAAAGGTATTTTTATTAATCTTACCCTAGAAGAATGTTATAAGATTCAATAAGATAGGTAAACTAATACCTTGGTATATTATTACCTTTGAGATTCATGATTGTATCGGGATAGTGTCCTATTTATTAGAACATCCTTCATATCTCTCTCATGTTTATGATGTTTTCCATGTATCTATCTGGAGGAAGTACTTACCAGACCATTAACATCTTCTAAACTCAGTGGTCATACCATTGGAACATGATCATCCTTACAAGGAGAAACCTGTTGAAATTATGGACCAATTAGTGATTTTTTTGGAAACAAGACCACTATCCTAGTTAATGTTTGTTGGATAAATCACCAGTTAGAGAAAGCTATGTGTGAACTTGATGATTTGATAAAGCAGAAGTGGCCTCATTTATAATTACCTGACTGATGAATTTCAAGGGAGAAATTCATTTTAGGGGTGGTAGAATGTAATACCCCATATTTTTATGGAACATTATTTTCATTTAAATTAAAATTTTCATCTATATCATGAATTTCTCAAATTCAGACATTCTGTTCAAATGGAACCTACTTGGTGTACGTTGCATGAAACAAAGACTTGATGTATGATACATGCGTCACTCAATTTATTTGAAGCATTTATTTTATTATTATTATTATTATTATTATTATTATATGAATGATATAATTATAACCTATCCATTAAATATATTTATATTAATAGTAATAAATAATTTTCAAATATTGATAATAAATAATACGATTCTAGGTAATGTCCTATGATTAAAAACACTATTTTCTCTAATGAACCACTTTTAAAGTCCTTAAAATAAATCCAATTTTATAATCTCATATAAATTTATTTTGATGAAAATAAACATCATTTCTGAATTCGGAATATCAAAATTATCTTGGTGAAATTGTTTTTCTATTTTTCTGAAAATTTTCAATTTTTTTATGAACAGTGAAAAATACTGCTTCGTAGTTTCAAACATACTTTTTAATTTAAATAAATTTGTTAAGTTAATTTGATTTTAAATTAAACATTGAAAAATGATAAAAAAATCAATCCAATTAAGTCATAAAAATAATTTTATAATAGAATTAGATATAAGAAAATTATTGAACTTCTGAGCATCTCTTTTACCCGCCTTCTAGCCACATGTACGGGATTAGAATTTGACATAATTTTTCCTCTTCTATGAAATGAATTTTAAAAAAATGGAAACACATGGTTGTAATAAGTAATAAAAATGTGGTCTAATAAGTACAAAATAATTTTTGGGTATTAGTAACTTTTAAATTTTATTTACCATGGTTAATGGTAAACTGTGTAATTGAAGGTAAAAATAATACTAAAATAATGTAAAATTACCTGAACATTTGTCATAATTTCTTTGGATATGTTTTTTTCGACCCATATCAAACTTAGGAAAAAAACATGATCTTATTTCTGTCATATGGGTTAGATTAAGACTTTTATTATATTTTATTTAAAGAAGAGTTAAAAGTGTCATATTGAAGTTTTAATAACAAAATAATTTTTATATAGAATTATACATCATATAAAATTGAAAATAATTAATAAATTGAAATATAAGAAATATATCTACATCATTATAATATATTTATAAATTTTAGTTAATAAATAATTTAATTTTTTTATGACACAATGATGATGTAGTAATTTATGTATTAATGGAAGAATCAAATAAATGATATTAATAATATTAAAATAAATATAATATGACATTATTAATGAAATACACAAATTTTATTGATAAATTAGACATGTTAGTAGCGTATTTTAACTATTGGTTCTAATTTATAATGTTATTTTTATATTTTCAAAAATGAAAATTTTGAATATTATCAAAATTGACATTAATGATACTTTAAAAGTAATAATTTTTTATTAAATTTATAAAAATATAATTTTCTTCCAACTAACATGGATAGAGTTAAAAATATCATAAATTATCCAATTAGGGTTTTTTTGTTATTTTATAATAACAATATTGACCCTATAGTGTACAAAATAAAACTTGTCGTGGTAAGAGTTGAATTGTTTAACTAATGGTTAAAGTGAAACGATAAGGTTAATTCTATGACCTAAACATGTCTACAATTGTTGAGATGAGAGGATTTAGACCCATATTTATCTTAGCATCGAAATAAAACACTTTCAAAATATTTGAAACCAATAATAAATTTATAATAAATTAATATGTTAAGATCTTCCAAAAGTGTCTCTCACCTCTCTTATAAAAGGGAACTTGTCCTTATCTATTATCCACACCACTAAAACCTTATTATTTTCCAAACCCTACCCATTTATCCTCACATATTCCCTCCCTTCCTTTTAAAATCCTCCCCATAGGCATAAGGTAACTCAAGGAATCCTTTAGGCACAAACCAAAAGGAGTTACTCGATTAAGAGTTAATGTCTTCTCTCAAGATACTGTCCTTTATTTTTATTCTCCACCCTCCATTATATTTATTAAATTATGGTATAAAAACAATATTATATTCAAAATAATTTGATTTTATTATTCTAAGGATTCAACCTATACTTACAAACACCTCCATCTAATTGATATTGAACATATTGTTTCTATGTACGACAAACAACTGCCTCATGAAACGATGACTTATCATTTTTCTTTTACCAATAATCATGGTGCCTGTTATGATGAAAAATATGGTTATCTATATAATATAATAAAATTATTATTTAACTATAATTCATTTTCCCATTTTCAACTGATACCATTTTAATTTTCATATGGTGTTAATTTGATAATCTCGTTTGTGGAAGTGTGGACTACTGCCCCCTCAAAGCGAAATTATTCATTCACACACAACATGGAATGTTTTAATGAAGGGTTTAGTGAACATAAATTATATAAAAATTATTTTGGAATAATGATATATATATATATATACATATATATATATATACATATTACATTTACAACCCTTCTTTCAATAAGGAAATTAAAAATGGAAATAACATTAATATGTGCGTACAACTTACCATCTCCATGAATGGTGTATTATATTTCATACTTATTTATGTATAGATTAATACAATATACATATACATGATATAAATGATATTTATATCATTATATAAATTCTCAAGTCATGATATAAGTATATGGACCAACAATATAACAAATTAAGACACATGTGAAGAACAAAGAGAATATTACCTGAAGAAAAACATTAAGACAGGACCATTAAAAAGAGGGTAATATAATGTAATAATAAAACAATATATGGTATTATTTATAAAAATATTATTCTATAAAAGTATTATAATAAATTTATATTTATTACACAATAATCTTGTCTGAGTACGAAGAGACTGACAACACAAGGTAAGGGATGATTTCACAATTTTATTATTATTCGAGATTGTTTATACATAGGAATACTGTTATATATTTAACATAAATTTCCATGTTTTCTAAAAAAGATTTAAAAAAATGTTTTAATATTATCTTATAGACGTTTAAAATCATTTTTACCCATTTTTACTTTTTAAAAACATGATTTGGAAGGAATATTTCTTTATTTTTCCATACGAGGTACTTTTTGAATTTTCCAGAAAAAGTACGAGAAGAATGTTTTTTATCTTATACCACATGTATGTATTTTTATGATTTTATAATGCCTTATTTCAATGAATATTATCTTATATGTTTTCAAGGTTATCTTCAAATAAATTCTTTTCTTTCAAAATTGTAAGGTATTTTTAGAAAATAAATAGTTTTTGAAGAGAAGTGACATTTTCCTCAATAATAAATTTCATGTGTTTTATGAAAATTATATCTCATATAAGATAAATCATATGTTTAAAGTAAAGTATCCCTAATATTCTTATTATTGATTATGTTTATGATGGAATTTTAATTATTAAATCCATTTATTTTACATGGATTATGTTATGATGGAATGATGTTTAAAAACCCCATTTTATTCCTTGGGTTATGTTTATGAGAAATGTTTTATGTTTTTGGGGAAATAATAAGAATGATTTTATTATGATATGGTTGAGACATATATCTCCCCCAATGCATTGGGTAATTATTTTTTTTATTTCACAAGACAAAATAATTTGGTTTTGGGAGTGAACCATGACTACTAAGATGGCTATGAGAGTATACCATGACAACTATGGTGGTATGAAGAGTGAACTCATGCTATTATTATGATAGGGGGAGTAAACCCATACCACATAGATGGTCTTGGAAATGATGTCCTAGAAACTATGTAAATCAGTATATGACTATGTGTTTTCCACACATCCATTTCTTACAAATATATTTTTCTTTCATGGAATATTCTATTTATTTAATTCTGAATTTGAAATCCAAATATTTTTGCGATTATTTATCTTATGATCTATGATATGCAAGGTATGATCTTCTATTTCTAATAATTACATTCTCATACCATTGTACTCATTTTATTATTATATGTATCTCTTTTTTACCCTTATTGAGAATCCGAACTCACCAATTTTATGTTTCTTTCCCCCAGTTTATGATGATATGTACTTTGTTTGATGTATCTAAGAAGGGTTCTGGTCATAAAGAACCTTGTGAGATATCATTCAGTTCATTTATGTACCGGTGTTATGTTTACATGTTTCCAAAGGTACTGGACCTATTAATGTATTTGGGAGTCTATTTGTATAATATTTATGTATTCCATAAAAGTTATTCATTGTTAATGTTTCAAAAGAGAGGGTTGCTAAAAAAATAACACCCCCAAAACATCGACATCACGAGCTCCAAAATCAGTATCACCAACCAAAATCATACCACCATTATAATGATCGACATTTCCACTGAGGGAAACCAAAAATATAGCCACTAGAAATTTTGATCCAAGACTAAAACACCATAAAAAACCAATATGGAGGTTTTTATCATTGTCAACTAGAGTATGCATCTTCCTACACCAATAGAAAATAATTCCTAAAACTGATTATGTAATTAAATATAGATAATATCATTAACATAAAATCTATTAGTGGATAGCATAATAATGTAAATAATAACATTGAAAACAATAATTGATTTCATAGTGATGAAATTCAGAGTATAAAACATCTAAATAAAACAATAAAGGTCTTATTCCAAGATATTATAAATAATTATTATTTTCCAGGTCGTATTCCAAGACATTATATATACTTGAAACCATTAGGGCCTCATTTGATTACATTATCAATAATTCAAACTATCTAGGATTCATTCCATGATATTAAAAATAATTAGGATACATACACCAAATTCTAATAATAGTTTGTCTCATGAGGCCTACTGATGCATCGAGGGGATATATGATTCAAGGAAACACCGGTCACTAAATCCTTATCACCATATCACTAGGGCCTTATCCATGACATTATAAATAATTGGGATGACATACATTAAATACCCATACTAGTTTGTCTCTTTATACTCATCAATGCATTTAGGGTATATACAATTATAGTCCCATACCATCAAAAAATAATTATAATTCATCCATAATACTAAATGAATAAATAAAAAAAATACATAATATACATTCCTTAGTAATTAATTAGCATTCATTTTTAAATAAAAACAATACATAACATCAATATTTCCCTAGTCAATAAGTGGAATAAATGTAAATGAAAGGACACTTAAAAATCACACCATATATAGTAATGTCTATATGGTTAAGTAGATACTAGAAAAAACACTATAGAACTAGTGTAAATGATTTTAAAAATATTCAGAAGATTAAAGAAAATAGACATGAAAACTTTTATAACCCCATCAGTGCATAATTAACCCATGATAAATAAATGAGTTTCAGGAAGAATTATATAAAATATGATCATAAGACATCAAAATAAATATGGTGGAGAGTATATATAGATAATATATCCAATGAATCATAATAAATATTAAATTGTGTTTAAATAGATGTAAAACACTTAATGTAAATTCGTTTAAAAAATGAGAAGAAACACCCTTTACTTTAATAAATTTTAAATAATTTTAAATATTTTTTTAAAAAAATTGGTAGTAAGAATTAATTTTTAAAAAACATGAAAAATTCAAAAGGATGGTTTGTTTAGAAAAAATGTGATTAAATTACGAAGATCCACTCATTTTGAAAATTTGTAAAAATATATTTTTTTGAATCTTTTGTATGAATGTCCAAAATATGCCATACAAAAAAGTTAAAAAGATATATTTTAACAATTTATAAAGAATATAAAAGTTAATAAAAATTTCCTTCATAAAAATTGAATTATATATAAGATTATATATATATATATCAATATGATGATTACAAACATGGATTAAAAATATTCTATATTGAAAGAAGATATAACATCGACTTACACTTACCAGAAACCATTTGGTTGAATTATGAACAGAAGGGGAAGTAAAATTATTATATGAATTGTAAATGCTGATATATTAATAATAGAAAACAATATATTGGTTTCTTGATAGAAATATAAAAATTCACCTAATGAGAATTTATCATAAAAAATTCATTTTCAACATTATATTGGATTATAAACCATTACAAAATTGTTAAATTTTGATTCAAAATACATTTTATAATACAACAAGAAACAGAAATTAAATAATATGAATAAAATATAATAATGATATATCATGTCAAAAAAAATTATATACATAATATAAATTGAAACAGGTTCAAAATACAAAACAGTTCTCAATGATGAAATTTTAGACTAGAAACCCTTATAAATAATGTAACGTTTGAGATACGAATCTATCAAGGAAAATATTATTTTCAAGATATGTAAATCCACATAAAATAAATATAAATAAAATATAAAATAATAAAATTTTATAATACACATAATCATTGAATATCATAATCTATTAATGAAGGATATAATTCTGTGAAAAGAATTTTAGTTTAGAATCCCTTATGGATTTGGTACTGAATTAAAAGAATATGAATAAGGGATAGGGAAATAGATTTGTAAATTCCTTTAAATAAACATGAATATTGGTATGATAAGTGAATGGGTTATTAAGTACACCCTATAAAATAAAATTTAATACATAATAATAAAAATGCTTCAATGAATGGAAATTGTGATGAAAAATCCTTATCTTGATCTTTGAGTTTCCTTCTTTTGATTGACCTTAACACCTTCAGAGAAAGGGATTTTAGAAAATATATATCCTTATAAGCCTTTAAAGTGATTTTTATAGATGAATTTATGCCTAATATTTATAGTAAAATGAATTTCAAATGTGTTATGGAAATGATATAATGATTCCTATTTTATAGGAAAACTGAATTGCATTTTCACCAATATTCAATTTTTAAAGGTTAAGAATGTAATATTAAATGGATAAGTAAATAATAAATTGAAAAACGTTTATTCTCCACCATTAAACTCAAAAACATGACTTAAGATAATGTTTTATGATTATTTATTAATTTATGAACTATTTTAACATCAAATACCCTTTAATGTCATTTTCAAGGTGATTTATGTAATTCGAGCTTTAAAATATCTAAATGATTATGGAATTAAAATTTAAATATTTAAATAATTGAATAACAATTTTATATATCTAACATCAATTTAATACTCTAATTAATCTAAATATTATAACATAATTTTTTTTAAATCTATTAGTTTTTAATTTTATCCTACTTATTCAAGCATTGCATCGATGCTGAGTAAACATTTTAGATAATTATAGTATTATTTAAATTTAAAAATAAATTAATTTTATATAAAATTTAATTATTTATAATTATTTAAATTTATCATTTCACAAAATTTATATTCATTTTCATTCTTATCATGCCAACATATTTACTATTAGAATTTTCTCTTTTTTTAACCCTGTATAAGTGCTATGTAAGAATTTGGATAACTATCTTGTCATTTAATTTTAAAAAAAAAATAATATATTAAAATATAATTTATTATCAATCATTAATTTCAATTAGTTTCTAAAAAATAATTATACTTTCCAAATCATATCACCAGCCATCAATATTGACTTTTCTTATGTTGTGTAAGCATTGTATCAAATCCAATACATTGTTTTATACATATCTCAACATGAAACAAAATTTCTATTAATTATAGAACGATTTTATGATATTTATAGTATAATATAATGTAAGATAAATTACTTAGGTTATAAAATCCTTTATTTTATATTTATATTAGGATGATGTCATAAAAGATAAAATTATTCGAAAACTGTATTTGTTTAAATCTACATAAAAAACATGTACAAAAAAATCGAAAAAATAAATACTAATAAAATTTATAAATCCGGATTAAAAATTAAATTTATTTTTATCAAATTTAAATTATTAAAATTTTAAATTTATATTTTAAGGAAAACCATATACTACATTTAAAAACAATTTATTTATAATTAATAATATTTCATTTCCAAATAAATTACCATATTGTTGTTTCATACAATGATAAAATAATTTTTAATTTTTTTTATTTTAAATTATATCATTAACATGAATAAGAATTCATAATATATATAATAATTAAATAATTGTTTAAATATATCAAAATACGAAATTTTCTTAGGGACATTTTCTTAACCTTTAAATAAAAAACCCGTTATAATATAAAGTAAACATAACAATTGTAAATGTATAACGATTATATAACATCTTCTTATATGAACCACATATGAATTATTTAATATTTTTTTATTCACATCATTATTTAATTTATTGATCAATGATTGTTATGGGTTTTATTCTTCAATTTTATGTCATTTTTGATTCCAATAGAACCTATAAGATCTATCAATTATAAGTACGATGATGAAATTATACAACATAAAAATATATAATTTTTGAAATATATGAATAATATGTCATCATAAATAGAAATACTACCATTTTACTATTCACAATGTTGTTATGGGTTTCATTATTCAATTTAATAGAATGGTTTATGCCAATAAAAAAAATATACATCAATTATAGGTTTGATATAGAAATGATGAAATTTAATAATATATAATATTTATAATATATGAAGAATATTTCATCAGAAATTGAATTAATACCAATTGACTATTCATAACTGGTTATATGTATTTTGTTTTTGTGAAATTTTTGAAGTGATGAAATTATTTTATAATATTTATGTGACACAAAAACTTTATAAGATAATATTTTTTGTATATATCATTGAAAAGAATTATTTTTTTATAAAATGAATGCTTGGTGTTATTTTGTGTTGTTCCTATTTTCCAAAACGCATTGGTTGATAGATATTATAACATTATATTCCCCCTAATCATTGATAATAAAATGATCTATATGATGGGAAATGTGATAATAATAATTTAATACGTCATTATTATATTATATTATAATACTAACATCATTATGTATATAAAAGTTGTCCTATTATAATTAAACAAATAGTTTTTATTAATTTTTTTAGAAACATTCTTTAGGGAGTAACATACAAGACAATAATTTTTTTTCCATAAACACAGATAATGGGAAAAGATTATTTTATAGAAATTTTCATTATATAATGTTCTTATATCTCATGTTTAATTTTTATATTATTTATTTATTTATTTATTTATATCCAAATTTAATATTCATAATTATAATCTTTTTATATTGGGGCTGTTTGATAGACCTAATGTAAATTGTTTTAATTTCATCTTATAATTGTCACACCATGAATATAACAGTTACATTCTAGGTATGATATATAATTTTCTTTCATTCAACCAATTATAAGATTTATTTTTTTTGTTATGGAATCAATAATAATGTTGGGAAATTATTTATTCCTATTTGGTGTTAGTATGATTTTAGTAGTTATATCCATGACAAAAATTTATCTATGGACAATGAATGTTTGGGTTATGATACATGGCCTTGAGGGATTTATTTCTATAAAAAAGGAGACTACTTGAAAACCTATTTCTCGATACTTTCTCTTGATTGATATTTATACTTTCTATGATTCCAACATTAATATAAAATTGTTTCATGTTCCATATGCGTGAGATTAATTTTTATATGTGTGGATATACTTATCTTTTATTTTAGGTAAGTAAAAAAATAATTAGTTATATAAGGTGTTGCATATAAATATTTTAGGACAATATTTTTTAAGGTATAAGATATAAAATTTAATCACTAGAAAAATAAAAACATATAATTATATCATGGGATAAGTATTGAAATTGTTAGACTATGATAACCACTCAAAATAACAACAGGTGGATTTTTTTTCCAAAAATGTAAAAATGTTAAGAACATGATCATCTAAACATGCATGTTGTGTTAACGCTAGTTTCTCATGGATTATCTTGAATATGAAATTTTGGGTATGTGTGACCAAAATTTTATCATGAACCATTTTCTAATTAATGATCTATGTTACAATAAGCAGTGATTTAATTGGATTACATGTCTTGGATAATTTAATTAGTATAATCGATATGATGAAACTCAACCAAAATATCAAATAGTTATGTGATATATGATAGAAATTATTTTCAAAATAAATAACTAAATATTGATGATAACTCCAAAGTAACCAAATATTACATAAACCTTGTATCATTTTCTACTTAAAGATTATAAGTTTGGGGTAATTATTTTAGTAGGCGTATATTCAATAAAAGTCCTTATTTAATTGATATTAAATTTGATACCCACCAAAATATGTGTAGTTTTAGATGATGGAATGCATCATGAGACTCATTTTATGATCAATTGTAGGTTATACCTATAGTTAAATATATTTTTAAATAATTTTAAGAAGAGTTTCTAAGAGAATAATCTAGTGCATTAGGATGCAAACATTATTGAAATAAATATCTTTAATTTTGACTCATGGATATTGGATAATAAGTATGCATCACACATATGTATTTATTAATAAAGAATCATGAAATTTAAAGGAATATTTTATAGGATGAGTTAATTTATGTGAAACAAATTGGAAGTATTATTATACTATAAGTACAAACATATAATCTATATCTTTTGAGTGGATAAATTCTTGAATTAGAAAAATATTGATGTGTTCCAATGAGATATAGAAATTTAATTTCTATATTATTTTTTACAATAATGTATTTTTATTTGTGATTTAGAACAATTTTTTTTCAATATACATGAATTAAATATTTTATAGCATTTTAAATATCTATAATAGTAAATAGATTTTGATTATGGACTATTCGGTCTATAACATTCAAGATTAGAAGGTAAATAAAATTTATTTGATTATGAAATATCTTTGGTATTATCACTATTGGAATATAAATGTGAAATTCATTGCAGGAATTCATAGATATAAATTTATGAGGTTATATTTTTATGAATCATTTTATTAATAAAAATATAGTTTATTTTAAAAAATGATCAATATGAATTTGATTGTAAAATGTTAGAGGGCTAGTGTAATACTTTATGTCATATTTACGATTTTGTATAAACCAATGTTTTTATAAAAAAATGGTGAGTATATATACTTTGTATACTTTAATGATGGATTTATAAATTACGATTATGTTGTTCTTTGAGAAATATGTTCTTAACCCTTTAAAAGATAAAATAATTTAAAAATAAATCCAAAAATAAACTTGGAAATTTCATTAAGATGATTTCATCAAATCAAGGTCTGAGGTACTTGAGGTAGGACTATATTGATCATCTAAGAGATTATATAATAGTTTTAAAACTAATAATATTTTGAATACCATTGTTAAATAATGTATCTATGAGTAGTAATTACACCTTTTTAGATATAATTAAATAAATGATCAGTCAACAAAACCTTCCAAAATCATTATGGGGATATACTCTAAAATAAACTATATTATTTCATAACTATATATTATCTATGGTGGTAAAAAATATTCTATATGATATATGGTCCCAAGGTGTGACAACTTATATTTTATATTTATGTGGGGGTGTAAGAAATATATATATTGTTTGGAAGGCTATAAAAATATCCTTATATTTGGAAAGTGTCTATTTATTTATTATTCTATGGAAACTAAGTGAGTTTTTTATAATAACCCCACTGAACAAAATGTTTTTAATGATTATATCAATATTTGAAGAAAGTAGTAATATATAATTCTATGTGTTAGTAGGAAGAAAAATAAACATGTAAAAGTTTAAAACCAATAAAAATTATTGGCTGTTGAGATAGAAAGTGAGCTAGTGAAACAAGAGGATGTGGAAACCAAACAATCAAATAATATATAAATACCTTAAATCTTTGGTATAATTCATTATAATCCAGAGACATATGGATTTTTTTTGTATAAAATGATGATGTGTTTTAATTTATATAAGATAAAAATTTCATTTTTTACGCTCTAATGAGAAATAAGATTTTAGAAAATTATTATAAAACTTGATATATAATACTGACTCTATATACTCTAATCAATTTTGTAACATGGTAGATATAACCAAATGGGTGATTCCCATCAAATTAAAGTGTGTATTTTATAATAATAATAACATGTATTTTTCATTATATATATATATATCATAGTAGAAAAGGGTTTTAAAAAAGTTCAAGGTATTGTATTTGGAGAGACATTCTCACTAGAAGTTATGATAAGGTCTATCAAGATATTTTTCTATAACAACTAATTATTATTATAAGATTTATCAACATGATTTAAAATATAATTTTATTAAAATAAATTTTCGTTGATATTTATAAAATAGAAATTTAATATTTCGAGGCTAAATATGGTTATACTATATATTTAAATCTATATTTTTTAGTTATAGATTGAAACAAGATTCTAAAATTTTGAACTTATATTTTGATGATACAATAATAAAGTTTAGTTGCCTATGAACATGGATGAGACTTATATATATATATGTATTAGTTATAGTGATTTGGTATGTATAGTTTTGTAATTTGATAAGATATGTTTCTGATGTTTCTATGTATGCATTCCTACTGGCCTTCATTTCAAAGGAATCCAATATTTTAATTGAATTAATAGTGCTTATTATATATTGAAACCAATAGGATTGGAGTTCAACATGTATCATTGGATATATTAATGTATTGTCAAAAATTATATTTTATATTTATATATATATATTTATGAAATCCTTCTCGATAAGAGCAATATTTTGTCTATATCTCTTTCCACATCAGTGGGGAGAGATCCTTTGATAAAAGTGATTAAATAACATTAATGAATTTGGATTGATATTTCATTGAATTAAAACCATATTTTTAATGAGGCATAGGGAATAACAATTTCATTCCATGATATTGTTTATGTATGTTACTATATTTTCTTAAGCTGTATAAGAATCCACTTTAGATTTTAACACCATCTGAGGAGGCTTAAATGTTACAATGGGGTTAAGGTTTCGTAAAAATTCTTACACTTATAGAAGAGTTTCATTACATATTGGACGGATTTTGAGGTACATCGATGTTTATGATCTTGTAGGAAGACGTAAGGGTACATTGTAGTTTCATGCTACACAGGAAGGATTTTAGGCTATTTAGGGTTTAATGTCACATAGAGGACATAATGTCACACTAGAGTTTTAGGACATATGGTATGTATTAATGAGAATACTAGAGTTTTTTTACATCTATTTATTCTTAAAGGGTATTCTAAAGATCCATTCCATCCAGGAAGGCATAAAGGGATGTGAGTAGGAAGAACTTGTGTTGGGATTAGGATTGGTCCCATGATAAATGCTTCTTATATATCCCTATGATAAAAATAAAAACCAACATAGTTTAGTACCATTTAATGAGTAATGTTATACAATTTAAGTCCATGTGACTTATATGATTATAGTTATTTTTAAACTCATGTGTCCATGCCCAATGATATGTCTTTTAAAGATGCATATCTTGGACTACTATGTAATATAGTTTAAGGTCAGATGACTAGGACCAGTTCCAATCCATTTAATTTTTTTGAATAGACTATTATAGAAAATATTTCTATTGATGGTTTTATTAGGGACTTATTTATAAGTAACCAAGTGTTAATTGGTGATTAAGAGACGTTTTATTGTTAGAAACATACCACTTAATGGATTTATACTTGAGAGACTTTGGAAAATTTGTAACTAGTCACCCATGAGATGAAAATATTATGAATATGACTAATTTTCTTAGGAAAACCAAATTTTTGTGTGTATATATGAACTTAGGGAAAAGAATATTTCAACCAAAGGGGTAACCAAGAATAATTATTGGTCTAATAGGGATGGGTAGAGGATGTGAGGATTCTATTTAAGGGCCTATGTACCTTTAGCAAAGGGGTATGAAAAATTTTGTAACTTATCGGTTCCATGATATAGGGGTGAAATTAATTATTTCAATGGGATCACAAGAATTCATGGGTGTTTAAATTTATTTTTTGGAGATTGGGACTTATTATAATTAGTATCCCTTTACATTCAACATCAACACACATGGTACTCATGGATAATGTAATATTTATGTGTGCGTAAAATGTGTTATCGTGAATTAGGTATTGGGAATGGTGAATTAGAATCATGATCTCACATATCAATTCTTTCAGACATCCACTTGCATATGTCTATAGAATGTTCTACCGAGATCCTCAAGAAAAGGGTCTTCATCTTATGAAAAAATTGTCTTCTCATACTAGTCCCGTGGTGAGACAAGTTTAATGCACTAGGGGGTATGGTATTCCGTGATGTTTGAGGAGTAAAGAACCCATGAGTGGCAAGATTTAAAAAAAATTATTGGCCTTGAAACTGGTGTTCTATGTAGAATGATGTTCTAAATTATAGGGTTTAATTAAGTATAGGGTTTTGTAAAGTATTGGGAACACACAATTGTTGTGTGCATCGACCCAATGAGTTTATCTTTTAGATAATGTTTCTTATTTGGTTAGCTGAATTTTTTTTTAATATGTAATTTTTTTTCTTCTGGGTTATTTATTAGTAATCTAGTAACTAGTACACTAGGGTGGATATGTAGGAGAGAAATCAACTAGTGTTTTAATTTATTGTATTTTGGTTGAGGTGAGATTAAGTTGAGGATATGTTGGTGGTATTAGTAATTAGTGAAAACTCATTTTGGGTTTTCTTTAGTGTTTGAAATATGTTTTTTGAACTATGTACATTTGAGGGATCTCTATTTTTGTGGGTTTTTTTAACTTTTATGAAAATGTACATTTGGTAGTGCTTCAAAGTACATTAAATTGAATGGACATATAATTTAAAAAATATTAGTTTTCCTTGAAATATGTTAGTCCCTAGGGACCACAGAGTTTTCTTAAATATTTTAACATGAATCATTATACTCCATATTTATTCAAAAAAAATGCTTCCAACATAAAACAACTATGAAATTTGATATCAGTATTTATTTTAGCTCTACAAACTATCATATTGAAGAGTATCAAATGGGATACATTCCTAACAACCTAATTTTCCTATAAAAGGTGTATTTGAGGGGAAACGGTATATAAGGGATTTAAGTGTGGATTTTAAATGTTTAATAAACTTTTCATTAATAATGGATGGAATATTATCCCACACTTGATAAAAGGTTCTCAACACCATGCAATTGTATTGGGTAAAATTTTTGATTGATCCCCACACTTTTGTGACTTTGAATTCATATAGTGATAGAGACCCCATTTATGTACACTACATTGAGTGATTAACTCCTTAAAAATCATTTTATACAAGCAATGTTCATATTTCAGTCCTTTTAGAAAAGCGAAAACCAATTTTTCAGATGGCTATAATGTAATACTCATTGAAAATTATATTGTAAATATAAATTCAGTATAGGTAAAATTATGGGAATGATTACATAGTAAACTAATGATTTAATGATCCTATGTAGTAGGTATGAAAAATTATAGAGGCATATCAACGTGGTTTCTCAGTCAATATTATAAAATATATACCTATAAAGTAAAAAAAGGATTCGAATTGAGAACACCCGGAAGGGTTATTTCCTTGTGTAAAAAATATGAGTCTTATGAAAGTTGGGTTTATTTATAATAAATTAAAAAATAAATGTATTAATGATATTCATTTTACATTAAAAATATTTACCATCAGATATCCCATTTTTTAGAAAGAAAAAGTTCACCCCTAGGTCCCTCGCCAAGTTGTTTCTCATACCCTCAAACCTTATGCTTCACCCTTAAAGTATTCTTCACAAAACATCATGTCCCATATTTCTTCCCCCATCCCATATTTCTCACACCATGATCTATTTCAAAGGCCCTACTATACCCTCCTTCACTGAATCGCCTCCATGGGATGAGTACTTAGGTCTCCAGGCTGCCTCCCATGTCGATGGTTTCCCCTCCATTATTCTCCATTTTCCCATCCAAAGACTTAATGTGTATGGACAGTGAGATATACATGTCATCACAATCTCAAAAAACGTTATTTTCCTCCTTTAACCACTTGACCCCCATTGGAGTGGTAAGAAAGTTTTAACCCTCTCGGTCTCCCCTCCCACTCCCTCAGTGGATGACTCTAGACCTTCTAGATTCCCCCATCCCATTATACAATTACTTTTTAATACTCTCCAACTCTATTTAGTTACTCATAGAATAGTGTGATCTAGAACCTCAACCCTCCATCCCTTATACTCCTATTCATGTTGTTCATATCGGGTCCCAATTACACTGTCATTTATCAGTAATTTACCTCAAAGAAAAAGTATCCTCGATTGTGGGTGTGGAATGCAATAACACATCCCACTAATAATCCCATTTATCTTATATAACTCCCATGGCCTTGGCACCTAGGTAAAAAATGACATAATCTTTAATTTGCATCACAATAGAAACTCCCCATGGTCCTTGAACAGGATAGAAAACCCTATAGGATTTCTAACATCACACATAGAATAATGGTGCAAGATTTGATGCATAGAAATACCTAAAATCAACACATATAGATATTTAGGAACCCAAAAATTTAAATGGGGTTGGTTGTATTTTCCAATCAATTCATCACTATAAGAATAATCATAGGAGGTCATTATCTATTGATCAACATTATCTTCATCAAATGCAATATGTAGGCTATATAATCCTTATGGAACAACCAGGTGTCCTTCAATCATGGGGACTCAATGTGTGTAGTGGTAGAGGACTTTAATGTTATATTGGATTTCGGGGAATGTAATGGAGGATGTATTTACCCTTTGAAGGAAAGACAAGATTTTGTGATGTTTGCATCTTAAAAGGATCTCCTTAATATGGGGTACACATGTGATCATTTAAACTGGTGTAATAACCATAAGATGATTGGATAAACCTGTACCACATTTATCAGATCCTTTCAAACATATATTCCATCAAGTCCTACTTGAATTATAAGGTAATCCATCTTATCAGGGATCTTTCTAGTCATTCTCCAATCTTAATTAATTTTTCACCCATAAGAGAAGTAGTTTTTATGCTTTTCCCATAAATGGACCTCTAACCTAAGTTATCATAAGGTGGTGAGAGATTCATGGACTAAGCCAATGTAGGGAATAAAGTGTTCTAGTCTCCATAACCATCCTAGATATTTATAAGGTTATCTTAAATCATGGATTAAAAACCACCCACACTTCCAAGTCATAAAATCAATAAAAACTTTGATTGAGAGGATGGATTCTAGGAACAAGAATGGATGGGATAAAAATACATTCAATGAAATTGACCAAAAAAATATAAAATGGTAGAGATATTATTTGGATATGAATTTATAACTCATGATAAAACCTGAATAAGTTGGTTTAGGTAAGGCAATAAGAACATGATTTAATTCCAAGATTTCATCAATGATAAGTGGTTGAAAAACAAGACAAATATCCTCTTGGATATTGGAACTTCCATAAATGAATGTGATGTGGTTAGTGGTATGAAAGAACCACATTTAAAATATCTTCTTGTAGGTTCTAACCCCCACATGTAAGGAGGGTACCCAAGGGGTCATGATAAAATATTAAATATCATCCCTCGTGTGGTGAGTGATATCAAAAAATACATCTTTGAATCCATTCCAAATGATTATGATATCTTTAAGGAAGTGTAAGCTCCCAATCAATAATTCTCTCTAATCCTGTATGGATTACATTGTTCTTTTTATGTGACCTTTAAGGATCTGGTTAGAAGTGATGTAGTGGAATTAGTAAAAAAAATTCATGGTGGTGGTATCTATCACGTGGTGAGTGACCCTATAATTGTTCCCATCCCAAATGTAAAAGACTGATATTAACTGAAACATTATAGACCCATAAGTATGTGTAACATCCCATATAAGGTGTTGTCCAATTTAATTAAAATAATATTACCCTTGGACCTCCATCACTAGATATCCAAATAAAATTATGGGTTAGTCAAGGGTAGATTGATCCAGGGTTCCATAAGATTGGATAATGAAATGATTAGTGACATTAACAATGTAAGATCCCAACCTTCCCTAATGTCATCTCATGAACGTTTTCATGTAGTTTTGGTTGTTTTAAGTTACTTTTTGGAGTTTTATTTTGGGGTTTCTTTCGGTTGGGTTTTATTGAAGTTTAAATACAAGGGGGTGGTTCATGGTTTGTGCTTAGTTTGAAAAACTGTGTGCCTAAACCTAGGTAACCGTGCAGCCCTAGATAGTGATGTTTTCATGATTTGGGTATGGTTTCCCAAACCATGTGTCCTTTCTAGAGAAAATTGTGTGCGTGGTTTTATTTCCAATTAAAATTGTTTTAAAAATTCCATGAACCCTCGAAACACCCCCTTTTGGACCTAGGATCAGGGTTGGCATATTATGGATGATCCCAAATCATTCGAAAGGACTTCCAAGGCAGTTCGACATCCATTATTCAAGATTCAAAGCCCGAATCAAAGATATGATCTTCTCTCAAAAAGTGGATTCATCCCAATGCCTATACCGATCATTCCTTCTTCTTATCTTGATCATTTGGTGGAATTTATCCTATGTTTCTTCAGATCTAAATCTATGTGGTGATATATAGATATAGGATTATAGACCTATGTCTATATTGGTTACACCATGATATTTTGATATCTTAATTTTAGGATTTAGATCCGGAATCACAAATCTATATTGTTGTTATGGTTGGATTTTAGGGATTACCATTTGGATAACATCCATCAACGAATCAATGAGGGTGGTCAAAACATAATTCCTAAAGTTTTGTTTTTGATATGTTTATGTAAGATTGTATTATTTATTGAATCCTTTATAAATTTTATTCCTTAAATTGGGTTTATTATATTTACACATTTAGTTATCAAAGCCTTGTTGAAATTGGTAATTAATTAGGAAAATTTACCATCAGACTAATGGGATTCCCTATTAGATAATTAATTTGGGGAAATTGATTATAAGAGATAGGGGTTGTAATCTAGATAATTAATTGGGAAATTAATTATGAGATATTGAATTAGCTAAGTTAAGACAATTAATTGGGAATTAATTAGTGTATTGTGATTTTGATCTAGATAAATAATTATGGTATTAATTACGGAATGTTGAGATTACAATGAGATAATTAATTTAGGAAAATTTATTATGGATTATGAATTGTGATGTTGATTAATTAATTTATATAGAAATTCATGGTTTGACGAACTTAGTTAATTTTTGAGTTAACTAATGGAATGAATATGTTTAGCTAATTGATGAAGTTGTAATGGGATTGGGGAGGATAATTAAAGGGTAAATTAATTATGTGATAATGAATGTGAATTGGGTTATTCTATATTGAGAAGTATAAATGGAAACATGGTCAGTATACTTAGGAGTAAGAGAATGGGAACATGGTCATTATACTATTATGTATACATGGTAACATGGTAATTATACTTACAGGTAAAGTGAATGAGAACATGGTCATTTGATTGAGGGTAATCTTAGTAACATGGTCATATTATATGCTTGATTGTGATATTGGTAAATTTTGTAAATGAGGATTTTAAGATTTGAAATTAAAGAATGGAAAAAATGGCACACCGAGTTATGGCCTCACAAAAGAATAATAAAACTTTGTAAAGAGTTGAGTGAGTTAATGAGATATCATATAAACTTGAATACTTCAAGCTTAGATAGAATCATGTATTAATATATTGTATTACCTAGGGAAAAATTCAGGATCTGGTATAAGATAATTTTTTTATTGAGGTATATATATCCTTGGGAACCCTAGAGTTCATGTAGTTAGATAAGAATAATTGAAAAATATATAAAATGTTTATTATTGCATTTTAATTATTTATTTATAGAACTTCATGCACTAAATTTTTGTAAGAATTATTTTAGACACTGTTGGTGGTGGCCTACTGAGTTTTACTCACTCCCTATTCGGGATGCATGATCGATACCCAAATAGATTATGTTATTGTAGGTTATGATAATGGAAATGTCTAGGTGTAAGGTGGCTGATTGGGGACGAAACATGCTAGAAGGAACCATACAAGGATCAGAACCCTCTTGAGGGAGTCACATTGTCTTTATTTTTAGTTTCATTATAGAAACTTTAAACTTATATTAACATTGCATGTTTTCCATTTGAGTTTATTACTGTATTTTTCATGTTTGGTTATCTTGTGACATGAGTATTGTTATGGTTATATATTCTTCCATGTTTGTTTATTTATTTCCTATTTTTTCTTACTCTAATAAATAAGGCAATAGTATCCCCATGATTTACTAACTAGACCCTCACTACCAGTTGGCAACCTCTTGCATACATGGAGGGGTGCTTGAGGTCATGTGGAGAACTCAATCAGGGAAGTATCATGTGACTCTTGGGTCTGGATGTTACAATGTGGTATTAGAAGTCCAATTTTCTTATTCTTAATTTGTCATACTATTTTGGGAAAGGTATAAAGGAGACTAAGAAGATTCAGGTGTTGGTAATGAGCTTGTTCATGGGAGTTGAAAACCCATGTACAGGGGGAAACCTAAGTACTTAGGGTGAGATTGTTGTAATTACTATTTTTGGTTATAGTTGAATATTATTTCACCTTGGGTGATGCACTTGTGGTGTGATGTGATTATTATTTCTATGAATTTTTAGTACTGATTCATGTCCCATAGGGAATGACAGTTGAGTCTTCATGCATCATTCTATAAATGTGGGGTTATTGTTCCATGCATGATTTAAGGCACACACGAGAAAATAGGTTATGGGTATGTTGTTAAAATTTAATCATTTTCCTTGTTAGTGAGATTAGAAAATGAAAATTGGTTCTTAACATAAATTGAGTATGATTTTAAGATGATGAAAAATGAGAATAATTGGGAGTCTAAATGAGATACTTTTTATGATATTTTGTTTAACCTTGTTAACCTAAACCTAAGAGTAGGATGTTATGGGTAGTGATAGCAACTTGGTTTAGACTGTGTGGTGAGGTGGGTTAACAAGATTTTTTTGAATATTTCTTCTTATGTAAATGTTATAAGGTTGTGTTATGAGACATGAAGAATGTGTTTGGAAGTGTATAGTGTTTTCATCCATGTCTCTTGTTGAGGGGATGACTGAGGGGCATGATTAGGAATGTGTTTATAGTAAGGGAAATTTAGGCACCAATCGTCCTAGCTAAAGATGAAGGGGAGTAGTTTTGAGATAAATTCTCACTCTTTATGAAATTGATGGAATAAGTGCTAGGGTGGTTTTAGAAAATTATGTATTTGTTAACAAGGGAGTTTCAGTTTCATCACCCAATAGATTTTATTAGAGAGGTTGGTCCAAAAGTTCTGAATTTTGTGTTGAGGCCATAGAGACAATACATGACCATTTGGAGACTCCAGCTTATAGGAGGGTCATTGGTTTCTTATATGTTATGCGGATTAGTGAAGCAATGGTGGGACATTATGGCACGAACTGGATAGATTTATGGTTTTTTATGGAAGGAATTATTGTAAAGGTTCTTGGAACACTTTTATCCAGAGATGTTGAGGCAAGAAAAATCTTTCAAGTTCAGGCATCTGACATAAGGGAGCATATTAGTGATATACTATGTTAGACATTACACAGATCTGCAAAACATTTTTCCAACATTAATAGGATATGAGTTATTTATGTCGAAATGTTTTCAAGATGGACTAAGTGTGATATTAACTCCCAGGTGAATATCTTCAGGATTGAGAAGTTTACAGATGTGTTGGTTCAGCCTCTCATAGTTGAAGGGAACCTAATGGTGGAATCCAGTGCTGGACAAGTAGTTGTTGCTGGATGATCAAGTGTTCTGACAGTAGTGTTCAAGAAGCATCAGTATGAGAACATTATCCAAGATAGGGGGAATTAGATTGTGTATAAATAATGGTTTGTTTGAAAAAACCTTACTAGGGTGACCTATCATCGATGGTGTAGGTCAGGACAATATCATCGAAATTATTCCTGATCACCAATAGAGTGTCGATCTTGTGGCAAGATGGGACATCTAAAGATTTTATATAGGTCACAGGAATAGAAAGGTACTAAAAGAGCATCTAGGTAGAGTCGGGGTGTGGTAAGGAGGTCATCTACACCATACCGGTCTGGAAGTTGGAGTTCTACTAGCCGAGGTGGTAGAGGTAGTAGATGTGGTACTTATGGGTAATAACGCCTGCATTAGTAGAGTGTTTCTACTTAGGAGAGTTAGATAGTATCATTTGGAAGAGGTGAAGCAGGGTTATAGGTGGTGTAGCCTACACTTGGGGATATTGATCCTAGACTATCGATAGTAATAAGTTCTATTCTAGTAGACTATACTTTATCTAGTTCCTTGTTTGATACTGGTGCCTCTCATTCCTTTATATTTGCAAAAAATGTTAATGGTTTGATCCAAGTGGTGGAATTTGTCAGCATGTTTAGGAATATAGATACACCATTGGGATTGCGGTCAAAAGATATTTGTCTATGTAAGGGATGTTTTCTAGAGATCAGGGAAAAAATTTACTATGAGATATCTATGTTTTTTATATGAAGAACATCAACCTAATTATGGATATGTATTGGCTAGTCATGAACCGGTCCCACATAGATTTTTTCCATAGGAGAGTGACCTTTGTGTCTCTTAAGGGTGACCAATATATTAATTGTAGAGATTGAGATATCCTGGTAGGTCGAGCAGGGGCAGTTACTCAGCAACTGGGAGATCCCACAACCCACATTTCTAGTCAACTATTGGATGCCAGGTGTGTTAGGAAAGATGTCCTTCCACTAGTGGTGGAACTATTTCTGAATATATTTACTGAATAATTAATAGGGATACCACTAGAGAGAGATGTGGAATTCAATATTGATCTCATGTTAGGGGCGGTACCAGTGTCAATTCCACCATGCATAATGGCACCGTCTGAGTTTCAATTGATTAAGACTCATTTGGATGAGTTGGAGGAGAAGGAATTTATTCGTCCAATTATGTCATCTTTGGGATCACCTGTTTTGTTCAAAAAAAGGATAATGGGAGTTTACATTTGTGTGTTGATTATCATATGTTAAAAAAAGAGTTTGAAGAACCAATATCCTTTTTCATGTATCGATGATCTGTTTGACCAATTTAAGGGAGCTTGTGTTTTCTCAGAGATATATTTGAGATCAAGGTATCATCAGTTGAGAGTAAATTCTTCTGATATACCGAGGAGTACATTCATAAGTAGGCATAAACATTTTTGAGTTCGTCTTAATACTTTTTTAGTGGATAAATTCACTAGTAGTGTTTATGGATTTTATGAGAAAAAATCTTTCATCCATATCTAGTTCAGTTCAGGGTGGTGTTTGGGGATGACATCTTGGTGTACTCTAAGACTCAGGAAGATCATGAAAACATCATGACATCATCCTGAGTAGACTGGGAGTGAATCATTTATACATTAAGCTATCTAAGTGTTCGTTTTGGATTGACTAGGTACACTTCATGGAGCACATAAACTTGGAGGAAGGTGTGTTAGTGGACGCAGAGAAGTTTCGAGTAATGGTTTCATGGTAGCATCCCAAGAATGTTTTTTGATATATGACGTTTTTTGTGACTAGCTTGTTATTATAGGAGATTCATCCAAATAGTTTCCTGTTAGGAAGTGCCACTTTTGGGATTGAAAAAAAATGGTGTGAAGTTTTCAGGGTCTGAAGCATGTGAGAGAGACTTCAAGGTGTTGAAGAAGTGCTTAACGTCAGAAAGAATTTTGATTCTACCCAAGTCAATTGAGGAGTATATGGTTTATTGTTACGATCATAGGACCATACATGTAGATATTTTGATGTAGGGAAATCGAGTTTCAGTGTATGTGTATCGACAATTGAGGTCTCATGAATGGAATTACCCAACACATGAACTCAAGTTGGCAATAGTAGTTTATGTTCTTTAGTGTTAGTGAAACTATCATTTGGTAGAAAAGTTTAAAGTATATATAGATCACAAGAGTTTTAAGTATATAGTTATAAAGCCTTATTTTAATATATGGAATCAAATATGGTTTGATTATATTCATTCTTCTAATATTGAATAGGAATATGTTAATTGGAAAGAGAAATAGTGTGGTTCATGCCTTGAGTTGGAAAACATTGACTCAGATGGTTTTGGAGTCTAGTACAAAGTGAAAGATGATGAAATTGTTGGATGAAATGCATGTGGTGGTTCAAGAGAGTCTAAAGAATATGAATCATGACTCAGTTATAGTGGATTATATTGTTCAGAGATGGATCAAGGATATAACATACAAGGATCCAAAGTGATTATCCTTAAGGGAAATATCTGAATGTTGGGAGACATATTTAGAATCAAGGATTGATGATGATGTGATCATCTATGCGAGGAATCAAGTAATGGTACCTATGATAATATAAGAGTATCTCATGTTGGAATTTTATTCCTTTAATTGGGTGGTGCATCCAGGTGTAACCAAAATGTGACCTGATATACGATGATAGTTTTGTGTCCATGAAAGAAAAAGGAGATAGCAGAGTTTCTAAAAATAAGCTTCAACTTCTAGTAGGTGAAGGTGGAGCATCAATGAACTAGTGGTTTGCTTCAACTATAGGATCTTCTGGAATGGATGTGGGACAAAATTAATATGGAATTTGTAGTTGGTATTTCAAAGACACTTGGGAATAATGAATATATTTTGGCAATTATGGACCAACTGACAATGTGAGTGAATTTGTTACCTATAGGGGAAAACATTATAGTAGAACAGTTGGGAGAACTGTATGTTCAGGAGATAGTCCATCTGCATGGGGTGCCACAGACTATAGTTTCATATTGTTATTAACACTTTACTTTATTCTTCTGGGAGGGATTGTAAAAAGCACATGGTACACATGTTTTATTGAGTACTTCTTTCCACCCAAAAACATATGGCCAGTCAGAATGTACCATATAGGTGATTGAGGATATGATATGAGCATGTATTCTTGAATTCAATGGATATTGGGAAAATCACTTCGTTTCAGTGGTGTTATCCTATAACAATAGTTAACAAGAATCTATAAATATGGGACCATACAAATCTCTTTATGATAGGCCATGTAGATCACCGCTACGTTGGATGGAGGTGGGAAAGTCAGAGTTGTTGGGATTGACACTCATGCGGGAGACGAAGGAGCATGTGTAGTTGATTCTGAAAGAAATGAAAAAAAACATAGAGTTGGAAAAATTCATATAATGATAGAAGGAGAAGACCCCTATATTTTAAAGAGTTTGACCATGTATTCCTTCATGTTTTTACTAGGTTGGGTAACCTTCAGGTAAAGAGGTAGGGAAAGTTATTGCATAGGTTTGTTGGGCCGTTTGATCCAGTGGATAGAATTTGGTTGGTGGCATATCGATTAACTCTTCCATAGAGATTCAACTCTATGCATGTTGTTTTACATGTATCACAACATTGGAAGTAACATCCCAAACCTTATCATGTGATCAATGTAGATGAGGTTGAAGTTGAGATTGATTCATCTATTGAGGATCATCTGATTCGTGTGTCAGATCACAGTGATAAAGTGTTGCGGGGAATGAATATGCCAATAGTTCATGTGTTTTGGAAACTTTGGTGTCTACAAGAGGAAACATGGGAAATAGAAGATGATATGCAGGCTCAATGGCCTGATCTTTTTGGATAAAAATTCTAGAAAGGGATGGAAATGTATCTTAGTGATGAGATATTATATGGTGGGAAGATTTTAGGATCTTGAACTTCCCTAGAGTCATCTTGGGTACATTCTCAGAAACATTTGGTTGTTTTTATGCACCATTTTTTGGAGTTATATTTTGGGGTGTGGTTTGGTGGGGTTTTATGAAATTTTAATTATAAGGGGGCTTTTCACAGTTTTAAAAACTTTTCACCTAAACCTTGGTAACTCTGTGACCTAGTGGAGTGAGGTATGCATAGTTAGTGCACAGTTTCCCAAAATGTGTACACCTAAAGAGGAAAACCGTGTGCATAGTTTTATTTCTTCATAAAATTATCTTAAAAATTCCCTAAACCCCTAAAATTACCCCATTTCAACCTAGGCTCAGGCTTGACGAATTTTGGATGATCCCATAGCATTCTAGAGGGGTTCCAATGTAATTTGACCTCACTTATTCAAGATTCAAATCCTGAATCAAAGACCATCTCTTCTCTCGGTAAGTGGATTGTATCCTGATGACTATCCTGATCATTCCTTCTCCATATATTTATATTTTAGAAGATTTTATCCTAGGTTTCATCAGATCTAAATATATGTGGTGAGATCTAGATCTAGGATTGTATATCCTAATATAGATTGGATAGATCTTGATATTTTGATATTTGTATTTTGGGATTTAGATTTAGAATCACAAATCTATATCATTGTGATGCTCAGATTTTGGGGATTTCTATTAGGAAATCATCCATAAACGAATCGCGGTTGGTGGTCTAAATATAATTCCTATAGTCACGGATTTTATATGTATATTAAAGATTGCGTAATTTCTAGAATCATTTAGCAATTGTTTTCCTTGAATTTGGTTTATTAGACTGAACTATTTAGTTATCAAAGCATTTTTCAAATAGGTAAGAAATTTGGGTAATTTATCAATAGACTAAGGGGATTCCTTATTAGATAATAAATTTGGGTAAATTTTCTGTAAGAGACAGGTGTTTTAATCTAGATAATTAATTAGTAAATTAAATATGATATATTTAATTGTCTATGTTGAGATAATTAATTTGGAATTAATTATATGCTTTGAGATTATGATCTAGATAATTAATTGCGTGATTAATTCTGTACAATTTATATTAGAATGAGATAATTAATTTTGGAAAATTAATTTTGGAATATGAATTGTGATTTTGATTAATTAATTGATAAATTACTTAATGGTTTGGTGCAATTAGTTAATTTTTGAGTTAACTAATGGAATGAATGCGATTATTTAATTGTTTAATTAGTAATGGGATTTTAGTGTATAATTTATTGGTAAATTAATTATTTTATAAATAATTGGAACTTGGTCATTATAAATTTAGATGTAAAAATGGTAATATGGTCACCATACTTATGAATAAGATAATGGGAACATGGTCATTTTAATGTGAAGTGTACATGGTAACATGGTCATTATACATATGAGTAAAGTGAATGAAAACATTATCATTCTATTGAGGGGTAAGTATGGTAACATTATCAACCTACTTATGTGATTCTATATTAGTAAATTTTGGCAAAGTGGCTTTTCATATGTGTAATTAATGAATGTAAATAATTTCACTCTGAGTTATTTCTTCACACGAGAATATTAAAACTCTAGCATGAGTCAAATTAGATAGAGAGATATTATAGCACCTTGAATACTTTGAGCTTCCGCTAGAATCAAGTATTAGAAAATGGTATTTCCAAGGGATCCCTGTCAGATCTTGTATAATATAAAGTGAATATTGAGGTACGTTTAAAATTGAGAACCCTAGAGTTAATGTAGTGAGATAAGAGTAAAAAATGTGATAAATTATTTATTATTGCATTGTAATTATTTCCTTATAGAACTGTATGGACTATTGGTAGTCGGATAATAAGTAGCACACACACCCTTTTCAGACTACCCTATTGGTACCAAAATAGATTATATTATTGTAGGACATGATTAGGGAAAAAGACATGGGATTGGTGGTTGATTGGGAAAGGATATTGGTAGAGGGATCCAGACATGGTTCAAAACCCTCTTGGGGTGGGGTGGGGGTCATAGTGTCTTTATTTTCAGTTTATTTATAGACACTTGACACATATATTGACAAATCATGTTTTCCATTTCAATTGAGTATTGTATTTTTCAGTTTGGTTATCTTATGACATAAGCATTTTCCTAGATATATATACTTATAAATTTATATATTTATTTCTGATGGTGTTTGACCTAAATAAATAAAGGTATAGTATCCTCATGACTAAATTTCCATACCCTCATTGCTAGTCAGCAGGCACTAGCATACATGGAGGTGCGCTTGAAGTCATGTGGTGAACCGGCTCGGGGCACGGTCATGTGGCTCCCAGGTCGGGAAATTACAACTAAAAGTCTCATGGATCAAATATTCCAGTCCATATGGAAATGGATAATTCCTATGGTAGGCTCAAATGGAATTCCATTTTAATGGTGCTCACCTAAATGGGATTCTCCTCTTGAACAACTGATCTCTTTTTCAAATGTTTCATCTCCCTATGGATCTCTATTTCATTCTCAGAGAGGAAATGTTGTTCCTTTATTTTAGTTTAGGAGATGAGTAATGGAGATCAACTATTTCCCAGAATTTTAATTTTTATGTGGTATTCCCTTAGTAGATACATCAACATGATCCTCCTCATAGGAAACATTCTTCCTTTTCGATGCATACATAACTTATGTGGAATATCCTATCTCATGATTTCAGATTGAAAAAACCTCTTCATCAATATACTAAAAAGATCTGTCAATTATATCAATAGGATTATAGAATAATACTTCAAATGGGATGTCCAACTCATGTACCAAGATTAGCACATCATTTTTATTTCATACAGGTTCTTAGAGAGATGGGGAAGTCTCAATAGAAAACTAGTGTAGGAATCCACATGAGGTGCTTCCTTATGAAATACCTATGTTCCCTAGTATCATCGAGTAGGATGTTTATATACCACTTCAAGAAGCTGGTCAACAAGATATCCATTGAGATTAATAACTGTAGGAACCAGTTATTATCTTTTGGAGGAATAATTACCCTTGTTAACAACATCCTCACCTCCATTGCAATGAATGTTGTAATGTCTTGGATTTCCCCGTATTATTTTTAAATATTATAGGGAATTATTATGAGACTAGGATTTTCAACGGCCTACAATTCTAAGGACCAGGGTGCTCGGAATAATTTTTTTAAAATAATCTAAACTTTTAAAATCACGTGCAAGCAATTTTCACAAAAAATTGAAATAAATTTTAATCGGGTTTCCCCGATCAGAAATCTAGGGGCACCTTTACATTCAGAGTAGTGACTTTACCTTTTGTAGGGCCTAACATCAACTAATGTAGGTCATTTGCAAGAGTTATTTTTTTGACGTTTTAAAGGAAACAAAATAAATGAATAATTTATTTTACTTTATGTTCCATACTCCAGCTATGATTATTTTGTTTTAAATGATAAAGAACCTTAGGTTAGGCTCATAACCCTATAAAACTTCATAATATCATCTAAATATTTTGAGATGATCCACCCTTGGATAAATCTTGACGAACTATGATGAAAAATGACACATGGCTCATTGTGCAGTGATATAGAATACCGACCGATAACTGACGTCCCTCTTTGTCAATGATTGAGGTAGGGGTTTTGTTATTTCAATTATTCTTTCCACATTCTTGGATTTTAAATGAAGAATGTGGATCAACTCATGAACATGTTTACCCATGTGTCATTCATTCTTCTGCGAGGGTTTTTATTGGGTTTATTTTTTAAGAATTTATCCATGTTTAATTTTTAATTTGTTTGATTTTCCCCATTTGATCCTTCTAACGGGAGGGTACCAACGCCGCGACTAATAACGTTGGAGGTTCATTCCTCAAATTTGTTGAGTGGATTTTGTCTTCTCCTTTTTAACCCACGTTCTTCGCGTTCTTCATAGGGATTTGAACAACAGATCATTTCACATCCATTTTTCAACACAACGATCCCAAATTGTAGATCCAACATTGTGACGACCTAATAAAGGAATGAAGACGACGATGTTGGATGAATGAACATGGTTTGGGAGAAAACATCCTTCAAGAATTCTTCATGCGGGTGGATCAAGACATGATTTTTAGGCAGATCAGAGGCCTGAAACCAACGAAAATGGCCTCACTGTGTCAGAGAGACCATGAACCTGGATTGTTGAAGGAACCAGATAGCCATATCAAAAATCAGAAGAGAAGTTGAGGCATTGTGATGAATAACAATGATTCTAGAAAATCGCAAAAAAATGGAATCTATCTCGAATAACACACAGTGTGGAACAAGAATGGCGGTGGCTAGGGTATACATGCTACACACGGTGAAGAACACGAAGTTCTCCCAAGATGACATGATGTGTGGGCCCCACCTAGTAGCTATAGGAATTTCGAGAAACGGGAAGCACAAACACGACATGAGACCATTGTCACAAGGCATGTGGGTCCTTAGGTGGACTTGGCATGTATATCAGGAGATACGTGGACACAGGGTGGAGTACAAAACATGTAATCCACCACATGGCCAAATCTGTCTAGATATACAGGATACCCCGTGAACTGGTACAAGGTCAGAAACAAACGGGTTGAAGATGTTTATGGAAACATGGACATCGTACATAGAGAAGACCATGGATACTTGCATAGGGTGTGTAATCCTTCCTACATTCTATGTATACACATTTTTATATGAAATGTTCTCCAGAATCGATCCATTGTACACTGGCCGTACCCGGAGTCAAGGTACACAACATTTGACCCCTTCTACACGCTGTGTACTCCCTTCTACATGGCTTGATCTGCTGGTACATTGTTCCATGGACATGTTTCATTTGGGTTAGTGTCTCCTTTACTCATTAACATAGAGGTAAGGTATCGTTTCTATCCATAAGAGTATGATCCCTAAAGAAAGAATTTTTGTGATGGAGTCAAGTATCCCTCTGAGAGGCCCAAAGAGAGATCCTCTAACTATTATTGACCCTAGTTAGAGTCAGGTATAAACATCTGTAATCCTACCGTGTACCAATCCTCCACATAAAAGGTGGAATCTAGAAGAGTTGTGGTATTTACCAAGCCCCTAATAGTTATCCTCACCCATGTATCATGATATTTTCCCACTCAATAATGTGTTCTACCAGTATACAAATCTGGATCTTCATTTTATGTATGGATATTGATTTTGGGTGTTTTTGGGAAAAAAGGAACAATTTGAAAATTTTGTGAGTACACGCCGTGTACCACTAGGTAAACCCCTTTACCTGATTGATGTGGGTATCCATGTACTGGTCGTGTAATAACCCAATATAGTAATATGTGTACCACCTAAAGTGGGGGTAGGTTTATGCATGTACACGACAAGTACATTAAATGAACACACTGTGTACTTTTCTTTTTAATTGAGATATTAGACTAGGGTCACATGTAACCCTTATTTCCGTCTTCTTCTGGTATTACCTCATGAAGGAGTATACATAATCACTGAATATTCTCTAAGCCAACGATTCATCATCCATTCTCTAAATCAAACACCATCAGTTGGGTTGGAATCCCCTAGGTAAGTTATTGGTTCTTCTTGAATCTCTCTTTCTGATTTCTCTACTTTCTCGAGTTATCCACGATTGAACTTTTTTGACCTTTTTGTAGATCTAGGACATTATAGACCGATTCAAAGTATAAGGTTCATCCATATCAATTATACAACATCGAGGTAGGAGGTTTGTTTCATTTTAGAGTTTTTCTTTGAGTTATATATGGCTAAGTGCCGATTACTCATGATTCCAATATTTCGTGTTAAGGGATTGAACCCTTTTATCATATGACTTTGATTGATTGATATATTAAGGGGTTTTTGATACATTATGGTAGATTTCCTGTTTTGGGGACTAACCATGGGTGTTTTTTTGGAATTTTTATGGTCATTTGGTCTAGGTTGCCTATGAAGTAAATTTTTTTCCTTATCAGGCTTGCTATGTTGGAATTGATTTCATGTTGGAACTTGTTAAGTGCCTGTGTTATGAATTATAGCTACTTATCCTTATAGTAGTTAATATTACTTTGGGATTCTAGATATCATTTCTATACAATTGTATTACACAGGGCTGTGATTACATGTTGTAGTTAGACCTTAGGGGGAATTGACGTTGAGGGATTTCCCAGAGTGTCTGTTATGTTTACATTGTAAGACCATATAAGGTATTTGTGGTGAGTGATCCTGCATAGTGTCTATAGTATATCATTACAAGAACAAAATGGGAATTGACGTTGAGTACTTCCTTAGAGAGTATGTAGTTTATTGTTAAAAGACCACAAGGGGAATTAATCTTGAGTGCTTCCTTAGAGAGTGTTTATTTTTGTGAGACCAAAGAGGTTGGACTGTGTGAGATTTCATAGATGGTAATTTTATATTTATTTAATGGATGATTTGTTGAACTAGAGGGGTTATACATTGAGAAAATTCCCATAGGGTTGCGTGTGAATGATTGATTGATTATGAAGAGCCTTCCAATACAAATCACAAGCTTGGACTTGGTCATACATGATTGTTAGATGGTCTTTTGAGACATCTGTTTTTCTATTACACAGGGGATACAAATCATAGGATAGATCTCGAGGTTTCATTATTCAATAGTTTTAATAATTAATAAAGGTAAATGAATGTAATTGGAAATCGTAGGATTGTTTATATTTGAGTACTTCCTTGTTTATTGATTCATTTGAATATTTCCTACTATATATATATATATATATTCAATGAAAGTTAGGAATATATATTTTGGTGGTTTCCTACTGGAATTTGTCTCACACCCTGTTTGGGTCTAGCTTTTTAAACCAAATATTTTATATGGTTGTAGGTATAGATAAGGGTAAACACCATTCTACATCAGTTACTTGAGTGCTATTGGAGATGGAGATCTTGGGACCAAGCTAAGCCTTGCGATGCTGTTGGAGTTATTCACAGTTTTCAGTAGCTTGGTTTTACTATAGTATGTACAGTATTGTGATTTTTTTGGTTGCATTCCTATCATCTTTTAACATAAATAATTATTTAGATATATAAACGTTGTAGTTGTTTATACTACCAGTCTTCTACTGTTTACCTTGTTGTATGTTATTACTGCTTCCACTGTTGTTTATTATAGTTATTCCATCGTGTTGATCTTCCAATGAGGGCATAGTTTCCCCACTATAACACCCAATTCCCTTACTTCTAGTCGGAAGCCTCTGGAGTTTGGGGAAATGTGCTTGAGGCCATGTGACGAACCGGGTATGGGGCATATTTGGGTAGCACCCAGAACTGGGATTGGACAAAGTGGTATCAGAGGGGGTTATTTTCTTCTTGTATTACTGTTAGGAGCCTATAGATAGGGATAGTAAGGAATATGTAGTTGGTAATAAGCTATTCTAGGGAGAAGCTAACACGAGTACAAGGAAAAGACAAGTTACCTCGAATATTATAATTTTCTAGTTTTTCAATCGTTATAGTTGATTTGATTTCACCATTTGGTGATAAACATATTATGTGCTCTTATTATTTAAATCATTTTGGTTCTATTTTTTTTGCAACCCGATGAGATGAGGGTATTCCATCACATGCATCATATAATAACTTCATAAAGATCACATGTCATGCATTCTTGTCATTCCATTTAGGGTGCATTATCAATTTCATGTTGTTATGATATATGTTGTTCTAGATATTTATGTTGTTATGATATATTCCTTGACATAATACCTACTATTTGATAGGGTATTTTAAATTTGTAATGCTTTATTGGGATATATGGAAAACTTTTCTCCCTGAGATATTATAAGACCTCTTGGATTGGAATTTTGTGGATCATGTTTGAACTATTAATTTGATTTTGTCATGTAATGTTGTGAATAATGATGAAAAACTTTTATTCGTAGGATTATGGGATCTCACGGGTCAGATTTTTGCATTTCTTGGATGAAATTATAATTTTTTAAGGGTTCCGAGGTTGTTTCAGAGGACTAATATATAGAAACCTAGACAACACTATGTGTGGTGTTATGAACACAAAAAATGTGTTCTTCTATTCTGTAAGAAACAACTTTTCTTAAGTACATGCCATATACTGTATGTACACACCAGTAGTCTTTAACTGGGTGACTGACTATGTTAGCAGAGACACATGTTGGTAATAGTTTGGTAAAACATGCCATGTACTGGGAGTAAACGTCATGCTGTAGGGGCCATGTATCTGTCTGTATGACAAACGATGTTGGTGTATGAATTTCAAGTAGTACATGTTGTTTCTATCTTGAACATCCGTGTGAATATCAGCTGTGTCTCTGACCATGGGACTAATGAAACAGATGGTTAAGGCTTAGGTAGTACATGTCGTGTTTAGTGTTAACACGCCATGTAGTCCTACCTTGGAGAGAACCAAGTGGTTTATCCATATAGAAAGACTCATTCATGAGGGAAATATCATGTACACACCATTTTATAGAACTAACACTCCATTTGTATGGGTTTTACATGACCTGGTTTGGAAAAGGTACACTCCCATGTTGAAACCAATGGGAACACACTATGTGGAGAGTATAGACACCGTGTAACCCTATTTTGAAAAATATGAATATTTTATTCTAATTTTTCTTATTTAAACATATAAGTTTCAGTCCTTAATAATCTTCAATTGAGGTGTGCACTTGAACTTGCAGAGTCATTCCACTGAGACGTCCTCCTGTTGTATTCCATATACAGGGCAACAATACGACATAGGAAATTGTAGATCAGGGGTTAGCAGCAGATCCTTCCATCATGCCTATCTTGGCACTAGCTGTTATACCGAACATAGGGGATGATTCATAGTTCCATAAAGGATTCATGAGGTTTATGTAGACCTACCAGGCAGCACTGAATCCTAAACCATCATGGGAAAATTTGATGCGGGGTTTTCAGTAGCAACATCCTCCCACATTCTCTGGGGATAGAGGAACTCATGCTGTATATTCATGGTTAGAATCCATGCTATCTATCTTTGAGAATATCGAGACCCCTCTTGAAAGGAGGGTGAAGCTCACAACCAACATTCTTCTAGATTCATCCAATAGATGGTGGGATGTGATATCATAGGTGGGTCTCCAGTCAGTTATGTATTGGGATGAGTTTTGGGGGACCTTCTTTGAATATTTCTACCCGGATAACTTGAGGGCCGACCGAGCATGAGAGTTCATAGGTCTGGAATAGGGTACTCTTTCAGTCATGGAGTATTATTCTCACTTCATAGATCTGCAGTTCTTCACACCCATTTTAGGTGGTGATGAGTTATTTAAGGACAAAAATTTTGAGGATGGTCTCAAAAAAGACATCCAATCCCACATGAGCATATTCAGGTTCAATTATATATCTTCAATAGTCAACTAGGCAATGATCACTATGTGTAATGTTGGGGAGTCTGGAGCTGTGATCTAGGGAGGATCAGAATCCAGAGTTATTACTTCTTTGACTGATTGTAGGAAGATCAATATGGAGTCTATGTGCGGAGATCTGATTATATGGGATATTCTTTCAGGTACCCAGGTGGTATGATACAAGTGTGGTAAGAGTTGGAATTAGAGACATTAGTGCCCAAGAGACATAGTCTAATTCTGATGTTGAGGAAACATGGGCCATATTCAGCATTTTTTTTGGGTTTTTTATCACCATCAGGTAGTGATAGGGGTTGTGATATGACATCTTGTTCAGGATCATGACCACCATTTTCTCATCAGTTTGGGAACTGAAGTTCAGCTAGCCATTCATGACAAGGAGGAGGTTGTGGCTATGGTATCCAGTCAGCTGGATTCAAGTGATAACATGGTGGATCAACTCAGGGTAGTCAGGTAGGGTTCCATGGCTGTGGTATGGGTCAGAAATTTGCATTAGAGTAGACCCAGAAAGAGTAGGATCCCAGATCCTCTATAGTCAGAGGTGTGATTATTGTTCCCTCAGTTTTATCATCTTCCATTTTTGATACAGGGGATTGCCATAGTTTTATATATGTTGCTGTTATGGAGAGACTTGGGCTCTGTATCTTTAAATCTGAGGATATTATGACACTAGAAACTCCATTGAGAATTAGGATAGATAGTGTATGATAGTGTAAGGTTTTCCCTATTGAGGTGGGAGGGTGTAACTTCTTATATGACCTCTATTTCTTAGAGATGACAGGCTTCGATGTCATTGTCGTAATGAACTGGTTTTTCTCCTTCCATGCCTTTATTGAATGATATCTGGATAGGGTGAGTTTCACATCACCAAAGGGTGGGCCTTTTCTAAAAAAGGGTGGATGGGATATCCAGGTGAGCAGAGTAGGACCCAAGCATCTTGGGTCAGGAGGAATTACAACCTAGATTTCTAGTTTATATATGGATGACTACGGGACTTTAAAGATGGACTTTCCTCTAGTGGTGGATCATTTCAGATATGTCCTTATAGATGATTTTGTGGTTTTACCCCTAGAGAGAGTGGTATATTTATCTACTGAGCTTGTTCCATGAGCAGGACCAGTTTCCATTCCTCCTTATAGGATAGATACACAAGAGTTAAAAGATCTCAAGAAGTAGTTATAGGAGTTGTAGGAAAAGGGTTTCATCTGAACCAGTACTTCTCCTTGGTGTTTTCCAATCCATTTTGCAAAGAAGTAGGATGATAACCTCAGATTTTTTTTTGTATTATCTAAAGCATAACTAGTTTATAGTAAAGTACCGATATACATTTTTGAGGATTGATGATCTATTCAATCAACTTCAAGGAGGCCGCTTGTTCTCACAGATTGATTTTAGACCTTGTTATCATCAGTAGCACATTATACCTTCAGATATACCTTTTACATCCTTTCTGAGAAGGTATGGTCAATATGAGTATGTGGTTATTCCATTCGATCTCATGAATGTGCCAGCTATTTTCACAGCAATGATGTACCGAGTGTTCCATCCTTACATGGACTACTTTGTGGTTGTTATTGCAGATGATATCTTTATGTACTCCTTCACTCGACAAGACCGTGCCGCCCATCTTGAGTTCATTTTGAGTACACTGAGATAGAATCAATTATTTTCTAAACTATCAAAACACCACTTTGGGATAGAACAGATTCACTTCATGGGTCATTTCATCTAAGAGATAGAAGTATCAGTAGACCCAATGAAAGTGAGAGTAGTTGTTTCCTAGGATAATCTGAAGAAAGTATTTCAGGTACAGAGTTTTCTTTGGCAGGATGGTTACTACATACACTTTATACATGAAATTGTAGGCTTAGTCTTGCCACTAACGAGCCAGAAAAAGAAGGTTGCGATGTACTTGTGGACATATTCCTAATATTAATCCTTTCAGGGGATGAAGGGAAGGTGGACTTCAACACCGATACTGATTTTTATAGAGCTAAGAAAGAGTTACACAGTTTACTACGATGCATTAGGTATTTGACTGGGAGTAATTATTATATATGGGGAATAAGGTTTTGCATATTGGTCTTTGTAGTTGAGGCCAAATCAGAGGTATTACCTGATGCATGATATCGAGTTAGCTACATTTGTGCATGCGTTATGATTTGGAGACATTATCTCTTAGGAGATCATTTTATTGGTTTTTACTAAACATAGAAGTGTCTAGTAAATCTTTTCTCAGCATGATCTGAATTTTAGATAGTGAAGGTGGGTTGAGTACCTTTAGTCTTCTAACATTGAGCTTTCCTATACTCTTGGGATAGGAATTAAAATGGATGATGAATTTAGTATGAGGACTTAGATACTGATAGTTCAAGAAGAGAGTAGTGACTGGGATATTATGGAACTGTTGTATCAGATTAATTTGGAGGTTCACGATAGACAGGGGTAGATATTTCCTTCTTCTGTATTATTTACCTCTACTCTTCTAGAGAGAGTGCAGATAAGGCAGCTATTCGATTCCTAAGGCCTAGTCCTAAAAGAGAGTGTGTCAGTATAGGACACTACTACTTGGTGGAGCATAGATGAGGATGAGGTCTTATCATTTCATGGGTGTGTATGGTTGTCAGCATAAATACACGTGGAGTTTTTGCGCGATTTTTATGCCTTCGTATGGGCAGTTTATTCTGGTGTCTCCAAGATATATCTATATTTACACCATTAGTATTGGTGGCCAGGTATGAAGAGGGATGTTGAAGGTTTTGTTATGAGATGTTCAACCTGTCAGGATGTGAAGGTAGAGAATCAGTGACCAACAGGGCCTTTACAACAGTTACACATTCCTTAATAGAAGTGGAATAATGTCGCGATGAATTTTGTGATGGGTTTACCAAGGTCTCCATATTGTAATTATATAGTATGTGTTGTTGTTGATAGAGTCATGAAGGTTGAACAATTCTTACCAATCAAGGAGACGTTCAGTGTTGATGATATAGGAAGGTTGTACATCTGAGAGACTGTACAGTTGCATGGGGTTCTACACTCTATCAGTTCAAAATGGGACACCCATTTTACTTCTTGTGTCTGGCAGGGCCTAAAAAGGGTTTGGGTACATAAGTACAACTATGTAAAACCTACCATCCCCAGACAGATGGCCATTCTGAGCACATGATTCAGGTGTTGCAGTAAATGATTCAAGCTTATGTCCATGATTTCAGGGGTTCTTGGGAGAGACACATACTCTTAGTGGAGTTTTCCTACAATAACAGTTTTCAGGTGATGATTCAGATGGCACCTTAGGAGTCTCTACATGGTAGTCCATGCCTATCACACCTTTAATTGATAAAGGTAGGATATGTAGCTAAGTTGGGACCTCTTCTTGTCCAAGATACCAGTGAGTAGGTGGACTTGATTCTGAAGAGGATGGATATAGCACAATCTCCAAATAAATCTTATGCTGATCAATGGAGACAACCTCTAGAGTTTGAGGTCAGAGACCAGGTTTTCTTATGTTTCACATCAAGGTTGGGACATAGGAGGAATATGAGATAGGGGATGATTTCACCGGGATATGTCGATCCATTTGAGGTTTTAGAGAGAGTCATTTTGGTAGCCTATCAATTGTAGTTACCTCAGAGGTACTGGGATATGCACGAGGTCTTCCATGTTTCTCAGCTACAAAGTTACTTTTTAGACCCATCTCACATTTTTCAACCCGAGGAGGTTGATTTGGAGGAGGATTCATCCTTCTAAGAGGAACCTATACAGATTTTGGATCATAGTACTAAGGTTATATTAGATTGGTGTTGCCCTAACCGATTGGACCGAATGCTTGTGGTATCTCTGACTACTGTAGCAGAGTTGACCGAACAACACTGACAGGTACTGTAGCAGTGCGGACTTCGAAGTCAACTTCACTGTAGCACTTATGACTTCCTGCTGGCAGCCGCTATAGCACTTTTGAAAAAGCTGGCCGCTGTTCACTGTAGCGACGCTGACTCACTTTTCAAACAGTGATCATATTCTCTATTTTTTTATAGCCCATTTTTGGGCTAGGGTTTCTACTGAAATCTTCTTTAATTTTGTTCTCCTGATATAGTGAATTCTGCCTCTCCCATGGACATAGGGATTTTTCCCAAACCACGTAAATTGCTGTGTACTTATTTTTATTCATTATTTCATTTTCTCGTTTCTATCGTTGTGTCTCTTGACGATTTCACAAAAGGTTCTCCGTTTTCAGTCTGTTCCTCTGGTATGAGTTCTATGGAAACATGGGTGAGTACAGGATGAGGCATGGGAGAGGGAGGACGATGTTCACTCCCAGTGGCCAAAGTTGTTTGAAGTTTCTTCTTTTCCACCATTGGAAGGGTAATTCGGTGAAATATGGTTTTAAGGGTGGGAGTTCATATGATCTCAGATCTTCATTTCTGGTATGGATCTTGATTTTAGTAGTTTTTGTGGAAAATGGAAGAATTTGGAAATTTTCTCGGCCCACACCGTGTACCCAGTTTCTACAAGTAGTCGTATGCTGACCATATAATGGCTGAGTACATGGCCATGTGGACCGCCTAAATAAAGGGCTGATTGAGGCCTGAACATGCCATGTAGATTAAATGAACATACCCTGTGCTTTTTGTTTTAATTGTGATATCAAACCAGGGTCACATCTAAACCTCATATTTGTCTTCTTCTAGACTTGCCTCATGAAGGAGCATACAAAATTTCCAAAAATTCTTCGATCTTAGGATTATTCATCCGTTATCCGAATAAAACACCATTAGTTTCTTTGGAATCTCCTCGGCGAGTTCTTGGTTTTTCATGAATCTCTCCTTCATATTTCTCCACTTTCTTGAGTTATCCAAGATTTTATTTTTTTGACATATTTGTCTATCTACAATGTTCTAGATCAATTCAAAGGATAAAGTTCAATAACATAAATTATATAATGTCCACATAGGTTGTTTTTTTCCGTTCAATGTTTTACTTTGAGTTATATATGCCTATGATCCAATTACACATGATTCAAGTATTTCATGTTAAGGAATTGAACCCTGTTATCATCTGCCTGAAATTTATTAATAGTTTAAGGGTTTTCATTAATACATTATGCTAAATTTCATTCTTAGGGGATACAACATGGGTGCATTTCCTTGTTTGAATGTTTATTTCAATTTGGACCATGTTTCCTATGAGGCAGACCTTGTTTCATTTCCTTACGTTCTAGGTTGGAATTCATTACTTGTTGCTTCTTGTTAATGTCCTCTATTATTAATTGTAGATGATTATCCTTGTATTATTTGAGAATAATTTGGGCTATTGGATATCATTTGTGTACAATTTTATTACATAGGGTTGAGAGAACATGGTGTAGTTAGACCATAAGGGGAATTGACATTAGGGGATTTCCCAGAGTGTCTGTTATATTTACATTGAAAGACCATAGTGGGATTGATAGTGAGTACTACCTCATAGTTTCTATAGTATGCCATTACGAGACCACATGGTGAATTAATATTTAGTTCTTCCTTATAGAGTCTCTATTTTATCGGTAAAAGAGCACAGAGGGAATTGACAGTGAGTGCTTCTTCAGAGAACCATTGTTTTTGTGAGAACAAAGGGGTTAGACTGTGTGAGATATCCCAGAGTTTCATTATATATTTATTTAATGGATGATATGTTGAACCAAAGGGGTTATACTGTGATAACATTCCCAAAGTTTTGCATTTCAATGATTGATTGATTGTGAAAATCCAACCAAGCCAAAGCACATGCTTGAAATTAGTCTTACTTGATTGCTAGAAGGTCTTCTGAGACATTTGTTTTTCTTTTTCACATGATATATAGAGATTAGGATATATCCATAGGTTTCATTATTCAATGGTTTGAATAATTAATAAATGTAAATGAATGTAATCGAAAATTGTAGGATTGTTTACTTTTGAGTACTTCCTTGTTTATTGCTTCATTTTTCATATTGCCTTCTATATATATATATATTCAATGATAGTTAGGAAAATATATTGTGGGTTTTGCCTACTAGGATTCATCTCACACCCTATTTGGGTCATGATATTCAACCCAAATAGTTTATATGGTTATAGGTATAGATATGGGAACACACCCTTCTACATTAGGTACTTGATTGCTGTTGGAGTTGGAGAGCATGTGACCAAGATAAGGCATGCGATACTATTGATGTTATTTACTATTTTTAGTACATTGGTTTTTGTGATTTATTTTCGAATTATGACTTTTTTGGATTCTTTCCTAGATACTTTTAACATGCATAATTGTTTATATATATGTAGACAATACAGTTTTTTATACTATCATTCTTCCATAGTTTACATTATTGTATGGTATTTCTGATTTCACAAATGTTTATTATAATTATTCTATTGTGTTTCTCTGCCAATGGGGGCATAGTATCCCCACTATCATACCAAAGGCCCTTGCTGAAAGTTGGTAGCCTTTAGAGTTTGGGGAATTGCGCTTGAGGCCATGTAACCAACCAGGTAAGGGGAATCTTTGGGCGGCAACCAGAACTAAGATGTAAAACCTAGAATGAGTTTATCTATTATCTTTTTAGATATATCAGTGAATCTATCCCTCTCATTGATTTTACCAATGAACAATACTTCTTGGATGGATGTCATTAGAGCTATCAGACTTGTGGAGTGAGTTCTCCTAGATGGGTGCTTTGTGGAATGTTCTGAATTGAATCCCTAGCGTGGGTATACAGTCATTGTGACTTACCTATAGACTACGGGGATGGGTTTCAAGTATATCTAGATGTGTTTATCTTACTATATGTTCAAAAGAAATATAGTTTTTAGAAATGACTGTACCATTACTTTTTGTATTGCTTTGTGGTTTTTAGTGTCCCCTAATGAGTATTGTTATACTCACCCCTGCATAGGCTTTTCCCGCATGTGTCATGTCTTGTGCAGACGAGAAGCCTTTTGATGGAGTCTAGGGTGAACTAGGACCAAAACAAGATTTATGAGTTCCTTTCTAGTCACTGTGTTCTTATGGTTATGATAAATAGTCCCAATAACTCCTTTGGGCTTATAGGTTGGAATTTCTAGTTTGCAGATTATTTCTTTTGGTGGGCTTGTATTCTGGCCCAATTTATATTCTTCAATTTAATTTCTATTTTACTCAATTGGTTGGGTTTAGTTGTATTCATACATTTCGTTCTGTAGTAGATTTTTACTTTTCATCATTTGTGGTCCTGGAGTTGTGTGTGTGTGTGTACATGTAGTTATGCAATGCCTCCCATGTTTGTGATGTGCCTACTCGGTGATAGTCACCATCCCCTGGCCTATTGATGGTGGGATTGGGGAGCCACGAAGCAGGACCCACTAGGACAGGTTGTGAAAGAGTGGTATTAGAGGTTTTGAATTCTACCATAGGACCAACAGTCTGTGATTTTGGTTTGGGGAAACTGTGTCAAGTGTTCCGAGTTCAACATTCAAGCCAAGGACTCCAGTGTTGGTGGGGGTGACTGACGTATCCATACACCAGGACTCTGATAACATACTTTTCAAATTGGTATATGAAAAAACTAGTTGCACAGAAATTAAATAATGGTACATGTATCATATAATAATTTCAGGTGTTTTCCATATCCTTTATTTCAACTATCCATATATACTCATTGAACATTGTACATCTTGTTTCATTACCGGATGCCTTCATAACACAAACCCACTAGGATTCATCAACTCAATCGTGAGGATGACCCCCTCAGTGAAGAGGCTTTGATATATGGACTAGTTCCCCAGGCATTACCTCTAGGCGGTGCACCTACTATACCACCACCAGTGGAGAATCATTTGGTGCCTATAGTACCAATAGATAAGAAGCACCATTTAAGCATGCTCCATGAGTTTCATAGTCAGAGACCCCTTTGGATCTAAGGCCAACCTAACCCTCAGGTAGCTGAGGAATGGATTGAGGTGGTGACCAGAGTTTTCCATCTAGTTAGGAAACCATCAGACCAGATGGTGTTCCTAGGAGTGACCATTATTGAGGGTTTAGTGGGACAATGGTTGAGTTTGACCATGAAATCTCAAGACAAGGAGACTCATTCATAGATCGAGTTTGAGCGATTGTTTAGGGAGGAGTTTTCTCTAGTTATGCTGAGAGTAGTACGTATCATAGAGCTTCATCATCTCTAGAAGTGCAGCTTGATGGTGGATTACTATACATCAAGGTTCACCCATATCTCTAGGTACTCGATGGATACGGTCAAGTATTTATACTTAAGATATTGGTCATTCATGCGAAGTCCAGGACAGGACATCTAGTCAAGTGCCTTGCCTCTTTTCATTTCAACTGATTCAGGAGTGCTCGAGAGAGATTTGGTGGTACATATATTTTTGGCGGAGCAAGGACAACCAGTGGTTGTCAGCATCAGGCAGACAGTTTTAGAGACCTCAATAGTAGGGAGCTGATGTGAAACATAGGGATCAAGATTTGGGAGATGTCACAGGAGGACCCAGGAAAGGGTATCTATAGTCCAGGGATCTCAGGAAGGATCTACTCAACCTAGGGAGAGGTGATTATACTCATGAAATAGTTGAAGACATATGACTAAAGATTATCCAACTCATCATGTTGCTGACAGGGAGGCCGTTGATGGACCACTGTGGAAGAAGCCGATAGTGGAGCAGGAAGACCCACCGGGCAGTGACTGTGGAAGAGGAGCTAGGAGAGCTGTAAGTGGTGGAAATAGTTTGATCTACTTTCACCACCACCCCAAGTGTTCTTCACAAGGCTCATGTAGATGGGGGATAATGGTGGGGACAACTGCATGCGGTCTAGGAGTACAACCTATATACTCTATGGATGATCCGAGGAACGATCTATGTATTCCCTACCTTATTTTATTTAATTATAGATAGTGGTTCCAATCATTCCTTCTGCTCCACATGTCTTGTGTGAAACCTTATGATTCCAGTAGAGCCGTTTAATCGGACCATACTCTTGGAGGCACCTACAGAAGGAGACTCAATGATCACACATCTTTGCATACATTGTGATATTTCCCTTGGATGTGGGATCTTCGGTTGGAACCTCTTAGTGGCAGCATCATTCCCTTACAACAATATTCTCTATATGGATTGGTTATCTTCATTCCATGCCTATATTGACTGATTTAGGTGAAGAGTGAAGTGTGTCTGCTACATTGGATTGAGGTTTTCCTTTTTTGGTGAAAAGGAAACCCATGCAACACATAATGGTCTCATTCATAGGAGGTTGAAACCAATGAGTCATGAGTTGGCTAGCCTTACCCTTAGAGTGGTAGATGTCATGAGATTTCAGTTCCCAGCAGTAGTGGTGGAGTATGAGTACGTCTTTCCATAATATGTTCTTGGATTACATCCCCACTAAAAAGATCAAATTCTGCATCGACTTACACCCTGGTACGACACCAATATTCTCACCATCGTATCTAATTTCTCCCACAGAGCATTGTGATCTGAGGGTGAAATGGGAGGATTTGTATAGTAAGGGATTTTTAAGACAAAAAGTTTCACCATAGGTGGCCTCGATTATTTTTTACAAGAAGGATTATTGGAGTTTGAGGTTTTTTTTGTATTATCTGGGCCTCAATTAGGTAACAGAGAAACAAAACTATCCACTTCCAGGGATCGAAAACCTCTTAGATCAGCTGAGAGGGGTGAAATGGTTCTCTATGGTTGACTTTGGATCAGGTTACCACCAGTTATGAGTATGAGAAGAGGATATACCGAAGATGGATCTCAGTTGCCGCTATGGTCACAATCAATACTTGGTGATGCCTTTTGGAATGAAAAAATCCCATGAAGTGCATATAGAAATTATAAAAATGATCATTCATGTGTATTGAGATCGGTTCTTAGTGGTATTCCCCAATTCCAGCCTTGTTTACTTGACATTATAGGAGGATCACGCGAGACACATGCAGATGGTTCTAGACATACTCTGAGAGCACTAAATTTACAAGAAGCACCCAAAGTTCCCTTTATAGATACAAGAGGTCCAATTTCTGGGACATGTAACCTCAGCATATGGAGTAGCAGTGGACCTCACCATGGTCGAGGTAGTGTTAGAATGGGGCCACACCAGAGTGTGACAGAGGTGCAGAGATTCCTAGTACTGGAAGTATACTACTAGATATTTATCCATGATTTCTCCCAAATATTATCACCGATATCATTCTTGACCTGAAAGGGGAAACCTTTTGTATATATGGAAATGTGGCAGTAGGATTTACAACATTTGAGGTAGAGTTTGATGAGTAAACTAATTATGAGATTTCCAGAAAAGGGGTTCAAGTGCATAATTTTCTATGATGCATCAAGTACCGGGCTTGTTTGTGTCTTGATGAAGTGGTAGGCAGTGATTTCTTATAGTTCTCTCTAACTAAGTCCAATCGAGCAGAACTACGTGCCCTATGATCTTGAGTTGGTAGTAGTAGTCTTTGAGTTTAAGATGTGCAGACAATACCTTATAGGACAATAATTTATCATCTACTCTGACCATAAGAGCCTCAAGTACATATTCTAGAATAAGGATATGAATTTTAGGTAGAGGCGATGTCTAGAGTTCCCCTATGAATATGAATTCGAGATATTTTATACTCTTTGTATGGGGAATATTGTGGCAGATTCTTCACAACAGTTGAATGAGGCATCAGATCATTTGGACAAGATATAGTTATCCTTTATGAAAGAAGCTGACAGAACATATCTTTAGTCAATGGTTTTCACCCCCACTCTTACGGTGTGTTAGGGAGGCAGAGCTAGGGCATGTCGAATACTATAATCTATGTGCCTAGTTATCCACATAGCATGCTTTTTAGGGATATTCTTAAGGTGTGGAGCATGTAGTCCTTTATAGAGGACCCATAGTAGTTCAATTTTTTTTGCGAGAGGAGGTTATAATGGAGATTCATACATCTCCCTTGGTGGTACATCCTGGAGCATCAAAAATGTACCAGGACCTTTGACATCAGTTCTGGTGGACAGGTATGAAGAAGGTTGTAGCAGATTTTGTTTCATGATATCTTACATGACACTAAGTGAAGGTTGAGCATGAGGTTCTCATACGGGTAGCTCACCCCAGGAAGTTTCAGAGTGGAAGTGGGATGAAATATCGATGGACTTCCAGAAAAAATTACCCAAAACTTCTATAGGACACAATTCCATCTGGGTTATTGTTGACTAACTAACCAAGTTATCCCTCTTCCAAGATATTAGGTAGAATAGTTTCATATAGAGATTGGGATGCCTTTATGTGCAAGATATATTTTGGATTCATGGTGTCCCTTCTACGATAGTCTTAGATCTTGATTCTCATTTCACATCACAATTGTGGAAGGGATTGAAAGAGGTGTTTGGGACCCATCTACACTTGAGAATAACGATCCAACCCCATTAAGATAGCCAGAAAAAGAGAACCATTCAGGTTATAGAGGATATGTTTTCGGCATATATATTGGTTTTTGGTTATATTTGGGAGGACCAACTACCACTAGTGGGGTTTGAATACAATAATAGCTACCCCTCCACTATCGGTATGACACCGGTTGAGGCTTTATATGGGAGACCCTTTGGGTTAGTGTTTTTCTAGACTAACCCTAGAGTGTCCGCACTCATGGTTTCAGAGTTGGTAAGAGATACCACAGAGAAGTTTAAGATCATCGAAGAAAAGATGAAGACTACACAGATCTTGTTGAAGTCTTATACAGACAGATGATCGAGACATTCGAGGTTCAAGGAGAGATACCATGTCTTCCTTCAAGTCTCACCTCAATAAGGGGTATAGAGATTTGGATAGGGTGAAATGTTTTCTATGAGGTTCATCAACACTTTTCATATACAATGTAGAGTGGGCGAGGTGTCATACCTCATATCTCTACTTCCATAGTTGCAATGGGTATATGATGTATTCTCTGTGTCGTAGTTGAGGAGGTACATGCATGACCCATCGCACGTCATCGAGTGGGGCGAGCTAGAAATTGAGGATGGATCAACCTTCGTAGATTACCCAGTAGAGATCGAGGATCTATAGGAGAGTATCCATAATAGGTGAGATATTACCCTAGTGAATGTATGGTGGAATCATAGGAATCATTGACCGAGAAAATAGGAGTGGGAGGCTCATATTCTTGCACAGTACCCACATCTGTTTGAGTAGCCTTTTGTTTTTGATTTTTGTGGATGTAAAAGCAAAAAAATTGGGGTAATGTAATGTCTTAGATTTTCCATGTATTATTTTTGAATATTATATGGAATTATTAAAAGACCAGTATTTTTGAAGGCATGCGATTTTAAGGCCCGAGTTTCCCAAAATAAAATATATGAAATAATATAAATTCTAAATATCACACATGAGAGGTTTTCCCAAAAAAGTGAAATAAATTTTAAAGGGGTTCCAAGATTAGAAATCTGATGGCACCATTGCGTTCATATCCATGACTTTTCCTTAAGTGAGGCTTAACATCGACCGGCATAGGTTTGCTGTAGGAGTTATTTTAAGTATGTTTTGATGGAAATAAAATTAATTAATAATATATTTTATTTTCAACATTACATAATATAGAGATTCCTATTTTGTTTTAAATGTGAAAGAGCCCAGGGTAAGGATCATAAACCTGAGAAACTCCTTGAAATACTATGGAGCTTTAGAGAGGAGCCACCCTTAGAGAATTCATGATTAACACTGATGAACGATGGCGCACGGATCATTATGCAGCGAGATCAAATCCTGACCGATGAATGACCTACATCATCATCAATGATCGAGGTTGGGTTTTTCTATTTTGATTCTTCTTTCCTCGTTCGTGGATTTGAAATGATGAACATGATTCATCCCATGAATAAGATGACCTGCAGATAGTTCATTCTTGGATAGAGTTTTTATCAGGTTTATTTTTTTGGAATTGATCCATGTTTAATTTTGAATTAGTATGATTTTCCCCATTTGATCCTTCTAATGAGAGAGGATCAACGTCATGAGGAATGATGACATATTTTCTTCCCTAAAACTCTCTTTGTGGATTTCTTCATCCCATTTGTATCCCGTGTTATTTACGCAGATATGAAAAATGGATCGTTCCATGTTTTATTCGCAATGAAACATTCCAAAATTGTAGATTTGGTGTTGTGATAACGTAACGGAGGCGTGAAGACGGCAATGGTGGACATATTGACATGGATCAGAAGAAATCTTCCTTTAGGATTTCTTCTTGCAGGTGGATCAATAATTATTTGTGGGGATGATCAGAGGCCTGAAACCAATGAAAACGGCCTCTTGGTGTTGGGGAATCCCTGAACTTGGAGTTTTGAAGGGATCATATAGCCAAATCAATGATCTGAGGAGCACCCGAGGCATGGAGAAAAAGAAAATAGATTCTGGAAAATCATGATAAACATGAAGTGTATCTCAAAGAACACGCTAGGTAAAACTGGCATGGTGGACTCGAGGTTTTTTGTTCTACACACGGTGAGGAACATGGTGTGATCTCAGGAGGACACGATGGTTGTGACCCACCCAGCGGTGGCTAGTGTTATCGGTGATGGATGTGTGGCCATTATCGCATGACATGTGTGTACTTATGTGGACTCAGTGTGTATTTCGAGAGATTCACAAATACGAGGTGGAGTACACGGCTTATTCTCCAACACATGGCCAGACCTGGATGGATATGAGGGCTTCTCCATGTACCAATACATAGTCTGGAACACACATATTGAAGCCATGTATGGTCTCATGGAAAGCGTAAATAGAGCGGGCCTTAGATACTCGGAGACAACATGTGATCCTTCTTATAAGACATGTATATATGTTTTTACACGACATGTTCTCCAGACTCGGGTCATTGTACATGGGTAGTACCCAGAGTCAAGCGACATGACATGTGGCCCCTTCAACATACCACATACTCTATTATACCTTGTTTGATATTCTAGTACACTATTCCATAGACATATTTTTTGGGGTTAGTTCTCCCTTTTCTCATTCCCCTAGAGGTTAGGTATCGTTTCCATCCACAATATTATGATCCTTTCCCCAAAACCTTCCAAGATATTGTGAAGTATCCTTCTAAGAGGCCTGAAGAAAGATTCTATATCTATTCTAGAACCTAGGTAGAGTTAGGCATCAACATGACCAATATTATAGGTTTCTGATCCTCTACTTAGCAGGTGGAATCTGGATGAGTCATGGTATTCTCCAAGGCCTTGGCAATGATCCTCACCCTTGTATCTTGATCTTTTCCCACTTAGGAGTGTGTTCTCTTGGAATGAGTGTATCCATTCTCTCTTAGGATCTATCATTTCATCTATCCCTCTCGTGTCTTTTACCGATGAATAGTACTTCTTAGAAGGAAGTCATCAGATCTATCAGACTCATGGAGTGAGTTCTCCTAGACAAGTTCCTTGTGAAATCTTTCAATTGAAACTATAGCGTGGGTATGTTGTTGTTGTGACATGCCACATGTGTCATGTCTTGTGCAGATGAGAAACATTTTGATGGAGTCCAGTGTAGACCCAGACTGAACAGAGATTTTTTCATTCCATTCCGGACAATGTGTTTATACTACTATGAGCAGTAGTCCCAATTCCTCTTTTTTGTTACAGGTTGGAATTTATAGTATGTAGACTCTTTCTTTTGGCGGGCTTGTATTATAGCCCAATTTACATTCCACATTATACATTATATTATACTCTATTGGTTGGGTTTAGTTGTATGTATGCCTTTTGTTTCATAGTGGTTTTTAATTTTCAGAATTTGTGGGCCTAGTTATGTGTGTGTGTGTACATGTACTTAGGAAATTCCTCCCATGTGGGTGATATTCCTACTCGGTGCTAGTCACCAGCCCCAGGCCTATTGGAGGCGGGCATGGAGAGTTGTGTCATGGGACCCACTAGGATGGGTCTTGAAAAATGTCTTATCCATTATCAAGGTGATGAAATTATTCATCAAACACATTGAAAATATTATGTATTTTTTCATGTGGTATGATTTATCGGATGGAAAACACCACTGGGCTTCATGGGAAAGGATGAAAAGGATGGTAAAGGAGTGTGAAATCAACATAAAGTGAATATCTATCATGATGCACTATTTTCATGAAAAGATGTAATGTGACATTATTTATGGCCTATATATATGGGGAAGGTTCATTAGAAATAAATGTTGGAAATATTTGGAATCATTGAAAGAAAAAAATTAATACTTCTGACTAATGATCCAAAAACACATACTTTTTCATTAGTTCCATACCTGTTGGATCATTGAACATGGTGATATAAAATTCTGGAACCACATATGTGTTTCTACAAAACTTGGCTTCCCGAGGTGCCCAAATATGGAACTGACATTCAAGAAATAAATCATGTATCCGAGCTTCATCCAATCCATGTTGGATTAGAAAAAATGTGAAATATTTGATCTTATTTTTCCATCGTCAGATCTTAAAAAATTTATTTTCATGGGTTCTTAATCGGGTATATTATCTATGAATTATTATAATGAGTTATAGAAAGAGCCTATCGATCTCATAAGTTGGGGTGATCTACTTTGGTGTAAGAATATCCCTAAAATGTTCAAATTCCTTGTACGGTGCATCAGGGATCAAGAATTATCCCCATATGATCATTTCAAGCATACATGTGTCAACATTATGTATAGATGAACCTATTGTAGTTATCCCCATGAAGAATCATCAAAACAGTTTTTCTTTAAAGGTGAGTGGGTGAGCTCTATGTGGAACTCCTTTGGTGAGTTAACTAGAATGTCTTCCTTGGATTCATCGGGTGTCAACATCTTAAATATCCGGTTATAAGGTGTGGGAAAAAACCATGAGAAGTAGTCGAGGGTTATTATCCTAGAAGTGGGATAGTAGTGTATCTAATAGGTAAAAATAATGCTTGGTATGAGATGATTATTTGTTCAAGGTTTCCTTTGTATCAAGGAATTGGAGCATGATGCTCGACATATACCAGATCCTTAATATCTAGTAGGATTCCCCCTCTATCAAATCTCTTGGGCCAAAGGAGCCCCCACTATACCACCCTCAGCATCCCCTAGGGATAATATATTTTTTGGTGCCCTATAAAATCATGATTAATCTCAATACTGATTGATCATGCAGTATAGGTGACATGAATGGTGGTGGAAACATTAACAACCCAAGAGGCTCCATCATACTCACATTCAAATCATTATTTGGGAATGGTGACTCACTCAAGGATGATGCTTATTATATAGATTAAGTAATTTATCGTTTTATCTAGAAAAACATTAAGCCTACTATAGTGGAAACAGAATCCATGGTAGTTCATAACTCTCTACATTAGCTCATTTTCACCGCTTGGTGTGTCTCCTATTATATTAACAGGTTCATGAATCTCATCAATAACCAGATGGAAATCCTTCACACTAAGCATGAGGGTAATAAGTCTGATGATTTCCTTGCATCTAAGGCCCCATAGTAAGGTATTTTTATATTATTTACAAGTTTGAATCCCTACCCATTGAATATGTGAACCTTGATAGAGGGAATTCATTTAGTATTCACTATTAATGACCCCCCATGATCATTATTTTCCTTTTACCTATCTTTTATGTTTTTGTATAGATCCTTTTTTTAAAAAATATTTCCAATTGGTGGGGGGGGGGGGGGGGTGAGGTCCAATCTCACAAGTATTATTCAAGAACTCAATATAGTTTCATGGTTTCCCTCAATGATGAATATATTAACATGAATATTTCTATACAACCTACATTGATTAACTCGAAAACAAAGGTAGAGTGTATCATCTTATTAGATAATAGGTTGATAGTTGTTTGGATCAAGAAGTTTATTACTAAACATAGGGTGGTTCCAAGAATATTTTCATAAGTATATCACCACCATGAATATAGTGGAGTCATTTCTTAGTATATGGTACCCTATCTCATGAAGTTACTAAACACATACTTTTTAAGTAACACATAATTCAATAAATAAATATGAGGGTAGGCATAAAGATATTTTTGGTGACTGTAGAGTATAATATAGAAGATAAACTGAAAAAATATATTAATATAATAAATGTATGGGATTTATTTAAGGGTTTTCACAACCAAATTTCTGAGATAATTAATTTAATAAAATTTTCAATATAAATGTGTCATGATTTTATAATAATGGAAATATTTATTTATCATTTTTTATGTGTTATATATATTATAAATTATATAGAAGTAATAAAGATAAAAACCATAAAAATTTTATTTTTTCTTATTTCATGATCATTAGGGATTATTATGTGATCCAATGATATCTTATTATTTGTGTGAGTTTGTGATTGCCTTCAATAATGATTTTACATAGAAGATAATAAGATTGAATTATTTTCTAGGCTGGCCTAGAAAAGTAATGCACATGGAATGTAATATATATTTTCATTGGAATGATTAGGTGTGCATATGATATATTAATCCAAATTATCTATGGTTAATAAGGTGACATGCATATTAACCATCATACTTGAATATCATACTTTTTCTAGTGTTGAAGTTGAGCTATCTAAGGGATTGTGGAATATGTTGTTGATCATATAATCTCCTTTTCTTAAAAATATGGTGTTTTTTCTTAAAAATTACTATTTTAACATCTTTACATTCAATTGAGTATGAATAATGGAATGTATTACCATGATTATATTTATGATGTATGATTTTTATCTACTTGGATGATTTATATTTTATGTATTCATTTAAAATTTTTATCATACTCAAATAATCAGGAATATATTTGTTAACCATTACTATATAGAATAATTCCATTTCCTTTGGATAAAATCAATATTTTTTTAAAGGAACTATATGAAAATATATGATGTATAATATATATATATAATGGGAATTTTCATATGTGTGTGTCTGTGAGTTCTTGTATGATGTAGATGATAATAAACCCTTTTTAGATAAAAGATAAATGGTATTTTTCTTGGGTATGATATTTAATAATAATTATAGTTAGAAAATTCACAATTGTTTCAAACACTAAAAAATTCATTTGTTTATAAAATTAGGTTTTATAATAAGACACTATTTTGGTACAAAATATTTATCCATAATAAAAAATCGTGTATGATAATTATATATAATAGATTTTTGATGGATATATAAGTATTATTATGGGTTTTATGATGTTTATGATTCTTTACAAAATATATGATATTTTTTCATATATGAACTATATTTTTAATATATATAAGGAAATGATGATACCACTTGATGTGTTATAAATTATTACTCATCTAGAAATAAAATGATATCATTACCAATGTCTTGGAAATGATTTTTGATATCATTCAAATATGGTTTATCTACTTTTTAATATAGATTATTATATCTTTTGGGGATTGTAACACATCATCAGATGATTTTTTTACCATATATAGAATTTGTTGGAGAGTGGATAACCTCTTGAATGAAATAATGAGGATATCTATTGACCATTATTGATATATATATTTAACTATAATTTTTTGAAGGTTATATCTAATTACATTTTATTTTTTTAGGATCAATATATTTATTTAGATGTGTATTGGATAGTTATATTGTATTTTATATTAACCAAGATAATGCGAGTCGAGATAATAAATATACACACATTAATAAATTTATTTGTGGATTTCTGATGATTCTAACATTCAAAAAATCATGTAATATGGATAGAAAATCCTATGTTTAAAATATTTTTATAATATTTTAGAGTTATATCCTTTGGTGTTGGGTATAAAATTTACAAAAAACCAGACATGTAACATGAATAATGTTTCAAGAATATAATACCTTATAGGGTACCATGAAACCCAATAAAATTTATAAGAGAACAATATAGAGTAATAAGGATCCACTAGCATAAGGAATCGAATTTATCTTTATGAAGGTATTGTGTACCATAGTGTATGAAAGGTAAAACGTGACATGAATTGATGAAAGATCAGTTATGATAGGAATTAATGAGTATACAATGTAAGAGATGGATGTGGGATAAAATGGAGAAAATTATGGTTGGTACCATGACATATATAATTCATAATAATCTCTATGTATTATATAAAAGGGAAATTTTCATCATAGGGTATGAAAAACATGGCACTAGTGACAGGATTTGGGTACAATTATCCCAATTATCTTCCTCTAAAATGAATCTGGTATAGATCTATCTATTATTCCTAAATAACAATGAAATTTTGTGTAATATAGAAAAGACCACTCCATGTAGTTCAATATCATATGAGCTAGGGGAATATACCACAATTTGAAATTGTGACAAAATGGGTTTGCAATAATTTTTTTTTCTGATATCTGTATAGCTAGGGAGAATGGGTCAACATTTACTAAGGTCAGATATTAGCCTGTAAGAGATTTATTTTATATTCCTTGTTTTTTACTAGATTTTTAATAATTTTGTTATATGATTTCCTCATAGGGAAACACTCCAATTTTTTATAGGCTTCTTTTTATTAGTTTTCAACCTTACATATTTTGTGTCTCCTTAAACACTCATTTAAAGATATCCATCAAATGAAGGTGGAGTTTTTGATATATTTAATTCTCCAAAATGAACCACATATTATTACATTATTTAAAGATATATATGTTTTATGGATTTAATGCCTCCTAGTATAAGGTTATAGGGCATGAACCAATGTATCACATAGTTTATAATCGTGGGGCATAGTGAAATTTTTAATATGAAGGCTATTCACTCAAAATTCTATAAAAACCGCCAAATGAAAACATGTAATTATTAAATAACCAGTGTGGAAGACCAATGAAAAAATACCCAAGTTGATTGGGATGATTTATGTGATGGGGAGTTTTGGACTATGCCCAAAATAGGATAACTAGTCATCAATAACAATCATTTGGAAACATGAATAATGATATATGTTGGTCATAAAAAGAGAGGGTTTTTAGTATAAGATGGAAATATTTAATCCCAAATGAAATGAATATAGACGTAGAAACTAGGGTGGAGTGAATAGAGAAACATAGTTAAGAAAACATTCACATAAATAAACTAATTTATGGATACCAAAGTATCATGGGGATGTCATTGAGGTGTTGTGAAGGGTATCTATATAGATTACTCTGATACATAGGTTGCGTGAAGTTATATAGTTTAACACCATAAAAATATAAAGTGAAATCAATAATTTATATGGTTATCCATTATGAGACACATACAATACAATATATGGTCATGGGGAAAGTCACTATGTCAATAAGTTTATGATTTTGTGATATGGACATCTGGTATTGTAGTGTGGGGTAATAAAAAAAGGAATATAAAACATATTATCTAACATTTATTTTTTATGTAGAAGTGATTTTAATGTGAATTATGTAGATGAAACTCATGTGAGGGTTTGGATTATAAATGGTTTATGTATAAATCAATATTATTCAAAGGAATAATTGTATTTCATAATTTATATGTATGCTATAAAGACAACATGTTATGCATTTTAAGACACTTTACATAGAAAAAAATAATTAATTTAAAATTTCATGTGAATGAAATTATATAATATTATTTTAAGGATTTATGATAATAACCTCTAGTTAAATGTATTTTAAGATCATTCTATAAGGACCATATACCTTATAGTTTAAGGTCATCTGAAAAGTCCTATCGAAATCAATGTGAATGTTTATCAAAATTATTTATTAAGAACCCTCACATTGGTGTGAGGTATAACAATAAAAACATATTAGGTCATAATGTACTATGATACATTAGAGTGAACCTTTTATATAATATAAATACCCTCCCATTAGGGCTCTAATTTTAGTGACATCTTCTCAGGAATAATAGTTGTCTTCAAATCTATCACTAATTCTCCCTAAAAAAAGACGGATGGGGGACTATTATACTAAATACTAGATTCTACATATTTTGTATAACCGTAAGGATATGAAATGTATATAATATACATTCACATTTTCCTTTTAGTTCATATAAGTAAACTTAGGTCCACTCTTCTTTTTTCATTTATTAGTAGATATTCATCCAAAATAAAGGGATTTGGAACTCAACATGTCGTGAGACTTATCTTCCGAACACTAGAGAATATAGATTTTCCTAGGTAGTGGTGGACTTAGTAACATGATATACCCAAAAATTTTTAAATATATATTTTAGGAATATCGTTCTTATCATTATCCACTATTATCAATGATATTTTTGATAGAACCTTGTGAAAGGCCACTATTTGTCTATTATAAGAAGAATGATAACATGAATAGTGGATAAACAATTTTTATCATAGATTCTTAAACTCATAACTATAATAGTTACATCTATTTTATATAAGAATGGTATATGTAATTTTGAATCTATGTATGATATTTAATTTAATGAAATTAATCACAACAATAATTCTAACATCCTTTAGGGGGAGTACATAAAACATTTTTTATAGGAAACTTATGATAGTGAGGATACACTAAAATAAATATATAGTTATAGGAGGGTATGAATCATTTATGTCTATCCTCTGTATAGATAATATCTATGAGTACATTATAACATGTATATACTCTAGGATTTAATGAGGGATGTTAGCATATACGTGGGATGTGTGAAGAATTATTGTGAACTCCATGTATATATGAATCATGGAAGGATAATATTATCAATGTCCATTAATTTTAAGATAGGTAATGTTTCTTATTTAATTTATTCAGCATGTACCTATTTTATAAATTTATGATTACCTTATTTTGTAATTCACCTAAAAAGGACCCCATCAAAACCATGCCTGTAGAGAGTTTTAAAGGAATTTTGGTAATCATAAAGGCCCCAATTTGTTACTCATATATGAATTTTCTCCCTCTATGAGTGTTCCTATGGAAGGGATCTATTATAAAAATATTCAACTATCAAAGACACCCTATTGGTTATATAATCAACCTCCAGGTATGGAGTCTCTTGTTCCGGATAGATGGTTTCAATATCCTTTACTTGATCAATCTATTTTATTAATAAAATAGTACACCAATATTTAATACATCACATTATAATTATTTAATATTGATAGGGGTTGTGAAAATAGGTAGTAAAATATTCTACAGTGGCTTCATGGGCATTGTATGAATGTGGTATATTTGAAAAAGTGGTTTAGTGGGAAAACATGCCATTATCTCTTGTATATAGCCAAGAAGGGGAATTAATTCCACCTTAATAGTGTATTCACCATTAATCCACTTTATCACTATTTATGAGTCTTATTTAATAAAATATATTCGTTATTTTAATATTCATATATTGTTCTAGTCCTGTAATAAGATCTTGATTTCCATCTTTATCAGTTATATAACCCTATGAGTGAACGAATTAGTATAGAATGACGTCCTTAATTGGGGAGATGAAGGTGAAACCTAGGGAGACCATATTGGATTTAGATGCTATATTATTTTACTAGAAGGGTTTAAAAATAATCTATCATAGTTAATATCCAATATTTGGAAGGTTTCACTGAAAGAGAATACTTTCACATTAGGAAACTCTACGGACATTATTAATCCTTTTGTATTTGGGTGGGTTATTAATAGATTTTGAGTTAATGTTATTCGGTTTCATTTAAAGAGATGAATAATAATATATCAAGATACTTATGGATGAAATAATATCATTCAAACTTCTTAGACATCATGGAGTTATTGGGGGTTTTAATTCATTAAAATCAATAGAGATAAAAAAATATAAATCTTGATGCTAGAAATAAAGATGTTTCATTTAAATTATGATTACCATGAAAAGGAAATTCTTCTCAAATCGGGTATATATGGTATCATCATCTAATTTTTTTTATCTAATATAGTGTAAAATGTTTTCTTTAACCACTTAATTTTTCTAGTATTTGAAAGCAATAAGGGACTACTCTACTAAAACCGTATATAGAATGACCGATCATTACTCTAGAGGTAGAATCGAGACTCTTAGTTGAGAGTGTTATTTCATGATACTTTTAAGTAAACTATTTTAATTCTCACCCCATAAGTAGGTTGTATTTTTTCATCATCCATATAATTCTTAGACACTTTCTATCAAATTTGTTAATGATTTTTTGTATGTAGGTTACACATTGTTGAATTTATCTTAACTATTAGAGTTTCTAAGGTTGTATAATTTTGAGGATCAGATTACATTTATTTGGATTATAATTAATACCCTAATAATTCATCAAAAATCAATGGAATGTCTTTTATGTTACATTGAATGGTAATTTTGGATGTTTTATCTTTGTATTATGTTATTGAATCCAAGAAAAACTAATATAATGGTTAGTAAAGTGGTTGAAATGTTGGAATTATTTGATTCCCATGTGATCGATACAACACTCAACTATTTTATATAGTTTTGGATTGAATATTTACTATATATTTCATTGATATGGAGTTATTTAATTTTTCAAATCAATGGGAATAACCAACTAGAAATATACTCATTAAGGTGCCTCAATGGTTGTGAATCCTCACCCTTGAGATTGATTTGAATTGTTTATTATCCCATAAAATAATCAATAAAGGCAAAATATTTAAAATTATCCTTTTAATTTATCAATAATTACATGATTAGGATGGGTAATTCAACCTTTATATAATGATCTTTAAGGCGTAAACTCATATTTTCCCATTATACTTATTGATATGGATAATGATGGATACCAACATGGGGAATTGAACCTCTTAGATGAAACAACCTATTATCAAAATATCTACATTGGGATCTAATATTTATACATCCAACTCATACACCATTAGTGACCATAGTGGTTTATTGGATGTATAAATGGAAAATATATATATAATGGACTAATCCTATAATTTTCATATTATTTTAAATAATATATCTAAGTATTATTTTATAAACATTAATTATTTATCCAGTTTATCTTGAATCAAAATTTTAATTTATTATCATGGATTGCGGATCTTCTCTAGTGCCTAATATCAATTTTTTAGATCATAAATAGTTTTTGAGATTATTTTTTCAAATGTGGGTAGGGAATTTCTATATACATATTTGTCAAGGATGAGGGTGGTTTAGGGTTGATAATAATCCCCAACACTAAATAAATTTAGTGTTTTATCACCCCATTATCAAAGTCATGGTTATCAGTGATAGTTAGAGGATCCTAGGGCTTCACTGAGATCATACAGATAGTTTTGGGGGTTCTCAATCATTGGGTCATTCGTCTAATATATTATTTTATGACATATAAATTACATGGATGGAAAAAAAGATTTCAATAATGACCATGTTCTAATGAACCCACACATACATAAGTTGAAGCATATATGTCACATATAGCAAACCATTCTCAGTCAAATAAATATGGTTAGTGTTAAAATTATTTCTAGTCATACATCATAGGAAAATATAATTTATAGGGGATCTTTATTATTGTAGAGTTAATGAGATGCTTTTTTAAAATATTTCATTGCTTCTATTATGTGATGGATAGAATCAAGAAAACCCACAACACATTTTTTCTGGGACTAGGAAGGGTGTATTACAGTCTACTCAGGGAATATACCTTTGTATATTTCTCTATCTGATGCGTTTCCCCCCCTAAATTGTATTATATTTATAATATATTGGGTATAAATATATTTTAAATTGATTCTATTAGTCTATGGAACTTATAAATTCACATTGACAGAGTTGTTTAACAATTGTTTATAAGATGAGGGCATGGATTTATGCAAGTATAACCAAGATCATCCAAAAAATTAATTAAATATTATATCCAAGATGAAACCATGAACATAGGGTCTAAAATATATTCTCGAATTTTCATATTTGACTATATATTTTTTCAAAGGATTGTGATCAATTTTTTATAGACAATGATCATAATTTCATATAGAGATAAGATCTATTCCTAGAACATAATGTGGTAGAGGGTCTAATTTGGAATACTGATATTACCGGAGGCACTATCCACGAAAACATGAAGTATACTCACATAATTGAGCTTCACCTATACATAAAGGGGTCTAATGAAACCTTGTATAATTTTTCCTTGACATTTATATATGAAACAGAAGATCATATGACATTCTATGAATTCATTTTTACCATGATATGCATCTACAGTATATACTTCGGTATCTTATACATAATGGTTTGTATGAAATTTGAAAAGTTATTCCCAAATATCATTGGGAAAATGATAATCATATAAAATTGAGATAAATTTAAATTAAATAATGATATGTTCTTGATATAATATTCCATCACCAGATTCTTGATTCTTGGCCATGTGTTTACTCATAGAATTGAGACCCAAAATGAAATTATAACCATGTGGATGATTCCATCAGAACCAAGTATTATGGTACATTAAAAACATGGATTCTATTTCTCATTAATCTCTCCGGCGGATTTAAGGATTGAACCTCATCTAGTGACCAACCAATCTGATAATATTAGGTTTTGTATTAGAGAGGCCTTGATTAGATAATCACTCTTATTGAGATTATTGAGTCACTAATCATTCTATCTGTAGAATAAATAATGTTGTTAGAAAAAAATATATTTCTTTTAATTGTGTTTTGGTTATTTCCTACCCTAAATCATCCAAATCCCTGTGATTGTCTGGGATATGTGAGTACATGAAACTCCTCCTCATTAGCATGCCTACTAATTATAGAAATCATATTGAAATAGAAAAATAAATCCTCTTCATTAGAGAAGTGTTTAATAAGGTGGGATGGTGTTCGACATATTAATATTATGGTAATGAAGTAAATAAGTGTCTATTTAGTATTATAGACCTTAAAGAGAACTTCTTCAAACTCAATACCACATTATCATTAGTTACAATGGCTCTGATGAAGCTATGAAGTAGAGGGCGACTTTGATGGGTTAGTATAGGAAATTGGAGTCATGAATAGATGTATAATTCCTGAATTAATGATGGAATGTACATTCTTGGATAAATTTTTGGTAATATATTAAACAAAGTTACATTCATTTAAGTTAAACACTTCATTTAATTCAAATGAATCTTGGGAAAGTGTGGAAAACATAGAAGTCACTATTGCCTTGGGATTATCTAGTACTATCCGACCATCATCCACCATTATTTAGAGAAAATATTTTAAAATGATGCTACGTTGAATGGTATATTATAACATCAAATGGTATGGGTAGTAATTGAGGTGATGATCAAGACACACCCCCACAAGCTTCTATATCATTGGTTACTATATCATATTATTATCTAGAAATGCGATAAACATTCCCAAGACTTATAAAATTTGTAAATAGTAGGACTAGTTTATTTTAGTTTATAATTCACCAAAAAATTGATCCGTACTCAAATCTTTTGTATTTGGATTAGTATATGATTATTATTATTATTCAGACTTGAGATATTGTTACCATGTACCTCATTATCACGAGGGTTTAAGTTCACATCATTTTTGGATTGTGAGTGATTGTGTTTTTAACATCCTATGATTTTAGTATATATTTCTCATTAAATAAAATATGTTTTATCAATCACTTTTTTCAAAAAGAAAACATTAGCTTAATAAACAGTAATATATTTCATTAAGATAAAATATTACAATTAATGATAAATATTAATACATTACGATACAATATCAATCATCATCATGAAATATAAAAGAAGAATAAAATTATATGCAAATAAAAATACCATGAATATGAAATATTTACCCCCATAGTTTTAAATGAATACAATACCCTTGATTACATCTATGGAAATAAGGAAAATAATTGAAATACATTATGCATTTTTTAAGATAATAAAATAAACTGGATGATCAAGTTTTAGTGAATAATGTTGTAACATCCCCTACCCTATTCTATATCATCGGATAGATTCAGATCATTACAATACCATAATACCACCTCCATGTATGCATGAGGCTACCGATTAGCAGCGATGGTGTTTGGATTACAGTGGAGTGAGTATACTCTCTTAACTAAAGTAGCAATATCATCAAAATAAGATAAAACATCTGATAAAAAACCCTATAATATGAAATATAAAAACCAATATTATAAATAATAATAATAAATCTTATTATTACATACTATATTCCAAACTAAACGACATGTTGAAAATCATACTGGTAAAGTAAAAATAGACTACAAATAATGACTTTAAAAACATTAGTCCTGAAACTCATTATACATCTTGTCTCCATGATCTGGTCCAATTAAAAATGAAAAAAATCAATATTATGTCACCTTTCCATTTTCCATAACTAAATATATGAAAGCCTCATAGGTAGAAAATGATATCCCAAATAGGGTGTGAGTGAAATTCAATAGATTTCTACCCATGGTGTCCAAACAATCAAGTCTGAATAAATATTGTGGATACAATAGTGCGATACATAGGGGGATTAAATCATAAATTAATAGTGAATATAAAAATAATGTTTTAGACCCTTGAGCTCCAAGTTGACACCTGATTTCAACTAACCCTACATCAACATGATGCCAAACATCTCTTTCCAAAGGTAAATTCTCCTTCCTTTGATGAATCTACCATACCACTAGTAGATTCCCTTACCGAGGATGAATCACCAATATCATGCCATGTAAAAAATTTATCTTTCCCTTAGGAATAAATTAACATATAAAAATTGGGCTCTATGTGAATCCCCATACTAAAGTTGCTTACGTGTTCCAAGAAACCAAGACCCTTCCATGGGAAAATGTAATCATGTCATATATGGTTCTTTTAGAATTCCCAAAATGTATCCAATTACATGTTCCCAAGGAACAAGACTATACAAAGGAAAAAATCATCACATGACCTAGTGTGAATTCACTATGATAGGGAAACATATGTTTTGAGGGTACATAAGACCCTATGATAATTCCCTTGCTATGTAAAATTTTACAATTCAATATCAAATCAAACAAAATCCAATGAATCTAATTAAAAAACATTCTAAACATATCATGATAATTTATATTGGATAATTAAACTAAATTAGAAATTATCAACCATTTACCCCATTGATCAAAGTTATCCATTATCTCATATAACTATAATAAATTCCATTACATGAATTAATTATCCTAATGAAAAATGACATGTCATTCCATTCATATTCCACCACATTATCATTCCATTTTCAATTACATGACAATTAACCACTCTATAATCGAGTGATATATATCAATCCATTTACATATAATTTATAGAAATTAAAATTCATATTATTAATCCAAAACATAAGTAATTTATTATTTTTAATGTGGAATCTGGGTTTAGTCCATTATGGGTCTGACCAAGAGTTAATGGATAACAAACACCTCAGGTGGACACAAGTCTAGGTATTATCTCTAATGAACATAATGGGGTCTAATGTAGTTTAAAGCATATAGTTTCATAAAAATAGTTGAGTGTAAATTGGGTTAGTGTTCGTACATAGTGTGCCAGTGCGATCACACTTCTAGTGAATTCTAGGTACATAGAAGATACATTAGAGAGTTGTTCTATACCACCCACATCAAACATGGAAGATGAAATGAAACAAGATCAGATGCCAGATGAACATGAAACAAAATAGTGTCTTATAGAAAACAATTGACAAACCTTACTAAGTATGGAAGATGAGGATTAAAAAAGTTGAAAAGAGGATTTAATTGGTCTATGTAGAAGTTACCGATTTCTAGTTGTTCAGATTGAACTACCGATCATAGAATTGAGAATTGGAATTGGTGAATTATTGATAGATCATGAAGGCCTCAAAACGTATGTAAACATATATTAGGGTTGATATAGGGTATTAAAAGGAGTTAAAAGTTGTTTTAGGTCATAAAAGAACATCTTATATCCTCTTTTACACAACCCATCTCAAAACAACTAGGTAGCCAATGGTGTCTTCTAGTAAGCCTACATGACTAAGAATCTCAACAGTTTGAAAATTGGGTCCCATCAAGTAGCTGGTGCTTCACCTATAGGAGAGACTTTACTCTTAGATCCCACCAGATGGATTGAAGGTATCATTATATTAACATTGAGGATCTTGTAGAGTTACTAGGAAATTGAGAAGCCCACCAGTTAATAGATTGTCTACAATTTTCTCCATACATTCAAACTTATTTCTGACACAACCATCCTCCACTAGTTTGGATTCTCAGAGCCCCTGAACACCACTAAGACCTAGTTTTTTTCCAACAATAATACCATATTAAAAAGGTAAACTTTTTTAATAAAAATAATATATGGTCAATTAGAAACTTTTAGTGTAGTGAACTTAGAAAATACATGAACATACAACTTCTCCACAATATAACATCTCATCCCAAAGCTATGATCCACATTATCAGTGTGGGATATTAGTGAATAAATAAAAACACTATTAAAACATTTTATACTAACTCTACCAAGTATCCCCTTGAATGAACCCATTATACCACTACACTCATTTTAATGTAATGATCTTCCCTCATACATTCTTCTTACTATGGTCCATGATATGGAACAGATGCCCCTCAAAGGATGCATCAACATCAATGTCAACCATGAGGACATATATCATATTAGATGGTTTAGAGAGATATTTAGGAATCTAATATTAATTAAACACATCATTCATATATCTATAAAATTATAGAAGGGACATATTTTATGCCACGTGACCGACCCTCTCTACTATCAAAATTGGCTTGATGAACCTGGGTGATATCTTCCCCTATATCTAGATACAATATTTCCTTATCCTAGTAGACAACCGATGAAAAATTAGATGACCAGTATCAAACAACATAGGTTGTCTTTGATGTTCATAATAGGATTTATACCATCTTTACATGGTAACTGAGTGATTTCTGATCAACTGATGCTATCAAGATGTATCCTTGATGAGAATAGGTCCAATAAAAGATTACTTTATTGACTCTAAACAGCACAAGGGAGAATGAAATAATGTTCCACACAAAGCCTCGAGAAGAGTGACTTGAATCAGTTTTTGGAGATTGGTCTTATAATAGAAATCCATGAGTGCCAGATGCTACTCCCAGGAACCAATGAAATCCAAAACATAGTCTCACAACACATCCTCAAAAATATAAATCATTCATTCAGTATTTCCATCAATCCAATGATGATAGGATGCAATCAGAAGAACCTGTGATCACAATTTCTTTTGAAGGCCCAACAAGAACCATGATGTGAAACGAGAATCTCAATAATAAATGATACTCTTAAAAACACCATACTATAATATTATATACCATACATAGAGACTACCCAAAAAATCAATGGTGAAAGTAACCTTGGTAGGTAAGAAGTTGAATACCTTCATCAGTTGATCCCTGATCACCCAAATGCATCACTTTAATCTGGTTTCCTAGGAAATCCTATCACGATGTCCATAGAGACATTAACCCACTTCTATTCTCGAATAGGAAAAGGATGAAATAACCCAACAATCCTCTGATTTTCAACTATCACCTACATACTAGTGAAAAATATTTTTATCTCCTTTTCCATTCATAGACACTAGTACTTCATATATAGACCTTGATATATCATTTTCATACTAGAATGTACCATCCGGTTTGAGTCATGGAATTCCACCATCATTTTCTCAAACATGCACATCGTGACCTAGATATGGTCATTAAAAAATATTAAAATCATCACTACCAACTAACCATCATGATGGTGGATCTTTACCATATAACCTTTCCCTTAGAGAAAATTCCTTCAGATCTAATAAATCTCCTCTCTTGATCCAGTCTATTCATACGAGAACCAATGATATTGAAGCTAGAGTCTTCCACCCATAAGACTATTGAACATCCAAATTCATATATGAAAATAGTTCTATTAGCCACACTCATCTAAAAACTCCCACACTTCCACAATCTGCATCTTCCTACTCACGGTATTGGCAATGTTGTTTCCAATTATTAGAGTGTAAGAAAACAGAAAGTTGAAATAATATAAATACTCAAATTAAATACTATACCAAATGAGTATTTACCACTAATGTAAGATATAGTTAAGGATTTTAGGTTCCATTTACACAAAAAAAACTCTCTCTAAAAATATAGATCCACCAACATCTCATGGATTGTACCACAATAGTTAACTCTAGATCATGAGTAGGATACTTACTATCATACAACAAAAACTCCATGGAGCCATAATAAACAGCTCGATTGTACTATATCATAATTTCTTTGAGTATGAATCTAGATGTAGCAAAATAAATGGAATATTCCTTACCTCACTCAGGTATGGTGAAGATCGATGTTAAGTTCAAATTTCTCTTCCGCTCTAGAAAACACTCCTTGCATGCATCTAAAAAAAACCCATCCCTTTATTGTTTATCCTATAAATTGGTGCTACTACATGGGATTAGTCCAAGATAAATGTAGAGACCCGTATCTTTACGTACATGAACATTACATTACTTTCGTGGAATACTTAGTACATAACAAAAACACACACACAAGGATCGTAATAGTTTAGTGTCTTTGGAAACTCGGAACGTAATCTTCTAATCGTGGTGAAAGATCATCAATATCTCCCATAAAGATCTTCCCTTTTTTTTTACCTAAAACCTTTCTTTATATCCTGGGGAAAAGAAAACATAAAAGGGTGAGCTCAAATGCTCAGTAAGGGTAAACAAAAGAAAAATCAATCACATCATATTCATAAGAACATAACTTTTGGAAATCTTAACCTGCAAAAGAGAGGATAATTTCATAACATGGGATAAATCATAGTAGTGAAATGAAATCTCAATAATCATAACTTAAAATATGAAACTTTTTGGCATACACACATAATCATAGAGAATCATTTCTTGTTAGTAAAGACTCATTGCCAAGACTATCTTAGTGGGCAAAGTCCCTTTCTGAATCGAGTAACCCTAGTTTCAGTCATGTTTCACTGAACCGGTATAACCTACCATTTCAGCCATGTCTATCTCATGAGATATAAAATCTTTACCCAATGCATTGGAGGGAGATATAGGTCCCACCCATCTCATAATGACACCATTCTTATGTGTGCCACAAAATCATAATCATACATCATAGCATAACCCATGTAATAAAAATGGGAATCATAAACATCATGACATCATAAAACAATTCATATAATATAAAAGAATTCATAAAAATAATTCCATCACAGCATAATCAAATCAATGTAATAATAGGGATTAAAACAGAACCCTTTATTATCTTATATGGAAAATAATTTTGATAAAACAATTGAACTCCATTCTTGAGGAAAATATCCTTTTTTACTTCAAAAATATTTTCCTTTCTTAACATGTCATAAAATTTTAAACTAAAAGAGGTTTATTAAAAATAAACTTGAAAACTTGTAAAGGAAGATTCTTGGAAAAATGTTTTAAAAATCCATTCATGTCGTACAAGTTAAAAAAAACATTCATTTCGTACTTTTGTCGGAAAAGTCAAAAAGTACCTCGTATGAAAAACGACAAAAGATTCCTTTCATATCTTTTAATAAAAACTCACCTAAGGGTAAAATTGGATTGAAACTATTGTAAGTGGATGGAAACAATATTACATATTGAGGGAACATGGATGTGGATGATAAAATACACCCCAGTAAATACTTACGAATAAACAATCTCGGATAAAAATGAGATTGTGGTATTTTCCCTTACCTTAGGTCCGATTTGCTTCGTATGTTTCCGAAACTCCTGTATAATGATTTAAATAATGTCATTGACTTATTAAAGAATCATATTCATTGTTATGATATCATATATGGTTCACTTATGACTTTATATTACCCGTTCTTTTGCAAATTCCTTGTTAAAGAAGCGTTTTGGGTAAAATCGTTTCATTTATCGTAGGTGTTTGGACTTGTTGTTCTTGACATTATTATTACTTATATCATGATTTACTTACTTCCAGAATATAAAATATGATTTATATATCATATATATTCAGTATATATATATATATAAGATAGATAAATGAAATGAAAAACACCGTTCATGGAGACGGTAGTCCGTATGTACGCATGAACGCTGTTTTCCTTTCCTTATTGTCTTGAATGGAAGTAAGTAGATGACATACATATACATATATATATAAATCCAGTATCTTTATAATTTCATATATTTCATTATTATTTCTAATATATACTTTTTAATCATTCTTAAATGGTTAACATGGAGAATAAATCTCATCGCGTCGTGGAGACGGTAGTCCGTACATACGCACGAGTGATGATATCATTCCCATGGTCATGGAATTGTGTTGAAGTGTATGTATACTATTTAAGTATCAATATAACTTTATAATAATCATATATAGTTACTCATTACACCATTATACCAATCCAATTAAGGTGGTGACGGAAAATATTTTACACCACGGCGTGGAGACGGTATTCCGTACGTACGCACGCGCGGTGATTTCATTTTTCCGTAGGATGGATAGAAGGTGAATTAGATTTGTTTCATATTTATAATAACATATCAGTATATAAGAAATACTGATGTTATTACTTTATCATGAAACAACTAAAGAAGAAGAAGTTGAAGAAGAAAGAAATTGAAAAGATCGGTAATGGATATTACCTCTTCTTTGAAACGCCTCTTTGAATCCCCCACTTAGGGAACTAAGATTGGTCTTTGAAGAAGACCAGGACCTCTAGGATTATTCTAGTGAAGTGGAGAAGGGATTTTGGAAGGGGTTGGCCGATCTTGAGTGCTCAAATTGGTGTGAGGAGGAGGGGGAGGAGGTATCCTTTTATAAGGGAGGAGAGGGGCACCTTAGGAATATCTCAAAATATTATTTTATATTAAAGTCAAAATCGGGTTATAATGGTTCCAAAGGGTCTTATTTCGGAGCTAAAGTGGGGATGGGTCGAAATCCTATCAACCAATAGGATTTAGACAAGTTTAGGTTATTATTTTAACCTTATCAATTAGATTTAACCCTAATTTAAATAATTTAACTTTTACCGTGTCTTTTTGTTTTCTTACACTATATGGTTAATACACTTACTATAACATGCCAAACGAACCCCAAATTTTTTATTATTAGTATATATTTCCTTATCTAAGCCATTTGGCCGAACCTTAGATTTTTAGGAATAAAATAACAATTAATAATATAATATTTGATTTAAAAACTATTTTGTGTCAATTTTGACACTATTTGATATATGATTTTTGTGAAAGTCATAACAGAATTATATGTTCAAAAAAAGTTGATTAAAGCAACAGTAATATATCATAGTAACCAATAAAATTAGTGGAATTCATAAAAAGTCTCAAATTACATTCATTTGAGCATTTATAACATCAATTACGTTAATATTTCCTTAAAAGGGTAATTACTGCATCATTGTTGTGTCATAAATAAATTAATTTATTTAAAGTCAAAAAATTATAAATAAAATATCATTATGTAGGAAATCGTTTTAGATTTCTAATTGATATTTATAGTCGAATTTATCTTATGTATAACCCCATATTAAAAATGTTTTAGTTATTAAACTTTGATTTTAACTATTTTAACTATTCATTAAATAAAATAATATTAAATGTCATAATCTAATCCAAGTGGACCTAAATGGTCATATTATATTAATAAGGTTGTTTTTGGTCGAATTACACTTATCCAATAGAATTAGGATATGTGTTAGGGTAATAGTAATATCATATTTACCCTTAGTTACCCTATTTACTATTAACCGTGGTAAAAAAAAGTAGAAAGTTACTATTCACCAAAAATTATTTTAATCTCATTGAACCACATTTTACTTACTGACATCAACCGTGTCTCTCGGATTTTTGAAATTCCATTCACAGAAGCGGTAAAATTATGTTTTATGAAAAATTCAGTTTTTTTAACTACCACTTAGTAGTTTCACTATTCCTCAAAAATTGATGTATTTCAGAACAATGCCAAAATTTCATCCTAAACTATATTTCATATTCCGAATTCAAAAATGAAGTCTATTTTACCAAATTCATAACATAGAATTTTCATTAATTAATTTTATAATTAAATCCCGCTGCTAAAAACAAATAGCGTGTTTTTAAGAAACAATATCTATCAAAAGATTGACACTTGTTTATGTCTGGTTTAAATGTGAGATTACATCCAATGACCAACATTTTATTAAATTGTAAAAATATATTCTAAATATACTTTAAAACCACTAAAATTAATAATTTATCACTATTAATTATTTCGATTGAAAAAGATGTTTTTAACTAAAATTTAGTAATTTTCACTATTCATCAAAATATGAAAGTTATCCGAAAATTACCAAAATTTCACCCTAAGCTAATTTTGATATTCCGAATCCAAAAATGAAGTCCATTTTGAAAAATAAGATTTACAAAATTTCAAAAATTGGTTATTACTATTCATAATGTCTAGTTTTTATAATATTTTAATAGCATATCGTTGTTTAGTGAAACTCGGTATTGCGTATTACACACGCTATCGAGGAAGGTTGCGATTGCGTGTAATGCAAGGCAAGTCAAGGATGCGTGTTGTGCAAGCTCCTTTTTGTGTTGCGTACAACACAAGACATTAGTGAAATTAAAAGGAATATTTTTCATAAAATCTTGGGCTGTTACATTCTACCCCCCTTAAAATGAATTTCGCCCTCGAAATTCGTTGGGGTTATAAATGGTTTACTATTAGAATGTTTATTTAATAGAAACCCACATCGTAAAAAGGAATACCAAAACCAATATTTAAAAATGAAAGTATGAAACGTAACGGTTACCCAAATAAACTAATCGCTGGGTTTCCACATAGGTAAAAAAATATTGATATGGAAGAGAAATCTAACCATCATGTTCTGATGGAGAGTGGTAGAGAACATGGCTATGGAAAAGACAACAATAAAAAATCCATAAATTTGTGACGATCTAAGGTACCATCTGATTAATCAGATATAAGAGCACTAGGACAACATTTTTGGTGTTCAAGATAGTTTCCCTAAAGTTAAAGAATTTGAATTAGAATAAATACTTTCTTTATTTTGCTACAATATCACTGTTGTTCATGCCTTGAACAATTTCCACTTCATCTCTTAAATAAGTGAAGTTGAATTTGTTATTCATGAAGTGTTAGCAGATCATGTGATAGAATGACGGGTCATTCCATCTGTCTCAAACAAAAGGTTAGCAAAAATTATATACATAAGTCGATCTATAGTGAGATTAATCACATATGGTTCCTAAAATGGACTTATACTTCATATATCATACTGCTTAATATAATAAAACTAGTTTCTACTAAACAGGGACTTCCTGTAGGCTAGTGGTAGGCGATAAAGGCCAGTCGCACTTCGGTTGTGGGTTCGATTCCCACATCCTTGTCCGACGCGATGGGCTGTCGCCCGTCCTGCAGGTTGTACTTTTTCTAAAACTATATTACTATAACATCCCATCAATAATATCGATAAAACTTCTATCCTTAAACAATACTAACTTATGTCCAACATAATCCATTCCAATCTTTTGGCTTATCCATAATACTGCAGTCCACTCTCATAACATAGTGAAAACGATTACCAGAGATTTAATACCATCGTTGATCCCCATATATCATAAGATATGTTTTGTTGGTCACATTCCAAACATTCAAAGTCCTTAATCATGTATTCTCTTGAATACCTTAGTGAAAACATGAATGCAGTTTAAAGTTAATACTTTCCACATACCAAAATCCTCAAAATTCTATATACTCAAACCATGATATCACTTAGTCCTTATATCAATCATGAGCTCATAAATACAATTAAACATTTCATTTTCTCGTTTTCCCTTCATTATGCGCATATCATCTTATTTCCAAAAAAATATCTCAACCAATTTGAATACCACATCAATAAATATTGCAATACTCAATGATACAACATTATTTTGGAATCCCATTACATAAACACTTAATCATTTCACCACATCGTTGTCATATTCAACATTGCCAATAGTGATCGCATGTGACTTCCCTTTGTCCTTTTCCTTCAGTGGTTGCTCATGTTGATCATCAATAGCCCTTGGATTAGGGCATTTATTAGCATAATTCCCCATTTCCTTTCACTTGAAGCATTGAAGTGTTGGTGGTGCGTTCTCTGCAGTGTTTGATTTATTCACATCATTAGAAACCCTTTTTCCATTACTTCGACACTCAGCTGCTCGATGACCTTCTTTTCCACACTTAAAACATTTTCTAGTCCCTTTAAGACAATCTCCACCATGCTTCTTTCCACACTTTGTACATAAGGAAACATTCATCTTCTTTTCACCATTATTCTGAGATTTCTCCTTGAACTCCATCTTTCATTTCTTGTCAAAACCATGAGATGGATATGTAACACCATCTTCCATTTCTACCTTGATAGCACAACGCAAAATTTCATCATAGCTACTGAAGTCTCTTATAGCTAATTCCCTTCGAAGACTTGGTTTTAAGCCACTGAAAAATCGATCAAATTTACTTTCAGGTTGGATGATAATGCCAGATGCATACCTTGCAAGTCTTGTAAAATTCGCTTCGTATATACCAACAGATTCATCATCCTTTTACTTTAGTTCAAGAAACTCCTTCTCCATCTTTGTTCTAAGAATACGAGGGAAGTACTTATTGAAAAATAAGTTCTTGAACTCGTCCCATTCCATGGACTCAATTTCATTTCTTTGACTTGTATTCCTGATAATATTCCACCATTGATCAGCTTCACCTTCCAAACGATATACTGCTAAGATAACTTTATCATGTTCAGAACATTGAAGAACTGAAAATATCTTTTCAGTGGTACTGATCCATTGTTCAGCAACAAGTGGATCAGAAGACCCACTGAAAGAAGGTGGACGTTGCCTCATGAAGGACTCAATAGAATATTGTTCCCTTCTCTGCTCATTTGGAAGTCCAGAATGATTCATAGCTTGTGTAAGTATAGCAATAAGATTTTTCACTCTATCTCCCATAACATTTGTTTGTTTAGGAGGACAATCATTGCATTTTCCATTGCATTGATCAACACGGTTCCTTCGGGTTCCAGCCATCGTCTAAAACCCAAAAAGAATAGTGTGAGAGGCAAAAATCATGCTAGGGAAAACAACATAATAAAGGGGGAGTACCTTCAATATCTCACATCTTAGGTTTAATTCTATGATCTTTTGCGTAGTTCTAGTACTATAACTTATACGTATACTTAACCTTAGGTACATCCCTAGACATACCGTAGAAATATATCTAGGGATCTCACTAACGTTTTCGCATCCTAGTTTCCAAAGGTTGACTAAACCTTTCCTCTGATACCAACTGTAGAGACCCATATCTTGACGTACATGAACATTACATTACTTTCGCGGAATACATAGTACATAACAAAAACACACACACAAGCATCGTAATAGTTTAGTGTCTTTGGAAACTCGGAACGTAATCTTCTAATCGTGGTGAAAGATCTTCAATATCTCCCATAAAGATCTTCCCTTTTTTTACCTAAAACCTTTTTTTATATCATGGGGAAAAGAAAACATAAAAGGGTGAGCTCAAATGCTTAGTAAGGGTAAACAAAAGAAAAATCAATCACATCATATTCACAAAAACATAACTTTTGGAAATCTTAACCTGCAAAAGAGAGCATAATTTCATAACATGGGATAAATCATAGTAGTGAAATGAAATCCCAATAATCATAACTTAAAACATGAAACTTTGTGGCATACACACATAATCATAGAGAATTATTTTTTGTTAGTCAAGACTCATTTCCAAGACTATCTTAGTGGACGAAGTCCCTTTCTGAATCGAGTAACCCTCGTTTCAGTCCTGTTTCACTGAACTGGTATAACCTACCATTTCAGCCATGTCTATCTCATGAGATATAAAATCTTTACCCAATGCATTGGAGGGAGATATAGGTCCCACCCATCTCATAATGACACCATTTTTATGTGTGCCACAAAATCATAATCATACATCATAGCATAACCCATGTAATAAAAATGGGAATCTTAAACATCATGAAATCATAAAACAATTCATATAATATAAAGGAATTAATAAAAATAATTCCATCACAGCATAATAAAATCAATTTAATAATAGGGATTAAAACATAACCCTTTATTATCTTAGATGGAAAATAATTTTCATAAAACACTTGAACTCCATTCTTGAGGAAAATATCCTTTTTTACTTCAAAAATATTTTCCTTTCTTAACATGTCATAAAATTTTAAACTAAAAGAACTTTATTAAAAATAAATTTGAAAACTTGTAAAGGAAGCTTCTTGGAAAAAATGATTTAAAAATCCATTCATGCCGTATAAGTTAAAAAAACATTCTTTTCGTACTTTTGTCGGAAAAGTCAAAAAGTACCTCGTACGAAAAACGACAAAAGATTCCTTTCATATCTTTTACTAAAAACTCACCTAAGGGTAAAGTTGGATTTAAACTATTGTAAGTGGATGGAAACAATATTACATATTGAGGGAACATGGATGTGGATGATAAAATACACCCCAGTAAATACTTACGAATAAACAATCTCGGATAAAAATGAGATTGTGGTATTTTCCCTTACCTTAGGTCCGATTTGCTTCGTATGTGTCCGAACCTCCTGTATAATGATTTAAATAATGTCATTGACTTATTACATAATCATATTCATTGTTATGATATCATATATGGTTCACTTATGACTTTATATTACCCGTTCTTTTGTAAATTCCATGTTAAAGAAGCGTTTTGGGTAAAATCGTTTCATTTATCGTAGGTGTTTTGACTTGTTGTTCTTGACATTATTATTACTTATATCATGATTTACTTACTTCCAGAATATAAAATATGATTTATATATCATATATATTTAGTATATATATATATGTAAGATAGATAAATGAAATGAAAAACACCGTTCATGGAGACTGTAGTCCGTACGTACGCATGAACGATGTTTTCCTTTCCTTATTGTCTTGAATGGAAGTAAGTAGATGACATACATATACATATATACATAAATACAGTGTCTTTATAATGTCATATATTTCATTATTATTTCTTATATATACTTTTTAATCATTCTTAAATGGTTAACATGGAGAATAAATCTCATCGCGTCGTGGAGACGGTAGTCCGTACGTTCGCACGAGCGATGATATCATTCCCATGGTCGTGGAATTGTGTTGAAGTGTATGTATACTATTTCAGTATCAATATCACTTTATAATAATCATATATAGTTACTCATTACACCATTATACCAATCCAATTAAGGTGGTGACGGAAAATATATTACACCACGGCGTGGAGACGGTATTCCGTACGTACGCACGCGCGGTGATTTCATTTTTCCGTAGGATGGATAGAAGGTGAATTAGAGTTGTTTAATATTTATAATAATATATCAGTATATAAGAAATACTGATGTTATTACTTTATCATGAAACAACTAAAGAATAAGAAGTTGAAGAAGAAAGAAATTGAAAAGATCGGTAATGGATATTACCTCTTCTTTGAAACGCATCTTTGAATCCTCCACGTAGGGAACTAATATTGGTCTTTGAAGAAGACCAGGACCTCTTGGATTATTCTAGGGAAGTGGAGAAGGGATTTTGGCAGGGGTTGGCCGAGCTTGAGTGCTCAAATTGGTGTGAGGAGGAGGGGGAGGAGGTATCCTTTTATAAGGGAGGAGAGGGGCACCTTAGAAATATCTCAAAATATTATTTTTTATTAAAGTCAAAATCGGTTTATAATGGTTCCAAAGGGTCTTATTTCGGAGCTAAAGTGGGTATGGGTCTAAATCCTATCAACCAATAGGATTTAGACAAGTTTAGGTTATTATTTTAACCTTATCAATTAGATTTAACTCTAATTTAAATAATTTAACTTTTACCGTGTCTTTTTTTTCTTACACTATATGGTTAATACACTTACTATAACATGCCAAACGAACCCCAAATTCTTTATTATTAGTATATATTTCCTTATATATGTCATTTTGCCGAACCTTAGATTTTTAGGAATAAAATAACAATTAATAATATAAAATTTGATTTAAAAACTATTTTGTGTCAATTTTGACACTATTTGATATATGATTTTTGTGAAAGTCATAACAGAATTATATGTTCGAACCAAGTTGATTAAATAAACACTAATATATCATAGTAACCTATAAAATTAGTGTAATTCATAAAAAGTCTCAAATTAAATTCATTTGAGCATTTATAAGATCAATTATGTTAATATTTCCTTAAAAGGGTAATTACTGCATCATTCTTTTGTCATAATTAAATTAATTTATTTAAAGTCTAAAAATTATAAATAAAATATCATTATGTAGGAAAGCTTTTTAGCTTTCTAATTAATATTTATAGTCTAATTTATCTTATTTATAACCCCATATTAAAAATTATTTAGTTATTAAACTTTGATTTTAACTATTTTAACTATTCATTAAATAAAATAATATTAAATGTCATAATCTAATCCATGTGGACCTAAATGGTCATATTATATTCATAAGGTTGTTTTTGGTCGAATTACACTTATCCAATAGAATTAGGACATGTGTTAGGGTAATAGTAATATCATATTTACCCTTAGTTACCCTATTTACTATTAACCGTGGTAAAAAAAAAGTAAAAAGTTACTATTCACCAAAAATTATTTTCATCTCATTGAACCACATTTTACTTACTGACATCAACCGTGTCTCTCGAATTTGTGAAATTCCATTCACAGAAGCGGTAAAATTAAGTTTTATGAAAAATTCAGTTTTTTTAACTACCACTTAGTAGTTTCACTATTCATCAAAAATTGATGTTTTTCAGAACAATGCCAAAATTTCATCCTAAACTATATTTCATATTCCGAATTAAAAAATGAAGTATATTTTACCAAATTCATAACATAGAAGTTTAATTAATTAATTTTATAATTAAATCCCGCTGTTAAAAACAAATAGCGTGTTTTTAAGAAACAATATCTATCAAAAGATTGACACTTGTTTATGTCTGGTTTAAATGTGACATTACATCCAATGACCAACATTGTATTAAATTGTAAAAATATATTCTAAATATACTTTAAAACCACTAAAATTAATAATTTATCACTATTAATTATTTCGATTGAAAAAGTTATTTTTAACTAAAATTTAGTAATTTTCACTATTCATCAAAATATGAAAGTTATCCGAAAATTACCAAAATTTCACCCTAAGCTAATTTTGATATTCCAAATCCAAAAATGAAGTCCATTTTGAAAAATAAGATTTACAAAATTTCAAAAAGTGGTTATTACTATTCATAACGGCTAGTTTTAATAATATTTTAATAGCATATCGTTGTTTAGTGAAACTCGGTATTGCGTATTACACACGCTATCGAGGAAGGTTGCGATTGCGTGTAATGAAAGGCAAGTCAAGGATGCGTGTTGTGCAAGCTCCTTTTTGTGTTGCGTACAACACAAGACATTAGTGAAATTAAAAGGAATATTTTTCATAAAATCTTGGGCTGTTAAAATAAAATATTGGTAATAGCCTGGTAGACCTATAATGTTTTAAAGTTCCATAAAATTCTTGATTCATTCCTATAATTCCATAAGATATCTGATTTTAACTTCTAGATAGATAAATTGAACTTCTTACATCACGTTATCTTAGAGGCTGAAGTGTCAGTGGGCCTCGAGAAGGATAAAATCACTCTCCTCTAAAAACAATTGACGTGAGTCTTGTACTGAACCAGCCAATCTATACCAAGATTAAAATCAAAACCATATATCTCTAAAGAAAATATATCCCAAAGGAATCAAAAGAAACCAATTTAAAGAGAACACTATTTGAAATGTTTGATACTCTTTAATAGCACTTATAATAGTGTGTTGATGGTCATAACCTCACCCGGGTTTTCCACATCCCGACCAACATCATTGAAAAAATGAATATATATATATATATATATGAATTTTATGCTCCTTTATCAATAAAAACCAATTCAAGGGTATATGAAATTAGATTCATAGCTCTGATAGTGGATGGTCTTTCAACCAGGCATGTAAGAGAAGTCTATATAGAGACCCTGATTCTTGTATCACATATATGATTCCTTACATTAATATATTGGCATAGATACAAGAATCAAATAACAAAGGACCTATTAGTTTAGTAATTTTGGACTCCATATTATATACATGAACTTTAAAATACAAGTAAAAAAGGAAAAAAAATATAGAATCTCCATTAGAATCAAACATAAACTCCTATATTATCCCTCCAAGTCATTCATAATAAACATCTTCCATACCAATGAAAAATAAAACACAAAATGGGTTGAGTTTTGAGGCTCAGTAAGGATAAGAATGAAATTAGAAGCTATAAACATAACTAATAAGGCATAGTGAATAAAAAAATCACATGTCCTTACAACATAATCTTTAGCATAATATGATAGGATTAAAAGCTAAATAAATAATTCCATATAATATAATTATATGAGAATAAAAATTTACCATGAATATTATACTAGTCAAATAATCTCTTGGAATATCAATTACTAGTATCCAAATGAGGTAATGAATTATGTTAGACATCATTAACATGACTTCAAGGCTTCTGCCAAGTAACCATAAATAATTGGTAAAACCCTAGTCTTGTTTGTCTCATGAGATCTATCGATGTATAAATGGGTTATAGAATTCTCCAACCATCACATAATAAGTCCAATACATTCCTCTTATAAAATTGGTGAGAGATAATCAACATATAAATTAATATTAAAGCTATTATATGAATTATAAATAACATTCCCCAAAAAAGAAACATAACCATAAACCATCCAATGTAATATGGTGAATGGTATAAAGATATTACATACCCAACCAAAATAATCATAAACCATTCAATAAAATATTTTATATGATATATTAAAATATTATTCCCTCATAATCAAAATAATCATCAAAGGAATTTAAATAGATTAAAATACTTTTATAAAAATATCGACGTATTCTTCATAAATATACCCATTTTACTTTACAAAGAAGAGTTATTTTAAAAAAATACTTGAATAATACAAAAAATGAACACATATAGTTTTTCATGATAAAAAAATGATTTTGAAAAAATATTGGTGTCTTAAAATATATTATGGAGTGTACTCAGAAATGGGTAAGAAATTTAGAAGTTCCCATCAATCGGGATTGTTTAACGGTAATAATTGTGAAAGGACCCTTATAAAACATGTAACTCACCATCAAAAATAGAAATATTCTTATAGATAAATATGAATTGAACATTCACAAAAAAATTTGGAGGCGTACATAAAAATAAATAATAAATTCATTGGGGTAAAGGGAGAGAAATCATAACCCTAATAAAAAATGTAGTTTCAAGGAGAATCTTAAACCATATGTCTTAAAGTGTTCAGCACTTGCAAAAATGCCATTGAATATAAAATTTTCTTCATTAATAAATTAATTAATAGAAAATTTACATGTATTTAATTTATTATGATTTTATTATGTTCATTTATGGTCTTTTTGATGAGTTATAAGATATAGTTTTATCGTTTGGGAGTGTCTGTTTCATTTGTTTTCGTGACCAGTTTACTTGTATACATGTATGGAAAATCATTTAAAATGGGAATAGATGTCCATAATTTATTTTATATATTATTAATGAAATTACATAATATTAATTGGTCTTATATATCATTTTTATATGGTATGAGGACAAATAATTAGATAAAACTGTAGTGAAGATCGTTAGTGTATTTTTGTGAATTTTTTATCATCACAAAATAATTTTGTTTTATTAATTAATATTATGTATATAAAATTGTTAATAAACTTTATATATGTTGTAATATATATATTATAATCTATTAAATCCATAAATATGGTTTTATAACCATCCTTTAAAGAGTAATGAAAAAATGGAAACACATCGTCCACGTAGGCGGTAGATTAGCACCACACGAACGATATTTTCATTTTTTAAAATTGATATGGAATATAATTGACGATGGATTACTCCATAAACATATATTTTCGAGTATAAAGAATATAATATAGATAGAATGTCACATTGGGATAGGGAGGTGAGTATAAGATAATAAAATAAAAGATCCATAAAATAAATTAATAGAAAAAGAAATTTGTTTTTATATATTGATTTTATCCTTCTTAAAAACCACCTTGGGGAAAAGGATTTGGCATTTTGATGAGAACAAGGAATACTGGACTTGGGGGAGGGTCTTGGTAAGAGTATTATATTGTAATTATATATGGAACAAATCACTGAAGGTGTGAGGAAGAGGGGTAGTATTTATAGTAGAGAAGAGGCAAGTTTTTTGAATATTTTAATCCTTAGTTTATTATTTTGGGTCAAATATATGAGTAGTTTGAGAATTATAAATAAATATATTATGAAGATGAATTATAGTTTGATATTTTGGGCAAACACAAGCCATAAGTCATCTATTATTCAATAATTTATGTGTATAGCATTTATTGTAAATTATCAAATTTTAATATTCACAAAAATAAATCATGTAATTTAGAAAAATACTAAAAATTTACCCTAACCATTTTTGTGTGTGTAGAATTTAAAAATGGAATCTATTTTATGATAAATAATTTCTAAATATGAGAAATGTAATTTCTAATTAAAATCATTATTTATTATAAAATTACCATTTTTTATATTATAACTGATTTTATGAAGCTTTAGAAAATTAAATAAGGTCTCATATAATTATAATATAATACAAAGAAAACAAAATATTAATATATGATTTTTTTAGGAAAATATATTTTTTAATTTATTTCATTAATTATAAAATTGTAATTAGATAATTATAACATCCAAAAATACCAACATTTAATTAATCATTTAAAAAAATTTATTCAAATAATCTATGATATAATTATATAATATTTTCATTTATAGATTGGATAGAGTTTATTTATACATTAATTGGTGAGCTTTCAATTCAATTGGTCGATTTAATATTTATAAGGATCACCTTACCATTTCAACGGTAAAGGTATTATTCTATTGGTATAAGATTTTTTATCTTCTATAAGTACCTCTTATTTGATTTCTTATTCATATATAAATTTTATATTGTGTTTTGTAATGATTTTATATGACTTATACTATATGAAATAATTATATGATGGAAAATTTCATTGATAAAATTATGGGTTGTTATATTCACCATCCTATAAAATTTTATCCTCAAAATTTCCAAAAAATTCACCCCATAAAAATATTAGGGTAGTTCTCTATCAGAAATTTTTCCGATTCACACATCACCTCTTAAATTTTATGATTTTTCCAAAGTACATTTTCCATACGAGTCATCCAATTATTTAACACCTACTCTCTAGTTTCCATAATCTGGATTGGGTCTTCATAGTAAGATATATTAGGTTCCACATTTATTTCATCAGATGTTAGAATATGCATCGGGTAGAACTTGTACTTTCTTAACAAATAGATGTGGAAAACATCAATAAACTTTGAAAATGATAGGTGTAATTTCCAATTGATAATCCAACGCTCCAATCCTCTCTTGGATTTGAAAAGGGAATATCATTTTGGGGGCTTATTTTTCCTTTCTTTCTAAACCACATAACAATATTACATGGAGATACTTTCAAGAAAACCCGATCTCCCACATGAAATTTCAAATCCATACTTCGATTAATGGCATAGCTATTTTTATTACATTGAGATTTTTTGATATGGGTTTGAATAGTCTTTACATTTTTAGTTACTTCCTCTACTAGATCTGGGACTACAACCTTCATTTCACCATCTTAATCCCAACAAGTTGGTGTTTGAAATCCATTTCCATACTATAATTCATATGGTTCCATTTGAATATTTAATGTAAACTGTTATTGTAGGTAAACTCTACCAAAGGTAAATATTGATCTCACATACCCTGAAAGTCAACTGTGTATGATCTGAACATGTCTTATAATGTTTGAATGGTCCTTTAAGAATGCCTATTAGTTCTAGGGTGATAAGATGTACTCAAATGAAGCTCAATATCCAAATATTTTCAACGTCATTTGAAGTATATCATTGTAAATAATGGATAATGATCATACATAATTGAATTAGGTGATCCATTTAGTCTTAAAACTTCAATAATATAGAGATGTTAAAGGCATTCTAGTGTAAAATATTCCCTTATAGTGAGGAAATGTGATGATTTGGTAGATCAATAAAAAATACATATTAAACAAAATTATCTCCGGTTTTTTTGGGTAATATAGTGATTAAATCCATACTTATGTCGTCCCATTTCCATACATGAATATGAAAAGGTTTCTTGACTCCTTAAAGGTGTTTTCTTTGAACCTTAACATGTTGAAAAACTAAACATCTAGGTACATAATTAGTAATTTATGATGTCATATTATCATACCGAAAATGATCCTTCAAATATTTATCCATATTTGTTATACTGAGGATTTAGAGAAAATCATGACATGGGAATCATCCAACAACTCCATTTTTAGATCAAGTATAAAAAGAATACATATCCTCATTAAAAATTTAAGAATTCCATATTCATAAATGATGTCTTAGAACATCCCATCATTTAAACCATTAATTTTATTTTAATAGTTCTCATTATTAGAAAATGAAATTTAATCCATTATAACAAATATGGCTTAAAAAACAGTTTAAAATTTAATGATGTTTCACCATCCTTGATAATTCATATATCCATCATTTATAAATCCATATACACTGAATACTTTTCAATCATCATTTTTTCTATAAGTCCAAGAACCTTCATTTAATTTCACATTCTACTTTCTTCTCCTTCCCTAGGTGGTAATATATTTAAGAATAAAAATCCTGGAGTGTCTTAATCCATTGAATTTTCCTCATGTTGAGTTCTTTCGTTGATAAGATATATTTCCAGATCTTGTGATCTGTATATATCTCACATCCTTCGCCATTAAGATAGTGTATCCATATCTTCAGAGAAAATATTATGTATACTAACTCAAGATCATGAGTCAGATTACTCTTTTCATGAATTTTGAACTGCCTTGATGCTTAGTAAATAACTATATCATTCTTCCTAAGGACACAACCAAGTCCTTTCTTCGATGCATCACTATAACTCAAAATCCCCTAATTTCCTAACGAAAGATTTAGGATCATAGAAATCACTAATATTCTCTTCAATTATTCAAAACACTATTCAAATTCCTTTGTATATATGAACATAAACCCATAACGAGTAATATTGGTTAATAGGTTAGATAATCACACAAAATTCTGAACGAAACACCCGTAGTAACCTGCAAAACAAATGAATCTACATAACTCTGTTATGTTATTTAGTGTAGGCCATTCATGGAATATCTTTTGACATCATCAAATGAGATTCCATCTTTTGAGATAATATATCTAAGAAATGAAACTATTTGAATCCCAAATTCACACTTTCTAAAGTTCTTATATAAATTTTTTCTTCTAAGAGTCTCTAAAACAATCTGTAAGTGGTTCACATGGTCCTCATTTCTTTTTTAGTATTTCAAGGTATCATAAAAAAAATACCAAAAAATAATCATAAAGATATTCTATGAATAGTCTATCCTTTAGATCCATAAAAATAGGGGATGCATTAGTCAATCCAAATAGAATTAATATAAACTCGTAATGTCCATACTTGGTTCAAAATGCTATATTCAGAACATATTCCTTCCTCATACGAAATTGATGATATCAAGATCAAAGATCAATATTTGAAAAATATTGATCTCTATGGAGTTGATCAAATAAATCTTCAATATAAAGCATAAGATAATTTTTATTTATTGTGATAGCATTGATATCTCAATAGTTGATTCACAACCTCTTAAAACCATATTTTTTCATGAAAAAGAGAACATGGGCTCTCCATTGAGAAACACAAGGGAGAATAAATCCTTTATTACTCAAATCATCTATATGTTTCTTTCTCTCCAGTTATTACATAGTGTCCATTCTATATAGAGTTTTCTATATTTCCCTTTCTTCAGGGATTAAATTAATAAAAAACCCAACTTACCACTTTGGATAATGAATAGGTAAATCCTCAAGAAATACATCAATGTATTGATGTAAAATATGTACATCCTAAATTTAAACATTTATTTTCTCATCCATAGGTGATGTTTTCTATTCCTCCCCAAGAATTTATTTCAATAGACCAACTGCGGGTGTATCCTGATATGACTCTGATGATGAGGTTTCTATTATAAAGATAAGGTATTCTGAATCTTCCACACCAATCATAATTTCCTACTTTTTGAAATATATTTTCAAACCATAATTTTAAATTAATTCCATACTAAGGATTATATCAAAGTAAATCATATGTATGATGAAATTTACAATAACAAAAGCATATCTATGTGTCATAAAGGGGACTGAATGACACATCTTTATTGTAATGAGACATTATTTATGATTTTTTAATGAAAACTCCATTATTAAATAAAAAAGGAAGTGTCTAATTTTGTTAGAAAACTAGAATGATACAAAATAAAGTAATGAACGAGAATAAATTAATTCATTTTCCATGTTTGATGAAATTATTGAAGTAATTCCCACCACATCTTTATAAATTTCAACCTTAGTAGTTGAGATCACAAAACATTTTCTTTTCTCCCTAATACTTTTATGTGGAATGTATCACTGAATATTTAGAAAATTATTTTCATAATTTACCATCTCTTAATAATTTTAGTGTTGAATGTTTAAAGATTATTTCTTTACCTTTCCATCATGATCTTTGTGGAATTTTTCTTTACACATGAAACAAACACTCATTCCCTTCAAAAAAGTACCCAGGCATTTTTTTCTGATAATTATCACAGGATGGATATTAAACTCTTCCCTTATTCCCCCTTTCCTTATTTACTTATCTTGAGTGATAATCTTCCCATTTACACTCTTGATTTCCATTAAAGTCGTAAGACTTATAGAATTATTGTTTTATTTTGATATCACATTAGACTATATCTTCACATGCTGAGAACTTTTGGGAGACTAGTTCCCTTCAGAAAAAAAATTTTAACCCATAAAATAATAAATCAATATTTCTATTTGGATTTAATATGTAATATGAAAAATGGATTGATAAACCTGTAAAATTTGATTCAGACTTGGTAACATTATCATCATCCATTTTCCTTATATTTATGAATTTTCTCTTCATATCCTCTAACTATTCATGAGGTAAATATTTTTCTAATAAAATTTTCTTAAAATCCTACCATTTCAGGTTTTCTATTTCTTACTCCTATATAGATTTTTGAATAAAAAATCACCATTAATTTCCATGTATTGAGAGATGATAAATTTATATGACAAGATTCTCCCTTTTGTTAGTTCCCCGAGCAAGAAATATCTTCTCTAAGGAACTTATCCACTACTCATCTACAAATGGTTTTGAAGTACCATTAAATTTTAGAGGATGTTATACCAAAATGTGTTATTAAATTTTTACACCATTCCATGGATTAGGATGATCCATATGGGTAAGTTTATTATTAATAACCTGATTCAGATATTTAAGTATAGTTATATGTTTCTCATCTGTAGTCGTAACTCCAGCTCCAACATCATTATGTTTCTTGGAAGGGAATTTACTATATGTGATACATGTGTTGATATGGCTTCCATTACTTCAATTAGGATCCATTTCTAAACAATTTAATACAATAAATTATATTATTAATCATAATAAATTATTTTTAACTAGTAACACATAACATAAATTTAAATATTTATGCATAACAAATCCCAAAATCAAAAACATGTCTATTTGGGGACCTATTTACTTTTAAATCCTTCATAATTATTTTTAAATAAAATTTTAATTATCCAAATAATTTAACCCAGTAATGTTAAAGAACATGAAAAATATGGATAATTTTCATCTACCTGGTTAACCTGAGTCAGACCCAGGACACCATGTCGGTGTTGTTACTCCTAGGTACATCTGTTCCAGAACCCGTTCACTAATACCTTCCAGACATGGATGTATTTCTATGAAGGCCCATATAATATATATCATACCCAAATTTTAGGATGTTCAATTACTATTGTCCTCAAATACTATCACATGGTTATTTTCACTAATCTATGTTTTTTTAATATAGTTTCCTAGGATTCTCTTAAAAATGACCTATTACTAATTGTAGAGACCCTGACCCTAGGATCATGGTGATGGTGCCTTATGATAATAAATTGGCATAGATAAGAGACTCGAATCCCAAAGGACCAATCATTTTATTAGTTTTGGAGGCCATAATATATACATGAACATTACTTTGAAACTTGAAAGGAAAAAACATATCAAATCCAGTAGAAACACCCATAAACTCTTTGATTATCCCAACAAGTCATTCATAATATAAATCATCACATCCTATGGAAAAATAAAAAATAAAAATGAATTGATATCATTTTATTATCAAGGGTAATAAATATATTAGAATATATAAACATTAATATTAACGAATGATGAATAAATAAAAATACATTCCACTAAAACTAAATAACGAGCATAATAAGGCAAGAATAAAAGATGAATAAATAATTCCAGATAAAATAATGACTTGAGAATGAAACTTATCCATGGATACTATACTAGTCAAATAATTCCAAGCACCACCAATTACTTACATCATAAGGTTAGAATTCATAATTCCACACATTATAAACATATAGTCAAGGCTTAATCCAAGACACCATATATAATGGGTATAAAACCTGTCTTGTTTGTCTCATGAGATCTATGGATACATCGAGAGGATTTAATTGTCCCCAACATTCAAATAATATGTCTAATAAATTCCTCATATTAAATGGGTGAAACATAATCAACATATAATTTTAAATTGAAGCTAGAATATGAAATGAAAATAACATTCCCCAAAAAATAAACATAATCATAAACCATCCAGAGTAATATGGAAAATGATATTATTATAGTACATCCCCAGAAAAAATAATCACAAACCATTATATAAAATATGGCCTATTTTATCATAAAATATTAATCACATTTAATAATATGATTCAACAAATCATGTTGAAATATATGAAAATAAGTTTATACAAACATCATATAATTATAAAAATAAATACCCATTTTACTTTTCAAAGAGGATTTATTTTTGAAAAATAATTTCCTAAAACAAGAAATGAACTATGATATTTTTACATGATAAAAAATTGGTATTTTTGGAAAAACATTTGGTGTTTTAAAATATATTATGGATTGTATTTAAAAATTTCTAAGAAATTAGGATGTTCCCATTAATTGTGATTATTTAACAAGATGAATTGAGAAAAGATCCTTATAAAAAATGTAAATCTCCATCAAGGAAAGAAGTATTTTAATAGATAAATATATATATGGACCATTAAAACATAATTTAGGATGCATAAATAAAAATAATTAAGAATAAAATTGGGTTCAAGATAGAGAAACCATAATATGAATGAAAAATGGAGTTTCGGGGAGAATCCCTTACCTAGTGTCTAAAAGTCTTCTGCACCTGACCATAATGTCCTGGAATATGAAATTAGATTTTTTAATAAATTATTTGATAAATTTTATTCAATTTATTTGATTTATTATAATTTAATTTAGTTCATTTATGGTTTTTTGATTATTTATAAGACTAAAGTTTATTATTTAGGATTATTTTTTCATTGATTTTCATGATCGATTTACCGAAATACATTTATGGAATATCATGTGAAATCAGAATACTTGTCCATAATTGACATTATAGGTTATTAATTAACTTAAATTATATTTAAAGGTATTATATATCATTTTTATATTTTATTTGGATTAATATTTTGATAAAATGTTAGTGATGATCATTAATTTAATTTGATGAATTTTTTTTCATTAAGAACTAATTTTGTTTTATTAAATAATATTATGTATATAAAATGGTTAAATAACATTAAATAATATTTAATATTTATATATTATAATATTTTGTTATGAATAAATATGTTTTTATGACCATCCTTGTAGGATGAATTGAAAAATAAAAACAGATCGTCCACAAAGGAGGTAAATTGGAACCTCATAGATGATGTTTTAGTTTTTTAAAAATGAGAGGGAAGAGAATTGATAATTTATTATTACTTAAGCATAATAAAATTAAATTATATTGAATATAATGGAGATATACTATCACATTGGGATTCTATTTCATGATAAGGGAAAAAAATAAGAGAACATGAAAATAAATTAAATTAAAAGAAAATGTTTTTTACCTATTGATTTTATCCTCCTTGAGAACCTATTTTGAGAAAAGGGTTTAGTATTTTGATGAGACCAAGGGATCCTAGACGTGGGGGAGCAGCTTGGGAATATGATTTGGTAGAAATTTACAAGGATCAATGTTTTGAAGGTGTGAGGAGAAGGTGTGGTATTTATAGTTGAGTTGGGGAGTGTTTTTTGAATATTTTAATCATTAGTTTATTATTTTGGCTCAAGATTATGAATAGTTTTATATTTACCACTAAATAAATTAAAATAATAATTTATATTTTTTTATTAATACCTTACATCAATCATACATCATATATTTTTCATTTATTCATTTATTTTTCTTTTACCATAAATTGTCGTATTTTACTATTCACCAAAAATTCAAGTATCTTAGAAAAATCCAAAAAATTCAACCTAACCATTTTTATATGTGTATAATTAAAAATATGACTCCATTTTATGAGAATAATTTTCAAAATTTTCAAAATTTAATTTCAAATTTAATTAATCATTTATTCAAAAACTACCAATTTTAATATTATAACTGATTTTATGGAACATTCTAAAATTAAATAATGAATAATAAAATTAAAAAATAATAATAAGAAAAAACTATATTAATATGTGAATCTATTTTATAAAAACACATTTTCTTTAAAATCCTTATATTAGTTATTAAATTGCAATTAAATATTTATGAAATATAAAACTTCCAACACTTAATTTATCATTTTTAAAACATTTATTAAGATAAAATATGATATAATTTTATCATATTTTTATTTATAGGATGGGTAAATGTTTTTTATACTTTCATTTTAGATGATTCTATTCTATTGGCCATTTTACTTTTCAAAGTGGTCATCTTACTATTTCAAATGTCAAGTTAATATTATATCGACATGGGTTCCTTATCTTCTTTAAATACCACTTATTTCATTCATTCATAAATTACTATTATTTTATTATTTTATATTTGTGATTTTATATGATTTATAGTATATGAACTAATTATAAGTAGTGAAATTTTATTGATAGAATTATGGGTTGTCAAAGTATGTACTATATGCATATAATTCACCTTTCTCCCACATGCTCCGGTTCGAGTCCCCTATGTTGGACCATTAGTCTGGTACCACTACTCTGATGTTGGTGTACCATGAACCATACCTATACCTAAGAGTATGGTGAAAATTTAGATTCTTGTTTTCTATGTGGTAGATATATCCTTCCAAGACACTAGTTCTGATCCTAATCCACATTCACCACTTTACTATTGTGGGTTCCTATAGAACAACTATAGATATCCAATCTTATAGTAAGATAGAAAATCAACTATAGGTAAAGGATAAAAGAATCACCTGGGGATAGCCATTCTAGACTACACTAACTTCCTCAATCCATGATCTTGAGGTAGATTTCCACACCCCTAACTACTCTTCCCATCCCCATCATGGTGGTCATTCTTACAGAAATGATTATTTACACATGAATAAGATTTCCCCAATTAACATACTGAGTCTGAGTTCCTTCCACTTGAGGACTCCCTTAGGTTCCCTTAAATGATGAGAGTTTGATTAGTCATGTTCGTAAAGTTAATCTAGCGAAAGGCATTCACCCGTGACTTCATCTTATAAGGAATACCATACTAGAAATACATCCCCAGGGAGATCTCATATCCATTCAAAGATGGAGAAAAAAATTATAGGTTAGTGAAATATCTATCATAATACCTCACTAACATACTCCCCTACTTCACATATATGGACTCCAGATCCTACTCATCCATCAATGAATCTGGTAAGATGCAGCTTAAGAATATCACCATTATGACTTTCTAGGTCATCTCCACTTGTATTATGACTTTTTATATGATGCTCCACTTGTACCTTTATGGTTCTATAATATTATAATATATAATATTCACTCACTTGTTTTCATGTGTCTCTAAATTCTTGGAGATTTTCTGGATTGACTCAATCCATAACGTAGTTATCTAGGTACCTCTTCCCATAATGAATGTTGGAGGATGCAGTAGCGGAAACTTTCTCATTAGAATGTACATTTATGGCTTGGTATGAGTTATCTCAATTTCCATTGAACACATGAATATCGTGAATCTATCAAGAAATTTATTATCTTTCTGATTCCCTAGAGTCATAGGATGTTTTGACGTGACTATGTTTTGGGGGTTCTGAATATCACTATATTGATGATCAACTTGAAGATGAAGTAGAGTTATTTTATCTAAAAAGGTTGAAACACTCCTCATATCATAAGATATGAATATTATCCACCTCATAAGATTAAATAAATTTCAAAGAACCAATAACACAAGGTTACTCTAATCATTTCATAACAGATTAATTGGCATGTCATAACTTATCCCCTTATTCCTTTTTATCAGACATATCAAGGGATTTATTTTCATAGGTTAAATACGTAAATATGTCACATGTGCTGAATATTTCCTTAAAATGAACATTACATGTCCACATATCCACCTAGATTCTTATCATGATGCATTCATACTCACCTCATGTCATACCATCCAATGATCCAATTACCATGTCAAAAAACAACCTGGTATATAGTATGCATTTACCAAAATAGTAAAGAAAAGAAATACCAAAACTATAATCCAACTTTTTAATGTCCTCATCTTAGTTCTCCCTCGTGTAAATATTTCTATTCATTATGATACGTTCAGATCACCTCCCCTTAATACAATGTCTGTTGAATAGAAATGAGGGTACAAATTATACAGTGGGAAGATTATAACCTCTGGAATAGAGGTTCAACATTAGGGTAAATATGTTAAAAATTAAAATCAAATAATTCAAGTAGGTGACAAATAAAAACCAAAAATTCAAATTATAATAATAAATAATGTCCTGATATATTGTATTCTAATATAAATTATGTGCTAAAATTCATACATGTAAACTTTAGGAGACTCTAAATAATGAATCTAAAAACCCTAGTCCTAAACCCAATTTCTAGTCCATTCTTCATGCTTCGGTCCTATATAGAAACACACCCAATAAAGAATAGGGTCCCTTTATTTTTTCTATACATTCAACCATGAAATCATATTGGGAACCAAAAAACATCCCAAATAGGGTGTGAAAAAAACATAGTAGTTAGACCCCCATAATTTCTAAACAATTTGGTTTGAATATATATACTGAATCCAATTGTAAGAAAAATAGGGAAATAAATTCATAAGTTAATCCTGAAAAACAAAATAACCCCAACAACCCTCGTGCTCTGTGTTAAAACCCAAATTCATCCAAACCAAATTATGCATGATGATTGATATATATATCAAGGGGTCGATTCCTCAATCTCGTATGAATCACTTATATCACTTGTGGATTATATTTTCAAGGATTAATAATTTTTTTTTCATGTAATCAAATTACCTAACCTTCAAGAATAAAGTAAGAAAGGAATACTGGGAAATATGTGAATTCTCGTGCTAGAGATAGTTAACTGTTCCCATGGAACAAGACCGTTCCATGGAAAAAAAGAAACCATGTAAGACTGGGATCTACATTGATTTCCATAATAGAGCTTCTTACATGTTCGTAGAGCACAAGACCATGCCAAAGTAAAAAGTATTATCGGACTAAGTGCTAATTTTCATGCTAAGTCCACATACATGATGTGTAGAATGAGACATTATTTTTCCAAATAGCCCGAAGGCCTTCGTTTTATTTTATTATAGATAATCCCCCATTTTTTAATTGTTGAATGGGAACCCATACATGACCCGTATGCCCAAGGAACAAGGCCCGACATGACCCGTAATACATGACCCGAAGGCCTAGAGGCATTCCATGCCCAATACATGACCCATAGTCCCAACCCACTAGAATTTCCCCTCCCATGCTTCTGCATCATTTATTGCCTTTAGCTCCCCACCTGCATTGCTGATTGGCTAGCATTGCCCCGTACAAAGTTTCACGGTGCCTGGTCCCAATGGCGGTTTCCATACCCTCTCATTCTTCCAATCCGGTTAGCTCGGCTTCTCGTGACTTCTACTAGTGCTCTGATCCTCATTTGGGGCCTTCTCTATGTGAGCTGGGCTACTTCAAGGTCTTCAATTGCCCGAAGCCCATGTGGCCCGAAGGCCTTTGATGGCCCGAAGCCCTGAGACCCGTAGCCCAAACCGGTGTCCCGAAACCCAAATTAGGTGAATAGTCTGGCTGCTACAGTACCAAATAGTTCTTACTATAGTACTGCTACAGTGCCTACTATAGTACTGCTACAGTACCAGAAATTCGCCTCCACCCGGTTTTGAACCTGGGTCTCTTGGATGCCAAGCAGGAGCCCTTACCCCTCGGGTATGGGCTTGTTGACGTGATACATTATTTAAATTCCCATACTAAGTCCAATTTAACAATTCAATATCAAATGTAATGAAATCCAAGGCTTCTAATTCAAAAACCATGAAAAACTGGTCATGATAATCCATATTGGTTAATTTATCCAAATTACCAATTTTCATCCATTTACACCTTTAATACATGTAACCAATTTTATCAAACAATAGTAAAAAATTCCATTCCACACATAAAATAATATTAATTACTAATTACATGTCAATACATTCATATCCATAATGTTATCATTCCATTTTTATTACATTCTAATTAACCACTTTCCAACCGAGTGATTCTTATCAAGCCATTTGTATCAAATTTTATGAAAATCCATTTTATTTTGTTAAGACAAAATATAACCAATTTATAATTTATCATGAGTATTTAGGTTCATTCCATTCATGTCTTGACATCGAGTAAATGGTTTTCACCCTCATAAGGTGGCTACAAGTTGTCGTCTCATCTCCAATGAACCCAACATTGTCTGAGGGAGGTCAAAGATTATGGTTTCATCAAAACATTAGGTTACCATTGGTTAAAGTTTTCCTCATAATGTTCTAGTGTGATCAAATTTATTTTACATTCTACAAACATGAAAAAGATGTTAAGAAATATTTCTAGACCAGTCACCTCAAAAAAAGGAAAAAACACCAATGAGACTAGACATCAGGTCAATGTACAATATAATGGTATTCCATTAGAAAATATTTACACACCTCATCAAGGCTCTAAGATATGGATTTAATAATGTGATAATAATATTTTATAAGTCTATGTAAAAATCACAAATTTATAGATTTTCAGATTGAACCAAGGATCAAAGAAGTGGTAATTATAATTATAGAGGCCTTGAGAGCTCAAGAGATCCTTCAAAAGTTTCAAATCACATATTAGGGACAAAATGGTGGATTAAAAGGTGTTAAAAGAGGTTTTAGGGAATAAAAAAGAATATCATACCATTTCTTACATAGAGTATAATGACACCACTGAATATCCATTAGTGTCCTCTAGCAAGCTTACATGGCTAGGAACCAGACCAATGGGACATTGGGTACCCACCAACTGGCCGGTGGAATTCCGGAAGGAGGAAATTGTTTCCTAGATCCCACCGGCTGACTAAATAGTTATATTGGATCAATAGTTCAAATATAATATCCTTAACATGCTACCAATCAGCCCATCCTTCGGCTGGTGGATTGCACTGACCAGACACCTGTCTTGAGTTTTCTCCAAACTTGCAATACACTACTTTCTACTACCATCATCCACCTATCCAACTTCTACGATCTCTTAAAAACAGCTAAAAACTCATTTTAGTACAATAATGGGGAACAACTACTATTTTAATTTTTTTAAAAAGCATAATGTATCTCAACATGAAATATACAGATGAATGCAGCTAAAAAAGAAGGGATATTAAACATGTAATGATTTATATATGAAGGTAATATGACCATTATATATATGGTTAGTGGAAAATGGTCACTAAAGATATAACAATTGGATATATGATCATTGGATAAGCTTATATCTAATGGTTATATTTCTGTATTATAATTTTAGTTACAAATCAACACTCATTTAATTAGAAATTGATATTAAATAATATTAAGAACACTTGAAGATTAAAACATAAATTTTTCCATACAATAGTTTTTTATTATATTTTATTATTTCATTTTGAAGTTATGTTTATAAATTTTTGAATTTTAATTTGATAAAATTATCATCATTTTTTTATTTATCATGTCGAAATAATCTTAGGGTGAATTTTTGAAATTTGTCTCAAATATTATTTTTTTTGGTAAAAAATATATTTTTAATAATTACTGTTACTATTATGACGTCATAATGATATAAAAATAACCTAAAATATATAAAATATTGTTTTAAAATAAATTATTTTTAGAATATACATATGCATTTAAAAATAACAATTTGAAATTAGAATCTAATATTTTTAAATTTTGGAATCTAAGATATATTTTATTCTAACAGAATACAATTTTTGATTTGTTAACATTAATTAATTTATTCAAAGAATCAATTAATATTTCCCATTTTTTGGTAACATATAACATCCATTTATTTATTCATCAAATTGTAGATATTATGTAATACTATATTATTCATAGTATTTGGCCTAAATAGTAAAATAATTAATACTTTATGCTAAAATTTCAGCCATTATCTCCAATAAGTGGACACCTCCTCTCCCAAATAAAAATGCACCATTCCATTTAATTTATTTTGAAATCCTACCCAAATTTTCCATTCAATACCTCCTTTCCATTTTTTTGAATCTCTAATTATATGTAGTTCCAAATTCCTCATTCCGATGAGTCTCTCTGAGTGAAGATTCAACTGTTCAACATAAGTGTTATCACATTTTTAATAATATTTATATATCTCCTTTATCTAACTCTTAATAAATATTTTTCAACATATTGATAAAATTTTTATCAATCATTAATCTTCAATAAATGTGAAATTATTAATATACAGTAATATGTTCTTATTTATGTAGTGGTTATAATGTGTTCTTGTTTGGGTCGATTTTACCACCATGAAAAACAATGTTATAATGTGGGAATAGTAATGCCTTGACCCTAGTTACCTAGAGTTGATGCATTATTAAATAACAGAGGCATGATCACAGGGGGTCAAAATCCCAAAAGACCGATCAATTTAGTAGCCTTGGAAGTTCTAGATACATTTATAAGTTTTACATTACATTATAAAATGAAAAACAAGAACAAAATTGTCTCCATTGAACTCATTCATCTTTTAGACTATCCCAACATGTCAGTCATAATATACTTCTTCGCATCCTATGAAAAATAAAACATAGAAAGGGGTGAGCTCAGATACTCAGTAAGGATAAAAAAATAGAGAAAACTTTCAACAATAAGCATAAACATTTACATCAATGTATTTGAAAAAAAAACAAGCCTTTTAGGCATAAACTTCATTATAATATGGAAATAATAAATAAAATAATTCTATTTACTTAGTCACATGGATGTTAAACAAGTATAATAATCACATGGAACATATATATCCAATTTCATAATGTTGTAGTGCATAATGATAGACTTTATAACCACATAGTGAAGGCCTTCTGACAAGACTACAAATAATATTTTGTCAAGGCCTTAGGAAAAGACACTAGTTTGTCTCATGATACCTACTAATGCATCAAGAAGCTAGAGTGGGATCCACCCATCACTTATTAAGACCAATGCATTCCTCATATGAAAAGGTTTAAACCTAACATAAACATTCACATTAAAAATAGAATATACAATGTCAATACTTTTTCTATAAACCATGAATGGTGTAAAAATAACACATCCAAAATCAAACACATCACAAAATCATCAATAAAATATGGATTATTTGTATCATAATAAATCAACTTCAAACAATCTTAAAATCTATCAAAGGATGTTGACATAGATGAAATAAAAACTTTTTGTAGAGAAATATATTTTTCTATTTTGAAATAATTTAAAAGTCATATAATTATAAAAGAAAATATTTATTTTTAAAATATTCTTATAAGAATGTATGGGAAACTTCAATGATGTTATAATGGTGGAAAATAGGCTCACTCACTGTATAATTTGAAAAATACATTCTTACTTTAATTTGGTCGAGAAGGTCATTAAGTACCTTGTTTAGAAAATGACGGAAAGATTATTGTCAAAACAATTATGGTAAAATAGGGGTATAAATGAATTTAACCCATAGTCTAGTAAATATTAAAAAATTTTTGAATTACATTTTTAAGAAAAAACGGATGTGGATGATAAATATGTCCAAGTAGATACTTACGTATTTGCAATCTTAGATAAGTAAAGAGATTGTAGAATTAACCCTTACCTTGTACTTTTCCTTAGTCGATGGTATGTTAATATCCTATATAATAGTTATAAAATTTTTATTAAATTATACAAGAACTATATACATAAATATGATATCATTTAAGATCTTATAATATTTCTTTGTTAATAATATTTCATTGTTAATAATATTTCAATAGTATCATCATTTCGAGTGTTAACTGATTCCTTTTTCTCTATATGATTGGTTATATAAGCCCTGTTTGTTATGGATAGGATGTATCTGATTCATATACCGAGTGATATTATGTTCATAATCATTATTTTTTATTATAAAATGAAAATTATTCTTGAATGATTACGATGAGGAATGAATATCATCGCGTTTGTGGAGACTGTAATCCGTACGTATGCACGATCGACAATATCATTATATTAATGGTGAATTCATATGTAATTGGATGGTAGATCATATATAAATAATAATTAACATGTATTATTTATTATTTACATTAGTTATACTCATTATTATGCCCATCCAAATAATGAAGTGTTTGAATAACAAACTACACAACGATGTGGAGTCGGAAAGCCGTATGTACACACGTATGGTGACTTTGTCATTTATAGGATGGATAGAATAGTAGATATGGTTATACCATATTTATAATAACATCACTATATATAGAAGGTACCAGATTTATTATTTTGGTATGGAAACTACAATTAAAGAGGAAGCGGAAAAAGAAAAGAACTTTAAAGAGGGTGGTGAAATTACGACCTCTTCTTTGGGTGTTTCCATTTGAGTTGATCAAAAGAGATCCTTATGTTGGCTTTCTCATCAAATTAATGCCTCTAGTTTAAAGTTTGGATAGTTTAGAGGATATTTGGGTAGGTTTTTCTAGATCCAAATGGCTTTGGAGGTGTAAAATTAAGAGAAGGGGAACTACCCTTTTATAAGAGAGGGGATGGTCACTTTAGGAAGAGCTTGAAATATTATTTTATAATAAAATATTTTTCAGTTTATAATGGATCCAAAATGATTTATTTCGAGGATAAGGTTGGTATGAGTTGAAAACCCATCAAAAAATAGGTTTTATATAGGTTTAGTTCACCTTATTAACCTTATCTTATAGATTGAACTCTTAGTTAAATAGTTTGACATTTACTATGTTTCTTTGTATTTTTATATTATATTGTTAATAAAAATACTATAACAAGTAAAGAGAACCCCAAGTTGTTCATTATTAATACATATAACCTTATAAAAGTATTTTTGATGAACCTTATATTTTCAAGAATTTTATATCATTTAATAATATAATATTTGTTTTAAAAACTCATTTTTGTCAATTTTGATACTATTTTGTATTTTTTTTGTTAAAGTCATAACAGTATGATTACGTAAATTTTTTTTTAATCAACCCAGAAATCTCATATTAACCTTAAAAATTTTTCTAATTTATCAAAAGTCTAAAATTACATTTATTTAGATATTAAAAATATCAATTATTTTAATCTTTCCTTAATATGGTAATTACTGAATCATCATTGTTTCATAAAAAATTTAATTTTTTAATGTCTAACAATTATAAATAAATTAAAATTAACTATTAAATCTCTTTATATTTTTAATTAATATTTATTTTGAAATTTATATTGTCTGTAACCTTATATGAAAAATGGTTTAGTTATTAAACATTGAATTTAACTCTTTTAACTCTTCTTTAAATAAATTAAGAATAAATATCCTAATCTAATCCATGTTGACCAAAGCGGATAATATTTTTTTCCTAAGGTTGTTTTTGGTCGAATTAAATTTATCCAATAGAATTAGGACATGTTTTAGGGTAATTATAATATAATTTTTACCCTTAATTACCGAATTTACTTTTAATCGTGGTAAATAAAAGTCAAAAGTTACTATTTACATAAAATTATTTGCATCTTATTGAACAAAATTTTTACTTACTGATGTCAACACAGTCTCTCAGATTTTTTAAATTCAACTCACAGAAGTGGTAAAATGATGTTTTATGAAAATTAACAAATGCTTCTTGAAGGCGGGTAAAATACAGTAAAAAGTACAATAAAATTTTATATATCTAAAGTTATTATAAAATGACTTCAATGAATTACATTAAAAATATATAGGTATTATGTATCTATTTTGACCTAAAATAAATTAAAATAAAATAACTAATTACTTAAATAAAAAGTCGGTTTTAAACAATAACTCGATGTTTTTCACTATTCATCAAAAATTGAATGTTTTCAGAAAAATACAAAAAATTCACACTAAGATAATTTCGATATTACGAATTCAAAAATGAAGTCCATTCTGTAAAATAAAATTAATAAAATTTTGAAAAGTGGGTTTTAATATTCATAAGAGCTACTTTGATTGGTTTTGGTGTGTTAAATCTCCAAGTTGCATACAACGCATGCTACTGCATTATTAAAAGGGAAATGTACCATGGATGCCTGGGGTGTTACATTCTCCCCAACTAAAAAAATTATTGTCCTTGAAATTTCTAGAATATTACTACATAAAAGTATTCAGGTGGTTCTTCATCATATGTTCCTCGGGTTCCCATGTTGCCTCCACCATCTTATGGTTTCCTTATAGAACATTTACCCGACGAGTCATCCGGTTTCTTAGCACTCGTTCTCTGGTATCAAGAATCTCGACAAGCTTTTCCCAATAAGACAGATATAGTTCCAGTTCAATTTCCTGATAGGTGAGTCCATGCATTGGGTCAAACATATATTTTCTCAACAGTGATACATGAATCACATCATGAACTTTGGAGAGACTTAGAGGCATTGCCAAATGAAAAGCCGCAAATCCAATTTTATATAGAATTTTAAAAGGTCCGATGTACCTGGGACTCAATTTAACTTTTTTACCGAACCTTATTACACCCTTTCATAGAGATACCTTCATGGAAACATTATTTCATAATTAAAATTCCAAAATTTTCCTCCAATTATCGGCATAACTCTTTTCCCTACTTTGAGCTGATTTTATGTGGGTTTGGATAATATTCACCTTTTTCATTGTTTCCTCAACAAATTTTGGGCCTACAAGTTTAGTTTCACCAACATCATCCCAACAAGTTAGTGTGCGACATCTCTTTCCATATAATGCTTCAAATGGTGCCATCTGAATACATTAATGGAAGCTATTGTAATAAGAAAATTCTACCAGAATTAAATATTAATCCCACATTCCTTGAATGTCAAGTGAGAAAGATTTCATCATGACTTATAAGGTTTGAATAATCTGTTCGGATTGTCCATCGGTTTGATGGTGGTAGGTAGTTCTCAAACAAAGTTCAGTATCCAAGGACTTCTGAAGACTTTTCAAAAATATTGATGTAAAATAGGGATCACGACCAGAAAAAATCGATAGGGGTACACCGTGGAGTCTCACAACTTCATTAATATATAGTCTTGTTGGATGTTCAAGTGGTAAATCATCTCTTATGGAAATAAAATGTGCTGACTTGGTAAGACAATAAACAATGAACCATACTGCATCATTCCTTCTAGGAGTCGTCGGTAGCCCCAAGAAAAATTCCATCATAATATTATCCCATTTCCACTCAGGTATGGGAAGAGATTGTGTGGCTCCTCCAGGCTGTTTCCTTCTAGAATTCACTCGTTGACAAACCATAAATCTTGATAGAAAATCAGCAATTTGTCTCCTCATTTTTTCCCACCAAAAATGTTCCTTAATATCTCTTTACATATTGGTTCACCTAGAGTGTAAAGATAAATTGGAGCTATGAGCATCATCCAACAATTCTCTTGTAAGATCAGTTATATTGAGAAAAAAAAGTATCTTCCAAAATTTCCAAGTTCCATCTTCATTTATTAAGTAACTCAATCTCACATTATTTACTGCTTTAATTATCTTTTGGAACTCCTCCTCATTAGTCCGAGAACTTTTTATCCTTTCTAGTAACGATGATTTTTAAACCATTTGATTTTTTTTGATGTTTCACCTTCCATGGTTATTCCCATATCCATCTTTACTAGATTCGTGAAAATAAAATCACTTTCAACTCTCATCTTGTTCAAAAATCCATGATCCGTTCTTCTCAAAGCACCTTCCACCTTATTTACCTTCCCCGGGTGGTAGTGTATTGTGAAATCATAATACTTTAGTAGATAAATCCATCTCCTTTGCCTCATGTTGAGTAATTTTTGTTATAAAATATACTTCAAACTCTTGCGATCAGTATAAATCTCGCATTTTTCACCATAGAGATAGTGTCACCATATATTAATAGAAAATATTATAGTTTTTAACTCAAGATCATGTATGGGATAGTTTTTCTCATGATTTTTTCCTGTCTTTATGCATAGGCAATAACTCTATCATTATGCATAATTACACAACCAAGTCCTTTCTTTCAACCATCGCTATATATAACAAACCCATCGTTCCCAGATAGTAGGGTCAAGATATGAGGGTTGAATAATATTTTCTTCAGTTATTCAAAACATTATTCACACTTTTTTGTCCACACAAATTTAACCCATTTACATGTGAGCATGGTTAATGGGTTAGCTAACCGAGAAAAATTCTGGATGAAACATCGATAATAACCTGCTGAACCAATAAAACTATGTACCTCAGTTATACTCATTGATGCTGTCCATTCATGGATTTCCTTGGTATTTGAAGGAACAAAAAAGATTCCATCCCTAGAGACAATATTTCCAATAAAAGAAATCTTTTAAATACATAATTCATACATGCTAAGCTTCCCATATAATTCATTTTTTCTAAGGCTTTTCAGAATAGTGCACATGTGTTTTTCATGATATTTGTATCTTTTTAATTATACCAAGATATCATCAATAAATACCACTAAAATTCCATCAAGATATTCCTAATAAACTATATTCATTGAACCAATGAAGATATAGGGTGTATTAGTCAATCCAAAAGGCATTACTATAAACTCGTAATGCTCGTACCTGGTTCGAAATGTTGTTTTCAAAATGTCTTCCTTCTTCACACACAACTGAAGATATGCATATCTAAAGTCAATCTTTGAAAAATATTTAGCTCCATGAAGTTATTCAAATAAATCATCAATGTGAGGTAGGGGACACTTTTCCTTTATTGTTATTGTATTGATCTCCTTGTAGTCAACGCCCAACCTCATAGATCCGTCTTTCTTTTTAACAAAAAGGATAGGGGATCCCCATGGAGAAACACTCGGGAGAATAAATACCTTATTACTAAATTTCGCTTGTGGTTTCTTTATTTTCACTAATTCCATAGTGGACATTCTATAAGGGGTCTTTGATATGGACCTTGAACCAAGAATTAAATAAATGGAAAACTCAATTTCTCATTCTAGATGATGTCTAGGTAAATCCTCTGGAAACACATCAACATATTATTGCACAATAAGTACATCCTCTATTCAAAAATTATTTTCCTCACCCATAATTATTTCATTCTATTCCTCCCCGATAATTGAATTTAGTTGAGATACTGGGGGTGGATATAGATAAGAATAAGGTGGTTATGTTTCTTCTCTAAAGATAAGTAACTCCTTATCATCATCAGAAATTGTAACCTCCTTATTCTTACAATAACATTTTTCATCATGGTCCGAAATCCAATCCATTCTGGGGATTATATAAAATTCAATCATGGGTAAGACGCTGAGATCATTAGATAAATAACATTTATATTATCTAATGGGAACTAATTCACAAAATATTTTTGCATTGATACTTCCCTTAGTATTTTTCACTGAATACTACATTGTTAAGTCAAATTGAAAATATATAATTTTCATAGCAAACTAATAAGATATTAAAACAATTTGATGATCCTGAATCAAATAAATCATTGTCTAAACTTGAGGAAACCATTAAATTACCTTCCACAATGTATTTAGGAGCTTCAACCTTGGTAATAGTGATCACATAAGCTTGGTATTTCTCCCATGGAATTTTATGAGGTAAGTTCCCTTGTAACTTAGTACATTCATTTTAATAATGTCCCTTTTATCTACAATTTTAGAATTAAACAATGACAACCTCTTTCTTTCTCTTGCAATCACGAGACTGGTGGCCTTTTTTAACACACATGTAACAGACTTCCATTCCCTTTTGGCAAATACCAGGGTGTTTCTTCCCACAATTAATGCAGGATGGATATTTAAATTTTCCCTTCTTCCCCTTATTTCCATTTCCAGAGTGATCAACAGATATCTTCTTTTCTTGCATTTTATTGAAGTCATAAGACTTAAGGAATTCATTTTCTGTCTTGATAGATCATGGGGTAACATCTTCGTATGATGAGAAGGATTATGGGACTAATTCTTGATGGAGAAATTTTATTAACCCATCAAAGAACCGATAAATATTACTCCTTGGGTTACATATATAATCTTCCACATTTCTTGATAAACTTGTAAAGTTAGCCTCATTCTTTGTGACATTCTCATCCTACTTTGGACTCAAACTCATAAATTGTCTTTCTATATCTTCTAGAGGGTCACGAGGAAAGTATTTTTCTAAGAAAATATTTTTAAACTCCCTCCATTCCATGTTCGATACTTCTTCATCTTCCTTTTGGGTTTTGGATTAGTGACCACCATTGATCTGCATCTCCTGTGAGTTGATAAACTACTATGACAACTTTTTCTTGTTCACTAATCCACAGTGCATTAAATATTTTCTCTAAGGAACTTATACATTTATCAACATCTAATGTATTTGTACTCCCATTAAATGTTTTTGGTTGTTTCCCCATGAAGTAGTCTAATGTTGATCCACCGCGTTGTGGATCAGGGTGCTCCATATGGGTAAGGTTATTCTTCATAACCTGAGTGAGTTGTCCCAGTATGGTGATAAGATGATCAGAACCAGTTTCTTCACTAGCTCAACTATAATTATCTTGAGTAGAGGGAAATATCTACATGGATTACATGCATTGAGACGGTTTCCATTCCTTCCACTAGGCGCCATTTCTAAAAAATGGCATACACTAGATTAGTTTATAAATCACAATAAATAATTCAAAATTTTAAAACACTTAACATAAATTGAACATTTTATGAATATTATCCATAATAATAAAAAAATGTTTGTTTGAGGAGGTGTATACTCATAATTCATTCATAATGGTTTGTAAATAAAATGTGAATTATCCTAAGCATAGCCCCGGGAGTATTTTAACCAAAAGTGTGGCAAGGCCTGTTGTTGTGTACCAGGATACCCTGGGTCAAGCCCAAAAATCTTTGTCAGAGTTTTCACTCCTAGCTATATCTGTTCTAGATCCGCCTTTACCTACTTGTATCCAGACACAGATTTATTTCTTGGAAAATACAAAAAATCTATACTTTACAAAAATTCTAGTCAGTTCCTCAATACCAATCCACAATGTCTATCTTAAGGTAATATTCTCTAATCATAGTTTATCTAAATCTAGTTTCCATGGTTTGTACTAAATTTCCTATGATACCAACTGTAACGCCCCGACCCTATTTACCCAAAGTCGATGGATTATTACATGTCATTGGCATGATCACAAGGGATCAAAATCCCAAAATACCGACCAGTTTAGTATCCTTGGAAGTACTAGATACATTCATTAGTATTACATTACATTATAAAATAAGAAACAACAAATAATTTGTTGCCATTGACTACATTAATCCCTTATACTATCCCTACAGGTTAGTAATAATATACTTCTTCACATCTAGGGAAAAATAAAACATAGAAAGGGGTGCGATCAAATGCTCAGTAAAGATAACAATATTGTGGAAACTTTTAAGAATAAGCAAAAACATTTAAGGAAATGTATAAGACTAAAAAAAGCCTTTTAAACTTAATCTTCATTATATTATGGAATAGATAAATCAAATATTTCCACTTAATTATTCACATGGATATTGTACTAGTCAAATAATTACATCTAATATCAATAGCCAATTTCATAATGTTGGAATGCATAATGCCAGACTTCGTAACCACAAAGCCAAGTCCATGTGCAAAGACTACAAATAAGATTTTTTAAATGCCTTGCAACAAGACACTAGTTTGTCTCATTATACTAGCTGATGCATCTTGGAGCTATAGAGGGCTCCAACAGTTACTTACTGAGTCCATTGAATTCCTCATATGAAAAGGTTTAAACATAACATAAACATTCGTATTAGAACTATCATATGAAATGTAAATAATTTATCCATAAACCATGAATAGTGTAAAAATAACACATCAATAGTCAAACATATCACAAAACATTCAATAAAATATGGATGATTTGTATCATAATAAATCAAATTGAAACAATCTTAAAATGAATCAAAGGATGTGGACATAGATGAAATCAATTTTTTTAGAGAAATATTTTTTTCTGTTATGAAATCATTTAAAATTAATATAATTATAAAGGAAAAAATTTATTTTAAAAATGTTCTTATAATCTTGGACGGGAAGCTTTGATTATGTTATAACGACATAAAATAGCTGCACCCGCTGTATATGTTAAAAAAGTCATTATTACCTTAATTTTGTCGAGAAGGTCATAAAGTACCTTGTTTGGAAAACCACAGAAAGATTAATTTCAAAAAATATGTGGTCAAATAAGGGTATAAATGAATTTAACCCACACTATAGTAAATAGTAAAAATGTTTTGAATTACATTTTTAAGAAAACACGGATGTGGATGATAAAGTGGTCCCAATATATACTTACATATTAATAACCTTAGATAAGTAAAGAGATTTTAGAATTAACCATTACCTTGTACTTTTCCTTGGTCGATGGTATGTTAAACTGCAGTATAATAGTTAAAAAATTGTTATTAAATTTTACAAGAACTATATACATAAATATGATATCATATTTGATCCTATAATATTTATTTGTTAATAATATTTCAGTAGTATCATCTTTTCTGGTGTTAACTGATTCGTTTTCCTCAATATGCTTGGTTACATAATCCAAGTCAGTTATGGATAGGATGTATTTGATTCATAAAAAGAATTATATTATGTTCATAAAAATTTTTTTTAATCATAAAATGAAAATTATTCTTGAATCATTACGATGGAAAATGAGTCTCATCGCATTCTTGGAGATGGTAATCTGTACATACGCACGAGCGACAATATCATTATATTTATGGTGAAATCATATGTTATTGGTTGGTATATCATATTTACAGAATCCTTAAAATGTTATATTTATTATTTATATTAGAAATAATCATTATTATACCCATCAAAATAATGAAGTGTTTGAATAAAAAACTACACCACGACATGGGGACGATAAGTCTTATGTACACATGCATGGTGACTTTTTCATTTATATGATGGATAGAATAATAAATACGATTGTACCATATTTATATCAAAATAAAAGTATGTATAAGGTACTGGAGTTATTATTTTGGTATGGAAACAACAAATAAAGAGGATCAAAAGGGCTCCTAAGGTTGTCTTTATGATCAATTTAAGGCCTATAGGATGAATGGAGGATAGTTGAGAGGGTATTTGGGTAGGGGTTGGCTGATAAAAATGGATTTGGAGATGTCAAATTAAGAGAACGGGAAGTCCCCTTTTATAAGAGAGGTGAAGGTCACTTTAGGAAAATCTTAAAATACTATTTTATAATAAAATAATTTTTGGATTATAATGGCTCTAAAATGATTTAATTCAAAGATAATGTAGGTATGTGTCAAAAAAATATCAACCAATAGGTTTTAGATAGGATTCAGTCACCATATTAACCATATCATTTAGATTTAACTCTTAGTTAAATAGTTTGACATTTTCCACGTCTCTTTCTATTTTTAAATTATATGGTTAATAAATATACTATAACTAGACAATAGAACCCCAAGTGGTTCATTATTAATATATATAACCTTATCTAAGTCTTTTGTCTAAACCTCATATTTTTATGAATATTATATCATTATTAATGAACTATTTGTTTTAAACACTCATTTATGTCAATTTTGACACTACTTAGTATTTTGTTTTTTTAAAGTCATAATTTCATGACTACTTATAAAAAAATTATTTAATCGACCCTAACATGTCATTATAACCTAAAAAATAATTTTAATTCCTAAAAAGTCTCAAATTACATTTTTTTAGAAATATATAATATCAATTATTTTACTCTTTCATTAATAAGGTAATTACTGCATCATCATTGTGTCTCTAAAATAAATTTAATTATTTAACGTCTAAATATTAAAAATAAAATACCATTATGTAGAAAATATTTTCTAATTTATAATTAATATTTATATTCTAGTTAATATTTTTTGTATCCCTATATTAAAAATCGTTTAGTTATTAAACTTTGAATTTAAATATTTTAACTCTTCTTTAAATAAAATAATAATAAATGTCTTAATCTAATCCAAGTGGAAAAAAGAGGATAATATCTTATTAATAAGGTTTTTTTGGTCTAATTAAAATTAACCAATAGAATAGGACATGTTTTAGGGTAATTATAATATCATTTTTACCCTTAATTACCCTACATACTTTTAACCGTGGTAAATAAAAGTCAAATGTTACTATTAAGAAAAAATTATTTTCATCTTATTGAACCAAATTTTACTTACCAATGTCAACCGTGTCTCCAAGATTTTTTAAATTCAACTCGTAGAAGTGTTAAAATTATGTTTTATGCAAATTTGCAAATTCTACAAGAAGGTGGGTAAAAACGGTAAAAAGTTCAATAAAAAAAAATATAAACTTATTATAAAATGACTCAAATGAATTACATTGAACATATATAGGTATTATGTATCTATTTTGACCTAAAATAAATTAAAATAAAATAACTAATTACTTAAATAAAAATTCAGTTTTAAACAATAACGAAGCGTTTTTCACTATTCATCAAAAATTGAAAGTTTCCAGAAAAATACAAAAAAATCACCCTAATCTAATTTCAATATTCTGAATTCAAAAATAAATTTCATTTTAAAAAAAATTATAAAATTTCAAAAAGTGGGTATTACTATTCATAATGGCTAGTTTGATTGGTCATGGTGTGTTATAACTCTAAGTTGCGTACAATGCAAGCTACTCCATTATTCAAAGGAAAATGTACCATGGAAGCTTGGGGTGTTACACACATCATGAGTGATTTAGAAATATAAATTAAAGTAAATGGATGAAATATTTTCTAATTTAATATTTTTTGATATTTATATAATTCTAATATATGTAATTAAATTAATTAATAAAATCAAATCATGTTATGAATCGATATTCAGAAAAACAATATTTGTAAGCATTACTTGTGAACCATCACCATAAATTCTACGAAATGAATATGGAACTAGAAAATAAATAATGTAAAATAATAAATATTTATTACAATTATATAAATGATGTACCCATGCTCATGTTATTAGAACCATAATCATTGAATTTAAGAATTTGTGGAAAATAAGATAATTATCACTTGAATATTAATTTTAAAAAATAATAATTAATAGATTTGTAATAATAAATTATAGATGAAGGGAATAAAATAATATAAATATACATTTTTTTTGATATATATGGATAATAAATAAATTTTGTTCTTACAAGATCTTAAATCATGGGTGATTGAGCGGGAATCCAAGGTAAAAGTTTTTTTCCTTATATTACTCTATATTTGAGATTATTTAGGACTAAACATCGATTAAGGATATTGAGAATTTTTTCAATATAAACCCACTTATATTTTAATTAATATTTTAATTTAAATGGATTTTATTTATTCAATATATTTTATATCCTTTTGGTTGAAAAATTAATTTAATGATTTCTTATAACTGGAGCCGACCGTATCTCTTGCTTTTTGTTGGGAATCTTTTCCATACTGGAATATATTCTGTATAATTTAGTATGGGACAAGGGTGGTTAGTGGAATTCTATATTGTAAATGAAAAGTGTTTTTCCTAGTCCATTATGATAGGAATGTCTTGGTAGTTATTATTGACCTTTGTAATGTTTTCTAGGATTATGTTTGTGTTCTATTCTTATGTCATGAAATATACCTATATCCTAATGTCTAATTTTTATTTAATTATGTTCCCACACTCCCGTGTCCCATATGTTATTCTATTCTCAAAAACCTATATCAGGATTTATGAATTATGAATTATTTTTAATTAGATATGATTTTATTTGGATTTTTTTCACTTATATCTTCAATTATTATCCTCATGTTTAACCTTGATGAGTATCTGATCTATCCCTTTCACATGTTTTTATTCCCCATGATATGATAAAAATATTACGTATGATATGTCTATAAGGTTATCAGTGTGAATGATATTTGTGGGAGATATCAATTAATGGTTGTAAAATAAGTTGATTATGTATCTAGTCCCGAAATTCACTAAACCAATAACCTTTACGGAGTGTTTCCTTATGTAATGTAAAGAATAATCATGTAAAATTCTTTAAAAGGTATATATGTTGTGGTAATTCCTCCTTATATTTTATTAGAGTGGAGTTTTGTTTTTTTGTGACATGGAATAATAGGATAAAACCTAAAACAACCAATGATATAAAAAAGTGATATATAAAGAATATAAAATATCAATGTCTAAAATTACTATTTCATAATTTAAAACATATTAGAATATATTTTCCTTAGTAAGTATTTTATTACTATGATTGTTTTTCTTATACCCACACTAACCATTTTCGTATTAGTAAGCAGATAAATATTCCAGGAATCAAGTGAAAAATGAGTGTAATAGAAAACAAAATGATTTTACAAAAAATAAACCAAACATGTTTTAAGATGTATTTAAAAATATAATATCTATTCTCACCTAAATCTACCAATTTATGAATAATAATTTCAATAATATCGATCTCCCAAATAATCCAAGGAAGAAACCAATCTCCATTGGGTCCTTCATGCATCAAATGTTACCCACCTTTAGTGGGTCTTCTAATCCTCTAAATTTAGAGAAATTTATCTATATAATATAAAAACTATTTTATATTTTCTAGTTCCCTAATCATGAAAAGTCTTTTTTAGAAATTTATCATTTTTATGGTGAATATTATTAATAATGGACTCTCATTGAGAATATAGGGAAGGAAGAATAAATCAACAACATGAAAAAGAAGGTGTTTAATAAATTATATTTCAAAAGTGGTTCCTTGAACTCTTTTCAATAAAATGGAGAGTAAATTCTTGTATATGAATAGAATGAAAGAATATTCCATTGGGAAAAATTAATAATACATTCCATGAAATTTAATCTAGGCATATAGTTTTATTATTAAACAAGAAAAAATTTATTTTTTCTATAGTAACATAAAAAATAAGTATATGTAAATAATTTTTATTAGAGAATTTCGTAGTTATGAATAGATTTTTTGGTGTGATCTAAAGGTGTAAATGGAAATATAAATCTCCAATTAATATTTTTGTTTTTGGAAATTGAATAAAAAACTACAGTCTCGGGGGAAAAACTGATAAACCCAATATGGGAAAGAAAATTCAACTTTTTATATGCCAAATACGTGAGAAGATGAATGAGGGAAAATATGTAAATGGGATAGGTAAATTCTTCAAGGGTGGAAGAGAATGCCATCAGGCACATGTATGTCTAAGGGATATGAAGATAAAAACTAATAAAATAGAGAAAACATGTCTTAAACTTTTACACCACCCCCATTTCATGACCTAAAATTTAATGTGTTTTAGTATTATTACAACAATTTCAAGAAAAAAGGGTTAATGATTAAAGAAGACATTAATAACCACCCATACCGAGGGATAAATAACTTTTTATGAAATAATAACTATTGTAGTAAGTTATAAAAGTCTTCTGTTGAATAGTGCACACATCACCTACTTAAGAACTATTAATGCTTTATTTTATCCTTATTCAACCCACTATTTTATATTTAGAAAATTTCTTATGTGTATCACGTCACCACCAAAAATATTAGATATTGAATAATCAATGAAAAATCCCAGTGGTGATATGATTTCATCCAAATAGTATATCTATTCTCTAATAGATGTTCTTGGGATTATACATCAGAAAAATATAATTATTTCCCATTAATAAGATTTGATATGATTTTGGGCATGGATGAGATGTCTTTAAAAAGGGACCATATTAATTATTTGGATAAGAATTTAAATTTCATTTCACAAACCAAACCCTGGTCATATATCAATGAAATTATTATTATGAACTACCTATGGAAGTTACTACCAGTATATTGATCTTAAAACCCCATCATGTGGGGTATTTAACTCAAAATTTCGAGGGGGTTTCAATATTAAATATACATATACTATTCATAGAATACATCAATGTTTTTCTATAAGAGTTTTATTATATATCCGTATATAATGAGGTTGGTTTTTCAATATAACTCATACATCATGCTATTTCAATATCAAATATTTATAGAATAATCAAAATTGAATTTGAATAATTATAGTAGAAACAATCAAAGAATATGGATAAGTGTTTTACACACCCATTTTCTACCACAAGGGGTACACTTGTCCTCTTTGTTAAAGATAAAGATTGTCTAACATATATTTATATTGATTATCATGAACTTAATAGTATCATAGTAAAAAAATATCCTCTACCTCATATTAAAGATTTTTCCAATCAACTATGAGGGGATCAATACTTCTAAAATTTTTACCATTTATCTAGATATTCTCAATTATGGGTCAAAAGGGGGAATATATCTAATACATCCTTTCATACAAGATATGGATATGATTAACACGTAATGATGTCATTTTTACTTACAAATTCTCCAAAAATCTTCATATATAGGATGAATATATTATTTAGATATTATATCCATTGGTTTTTGTTTTTCATTATAAATTATTTTATTGTATATTTTATGAGTAAGTAAGGATATTGTGATAATTTCATTATTGTTATCCAAACCAAGGGAAATGAAAAACTGTATTCCAAAATTAGAAAATGTAAATTCTAACAAAAAAAAGTATATGTTCTGGGTCATGTAATCACAAGAGAGGGTATATATATGGAACATTCAATGATATAAGTGATTAATCAATGTATCGTACTGATCAATATAATACAGATCCATAGTTTTCTGTTGGATTGGATAGATACCCCTGATTCTTTATAACAAATTTCACATGATTTTAAAATCCACTAACCATGTTAACATTTAAGGGATCAAAGTTCCTTTTCATGTAATAAGGTGATAAAAATTTAATGGCGATTGAGAGAAGTTTGGTGACTTGACTTGTAATAAGATTACCCTATAGTGGGGTAAGGTTTATTATATACAATGATACATTGTTTTTTGGATTTTAATGATTCCTATTACTAAATGAAAAGGATGTAGTAGTGGTAATATTTTCATTAATGATATGGATACATTATCCATATGTTAAATAATGTGATATATGTATAGATCATAAAATATTAAATTATATATATATATATTAACATATATGGAGTTTAATATGAGATAGAGGATATGATTGGAGGTGATCAAGAGTTATTATTGTTCAATACATTACCAAATTGATAGCGTAAATTAGGTGGTTGATTCTATGAGTAGGAAAGATCATGAAACCTTATCCTTGATAAGGATTTAAAGTTACTTAATACTGTTGGATTTGTTAAGGATAGACCATGGAATCATAAGATAGGGAGAGAAATCCTCAGGTGGCTACATGTACTAAGGAGAGGACAAGTGCCAATATTAAGCTAGAGAAGAAGAAATTAAATTAATGTTTATTCTTGATTTTGTTTTTGTTATGTATGGTCCTAGTTTTCCCAAGACACTAAACCTTTGGATCCTTTTTGTGTAATACTATTATGTTTTTTATCTTTAAAATGTTGTAATAGTAAGGTAAGAAAAGGCTCGTGTCGCTATAGTTGGTATCAGAGGAAAGGTTTAGTTAATTTGGGAATTTGGATTAGTAAACCCTAGAGGAAACCTATAGCATGAGGCTAAGTACAAATATGCAAACAAGAATATTTACCTTGGGATCCCATATGTTATGTTTTTGGTATAAATTTTTTAAATGAATAAGTAATTCATGACTTGTTTACTTATGTTTTGTTCTAAACTTTTCTATTTTAGAAAATTGTGGAAACGAGGTGAAATCAGGACGACAACTCATGAAAGGGCCAATGCAATGATTTCCCGAACAACATCCCCAATGATTTGGTACGTGGAGTTCAAAAATTCATGGTGATTCTTACTCAATTATATCTGGTTATGAATAATAACCATAATAATGGGGAACTTCCTCCTTCACCAAAGAGGAATCAACTAGATATCGAATGTTTTATGTGGCAATGGCCACCAACATTTTGTGGATCTTCCGATCCACTAGTTGCGGAACAGTGGGTCAACTCTATAGAGAAGAACTTTTCTGTTCTTCTTTGTTCTAAGATGGAGAAGGTGACTCTAGCTGTTTATCGTCTAGATGGAGAAGCTGATCAATGGTGGGATTTTATTGAGAACCCCAAGCCAAGGGAGGAAATTGAGGAGGTGGAATGGGAAGAAATTAAGATAATGTTTCTTAATAAGTATTTCCCATGAACTCTTCACACGAAGATGGAGATATAATTCATAGAGCTCGAGAAAAAATAAGGAGAATCTATCAAAATCTATGAAGCGAATTTCACAAGTCTCACAAGGTACGCTTAGGGTTTTTTTGTTAACAATGATAGAAAAATTGATAGATTCTTTAGTGGATTAAAACCACACCTTCAAAAGGCTCTTGCAATTCGAGACATTGGGAGTTATGAAGAAGTTTTTCGATGTTCTCTCAAAGTGGAGATACAGTTTTTAGAATGGTCCCATGGATATGGGGATAAAAAAAAAGATGGAATTTGAAGCTAGTGGATCTAGTGATAAAGGTGGGAAGAAAACTCAACGACCCATATGCTAAAAATGTGGAAAGTTGCATGATGGGAACTGCCTCAAAGGGACGGGGAAATACTTCATGTGTGGGAAAGAAGGACACCATGCTCAAGAGTGTCGAAAATATATGAAAAATAAGGAGAATGTAGCAGATGAAAGGAGAGAACCACTCATGGTTCAATGCTACAACTGTAGGGAGCTAGGTCACATTGAAAAACAGTGCACTAAACCTTGAGTTCTCAAGGGTAATCAGCGTCAGAAACCACCAAAGCCAAAAAAAGGGAAGGATGATGCCATCACTACTGTGGAGGTGGGTCATGATAATGAAGTCATACAAAGTACACTTCCTATACACTCAAGAATGGAAAAAGTATTATTTGATTCTGATTCTACACAATCCTTTATATCATGTAAGTTTGGTAGAACTATAGAATCGAAGCCTCGAAACCTTGAAGTAGAGATATCTATAAAAACACCAAGTGGTGAAATCATTACAACCCAAGTGTTTGACTCTTCTCCGGTTGGATTATGTGGGATGATTCTTCTGGAAAATCTCATAATACTTCCCTTGGTAGAATTCGACGCTATAATGGGAATATATTGACTCTCATTATATAGAGAACATATCAACTATTGGGAAAAATAAATATCTAATCATATTCTGAACCATCCCAAGATCCTCTACAAATGAAAGGAAGATCATGAATATCATTTGAAAAATACTTCAATGGTGTGGGTGTTAATTCCCCATTAAGAAGCATACCACGCCCAAATGGTTGAGTCGAAGGAAAGTTCCAACCTTGAGGAAATTCCCATCGTGATGGAATATGACGATGTATTTCTCAAAGAGTTACCGAGAATTCTCGAGGATCGTGAGGTAGAGTTCTCAATTGAACTCATACCTGGAGCTACTCCTAACTCAATGTGTCCCTATAGGATGGCTTATATCGGACTGGAGGAGTTAAAGAAGCAGCTGCAAGAGAATATGAAAAAATGGTTCGTACGCCCTAGTGCATCACCTTGGGGTGCGCTAGTCCTCTTTGTGAAGAAGAAGGATGGAACAATGTGGTTGTGTATCGATTATTGGGAACTCAACAAGATCGCCATAAAGAACAAGTATCCTCTCCCAAGGAGTGATTCCTCGTTCGACCAGTTAAGAGGAGCTCAATACTTCTTAATGGAGGATATTCATTCTAGATATCATCAGGTAAAGGTGAAGAAAGAAGATATTCAAAATACTGTCTTACGAACAAGGTATGGGAAGAATGATTTTTTGGTGATGCCCTTCAGACATACTAATTCCCCTACAATCTTACTGGATTTTATGAGTAGAGTCATTATACATTACCTCGACAAATTTGTGGTAGTGTTTATCGATGATATTCTCATATACTCCAAGAGCAAGGAGGAAATTGAATAACATCTATGACTTGTGTTGGCGACATTGAGAAAGGAGAAGTTGTACGCCAAGTTCAGAAAGTGTGACTTTTGGATGAATCAAGTCACATTATTGAGACATGTGATCACAAGTGAGGGAATTTCTATGGATCCTTCAAAGAAAAAGGTGATTGAGGAATTCCCCAGGCCCTCTAGTGTCATAGAAATCCGTAGTTTTCTTGGATTAGCAGGGTACTACCAACTTTTTGTGAGAAACTTCTCACGATTTTCAAGCCCGCTGAATAAGTTAACAAGGAAAGGTGTAAAGTATGTCTGGACGAAATAATGTGAGGGAATATTCAAGGAGCTAAAGAGAAGGTTGTTCACTGCACCTGTACTCACACTACCGAAAAGTGGAAAAAGTTTTGTGATATACAGCGATGATTCAAAGAAAGGCTTGGCTTGTTTACTCATGCAAAATGAAAATGTGATAGCCTACACCTCACGACAGTTGATGATCCATGAGCAGAACTACCTGACACATGATCTAGAGCTAGTAGCCATGAGTTTTGCCTTAAAAATGTAGCGGCACTACATTTATGGCGAGAAGTGTGACATATACACTGAACACAAGATCCTAAAGTACATATTCACGCAAACGGAGCTCAAAATGCGTCAAAGGAGATGATTAGAGCTAGTCAAGGATTACGATTTCTCTATTCACCATCATCCTGGAAAGGTGAAAAATGTAGCTGATTCTCTAAGAAGAAAAAAACCTGCTACTCTATCAATGCTGCGGATTAAGAAAGACCCTATCATCATGGATATGAAAAGAATAGATTTGTAAATCATAAGGGTAGGGGATACATCCTACCTTACCCAAATGATTGTGCAACCATCCATCTAGGAGAAGATTAAGGAAGCGTAAAGGGATGATGGGGAGATACAAAAGAGGATGAATACAGTAAAGGAAGGGAAGCTGTAAGAGTTCAATATCGATGATGATGGTGTGATTCGGTTTGGAACACGACTTTGTGTGCCTTCATCACTAGGGATAAAGAAGGAGCTATTGGAAAATTCACATAGCTAAACTTTCTCTATCCATACTCGAAGTACTAAGATGTACCGTGATATCCGAGAACACTTGTGGTAGGATAACATGAAGAAAGAGATTGGAGAATATATATCAAGTTTCTTGGTATGTTAGAAAGTTAAAGCTAAGCGACAAAAGTCCAAAGGTATGATGAGGCCATTTACTATACCCATATGAAAATCGGAAAACGTTACTATGGAATTTGTCATGCGTCTCTCGAAGACATCAAAGGGAAATAATACGATATGGGTTGTGGTTGATCGACTCACCAAGACTACCCATTTTATTACAATTTGGGAAGATCTATCGCTTGAAAAACATGAAATGATATAAGTGAAGGAAGTGGTGAGACTACATGATATTCCACTCTCAATTTTCTCTGACTGTGATCCAAGGTTCACATGTGAATTCTGGAAGAGCCTTCAACAAGATTTGAGTACTGAATTAAATTTCAGCATGACCTATCACCCCCAAACTGATGGTCAGTCTGAAAGGACTATTCAGACACTTGAAGATATTCTAAGAGCCTGCTCTCTTGAATTCAAAGGTGGTTGGGATTAGCATATCCCATTGGTTGAGTTCTCATACAAAAACAGCTTCCACTCAAGTATTCAGATGGCTCAATATGAAGCTCTGTATGGTAAGCGATGTAGAACTCCAACCTGTTGGGATGAAGTTGGAGAAAGAAAGCTACTTAGACCTGATCTTGTTCAAAAGATGACAGAGAATGTTCATGTCATCCAGAAACAAATTAAAGCTGCTCAAATTCGGCAAAAGAGCAATTCTAACAATCGTTGAAGGGACTTGGAGTTTGACGTTGGAGATAAATTCTTCCTTCAAATATCTCCATGGAAGAGAGTCATGCGATTCAGGAAGAGAGGGAAGCTAAGCCCAAGGTATATTGGCCCTTTTGAGATCCTTGACCATATATGAGTCGTGAACTATCATCTTGCACTTCCACCGAATATGGCTCAAGTTCATGATGTGTTTCATGTATCACTACTGAGGAAGTACATTCTAGACCCCTCACATGTACTAAACTCAGAGGTGGTGCAGCTGGAGGATGATCTCTCCTATGAGGAGTGACCGGTAAAGATTATGGATCAGAGATATTAGGTTATAAGCAACCAGACAACCCATACTGTAAAAGTGTTGTGGAGGAACCGTAAGTTTGAGGAAGCAACATGGGAACCAGAAGAGGCAATGAAGGGGAAGTACCCTCACCTGTTTTTTTATGGTGAAATTTCGGGGGCAAAATTTATTAAGGGGGGAAGAGTGTAATGACCCAATGTTTTTAAATGGAAATTACCTACTTATATTTATGTAATAAAATAACATGAAAACACAACATAATGAACTACTAAGTGATAAGTGACCTTTAAACATAATTTTGTCACTCCTGTGTTTGGAATTTTGAAAATCTGACATACACAGTTGTGTTCAAGAGGATTTTTGGAGTCTAATGAAACAAAAATAATTTTCTATGAATAGTAACGTACCCTAAGGAATAGTAAAATACCATTATGAATAGTAATATGACCCTTTTGAATATTAAATCATCCAAAATAAGAGTAACCTTACCCATGTATAATTAAATAAAATTTAGACATCATAGAAAATGACAATTTGACCTTAGTAAACGTTTTGGTATTTTGTAAGTCATAAGTAAATAATTATAAATAATTAATTAATTTAAAATAATTTTTATTTCCCTAAAATGTATTAATAAATTATTTAATTAATGTCTTATAGTTTTTAGATAATTTTATAAGACCCTACATAATTTTTGAAAGCACTATTAAATTAGTTTTAATCTTAAAAACTGTTTATTTAAGTAAATTATGATTTTAATTAAATATTAAATTAATAATATTTAGAAAATTATTTTTGAAAAATGGAATTCATTTTTGGATTCTACACATTGAAAAATGGTTGGGGTAATTTTTGGAAATTTTTCTGAGATACTTGAATTTTTGATGAATAGTAGAATCTGATAATTTACAAAAAATGCTAAATAATGGATTAATTGAGTCATCGATGATGCTCTGCTGATGTAAGCCCACTTGTTTCGGGGTAACATGATAAAATTAATATCCTTTGTCATTCAAGACTTAATATTCCTTGTCATAAGGTAAATTAATAAACTAATGAATTTTATATTAAGGAAACCCCTCACCCCTCCACTATAAAAGCCACCCTTCACACCCTCATTTTCTCACACCTCTCAAGCTCCAAGCCTTCTCTAAACTCTTCCCAATCACCTTCCCTATCCCCTCCCCCAAGTCCATGAGATTTTGGTCTCATCAAAAACCATTATTAGGCCCTTAAGGTGGTTCTCAAGAGAAGGATTCAAGAGGTAATTTCTCTCACTCTTCTCCTTTAATTTCCTTTCAAGTTCAAGTTCATTTCTTGATCTCTCCCCAACTATATTCATCAAAATTATATTGTAAATACATTATTATACATATATTGTAATATTATTATTCTAATGGGATATTATATCATCCAACCCCATTTCCCTCTTCCTTTTATTTTATTAAAGAGAACGTTGTTCGTGAGGTGTTAATTTATCACCTTCAAGAAGGACATGCTTTCTTCTTCCATTTCGACCTTCAAATCTAGTCATGAAACCATTTTTATGGTTGCACCAGAATAATGTATTTGTATTATGTCCTATTTAATTTTCTGTAAATAATTTATGGCCATATTACTAAGTGATAAGTTAAAACAAGTTCGTTGTGATCGAAAAACTGCCCGAATTGACCCAAATAACAATCATTTAATTCTTATCTAATGATTAATCCACATGGATCTAATATAATTCATTATAATACCTTTAGGACTCTTTTAATCTCATTAAAAATAGGTAATATCAGTTCTGGATGTTTACCCATGTTCTACTCGAACTTCAATTTATGAATACAAGTGAACCACCCAAGCAAAACCATAAAAATGAACATCCCCGAACAATGTTTTTAAACTCTATAAGTCATTAAAAGGAACATAAAATAACATAATGAAACCATAATGAACCGTATTAATGTATAAAAGGTTATTTAATTTCTAATTAATGAATATAATTTCATTATACAGGACATTAAAGAGAAATAAGCATTCAGATACAAGGAAAGGGGAAATCTCAAACCCAATTTTATTTCTTCAGGTTCTCCCTATTTCACTCAATTTTTGATATTGATACTCATTAAAGATAATTTGTTCACAATTTTATTTAAATTTCTAGGATATAAATGTTTGTTACTCGTTTTTATGTCCAGAAAAAGTTTTTCCAAAAGAACTCTTCTTTTAAGAACACCCCTTTTATTTCTCACTCAAAGTTGACGGTTCTTGTAACATGTATGTTATTCCCTATTTATTTTGGGAACCCAAAGATTATGAATGTGTTATTATGAGATGAAACCCATTCCTTTCCATGGGTTAGTTATGTACATTTTTGATCTGTGTTCTATGTGGAATTCATGATGATGATAATGTTATGATGTGATGGGTGCACCCGGAATTATATAGCGCAATATGAATATTTCAATGTGACGGGTGTGCCCAAAATTATGCAGCACTCCAATGCATTGGTTAAAGTGATGAATATCATGATTAAATGTGAAATTATGTGTGAACAAGATTATATATTAGATCAAAAGTATGTGTGGGAGTTAACCACTAAGACATGATGTTTCATTTTTATGCATTGCCACATTTCAAGTCTTTTATTTACACTCCTACAATGTTCATGATCTTTTAACTATGTTATGATTATGATCACCCCATTCTATATAGTTCTTTACTAGGATTCTATCTCACCCCATTTTATGTATATCCTCAGGTGGAAACATTTACTAAGGAGAGTACAAGTGCCAATATTAAGCTAGAGAATAAGAAATTAAATAAATGTTCATGCTTGATGTTGTATTTGTTATGTATGGTCCTAGTTTTCCCAAGGCACTAAACCTTTGTATCCTCTTAGTGAAATACTATTATGTTGTTTATTTATAAAATGATTTAATAGTAAAGTAAGACATGGCTCAGGTCGCTATATTGATTTATTATGATACAAATATTCAATTTTGTAATGAAGGTTTTGTGATAAATTTGACTGTGGATGTGTTATTTTTATACCATTGACTGTTTATGGATAATGTATTGAAATTTTTTATTCTTGTTTTAATATGAATTTTTATGTTATGTTTAAACCTTTTCATATGAGGAATGAATTGGACTTAGTAATTGAAGGGTGGAGCCCGCTATAGCTCCTTGATGCATCGGTAGGTCTCAAGAGGCAAACCAGTGTCTTGTCACAAGGACTTGAAAAAATATTATTTGTAGTCTTGGAAAAAGGCCTTAACTATGTGGTTATGCAGTCTGGAATTATGCATTCCAAAATTATGAAAATGGCTATTTAAATTACATGTGATTATTTGACTAGTAGAATATCAATGTGAATAATTAAATGGAATTATTTGATTTATCTTTTCCATATTATGATGAAGTTTATGTTTAAAAGGCCTGTGATTTAGTCTTATACATTTCCTTAAATGTTTATTCTTATTATTGAAAGATTCTGCTATATTGTTATCCTCAATGAGAATTTGAGGTTACCCCTTTCTATGTTTTATTATTCCTAGGATGCGAAGATGTATATTATGACTGACATACAAGGATTTTCTATGGGATGAATGTAGTCAATGGAGACAATGATGTTGTTTTTCTCATTTTATAATGTAATTTAAAACATATGAATGTATCTAGTACATCCAATGCTACTAAAATTATCGTTCTTTTAGGATTTTGATCCCTTGTGATCATGCCAATGTTATGTAATAATGCACTGAATCTGGGTAACTGGGGTTAGGAAATTACAGTTGGTATTAGAGGAAGTTTAGTACAAATCTTGGAATCTAAATTTAGATAAACTCTGATTAGAGAACATTACCCAAAGATAGACTTTGAGGATTGATGTAGAGGTACTACCTAGATTTTTGGTAATGTAGAGATTTTGTGTATTTTCAAAGAAATACATCCTTGTCTTGATACGAGCAAGTAGTGGAAGCTCTGGCACTGATGTTCCTTGGAGTGAAAACTCCGACAAGGAGTTTCAGGCTTGACATTGGGTATCCCGGTACACGACAATGGGCCTTGATGCACTCTTGGTTGTGACACTCCTGATGGATATGCTTAGGATAATTCACATTTTTATTATAAACTATTATGAAGGATTTATGAGTATATATCTCCTCAACGAATTTTTTTTTAATGATTTTGGATTATATCCATAAATTGTTCAATTTATGCAAAGTCTTTTACAAGTTTGGAATTATGTATTGCGATTCATAAACTAATCCAGTGTATGCCATTGTTTAGAAATGGATCCTAGTGGAAGGAATGAAAACCATATCAATGCACGTAATATATGTAGGGTTTTCCCTCCTACTCAAGATAATTATAGTGGAGTTAGGGATGTATCTGGTGCTGATAATCTTATCACCATACTATGACAACTCACTCAGTTTATAAATAATAACCTTACCCGTATGGAGCACCCCGATCCACAATGCGTAGGATCAATGTAAAACTGATTCACGAGGCAACATCCACCAACATTCAATGGGAGTAAAAATCAATTATTTGTTGATCAATGGATAAGATCCTTAGAGAAAATATTTCTTTCTTTGGGGAGTACCGAAAGAAGAAAAGTTGTCATGGATGTTTATAACCTCATGGGAGATGCAGATCAATGGTGTTCATTAATCCAAAACACAAAGGAAGATGAAGAAGTATCAAACATGGAATAGAGGGAGTTTGAAGGGATTTTCCTAGAAAAATACTTTCCTTATGAGCATCGAGCGGATATATAAAGACAATTTCTGAGTCTGAGGAAAATAGAGGTTGAGAATGTTTCAAATTATGAGGATAACATTACAAGGTTATCAAGGCATAAAGCAGATTATATATGTAACCCAAGAAGTAAGATTTATCAATTATTTGATGGGTTAAAACCATAACTCCTTCAAGCATTAGTCTCAAAATCTTTCTCATCGTATGAAGATATTGTCTCACGGGATATTAAGAACTAAAAGGAATTATCTAAGTCTTATGACTTCAAAGAAAATCAAGGGAAGAAGAGACCAACTGATCACTCTGAAAATGGAAATAAGGGGAAGAAGGGAAAAGTCAAATATCCATCCTGTGGTAAATGTGGGAAGAAACACCCTGGTACTTTCCTGAAGGGAATGGAAGTTTGTTACAAGTGTGGTGAAAAATTCCACCAAGCTCATGATTTCTTGGGAATGAAAGAGGTTGTCAATGTTAAATGCTACAATTATAGCGAAAATGGACATTAGGCAAATGAATGTCCTATGTGCCAAGGTAGATTACCTTATAAAAGGCCAATGTGGAAAGGAAAAGATTATGGGATCACTAATGCTGAGGTTGAAGCACCGAAAGATGTGGTCGTTGGTAATTTAATGGTTTCCTAAAGTTTATCCAATTCTTTACTTGAATTTGGATAGTCACATTGTTTCATATCTTCTTAGTTTGATAAGAAAATTAGATATTTTCAGTTTGACTTAACAATGGAGTTGTCAATCAAAACTCCTAAGGGAAATATAATCACAACAATGTTTTATGAATTAGTTCCCATTAGGGAATATAAATCTTATTTATCTGCTGATCTCGTCATCATACCCATGACTTAATTTAATATAATCCTTGGAATGGATTGCATTTTTTACCATGATGAAATAATTTATTGTAAGAAGAAGGAGGATAAAAGTTTTTATGATGATAAGGAGTACATTATCTTTAGAGCAGAAACGTCACCACCTGATTCTTATCTAGATCCACCCCCAATAGCTCTACTAAATTTAATTATTAGTGGGGAAGAGAATGAAATAATTATGGGAGAGGAAAAGAATGTTCTAATAGACGATGTACCTATTTTTTAAGAATATGTTGATGTGTTTCCAGAGGATTTACCTGGACATCCTCGAGAACGAGAAATTGAGTTTTATATTGATTTAATTCCTAGTTCAAGGAACATATCGATGACCCCTTATAGAATGGACACTATGGAATTATTGGTATTAAAGAAACAAATAGAGGAATTTAGTAATAAGGGATTCATTCTCCCTAGTGTTCTTCCATGGGGAGCCCCTATCCTTTTTTTTAAAGAAGTGTGATAGATCTATGAGGTTGTGCGTTGACTACAAGGAGATAAATGCTATAACAATAAAGAACTAGTATCCTCTACCTCACCTTGAGGATTTATTCGACCAAATTCATGGAGGTCAATATTTTTCAATGATTGACCTTCGATCTAGATATCATCAGTTGTGTGTGATGAAGGAAGACATTCTTAAAATAGCATTTTGAATAAGGTACGAGCATTATGTGTTTACAGTAATGCCTTTTTGATTGACTAATGCACCCTTTTTCTTTATATATTTAATGAATAGAGTTTTCAAGGAATATCTTGATGACTTTGTTGTGGTATTTATTGATGATATCTTGGTATACTGAAAACTCTACACATATCATGAAAGTCACTTGCGCACTATTCTGAAAACCCTCAGAAGAAATGAATTAAATGGGAAGTTTAGCATGTGTGAATTATGACTTCAAGAGATTTCATTTCTTGTCCATATTGTCTCTAAGGATGGAATCTTTGTTTATCCTTAAAAGACCAAGGCAATCCAAATATGTCCAGCACTAGCGATTATAACTGAGGTATATAGTTTTATTTGTTTAGCAGGTTATTATCAACGTTTCATCGAGAATTTTTCCCTGTTGGCTAACCCATTAACCAAGTCCACACGTAAAGGGGTTTAATTTGTTTGGAGAAAAGTGTGTTAATAATGTCTTGATGAACTGAAGAGAAGATTAGTCAATGCTCTTATCTTGACTCTACCATCGGGGAATGATGGATTTGTTATTTATAGTGATGCTTCAAAGAAAGGACATTGTTGTATCCTTATGCAGAATGATAGATTTATTGACTATGCATCATGACATATAAAAATTCATGAACAAAACTATACCACTGATGATCTTGAGTAAGCAGTTGTAATCTTTTCTCTAATGATATGGAGACACAATCTCTATGGTAAAAAATGTGATATTTATACTGATCCCAAGAGTTTGAAGTATATTTTCTCAAAAAAAGAACTCAACATGAGGCAAACGAGATGGCTTGAACTACTCAAGGATTATAATTTCATAATAAGCTACCACTCAAGGAAGGAAAATAAGGTGGAAGATGCTTTGAGTAGAAAGAATCACAGAGTTTTGATCAAGATAAGAGTTTAAAGGGACTGTATTTTCTTGGATCTAGTAAATATGGATATGGGAATAATCGTGGAAGGTAAATCATCAATAATTTTTCAAATGGTTTCCAAACCATCTTTACTAGAAAGGTTAAACTGTTCTCTGACTAATGATGATGATTTTTAAAAGAAGATTAAAGCTATTAATGATTGGAGTTTGATTGACTTCGTATATGAAGATGGAATTTTGAAATTTGGGAAGGTAATTTGTGTTCCCAATATACCTGATCTAAAAAGTTAATTGTTGGATGATTCTCATAGCTTCAATTTCTCTATAGACCCTGTGAGAACCAAGATGTATTTAGATTTGATGGAACAATCTTGGTGGGACAGTATAAATAGGGAGATTTCTGATTTTGTGTCTAGATGTATGGTTTTCAACATGTAAATGATGGAAGGAAAAAATCTAGAGGAGTAATGAAACCTCTTCCCATACCTGAGTGGAAATGGGATAATATTATGATGGAAATTGTCGTGGGGATACCAAGGAATCCTATAAGGAATGATGCAATATGGGTTATTGCAGTTCATCTTACCAATTCAGAAAATTTTTGTGCTATAAGATAAGATTTACCACTTGAAAATCTAACAAGACTATATATTAATGAAGTTTTAAGACTCCATGGTGTACCCCTATTGATTTTTTATGATCGTGATCCCCATTTTAAATCATGATTTTCAAAAAGTATTTAGAAGGCCTTAGATACTGAACTTCGTTTGAGCACTGCCTACCTCCCTCAAACCGATGGACAATAAGAACAGACTATTCAATACTTAGAAGATAGGTTGAGATCTTGCTCACTTGAAATTCAAGGTATGTGGGATCAACATTTACCTCTGGTAGAATTTTCCTATAACAATAGATTCCATTCAAGTATTCAGATGGCACCATATAAAACATTTTTTGGAAAGATATGTCACACACCAACTTGTTGGGATGATGTTGGTGAAAGAAATCACGTAGGTCCAGAACATTTTGGGGAAACAATGAAAAATGTGAAGGTTATCCAAACCCACATCAAAGTAGCTCAATGTAAGTAAAAGAGCTACATCGATAATCGAAGGATGGAATTAGAATTTCAAGGAGGAGATCACATTTTATTGAAGGTATCTCCATGGAAGGGTGATATAAGATTCAGTAAGAAGGGTAAATTGAGTCGCAGGTACATCAGACCTTTCGTAATTCTAGAATGAATTGGAGTTGTGGCTTATCGTTTGGAAATAAATCCATGTCTCTCCAATGTCCATGATATTTTCCATGTATCACTATTGAGAAAATATATGACTGACCCAATGCATGTACTCACCTATGAGGAAATTGAACTGGAACCTGATCTGTCTTATTCTGAATAGTCTGTCATGATTCTTGATACCAGAGAACAAGTGTGGAGAAACCGAGAAACTCCTCTGGTAAAAGTTCTATGGAGAAACCATAAGATGGAAGAGGTAACGTGGGAACATGAGGAACATATTATGAATAACCACCCAAATATTTTTATGCATTAATATTTTAGAAATTTCGAGGATAAAATTTATTTTAAGGCGGGGAGAATGAAACTCCCTAAGATTCCACTGTACGTTTCTCAGTGAATAATGTGGTAGCTTGCGTTGTATGCAACATGGAGTGTGAACACACCATGACCAATAAAAGTAGCCGTTATGAATAGAAATACCCACTTTTTAAAATTTTATAAATTTTATTTTTAAAAATGGACTTCATTTTTGAATTCAGAATATAGAAATTAGCTTAGGGTGAGTTTTTGGTATTTTTCTGAAAACTTTCAATTCATGATGAATAATGAAAAACATAGCGTTATTGTTTAAAACTGACTTTTTATTTATGAAATTAGTTATTTTATTTTAATTTATTTTAGGTCAATGTAGATACATAATACATATATATGTTCAATGTAATTCAATGACGTCTTTTTATAATAAGTTTAGATATATAAAATTTTATTGAACTTTTTACCGACTTTTACCCACCTTTTTGGAGCATTTGCAAATTTGCATAAAACATAATTTTACAACATCTATGAGTTGAATTTAAAAAATTAGGGAGTGATAGTTGACATCAGTAAGTAAAATTTGGTTCAATAAGATGAAAATAATTTTTGGTGAATAATATCTTTTTACTTTTAATTACCACAGTTAAAAGTAAATAGACTAATTAATGGTAAAAATGATATTATAATTACCCTAAGCAAGTCCTAATTCTACTGGATAACTGTAATTCCACTGAAAACAACCTTAGGAATAAAATATGATCCTCTTTGGTCCACTTGGATTATATTTGGAAATTTATTAGTATTTAACTTAAAGAAGAGTTGAAATAGTTAAATTCAATGTTTAATAATTAAACCATTTTTAATATAGGGTCACACAAAATATAAATTAAACAATAAATATTCATTATAAAGGTAAAAATATTTCATTCATAATGGAATTTTATTTATAAATTTTATACATTAAATAATTTAATTTATTTATGACACAATGATGATGGAGTAATTACATTAATAATGAAATATTAAAATAATTGATATTATAGACATCCAAATAAATGTAAATTGAGACTTCTGATGAATTCCACTAATTTTATACACTAATATTACATGGTAGGGTGTATTAAATAAATTTTATTTTAAGTGATAATGTTTTTATGGATTTCAAAAAAAAAACAAATACTAAATAGTGTCAAATTGACACAATTGAGTTATTAAAACAAATACTATATAATTAATTGATATAATATTCCAAAAAATCTAAAGTTCTTACAAAGGACATAAATAAGGCTATATATATTTATACTAAACCACTTGGGGTTCACTTAGTTTGTTATAGTATGTTTATTAACAATATAATATAAAAATACAAAGAGACATGGTAAATGTCAAACTATTTAACTAAGAGTAAAATCTAAAAGATAAAGTTAATACGGTGACCTAAACCTATATAAAACTTATTTTTTGAGAGGTTTTCGACCCATACCCACCTTATCCTCTAAATAAATAATTTTTGAGCCCTTTTAAACTGAAAAAGATTTTATTATATAATAATATTTCAAGATTTTCTTATAGTGACTCTCACCTCTCTTATAAAAGGGTACTTCCCCTTCTCTTAATTTCACATCTCCAATGAAATTTGGCTCAGCCAAACCCTACCCATATATCCTTTCAACTACCCCACATAAACCTATAGGCCTTACTTTGATCAGAAATCCAACCTAAGGAGTCAACTTAAAAGGAAACACACAAAAAGAGATAATAATTTCACCCCCCTCTTTCAAGTTCCTTTCTTCTTACACTACCTCATTCTTTGTTGTTTCCATAACAAAATAATAACTCCAGAACCTTCTACATAATATGATGTTATTATAAATATGGTAAAACCATATTATTTATTCTATTCATCCTATAAATGACAAAGTCACCATATGTGCGTTCGTACGACATATCGTCTCCACGTCATGGTGTGGTGTGTTATTCAAACACTTCATTATTTCGATGGGTATAATAATGAGTAAAACTAATTTAAATAATAAATATAACATGTTAATGATTCTGTATATATGATATACCATCCAATTACATACGATTTCACCATCAATATAATGATATTGTTTCTCATGCGTACGTACAGATTACTGCATCCACGAACGCGATGAGATTCATTCCCCATCGTAATCATTGAAGAATAATTTTAATTTTAAATAATCTTTATGAAAGTAATATCATTCTGTATATGAATCAAATACATCCTATCCAAAACAATCATGGCTTATGTACCCAATCATATAGAGGAAAACGAATCAGTTAACACCCAAAAGGATGATACATCTGAAATATTATCAACAAAGAAATATTATTAACCCATAAATATTATAGGATAATATATGATATCATATTTATGTATATAGTTCTTCTATAATTTAATAACAATGCTTTAACTATTATAATTGAGGTTAACATACCATCTACTAAGGAAAAGTACAAGGTAAGGTTAATTCCTCAATATCATTATTATTCGAGATTGTTTACGGATAAGTTTTTTACTGGGACATATTTACTATCCATATCCCAATTTCATAAAATATTTTTCAAAAGGATTCTTTTTAAGGGACTCTATTATTAAAACATAATTTTAAATGTTTTAAATATTTACTTTTCTAAATCATTCTCATTAATGTCAATGTTTTCAAAAGGGGTTTTTAAGGATTTATTTATATGGACATGAATGTTTTTGAAATGTTAATTCCATTAAAAAGATTCAATGTGGTATGGGACACTTTCATTAAAAAATGAAATTAAATTTCTTCCTTTCTAAATTGTGTGAATTATAAATATTTTCATGAAAAAGGTATATTTCTCTCAAAGAGTTTTAAAAATCATTTTCATTTATGTAAACATACTTTTATGGATTTTAAACTTGTTTGAAGTTGATTTATTATGATACAAATCTTCCACATTGTATTGACGGTTTTGTGATATATTTTATTCTGGATGTGTTTTTTTATACCATTCGTGATTTATGTATAATGTATTGAAATTTTGTATGCTAGTTTTCATACTAATGTTTATGTTATGTTTAAACCTTTTCAAATGAGGAATTCATTGGACATAGTAAGTGACAGGTGGAGCCTTCTATAGCTCCTCGATTCATCAGTAAGTCTCATGAGACAAACTAGTGTCTTGACACAATGCCTTGACAAAATCTTATTTGTATTCATGGAACAAGGCCTTGACTGTGTGGTAATGTTGTCTGGCATTATGTATTCCAACATTAAAAAATTGGCTATTGATATTACATGTGATTATTCGACGGGTAGAATATCCATGTGAATAAGTAAATGACATTATTTGATTTATCTTTGCTATAGTATGAAGAAGTTTAAGTTTAAAAGGGTTGTGTTTTAGTCTTATACATATCTTTAAATGTTTAGTCTTATTCTTGAAAGTTTCTACTATATTGTTTTCCTTAGGGAGAATCTGAGCTGACCCCATTCTTTGTTTAATTTTTTCTATGATGGTTAGAAGTTTATTATGAATAACCTGAAGGTATAGTATAAGGGATTAATGTGGTTAATGGAGACAATGTTGTTGTTTTTTTCATTTTATTATGTAATGTCAAACTTATGAATGTATCTAGTACTTACAAGGATACTAAACTAATCGGTCTTTCGATATTTTGATCCCTTGTGATCATGCCAATTTTATGTAATAAAGCACAGACTCTATGTAACTGGGGTAAGGGCATTACAAAATAAGTTTGTGGCTATGAAGGATGAGAATTTTCATCAGTTACATTTTCACCAAGAAGTGGTTCTGAATTTTTTTACAAGTTTATGTGTTCCATCTATTTTGTAAATAAATAAGGAGCTGATGGATGAAGCTCATAGCTCTAAATTCTCTGTACATCTTGGAATAAATAAAATTTATAGGGAAATTTGTGATAATTATTGGTGAGATTATATGAAAATAAATATTTCTGACTATACTACAAGGTTCCTAGTATGTCCACAAGTGATGTCTGAGGGAAATTTTTTAAAGGGGTATAATAACAACTGCCCATACCCACATAGAAGTGGGACAATATAAATATGTAATTTCTCACTGGTCTCCTTGGAACTTCTAAAGGAAACAATTCAATATGGGTTATAGTGGAATGTCTCACCATGAATTTCCATTTTATCTCTATTCGGGAATATTTATCACTTGATAATCATTATAGGATTTATGTGAAGGAAGTTATTAGGCTGCATAGAGTTCCAGTTTCTATCGTATCTGATCAGGATGCAATGTTCACATCTATATGATGGAGATGTCTTCAACATGCTCTGAGTACCAAATTAAATTTCAGTATGGCCTATCACACCAAATTGATGTTGAGTATAAAAAGACTATTCAAACACTATAGGACATGCTAATAACAAGATCAATGTAAATTATGGGTGGTTGGGATCAAAATCTCCCATTACTTGTGTTCTATTACAAATAAAACTTCCACTCAAGCATTCAAATGGAACTCTATGAAGATATATATGGGATGTGATGTAGAACTCATGGTTTCTAGGATGAAGTTGGTGTTAAAAAGCTTATTCAGCCTAATCTTCTATAAGAGATGATAGAAAAGACTCATGCCATCCAGTAACACATTAATGCTGCTCAGAGTCGAAAAAAGAGCTATTATAAAAACTGTTGAAGGGAATTGATGTTTGATGTTGGTGAAAAAGTATTTCTTTGAATTTCACCATGGAAGACAGTCATGAGGTTTGGGAAGAAAGGGAAGATAAACCCTAGGTGCATAGGCCCCCATGAAATCCTTGATCACATAGGAGGAGTGGCCTATCCGCTTGAACTTTTTCCAAATCTAGCATAAGTTTATGATGTCTTCCATGAATCCCTATTGAGGAAGTACATACCTGACCCTTCACATGTACTAAATCTAGAGGTGGTACAGTAGAAACCTGAAATCTCTTATGTGGATTATTTGGTGGAGATCATGGATTGTAGAGACAATGTTCTATTCAACAAGACTACCTAACTTGTAAAGGTGTTGAAGAGGAACAAAAAATATCATGAATCCATGTAGGAACTGGATGGGTTTATGGGGAAAAATAACCCACACCTTTTCTCTTTAAAGGATTTGAGTTGAAATTGTGAAGATGAAATTTCTTAAGGGGGGAGAATGTAACGACCAGACCTTTTAAATAATATTTGTTTCCTAAATTGGTGTGTTATTTTAGTTTGTACTCAACAAAACTATATCCTTTTATTAATGCAGTGAGTATAATTAAAATGAGACCATTTGATTTTGACTGTTTTATGACTTTTGGTCTATATGATTATTAGAAACTATACTTATAACATTATGATAATTGATTCTAAATACAAATGATAATGGTAAATTAATACAGAAAGAATAGTCAATGACTTCATCCAGTAGACTCGGGCCATAAGAATCCCATATGTTGGATCTTGGGAAGGAATTAGCTTCACTAGGATATTCTCTGGACCAATTCCAAGTTGAGCTGCAACATATTCAGCTTGATCTTAATCACCATCGGGAGTAGTTCAAGCTTATATAAATCACCTCTCAGGGAATATTGTCTGAGCTACACTAAGATTCTATCAACATTGAACACATTACTCTTAGGTCCTATGTAGGGGTTAGATGGGGATATATAACGAGGCCATAGTTACATTGTGTAATCCTTTTGTATAAATATTGTTGTTCTTATTACAGTAAAATTTCAGAATTTAAAATGTCAAAGTAAGTACTGGTCGAATTTATAGAAGTTCAATATTATTGATGAATATTGGAAAAAAATGGAATATAAAAATATATTTTTATTATTTTAATAATTAATCATGTGAAATGATTTACATAAAATGGTTTTCTATAGTTGTGATCAATAAGAAATTTAGATTCTAATAAGATCAAAATAATTTATGGTGAGTAGTAAATTATGAATAGTAATCTTACCCTTATGAATAGTAATGTTAACATTGGAATAATCACCTCAATTAATAAAGTATAAATATTATATATGCATCTTTATTGTTAATGTGATCTAATAGAATAAGTAAAAAACAGTTTCAAAATTTTATAGATAAGTATTAGAATTTTTTGTGTAAATAGTGTTTTTATGTAAAAATTAAATATCTCAAATTAATTAGTAATTTTCATAAAATAGAGTTCATTTTTTAATTAAGGGAATAAATATTAGGTTAGGCTGAGTTTATGAGATTTTTTTAAAATGTTTTTTTTTCAGTGAATAGTAAAAATATGGTTTTGAGTTTTGGTGTATTTAATGACATCATTAATGATGTAATAAGGATGTAATAATTCTGGTCCACTTGTGTACAATAAAATATTTTATGAGGTGTATTATGTGGTCCATACCATGGGAAAATACCATGGTCAATCCCTTGAGTTTTTAAATACCACCAAATGAGGTGTCCCTTGAAATTAATAAAATATTCCCTCACATTTTCTAAAAATACCAACCCATTCCTCAAATACATTCATTTTAAATTCATAATCAACAAATAAATGGTCGTTTTACATCCCATTTAGTCCTCCCAAGGTTCCCCTCAAGACCCCCAAGGTCCCAACCTTTGTGTTTTTGAAGTTACACTTCCTGGTAAGGGACCCTTTCACCCTCCTTTTTAGTCCACACTTCTTATATGTTATATCATGGAATTTCCATTTTCATATGTTGTGGTATGATAAAATTTATCCCACATAGTGTATTTTTTATTTCCGTATGATGAGATACCCTTTTTCTCTAATTAGTTCATTTTCTGAATTTTTATGTGACGTCATTAGGCTGCCAAAGTTTCGTAAAAGAAATCACATCTTCTCTTTTCTTTTATGTTTCTTTTTCATGTGGTTTGTCATTAAAATATCAATACCATTATCATATTTATATTTTATTATGTCTCTATTTAGTATTATGAGATTTTATGAGTGGGTGACCCTTTTCCCCTCACTTTTTTATTTTTTTCAAAGCCATGTTATGTAGCCGTTATGCTGTAGAACTTTCATCTCAAAATCTCTCTCTGTTTTTCTCAATAAATTCTCTTATTTTAATTATGTGAATACCCAAACCAATGTTAGTTCTAGTTGTATTATTAAGACAGAAAAATTATATATTTATTTTATAAATTTTTTATAAAAAAAACCACATTTATTTTTAACGGTTCATAAATGACATAACGATCATGTTTTAAGAACATTTAAAATGTCACGATTTAGAAATGAAACCCATTTATTTTATTCCCTATAGGTTATTTATGAAATGTTAGATTATGATATATATGGATCACATGAAAATAAAGACATATTATGGGTTCTCCCTAATATCACTCCAATGCAATGGGTAATGAAATCAATATATATAAATGACAAGTTTTACGATACCTTGGTGAATGACCTTGGTAATTTTAAGACACCTCGGGGATGGACCTTGTTGATATTATTGTGAATGTATAAATTAAATTTTTTAGCCACATTTTCAATTTATGATTCATGTTATTAATGATATGATATTATTATTTATCATTCCTTTACAATATTCCTCATGATCTTATTGATATCGCTCATGTTCACATGTAAACTGTTTCACTTGTTTTCTTTACCGGGACTTCTGCTCACCCATTCCTTCAATATATGTATCCAGGTTATGAGATACAGTAATTCTACATTGGATGAACGTTTCAAGAATAATTTAACATGTATTAATTTTTTTTTATATTTTCTTGTATTATGTAACTTTTTTCTAAGTCCCTAAACTTTAAGGATCATCTGTTTGTAAAATGTTAAGAAAAGATTAGTAATAAAAAGGCGGGATGCCATAGAAAAAAAATTTCTTTTGGGATTAAAATACCATTAATCATTAAAAAAATTGATAATATATCCATTCTACATAGACCATTAGTATTATTTTATAATAATGGTTATGATATAGTCTTTTTGACATAGAATAAAGACGTTATGACCTCTACAAGTATGATTATACCCTATGAAGACCATTTATTAGACCTTATAAGGGAGATTTCATCATTTATATTTTAACATGACTAATCCCAATTTGATATTGAATTACAAAATCACATTAAAAACTATTTATGGGATATATTCAATATTATCAAGACCAATCCCCAAACCAAGATCATTAAATCTCTCCAAGAATGATCTACAATATCAAAACCTCCCATTAGGGGGTACTCTATTGTAATAATAGGTAATGAATCCAAATCCTAGTATTCTGAATTTTTATATTTTCTTTTTCATAAAATAAGGATTATATTTACCATGTTTATTAATTATTTATATACATAAATGATTATATAATTATTTTGTAAGAATTTTATTTTTTTATATTAAGTAAACATGATTGTATTATTGGGAAATATATTGTGTTCATTTAGACACTATTTTTTGGTAAATTAAATAATTTTGAGATAATTTTTTCCCAAAATATTCTTATTAAAAATATTATTTTTTTACAAAAATGATAATATAATTTAATAATTTAATATGTTATTTTTCTAACGTATAGAATATTATTTGGGTCATGATAACTAAAATTTATTATTAAATAAGTGTCATTATTTTTAAATGTAGAAGTTATTTTATTTAGAAAATTATTTTCTTAAAATAAATATCATTTTTGAAATTTTCATGCCAATATTTGGAAATGGTTAATTTTTCATAATTTTCAGAGATAATTATTTTTTTGGAAAAAATTAAATACTGTATATATATAGAAATTTATAATGAATTCATGAGATAAGAAAATTGATTTAATGAATAATATAAAATAAATCCCGGATTAATAATAAATTTCCTATTTAAAATAATGTGCTTTTGAAGTTATTTTATTAATTTTACAAAACATGTAAAGAAACATACAAAACCAATATTTCATTTTATGTCTATAAAAAAAATAATTAAATAAATTCTTAAATTGTACCTCATAAATGATATTATTTTAAGGATTTAGTTAATAAACTAAATTATGTAACGAGAAAAAATCATCTTTGTAAGAAATCATGGGAAAAACCATGGGAATGTTTATGGTTTTGATCATTTTATAACTTTGATTCCAAAACAAAAGTTTCGAATTATGTAAACCATACCAATATAATTTCATATAAATACCCACCCATAATAATAACAATCTTCACTGAAAACCCCTTAAACATGAAATTACTCTTCATTTCACTCTAAATATACCTCGCAAGTTGTTACCAAGATCTTAGGAAGCTTCTAGAAATAATTTATAAACACCCTCTCAATGTATGTGATCCTCTTCCGCTCCCTTTTATTATAGTACTTAATTTGTAGTAAAACTATTTATTTCAAATTATTCATGTTTTATTGTGTTTTTAAACATCCCCTTTAATATCATTCTAATTCCAATATAATTATATACTACCTTTCACTCCCCTTCAACCCTTCCATGATCCTTAATTTACATATATTATGCAACTAAAATTATCTAGTGATTTTACATACCAATTTTATTGTGAATACCCATCCCCGTTTCCACTCATGGGTATTCGTCTATTATTTCTTTCATTAGTTTATTGGTTACTTCTATATATGTTACCCACACTTGTTAATTATGGGATTAAATGTGATGAAATACATTCTCATGTTTTATGATATGTGTGGAATACAAATGTGTGTTCATAATATGAATGTGAGAGATGTGCTTGGAATTATATAACCCTAGAATTCATTGTGTATTGATTTTATATAATTAGATACAATGTATGGTACATTGGATGTTTTCCTAAGAACACATTGATATTATGTATCTATGGTTATCCTTCCATTATACTTATTAATTCTTGTTTTATATTATTTCCACCTTCTAATAATGACTTGGTGTAATAATAATGTATTATGATTCATTGCACATTATAATTATTCTCACATCTCAATGACATAATGTTATTCTTCATAAATCACATTAATGGATATACTTCATGTGATGATTTTACTATTCCCTTAATAGGTTTTATATCTCACCCCATTCTTATTTATTTTCCTAGGATATGACATAAAGTATTTTATGATCAATGAAATACAAGGGATCCTAGATCATTAATTATAATGAGATAAACCCACAAATGCGATAGAACAAATGAATTATCCAGTAAACCCTCAAAAGATTGAAAAATGTTCCAAATAGAAGGAACAAGGACACTATGTGAACAAATTCACTATCCCAAGGGTTTTTAATGTTTCTGCTGGAAACAGCCTCCAAGGCATAAAGAGAAATGGAGAGCATATTCCTTCACAATAACTAAGTTGGATTCTGAAAATAGAGTGGTGAAAGGTTTACTAGTCATTCAATTAAGTATAGTGAACATACTATTATATTCTTATTATAAACATTGTTTTTTATCATGTATGTTTAGTAGAACTATTCAAACATCACCTGAAAACAAGGAAGTCTAGTTTTCAATGAAAATAGAAAATACAAAAATTATTTCATCTTAAGTATATAATTTTTCCATAATCAATATTTGTGAGCTAAATTTCCTAGTGTTCTTTATTTTACAACCTTTATAATAATTAAATGTTATTATAGGTATGAATTTCATTTCCTTAAATTGATCCAAAATACATTTTTTTGTAAAATTAAATCACCATCTATATTGTGAATTTCCATTTGATTCTATAAATTTTTAAGGAAGATGATGCATTTCCTTTGGAATCATCATCACAAGAATGAATATTATTACATTATAAATAATGATATCTCATTAAAATTATTGAGATTAAGGAAAATATCTTCCTCGATTACATTGATATTGTATGAGAACATGCTGATGTATTTCTTGAATAATTTTCCTATCATTATCTAAGACAAGATTTGTGTTCTCAAAAAAAATCATACCCTGTTATTTTTCAATATCCAAGACTCCAAACGGAATGACCACTATTGAAATTGAAGATACGAATAATAAACTACAAGAGAATATTGAATAAGGATTTATACTCCCATGTGATCAATATATGGTGTTCTGGTCTATTTCATCTCGAATAAGGATGGGTCAATACACCTCTACATTGATTATAATGATCCCAGTTAGATAATGATAAATAAAAAGTATCCAATTCCCTAGATTGATGAAATATTCTATTTGAAACATGTATCCTAGTACTTATCTAAGGATGATCTCTTATTAATATATTATCGTGTAAAAGTAATAAAAGAGGATGTATCATTCTATTATTTCTTTATTTTTTTAAATATTAATTTAATCTAATTTTTTTTATTTCATGAAACACTAAATATAGTTTTTTATACACAATACCTACATTTAGATTACAATATACTAAAAACTAAGTTAATATTTCACAATATACATCACTTAGATTAACTTTCAGTACACACCAAACTATTATTGGATTTTGTTACACACAATGGAGAGTTTATTTGATAGCTTGCATTACAAAAAAGTGTAAGTTTTACTCAACAACAATATATTAATACTATTATTATTAAAATAATTATCACCTAGCCATTTGAATGGAATGTATTATTTAAATTGAGTAAATTATGAAACTATGGTTCACACATGTATATAAAATAAATCCTTTGGTTATCAATCAGATAAAAATGAATGTAATAACATGTTGATAATAAATAAATTCTTTTTCTAGGAAAAGTATTTTCACATATACAAACTTTATTTTTTTCTCAATAAATTAAAAAACCACTTTTGATCAATTTTTTTAAAGAAAATTTAGATATTATATTAAATAAATATTTTTAATACTAATCCAATATATTTGATTGACATAAGTGAATAATAAATCCAATTATATGAATTAAAAGAGTTATTTCCTGAAATGAAATCTCACTGCCATTAAATGAAGAATCAATTTTAAATCTTATTTTTATTCTTTAATAATTTAAATGTGAAAAAATAATGTTTATTTTTGAAATATTAATATCAAAATTTACTTTGGAATAATTTTCAATATTTTTATGAGAAGTTTCACTTTTTGATGAGTGTGGAAAACACTGAATTTTAATTCAACATTTCCTTTTCATATAATTTACTTATATTTATTAAATATTTTTTTTTGAAATATTAATTAAAGATATTACACTTAAATTAGTCCAATTTTTTTTATTTGAAAAAAATTCACATTGAAATTTGATATAAAAACATTTCAAACATTTAAACATTTTCTCTTAAAAACATGTTGTCACAACACCATGGTGAGATTAATTTTAAATTAATTTCATCCATGTATATGATGAAAATTTGTATAAATTTATTCCATATTTGAAATCAAAATAATTTATAATTTATAATAAGGTTAAAATATATTGTGACCCAATTGTTTTGGGGAAATAAATTCAAATTAATTACAATGATTAAGGTAAAAACAAGAACACATAGTGGTTAAAAAATAATTTATATGGACAAAAAACATAGAAACATGTCCAAAAAAACTTGGATGAAAATATTTCAACCAATTACCCAATCTATTTTTAATATACAACTATTAAAGGAACATTATGTAATGGATACCTCTCACTAGTGTATATCTTTTTATATTTAAAAGAATAACACTCCTCCAGTGAAATCACACTCACCCCTCCCCCACTTAATCATATATCTAAATCCATTTCTTAAGAATAAAATTACCCAAATATCTTTTAAAATTCACTACCTTAAACTTGAGGTCTCACATTAGGCAGAAATTCAAACTAGGAAGCCATTTGGTGGGAACCAAAAGGAGTTACCCAAAGAAGAGATAACATCCTCCCATAAGAACTCTTGTTTTATTTTAATTCTCCACATATTCAACTTTTCTTATTTCAGAATAATATAATAACTTCAATATGATAGATATTCAATTTTTTTCTATGGGTTCTATCTAAACCTAAATACACTTACAACAAATGGGTAACGAACATACCGTTCATGTGTACGGTGAACTATCATCTCAGGAAACGATGTTGGTAGTTTTTCCTTGACCACCACTCATGGTTGGGAATTATGATTGAAATATTGATTTTATAATAAATATATGCTATTTATGATGTATTTATTCTTATAAAATTATTATATAAAACATAACTCATTTATTTCCATTATCTATAAATACGATAACTTTGTTGATGTATGGAGTACCGCCTCCTCAAAGAAATGTGAGTCGTTCAACCATTTAATGGAATGTATTGTGTAAGGTTTTAGTAAATTTATATAATATTTATGAAATAAATAAGAAATTATAATTATATTATATTATATATATATTTATACATATAAATATTTTAGTTTCTTTCTTTCAATACAATAATAAAATTGAAGCAATGTTCATTTGTAAGTATGTCCTACAGCTTAATGAATAGTGTATTCCATTTCATATTTCTACCATTTAATGATTATTATAAATATTTATATACAAAATATATATGATATTTGTATCATATTTTTAATTCTATAAATAATTAAATAATTATCTAATTAAGTGGATGAAGAATAAAACGTCTAAACATATATGAAAAAACTAAACAGATATTACCCAAAATATAACATTTACATTGAATTGTTAATAAGGGGGTAGTATCAAGTAACAATTAAATCACATATGGTATTAGATATAAGATTATGGTTAGGTGGTATATGTATAATAAACATATATATATTATCTAGGAGGTTTTATTTTTTACAAAGATAGTCAAGACTTAATGTAAGAGTTTTCTCATCTCACTTTTATTTATGTGAGACTTATACCTTATTCACCATAAATTTATTTTTTTCTGGTGTATATACTATGAATTAATGTATTATATTATTCTTATAAAAACAATTTAATTTAATTTAAATATCCTATTAATGATATTTATTTCATGGGTTTTTTGTGCATCATCCCCAACCATGGAGTTGCTAAATTAGTTCCCCGAGCTGAGTCCTCAGATGAATTGAAACAGATCTCCAAATATGACAGATGTTTCTGGTAAGAATCATGAGTCTAGGAGTCACGATGGGTGGCTATACCATCATTACAAGAGTAATACACAAAAAACATAAAGAATATTGTAAGAGACATATAATAATAAATGAACAAGAATAAATAACAATATCCCAAAACTCGGTGTAAACCCAAAATAATTGTAAGTTTATCATGTCAGGATATAATGACAACTAAAAAATCCCAAAATAACAAAAAATAGAGAAATCACTAAAATGGTCCTGACTCGAAGTCTAGAACCTCATCTTTACACTTCCTAGGCTCGACTCAATTCCCAAGCATGGAGCCTTTTTCATTTTTCTGAACTGCAGCCATGAAATCTGCTCAGGTAGCCATTAGCAGCCCGAGTAGGGTGTGAGTACAACTCAGTAGGCCACCACCATTAGTGTATGAAAAATTTGTAGTCAAACTAGATTTTTCATGCTATTATAGAAAAAATATAACAAAAGAAATTAAAATTTTAGGGACATTAGTTAACAATCTATACAAAACTATTACTAAACATAGTTAAAAATTTATTTTGTGAATATTATTCATTACATAGATCATCATAAATATGTAATTCATATGTTAGGAATTTACATCATTCACACAAGGTTCAGGGAATTACTAATTCTACAAAAGGGAAAATGTCATGTCCATATATTACTAGGGATAATTCATCACAACGTCCCCTCCTTGAAGCGTCAGTCATGGTGGAGGGATTCTGTTAAGGGAATAGAGTATTGTCCACAACCATAACTCATACATTGTTGGTGGAGTTAGAGAATCAGTCCAACTCAACCAGTATGAGGATCCTCAGTCCTTTATCCCACTCCTCAACCCATTTTCACATTCCTATTCATCCATTCACCACACATAATCTATATCACAACTAACACAACAAATACATTTAACAGTCATAATCCATAACTATCAACATGGGAATTAATATTATGAAATAAACCATTAACCAATTTGTAATTTACATTAAATATCTCATTTTTTCAAATTTTCACCCTCACGCCTTGAACACTAATCTTATTAAATAATTAACTTATATCATTCCATTTCATTTAATCATCCATTCCATTATGGAATCCCATTTAAAATATTTTTCATTTCACATAAAATTATGAATTTACATATTCATCATTTAATATTAACTAACTTTCTTGGGAATTTCTAATATAATTCATAAGACAAATGTCATAATCTTAATTAACAAAATTAACCCAATTCTAAACCATTATAAAAAACAACTTTAGCCATTTCCAATCCTAGAAATGTTACCAATATAACATTTTCACTTCTATTAATCATATCAACGTACTCAAAAAGGTATCTACATCATCACACAATAACCTTACACTCACATAGCCAATTTTTAGGTCTGGGGATATCAGCAAACAACATGGGTGGCCCTATGTAGGTCAAAACACCCTCAATGCATCCCATGGGAATAATGAGGGTTTTTATTCATCATTCAGACACCCATTTTAGAAAATCTCACTGAACACATCAAAATCATAACATGGGGTGGCCATGAACAAAACCAAACATGAAAAAATCTACAATGAAACAATGTGATAAAACTTTCTAACCACCTATATCAAACCTATTAACAAACCTACTCCTAATGGTGTTCCTAGATCCGAATTCAGCCATCACATTAATTTTCATCCAAGATCCCACTGAAAATATTGTTTTTAGTGATTTTGAATATGATTTTTCATGGTGAAAACATGAATATGAAAAATAGATGGAATAAGGAGATTATACTTACTTTAGGCTTCAATAAACAACCTACAACACTCCAAAGGTACTAGAGAAGAAATAGAATCACACTTGGAAGACCGTAAGGGTTTATATTTATCACTATGGTTCTAAGGATTAAATAGTATTTAAAAATTTTGTGAGGGTTTAAAATCTCATAAGGGAAATTTTTGTAAATTTTAGAAATTTTATAGGGGCACACAGTTTACCCACTTGGTCTTCCCACCAATGTGAAAATGCAAGACAATATTTGAGAGAAGTTGGGTGGCACTATTACTTGGGAATGTTGCACGGATTAAACCTAATTTCACCATTTCTATGATATTTCACTATTTAAGGTTGTATGGTTTACCTAGACATGCCAAATGTTTTACTTAACAATATGAAAACTATGTACCTTGCACAGGATGGACCGGTTGTCCTTCCATTTGTATCCTAAACCCCCAAAAATCCCCCAAGGCCCCTCACACTCCTGGGAAATATATCATCAAGCCAAAAAATAGATTGAATCAAATATTTAAATAGTTTCATATGACCATGATGTTTGGGATCTTAAAACATCCCGAAATTATAATGGATCATCCTCGACCGTCTCTTCCTGGGCATTACATAGTTTACAAAAAAAAAGAGATCTGGTCAATGGGCCCCCAAATCCAATTGTCTCTCCTAATTGTCTTCTTGAACATTTTCATGTCTCTATAAAACTCATACTAAGGGCAGAACCTTTCCCCACAAGACAATATCACTATAATTTACAACACAAATTAGACAAACATAAAAAGATGCATCAGCATCAAGATCAAAATTTTCGACATAAATCACATGGGATGGATCAGGGTGATACTCTTAGAGGCGTGAAATAAGAAAAACAATATACATTCCACTATTACATTGTCGGAGAACTAGTCGGTAATCCACCTATCTGGTCATCTCCATGATCTCCAATGACCCCACATACATGGGTTCCAACTTCCCCTATTTCCAAATTTGGTGATGACCCAACCTTGAAAAAACCTGGATAAATACACTATCACCCACAAAAAACTCAAGAGGTATATAAAATCGATCTACATTTTACTTTTATTGACACCAAGCTTTTATCATTAACTTTTGAATGAAACGATACATTTTCAACATCTCCAAAGTAAGAAACGGTCCCAACATCTCATACTCCCCATAATCTATCCAACACAATGGAGATCTACATGGTCTCTCATAGAGTCTCACAAAAGGAACCATCTAAATCATTGCATCAAAAATATTTTTGTAAGAAAATTCAAGAGTGAAATGTTCTTTTCCCATGAACCATTGAAATATTGAACATATGATCTCAACCTATCATCTAATACTTGAATTATATTATATGAATTCCCAACCATCTATGGGTAATATGGAATACCCAAAAACTCATAGGTATCATGAACCTTCTGTAACCCCTAGCAGAAGCATGATGTGAAATATGGATCATGATACAAAAATATTTTCACAAAATGAAATCACACAATCTCTTGAATATTAAACTCACCCTAATGATCTACTATGTAGGTATCCTGGATTTCTAATAAGAGAGACACTTTAGTCAACCGATCTACAACTGAGACTGCATCACTATTCTAAGGCATCCTTGAAAGACCTATAAAAACATAATTGTTACATCATCCCACTTACACTATAGAATGGGAAATGGTTTTAAGAAACCACATGGGCTCTAATGTTCTTCTTTAATCTTCTAAAAGGAAAGTCTTCACATCAAATAACCACCATCTTCTTTTATAATTCCTAATGACCAATACTTTCAATGAATATCATGATACATTTTGGTCGAACTAAGATATACTAACCACTTAGATTCATGGAACTCTCACATCAAATCCTTTTATGAACATGTCAGAATCAGAACATGGAAACAAACTTAAACAAATCCATCAATAAAAATATACCATCTAGATGGTTACTCCCCATATTTAAGAATTTAACTCCTAGCCAATCACTCTTGTTACTCATGCTAGCTCTCCTAAACTTGGCTCAAAATCACGGACTCAACTGCTATGGATGAAAGTTTCATCTGACCATTCCCATCCTACACTTTAAGATTCATTTTAAAAAACAAGTACATCATTATCAACTCTATATAGGATTCCCAAATAACCTATTTTTTAGTATTCAAGCTCAGAGAATTCGTAACACTATTCATTTTTTGCGGTATGTCAACTAACTAAATGTCAAAATAGTACATATATTCAATCCACCATTACTGTTGAAGATTCAAATGACAATGAGAGATGATATAATTATGGATTTTGTGGTAGTTAAACACCATAAATCACTCTCCCAACAGGTAATTCCACAATTTCCAACTCAAGATCATGATTAGGGTAATTTCATTCATGGGGCCACAACTGTCTTGACCCATATTCTAAAAACCTATCTTTCTACATTGAGACTACCCTGATTCCAACACCAGACACATCAAAGAGCCAATTGTACCTATTACTAGGGTTAGTTGTGACTTGGATTGGTGTTGTCTTCAACCACATGTTCAATTCTTGAAAGGCATTTTTGCATGCCTCAGACCACTCGAACATTACTCCATTATTTTTTAATCATTAAAGTGGCACATGGAAACGAGATAAATCTTTAATGAACCACTAGTAATAATAGGCCAAACCCAAAAATCATAGAACATCAAAAAAATTCTTAGGATACTCTCATGACATCACAACCTGCAGTTTCTATAAATTGACAAACACATATGACTTAGATATGATGTGGCCCGATAAATGCACTTTATCAATATAGAAATTTCTTTTGTTTGATTGTAATAAAATCAATGATCTCTTAGAGAACTCAATATTATTTAATTATTTCATTCATAATCACCATGAGTTCTAGAGTATATAAATATTTAATCCATGAAGACAACCACAAAATGATCTAGATATGGGTGAAATAATGGATCATTAAATCCATGAACAATGCTGATGTGTTGGTCAACCCAAACAACATCATAAAAAGTGCATAGGATCCAAACCTTCTCTTGAATTTAGTCCATAGTATATCAGAAGCTCCCACCATTATATGGTTATACATCAATCTCAGATCAATCTTAAAATACATTGAGGCACCTCTTAGATAGTCAAAGTGATCATATATTTAAGGAATAGTTTATTAGTTCTTCACTTTCATCTAATTCAACTTCTTTTAAATAAAAAATATCCTCAACAACCCATAATATATCTTATAAAATTGAATAGGATACCGCTAAGGTGACGTACTACTATGGATGAACCCTTAATTATAAAATTACTCTAATTGAGTTTTATGTTCCTAGAGTTCTTCTATATACAGTATTGAAAACTGGTTCTTCTCTCATCAGCAACTCTACCAAGAACTCAACATCCCTCTCACATGGAAGTCCTGAGATATCATTAGTAAATATGTTGTGAAATGAATCCACCATAGGTGGAAATATATATTGTTCCAATACTCCATCATCAATCATTAGGAGTTCAACTTGGGCTGTTAGTTTCACCAATTACTTGGAAAATGGTCCTACATGGCTCGTTTGAACAACCCACTCACCATGAAATACATAAATTTCTCCCTCAGAAGATGTGATCATTAAATTGTAATGGTTACAATTGATTTTTCCCAGGTAAAACACAATCTAATCCATGACCAAAATCATGTCAAAAGCTGACATCAAGAGAAAAAATACATTTCAAAAAAACTGATAACCACCATCCTCCAATGCGAGGCCTTTATAGTATCTGATATCCTCATATCACACCACTAATGGAATTATGCATGTTTTCATGTCTATGATGAACACATATAAATGTTTTACCTTTATTTATTGGGTGGGTATGATATATACCTCCAACAAATTGGGTAAATTTTTATTTTTCATTACTTTAGGATAGGACATGGGAGGTTAGTTAAAGTCTATATTGTTATAGCATGGTTCTTAGACTAGTCTATTATGATATAAATTTCCTAGTAATTATAATTTTCCTATGTTATTTTTTCCCAGATTATGTTTGTGTTATATTCCAATTTCATGAAACATAGCTATTCCATGATGTCTAATTTTTATTAACTCATGTTCCCACAATCCCATGGATCATTTATTATTTTATTCTCAAAACCCTATGTTAGGATTTATAATATAGGATCAATTTTTAATTGGATATGATTTCTTTATGATATGTTAAATTATGATCATCTATTTTTATCGCTCATGTTTACCCATTATGATTATATGAGCTCACCCTTTTGTATGTTTCCATTTATTGAGTTATGAAAATAATATTGATCTATGAAATGTCTTTAAGGGTTTAAATTTTATTAATATTTGCGGGAGATATCAAAAAATTGTTGTAGAATAATTTGATTATTTATCTAGTCCTGAAATACACTAACCCTATATGTTATAGGGTGTTTTCATTTTTAATGTAATGAAAATCCATGTATAATGTTTTAATATATATGTATGTTTTGATAATTCCTAGTAATTTTGTATTAGAGTGGGGTTTAGTTATTTTGGAGACAATGAAGAATATGATAATACCAAAAACAACCAACTATAAACCAAATGTGATATAGGAAGATGTTAAATTTCAATGTTTGAAATGAATACATCATAATTAATAATATATTAGTATTTATTTTTCTTATTTAATATTTTATAACTGTTATTATTTTTTTAATACCCCTAGTAACTGTTTTATATTTAGTCAATGTCTGGAATTAGGAGGAATCAAGTGAACAATGAGTGTGATAGACACCATAATGATTATAAAAATAAGAAACCAAATTTGATGGGAGATGTATTTAAAAATATCATTTCTATTCCCAACCGAATCTCTCTAGTTATGAATAATAATGTGAATTATACCAACCTCCCAAATGAACCAAGGAAGAAAAAATAATCTCTATTGATTCCTCCATGAAATTTTTTTACCATCCTTTAGTAGGTATTCTAATCCACAAATTTTAGATAAATGGATCAATATAATAGAAAATGTATTTTATATTCTCTACTTCTCAGACCAAAAAATGTTTTTAAGATATTTATCATTCAAAATGTAAATATTGTAAACACTATAATCTAATTAAGTATCTGAAAGAGGAATAAATCAACACAATGGAATGGAATGGGTTTAGTAAATTATTTTTCAAAAAATATTTTCCATGGAATCCATTCACTGAATTGGAGAGAGAATAAATAGATATGATTAAAATAGGTGATGAATCCATTGGAACCTATGAAGAATAAATCATAAGTCATCTACTCTAGGATTATTGTTTTGTCATTAATATGGAAAAAATTTATTTTTTCTTTAGTAACATAAAACCATGTCTCAAAAACAATTTTCTATAAGAGAAATTGGTAATTATGTTGAGAGTTTTAGATATTCTCTAATGGTGGAAATGGGAATTGGAGACTCGAATTTTTATTATGGTTTTTGGGAAAGTGAAAAAAACTAGAGTCTCATGAAAAAATGATAAAACAAATATAAGGAAGAAAATAAAAAATTTAATATACCAAGTATGTTAGAAGAAGAACTGGGGAAATTATCTCAAGGGAGTGAGGAAATGCTTTATGTTTGGAAGAGAATGACATCAGGGACATGATTGCCTAAGGGATATGAAGAGGATAACTAATAAAATAGACAAAACATGGATCCACCTATTATAAAACACACACATCAATACTTTAATTATAATGAGTATGTGTATTAATGAAATAAGTGACCCAAAACAAGGGTTAATTATTAAATTCGACAAAAGTAACCTCCCAAGATGAGGGATAACCGGTTTCTTATGCAATAATAACTACTGCGGTAAGTCATGAAAGTGATTTATGGAATAGTACATGCATCATCCACATAGAGACTGTGAATGCTTAATTTTATTCTTGTTAAAGCCAATCATTTATATCTAGAAAATTTTATAATTGTATCAATTCCCCATAAAAATATTAGATATTAAATTATAACTGAAAACTACTAGTGGTGTGATGATTCCTCCCATGCCTATATGTATTCTCTGATAGAAATTTTTTGTATTATAGATCATGGAAGTAATATTATTTTCCTTTAATAGATATTGATGCAATTTTGGGAATGGATTGGCTCCATTTAAATAGATCCCATATTAATTCAGGGGATAGAGAAGTCACATTTCATTTTCCATATCAACCAACGATCATCTATCCTTGAAAGGATGACTATAAACTATATATAAAAATTACATCATCTATATAGATCATAATACCCCATCATGAGCGGTATTTAGTGAAAATTGATGGGGGATATCAATATTAAAGATACATATAATGTAATAGGAATACAAAAATTTATTTTCCAGAAGTGTTTTCAAGTCTTCCACTAGAGTATGAGGTTGGTTTTTCAAAAGAACTCATACATGGGGATTTTCCAATATCAAATATGCGGTATAGAATAAAATCGATTGAACTGGAATAATTCTAGAAGAAACTCCTTGATTATCTGGATAAGGGTTTTATAAACCCATGTGATACACCATGGGGTACACCGATCCTGTTTTTTAGAAGGAAGGATGGGAAAATGCATATTTTCATTGATTATCATGAACTTAACAATATTATAATAAAAAATTTATCATCTGTCCCAAATTAATGACTTGTACAGTGAACTATGAGGGGAGAAATACTTCTCAAATATTTCCCTTTAGTCTATATATAATCAATTAGGGGTCAAAAGATATAATATATCCAATACATTTCGTCATACAAGTTATGGACACTACGAATACATAATGATGTTATTTGTACATAAAAATTCCCCTAATAACTTTATAGATATGATGAATATATTCTTTATTGATTACCTCAATTAGTTGGTGGAACTCTTCAAAAATTATATAATTTTATATTTTAGTAGCAAGTAAGGGCATTTAGATAATTTCATGATTGTGATGAAAAAGTTGAGAAAAGAGAAATTGTATTCCAAAATCAAAAAATGTGAATTCTTATTACAAAAAGTATCATTCCTTAGTCATGTAATAATATGTGAGGTTATGTTTATGAATCAATAAATGATAGATGTGATAAACAATGTATCATACTAACAAATGTTATTGAGATCCATAGTTTTATTGGATTGGATCGACACCATCGATTCCTTATCATAAAGTTTCATGATTTTCAAATCCATTAACCACGTTATATTTGAAGGGATCCAAGTTCTTTTGGATAGAAAAAAGATTAAAAAACAATATGGAATTAAGAGATGTTTGGTAACTACACCTGTACCCACGTTACGCTATAGTGGGGTAAGGTTTGGGATATAAAATGATACATAAATTTAGGGATTATAAAAAGTCATCATGAAAAATGAAAAGGTGGTGTAGTGGTAATATTTTCATTAAAGATATGGATACCTTTTTATTACTTTGAAAAATGTTATGTATATATATACTAATCATAAAGGCATAATGTATATATTTATTCACATATATAGATTTGAATACCATCCAGAAGAGATAGTTGTAGTTGATCAAGGAATATGATTGTTGATTACATCCCCACCCTGATATGGTAAATAAGGTGGTTGATTCTATGAGTAGGAATGATCATGAAACCATATCATGATATGGATTTAAAGTGAATTAAAACTCATGGATTTATCATGGATAAACCATTAAATCACAAGTTAAGGTGATAAATCATATATCGCTCGGATGAATACTAAACCATACATTAATGAGAATATTAAGAAGATAAAAAAAGATATTATGCCAACTAAAACATTTGTAAATAAAATTTCTCATCGAAAGAATAAATGCCTTATTAATTAATATAGTTATAGATTACACTTTCACTATATCACAATTATTAATTTGGATCATTATAAATATTAGAAAATGTTACGACCCAAACATTTGAATAATATTTGTTTCCTAAATTTTTGTTTTATTTTATATTATACTCAACAAAACTGTATCCTTTTATTAATGATGTGAGTATAATTAAAATGTGACTATTGAGTTTTGACTGTGATATGACCATTGGTCAATATGATCATTGTAACCTATAATATTAACGTTATGATTATGTTTTATAAATAAAAACGATCGGTGTTAATTAATAAAGAAATACGAGTCGATGATCTCATTAAGTATACTCGGTCTGTATGAAGCCCATCTGTTAGATCTTGGGAAGGAGGTTGAATAACTAGGCATTTCTCTAGACCAAACACAATCTAAGCATCAATATATTAATCTTGAACGTAATATCTTTAGAGAGATGTTCAAGCTAATAGAAATCACCACTTGGGAAATATTTTCTGAACCGCCCCCAGATTCTATCACCATTGATCACCTTACTCTTAGGTCCTATACAGGGGTTATAAGGGGATATATAACATGCCTTAGTTACTTAGTGTAATAATTTTGTAGAAATAAAACTTTTATTTCTTATTATGGTAATTGTTTTGAATTTCAAATGTCAAAAATAAATATACGATAAAATTTTAGAAGTTCTATATTATTGATGAATATTGGAAAAAATGGTATTTTAAAATATTTTTTACTTTAAATAATTAATAATGTGAAATAATTTTTAAAAAATGTTATTCTACAATTGTTATAAGTAATATATTTAGATTCTAATATGATAAACTTAATTTTTGTGGAATAGTAAATTATGAATAGAAATATTACCCTTTGGAATAGTAATGTGACCAATGGAATAGTAACATCACTTAATAAATTATAAATATAATTTAGGCATCTTGATTGGTAATGTGATATAATATCATTAGTAAATAATTGTTTCACAAATTATTAATTAAGTATTAGTATTTTTTCAGGTAAATAGTTTTTTTAATTGGAAATTAAATATATCATAATGAGAAATTTATTTTTATAATATGGTGTCTATTTTTGAATTAATAGAATCAAAATTAGGGTAGGTAGAATTTAGGATATTTTTATTAAATGTTTTGTTTTTCAATGAATAATAAGAATACAATTTTGACTCTTGGTGTGCTTAATGACTTAGTTAAGGATGTAATAATTATGTAATAAATCCGGTCTACATGTGTACAATAAATTTTGTTATGAGGTGTCTTATGTGGCCAATACAATGGGAAAAGACCATGGAAAATCCCATGGTTTTTCAAATACCACTAATGAGGTGTCCCTTGGGAATTAATAAAATATTACCTCAATTTTGTTATAAATGCAAACCCATTATTTCATTCATTTAATTCCAAGATCATCCTAAATAAAGCTAAGGAATTTTTACCTCTCAAGGAGTCCTCTAAAGGTTCTCTAAATCCCCCCAAGGATCCAAAATTTGAGCTTCTGAAGTTACTCTTCAAGGTAAGGGAACCTTTCACCTTCATTTTCAGTCAACAATTCTTATATGTTTTGTCATTGAATTTACATTTTCATATGTTGGGGAATGATAATATGTATCCCTGTTATTGTCCTTCTTATTTATATATGATTATATACCCTTTTAGTGTCATAAATTCATTTTTTGAATTTTTATGTGACGCTGTTAGGCTTCAGAATATTCGTAAAAGAAATCGCATCTTCTCTTTCCTTTTAAGCTTCCTTTTAATGTGGGTTGTTATTCAAATATCCATACCATGATCTTATTTATATTTTATTCTGTACCTATACATTATTATGTGATATTTATGAGTGTGAAACCCTTTTCCACTTTTTAAAAATGTTTTCTAAAACCATGTTATATAGCCATTATGCTGTAGAAATTTCATTTCAAAATCTCTCTATCTTTCTCCCAAGTATATATTATTTTCTTTATGTGAATACCTAAACCTATTTTAGTTTTTTGGGTATTAATGAATACATAAAAATGATATTTTTTTGGAGTTGACATACATAAAACCCTCATTCCTTTTCCATGGGTTATAAATGACGTAATGATCATGTTTTTTAGCACTATTAAAACGTCACAATTTTGAAATTAAACCAATTTAAATTATTCTACATGGGTTTTTTTATGAAATGTTTGATTATGATATATGTGGATCACATGAAAATAGATACATATTAAGGGTGTTCCTTGATATAGCTCCAATTAATTAGTTAACTAAAGTAATCTCTAAAGAGGAAAATTTTTACTATTCCTTGGTGAATAACCTTGGCAATTTTATGACACCTTGGGGATAGACCTTGGAAATATGCTTAAGAATGTATAAATGAAATTTTTTACCAACATTTTCATGTCATGATTCATATTATTATTTCTATTATATTCTTCTTTATCATTCCTTTATGATATTCCTCATGTTTTTATTGATATCGCTCAAATTCACATGTAAATTGTTTCACTTGATTTCCTTACTAGTCCTTATACTCACTATTTCCTTTGATTTTTTCCTCCAGGTTATGAGACACAGTAATTGTACATGGGATTAAATTTTCAAGAATATTTTCAAGGGGATTAAAATAATGTAATATATTTTAGTAGATTATGTTCCTTTTTTCAGAGACAATAATAATTAAAGATCCTCTATTTGTATACTGTTATGAAATGTTATGTAATAAAAAGGTAGGATGTCATAGTTCATATCCAAGGATAGTTTAGTTATTTGTGGAAATTAGGCAATGAAATTTTTTGTAAGAACCCTATAGAAAAGTTTAATCATAGGAAAATATCTTGGAATATTGGTGAAATATTATGTAAGTGGTTTCTGAACAAATAAATCCCTATGTAGATAAGAACTAGTGGATGTGGCTTTGGAACATATGTACCTAGGAGTAAAGACAAGTACATTGATTTTCGGGCATGACTCATGATTTCTAGTTACAAAACAATAGTCATTGTTGTACTCTTGGTTTGACACTTCTGGAGGTTATGTTTGGTTAATCATAATCCTTTTAAGAATCATTATGAAGTATTTACAGAGGAATGCAATTTTTGTTAACGATTAACATATTTAATCATAGTATTTTAAGACATAATAATCCTTTATTGTTAAATTTTTTTTTAAAAAAAATTATATTCTCACTATGGTTTTATTCTTTTAGAAAATGGAGGTCAATAGAAGGGACCATACAAATGGTGACCACAATGGACCATGAACTGACGACCCTCCGATTGAAGCTGGAATGGAATATTTCATGAGAATGGCGAAACAACTGACTCAGGTTATGGGAAATAAATTAAATCAAGATGAGGGTACGATTTCACCATGATGGGATCAAAATTATGTTGATTATATTAAGTATCAATGACCACCAACCTTCAGTGGATCTACCGACCCATTGATCACTGAACAATAGATTAGCTATATCAAGAAGATCTCTTCTGTGATCCACTGTTCAGAACAAGAGAATGTTGCTCTGGCTATTTAACGCTTAGGGGGAGAAGGTGATCAGTGGTGGGAACTGATTAAAAACATGAGGACAAGAGTGGAAGTTGAAGATATGGAGTGGGAAGAGTTCATAGTGATATTCTTTAATAATTATTTCCCTCATTCAATGAGAACAAAATATAGATGGAGTTTCTCTAGCTGAAACAGAAGTAGAATGAATCTGTTGGAAGATACGGGATAAACTTCCCCAGTATTTATCATTATAACTCAATATTTTTTCATATATCCTAATGAGAATGTTGATAGATTCATTGGTGTACTAAGACCTCATCTTTAGAAGAATATTTCTAACCGAGACTATGATAGCTATGAAGAGATCATGCAGAGTGCTATGAAAGTAGAACTGGAGTTCAGTGAGACTTAGTGGTCTCATAAATCCAATGAAAAGAAGAGATCAATATATCCTATCATAGGGAGTAAATTTGATCAAGGAATAGGGGGAAAGAAAGTGCAATGTACCTTGTGTAATAAGTGTGGGTAGAAGCATTCCGGGAACTGCCTACTTAGAAGCACTAATTGCTAAAAGTGTGGAAGAGAAGGCCATATTGTGCAGAATTGTCATTGTGAGGAGATGCCTCAACATACCAACACTAACGACACAAGGAAGATTGTATAGTCCCTATGTAAAGTCCAATTATATATGCGCGGACATCTTAAGAACTTTTCCAATCATTGTCCAAATATGAGGGAAGTAGATAGGAATCACCATCAGCCCAAGTTAAGGCCAATGGAGAATGCTAGTAATTTTTCTATCACAAAAGATGATGTTGAAGCTCTAAATGATGTGGTGGAAGGTAATCCTATTTTTATCTCAAATATACCATGTAAATTTTTTGATTCTAGTTATACACATTCCTTTTATTTCTTTAATGATTGCAATGAATTTAGAATCGACCCCTAAAATGATAAAAGTAGAGTTATCAGTAAATACTCTTGGTGGGATTCTCAAAGAATCATCAGTGGTTAGAAACTCTAGTATTTACATTAGTGAGCACAATATTATCAAAAATCAATTTGTATTTCCAATGATGGAATTCAAAATTATACTAGGGTTAGAATGGATCTCAAAGTATATTGCTAAAATCAAACGTTGAAGTAAGTAAATTTCAATATTCTTGAATTTAAAACCTACAGTTATATTACAAGAAGCTATATTTCGACCTGATATTTGTCTAGAAAAACCTCCGTTATTTTTATTTATGGAGTTGATCAGTAATGATGAAAATGATGGAAATGAAAGTACAAGGATAGAAAATTTCCCCCTTGTCTAGGAATACTTTGACGTATTTATTGAGGAGTTACCAAGACCTACCCAATGAAGAGAGGTAGAGTTCTACATTAAACTCATACCTGGATCTCATCTGATATCAAAGACCCTATATAGGATAAAAACTGTGGAGATGGAGGAATTAAATAAATAATTGAGATGTCTTTTGGAGAAGGGGTTTATGTAACCGAGTGTGTCTCCTTAGGTATCACCAATTCTTTTTTTGAAGAATAAGGATGAATCAATGCATCTATGAATTGATTATAGAATACAAAACATGATAAGAGTGAAGAAAAAATACGCTCTTCCCTGAATTGATGACTTATTCGACCAACTTCGTGGGTCTCAATTATTCTCTATGATTTATCATTGATATGGTTATCATCTATTGAGGGTGAAGAAAGAATATAGTCCATAAAATACATTTAGATCAAGGTATGGGCATTATGATATTGTTGTTATGCCCATTGGAATGATTAATACTTGTGCTAGTTTTGAGGATTTTGTGAATATAGTCTTTAAGGACTACCCTGATATCATTGTGGTTGTTTTTATTGATGAAATTCTAATATATTTCAAAAGTTGTGAAGAGAACAAGGATCATATAGGAGTTACTTTGAAAAATCTATGAAAATAGAGGCTTTATTGAATGTTCATTAAATGTGAATTTTGCTACAAAAATTTTCTTTCTTAGGGCACATTGTAACCAATGAAGAAATCAAAATTGATCACGCACAGAAAAAGGTTATAGAGGAGTGGCCTCAGCGTACTACAATTACTGAGATTTTTATTTTCCTTGGATTATTGGGAGATCATAGGAGTTTTGTGAAAAATATTTCATGAATTTCTAATCCATTAACAATGCTAACTCAAAAAGGGGTCAAGTTCATATGCACAAAGTAATGTGAGGAATGTTTGAAAGAGATGAAGAAGATATTGGTTACCGCACCTGTGTTAGCTCTATCCTCAAATAAAGAAGGATTAATTATTTTTATAGATGTATCTCTGAAGGGGATTATGTGTGTCCTCGTGAAAAATATTAAATTCTTTGCTTATGAATCTTGACCATTAAAGACTAATGAGAAGAAATATCCTACATATGATATGAAGCTGGCTGCTATCAGTTTTTCTCTGAAGATATAGAGGCACTATCTTTATAGAGAGAAATATGATATAAACATAGATCTTCAATGATTGAAGTATATTTTCACCCAAATAGAATTTAACATGAGATATATGAGATAATTGGAAATTTATTAAGACTATGATATTTTAATTCATTATCATCCCGAAAGGGAAAACATTTTCGTTGATGCATTAAGTTGAAAATACCTAGTTGTTCTATCCATGAGGAGGATCAAAGATATCCTTTGATCAACGAACTAGAAAACAAGGATATGGGAATTATGAGAGAAGGGACATCATCAACACTAACACAAATTATTTCTCAACCATCATGACTAGAGAAGATCAGAAATGATCAGAAAGAAGATCATTTAGTACAAAAAAATGTTGAGGATGTGGAGGATGAGAAGTTTTTGGGGTTCAATATTGACCAAGATGGTGTACATAATTTTTGTACAAGACCCTGTGTTCTATCTATTTCGTAAATAAAGGAGATGATGGATGAAGCCCAAAGCTCTACTTTAAGTATACATACTAGAAGCTTGAAATTGTATAGGGAACTTCGTGATAATTATTAGGGGGATTATATAGAAATAGATATTGATGTCTAGTATACAAGGTTCCTGGTATGTCATTTAGTGAAAGAAAATATCAACTTCTTAAAGGGGTATTACCACCGCTACCCATACCAGTATGGATGTGGGAAAATATTACTATGTACTTTTTCACTGGTCTCCTGAGAACATTCAAAGAAAACAATGCAATATGTGGTATAGTGGACCATCTCACCAAGACTTTCCATTATATCTCTAATCGAGAATATTTCCCTGTAGATAAACTTTATTGGATTTATGTGAAAGAAGCGGTAAGGCATTATAGAGTTACACTTTCTATCATATCTGATCATGATACAAGGTTCACATGAAAATTATGTAGAACTCTTAAACATTCTCTAATAACCAAATTGAATTTTTTTACGACCTATCGCAGTCAAAATGATGTACAACTTAAAAGGACTAATCAAATACATGAGGACATAATAAGAACATTCTCGATGTAATGCAAGGGTCGTTGGGATCAATATCTCCCATTTTTTGTGTTCTCGTACAACAAAAGCTTCCACATGAGCATTTAAATGGAACCCTATGAAGCTCTATATGGTAAGAAACATAGAAATATAACTTATTGGGATGAATCTTGTGAGAGAAGGAATATTGGGCCTAATTTTGTTCAAGAGATTATAGAAAATATTCATGCCTTCCTGCAACACAATAAGGTTTCTCAGAGTTGGAAAAAGCGCTATGCAGAAAACCATTTAAGGGAATTGGAGGTTGATATTAGTGACAAATTATTTCATCAAATTTTACCTTGAAATAGATTTAAGAGGTTTGGGAAGAAATGGAACCTCAACCCTAGGTACATTGGCCCCTATGAAATCCTTGATTTTGTAGGAGCAGTGGCCTATTGGCTTACACTTCCCCCAAATCTAGCACAAGTTCATGATGTCTTCTACGTATCCATCTTCAGGAAGTACATAACTGACCCTTCACATGTACTAAATCCAAATGTGGTACAACTAGAACATGACCTCTATTATCAGGATCATCCAATGGGGATCTTGGATTGTAGAGACAAGGTTATTCTCAATAAGAATACCCTCCTTATTAAGGTTTTGTGGATGAACTAAAATTGTGAAGAAGCCATGTAGGAAATAAAAAAGTTTCTGAGGTAGAAGTAACCACACCTTTTCTTTTCATAGGTCAAAAGTCAAAAATTTTGGGAAAAATTTATTAAGGGGGGAAGAATGTAACGACCTAATCTTTTGAATAACATTTTCCCCTAAGCTTTTCAGTTATTTTATTTTGTAATCAACTAAACAATATCCTTTTATCAATGAAGTTAGTATAATTAAAATGATAAAATTGGGTTTCTACTTTTATATGACCTTTGGTGAATATGATCATTGGAAACTATATTCTTAACATTATGTTTATTGTTTATAAATAAAAATGATCATAGTTAATTAATATAGAAAGAATAGTGGATGTCCTCATCCAGTATAATCAGTTCGTATGAATCCCATATGTTGGAGCTTGGGAAAGTGGTAGCATCACTAGGCTTTTCTCTAGACCAATCCCATACCGAGATTCAACATATTATGCTTGAACTTTATCACCTTCATGAGTAGTTCAAGATGACAGAAATAACCACTCGGGAAATATTGTCTGAGCCACCCCTAGATTCTTTCACCATTTCACACATTACTCATATTTCTTATTATGGCATTATAAAGGGATATGTAACGAGGCCTTAACTACTTTTTTAATTCTTTTGTATAAATAAAAATTTATTTCTTATTATGGTAAATTTTTATAATTTAAAATATATAAATAAATATTGGATGAATTTATAGAAGTTTAATATTATTGATGAATATTGGAAGAAAATTAAATTTTAAATAATTTTTTATACTTTATATAATTAATTATGTGAAAAGAATTTCAAAAAATGGTCTTCAACAGTTGTGATAAGTTGAAAATTTATATTCTAATAAGATCAACATTAGTTTTGTTGAATTGGAAATTATGAATAGTAATATTACCCTCATGAATATTGATGAAACCAATATAATAGTAACCTCACTTAAGAAAGTATAAATATAATTTAGGCATCTTGATTTTTAATGTGATATAATATCATAAGTAAATTACGGTTTTAGAAATTATTAGATAAGTATTAGTATTTTTTCAGGTAAATTTTGTTTTTACTAAAAATTAAATATCTCATAATTATAAAATTATTTTCATAAAATAGAGTTCATTTTTGAATTCATAGAATCTGTATTATGTTAGGGTTAATTTATGATAGTTTTATAAAATGTTTTGCATTTTAGTGAATAGTAAAATGCCTTTTTGAGTTTCAGTGTGTTTAATGACATCATTAATGATGTAATAATTCTGGTAGACTTTTTTACATTAAAATATATTCTTATTTGTCCCATTTGGAAAATACCATTGGAAAATACCATGGTCAATCCCATTTTTCTGCAAATACCCCAAATGAGGTGTCCCATGGAAATTAATAAAATACTCTATCACATTTTTTATAAATACCTGCCCATTCCTTTATTCCATTCATTTTAAATTCTTCCTCAATTAATATATGGTATTTTCACCTCCCATGGAGTCATACCATTTTTCCTTAACGTCCCCCAAGGTCTCAACCTTTGAGTTTTTCAAGTTACTCTTCAATGTAAGGGAACCTTTCACTCGCCTTTTTTGTCAACACTTATCATATGTTATGTCTTTGAATTTCCATTTTCATAAGATGAGGTATGATATTATTTATCTATATTACTATAATTTTTAGATACATATGATGATATACCATTTTTCTATCATCAATTCAATTTTTGAATTTTTATGTGCCGTAGTTAGGCTGCTGAATTTTCGTAAAAGAAATCACATATTCTTTTTTCTTTTAAGTTTATTTTCTAGTTGTATGTCATTAAAATAAACATACCATGAACATATTTTTATTTTATTCTCTCCCTATACATTATTATTAGATATATATTAGTGGGTGAACCTTTTCTATCATGTTTTAATTTTTTCTAAAACCATGTTACATAGACGTTATGCTGCAGAAATTTTGCCTCAAAATTTTCTCTATTTTTCCCAAGATATTATCTTATTATATTTATGGGAATAACCAAATATATTTTAGTTGTGGGGGTATTTTAAGACATAAAAATGATATATTTGGTTCTATAGTTGTCAAACATGATACTCTTATTCCTTCTCCAAGGGTTATAAATGACATAACGATCTTGTTTTTAAGAACAATTAAAACATCACGATTTTGAAATGAAACCCATTTCTTTTATTATCTATAGTTTATTAATGAAATTTTGGATCATGATCTATGTGGATAACATGAAAATAAATACATATTAGGGGTTCAACCCGTTAACACTTCAATGCATAGGGTAAATAAATTAATCTCTATAGATGACATGTTTTACGATACCTTAGAGAATGACCTTGGAATGTTTATGACACCTTGGGGATGGAGATTGGTGATATTATTATTGTTGTCTAAATTAAATCTTGTAGTCTCATTATCATGTTATTATTCCTGTTAATATTTCTAGTATATTCCAATTTATCATTCCTTTATGATATTCATCATGTTATTATTGATATCACTCAAGTTCACATGTAAACTATTTCACTTGTTTTCCTTACAAGGACTTCTAATCACCCTTTCATTTGATGTATGTATCCCAATTATGAGATATAGTAATATTACTTAGTATTAACATTGAAAGAATATTTTCAAGAGGATTAAAATAATGTTATATATTTTCAGATATTATATTCCTTTTTTTTCCAATACACTAAACATTAAAGATCATCTATTTATAAAATGTTATGAAAATTTATGTAATAAAAAGATGGGATTCCATAGACAATTTTTTTCTTTCGGGCTTAAAATACCATTAATAATTATAAACATTGATAATACATCCATTATAAAATGACCATTAGGATTATTATATATAAAGGGTTATGATATATTATTGTTAACATTTAAGAAAAACTTTAAGGCTTCAACTTGTTTGATTATACCATATGAATTATATTTATCATAGCTTATTAGTGATATTTCAACATTTTAATTTTAACTTGACCCATCTCAATTTCATATCAAATAACAAATAACAATAAAAAATATTTATTAGAGATATTCAAGCATATCAAGAAAAATCCCTAGACCATGTTCATTAAATCACCTCAAGAAATATCTACCATAGCAAACCCTAGGAGGGTACCCTATTTTAATAAGGGGTTATGAATCTATAACCAATTAGTATGAATTTTTTATATTATTTTTCATAAAATAATGATTATATTTCCCATTTTTCATTATTTATTTTTATATATAATATTATATAATTATTTGGATAAAATTTAATTTCTATCTGAAGAAAATAAGATTTTATTTTATGGAAATATATAGTGTCAAATAAAATACTATTTTTTGGTAAATTCAATAATTTTGAAAAACAAATATTTTCACAAAATATTTATATTAAAAAATATTTATTTTTAAAAATTTGATAATATAATTTAATAAAGTCCTATATAATTTTTCTAATGTTTAGAATGTTATTTGGGTCATGAATACTACTATTTTCAGTAAATATGTGTTTTTAATTTTAAATGTAGAAGATATTATATTTAGAAATTTATTTTCATAAAATAAAAATAATTTTTGAAATTTCCAAGAAAATATTAGGCAATGGGGAATTTTTCATAATTTTATGAGATAGTCAAATTTTGGGAAGAAATTAAATATGATATATATATATACAAATATATAATGAAATCATGATTGAAAAAAATTAATTTAATTAATACTGTAAACAAAATCCATGACTAATAATAGATTTCCTATTTAAAATAATGTTCTTTGGAAGTTATTTTATTAATTTTACAAAACCTGTAATGAAACCTCCAAAACCTATACTATATTTTATGTTTATAAATATAATTCATTATAGAAATTACTAAATTGTTCCTCATAAATCATATTATTTTTGAAATTTAGGTAGTAAAATTAATAATTTATTATGAACCAATCCTCTTTGGAAGAAACCATGGGAAAAACCATGGAAATATTTATGACTTTGAATATTTTATCACATAGATTCCAAAATATAATTTTTGAATTAAATAAAGAATCCCCATCTCTTTTGTTATAAATACCCACCAGAATAATAATTATCTTCACTCAAAACCAATTTTAAATTAAATTACTCTCCATTTCATGCTACATTTATATCATAAGTTTTTACCAAGATTGTAAGAAGATTCTACCATTAATTTTTAAGAACCCTCTCAATGTATGGGATCCTCTTCCTCTCCCTTTTATTCTTGTACATCATTTATAGTAACCCTATTTATTTATAATTTTTCATGTTTTATTGTGTTTCTGAACATCCCATTTAATAGCCTTTTGATTCCAATATAATTACATACTACCTTTCATTCCCATTAAACCCTTCCATGATCCTTTATGTACACCTCTTATGAAACAAAAATTATCTATTGATTTTACAAGCCAAATATTTTTTTTGTTAATACCCATCACCATTTCCACTCAGTGGCTATTCACTTATATTTTTATGTCATTAATTTATAGGTTACTTCTATATATGTTTCCCACACTCGTTAATCATGGGATGAAAAGTGATGAAATACATTATCATGTTTTATGATATACGTGGAATACAAAATCATGTTTATAATTTGAATTTGTCAAATGTGCATGGAATTGTATAACCCTACAATTCATTGGGTAATGAATTTATCTCATTATATACAATGTCTGGTACATTGGAAGTTAGTCCAAGAACACTATGATATTATGTATCAATGGTTATCTTATATTTATACTTATTATTTATTTTGTTATATTGTTTCCACATTCCAATAATTTCTTGGTGTAATCATAAGGTATTATGATTCAATAAACATTATAATGATTTTAACATCTCTATGAAAAAATATTATTCCACTTAACTCACATTTATGGATTTAATTCATGTGATGATTTTACAATTCCATTAATAGTTTTTATATCTCAACCCATTCTAATGTATTTTCCTTTGTTCTCACACTCAATATTTTAAGATCAATGGAATACTAGGGAACCTATCTTGTGAATTACAATGGCAGAACCCCACCAATCTGATGGATGAAAAGAAATTTCTAGTAAACACTAAACCTATTTTACAGTGTTTCAACTATAAGGAACAATGAAACTATATAAACTAGTTCACTAAGATAAGGGTTTTCAATGATAATTGATGACAACAACCTCCAATGATTAAAAATAAAGGGTGAGAATATTCCATCACAATAACTAAGGTGGATACTAAATACAAACTTGTGAAAGGTATTCTGGTTATTCATTCAATTATAGTGAACATACTATTTTATTATTGTTATACATGTTTTTTTATATCATGAATGTTTTTTATAACTATTTAAACAATACCCCATAACCTGGAAGTCTTGTTATCTATGAAATTTAAAAATAGGGAAATTATTTCATCCCAAGTATATAATTTCTACCTAATCATTTTTTGTGGGATGAATTTACCACTGTTCGTTGTGGTACTACATCTATTGAAATTAAATTATATTATAGGTATATATTGGATTACCTTAAACTAATCCAAAAATAATTTCTAGGCGAAGGAAATCACCCTCTATATTTTGAATCATCATTAGATTATGTACATGATTAAAGAGGAGGATGTATTTCCATCAAAGTAATCATCACAAGAATGAATATTATTACCTTATGAACAACAATATGTATATAATTTCACCCTAATCATTATTTGTGGATGAATTTTCCAATGTTCCTTGTGGTACTACCTCTATTTGAATTAAATTATATTCTAGGAATATATTTTATTTCTTTAAATTGATCCAAAAGAAATTTATGGGAGAAGTAAATCACCCACTATATCACAAATCATCATTAGATTTTGTACATGTTTAAGGAGGTGGATGTATTTCTATTATAATAATCATCATATGAATGAATATTATTACCTTATGGAAAATAATATCAAGTTAAATTGATTGATATTATTGAAAATATCACCCTTGATGAAATTCTCATTATAAGATAATATAATAATGTATTTCCATAATAATTGTCCTGTATTCCCCCAAGACAAGAGTGGAGTTCTCAAAATAATTCATAATCATATATTTTTCAATATCCATGAATCCATACAGAATGTTAACTATTCATCATGAAGTGATGAATAATAAACTAAAAAATAATATTGAAAAAGGATTTATAGGCGCAAGTGCTTTACTATGGGGTATGCCAGTCCATTTCATCAATAATAAGGATGGGTCAATACACCAATTCATGGATTTTAAGGATTTCATCTAGATCATGATAATTAGAAAGTATCCAATCCCATAGATTGATTTATTATTCAGTTAGAAGAATAAATCCCAATAATTAAATATGGAGGGTGTAACACCCTGATATGTTGTGATTTTTTTGAAATTATTCAACATTTTGGATATTTTTCATCACACACTACACTAAATATAGATTTTTTATATGACAAAACTATGTTATACTTCAATTATATGAAACACCATGTTAATACGAAACTATATGAAACACTTATATTTCCTTTATGTATATTAAACATTTTTTGGATTTTGTTACACACAATGCCGAGTTCATTTGATAGCTTGTGTTACAAATAAGGGTGATTTTTACAGAACTATAATATACTATAATTATTATTAAAATAATTATCTCCTAGTAATTAGAATAAAAGATATTATTAGTATTTATTAAATTATAAATCTATTGTATTAAAATTTATATAATATGAATCAGTTGGTTATCAATCAGTTATAAATTAAAGAAAGAATTATTTGAGAGTAAAGAAATTCTTTTTCTAAGAAAACAATTTTTCCATATAGAGACACTATATTATGTTAATAAATTTAAAAAACAATTTTATTTTGAATTTTTTCAATATAATGTATACATTATATACTAAATAAATGTTTTTTATACTCATCTAATAGATTTTATAGAAATAAGAAAAGAATAAATCCAATTTTATGAATAAAAAGTGTTATTTTTCTAAAATGAAATTTTAACACAAATAAATGATGAAACTATTTTAAATATAATTTTTGAAACATTAATAATTTTTTTTTCCAAAAAGAAACTTTTTTTTAAATCATATTATCAATGTTTACTTTGGTTTAATTTTAAATTTATTTCTGAGAAGATTATTTTTTTGATGAATAGTGGAATCACGAAATTTTAATTTAAAACGGGTTTTTCATCAGATATTTTTATATTAATATATTATATTTTAAATTTTGTTTTAATATTTAATATTATAAATTTAACATAAATTAGTGCAATTTTGGTCATTGGATCGAATTTCACATTGAAATTAGATATAAAAAGATTCCAAAATTTTATGTATTTTTTCTTAAAAAACCACTATCACCACACGTCTATGAGATTTTTTTAAATACATTGTTCCACATATATGATTAGAAATGGGAAAATTGATTTAATATTTATAAAAATCATAATTTAAAATTTATAATAAGGTCAAGTTGGATTTTTACCAAAAATAATAGTGAAATTAATTAAAAATATTTAGAATAATTAAGGTGGAAACAATATTACTTATTGGCTAAACATTAATTTAAAGGAAAAAGTAACCTAGAAACTTTCCCAAAAATTATTGTATTGAAATATTTCCACCAATTCCCACATTTTATTTAAAATGGAAGAATATTTTAGGTAGATGAAATAAGGGAGACCTCTCAATTGTGATTATCTTTTAATATTTACCAGAATGCCACTCCTCCTTTATTATAAAAGGGAAATCACCCCCATAACATCACACATATAAATCCGTTTTTATCTACCATAACATACCCAAAAATCCTCCTAAATTCCATACGTTCATCATGACTCCTCGCATTTTTCATAAATTCATTCAAGTAATCCCTTGGTGGAAACTAAAAGGAGTTACCCAAAGAAGAGGTAACATCTTTTCACAAGGTCCTTTGTTTAATTTTCAATATCCACACTGTCAAATCCACTTCTTCCATGATTATATAATGATCTCAGTATCAGAAATATTCTGAGATTTTCTTATTTTATGGTTTTGACCTACACCTACACACCCTTGCATCAAATGGGTAACAAACATACTGTTCATGCTTACGGGGGACTACCGCCTCGCAAAACGATGTTATTATTTTTTTCCATTACCACCTCTCATCATTGTTATTTATGATGTAAATAATATTTTTATATTACATATATTTTATTTATGAGTTATTTATGCTTCTCTAATTATTATATAAAACATAGCTTTAAGCTTACCATTTTGCATAAATATTATAGCTTCATTTGTAGACCCATGGAGTATTGCCTCCTAAATGCGATGTAATTCATTCAAACAACGAAATGAATGTATTAAATATGGGTTTAGTAAATTTATATGATATTTATAAAATAATAATTCCACTGAAATTATAATATATATATATATCATTTAGTTTCTATCTTTCTAAAATATTATAAAACAGAAGCAATGGTCATGCGTATATATGACCTACCACTCTATAAATGGTGTATTTCATTTTACATTTAAATATCATATAGATTATTATAATTATTTATATAATAATTGTATATTATATTTATATCCAACTTTATATTCATTATATATGTAAAGCAAGATCTACATAAGAGGATCAAGAACCACAAGTCAAAACATATATGAAAAAACAAAGTAGATATTTCCCAAACCATAACATTAACAATGAATTGGTAATAAATGGGTAATATCAAGAAAAAAAATCATATATGTTATTATTTATAAGAATACGGTTTGGTGGTAGATGTTTAATAAAACTAAATATATTTTATAAGAGGTTTTAATGTGCACAAATAAAGTCAAGACTTAAGGTAAGTCTTTTCTCATCTCACTTTTATTTATCTGAGACTTATACCTTAATCACCAAACATTTCATTTTTGTTGTGTATATAATTCCATTCAATTTATTATATTATTATTATACATTGATTTATTGGTATTTACATATCAATTTAATAATATTTATTTCAGGGGTTTTATGTGTAATGTCCCAGACACGGGATCCACTAAACCAGTGCCCTGATCGGGGTCATCACATGACCTCAAGCCTGCCTCCCGATACGGTAAAGGTTTCCAACTAGGATCAAGGGTATAAAAGAAACATGGTTAGATTATAAAATCTTTAATAGAGTAATCCACATAAAAAACATATAAAACATCAAATAAGACATATAATATTCAATTAACGTTCATGAATAACCGTCTCCCAGAACTAGGTGTGACCCATAATGAACAGTAAATATGTCATGTCATGACGTATTGCCAAGTTAAAAAACCCAAAATAAAGACAAATAGAGGAATCCAAAAAATGGTCATAAATCTAAGTCTAGAACCTTATCCATGAACATCACAAGTCTGAATCAATCCCATGAATGTGGCCTTTTCCCTTTTCCTAACGTGCAACCATGAAATATGATAGGGTACCAAATGGTAGCCCGAGAAGGGTTTGAGTAAAATCTAGTAAGCCACCACCAATGGTGTCTATAAAATATATATTGTAAATAGATTGTGTAGGAAATTAAAAAATGAATTGAAAATAAATAGAAGAAAAATTAGGAGACACTATTTAACATTGGTTAATTAACATTTACTATCCGTTAATTAACTTTTACTATCCGAAATTCCAAAATCATTATGTGAATCTTATTGATTACTTATTTCATCAGAAACATGAAATCCACGGGTTAGGAATTTACATCATTCACACAAGGTTAATTTAATTTATCATTCTTAATAAGGGAATAATTTAAATCCCTATCCCAACAAGGATAATATATCACAATGTTTACACCTCGAAGACTAAGTCCATGTGGAATGAAATAATATAGCTCCATCCCCTTCCCTTACACTTTCATTTTGGATGGTGATAGATATTCTATCCAACTCGACCCATAGGGGTAGCCTTAGTACTTCATCCCATACCTTAATCTATGTGCACATTCCTATTCAACCAATTACAATTCATATACTATATTAAACAAAAAAACCAATACATATAAAAATCATATTCCATAACAATCAATATGGGAATTGATACTATTCCATGACCCATTAACATTATCTCCATTTACATTAATTCGCCTATTTAGAACAATTATCGCTATCATTCCAAGATCACTAAACATATTCAATAATTCCCATATATCATCCCATTTCACATATTCATCCTTTCCCTTAAGAAATCCAATTTAAGATTTTTTAGTTCACATAATATTACCTATTTATATATTCATAATTTCTTATGAACTAATTCTCTTAGGAATTTATTATATAATTCATAAGCCACATGTCCCAATTTCAATTAACAAAATTAAACCATTTCTATAACATGGCAAACAACCCCTTAATCCATTACCAAAACTAGAAAAATTACCAATATTCCATTTTAACTTCTATTATGCATATCAACATACTCAAAAAGGTATCTATATAATTACACAACAACTTGTCACTTAATCAAATAATTTATAGGTCTTGGGATATCATCACACCTCATTGGTGGCCCCAAATAAGTAAAATCATTCTCCATACATCCCTTGGGTACCATGAGGGTTTTTATTCATTATTTAATTATCTATATTACTAAATACTCCAAATACGTCCAAACAATAACAATATGTGACCAAGAGAAAAACAAAACATGAAACAATATACAACGAAACTATGGGATATAACATGTGGACCACCTACCTCAAATTTATTGATTAAGGAACTCATAAACATGGTATTAGATCATTATTAGACCACATATTTAAGCTTTAACCTATACCACTCTAGAAAAAAAGTGTTTTAGAGATTCATAAGATGATTTTCCAATGTGAAACCCCTAATATGAAAAACATAAGGAAGTAGAAGATTAGACATACCTGGGAATCCAATCCCCAATTGATGACACCCAAAATATCCTTGAGATGAAGGAGAATCAACCTTAAAATAACTTTAGGGTTCTCGTTCAACAGTATGGGTAAAAGGAGGAATTTATGGGAGAAAATTTTGTAAGACTTCAAAATCCCGTAAGATCATTTTTGCAATTCCAACTTTTACCAGGGAAAAAAGTTTACTTTCACAATTATCCAACCCATTCACAAACTGTGTGCAAGAAACTTTCCAAGAAAAGTTGGGTTACATGGTTACTTGGCTAGGTCACATAGTTTGAAGAACCATGTTCCAGCCATGTGATATGCCACTTCCTATAGTTGAACAATTTTCCTTGATAGGACGGACAATTTACTTAATCCTGCGCAAACTGTGCGCCTTGCACAGGTTGGCCCTGTTTTCCTTATTTTATTGTCCTGAACTCTTGGAAGACCCATGAGGCCCAAAAAATCCCAGGAAACATATCCGTAACCCCATGAAAAATATCGAAACATGAATTTAAATTGCGACATGACTCCATGAATTCCAGGAAATTACAAACTCTCGATCATATCTGGCTCATCCACAAGCCACTCTTCCCGGGCATTACATAGTTTTTGAAGAAAAGAGATCAGGCCATTGGGCTAGAATATCCAATTCAATATCCCAATTATCTTTCTAAATGTATCAATATATCCATAAAACCTTGATTAAGGTAACATATATTTCTCTACAAGACTTTATCAATATGGTCCACATTACCAAATGGATGCTCCTCAAAGGATGCATTAGTATAATGCTCAACACTTTCAACATCAAACAAATAATATGGATTTGGGTGATTCTACCAGAGGTGTGAAAAAAAACTCATGGATTCCAATATACTATAGTTGTAGATCGAATTAGTAATATGTTGGTCCTATCCTTTCCACAATCTCAAATATCCCAACATACCTTTGTGCCAGCATTCCCTATTTTCGAATTCGACGATGACCCAACCTTGGTGACACATGAATAAAATACACTATCACCCACCAAAAACTCAAGAGTTCTATGACGCTAATCTGAATATGACATATACTAACTTTGATCCATTATCATGAACTTCTAAATAAAATAAAATTTTTACGAAATTTCATGCATGAGACTTGGTCCCAAAAACATAGACTCCCTAGATTCTAACCCACACAATGGAGATTTAAATTGTCTCCCATATAGTTCCTCAAAAATATCCATCTAAATCAAAACATGAAAAATTTTATTATATAAAAACTCAATGATTGACAGGTGGTTTTCCCATTAACCACTAAAATCTAAAACACAATCCTTCTACATATCATCTAATACATAAATTGTACGCTCTGACTACCTGATCATCTATGGGTGATATGATATACTCAAAAACACCTTGGTACAAATAAAATACTATAACCCCTTCAATAAAAACAATGTGAAAAGAGAATACTGATATAAAACTATGGTTCTTGAAACAACATGTAACTACTCTATATCTCGAACATATAACTCACACAATTGATCAAATGTTAATTCTACTAGATTGGAACAAAATGATCAACTTTAGTCAATTGAGCTACAACCACCCATAGTACATCACTCTTATAGGGTGACCTCACATGAACCAAAAAAAATACATTATTACAGCATCAAACTTACAAATCAGAATGGGAATTGGTTGTAATAAACATATTGGGTATTGTTGTTTGGACATCACATTCTGACAGGTATTACATCACACTAAAAAACCGTCGACCTATTTTTTCATTCCTAGACACTAATACTACCGATGAAGATCATGATATATTTTTATCATACAAGGATGTACATTCCACTTAAGTAAATGGAAATAAATCATAAACTATTCTCGAACACCTGTTGTCACCACAAATATAAAAAAATTCTATGAGCACCACCAGCCCATCCAGACAGTTAATCCCCACCATTAAGACATTCCTTCATAGACAAACACTATGGGTCCTCACTATCTATCTCTGTAACTCAGCTCAAAATTATGGAATCAATTTCTATGGATGTAATGGTCATCTTTCTGTTCCCATCCTACACCTCCATATGCATTTCATCAAACAAGTCCATTATTTTCCGCTTAGAGATGAATTCTTGAACAACCTAATTTTGAGTCTTCTATTATAGATAATCAAAAACACAATTCCATTTTCCTAGTGTGTACACAAAATATAAGTCAAATTAATACATATATTCAATCGGTATTCATGGTTGAAGATTAAAATCATACTAGGAGGGGATATATTTAAGGATTTTATTGTCTGTAAACACCGCGAATCACTCTCCCAATATGTAATTCATCCAAAAAAATTTGGAATAAAAAAATAGCCAACTCAAGATCATGAATAGATTAATTTATATAATGGGGAATCAACTTTCTTGACCCATATGCTGAAAACCTATCATTCAACATCAACACTACTTCGAGTCCAACACTGGACCTATCAATAAACAATTTACATCTCTTACCAGGATCAAGGTAGATCAAAAATGGTGTTGTCATCAACCGCCTCTTCAATTTCTGAAAGGAATTCTCAAATTCCTCAAACAACTCAAAAATTAATCCATTATTGGTTAATCCCCAATCATGTGATGCCAATTGGGATAAATCACTAATGAACTTCAGTAATAACCAACCAAACCAAGAAATATATGACCATTAGAAACATTCTTGGGATTCTCCTTGGACATCAAAACCTATACTTTTTATGGATCCACTATCACAAATGACTTGGAAATTATGTGTCTAATGAAATGATCATTATAAATCCTGAAATTGAATTTCATTAGTTTTTGTTAAATCTTATTTTCACTTAGTGTACTAAAGTTGAATTCAATATGATTGGTGTAATATTAAAGAGTTCTAGATTACACTATGATTTCATCAATAAATAAAACCACAGACGGATCCAAATATGGGTAAAACATTGACTCATTAAATCCATGGACCAAACTGGGGTGTTGGTCTACCCAAAAAACATCACTATAAACTGATACAACCCATACCTTCTCTGGAAGGCACTATGCGATACGTTAAAAGGTCTCACCCTTAGTTGGAGATACCCCCATCTCAAATAAATCATAGAAAACATTAAAGCACCACTTAGCTGGTTAAATAGATAATCTATTTGAGGAAGATCTTTTATGTTCTTGACAATTATCTGATTCAACTTTCTGTTATTTACACATAACCTCAATGAATCATTATCCTTTTTAGAAAAGAACACGAGGGACCCCCAAGGTGACGTACAAGGATGGATGGACCCTTTATTCTCCAATTACTCCAACTCAGATTTAATTTCCTGGAGTTATTTTGGTTCCATTATTTATGGTGGAATGGAATCTAGAATCTATCCAAGTAGAAACTCTATCATGAACTCAAAATCACTCTCAGCTTGCAGTTAAAAAAAACATAGGTAACAAATCTGGAAACAGGTCCACCACTAGAGGAAAACATGATTTTCCACTCCTCCATCATCAAGCATAAGTCATGCCACTTAGGCTATGAGTTCCTTCAAATGCTCGAAAACATTACCTGCATGAATTTTTTATAAATCCCACTCACCACAAAGTAAATAAGTGTTTCCATAAAGAGATATGAACATTTCCTAACCACAATAATGTACACCATGGGCCAAAGTACAACACCATCCAATCCAAGACACAAATTAGACCAGAACCTGAAATTTCATGGATAAACTAGTTTCATAGAAAATTATAACCACAAATATCTAAATAAGAACATTTACATTGTTTTATATCCTCAACTCACACCCCCAATAGATTATCAATCAACATAACCCCACACACTAATTCCCTGTCTAGGCCCAAAACAAATATTAATTGAGAAGAGATGAAAGAGTTCGTGGAGCCTACGTGAAATATTTTATTAGAGAGAATAGAAGCTTCAAGATGTATACCTAGAATATTATATAGTCCATCCAAACCACCTCCAATTGTAGACTGAACTACATAAAGATGACTTAACCCTATACCCTGTGTCCTAGCCTACGTAACTTTCACTATACTTCCCCATTCGTATGAATGATCTCATTTGGAAGTTATATGTATTCCACCCCTACTGATATGACCCATAAAGATCCAACTTCCTACCTGATACAAATTGAATGATCCCATACATTAACTCTACATATTTCTTTGACCTCCAACTATTTCCAGTTTCCAAGGGTTCTTACAGAGTCTATGTATATTTCTGAACCATCCACATGACGAACTCGACTGGTAATTAGGTAAACTGACCCCACATGGGACCTAACTATCCAAATTTGTAAAATAACACCTAATAAAAACCTTGGGGGACTATCCATCCCTTCTAAATATTGTGTGTACATTCCCCCTCTTAAAAATTTCAAAAAAAAACACTTTCTACCCTCAAAAGTTTTACCACATCTCTACCCGACTAGCACCACAAGTCCACCACCAGATGCTCCCCATAGATCCCCTTATAAGATAAGGGCCAAGTCAACTACCACTACAAACCTTTTTAGATGGAATATATTCATCAGTGTCCTGTTATCATACCTAATCCCATCCTAGATGTGTTTCACCATAGTTTCCACATCTCCATCAAACATCTGAATGAAATGGTGCATGTTAGTGAAAAAAATAGCATAATCTATCACTGACACACCTCTGTTATTCAAACTCATAAAGCCTATATCCTTCTCCTTCCTCAAGATTTATGGGTAGTAATGTTCCATAAAATTTCATAAAAATTTTTCCATGCCATTCCTTCAGCCTTTTTTATCGAAACCACAATGTCCCACCAATTTCTCTCCTATCCCCTCATCATATAAGTCAGTAACATGAATCACTTCTTGGAATGAGTCTCTATAAGATCAATATTTTATTGGATATAATCTATTTATAACTGAGGTTCATCTATACCACCCTCTCAATTAATGGTTGGAAGGTCCAACAACTAAAACTTCATGGTCTACTTGAACAAACATAGTGCAACACGCTCTGAGTACCATTATGTTATCTAGAAAAAAACCAGAAAAATATCATGAAACTAATATTCCATAATATATTTAACCACATTATCTTCATGCTCCACTACTAGGGGTTCATTCTCGACAACTTCCACTTATATCCCAACCATCACTTGTCTTCATGGTGGAATTTCTCCATAACTCTGAACATGGTATTTAGAACATGAAACCATAAACATTTCACCTAATATAAAGAAAGACTCATCACTAGCCCTAAACAAACCATTTCTCATACACTATTCAAAAGGGCCCTATGTTAACCAGAACACTACTCTCGACCATCCCTATTAAGGGCATGACAGGCATGAGTAACTAACCTACACAGTTACAATCTTTACCTTCTACATCATTTCAAAACTATTTTCATATAACAACTTACTTCAACAACATTTTAGTTCATTTACAACCACTTATGAAGAAAAATGTTTTTAAATATTATTTAACATTTTACATACCTCTTTTCCCAATTTTAACATTTCACTAAAAACCATATTCATCATTTTCAAGGAAATCCAATGCATCCTACACTTTATGTTCCACAAACCCATCATGTGTGTGTTCCTACCATGATGCATGTCACTTATATTATTAGGTTCATAGAATGATGAAATAATACACAACCTCATTCCAATATGACCATGATAAAAATATAAAATAATTGTTAGATCACAAAACCAGTGAATTATAAAATTGTGAAATATTATCAAATACAACAACACACCACAAGAACAACAATTCCTACCCCAGGTGACTTGGGTTTTCTGTCGTACTTAGGTTAGAAAATCATGAGAAAAATCTTAGTTCCAAGTCCCAACACTTTCATAACCTCCTATCTACCATTCCCAAATATTAAGTCACCTAAAATACTTGATCTGATACCACTTGGTAACATCCTTGACCCAGGATCCACTAAACAGTTTCCATGATTCGGGCCATCTCATGAACTCAAGCATGGATCCCCTTATGCCAATGGTTTCAGACTAAAACCAAGGGTCTAAAAGTGATGTGGGGATACTATACCCTACATACTAAAGTAATCAACCCCATAAAAACATATATAATAGTGGAAACAACATAGTATAATCAATGAACATGAAAATATAACCATCTCCCAAAATTGGGTACACACCCCAACCATCAGTAATAAAGTCATTTCATACTACAGTGATGAGCATTATAGAACATGTTGTCAAAAATATTTATTAGTGATTTTACTATGTGAAACATAGTGCCTGACCTAGGTCATTCTATCAAGGATGAAGTGAATTAAACAACCCTTAATAGGCATGAAGAAGAAAAAGGAAATAAGTTAAGTCAAATAAAACACAAGATTTGGGGGTTTGGTTTTGTGACTTTGAGACAATACACTAAACAAGTGAATGAGACGGAACAATCAAAGACACAATTTATTTAAAAATACTGACATGAAAAGACATAGTTGATCTAATCTTCCCCTGAATCATTCTTTAATCCATATCCCATATGATTATAATTCATTCAATTTTAATCCCCAAACCATTCAAACCCCCGAACCCTACATAAATTAACAAAACCACAAATTTGTGAAAATGAGCCCTTTGTTAACATCAAGGCCACTAATCGTAGCACCCTCATTTGATAATGATCCAAAAGTGAACTTGTGGTTAGTGGTAAACTAGGGTATCTTCTCCGCCCTAGAATGGAGAATTAATTGTGTTTGTTATGAGACTTGAACCCTGTAATTCTATCCCAAGTTGATTGGAGTTTCCAGTTTAAATTTCACTCTCTCGATTTATACTAGCCTGACCAGTCGGTCAAATGCAAGTCGATCAAGTAACATAGAAATTAAAAAACAATTAATTGATCATAATTTATGAATTTTATTTGGTTTATGATTTCAAAATGAATAAATGAAAATATTTTGGATTAGATCAACTATGAAATAAATCACACTTCCATGGGCAGAGTTGTCATTTTGGAGATGTTTTGCATAAGGAATGGAATGATTGGGGAACACCCAATATCATCTACACTCTTATATTCTATCCTATGATGATGAAGGAGATGAAAAGAAAAAAAATAATATTAGTTGAAGAAAAACTCAAAATACAATCATGAAAGCAAAGAAATACAAATTCGAGGTGGGAGAGGAGAGCCTTCTTGGAAGAGATGTTTGCACATGGCCTTACATAATAAAATAGTTGCGAGGGGCTCCCAAGAGACACCCTTTCGTCCAAAACTACCCAATGACTCTTCCAAACCCCACAAAGAGTGAAAATATCATTTAAATTGAGTTTTGGAGGGATAGGGTTACATCATTTACTGAAGTGTGGAAGGGAAATTAGGAAAAATGGTTTAATCCCACTTTCACTTCATATTTGACTTCCAATAATCATATATTCTTTGGACTTATAGAATGATTATTTTGATTTAATCATGTTCCTGAGCTTCCATCAAAATTTGGGCCCAATCTAATCTTGTATGAAGATGATACGACAACAATGGTGAAGTGATATCCAATTTGGATAGTTCAGTACAACATTGTCTTCATGGGACATTTACTCCACTAAAATTCATGATCCATCTTCCATATACTAAGTAGAATATGTATCTAATTAGGTCAGGAACACAGTTAAAAAATATCATGTCACAATAATTTACCAAAAAATATTATGCCCGAAATAATACAGTGAAATTTAAAAGGGTAAAACCGGAATTTCCATCAAATTTTCAAATGAAAGATGTAATCCCAAATATTCTATAAATTAAAATATTTCACACAATGTGAGGATATTATTTCATTTATTATCAATAAAATAAATAAAGAAAACATTGTTTTATCAACTCCCCCACACTTACCATTTTTCACTCTGGGTAAAACCTTATATCATATATTCAAAAAAATTGTGACAAGATATGCATGTTCATATTCCACAATCCATAGGTGAAAAATAGGCAATTTAAGAATCCAATAAAGTGTCAATATAAATAAATGTTAAATTCATTGTCTCATATGTTGTATTAGAACAATATCTAGTGAGATTAATGACACTAATCAGAGCAAGAATAATTCATGGGTCTACCATGGCACTAATTCCCCACATGTGTGTGTGCCAATCATTTTAAGCTTGTCTTTACAGCTTTTATTCAGTATATTTAGATCAATAAAAACATTTCATCTTACCTGATTCTATTCCACCTAACCATTTCAACATCATTTTCAATCAAATTCCAAAACCCACACATTTAAGCATTCCAAGAAGTCAAAACATGAGCTCCTGACCTAAAAGTCTCTGCATGTTGTATATTTATTCACTGCCACTCTTTATTGATTTATTTGATTTTGGATCTATTATATATATATATTCTTTTGTATATTTATTTTAGAGGATGTACAGTAGTCATATATTAGGTTCACACACATAGGTCAATCTAATACAATAATGGAAATGATCGGAAGATAAAAAACATATGGAGAGACCATGTTATAAGCTAAAAAGAATTAATTACCCTAAATAAACATTCAATTTGGTAAGAGAAAATCAAAAGTCATGAATGTGTAAAATTATGTGTGGAGAAATTAATGACACAAATTACCGTGAACAAAAATCACAATGAATGGTGTCAAATTCTATAAGGTTTTATTATGGAATAACCAATCATATCATCGACGAATTCAATTTTTATAATAATCAACCCTGAATGATGAAATATTTCCCATTTTTATCATTATTCCAACGAATTTTAAAAATATTCATTTTTCATATATTCCACATGAGAATGTGACATTATATATATATATATATATATATATTATTTTATTGTTTTGTTTTTTTTTTGTTCTTTTAGAAAATTTTAACTAAAAAATTAATATAAAATACACCAAAAAACACACAAATGAAAATCCTATATTTGTACCATAAAATATTGCCCCCTACCCCAAACATAAAATATTACATTGTCCTTAATGTGATCCTATGAGATGATATGTGGACAGGAAAAGAAGAATTTTAAATAGGACAAATAATATAAAAGTGAAAGGGTTAGGAACTTCCTAATATGCTCACGTGATGGTGGGGTCATGTCGTGTGATGAAATCCACTACATTAGTAGTAAGTCCCTCAATGTATTTCTTCAAACATCGCTCGTTGACTATAAATCTCCTTCTAGTATCCTATTGTGTGATCTATGCTACTCCAAAAGGAAAAAAATTACATATAATATAATGACCTAACCATCTGGAACAAAACATACCAAGTATCAGCTTTATTCATGAACTATAGAGAAGAGCTTTCTCTCCAACATGAAACTCCCTTTGTTGGATGATTCTATCATGAGTTTTTTTCGACCTTTTTATGGTAGAGACTTTAGTTCTCATATGAAGATAATCAAATCTCCTCAAGATATTGAATTTGTATCTTCCATTGGATTCCATCTTGGTCTAAATCCAGGTTGAATTTCTTTATAGCGCAATAAACCTGATACTCGACTTCCACAGGAAGATGACATGATTTACCAAAAAAAATTAAAAATGGGGACATACCAATGGGTGTCTTGTATACAGTCCTGTAAGACCATAACTCATCATCCAAGTTCTTTCTCTAATCCTTCCTATTTGGCTTCACAGTTTTCTCCAAAAAAAATTAACTCACAGTTTGAAACTTCAGCATGACCGTTAGTTTGTGGGTGGTATGGTGTTGATGTTTTATGTGTCACACCATAATTTTGATGGAGGGAAGCCAAATTATGATTTCAAAAGTGTGTCCCTTGGTCACTAACTATGGCCTTTGGTACTCCAAACTTAAAAAAATTGTGTCTTGACTATGTCGACTACAACATGAAAATCATCAGTCTTGGAGGCCTTAAACTCCACCCATTTTATCAAATAATCAATAGAAACCAAAATATACAAAAAAATGAACTAGGAAAAGGACCCATAAAATCAGTTCCCTAGACATGAAAAATATCACAGAATAGTATGGGTTGTTGGGGAATCTCATGTCCCTTAGAAATGTTCCATTTGTGTTGGCAACGAGATCATATCTTAAAAAACACATGTGCATCATGGAATAAGTTATAAAAATATAATACAGAGTTTAAAACATTCCTAGATATCTGTTGGGGTCCGAAGTTTCCACCACAATCAAGTGTATGACGGAATTGCAGAATAGAATCAAACTCATGATCATGAACGCACCTCATAATAACTTGATTACTACACATGTACCAGAGGTATGGATCATCCCACACATAATAATGTGACTCATTTTTTAATATATGTACTTGATGTTTATTTAAATTTGTAGGGATTTTAGATGCAACAAGGTAGTTCACTAAATCAACATACCAAGGATGCGTACTTGATATGGAATAATAATGCTCATCAGGGAAGGTCACCCAAAGTGGTACCTAGGACAAGGTGTCATCCTCTAGTATGTCATTAATCATACTCATGTAGTCCAACCTCATGTTTTAAGACCTCTTATTATCCTTTATTTCAATATTGAATTTTTGAAGAAGGAGCAATCGTTGGATAAGTCTTTTCTTTGCAACTGTCTTCTTCAAAAGGTACCTCAAAGCTGCATGGTCAGACAAAAAACTACTTTAGAGCCCAATAAATATGAATGGAATTTATCTAATGAAAATATTACAGCTATAAACTCCTTTTCCATGGTTGTGTAGTTTGATTAGGATGAATCTGATGTCCTCAAAGCATAGGCAATCAGATGTGAACGTCCTTCCACCCTTTGGGATAAGACAACTCTAGCAGCAAAGTTGGATGCGTCACACCTAAGCTTAAATGTAATGTCCCATTGTGGGGGATGAATTATCAGTGGAGTGGTTAGACACTTCTTTTTCTCATCAAATGCTACACTACATGAATCATCAAACACAAAATTAGAATCCTTTTGAAGTAATCAAGACAATGGAAGAGAAATATTACTAAAATATTTGATGAAGCCCCGATAAAAACCTATATGACCTAGGAAAAATAAAACATCACACATACATGAAGGATTCGGTAAGGTTGAAATGCTATCTACCTTAGACCTATCAACCTCTGTCCCATGTTTTGACACTACATTCCCAAAGACAATGATATGCTCAACCATGAAATGACACTTTTAAAAGTTCAAGACTAGATTATCTTAAATACAATGATTCAAAACCTTTCCCAAACTATTTATACATTCATCAAATGAGGATATATATACTGTAAATTCACCCATAAATACATCTATTCAAGTGTCAAAAAAATCAGAAAAATACCCACCGTGCATCTTTGGAAGGTACCTGGGGCATTTCAATGTCCAAATGGAATCCTCCGGTAGGAAAATGTGTCAAATGGACATGTGGATGTTGTCTTATCCTGATTCTATAGAGCTATAGGAACCTAAGAATATTAAGAAAATCCATCCATGAAACAATAATGTGTCTTTCCAACTAGTCTCTCAAGAATTTCATCAATAAATGGGAGGGGGAAATGGTCCTCAAGAGTGGTTTTATTGAGTTTCCTATAATCAACACACACACACAAACAGTTTTCAACATAATTGGAAGTAACTCATCTTTCTCATTTTCCACAACTGTAACACCACTTTTCATAGGCACTACTTGAATATGACTTACCCACTAAGAATATGAACTGGGAATGATTATACCTACATCAAGAAATTTATCAACATCTTTTTTAACAACATCCAGAATGCTTGGATTGAGTCTCCCTTGTGGCTGACTCACTAGTTTGGCCCCATCCTCCATTATAATACTTTGTAAGAAAATTGTGGGGCTAATACAAGATATTCCACCCAAGGTCCACCCAATTGCTCTAATGTTCTCCCTCAAAAATTTCCAATGTTTTTATTTATGTTAAAAAGAGTTATTATTAGCATGATAACATGCAATGTTTTACCACTCAACAAGTATGAGTATTTGTGACTAGGTGGAAATGGCTTATGTTCCAATATAGGGGGTTGTGATATAGACATAGATTGAGAAGGAACTAAAATATGAGCACAAAGAGCATCAATATCAAAATAGACATCATCAAAATTAGAAAATAGTTCATCAAATCCATCACTGTACTCAACATCTATAGAATAATATGAGTTCACTTAATCAAAATCAGAATATTAATCCATTTCAAAATGTAATATAAAGGAATATTCTTCCTTATAAATGAGTGTGGAAGTGCTCTTAGACGTCAAATTAGAACCAATGATCATAATCTTCATAAGAATAAAACAATCATATTCCATGGGTTTTTTATCTTGTGGTTGAAAATGGGAGAAAACAATAGCAGGATGGTCCTTGGAGGGGTCCTTCATGGAATCCATAATATTAAATATCAAAAATTCATCTCCATACTCCATGGAATGTGTACCCTCATGGAAATTTATGATTGTTTTTGTAGTTTTGAAGAAGAGACTACCTAAGTTAATTGGAGAATGAGAACTTACCTGATTATCCTCCATGTCAAGAACACATAAGTCTACTGAAAAGATCATGTCTCTTACCGTAACAGGTACATCCTCAAAGACTCCCACTGGATATACTGTAGCTTTGTTCGCCAGCTTCACCAATAATGTTGTTGGATTCAACTCCCCAACCTGTAAATAAATTAATACATAGTGAGGCATCACTTTTATAGATGCTCCTAAATAACATAAAGCATTTAAAAAGTGTAACTCCCCTATGGTTCATGGGATGGTGAATGTCCTAGGATCCTTGTAATTTATTACAATCACTAGAGTTGGTGTAATTAGTGCTGAAAAATTCTTTATAATATTGATCCTCTTATTTCCCTTGAGCCCTCTTCAATTAGTACAATGTTATTTTATGTATTTTTCATTCCTTGGGATTTTCTTGATGGCCTCGATCAAGGGAATGTATATCTCTACATGCTTGGATGTGTCCAAATACTCTTTTTTCATTGCCTCTTCAGACATATTCTTGGTTTGAACATCCCTGTTTGGAAAGGGAAGGTGTTTTAGAGTAAAATCAATAATATTTTTCTTACCTTTTTCTTTCTCCTTGGGTTTCTCATCAACTGGTTTTGAATAGGGATTATCTGGAATTGAGGTGAATCCCGGTGGAATGGTAGGTAAAAATGTATCATTCAATTTCTTCCTACTTCTTAATGTGATGGGACTAACATTCTCCATGGGATTCAGAGAAGGTTGGAAAAGTAGATTTATAGAATTTTTACATACCATTTCATGGAGGGCAGTTTCAATCTGGGTCAATTGAGTCCTCAAATCCCTCATCTCTGAGTCTGGACTCTTCAACTAAATATGTTAATAAGAACAATTTGTTTTAAAATATTTTCAGTATTAGAATCAAACTTTTATTGAGAATTCCCTTGTTGTTGACATGTTGATGCTTGGTCTTCAAATCTCCTTTTGGGTTATTGGAAACCCTACTGGTATGGCAGAGGCAGTTGGAAGTTTTGTCGAAAGGGGGGCCTTTGTTGTTGTCCAGATACATAACTCATGTCTGATTGATACTTACACCCTTGGTTGTTTGTTGTAGAAATGGAATCAAACTTTTTTTGGGGATATGGTTGTTTTTTCTGTTGAAATGGTATCCCATGAAACATTTCTCCACAATCTTCTGTTTCTTGTAGTTGGGGGCAAGGGATAGTTGGGTGGCTTGTCTTAGTGAAAATTCCACAGGGCATTGAAAGAGTGGGTTGGGATGTATTTTGATCCAATTTAATATTTCTCACCATAGTTGTCAATTATTACAACTTGGTATCAATAAAATGACTTTCAAGAGAAGATGGACTTACCGGATGTACACATTTAACATGTATGGTACCTCGATATCCATATTTTTGGGAGTTTTGTGACATCTTTTCAATCAACAAACATGCCACTGCTGGTGTTTTGTCGACCAATGCCCCTCTAGATGTGTCATCCAACATTCTTATCTCCATAGGTGTGAGACCTTCATAGATGTACTGGATGAGGTGTTTCTCACTGATTTGGTGATGTGGGAAGATTAAACACAACATATTAAATCTCTCTCAATACTCATACATCGATACTGTAATGCCCCGACCCCAGTTACCCAGAGTCGGTGCATTATTATATAACATTGGCATGATCACAAGAAAGATCAAATCTCGAAAGACCGATTGGTTTAGTAGCCTTGGAAACACTAGATGTATTTCATAAGTTTTACATTACATCATAAAATGAAAAACTACTACAACAACATAATGTTTCCACCGTCCACACTATAATACCCTCATAATATCCCTGAAGGTCATTCATAACTTACTTCTTCACATCCTGGGAAAAATAAAACATAGAAAAGGGGTGAGCTCAAATGCCCAGTAAGGATAACAATATAGCGGAAACTTTCATAAATAAGAATAAACATTTAAGGCAATGTACAACTAAAACAAAAGCCTTTCAAACATGAACTTTCAACATGGTATGGCATAAATAAAATGAAATAATTCCATTTACTTATTCACATGGATATTCTACTAATCGAATAATCACATGCAAAAATCAATAACCACTTTCATAATGTTGGAATGCATAATGCCAGACTATCATAACCACATAGTCAAGGCCTCGTGCCAAGAATACAAATAAGATTTTGTCAAGGCCTTGTTCCAAGACACTAGTTTGTCTCATGAGACCTACCGATGCATCGAGGAGCTATAGCGGGCTCCACCTGTCACATATTAAGTCCAATGCATTCCCATATGAAAAGGTTTAAACATAACATAAACATTCGTATTAAAACTAGCATACGAAATGTCAATACTTTCACCATAAACTATGAATGGTATAAAAATAGCACATCGACAGTCAAACATATCACAAAACCTTCAATACAATATAGAAGTTTTGTATCATAATAAATCAACTTCAAATAATCTTAAAATCCATCAAAGGATGTTGACATAGATGAAATCAAAATTCTTTTTAAAGAAATATCTCCTTTTAATTTGAAATCATTTAAGATCCATTTAAAATAAAACATTTTCTTTGAAAATATTTTTATAAGCTTGTAAGGGAAGCTTGGAAGATTTTATAACGGCAGAAAATAGCCGCAACCGCCATATAAGTTAAAAAAAACATTCTTACCTTAATTCTGTCGAAAAGGTTAAAAATGACCTTGTTTTGAAAACGACCGAAAGATTCCTTTATAAACCACTTATAAAAGTCAAAAAGGGTATAAATGACTTTAACTCATATTCTAGTAAATAGTAAAAATGTTTTGAAATACATTTTTAAGAAACATGGATGTGGATGATAAAGAAATCCCAGTAGATTATTACGTATAAACAACCTCGGATAATGAAGAGATTGTGAAATAACCCTTACCTTGTACTTTTCCTTGGTTGGGGTAGGTTAACCTCCTGTATAATGGTGAAATAATTGTTATTAAATTATACAAGAATCATATATATTAATATGATATCATATATGATCTTTTAACATTGATTTGTTAATAATATCTTAGAATTATCGTTGTTTCGGGTGTTAACTTACTTGTTATATTTTATATGTTTTGTTACGTAAGACATGTTTGTAAAGGATAGGTTTTATATTATTCATATCCATAATGATATCAAGTCCTTAAACATCATTTTTTAAATCATCAAATGATAATTATACTTGAATGGATACAATGGAGAATGAATCTCATCGCGTTCGTGGAGACGGTAGTCCGTACGTACGCACGAGCGACAATATCATTCTTTTGATATAAAAATAATATATAATGGATGGTATATCATATATAAAGAATCCTTAACATGTTATATATATTATTTATATGAGTTACACATCATTATTATACCCATCCAAATAATATTATATTGAATAACAATTACACCACGACGTGGAGACGGTAAGTCGTACGTACGCACGTATGGTGACATGTTATTCAAAGGGTGGATAGAATACTGAATATGGTTGTACCATATTTATAATAACATCACAGTATATATATGATACTGGATTTATTATTTTAGAATGGTAACAACAAAGGAAGAAGAAGTGGAAGAAGAAATGAACTTAGAAAAGGGTGGTGAAATCATTACCTCTTCTTCGGGTTCTTCCTTTTGATTTGATCAAAAGGGCTCCTTAGGTTGGCTTTCTGATCAAACTAAGGCCCCTAGGTTGTATTTAGGGATGTTGGGAGAGTATTTGGGCGGAGTTTGGCCGAACCAAAAGGCTTTGAAGGTGTGAAGAAATGGGAAGGAGGAGAGACCTTTTATAAGTGGGGTGAGGGGAACCTTTGGAAAAGCTAGAGATATTAGTTTATAATAAATTCATAATCGGTTTCCAATGGCTCCAAAGTTGACTATTCAAAGGTTAAGGTGGGGATGGGTCGAAAACAACTCAACCAATAGAATTTAGACAGGTTTGGGTACGTATATTAACCTTATCTTTAAGTATTAACTTTAAGTTAATTAGTTTCACTTTTACAATGTCTCTTTGTATTTTTATATAATATGGTTAATAAACATACTAAATACATTTAAGATACCCCCAAGTGGTCCATTAATGATGAACCTATCATGATATAAGTCTCGTGGCCGAACCTTAGCTTTTTAGGAATTTAATATCAATTAATAATATAATATTTGTTTTAAAAACTCTTTTATGTCAATTTTGACACTATTCAATAGTTGATTTTTGTGAAACTCATAACAGATTGATTACTTATAACAAAGTCAATTAAATCAATCCTAATATATCATAGTATTCTAGAAAATTAGTTTAATGCATTAAAATTTTCATATTATATTTATTTGTGTATTTATAATATCAATTATTTTAATTTTTCACTATTATAGTAATTACTGCATCATCATTGTGTCATAAATAAAATAAATTATTTAATGTCTAAAAATTATAAATAAAATATAATTATGTATGAAATATTTTAATCTTTCTAATGAATATTTATAATCTAAAATCCAACATATTTAACCCTATGTAACAATTGTTTTGCTAAAAGATATATGCCTGTGTCATTTTTGTATTCATTTTAACTTAATTAAAATAAAGTGTCATTATCACTTACAAGTGGATCCATGGGGTCCCAAAATAGACCCAAAGATGCCCATGGTCGACCATGTATAAAACAATTGGGTTAAGACACGTTTTAGGGTAATTTATTATTATTATAATATTATTTTTTAACCCTTATTTACCGGATTTACCCTTAACCATGGTAAATAAAATATTTACCACAGTAATTATTCAAAATGTATAAAAATAAAAGTTACCTATTTACACAATTTGAACATCCTGATTCCAAATATGGAATCCATTTTCCTAAATTCAAAACATAGAAGTGGCAGAAATTAATTTAAAATTAATTCCCGCTGTCAAAACAAAAAGCGTGTTTTTAAGTGATAATAACTATCAAAAGATTGACACTTGTTTATGTTCGGTTTAATTGTAAAATTATGTTTAATGACAAACATTATATTAAATGGTAAAAATATATTCTAAATATACTTTAAAACCACTCAAATTCATAATTTATCAATATTAATTATTTTGATTAAAAAAGTTGTTTTTAATTAAAATTTAGTAATTTTCACTATTCATCAAAATATAAAAGTTATCCGAAAAGTACCAAAATTTCACCCTAGGATAATTTCAATATTCCGAATCCAAAAATGAAGTCCATTTTGAAATATAAAATATATATGATTTCAAAAAGTAGGTATTACTATTCACAACGGCTAGTTTAATTAGTTGTGGTGTGTGTTAGAACTCGAGGTTGCGTACAACACACGCTATCGCATTATTCAAAGAGAAGCGTACCGTAGAAGATTAGGGTGTTACATTCTCCCCTCATTCAAATAATTGCGTCCTCGCAATTTGTAGGGTATTACTGTATAAAAAGACTAGGGTGGTTCTTCATCATAAGTTCCTCGGGTTCCCACGTTGCCTCTTCCATCTTATGATTTCTCCACAAAACCTTTACCAGACGCGTCGTCCGGTTTCTCAGCACTTGTTCTCTCGTATCAAGAATCCTGACGGGCTCTTCACAATAGGAAAGATCGGGTTCCAGTTCTAATTCTTCATAGGTGAGTACATGCTTTGGATCAGGCATGTATTTCCTCAACAGAGATACGTGGAACACATCGTGAACTTTGGAGAGACTTGGCGGCATTGCCAATCGGTAAGCTACAACCCCAATTCGTTCTAGAATTTCGAAGGGTCCGATGTACCTGGGACTCAATTTACCTTTCTTACCAAAACGTATGACTCCCTTCCACGGAGATACCTTCAGGAAAACATGATCACCGACTTGAAATTCCAAATCCTTCCTTCGATTATCGGCATAGCTCTTCTGCCTACTTTGAGCTGCTCTGATGTGATTTTGGATTACCTTCACCTTTTCCATCGTTTCCTCCACCAGTTCTGGACCTACAAGTTTTCTTTGACCGACGTCATCCCAACAGGTTGGTGTACGACAACTCTTTCCGTATAACGCTTCATATGGTGCCATCTGAATACTCGAATGGAAGCTATTGTTGTAGGAAAATTCTACCAGTGGTAAATATTGATCCCACATACCCTGAAAATCAAGTGAGCATGATCTCAACATGTCTTCTAAGGATTGAATAGTCCGTTCTGATTGTCCATCTGTCTGAGTGTGGTAAGCAGTGCTCAAATGAAGTTCAGTATCCAGGTATTTCTGAAGACTTTTCCAAAATCTTGAAGTAAAACGGGGATCACGATCAGAAACAATTGATAATGGTACTCCCTGAAGTCTCATAACTTCATTAATATATAGTCTTGCTAGACGTTCTAGGGGTAGATCTTCTCTTATAGCAAGAAAATTTGCTGACTTGGTAAGACGATCAACAATAACCCATATTGCATCGTTCCTTCTAGGAGTCTTTGGTAGCCCCATGACAAAGTCCATCGTAATATTGTCCCATTTCCACTCTGGTATGGGAAGAGGTTGCATGACTCCTCCAGGATGTTGCCTTCCAGCTTTCACTTGTTGACAGACCATACATCTTGACACAAAATCAGTAATCTCCCTCTTCATGTTGTCCCACCAAAAATGTTCCTTCAAATCTATATACATTTTGGTGCTCCCAGGGTGTATAGAGAAATTGGAACTATGAGAATCATCCAGCAATTCCCTTTTTAGATCAGGTAAATCGGGAACACAAAGTCTCTTCCCGAATTTCAAAATCCCATCTTCATACACAAAGTCTCTCAATCTCCCATCATTCACAGCTTTAATCTTCTTCTGAAATTCTTCATCATCGATCTGAGAACTCTTAATCCTTTCTAGTAAAGATGGTTTGGCAACCATTTGAAAAAGCATTGATGTTTCACCTTCCCTGGTTATTCCCATGTCCATCTTCACTAGATCCATGAAATTTGGATCCCTTTCAATTCTCATATTGTTCAAAACTCCATGGTCTTTTCTGCTCAAAGCATCTTCCACCTTGTTTTCTTTCCCCGGGTGGTAGTGTATCGTGAAATCATAATCCTTGAGTAATTCAAGCCATCTCCTTTGCCTCATGTTGAGTTATTTTTGTGAGAAAATATACTTCAAACTCTTGTGATCAGTATAAATCTCACATTTTTCACCATAGAGGTAGTGCCTCCATATCTTCAAAGCAAAGATCACAGCTGCTAACTCGAGATCATGAGTAGGATAGTTTTGTTCATGAATTTTCAACTGTCGTGATGCATAGGAAATAACTCTATCATTCTGCATAAGGACACAACCAAGTCCTTTCTTCGATGCATCACTATAAATAACGAACCCATCATTCCCCGATGGTAGAGTCAATATAGGATCATTGAATAATCTTCTCTTCAGTTCTTCGAAACATTCTTCACACTCTTTTGTCCAAAAAAATTTAACCCCTTTACGTGTGAGCTTCGTTAATGGGTTAGCCAATCGGGCAAAATTCTGGACGAAACGTCGATAATAACCTGCTAAACCAATAAAACTACGTACCTCAGTTATACTCGTAGGTTCTGGCCATTCTTGGATTGCCTTGGTCTTAGAAGGATCAACAGAGATTCCATCTTTAGAGACAATATGTCCAAGAAAAGAAATCTCCTGAAGCCAGAATTCACACTTGCTAAACTTCCCATATAATTCATTCCTCCTCAGAGTCTTCAAGATAATGCGCAAGTGATTTTCATGATCTTCGTAGGTTTTGGAGTATACCAAGATATCATCAATAAATACCACCACAAATTCATCGAGATACTCCATGAAAACTCTATTCATCAGATCCATGAATACAGAGGGTGCATTAGTCAATCCAAACGGCATTACAGTAAACTCGTAATGCCCGTACCTGGTTCGAAATGCTGTCTTCGGAATGTATTCTTTCTTCACACACAACTGATGGTATCCAGATCTAAGGTCAATCTTTGAAAAGTATTGATCTCCATGCAGTTGGTCAAATAAATCATCAATGAGAGGAAGGGGATACTTGTTCTTTATCGTTATAGCATTGATCTTCCTGTAGTCGATACATAACCTCATAGATCCATCTTTCTTTTTAACAAAAAGAACAGGGGCTCCCCATGGAGAAACACTAGGGCGAATAAATCCTTTATTACTCAATTCATCTAGTTGTTTCTTTAGTTCAACTAACTCTAGAGTATCCATTCTGTAAGGGGTCTTCGATATAGGCCTTGATCCAGGAATCAAATCAATGGAAAACTCAACTTCTCATTCTGGAGGATGTCCAGGTAAATCTTCCGGAAATACATCTACAAATTCTTTCACAACAGGTACATCCTCTATTTAAACATTCATTTCCTCACCCGCAGTTATTTCATTCTCTTCCTCCCCAATAACTGAATTTAGTTGAGCTATTGAGGGTGGATCTAAATAAGAATTAGGTGGTGACGATTTTGCTCTAAAGATAAGGTGTTCCTTATCATTATCATCAAGAATCGTAACCTCTTTCTTTTTACAGTAAATATTTGCATCATAGTCCGAAATCCAGTCCATACCGAGGATTATATCAAACTCAATCATAGGTATGACGATGAGATCAGCAGATAAAGAAAATTTATGTGCTCTAATGGGGACTGATTCACAAAACTTTGTTGCAATGATACTTCCTTTAGGAGTTTTAACTGACAACTCCCTTATTAAATCAAATTGGAAATATCTAATTTTCTTAGCAAACTGGGAAGATATGAAACAATGCGATGATCCAGAGTCAAATAATGCATTTGCTAAACATGAGGAAACCATTAAATTACCTGCCACCACGTCTTTCGGAGCTTCTACCTTAGCAGTAGTGATAGCATAAGCCTGGCCTTGATCCCTTGGCCTTTTCTGAGGTAAGTTCTCCTGACGCTTAGGACATGCATTTGCATAATGCCCCATCTCCCTGCAATTGTAGCACTGAACGTTGGTAGCTTCCTTCTTCCCCTTGCAATCATGAGCTTGGTGGCCTTTTTCACCACACTTGTAACATACTCCCATTCCCTTCAAGCAAGCACCGGGGTGTTTCTTCCCGCATTTACCATAAGATAGATATTCAACCTTTCCCTTCTTCCCCTTATTTCCATTCCCAGATTGATCAGCAGGTCTCTTCTTCTCTTGCTTTGCTTTAAAGTCATAAGACTTAGAGAATTCCTTTTCAGTCTTTATAGCAAATGAGACAATGTCTTCGTACGATGAAAAGGATTGTGAGACTAATGCTCAACGGAGAAATGGTTTTAACCCATCAAAGAAATGATAAATCTTACTTCTTGGGTTGCGAATATAATCTCCAGCATACCTCGCTAACCTTGTAAATTTAGCCTCATACTTTGTTACATTCTCATCCTCCTTTTGTCTCAGACTTAGAAATTGCCTTTCCATATATGCTCGATGGTCACGAGGAAAGTATTTTTCTAAAAACAGATCTTTGAACTCCCTCCACTCCATATTTTATACTTCATCATCTTCCTTCATGTTTTGAATCAATGACCACCATTGATCAGCATCTCCAGTAAGGCGGTAAAATGCCATGATAACTTTTTCCCTTTCACTGCTCCCCAAAGCCTGAAATATTTTCTCTAGGGAAAATATCCATTGCTCAGCTACTAAGGGATTTGTATTCCCATTGAACGTTGGTGGTTGTTGCCTCATGAATTTATCTAACATTGATCCTCCACGCTGCGGATCAGGGTGCTCCATACGGGTAAGGTTATTATTCATAACCTGAGTAAGTTGTCCCAGTATGGTGATTAGCTGATCGGCACCAGTTGCATCACCAGCCCCACTATAATTATCTTGAGCAGGAGGGCAATCCCTACATGGAGTGCGTGCATTGATATGGTTTCCATTTCATCCACTAGGCGCCATTTCTAAACAATGGCATAAAGTAGATCAGTTTATGAATCAAAATACATAATACCATACTTATAAAACACTTAACATAAATTGAACTATTTATGGATATAATCCATAATCATAAAAAAAAATTCTTTGAGGAAGTATATACTCATAAACCCTTCATAATGATTTGTAAAGAAAATGAGAGTTATCCTAAGCATATCCCCCGGGAGTGTCATAACCAAGAGTGCAGCAATGCCCATTGTCGTGCACCAGTTCCCGTTCAAGTCTAGCTCAAAGCGGTGTTTTTGGGTTTTACCCCTAGGTACATCTATGCCAAAGCCGCCTCTACCTGCTCGTATCCAGACAGGGATGTATTGCTCGAAAAACTCACAAAATCTCTACACTACCAAAATTCTAGGAAGTTCTTCTATACTAATCCTCAAAGTTCATCTTAGGTCTACGTGCTCTAATCAGAGTTTATCTAAATCTAGCTTCCAAGGTTTGTACTAAACTTCCTCTGATACAAACTGTAATGCCCCGACCCCAGTTACCCAGAGTCGGTGCATTATTACATAACATTGGCATGATCACAAGAAAGATCAAATCTCGAAAGACCGATTGGTTTAGGAGCCTTGGAAACACTAGATGTATTTCATAAGTTTTATATTACATCATAAAATGAAAAACTACTACAACAACATAATGTTTCCACCGTCCACACTATAATCCCCTCATAATATCCCTGAAGGTCATTCATAACTTACTTCTTCACATCCTGGGAAAAATAAAACATAGAAAAGAGGTGATCTCAAATGCCCAGTAAGGATAACAATATAGCGGAAACTTTCATAAATAAGAATAAACATTTAAGGCAATTTATAACTAAAACAAAAGACTTTCAAACATGAACTTTCAACATGGTATGGCATAAATAAAATGAAATAATGACATTTACTTATTCACATGGATATTCTACTAATCGAATAATCACATGCAAAAATCAATAACCACTTTCATAATGTTGGAATGCATAATGCCAGACTATCATAACCACATAGTCAAGGCCTCGTGACAAGACTAAAAATAAGATTTTTTCAAGGCCTTGTGCCAAGACACTAGTTTGTCTCATGAGACCTACCGATTCATTGAGGAGCTATAGCGGGCTCCACCCGTCACATATTATGTCCAATGCATTCCCATATGAAAAGGTTTAAACATAACATAAACATTCGTATTAAAACTAGCATACGAAATGTCAATACTTTCACCATAAACTATGAATGGTATAAAAATAGCACATCGACAGTCAAACATATCACAAAACTTTCAGTACAATATATAAGTTTTGTATCATAATAAATCAACTTCAAATAATCTTAAAATCCATCAAAGGATGTTGACATAGATGAAATCAAAATTCTTTTTAAAGAAATATATACTTTTAATTTGAAATCATTTAAGATCCATTTAAAATAAAACATTTTCTTTGAAAATATTCTTATAAGCTTGTAAGAGAAGCTTTGAAGATTTTATAATGGCGGAAAATAGACGCACCCGCCGTATAAGTTAAAAAAAAACATTCTTACCTTAATTCTGTCGAAAAGGTTAAAAAGGACCTTGTTTTGAAAACGACCGAAATATTCCTTTATAAACCACTTATAAAAGTAAAAAAAGGTATAAATGACTTTAACTCATATTCTAGTAAATAGTAAAAATGTTTTGAAATACATTTTTAAGAAACATGGATGTGGATGATAAAGAAATCCCAGTAGATTATTATGTATAAACAACCTCGGATAATGAAGAGATTGTGAAATAACCCTTACCTTGTTCATTTCCTTGGTTAGGGTAGGTTAACCTCCTGTATAATGGTGAAATAATTGTTATTAAATTATACAAGAATCATATATATTAATATGATATCATATATGATCTTTTAACATTGATTTGTTAATAATATCTTAGAATTATCGTTGTTTCGTGTGTTAACTTACTTGTTTTCTTTTATATGTTTTGTTACGTAAGACATGTTTGTAAAGGATAGGTTTTATATTATTCATATCCAGAATGATATCAAGTCCTTAAACATCATTTTTTTAAATCATCAAATGATAATTATACTTGAATGGATACAATGGAGAATGAATCTCATCGCGTTCGTGGAGACGGTAGTCCGTACGTACGCACGAGCGACAATATCATTATTTTGATATTAAAATAATATATAATGGATGGTATATCATATATAAAGAATCATTAACATGTTATATTTATTATTTACATGAGTTACACATCATTATTATACCCATCCAAATAATATTATATTGAATAACAATTACACCACGACGTGGAGACGGTAAGCCGTACGTACGCACGTATGGTGACATGTTATTCAAAGGGTGGATAGAATACTGAATATGGTTGTACCATATTTATAATAACATCACAGTATATATATGATACTGGATTTATTATTTTAGAATGGTAACAACAAAGGAAGAATAAGTGGAAGAAGAAATGAACTTAGAAATGGGTGGTGAAATCATTACCTCTTCTTCGGGTTATTCCTTTTGATTTGATCAAAAGGGCTCCTTAGGTTGGCTTTCGGACCAAACTAATTCCCCTAGGTTGTAGTGAGAGATGATGGGAGAGTATTTGGGTAGAGTTTGGCCGAACCAAAAGGCTTTGAAGGTGTGATGAAATGGGAAGGAGGAGTGCCCTTTTATAAGAGGGGTGAGGGGAACCTTTGGAAAAGCTAGAGATATTTGTTTATAATAAATTCATAATCGGTTTCCAATGGCTCAAAAGTTGACTATTAAAAGGTTAAGGTGGGGATGGGTCGAAAACAACTCAACCAATAGAATTTAGACAGGTTTGGGTACTTATATTAACCTTATCTTTAAGTATTAACTTTAAGTTAATTAGTTTCACTTTTACAATGTCTCTTTGTATTTTTATATAATATGGTTAATAAACTTACTACATACATCAAAGAGACCCCCAAGTGGTCCATTAATTATGAACCTATCATTATATAAGTCTCTTGGCCGAACCGTATATTTTTAGGAATTTAATATCAATTAATAATATAATATTTGTTTTAAAAACTCTTTTATGTCAATTTTGACACTATTCAATAGTTGATTTTTGTGAAACTCATAACAGATTGATCACTTCGAAAAAAGTCTATTAAATCAATCCTAATATATCATATTATCCTATAAAATTAGTTTAATGCATTAAAAGTTTCATATTATATTTATTTGGGTATTTATAATATCAATTATTTTAATTTTTCACTATTATAGTAATTACTGCATCATCATTGTGTCATAAATAAAATAAATTATATAATGTCTAAAAATTATAAATAAAATATCATTATGTAGGAAATCGTTTTATCTTTCTAATGAATATTTATAATCTAAAATCCAACATATATAACCCTATGTAACAATTGTTTTTCTAAAAGATATATGCTTGTGTCATTTTTGTATTCATTTTAACTTAATTAAAATAAAGTGTCATTATCACTTACAAGTGGATCCATGGGGTCCCAAAATAGACCCAAAGATTCCCATGGTCGACCATTTATAAACCAATAGGGTTACGACACGTTTTAGGGTAATTTATTATTATTATAATATTATTTTTTAACCCTTATTTACCGGATTTACCCTTGACCATGGTAAATAAAATATTTACCGCAATAATTATTCAAAATGTCTAAAAATAAAAGTTACCTATTTACACTATTTGAACATCATGATTCCAAATATGGAATCTATTTTCCTAAATTCAAAACACAGAATTGGCAGAAATTAAATTAAAATTAATTCCCGCTGTCAAAACAAAAAGCGTGTTTTTAAGAGATAATAACTATCAAAAGATTGACACTAGTTTATGTTCGGTTTAATTGTAAAATTATGTCCAATGACAAACATTATATTAAATGGTAAAAATATATTCTAAATATACTTTAAAACCACTCAAATTCATAATTTATCAATATTAATTATTTTGATTAAAAAAGTTGTTTTTAATTAAAATTTAGTAATTTTCACTATTCATCAAAATATAAAAGTTATCCGAAAAGTACCAAAATTTCACCCTAGGCTAATTTCAATATTACAAATCCAAAAATGAAGTCCATTTTGAAATATAAAATATATATGATTTCAAAAAGTAGGTATTACTATTCACAACGGCTAGTTTAATTAGTTGTGGTGTGTGTTAGAACTCGAGGTTGCGTACAACACACGCTATCACATTATTCAAAGAGAAGCGTACCGTAAAAGCTTGGGGTGTTACAGATACCCCATGTGCCTACCTAATCGCTGTTATCTGCTTTCAAATGTATGTGGTCCTTGATGATGGAAAAAATTTATGCAAGAAAAGATGTTTCAAATCAGTCCACCATGTTACATTTTCAGGTTATAAATAATACACCCAATACTTAGTAGTTCCATAAAGTAAGAATGGAAATGCTCTAAGATTTATTTTATCTTCAGAGATATTTCTTGGTTTCATTATTGGGCATTCCACATTGAATTCTTTTAAATGTTTTTTTGGATCCTCACCAGATAAAACATGAAATTTTGGAAGAAGGTGAATTAACCCAGATTTCAAATCAAACTCCGATTCAAGAGTTGGATATGTAATGCATGTAGGCTGATAATTAATATCAGATGAAGCCAACTCTCGAATAGTCCCATTGAGTTCATTGTTTTTATTTTCAGCCTTTGTATCTTGTTTAATATTTGTTTTTGAAGAGTTTCCATCTTCAAAATTCCTAGAGTTGAGGAATTAACCAGTTGGGTAAATGTCGACACTTCATGTAGACCGAGACTATCTGATTCGAGCCCTAAGGTTACACTCAATCTTAGGGTCTGGATCAAGGATATACATAGGATGTGATTGTGTCATAAATCATAGTAAATATATAATCAAAAATAAGAGGACACCAATATCATTAAATGAGGTTTCAATTGATGTTCTAAGAGAAAAAAAGAGGTGGGGAAGAAATAATTGAAAAGAAAAGGGATGAGAATAAGATAAAAAAAATTACAAATAAGACTAAATTACTTACCTAAAATTTGTAGATTAAAAAACTTTCCTCCCTAGAAAAGATGCCAATTTTATGAGCGTTATCACACACGCTCTAAAAAATAATTATTTTGGATTTCATTAAGTGCAGCATAGTGGCTGAACAAGGTCATTATCTCAATGAGGACATGAATTAAACAACCCTTAATAGGTTTGAAGAAAAAAAATAAGTGAAGACAAATGAAAAAAATATGTGAGAGTTTGGTTTTATGACTTTTAGAAAATACACTAAACAAGCGAATGAGATGGAACAATAAAAAACCATTTATTTAAAAATAATTATATGATAAGACATAATTGATATGATCTTCTCCCTAAATTATTAATTTATCAATATCCCATATAATTATAATTCATTAAATTATAATCCGATTACCTTGTCAACCCCCTAACCCAATAGAAATTAACAACACCACAAACTTGTGAAAATGAGTCCTAGGTTAACTTTAGAACCTCCAATCGCATCACCCTGATTTCATAACGATCAAAAATATAAGATGTGGTTAGTGATAAATTAGGGAAGAATCTCTTCCCTGGAGAGTAGAATTAATTTTTTTTGGGATGAGACTTGATCCCTATAATTCTATCAAAATTTGATTTGAGTTTGCGATTTAAGTTTCACTCTCACGATTTACACTAACCCGACCACGTGTCCAAATGAAAGTAGATCGAGTGACATAGAAATTAAAACTAAAATAATTGATTATAATTTATGAATTAATGTTTTTTATGGATTAAAAATGTATAAATTAAGGGAGTATGGATTATATCAACTGTGAATGAAATCATACTTCCATGGGTAGAGTTGTCATCATGGATACAGTTTTCATAAGAAATGGATTGATTGGGGAACACCCATTCTCCTCTAAACTCTTATATTCTAGAATAAGAAGAAGAAGAAGAAGAAAAGGGAAAGCACAGAATATTTATTTGAGAAAATTTCAGGAAACAAGAATGAATGTAATGAAATACAAACACGAGGCAGGAGACGAGAGCTTTCTTTGAAGGGATGTTTGTACAAGGCCTTAATTCTTTCAATAGTTGAAAGGGTCTCCCAAGAGACAACCTTTAAGACACCCCTTCCCAATGAATTTATGAACCCTCAAAAAGAGTGAAAATATCCTTTAAATAGTGTTTTGGAGGGCTAGGGTTACATTATTTATTTAAGCGTGAAAGGGAAATTTGGAAAAATTAATTCATCCCACATTCACTGAATGGTTGACACCAAAAACTCTTTAATTGGTGGGAACTATAGATGGATTATTTGTTCATAAAAATATCCCCAAGCTTTCCTCAAAATTTGGGCTTAATAAAATCACATATGAATATGATACAGTCCAAATGGTGAAGTGATGTCCAATATGGATAGTTCAGTCCAACTTTTCCTTCATTGACCATTTACTCCACTCTAATGCACAATCCAGCTCCCATGTCTAAAATATAATTTGTATCTCATTAATCCTGGAACATAGTTAAAAAATTTCAAGTAACAATAATTTACAAAAAAATATTTATGCTCAAAATACTATAGTAAATTTTAAATGGGTAAAACATGAATTTACATAAAATTTTCAAATAAATGATCTAATCCCAAATATTCTATAAATCAACATGTTTAGCACAATATGAGTAAAGTATTTCATTTATTATAAATAAAATATTCAATAAAGTTGCGTTTCACCAACTCCCCCACACATACCATTTTGAACTCATGGGAAAAACTTCATATCATGTATTCTAAAAAAAATTATGACAAGATATGTATGTTCATATTCCACAATCCACAGTAGAAAAATAGGAAAAGTAAGAATCCAATCAAGAGTAAATATCAATAAATTTTAAAGTCATTGTCTCATTGGTTGTATCAAACCAAAATATAATGAGATTAATAACACTAATTAGAGCAATAATAATTCATGGGTCTACAATGCCACTAATTTCCCATGTGTGTTTGTTCGAATCATTTCAAGCGTGTCTCTCAACCATTTATCTAGTATATTTAGTTCAATAATTTTTTTTCTAACCTAATTATATTCCACCGAACCTGTTCAACATAATTTTAAATAAATTTTCAAAACCCACTCATTTATGCATTCCCAAAATACAAACCATGAGATCCTGACCTAAATATCCCCACATGTTTTACATTTCTTCACTCCCCTATTTATTTAGTTTTTTTGATTTTTGTTATATATATTATTTTGTATATTTTTTTGAGGGTGTAAAAAAGTCAGATATTATTTTCACATGCATTGGTCAGTCTAGTACTGTAAAGGAAATGATCATAAGATAAAAAAATGTATAGAAAGACCATGTTATAAGTGGAAAATAATTACTTACCTTAAATACAAGTTCAATTAGGTATGACAAAGTCACAAGTCAGGATTATGTGAAAAGATGTGCTGAGAAATTAATGACACAATTTACCATGAACAAAAATCACAATGAAAAGTATCAAAATATAAAAGGTTTTATTATTCCATAACCACTCATATCATCGATGACTTCAATTTTGATAAAAATCAACCCTTGATAATGAAATCTTACTCATGATTGCCATTCCACCAATGAATTTTTAAAACATGCATTTTCCATATGTTGCACATGAAATTGTTACATGATATATATATATATATATATATATTTATTTATTTCATTTGGTTCTTTGGGAAATTTTAACAAAAAACTTAATAGAAAATACAAACAAAACACACAAATGAAAATCCTAAATTTCTACCCTAAAATATTTTCTCCTCCCCCATAATTAAAATATTGAATTTTTCTCAATGTGATCCTATAAGATGATATGTGAACTTGGAAAGAAGAATTTTAAGAAAGACAAATAATATAAAAGTTAAAGGGTTAGGAACAGCCTAATATGATATAGTGATGGTGGGGTCATGCAATGTGATGAAATCTACTGCATCAATAGGAAGTCCCTCAATGTATTTCTTTAAACGCTGCCCATTGACTGTAAATCTAATTCCAGTGTCCTCTAGTGTGATATCCACTACACCATAATGAAAATCATTAGATATAATATAAGGACCTAACCATATAGAACACAACATACCAGGCATCAACTTTAGTCGTGAACTATAGATAAGAACATTGTCTCCAACATAAAACTCCCTTTATTTTTAGGATTCTATCATGAGATGCTTTTGAAGTTTCTTTGTAGAGACTTGAGTTCTCATTATAAGACAATAAAATCTCCCCAGACACTTTAATTTGCAGCATCCATTGGATTTCAGCTTGGGCCAAATCTAGGATGCATTTATTTATAGCCAAATTAGCCCGATGCTCAAATTCCACGGGGAGATTCCATACTTTCCCAAAAACAATTAGAAATGGGGGCATACAAATGGGTGTTTTGTATGTTTTCCAATAAGCCCATAGCGCATCATCCATGCAATTTTTCCAATCCTTCATATTTGGATGCACAATTTTCTAAAAAATTTGTTTTAACTCGTGGTTTGAATCCTCTTCATATCGATTTGTTTGGGGCTTGTATGGTGTTGATGTATTATGTGTCACCCCATACTTAAAAAGGTTGGAATCCAAATTATGATTGAAAAGGTGTGTCCCTTGGTCAATGATGATGTCCTTTGGAACTCCAAACCTACAAAAAACTTGTGTCTTGACAAAGTCCACTACAACATGAGAATCATCAGTCCTTGTGGCCTAGGCATCCACCCATTTACTAAAATAATCAACAACAACCAAAATATGAAAAAACCAAATGAACATGGAAAATGTCCCATAAAATCAATTCCCCACATATCAAAAATCTGAATGAATAGTATGGGTTTTTGGGGCATCTCGTATCTCTTAGAAATGTTTCTCGTGTGTTGGTAATGAGAGGATGACTTAAAAAACACACGTACATCATGGAATAAGATAGGACAATATAATCCAGAGTCGAAGACTTTCTTAGATATCTGTTGGGGTCCAAAGAGTCCACCCCAAGCAAGTGTGTGACAGAATTGAAGAACAGACTCAAACTCATGATCATGAACACACCTTTTAATAACTTGATCACTAAACATGCTTAGAGGTATGGATCATCCCACACATAATACCAAGACTAAATTTTTAATTTTTTGACTAGATGACTATTTAAATTTGCAGGGATTTTAGATGAAACATGTTAGTTCACTAAATCATAATACCAAGGATATGTACCTAAGATTGAATAAAGATGCTCATTGGGGAAAGTGTCCTGAAGTGGAAACTGGGCCAAGGTGTCAGCCTATAGTGTGTGACTAATACTACTCATGTGGCCCACAACCATGTTTTCTAACCCCTTTTTATCCTTTATTTCCATATTGAATTATTGAAGAAGGAGAATCTATCAGATAAGTCTTATCTTTGCCTCTGGCTTCTTCAAAAGGTACCTCAGAGCTACATGGTCAGAAAAAAACAACTTTAGAGCCCAATAAATATGAAAGTAATTTATCTAAATCAAATATGATAAAAATAAAATCATTTTTCGTGGTTATGTTGTTTGATTGGGTTGAATCTAATGTCCTCGAAGCATAGGTAGTCACATGTGAACATCCCTCCACCCTCTGGAATTGGACAACTCCAATTGAAAAGTTGGATGTATCACACATAATCTCAAAAGGAATGCCCCATTGAGGGGGTTGTATGATGGGTGGAGTGGTCTGACACTTCTTCATCTCATCAAATGCTACCCTCAATGAATCATCAAACACAAAATCAGAATCCTTTTGAAGAAACCACAACTAAGGAAGTGAAATCTTACAAAAATCATTGATTAAGTGGCAATACAACTCTACATGACCTAGGGAAGATCTGACATCACACACAAGTAGAATAGGGTATGGATGAAATGATATCTACCTTAGATCTATCAACTTATATCCCATGTTTTGATGCAACATTCCGTAAGAAAATGCCATGCTCTACCATAAAATGACACTTTACAAAGTTCAATACTAGATTCTTCGAAATAAAATGATTCAAAAACATTCCCAAACTAATTATACATTCATCAAATGAGGATCCATATACTGTAAAGTCATCCATAAATACCTCCATGTCGGTCTCAAGAAAATCAAAAAAATACTCACCATGCATATTTGGAAGGTACCTGGGGCATTGAAAAGTCCAAATGGAATCCTCTAGTAGGAAAATGTGCCAAATGGAGAAGTGAATGTTGTATTCTTTGGATCCTCAGAAGCTAAAGTAACCTGAAAATATCCTAAAAATCCATCCAAGAAACCATAATGTGTCTTCCCTGCTAATCTATCAAGAATTTTATTAATAAATGGGAGGGGGAAATGGTCTTTCCAAGTGGTTTGATTTAGTTTTCTATAATCAATACACACACATCAAATATTTTGGAACTTCATTGTAACCAAATCATCTTTTAAATTTTTAAAAACTATAACACCAAATTTCTTAGGCACAACCTGAATAGGAATTAACCACTGAGAATTTGAAAAGGAAAATATTATACTTGCCTCAAGAAATTTCTTAACTTATTTTTAACAACTTCCAGAAGGGTTGGATTGAGTCTCCCTTGTGGCTTCCTCACTGGTTTTTTTCCATCCTCCAAAATAATTCTGTGCATGAAATTGGAGGGGCTAATACCTAATATGGAACTATAGGTCCCCCCAATTTCTCTGATAACCTCCCTCAAAAGTTTAAAATGTTTTTCTTCATGATAAAAAGAGATATATTTTTCAATTATAATTGGTAATCTATTACAACTCAACAAGTATGATTATTTGAGATTAGGTGGAAATTTCTTAATTTCCAATATAGGTGGCTGGGGTATGGACGAAGATATTGAAGAAACTGAAATATGTACACAAAGAGCATCAATATCAGAATAGACATCATCAAAATCTTAGAATAGTTCATCAAATATATCAGTGTACTCAACATCCCTATCATAACCAAAGTTCACATGATCAAAATCAGAATATGAATCCATTACAAAAGAAAATATATGATAATATATTTCATTATAAATAGGGGTGGAAGTGCTCTTAGACATAAAACTAGAACCAATGCTCTTAATCTACCTAAGCATAGGACAATCACATTCCATAGGTTTGTTATTTGGTGGTTCAAAATGGGAGATAACAAAAGAAGAACGGTCCTATGAGGGGTACATCAAGGAATCCATATTATTAAATATCATAACTTAATCTTCAAAAACCAATGAATGTGTACCTTCATGGAAATTTATGATTGTTTTTGATGTTTTGAGGAAGGTCCTACCTAATATAATTGGTGCATGAGAACTTAATTGATCATCCTCCATGTTATTAACATAAAAGTATGCTGGAAAGATCTTGTCTCTTATAGAAAAAAATACATCCTCAAGGTCTCCCAATGGATATGTTGTAGATCTGTTCACTAGCTAAGCCACTACTCTTTTCGGCTTAAACTCCCCAACGTGTAAATAAGAGAATACAATGTGAGGCATCACATTTATAGACACTCTTAAATCACATATAGCATTAGAAAAGTGTAACTCCCCTATGTTTCATGGGATGGTGATTTTCCTAGGATCCTTGTACTTTGTTGGCCTCACTAGTGTTGGTTTAATGAGTGCTAAAACATTCCTTACATGATTGATCCTCTCATTTCCTGTGATCCCTCTTTGATTGGTTCAAAGTTCTTTTATCATTTTTGTATAACTTGGGATTTTTTAATGGCCTCGATCAAGGGATTATTTATCTCTACATGCTGGAATGTGTCCAAAAGCTCCTTTTTCATTGCCTCTTTAGCCATATGTACGGTTAAGTAAAACCTTATTAGAAAGGGAAGGGGTTTAGGAGTAACATCATTAATATTTTTCTTACTATTATCTTTCCGCTTGGGTTTCTCATCAACTGGTATTGAATGGGGCTTCTCTGGAGTTGAGGTGAATCCTAGTGGAGTGGTAAGTATAGATGTATCATTCATTTTCTTCCCACTTCTCAATGTGATGACACTAACATTTCCCTTGGGATTAGGAGAAGGTTGGGAAGGTAGATTTCTGGAATTCTTACTTACCAGTTCATGGTGGGTAGTGACAATCTGGCTCATTTGAGTCTTCAAATCCCTCAAAACCGAACCTTGACTCTTTAACTCATTCTGTGTATTAAGGAAAATTTGATTCAAAAGATAATCAATATTAAAATATAACATTGGTTGAGAAGTTCGTTTTTGTTGGCATCTTGATGCTTGGGCTTCAAATATCCCTTGGGGTTGTTAGAAACCCTTCTGGTAAAGTGGAGGTTGCTGGATGTTTTGTTGAAAGGGGGTCCTTGTTTTTGTATAGAGACACACCTCATGTATGATTGATCCTTACACCCTTTGTTGTATGTTGGAGCAATGGAATAAAACTTCTTTAGGGGATATGGTTGTTGTTGCAGTTTAAATGGTCTCCCCAAGAACACTACTTCACAATCTTTTGTTTCTTGTAGTTTGGTGGATTGTCTCAGTGAAAATTCCACAAGGCCTTAAAGGGGGGGGGGTGTCTTTTGAGACAATGTAATATGTCCCACCATAGTTGTCAATTCATCTATTTTGGTTTCAATCAAATCAGTTTCAAGAGAATATGGACTTACCTGATGCAATCCTCTAACATGTGGGGTACCTCAATCTTGAAATTTTTGGGAGTTTTGTGCCATATTGTTGATAAAATAATGTGAAACTTCTAGTGGTTTGTCAACAAATGTCCCTCCAGTTGTGGAATCAACCCTGATTCTCTCAATTGGTGCAAATCCTTCATAGAAGTACTGGATGAGGAGTTTCTCACTGATTTGGTGATGCAAACAATTTACACACAACTTCTTGAATCTCACCCAATACTCATACATCGACTCCCCATGTGACTACTTGATCCCTGAGGTCTCCTTTTAGATGGATGTGGTCCTCGATGCTGGAAAAAATATCTACAATAAAAGACGTTTCAAATCATTACAACATGTTACATCTTTAGGTTGTAAATAATAAATCCAGTCCTTAGTAGTTCCATAAAGTGATAATGGGAAAGCACTATGTTTTATTTGATCTTCTGAGATATTTTTTGGTTTCATTGTTGAGTATACAACATACAATAATTTTATGTGTTTTTTTGGATCCTTATAAGATAAGCCATGAAATTTATGAAGTAGGTGAATTAACCAAGATTTCAAATAAATGTCTGATTAGAGAGTTGGATATGAAATGCATGTGGGTTGATAATTTATATCAGGTGAATACAACTCGCTAATAGTATTATTGAGTTCATTGTTTTTATTTTCAACCATTTTTTCTGGTTTAATATTTTCTTTTGAAGATTTTTCAATTTCAAAATTCCTTGAGTGGAGGAATTCCCCAGTTTGGTAAATGTAGAGAATTCCTGTATTCCAAGACTGTTTGATTCGATCCCTAAGGTTGTGCTCAATATCAGGGTCTTGATCAAGGATATCCTCAGTATGGGATCATGTCATAATTCATAGAAAATATAGATACAAAATAGAGAAGACACCAATATCATTAAAATAGGTTTCAATTGATGGTCTAGAGAAAAAAAGTGGAGGGGAAGAAAGAACTAAAAAGAAAAGGGATGAGAATAAGAGAAAAAAATAACAAATAAGAGTAATCATCTTACCAAAAATTGGTTGAATAAAACACTTTTTCCCTGGAAACAATGCCAATTTGATGAGCTTTATCACACAGACCCTCAAAAATAATTATTTTTTATTTTACTATGTGTAGCATAGTGGTTGACCCCAGTCGTTCTCTCAGGGAAGAAATGAATTAAACAACCCTTAATAGAATTTAAGAAAACAACAAAAAAAAGGAAATAAGTGATGACAAATAAAACAAAATATGTGGGGGTTTGGTTTTTGGACCTTTAGATAATACACTAAACAAGAGAATGAGATGGAACAATCAAAGACACAATTTCATTAAAAATACTTATAAGATAAGATGTATTTGATCTAATATTCCCCTTAATTATCATTTATCCTTTTTATTTATGATTATAATTCATTGAATTTTAATCACCAAAACTTTTCAACCCCTAAACCCTACAAAAATTAACAAGACCACATATTTGTGAAAATGATCCCAAAGTAAACTTCGAGACCTCCAATCACAACACCCTACGTTAATAGAGATCCAAAATCCAAATTGTGGTTAGTGGTCATTTAGAGAAGCATATTCTCTTGGTATAGGATAATTAATATAGTTTGAGATGAGAATTGAACCCTATAGTTCTATCCCTTGCTGATTGGAGTCTGCAGTTTATGTTTCACGGTCATGGTTCACACAAGCCTGACAACGCGGTAAAATGCAAGTCGATCGAGTACATTGAAATTAAAACAAAATTAATTGATCAGATTTTATGAATTATTCTATGTTTATTGATTCAAAAAGAATAAATTAAGGGAGTATGGATTGGATCAACTATGAAACAAATCACACTTCCATGGGCATAGTTTTCATCATGGATACGTTTTTCATAAGCAATGTATTGATTGAGGAACACCTAATATAATCTCCACAATTATATTATATCCCAATAAGAAGAATAGGAATAAAGGAAAAAACAAAGAATATTAATTTAAGAAAAATACAATATACAAACATGGAAGTATAGAAATACAAAGAGGAGGTAGGAGAGGAGAGCCTCCTTAGAATAGATGTTTTTACAAGGCCTTACATATTTAAAATTTTTTGAGGGGCTCCCAAGGAACACCTTTAGGAAAAACCTTCCCAATTCCTCGAACAACCCTCCCAAAGAGTGAAAATATCCTTTAAAAAGAGTTTGGGAGGGCTAGGGTCACATGAGTTATTTATGTGTGCGAGGGAAATTCGGATGAATTGCTTAATCCCAATTGAACCACATAGGTGACCTCCAAAACACACAAATTGGATGGAATTATAGAAACATTATTTGTGAATAGTCATGTCGCAGAGCATCCATAAAAATTTGGGCCCAATACAATTCTGGATGAAGAAGATATGACCCAAAGGTGAAGTGATGTCCAATCTGGATAGTCCATTCCAACTTTGTATTTATGGGCCATTTACTCCACTCTAATATATGATCCAACCCCAAGTCCTAAATATAATTTGTATCTCATTATATAAGGAACATAGTTACAAAATTCCACGTAAAAATAAAGGACAGATGCATATTTATTCTTGAAATACTTTAGTGAATTTTAAAAGGGTAAAAATGGAATTTCCATCAAATTTTCAAGTGAATGATCCAGTCCTAAATATTCTATAAATTAACATATTTATCATAATGTGAGAAAATTATTTCATTTATTATCAATAAATTATTCAATAAAATTGTGTTTTATCATATAGTGCCAAGTTAACCAACCCAAAATAATGAAAAATAGAGGGATCCCAAAAAAAATAATGACATAGTGTTTGAAACCTCATCCTTGAACATACCATGTATGAATCAATTCCCAAGAACGAGGCCTTTTACCTTTTCCTTACTGGAAACCTTGAAATATGATCGGGTAGCCAATAACAACCTAAGTAGGGTGTGATTACAACTCAGTAGGTCCACACTAAAAAATCTACAAAACATCCAGTCTAAACAAAATTTTCATGCATGTATGAAATAAATGAAATTAAATAAAATATAATTCAGTGACAAATAGTTAATTACATTTGCATAAATATTACAATCCATAGTACTAAATTCATTAATTGAATATTTTTCACTTCAATTTCATCAACAATATGTAATCCATGGGTTAGGCATTTACATTATTCAAATAAGCTTCATGGAATTTATCATTATGTATGAGGGAATAAGTCATGTACATATCTCATTAGGGATAATACATCACAATGTCCTCACCTAGAGGGATTAGTCTAGGTGGAAGGAAACCATTAGTGTAATAGCGCTCTATCCCCTTCCCTAACCTATGCACCGTGGGTTGAGATAGAGCATCAGTCCAACTTGGCCCGTTAGAGGAGCCTTAGTCTTTTCTCCCCCACATCAAGCCATGTGGACATGCATATTTATCAATTCACCACACATAAACCATATATCAACCAAAAAAAACAATACATATGTCAATAATAATACATAAGAATAAACAGGGGAATCAATGTTATTCCATAACCCATTAAAATATTTTCCATTTACAGTACTTATCCCATTTATCCTTACTCTCACTCTCATGCCATGATTACGAAGCATATTCAATAATTCCACTATATCATCACATTTTTCATATTCATCCATTACCATATGAAATTCCATTTAACATATTTTTCATTTCACATCCCATTAACAATTTAAATATTCACCATTTCATATATACAAAATCTCTTTGGAATTTTTAATATAATTCATAAGCCATATATCAAAATCTCAATAAACCAAATTAACCCATTTTCATACCATGAAAAAAACCACTAACTCATTACCAAAACTAAAAAAATTACTAATATCCCATTTTAAATTTTATTAAACATACTAAAATGCTTAAAAATAGATCTACATCACCACAAAATAACCTTTCACTCACATAACCAATTTCTTGGTCCAATGATATCGGTGCAACTCACCAGTGGACCTAAATAGGTTAAATCATATTCTATGCATCACATGGGGAACATGAGGATCTATATTCATCATTTAGACACCCATTTTACCAAATATCACAAAATTAATCAAAATAATGACAAGAGGTAACCCAGAATAAAACCCAACATGCAAAATCTACAATAAAACTATGGGATAAAACTTGTCGATCACCTACATAGAATTCATTGACGAATGCACTACTTAATGTGGTACTATATACAAATTCAACGTCAACATTAATATTCAATTTATATCCCATCATAAAAGAAGGGTTTTAGTGATTTTTAATAATTTTACAAATGTACAACCCCTAATCTTAAAAAGAGAATGAAGGAGATGATTAGACTTACCCTAGGATTCAATACGCAACTGACAACACTCTGAATGGCCAAGAGATAAAGAATAATACCCTTTATAATTCCTTAAGGGTTAATGTCCATACACATGGTTCAAGTTATTAAATTAATACTAAAAATAGGTTGATTTTTTTTTAAATCTAAAAAGGGAAATTTTGTAATTTTTCCAACTTTTACTGTGGTGCATGATTTTCTAACTCATGTACAAACCATGTGAATTCCACTATCCGAGGGTGGATGGGTCACACAGTTTAATAAAATGTGAATTTTCCATAAAATATTCCACTATATAAGGGGGAACAGTTTTCATGGACATACCGCACAATTTACTAAACTAAGCACAAATCGCACACCTTGCACACGTTGGCCCTATTTTCCTTCCTTTCATACCCCAAACACCCAGAACAATCCAGAGGACCCTCATACTACTGTTAAAAATAACCTTAACTAAAAATGATTCATTTAATCCATAACTTATATAGTTAAGTACCTTTATAATGTCTAGGATCCTACATTATGGTTCAGAAGATACAAAACCAGTAATGTAATTTTTGTCTCAATTTTCCTTTTTTTGAGAAACATGCAATGTTATGCATGTATATTTTTATATGGGGTGTATGTACCACCCTTTTACATGTTATATCATGTATACCATTCATCATGATATTTTGAGATTCATGTAATTTTATTCTATCACTTGTATTATGATTCAATGTTACCAATGTGGTAAAAGTTTATTGTTGTAATCTCATTGTTAATCACGATTGTTTACAATTATGATACCATTGGTGAAATATTATTACCCTTTTTCTCAAGGAAACTCTTTAGTTTTATTCACCTATGGATACTTGTTATATCTTCATGTATTGGTACCATTTTTCTACCTTTGTTATTTAAGATAATTAAGAATGTTTTTTATGAAAATTTAACTTTATCTCTATCTTTTATCAGATATTTGTGTTATTTAAAAACCAAAATTTCTAAAAAGTTTTTAAAAAATGTTTTCTATTTCAAAAATGATTATAATTTTTTTAATAATCTACAATAATATTTCAAGTAAAAAGTTTTTAAATTTTTTTTTCAATCTTAATTTATTGTTTTTCAATGAAAAAGTAATTCAAATTGTTTTCATGAATTCATTATATGTTTTCATAGTAGTTTCAAAGAAAATTATTTTCAAAAAAATTCAATATTTAATCATATGTTTTCAAAAAAAATTAATGATATTTTTTTCAACAATTTTTAAATATTTCATTTTTTTTTGAATAATATTTCAAAAGAAAAATCTTTTCAAATTATTTTCAATATTCATTTAAAATTTTCCAATTTATTTTCTATGAAAATGTTCTTAAAAAAATGTCATTCTTCCATTATATGTTTTATATGAAAAATGTTTTCAAAACTATTTCTAGATTCCATTATATGTTTTAATATAATTTTTTAATGAAAATGATTTTCAAAATGATTTAGGTTTAAAAAAGAATATTTCAAAGAGGAAAGAATATATTCCTAATGAATAGTTTTTAAAAGATTCATTAAAATTATTTTCCATCTAAGATGACCTCCATTGGTGTTACCCTTTCCTTTTACATGGATATGATCCATGTATTCCATTTATATTATTTATCGGAATGATTTATTTTTGTATGGAATGATTTTTCTAAAAATCATTTTCATTTCATGGGATATGTGTTTTTGAAACCCATTTATATTTGATAGGTTATATACTTTTGAAACCCTCTTCTTTTCATTGGTCATGCTTTGATGAAATGATTATGAAACCTATCTCATTTCCACAGGTTATGATATTATGATATTTTTATGATGCCCATTTCATTTCATGGGTTATGATATGATTTATTTATGATATTGTGGCACACATAAGTATGATTTCAATATGATATGGGTGAGACCTATATTTACCTCCATTAATTGGGTAAATATTTATATCTAAGGAGATAGGTCTGGAAAGTATTAGGAGTAAACTCATATTAGTAAGGAATTGTTCCACTAAGTGGGTCTTCAGAGTGAACCTTGACTTATAAAATGGTCATGGGAGTGATCTATAACTACCAAAATGGTAAGGGGATTGAAAAATACTATTAATATGGCCTTATAAATAATCATTTACAACTATGAAAATTATTTCTTATGCTTATGTGTTTTCCAATAATATTTTGTATTATTTCTATGTTATGTTTTCATGGATTACGATATTGGTTCCCATATGATTCATGTCTTATGAACTAGAAATTTTTATTCCATTACTCTTGATTATGATATCTGATATACAATGTAAAATCTTTTAATGTTATGATAACATTATCATACCCTCATGATTATGTTATACTTATATATCATCCTAATTTATGCGTAATAAGAATTTTAGCACACCACTTTCTTATGTCTACTTTCCTCATATTATAAATAAATATTTTAATTTGGATTACTAAGAGGGGAAGATCTCTAAGGGATATTTTGAAAATATTTCCCCATGTAAAATGATTAAGATTCCAAGACTCTTGCGGAAAATACAATTATAGTCCTTGCAAATTTACATTTGTAATATGATGAATTTATATCTAAATTGATGTAATATCCATGTATGATAATCCATGGTCTCTATAGTTGGCATAAAAGGAAAGCCTTAGTCAACCATTGTAAACTATAATGAGAAATGTTTATTGATATCCCTAGTTATATTTTTGAGGATATGTCTAGGGATTTATTTATGGATTAGTATTACATTTCAATGATATAAAATAAGATATCAAAATTGAGACATCATATAAGGGATTTTTATTGGTTATATAGTTTTACACTACGATAAGTTATTCTCACAATATTATTTCTAGTTTTAGTCAATGGAGGGAACCAAAATGAACTCATTTAGTGATAAATGTGATAGAAAATTTGCTGATGAGCTATGAAATTGGATGATCACTAGAGTTAAGGACTAGTTAGTTTTTATAAAACATGATTATCAACATTTTCCTTAACCAACTCTCAAATTTACCAAAGAAGAGATAAATGAGTTATATGGGATTTAGGTTAATGGAGGCCTTAGAGGAACGAATATTAAGTATCCTTTATGTCAAGAACATGGAAAGAATCGCCTAAGTTAGTTTACTAGGAGAAAAAGAAGATTTTTTGACTATGGAAAATAAGTACACAAAGAATGTAACTACAAAAGAAAAAAGAACAGGCCAGTTAACATGGTAGATGGTAATATTTTCCTCCCTATGAAATCATTGAGTGATAAACTTTTTATGGGATTAATGAATGGTAATTATGAAAATAGATGTCCCAAGTGGAGAGATTGTGAATAGAATCAATAATATGTCTGAGTAATTGTTATATTTATGTTGATGATGAGACTATAGATAAAATGTGAAAGGAAATATTTATTTATTAGTATGATGAGGTAGCTTGGATATGATTTAAGTATTAAGTGGAAAAATTAAAGAATTTATGTATTTGGATTAAATAATTATTAATGGTGAATTATAAAAATCATTTGGTTTATGTTTTCATTAAGTATTTACAATAATGTGATGAATGGTTTTGATGGAATATAAAATTTATTTAATGGAAATGTATATATTCTTGTTAAAAACTTGATTAAGGGAAATATATCAAATAATTTGTTCTTAATGTTTATATAACTATGTTTTTATTATGATGTTTAGGATATGAATAAGGAAATTGGATAATACATTTAACTTTAGAAGTAATTAGGGATTTTAGGAGGATATTTTTTTATTGATTTTGTTTACAACACTTTGGGACTTAAGGAATATATCCAGAAAAATTGAAATAAAGAAAAATTCTTGTTTTCAAAAAGGACTTATAGTAATTTCCATTTTTTAAGGGAATGCTTGATGAAGTTATTCACATATTTAGTATATGAAAAATAGGAGATAATTTATAATATATAGTGGATCAATGCTAAGTTGTTTTGGAGAAAATCTCAAACATTACTTCTATTTTTTTGTACTTCTATCATTCTAAAGGGTTATATGGTTAACCATTTATGGCATGGTTTATGTAAAACTTGTGATGAAGTTTTGGATATGATGTTTTTATCTCACTATATGTGGATTTATACATATTGGATAACTTGTTAAGGACTCTATTTTATGAAAAATATAGATGGAATAACCTATTAATATATTTATAAATCTAATGATCTTTTAATTATTGAGGAATAAAAAATTAATCTTCATTTCTCAGAATAAGATATGAATAAGAAATTGATCAAGTCACCAAAAAGGGTGAGGCTTTCCTAAAATTATGTAATTATATCTTCTCATTAAAACTATTAAACCTTAGGAAAATGTGTAATGAAAATATTTATTTCCTATTATCATAATTTTTTATGATTTCAAATTTTTTCAATAGTCCTTGGTTTATGGATTTCTTATTATTAAATTTCTCTAAACCCTGATATTTATCACTATCGATTAGAACTATATAGTAATATTTGACTTCAATTACCATGTTTTGACTATCTTACTTTTTTATCTTTTATACAAACATCGTAATGAGTAATTTTGGGTAATCGTTTTGTTTCAAACATTCCCTTTATAAATTACGTTTTAATATTCATTTTTATTTTGAGGGACTATAAGATGGAACATTTATTGTATTAAAATGTTGGTAACCTAGAATAATTTTTAAGTATAAATTCATTTTATGAAGCTTAGAATGTAACACTAGAAGATTTTTTGATTTTATAAATTTATTTAATCTTTCTGATATTTTTTATTTCACACAAAACCAAATAAAACTTTTTTATAAGAAATTAGTTTGTTTAACTTGTATTATATGAATAAACTTATTAATATTATACTACATGAAGAAATTTGATTAAATTTTGGAACACTCAACATTATATTTGTGGTGTTACAAAAATATCTACTTTCTTTGATGGCTTTCATTACACACAAGGCCGACATTTATCAAACTATAATTTACTATTTATAACATTATTAAAATAATTATCACCTAGGAGGTAGAATGGTTGATATGTTTGATATTGAAAATATTATGAAACTATGGTTTACAAATTTTTATAACATTAATCCTTCAGATATAAAATAGTTATAAATAAAGGTAATAAATATTTGACCATAAAGAAATTATTTTTCAGAGGAATATATTTTCCATGTGCAAACTACATTTTATCTTAAAAAATTAAAAAAAATTATGATTAATGTTTTCAATAATATTTTTATAATATATTAAATAAATATTCCTGATAATCATCCAGTAGATATTATAGCCAAAAGATATAAATAAATCCATCTATATGAATAAAAAGATCTATTTTTTAAAAGACAATTTTTCCTCCTTTTAATGGTGAAGTTATTTTAAATATAATTTTTTCCCATCTATAATATTTATTTGAAAAAATAAACATCATTTTTAAATATAAATATCTATATTTACATTGGGTGAATTTGGGATTTTTTTAGAATTGTCATTTTTTATGATCAGTGAAAAACCATGAATTTTATTTAATCTTTTTATTATAATTTATTTTAACTAGGTAATTATATTTTATTTTTGTTTAAAGTTGTTATTAGATAAATATTAAATCAATTAATCCAATTTAGTTCATCAGAACCGATTTCACATAAAAATTTCTTATAAATTCATTTCCAAATTTTAAATATTTTCAAGTAAAAACCCCATTATCACGACTTGTCTATGGGATTAATTTTAAATTAATATCTTCCACATATGGGATTATAATTTAAAAAAATTAATTCCATATTTTCAATTAGAATAATTTATAATTTCTAATATTTACAACATATTTTTTTACAAAAATTATTTATTACTGTAATGAAAATTAGTTTAAATGATTAAGGAAGAAACAAGATTACATAGTCATTAAAATTAAATATATAGGAATAAATAACCAAAAAAATATTTAAAAAATCCATTTTATATACATCATTAGACATACTCCACTCTTTTATAAGAAACAGACAATTATTGGAGGCAGACAATGTAAGGGAAACCACTCAATAGTGTTTACGTTCTTATATTTTAAAGAATTCCACTTCTCATCCATTATAAAAAATCACCCCATCAATTCTTCATACCAATAAATCCATTTGGACCATAAAACCCCTAGAAAAATATCCACCCAACATTCCTCCCATAATCCTATAGGCCTCACTTTGAAAAGATATTCAATCCAGGAAGCCCTTTTGTGGAAAGAAAATGGAATTACCCAATGAACTATGGTTTATGTAATTTCAAAACCTATGGGCCTTTAAAGGGTTACCCCTCATCCCTTGAAAGGGGGTTTTAAAAAATCAATTAACAAAAGGCCTTTGGGTCTTTCGGCCCAAAGAAGTGATAACATCCATCCACATGCACATTTGTATTATTTTCATTCACCACCATACAAAAAATTATTGTTACATGATTATATAATAACATCATTATCCCTATTATTTTAAAATTTTATTATTCTATGTGTTCTAACTACTCATATACACACTTTTATAAAATGGGGAATGAACATATCATTCGTGTGTTTGGTGGACTACCACTACACAAAATGATGTTATTTGTTTTTCCATTACCACCAACATGGATATAAATTATGATGTAAATAATATTTTTATATTACATATATAAAATTTAGGATGTATTTATTATTATTTAATTATTACATAAAACATACCTTCATGATTTCCATTTATTTTTAAATATTATTACTTCGTTTATGGATGTGTGGACTACTGCCTCATGAAAGTGATGTGGTTTATTCACACTTTTACTAGAATGTATTAAGGATACGTTTAATAAATGTACATGACATATATGAAATTATAATTATACTTTAATGATAAAAAACATATATATATATATAAACATATTTTCATATAGTTTTTTTTTCTCATTGCGACATGAAACCAGAAACAATTTTCATGCATAAGTACGACCTATCGTGTCTGTGAATGGTGTATTCCATTTAAAATTTATATATTTGAAAGATTATTATAAATATTTAAATACTTAATATAAATTATATTTATATCCTTATTTAAATTTTTTTAATAAGTATATAATGATCTATTTAAGAGTGTCATGAACAAAAATTCAAAACATATAGGAAAAAGCAAAGCCGATATTACCCAAAATGTAACATTAACATGGAATTATGAATAAAAATGTAATATCATGAAAAAATAAAATAATGTCTGGTATTAGATATAATAATATGTTTTATGGAAGATTTATAATAAAATTATAATTATTAGACATGAGGTTTTAACATGTATTAAAAAAATCAATACATAATATAGTGGTTTTCACATCTCAATTTTATTTCTGTGAGACTTTTGCCTTATTCAACAATCATTTCATTTGTGTGGTGTATATAGTGCCTATAAATTTATTATAATATTATTATACATAAGATTATATTTTTTTTAATATCCTTTCGATGATATTTCTTTCGTGGGTTTTATGTCTGAAAAGTTACCTAATCAGTAACATATTTTTTTGTCTCAATTTTCCAACTTTGAAATATATGACATGTTATACACCTATAAGAATAAATGGGGTGTATATACTACCCTTTTAAATGTTATATCATGAATATAATTATTTAATGATATTTTAAGATTCATATAATGTTTTTATTCATGTTTATTATGAGTCAAGTTACCAATGTGGTAATAATTTATTCCTACAATCTCACCGTTTATTGTGTTTATTTACGATTATGATACCATTGAAAAAATATTATGTTCCATATATAATTAAAAAAATTAAATTTTATTCTAATTTGGTTACTCAAGATATTTTCAGGATTGGTACCATTTTCCCACTTTTTGTTAATTTGTATTAGTAAGAAATTGTTTTTGGGGAAATAAGATATTATAACACTCTTAGATGATAAATCTATGTTCATTATTACCATGTTTTCAAAAAAAGATGTTTCAAGAGTGTTTTATTTTTTTAAATAATATGTTATATGTTTTCATGAAAAAATTGATCTCAAATTATTTCAATATTCTTTTATAAATTTTCATGGAGAAATCTTTTAAAAACGATTTCAATAATTCTTTATATGTTTTTCATGTATTTCAAAAGAAAAATATTTTAAAAATATTTTCAATATATCATTATATGATTTCAAACTATTTAAAAAAAATCCTTCAAATATAATTCTTGCCTTCTTTATATGTTTTCAATTTTTTTAAGTTAAAGCCTTTAAAAATGTTCTCAGGATTCCATTATATGTTTTCAAAATATTTTGAAATAAATAGAATTTCAAAATCGATTCAAGATTAAATTATATTTTATCATGGAAGAAGGTATTATTTTTTTAAAATTACATTATATATTTTAATTATTATTATCTAAGAAAATTGTATAAAAAGGTTATTTATTTTTTTAAAAATTAATATAAGAAAGAAAATTTTACACATGAAAGGTTTTTGAAAGATATTTCAAAATTATTTTCTATAAAACAAGACATGTTGGTTTTACTCAGGCCTTTTCTGGGGATATTACACATGGGTTCCATTCATATTCATTTTCTAAATGGATATGATATGATTGTGTATTTTTTTTATGAAACTAATTTCTATTTCATTAGTGATATATTTATGAAACTTTTTCTTTTTCATGGGTTATATTATTTTGAAACCCTTTTTTCATGGGTTATACTTGGATGAAATGGTTATTAAATCTGTCTCGTTTCTATAGGTTATGATATGATTACATTTTATGATACCCATTTCATTGCATTGGTTATTATATCATTATTTATGATATTGGGGTACACATATGTATTAGTTCATTATGAGATGGGTGGGACCTATATCTACCTCCAATTCGTTGGGAAAATGTTTATATATCATGAGATAGACATCGAAAGAATGGTGAGTCAACTCATTTAAGTAAAGGATTGTTTTTACAAAGATGTTCTTTGGAGTGAACCTTGACAACTAATTTGGAAAAGGGTATGAACCCTGACTACCCATAGGGTAAGGGGAGTGAACCCATACTACCAATATATCCTTTGAAATAAACCTTGAATACTATAAAAGTAATTTTATATGCTAATGTGGATACCAAAAATTCTATGCCTTATTCCTACGTTATACTTTTATGCTTTTTTATCTTCATTCCCTTATGATTCATGTCTTATAAACGAGAAATACATATTACTGGACTCTTTATTATGAAATTTTATATTCAGGGTTTGATCTTTTAATGCTATAATAATGTTATCATTTCATTACGATCTTCTTATACTTACTTATCATCCTAGTTCACCCTTACAAAACATCTTAGATTACCCCTTTCATATTATTCCATTACCTAGATTGTTAAAAAATGTTTGAATTAATATTTATAAAATTTGAATATCATTATGGTAGATGTTGATGATATTTCACCATGTTATAATATTATGTTTCCATGTTTCTGATGACAACAAATTATTATGGTCCTTAGGCATATGATATTTTATTTTTCTAAATATTAATCTAAATTAATGTCATATACATTTAATTTATGCCATGGTATCTATAAACGATGACCTGCATACTAATTTTCATAAAATGTATGTGCACTTAGAAATCATGGTAATTCCTTTTAGACTATCTAATTCATCGATCATCTCTAAGGAAATAATAAATAGATTCTTTAGGGATTATATAATAAATTTGTTGTAATCTTTAGAGATTATATTCTTTCAACTCAATAAGGATGTAAGAACATGAAGATAATTTTATTTTTTTTATTTAAGACCTTGAGAATATATAATTTATATGTTAATTATAGTAAATGCATGTTTTGGATGGTGCAAATAACATTCTTGGGGCATGTTGTCCCCAATAAGAGGATATCAATGGATCATTCGAAGAAAATAGAAAATAAAGGATGTCATTGACAAATATCCTTTACAGAGATCAATAGTTACCTTAGATTAATTGAGTGTTATCATTAATTTCTGAGAATATCTTCTTGATTTTGAATCACATTATCCAAAATAACATAGAATGAAGTCATGTTTTTCTGTGATGATAAATGCACATAGTGCATTAAATAGTTATAAAAGGGATTAATAACTACACCTATGCTAATATTATCCACAAATAGGGATGGATTTTTTATTATTAGAGATGCATAAAAGATGGACTAGGTTTCACACTTAGGATAATTTAAATATTCAGAACCAATCCTTCCATCCAATTAATGATTCTTGTGTAGAATTACCTGAACAATTATCTATAATTGGCAACAGTGATGGTGGTAGAGCTAATGATTGAAGGGTATCACAATATATTCCAATGATGGTTGTGATATATCAATAAGGAAAATAAATTTTCAATCCATTACCTTACTGGGGAGGTTAATAAGGTGGTATATTCTCAAAGTAGAAAATATCCCATAAGCCTATCCTCGATGATGATTTAAGGGTATGAAATATTCTTGTATGTGAGAAGGATGAAAATGTGAATCATAATTGGAACATCATTATAACATGAGATATTAACTGATCAAACATCCATCTATTGGAGGATCATAGAGTCCCAAAAAGGTGATGAGTAGATATAGAAAAATGTAGTAATATTCTAGAGTTCAACTTCTATAAATATAGAGTTATATGGTATGGAACCTAGATATGTGTCATATCCAAACCAAACCTGAAGATGGAACATTTGTATGATGAAAATAGACAGTCCTTATCTATTCATCTAGGAAGCACTATGATGATAAATATATAAAAAAATTATTATGTGACTACATGAAAATTGAGAATAAAAAATTGGTACCTTGATGCTTGGTATTAATAAAAATCAAGGATGAGAAAAATAATTTTGCGGGTATGATGGAAGAATTTCTCATATATACATTGAATTAGAAATACATAACCATGGATCTAGAATTGGGACTCTCCAAGACATGTAACCTAAATAATTCCATTTGGTTGGCTATCCATATTGTTACAAATTAATCATATTTCACTGATAAAAAAAGATATTTCATTCCTGACCAACTCACTAATATACACATAAGGGAAGTTTTAAGACTTCATTCACTACCACTCCATATTGTATCTAATCAATATCACTATTTTCTCTTAAGGTTATTGAGAATACATTAAAATATTTGGATAGAAAGCTTTATTTTATTAATTATTATTACCCTCTACTGGACGGTCAGTTTAAGAGAACTATTCAAAATGTAACATCCCAAACGTTTTTAAATAAAAATCTATTTTTGGTTAATTAAATTTATTATTGTGGTTATATAAAAAACAAGCATTTCATTGATTTTATTATATCCAATCATATTTAAAAGGAAATTAACCACCATAACTAGTGATTAAATATCAATTAAAAATTGATAATGTTTTTATTATAAATATAAGGATATGATCAATCCCATTGTCATAGAAAAAAGAAGAAGTGGCCTCATCCTATAGGATCATACTCTATGAAGCCCATTTACCCAAGATTCCAAGGGAGATAGAATCACTAGGATTTTCCCTTGACCTATACCATGTCATAATTCAACAAATAAATCTTTAGAGAATTTTTTATGGGAGAAGTCTAAGGTCATTGAGATCATGACCTAAACCATGTATGCTAAACCACTCCATTAAAATCTTACAATAATGCACCTTAACCTTACAAAATATATTTGTGTGATAAATTTATATATATCAATACCCATATAATATGAATTTTCATATTTTATTTTTCAATATAATAATGGTTATATTTACTTATTATTAATGACACCTTGTAAATGATTTTAATTTTGGTACGATAAAACACGAATTGTATTTTTGTGTAAATAAAAATTTCAATTACATTATTCTTTTTTGATGAATTCACGAAGATTAAAAATAAATTATATTTTAAAATAAAAATAAAATAAAATAATTTAATAAAATATAAATTATAATACAAATTTTATGATGTAAAATGTAATATTTAATAGGGTTTAAAAAATATTACTATCAAAATAAAAAATACCTATCAACAAAGATATTTTTTTTTAAATTGAAAATTTTAATTAAATTTTTTTATATAATTTTAATATTATTTTTCGAATAAAAACATTGAAATTATAAAAACAAAATTCATAATATTCTAAGAGAGTGGATTTTTCTAGTGAAAATTAAATACAGTAAGAATATATGGTGTGTATTATGACATCATAATTGCAAAAAAGTGATATAATATATTCTATAAAGAATATACACAACAAAATATATTTTTCATCTTTAAAATAATATGATTTTTATATTACTTAATCAATTAAAAAAATAAATTTTGAATCATCCAAAATATATATTATATCTTATTGTTTTAAAATTAATTTTTTTATAAACATGGATCACTTAATATCCCCAATGGTAATATTTTTTTTATTTTCTCCAGTTTAATTATCCATTAAATAAAACCACTCATATTTATAAAAATAATGAAAAAAACAATGGTAAAGTTTTTTTCTTGATTACTTTATTATATAGAGTCTAAAACCCAAGGTTGGGAAAAAAATAAATAACTCCCCTCTATTTTCCAATATAAAACTAAACATGATCCCATTAATCATCCCTAAAAAACAATTTATCACATAATTAATCTTCAATTTCCTCACTATTGTTCATTAAGGTTCCATCAATCACAAATGTATCAAATATAAATATTTCAGAATCAATGTCTTGATGTTTGAGATCCTCTATTTACCGTCTTTATTCAAGCACCATATTTAATTACATCAATTTTTATTCCAATTCATATTAATGGGACATTATATTTCACAGAAAACATACTTAAATTATTATTTCTATATAATTACTTACCCCTTTAACTCTAATTAACCTCTCCCATGATTCATTATGTACCCTCATTATGCTACCGAAATTGTCCTTTGTTTTTCCTTGCCAATTTTTTTTCAAGCACCCTTAGTGTCATATGCCTATTAATTCTAAATTTTTAATTTTTTATTATGTTCTTAGATATAACTAATTTTTTTAATTTTTACTCACAAGTTATTTGATACCCCATTATTTCTCATGGAACCATTTTATAAATCTTCATGCACTATCGTTATGCTTCCAAAAGGTCTCTTTGATTTTCCTTCCAAATATTAGTAAAGTGTATAAGGAATTAAAGGAATGTAACCCGCAATACTTAATAGTGTGATTAAATGTGATGAAATATTTTGATATGTTATATGATTTGTGGGGAACACTTTTTATTGTACATGATATGATTATGATGTTTGTGCCTTGATATTACTCCAATTCATTGGGTAATGTTTTAGTCTCATCATATTACATGTATAGTGCATTAGTGGTAATCCTAAGAACAGTATGTTAGGATGTCTTAGTGTTAATCCATAAATTATGTATATTATCCCATGATTAATTTTTTTTCTTATTCCCATGTCAACTTTATGTTCTTACTCTATATCATGCATCATTATTCATGTTTATGACTCTCACCACATTTTTTCCCATTGAAATTCTTATTGTTTAACTTATAATACTGTCTTTTTATAATTATTTTTTATTACCTTAATGGGTGATCAACCATTTCATATGTATATCCCCATGTTACCCCATACCGTTTTATGTATGACGGAATATTATTGCACGTTAAGGATGTTTTCAATGATGCTGATGTGCCCCCTATTTAATGTTTTTATGTAGTGTAACTAATTATACAAAGATGCAATAATTATCAATATTTTGGGTTGTATTATATGTATTCTTGTATAATAAATAATGAATTAATTTTTTATAAACATAGAGTTTTACTTAGTTGGTTTAAGAGGAAAGTCTAGTTATTTTTTGGATTATGATTGGGAAACTCTAGTGAAATTATCATGGATAAGACTAAACATAATAAAACATCCCTAAATTTTGGTAATGTATATAGTATGTGGATTCCAAGAACGTACATCCATGTTTGGACACTACAAGTGGACGTGGCTCCACACATATATACCTAGGGTTTATAATATGAAAAATTCTCATTGAGCTTCACTTAATCATCACCTGGTGCATGAACACATTCCTTGTTGCACACCTCATTTGGCAATATGTGGGATATTCATTGGTAAATTCACAAGCTCATTACAATCAATTATTTAGAGGAAAAACTTCCATAGTGTTTATGTTAATAAATTGATAATTGATAACATATATTTATGATTATAAACTCATATATTAAGGAAATATATGTAATTTATACATTATCCCTATATTGTTATTGAATCCTAATTTGTGTGTTTAATATTTGAAAACTACACATCCTTGTTTCCCCCTTTATTCTAGAAAATGATCGGTAATATAAGGAACCGAGTAAACAAGCAATGAAAAATAAAAATGTTATAACTACTAAAATGTGATTCCAAACATAATGGGATCTCAAGTAAGACATATTTTGACTATTAAATACAATTTATAAAATATCATGACTAAAAATTAATAGATATTTGAATGCCAAATAAACTCAAAGAAGAGGAGGATGAAATTTCAAGGATGATTATCTGATAATGTTGATATAAGAAAGAAGACCCAATTTATTTTGTGAAAAAATGTGGAAGGAGTCACATGGTAAATGTCATAAATAAATTTGGTGATGTTTAATTTGTCGAAAAATATGTAACAAAGTATCGAATTTCAATGGAAAATGAATAAAGTGATAGATGGGAATAAATTTCAATCTATGATACCACATGTATTTATTTTTCTTATATTTATAGATTCTTGGAATTATCCATTCCAATGTTCTATTAAAAGGGATAATAATCATGGCGAGAACCAATAATCCCCAAGAATATGGGAACGAGGAAAGTCATATGTTGAGATAGATCATTATGACTGAAGTACATGTTACCTCTACATCATATAATTGTATATCATTTTGTATTTTATTTCGTAACCTATTATCATTTCTTGTATGTTTTATAATAATATTGATTCAGCCCTGGAAATAACAAGGTACCATTGGACAAAACATATGATTATTCTATCACAGGTTGACTTTTGTGGGAATGTTCCTCTTTAAAATATTATTAGGCTAACTATAGTGTAATTTTATGTTATTAAACTTATGGTATGTTTTCCTTTTATAAATAGAACATAAATTACAAGGAAATCAATTAACCATAAATTCCAAGAATGACCATGAGATTTTATACAATTACAATGAGGATGATGAATATTCTATGGTTTAATCATTTTAATCTTGTATATTGTCACCATATAATGAATCTTGTCTACCTATAATGATTGATACAACTAACAAGATCATCCTTGAAGACAAGAAAATTGCGAGGGAATATGATGATGTGTTTTCATAATAATTTTCTATCCCCCTCCTAATCATGTGGTTGATCTGTAAATTAAACTTATATCATGACCAAGTGACATTACTATAACATGTTATCACCAGAAAATGGATATCTATAGTCCATTCAAAGACCTGAAAAATTGGCTAATGTATGAGGCCATCGTCTATGATTGATATCTGTAGTTTCCTTTGATTCTTTGGTTATTATCGACGATTTGTATAAAATTTATCATGATTTTCAAATACACTAACTAGGGTAATCCAAAAGGGAGTCAATTTTTTTAAATAAGGAATGAGGAGAGACCATTAAGGAGTTGAAAAAGAGGTTTAAGAATCAAATAACACATATTCTATCATCAAGTGGGGAAATTTTATGCTACATAATGATGATTCGAGGAGGGTCCATGACTATGTAATAATGAAGAACAAAAAAGTGATAACCTTTGCATCAAGTGAATTGAAATATCAGGAAGAGAAACATGAAACAATTGATCTGAAGTTGGCTATAAAATTTTTCATGTAGAATATATGATGGAGTTATATCTATAGAGAGTAGTGTGAATTATATATGGATCATAAGATCCTCATGTATATATTCACATAGAAATATCTGAATATATTAAAACTAATATTGTTAGATGAATTAAAAATTATGTTAACTATATCCACTAATATCCTAGGAATGGAAATAAAGTGGTATATTATTTTATTATAAAGGATCTAGTAATTTTATCATTGATGTTAATTAAGAAGGATCTAATCATCATATAGATGAATATAAATGAAATGGTAATCATAATGTAAGGAACATCTGTAATCCTTTAACAAATTATTTCTCAACCATCCCTTGTGGATAAGATAAAGGATTCCTCCAGAGATGATTTGGAAATTCAGCAGAAGGTGGATTATATAAGAAAATAGAAATCCTCTAATGTCAAAATTATTAAAGAAGGCATCATAATATTTGGGTCAAGAATAGGTGAACCATTAAATAATAATTTAAAGAAAATTGTTTTGTATAATTCACATATCATGACATTACAATCCATCTAGGGAGCCCAAATAATTATCAAGATATTTGAGAGAAAAATTGGTGGGACAGGATGAATATGTAGATCGTAGAATATTCATCATGGTGTATTGTATGTTATCAAGTGAAGAATAAAAGGGAAAAATTAGAAGGGGATTATTCAACCATTATCCATACCTACATAGAAATGGGATAACATAAACATAGACTTTTTCACTGGTATTCTGAATTAATCAAGATGATATGATGATATATGGGTTGTAGTAGATCGTCTTTCAATGATTGTTCAGTTCATCAAAACTTGAGATGACTTCTCCTTTGATAAACATTCCAGGATATATATTAGAGATATTGTGAGGCTGTATGGAACAAAAATATTGATTGTATCCCATTGATATCCATGATTTACCTCAAATATCTGGATAAATTTTCAAGATACTCAAAATATTGTGTTGAGATTCAAAATGGATTATCACCCTCAAAATGATGGAATATCTGATTAGACTATCCATAATCTCAAGAACATTTTGAGAACAAGATCGATGGAATTAAAAGGAATATGTGAATATCATATTACTTTGATCATGTTACCATATATTAATAGTATACACTAAATCATCAAAATTGATCCATATGAAGCTATTTGTGGGAAGAGTTAAAAAACTACTTACTGGGATGTAGTTGTTTAACAAAAACTATTGGGTCCTAAAATGGTTAAAGAAATGGTGGAAAAGGTCAAGACAATTATGAAACACATCAGGTCACCGCAAAGTCGATTGAGGAGATATATTGAAAATTATCAATGATACCTGATGTTTAAGGTTAGAGATAAGGTATTCCTTGACATATGTACATGGAATAAAATCATGGTATTTGGGATGAAGTGAAATCATAGTCCATGATAAATCAGTCCCATTGAGATCCTTGATTTCATTTGTGTGGTGGCCTATAAAACATCACTCCCACCTAACATATCTCATGTACACGATGTGTTCCATGTTTCCCTCTTGAGTATATAAATAAAAATGCCTCACATGTTTCGAATATAAAGGTGGTATCATTGGGGAATGATCTTTCATATTCAGAGAAACGGATGAAGATATTAAATCGTAGAAACAAAGTTCTTAAAAATAAGACAATACATATGGAAAAAGTGACATGGAGAAAAACAAGCTTGAATAATTGATGTGGTAAACATAGGAGGTGATAAAACATAAATACCCTCATTTTTTGGTGTATGTTATGAAAGTTTCTATGGTGAAAATTATAAGGGGGTGATTATAAAAATGTTAACATTTAATCAAAAATACCCTTTTTAATTAAATTAAATTTATATTTGGGTTATATAGAAAACATTCCATTATATTGTTTTATTGTAACCTATCATATTTAAAAGAACGTTATGAATCATAACCATTGATAAAATAGTTGTTGAATAGTGATCAAATGATTAGTATAGATAGGGGTTATGATAAATCAAATAGGTGTTGACAGGATAATCAATGGAATCAACCAGCATGGTTGTACACTATGAGACCCATTTATCGAAGATTATAATGGATATAACATCAATGGTAATTTCCATTGACTAATACCAAGCTAAAATCCTACAACTTAAGCATGAGGGAAACAGTTTACTAGAGAAGTTCAAACTCATCTATATCATGCCCCAAACCATGTACACCAAACTACCCCATGAAAATATCACCACATCACACCTTACCCTTGGGGTGTTTTCTAGTGTAATAAATGTGAATATATCAAGAACCAAACAATAAGAATATGTATATTTTAATTTCAATAGAGTAATGGTTATGTTTAGTTCTTATTTTTGTTACTTTATAAATGGTTTTACTTTCTATATGGTCAAAAATAAATTGTATTTTTTAATATGTAATTTAAATAAAGAAATTAATTTTTACCAAATTTATTAATATTAAAAATAAATAAAATTTTCATAAAATTTTAAAATTAAGTAGTTTTTATTAAATATAAATAATAATATAATTTTTATGATGTCAAATGTAATTTTATATGTGGTCAAAAAATGTTACTCTAAAAATAACTAATAATTTCCCAATAAATGTCGAATCATATTTTAAATGTGAAAATTCACATATCTAATTTTCATAATAAAATAAATACTTTTTTTGGAATTATCATATAAAAATTATCCACGAGATAAATTTTCATAATTTTCGGAGACATTCAAATTCTCGTGTAAAAATGAAATTCTATATAAATATATAGTGTGTATTATGACATCATGATGGCCAAAAAGTGATGTAATAAATTATATAATGGGTAACCATGATCAAATTTACGTTTCCACTTTAGAATAATTCATTTTTGATGTTATTCAAATAATTTTATAAACCCTTTATGAATACTAAAAAACATATATTATATTTTATGGTTTAGAACTATATTCTCTATAAACACGACAAACTTCTACATAAGAAAGTGTAATATTTTATTTATTTTTTCCCTTATCCTTATTTAATAATTAACAGAATTCATATTTGAAAAAATTCATGTGAAAAAACAATGTTAATGTGTTTAGTTGTGATCACTTTACTTTATAGAGTCAAAAACCTATGTTAGTGAAGCAATAAAGAACTCACCTCACTTTTCCTATATAAACCACCCATGATCTATTTAATATTCACTCATAACCCTTGGGTATTGTGATTAATGAAACCTTAAATTTCTAGAGTCCTCCCATGATCCCACGTGCTTGAACAAAACTCCTCCAATGATTTTCGAATCGCCCTCTCATGGTAAGGGATTTTTTACACCACTATATTCAAGAACCTTATTTATTTAATTTACAGTTTCTGCCAAATAATTTTTATGGGATATTATATTCTAGATAAATAATATTGAAATTATTAATTTTATGTGATGTTATACTCATTTATCTCTAATTATTTCCTCATAGGATTCATTATGCTCCCCTATTACACTACCAAAATTATCATACAATTTTTCAATTCCTAGTACTTATTCAAGAACCCACATTGTCTTATAGATATTAATTCAAAACAAATCATATTTTATTAGTTCATTAAATATACCTAATATAATCATTTTTCATTTCCATGTGATATGAAAAAGTTTTCTCTCTCATTTACCCATTTCATGAAATTTATGTGTTTTCATTATGCTGCTGAATGGTCAGTTTGAATTTCCATGTCGAACATTTGTGAGTTATATACAAGTATCCATTTCCACTCATGGGTATTCATCTAGTTTTAACTATCATTAATTTATTTTAATACATCAATGTGTGTAATAAATAATCATTAAATATGGTATTAAATGTGATGAAATATATTCCTATGTTATATGAGCTATGTGGTACACATATGCATGTACATTTTATGACTATAATGGGTGTGCTGAGATAGAACTCTAATTCATTGTGTAATGTTTTAGTCTCATTATATTATATGTATGGTTCATGGTAGGTTATCCTAATTAACATATATTATGATTTCATGGGGGTTAAAATTGACTTATACTTATGATTCCATGTTTTAACTTATTTCTATATTCCCATGTAGCCTTTATGTTCCCATGATATAACAAAATTCATTGTTCATGTTAATGATTATCACTGCTTTTTTGTCCGATTGAAATTCCTATTGTCTAATATATAAAACCTTATCCGTGCTATTAATTTTTTATTCCATTACCGTGATTTATAGCTCAACCATTTCTAATGTTTTCCGTAGGTTATCCCCTAACTTTTTATGTGTGATGGATCATTATAAGCATGGTAAGGATATTTTAAAAAATATTAATGCAACATCTAGTTTAATTTGTCATGTAATGTTCCTAATTACCCAAATACACTATACTTATCAATCATCTAGATTGTATTATGTGTATTTTTATACAGTAAATCATTAATTAATGTGTAACTAAGACCATTGTTTTCTTAGTAGGTACCAAAGTAATATCATGTTATTTATTGAATTTGGATTGATAAACTCAAGAATAATACATAGAAAAAATAATAAACATAATAAACCAACCCTAAATTTTTTTTATGTATTGAGTATGTGGTTTCCTAGAAAATGAATCATGATCTAGATAGTACAAGTGGATGTGTCTCTAACATAGAGTATATTAGTTGAAATAATCCTCAAAATGATCTATTAGATTGGACATAAAAGTCACCTAGTGCATGACAGTGGGAAATACCCTACACCTAGCTCGACAATCCTGAGGGATATGATCTGTCAAATTCACAAGCACATAAAAATAATTATTAACGGAAAAAACTCCCATAAGATTCTATGATAGGAAATAGACCATGGATAACATACATTGAAGTAATTAATTTCATAAGTTAATGAAATAGATTTCATTTATAAATTATCCATTTTATGTGATTTTATTCTCGTCGATGTATTTAATAGTTTAAAAGTAATCATCCCTTATTTTCCATTTATTTTCTCCATTAGATGATGATAGTAGGAATCATGTAAACAAGAAATGTGAAGGAAAATGTGAAAAGTTTTCAAATGAGATACTAAACATGATGAGAGAACAAGTAAGACATCCAGTGATTATGCTAAAATAGCCATCAAAATAACAAATAACAACTAAAACATAGTTTAACTTCTAAATAATTCAAAGAATATTAGGTTTTTCTTTCATGTAATTTTATTTTAAAAAGTTGACAAAGTAATGAAGTTCCAATTTACTTTATATAAAAATCTTTTAATGATACACCATGGAAAATTTCATAATTGAATTGGAAGATGTTTTATGTGTGGAAAAAATAGATTATAAATTATCAAATTTCCATGGAAAAATGAATGAAGTGATATATCAGAATAATGTTCAACACAATGTTCTATATATATATATATATATTTATTTATTTATCATCTATGTGGAGATGTTGGTCATTATCAATGATGATGCTCTATTCCAAGGGATAACAATCATGATGAGCACCAAAAATCACTAAGAATAGTGGAATAAGGAAATTTCTATGATGATATGGATCATGATGAATGAAGTACATTTACAATATATATTAGAGTAGTGTATGTCATGTTATATTTCAATTAATACCATATTATCATATCTTGATTTTATTATAAGAACATCGAGTCACCACCTGAAATGATTCAGTATCATTGGGGAAAGATTTTATGACAATTGTATCACATATTGATGTTTATGGGAATGTTCTTCAAGAAAATTTTATTATGAATACTTTAGTGTAATTTTATTTTATCAAAGTTATTAAATGATTTTCTTATATAAATACCAAATTAATTACTAGGAGAAGAATTTCATCCTCTATACCTAGAATCACCCTCTGATTCTATACAACTGGGATGAGAATAATGAATCATATTTGGTATAATCATCCCAAGAATGGATATTAAAACACTATGATAAAGTGAATCTTTATCAAATGATTGATACTAAGTAGAAGATCATCTTTTATGATGTTCCCATTATGAGAGAATATGATAACGTGTATCCTATTGAAATTCTTGACCAACCTCTTTAATGAGTGGATTATTTCTCAATTGAACATATAATTTTATCAAGTGAAATTATGAGGGAACATCATCAACAAAATGTGATATGTCAGACCATCCAAAGACAAAATTTATTGAAGTTTGGTTGTGGAAAACATCAATGATATATATTCACAGTTTCCTTAGACTAGATAAGCATTATCCATGATTTTTATGATATTTTTAATGATTTTCAAACCCACTAACCAAGATAATCAAAAAGGGAGTCATTTTTTATTGAAATAATGAACATGAAGTGGGATTAAGGGATATTAAAATGTGTTTCATCACTACACGTTTAATTTTGAGACATACTAGTTGGGAACTTTTGGTGGAATACATCGATGCTTTGAAAAAGGTTTTGGGATGTGTACTAATTCTGAATGAAAAATTGGTTTCCTATGTATCAAGGAAATTCAAATTTCATGAATATAACTATCCAAAACATGTTTTAGAGTTGGCTGCATTAATCTTCACATTAAGAATTTGGTGTAATTATATCATTCTAGAGAAGTTTGAAATATATACATGTAATAAGAGGCTCAAATATATATTCACATATAAAGTATTGAATATAATCAAATAGAGATGGTCAGATATGATTAAATACTATTAATTCTTAATCAAATACCATCATTGGAAACAAAATAAAGATGTGTATTCTCTAATTAGAAGGGATCATATAATTTTATCCTTGATGAGAATTGATAAGGATATGATATTCTTATATTTGATAAGGATAGAAATTTTTATGCTCAAAGAGATGAATTGTAAATCCAAATGAATATGGAAGCTATAATAAAAAGGAAATCCAAAAAGTTAAAAATTAATGAAGGATTCGTCTGTCTTGGGTAATGAATATGTGTACCATAAAATCTTATGTTAAAGAGAGGGCTATTAGTTGATGCCCATAGCTCGACCTTATCCTCCCATATAGGGATCAAAAATATGTATCAAGATATCTATGATCACTATTGTTAAGAATATATAAATAAGAAGATAGATGGACATACATCAATCTATCACCCGTGTTATAATGTGATGGATGAAAGAAAAAAATCCAATGGGATGATGAAACCATTATCCATACCTATATAGAAATGGGAAAACATAATAATGAATATTATCAATGGTCATCTAAATACATCAAGAGAAAATAATGTTATATGGGTTGTAGTGAATCGTCTTTCAAATACTTCTCACTTCATTTCAATATGAGAGGACCTCTCACTTGATCAAATTGCAAGGATATACATTAGAGAAGTGGCGAGACCACATGGAGCACCACTATCAAGTGTATCTAATATAAATCTAGTATTTTCCTCAATGTTTTGGAGTGTGTCCAACATGATTCAAATAATGATTTGAACTTCCATGTATGTTTTCAACCTCAAACTAATGGCCAATCAATGTGGACTATCCATACACTCGAGGAGATGTTGAGAGAAAGCGCGATGGAATAAAAATGTAGATGGTATCAAAATCATCATTTGGTTGAGTTCAAATACAAAAATAGAATCCACTCATGAATTCAAATGGATCCATATGAATCCATTTATGGGAAGATAATTGAAACATCAGAATGCTATGATAATTTTGGTGAACATGAACAAACGTCTCCTAAAAAGGTTGAGAAAAGGTTGGAAAGGCTGAAACTATTCATTTTCACATCATGGATACTCATATTCAACAAAAGTGCTATTTGGACAATCGATGGTGAGTAATATAGTTTTAGGATAACGATTAGGCATTCCCCCAAATATCTACAAAGAAAAATGTCAGGAGATTTTTGAATAAGGGAATCATATTTAAAGATATATAAGTATCCTTGACATCCTTGATCACTTCAATGTAGTATCCAATAAACTATCATTCCTACCCAACCTTTATCAAGTACATGATTTGTTTTATTTATCCCTATTATATAATTATATTTCATACCCCTCACATGTGACGAATCCATAGGTGGTATCATTGGAGAACAATCTTTCATACGAGGAGTTTCAAGTTAAGATCATATATCCTAGAGAAAATGTTATACAAAATAAGACAATGAACCTAGTCAATGTGATTTGGAGGCACCAATTGTTTGTCAAAGAGATGTGGTAAATAGAGGAGGTGATGAAACATAATTACCCTGATATGTTTCAGTGTACAAAATAAATATTTAATGTTATAATATTTTTAAAGGGGGAGATTTTAATGACCCAAACTTTTATAAATAAGACCCCATGTATTATTGAATTAAATTAAATATCATGGTTATATAAATAAAAAGTAAATATTTAGTTTTATTAGATCCTATTGCATTTAAAATATGATTAATCATCATAACCATTAACAAAATATCTATTGAATAATGATCATTTGATTAGTATAAATATAGGGTTATGATAAATAAATTTTCCATTAAAATAAGAAATGGCCTCAAGGAGCAGGATAATACATTATGAATCCCATTTATTAGAGGTTCTATGGGAGAGAAAATCACTGTCATTTTATCTTAACCAAGCCCAAGATGAGTGTAATTTCTTGGCTTGAATCACCACTTTGACGGTTACTAGACCTGTGTGTCAGACAACCTTAAGGGAACCTCCTCATACACCAAAGGCTTCTAACAAGTATCTAGGGTCTATTGGTAGTATGATGGTGATAAAATACACTCTATATCATATTCTCACAAAGATATAATAATATTAAAACAAAAAACCACAGTGAAAGTATTAATCACAAAGATAGAATAATAGGGAAAGAATAATGATTTAAATTGGGTATAAAAGTGGTCAGTTTCAATATAAAATATTTCATGTATGGAAGATGATGCAAAAAATATAAGTGATAAGAGTTTCATTTACAAATACAATGTAATAAAAGAACAGTTACCCAATGAATATCTCTATGATCATCTCTAGCAATATCTTAGTCCTCTTCTTCAACTCCATATTTGTAATTTAAAATAACATTGGATGCTAGAAGCTACACTAAATTAATAACTATATACAAAACATCTAATTATATAACAATGGTACCTAGGTAGGGTGTGAGATAAAATATTATTATGCCAACACCCACAGTGTATATCCAATTCACTTTATGATAAATAAATAAATATGTGTTCCCTATTAAATAGATGCAAGATATAAATATACAATTAATGAATTGGAATGGGTTCTACTTGGACAGTCTCCCAATATACATTATTCATCCTAATCCAATGTGTCTGAACTAAGAGATCCTATAATGTTAAATTGGATGAGATATAAAAGGGTCACTATCCCAAATCATGAGATTGGTCTTGGAGTACATGTCCCTATATTTTAAAAAGGACCACTTCTCACATTGAATACATTCATTTACCTTGAAAACATTTTAATAATTTATTTATTAAAAAATATTAGACACCTTGAAAATGAGCATATCAATATGGATAGTCATTCTAGGTATTTATTTAAGGGATTAGTATAAGAGAAATTCCATGGAGTCTGTCTAGGGAGACCCATGTATGAAGTCCCAAGTATCACACTAGAATAATGTGAAACAGACATGAACTGACCTCCGATTCTGAACACAATAATTCATGTAGAAGCCCATGTATCTCCAGAAAATGGTATAACCAATAGTTCCACATATAATGCCCATGGTGTCTACCCTAGGAATCTTGTAACACTTATCTATAGGTCAAAAAACTATACAAGATGATCCCATTTCAAGGATTGGTTATATATCCCATGGAGCATTTACCACTCATTTAAATTCCAACATAAAGGCATGATAGCCCGCCCAATTTATCCTTAACTAGGAACCCCTTGTTTCACCTTCTATTTAGTAATATTCAATTAAAGAAACACTTCATTTATTATAGGAAAATTAACCATGGAATAAGGCCAAGAGAAACTACCATGAAGCCTAAGAATAAGCAAAAAGCTACAAGGACATTCACATATCATTTTACAATTAAAGATCGTACACCTCATTGATGGGTTTTACTAGAAAAAATGACATTGTTTTAAGAACTTCATTTCATTCAATTGAATAATATAATTTCATCACAAGTCATAAGGTATATAGAATATGACACAAATTAAGGGTGATAAGTGAGATATAAATGAAAGGAAGAACATGTATAATTTAATTGGAAACTTTAAAAGAATGGATGAAATGTGTTATAATGAATAATCAAAAGACATAACAAAATGGAATAAGAAAGGGACATGACCTCAAATAAGGAATAACCAAGCTGAACTCTTTAGTATTTGATGCTTTTATTGGAAACCACTCAAAGATAATATTTCCTGCATTTGAGCATATGAACCTTCACATATACCGAAGCACACCTATACTTGATGTACATATTGACATGGCCATGAATATTTAAAAGCGTATCCTTACATATATTCTTATACATGCATAAATTTATTTACACTTACACATGTATTCATTTTTCATATATATACGTAAACAATGCTAGCCCCAATATATATGTATTCATTCCACCATGGGTGGATATACATATACATATATACTCATATATATAATTGGAGAGCTCAAATATATATTTGACTAACAATGTATATATGTCATGTTTCCTTTGGTTCCAGTGACTTGAAGCTTCCTCAAGGATGAACAAGACACACTAAAAAATTATCAAGAAACCTAAAATTATAGAATCACTATTTAAAAAGTTAACTAAAGTGAAGGAACTAGAAACCCATAAATGAAATGGATGAAAAAAAATTCTTTTGAAAACCTAGGAATGAATTGTCCTCAATGGGACCAATGAAACATAATCATCAAGAATCAACAAAAGAAACCCCCTAAAACAAATTAGGTTTCATCTAAAACGTTCACACCAAATAGGGAAAAGTAAACCATAAAAATGAGGGGGAACAAATAAGAGGATCACCATAGATGGTTGATTCAAAAGAATGGGATGTGAAATGGCCATAAGAGGGAAGGGAGGTGACACGACAGAGCTCTCCCAATCCGTTAGATCGCACGCGAGAGGTAGGAAGGAGGTATCTACTCCATAATATTGGTAAGGGGATATCCATTTAGGGGCTTGTAAAAACTAATAAAATAATAATAATAATATGATTCTTAAAATATTCCATTTTTTTATTTTAAACATGTTTTTATTTAATTTATTTAATTTATCTTTTTAATTAATTTAATTTTAAAAAAACAATTCTCACGGTTTGGTTTGCACAATTTTCAAAATCATTCACCGACTGCCTGTTGAATAGTGTATAGTTACTGCCTAAGTGGAACTAACTGTGTAGGCTAGGTGAGAGATTTGGGTAAACTGTGCACGACCCATGAGACACATGTTTCTCCATTGAAAAAGGCTACACAGTTTGATATTGAGGGATAAAAAGTATCATACAAACCATGCACCCAATGAATTGCACCCAAATTTGAGATTTCTAGGGTTCTTCACTTATGAAACTCAATAGATCCCCAAGGAAAATCCTTAGTACATCACGAAAATCAAAAAAAATTGAAGTTTTCCAACTCTTGAAATTACATTCTGAAAATCAGTTAAAATATTAAAATATATATTTAATACAAAAAAATCAATTGCCCATGGAATTTTACCTTCACTCAAAACTCAGGTAATTAAAACCTCACCAAATTAGTTCATCTCATCCCTAAGAATCCCTTGGGAATATCAAAAACATAACCCAATATACTAGGGTCATAAAGCCTTGTTCAAACGATCATGTTGCATTTCCAAACATCCAAGGAAACTCTATGCTTATTTTTATGAAGTGGAAACTTAATCCATAAATACTCAATCCAAAACTCATTTTACTAGTTGAAACATTGATACATTTCCTAAAAGTGCTTGTAAATAAAGAGATTGAATAAAACCAACATTTGTTTAAAAATATAGTTGATGGGGGCACCACACCACTAGTAAGAATATCAGAAGGTTAAAATTCTAATCCATGATATCACCACCATCATTTTTGTAAAAATCGCACCACTATGCATCTTATCGACACTCCTATAATGATTTATTTATCCTGATTAACCAAATTATATCTAAACCCATATAAGGGACCCCACTCTAAGGGAATTTCTAAATCCCAATCGACCTAACTAAAACTAGTCATGCCATCTTTCCTTGGAAACCATATCCAACAATTCCACTATACCCACCTAAAACTAGTATCCTAATTAAAATGTCCCTTCATTAGTTGTAGGATGTGAACAAGAAGGATAAAAATTCAAGCCACCCCCAGCTAACCATTCCCAATAATCTAGACTTAAACATGCAATTTATTACATAATAAACTACAAAACCTTCTCTAAAGGAATGTGATGTTTAAAAAAAATCATGTTCACTAATGTCCATACCAGACTTCCTATGACCTTTTTTGATCAGGGAATCACCCATACATTTAACCAATAGTTCCATGGCATGAACATGGGTGTAATATAGATCCATCCCATTTGAATAATTGCACTTTAAACAACACTTTAAAGCCTGAAAAGAGTCCGATATAATCTGAGCTTAATTAAACTAATGTACTAGTAACTAACTCATGGTTGTTCATACACTATGATTACAAGAAAAAAGTTGGTACAAAGCCAAATGTCAACATAAAAACAATATCATTCAATGAACTCAATGAGGAAATTCTCTTTGAGATCATGTCACAAGAGAAAAACTAGTTTTGATGATTCTGTCTGAGGCATTACTACATGGGAACCTATGTATCACTCATGACTAACGCAACTTATAAAAAACCACTCTTATATAGTGTTATTTGTTAAAAACCAACCGAACAAACCCAATGGAGTTATAATAAATTTTCATGGAATAATATAACCACATTCTTAGTGTACTTAGAAGATACCAAATAGGGGAAATGGTCTCCTTAATGCCGTGATTACACTAATTGGATTTAATGGTTTTCCAAGATGGTCCCAAGAAAATATTACTAAAAAACAGACAATTTTTTTGGTATGGATCTCGATATTTCATAACCCACAATGAAAGGAGAAAAAAAGTTCAACCACCACATATCAAATTCTTTTAAAGAAAGACTATCTTCACCTGCTGATACATCAATATCCCGACCATGAAACCTTCACCTCTAGAGGAATTTCATGCGAACCAAAACAAAACCACTATAAACCATCCTAAAAAATGGTGTCCTTACAGGTTTCACACATAGACAAAAAAATATCATTGTCCATTACAACAAGTATATAACTAAACAAATGATATTACTAGCCATAATTAATTTTGAGTTAGTCCGATCATTTTGAAACGGGGTCCTTTAGTTTGTGATCCTTCTACTTGGTCTAGAACATTTTAAGAGAGTTAATGTGATGCTTCCCACCTTAGGTGTTTCCAAAACTATTGATTAATAGATAAAGGTCTCTCATTCCATGACTCAAACTCCATTAGTCACTAACTTCATATCTTTAAGGTTTCAATAACACTCTAACAATAATTCAATAGAGGATATATATGCAACCATCTTCTCAGAAGCACTCGATTAGATTCACACAAAAGATGACACATGATGCTTCTATATTTAATGTTCTCAGACATCAAGGAAGTATTCTTAAAATTTTATATAACTAGAAAAAAATTCCAAACTCATTTTTATCTTAAAAATAAAATTGAAAACATTGGGATGATCCAGAAGCATTGTCAATGCACAGGTCATTCTACTTAGGAGTTGACTGGAATTCAAAGAATAACAAATACATATTAAACAATTAATATTGAACTCAAATAGTTCAATGTATCATTTAATGAGGTGATAAGTACAAAATATATCAATTAAAACTATAATGAGATTACACAATAAAAAGACCCATCCTTGATACTATTTATGGTCTTATCATCCATATGCATTCATGTATCAAGTGGTAAGCTATTGGTTGAACCCAAAGTTATACTACTCCATATTACTATTACAGTATCATTCATCCATAATTGGAGATGAGGAAGAAGGGTAACCAGACCTACATATGTGTCTAACCATTCCTTTGGAATATCATTAATACTATAATAAATAATTTCAGAATGCTCATACTTGAAACAAGGGTTAAACTTTAAATGACCACCCATCAAAACATGGGTTTTGATTTTGAATCTAAGAGTAATACATAAGGAAATGGAAAAAAAATAGTTCCACTTCATAGAAAAAATGTGCAAGAAACAAGAATGAATTTTATGATCTGAGATAGATACCTACAATGGGATAACCCCTCCTCTACCGAGGTGAAAACATGGACTAGAATGAGGATACACCTACAAGAGTCATTATGACAAATGGCCTATTATTTATATTCTTATAAGGATTTAATAAACCTATAAAAATTATCACACTCCATGTATAAGAAAAACTTATGAAATAAATACCAGCCTTACATGATGGATAAGAACCTAATCACCTCTTAGGGTTTCACATTATGGCATTAAACCAATACTCAAGGATCCATTAAATGTTTTATTGTTTAGTCATATTGAGAAATCAATACTAGACACAATGAAAAATGGACAGGGTATTTTAATATACCCTTTTAAACAACAATTCTATATGAAATTCTATTATCATTTGGTCATTTAATTACAAAATCCTATTTAAACATCATTCTTCACTAAATAATTGATCAAGAATATTAAAAGGAATTTAATTAATTAAAACTGGAGGTTCCCAATTAGAAGGAACCAAATAGGTTACACATTTTGTTAATCACAAACACATAGCATAAATTTCCTCATGGTGTTGGGAACTAGGAATTTAAAAGGAAATGAGAACTACGAGGGTGTTGTTAGCCATTTTGGGATAAAAAAAAAGAAACCTAGATATTTTTAACATTTAGATAATTAAACCATGCTTAGTGAATCGATTTTATTAAAAGAAAGACCCAACTGAGCAACTTGGGTCTAGTTGTAGTTTTATGAAATTAGTTACATATTCATTGAGGCCAAACATTGGAGGTACAAGAATCAATGAGGAAATAAAAACATTAATGGCCATAATAATTTATTTTAAACCTTATTCTATAAAGAAATTTCCAAAGATAGTTGGTTCCGCTTTATGGGTATCCACACATCAAGTTATAACGCACCCATACTCCTTATAGAAGCATGAAATTTTCAAAAAATCAAACTAATAAATAACATAAACAAGGTAATAAATCAAAAATTCCAAAATAATCACAATTCATAACAAATTAATCATGGCTATCAATGCCAATGCAACAACACATAAACAATTTTCAAAATTTCCTAACAATGAAAACTACATGGCCTAGAATATGCATGGAATGTGAATTAATATGCGTCTATAATGATTTATTTATTGATTATACCTTTACATTTTAAGACAGAGTGAAAATAATATAAATTTTTAAACAAATAAGCAATGAAATTTATTCCATTAACTCTTGGTGAAATAATATTAACTTTAATATTAAAGGGCATGAACAACAATACCAACCTTGGGTACTAATTCATTTCCTTGTTGGTGGGGTGATCAGTCCCAAAAAAATTATTTACCAAGTGCCAATACATTCCTATTCTCTTATATACAATAAAAAATTGTAATACAAAGGAAAAAATAACTCTAATACCAATTTATAACTTCTTAGACCAAATCTCTTCTAAGGCAGTGGCCAGACTGGTAGGTCACATGACCTCAAGCACACCAAACTGTATACTAGAGACTGTTAACTAATAGTGAGGTCCTGTTTGTGGTATAGTGGGGAGACGATACCCTCTACATTAGATTCATATAGTGGTAGAATAATATTAATACAAAAAATTATAGTGGATGTAATGATAAAAAAGAATGATAAATAGTGAAATAAAAAATATTAAAATTTAGTATAAAAGTGGACAATGCCAATTTACATCACTACATGTATGAAATATGATGCATCGTGTGTTATAAGTTCGATTTATAAATAGAAATACAATGTAATAAAAGTATTACTACTTAATGAATAGTTAAATGTGTATCTCGGGCACCAGCTTGGTCATCTTCCCCAACTCCATATTAGTAATGAAAAACAACATTGGAAAATGGATGCTTCCCGAAATCAATATCATCAAACATAATGTCTACTATGCTTCTAATGGCACCTGAGTATGGTGTGAGATATAATCTCAGTAGGCCGGTATCCATGGTGTCCAGCCTAATCTATTTTGTGGAAAATAAATTAAGAAGTGTGCTAGAGTAAATTTATGAAATAAAGAAATAAGTAATCAAATAATTTTATGGGGTTTTACTTGGACACTAATAAAATATATCGCTAATATAGCATGTCTAAACTGAGAGATCATGAAATGGTAAATCACGTGAGATATATAAGGTGGAATTTCTCTAATATTTTTATTGGACTTAGAGAACACATCCCTATGTTTTATCAAATAAAAGGACCTATTATCATTTTAAAGACATTGACTTACCTTGAAAACATTTTAATCATTTCATTATTAAATAAGCCGAGACACCTTGAGCTTATCCATTGAAATCTGGAGAGTCTTGAAAATTATATACCAAAGGGAAAGGTATAAGGCTATGGCCAGGGAGTCCATCCATGGTGACCCAAGTATGAGGTTACATGTATCACTTTGGTATGGTGTAAAAACAACATAAAAATTTCTCTGAGTCCAAACCTAGTATCTCACATATGGGCCCAAGTTTCTCTTATGGCATTGTTGAACCAATCGTTCCATCGAGACCATCCAAGGGGTATTTCTTAGAGAATTGGCATCATCAACTAGAGGTAAATAGAAAATGGATAAAAATCTCATCTTAGTAACATATAGTATTTTCTCTGGTACATTTACAATAATTTTACGAACTAACAAGAAGGTACAAGATTCTATCAAAGGGATCCAAAAGTTAGAACCCCTTGTTTCATTGTTGTCTCTAAATATATATCATTAGCACATCATTTATTTCAATTCAAGAAACCATGAACCCTGAATAAGGGAAATTGGAATTTATCCTATGAATAAGCACAATAATACAAGGCAATACACATATAATTTTTCAATGTAATACATCGTACCTCATTGATGGGTTTGATTATAAAAGATGACATTTTTTAAACAATTAAATTTGTTCAATTAAAGAGTTCAATTTTATTACAAGGTATAAGGTATGTTGCATAGGATACAAAGTAAGGGTGATAAGAAAGACATAAAAATAATGAATAACATCTATAATTAATTTAACAAAGTGAAAAAGATTAATGGAATGTGATATAAGGTATATTCAAAATACATAACAAATAGACATAATAAAGGGAACCTACCTCAATGGAGGGAGAACAAATATTTAAATTTTTGGACTTGAAATTTTTTTCTGTGGCCACTCAAAGTTCTTCTTTTTTGCCTCTGAGCCTATGCACCTTCCGACTTTTATAAGGACAGCTAGACCTTATGTACATATTCCCATTGGAAACACTATGTACAAGGAAATCCTTACATATATTCATATATATTAGTATACCAATTTACATATACAAACATATACGCCTTTCACAGATACACAAAAAAACTATCCCTAATATATATAGTCATGCCGCCAGTGGTGAATATATATATAATGAGGGAACTCATATATATATATATATTTACCTATGCATACGCGATAAGTTGCCTTTGACTCTGGAAACCTGAACCCAGCTTAAGGATTACCAAGGTGCACTGAAAAATTATTAGAAAACCATAAAATTATAGAATCCCTAATTAAAAATTGATCAAAAGAGGAGGAAATGCAATCCCTTACATGAAATCGATGTGAAACCGGATTCCATTGAAAACATCAATAAGCACGGTCCTCAATAGGGCCAATGAACCTCAATCATCAAGAGTGGATAAAAACAAAACCCACAAAAAATTTGGGTTTGGAAAAAACATGCGCATCACCTGGGGGAAAAGGAATCCTAGATAATAAAGGGGATGAAACAAGAAGAGGTTCACTAGAGATGACTGCACCATGAAATGAGAGGAAAAATGGCCGAAAGAGTTATGAGAGGTGGCACATGAGAGCTCTCCCAGTCGGCCGGGTTGCACGTCAGAGGTAGGTAGGGGGTGCGTTGTGCATGAGAGGTAAGTTGTGACCCCTTTAGGATCTATTAAATCCTAACATAATTTTAATAATATTATTATTAATAAATTCCATTATTTTTTATATTAAATTTATTTTCTTCAAATTTATAATTTTTTTTAATGTAATCAATTTATTTTCTTCTAAAAAACAATACGCTCTATATGGGTGGCATGGTTATCAAAACCATTCCCCAACCATGAGATTAACTATGTGAGGTTACCACGTAAGTGGTACTGACCATGATAGGTAGGTTCATGGTTTGGTAAAATCGTGCACAACCTGTGCAAAACCTTCTTCTCCTATGAAAAAGGACATATGGTTTTTTGCTGAGGGCCACACGGTTTTTGAAAAAAAAGTGAGCCCTGTACAGACAACCCAAAAATTTTATTTCTTGGGTCTAGTGCTTCTCAAACTTAATGAATCACATGTGAAACGCTCATAACTTCATCCAAGTCAAAAAACAAAACAATGGAGTGCTCCAAATCTCGGAATTAATTTCTCATGACCGGTTCAAAGAAAGTCCCATTCAGTAAATGCCAAAAATTTAAATTCCAATTGAATTTACCTTGGCTCAAAACATAATTTGTTTCACCACAATCCAATAGTTAATGTATTATATAATCTATTTATTTTATAAGTACCAGATATTTTATATGACAACCCAATCCATGTATATTGAACCACCCCATAAGAATCTCGCAATCGCTCACCTTACCATCAGGGAATTTTCTGGTGTAATAAAAGGCTATATATCAAGAATGTAATCATATGAATATATATTTTATATTAAAAATAATAATAGTTATATTTACTTACTAATTGTATTTATTTATAAATTGTTTTAATTTTTATATCATAAAACAGTAATTTTTTTATATTGCAATATGAAATTTCAATTAAGAAATTCATTTGTAAAGAGTTAATTAATTTTAAAAATAAAATATTTTTTAGTAAAATAATATAATTAAATAATTTTTATTAAAAATAAATGATATTATAATTTTTTTGAAGTCAAATTTTATTTGTATACGGTTTTTCACACTGTTATTATAAAAAAACCCATCATTTCTAAATAAATGTCGATTCTTATTTTGAAAGTAAAAAGTCACATATTTTAAAAATATTTTGATAAAAAATTATTATTTTTGGAAACATAATGTTGAAATTATCCATCATCTAATTTTTATAATTTTATTATACATTACAATTTTCATTTAAGAAGTTAACACGATATAAATATATGTTGTGTATTATAAAATCCTAATGACCAGAAATGTATGTAATAAATTAAATAAGGGGTATAGAAGTCTAAATATTTGTTTCCCCTTTAAAATGATATGTTTCTAGTTCATTTTTTTAATTTTACGAATCTTTTTTGAATCCTCTGAAACCAATACAATATTTTATTGTATTAAAATCAATTCCTTATAAACATGACCCACTTCCATATCACCATGTTTAATATTTTATTGAATTCATCCATTTTTGTTGTAAAATAATGAATATAACTCATATTTGCAGAAAAAATTGTAAAAACCATGTTAATATTTGTGGAATTTATATCATTTTTATATGGAGTACAAAACCATTGTTTGGGAAACAAATAATGAACTCTCCTCTCTTTCTATACATCAACACTCCCAGGATCCAATTCATCCTCACTCAAAAACCATGGAATATATCCTTAATATTCACTTACCAACCTAGATTCATCCCAAGGTTCCCCAAGCTCTCATGAATCTCATACTATGCTTTTGGTAACACCTTCTCAAGGTAAGGGATCCTAATTTTCTCCCCATTATTCAACCAAAATCTTTATTAAATACACTTTGTCTTCCAATCCCACTTAAAGGGATATGATCATCCACATAACAATTACTTACCTTATATTTTCTTTGTGAATAGGTTACCCTTTCACTTTTAGTAAGGCTTACCATAATACGTTATGTACCCCCGATATGCTACAAAAAATTATCCTAGGATTTTTCCAGGCCATGTTTTTATTCCAGAACCCTCCTTGTCTTATTCCTATTAATTAAAAAAATTTCATATTGGATTACAACTTTACTTATCCATATTAATTTCCTTTTTTATTTGTAGTGATTATGGACTAATTTCTCTCTCGTTGGACCATTTTATGAATATTCATATACCGCCCCCTGTGTTACTGAAAGATTATTGTAATTTTCCATGCTGAAATGTTTGTGGTGTATAGCCAAACCCATTTACACTGAAGGCTATTTGCCTAGTTTTATCTATAATTCATTTATTTAGTACATCCATGTATGTATCCCACATTCATTGATCATGGTATTAAATGTGATGAAATATGTTCTTATGTTATATGATCTATTTTGAACACTTATGCATGTGCATTATATAATTATGATGGGTGCACCCAAATAGCCCTCTAATGAAATGGGAAATGATTTATTATGATGATACACCATGTATGGTTCATGGGAGGTAATCTAGTTCATATTATGTTATGTTTTATTGATGATTCACCTTGACATATGCTTATGATGTCATGTTTAATGTGGATTAGATATTATAATATTGCATTTTTGTTCTAATTCTATATAATTACTCATTGTTCATTTTTATGATTACAATCCATTTTATATCCAATTTAATTTCCTTTTGTCTAAGATGTAATACCTTCTTCTTGTTTTTATTTTTATTCACATTCTAGTATTTATAGATTACCCCTTTCTTATATATCTATCCAAGTTATCCCATTCCGTTTTTAGTATGATGGAATACTATGATCAAGTTAATGATGGTTTCAAAGAATACTGATGTACTTCCTATTTTATGTTGTTATTTATTACACCTAATTAGACAAATACACTATACTTCTTGATCATCATGGATGTATTATGTTTATTATTATGTAATAAATCATGAATTATTGTGTAATAAATACTAGTGGTTTCATACAAAATTAATTGGATATGTTGAGATCATGTTCAATGGATTTACAAGGATGTTGGGATCAACCACTTCCATGAATGGAGTTATTATATAAAAACAACATCCATTCTAGTATTCAAATGGAACCTCGTGAGGTACTATTTTGGAAGTAGTGTCAAATTGAAATATGATGGGATAATTTTGGATAAAGACATCAGGTGAGATCTTATGAAATCCCTAAAACATCACTAGAAATGATATTTAGACAATCAAAATAATATGAAATCCCTGAAACATCACTAGAAAGGATATGTAGACAATCATTGAAGATACCTAGAGTTTAAGATCAATGAAAATGTGTTCATTCATCTATCATTGTAGATGAAATTTAAGAGGATTGGGGTGAAAGGAGATCTTTGTCCTGGATACATTGGACCCATTGAGATCCTTGATCGAGTCAGAGTTGTGCCATATCAACTAGTATACCCACCAACAACATTTCAAGTAGATGATGTTTTGTATGTATCCCTCTTAAGTAAGTACATTCCAAACACCATAGATGTACTTAATACAAAGGTAGTACCTTTAGGGAATGATATATTATATGAGGTGAAACAAATGGATATATTAGATCATAGAGAAAAGGTTCTTTGAAATAAGATATCTCACCTGGAAAAATTAATACGTTGGAACCACATGTTTGAGGAGGTAACATGGGATCCATAATATGTGATAAAAAAGTACCTTAATTTTTTTCTATTGAAATAAATTTTTTTGGGAAATTTCTTTCAAGGGGGGATGACGGTAACAAACTAAAAATTATAAATGAAATTACCCTTTGAATGAATAAATTTCTTGTATAGGAATGTAGTTATGGGGAACACAAGAAATATATTTCATTTATTAAATTGGACAGTTTTAAAAAATATCAAAAATTATTCTTTCAGGATTAAAAGACCATTAATCACCATAACAATTGATAATATAACAATAATACAGTGACCATTAAGAATAATATATATTATGTGTTATGATAAATTAACATATAAACTAATGGAGAAAAATATGACCTCAACATTTAGGATAATACCCTATGAATACCATTTATTAGATTTTTTGAGGGAGAACATATCACTAGGATTTCCCCTTAACCAATCTCAATATGAGATTCATCAACTAAACCATGAGTAAAACTATTTAAGGGATATGTACATTATTGTTGAGATCAAGAACCAAAACTTATTCACTAATCCACCCCAATAAATTACTGCTTTCATACATAATACCCTTAGGGTTTACACTAGTGTAATAAGGGGTTATGTATCATGATCATAGTAGTATTCATTTACATTTTTTTTAAATAACAATTACATTTATCCATTCTAATTTTCACTTTATATCTATATTATTATATAACGAGTATGAAAAAATTTAATTTTGATATAAATAAACCAAAATTATATTTTTTTAAATATACAGTTTCGATTAGAACACTGTTTTTGATAAATTCAATAATTTTTAAATAAATTTTATTTTCCAAAAAATATTATTATTAAATATTATTTATTTATAAATAACTGATAATATAATTTAATAATTACCTAGGTAATTTTTATAAGGATCATAATATTGTTAATGTTGTGAAAATTATTATTTATAATGAATTATATTTATTTAATATTGGAAAATTATATAAATTTTGGAATTTATTTTTGTAAAGTAAATATCATTTTTAAAATTTTCAGGTTAAAATTATAAAATGGTTATTTTTTATTAATTTATTAAGATATTGAATTTTTTGGGTAAAAATTAAAGGTAGTATAAATATACACTATGTATTATGAAATCATAATAGTTCAATAGTGTTTTAATAAATATTATCAAAGAACCCATGACTAATAAAATATTTAACCATTAAAATAATGTTTTTTTGAAACCCATAATAAACCCTCCAAAACCTATATTATATTTTGAGGCTTAAAAATATTTCTCTTTGAACATGAATAGCTTCCGAATCCGATATGGCATTTTTTCAATAAGTTCAATTTTTAACTTAACATCGTATTTAATAAAATTCACATTTGGTAGAAACCATTAGAGAAAACATGGGAAAACCCATGGGTAGGATTGTAGTCTTTATTTTTTACTTACATTGACTCCAAAACCATAGTTTAGAATTTAATAAAGAATTCCCCTCTCCTTTACTATATATAACCTAACACTAATATTCACTAAAACCCTATTGAGAAAGAATATACACTATATTTTCTGCTCCATATCCCTCTAAAGGTTTTCCATATCTCTAATTACGTGCCTCCCAAGATTTTCTAAGCACCCTCAAGGTAAGGGATCCTCTTCCTCTTCATTTTATCAATGTTCTTCCTTTGTATTAAGAATTTTTATTCATAATATTTTTATATTTTAATTTTTTTACTTATCCCCTTTATTATACTTGTGATTTCCATGTATTCATAAAATATATTTCACTCCCATTAAACCATTATAAGAATATTTATTTACAATTATTTTTCTGCTAAATATATCTCACGATTTTCCACGAATTTTTGTTGTTGTGGATACCCATCATCATTTCCACTCAAATTTATTCCCCTAGATGAAAATATATTTCATTTATTATGAACATCCATTAATGTGACCCACACTCCTTAGTCATGGGACTAATATGGAATAAATACATTATTATTTTTTATTATCTATGCACCACACAAATGCATTAACATAATAAGAATGTGAAAAGTGGGATTGGAATTACATTTCCCTCCAATGCATTGGGTGATGTTTTTATTTCATGATATACCATGTTTGGTTCATGATTTATTATCCTAAGAAAAATATTGTATAATTTCTCAGTAATTATATTTGGATCATTCTAATGATTTCATGTTTTATGTTGTTTCTTCTTATCAATGATGTCTTGATGTTATCATATTTTTTTCATGATTTCATGTCCATTATCATCATTATCATAAATCTATGAAATCATGTTATACGTCTTAAATCAAATATACTACTTAAAATCATTCCATTTTTGGACTATTACATTACTTTTCATTATATATATCCCCTTTATTATGCACGTCCTCAGGATATCCCCTATATTTTTTGAAGGATAATAAAATATTAGTGTGTGTAATAGAGTTTTAAAATAATATTTTGTTTTTCATGTTTCATTTTATGGTGATGTGTACCTAATTACCCAAATACACTATGCCTTAAAATCATTTGGGATTATCTTATGTGTATATTTTTGTAAAAAATATAGATATATAGTGTATAAAAGATATGGGATTTCAAAGACATTGAGCTAAAGAAGAAGGTAAGGAATATTCCAGTGTTCACCTTAGACAATGATGAAAGAAAAAAATATGTTTACCTTTAAAAACCATTATTAATGAATGATTTTTTGGATGAAAGACATAACTAGTCATTCATTATATATATTAGAAAAATAATGATGTATTGTGAAATCAAATAGTACTTCTATAGGGACAAAATGGAAAGGGATATTGAAAATTATGTATCCCATTGCTCAGTATTACATCACGTTGAGGAATAATGATAGGATTATAAATAATTTAATTCAATTTAGGTTTTAGTTCATATTCATATGGATTATGGAAATTTAGTTTTAATTTTAATTTTTTTTCTAATGTCTAAGAACCGGGTTCACTCATAGGTTCTCCATTCTTGGTGTACCAGATAGAATCAAGCGCATCTCCTCTAATTATAAAGGGTAAAGACTTTCAGTGATGGACTTGGATTTGTTCATGGGGATACAATGCCCTCATTACCTGTTTAGCACATCAATAAAATCAATATATTAATAGTGAATGAAATATAACCATGAATATGAAATTGAGAATTTTTTGGATAACCAATCAATGAATAAAAATCAATTGTATTAAAATGAATAATATAAAAAAGTATGATAATGTATATAATCTATACATAATCATGATAATAACGATACAAGTAGTATGAAGAAGTACAATATAAAAAGGTATATAAAGATAAAAAAGACTATCCATCATCCAGATCTCCATCCTAGTCATCTACTATAAAAAAATTTATACATTCCATAATGTCACACATCCATAATCAGACTATTCCCTTTATGTACACTTGCAAGCATATTGTTTTCCTAGGTTCCATTGGTGGCCCAGATAGGGTGTGAGATAAATATCTGTAGGATTTCACCAATTATGTATATAAATATCCATTTTATCAGTATAACATTGTAAATTTTAGATATAGTAGTGTAAAATTGTAATAATGATAGTAAATGTGTTGTCTCTCGTTCCTAAAGGAAAACCACAATGGCACTACCCGCAGAGGCCCATTCCGAAACAACTCTGAACAAGTATCATGGGATGTAATTCCCAAAATGACATTTATAAGGGTCTCTATGACTAGTATCACAGTAGTTTAAAGGAAACCATTTCCAATATCATAGAATGAGGTTTTAATGGCCAATATCGTAGTATAATGGGATTCCATGACCAATATCATAGAATAGAGATGACATGCCTAGTATCATAGAATAAAAATTCCATGACCGCTATCACAAGAGTTTTTGATTCCATGATAAATATCACTATATAGTTATCATGGGAAATTCTACACATATAGTATATCATGGGATTCTAGGCCTGTATAAAATTTATATTAAAGGATTCAATTCCCAGTTTTTTAATAAGTATGAGTTTATTCCGGAATTTATATAATTAAAATGGTCTCTATACCCATTTATTTTTATCATGATTATGGTTCACCATTCCTAATTTCCATAATTAAAAAGGTTGGCTATACCCATGGATATTTAGTAATAATATCCATTGGATTTAATAGAAACAAGGAATACTTCACTATTTATTGACATCTAGTAATGATAGCGGATATCCATTTTCATGTTTAAGAAAGTGATGTCATCTTACCACTAACTATAATTAAATTATTTAATATTATTCTGTGAACTATCAATTCTAATCCACATAATTCATTCCATATCAAAAGGATATCACCATTTAGAATTAAAACCAAACACTTCATTATGTGATTTGGATATTTTATCATTTATGTCAATTAGGCATATAAGAGGTCACACCCAAAGGGATAGATCCATCTAAGGATGAGAACTCAATATGAGATTCGGTTATAAATATTAATTAGGCTCCAAAAGAGAAAAACAATTAAATATATGTAAAAATTAGGGGATTCACATAGTGAAATCGACATGTCAAACACCAAAACATATTATAAAACATGAAAACATGAGGGATAATTTATATACCACCTAACATGTTCTCACAAAACACTCCTCATCCAATATTAACCATTAGTTTGTCCTGGATAAAAGCAAATATAAAGAACATATGAACGTCCTAAAAATATTTCATAAGGGAAGGTATATAAATATTGTTGTTGGGGAAAAGTAGAATAACATATGGATAAAAATGAGTCGAGCAATTATGGATGCACATCCAATGTGATAAATGAGGTTCGAATAATAATTCAGATGAAAAAACATGGTCAAAGTCATCCAAAATCGTATTTGGGAGCTCCAAATGGGATAAAAATCCTTATGTTGTCCACTGTAATGAGAAATGTAGGAATATGGTAGGATATTAGAACATTAATTAAAATTTATCATTTCACCCAAAAAAATTAATGGCGCACAGTTTTACGGCATGATTGGCCTAACCATGAACCATCCGTGTGATAAGGCTATGCTAATAATTATAGGCATTCCACCTAGTAATTATTTCCCTTTCACATGGTTAGGAAAATGTTCTCCCCTCTTCACCCCAATTTCTAACCCCACCCAGTTAGGAGAGACCATGGGGCTTGGGTGCCCAATTTTTATTAATTGTGAAACCTCATGTTTTTTACCACAGGTCGGGGTTCCATGCACCGAACAAGACTGAGAAACCACCAAAACCATCATAACCACATATAAAATCCATATTAGTCACATAATAAATTATTATAACGAATTATAATGGTTTTATATTGAATTGAAAAACCAGGTTCTTACAGTCTTACCACCATAAAGAAACTCATCCCTAAGTTCACCTTCCAAATATGGAAAAAATTCATAAGAGAATATATATGAACAATGATCATGAACATCATACTCCTTCTCCCATGTCTCAAATGTTTCATGGTTGTGTTGGAATAGTACCTATACTAAAGGGATAGACCATACATAGATAGAATTAATGCTCCGACCAGCAATGCATATACGATACTCATGAAAAGAATCATTATCATCAAGATCAACATCATTGAGATCAAAAGTATGATATGATTAAGCTTGATAACGATGAAGATGTGAAACATGGAACATGTTGTTCTTGGAAAGATACATCTGAAGTAATATCAACTGATAGGCTATAAGACCAACTGTCTAGAGAATCTCAAATTGCCCAAAAAATCATGGTGATAGCTTCCCCTACCTATGTATCCATCTATCCCCATGTCTGGTTGATACCTATAAGAACACATGATCCCCAACCTCAAACACTAATGATCGTCGATGGTTACTAACATAAGATTTCTCTATTTATTGAGTAGTATAAATATGTCTCCTAATAAATTTAACCTGATCTGAAGTCTCTTGAATGAGATGAGGACAAAGTAGGGAAACCTCTCCTTTCTCTAACTAGAATTGGGGTTAACAGAATGACACACCGTATAGGGCCTCATAAGGATTTATCTATATTAAAACCTGATAATAGTTATTGTAGTTGAACTTAACTAGAATGATATTCTTCTCCCATGATCCATTTAAATTAAAGAATCTTTATAGGAACATGTCCACTATAACCTTTCATTGACCATCAATTTGAGGGTGAAAGGATGTTCTCAGAAGAACCTTTGTACCCATTTATTTCTAAAACACATGAAAAAACCTCATTTTAAGGAAAGCATACATATCATAAATGATAGTATGAGGAACCTCATGTTGTCAGATAATATTACTGACATAAAACATTCCCAGCTCATTAACTAAGATAGTAACCTGAATAGGAATGAACTAGGATACATTCATTAGTCTATCCTTGATTACTGAAACTACCTTGCTACCTCAAGGAAGCCTTGGTTGGAAGATGATAAAATCCATAACAATACCCTTCCATTTCAATTTTGGGACTGGTAGTGAATGTAGAAAGCTTGGAGATTTTTGGTGCTCCATATTCACTTACTGACAGGTGTAACACCTAGTGAGAAAGTTTTCTATCTGACCCCTCATCCCTGGCCACCAATACTATCAGTGTATATCATGATACATCTTGTTGATACCTGAGTGAACTAACCATTGAGAAGCATGTGTTTCATATATTATCTCCTCTATGATATCCATGGGAACCCATATATTTCCATATATAAATAATATTTTTTCATTATCGATAGACCACATCGGAGGTGGGTCCCCTAAAGCAATATTCTTTCATAGGACCAATCTCTCAGGATCTAAATACTATACAATCTTCACCTTCTCCATAAGTAAATAGGTCACTGATAGTGATGTTAGTACATGATTTCTATGACAGTCCTGAACTACTATATTCTTTTCAAAAAATGATCCATATGTTTTTATTTGCTATTGTCCCCCCCTAAACCATCTTCATTTGAGTCCAACATTTAATAGAATTTGCAATAAGATTTTCTTTCCTATGCATATTGTCTTACTCAAAGTCAACTGACTTTAGATATTATACGCATATTTACTACCCAATATTTATGTCTAATTTTTAAAATATATAAAATAGGCTTTTCAGACCCATAAAAAAATCTCTCCTAGTAGGAAATTCCTCCAACACCACATGTTGTGCACCATAAATTTAAAATCAATTTCATTCATTAGAAAATTCCTCTCATGATGCCTCAATTGTTTTGAACTATGTGAAATGACTCCATCATCATTCATTAAAATAGATCTTATCCCGATATGTAAAACATCACAACAGACTAACTGACTGAATATTGAATTTTTATTGGAAGCACCGAAAGTACAAGACCACCTCAAAGAGGGAGAAAATAATGATGAACTAGTGCATCTACATTATAAATAAGCATACAATCATAATGTAAGGAACCCATGCTGGTGTACCAAATCTACATTTCTTCTGGTATACCATTGTTTTCAAGAGCATCAGCTATGTCATTCCCCTCCCACCACGTGTGAAGAATAAAATTTCCCTAAATGAGGAGGGTCCTACATTTCCTGATAATATAAATAAACTATCATGGTACCTTACCCTCTTTCTGTAAGATCCCAACCAGAACTATTGAATTAGACACCACATCTGATATATGAATATTTAGGCTCCTATAATGTAAGATCCTGGTGTCCATAGAATATGATCATCTCTAATATACATTCTTTCACTGTAAAAAGAACAAAATTCAAGAAGAAAATATCCCTAGTCATGCCTTATAAAGATACCCCCCTCATAACACCATCCTTACAAGATCCGTCCACATTTAATTTAAACCTAGAGCGAGGAGAATTCCAGCATACCCATCACCCCTTCTGAATCACTACACAATTATACATGAAAACCCCAGAATTATATTTCTAAATTATTCTGTTTCTGTCCCACCTTTAATGAGCAAAGCCAACTCTACCACCATCAGCTTGACATGCATCTGAAGAAAGAAGTGATATTGTTTGATCCCCTCTAAAGCCTCGTTCATTGCTTACTAAAGATTCCAGAAAGACACCAAAATTATCATACCACGGACCCTAATCTCCACCCCCTCTTGTCCAGCACCCAGGAACCAATCCTCCATGAAGTTTTGAATTGCAACCCAGTGCCCACTATTGTGCATACACAGCCACAAGAAGTCTCAAATCACTCTCACCCATTTCCCCATAAAAACACGTGTTAAACTTATTCATTTCGATGGTAGGTATAACACTGAAAAATGATGAACATGCCACACCCTTCTTTTAAATATTATCTTATATGGGAATGGTTTGAATGGGAATTTATTGGTATTTTTAATTTATTTCAAAATATTTTAAGGATTTTTATGATTCAATAGGGATTTTATCATATAATTCCATCCATTTTTTTGGATGGATTATGATGATGATGATAATGATCTTAAGATACCAACTTAAAACCCAATTGTTTATCATTGTATAATTAAGTTATGATGAAATATTTAAGAAACAAATTTATTTTATATGGGTTATGGTATAATGAAATGAAGGTCTGATTATGAAAAATAATTCATTTCCATGCTTTAAAATGTGATGAATTGATGGATATTTCATGATATTCTGGAACACATATGTATTATTTTCATTATTTGATGGGTGTATGCCCTCTTGACCCCTCCCATTTTATGGGGGTATACATAACCTCTAACAAAACTACCCACTTATTGTCATAGGGTTTCTACCCACTTCAAAAATAACTACCTTCATTTATTTTTTAATCATATATCTCTAATATCAAAAGACACCATGTTTGGAAATGGAGTGTCAATACTACTATTATTTATACTCAAATTCATGGAAGCATATGATCTTTCTCACTATGCTCTAATGTCTATATTCGACATATGACTTCCATCAACTGATTATTTTTATTGATTATTCAAATCCATTAGGGTGTTAAAATATCAACTGGCTAAATGATTGCTCAACCTAACACATTTTATTATTATTATTGAATTGATGATGAGGTATATCTTTCCTAGTCTAAATGTTAGTTTATTTTTGATGAATGTTAGAAATTTATTTTTCTAGAGACCTATCATTTCAATATGAGGTGAGACCACATAATGAAAAATATTTGGAAAATTTTACTGGTTTACATCTACCCTTTCAAAATCATGGTATTTTGAGTGTGATTGGAAATTTATTTTTTCGATTATGATGCTTTGTTAAAATGAATAAATTCAGATGTCAACCCATCTCTCCACATATTTTCATGGAGGTAGATGTCTCTAAAGTATCATTTTATTCCACATGAACTATTGTTGAAGAGGAATTCATATTTATTTAGATAACACACTTTGAATCTTGTGTGATTGGTTTTGTTCATGCAAGAAGCTGGGCCACTTCATCCATGAATTCTGTCAAACATCCAACAAGTAGAATGCAATATCAAATTACCAAAAAATTTATATTGTTATAGAAGGTAGAATTTGGTTTTTGATTTTAGAGTTTTTATCTCTCCCTACCTCGAGAGTTTTTATATGGGGTGGATCTTCCTCCTTGAAGAGAGGGGTGGTAGAGGACTCTATTGATGTATTTCCTTTACTTAAGGGAGGAGATTTATGTCTAATAATTTCATATTTCATGGTTATGTGACCTTATCTTGTTTGAATTATAATTCCAAATGTGAATTCTACCCATCCTATAACTGGAATTGGAAACATTTATGATGGTATGGGTATAAGGGAACATCAAGTGAACCCTAATATTTTCATGGTGGCTTCTATGGAAGGGAAGATGGACCAAATGATTCTTTATACAGTGCACCATCGTAGCCTCGAAATGTTTTCTAATACATTGATGTCACGGTCAAGATCTTTCTCATCTACCATTACCACAATATAGGTAGGATACAAGAAGAATTATCCTATTTTGGATAAATCTATTTTATCTTGGTGTCTGGAACATCTACACTCATATAATGAAGAAGATGAATGGTAACATATAAAATATAAGGATCTAGGTTTAATATATCCTGATAATGGCCATAAATACAGGTTTGTTCAGAATAATCCATATGAAATTGAATCTCGGAACAAGTTTTAAGTGTTTGGTGATGATGTTCTAAACTCAAGTGAGGGGTGGAACAATGTAGAGGCAGGATGAGAATGGGAAAACAATAGTGGTGCATGCATAGAAGACAAGGACTTTGAGAAAGAATGTGATACCAAAAAATTATCTTTTCAATGAACAGAACTAGTTAAAGTGGGAAAATTTCTCTAATCCACTACCAAATAAGAAAATATATATGTGGTGGACTTATCTGAATTTACAATTCAAACAAAGAGCGCGCAAGCACGAAAGACTTTTCATAATTATAAGGCATGTTGTCACTGAATCTACTAGTAAATTTATTACTCATTTTAACATGGACCATGAATCCATTAAATCATCCCTCCTATAAATACAAGTATATCTTGACCAAAATAGATCATCCCCATGACTATTAATGAGGACTCATGAAAGTTTGAATAAATGGATAAATTATTGCCGCATTATTTATCTAAGATAATGTGATATTCTAAAATATAATTCGAAAATACTCTCTATAAGAATGTGATGCGGCCTATACCAACACCTTACATACTAAGGAAGAGTGAACTAGAATTTAAGAGGATAAATTCTCTTAGATACTAGATGAAACATGGAAGAAGTGGTTTGAATCGCATCTTATTTACATTTTTTGGGATTTTGATCAAGACCATATACCTATTGATTATTAATTGGTGGTTTCCATTTTTATCACCTATTATATTGAATATTTCAACACCCTTATTATTATGTTTCATATATAGAATCCTATTTCATACATTACCTCCTTGTGATTATATTCGAACATGTTGGGTTATTTGTCAAAGGTATTTATGAATATTTTAAGGATCAATGGTGTTTTGTTGTGTTTTATTCCCTAATTGTAGGAACTATACAGTGACTCAAAGGACAATTCCACAGAGGGCTTGGTTGTACCATTGTAGTTTATGAATCTGTTATAGTTTTTCGGGGAGATAAAACTTTTCTACTACATAAAATATTCAATATAGTAGGTTTGTTCTAAGGAGGCTACACCATAGTATTTACTATGGAGGATGAGTTCATGGAGGCTGCATCATAGGGGCATAGACCATGTATCAGTGATTCAAAATGTTAGTTATAGACATCAGGTTACTATTGCTGCCTCCAAAAATTTAAACCCTAATGTCACCCAAGAGAATAATTACATTTCCATGGAAATATAAAAATATGAATTTATAACATCCCGACTAAACTAACTACTTATATGTAGATTAGTGATGAAATGGGGTCAATTCTATGAGGAAAAGGGATATAAATACTCACACATTTCATTATTTTTTCATTAATTTACAAGACTAAATTTACTAAAATAACTTGATTGGTTGGTTTAGATATAATTAATAATGAAGTATAGGATGATGGGAAGTGAGTTGATAATTAACATAACCTTTCATAAAAATCTTTAATAATGGGATTTAGTTAGGTAACTAGTGTTTATCTTTGGACACCATTAGAACTACCTTAAATAGTTTATACTCTTTCATAGATACCTATAACAAATAAAGATACAAGGAATTTAATATCAAGATTAAGGAAAATTTAATGCCGGATCAATATCTCCCACTTCCCTTTATCACATCGAGGTTAGTCATCTAAATTTTATAAATTTCACTATTTATTTAGTGGATATTATTTTATTTAAATCTATAATATTTTATTTAAAACAATAGTGCTCATATTTCTTATCAACACACCACTTCTTTGAATAAAAAGTTATTCTTGCATAATATATCAATTATCATGAATAATAAGACATCCATATAGAGGAATAAGAATTATAATTCTAAAATAAATATGTTATGAAAAATGTAAAAACATAGTTAAAGATCCCCACAAAAATTGGAAATTCAAATTACATTGTGAAATTTAAAATAGTAAGAGTGATAAAAAATCCAAGTTAATCACCCTAGTGGTTGATGATGACCATCTTCCTCCACTGTTGCTTCAGTTTTCATCTTGGTATCTCCCACAAGACCTCCTATGTTTGAAGTAGAACCTCATTAGGGATCCAAATATTTTTTTGTTCGGTTCCCCTCTAGATAGGGAATATATCCCTTTTTATATTATTGTGTTATCTAGTTTATAGGAAACATACAATTTGTTTAATTTTTAATTTTTAAATCCTTGACCCTATACTTATATTTTCTCCTTGAATAAATATTTATTTTCTCTATTTCTTTATGCATTCACCATATCTCTCTCAGCCAATAACATGTGTCTGGGATTCATGTATGGGAATCATGGATTCATAGCCTTGTTTTGTTGGGGAGGGGATATTTGACTCTTTCATTGCACTATATCCTCTCCCCCATGTGATTATATATAAAAATTCATAAAAAATATCAGTTGTTGCACATGAAATATCATGGGTAGGAGAATGCCTGAACATATTGGGTGCTAGAAAATTGAATGAGCTCAAACCCCTAAAACATGGGAGAAGTGGTTGTGGAGAATCCCATTAATGAGTTTAATATCCATGGTGAAAATCCATTTTCCATGAAACATTGTTTAATCCCTTTTAAACTAACTAATACTTCCTGAGGCATCTCCAGAACATATAAAAATTACAATATCGCAACCTCCATCAACACTCAAATATTGAGATACTATAACAAATGGTATCACCGCCACACACTCTCTCATCAACAATGGATTTAAAATTATCTTCATTCCATTATGGTTGAAATAAATGAATCAAAACAAAGGTTTGCTCCTTAATTTGATCTGTCCTTTACAATGGTCAGATCAATCTCCTCATTCGTGCAGGGCATTACTCTTCTTTGAAGTGAGAATCACTGAATTCCCAAATGATATTCATGGTGATCTTGAGATTTTTTTGTGCTTCATGACATTAAACATATATCTATTAGTGGTTGAAATGGCTATTCTAGTGTGTTTTAATGATGGTCTATAGTGTAGCAGCAAAAAAAGTCCTAGGTGAAAAAATGTGGTAGACGACACAACACAATTCGAAATTATAGAATATTTGTATGTCAATGATAACCAATAAAGGAATGCATCCAAAATCAAAACATTATTAGGATATGCTCTAAGATTTAAGTAATCCAGTCCCCACAAAATTTCGAAAAGTTAGATGGCAGCTGGATGACCCTTTGGGCATCCATGAACCACCCAGTGCTAATGAGTCTTTCCTCCCATCAATGTGTAGACCCATTCCCCACATGTCGATGCTTCTATTCTGATATTTCAAAATATCATTTTCTACCTCTATGATTAATTGTGTAAGGATTTACCCTGCCACATGGATTTCCCGAAGCCAGTCAAAGTTGGAATACCTTTTATGGGCCTACGATGTTTCTTGGTCGACCCCGGTTAAGGGGTTGAAAGTTGTGGGCCCTTTTTTTTAATATATCAATTTGAAATTCATGTTACCCATTGCATAAATAAAATAATTCGAGAAATATGACACTATAAGTCATTTAGTTTTTATCCTCTAAATTATATTCATAAATATAATTCAAAATTAGAAAATTCCCAAAACTGAATATTACCTATTAATAATATGTGTTTTCCATAAAATTAACTGATAATTATCGATTAAAATTTTAAAATTTATGGGAAAAAATTACTCAAATACCCCCACATTTAAACAAATCTTTTCTTCAAGCATAAATCACAACTATGAATTAAAAATAAAACCCAAATTTTACGAAAATTCAAAAATCATAATTAATGAAACCAAAAAGAATTCAATGTGGAAGGGGTAATTTTCATGTTTCAAAAAAATAACGTGATTTAAATTAATCGTCAGATACAATAAATTTGAAATTCCAAAACAAAAATATGAAACTTCTAATCTCTTCTATTCACGACTTTTAATTCATCATCATTGACATGCCAATTTTCGATCTGCCTCATCATTATTTTCTTATCTCATCAGTGTAGGAAGATTTTAAATGTGATTTTTCCTCATACCTTGATTACAGATATGGATAATTTTAATTTGAATATGATTTATTTTCTCCACATAATAGATAAAACTTTCACTAAAAAACAAGAAGGAAAGGAAATATATAGATCATATGATACTATATATAAATTGACAATAAGAAATTTATTTCTGAAAATTATTCTCCAAAAATAGGTCTCGATCTATGTGTTATGATTTAAAACAATTCAAATTCAATGAAATTATCCTTTTAATAAAGTGACATCTTTTCATACTTCTTGATATCAAGGAAATTCATGATCAAAATAAGAATAATGAATGAGTTACCCTTTCATTATTTTTCTATCTAAAAAAATTTAATTTTTAGAAAATAGAGTTAGGTAAAGTCTCACACTGATGACCTAACTTCAAATGATTAAAATTATTGGTCATGTGTTGGTTATATTTGAACATTTATTAATCAATTATTTTTTTGAATTTTTTATAGTGGGGATGATAATAGAAACGATAATTTATAACCTTAATATTTTCCATTGAAACAACTAAAAAATTCCCTTCATTATAGTATAAACCACGTTCGATCAAATCCCTCTCCCTCCACACATAAACATTTTAAATCATGAAATATAATAGAATTAGGGTTGTAATGGACAAATCATCATCAAATGTTGTTATTTCTATTTAATTCCATTCATAGTATATATGGGTAAAAGGAGGATAAATGTTGGGTAGGTCTCAAGGAAAAGTCCTTAATAAAAAAATATTCCTCAATTATATTTTCAATGATTTTTTTGGATATTTTCTTTGAAAATATATGAATTCAGATCCCAGTTTATACCACATCCCATGTTCTACAAATATGTTTTCTAAAAATATTTGAAATATTTTTTTAAAAACCTATCAAAAAAATATAATGTAACTCAAATCAATTTCACATGGAATGTTTTGTAATATAAAATTAGTTTACATGAATATTTAAAATTCAAATCATGAAATAAGTAAGGGAATTTTCCATAACATGTGAATATAATGGAAAACATGATTCGTTTATTTCATGTTATTATGTCTCACTCAAGAATTCCAATTTCCCCTTCATACCTATCCAATTCCATCAATATATAAATTTAATCAAGGAATATTTGTGTTCCTAACAATCCTATGCATCGTTGATGAAAAAGAAAAGACCTAATCTATGTGTGGGAATGGACATTTATTTATATTAAACATCAAAAGAATCTAGAAAATATCTTGGAAAGTATGTGAATGCTAAAATTTAATGCTTAGTAAACCTTCATTTAAAGATCGTTCTTTGTTGTAGCTTTCTGAATTTAGGCTTCATGGTCCTATAAATGAAGTAAAAAATAATTAAAACAAAAGATCCATGTGTTTAATCTTTTTGAATTATGGGTTAGACTTTATATAAAATAAAATTAAATCATTAATTAATATATAATGTAATTAAAACTCCAATTTCCACCAAAAAGTGCTTTTATTATGGTCTTTAATGTTGACCTACCTATTGTGTCACATTATTAGAGTAGGGTATATATCCCACCCTCTCATGTTAATGAAATTTTGAATTTTTGAAAAATTTGGGGATTCCCTTATACTCTTCCTATTTCTTAAAATCATTTCTTCTTATTGTTGTGTGGAAGTCCATGTAGTGGAAAAACATAAAATATAGAATAAAATCTCCTGGTCTATCCAAACATGGGTACAACTTCTCTTCCTCTTATTTTTTAGTTGTTGAGAATTAAATTTCACAATTAACTTTAAATTTTTTTATCAAATATTTCTTCTTCACCAATATGGTGTTTCTTTTCTATAATATCTAATGAAATGTTTCAAATTTCAACATCCCCAAGTTCTTTATCATGTTTCTAGTATTCCATTTCAGTAGTTGAGATTTCTGCTTCATTTTATTTAAAAATCATAAGACGTATCCACAATCCTGATATGTGTGATCATAAGGGAAACAAATCTAAAAATGTCCAAATTTGGCATGTTTCTAGTTCTTCTTTTTTCTCTTCCTTTGGTTGCATCATAGTTGGTGTTGAAGGGTATTCTCTATTTGAAAGTTGTTAAAGTTCATCCTATATAATTTCAATATTTCTATCCAATAGTTCAGCATATCTAAGCTCATATCTCTTTTTTATTTTAGTAGAACTTATTTTTCCTCCTTAACTTCCTCAATAGTTTTTTTATGTATTCTAGGAGCTTCGGTCTAACATTGAACATCAATTAAATGCTAATGATTTCCACATATAGAGTTATGTGTGGTTGTAGTACTCTTAGGATTCCTTGATATTCTCATACCTATTATAAAATTTCCATATTTTGTGATTCCACTCATAATGAGGGGGTTGCGTGTTGTATTTTCCAAACAGATGTGTGTCATCATGTTTTCCTTTTCATGAGATCACAAAAAAAACACACCGTTCATAAAAAAATGAAGAACTTGAAAAAAAATTAAAACTAAAAAGAGAGGGTGAAAATAATTATATAACTATTGAATTTATAAATGCATCAACCACTGAAATGGTTATGATTTTATTTTTTCTTGAGAGAATCGTTACTTCTCTCAACAAATATAAAAAATACTAATTTTTAAAAACCTGACTACAACAACTATTTATACACAGAGTAGTAATGAGTTGAGTTCTATCCGACGAGAAAAATGGTAATAAATATTTACTATTTCCTACATTTTTTCATGATTTAAATGAATTAAAATTACTAAACTAACTTGAGTGATTAGTTTGGACCAACTAAAAACTAAAAATTGGATGTAGGGTATTGAGTTGATATTGAATATGGATTTTAATAAAAATCATTAACTATGATATTTAATAAATTAACCAATGTTGCTTCTTACCCTCTACTAGAAATACCTAAATTATCTAGCTACACTTTTTAGGTAACCTATAAGCAATTTAAATTCATGGTATTTAATCTCATTACAGAATGTGAAGTTCATTCCATATATCTCTTTATCTCAGTTCCCTTTATCACATTGAGGTTAGTCCTCTAAATATAACGACATTCACCATAGATCTGGTGGATTTTATTTTTACTAGGTCAATGTTATTTTAATTATAAAATGTTTATTCTTCTTTTTTATCAACTCACCACTCCCTTGAATACTTAGTTAATCATGGGTAATCTCTCGATTACCATGAATACCATGCCTTTGAGGGATAATAATAGAGTGTTAGTTCAGAAATAATTATTTTCACAAAATTAAAACACATGATATAAATTTCTCTCCAACATACAAAATTAAAATTACAATGTAAAAAAATAGAAATAGAATGAAGGATAAAAAATTCTAATCAAGATTCCTTGTGGTTGACGATGACTATCTTCCCCAACTCTCTCTTTGGATTTCCGGTTGGGATCTCCCACTTGGAATCTTACATAAGTATTATAACCACCTTCTGGTTCTATAGATTCATGTATTAGGTTCCACTTTTTGTGTGAAGTATTTTTTATATAAAATTATTGGATTCTACTATTTATAGGTTTCATCGTCCTTTGAATTATTTTTGAATTTTCAAATCATCTTCAATTACATAAATTTTTATGATTGACTTAATCTTTTTTATCTATTTTTTCCATTTCACCTTGTCTCTCTCGAATTGTGACACTTGGAAGAGCTAATTTTATCATAATATTGGAATCATATTGTTTTTTTTGGTGGGGGTGGGGTAGGGTACTTGACTCCTTCTATGTGGGAGAGGCCCCCCTGCATTTCTATTCAAAACATATCCCTAAAGATCTAATGTGGTGTGGGAAATCCCATGGATAGTGGATGGCTCAATTTTATCTTGTTGTATTAAATTACAGGACCAAAAACAACTATGATTTGGGTTATATCGATGCAGTGTAGCATATGCATCAGATACATGGCCACTGTGCAGTGACCTTTCTGAAGATAGAGTGCATACTCCATTGAAAAACCACCTATGCCATTTGAGTCACCTCTATGATGTATAAAAACCAATGCATCATATCCTTCAACCTCACTCAAATTTCAAGATACATATAAAATGTTATCTCCATATTTCATTCACTCATCTGCAGAGTAGTGAAATTTATTTTCATTCCATTACAGTGCGATAAAACGGACCATGGAATAGGATTCCTCATCAAAGCTATCTAGCCTTCACAGTGTCAGGATTAAATTTTTCTAACATGCGGGGAATTATTATTCTTCAAATTTTATGTCACCAAGGTCTCCATAGGTCCAAAAAATGATATATGAAATTCCATGATTCTATTGTGCTTCTTTTCTTGTATCGAAGGTCAAATAATGGGGTCCATTGTAGTTCTAGTGGGTTGTAGTGGTGGTCAGTGGTGTATAAGTAATGGTAGTGTCCTAGATAAACAGAATATGAGGAAGAAAACATGTCCCGATTTTAAATAGTGTTATATTTGTTCGTGAAAAGATACCGAGAGAATAATTCATCCCATATATAAACATTATATGGATTATCTCAATGATTTAAGTAAACTGCACCCCATTGAACTCTGATAATCTTGATGGGGGCTGATGAACTGCCTAGTGCAATGATTCTCCACTCCATGTCAACAAGTCATTCCAATCACCATTATGTGGTCTTGTTCCACACACACTAGTGCTCAAATTATTGTGTTGTAAAACTAATGATCTTCTTCCCTAAACCAAATTTCATATGGGTTTCCCTAATTAAACAAACATACTTTTGATAGGATTTCATGGTGGGCCCTTCTTAGAATTTCTAAGTGGCTCTCCTGGCATTGGTTAAGGGTTGCCTAGTTGTGGGATGATTTTTTTCTAAGTCATCATTTGGAATTCCTCTTAAACACATGTAAAATACATAGATTAACATTACATTGTAAAACATCTACTCTTTTATCTTTTTATTTATTTTTCTAACCCGTATTTCTATGTTAAAAACTAAGAAGAATGTAATATTATGAATTAATACATAAGTGTTTTCCACTAAAAAAATTAAAAAATTAAAAATTAAAAATTGAAAATTTATGTGAAAAAATAAGTCACCAATGAATTTAATATGATGTTATGAATTGAATTTATGATTTTTTTGCCAATTTGAATACAATCTTTATTTTGGACTTATGAGGGGAATTTATGAGGCTTAAATTATGTTCTTCCATGAAACATTGAGACTCCTAATAGAAAGATTCTTACAATTTTAATATAAATAAAGAGCTTTAAAGGACTACAGATTCACCCAGAGAAAATAGGCATCAACCCTAGATCATATGTAATTTTTTATAGTCCTACACTGCAACTCACTCCATTTGTTTCAAATTTCAGCTTAGTGGTTCACATATTACACTGCTACTCCATAAAGGTCTCCATTGTTCAATGGAGAATGATTTATATTGCATTCCACATTTCACCCACAGCCCCTGTGTCATGGTGGATCCCAACAGTTCACTACTATTCCATATAAACCTCCCCAACACCATAGTGTGTTTTCATGCACTTCTCTAAGAAAAAAACCTTCTTTTAGCTGTGGAGACCTCTATTTTTTTAGAAAACACCTAATCCATCTTGGACTGATATTGTAAATACCTTTTTATAATTATTAACTATGTGTATGTATGGTTTGATCCATTTGATTAATTCTTCTATACATAACTCTTAAACTTGTAACATATTGGATTCAAAATGGTTACACGAGCCCTTAGTGTGAAATCAAATTCTAGTTACTATCCATGTTTGGTTTAAGTAATGAATTTATAAATGGACCATGAAATTTATGTTTAAAAAAGTGACATAGGTGATTCCTTAGCTTGTAGGATCTTATTTAACTGATGAATATTCTTTATTATGTTTGCATGTGTGTGTGTGTGTCCACAAGACCAATTATGATAATGTTTACATGATACTGTTTTGTATAGTCATACTATAAATTCGATAATAGTTATCACGTTGAAATTTGTGTTATTATTATCCCATTTTTTCATGTTTTTTTCCATGATTTACCAAGTGATGTGTGTTAAAATTTCTTGGTAGGTTTTGATTGATAACTAAGACATGAGGACAATTGTGCAATGTTAATTCTATTGGAGGGGAGATGTTGGAGATAAGGTCCCTAAGCATATTGTAGTGTACTGTGGACACTATAGTTATTATTATTTTGATACCCATGAGGTATCCTGGTAAGGATATATTTTCTTGCACTCATGGTATGCTAGAAGAAAACTAAAGGAAATCTGGTAGCATGATGCACATAATGGATATAGGATTCCTGGTAGAATTTATGCAGGATAGTGTGATGATTCCATTCTAGGAATTTAATCACTTGTGTCTAGTTGGGTTACTATTGATACCATTTATTATCCTATTGAAATGGAGCCAAATCATGTACAAATGGGGGTTTGTGGTGGCTTGGTTAGGGAATAACATCTCAGTTTTGGATTGGGTGTTGGAACTCATTAAACATTTATTATTATTATAGAATACATTTATTATAATTGACTACACTAGGTCGATGACGCATGGGTGGTGACATATTGTATCTCATACTAACCCTACTTAGTGATTTCAATGCACTTATAGATTTGATGGATAGAGACCCGAAGATTGGAAATGGTCATTTGGGGGATGGTTGAGTAGTGCAGAAAAAAAATATAGTAAATCAGTATAAACTCTAGAGGACCCCACCGATGTTTATCTATATGTTTATTTATTATTCTACCTTTTATATTTTTTATATTTCTACCCCGTTATGAGTAATGTTTTTTATATGAAATCTATTCCATCTATTTATCATTTTCTACATGTTTACTCAAGAGATTTATTATATTATTTATTATATATTACTATGGCATGACTTGATATTGAAGTTATAGTCTCCCCACTATTATAATTAGAACATACGTGCTAGTTAGAGGCCTCCAACATATGGTGTGGCACATATGAGGTCATATGGAATTATGGATCAGACCTGGTGGTTCATATTAAGGCATTATAAAATGATATTAGAGGACCACGACTCACTAAATTGTTTCTTATCCTTTCATTGACATTAGAAAGGGTGTAAAAGGGAGAAGACATTATATAATTGGATATGACAATGATAAAAGTTATTTTCTAGTATTGTCTAGTGGACCTCCAAGATGGTATAATGTGGGAAATTATGTTTTAATATTATAGTTGATTAAATTCACCTTGGGTGATTCACATGATTTAGGTACATGATTTATGAGTTTTCCCACATGTTCATACATCATGACTAAGAAAATTAGTCCAAATTCCATTTATATACTCGTTTTTGTATTTTAAAGTAGTTCTTTAATTAAAGGATTGATTTTTGCTATCTAACTAGGATAGTTTCTTGGATTGTGTGATATACCAATTTTTTCATGGATATTGGGATTTATTTTTATATAATTATTTAGTTTAATTCAATATACTATTATGTTAGTACATATATAATGATTATGGATAATTTATTGGGATGAATACAATGGTCCGTGTTATGAGGGTTATACCATTGGTTGAGGATAGAATCTTAGAAAAGTCTTTGAATGCACCAATATAATACTTAGGACCTATTGTGTTTATAATGTTCCTTTTTTTTGGAGTGGATTCCACCACATAGACAATTGGTGAAAACTCTATTTGAGCAGGGTTTTCTAGAGCATGTTTTCACACATTCCCTTCTACTAATTATTGTAGTCCCCTTCTAACTAACACTAAGGTCCATGGTTGACTACACAATGGATTTCCTTCTCCAAAATCCTCTAGTATTTTAAGGAATGGGATTATAACATTATGCTAAGGAATAGATAGAAATAAATGAGAGAATCTTCAACCTCATCCATATTCCAATAGTAAAAGAGGTGAAATTGGCATTATTCATGTTGAAGAGACAATCCAAACACTAGTAGGGAGTTATGAATCTGTCACGACCCGTCCTCGGGGCCCATGCCATGACTACCCCAAGCCTGCCTTCCATAGGCCAGGGGCTGGCGACTAGAACCAATGGCGTAAATCCAAATAAAAAGGGAATGCATTTCCTTTATAAAAGTAAACAACACAACAAAGTACAAGTGGAAGAAAACACTAAGTACAAAAGAAAGTGCTGAAAAGTAAATGGGCCAGAATAAAAACCCAACTAAAAAATAAAGCTACAACTGAATGAAAGTACAATATAAAAGTCAAACAACTGGAAGAATAGAAGTAGCTCCTGGGTCGTCCACCTCGAATCCTACCTGAAGGGTAGGTACAGATAACGCAGCTCCTGGATCGTCCACCACAGATCCTATCTGAAGGGTAGGTACAGATGGCCTCCTCAATGCTCTCGCCCGTCAACCTCCTCTGAGTACCATCTCGTCGTGAAGTCCACCTTCGGATACTGAATCGTCGTGAAGTCCACCTCCGGATACTGACTCGTCATGAGGTCCACCTTCGGGTACCGTCTAGTCTTCGAACACTCAGCCTCCGTCTGCGCTGTTCGTCGTCTACATCAAACACAATGAGGTGCGGGCATATCCCGCGTAGGGGTGAGTATAACGATACTATGTAGGGACCCCGAGACCCTCAAGGTCTCACTAAATCCAACAAGGATAACCACAAAGTAGGATCTAATTTGATAAACCGTACTTAGGTATAAGCCCATAATTATTCCTAAATTATCAAATAAACCATCTCAATCAAGAGGTATCACATAGATATGAAATCAACGAATAACCCCTACTTAGGTATATGCGCATACATATATGTTAGTTATCAAGTAACCCATCTCAACCATGAGGAAAACACAATGGTCATTGACTCAGAACAAAACAAGATTTTCATTAACGAAACCACAACTGCTGAAGAGCTCCTCCTCTGTCGAGTAAACTGATCTGGTCACGACTCAGAGGCGCTTCTCACTAACCTTAGACTACTGAGGTGCTTCTCCTGTCAAGTACTGCGGGTCAGCCACCCAAACACAGTAGTGCTCCCCACCGGGGTCTGCCACCCAAACGCAGTAGTGCACCCCCCCTAATATCCTGAAGAGGTACTCCTTTTGTCGAGTACTGCGGGTCTTCCACCCAAACACAGTAGTGATCCCCGCTGTTGGTCTGACACCCAAACATATTAGTGCTCCCCAATGGACTATACAAGTTACTCCGACTCGAATCGGACAAGCAGTCATCAGGTCTCATCTAGCTACACGGTCTCCGTACTCCGTACGCTCATCTCTGAGAGGGTCCGCTCCATGAGATACTGTTCGATACTCCAAGTATCACAATGTCCCAAGAAGATGTATCGCCAAGGACTTCCTCGTCATAGGGGTCTCAACACAACAGACGGTGCATCAATCGAACGCCCTGTCTGTGAGTTATTAGCCTTTTAGTCTTGGGGACCTGGTTGGTTTCATGTACGAACCAAACCAGTCGTATCTCAACTGTACCCCAAACTCTCATAGGGTATACTCATTGGGACCATTTTTCAATGTGATTACCAACTCCACTGACGGTTCATCAAACTAACGTCCGGTCTGAAAGTTATCGGCTTTCCCGTTCTAGGGGCCCGGTTGATTTCTAAGCTAAAACCAACCCGACCGTACTCCAACTAATTCCAAACCACAGGTGATGTATACCAAAAGATCTGTCTTATCAAAAGGAATCTAACATAGTCGATGACACATCAATCAGACGTCCGAACCTCATGTTATAACCGTTTCTGCTCCGAGGGCCTGGTTGGTTTCTGGTTCGAACCAACCCGCACATACACAAACTTCGCTGAAACATTAAGTGTAATATACCGAAATGACCGTCTCAATCCAAGGATCCCAATTCAACTAATGTTGCATCGATTGGAGGTCCTTTGCCCATGTTATGAGCATTTAAGCGAATCCGTATGGTAGTAGGGTGTATGGGCCCGGTTCGACCCGACCCAATACCCCATGGGTCTGCCCGAACCGGGTCTGGCCCGGCGCGGGCCGCGACCCGGCTCGAGGTTGAGCTGGATGCGGAGGGGGGGGGGGGGCGCTGCCCCCCATGTTTTGAAATGGATCCCCCCTTTCCGGGCCCGCCCTTGCCAGCATCCGAGGGTTACAACCCTCGGACTTCCTGGAAAACGGCCGGCCGGTGAGCTACAACGGGACCCCTGTAACGGGTCCCGCCTCCTGGTGGTGCCAGCGGCCGGCCGAGCTTGGCCTCCTCCTCTCGAACCGTCGTGGCCATTAACACAGCTCTTCTTCGGCTGGTGCGCCGCGACGACGCCGCGTCCCGCCCCAGCCGTAGCCTCTTGATGCTCCGGCATGGCGCGACGGCGCCGCGCCCCTTCATCACCATGAAAAACAATGCTAAACAATAAGGTGAGGAGGATCAACCGTGTTTGTGCTGTCCGACCTCCTCCCATTGTGACGATAGCAGGCAACCAAAGAATGAGTATAAACAATGACAAACAAGCACAAATTTAATTGATTAAATCTAAACATAACCCCTACAACATCCCACAAAAATTTATTCCCACCCCAGAAGGAAAACATTCGCAGACCAACTTAATAATAAGTTGATCCATGTTCTTTGTTTTCAGAATGAAAGAATCATGTGAATAAAATCATAATTAATTAAAAAACCCTAATTCATGTCATTCATTATTTGTTGATGATATTGCTAAAGGGAGTAGACGTCGGTTCGTTGAAGTCATCGCAAGGTAAGAGGTGAAGGTGACAATGGCCATTGGTGTTCGTCGTTTCCTTAAAGGCCTTCGATCCGGCTTGAGCATCGTTCCTTGAAGATCTGACAGATGGAGAACCGTTCTTCGTCGAGGGAGGAAGTCTTTCTTCGAGGATGAAGGAAACCCTCCTCTAATTCTCCCAAATATTTTCCATCCAATATTTCATTAAGTCCACCCTCTTTTAACAATATCACCATATAATTCAAAACCATGTCAAGAGGTGTGAAAAAACTAATTAATAAGGTTATTAATCACCTTAGTTGGCTCATTAAGATTGGGAGGTGGAGAGGCTACCCATTAAGAAGGGAAGTTGTCAAGTAATTAAAAAGGGAGGATTTAAGAGGTCAAGGGGAGTTATGGGGAGGTGAAGAGTTAGGGGTTCATGTGGGCCCCACCACACTAAACTCTCCCATGGGAGGTTTGGTGGGTGTGGGCCTCACCTCTAACTCCCCTTTTTGTTGAAAGTAACCACATTCCTTGAATTAAATTTTTACACAACAAATTTTATTTAATTCAACTAATCCCCATATATTAAACCTCAACCCGCTCAAAACGCAACTACAACAAAGGTCCCCTTATGAAAATATCGGTGCTGTGAGTTCATCAATGCCTTCAGATTTCAATTTCGAGAACTGGTTCAAAAGATAGAAAAACCCTCTCATTCGTTTACTAAATGTACCCGAGATAAACTTTGGAAATTGATTCCATTCACACCGGGCATCAGAATCAGGTGCCGTCAGAAACTACAGACTCATAAAATTCGAAATAAATTAAGAAAAAAAATTCCTTGAAATTTCTAGGTCTTTACATTACTCCCACCTTAGGGCTTTATGTCCCTGTAAAACATCAACACACACTAAGGAAAACAAAGTGGTACAAAGCACGCATCTGAGCCTTCCGCTCCCATGTACTCTCCTGAAGGTTCTTCTGCTACTAGTGGAAGTGCACTTGAGGAATCGACCGTCCATGTAGGACCTACTGCTGTAGATCCTTGATCTCCACTGGAACCTCTATGGATTTCACCCTGTCATCGACGTCCAACTCCATGTGGTTGATGATGTGTGAAGGATCGTGCACGTATCTCCTCATCTGAGATACGTGGATGACATCATGCACCCAGTGCAACTGAGGTGAAAAGGTCAAGTGATAAAACACCTCTCTTACCCTGCTGAGGACCTAAAAAGATACGTTGAACCTCAGAGATAACTTGCCGCCTCGGCCACATCTCTGTAAACCTCATCGAGGTGAGACCCGTATAAGGACGTGATCGCCATCCTCGAACTCTAGAGGCCTCCATTTCCTAGTTAGAACTGAGACTCAAAACTCATGTTTCCATGAGGGTATGGTTTACCGACTCAAGAGTGATCGACCGCACCCTCCTGTGCATGAGTTTATCCTGTGCTGTCTGGGGTTTCCTTTTCGCCGAACTAGGAAAACCCATCCCGATGTTGTAGATTAACCACAACCTTTATTCCTAATATAGTCAATCTAGGTATGAAATGTGAATCTAATCCATACTCAGACCAACGTCGTAAGGCCTCGACGCTGCCACCAAGATATTCCAACCGAAACTCTCACCTCGAGGGTCAAATCACACTGTTGGCATAAGTGTGATTATCGAGTCTTCTCCCAAAGGTATCTCTAGACGTGAGGGTCAAGTCAACGGCTTACCGAAAAATCGAGGTATGGGACAAGATTCGTGGAAGAAAGTAATGATTCGTATCAATGTCTATTATAACAGCAGCTAGAAGTGGACACAGACTGTCCCTCGAATCATTCATAGAGCTATTGGGTCAGACTCTTTGACCGCATGTAGCCACTATCTTCCCCTGCCCTCCTGCTCCCTGACCCTGGAGAGGAAAACAAAGGCGGGTGGTTGTAACATTTTGAAATGTACACCACCTCATGCTACTCTCCTAGATCTGCCTCCATGTCTGCTGCTCCGCAGACTCATATTTCCTTATCACTTCTTCTTCTTGAAACATTTTACATGCCTGAGTCTCTGAGTCTGGCACCAGTTTCCTGTTTCTTGCTGCACTGTGCAGTCTTCATCCGCTCCTGGTTGATCTGCATGTTCTCCGTCATAGCTCTTACCATATTTGGTCGGTAGGAAGTTTTCCGATGTGGTAAGTCGGTCAATGACCACCCTTAATCACCTATGAGATCAGAGCTGCTAAGATTTCTCCTTTGCCGAAAAGAGAAATCTGGTCTCATCCCCTGGATGAACCATGTTCCTTGCCTAATACAGTCAATCCTGACATGAATAGTACTATTTCCTGCCATAGATGATGTCGTAAGGACTTGTCATTACTACCAAGAGATCCAACTATCACTCTTGCCTCCAAGGGTTTAGTCACATTTTCGGCATCAGTGTGAGGTCACTAGGTCTCCTCCCGAATAAATCTCGAAACTGAGGGTCAAGTCAATAGTTTTAACCGAGACCTCTTAGTACCAACCAAACAAAAGGACAGGAAAGTAAACATCACAAAGGTAAGTGTCTTTTATTAATATAGCTTGAAGTACAAAGACATATAAAACCACAACAAAAAAGGAAGCTATAAGCACCTATAACAAAGGACTCCATGCTTGGAACTAGTCCTGCTCCTTTCCACCTATTTCTGAAGCTCCACTTCTTTATCCACCGCTCGGCTGCTGCTCAAGATTTCTCCACTACTTCTGTCTCGGTGTCTCCTCCAATGCCTATGGATCAACTATACGGGGTGTCGGACAGTCACGTGCCATGTGACCGTGCTTTCCGCATGAATAGAACTTTTTTGCTTCTCGTATGGCTGGCTCTATTTCGTTTTCATCGCACTACCAAATCTATAACCCGAGGTCGCCCACCTATAGGTACTATCCTTTTGGACCTATGTATCCTCCGTCTACTGCCTACAGATGACTCAGATTATGATGGTAAACCCTGCGGTAAAGGCAGAAGCTCCCGAGCATGCCCTGTGTGTAGAGTCACTGGTATAAACTCCAACCTGAAGAAGGTCTTGAAGTCTCCCCAGGTGAAGGTAATCCCATCGCAAAACTGGAACATGTGGCTCCACCACCTCTCAGCTGATCCCTGGAAGAGGAAAACAACTAGGTACACCATCAAGTCTGGAGGTGTCCCTACTGTGTGGAGAGATTGTGCTATAAACTCCTGCCAGTGCCCAGACGTCTGAAAATCCGACTCGCCTAGAATCGTTGGAGGCCTTTGACGCTAGAACTCGTGCATCAAACTCAAGAAGCGTGCACTCTCTACTGGTGGAGGGACCTGTACAGAGGCCTCGCTGCTTGGTGGGCGATCATCGCGCTCCCCACTCGGTACCCAAGCTGTCTGACTTGGTGAAGTCATCCTGAAAGAAATAGTCGTGACCTGGTGAAATGATTATACCTGGTGAGCTGACATGGTTTGAGCTAATTAAAAAAAACTTTTGAAAACACAACCGCAGTCAGTGTTTTCGTGCACTGAGTTGGAAATCAGTAGTCAGGGTCCTGGTGTATGGATACGTCTGCCGCCCACACCAACACTGGACTCCCTGAACTGAAGACCAAACTTAGTACCTTTAAGACTATTTCTTCACAGAAAAGAAATATCAGAGTCCAAAGTTCTACGGTAGAACCGACTCCTCTGATACCAATATTGTCACGACCCGTCCTCGGGGCCCGTGTCGTGACTACCCCAATCCCACCTTCCATAGGCCAGGGGATGGAGACTAGCACCAAAGGCGTAAATCAAATTAAAAAGAGAAGGCATTGACTTTATAAAAGTAAACAACACAACAGAGTACAAGTAGAAGAAAACACTAAGTACAAAAGAAAGTGTTCAAACGTAAATGGGACAGAATACAAACCTAACTATAAAGTACAACTACAACTGAATGAATGTACAACAGAAAAGTCAAATAGCTGGAAGAATAAAAGTAGCTCCTGGGTCGTCCACCTAGAATCCTACCTGAAGGGTAGGTATAGATAATGCAGCTCCTGGATCGTCCACCACGGATTCTACCTGAAGGGTAGGTACAGATAGCCTCCTCAATGCTCTTGCCCGTCAACCTCCTCTGAGTACCGTATCATCGTGAATTCCACCTCTGGATACTGACTCGTCGTGAGGTCCACCTCTGGATACTGACTCGTCGTGAGGTCCAACTCCGGGTACCATCCAGCCCTCGAACACTCGGCCTCCTTCTGCATTGTTCGTCATCTGCATCCAACACAACGAGGTGCGGGCATAACCCGTGTAGGGGTGAGTATAACGATACTCAGTAGGGACCCAGAGACCCTCAAGGACTCACTAAATCCTATAAGGATAACCACAAAGCATGATCTAAACAGACAACCCTTACTTAGGTATAAGCCCATAATTATACCTAAGTTATCAAGTAACCCATCTCAATCAAGAGGTATCACACAGATATGAAATCAATAGATAACCACTACTTAGGTATATTCCCATATATATACGTAAGTTATCAAGTAACCCATCTCAATCATGAGGAAAACACAATGTTCATTGACTCAGCTTAAACCATGATTTTCATTAATGAAGCCGCAACTAATGAAGAGCCCCTCCTCTATCGAGTACACTGATCCTATCATGACTCCGAGGTGCTTCTCACTAACCTTAGAATACTGATGGATCATCAAACGGACGTCCGGTCTGAATGTTATCAGCTTTCTCGTTCGAGGGGCCCGGTTGGTTTCTAAGCTAAAACCAACCTGACCGTACTCCAAACATGAAAAAACCTCAGGTGAAGTATTCCAAAAGATCCGTCTCATCAAAAGGAATCCAACATAGTTGACGACACGTCAATCGGACGTCCGGTGCTCATGTTATAACCGTCTCTGCTCCGAGGGCCCGGTTGGTTTCGGGTTCAAACCAACCCGGCCGTACCCAAACATTGCTGAAACATCGAGTGTAATATAACGAAACCTCCGTCTCGATTCAAGGATCCCAATGCAACTGACGGTGCATCGATCAGAGGTCTGTATCCCATGTTATAAGCATTTAAATGATTCCGTTCAGAATTTGGGGGTTGGGCCCGGTCCGACCCGGCCCAATACCCCTTGGGTCGGCCCGAACCGGGTCGAGCCGACCCGGGTCTGGGTCTGGCCCATTAGGGCTTGGCTCGGCCAAACACAGAGGCCCCACCCAGCATGGGAGGTCCGGCACGGCTCAGGCCACGGCTCGGCTGGAGGCTGAGTTGGACACGGAGGGGGGGGGGGGGGCGCTGCCCCCCATTGTTTTGAAACGCCGGCCCCCTTTCGGGGCCCGCCCTTGTCAGCTGCCGGGGGTTACAACCCCCAGACATCCCGGAAAATGGTCGTCCGTAATGGCCGACTGATGAGCTGCCACGGGACCCCTGCTGCAGGTCCCGTCTCCTAGTGGTGCCGATGACCGGCTGAGCCCAGCCGCCTCCGTTCGAACCGTCGCGGCTCTTCTTTGGCCAGCGCAGCGTGACGACATCGCGGCCCTCTGTCGCCTTCCCTTTCTGCTCTGGCGTGGCGTGACGGCGCCGCGCCCCTCCACCGTGGCCCGCTCTGGCCAAGATTCTCTCTTTCCCGTGCAGTGCAACGACACTGCGCCATCTTCGCCACCATGAACAAAAAAGGTAAACAATAAGGGGAGGGGGATCGGCCATGTTTGTGTGATCCAACCTCCTCCCGTTGTGATGATAGCAGGTGTCCAAAGAACGAGTATACACAACGACAAGCAAGTGCAAATTTAATTGATTAAATCTGAAACTAACCCCTACAACATCCCGCAACAATTTATTCCCACCCCGTAAGGAAAACATTTGTGGACCAACCTAATAATAATTTGATCCACATTCTTTGTTTTTAGAATGAAAGAATCACGGGAATAAAATCATACTTAATTAAAAAATCATACTTCGTGTCGTTCGTTGTTTGTTGACGATATCATGAAAGGGAGTAGACTTCGGTTCGTTGACGTCATTGCAAGGTAAGAGGTGAAGGTGACGATGGTCGTTGGCGTTCGTCGTTTCCTCAAAGGCCTTCGATCTGGCTCGAGCGTCGTTCGTTGAAGATCCGACAGATGGAGAACCGTTCTTCATCGAGGGAGGAAGTAGTTATTCAAGGATGAAGGAAACCCTCCACTAATTCTCCCAAATATTTTCCAACCAATATTTCATTAAGTCCCCCCTCTTTTAAAAAGATCACCATGAAATTCAAAAAAAATTCAAGAGGTGTGACAAAAATCAATAATAAAGTTATTAATCACATTAGTTGGCTCATTAATTTTGGGAGGTGGAGAGGCTCCCCTTTAAGAAGGGGAGTTGTCATGTAATTAATAAGGGAGGATTTAAGAGGTCAAGGGGAGTTATGGGGAGATGAGGAGTTAGGGGTTTGTGTGGGCCACACCACCCTAAACTCTCCCATGGGAGGTTAGGTGGGTGTGGGCCTCATCTCTAAATCCCCTTTTTGTTGAAAGTAACCACCTTACTTGAATAAAATTTGTACACAACAAATTTTATTTTACTCAACTAATCCCCAAATATTAAACCTCAACCCGCTCAAAACAAAACTACAACAAAGGTCCCCTTAAGCAAATACCGGCGCTACGAGTTCATCGGTGCCCTCAGATTTCAATTCTGAGCACCGGTTCAAAAGATAGAAAAACCCGCTCGTTCGTTTACTGAACGTACCCGAGCTAAAATTCCAAAATTGATTTTGGGCACACAGGGCCTCAGAATCAGGTGCCGTCCGAAACTACGGACTCGTAAAATTCCAATGAAATTAACCAAAAAAATTCCTTGGAATTTTTGGGTCTTTAGAGGATCAGGCGATATGATTAGAGGGTTTCTCATGAATGGAACTTAAGGATTTTATTTGTATATTTCTTACCAAAAATTGTAATCTCAAATGAGAACAAATTTTTATGGAGCTATAGAATGGTTCTATGACAGTGTCTTCCTATATTTCACTTTATACCATGATTTTTTATTTCCACTTCTATAGGATAATAATGTGGCTTATAAGTCCAGTATGTTCAACGTTGGACTTCAACCCTACACTAAATAGTAGATCTGGAGATTCAATCGTTTTTCTTAACAAGAGGTGCTGTAAAATTCTCTGACTATCAAGAAGATCATGGAGGATGCTTAGTTATTTGGTATTCAATGACACATTATAATTTTGTTGTGTGTAAATACCACTACTACCATGAGTACCTCTTCCAATGGTAGTTAACATAAGAAGACAAATGTGTTATAGGTTAGAAATATGTAAGTGGAATAGAGTCTTGCATCTTCAGTCCCCCTTATAGTTGACTTATAGTGATTCAATTATAGGATGATCAAACATTAATAAAGGATATGTTCATTACCCTAGATATAGTGTTCCAAATGCACAAATATAGTACATCTTTAGTAGTTTTCACTAGATATTCAGGTATGAGGTTGAGGAAGACACGATGAAGGAACCAAAGTTATAGTTTGGGTTCTCAACAATAGACTCAGACTGGCCATTCACCTCATGGATAGAGCAAAAAATAAGAGATAAGAAATTTATATATAGTTTATTATATTATATATGTTGTTACGTAGGTTCCATATAACTTTCTAGGAACATTTTTGATCACATCCACCTTATTTAAATCTTTTTTTAATATTTTTGTTTCCCATTATTCCATTTCTACAGAAGTGGTTATTATACACGACTAACTAGAATAGTTATCCTTAAGAATAGTATCTTGGGTGCACTATTAGAAATATTACTGGCCCATCTCCAATGATTCTGAATGTGTCCTATACTGACTATGGATGTATGTGGAAGTTCATGATTGTGGATATGACGACACTCAATGTGATTCTCATCATGGAATGGATGACTATATTATAAGATCACATTAATTGATACCATATATATTTTTCATTTAATTAAACTAATTGATAAATATACATGATGAATAGAGAGTGGGAATTCTGAGAATGTGAAGTAGTAATAGGCTTGAAGTATCTCAATATGATCACACCAATGATGGTAGGCTTCACTCTCCCTACTAGATTAGTGAAAAGCCTAACATAATTTCCTCTAGTTTTGGAGCTCTATCATGATGGATTTCTAGATGAATTCACATGAATTGCCTCTTATTGTGATGCTGAATTTGATATTGATCTTATATCTTGTTCACATTGAATTTCAATACCCCCGTATCATATGTCACCAACAAAGATGAAGTTTCTCAAGGTACAACTCAATGACCTGGAGAAAAAGAACTTTTTCAACCTATGTACATCACTATGGGGTGAACCTATTTTTTTCTCCATGAATTAAGAAAACATTATTCGAATCTACATAGATTAAAATAACCTGAACTTTATGATAATGAAGAACCCATATCACTTTCTTTATATTGATGATTTGTTTGATCAGTTATGAGAATCCTGATGATTCCACAAGATTGATCATCGACCAGGATAACATTAGTTGCATGTTAGAGGGGAGTTCATTCTGAATATGGTGTTTTAAATCACGTATGTGTTGTATGTGTACTTATTTATGCTATTATGGATGAAGAACATGACCCCAATTTTCATGGACCTCATTAATAATATATTTCACCCATATTTTGACTTGTTCATTATGGTATTCATCAAAAAAATCCTCATTTAATCATAAACACAAGAGAAACAATAATGAAACCCTGGGATAATCTTAGTTACACTTCATGAACATTGTATTTATGACATTTTTTTGAAATATTACTTAGGAATATAGAATATGAGATTCAGGGTGAATGTAGTGTCCAAGACAACAATATGCATAGACCTGTAAAATGTTGTAGTTGCGATGTCCTGGCCATGTCCCCATAATGCGTTTGAGATCATGAGAATTATTGGCCTAGAAGTACATTAATGATGGTTTATGCATAACATATCCTTTTTATCATCACCTATAACATTGTTTAAAAAATGGAGTGATTTTATAGTGTTAAGAACAATGATAAAAACCTGTACATTAGTTGAAGAGAAGGTTGAAAGAATCTTGAGTACTAACACTCCCAGAGTTGGGGATATGTTATTCAATGTACAATGATATATGAGTACAAAATCTAGGAGTCTTACAAATATATAGAGATAATTTAGTATCATACAAGTCTCTTCAGTGAGGAAACCATCTGTGTATCCACCCTATAGAAGATCTGGAGCTTGCAGTTGTAGCCCATGCTCTGATGTTTTAGAATCGTTGCCTCTTTGATGAGATATTTTTTTCTATAAGGACCACAAGATAATTGGAAATATATTCGCAAATAGGTACCTAAAATTGAGAAAAAGGAACTAGGTTCAGTATATATATATGTTTTATTTCATGATGGATTATACACCAAGGAAAGGCAATATCATCATGGATTCTCTTACCCATAAGATACATGATAAATAAGATTTTGGTGACCATACATCACAGGATAGTGGAACGTGTCGAGCTTATTTGATAAGTAGAGGATGGATGATTTAGAGGACAATAATTATTTAAAATTTTCTCCCTTTTAGTCATGTATTATCTTGTGGAATGGGTGAAGTCTAGACATGATTCATTCTCCAAATGTGCAGGATGAGGGAACGCCTATATGGAGGTGTTCAAATATCCCAATCTTCATTAAGTGACCAAAATTATATAATGGTACATGGAAGAATATAAGTCTCTACTTTCATCAAAGAGGATATTATAAGGGATTACCACACCTCTGGATGTTTAGTGTATACTAGAAAAACTATGATCTCCCATGAATTTAGGTGACATGATTGGTGTCCAGGGTTGAAGAGAGTCATTGTTGGATTCTTCTCATTATTCCTTACCTATCCTATGATGATGTACGAATACCAACATCAAGGTAGGTTAATCTATACACTTCAAATTCCCATGTCTAAGTGGAAGTACATCATGATGGACTTTTTGGTAGGGTTACCCAAGACTTCATGGGGTTGTGATGCTGTATAGGTGATATTTGGTTGATAGATGAATGTTTTTGATCCTTTTTATCAAAGATAATAACATGTTGGATTAGATTGGAATGCATTATGGTTGAGATATTTTATAATTACATGCACTACTCTTGATAAATTTTTGTATATAGATGCACATTTTATTTTATTTTTGGCAGGGATTGCAGAAGTCCCCATGGACTCAGTTGAGATTGAGCATGGTGTTCTATCCTCTGAAAGATGTATATTCCGAGTGAACTATCTACATATTGAAAGAAATTATTCAATATTTAATTAAACACATTTGTAGATCATGGGTTCATTATTTTTCCTTGGTTGATTTTTTTCATAAAATAATAGTTATCAGGAAACGATTTATATGTCACATTATGAGGCGTTGTATGAGAGGTTTTTTCATTCAATAATCTATTTTCATGAGGTGATTTGGGTATCAATTCAAGGGATAATTTTGGATAAGGATATATATTTGAGGGTGAAACTAATTCATAAGTGGTTGATTATATCTCAGAGTAGGAATAGTCACATGACTGCTGTAGTAGGATATCCTTTGAGTTCATTGCATGAAATCAGGTTTTCATTAGAGAGACTCCTCGGATCGGTCACTGATGTCTTAGTATGAAAGGAAAACATACTCCATGTATTTTTTCAGCCATTGATAACATTGATCCTGAATTTAAATTAGTGTACCTTATGCATTATCCTTATTTTTACAGATGTATGCACAATGTTTTTCTTGTGTCATAACATAGAAGCTACATACATGGCCCTATGCATGTTATCAATTTCTCAGATGTTGAAATAGATCATGATGTATCTTATTAGAAGAATATAGTGCATATTATATTATGGAGTGAGAAATTTCTCCTATGGAAGACAATACCACATGTTTGAATTTGGTGGAATCATTAGAAAATATAAGAGGATACTTGGGAATGAGAGGATGAAATTCCCACCCAATGGACCTTGTTGTTTGAGAAGGAACCCTAAGTATGATTCTCAAGGATGGTAATTATTTAGGATGGGAGATTCATGACACATTATATCTTATTTTTAATAAATAGAATCATTTTTTCCTACTTATACACCTTTTTTTGTTGGACCATATTAGGTTAATGATCGAAGGGCATACTATATTTTTTGGAGTGTTAATGGTGTTTTTGGTATTTCTTCTTCCAAAATAAGAGGTACTACAACTCAATGATAAGGAATATGTTGTAGAGGACTTATATTATCCATTGTTTTATTGTTTTTTGATGTTTAATGGTAAGGAGTTAGGGATGCACCAAAGATAAAGGGGTTTTTTATATTGTAGGATTATTCGAAGGAGGATACATCATATCCTTCTTTCTTTTAATAATTTTTTGAGGAGGTTGGGTCAGGGGATTTTAGACCATTAATCGATGCTTATCTATTCTATTTATAAACAATGGCTCATCGTTGTTTTCTACGAGAAGTAAAATACTTTAATAAGATGTTATGAATTGAATTTGGGATTTTATTTCTTCTTTTAATTGATAATTTATTCATTATTTATGATAGGAATTTGTGACAATTAATGGAAAGTGATACATGAGAAATTGAGTCTTCTAATGGGACGATTCTTCCAACTCATTTTAATGATCCCATTTGCTCTAAAGGAATGAAGATGAATCTCAATGTAGAAAACCATGACCCTAAGCCATAGAGATTTGAATTTCAGGAAATTATATTAAAAAAATACCATCCCTACACTATATAATTTTGTCCTGTTGGTTATTCCAATGAACCGCTAAAATATAGTGGTCTACCTTTTTCCATGGAGCTCGATTTTTGGTGCATTCCACACTACAACCATAGTCCTTATGTTGTGTTGGCTTCTCCTAGTTCACCACTATGTCGTTGCAACATCCTTGTTTCCATGGTGTATCTTCCAGTGAATGTACACACTACATTACTGTTGTTACACTATAGATACACATGATTTTAAAGAACCAACCCCTCTTGGTTCTTGTACTGATCATACAAAAAATATATTTATTAAGATCAATATCTGGTATGTTTTATTGACCCCTTTTATTAGTTTCTATTTTCATTTATACTAGACCCCTAACATGATTGATTGGAAATAGTTCTAAGAGACCATGGAGTCTAATCAAATTCCAATTGGTGTTCAATAATGGTTTGTTAATGTATTTTTCAATGGACCAAAATGATGAAATTTACAGCCATGATGTAGGATGTTCCTTTCCTTTTTGGGAACTGGCTTAAACATATTTCTATGATATTTTTTTGGTGTTACTAATGATCATGCCTGATTGTGTTCTCATGTGGGAATGCATGTCTTTTATGACACATGTTATGATGTTGTTTCCATGATATTTTTTTAGTAAATATAGATTACTTGTTTTATGTTGATTCACATGTTGAATTTGGTGATATTTTTATCTCCTGATGTCATGTTTCTTAACATGATTTTCCATGTGATGTGTGTTATCATAGCCTTTGGGTTTGAGTTTGGTAACCAAAATAGGTGGACCATCATATGATGTGAATCCCTTATAGGGGGAGTGAACATGACTTGAATATCTAGCAATGAGGTCCTTGAGAATAAGGTAAATCTTTGCGCAGTCCATGGTGAATGTGTTGTTGATTCACTTGAGGTAGCCTAGTATACATCTAGTTCCATTGACTTGAGGTAGCCTATTGGAAAAAAATAAGACTGTGAGTACCATGATAAAATTGATGGATAAAGAAAAATGGGTAGATTTTATTCATGAACTAGATAACATTAATTTCTCCTGATTCACTAGCTTTTGGATAGTGGTTTACAATTTACACCTCTCATTATCCTTCTTTAATAGAGGCGAATCATGCCAAACTGGGTGTTTGTAGCCACTCGATTAGTGCATTACTACTTGTTTTTGGATTGTGTGTTTATATTTTTTAACTATATATTATTTTTATTATCACGGAATACACATTTTATACAATAGAATTATTGGTTGAGAACAAATTGGTGGTGTCCTACCAAGTCATTAACTGACACCATACTTAGTAATTTGGTGTGCTTATAGGGTTCTTGACTAGAGATCTGGAAAAGGGAAAGGGTTATGTGGTGAATTGCTGAGAAGTGGAACACAGATCTAGAGTAGACTGGGACAGAATCTAGAGGACACCTATGAAATTTATTTATTTGTTTAATTATTTATATGTTTCTAATACTCTAGATAGAATTACCACTTTGGACACTAACATTATTTTATGACATGTATTGCATCCATTTAACAATTTTTATAGGTTTACTTTGGATATTTATTACATATTTTAATATTTATTATTTTGATATGAATTGATATGAATTGATTTAGAGTGTATAGTCTCCCCAATTAGACATAGACTATTAGTAATAGTCAATGGCCTCATTTTTATGAGGATGCAGACATGAGTTCATGTGGTACTCTAGCTCAGAACCAGTGGTTTGAGACATGGATATATTAATATTGACCCCAAATTCATCATAGAAATGATATAAGATTCATTTTATAGAAATATAAGAGTAACCCCTCTGATTGAAGAGTGAGGATGATCATTGAATATATCTCTTTTCTATATTTGAATCATGATATTAATGAATATTCTTTGAATCATTAGTCTGAATCAATGAAAATATTATTTTCTACTTATTCTCTTCGAGTGAGGGTCATATAATGGGGTATTATAGATCCATTCTCCTGAATGATGCTAAATTTGGTTATCTCTTCTTCTTGGAAGCTTACCTAGTTAGTTGAAAAGGTGTTTTTGTATATGAATCATGGAATTTTCTATTGCATGTATGACATTGGTGATTGGTGATTTCTATGTTGGTCCTATTAAACCCCCTAAAAGTGGATCTTCTTGAAAATTAAAAATGATTCGGACCCCATGAAATAATAAATACTAGAATGTTGAGTGATCCCAATTTAGTAAGGGACTCCACCAATTATTATTATCTCAGGAGTGATCCGTAATGAACCAAATAATTGAATGGGGGTCTAAAACCAATCCATTATGGTATCCTTGACAGATATACTTGACTGGTGAAATGATTTTTATAATAATGTGTGAAATAATTTTTTTTCATATTATTATATATATTTTTCTCATTGATCATGGTTAATTATAATGATTCCACACACATATGACTTGTGACCTTCATTATGAAAAATCCTTATTCTATGATTTTTTATTATTGATTATTAACTGATTAGGAATGATTATTGTAAGTTGTAATCAAGTTTTAAAACCCCATTTATCATCTAGTATTCTATTACTCTCATTGATTGATATCTATTTTGTTTATCTGCAATTACAATATGATCTCAAACTTTCTTATGAATCCTTTCCATAGGTTACAAATAAATGATTTATGTAATGTACATATGTAGGGTCCTGAAAATTCCGCAATGAGGAAATCCAATTACCCCACGACTTGGGAAAGGACCGAACCGGTCCACATACTAGCTCACAACAACAGTACGCGGATGGTTCAGCGAATCGAAATTCCATGGACCAGCATCATCCGCGAAGTAAAGGCGGGGACCCTCAGTGGGCGCGAAGAAGGATAGGCATCGGGCGGTCCACCGTCACAAACCACCCCAGCCACGAAGCACACCAACCGGCCCATGTTGTGTGCGCCATCACTCACGAAATGGAGGTGGAGCGCCTATGCGGCCACAGAACGATGTCCTTCGCGGAATAGAGGCAGAGAGGAGCATAGCCGCGGACCAATTCTGGAAAACTCGGTTCCAAAACTCCCTGTTGACCGAGTCTTTTATGGGTGTGGGGGTTCCTTTCATGGGCTTCCGCAAAACGTGTTGTGAGCCCATCAATATTTCCTCCTCGTGACTCTATAAATATTCACCGAGGGGCACCAAAAAAATGGGAGGAAGGATGGGTGAAAACCCGTGGGGAGACACTTGAGAAATCTCTCCCAGTAGTCCACGACCATCAGTGGAGCACATGTCATCTGTGGATGCACTCTTCCACGGAGAGGAGAAACCATTCTGCGAGCCACATGCGAACAACTCTTCCGCGGCCAGCCCTTAGAGGACATCTCCTTCGTGGATGACCATCTCCTTCACGGATGGCCATCTCTTCCGCAAACAACCTCTTTCGCGGAAAACCTCCTTCGCGGACAACCTCCTCCGTGGAAATCATCCTTTGCGGACATCATCCTTCGCGGACTTCCATCTCCTCCGCGGAAAACTCCTCCATGGACACCCATCGCGAAAAACTAAACCGTGAACCACATGCGACCAGTCCTTCGCAGACAGCTCCTCTACGGCCGGTACCTCGCTGCCGACACCTCACCGCCAGCTCCTTCATGGCCAGCCCCATGCGGAAAACCCTCAGCACTCGCTGGTCCATACCGCGGGGGTTGCGCCCTTGCACCCGGGCCAGGACCACAGACCGACACTGACCCTCATGGAAAATGGAGAGTCGCACCGTGAACTCTTCAGGCCGAGTGAATAATATTTTCTATTGCACCCTTGTGCCACCACAACACTCGTCCTATAAGTTCCATGAGTCGAGCTACTCCTTATGACTCTCCTATAACCCCATTACCTAGATCCTTTTTCTAGGTTCATCCACAAAGGGACGCCCTTGCGTAAGTCCTACACCAACCATTTCTTCCTAACCGCATGACATTAAACTGTATGGCCATCGTCCTGACCACATGAAGTTAAACTGTATGGCCCTCATCCTGACCACATGATGTCAAACTGTATGGAAACAGTCCTCTCTACATGACTCTAAACTGTAGTGTACCCTATGTTCCAATAATAGGATGCCTCTTGCTCCAAACAAGAAATTTCTTATGCTCTAAGTATAAGATGCCTCATTTCCTGTTCACAGTGGTGTAATTTCAAGAGTGTTGGAATCCGTTCAAACATTCCATCACTACACCTCACGCTTTGTGTGTCCTTAATTTGGATCTTCATTCTCTTGCATGTCTGAAGGGACCCACTAATGGCTTGGCCTCATGCCGTATCAGCTCACCTACCGTCCTGGTCCAACGCCATGGAAGACTTTGGACAACACTTTGAGATGGTCCTATGTTTCCAACATGGTCAGCTGTCGACCCTCATTTGTTCGTACCCATTTCAGGATAACGTGATATGAATGTTGTGTTCTGAACGTGGTCAACAGTTATCCTCCATCACTATGCCACCCTCATTGCTATCCGAATGTCGGGAATGTAATTCACACTTTTCATCTCCCTTTGTTTGGACGGATTCCAACTCCCTTGGCATTATCCTGCTTATGCACTTGCGCATAGGCATTGGTCCCCATTATATTCCTCAACCCACCAATGGGTTGGGATTCCCTCATGGCCAGACATGAGGAAGTCACCCCAGGTGTCCATCTCAGAGTAAGCCCCGACCTTCTTGGCCTCCTCATGTGTATGCCCTAATTCATCACCCTGGGTCACCCTCATGCATAAGCCCCACCCCACTTCTCACGGACGCACCTTTCACGACGTGATCCTATGGTCTCTGCTGCATCTTGTTTCTCACACCGAGCATGACTCACGTGGGATTAGAGTAATCATCGACCATGACATCCTCTTATGGGATGCCCCAGAGCGTAATCCCCAAGACAAAGTGAACTACATGTACTTTGATCCATGTCAAGGAATGGTACATAGGAAGCTTCCACGAGGTTCAAGCCCACCACTCGGTAGTTTCTTCACGTCGAGTTCCACCCTCGTCCAATATGACGTTAAACTGTATGCCCATGTCCAGCATGACGGTTTATGCAAACTACATGGACTTTGATCCCTGCCTCCTAGACAGGGTATGTGGGAAGCCTCCATGAGGTTCAATCCCACCACACATCGGACCACCTGATCTCTCTTCACGTTGGTTTCCCGACACCTATCCAAACTACGTGGACTTTGACCCCTACTTCCTAAGCAGGGTACATAAGAATCCTCCCTAAGGTTCAAGCCCAACAGCCGGTCGATCTGACCATCTCCACGTGAATTCACTGCACCACTCCTAGTGCCGCCTCAAGCGAGTTCCAGCCCTTCGGGATCATTAATCCAACGAGGGATGGTAAACCTTGGGCATAAATGATTCTGAAACCCTACGACCAGTTGACCATTTCCCACCAAGGTTAAATCTGTGGATACTATGTTTGGGTATAAACCAAAGATTCACGAACATATGAATACGTCTTAAATCTATAAGAGATTCCTAGAACATGCAATAATTTCCCCCCAAAAAGGGTTCGATGAGCTCGATTTCTGATCCTCTCGACCAATGTGAGTTCTTAAGAGTCGCTGGTCAGACCATCCGGCGAATGCCTGCCTTTGGAATGAAGGTCCATCAATCATTGGATACGGAGCCATTGGGCGTATCGTGGCCGAAAAACTAAGAACGAAACAATGTATAAGATTTGTATTATGTGAGAATATCTTTGTGGGAGATGTTGAAGATATTTCATAAAATAATATGATTCAATATCTAGTATCCAAATACATTAAACAATTATAGATCTGTGGAATGAATTGGTATTAAATGTATTGAAAATTCATTTTAAATGATGTAATATATATATATATCAGAAATAATCAGTTCACTTCAATGTGAAATGGTATATGAAGGAAAAAATACAGTAAAAAATTCTTAAAATCCATTTAAAGGGCTAAAAGAGGACATTTATGACAATAATAACAAATGAATCCACAAATAAATGGAAGCATTAAATTGAAAATATATAAATTGGGGAAATGTGGAGTGGAAGATAAAAAATATAAAAAAGTGACAAGAAATATATTTTAGACATTTTAAATGGTTTTATTTAAATATATGTCGATAGATGAAATTTAAAATTTGTTATTAAATAGAGACAAAGTGAAATATTAACGTATTGTAAGAGAATACATATTAATCTTCTAGAATAATAATATAAATTTTTTTAAAATAAATAGAAATAGAAATATAGCATAAAATTAGTAATATAAAATATTATTTAAAATATTAGAGTCTTGAAGATAAAACTCTAAAAATAATTAAAAACATGATTTTAAGATTGTGAAAAAAACTATGAATTTTCCCAAATATTCTTGAACCTCAATAATCATCAAATATTCCATACCAAATTTCTAATCACAAAAATAATGATTTTATTGATCACATTTGATGCTAGAAACTATCTCAATATTTATATCATAAATAATTTTACCAATATTATATAAAATAATATACAAGAAAAATATATACATTAGTCATCCAATTTAACAAATTATAAAAAAAATTTCTCTAAAATAACATTAATTATATGTCACTAAATAATTTTTAAATCCCTAAGGTTATCAATAGAACTTAATTCATTTCCCCCAAATCAAATAATCCTTTTTTCAAAATAACCAAAATTACCATAACATTAATCCATATACTAAGTCTAAATGTTATCTGTACATCAATCCTACATTATTCCTAAAATACCAATAAATAATCATTACACACCTTAAAATAATATCATATAAGACTTCAAAAGGGTATTTATACCTTGAATTCATGTATACCTATATACTCATTAACACATAAACATATCTGCAACTATTAGATTATCTGAATAAATCATAAACTCTAAATTTATTTAACTCTACCATGATTCCAATTGAAATAGGCTAAATATTAATTATGCCACCATAAAGTGTTTTAAAAACAATATTTCATCACTTTCATACAAATGAAAATTTATAATTAGAATTTTAGTCGATTAAAAAAACCATACAAAATAAAACCCATACATTTCCTACTAAAATAATGTTACTTTTACACAAAAAAATCTATTTAATGATTCACAATAAAAAATCAAAATTTTCCAAAACATTCTCCACACAAGATACCCATATAGAAACATAATAATTTTTTTTTAAATTTAGATAGGGAATTGAAAAATAACAATGTGTGAACTCAAATGCTCTATTTGGATAATCATAAGTGGAAAAAATCAAAGATTATAAGTAAGAATATGCTAGATATGTGTGTATAAGAATATAATCGAGGGTAATAAATTTAATATAATATAAATTTACCTAATAAAAGATATTTTAAAAATCATGATTCGTGGTATAGGTATTTTGGTATAATATAAGAAATTTTATATATGAGTCTATAAACATGATTCAATAATCAAAAGTCATGAAAAGATAAAATGTTCATAATAATTAATCACAAACATAAGAATAAAAAATCATTTCCTAGGTAAGGGCTCACCACCATGACCATAATCACATAGTGTACATAGTCCCATAATGGGCTGGGTTCACTTTCAAGCCCCTTACATACCATCTCATGTGGTATAAATATTTTCCCAATGAATCAAAAGGATATATAATTCTATTATTTTTATGATATATGAAAGTATGTTTTTATGAAATATGAAAATTTTAATTGAAAAATAAATAGAAATATTCTTTACTTTTTTATAATATTTATTTTAAATCAAAGATTTTATAAGAAAAAGAGAGTGGGTATTTTTTTGGATAAACATGGAATGATTATTTTTTAGTTAATAATAATTAAAACATTGATAAATTTTATTCATGTGAAAGGTGTTAAAAAATAATATTCTTTTTTACTCATTTCTAAATAAATTAAAATTTACAGAAAAAAGCTCATGTGGAAAATGGGGAAAAATAATATTTTTAAGCATTTTTAAATAAATTAAATGTCTATAGAAAATTAGATTAATAAATAATTGATGTAAATTTAAGAATATTCATTAAACATTATAATGAATATGTACTGGTCGAAAAAGATTCCTGACATAAAAAAGGGAAATGGTAAACTCCACATTCAATGGAATTTTTTTTTTGAAAAAAAAGGAAGTGAAATTGTAAAAAGACAGGTAAACCTAGAAACCAACTAACAAGAAAATAAATAATTTTTTTAGATAAATAACATACAATTTCCCCAATTAGAATTTAAATATAAAAAACATAATTAAAAATGTGAGATTGGATATTAAACTCTTGTGAATTTGGTAATGTTTTAATTAAAATATATTGAATGAAACAAAAAGGAATGTATTTGAAAATAAAATGAATAACATAAAAAATTTGGTAAAGGGTATTCATGGGGTAGTATATACACGGCATAAAGACAGAAGTTGGGGAATATAGAACATATACTAATTAATGAAAATTAAAATGTGAAACCCTTATAAATAAGTTATGGTAAGAACTATAAATACAAAAGGATGAAAAGGATCATAAATTAATTATAAATTAAATTAAAATATAAATTTAACTTTGTAGAAAATTAATTTTAATCATTGGAAAAAATGAAAATAAAATAAAAATACTTGGAAAGACTTGAGATACGAAATGAAAACTATATGCATATCTGAATTTATAATGTGTGAATCATTATGAAAATATTTTATTTCAAATATTAGGGAATAAATAGAAATAATATTCAAATTAAAAAATAATACAACCATAGGATTAAACTCACCCAACATAGAACAATGGATTTCAATAATAAACATTATAATTCAATTTAAGGAAATTAAGTAGTGAATAACCATTACAATAAATTCCCACTTTCTAAAAAATACACAAATATCATGTATAATACAGTAAGGGCCTTTAATTATCTCTTTCATAACCAAATTAATGTGTATTAACATTTATATTAATCATTTATAGTCATTTAGTATATATTTATTATATGTTTTTAGTCTATGTTGACCATTAGCTATTATCATCTACAAGAGTTACTTATCTATTTTGGTACAACAATATTAGTGATATTTTCTTGATTATAAGTTAGTAAATAAAAAAGAATCAAGTTACTAGAATTAAATTTCTTTATTAATTTATGAAGTTAATATTTTATTCATTGGGATTTTATGGTATGATTCATAAGGTGAAATCCATAATGGGATTATTTCAGAGATTGTTTACGAACATAAGGTGATATATTAATAACCAGTTAAATATTAATATAAAAATTTTATAATAAAATTAAACAAATTATTTACATATAATTATCATATATTAAAATTAACTATCTTTCTATAACCATCTATGTTAAAATTTTATAGCACCGTTCATGTAGGTGATTAAACAGCCCCTAATAAGAAGATATTATAATCAATGGATGAGTAACATTATGTACTAATTTTAGTGAAATATAATCACTATTTATGTTCAATGATATAGTTAAAATTTATTAATAAGATAAATCATAATTTTTATAATTAATAGAAATAAAATAAATGAAAATGATGTATAAGAGGTCATTACATATAAATATAAAATATTGTATTCCTTGGGAACCCATCATGCGTTATTATGGAATTCATACTTTATCCTGAGACCTGAAGAAAGAAAAAGTTGTGTTTCACTATGTGGATTATTATGTAATTAAATATAGAACATTATATTTTGTAATTATAATTTTATTTATAGTTCTAAAGGGGTGGTGTAGGGGTCCATTTATAAGTGAATAGGGGAGGTATTTTAGAATAAAGTACTGTTTTTTTACATTTATGCTGAAGACATTGAATAATATTGATTCCCATGAAATTTATTGGTATATAACTGAAACATGAGGGAAATTTTAGATTAAAACACAATACAAATTTATTGTTATCTTTTAAAGACAATATTAAATATAATGAATCAATAACAATTTTTAATTAGAGTAATTTCTGACTTATGTTCCCAAATTTCAAACATTGGATTGAAAATTCATCTTATTATTTTTAAATACATTATTATAATACCTAAATGATTTTTTTTCAAGAAATTGGTTTTGTAAATGTTTTTCTATATTTATATCTTTATTTTTTAATAAATGTAACAGTATTGGTAAAAACTTTAAAATTAAAAACTTAAAGTTTTACATGAATGCCTAAAATATAATGATATTATTTTTACTAAAAAATGACTTTTAAGACATTAATATTTATTAATTTTATTTAATATAATTTATTAATTAAGTTACAGTTAATAAAATTTTCTACATACTGAAAAAATCTATTATTGTAATATTTTTATAGTGATCAAGTAAATTTATTAGGATAAAAATATACCGTACTTATAAAAATCATTTCTTAAAAAGACAACCCTTTTACAAATATTGTTGTAACATCCATTTAACACATTAACTTATTCTTACATATAAAAATAATATTATCCATATTAAATTTTATATAAATAATAATTAAAAATATGAAATCCATTTATAATATATCTATTATTTAAATTATTTATTGTAATAAACCATGTTAAGAAAATAAATTCAAAATTATTTAATGTCATAATTCAAAAAATAACAATATTGAATGTGTCATTGGTTTCTAAATGATTCTATAATATATTTTGGTGGAACAAAATTCTCTAAAAATTTATATTTCATGAATAAATATAAAATCATAAAATCAATATTATTAAAAAAATATTCTAATTAAAAATACCTTCGTTGTCATGTGTCAGTTTGTGGGGAATTTTTCATTTATTAGTTATCCATATGCGGAAAGTTATCCACCCTGATGTTATTAGGACTAAAAAAAATTCAAAAATGATTATATTAAATAGTTCTTAATATATGATAATGAAACCATCATTTCAATCTATGAAACATTTTTCTTATTTATTTTTGGAATATCTATCAATGATATCATCATGATCAGCACTTGTGGTTGATCCTTTAATAGACTATTGACATTATGGACCAGGTACAATTTTGAAATGTTATCATAATGTCCCAGAAATAATATATTGTATAATTATAATTGTATTTTATATTGAAGAAATTAATCTAAATTCATATATAACATGGGATAAGAGATAATATGATCAAAAAATTACAAGTAAGGGTTCACATAGCCTCATGAATGCCAATTCCTTAAAGGGGTAAAAAGAAGGATTAATGAATCTAGTTCTACTAGTTATAATCATGGTATATGGTAGTTGAAACAAAATCCCAAATCTCTATGGGTTAGGGATTTCCTTGTGATGTTGTAGAGATAGATACAACATTTTATGCTTCTTGTGTATGAATTTATACAAGAACAGAATTAAGAGAATAAAATTTTAAATATGATCTTAGCTTGACTAATTTTAGATGGGAGAAAAATTCCATTAGGTTAGCCTTATATTAGTGGGATTAGCTATTTTTTGGGTTAGGTGTTTGCTTTTCTATTTTAAAAAAATCAGGGAAAAAATGGTTAGTTACTCGATATGAATATACACACCATTTTGTTTCTTAAAGATAATGCACTATTATAGATTAGACCAGATGTAATTGTTTTTTTATCATTTTTGATAATTTTTTTGGATCAAAACATTATAATTATCCATTTATTGTCTACCCAAGGAATTATTTTTGGTTAAACTATCAATATCTTTTAGATGAATGATATGGTGGGAAAGTGAAATAAAACATATATCTATAATATTAATATGTGTACATGGAGGGATTGTCATTTGACTATTCATTAAGGTTATTAGTTTAAGAACATTCAAGATGCTCATGTTGTGTGTTGAAAATAGTTCCCTTTTATAGTTGGAGGATAGAAATGTCAATATGATAGAACCATTCATTTTTAAACATGAGTGTTTTATATAATTGTACAGAACTATTAATGTTTCACATATTAATTCTTCGTATATATCACATGACTCAGTTTCATCACCAGCTGAAGTTTTGTTGTGTAATTTTGATAAAGATGATTATTTTCTAATATCATTTCCCAACAGATTTGAGTCAACTAAGGAAAAATATCTTTTCCCACATTTTAATGGTCCAATGGTTGGATAGGTTATGAAAACTATTTTAATTCATAGGTTCATTAGGATATGAATTATCTATTTATTATTATTCCATTATAAAGGTACTAAAAAAGCCTTTGAGCATCTATTGATATGTGTTATTATATCCATGTCTGATATATTTATTAAAGAATCATTGATTTATAATAGAAACTCTGAGTCCAATTTGTTAGTTCCATAGGCCTATATGTTTAAAATTGGAATCCTAAATCCATTGAATATATAGTTTGTATGAAATATAGGACGGGTTTCACTTCCCCTTTGGTTTGAAAATTTTATCAAAGAATTAAAAAGGTATAAAATTAAAATATATTGTCCCATATCATATATTTTATAATTTTTTTAAAAAAGGAATATATGATAGATACTACAAAGAAGACACTTAAAGATTATGATTTCTTCAGAAAGGGTAGGATATTTTTATTATTTATTTATCTTATCATATATATTATCACAAAACATTTTACCAGGGGATAACCTTTATAGTTTATTTCATCATCAAAAAATGGAGGACCTCAATGGAATCTGTTATTATCATTATGAAGAGGACCTTAGTAGTTCCTATTATGAGGAGCACCCCCTTGATTGAAAACATTTTGGGTATTTGGAGAAACATAGTGTTTGACGTTTTTATTTTCATGAAGTTGGATCTCCGTAGTTTCTTTGATAAGGGTGAAAAATATTGTGGATTTATTTTTCAATATAGGGATAACATCCATATTGGTTGTTATATTCATCATTAGGAAGAACTCCACAGTGACTATAATGGGTTGGAAATCCACCAGGGATTCTAAATTTTTAATGGGGGGAACAATAATATTAATTTGTATATCTCTGGAATGATGAATCAGTTGGTCGGGCTACTAGAGAAATATTGAACGTCTACTATGACTTCCAACCGAATGTTTGTTTGAAATATAGTTAGATTTCTAACTAAAGATGGTGAAAAACATTCCAATACTCGACTACAGTGAGATGATTATCTTTTCAATAAATAATATTGTTGTATCACCCCAAGAAAAACTTTTTCATATGTACTTGAGTTTAAATTATTGAGGTAGAAACAACTATGATTATCTCAAGGGATTTTTATTTTGAACAAAATTGAATATCACACTGATCGATTGGAGCCCTCTAGAGTTATTCACAAAATACAATCTAGGTGTACATAGTGTTCATATATATATATATATATATCCCATTTATATAAAGATGATGTTATTTTATTCAGGATAATGGATCACAATGATAATGGGGTTTGTTTACCCCTTTGATGATCCTCTAGAATTGTGATATCCACATTGGACTCATTTCATGAAAATTCACTTTTTCAGGTGCATTTTGAATCTTCTCACCCACATATACTAATTAAACTCGGAATTAACCACATGTAGTTAGAGCCATTGGGTTGGGGGAATGTAGTAAAATATGACCTAATATCATGGTTGGTACATGAAATGCACAATACATAGTTAATGTATTTCAAAATAGTGGTTTTAGGTAAAATAGGAATCAATGTACATCAAGTTACACCCATGTTGGTTGTTAATCATAGTGCTTAAATATCTACTAGTGGATGGAATTATTGGATAGTATAAACATCATAAATAGATAACCACTTCATTTAGTATAAAGATATAGGTTTCTAAATAACTAATTATTTTTCAAAGGTGATGTACTTCGTGTCAGTTTCCCCGGTTATGTTTATTCAATTTCTGTCCCCACCTTCCATTCCCATTTTCATGACATCCGAGTGGGAGAGTTCATGGAATATTTGAATTTACATGATGGAATAGGGAGGATAAAAAAGAAAAATATGACATTAAGTGTGTTTTCATGTTCATACTATAACTCCCTCACAGATTTAAGTCATTTTTATGAAATCGTTGATAGTAACAATACATGTTCACCATATAGAATGATACTATCATACACTAATGTATTTGGGAATTTTATATAAATATATACCATCTTTCACTCAAGGAATATGGAATCTCATGATTATTTAATATAATGTGGTTATATAAGAAACTAAGTCCATATAAAATACAACACAATATATTAACATCATCTAGATATTTTAAAGTGTTACAATAAAGATTAATTTCATAAAAAAGACTTAAATATTATCTACATTTTTGGGTCAGTAAAGAATGCAAGATGTTTATGCCAATGTTTTGTATCATATGTTAATAAAAAAATTAAATATATGTTTTTTATTATCTATTATAGGAAAATTATTAAATTGAATTATTAGTCTATACCAAAATTTTAAAGTTTTTAATTTAGTTTTTTTAAATTTTATAAGGATAAATGTTTATTATATATTTTTATTTCATTGAGGAACGTGAATGTTTTACATTTCATTTTTTTGATTTCCATGTAATAATGTGTTTCATACTATTGATTTGATCATTCCATGAATTAATAGATATTATTCTATGTTTTTAACTTTAATTGATAGGATTGATCTTGTAGATGGATTTCTATATATCCCTATTTTAGGTAATAAAAACTAATTTAGTTTAAGGTAAGAATTAGGATCCACTTGATAAGAGAAATATTTTTTGAAAATAAATTCTTTTAAATTTTGTCATAGGATGAAGGAATAGGTAATACCCAATAAATTCTTATAAAAAATTAATAAATTTAATGTTATAAAATAATATATTCCTAATGAAAAATAATAATTTACCATTATTATTATATATTAAAATTAACAAAATATATAAAAATAATAAAAGTACAATGTAAATATCTCTAGGCTTATATTCTGCAATAGAAATCAGGGCTATAATAAGTACAATATAAAAGTAAATTTATACAATCCATATAATCCAAATTATGGAAGAAACAAATGAGTAGATCTATTTAGTTGAATGGTATTAATGAATAAATAAGTTGTAAGAGGACAGATGGACATTGTATTACCATTAGGTATTATAACCATTGGTAATTTATTTAATATACAGTAAACATCAGGATTTTTGTAAATCAATAAGGGTAATGAAAAAGATAATTAATATATATGTGATAAATATTTTAATTAACATGTATGGAAATACCAATATATACATTTATTAGTACTTTAGAATAATATTTCATGAATAGAGATATACCTAGAACATGCCCAAGATAAATATTAATAATTTTGTTTCGATCGAAATTGAAAGCATGATAAGATAAATTAAATAGAAATCACTACTAGATCAATGTTGGATGAACAAAAATAATAATATGCCGCCACTAGAAAACTTACCATTTGGGGTTATTCTTGTGTAATGAGGAGTTATGTATCTTGGGGTTAAGTGTAATTAATGTGTATATTATTTCTGTAATAAATTTATTTTAATCGCATACTATATTTTTATTAAATATATCACCCATATTTAATAGTTATATTTTCTATATTTTTATGATAAAATTGATAAAAAGGCATATATTTGTAATATGGATGTTTAAATTAACTATGGGGTAAAATTTTGAATGCCATTGTTAAAAAGGTAATGTATGGAAATAAATAGTCAAATATAGTAAATATGTGATCATATATACATAAGAATGACTTAGTCAACCCAATATAGAGAACATGGACGAAATTTGGAACAAAATTTTTTTTTGGTATATTATGTCAGGCCGTGATTGTCTGTGGGGAGAAGTGGATAATTTTTTATAATATAAAAATAAAAATATTCAGTACATTATTTAACTTAATTCCACTCAAAACAATTATATGTACACACCCTAATTATTAATTTATCCTCACACCATGTACAATTTATCTCTTCAAATATCACTAAAGGATTATATAACATATCCCTACAATTAATATTGAATATATTTGTTGTATTGAAGGGTCGTCTCTAAGATATGTAGCTTAAGAAATGTAAGGGTCTTAATTCTCTCTATTATCCATTCCTATGTTCATTTCCATTTAGGTATCCTTTAAAATTTATAATTTAGTAATATAATATTTTTATAAAATCATTTTATGTACATGATTTTATGATATCTTATACATTTGAGACCATATATCACCACATTGTAATCCATTCATAGTCAATTATAATTCCAAAATTATCTCAAGAGGAAGGAACTCTATATTGTCCCATGATGAAAACCCCTTATGCATGTTTGATATTTTTGGTATTATTAATGAATTATTTCTATAGTGGGAAATTTTTATAAGGACAATGAATATTTAACTTAATAAAACATTATTGGGTCAATGTTGGATTGTAATCATTTTTTGTACAACTTCCCCTTTTGCATCAAATTATTCAAATTTGGAAGTTTCTCTCTAAAGAATTTTTAAATTCCTAATACCTATTAAAGGTGTTTTCCACAAAATCATTATTATTGAAGGGATTTCTATAATTTAATAGGCATTCTACAATTGAAAAATATCTTAATCCTTGATTAATACATACTAATATCATTATACATTGAAATTACCATATCATATCACTCCATTATCATTCATTGGTAAGGGTATATTCCTTTTAATTAGAAATATCCCATTATTTTAATGTTATTAATGATTTTTTAAAAAGTTTTATATATTATTCATTTGAATGGATGTACCTTGATAATACATATATTCCACTATTTTTATGTGGATCATTATTGTTTACATATTGATTCTTATATCTAATGATCCTTAGGGAAAATTATTTATTATATTTTTTATCCATATTTATTGATTAAGACCACAATAGTCACATTATGTTGTGGGTGTTATCCATAATTATATATCACCTCGATATGTCCTTATGATTCATAAAAAACTCCCATATGTATTTGGGGTATGCCTGCCCTTTTTTGGGGTCATCAAATTAGGAATAGATTGTATGGTTATTATGTTTGATATGATTCAGTTCCTCATTATAAGTTCATTTTTTACAATCCATGTGGTTATTTATTTCCATATATCAGACATATATATTTTTTATGATTATGTATTCATTTACATGGAATAATTTTTTTATCCATGTGATGCCACTATTCAGAACCATCATTTGTGATAGAGTTCCACAAAACATTAGGTGTGCCTCTCCAAACACTAGAGGCTATTGACTAGTAGTGAGGGACTAATTCATATAATGGGGAGACTATGTCATTGAATCGGAGTAAGGAAAAAGTTGAAATAACTAAACAATAATCCATCCATAATAATAGTATGCCTAATCAAATAAACAATCGTTTTTTGTCAAATGTATCATTTAGAAGTATGTATTCATACATGAAAACTGATCACCCAACACACTAAACATATTTAAAAAATAAATTGATGAAAAAATAAAAATCAAACCTATTGTTTTCCATGGGCCTCCAAAACCACATCTCTACGTACTGGTCGAGAAACTCCATCATGTTCAATATTTTTTCATGTGCTCTGAATGGATGGAAAACACATGTTTTTCACATGAATCAGTGTTTTGATGCATAGTGTGATAACTATATATTAGTATAGTCTCACTAAGTTAACCAAGCATAAAACAAATTATATATGTATCTATGAGGAAGGAAATAATTATTTCACACAATAATATATAATGTTGTGTGGTAATTGTTAACCCATAACTATCTATGCATTAGGTCCCAATGTACTAACCAGGACACCATGACACTTGGTCATACATTCTTCAATTTTGTGATAAAACCGTCCTTATTGTCCTTTTCCATAATACATGGTTTCTATCCCAAACCAATAGACATTGGGTGTGGTTTAATGAACAACCATACCTATTAAAATACATTATAGGGTATAGTCTATCACTCAAGACCTTGGACCACTACCGCAAGGAATCGGGAACAGTCTCACATCTGAGACCTCAACCCAATGTATGAAAGAACATGCCATGGTATCACATCAGAATCACAACGGACAACTTTATCACTCAGGTTAGGTTCAATCATCCATGTTTCCCTTCATAGAACAAACCTTATCTCATACAAGGGTTTTCCACTCCCATGACCCATGCATGCTCAATGAATGGTCCACGACCCAAGCCTAGTCATAGAAATGTTAACTACGATGGCCCAAGCCTTCTCACTCATGGAATGGTTATGCCACCAGCTCAAATCCCCCACTAAGTCTATAACTTATCCCAAGCACATGAAACATATGAAATAATAAATAGTTCATGTAGCGCATCACACAGCACACCACCTAATCACTTGGACACTATGCGCTCAGAACCAACCCTTAATCATGAATATGTATAATCTCTTCTAATATAGTATCCACAAGGCCATTAAACCTATAATAGTCTCTTATAGTCAATTATATCTCACTCACATAACCCATCAGTAACATAATATCTCAATGGTTCTATCCCAACCATAGAATCAATATCTAGTGTCTTATTTCCATCCCTAACCCCATGTAATTCCATAAAAAATTCTCAAAAACCCCATGAACTGCACCAAGATCCTATCTCACCTCTTCTAATGGATTCCTCCCTTCTTATCACACATTATATAGTACATGAGAAATTATCCCACTCAAATTTCTCACCAAGCCTCAAACCACCCTCTAGAGAGTTTCACTCTTCATGTTTGAGGTAAAAAACTACCCCACCCATCATTACTAGGAATATTCCTATCACACCTTCCCAAATAATCCTATTGAAATGATCCTTTGTTTGATAAATAGAATCTAGGTGATCCTAACTACCTAAAGTGAAAAAGTGAATGTATCCTTGGTATTAGATGCCTAGATCCATCCTATATTATATACCCCAGACATTTTACACCCCTATCCATCTACTTTACCTAATTAAATTCAAGTATATGAGAACCACGATAAATAAACAAGCTACGGACATTATATTAATGGAACCGCCTATAATTTACCAGGAGGTACCACCAAAGAAATGATTCATTGAGCCTTGGATAAGACCATTCATGCCTCATCCATGCTCATAACCCTTCATAACACATATATAATTTCTTATGACATCAATAATTTATTAAAAAATATTATTATTAATTATTTAATTTAATCCGAAGCGGTATAATGGTTGAAAAAAATCATTCAGCATCACTGCTTCATTTAAATCACTTCTATTATTTTGTAATCAACCTTTCAGGTCCTCCTCTAGACACTACATAAAAATACCCATAATTTCATATGATTTATAACATGATTTTTTATAAATCATCAATACATATTAGATATAATTGAATTTAAATAATATGTAAATAATGAGAAGTAAGAATGGAGGATGTAATGGAATAACATACATATAATCACTACATGAATTCATCATAAATAACCCCACAACATGGCGGATCAAGGGAAAGAATCATGGGGGAGGGACTAGATAAAATGGACCTCCCCAAGCTTCTCTCCTCTACTAAAACATAAGGTCGCCAACTGGTAAATTACCATTTTAACCTACATAAAAAATTAGGGTGGGGTATTTTTTACATGGCACATAGGTACAAGGAAAAGGCTCCAAGATTCATCATAGAGATGGGATTCAGATAATTTTACACTATAAGGTTACCCCCTGAGGGTACCTTCCTAAGCCATAGTCCTACTAGGTTATGGAATAAAATCCTAACATGGAATTTCTTTAATTTCCCACTTAATTTGTTTCATTACCCACCCTAAAAATTAGGGACACCCCACAACAATCCAACTCTATTCAATGATTTATCCTTAGTGATACATCGTATCCCTCTTAAAACAAGGCCACATTAGGTTTTGTGTATATGGATATGGTGTAACTATCCCCCAGTCCTATAACAATCTCTTACATATGAATCATAGCCCTATAGGCCACACCATGGTTTCTCCAATATAATGGTGTCATTAGTTACAATTACGCAATACCCACCCATACAACACTCCTTGGAAGAGGTCATGGGAAACACTGAGGCCCTTTCCCCCAATGTAAATGTCACTCCCTTTCATATATTCTCCACAATGTTTCTATTAGGATTATATTGTGTCCATATTTCCATTTTGAAAAAAATACAAAAGTGACAACCCCTCTATATTGTGTCCCCAATATATTTAATAAAATAAATCCATCCAAGGGACACCTATAAAGAATATCATGTGTTGTATCCTCCTTTGTATTAGGATATTTAAACTCAACCCTCAATGCTACAATGTGGTGGCTTCCTACACCAAAAAATCTTAGTTATAGATCAAACATGCTTGGGATATTCCACTTAACCAAATAAAAAATGAACCTCCTTACACATCCAAAATACCTCCGTGAGATGATCAAATTCACATATTCTTGATCATAATTCCAACTCAGAAATGATATATAATTATGGAAAAAAAATAAAACATCCCCCAAGAGTTAACGGCCCAAAAATCTAGGGGGTGTTACAAACTATCCATCATGAAACATATCATACCTAATAATCTATTTCATTCCTCCAATCACATATCCCAACCTATCTCGTTGAACAATTCATTGAGAACCCACCATGATATTCTTCACAATTCCAAACAATCTTTTGTTTCTTAAAACCAAACACCAAGGAACAATTTTCAACAAATGTAGGTCCACCCAATCACTACCAATACCATCAATAATATAGTTCTCATTATACTCATCTATCACAAGACACCATAATGTCCAAATATCTAGGTTTAATTTTCTCCCATTAATAATAATCCTACTCACAAAGGATGATTCTAATACATGATACTCCCCACTATAAAAATTGACTAAAAATTATTATTATTGTGGTACAATTACATGATTGACATGGATTCCACACCACCACACCCAAATTCATGCAAAAGCATTGGTTTGAAGTACTCCGGTTGACTTTTCCCAAAACATCTTTACTGATCACCAATGCATCACCACCCCACCTCAATCATTCATTATATCTTAATTCTAAAAGGCATTGTGAAAATATAAAATTCCACCACTGAAGTCCAATCCTAACACCTGATGTAATTATATGGTCATATTGTATACTATCATGCTCTAACCTCAATTACTGATGCACTTCCAATTTGACACACTCTTAAATCAACCGAACTCCACTCTGAGCCCAATTACAATGCACCAACTCCACCAAAAACCACACCCAAATTCTAAATAATGTATTCAATATGGATATAGGTAAAACAGTGTCTTATCACACATCTGTATAATAATTCCAACTTGACCATCCAATTAATGGTCTCACCTCAATTGTGTCTTGTTTAACATGAAGGTCATTCACCCTCGACCAATACGATTCTCCCCACCATTGAAATATTGTTATTGTTTATAAATAAATCGATGATGCTCCATCCAACCCAACACATAATGAAAAGTCCTAAACATAAAACTCATACCTATGTTCCAACATGAAATAAAAACATGAAAAATTCATGTCTCACTAAGAAAATCATCCTCCAATAGCCGATGGTGGACTCCCAACCTTGGGGCTTCCCTTATGTCTCACCTTTAAAATCCAAAAAAAAGGTTCCATCATCACACACATACTAATCCTACCAATCCATATTCTCCCAAAACAAAGGGAAGATATGTTTAGAATAATATCACCACAACATTAATGATTCAAAACCACACATGACCATCGTTAACCTAAACAATTCTAAATGAACCCGCACACGGCCTGTTCACTAATCCGCAACACAATGAACATTGCATGTAACCAGTGTGCACTGGCCTCACACAACAATACTCTTCCTAAAATATGAATAAATTCTCACTGTATTCTTTTAAAAAGTGTGATCTACAAATAAACATCTGATAGGATCTCCCACATGATCTTACACGATCTCTCATGAACCCAACCATTGTACTCTCTCATAGAACTCGGATGTAATACTCAACTCACACTCCCCATATTCAGATCACATCCCATCTAGGATCACATTCCTACCAAATTTACTATTTCCCTTATATAGGACAACCCTATACCACAATAAAGGTATATCAATACTTCCAGGATAAAATCAAGACCACCCACCACAAATGTGTTCTTCCAAAAACCATGGCCATCCATCCATGGTACGAATATAAAACTAGAAAGTGAATCACGAGAAATAAAATAGATAATCCTACGAATATTAAAATCCTAAAACTATCCTTGATACTAGAAATTATCCAAGAACCTTAGATTCCTTAATATTCAATTTCTCTAGCCTATCCTTAATTTCCTGGTTTAGGTCAGTAGAACACCACCAAGAAGCTATATGGTAAAGAAATATATTCATTCTTATAAATACATTAATAAAATGAAACCCATTTTTATATGGAAATATATTCCCATTCTCAAATTATCCCTTAGTCATATAATGCATGTACCGAACAAAAAAGTGTCCATATACAATGATTTCACAAAGGGAACTATATAACCACCACTAGAGATCATCTAATACTTGGATCCACATAACCTATCATTAGATAAAATATTGTTGTCTAGTTCAGTAGAATTCCACCAAAAAGATATATGGGAAAGGCCATGTATGTTATTATTGAAACATAAAAAAATTGACCCCCCTTCAAAAAACAATCAAACACCAGAATACATATGTACTGTTATTTTTGAGTTCTATGATAGATGAATGTACGTGGGAATCTTTACAATAGAAAACAATTCAAAACCATAAATAAGAAATTCTGATAAGAATATCATATTTAATAATAAAAATACACCATAATTTCACATATCATGATAAAAAACCTTATCACCCTATTAATAAGTACATTTAGATGGAATGGAGTTCAAGACGCACCAATTATTGGTCCAAAACATGCTTCAAAAAAAGTATAGACCACATATCTACCATAACCACAAATAGTAATACAAAATATATGCTTTGATTCCACCTTTTGATTCCTATATTAGGAGTATCGATCCAATATTTAGGGTCATGAGACCATAGGAATTCCACCTGAGACTCCAAAGGCTTCCATCTAGTGTAGAGAGCCCAATGCATAAAATAGTCAGACTATTCCCTCGATCCAAAGTAAGAAAATAATGGAAATAACTAAATACTCATCAATCTATAATCATAGTATAGATAATCAAATAAAAAAATAGTTCCATTCCAAATGTATCATATTGAAGAATGAAGTCATAGATACGAACAGATCACCCACCATGCTGATCACATATATAATATAAAAAATGAAACAAAATAGATACACCATCTCTACACCCATCCCTAAGCCTCAAAAACCCATTCTATTCATACACATTGAGAAAGTCCATCATTATTCACTACACATATTGTTCTCTACCAAAACGTTAACCAAAGGTATACACATGCACCGAGATACCCATGTCGGGTATGACAAATACATATCAATAGTGTGTCATCATGGTTCCCAAATATAATCATTCAAACAAGTGTATGCCTAAAAAAGGAACTAAACATGTCACATAAGCATATCAAACATTATGTTCTACCTATCCCACCATGACACCCTACACATCATGACACAATGTGTTAACTAGACATAAGTGTAGCATGATCCTGCTTGTTTATGTTCCATGTTGGAATCCACCTAGTCACCTCATCATTTTTTGACATCATACCTAATGTACATCACATACTATGAGAATTCGAGAGGGGAATAATTAAAATTTCAATACACTACCTATGTAAATATGGTACAGTCTCACATCCCAAACCTTATGCCACTTCATGATGGAATATGGAATAAATATCATGTCTGAGACCTCAACAAACAACAAAAATGAACATGACACAATATCATGTTTATATTCCAACCCCACAACCTTATCACTCACGGTAGGTTCTATAATCTACATATCACATCATACCATGACCCATCCCTCTCATTTAAGTTATTCACTACCATAGCCCAAGATTACTCGAGGAAATGTCGATAGACCAAACCAACTCCCGGAAAGGTCAACTTCCATGAACCAATCCATCTCACTAAATATTTGGTCAAGACTCATGATCCTCTCCACCACTAGTATTTTTATCTATAAAAAACACATGTAACATAAGATTCAATAAATAGGTCCCATAGATATAAATCAAAATCACAATCTAATTACATGTGTTCTAGTAACTATAACTTTGAAACTCAAAAAAACATATCTCATCTTACAATCCAGTGAATAAAATGGGTTCCCTTGAACAATTGTGATCTATTTTCTTCGATACCATCTCACCCCCATCACCCATTGGAGACCTTACAACATGAATATTCTATCCCAACCATGGCTATAAAGACCCAGATTTTCCATGAATTTTTTTAATTATATGGATATATTATGAGTATTTAAAAATTGACAACATGTGATTCTAAGGCTCAATGTTTCCAAAATAAATTTATGAAATTCCTTAAGGCATGTTCACTAAAAGCAGGGGCATAATTTTCTGTCATTATAACCGGTTCTCGGATTTAAAATTTGAGGGCACCATTGAATCTGTTGTGGTGAGATTCACATAAGGGAGGCTTCACATCGACTACAACGGGTTGGGTGAAAATGTTAATTATGTAGACTTTTAAAATATTAATAAAATAATATGTTATTTTATTTTAATTATTTTCCTTTTCTACAGCATATAAGCTATGGTGGTAGGACCGAAGACATGTCAAACAATTAATTGTCTTTACTCCCCCTTGTTTGTAACTGTACCATTGGAATTTGGGAACTTAATTAATTAAATGATCCTCATAAATTCCTTGGAACATTAACCACCTCTTCCACCTTATATTTATATGGAGCTCAAGGAGGGGTTTTGGAACAGGTTCACCAAAAGACGAAGCTCAAGAAAAGTACCGCGATGCCAACCAATTGGAGGATGAGACCGGTTTCAACAAGCAGTGATGAGAACCACTGATTCACAAACCAACTACAATAGCAAAGGAGGTTTCGTTGATAATCATCAGCAGACATCTAATCCAGGTAGTGGGATTGTTGTAAAGTTCATCTTTATGAGATAAATTGTTGACTTCTTTATGAAATACTAACATTGTGGGCATAGGCCAAACAAACATGCCTCATACCCTCCTCTTATATGGTATTTTCCACGTAATTCTGGAACAGTTTTCCAAACAGAGCGAAAGGATGAAACTGAAGAAAATATAGCAGTGACGGTGACTGAGAGCCTCAGAAGTATTAATGATATAATAACGGACCACCAGAGCACGTTTGGTGGCCGCGAAGGAAACTCCTGGTGCACTATGTCCATGGTGGTCAGTGGTGGCTAGAGGATACCCATGGTGACCAGCCGCAGAAGGTGGAAAACTACGTTCTGTCGCACACCGTGATGACTAAGGGTATTCGACCGCATTGGTGGAAGCTGGTCTACCAAACGGATGACTGTTGAACCCAATGGTCCAGTGCCCCACTGACTGGACAAAACAGCCCCGCAACCACGGGTCCTGTGGTAGAGAATGGTCTGCATTCTGGAAGACCGGGCTGGATGCGGGCTGGACCCACCACCCAGTGGGCCAGCATGGGTTGGCCGAGCCCCACTCAGCAGGTCAGGACAATATCAGGCCAAGCCCGTGAACCAATGCGCTAACCCCGACTATCCAGACCCAGTGAACCGGGCCGAACCCATGCGGGGTCTGGTTGACCCCATGACCCATTGTGTCTAGCCGGTCAGATCAATTCGGATCTATCCTAGACCCAACTAGACCCTGATTAAATAAATGACCATAAATGATAAAACAGTTTTCCATTTGATGCACCTTCAGTGGATTTTAGACCCCTTTTGGGAAGAAATCCCTTTGGCATATTCCGGTGGGCCCGATCGAGCCAAGCCAGACCGAGGTGAGATCACCCTCGATTCACAGAAAGGAATGTAACTAACAGACCGGGGGTCCGATCGATGCTCCATCTGTGGCATAAGTACCCTTGTGAAATGGATGTACATTAGAGATAATGTATTAGAGTTTTGACAGATTTTGATAGGTAAATTCGGTTGGATCAAACATGAATCTAAATGGGACCTTATATAAAAAGTGCATATATCTCACATATCTGTCTTCCGATCGACGCACCATCTATCACATTGTACCCCTATGATTGGTTGGTCCTTTGGGAATTACTTTATTTGGACTTCATACCAGTTGAATTATGATTTATGACTTGAGGAGTGGTTCTCCTTTAAACAAGCATGATTTTAACGTGAATCCTCTGACCGGTTGTCTTTGAAGTAGCGATCATGTGTGTATCAGCATCATAGAGACCATGTGTGGATCAACATCATAGCTACACAATGAGGAACTGCTTTAGAGTGGACTGTCGAGGATCAGTAACTACCATCCATGTGTGGATCCGTATCGAGCAACCCTGTGTGGGTCAGCATTTCAGCGACCCTATGTGAATCAGCATTCGGAAACCCTGTGTAGATCAGCATTCTAGCGACCCTGTTTGTATCAACATTCTATAGACCATGTGTGGATCAGTAGTAGAATGACCCAATTAGGACCCACCGTATAGTGTACCATCATGGAACATCGACTTACGTATAAGAGTGGATTCATAATAGAACAAATTTGTTGTTGATCAGTTGTGGAACTTCTATATGGAATAAGATGATATAGCTTAAAACTAATCGTTTATATTAATGATTTTTATGTTGTACAACTGGTGTGATATTACTATTTCATTGTGCATTTTGATTGAATCCTTTCATTGTGGTTTTTCCTTAGTGGAAATTTGTAAGGCCTCCGGGGGTCTTGAGGTCCCTACTAAGTATTCTTATACTGACTCCTTCATGGTCTTTCCCCGCACCTTGTTGTGTCTTGTGAAGATGATGGACATCATTGACCAAGGTTTATGAGCCAAGACTAGACAGTGTTCTGAGGTGGACATTTAGATGTGACAAGTCGTAATGATGACTGACCGTGACCTGTACATACCCTTCAGGTAGGAACCCTAGCGAATGATTCGGTGAGCTATTTTCTGTTGTAGTTTTACTTTTCAGTTGGGCTTTTATTTCGGACCCCATTACATACAGTACTATTCTTTTTTACATTCAGTGCACATTTTTTTACAAATGAAGTTTTAATGTGTGGGTTGTACTCATTTTATCCTTTGACTATGTGTTTGTAGGTTTAATGGAAATGACTTCCTGTTTTTTAGGGATATACCAATCATTGTTAATCACCAAACCCTAAACTATGGGAGTAGGTCTTTGGGTAGTTACAACCTGAGACCTGGGGGATGAGTCATGATAGAGTCGTATCAGAGGAGTCGATTCTACCAATGAACTAGGACTCTGATATTTTAATAATGCAATAGTGTTAATTTTTTTATGTGTGGTTATCTGTTCTGGGAGTTAGGTGTTGCTGCAGTGGTAGACTTATACATACAATATGAACCTAAATTCTGATTTCGACTCAATGCACAAAAATATAGATTGTGTGTGATTTGGAAGTGTTTTATTTTTGATCCCTTTGAGTCAGATCACCAGGTATAACTTATTTTTTGTGGCGCTCCTATTTCCTTTCAGGATTCTACCACGTACATATCCAAGAACTATTTCTAATAGAGTACACAATTATTGCCCACTGAGTGATGAGGATTCAGTGTAGGGCCCTCTTACCATGTCGGAACATTCGGGAGATGTACTTGATGAACCACCACCCACATAGTAGTAGTTTCCACCAACCCCACTAGAAAATGGTGCACGCTGATTAAGTGTGTTGCATGAGTTTTAGTTGAAGTGTCCTCCAATCTTCCGAGGCGAGATAGATCCGTAGGTAGGTGAGGACTGGTTGGACGTTGTGGCAGAGTTTTTCACCTATTTGGTATTGCAGCTGAATAGATAGTGATCCTAGATTCTTGTGTTTTCTAGGGAGAAGAAGGTAGATAGTGGATCCTAATGATTGAGACACATGATGAGGCGACCCTCAGTTGGGAAAATTTTTAGGGCCTATTCTGGTTTGAGTTCGTCCTAGAGACTCTACGCTCTATGGGTATACAGAAGCTAGTACACATACAGTAGGGAAAGCAGACCGTGGCCAAGTACTCAGTGAGGTTCACCAAACTCTCACTCTAATATACCAATGTGGTGCATGAACCTTTCACCAGTTCCCTGAACTTCGATCATGGACTCCAATGGGAGATCAGAGATTCTTTGGAAACTCTATGAATCCTCACGCATGTTGAAGTTCTAGACAGATCACTCTTGTGGAGAGTTTCTTTATGGAGAAGAAACTTATTTTGAGACCCACCACTAAGAAACACATAGCTGAGTCATATGTTGATGGTAGTATGAAGATGAAACAGTGGTCCAAGTGGGCCAAACCATTGGGTGCATGACCCCGAGATGTAGGTTCAGAGGTGCGAGGCTCACAAGGTAGAGTAGGCCAGCAGTGGAGAAAACTGTGATTCACGAGCGGAGGGACGGGTCACATGGATCAGGACTGTCTGACCAACCACACTAATGACCAGCATAGGATCGAAGGAACACTAAGGAAGATACAGATATTCATGTGAGGAAGTCTGTAGGGAGGCAGATGTGGAAGAGGAGCAGGTCGTGGCATAGGTGGTGGATGATGGTTTGAGGTTCTACTACCACCACCTCCTGGTGGTCCACCCCAACCACAGGGAGTGGGTGGATAGGGATGAGCTCATCTCTAGGTAGCTGATTCCTATGACCATGGTGATCCATAGATTATTTGAGGTATGATCTGTGTCAACTCTACCTTAGCTAGAAAACCTTTAGACCAATGTTCTAGTCACTCTTTCATTTCCATGAATCTCATTTGGAGATTTTGGTGGAGCCGTTGGCTCGATCCTTGTGATTAGAGACTCATACGGGATAATATTCATTGATTACACACTACTGAAAGTTGTGTGAGCTTACTCTAAGAGGCAAGATCTTTTAGTAGGATCTTTTAGTATCAGCATTGTGGACTTATGAAGTCATCTTGTATATGAACTGGTAATCCACATTCCATGCTCAGATTGACTGCATTAGGTGCAATGTGCGGTGTGTCTGTAAAGATGGGACCATGTTTTCCTTAACTAGTAAGAAGGGAACCAATGTAGCACAAGATGGACTTACCTAGATGAGATTAAATCCAATCACACTGTAGTTGTCTAGACTTACCCTCAGAGTAGTTGATGTTGAGAGTCCGATCTATCCTGTATTAGTGGACCAGTATGTAAATGAATTCCTTGATGATGTTCCTGCACTACCTCCTCGCAGGGAGGTGGAATTCTACATCAACCTATACCTCGGGATTACACTGATATCTACAATAGAATATCGAATGTCTCTCTAGGATCTTCTTCAGTTATAGGTATAGCTGGAGGACATCTAATTAAGGGGTTCATGTGCCTAGTTTTCTTCTGTGGGCAACCCCAATTTTTTTCGTCAAGATGGAATATGGGAGTTTGTGGCTCTGTGTGGATTATCAACACCTGAACCAAGTGACTGTGTAGAAAAGGTAGCCACTCTTGAGGGTAGATGATATCTTTTATCAGCTAAAGGGAGATTTTTTGTATTAAAAGATAGACCTCGGATAAGGCTATCATCAGCTCAGGGTATGATTTGAGGATGTGAAGAAGATTGTCTTCAGATGTCAGTATGAACACTATGAGTTCTTGTTTATGCCATTTAGTGTGACCAATGCCCATGTGGTGTTCACGGGACTCATGAATATGATATTTCAGCCATACCTAAATTTCTTTTTAAAGGTATTCATTGTCATCATTTTGATATACTTGGCGTTAGAGGAGGAGCATGCCTATCATCTGTAGATTGTTCTAGATACACTCCAAGAGTACAAGATTTATTGTAAGCATTCTAAGTGCTAAATATGGATACAGTTAGTGCACTTTTTGGTACATGTTATCTCATAGGCTAGAGATATAGTGGATCCTGAAAAGATAGAGGTTTTGCTAGCATGGGATCCACCCAAGAGTGTGACTGAGGTACTGTGTTTCTTGGGGAAGGCTGGGTACTACTCATATTTGTACCTGACTTTTCTAGAAATGGGAGACCCTTTTCAGCTTTGAAAAAGAAGGGATTGCCCTTCGTGTGGATGGAGAGATTCCAGCAGAGTTTTAAAAATGGGAGGTCGAGACTGAAGAGTGACCCCATTTTGACGATACCAAAAGAGGGTATTTGGTATGTAGTATACTTCAACGCATTAGTGGCCAGGCTAGGATGTGTACCGATGCTGGAGTGAGTAGTGATCACTTATGGTTAACAACAGCTGAGGCAACATGAGCATAACTATGATACCCATGACTTAGAGATAGCAGTCTTGATCTTCACCTTGAAGATGTGGTGAAACTACATTATGGGTGAAAGGTTTACTGATTACTATGATCACAAGATTCTTAGGTATATCTTCTCATAGAAGGACCTGAACTTGAGATAGCGACATTGGCTTGAGTTCCTCTAGGACTATGACTTTGAGATAGTCTATACTCCTAGGAAGGATTACATAGTAGTAGATGCACTCAATAGGAGGTATGGTCTACAGTTACTGAGTGAGGAAAAAAAGATTCTAGCTATGTTGCAGATATCCCTTGTGTATAGAGATGGAGTAGTTTACCTCTAGTCTATGATTGTCACTCCCCCACTTCATTAGCGAGATCGGGAGGAACAACTTGGGGACATTGATTGTGAGGCTCGACATGCTCGAATATTCTCAGGGCAGGCACATGATGGATTTTTTGAAGCTGGGGAGCACATCATCCTCTTCAGAGGATTCACCATGGTTCAGTGGTTCTACTGGAGGAGGTTTTGAGGGAGTTTCATATGTCCTCTATATCTATATATCCTGTTGTGGCGAAGATGTACCCGGTCCTCCGACGTTAGCACTAGTTTCTAGATATGATGAAAGTGGTGATCATTAGAGATATTGAGACACCTCTACGTACACAAGATTGTACGTATTAATGGGGTTCCATCCATGATCGTCTCTGACCATGACACACATTTTACATCCCGGTTGTGGAGGTTATTACGGGAGGTGTTCGGGACTCAACTAAATTTGAGAACCGCCTTTCATCTATAGATGAATGGTAAGATGGAGCGGACCATTTAGACAATGGAGGACATGCTTCGTGATTGTATCCTAGATTTTGGCTATTGTTCGAAGGATCAATTTCCCTTGTTGGAGTTCACATACAAAAATAGCTATAACTCTACCATTGATATGGACCTGTTTGAGGCCTTGTATGGTCGACCATCAAGATCACCTCTATGCTGGACATACCCAGAGGAGTCATCACTTATGGGTCTATAGATGGTATGGGATACCATAGGGATGGTGTAAATCATCCAGGAAAAAATAAAGACATCACAGAGAAGGCATAAGTCTTATGCTGACAAGAGAGAAACACCTTTGGAGTTCGAGGAGGGAGACTATGTCTTCCTATGGGTCTCACCTCGACGAGGTTTGCAGATATTTGGCCGGGGAGGCAAGCTATCTATGAGGATCATTAGACCCTTTCAGGTTCTTAGTAGATTTGTCGATGTGGCGTATTTCCCAGATCTTCCCCCAAATATGCATCAAGGGAATGATGTTTTCCACATGTCAAATCTTAGGAAGTACATGCATGATCTATTGCACATTATTGACCGGGGTGAGCTGGTCATTGATGATGAGGAGACATTTATGGAGGTTACTGTAGAGAATGGGGATCAACAATAGTGGGTCCTTTTTGGACGATCAATAACTCTGGTGCGCGTTTTCTAGTAGTACGGATGCCTCTAGGAGACATCATGGAAGCAGGAGGCTCAAATTCATGCTCAATACCCCCATTTTTTTCCTTTGTCTATTTTGTGGGTTTTAGGGACAAAAATCCCTAAGGACGTGAGAATGAAAATACCCAGGGTTTCAATGTAATTTTCTTAATTATATCGAATTATTATGAGTTATCAAAAATTGATGGCGTGTGCTTCTGAGGTCTCATGTTCTTTTAATTAATTTTTGAACTCTTTTTTAGGTATGTTTAGTTAATGCACGACTTGAGTTTTTTTTCTATTGAACTAGTGATCAAATTAAAATTTAGGGAACCATTGAATTGGCTACGCTGAGATTCACCTAAGGGAGTCTTCATGTCGACCACATTAGGTCGGGTGAAAAAGTAAATTTTGCGGACATTTTAATGATTAATAAAAAGTTATTTTATGTTATTTTATTTTATTTCTTTTTCTCTAGTGGATAACCTGCAATGGTGGGACCGAGGACATGTCAAGCCATTATTTGGCTTTAATCCTCCATGTTTGTAATTGTACCAATGGAATTTGGGATGTTCATTAATTAAATGAACCTCATAATTTCCTCAAAACGTTAATAGTCTCTTCCCCTCCTATTTATATCGATCTTGGGGAGGGGTGTTGGCACGAAATACCCAAGCGATGAAGCTCTAGAAATGTACCGTGATGCCTACAACGTGGAGGACGAGACCAGTTTCAGTGAGCAGTGACGAGTGCCACCGAATTAGGAACTGAAGACAATGACAAAGGAGGTTATGTCGATTGTCACCGGCAGACATATAATCCTGGTTGTGGGATTGTAGTAAAGTTCATATTTATGAGATAAATTGTTGACCGCCTGAGGCAATCCTAACACAGAGGGTGCAGGCCAAACGAACTGGTCCTGGACCATCCACTTCTACAGTATATTTCTCATTATTCCAGAACAGTTTTCCAAATGGACAAGTAGGATGAAACTAGAGAACACGTAGTAGAGATGGTGACCCCATAGCCTCAGACGCGTTGATGACATAAAAAACTGACCACTGAATCGCCTCTGGTGGCCTGTAGAAAAAACTGTCCATGCATCATGATAGAGGCGGCTGATGGTGGTCGGAGGAGACCAGTGGAAACCGGCTATGGGTGGTGGAAAGCAGTGCACCATCGTGCACTGTAGTGGCCATGGGTGACCGGCTCAAGCTGGCTATGTGGGACAAGGGCGGCGCCCACAGGCACCAACATCGGTAGATTCCGTAGCCATAGGCCATGACCGAGGGAGGGAAGTGTGACCCTGCGTTGATAGAAGTTGTTTATCCAAATGGAAAACCATTGAACCCAGTGCGGCAGTGCCCCACTAGTTGGAAAAAATGGCCCCACATCCATGGTTCCTACGAGAGAAAATTGTCTGCCTTCTGGTATATTCGGCTAGATGTGGGCCGAACCATCCAACGGGTCGGGCCAACCGTATCTCGAGACCGTGAACTAAGGGGCCGAACCCGATGGGTCGGAACCAGTGAACAGGTCCAACCCTTAACAGGCTGAACCCAAGTGGAGTCTGGTAGACCCCAGGACCCATTGCGTCGGGTCGGTCAGACCAAGTTGGACCGGGCCCATACCCAACCGGACCTCGAGTAAATAAAAGACAGTAATTGAAGAACCATGTGATTTTTTGAAATTCCGTCAGTGGTATTGGGACCCTTTTTGGGATGCAGTCCCTTTAGATTATTTATGCAGGCCCGACCGAGCTAGGCCAGACAGAGGTGTGATCCCCCCGATTCACAGAAAGGGATGTAACTAACAGACCGAGCATCCGATTGACGCGCCTTATATGGCATAAAGCCCTATGTGACAAGGCAGTCCTTTTGAAATACTCTAAGAGAATTTTTATGGAGTTTGACATGTGACATGGGTTGGATCATACATGAATCCAACCGGTCCCTTTTTATAAAAGTTCCAATATCTCACAGACCGGGCGTCTGATTGATGCATCGTCTGTCACGTTGGGACCCCTATGACTGGGAGGTCCCATGGATATTCTTTTTGTGGTACATCATATCGGTTGAAGTATGAATGATGGAATGAGGAGCAGTTCTCCCAGAAACGAGTGTCCTTTGAGCGGGAATCCTATTTCCAACTGTCTATGATGTAGATATCCTATGTGGTTCTACATCATAGAGACCTTGTGTGGATCAACATAGTAGCTACCCAACAGAGAACAGTTTTAGAGTGGACCGTCGAGGATCGACAACTAGAAAACCTGTGTGGATCTGCATCGTGCAACCCCATGTGGATCAGTATTTCAGTGAACCAAATTAGATCAGCAATTAGAGACCCTATGTGGATCATTATTTATGTGAACCTATGTGGATGAGCATTCTGGAAACCCTGTGTGGATCAGATGTAGTGTGATCTAATGAGGACCCATAATACAGTGGCCCATCATGGAACTACGACTTATGTCCAAGAGTGGATCGATAATAGAACAACATCATTGTGGATCAGTTGTGCAACTTTTAAATGGAAACGATGATATATTTTAAGACTAATCATCTATATTCCTGATCTCGGAGTTGTATACCTGATGTGAGCTGAATATTGATTCATGCTTTGTTATTTATTTTTTTCTTTGTGGTTTTTCCTTAGTGAATCTCCAGGTGACCTCTGGGGGTCTTGAGGTCCCTACAGATTTTTGTAATATTCACCCCTACACAGGATTCATCCACACTTTGTTGTATCTTGGGAAGACGATAGACAACTTTGACTGAGGTTTGGGAGACATTACTGGATAGTGTTTGGAGGTGTAACTTTAGACATGACGAGCTACATTAACGATAGACCGTGAGATGTAACTACCCTTCAAGTATGAAAAATGGTGGAGAATTATGAGAGATGTTTTCTATTATTGTTTTACTTATCATTTGGGATTGTATTTCGACCCCTTATACATAGAGTACTCACCTTTTTTTTTAAATTTCAAAACATACCTTTTCACTACTACAGTTTTACTATGTGGGTTGTTCTCGTTGTATCCTTGGACTGTTTTTTTTGTAGGTTTAAAGGAAATGCCTTCACATTTTTTAGTGATATTCCTTTCGGTGCAAGTCGCCAACCCCTGGCCTATGGAAGGTGGGCTTGGGGATGTCAAGGCAAGGGCCCCATTGGACGGGTCTTGACGATGGACTTAATATGATTGGTGTAATTCCCATCATTAACCACCTAATCATTCTAATTCAAGTTACCGAACCAAATTCAATAACCACACATGGGTCCCTTCATACAACATTAAAGGGAGGCCTCTCAGATCATCACAACTAATCTAGTCATAAGGGAATCATCCAAGTCATAAATATCACATATCATCAGACATCCCACAAGAGATTTTCACTCCTCATGCATGAGGCATATAATTATATCACACATTAATAATGAGTCTAAGACTCTCATAAATACCCTTCTAGTCCAATGGAATCTATCATTTGTTGTTCGTGTCTCATCACGAACTATGATACCTATAAAATGTCTCTATTCAACACAACCAAATCATTAACCCCCTGGAGACATAGTTTTCTATTGGTCCCAACTAATGAAAGTGATATATAGAATGTATCTTGAGAAAATAAATCCAGAAACCATCCCATCTTTTCAACCTAAGGATATATCAGTCCCAATCTATCTACTCCTTCCCATATAATGTCTTCTGAAAATCACAATCATGCATAATAATGTATATGAATTCATATTAAAGGGACTATTTACCCTCATCATGGATTTACCACCCAATAAAAGCTATATCTAGCGTTATCCAGACCTATTCAATGCTCTTCCATGTTGATACCACCACCTACGATCCTATCACATATTATTAATGATGAACAATTCTTAATAATTTATTAATTTCATCTAAATATCCATAATAATTGAAAACACACCAAGAATTTAATGTTCACCAAAACTACCTTTGAAGGAATATGATCAACCTTCTAGGTCCTCCTCTAGCCATTCTAGGATAAATAAATATCATTCTAGAATATTTCTACCATGATCTAATGGAAAAAATAAATAAATACTATAAAAAGTAATGTAAAATTATCATCTACTAATGAGAAGAAAAAATAGTGGACGGTAAAAAAGATCTTATCTTGAATCGGTGCTATAATGAATCCAAAATAACCCCACTCGATGAGGGATTAATGAAATGAAGAAAGGAGGAGGGAAATAATAAAATGCCCCTAATCAAGTGGTTCTCCCCTATAAAATAGGAATGGGGCCGAATTGTATGTTACTTGTTTCCCATACACAAAAAGGGTAAAATATTTATACAGTGTGGCCTCAAGGCTCACAAAACAGGGCACTAAATACAACGTGGATTAGGGATCCATAACATATTACACCTCCAGGTATCCTCTAAGGGACCCCCATATATTATGTAACCTTATAGAGTTGTAGCTTTGGACCCTTTCCAGGTGGTGCTATCATGGGGCCTCTTAGGATGTTGCATATCTTGCCCAATGAGGTAGATCAACGCTTAAGCCTCCTCCCCTCCTCTACGAAATACCCATAGGGATACTATATATCCCCCTTTGACTATGTTCATTATAGGGAATTTCATGTTGGCTACTACATGGAGGAATCATAACCCCAACCCCCTCCCCCTTCTACTGTTATCCACTTAGGCCATGTCATGGTCTTCTCCCACATAATGGTAATGTTGGATACCCTTCCACAACACCTAAGAAAACATAATCATTGGGATGTTTCATGACCATATCCCCTAGTTATGTTTCATACCCTCACATAACACCACCATAGCATATCCCTTACATTTGCATCATGTCTTCTACCCTTTGGGAAATATTGATGAAGCGATAATCACTTATGTGAGGTATCTCAAAGGGATAAACCATAGGGACTAAATCCCTAGGATCCCTTCAAATAATAACCTATTTAGTGGCCTCACAAGAATTAGTACATAACAAAACAACCCTCAATGTTACACCCTGGAGGATGCTTGTAGTAGAAATTTGAAATATAGAGAAACCATGATCTTACTCTTCCATGTAATCAGGCACCAAAACACCCAACCAATCTTAATCCCAAGTTCAAAACACCACATTAATATGATCATGTCCTCAAATTCTAAATCCAAATCACATATCATTAAACAAACCTTTCTCAAGATCAAAAATTCAATCTTCCTCCAAAACATCACGTCATAGAAATATGTTGGTTGTCACTATATATATATACTATATTATTTATTCTATTATTATTCTATTTTACTTTTTATTATATCTTCTAAAATATAACAAATTTGATCTCACCCTTTTTTCAGGTTTCTTATTCCACATGTAATGATGAGGAATATTATTTATGACCGTCTCTATGGATATAATTATAGAATAATAATTAATACTTTAATGACATAATATTCCATGTTTTTATTATAATGAAGTGTTTATGTGGTTAGTCACATAAGGAATACTAAATCATGATCTTAGGTATATGATCTTATGTAATATGATTAACATGTAATAAATAAACTATCACCTCTGAGAGATCATATATGCTGGTATTATAGTTGATATCAAATTAAGGATTAATAGAAACCATATATACTAAATACAGAAGAATATAGAGAGAGAAAATATATTTTACCTCTCATAAATTATTTAAATTATTATAGAATGGGTATTATATTCATCTTAAAAAAATTTATTGGATTTAATATTAGGAAAACATGATATATAAATATTTGTTCATACACTTATAGTTTTTTTAATAACAATGTTATTTCAATTATTATATAATAGATCTTACTCCAAGGAATAAAAATTATGATATTAATATTGGATAATATGTGAATTTTTTGAATAATATGCATAATGAGATATTGAATAAATTATTATTATTTTAAATGCCATAATCTATATCACCTATTTTGGGATGGATGATCACATGACCTCATGTGTGCCTTCCCATTCACAAGAGGCAACTGACTAGCTATGTGGTCCGAAGTACTACTATGGGAAGACTATTCCCTTAGAAATAGAGAAACATGGGAGTTCAATTAAAACAAATTAACCAAATAATATGATTAAGAAGAAGAACTAAAATAAGGATGTAAAAACTATAACAATATCACATACTATAAAAAGATGGAATACAAGAGTCATATATCCGGTTAACCTAATCCACACAGGTGGTAGATAAATGTATGAGAATAAAAAATATAATAAAACAAATGAAACATGATAGAAAATGTATCTTGATTCCATCCTGGCATCACCTCCATTCACATTAATCCTCATATTCAACAACCCAACACTGGGCCCTTAATCTTAGCAAGACCCCTAACCCTGATGAAATCACAGTGATTGGGATTCCCTTGACGCATGTTATTGTAAAACAATTAGCACACTATTAATAGTTCCCTAACATAAGTAAATTTTATATATAAAAATATATATGTGGTTATTGTGAATAAATTTAGAAAAATACAAATAACCTTCCTTTTCATTATGAACCAACTTCGCTATCACAAACCCCAATATTAACTACTTCATTCCTATATTGGAGGGAAATTCATATCAAGCCAAAAAAAATCCAGACCAGGTTACATAAGTCATCCCATGAATTACGCATATCACCTAAGGATAACCACAATATAATTTGAACAAGGTTTCAGAATTCACACAACGAATCAACCAACTTACCGATAGACAACCACAATATAATCTTAAAGAGATTAAACCATTCATCCCCTGACTCAACTATCTCACCAATGGATAGAGAAAATATAATATAACCATCAATTGGAAACCAAAGGCATTGTTCACAAGGGGAAATAGATGCACACACATGATAATCAAATCACACAGTAGAGTTCTCATTGATCTAAACACACACAAACACACCCACATACTGATATAGTCACAAAAAGTATTTCTCATAGGAATTCACATGAATCAAAATGAATTGAAATTCATAAAAATTTATGTAAAATTTTTATCATTGTAAATATTTTTTAACTCAATTTTAGTATATTCCAAAGAGCCACAAACCACCACTCGATTAGTGCTTAATGCATTGATTCCAAAAAAACATCTTTAATTAACACATATTATTGTTCTAGAGAGGTAATCCCAGAAAATGATGGAATAAGGGGTATAAGTAATTAATTTGGTTTGTCATACCAAGAGGAGTCTCCATCACAATGAAAAATTCATCGATTATATATGAAATGAGGCCAGAGAAACCAAAATTACCCAATGAAAAGCTCAACACACAAAAAACCCTTAAGGGGTCCATGAGGACGAAATATATGTATTTCTATTTCAAAACACACATTACCACTGACTAAAAGTAGTTAATGATGTTACTTAAATATTACACCATGAAAGAATTAAGGAATCACCCATGTATCCCTTCCACAACCTTTTCATGGTGTGACACATATGATACACTATCAAATCTTTCTTGCAACACCGGAATAGCTTCAGTTCCATCATGGTCCACCCAAACCAGATCTAGAGTCCTCATAACACCCAAAAATATATAAAATACAATGATACACATTTATATGTCAAAATTTATATCGTAAAATTCCTTAAAATTTTTGGGGGATTATAAAATCCACCTCGAAGGACTTTTCATCCCTGAGAAGATTCTATAGCATTCACTCTCAAGAAGCCTCACCTCAAGTACCAAAAATATGACTCCCATTATCAAATAATTTCTATAGAGAAATATATGAAACCACATAACTCATGAAGGTGATATTATCTTTTCCCCATATCACATTCCTCACCATGGTACACAATAAGAACTAGAAAATCGTAATAATTTCACCTCCCTCTAAAAATATATTTTCCATAATGACCCCACACATAGGGTCCCTATAAAACCCTATAACAATGGAAATAACTTATATTGGTTCCCAAAACATTGATGTACCAACTAATGTGACACCCACATAAGTACCCGATATCCAATGGTAAACTTCAAGGGTTTCCGCCTCTGGTCGTCAAACCGAAACTATTCCCACTAAGTGAGAAACAACCATATCATAAACAATGACACCTAATTGATGAACTATGTATAAAATCATGAATTTTTACATCATAGAAAATCTCTAATAATACTAAAGTGTTACCCCAAATCAGCACCATACAATGATTTTTCAAATAAATGACCTCCCTAAATGACATGAAGAATCATTGTTAATTCCACGAAAGATGCCAAAAAAATGCTTCACCATTGAAACATGTCATAAATCATGTTTTAACCTATGAGTAATTTCAAAAGTCATGGTTCACCCCATGAAACACCCTATAACATCACAAACTCCAATCATTGATCCTACTTAATGACTCAAACATCACTCTACCGGTCAGAATCACCAACCCTCACCAGATCATCATTAATCAAGACCCAAACATGGTTATCTTGAATTTACCTTTGTAATGAAATAATTTTAACAAAAAAAAAACATATACACCCTACCTCAATAAACTAATTAGGTTCACCTACACACCACTCCCAATGTGTACAATGGAATTTCTATCATCACCAACCCAAATTCATTAACGTACCTCCCTGTCAACTGATTTCCAACACCCATGAGAACATCCAAAACATTGTCGAATAGGCTCATTGTTTCTTTCCAATAACTATAAAACTTGTAGGTATCTCACAAAACACCTGTTTTCATTCCTATAGTTCATAAACAATCATGTAAGGTTAACATCCTTAAAATGTATTTCTAAAATCAACCTACCACCACCGTACTACATGAACCTAAATAGTTAAAAACCCACCCCTTAGATGAGATAACTACATCAAACAACTCTACTAACCCAGTGTCCATATCAATTATTCATGAACCTATTGATAAGAGAAATAATCTTATAGAACCTTGGAATTCACATAATTTAGTTTCTATCTCTACCCTTTATGCACAATTTGTTAGAGTTTGTGGCCTAGAACCAACTACTTTTCATATTATTCATTAATAAATACCTTATCACATTTTCATTGTTATTCTGTGTGACATTTCATGTGATAATGTCCTAAGGATTTATATTACACTATAAGGTCATAACAGATCCCTGCTTTAATAAGAACTTGGAAGTTCCATAACATTGTTCTTGAATAAATGTTTCTATGGCCAGATGATGTTATCTAAGGGACAGAAATAATACACGCCATTGTAGGTGAGGACTCATAAAACCTTGTGGAACCTTCTTATGGTGTGCGCCCTTGGTAATATCTAGGAGTATATTATGAGAACAAGACCCACTAGTAGGAAATCCATATTTCATAGTGCCATTGGATGTTCCTATCTGTAGACATGTTTATTGGTCCTTAGACATTAAAATTATTATTAATGGGTATTGCAACTCGGGCACTCAGATTTATGGATGAAAACTATGAAAACACGCTATTCTTAGAGAGTTAGGATAAGTTTGGTGCATCATGAGTAATAATACATTAATAGATAATGGGAGAATGTATTTGTTCATTCTGTTCTATAACAGAAGTAGAAATATTAGGCCCTATGATATAATTAATGTAGCCTAAATAAGTACACTTCCATGGTGAGGAATGTGAACGTTCAATTATAGTAAGACAAATAATGAATAATCAATCACATGGTTTGATTGCACTAGCATGAAACCCGATTGATTTGAGATATCAAGAAAATATGATTAAATTATTCGATCAGAATTTATAGGAAGTCATACGTCATTTTGGCATTAACAACATTATATAGGGGTGGATTGGCCTGTTTCTAAACGTTAACCTTGGACCCTAGGAAGCCTCTGCCTAATTCCACTAAGAAATAGGCCTACAGGGTCACACACTATGTGTGTCCATGTATCTCAGTTAAATATTCATATAACAAGTTGAATACATATTATTCCCAATTGTTGTTTAATATTTATTCATGGATGTCTAATCCCATTTATTTTGACACTAGTTATTCTAGATAATTGTGTGGGAAAAACAATATATTTACTAGTGAGTAATGTATTGAAATTTATTTAAGAAATAAATAGTCATTATTCAAGGTATAATACATTTGGTGGAGAAAATAATTAAAATGGAAAAACAAAAGTACACGCCATGTATGTTAATATACATGCTATGCAGTTTTTCTGGGAATTTTTGAGAAAAAAATATTATTTAAATAAATAATATTATGTGTAATCTGTTAGGCACAAGTCAATTAATAATTATACTCAAATCTTATCATTATAATTGGGGTATTACTAATATTTTAATCAAATGAATAAAATATTTCCCGTAATTATTTCTATTGTTTTTTCTAAGAAATTTAAATAAAAATTATATTATTCTCATTAGCCTAGCTATTTATTTTGGTTTTGCACAAATTTTTTTGAAAATGTCTTCAAGATAAGAGATATTTTTCCCTCTATGAACACTCTCATGTTATGATAGAGATCCTCCTCCACCGGATTAAGGAAATCTCTTTGAATGCAGCTCTCAAAGCGATCAATGGTGGAAATTTCAAGAAAAGGATCTTTGGTGCTAGCACTCAGAGATAATTTCGGCGACATATAGTGATATGTGAAGCATACATGGATCATTGTTATAGGAAGCTGACACATGGCATCGACGATGTAACAATAGATCACATCAAATCAGGACTGGAAACATCAACGAAGAAAGAATTCAATCAAGTTAATTATTATCTTTTAATTAAATTAATTATATCCTAAAAATTATGATCCTCTATATGGTTCTCTGACTCTCTTAATTTCTTTCGTTCATCATTCTATTTCGAAGATCTAGAGTTTTATTATCACGATGGATCTCGGATTGATCAATGTTAACGGAAAAATTAATGTTTGGTACACCCACCAATGCGCTTCCACTATGATCGGATCCTACAAGCGGTATCATAATGTTCATATTGTTGATTATAATTACTTAGTTTTTCATTAAATATTTATGAATTTAATAATTTAATTTTCCCAATTCATGTTAATCATTCTAAAAATTCTAATCTCGAGATCTCTTCTTCCTCTTTCGTTTCTCATTCACCTTACAGAAATGATCATTTCATTTAATTTTGATTAAAATAAAATAGAGGTTATCATCTGAAGATTCCAAATATTCTGGGCCATAAAATACCAGAATAAAAAGTCGGTACATGGTAGTACACACCGTGTAGTCTAGGTTTCATGTACCGGGACTGGTACGCAAAACCAAACCATGGGTTGGAGTTTATCTTAGTCTTAAATGGCTCCTTGGATTAACAAAAAATAGGTGGCACATGGTTTCTGGATTACACATCATGTGGATCACTAAAAACAGTGTGTAGTTCCTTCAGGTTAGGGTTGGACCATTTACCCCGTACACGGCTTTCCCAGCTGGAGACCATGTAACGCGGCACTACCCAGTGTGTGGATCACTGGACACGCTGTGTACTCCGAACATATCTGAAGTACATCTACACGCCATGTCCCCTGGCATGTACTTTTTATGGATGGTGAATGATATTACATGTCATTTAGTCAGAACTATAGGCCATGTGACCATCAAAATTATACATATTTATTAATATTTGTTATTATATTATACAAACCCTTGAGACGTGTACCATTGTGCCGATATAAAGGCGAGGGACAACATGTGATAAGTGTTTCATATATATGTGTTTATTTTAACATCTGTGTAACATTCATTTCTACCCGTTGTGTAGTTATGAATGGGAATTCACTGAGCTTCCTCCATGGTACAAGTTACATACAATGATAATTTTAAATGAATTTATTTGTTTAAAATTATGATGGATGCAAATCTAATAAAAACAAAAAAATGGGTTTAAGAATAAAGGATTGAATAATTAAAGATAATTAATTAATTCTAGCATCATTTATCTTAAACAAGAATGATTAATGAATTGAATTCTTGTTTTATTTAAGCATAAATATCCTTTCATGTATGGATGAACATGATCTAGACCATGGCATTTAAATGTGAATGGATTCTTTTAATTTATTTATATAAATTATATTTGTTGGCCTACAATCCTCCTCCTCATAAATATGTAGGTCAATACAGCCCAATGGTTCTTTAATGTAAACCACTATTTTACCCCTCAGCTACAAGTGAGATAAAATCATATTTAATGGATGGAGCATCCATGCTAGTGGAGGTGGATCAAGTTAAAATCCAAGGTGAAACCAATCAAAGTTGATACAAAGAGGGATAGTTGCAACGCTGTAAACATGAACCTAAAAGGTTCAAGGTGTTTCTCCCTTGGGTCTTGGGTTAGTTTATCAACTACTATAATTATTAAGTAATATAAGAAGATCATGATGGTAACATTAATTTTAATTCTTTCAGTTTCATGGTTTATTTATTATGCTTCCGTTTCCACGATTACACAATTAATGAATTATAAAAGCATGCAAGAGGGAATTAAAATAAGACTGTATTATGCATAAATATTATATTAGCCATAGTTAATCACTTAATTATATACCAATTAATATTAACAATGATGTATAAAGTATAATAAAAATGGAAATTTACATATAAGTATAACATCCATCAAATAAATATTAAGTCAGTATAGACTTACGTAATCTCGGTTAGAATCCAACCATATTTCAACGTGATGGGCCAAACCTAGTTGGGGTGCTTTCAATTATCAGGGATTTATAATTAAATGTTTTGGATTTAAATGACATGGTTCACAACAAGGGTTTACATCCACAATAGGACTTGGTGTAACCATGAGGAAAAAGTTGAGGAAATCCAAAATAAAAGGATTTTAGGATTAGGGTGTCCATAAAGCGGATAAAGGAACTGAGAGTTAATGCAGTTGGAATTTGGAATGCCTACCTAAAACCCTTCATTTTTCTTGAACAAACCTTGTTGGGGTAATTCAAATGAAAAAATGGATCCTTTCCACTAGAATATAACAATAAAAAAATATTCTGATGTCAATGGTGAGGGATATTGGATTTTGATAAAATAGTTGGAGACTAATAAGTATTTATTTATTTAATTATCAATGTTTTATCATGATATAGTATTAAACATTTTACCATAATATTTTTTTGAAATGGAATGAAAAATGACTTCAAACATATCATTTAAGACCATACCCAAGAATGAAAACCTTCTCACTAAAACCAATTTTTAGGAATTATAGTGGAATTTATGTGTCATCCTTCGCCATGAGAGGAAATTGTATGTGTTGCATGATCATGTTCCAGTAGCGCTAACAAAAGAGGTCATTGATGCGGAACTATCTCTCTATATTAAACATATGGATGATTCCATAGATGTGCAATGATTTCTGGAATCAGCTATGTCTAATGAGATCTTGAAGCAACATTAAATCATGGATGCATATTGCATGATGTCTCACCTTAAGGATATCTATCAAGAGAAGGAGATACATGAGAGATATGAGATCTCCAATGCTTTGGTTAAAAATAATCATGGAGAGTATGCACAATTTGGGTCTCATGTAGTCAAGATTACAGGCAACATTAAATGCTTGAACATCTTAAGGGTTATGTTCCTAAATGTGTTGCATTCAGATCTAATATTATCTTCACTGTCCAAGAACTTATCTAGATAAATTGTCAACTATAACATGAGAAACAATGGGAAGAGTTTATCAGAACTTCTCACATTAATTCTCTAGGTAGATAAGGACATGGGGGGTGAGAAACCATCCGTCTGAATGGTTAATATGAAAAGGAATGACAAGGTAGAGGGGCCAAGGACTTATTAATGGATTGAATCCCCCAAGAACTATCCCCCAATAAGGGGAAGATCTAGATGTAGGTTAGGAATTTGAGGTAGTATGTTTTTAATGTGTAAATCACGGCCACTAGAAGATTAACTACACCCAGAAGCATGGGGAATCTAAATGTGCATTTGTTATGGAGTCTAATATTTCCATTTCTACACATTGGGTATTATATATAGATTGTGGGGCTCACATATGTATTAAAATTTAGAAACCAAGTAGATTTAGAAATATTTATAGAGGAGATGTGGATCTTTGAGCTACCAATGGAGTGAGGCTGCCTGTGTTAGCCTTTGGTGATTACCAACTCCCATCGCCAATTGGGACGATTTTGGTTTTACATAACTATTATTATGTGACTAGTGTTACAAAAAACATAATTTTTGTATCATGTTTGGATTGGGATGGATTTATTTTCATGTTTGGTGATAAGGGTTGTTTCTTTTATAAGAAAAACATATGTTATGGTATGGAACAAATAATTAATGGTTTATATGTATTAAATTACAAAATCCAATTGGTTTCAATCAATAAAAAATCACATGACTCTTACGAAAATCAAGGATGGAGTCACATTCTTTGTCATATAAAGGATAAGCGCATGATAATGCTCTAGCAACATGATTATTTAGACTCTACTGAGCTAAAAAAACTTTATAGATGTCACACTTTTTTACAAGGTAAAGTGAACAAGCCTCCATTCAGTGGACACAGTGAAAGTGCCTGAGAGCTTCTTGGAATGGAACACACAAATGTGTGTGGAACATTTATTGTAGAAGATAGAGGTAGATATTCTTAAATTATTACATTTAATGATAATTTGAGTAGATATGGATATATCAACTTAATGTGGTATAAGTAAGAGTCCTTTGAGAAATTTAAGGAATTCAAGAATGAAGTATAGAATCAGTATGGTATGAAGATAAAAAAGATTCGATCAGATTGAGGTGGAGAATATAAGAACCAAGAGTTCATCGATCTTCTACGTTAGTTTGGGATTAAATATTAGGTCACACATCTTTACAAACCATAGTAAAATGGTGTTAGTGAAAGGAGTAAGCAAACCTTATTGGACATGGTGAGGTCAATGATGAGTCATGCAGATCTTTAATTATCCTTTTTGGGGATATGCATTACATACTACAGTATACACATTAAACTGTGTACCAACTAAGGTGTAATATAGAATTCTTTATGATGCATGGAATGGAAAGAAACCCATTTTTTCACACACATTTTTGAGGATGTGAGGCGTTTTTTAATGCATTCTCATGAAATAAACTAGCACCACGGTGCACAAAGTGTATCTTTATAGAACATATTATGTATATGAAATGATATTACCTATATAACTCTTTATATAATAAATTCACAGTCACAAGGTAAACCATATTTCTTGAGAGGGAAAACAACCTAAAAAATGATAGCGGGAATAAGTTTTACGTCGAAGAAAATGATTCTCAAGATACATGGGATTTGGTAAAATTACAAGTTCAATAGGTCCCTATGGAAGAGGCTCAAGAAACACAAGTACTTCATAGGAGTTCAAGATAGGTAAGGTAACCAGATAGATTTGGTTTCCTAGTCACCAAGGATAGTGAATCATTATATTTGGACAATGATGAACCTCTCGCCTACATGGATGTAGTAGAGAGACCTAAAGCTACAAGATGGATAGAAGCTATGAATTTTGACATGCATTCCAAGTATCAGAACCCAAGTCTTGGTTCTGCTCGATGAGGCAATTGATGTAAATCCAATTAGATGGAAATGGGTATTCAAGAGAAAGATTGACATGGAAGGTCATGTTATTACCTATATAGAATGGATTATTGAAAAAGGATTCAGATAGCATCAAGGAATTGACTATGAAAAATCCTTATCTCTAGTTTCATTATTTTAATCCATAAGAATAATACTATCTATAGTAGAATACCATGAATATGAGAATTATAAGATTAATATAAAAACATTATTCCTTAATGGGAACCTTTATGAAGATATTTGTTTGATACAACTAGAAGGATTTGTGACACTAGGTGAAGCCAAACAGGTTTTCAAGTAGAAAAAATCCATTTATGGATTAAAGAATAATTCCAGGTCATGGGACATTTGATTTGATAAATACATAAAGGAATTTGGTTTCATTAATATTGAAGGAGATCCATGTGTTTATAAACGTTTTAATGGGAATGAATTCATTATCCTAGTTGTATATGTTAACGACATATTACATATTGTAAATGATGTACAAGTCGTACAGTCAGTTATGGAATGGTGGAACAAGTGTTTTTCCCTGAAGGACTTTGTTGAAGCAACCTACATTCTAGGGATCAAGATCATTATTGATATATCCATGGTGCTACTTAGACTATGATATGATATATACATTGACCATACACTGAATATATTTACTATTTAACAATCCAATAGGGTATTTGTTCCAGTGTCAGATAGAATACATCGTTCTATGAAAATGTTTAATCAGACAATACATGAGAGTGATAGGATGAGTTACATCTCATACGCTTTAGATATAGGATCCATCATGTATTCCATGATTTGTACTAGGATTGAAGTTTCCAATGCACTAATCATGGCAGAAAAATTTCAAGAAGATCTAGGAGAACAACATTGGACTGATATTTTGAATATCTTTAAGTATCTGAAATGAACTAAGGATATGATCCAGGTGTATGAAGGTGATGAGGAACTTGTAATCAAAGGATATGTCGATGCAAGTTTTTAGAAAGATCAGAATGATCTGATGTCACAATATGGATATGTTTTCTGTATCAATGGAGGAGTTGTGATCTAGAAGATTTAAAAAATCTAGTTTTATCTAATTCTACAGTGGAGTCCAAATATATAGCTACTTCTAATACAACCATAGAAGCCATCTGGATTTAGATATTTGTCCTTGTGCTTAATGTGGATCCTTGCAGTAGAGACCCTACCACATTTTATTGTGATAATACTATAGTGGTGGCTCTTGAAAAACAACCACGGTCACATCAATGGATAATGAAAATAGTCTGTAAGTATCACCTCTTGAGGGATTTATATCAAAGGGGTGAATTTGTAGTGAGAAGAGTGTCAATGTAAGAGAATACGGTAGAAACCATGACTAAAGGTCTATCACTATAGAGTCATGAATATCTAATGAGAGCTAGAAGGTTAAAGGTTGTTAGGATTTGTCTCTATTCCAAGTGTGAGTCTGTTGGAGTTAGTGTCCTAGAACCAAATACTTTTAACTTTATTCATTAGAAAATATCTTATCACATCTTTATTGTTTTTATGTGTGAAAATCCATGTGATAATGTCCTAATGATAGATGTTTCACTTAATGGTCATAGTGGATCCCTACAATGATGAGAAACATGATGTTCCATAACACTATTTTTGAATATATGTTATATGGATGTATTATGTTATTTGAGGGACACAAATAATACGTTCCATTAGGGGTGAGGACTCATATAACTTTGAGGCACCATCTCATGGTGTGTGCACTTGGTAATATCCTGGGGAAATTTATGAGAATGAGACCTGCCAGTTGGAAATCCACATTTCATGGTGTCATTGGATGTTCCTATCTGCGGACATGTATATTGGTCCTTAGATTTTAAGATTCTTATTAATGGGTATTACAACTCATGCACTTAGATTTATTGACAAAAACTATAATGACACACTATTCGTAGTGAGGTAGGATATGTTGGGTGAGTCACGAGTAATACTACATTAATAGATAATGAAAGAAAGTTTTTTTTCCTTTGGTTCCATAAGATAAGTAGATATCTCAGGTCCTTTGATGGTATTGATATAGCCTAAATATATCCCTATCCATGGAATGGAATGGGAATGTTCAATTCTAGGAAGTCAAATAATGAATAATCGAGCACATAGGTTGATGGCACTGGCATGTAACTAGCTTGATTTGAGATATCGAGACAAAGGGATTACATGACACGGTAATCATTCGTAGGTGGTGATACATCATTACAGTGTTAACGTCTTTCTATATGTGTGTGTTGGCATGTTTCTATATGCTAACCATGGAATTTAGGTAGGATCCACCTAATTACACTGAGAAATAGGCCTAGAGGGTCACATACTACGTGTGTCCTAGAATCTTGGTTAAATATTAATTTAACAAGTTAAATAAATATTATTTCTTGTTGTGGTTTAATAATTATTCAAGTATGTCTGATCACATTTATTTTGACACAAATTTTTTAAGAGAATATAGCGTGGGAGAAATAATATATTTATTTCTTAGTAATGTAGTGATAAATATTTGAGAATGAAATAGTCATTATTTAAGGTCTAAAAATGTGGTGGACTAAATAATGAAAATGGTATAATAAAAGTACACACCTTATATATTAATATACACACCGTGTAGTATTTCTAGGGATTTGGGAGAAGTAATATTATTTAATTAAATAATATTAGGTGTAATATACAGAGTTCATGTCAATTAATAATAATATTCAACTGTTATTATTAGACAAGCGTCTTACTAATTATTAAATTAAATGAATAGATGCTTTTGTGTAATTAATTAATTTAATTATTCTATGTAATTAAGATAGAAATAATATTATTTTCATTATCCTATCAATTCATTGTGGTTATGAAAACTAGATTTTTAAAAATCCCTCATGCTAAGAATATTTTTTTGGAGGTTCTCATGTTACGAGAGAGATCCTCCTCCACTAGAACAAGGATTGCGCTTTGGAAGCGGCTATCAAGGTGATCGAAGGAGGACATCACTAGAGATGGATCTTCCACAATATCACCTGGAGATCCCTTTGTGGAATTTATAGATATGTGAAAGTCATTTGGATCATTGCTAGAGGAATCCCACAGTTGGATTCTATGACGCAATAATGTATCACATCAGATTGTGACCAGAAACATCAACGAAGAGAGATTTCTATCAAGGAAATTCTTGTATTTTAATTAAATTAATTATATCCAACATAAGATGATCCTATATAAAGTTTGGAAACTCCATTCCTTTCTTCCTTTATTCATTATATTCTGATATACCTATATTTTTTTTACTATGATGGATCTCAGATTTATGATTGTTAACTGAAAAATTAATGTTGGGTATACCCACCAATGTGCTTCCACTGCACCTGGATGCAACATAATTTTCATCACCCAAAAGTGACTCTCGTAATAGAACTATAAACTTTATCTAAAGGTTCTACTTCAGAGTATTACAATTCCAAGAGATTAAAAACATTTATTCAACATGGTTGATCATCTATCTTCTTCTTTGACCAAAATCATAGAACAACTCTAAAGGCACAACAAACCATATCCAAGGAGTTAGACCGAACTGCCTTAATTATTCCCAAATGCTAATATGAATTTCATAACTTTAAACAATGACTAACCCAAAAAATAAAATAATTCTTTTAACACCCTATAATCCTATATAGACTAAAATAATTCTCTTAAAACAACATCCACTAATTTTATATTGCAACATGGTGGAACAATTTTCATTTCTGGAACACCACCACAATAGTTTACATTATACTGATCCAAATTGGTTGATCGAAGATTCATTGAATACCATCACAAACATCCATCATGCCTATATGAACTATGAAAAATTTCCATCAAACCAAATGAAATTTCATCACACACCTATATGTGAAGAAGTCATGTAGAGATCTAGGGGTACATGATATGCCCACTCCCAAGGAAGTTTCCTAAGGCACTACCAATTTGAGAATTTTAAACCTCACAAAATTAATTAAAAGAAGATCCCATGAGCATTGAAATCCAAATGAAAACTACCCACCTAAATTATAGTCTCCAATTACCATTTAAAAAATAAACCAATGGTCCTCAAACCTTAAAACCCAAATCCCCATGTAAATTTAACAGGCTTGTCCCTAATCTCAACCACCTATCAATCTTCATTACCACCATCTCTTGAAACGTCTCTTCCACATCACCCACCCAATCCCTATAAAAAGGATCTTTCCATATTCCCATTCATGGCTTGAACACATGGTTCGCACCGTTAAACATTTTAAGAAGCACCAATTTATCCGCTTGCTACTCTAAATTTCTAAAACTTGCTCAAAATCTCTTCTCAAGGAACCGAACAACCCAAAAAACCCAAATTCTTGGTAATATGATGATCGAGAATTTCCACCTAAGATATCCACAATCTAGGTGATGCAGTACCATGAACCTAGTATCACAATGTTTCTGACTTGATACTCTGGGTAAGGTGAACATTCCACTCAATCACCCTTCACAGCCTGTGAATTCCAACCACCCCATGAACAGTAGAGAACCAATATATGAAAACTGTAACCATTACAGTACACTACTATTATCGCAACTCTCTTACCTATAAACACATCTCAAAAACCTAGGGAAAAACCACACAAAACCCCATCTAACTCCAGATTCCCTATCCAAAACAGCACCCATGTAGACCGACCACTAGAGGGTCTACATCTTGCTCAGGGATACCAAAAAGACATTCATACCATAACCCCTATCTAATAACTCTAGAGAGGTCCTCACAACCTTGAAAATGAAACAAAAAATACAAATAATACTCTTTTTATGGTACACAAATAACCTATAATCCAATCCAAATATTCAAATCATCTTTGATCCCATCCACTAATGGGAGACTGTTATCTTAACCTCCCAAACAACATAAGAAATTCCCCTTGTACCACAATCCAAATAAGAACATCAATAAATGGGTAATATAAGGTAGGATAACATGCACACTCTATAAATCTATTTTGAAATTTCCAAATAGGTCATAATAAAAGTTGGGCTGAGTAAAATAATCCATTTTTATCTTTTTAAATTTAAATTGAATCCACTTGTTCAAATAATTTTTTTCAGAAACCACATTAAATCCATTTGAAAAAATATTAGGATCTAAATCCCCCTTTATTTGTATTAATTTTAATAAATATAAAACTTTTTCCTAAAAAACCCAAAGAAACAATTTTATAGATACATATGATTAAAAATCCGTTTAGAAATAAAATATTTTAGAAAATCAGTCATAACCGTTTATACCAAGTGAATAAAACATTTTTTTAAACTCATAGAAAGCTAAAAAACATGAAAAAGCAAGTTGTTAAGCCCACTATTTGTTATTTTTATTTTTCGATAAATAATTATTGTCAAATAATGAAAATATGTTAAGGTGGAAGTAATATCATAGATGTTAAATTAATGTGGGTATGATAAATCATTAATTATGGATGATAAGGAATATAAGTGTTTGAATTAATCAATGTTCCATCCATATGGATTGGATGATGTTTGATGAAAATGATAATTAGAAATAAGTTACTATGAGAACCATCATATATGAATGGACCAAAATTGTTATGGTGCATCAGCTTGAAGAATAAAAATATCTAATATGTCATGTAACATATATGAAGATAGAAATTTAGTGGATAAGATTAATTCAGTCAATAAAATGAAATGTTTTATTTTAATGGTAAAATATCATGATATTAGTTATCATGAATCATGAATAGAGTTTCTGCGATGATGATAAAAAGTAGGAAGAATGTTTAAAAAAGGAGAAAATGATGTTGGGTAACATGTGATGAAGGTAAGAAAAATATATGTGAACCTACATATCAATGTACATGTTATCATGTGTAGGAAAATATATGCATCCTATCACACTTATGTGTATTCAAATATCCACATTTGTTGGTCATTATATACACAGAATTGGATATGTGACTTTAAATAGTTGAAATTGTAAAGTCCCCAACCCTAGTAGTATATACTCGATGAATTATGTTATTACATTGGTACAATGAACAAGTATTCCCATCCCAAAAGACCAGTAATTTTATCATATTTTGTAAAATAAATATAAACATAATTATTACATTACAAAATGAATGAAAAGTAACATGACAAATACATTTTCAAAACCCATAAAATCCTTGATTATCACTTAAAGTCATTCACTATATACATCTTCACATCCTAGGGACAATAAAACAAAATAAATTGGTAATATTAGATGCTTATTAAGGGTAATAAATATACCTAAATCTATCATAAACAATAAGGAATAACGAATAACAAAAAACAAATGCCATTATCTTGAGCATAATATAAAAAGAATAGAATATGATAAAACAAATCCATAAATAATAACATGAGAAAGAAAAATAACCAGGAATATTATAATAATATAATAATCACATGGACTATCAATTACTAGTATCATAACGAGTGATGGCATAATGTTGGACACCTAAAACATACCATCGAGGCCTCCACCGTGAAAGAAAAAAATAATGGGCTACTGCCTCATCAAAATACATATCTGAAAATAAATTGGAAAGGCCTTGACCAAGTCCATATCAGGTTTGAATCATGTGAGGACCTGATTCATCGAGGGGATATAGCAGTACCCTCACCTCACTTACTATTTCCAAGCCATTCCTCATATGAAAAGTGTATAATATAAAAAACATAAAAATTCTTATTGAAAAACTAGAATAAAAAATGTGAATACATTTACTATAAAACATGAATGGTATAGAAATTGAACATCCACAGTCAAAAGGATCATAAACACTTCATTAAAATATGTTAGATTTTATCCTAAGAGATAATCAACAATTAAGTATAGGAATAAACAAAGATGTTGACATAGAAGAAGATACTTTTAAAACAACAAATAGCAATTTTTTTGGGAAAATAATGTTTTGGAATATCAATTGGATTTATCATAAAATCATATTGTAAACCTAAATATTGTACTCAATATAATGTAAGGAAAATTAAATCATGTTTGATTCATAAATTATTTCGAACATATATTAATATTTTTTAAGAAACTTTAGAATTGGGCCACTTCAGTGTTATTTAAGAGAAATTCCAGATTCCTAAAAAAACGAAAGGACATAATTGTTTATATTAAATGAAAAAATATTGTTTTTTAGGGAAAAAAGACTTATTTTATAAAAATAAGGGTTTCATAAATAATATTATGGATGGTAAATGAAAATGTGTAAGAAATTAGGATGTTCTATGTAATTCCGGTTACTTAGTGGGAAACATTGTTAATGGAGCTATATAAAACAAGTATTTCACCACCAAAAAAGTTGAAATTATATGGATACATTATTTTGGAACATTTTAAATATTTTGGAAAAATTATATAAAAATAATAATTAATTATCATTAAAGAGAGAGAAAGCATAACTTGAACGAAAATAGAGGTTTGGGAAGAAAAACTTACCACTTTGCAAAGTATCGATACATATGCCTCACAAAATTAATGATCATACAGTGAAACATTTAATACCATGAATATTAATAGATTCATTATATGAAACACTAGATGGAGTTATAGAGAAACCACTTGAAACAAATAGTGGTGAATTTGGCATATCTCATAGAATTAAATGTTAGATGAGAACACCCTTACATTATGTCCAAATGTATTTTTCACTCATAATTAATGTCATAGAAAATGAAATGAAATTAATTAATATTTTATTTATAACACCATAAACATTTATTGACTTTTTATAATTTTATTCTATTCCTTATGGAATTTTTGATGAGTTATTAGATTCAATTCTATCGTTCTAGAGTGATCATTTCCTTGGTTTTCATGATTGGTTCTTCTGTATACATGGAAGAAATATTATGTAAAATGGGAATAATTATCCAAAATTAAAATTATATGTTATTAATTAACATATAGGATATTTAATGGTCTTATAAATTAGTTTTTTATTATATTAGTATGACTTATTAGATAAAATGTTAATGATAACCATTTGAATTATTTTGGTGTTTTTTGGATCATCATGCACTAGTTATGTTTTATTAATTTATATTATGTATATAAGTATACTAAATATGTAGTAATATATGTATATATTATAATGATTTTTAATCATGAGAAAGGTTTTATAAACATTATTTAAGAAAAAATTGGAAAATGAAAACTCATTGCCTGTGAAGGTTGTAAATCAATGCCTCACATATTATGTATTCATTTTTTGAATAAAAAGTGGAAGAGAATAGAATTTAAGGTTGATATGACATTAAGATAATAAAAATATAGTGTATAAAATATACTAGATTTATCATGTCATTTTTAATAGGGGAGGTGAGAAAAGGACATGTAAATAAATGAAGTTGAATTAAAATTAAAAGAATGAAAGGGGATTTTACCTCTTGAATTCCTCTATTTGAGAACCTCCTTTAGAATATTTGAAATTATATTTTGGTGAGAAAAAAGGAAAAAATATGGGAGAGAGGATTAAGAGATATATTGGGTAGAAATTGGTCATTCATCAAGGCATTGAGGTGATATGAGAATACAAAGTGAGGGGTTATATTCATAGTGGAGGAGATAGGTGTTTTTTTATTATTTTATTCATTAGTTTATTATTTTTTATCAATACTATAAATCATTTTAACATTATCACTAAATATATTAAAATAATAACGGAACGTTCTATATTATCGGCTTACATCATACACAAATCATCTATGACTCAATACTTCATGTATTTGTTAAATACCATAAATTACCTTAATTCACTATTCAAAAAAATTCAAATCTTTTAAAAAAATAAAATAAAAATTTCCCTAACCACTTTTCATCATGTATAATTCAAAAATTAAATCCATTTTATGAAAATAATTTTATAAATATGATAAATTTAATTTTTAAATAGAATCATCATTTATTCACAATATAGAGATTTAAAAAATATAACAGAATTTAAGATACTTTGAAAAAATAATTAAGGTCTAAAAAATTATCTTATATTAATAAGAAAAAAATATTAATTTAAGAATCAATTTTTTGAAAATAATATTTCTTTAAAATTAATAATTTATTTATAAAATTATAAGTAAACATTTACCTTTATCAAAAATAAAATTACTTATTTTATCATGCTTGAAACATTTATTTACATACTCCATGATATAAATGTATTTTATTATATATCATTTGTAACACCCCAAGTTTTCAAAGTACGTTATCTCATTAAAGTAATTCAATAGCTTGCAATACACGCAACACTGACTTCGAGTGCACCACAACTTATTAAACAAACCGTACAAAAAGTGGTTATGAATAATATTAATTGCGTTTTGAATCATATATAATCTATATAATTTTAACATATATATTTTTTGTTTAAACTACATAATATAAGACCAAATTCATTTTTTGTATTAAATATGTATTTTTAAAAAAATGTAATTTTACCGCCTTTTTATGGAGAACCCTTTTTGACACCAATATTTGAAAATGTTATATATTCAATCTAATGAAATTAAATTATTATTTAGAATTGGGACATAAAAATTTAGTTTGGATAATTTTTTGGGTACTTTTCTGATAACTTTCATATTTTTTTGAGTTGTGAAAATTACTAAATTTTAATTAAAAACAACATTCTTAATCGAAATAATTAATAGTGATAAATTATGCATTTTAATGGTTTGTAAGAATAATTAGATTATATTTATATCATTTAATACAATTTAGGTCAATGTAAGTAATTTCACATTTTAAATTTGACATAAACACTAGTTAATTTGTTTTTATAATTTTTACGTTTTAAAAACCCGCTTTTTGGTTTTGACAATGGGAATTAATTTTAAAATAATAAATTAAACTTACATGATTTTAATTTGGTAAAATAGACTTCATTTTTGAATTCATAATATCAAATTTATCTTAGGGTGAATTTTTGGTAGTTTTATGAAAACATTCAATTTTTTATGAATAATGAAAAAACAATACAAAATTTGTTAAAATCGACATTTTATTTAAATAAATAGTTATTTTATTTTAACAAATTTTAGGCCAAAATAGATACATAATACCTATATATTTTCAACGTAATTATTGGACTCATTTTATAATATGTTTAGATATATAAAATTTTATCTAACCATTTAACGTTTTTTTACCCACCTCTAGGAGCAGTTGAAAATTTTCATAAAACATAATTTTTCCGCTTCTGTGAGTTTAATTTAAAAAATAGGAGAGATAAGGTTGAAATTAGTAATTAAAATGGGGTTCATTAAAATGAAAATATTTTTTTGTGAGTAGTGACTTTTGACTTTTATTTACCATGATTAAAATTAAATTGGGTAATTAAGGGTAAAAATGATATTAATATTACCCTAACACATGTCCTAATTCTATTGGATAAGTATAATTAGACCAAAAACATCCTTAGTAATAAAATATGATTCTATTTGGTTCACTTAGATTTGTTTAGAACATTTATTATTATTTTATTTAAACAAGAGATAAAAGAGTTAAATTCAAAGATTAATAAGTAAACCATTTTTAATATAGGGATATACATAATATAAATTCAACTATAAATATTCATTAGAAATATAAAAAGATTTAATACTTAATGAAATTTTATTTATAAATTTTTTACATTAAATAATTTATTTTATTATTGACACAATGATGACACAATAATTTCTTTAATAACGAAATATTAAAATAATTAATATTATAAATATCCAAATAAATGTAATTTGAGACTTCTTATTAATTACAAAAATTTTCTAGGTTAATATGACATTTTAGGATTGAACTTATGAATTTAGTTTTAGGTAATAATGTTTTTAGGACTTTAACATAATCTATTTTATAAATAATTTCAAAATTGACACAATTAAGTTTTTAAAACAAATACTATATTATTGGTTGATATAATATTCCTAAAAATATAAAGTTCATACATAGGGATTAAATATTATTATATATGTCATTAATGAACCACTTGTGGTTCCCTTAGAAGTTTAGAGTATGTTTATTAACCATATACTGTACGAATAAAAGAAGACATGGTAAAAGTTAAACTATTTAACTAAGAGTTAAATCTATGAGATAAGGTTGGAATGGTATCCTAAACTTGTATAAAACCTATTGGTTGGGAGTATTTCGTCCCATAACCACCTAATATTCGAAATAAATTCATTTTGAGCCATTATAAATAGAATATGATTGTATAAAAAATTAATATTTTAATCTTTTCCTAAAGTGACTGTCACCCCTCTTATAAAAAAGACTTCCCTTTTTATTAATTTCACACCGCTAAAGCCTTTTGGCTCAGCCAACCCCTACCCCACTATCCTCCCAACTTTCCTCCCTTAATCTTAGAGGAATTCCTTTGGTTAGAAACCCAATCTACGGATCCCTTTTGATCAAATCAAATGGAAGAACCTGAAGAAGAGGTAAATATTTCATCACCTCTTTCAAGTTCTTTTCTTCTTCCACATCCTCTTTCTTTGTTGTTTTCATTATAAAATAATAAATCCAGTATCTTCTATATACATAGATGTTATTATAAATTTTTTACAAAATATTCATCATTCTATCCATCCTATAAATGACAGAGTCACCATACGTGCATACGTACGGATTATCGTCTCCACGTCGTGGTGTAGTTTGTTATTCAAACACATCATTATTTGGATGCGTATAATAATGAGTAAAACTGATGTAAATAATAAATATAACATGTTAATTATTATCTATATATGATATACCATCAAATTCCATAATATTTCTCCATTAATATAATTTTATCTTCACTCCTGCGTACGTACGGATTACCATCTCCACGGCGCGGTGAGATTCATTTCCACATTCACCATTCAACGATGATTATAATATATATATATCATTAATAAGTTTATAATATATGAAATAATAATGATATGGGAGATATATATATATATATATATATTCACATACATATATCTTATTCATTGAGTTCTGTTAAATACCTTATGAAAATGGAAACAACTTTTATGTGTACGTACGGTCTATCGTCTCCATAAATAGTGTTTTACCATTCATATATATGTCTATTATACATATTTATATTCTAAATATATATGATACATAAATCATGTATTATTTTCTGGAAGTATTTAAACAATGATCTAAGTGATACAATCATAAGTAACAAGTTAAAACACGTACGATAAAGAAAGTGATTATTACCCGAAATGTTAATTTAACATGGAGATTATTATTAAATTGGTAGAATAAAGTCATAAATGTATCATGTATGATATCATAAATATTAAGATGGTTCTATTATAATTTTATGACTTACTGTGGTATTTATATAGGAGGTTAAACATACCCTTGACTAATGGAAAGTGCAAGGTAAGGGGTTTTCATCTAACTCCTTATTTGTGTGAGATTCATGCTATATAGAAACTATTTCCTTTTTTTTGGTGTATGTTATGCCCATAATTATATTATTTTTTAATACACTTTAATTTATTTGTATTTACATCTTCTTTGTATGATACTTCTTTCATGGGGTTTATGTTTCGTAAGTTACCAAATTGGCAAGGGTTAATTTTACAATCTCTTTATTATCCGAGGTTGTTTTGTACGTATGTATCTACTAGAAATATTTATTATCTATTTCCTTATTTCACGAAATTTTTTCCAAAGGGATTATTTTAATGGACTTTTTACTATAACATAATTTTAAATGTTTCAAATATTTATTCTTTTAAATCATTCTCATTAATTTCCATGTTTTCAAAATGGTTTTTAAGGATTTATCTATATAGATATGCATGTTATTAAAATGTTAATTCCTTTCAAAAGTTTCAAAGTGGTAATTGAAACTTCTATTCAAAAATGTTTTGAAATTTCTTTCTTTCAAAATTATGTGACTTTTAAATGTTTTCATGAAAATGAGATATTTCTATCAAAGGGTTTTACAAATAATTTTCATCTATGTCATCATCCTTTGAGTGATTTTAAACTTGTTTAAAGTTGATTTATTATGATACAAATATTTCATATTGTATTGAAGGTTTTGTGATATGTTTGACTATGGATGTGTTATTTTTATACCATTCATGGTTTATGTATAATGTATTGACATTTTGTATGCTAGTTTTAATAAAAATGTTTATGTTATGTTTAAACCTTTTCATATGATGAATGCATTGGACTTAGTAAGTGATGGGTGGAGCCCGCTATAACTCCTCGATGCATTAGTAGGTCTCATGAGATAAACTAGGTTCTTAGCACAAGGCCTTGACAAAATATTATTTGTAGTCTTGGCACAAGGTCTTGACTATGGGGTTATAAAGTCACGCATTATGCATTCCATCATTTTGAAAGTGGTTATTGATATTGCATGTGATTATTATACTAGTTGAATATCCATGTGAATAAGTAAATGGAATTATTTTATAGTATCATTGCTATATTATTACTAATATTAGGTTTAAAAGGATTTTGTTTTAGTCTTATACATTTCCTTAAATGATTATGTTTATTTATGTATGTTTCTGCTATATTGTTATCCTTACTGAGCTTCTGAGCTCACCCCTTTCTAGGTTTTAATTTTCCCAGGATTTCAAGAAGTGTATTATAATTTATAATAAGGGTTAAACTCAGAGATTAATGGAATTATAAAAGGATCATTTATGTTGTGTTTTATTTTATAATGTGTAATGTAACTTTCCTGTATCTAATCTATTTTCCAAGACTGTTAAACTGATTGGTCTTTCGGGACTTGATTCCTTGTAATCATGCCAATGTATTAAAATAATGCACCGACTCTGGGCTTCTAGGGCTGGGGTGTTACATTATTATATATATAATTTTTTTAAATACTATAAAAGGTGATATATTATTCAAATAATAAATATAATTTTTAAAAAAAAATCAACAGTTTAAAAAAAATTAGAATATTTCACAATTCATTGGAAGATAAATAATTTCAAATTAATACAAAAATTTGACCTAAATATAATTTTTAAATTTCAATTTTAAAAATTACTTTTTTGTGTCAATATAATTTATAAAATTTTCAAAATATAGTTTTAAAACTTATGTGCCATTAAAAGACGGTAAAACTACCTTTAGAAAAATATAGCCTTTTGATGCCTACAATTTCATTCAATCTTATCTTATTCATGTAAAATCATTTAGATGTATGTAAATACTTTTTATTAAATATATAATATATATAAATTTGATAATATTTTTTAAATGTATTCATTCCCACCAATTTATCCTATAATTTACATCTGTCATTTTAAAAAAATGATATTTAATTGTATATAATTATTAATTTTGGCTTTATATTGTGTGAATCATATGATTTCATTGATATTAAATTTAGAAAAATACATACCATAAAATCATGGGTTGTTACATTCTCCACTACTACAATAAGTTGGGTCAATGCAATTTCAAATTTTACTTTGAAAATTAATAGTTGATACCTTAAAAGTCTTTTATGGTAATCCCACATCAGAAATAGGTTTAATAAAATATCCTCTTATTTAGAGGGAATGGTAAAATAAAAGATCACAAAAAAACTAGGTTTTCAGTTCAGAAATCATTACTGGAAAGTGATAACATGTACATGGAAGAGAAATATAAATATCAGGTTCTGATATAGGGTGACAGGGAAAAAGGAAATTAAAAAATTACCATCACAAAAACATAAATATTTTGATCATTTAAAAGACCAAAAAATTGAATTAAATGGATAATGTTTTTGTTCAAAAATATTTCTCCTATATTTGAGGTATTCATTTAATTTTACGATAAGCACTTTGGAAAATAAATGTACTTTACTAATTACCATTTCATAATCATAATCTCATCCTTTGGTTGTTATTTGATCTATTTTCAATTCATCCCTAACACTTGTAAATGAAATTTCAAAATGAATTTTTCATGGATTACACAGTTTTATGAATCATAATGTCCACCGATCATTCCTTCATCATTTAAAAATTTACAGAAACAAAAATTACTAGAAAAAAGTATAAAAGAAATTACAAATTAACCTAAAACAATAATATCCATTATTCAAATTACTCCATTCCAACTATAAGACTCAATATAAATACATCTATCCAAATTCACAGTCTAAAAAGGACTCAATATTTTCAATATATTATAACCATTTCCAAAATTATATATAATTACCATATGTCCGCAATAAAATAAAATTTTACTCTGAAATAAAGTGAACATTTATTCATTAAAATATCCTTGGTCTACTGAAATAAAATTAATCATACAATCACAAATTTTTTTTCCAATCCCAATGTTATCTATTTGAAAAAACAACTATTCACAGAATCAAAAAAACCTTTATCAATAATGCATAAAAAATATCATGCTAATCAGGGATTCATGTTGTAATGTGGTAGGCATTACACCCCTATCACCCTTAAGTTGTGATTTCAAATCCCACGGCCTTTCCAAACACGATGGGTTGTCACATGGCCTCCAGGATATCCTTTTTCATAACATATATTAATATATCATCGTAAATAGATATGATGTACATTCATGAAATATGTTTTATCACCAATGCTTTCAACACATCCCAAATACATAAATACTTTATCAATTTATTTCCACATTGTTCATTCCTTTGTCTAGATATTATCCTATATATGGGGGGCATTGACACTGCTATTTCTTAGATTCAAAAAATTTAATGAAATGAATTAAAAATGGATTCTTATGATGTGTTTTATTTATCTCCATCTCGCTCTTCATTTTTATTGGGAATTGATAGATTTATAACATTATTTCCCACACATAAATCATTTTTTTAATTCTCAGGAGACACATTCCTATGTGTATCCATCCATATTTTATTCATGATGGAAATATTTCCTTACATTCTCTATGGTATCCACCACTAGAGCACATGCAAAAAATCTATCCTTATATTCTTTGGGGAGTCTGGGAGTTGGGAAATGTATAAATTTTTAATAATATTTCAAGAAAAATAATTATACATGAACATGATGTCAGTTTTATCAAAATCACATTTGTTTTCTCCGTTCCACCATGTTCTCCATCGTTATCAATGCTAACTTCACTCCTTTGGGTACCTTTCATGGTCTATAAACCTAAAGAATACATATTAATAATTGAAAAAGTTGGAAAAATTAATTATCATTTATAGAATCCCATGACACATTTTTTTCAACCTCAAAACCATTCTATTTTGCAATGCTATTAATTTTCATAATGTAATAAAATATAAAATAATGTATTGTAAATAAAATGTGAATTATCCTATTCATATACCCTGAGAGTTTCAAAAAAGGTGTGCAATAAGGACCATTGTTGTGTACCAGGTTATACCGAGTCAGGCCCAATGCACATTATTGGAGTTGTTTTCCCAAGGTATATCTAACCTAGAACTATGTTCGCTTCTATTATATAGATAGGGAATTATTTCTAGGAATAACTATCTAATATATATCTTAAAAAAATTATATTTTGTTCTTCCATGCTTATCCTCAAAGTGTATATTAGGTTTATGTTCCCTAATATTTGTTTTCTAAATCAATTTTCCAATGTTTCTACTAAACAATCTTTGATACCAACTATAAAGACCCCAACCCAAGTAGCATGGATTTAGTGCCTTACATTATCACATTGGTAATATGAAAAAGTTTTCACATCCCAGAGAATAGAATAGTTTAGTAGATTTGGTAAACCAGATACAAACATAATTGATTCATTATAATATGAAAGGAAAAACTCATATCAACTACCTTGAAAACACTCACATACTCCTAGATTATCCTTATATGTCATTAATAATATACATCTCTGCATCCTGGGTAAAATAAAATATTAGAAAGGTCTGATCTAAAATTCTCAACAAGAGTATGCAGTACAATAGAAGATATCATAAATAATAAGGTAGGGTGACTATCAAAAAATATATTCTATAATATTTAGTATAATAAAAAAGGAATAAAAGATGATTAAATAATTAAATAAATAATCACAAGAAAAAGAAACCTAAACATGGATATTATACTAGTTGAATAATCATGTAGAAAATCAATTATTAGTATCAAAATCAGGGAATGTATAATTTTTTATATCTGATACATAAATCAAGGCCTCTGCCAAGAAAACATAAAATAAGTGGTTAAGGTCTCAACCAAATCCCTGTATGAAAATAAATTGGAAAGGCATAATCCAAGTCCATATCTGGTTTGTCTCATGAGAAATACCAATGTATAAATGTGTTATAATGGGACCCACCTATCAAATTCTATATATAATCCATTCTTCCAATGAAAAGGGTGAAACATAACAAAATAGTCAATTGTATTGAAAAATTAGAATATGAAATGTTAATACATTAACCATAAACCATGAATGGTATCAAAATAGTACATCCACAGTCAAACTGATCATAAAACCATCAAAAACATATGATATATGGTATCATAAGAGATCAATCAAAATTAAGTACTATATTCAAAAAATGATGTTGACATAGATGAATAATATTTTCAATGATATTATCTATTTTTTTGTGGAAAATAATTTTTAAACATTACAAAGTGTCCTATTTCAATTTTAAAAATTTAAATAAAAATAATTAAGAAGGAATAAAATTAAATGAAAATTTAAATATCATGATAATAATAATACAAACCATATGATATATCAAAGGGTTTTGCATAAACCACACACAAGTAATAAGTTTGGAATAAGGCATATATCTCATAGAAGTAATAGTGAGATGAGAGGACCATTTTTATTTTGGAAAGAAGAGTTATTTGAAATCAATCTTTTATTTATCCTAAAATAATGTTTTAAACATGTATATAATATAAAATAAAACTGAAGGAAATGAAATTATGATTGAGGCATAAATTATTACCATCATGTAAGAACATTATTTAAGAAATATATGAATTGGGCCACAATATTATGGCTTATGATAATATTTAAAAGAGTATTTAACATTGAAAAAGAACATTTTCTTATAAATCTAGAAATTAAAAATGATATTTTTTTCATTATAAAAAGTGTTATTTTAGAGAAAATATGGATTCATAAAAAATATTATGTATGGTAATTGAAATGGCTATGAAATTGGGAAGCTTCCCTTAATCCGACATTCTTAATAGGAGGAATTGCAAATAGAAACTTATTACAAATGTATTTCCCCATAAAATATATATTATGTGATCTTGATACATGAGATCATAAAATATAAATTGAATTTATAATTATTATATAAAAACAAATAATAATTAAACTCAGTAAAAGAAAGAGAAATCACAACTGGAATGAAAAATGGAGGTTTCAGAAGAATCCCTTACCACATTGTAATCAATCGAACCATATTCCCCATAACATTAATGATCATCAAATAAAAAATTTAATACAATGATGATTAATAAATAAATTATATGATACATCAATTTTAATTATAAATATCCCAAACATAATAAATAGTGTTGAATAAGGAATATCTCATATAAATAAGAGCGGGGTGAAAAAACCCTTACTTTTTGTGAGAAGGTGTTCTTCACTTATACATAATATCATAGATAATAAATTTATATTCATTAATAATTTTATTCTCAACCTATAAACATGTAATTTATTAATGATATATTTATTAAGATCATTTATATCCTTTTTTGTTTAGTTATAATATTCTATTCTTTCATTTGAGAGTGTTTGTTTCTTTTGTTTTCAGGATTGTTTCACTTGTATACATGAATGAAAGGTCATGTAAAATGGGAATAATTTTACAAATATCAAATTATATGTCATTAATTATATTATAGGATATTTAATGTTATTATATATATCATTTTTTCAGATATGATGATGATTTATTAGATAAAAGGTTAATGACAACAATTTGGATTATTTTTGGAATTTATTCAATCATCACACACTAGTTTTGTTTAATTAATTAATATTATGCACATATATTATTTACAGAACAAAAAATAAGTTTTAATAAAAATATTATAATCTTTTTTATCAATAAAAATGGTTTTACGACCATCCTTGAATGAGTAATTGATAAACAAAAACTCGTAGTCCACGAAGGTGGTAAATCGACACCTCAAAGATATTGTATAAATTCTTATAATAAAAAGGGGAATGTAAGAGAATTTCTTGTTGATATACCATTAAAATAAGAATATTAAACTATATAAATGATAATTGATTTATAATGTGACTTTGTACTGGGGTGTTGGTGGAAATATAATAAAATATAAGATATATAAAGAAAATTAAAAGAATAAAATATGATTTTTCCTCTTAAGTTTCTTTCCTTGAGAATTTCCTTAAGGAACTTTGAAATGCAGTTTTTGTGAAACCAAAAAGGAAAGAATGTAGGGAATATGTTTTGGAGAAGGAATGGGAAGATATTTGAGAATATTAAAGGATTTTTAGGTGTGATGATAATAGGTGGTGAGTGGTGGTATTATAGTGGACGAGAGAGGTGTTTTTATTATTTTATTCATTACTTTATTATTTTGGATCAAAAATATAAATAGGGTGAAACATTAAAATAAATGTTTGAAAATAATTATGGATGTTTCTATATTGTGGGATTAGATCATCCATACCTAATTTATGAATCATCAATTCATCTATTTGTTAAATACTGTAAATTACCATATTTCATTATTCCTAAAAAATTCTAGTTTGTTAGAAAAATACAAAAACATTACCCAACCAAGTTTTCATCATGTATAAAAAAATGATATATATTTTATGAAATTATGTTTCTAAGTATGAAAAATTTAATGTTTATCTATAATCATCGATTATTTACAATAATACATATTTTAAAATTATAACAGATTTTACAACACTTAGAAAAATTAATTAAGGAATAATAAAACTATCCTATAATTATAAGAAAAAAAATTTAATTTATGCATATATTTATGGGAAATAAATTTTATTTCAAATATTTAAATTAATTATAAAATTTTAATTTTACATTTATGTCTCACAAAAATAACAATACTAAATTTATCATTTTTAATAACATTATTTATATATTCATTAATGAAAATATATTATAATTTAATTTGTAATATTAATAAATTTTCTTTAAAATTTAATATGTGAGGTCTAATTGAAATCATAAATAAAAATTTAATATAAAAAATGGATGTTTGAAAAAAAATATTTATTTTTCACTATTTATGTGATAATAAATATTTTCATAAAATATTTCTTCTTAAGATTATTTTACATTTAAAATTAAAAAATGATGTATACTTTATTCAATAGAATTTAAAAATAATAAAAAATTATTTTTAAAATAAGTACACCTTTAAAAGCTAATAAAACTAACATTTAGGAAAATGTTTCCATTTAATGTGTAAATTGGGATTCATTAATACATTATGATATTAAATCATTTTAATGAATGTATTATCATTTGATTTAATATATAATATAAACACTTCATAATTTGGCAGATAATATTAATTCTTATAAATATAATGGCTAAGTTATGAAAGTCATTTTAAAATAATAATATTTAATTGTATACTATTGTCCATTTAAGCCTAGTGTTGGGTGAAACCTATGTCATCAAAGAAATTAAATTTAAAAAAACATACCATTGAACCATGGGGTGTTGAAAAAATGTTTTTCATATGATAATTTTTATATGTGATTGGTTACATAGGCCAAATCCCAGTGATGTAATCAAATCTACATTGACGAATTCTACTATATTCGGGAATGAGTCACATATAATAATTAGGCCCATGAAAGATAATGTATTCATAGAGACAATGTCTATTTAAGAGTATTCCTTCCACATAAAAATATTCAGTGATATATGAGAAAAGACCATGGGTTGTTTGACATGCTGATAGTTTTCTTACCAGGATTGATGGATGTGTATGTGGAAGAAAATAGAATAGAATGAAGTTAAGAAATTTGTATGAATATTTGTGAACAATGAATCCAACTACTATGATGATTAATGTAGACAATGTTTAATATGCAGGTTTTTCTTCATGAATTGAAATGGTATGTGATATCATTTGAAGAGTAAGAAGAATACATGGTTACAATAAAGAATTTTTTTATCAATTCATTTTATTCAAAATATTGCAAGTAAATACGTATTAAATGAAAAAAATATATATCATGATAGTTCTAATGATGATTCATATTTTTGGATGAATGTAATGGAAGATATTTCAAGGGGGAAATATCACTGAAACTCAAGGAGAACATATGCATGCAGTTTAATGAAGGAAAATGAATTGTAACACATGTTCCCTTACCAGTGGTTTTGAAATAACCATGGTTCCACTTACCATGGGTGACATCCATCGGAAACCAAATACATGACATAAATGACAAGGTCTCACTAAATATTTATGGGATTATTTTCCCTCTAATCTTACAAAACATATGAAATCAAAATTAAAATAAATAAACCAATACTAAATGATGCATGTAAATATAACAATACAAGTGAAAATTCAATAACCAAAAAAATTGGTTAATAATATAAATTATTAAAATAATAATACAATTGAGGCTCCAAAAAATTATGTTTTTGGAAAAAAGGAGGAACTGATCATGTCTCTAAAACCCAACCATGTCCAAAGCTCCAACTCAAGACATCCCCAATAACAACCTCAAGAATATCCTTTAGCGAAAGAAAAAATCATCCCATTTCTTATATTGTTGAAAATAGTTCCAAAATATACACCAATGTGAAAATAAAAGGTTGAGTATGATATCCAAGTAAGAAAACCCCCATGGAATCATCACAGATTCTCCTAAAAAAAGAATCAGGATAGCTCATGGTTTAACAAAATAGAAGAACATATAAAATGAGATTATAAATAGTATATTTTTTATTTATAAAATTGTATATATAATTAAAAATTATCTCATCGGCAATAATTATTTCATAAATTGTGTCTAGGAAACTTTTAAACACACTTAGTCTCCATATTTCATGAAATATATCTCACACACGCACTTGTGAATTCCGAATCAAAATACCTATATATGTCTATAGTGATCCATCCATCACCATTTCATCACTTGGTTATATGACCTGATATGTCTCTAATTTGGCACTATGTTATTAGTCCATATCAATAAGTCCTTGTACCCTAACAATATAAACACATTCCACCTCTATGATTTTTCCAAGTTATCACACCCAAAACCCATTTTTTATGTAATCCCATTCTATAATTTTATCAAACATATAGTGGTAATCCCCCACAACCTAGGATTTAATTTTTAACCCACTAGAGATATTTTCAATAGATATTCAACATGATTTTTTAGTCAAAGATAAAGGAATTAACAGAAGAATATTAAAACCTTGGTGATTTTTTTTAAATAAATGATAAGCCACCCACTTTGAATATGTTCGAAAAAATTAATCTCTTCATCATCCCATTGAACTAGAAACCTTATTATATCTTTATTCTGTTTCCATGGTATTTTTCTATAAGACTCATTGAAGAAGGTGTTCAAAAGTAAAATATAACTCAAATATTTCCTAGATGAACCTTTGGTTGGTGTGGAATGAGTGGAATAAAATGAGTATAAGAGGGAGTTAAGTTTAATAAAATAGATTAAACTGATTTCACTCTAGGAATGAAATATATTTTCACCACATGAATTTAATAGATTCCATATAAATAGAAAATAAACTCTCCTCTACTATAATATTTGTAAATCCCATTCACATAGTGTATAACGTATCACACCATGAATGGCCTCAGAAAACCTCCCGATGAAACTACCTTGAATAATTTTCACACCCTGATTAAAATTCATATAAATTTCCTGAAAACCATTCATATAATGAATATTAGTTCGAAATATAAACCTGAATCTTTATCTAGGATCTATATTATAACATATTTTCCTCTATGAACTATATCAACTATTCAAAAAAACCATTATAAATATGAATAAACCAATGTAGAAAAAGGACATACCTCAAAGAAGGGGTGTAAAATTATCCCCACAATTTTGATTTCCATCCTAGAAAAGATAGATATTGGTAAATTGATTGAAAATTTCACACCACTACTCCAGTATAAACTACTCTCATAACCAAATCTATTCTCGAATCATATAATGTTTACATGAAATTCATACCATTAAATTTTTTATCCATCTCATGTTATTTCCATTCCCATCTATAATATAGACTCATATATGTACATGAATCACATTATCCTAAAGAGTAGCATGATCCCATATAATCATTTGACTTGGATTTTAAGCACTTATTTAGTTGAGATACATCAAAACAATTAGGGATGACACTCAATCTCTATAGAAAATCAAACTTTCTTGTTACATCAATAATATATTCTAGAATCTAAAATGTTCCAAAATATCAAGGAGATAATTTTCCATGCATTTCAAAATTATGATGAACCAGTCATGGAGATATTTTGAAAAATATATGGTCACCTATATCATTAGATAATTGGAAATGATGGTAATCTTCATATTAATTAGGTCATCCCTAGTACATTTCCATCCCATTTCTTATCATTTGAGTATTTTCTATAGTCTACGGTACTAGAATAGATAACATTTGTCATGTTTCTCACATTTATACACAAAATGTAGAAACTGATATGAATGACCAGAAATTTTTTTGAATGAAGACATATGTATCATAACCTAATAACAATATTTTTTTGAGAAATCAACTAACACAATATAATCTTACCATGAAACACCAATATCCATAAAATAGGATATAAGAATATATTCCAATATATAAATAATTATTTATATTTTCACAATTTATTAGGATGTTATACCATGCTTATGGCCAATTGGGATCTGAGAACCAATTGCAAAGAGCACCAAATCTAGAAGTAAATAAAGGATCTCAGTTAGAGACAATATATATCGATACTATATAAAAATTAAAAGAATTATGAATATTAATCCTTTTCAAATAATCTATTTACATAGAATATCATATTAAGAGAATGTGTATTGAACTTTTATGTCAATATAAAATAACCAAAATGGTATCATGCTTCTAAAAAATCTGCAGTAGACATGTGATGATGATATTGAAAATTTAATCTCATTTACAACTAGGGATAGACATAGATTATAGAATACTAGTTGAACTTTTATTCTTATCCACTACTTGTTGAAAAAAGAGTCTTTTAATAACAAAAAAATTAATATTTCATTTCATAACTAACCTACAGAAAATGGATTTCATTACCTTGTATATTTTCTGAGAACCTTGGTGAATAAAAAATTTCAAATGGTGGTGAAACAAAAGAAACTGTTCCTCAAAAAACTGGGGTACCAAAATTTAGTTCCATAAATGAAACAATAAATTTGAAACCACTATCCAACAATCCAAAGTCTCCACAAACTTTAGTTTTGACCTAATGGTGATGCATATAAGATCTATTTACTGATAATATCTATCTAAAACCATAAAGTTTTGAATAAAATTGACTGAGAAGAAAATTTATTTTTTATTCTACTCAACATATAATATATTCTTGTTAGCCATAACACCCATAAAAATCCATTTTTTTGATACAATGACAATCTTATTATTAGACTCATGACTCCAAGAAATGACCATTGAATTCCATTTCTCATGTGTATACACCTAGTTGAAGTCAAATATTTGGGGATACTCTGACTAACTTAGTTTCCTAAAGTTTAGGTATATTTAACAGAATATATATTTCATTAATTTATGATAAATTATGACTTAGAATTTATACCCAAAGAGATAATGGTTCCATGTTTTTAATGAATAGAACAGTATAGTTAACTGTACAACATGCATTGAATAATTGTTTTCATATGATCTCAATTTTCCTGAGTAATAAGCCATAACATGATCTACATTTATAATAAAACATCCAATTTATTAACAAGATGCATTAAACTGCAAAACCAAATACAGAACTAGTTCAAGCAATATAAGGATTGGTGCCAAAGTGAATTGATATTTAAACTCTAAACATGATTTTTGAAAATATTTAGTCTAAGAGAAAGAAATATCCTTTCTCATTAACATGATCATATGGGAATAAATCATTGATAAATCCTAATAAAATTGATGATTACATACTATTACTATAAAAACATGTATCTAGACGTTTTTTGGATGGAATTCATGAAATGATATCTTCAATATTCCTCAAGTAAACTGATGTTCATTTTTAAATAATTTCACCCATGTGGAAACTAAATATTTGTATCAAAAAGACACTGATGGAAAATTTTGGAAATATTAATTAATCATAAAATATGAAAAAAAAACAATATCCATGTTTCCCTCATGGTCACTCATGGTTCAAGAGTAAACAAAAATATCTTAATGAAATACCATGAAAAAATAATCAAGTTACTTTTAGATGATAATTTTGTTAAAGGCTATGAAAATTGTTGGTAAATTAATTAGTCCAAATTTCAGGAAATCATAATCATAATTTCCATACCAACTCTAAATTATGACTTTGTAATATACTCTTTCATAAATTTGAGTTTCATGCCTCCTAATTTGAGGTCACTATATGATAACCACTTATATTAATTCAATTGATCAAATAGTTTATCGACTTGAGGAAAAGGTAACTGATTCTTAATCATTATTTGATAAATCGGTCAATGTCTACAGACAGAATACGCAAAACATCTACCTTTTTTACAAATAAAAAAGGTGAATCCCAAGGTGATGTATATTTATTACTATGAACTTTCTCCCTAATTACTCTAGACACACCTTTAATTCCCAAAACACTGTTAGATACAAAATATAAGAAAGAAGATAAATAGATATTTTTTCTTAGAATTAGATCGATAAAAAATTTAATTTCCCATTCAGGGGTAACCCAATGATATCATTTATAAAGACATCATTGTATTAATCAACTATCATAGGAAGAGTCTAATTTCTAGGTTTATATACAGTGACCAAAGTACATACATATATATGACATGAATTGGACTCAGCAACTAATAGTAAAGGTCATAATCATTTAATATTCATATCTCATTCTCTAGGGAATAAATATATAGCTTCATTTGGGGACATGAAATAAAATTTTCAAGTGTAGAAATTAATATGGGATTTAAAATACAATAAACATTACATTACAATTATTACATCAAAAATATCAATCACTATGATAGAAAAATCACATAGAATCTATATCACATCAATGTTAAGGGTAAAATATGGTCACTAGAATAGTTTATATTCCCATTGACCCATATCTTCCATGAGGCTAATGACATGAGGCATCATTTAAACATGAATTCCCAATAATTTAACCCCATGACAAGAATGAAATTATTTTGATACACTAGTATATAACAATACATTTATAAAGGTTGAGTATAGAATAATGGTACCTCTCATAGTCGAGGGACCGAGTTTCTTAGTAAACATTTCTTGATCAACTATATATAACTATCAATCAGCTTCTATAAAATAATCATTATTCTGGTATCTAGGTTTCATATAGAAAATTGATGTTTTTATTGATTCATGTAGTTTTATTCAATTTTTATGGACGGATTTATTATAATGGGATGATCATGATTGAGAATTAGATGCATGTAACTGGTTCAAGATATCTCCTCCTATTGACTTCAGTGGTCTTGGGAAATATTTCTTGAGATTAAATATTTAACACAATTGTGATAATCTCAATGAAGTGAAATATACTATTTAGTTGAATTCAAAATAGAGACACACTATAGTGAACATAATACATTATTTTTATATACTTGATTAGAGACGGACCCATATACATATTCTCTAGTGTCATGTTTCTCTTGGAATAACTCTCCCTTTTCTGCTTATTCCCTACATTAGTGTTCCTTTCTTCACATGGATGGATGAAGGTGTCCCCTCCACTTGGATCCCCTAAAAATCCTTATCACTGACCAAGATATTATTAAACATGTTTGTATATTCTATTTTTCATAACATTTTTATTGTATAGTGAATATTATGTTTGAAACCTACATCAAATAATTTCTATTTTAGCATTTATCTTGCTTCTACCTTTGGTTCAATGAAAAATAGATTCATGAATTAGATATATTATTTATTCACTATCATACATACTTATTTTATCTATAAAAATTATACTATAATCACAATATAAAAGTTATGTAGATTAAAAATATTATTTAATATCTCTTAAAACCCCTCCCAAGTAAGGCCTCAATCCATCTTAGTATAAACAGCTAAATTCCACCGATGTAGCACCAAGTCTAAAAACCTGCATGTCACATGCTTGAATTTCATCTCATATTGGGATTCAAGGAGGTTGAAGATATTTTTATTCTAATTAGGCAGAATTTTTCATTTTTATGTCTGGAATCATCTTGGAATGTTGGTGGCTTATGATTCAGGAATTCTGATGAGTGATTCATGTGATGAGGTTCCTCAACTCGAGGTCCATTTTCAAAAACTTGTACTGCTTGGATGATTCATTGAACATGGTTTTGCTTCACCAATGGTTTAGGAGGAACCAAATTTTCTATAACACCATCTTTTTGGTTTCTTTTATCTCCTTACTTGTGGAATCCTTATTCTACAACTGTAGTAACAAATTTGGATTAGTTATTTTAATTTTTCATTATTTAGGGTTATAACATATATTATATCAAAAAAATCAGAAACATAATAACTTAATAACAAAATAAAAAAATGATTTGATAATTTATTTTTGGTGTTAGGTAACTTTATTAATGAATGATACTCAAAACTCATCAACAAAACCCACGATTATGTGCTAAAAACATGCCTACAAGTGTTCTATGACACTTTTTATACTCATACCCCCTGGTAACATGATGTTAAACATAAAGTGGTTTTATAAATCAATTTTATGAAATATATATTTCATATCTTGATGCATGAAGTCTCCTATACACTATCCTAGTTGATGGAGAAAGAAAATTGATACCATCTTCTTCAACTTGTCCCTATCTAGTAAATTGGAAAGAGATTAGGTGCCAGTAACAATAGTTGACATCCACTGAAAAAAAATGAATGAAAATAAATTCTAATAGATTAATAAATAATTGAGGGAATATTTTCCATCGAATGATACACATCATTTATTGAGAGAACTAAAACAACCAAACCAATACCAAAATGATTCCTATAATGTAAGCAATTAAACTCAAAATCGAAGAAAGGAAAGAAATTAGTGAAAACCCATAAATATTAATTATGAATCAAAAATAAGACTCATACACTAATATAAGATCCACTCTAGACTCCAAAACCTAACCAAATCAAATTATATAGTTGTAAACATCCCTGATCCCAACCCTAATAATCTTCCCTAGAGATATAAAAAATCACCCCTTTCCTATATCATAGAAAACAACATCTGTATAAACTCAAAAATTCATATGTAGGAGGTGAGTTTAATATCTTAATATGAATCCCACAAATAAATATCCTCCCCATATTACACAAAAAGAAGAATATGGCGAAAACATATTTTTACTATATATAAGGAATTTATCATTGAAGATTATCAAAAACAAAAGCTTATTTATAAAAAAGCATGAAGGTTGTCTAATTAGTTTTTAAAAAATATAGTTTTCATAAAAATATTATAGAAAAAATATAAATAAATTTGGTTTTAAAATCTCCAGTTCACACTAACACACCCTTTCTTGCAAGATGAAAATATCCATACTCAAGAGCAATGATCCATCCTTAACTACTTTATCCCATAGTCATATAACCTCGTGTTTAGATAGTATGGTGCCAAGCACCAAGTCTGTTACAAAAGGCCACACATAATTAAAATATATTAACACACCACATTGATAATTATTTGAATGTTATCACAACCGAGAGAATTTTTTTAATCAATACCATTAAATAATATTATCTAACATGTTGTTGGTATAATCCACAATCCATGAATTCATTTTCAACAAACAAGATATATTTTCAGAATTTATATAGCATTGGTTTTTTATTAAAAGTAGAAGAATTTATTCAATAATATGAAATTATTCATGGACAAAAAAAAGTGGAATATGGTAAAAGAGACCAACAATTAATACATTTGACATAATGAATATACTCATTATCTTATAGATATATATTTTTTGTTCCCTTTATAATTTATTTCCATGGTCTGATACTCAATGATTTGTTAAAGAATGATTCTTTTTGTTTATGATCTCTCAAATTCCACTTATAAGATCCATATCGTCATGATAAATTAGTGGTAAAAACATTATTTTGAAAGGGACCAATATTAAAAAAATGGATGGATCAAACAACATTCCAAGAATGGAATATGAGATCACAGTGGGAATCTTCCAGATTCCATGTATGCTGAAATTCATGTAACCTCATCTTTAAAACCCTGAAACCCTATTCACAACATGAATAATATTTCACCCTGTGAATGGCCTTAAACAACATCTTCATGAAAAATCCTAGAAAATAAGTCATACTCTGAATTAAATTCATGGAATCATTCTAGAAACCATTCAAAACATAATTAACCATTCAAGATTTGGATCAAATCCTAAAACTATGTTCCAGATTTTAACCTAATTTCATCTCCAAGAACCCACATAAATTCTACCAAACCACTCTAAACATGTAATAAACTACATAAAAAATATTTTCCTAAAACTAGAGTTTTCATAAGAATGAATAACTATATCTTTTTTTCTGTAAAATAAGAATACCATGACCACAAATAATTCACATTTAATATGAAAATTGGAATAATATATGAATATGTTGATTTTATGAAGTGAAGGATTAATGATATTTCAAAATATTATAGAAAAAAAATAATATGAAATAAATAAGTATTTAAGTAATATTTTAATGATATTTATGACTTGGATGATCTGGATTCGAAGAAGCTTTGATGAAATTAATTAAATATAAGAAGTATGAGTCTCCAGTTTTTTTAAGTTAGAAGATTATAAAATTTAAAAATGTCCAACTCATGTATTTTTGATTTACCAATAATCCATAAAATTAAATTAAATGATTTCATGTGGTATTTATGAATATAGAAGAGATAAAAGAAATAAAATATGTAACCAAAACACCTAAAAATTAGTATATATATATATATTAGGATGAAGAATAATGAAAAATGTGTAAGTGTTCTTAACAATTATTCAATAATGTGTATTAACTATGTTCCAATAAAGATAATAACCAAAGTCATTATATTAAAAATAGTTTTATGATTGTCAATGAATAAGAAATAAAGAAAGAAAAATTCAAGGTTTTTTTATTGGTGAATAAGAAGTTGATATGATAAGAGAATAGTTCTGTGGAATTATATTAATATAAAGATAAAGAAGAAGAAGAATTTTTCGCTTTTTCATGAGGTTCACAAGAAGATGGAGGTATTCTATATCCTTGGTAGAAAAAACTGAAGTGAGGTCCCATATCCAACACAATATAATTAAAATAAAACATGTTAAATCATATATATGTGCAAAAAAGTATAATTTATGTCTACTATTGTGACAAAGAATAAGGTTTTGTCCACTATTGTTACAATAAGGGAAGAAAAAGAGGAGTTTCTTTTTGAATTTCTATAAGAAAGATAAAATGAAAAAGCTAAGGAAACACTAAGACATTAAAAAAAATTATTTATTGGTTGTTGAAAAGAAATTAAAGGAGTTCAAGATAGTCTATAAATGAATAATAAAGATCTATTGTGAATTGCATGAAGTCTCTATTATCACTAGTGCAAGGAATATAGAATTTTTTATACCCCTACAATAGTACAGGGAACCACACTTTGATTCATAATGTTTTGAAACATATAATCATAATTGGTACATTAATATGGTATAAAATATGTTTATTAGACCTCACCATATTCAAAAAGAACTGAATACTCCTTATTAGTAGTTAACCCTATAAAATTATCATGTGCCTTACACTAATGACATTATATACTTGCATATGACAAGGAGTATAAAATAAGAGAATGTAGATCTTAACTAGACTAATCAGTAAAGGGATAAAATATTTAATTTGAAAGAAACTACATGGAAACTAGTTCAACCACATCATAGTGTTGATTATATCAAAAAATTTCAGAACAATTGGTATTAGAGTGAGGATAACATATATTAGATTTTATGGGTAGGATGTTTTTATATTTTGAAGATTTAAATTTTCCTTCCTAATTTATAATATAGTTTATATTTTGATAAAAAATATATATTTAAATTTAAAATTTATATTGTAAAAATACTATATTGAATATGAAATGGAAATAGAAAATTGGATTGTAGAATTTTTTTCTTGACTAGAAAAGAGAAATGTCCAGGTTCTCTATTAAAGGATAGAGAAGAAGGATGTTTTGTATTTTAATATAAACAACTGGTATTTTAAAATTCCACTGAGGATATTTAAAACTCATCTCCATGAAAGGTTTCATATAATCATGAAGTATGTGAAAATTCATGCACAAAATGTCCTTAAAAATAATAACGAAGAAGAAGTGATTATGACGATATATCTTAAATTTCTTAAGAAATGTAATTTTGTTGATTTTAATATATTTTTTATTTAATTTCCCAAATCTCCTTTTCGTTGTTGATTTTTTGAATTCTTACTGGAAGAGATCACCCATTTTAAAGGTTTAATAAATAACATGGAAAAATATTTAAAGGAAAATGTTATTTAATGCAGAAGATATCTAATATGGTTGAATCCATTAGAATAAAGAACATGTAGCCTAAGGAAAGTTCTTAAAAACATTGAAAATAAATGAATAAGATAAGTTAAAGAGATGTAATGGATTAAAAATAATATTTAAGAGAATATACTTACACTTGGATAAAATCAAAAAAATATAATTAACATCATGGATAACTATTTATAGGTAAAATAAAATAAAATTAATGATTTCGAAACCATTCCATAAGAATTGGAAAAAATTCATGAAGAATATACTGAAAAGATGATGAGGTTTCATGAACAGTGAAGGATATTTATTATATATGAAAATAATATTACTAATATAATATTTATTTAATTAGAAATAAAATTAATCAATCTAGAGATGACACATACAGGGATTTTAGAACCAAATAAGGAAGGATGAGATAATTTCACCCAATGATCTATAGGGAAATTTATTATGAAATTACTAATAATGTGGGGTAAATTTTTTTAACATAATTTGATGATATCTTTCAAGAAGTCATTTTGAAAAATATACCATCTATATCATTTTATAATAAATTATCTAGATCTATTTTCATGGATAATAAAGGATTTAAATAAACATAGGTACGAGTATGGATGAAGAAAAATGAGAATAATCCTACATCAAAGTCCATGGTGTATAGAAGGATTGTAGAAGCTGGATCCTTAAAATAATCCCAATCAATGATAAAAGAATCCCAAAAATATATTGGTCAAAAATATGGATTTAAAGAAAATAATGTGAAAATATCATATGTTTTAGCTGATTCATGGTGCTTTAATTAGTCTTGGAATAATTAATTGGGTTTTGGTATAATGCCTTAAATACTGATGTTCAGATAAATTCCATTTTATGGGGGACTGAGCTATATATTAATGATCATCTGGTTTGATTTTGTAAATATTTTTTTAATTCTATATCAAAATTGCATTTGTGACTATTTTTATATTTTACCTGAAAATGAAATTCTAATAAATATTTATATAATTCCCTTATAAATTCATATGAATATATCTAAACCCTTAATGTTTCTAACATTACAATTACCAAATAGTTCTAACGATTGAAGATAAAGTCGTTCAATGAAAGAAGTTCATGGAACTTGGTGGGTACCAAAATAAGGTTAATGTAATGAGTATACCATATATGGAAGAATTAAGTTATTGGAAAAGGAAATTTTTTATACATTTTATGTTATAAAGTGATGATGTTGAATGGTTTACAATGTATTAAGTTGTGAAAACATGATGTTCCTACAATCTGAGGGTTGATCGTTGATGTTGTGATCGGGAAAATAATGATAAATCATAAACATTTTAACTCTTGTTGAATATTAAGAGTTCATCATTTCAGAAGATAGAGTGGCATGAATTCTACCAGAGAAAGAACATTAATTATCAGAAATGTTCTTATAAAAAAACACTTGAGATATCATCATCTAGATGAGAACCATATTGGGAATATAATTTATATTATGCAGTCTTGTTTGAAGTTATATTATAATCAGTTTAACAGATCACCCTATATGAAATTTTCATTCAAAAGAAAGATTGTAACACCCTAAGATTTCATAGTAACTTATTTTCATTAAAGTCAATAGCTTGTGCTACCCGTAACACTGATTTCGAGTGCCCCATGACTTACCAAACTAGCCGTTAAAAAAAATTATGAATAGTATTAACTGTATTTTTAATTTTATATACTCCACATAATTTTAACATCCATATTATGTGTTTCTTATACATTATATAAGATATAATTCAATTTTTCAGATGAAAGAAGTATTTTTTTAATGCAATTTCACAGTTTCTCAATGGAAAACCCCTTTCAAATAAAATATTTAACACTTTTATATATTCAATTTGAAAAAATAAACTCGTTATTTAGAAGCATACATAAATGTTTAGTTTGTATAAATTTTTGGTGCTTTTCTGATAAATATCATATTTTGATGAATAGTGGAAAATACTAAATTTTAATTGAAAACAACTTTTCTAATGAAAATAATTTAGAGTTTTAAATTAAAAATTTTAATGGTTTTGAAGTATTATTTGAATATATTTTTATCATTTAATCCAATGTTTTCCATTGGATGTAATTTTAAATTTAAATTGGACATAAACACATGTCAGTCTTTTGATAGTTTTTACTCTTCAGAAACCTGCTTTTTGGTTTTGACATAAGGAATATTTTTATAAATTAATTAATACAACTTCTATGTTTTTAATTTGGTAAAATAAAAATAATTTTTGAATTTGGAATATCAAAATTAACTTTCAGTGAATTTTTGGTATTTTTCTAAAAACATTCAATTTTTGATGAATAGTGAAAAACACTGTAATTTTTTAAAGCTAACTTTTTATTTAAATAATTATTCTTAATTTTAATTTATATTAAAGTCAAAATAGTTACATAATAACTATATTAGTCAAATTTAATTCATTAAAGTCATTTTATAATAATATTAGATATATAAAGTTTTATGATCTTTTTACCATCTTTTACCCGCCTTCTCAGCACATTTTCAAATTTGCATAAATCATAATTTTTCCACTTCTTTGAAATGAATTTAAAAAATAAAAGTGATAAAGTTGACATCATTAAGTAAAATTTGTTTCAATAGGATGAAAATAATTTTTGGTTAACAGTAAATTTTGAATTTTATTAACCACAGTTAAATGTAAATATGGTAATTAAAGGAAAAAATTATATTATAATTACCCTAACACATGTACTAATTATAATGAAATTATTATATCACATCTTGAATCTCTAAAAATGTTTTTTATATTTCTACTCCTAGAAATTATAATGTCTGTCATATTAATTTTAAGTCATTATTCCAAAATAGATTTATTGAACAAGATGTTTATATTGAGAAACCATGTGGGTTCATACATGATAATGATAGAAACATGGTGTGTAAAATGAAGGATTTTTTGTTTGGGTTAGAAAAAACACCTCATTCTTGGTTTTCAAAACATGGCAGTTTTTTATGATGAATAAATTTTGTAAAGGAAAATTTAATAGAAAAATATACGCGAGGAGATGTGAATGAGGAACCCCATTTTAATTCATTTCGTTGATGATATAATATTTATTTGGGATACAGAAAAATCTTGTGAATAAGATTCTGAACAAATTATAATAAACACTAAGATCTTAATTCTCATATAGTTGAACATAATTTTGCAACTAAAATTTCAAAATAAAGGATTATACATCTTCTTATACAAATAAACATAAGGTAATGGGTTATTACAAAACATTGGAATGGTATATTCAATGTATATTTTTACACCTATCAATGTGGGTGTGAAGATGAGAAAATAAGATTCCAATTAAAATATAAATTTGAAGGACTTATAGAAGTTGATATTATGTTTTCATTATCTTACTAATTCAATAATAGACATTTTATATACTATAACATTGTGTAAAAGACATAAATTTGACGCACTGGATTGAAAAATGATTACATCTAGAATAATCCTTAGGTATATTTATGGAACATAAAATTATGGCATGATATGTCGATGAATTAATGAATTAACCTTTCTCAAGTTCATTGATTCTTATTACGATGAAGATTTCTATTATTGAAAATCAACATCACAATGAAGTTTCTTCTCCGGAGAATGTTTTCTATCTTTAATTACACAAAATAATGTTATGTTGCATTGAGTACATTGGATGTAGAATATGTTTCCTTTACCTATGCATGTATTAACATGATGAAGATAAGATTTCAGTGGAAAGGTTTGAGGATAAGTCTTTCATAACCATAAATGATTCTTATTGATAAATAGAGTTCCACTAATCTCTCTAAAAATAAAATTCATTATTCCAAAACAAATGACATTGATATTAAATAAAATTTCATTAAGGATAAAGTTACTAATGAAATTTAATGATTGAATATATTTTAATTATATATAAAATTAATAATATTTTATCCAAATCATTGTCAAAGGATATATTTGAAAAATTGAAGATGAAACTATATGTTCATTCACTACAACTGACTTCAATAGTTCATAAGGTGTCCCAATAACACATTAGATTATTTTGAAACTTATATAGAAGAAGTACATTAACATTATACTCTTTATTTTAAAAATATGAATTTATAATTATAATAGAAAAGAGGAATAAAAATAAAGGGTATGGATGTTATAATTTTTGAATAATTATGATTGAAGTGGAGTTTATCAATATCATGACAATAAAATTTCTTTTCACTAAGGGATATAATTCTTTCAAAAAAATTGCTTAATTCAGTAATGTGGAATTAGGACATGATATATGAGAAATTTTGTGGTTCGATGACATTAGAAATTTTTTATTGTTAATAGTTACAATAAATATAAAGGTGGGATTGAAGATTCTTTGGATGTATTTTTTAATGATTGTGGTATTTTATTTCAGCATTGTTTTTGTAATGTATTTGTATTGTAGCTAAAAAAGAGTTATTGAAGAAGTTTGAGTAAATTATCATATAAATCCATACAATGATTTCATGATTTTACATGTTTATAAAATTATGATTAAAAAAAGGTTCAATTTGTTGAAAAATAATTTTTTTACTCAAAAGAAATAAATGGAACTTGGTGGGAATGAGAAAGATGTTAATGGAATGAGTCTTCCAAACAGTGAAGTGTTATGTTTCCAAACAAATGAAATTAGTATATACATGAAGTTATAAAATGAATTATTTTCAATACTATCTAGTATTGAAGTTATGAATTCATGAATATCTTTCTATACAAGCGTTGATCTATGATGTTCTGATTAGAAAATTAATGACTAAAGAGAGACTTTTCCATTTCATTTAAAGAAGAAATGTTTGTTAGCCCACCATATGGATAGATATTTACTATTCCATGTGAAGATAAATTATGATAAAAAACCCTATAGAATAACTATTGATAGATTATTTAATTGATGTGAAAAATACATAGAATATATTTAATTTTATATTGAATTATGTGAATTTGTAACAGATGAATTTCATCAAATCAAAATCGAGGAGGTGTTTGATCAAATACAAGGTGACCAGATTGAGGTATGCCATCACATCAAAAATATAATTATGAAATAACTATTGTGAGTCCACGAGATATTGGAAACATGTGAAGAGTTCCATATAGGGAAATCCTATGTTTACCATACTAATCATATCAAAATGATTAAATCATTAAAATTAGTTTCACCTAACATGGAGGTTTAATGAAATTTTGAAAAACAATTATAATGTCAATTTTTTATGATGATGAACTTTTATTATGTTGATTATAACTACCTTAAATTTAAATATGTTTTTAATAGATCATTAACACCTAATTATAAGGTATAATTATTGGGGAATGTTGACTATAACTTTTATGATGTTTTGAAGGAAGTAAATTATAAGATTTGGTGAGAAAAAATTAAAATTAAATTCCATGATTCCTCCCAAATTTAAATAGGTATTTTTTATATATAAAGAGTTGAAGTCTCTTTTTTAATTAATAGATTTGTTTCTAAGGGAAATTGAGATTTTTTTTGTGATAAACTTAATTTGAAATCCTGGCAATGAATTCCCTCGGTTGAAGAAATTGTACAAAAAATAACACACAAGACCTACCACTCCAAACATTGCTGATAGAATATATGTTCATTAGATAGAGTAATTCTGACTGAGGTGAATCATATATAGGTTTGTCAGATGGATAATTATTGAACATCGATATTCTAGATAGTGTTTTAGAAAAAAAAATTATTATTTTAATATATCTTAGGTTATGATTTGTATGTAAATGTTGAAACTAGTGGGATATAATCCAATTTCATTTCCAGAGACATATGTAGCAGGAAGATAGTTGTATAAATTTTATTAACAAAATTATAATGTTTATAATTAGGTATTGACAGGAGTCAAAATAGGAAAGACTAGAAAACCATATATATATCAAACTTTTTAAAAAACATTTGGTCCCTACAATGTTAATTTTTCTATTCATATAAGTGATGTTGAGTTATATATTTTATAGGATCTAAGAGTTATAAATTGTTAAAGTAAAATTTTATTAAAATAAACATTCTATAAGATTACGATTGATTTAACCCCCTCCTCTCAATGGTTTACACATTCATATGAATATCAAATATAATGAAGAGACGTCCATTGATTAATATATATATATATATATATCAACCGGATTTGGAACTCATGAATTTATTTTTTATGTTTTAGATAGTTATGGTCACTTAAATAGTTCATGATCTTCTAATCATTGTATCAAATTCATATGATAAGATAAGAACACAAAATATAAGGATGAAAGAAGAAGAATACTTGGGAAAGAAATATATCATAGATGAGGTTTCAACTCAAAATACTATTAAAATGTTTTCTAAAAGGGTAGGTGAGTGACCCTTGAAAAAAAGTATGACTGTAGTTCATTTTTAAAAAAATTCAAATAAGAAAATGTGGATTTTCAAATAGAAAATTTTTTATGTGAAAAATAAAACTCAGAATTTTCCATGTGGATACACCATGAGGACATACATTATTTAAAATGGGTGTCTAGTGATATTTAAAATAGATTTAATAAATTAAATGAAATTACAATAAGTATAAAAAATATAATGCTAAAAATAAAGATAATAATCTATAAGGATAACCTTAATTTTGTGATAGTTTATCAATAAAATACAACTACTATTATAAATAAGTGATACATGTGAGGTGAAAACACATTGATATACTCCTTGAGATTGATCTATAATAATTATTGAATAATATGAGTTCTAAAATAAGATTAAATTCAGACCAAGTGAAAAACATCCCATAATGTCTCTTGAAAAGATTAATTTCACACATAATGAAATTAAAGATGTTTTGAGAGACATGCTTCCAATAGTTAAACCAAATTTGAAAAACATATGTGCATTCATGAAGATAGAAGAAACATGCCTGAAAAAATCATATCAATATTTCCATTCATGTTTAGGAATAATAAAACGATTCCCATTCCCTATAATGTATGCTCTAAATATTGGGAATTGGTTTTTAACCAAGGTTTTTGGGAGGGAACCTGAGAAAGAGTGGATCTAATTTTAATACTAAAAAACTATAAGTGAGTCACAAACTATGGGTTATTATTCAATTATTATTCTGGAAAACATGATTTAATGATCATATTTGATAATTTTATTTTTTCTACTATCATCAATTGATATATTAATGAATAACATTAACTTTTAGTTTGATCATTCATTTTATATTCTCTATAAAATGAATTTTAGAGGACTAGACATGATGCTGATGTAGAAGTTTTTAAATATATAAAACCAAATAAAGAATTCCATTTTTTTATTGTAATATGAAAATTCAAAATAATATTTATAAAATATTTTTATAATTATGAATATCTTGATGAGTGTCTTGTTGAGGAGGGAGACAGGTGGATAAGGATTAAGAACCTATCATCATTATCCTTTCATTCAAACATGAATTATTTTTAAATGTGCTTAAAAGAGTGTCATTGGAAATAAATTTCTTTCCTAATCTCATGTCTTTAGAAACATAAAATCAAATCATTATCTAAATTAGGATAAATTGACAAAAAAATCTATGTTATTTTAAGATTTTTTATAATAATATTAAGATATATTTCCTATAACTTCAATTATTATTTATACATGAATGTTTTTGAAATATTTGTATAGTTAGTGTTGGAATTATAGAATTTTTTATTCAATAACATATTTTTCTACAAAATTTTTATCTAGATAGAAAATAGTTGGATATATTTTAAAAAATCTAGTAAGTTATCATTCATTTTGAAATGAAGATTATTTTAAAATGGATATGTTTTATTTCTAAATCAAATTATCTTGTTTTTTTACAGTGAGTATGGATCATGTAAGATTAAAATGATTTGACATGTATAGAATTTATAAATAATGAATTGATAATGTTTTCAAAAGTAATTTTTATTTATTATTAATAAGGGTGAGAGAAAATGAAATGAAATATCAATAATAAAGGCAGAGAGTTGGAATGAATACAATATATATTGAAAAATAATTTTGAAAAAATTTCCAAAAAATAGGGGATATTGTTAAGAACATTTTTTAGCATTATTAATTTACAAGGAGTTATTATCAAGGAATATAAATATTTTAATGATTAATAAGTATATTGGAAATTGATTGAAGATTTTCTTAATGATGTATTGATGATTTATGATACGGTATCCAGGTCAGCTAATTTAATGAAAGTCATTTCCATAGGTTTTAGATGATGTTTTTGGATAATGTATATTATATGTAAGTGAATATCTAAAGAAAAAAATAATCAGGGACCGGAAGGGTTGTGTGAGATCATGTGGATGAAGAAAATGATTAATATATCTAGAAGTATATATGAAGATGAACATAAATTGGTGTATATTAGTTTACTTATTGAAAATTAATATGTTCATATAAATACCAAATATCAAGATATCAGTTATCGTGGCTCTTAAAAAATGTTTCTTGGATGTAGAGTGAAATAAGGGAGAAGGATCAAAATAGATAAGACGACGTTTGGTTGATAGTATAAGAATTAAAAAACTCACATACATGAACCTATACATTTATACATGAGTTTTCCAATGTAGGAGAATCTATATAACAAAATTCTCTATTGGGTATTTAAAAATCTGTGGAAGCATACCTCTAAATATGTATATTTGTGTATGTCACATCATGTAGGTGAAATGGTCAATTTATGGGAATTTATATATGTAATGGATCACAAATCCAAAATCCTAGTGAACTAAGAAAATCCATGTAGACGAATGGTATTACATATGATAATGAGTTAGGTTTTGGAATTGATCACATGTAAGTTAATCTTTCAATGTTCCCAGTGGGAATCATGTGGAATTATTAAAGACACATATGAATATTCAACGACGTGTGATTAAAGAATGTAGGGAGTTCCACTTATCGTGAGCTGAAATACCTTGGTTTTTGGATGAGTAAAAGGAAGAAAAAAATAAAATAATTATGTTGGGTAAGCTTTATAAAGAGTTGTAATAATTGAAAATTGAATGATACAATGATCCACATACAAAAATAGTTCACATATTGAAATTTATCTGTAGATGTGTTTCTTCAGGAAATGATGTTGTATGTGATATCTTATGAATATGGTGAATTAAAGAGGGTTAAAACCATGATTTATAATGAAATTTTATTTGATTTAGAATATTCGAATTGAAATGGTATTAAATGAATATATATATATATATATATATATTATATAATGATAATAATCATCATGATATCGACTATTTCATAAATTTAATGGAAGATATTTCTATGGGGAAATTTTCCAAAAAAATTAAGGAGAATGTATTTGGGGAATTTAATGAAGTAACATGAATGGATAACAAAATTTTGAGCACTATAAATCAAGGTATCTATGACTGCAACTATTTCATTTTTTATACATAGATATAAATACAAGGTAAATATTAGAAATTTTTTAATTATTGGATTGATAATATTTACATATATCATAAATAGATAAAAAATTAATAAGAAATGAGTATTTGAAGAATATTTTAAAGATATTAATGATTGTTATAACAAATATTGGAATTAGACTTTGTGGAATGAATTTAATGTAATAAACCGCATTCAATAGCATCATTGAAATCATATGATCTAAAAACTAAAATCACCATGAACTATGGAATTTTAAAATTAGAAAAAAATAATAGTAAATAAATGTGATGAATTCATTCAGTATTTTGAATATTAAAGATATAGAATAAATAAAATAATCAATTGACCCAGATAGACATTATTATGTATATTATTTCTCAAAAAATAAATAAAAATGTGTAAATGTTCAAGAAAATTATTCTATAAATAGTACTCTATGTGTTCTGAGAAATAGAATATCTAACATCATGATATTTTGAATAATTTTTTTGTGTCTGTGAAAAAGAAAATACGGAAGAACTGGTGTCGGTTCTATGAAAAAAATGAGAATAACAATAAGAAAAGATAATATAATAGTTAGATATAGTTATATTGCATAGAAATAGGAAGAATAAAAATTTTATGTATTATTCTTGAGGTTCACAAGAACAATAATTTTTTTTGTGCATTCCTTGTTACATAGAGTAAAGAGTGATTTGCATCACCTAAAAGCGAATAAAACCAATAGAATAAGAAGTATCTCACTTATCAAATTAAATTAGCATTCCAGTATACTACTATGAAGAGAAATAGTTTTATGTTCAGTAATATGCAAACAGGGAAAGAAGAATAAGACCTTCTTGAATTATATTGTGCAATTAAGAGAAGATGAATAATGCAAATAATAACATTTAAATTCAAAAGATATCCCAACTTGTGGAGGATTTTCTTGGTGTTTCAAAGAAACCGATAAAGTTAAAGAATATCTAAACAGATATTCCAATGATCCAAACTGAGATGCATGTAGACCTTGTTTTCACTAGTCAAGGTAATCATTATTGGGTTATATCCCCTTCTATGGTGTAGGAAACCACATATTTTTTAGAAGCTTTTTTTGAGAAAATCCAATATAATTGTTACCTCATTGTAGAGAAAAACTTGTGTCTTGTCCTGAACATACAAATCAAGGACTATCTACTCTATTAGAGTAGTGAACTATATAAAAATATCATTTTTATTACTCTGATTTCATTATCTACTTGAACATGATAATGATGAGATTACAAGATAATCAGTAACATTATTGGTTAATGATGTCAATGGATAAAAGATCATATTAGAACAAAACTACACTGAAATGGATTCACCCACTCAAAATTGAGTATATCTATGGTGACCCTAAAATAAAAAAATATAGTATATAACTACCTACTCTGGTCTCAAGTCCATACCATCATTACATTCATGTAAATACCAATTACATGTAAATAAAAAACGAAATATGCTTAAGTTATGTTAATTAATATCCACCAATTATTTATTTGGGAAAAAACCAAGTATATTATTATTAGCATTTAATTAATTTAAACCAGTTGGACATAGTGAAAATCTAAAGAGGGGTGAATTATGTTTCTAATAAAATTTTCTATTAAAACTATATTTAAAAACTAAATAGAATATTTTAAGAAATATGACTCAGTTAAATAAAAAAAGAAATATATAATTTATTCTTCCAAATATTATCATAAATGTTCAAACACATCTCAATTAAATTTTTTTTAAAACGGTTACCATTTGAAACTGATACACTATAATATGATATTAAATATAAAATAAAATTAAAATTAAAAAATCAAGGTTATTTTTTTCTATATATATTAGAAAAAAAGAATATTTTTTTAGAAACAAAGAAATAAAAATAAGAAAATCACATTGTTAAATAAAAGATAGGATGGTCTCAATCCCCTTCATGGTCTTATCCACTGGGGAATCCACCACTACCAATAAATTAATTATAAATAAACTAATCCACAACCTAGATTGGTTTCACATAGAATATCACATGTTATTGTCCAGGTTTTATTGATCCTCTTTTATAGTGCTACATGGGAGAATACAAATATAGAAAATTTCACATTATCAGTCTTGGATACAAATCCTTTTGATCCCTTATTTATGGGAGAATGGATAATACATAAAAATAAGGACCATGTTTTACTCTAAAATATAGTACATGATATACTGCTAATTTTTTTTTAAATCAAACACAACTCAAAAGTATGAAAAATATAGTAAGATAAGGGAAATAATTTTTCGTAGGAGAGTATATTTTTATTTTGTTTTGTTGGATATAATTATTTTATCATTTTCATATTTTTATTTGGAATTTATGTGAGTATTTTTTCATATATATACTTTGGTGTGTCATTGAAGCTCATGAGAGAATAGAGTAAGTGATGATAAATAAACAGAGATATTTTTCATCTTGTTGTTCATAAAAAGTTATGATGTCACGATTTATATCCATCTATATCTTCACACAACCTGTATATATTTATCTATATTCATTCATCACAGAAAAATAAAATCTCTATGGAAATAGTCATTAAAAACCCATCACAGATGATCCTCATACTTTGGGAAGAAATGTAGGCTCAATAAATACATCCAACTAACATTTAATTTTTAATAGAAAACCATTTGGATCAATGTGTTTAATAATAAAATTATATATAACGTACCATTATATATCATCAGTTTAAAAGGAGCCACATTACATTCCAAAATCTACTTGATACATAGAAATTTTTTTTACAGTTGGTGCGGTCGATCATTTATATCTATGATCAATCGTTTTATCTAAAAATCAATTAGTATAAACTTATGGTTCATCACCTCACACTTATAGTTGGTCCAATAGTTCATAAAATTTGGAATAGTTACCATAGTCCCTTTATTTGGTCATGTAGATGATTATTTATTTTTTAAAAAGTATATATTTTATAAGTTGGTGCTTCCATTTGGTATTACGGTTCGATGGTTTCTCATTCGGTCAATCCATCTAGCATTGTGGTCAATAGAATTATTGTATGGTTAATCCACGCCATTATGAAAAAACAAGACCACTAGTGTTTCTTGATATATAACTCGTGGTCTCTTGGGTTGTCTTTCATTCTCTTGAATTTGAACTAAATATTCTATAGTTTATCAGATGGTCATGCAGTTGATCATACATTCTTTGCAGTTGATTTCATGCCCTGTGAAGTTAGTCCAATACATAATGAAATTTCCATTCATTCGAGAAAATGATTTTACTTCTATTAAACATAGGATTGATTATAAATTACATAAACCTTATTTGTGATTATTAAAATATGTAATGGCTTGAATAAGATAAAAATATCCCCCTTTTTTATTATCACAAATTGTGTTATAAATAATTACTCAGATAATTAAATATTAGACATTAATGATTATAATATGATGTATTATGATATTAACAATAACTAATAATAATTTTTTGTTAAAATTTATATTGTACGCATTTGAATTAATTTTGTCATTATTTTTTTATTCTATATATTTTACTCTATATTTTTTATAATAAAAAATAATTCATAAAGAGTAAAAGAGTAAATGTTAAATTGAAAGAATTGAATGAACATCGAAAAAAACGTAGAAATAAGTATAATGATTTATTTCATATATTCACTCAAATAGAGTACATAGTATCCATCATAATATATTTATGACCAAAGTCTTCATGATGTGGATTAGTAGAAGGGTAAATCGAATCTTTCCCTTTTCCAACAATAGGATCAAGTGTATTAGCTAGATGCCGAGGAGTTTTTGGAGGTCATGGAATATAGATTTGTTTTTAAATTAGTCAAATGATTCCAAGGACTTGAGAAATAGTGAGAACGAATGGTCTGGTAGGAAGTATATATGAATAGTTGTTATAATAGAGAGAGGTGAGGAGACTAAATTGGTGTTTCAGTACTCGGTATGTGAGGAAGATATGTGGTGACAAATAATAAAAGGATATTCCAGTATATTAATATTAGAAACATAAATTAAAGGCTCTCAAATTCATGATATATAATCCACAACAATTATTCCATATTCCATAAACCGAAGGAACTTATCTTTCTCTTACATGGATTGATTTAATAGAGGATTCATTACCAATAAATTCTACACAATTAGTTTGAAAGTATCTTATAGAGGGGGTGTCATTAAATCATTAGCCAACAATAGAAATTGTGTATTGTGATCTACCTAGGTGTAAATTCTTCTATGACAATAATTTATTTTTAACGAACTGAAATTTTTTCAATGTAATTTTGCTTCTAATAATTATTTAATGTAGTATAAAACAAATAAAAAACATATTGAAACAAATAAAACATTATTCTCACAAATTAATAATGAAATAAGTAGTACTAATATAAATTAAGGAACCTATATAAATGGAATAATAACCGAACTATTGGAATAGTAATATAAACATTAGGAAATGAAATCTATCCATTATTATAGTGACCTACCCTATTAATGTATAAATAAATTTTAGGTATCTTATACATGATAATGTGATATATTTGTACCATGGTATCAGTAAAAAAATTCTTTAAAAATGATAAATTAAAATTTCAAATTTTTGTGAAATATAAATGACTATTTACAATTTATTAATCTAAAAAATGTTTTAAATGAAAATTTACTTTCATAAAATATATTCACAGATTAATATTTATTTATTTTATTTATAAGATATTTTTACGATAGCCTAATTAATTTTTTAAAGGGTCATTAAATCAACAATAATATTAAATTCAATGTGTTTTTTAATAAATGTTTGTTTTATTTAAAAATTAAAATTTTCATTTTTATTAAATTATTTTAATAACGTGGAGTCCATTTTTTATGTCTATGCATCAAAAAGTGTATCAAGATAATTTTTTTATTTGTTTTAAAATAGTTGAAATTCTAGTGAATTGTGAAATATGATTAATTGTGGTATTTAATATTTTAAGCCAAATAATTGAATCTTTATGTCATGCATGATTAAAGAACCCATTGGTTATAACTATATTGCTCCATTTACTATATTTAGTCAGATTAATAATCACTATTGTTTGTCTAGATTCAAAATAACAAAATAATTAATATAATAATACAAAACACATTTCTCCTCTCTTTTTAAATACCACATCTCACCACCCTTTCTCTCTAAACCTCATAAGCCGCTTAGAATATATAAATTATAACCAATTACTAGAAAACTCTTCTTAATAAAATCTAATTTATTTTTTCCTTAATGTAATTCCAAACCCAAATGACTTAATTAGGTTCTCAAGGATTCAGTATTCAAGAGGTAAAATCCTCCACCATTCTCTTTTAATTTATTTCTTTACTCTACCCCGTCATTTCCCCACTATTCAAAGAGGCATGATAACTCATTTATCATAAATATTCTATAATTTAACTTTATTAAAAGAATATCTATCATCAAATAACTTATCTTTTGCATTTATCTGAAAAACAAAAAAACATCCGGGATATTCCAATTCACCACCTTATGGGATGAGGATTTCTTATTTTCAATTACCCCTTCATTTATTTTCATAAATCCATTATTTTGATTATAAAATACTATAATTTGTATATTACATAATTTTTAATGTTTTGAAACTAAATTATCAAAATAACATTACATAAAATGAGAGTAGTTCTTGATTGTCTTAAAAGATGGCAAAATAGACTTACAATTTATCATTACACATTTATCTAATGAATAACCCTCATAATGATAAAAAAGAAGAAATATAATATCAATAAAACATTATTAATTTCATTAATTAATTATTATTCTAATTCTGGAGAATTAATCTTAATTTACACTATTTTCCTTGTTTGTATACAAGTTAATTGGTCATGAAAACCAAGAACATGACCACTCTCTGAACGAATAAATTAAACTCTCTAACTCATAAAAATTTCAATAAATGAACTAAATAAGATTTTAATAAATAAAATAAATTTATAATAGGTTATAAATTATGTAATTAATAAATGTAATTTTATATGACTGGATATTATGTTCTTGTTCAGAACCCATTCAGAAATCAGGTAAGTGGATTCTCAAACCCTACTCCACCTCTTTGTGTTATACCAATTTTAGTTAAAATTTCATTGTGGTATTACATTAATGATCCTTAAATATAATATCAATATTATTACCTTCTATTTCAAATGATATACATGTTACCAAGTTGGTTTTATGAAATATATAATGATTTTCAAAAAAGAACACTTCTTCCAAAAGCACATCTTGAATCCTCTTGAGATTGTTTCATCTTCACTCTAGAAAGATGATTCTTAAAAAAAGTATGTTTTTTTCCATTTCATTTAGGAAATAAAATTTTTATTCATTAATGTGTTTTTTATGAAATTATTAAGAAACCCATTCCTTTCCCTGTGTTATTTTATTACTACGACTATTAAATGTTCTATGTGGCCTGAATGATTACGTAAATGTTATGATGTGATGTGTGGACCTAATATTATATATCTCTCAAATGAATTGGATAATGTGATATTTCTCATGATATAATTTGTATTATTCATGATCATGTTGAAATATATTTTCACAAATAAGATGTCATGATTATTCACATGTGTTATTCATGAACATGATGCTAGTTTTATCACAACTATGTGTATAATTTGACCCCTAAGACATGGTATTTCATTTTTATGCATTGGGACATTCCATGAATTTATATAATGATTCCTATAATTATTATGATGATGATAATATTATTATATTATGATGATTATTATTATTCTTACCCATGTTATATTAATTCACAGTCCTTATTCATCTTCTTATTGGGCTTATAACTCCCTTATTTCATTGACGTATATTATTATGTGATTACATGTACTAAGGAGAATATAAGATTTAGAAGAAAAATGAATATGGATTTAAATTTTTTATTATATTTTATTATCTAAAAGTTATGAATGTGCCTGATTTTTTCAATTCACTAATCCTTTACATCCCATTTTTAACATTATTATGTTGTTTATTATAAAAATGATGTATAACATATGTTTGAAAAAGCTAGGTCGTTGTTATTCATATTAAAGAAAAATTTTATTAATTTATGAATTAGGATTATATAATTACATTGAAATCACTTAGGGTAAGACAAAATATATGTAATAATCCCTGATTATATGTTTTAGAAAAATACTAAACATATGGATCCCATAAGATATGCCTTTTGAGTAAATTATGTAAATAAAATATTATTTATTACTGTTTTTTTACTTATGTTTTGTTTAATACTTAAATATTATATAAAATGGTGGGAACTAGAGGAATGAATGAATGATAAATACCCTTTCCTTTGTTCACATTAGCAGGTAAAAAAATCGTGGGTGAAATATCAAAAGGGGGAATAATATAATGAACCTGAATTTTATAAATGGAATTTCCCTTCTTATAATTATGTAATTTAGTATAAAACACATAAGTCACATATAAATACCAATAAAAAATTTATTATAATAAATGGAGCATGAAATAAGTTGTATTTACAGAATTTAAGGCACATATACAAATGAAATATTAACCATACAGATAGAATAGTAATATGGCCATTAGGAATAGTAATCTGGCTGTTAGAATTAAAACCTTACCTATGATTGTATTAATAAACTTTATGTATCATATACATGAAAATACGATATATTTAAATCATGGTATAAGTAAATAAATGTTTGAAAAATGATAAATCAAGTGTTGGTATTTTTGTGATATGTAAATGTTTATATACAATTTTATAGTTAATATATTGATTTAAAATAAAATATATTTTCATAAAATAGATCAATAAATTATTTCATTTTGTATTATAATTAAAATATTATTTTTTAGACATTAATTAAATTTAAATGGGTCATAAAATATTCTATAATTTTAAAATGGGATTTCTTAATAAATGACAATCTTATTTAAAAAAATAAATTTATTATAATTAAAATATTATTTTCCTCAAATTGAATCCATTTTTTAAATATTCACATCAAAAAACAAATAGGGTTAATATCTTGGGTTTTATTAAAATTGTAGAAATATTGCTGAATAGAAAAATATTATAATTTACGATATTTAAAATTTTATTCCCAATACACGAATCTATTTTTCATTCATGATGTAACCACCCATTGGATCAAAATAACTTGACCTATTTACTATAATTACTCAAAAATATCAACAATATTAATATTTTTTTATCAAAAATAATGAACAATTGAATATAATAATAAAAACACCCATCTACCCCTTATAAATACAACCCATCACCATCATTTCTCCTCACACCTCCAAAGCCTTATAGATTTTATAAATTATGAAAAATACCTCTCTTTGTAATCATCCCCATTTAAATGAGTATATAGTCTCAACAAAACAACAAACCCAAGTTCCTTAAGGATTTTCTCATGGAGAAATTATTCATGGGGTAAAATCCACCACATTTCTCTTTTAAATTATTTCATTCTTATAGCTCATCATTTCCCCATTTTCCAGATTCACCTGATGAATCCAGTATCATAAATATACAATAATTTAATTTTTTTAATTTTATATTAATCATAAAATCTATTCTCTTATACTTTTATATTAAAAAAACAACATTCATGATATGTCGCTTCACCACCCTTGTGGATGATGATTTTTTGTTTTCCATTAAATTCTTCAAGGATGGTCGTAAGAAAATTATTATGGTTAAAAGTGATTGTAATATTTATATTATAACATTTTTAATGTTCTGTAAATAATTTATAGACATATTATTAAATAAAAATAAATTAGTTTTTGATCCTCAAAAAAATTGACAAAATAAACTGAATATTTTTCATTGACATTTTATCTAACAAATCAAACTCAAAAACGAATATATATATATATATATAAGACCAATATAACTTTTTTAAGATCATTAATAACATAATATTCTAATTATAGAGAATTATTCTCATTTTACAGGAACTTTCATGCTTTTATACTAGTGGACAGACCGTGGAATCTAAGAAAACGATTACTCCAAGAATGTTGAAATTAAACTATATAACATCTCAAAAAGGCCATAAATGAGCATAATGAAATTATAATAAATAGAATACATGTATAAGAGAATATAAATTAACTAATTAATGAATATTATTTTATTATAAATGAAATTATGTGTTAGGGATGAATGCATTGAGATATAAGGAAAGGTGATTCTTAAACACAACTGCCTTTCTTTGGGTAATACCTCTTTCATGCCAAACATCTATGTGATATTAATATAATGTCCATTAAAATAAAATTTCATTTTTATTATATCTTATTTTATTGGATATAAATTTACCAAATCTTGTTTTATGAAAAATATAAATATTTTCAAAAAGAAATATTCTTTAAAAAAACATCTTGACACCTATTGAGATTGTTTCTTCTTCACTAAAGATTGATGACTCTTATACCAAGTATGATTTTAATTTTTTTCATTTTGGAACCGCAATTTTTATCCATGAATGTATTATTTATAAAATTATTATTAAAAAATTCTATTCCATAGGTTATTTTATGACTATGATTATATACATTCTATGCAGCATGAATGACTATGTAAATGTTATGATGTGAGGGGTTGGCCCAGAATTATATACAAATCTATTGAATTGGATAAGGTGATGTATCTCTTTAGATAATGGTTATTATTCAAGAAGATGATGATATTTTTTTCACAAATATGATTTTATGATTATTAAATTATGTTATTTATTAACATTAATGTATCTTTTTTTCACAACATTTTTTGGTATTTGATATCCAAGACATGAAGTTTAAATTTAATTCATTTCCATATTATACATCTTTATCAAATAAATCCTTTCATGACTACAATGATGATCATATTTTTATGTTATGATGGTGATGAATATTATCTATCTTTCTATATTGATTCATGTTCTTTATTCATATTTTTAATGAAATTTTAGTTCAACATATTATTTGATGTATACCCATAGGTGATTACATGTACTGAGGGGAAAATAAGATATTTTAAGACAAAGAAATGGTATTTAAATAAAATTTTATGGGTTATTATTTAAAAGTTGTGTATAATCCTACATTCCCCATGAAACTAAACCATTTTATCCTAGATTTTTAAAACTATTATATAGAATATCGTTAAAATGATGAAATAATCATGTATGAAAATGAGGGTCACTATACTATTACACCAGTGATTACATCATTATCTTTTCTAGTCAAGATGGATTGTTATTTAATGAAATAAAATCACTTTTCGCTATGTGTATCTATATCCATATTCTCATTATTTTTTATCTTTCATATTATCCAATATATTTAAAATATATTCATGATTATGCCTTTGAATCAAATCTTCATCAATGGAAACTAAAGTAGGGGGAGGTGCTACTACAATGGTTAAAGGTCTAGATGGACTGATTGTCACCTAAAGATATCTTATATCCATGGTATCCATCATATTTATCATATAATCATATAGGGATCCAATATTTTTTTTACAAAAAATATATTTACCTTCTGAATGGATGAATTTCATGGTGAATACGGTCTATCTTCGAGAAAAAACATGGGATGTATGTGTGTAACAAATCATTTAATAGTGTATGGAATATCCTAATCTCTATTATAGTGATAATCAAAAGTCATAGTCAACAAATATATTTCAAAACATATAAAAGGTTATTTATGAATTATTTGAATTCTATATAAGTTATTGCATGATGGAATAAATAAGGTTCAACTTGTTGAGATAGTGATGCTCGATAATGAATAGTAACAAAAGCATATTCAGGAAGAAAATCATCATTCAGATCAGAATAATGATCTACAAAATGAAAAAAATATATTTACCAACGTTATCCATTAAGTGAAAATATCTCATCTGGTCAATCAATTTTTCTATAGAGGCCTAAAATTCTTCCTTTAAATAATCTATGGCCACTACATTCGTTCTGGGAGAACAGTGAGAAAATAGTTTATCATTATAATGGATTTCAAGAAAATATTGAGGATTTAGAAGATAATGAAAATATTTCAAAGAATCTCGGAATACTTTGCTCTCCTATGTATTTCTAGAATAGAATTAGAAGGAACATTGGGCACAAAATATTCGTCTTCCCTTTAAAAAATAACTAGAATAAGCCCTTCTGGATTTGGAGTATTAACATCATCATCAACTATCATCCTAACCACCATTATCATCCAAATCATCCATATCATCATTATCATCATTTTTTCATATGTTTTATCATCCTTAAATTTAAATATATTTGAGTACATACTTATACATCAAACAATGTGTAGTTGTATGGGGTGTCTTCTCTTGATGGAGTTGAATAGTTAGTAATAACTATCTCAGCTAGTTCCAAACCAGGGTCAATGATATCTTTGAGCATATAAGGATTCGTTATTTGATTGAATTTCTTATTAATTATCTGTTTATCAACAATCCATATAACATTCAAAGAATTATATATGATCTTCATTCATTTTCATGTTTTTTTATCCAAACAAACGACACTACGAAACATTGATCTTTTAAGAGCCCTACTGACCAATCATTTTATTCTTGAAAAATAGAGATAATCCTTTTTCATGGAAGGGTGTTAGATATTGAAGATTATTTGGTTAAATATTCCATATTACTCATCAATAATCTATATATTATTATCTAAATTCAATAGACCATTAATTATAGAAAAAACAAATCTTCATACCATATAGGGCTAAAATATCATTTCCTATTGTAGATAGTGTGATGAATGAATTTCAACAATAGCCAACATTATTTATATAACTTATTTTTATCAAGTCATAAGAAGGTTCTGTCATCCTCCTACTATTCCCCCAGATTCTAAATCATGAAATATGAATTTTTTACATGGTACAAGGTTTGATAGTCATTAAAGTAACCAAGATTTTCAACTCGGAGATATTCTGCCCTAAAAATTGAGTTGAACTGACACTTTTTAATGAAAATAACTGTCTTAATATAATATTTGTGATTTTTAGAATCAAAAAACATATTTATATAGAAAAATTTTACAAGGTATATATAAAAGGGTCAATTATCATCTAAGGACCAACTAGTTAAATTTTTACAACGAATAGATCTCCATATTAAAGAGTGATTGGTTTAAATCCTCTCAACATTGAGTTCCCTCTTAGAGAATACTTCTTGAGAGAGGTGATGTATCCTCAAAATATTTCTAGAAACTATTGAACTATCCATTACATTCTTGTATGATTGATGATGATTTTTTATGAAAGATCACATCATTTCGACTAAACATATTATGATTTTCCATTCAAACTATTAGTGATTCAATAAATAAAGGTTTAAGAATGTTGTTTTGAATAGTGGTTTGGTTTGGGTTATAAAATGAGCATGATGGTTCTATTTATGATTTTATATTTTTATCATTTATGTATATACTTCTACAATAATTCAAGTTAAATAATATTATGAATTAAATATATTTGTAAACCTATATGATATATTTGAATATAAATAAATCAAGTGAAAACATAATAGAACAAAAACAAATATATATATATATATATATATATCAATGAAAATATTTACATGAATATTAAATATAATATTAAAATATTTATAAAATAATTTTATACAAAATTCTAGCCAGTTTGATTGCGAAGACATTGAATGGGGTGATTCCTCGTATCGTGTCTCAGGAACAACATGGATTTGATAAAGGTAAGCGTATTCAGGGTGTGATCGTCATAGCTAAAGAGCTTCTAGAGGATATTAATAAAAAGACTATTGTTTCCAATATCATCATTCAAGTGGATATGGAAAAAGCTTATAATAAACTTGAATGACACATTGTCATTCTGTCTATGAGGTGTTTTGAATTCCATGAGTGGGTCATTGATCTATGTTTCAGATGTTACTCCTCGACGAAGATATCTATTTCGATTATGGGAAAGGGATACAGTTTCTTCAAAATCTTCTGGTGTTTGTGGCAAGGGGACCCTTTGTCACCCATTATTTTTATTCAGGATCAAGATTCCTTATCTTGAAACCTCTATAAAAGTATGGATGGAAGAAGAATCAACCCTTATAAGTAGATCGGGGAAGGTTTTATTTCTCATATCATGTATGCTAATGATATAAATCTATTCATTAATGTTATGTAGAGCTCACTACATAACCTCTTGAAGATCATGATGGTGTACGGTGATCTAAGCGGACAAAGAATCAATGTAAGGAAGAGCAATGTCTATATTTCCAATAAGTTTCCTACTAGACGAAGCAAGGGAATTCAAGATATTCTGAGAATAAAAAGGAAATAGTTTCCTATGATTTTTCTTGGGGCACCGATCTCCTTTGGTCAGATTAAAAAGTCATTATTCGATGATATTTTTAACAGAATTTTAGGGAGAATTGTTAATTGGAGGAGCAGATTTCTATCTTTTGGTGGGCAGGTTCTAGTGAATAATAGTGTGCTAACCTCTATTTTGATTCATTTTTTTTTCAATAATAATTCCTCCAAAAGGAAAAATTGATAAGATGGAGAATATCATGAATAGTTTTTTAAGGGATGCACACTCCGTAGGCAGCTATCATTGGGATTTTTGGAAACGTATAGCTAAACCAGTGGAGGAGGGAGGTATTGTCTTAATTGACATTAAAGATGTCATGAAATCCTTACAAGCACGGCTGGCATGGTATTTTCTGGTAGGTGAATCTTTATGGGCCTCTTTCTTAAAAATCGTTATGGAAAGCAGTGCAAAGATTGGGACAAAAATTGTGGAAAGTTGTCGAAGTTGGATAAATGTGTTTTGAACCATTTGTAAGAGCTGTAGTAGGTTAACCAATGGGTGGTTATAAGAGGAAATATCATTTTATGGAGGGATAATTGGGTGGGGGAAAAACAAAATTCCCGATGTTTGAGGCCTGACTAATCACTGAAAGAGGAAATCTCTTACCCTTCACTATTGGAGGCCATCCTGAGAAAGGAATATATGGATATTTTCTATTCTATCACATTCATGGAGGAGGAAGATAGATTTTGTTTTACCAAGGTGTCCTTTGGTAACTTCAATGGAAGGGATTATAGAGGGCTACTATATGAAATACCTGCTCGGGATGAGTGGGATTCACATTTATGGTGTAAAGACATTACCACGAAGATGAATTTTCTGGTGTGGAGGCTGTGAAATCCAGAAATTCCAACAGAATATAATTTCCAATCAAAGGGTATTTATCTGGCTTCACACTGTTTTTGCTGTAGTAGTCCACACATGGAGTCTTCTTTGAATTTATTCTTCTTGAGTGAGTGGGATTCTGGCTTATGCTATGTGATCAATGTTCGGATGGCTATTAGGCGAGATTATGAGTCACTATAAAACTTCATTGGGTTTTGGTTTATGGGGTCAGACCACTGCGAGATAGAAAGAAGGATTCACTACATTGGGTTCTCTGCCATTTGATGGATTTTATGGGATGCGTGAAATTTGACCAGAATGGATAAATGGCGTTCGATGTCTTATCTTCAGGTAAAAGATATGACTCTCATACATGAGATGACCTCAATATAGAAAGGCAGACACCGATCATAGATACTTGGAAATTTCATGGGTAATCCTAGTGGGGTTAATAATCTGCAAATCCGATGGGTAAGATGGCTCCCTCTAGTAAATGGTTTGAATCTTAATGTTGATGGTTCTTTTAGGAAAGGGTACATGCGAGGGTGTGGTTTTCTCAGGGACACTAAGGGGTCAGTTTTTATGTATTTAAGCACTTTTCATGGTTCGGTGAACTCCTTGTGCGTGGAGAAAAAGGCCATTGTCACCGGTTTATATCTCTACAGAAGATTCGGGTTGCAGGTCTTGGAGGGTGAATCAGATTCTGAGATTATGGTACGGTCCATAAAAGGTAAAGAATATCCTCCATGGAATCTAATTTATCTTATCAAAAGTTGTGTGAAGGAAATAAATGAAGGGTTCAAGGTTCATCATGTTTGGAGAGAATCCAATTTTGATGTGGATGCCTTTTCTCGAGCAGGAAGTGAAGAGGATACACTTATTATCTATTCTAGTTTAGGTTCACTTCCTCAGGATTGTGAAGATGTGGTTAGGGGGGATTCCCTCAGACTTCATCAATTTAGTTCTCCAGGAAGGTTTAGATGTTCTTTTGATTGGGGTTTCACCAATCCTTTAATAAAAAATTAATTTTCGATCGATTATTCCAGACTCATAAAATTTGTTTCCATACAGCCATCTATTTACAATAGTTAGGTAGTTTTTATGTCTGTCCATTAAATCCCAAACATTACCACATTCAATATAGTTCAATTCATTATGAATTTATATTACACAATTTTCATCAATGAGTTCTTAACTAATTTTCATCAGTTAAAGCTATTATAAGAATACCTGATGTTCAACCTGGATTCTTAGTGAGGTTGTAATATGAGTTCCTCTATATTGGTATCCTACCATAAAATCTAAATATTTGTATTTAAAGGTTCTAATAGTTCTAGTAATATATGTATATATTACTTCATATTATTTTTCAGATTCTGTAATATATTAATGATCTTGGATAGGTGATTTATCAAGCAAATATATATAATGATACGATGATTTAGTGTTATTATTTACAATTATATCTTAAATTTCATCCCTATGATTTTTTGGAAGTTGCTTTTGGTTTGTGTTGATCTCTATTACCAAATGGTGAAGAAATTATTTCATCAGTAATATAATATTTATTCTTAATAAATCAATAAGATTTACTAGTGGTTGAATAACCAATGAAAAATTCATTATATATTTTCGGTACACATGTTTCTAGATTCTCTTTTATGTTAAGAATATAAACATTACATCCAAAGGCTCTAATGTAACTTACTTTTGGGTTTCAAAAATCCCATAATTCATATTAAATAATTTTCATGATATTTCTAATAAGAATTATTTTAATTAAATAGGAATTTTTGTGGACAGCTTCATCCAATATATTGGGATTGGTTTCATAGTCATCAGAATTGTTTTATAATTTTATTGTATATTATGATTTCTCCTTCCATTAACACATTTTTGTGAAGTTGTTCAGAGGGTAGAGAAATTATTAGTATAGCCATGTTTTGGGGAAAAATATTAATTTTTTCTTCCAAACACTCAACCATTATCACTTTTCAAAGTCTTTATATTAAATCCAATACAGTTTTATACTGATTTAACGCTATTAAAATAAAAAGAAGGGGTTTTAATTTTACAGGAAACAAAAAATGCACAATATTAAACAATTATGAACTATGACATAGTCATAATATATTCTTAATTAAATTGAAACTATAGATTATCTAAAACCCCATATGAACCAATTATAGTTATTGAGAGTTAGATACCTCGTTCTTTGGATTCATATATAACGTTTGGTGATTTCACTTTTGAAAGGTATTAAACACCTTTTCATTATGAAATTCTATCTTAGGTAGATCAATGACTAAACTTTTCATTGTTATCTCTCTAAGATAGTGTATATTAAAATGTTCTTGTATTATATCTATAGCTAACATTATCAATGAAAATCTCTCAAACAAGACAAATTTTTAGAAATTAATGATTTAAAACAAATAGTATAAATATCATCACTTCTAAAAGTATGAAATTCAAATGCATACATGGAATCAAAAATATTACAATCCTCATTCTAAAATTTCTCATTAAAACCATCATTAAATAATTAAAAAATAGTAAATAGATTATAATTTAAACTATAAAAAAATAAAACATTAGAAATTAAGACATAATCATAGTTACCAATTTGTCAATGTCTATTGATTTTTCCTTGTGCATTGTTATCAAAAGATGAATTCCCATCATCCACATTTATTGGGTTTTTAAAGAATTAATAGTCTCCAATCATATGTTTGGAACATACAATCCCTAGATACCGTTGACTAATACTAGAGATTATAATTAATGTTCCTTCAATAAATCAAATATAATTGATTTTGATGCCCATATTTGATTGGGTCAAAATAGGTCAACAATCAATTCTTTTGGAATCAAATATTTTTTTTTCGTTTTTTTAGAAATAGATTCAAGTTATTTATGAAGAAAAACCTTTTTAGGTCCAAAATTATCAGAAAGGCGTAAAAAAAATTCATTCTTAGAAATTAATGCTTTTTTTTGGAATAAGGTATAAAATAGTTATTGAATATTTTATTCTTGTGTTTAGGTTGATAACCAAAACCAGCTGTTGGTTTATATATATTCTGACTCCCTAGATTATTTATTTTTTATGTTATTCAATAAATACATTTAATGTATCATATTAATTTTTCATTTACTATTTTCAAATCAGTATTTTCTTTTAACACATTAGAATTTTTTTCAATGATAAGAGAATTATTTTCTATAGTTCATTACAAATGAGAATTTATCAAATTTAGTTTTTTTATTTAAACTCATTGATTACATCTTCCATAATAGAATACTATTTTTAAAATTTTTCATTCTATATATCATTGTCATATGAAATTTTAGACAAAAAAGATGGAAACTGAGAAGTAGTATCCATAATGGATATATTATATTTTTCATTAATTTATTCTGGGATAGAATTTGAATCATTGGATCTATCCTCATTGTAAATACATGTGTATTTTTTTCTCTTTTTATTACACAATCTATATATTCATATTCATTTTTTAATTTGAGTTTTGGACTACAAGACTTTATTTATCCATTCCTTTTTCATTCAAATCTGGTGATCTCATTGGAATATACATCTTTTTTACAGTATATCTTAAAATTACCTCCATTATATTTTTTTTTAAAATCATACATTATGAAAAAGACCCTTTAATATAACCTAGTAAAACTTCTTTCTAGATGATCCATTTATTCATCACTTTTAATGTCTCCATCACTTGGACACATTTTTTTCGTCCATAGAAACATCATTTTAGTATTATTGAGATAATTTAAATGCAACAAATTTTCATTTTTTTAGAATCCTAATTTTTTACCTTCAGACCATATTCGTTTATAATGATCATTCTAATTTACTATTAGTTTTTTAAATTTTTGAATTCACATAATTATCTAATTGAGATAGCAACATGTCTCCATCAATTTGGTAGACATCTTAAGATCCTTATTACATGAAATTTTTCATCCATCATCAGTATAAGTTTCCTCATAGTGTTTATGATCTCATTGAACCTATGATACATGTTAGAAATAGATTCACCAGGTTTCATTTTGAATTAATCATAAATATTATTATATGTATTTAAGATCATTTCCTTAACATTAAAAGAGCCTTCATGAGTTATAGACAATGTATCTGAAATAAGATAAATAGTTTCGCTGGATGATATTCTATTACATATATATTCACCTAAATCATAGAGGAAATAATTTATATGTTTGTAGTTAGAATCATAGATTTTTATTAGAGTAGAATCTCATTACTTTCTAGATGTTTTAGTATTCTTATATATTTCATCAATAAGTCCCCAAATATCAAAACCCATATTCTCAAGATGGATTTTCATAATTATTTTCCATTGGTGATAGTTTTGACCATTAAATTAAGATGGTCGGTCTATTTCAAAACAATAAAACTCATCTTCCATAATTACATATTAGAAAAAATAAATTTAAATGGATGTTTTAAAAAAAATTGATCCGTATAAAAAGTAAGTAGGGAGAAAGAAAAAATCCTTTGAGACAAATTTTGAATGGAGAGGATAATTCAGGAGGGGAGAAATTAAGTCTCCAATTAAAATTAATATATAAATTATTTTGGAATAGAAATCCTTTAATTTATATAATAGGGAAAAATTAACTAAAATACCAGAAAAATATAATTTTTGATTCAACAATTATCTTAAATGTTCTATCTAAGCTTATTTAAAACCATTTTAAAAATGATAATTTACTAGAATAAAACATTATATATGATCAAGAAATTATGGATAACTTCCAGAGTAATTTTCTTATTTATAGTTTGGATACTAAAATAGATTTATCTTTAAAAATTATAAATATAAACAATAAAATCAAATAGTTTAATAATCTAATTGTTTGGTATCAATCCGAGACCTAGTGCTCTACCCTTTGAAATCACCCAATTCCAAAAAAATTATTATAAATTAATTGACCCTCAACCTAGATTATGTTTTATATAAAATTTTGAATAGAGATGCCTAGGCTATAGTGAGACTCTTCTGCAGTTTTATAGGGAAGAATAAAAAGCTAAATAACTACATAAAATATGTTAGGCTACATAGTCTCTTTCACCATTATTCATGGAAGAATAGATTAAAAATAATAAGTGATATTATCATGAACTCCCAAATATAGTACCAGATATAGTGTTAAAATATATTTTTCATAAATTTCACATTACTCAAACGTATGAAAAATAGAGCAAGAGAATGAAAGGAATTTGGTGCATCAAACTGTGTAGTTATATTGTCTTCAAGGAGATTATTTATTTATAGTTTTTATGTATTGATTGGTAATTCATGTGAGAAGAAGTTAATATGTAATACATTTTTTATTATTATAGAATATATATTCATATAGATTCAAAGAAAAAATCATTGGATCCTTTTTTTGTTCATGAAAAGACCTGATGTCGCGCATTATATCTGTCATTTATTCTTGTTTGGTATATATATTTCTATATCTCTGATCACGCTATAAAAATAAAAATTATCTAAAATTATACATTGAAAATCATAATTGTGTATCCCCATAACTATGTAAGAAATCCAATCCCAATAATTTTTTATGAACGACATTTAATTTTTTTGACATAAATGTTTAAAGATAAATAAATTTAATAATATAAAAATATAATACATTCTTTTAGAAAAAAAATCAATTTAAATGGTACCAAATTAGTATCCACATTCACTAAAATTCATTGAAGAAATAATTTAAAGGATTTATGCTTCATAATTTATATATATGGTTAGTGATTTGATCTTACAGGAAATCACATTAAACTTATGGTTGAACACATTGCACTTATAGTTAGTCAAATATGCTATCTAATTGATACTACTGTCCATAGTTTCTCTATTTAGTCATTTGGTTAATTATTTACTTTATAGAAAGTATATATTTTAAAGGAATATATTTACATTTGGTCATGTGGCCTCTTGGGTTCTCGTATAGTCAATCAAACTATCTTTTGTACAATCAACTTTTCATGTTGTTGATCCATTCTTTTGTGAAAAACCATGATCAATGTGGTATCCTGATACATAATGTGTAGTCGATCCATACCTTTTAGAAAAACGTTGATCATTGTAGTCTCTTGATATATAACATGTGGTCACTAAATTTTCCTTATAGTCCCTTAAAATTTCCATACATTTACCATGGTTGATTTGTTGGTCATGTGGTTGATCATATATGATGTGTAGTTAGTGTCCTGCAGCATGAGATCAATATGTTACTTATTGAAATATTCACTCTTTCCAGATTATGATTTTACATTCATGAAAAATAAAATGGATTTAAATCACAAAATAATGATTTGTGATTATTAAAATAAATAATTGTAGGACTATTACAAAAAAACCTATTTCCATTAAACAAACCTAGTGCATGACATGTAAACCAATGTTCCTATCCAGGATGTGTTAAGTCACCCAATATTTCTAATTTAGAAAAGAGAAAACACCATAAATCATAAACAAAAAAATCATTTTTATCACTCGATGTTAAATAGGTCAAAATTAATAGCACAAAAAAATAGAAATCCCACCATTAGAAACGTGGAAATTTTTTATTCAATTGTTAGACACCCCAATGGACAAGGTCCATATAATGTCCAAAAAATTTCCTATATCACATTTACCAAATCCAAAATAGTATGAAAAAAGAATAATATCTGATTTCAATTTTAAATCCAATACACGGATCACCTAGTTTGTAACACACCAATATATTATTATTTAGTTCGCTATAAATAAGTTTCATTCCATTGATATCTTTTCATACTTTCAACATAGATTCTAAACAAAGTATATAATAATATTGAAATATTAATATTTAATATGTCACTTATTGCCTAACTATTGAATTGGTGGGTATAAATAGGATTAAACAAATTTAGATATATATATATATATCATAATAAATTAAAATTTATTAATAAATTCTCACAACACATGCAATAAATTTTTATTAATGTCATTTTTTTCTTAAAAAATACTTATGCTTCAACAGTGGATTTTATTTATTTTTATGAGAAAATATTATAAAGAATTTATATAACATTAAAAAAATTTATTTCCTAAAAATTAAATTATTTTTGAAACTATAATTTATAAATTATTATTGGTAAAATGTTTTGAATCAATTTAATTTTTAGTGAATAGTGAAACATACTAATTTTTATTAAAAACATTATTTTTGTTTTATTTATTTATAAAGATATTTATTTTGAAATGGTTTAAAACTAAAATTATTTCATTTATATTACTAATAATTTATTTAAGTTTATTACAATCAATTTTATGGATGAATTTCGTATGAAAATGTTATTATATATAAAAAGAATTTTTATGAAAATATTTTTTCAATTATATTTTTAAGCTTAAATTAGTTTTAGATGAATCTAGAAATTTCATAATTAAAACTAGATTCCATATTTGTAATCAGGAGGTCCACATTTTTTAAATGTATCCCCTTTTTCAATAATAATACTATACATATAATGTTTTTCTAACAATAGTAAAGGTATAATGGGTTAATTATGGTTAAAACTTATGAGACAAGGATTTGAATTCAATAAAACACAATCAATTACTTAATTTAAATAGTATTTCTCATCCATAATCAATAAAAAAACTAATTTATGACTATTTTTCATTTTACATTTATTTTTAGCTTTATAAAATTTATGTAAAAGATAATGTAAAAATATCACTTTTTTGCGTTTCATATATATAATATTAATAAAAGTGATTATAAATATGTATGGTTATAAATAATAATCTTAAATATTAAGGAATTTTTTATCATTGTAATTTTTTATATTTTTAGTGATAAAATCATTAACTTTATTGCTTACACAACACCGACACAGTCCTCTTGCAGGCACTATAAAATTAAGGTAAAAAAATTTAAAAATTATAAAAGTGATTTTACGATTGAGTTATAGTATCCCTAAAAATTTTTAGATAAACATAAAAAATTAATAATGTTTTGAATGATTATATTAGAATAGAATTCCTTTAATGATTAATTCTCTGTAAAATTAAATGAATTGTACCAAAATTAATTTAATGATATTTTATAAAAAGTTTTACTTTATTAAATAATTTAAAATTCATAAAATTACTATATTGTTAAATGTGAATGAGATATAATTAAAATATCAAGCATGGTCTATTTATGATTAACATACCTTTGTACGGTAACATTATTGACCTTTAAAGTGTTGAAAACAGTGATATGTAAGATATTTACAAAAGGATTAATGGGGTACAAAACTAAGATATAAAGATACAAACAAAACCAAAAAAAGTTAAAATTTTATTATATGATAGTATTTTGACACATTATAGTCTAATATTATATTTATATCAATTATTATCCATTTTTCAATGAAAATTATTTTATATTAATTTAATAATTTAGGTAATTCGTAGACTTTTTATCCTCATGAACTATAAAAGGGAACATATTCTCATTCATTATTCATCTTTTTTATAAATGTATCTTGGAAAAACCAAATAATAATATCATATTATAATTATTAATCAGATCCTAAATCTTTAGTTCATTAAAAAAATACCATCATTTCATGGATTAAGGTTTAAACCAAATAAATTTTCTCAACTTGGTGGTATAACCCTTAACCAAGCATTTTCAATTTTACTTCTTATAAAAACTAAATTAAATGGATAGTATCTATTATAAAATAATTAATTAATTATCTTAAATATAATTACAAATTCTAGGAATATGTAACAGCCCATATCAACCTTCTTCTCATGCATTGGTAAATTATTACATTGCTTTTGCGTATGTGTGGACTAATACCTCCATGAAGCGATGTGATTCGTTTTTCATTTACACATTAAATAGATGAAAAAAGGAAAAAATTAATGGATATATATGATATAATAATAATTCTATAAATTTTAATTGTCACTTAACTTTTTTTCATTCCATCCATAATAATGTGAAAACGTGGTTCATATGTACGTACGACCAACCATCACCAAGAAAAGTGTAATTCATTTTCTTATATCTATATTTTATAGATGATTATATATATAGTGAATATAAATTATATTTATATCATGTTTAACATTTTATATATTATATAAATATGATCAATGTATAAGGAACCTGACTTAGGAATTGAAATATGCATGAAAAATAAAGAAGTTATCACACGGAACCACGATTTTAACAAATAATTATTACAAAATAGGTGATAAAATATTATAATTGAATCATATAAGGAATTATATATAAATATATATATATATATTTATGGTTATATAAAATATTTATAATAAATATTTCATTATTATTTAGTAGTTTCTAATGGTTGTAATCTGATTCGAGACATAAGGTAAATGATTTCGTCTCTATTTCCTTTCATTGAGGCATATTTTATGGTTATGCACCTATTTTGATTTATATTATGAATATACCACCATATTAAAATTTTATATCATGAATACATCATAATTTTGTAAATATTATGTTACAATTCAAATTAATTAATTGAATGTCATTTTACTTTAATGTTACCAAGTGTTTAGGAATGTATGTTTTAATCCTATTTTAATTGGGATTTTTTATAATTTAATATAAATTGAGGAAAATATATGATCATTATATGATAAAAACATTTAATATTTATTATCCTATGGTTATTTCTATATAATTCATCTTTTCCTTTCATTTTTGTCACATTATGTACTCAAGATACCAAAATATTGTTTTTAATGAAAATATATTATATTTTACAATTTCGTTGGGAATATTGTTCTTCCATTAACATGTTTTATTTAAAATATTTTTATGACACTTTTTGAGATTTTTTATAATGAGTGTTTAAATATTATTTTTACCCATGTTTAACTTTTTATAAAATGGTTTAAAAGTACTATTCTTATCATTTTTTGAATGATGAACATTTTTTTTCAAAAATTTTAATGGAATATTTATTTTAGCTTACATAAGGTAAAAAAAATTTCTACCATCATGACCACCAAAATATTTTTATATTCCTTTAAAAAATTATTTTAATTATTTTTGAGAAAAATGTTTTTCCTAAAATTTTAAAAATATTTATATTTTTAATAACTGATTTCAAAATGAAAAGGTTATTTTCATAATCAAATATTTCATTGAACTTTTATATCAATTTTAATCTTTGATAACATCCATTGACATTGGTTTTGATTTAATTGGGATATAATCTAATAAACAATAATTATTATTTCTATATATGCTTTACGATTATGATATTTATGTGTTTAGGAATCCTATTTGATTTCAATGAGTTATGGAAGGATGAATGTATAAAATTTTTATAAACCCTATTTTCATTTCATGAATATTGATATGATAAGAAGATAAATATTTTTTGATCTTGTGGAACACATATGTATTTTTTTTATTTATTAATTGGTTGGCCCAATATAATATATATCTCCAATTCATTGGCTAATGTTTTATGTATCATGATATAATTATGGGAAATGAGTTGATGAGTTAAATACACTATAGTAAACTAGTAGGGATTTATAATCTATTTTAGAATATAGGTGATGATGCCTAATCTATTATTGATTCCTTCAGGTGAATACATCCTCCTACTTTTAATTGGTCTTCTTCCCCACTAGTGATTAAGTTATGGATCATAACCATTGAAAAAATATTTTTTATTACACAGTTTTTTGAACATGGAAAATTTATATTAGGCATTTATTATATGAACGTACAATAATATCAATGGTGTAATTATATTATATATATGAGGCATGAAGAAGAAATTCAATCAAGGAAATGGTATATATTTAAAAAGATTTTTTTGGTAAGTAATTCCATCATATTTTATATACAAAAATAGGGAATGAATTTCTTCCACTTTAGTATAATGATTATGGATCCATTTATACTTATGTCAAAAATATTTCAATAGATTTAAGGTATGTTTCTTGTTTAATCAGCATCCCTAAAGGAAAAATTGATCGATTCTTTAATGGTTTAAAACCAAGTCATTAAAATGTGTTATCTATAATATACATTAGTAGCTATAAATAAATTGTTACATGTGAACCCATGGTAGAAATATAAATTGAATATTATAACCATTCCCCTGGATTTTATAATAGAAATAATATAGAGTCTTATGAAAACTAAAATAAATCACATGGTGGAATGAAATTGAAACCATATAAATGCGAGAAATGTGAGAGAAAAAATAAATTGAATTTCATGAATCAAACTAGGAGGTTATTTAAATGTGGAAATTATGGTCATAATGCTCTTGAATGTCAAAATTAACTGAAGAGACTTGTTGATTAAATGAAGAAAAAAAATATTCCAACTGATTCACCACCTAATGTTCATTTCCTCAAATGCAATGTGTATGTGAATTACACCAACATATGACAAAATATTAATGTATTTGATGATATTAGAGATCAAAAACCTATTAATAACCATAAAAAATGGAATTCTCATGTTATCATGATTCTCTATGTGGGTTATAAGAATCACAAGGTTGAAGGTATATTAATCATCCACTCTTAAACAACTACTGTCTTATTTGATTTTAGATATAACCACTGATTTATTTCTATGGAATTTTTTAGGTTATAAAATTACCACCTAAAAGATTAAATATTGAGTTAGTTGTGAAAATTAAAAATTCTATGATAGATGCATATTAAGTCTATATGTCCCCTCTCATAGAAATTGAGGGAAATGTGATTCTAGTAAATCTTGTGATTCTTCCCCTACATGAATTGCATATAATTCAAGGCATGGATTAGATTAATTTATATTGATCCCAAATAAATAAACCAGGATGGGATGTCATATTTCATATTTCACATAAACTTGTATTCATTTATCAAGGAGAGTATGAATAAAAACTTCCAATGGAAATTACATCTATATTTTGGGTTTTAATTCCTATCCATGAAGCGTATAAAAATCATATGGTTGGGGAGAAAATCAAAATCATAGATAAACCTATTTCATGGGAGTTTTATAATATCATTATAGAATTATTTCCATAGATTCCTTTGAATTGTAATGATTAATTTTCAATAGAAATCATATCTGACACAACACCTATTTCAAAAAAAACATATAGAATGGACTAAATTGAGTTGTATAAATTAAAGAATATTGTCCTAGAAAATCATTATAATGGATTTATATTCCATTGTGTGTCACCATGGGGTGCACCTATTTTTTTTATTATGAAAAAATATGGGTCAATTCGTATTTTCATAGATTATTGGGAACATAGAAAGATCAATATCATGAGAAGGTTTCATCTAGCCATATCAATGATTTTTTGGAACAATTATGAGGGTATCAATATTTTTCATAGATTTATATTTGATATAGATACTATCAGTTATGGTTAAAAAGTGTAGATATACCCATGAAAACCATATGTACTGAGTATGAAAACTATGAATTTATTATGATTCAATTTGGTCTTGCTATTGGCCCTGTTATATTAATTAATTTTTTTAATATATTACTTAAAATTTACCTTGATCAGTTTTTGGAAATATTTATAGAAGAAATTATTATATATTACAAGAGTATGGAAGATCATGAAAATCAATTAAATATTTTATTAAGGAATATACGAATGAATAAGTTATAGGAAAAATTTACCATGTGTGAATTTTTATGTTGAAAAGATTCATTCGTGGGTCATATAATCTCAAGTGTGGTTATATTAGTGGACCATTAAAAGTTATAAGTTATTGGGAAATGGTCTAGACAGTCCATGGTAATAAAAATCTATTGTTTTCATATAATATCAGGACACTAAAATAATTTGGTTAGAGATTAATCATGACTATCCATTTCACTCACCATATTGAATGGGATGTGGGTTATGTTTTTTATAAACAAGAGAATATGAATATAATTTCAAATAACCGAAGAAGATGTTGTTCAGTGAAACTATTCTCACACAACCCGTTGATATAGATGGGTTTTGACTGGCTATGATGAATTAATTAATGAAAAGATATGCTTTATCATGTATAACGTTGCTGTGATTGAATATTCCTTACACCAATTTAAAATAAAAGAGAAAATTTACTGGACTCACGATTTGGAGAAAATAGTTGTAACAATTTATTTTTAGATATGGAGTTATTTTATTTATGGTTAAAGGTATGAAATATATAAATACTATAAAAGTTTTATGTGTATATTCACATAAAAAGAGATGAATATTTTCCATAGAACTTGGTTGGAATTGACTAAATATTATGACAGACTAATACATTACCCCAGTGGGAAAGAGAAAAAGTTGTTTTATTCTTTTAGTCACAAGGACCATGGAATTATTTTTTATGAAAACAATTGAAAGAGATCAAATACATATGGATTTTAAGAAAATTGAATATTTAATATAGAGAAATATGGATAAATCTAATCATTATCTGATGAATGTTCATCCATCCATCAATGTGAATATTAGAGATGCGTAATGGAATGATATAGTGTTGAAAAAGAGTGTAAGAAATGTTTACGAGTTAAATGATGATTCTAATGTAATGATATGGTTCAAGAGCTATGTATGTTTTTCATCCATACTATATTTTTAGAATGAGTTATTTGATGAAGATCACAGTTCATCATTCTGAATTCATCTTGAATGTAGGAAGGATTAAAGAGTTTTAAGAGAGTATTTCTTGTGGTAAAACATAAAGGTATATATTACAGACTATATATCTATATTCTTGGTATGTAGAAATGTTATTGGTGGGAGAAATATTTCTAATGGGTTGTTAGAATCATTATCCATACTTGAATGGAAATGGGAAATCATGAACATGGGTTTCATCATAAAACTGCCCAAAACATATAAAGAGAAAATTCTATTTTGGATAAATTATTTCACCATAAAATTTATGCACCATTCATTATCTTCATAAAATATTTCTCTCTTGATAATATTTCTACATTATTCATTAAGTAATTAGTGAGATTTTATATAGTACTACATTATATTGTATCTGATTATGATCAAAGGATTACCTCAAAGTTTTGGTGAAGCCTTCAATATATCAGGATTTAGAAGTATGTTCTAGTGAAACTTATCAGCCTCATACTAATGATCAGTTTTAGAGAATAATAGAAACCTTATAGGATGTTTTGAGATCATGTTCATTTGATTTCAAAGTTGTCTGGGATTAACACAATCTTGTAGTTGTGTTTTTATACAATAATGGCTATCACATTAGTATTTGTATATATCCTTGGGAATTATTTTATGGTAGGAATTTAAAATCAATAGATTTATGGGAAATAGTTTGAGAAATACATATACTGGTACTTGATCTAGCTAACGTGATAATAGAAAATGCTATATACATTCCTCATCATGTTATGGAAGCTCATTTTTTATAGAAAAGTTATGTCAACAATGGTCGATACGATATGGATTCTAAATTTAGTGAAATTTTATTCCTATTAATTTCTCTATGGAATATTGTTATGAGATTCTAAAATAAGTAAAATTTGTACCATGGGAATTTTGTCCGCTTCAATATTCTTTATCTACATAAGATGGTTGCTGATAGCTTGAAACACCCACTAAACCTATCTCACGTTCATAATGTGTTCCTGAAATTTCTCTTTAAGAAGTATATACCTGATTCTCAACATGTACTAAACTAAATGGTCATACTATTATAGATTTATCTCTCTTATGTGGTATAACTAGTAGGGATTATGGATCATAGAGGAAAATTTCTACTAAATAATACCACTTGCCTAATTAGTATTTTATAGTGAAACCAAAATAATAGAAAATCAATTGGAATCTCAAGAATGTTATATAATATATATATATATATAATAAATTTTTTGTATTACTATGACAAAATTTTTAGGTTTTACTAAAATTTTATTTCCTATTTTTCTATAAATAAATTTTATTTCTGTGATAGGTTTCTTCACATGGGATACTTTGTTTAAATAAAATGAGATATACTATTGAAATATTTTTATTTAATGTGCCACTTATCATAAAACCATTTTATTAGAATTTATCAATAAGATAAAATAAATATTAAATATATATATAATTCCCCTACCTAAAAAAAATTATTAATAAATTCATGAGAAATAAGCACTCAATTTTTAGTAATGTCATTTCATTCATCAAAAATTATTTTTATTGATTTTATTATTTAATAATATAATTAATATATTAATAATTTAGATATATTATTTTATAAAAATTTAATATTTTTTGAAAACAAAATATCATAATTATCTTTGGGTGATTTTTTTTATTTTTTCTGAAAAGAAATATTTTATATTGAATAGTTAAAAATACTGAGTTTTATTGAAAATGATGTTTTTGTTTGAAGAATTTAAAAAGTACCTTTTAAAAAATGGTTTAAAAATACCAATTGTTCTCTAATATTATATCAAAAAAATTATTTTCCCTAGAATCCATTTTATGGTTTAATTTGGAATAAAAATATATTCATACATAAAAATACATTTTTCTGAAAAACTATTTTTTATTGAGTTTGTGTTTTTCTCTTAAATTAATTTTTCCTATACTAGAAATTTAATATTAAAAAAATTGATTCCAGTTTGGATTCTTGTGTTCTAAATTTGGTAAATTTTTCCCTTTTATATTTTTTCAATATGATCAGTTACAATAGTAAAATTCTATTACAAAAGTTAATATAAAATGGGTTAATTATGGTTAATTGTAATGTGATAAGGCTTCTAGCACATTCAAAAAATGAATTTATTTCATTGAATGAGTAAATTTCACCAATAATAAGAACAAATTATAAATTTTACCTTTTCCCATTTAAATTTTATTTTTATATTTATAATATTTATGTAAAAGATAAATTTAAAAATATCACTCTTGTGATGAAAATATCGATAATATTTTTTGGTAGAGTTAAAAATGACTTATGTTCAATTATAAAAATAATATTTAAAAATTATTTATCTATTTTATCATGGAAATTTATTTTTAAATTTTATTTAAGAAATAATTACCATAAATTTTTAAGAAATATTGACATAGTGCTTGTTCAAGAACAAAACAATCAAATTAATGATTTTGAGAACTCAAAATGTATTTTTTAGTGGTTTATAGTTGTAAAAGATATTTGTAAATAAATATAACATATTAGGTTTGAGATAAATTATTATATTCAAATCATTTTAATATAATTTTATTTTCAAATTCAATTTAAATTAATAGTTCCACAAATGAAGTTAACGATATTTTATAATAATTAATATTTTATTAAATGATTTAGAATTCTTAAAAATACTATACTCGTGAAAGTTAATTGGATATGGCTCATAATATAATACATATTCCATTTATGAGTCACCTTCCATTTTATGGTATCATTATTGACACATAAAGTTTAGGAAACTTTGATATTGTAGGAATTGTCAAAAGAGTTATTAGAGCATTAAAACTAAAAGATATGGGTATAACCACTACCAAAACATGTTAAAATGTTATTTTATGAGATTATTTAGGCTCATAATTATATTATATATAAATTATAACAATTTTTTGTAATTTCTACTTGAATATTAATTCATATTAATTTAATAATTTAAGTAATCCCAAGAGTTCCCCTCCACTCACATATAAAAGGGATCCTCCTATCATTAAATGTTCACAATGATTGAGCATTCAATATTAAAAAATACCTACCCTAATACAATAAAATATTCTTTAATCACATCATATAACCTATTTTATTAATAAAATTCCACCCTTTCAAGTCTTAAGGTTTAAATCGAAGAAGGTTCCTAAATGAAGAGGTATAACTCTTAACCAAGAATTTTCAGTTTTATTTCATCATATACATCGTATTGATTTATAGTATCCATTAAAAAATTATTAGTATAATATATGATATATTCTAAATTTCAATTAGGATTATGAAACAACCATTATCCACCTTCATTGAATCTACTGATAAATAAAAACATCGCTCATGAATACATGTGGACTATAACTCCACAAGGATATGTGATTCATTTTAAATTTTAACATTAAATTGTGGATAATAAGGTTATATTATATATATATATATATATATATTTTATATAGTTATGTTCCCGAAAAGGTGAATAATTATTTAACATTATTTTTTATGGAACAACCCCAATTCCTCTAATAGATTGTGTATAATTTATTACATTGTTTTAGATACTAGGGATCTCACCATGAACTATCGATCATTTTATAAGTCATGGTAAAATAAATATATACATCATTCAATTATTACATTTTAATTATAACATATAAACATATCAAAATAATATTTTATTCATTATTGAATCAAATTAAAATATATATTTTTTATAACATGGGGGAAGGAAACAAAATAAGTTTGAGATCAAATTCTCAGTGAGAGATACATACATGTGATGTTATAATGATTAAATAAGAATAATAAATATGGGTAGGTAAATAATTTAAAAAATAATTAATTTATTAAAATATTTGTGAATAAAATTTATCAATGGATATGATCCACACATTAATACTATGGATAATAATAATTGAATTATCATTCAAATAAATTCATGTTATTAGACATCAAGTTCCGAAGAAATCATTATATACATATCATAATGAACATTCAATTATACCAATTAAAACTATAGGTAATGATCTATTTTATTTTTCCAATTAACGTGTCTCATTATAAATTTCTATAGATAGAGTGGCTACGTAATTATAGGCCACATTCATCACTAATTTCCCACTACATTCCTCGTTCATTTAAGGATCCATTTAATTCAAGAAAAATATTCCTTATTGAGAAATATTCATATTGATTAAATAATATCAATTCGTAAATAATTCCTCCATTAAATAATATAACTTCAATGTATAAATAAAAAACATATATATATATATATATATGTTATATGGTTTAGGCCATAATCATATTCATGATAAAAAAATATGGATATTTAAGTGAAATATAATATCTAATGATCAAAACTAAGGGAATGTTTCAAGTGATGGTATCATTAAAACATATCCCCAGTTATTAATAATAAAGATAAAGTTGATTTTCCTTGATTAAAATTAATTCCCTTAAATTATTAACTCAAAATTCTTAAAGAAAATTACATTTCTGTTTTTAAATAACTTATTTAAAAAAACTCTACAATTATTAATAAAATATTTACATGGAAAATAAATTTGAAAAACATTAATGGAATCATTAAATACAATAATATTAATGATATTGGTAAAATATAATCATGTAATATAAGTTAAAAAACATCCCAAATGAAATTATTTCATAAAATTCAAAAAGTACATCATTTAGAATTGGACAAAAAGATTCATTTCAAACCGTTTTTTAATTAAAACATTGTCAAAATGAATTTTTATAAATCATTGTAGAAATTAATTAAATAAAATGAAACCATTTTCTTAGAAAATATGGATATTGATAAAAAAAAATATATCTTATAAAAAGATAAATAATATCATATTTTCATTAAAACATTTATTTTCATGATTCTAGTTCTAAAGGGAAGAAAACATGGAAGAAAATATGAAAAAATCAAAAAAGTAAACCTAAAATGAAAATTAATCAAAATTAATAAATATATATGCATGTTAAATACCTAAATGTAGAATTAAAAACACCAAATAAATTAAACATGTGCATATTATAAAATATATCTCAATAAAGTGAAAATTCAGATGAAATCACATACCATATGTATTTGTTTTTACAAATGTTTTATAACCACCTAGGTAATGAATTTAAATTTATTATAAATATATAAAGACTATATTAATATCAATGATATCATATATGATGAATTTTTGACATGGTATCACCCATTATAATATATTATTTTATTATTAACATTATTTCGGGTTTTAACTACTTTGTTTATCATGTATGTTTTGATTTAGTATTTATAGTTCATATACATTTATCATGGTAATATCATATCAAAAAAATTATTAATGGTATTAAATAATTTTATATTTAATATATATATTAATATTCATCCATAAAATATAGATATTTAAAAATGAAAAACAATATTCATGGAGACCGTAGGTCGTACTAACACATAAATGCTATTTTCACTATTTAATGGATGAGAAAAGGAAAGGTGGATAAAAAATAATATTTATAGTATAATTATAATATCATTTAGAAAATATATATCTATTAAATCACTTCATGGATGTAGTGCTCCACCCATACACATGATCGACATTGCCATTTTCCAAAGGATAAGATGGTATGAAGGTATATATGATATTAATGTTACAGAATCATATTGATGTCATAAATATAATAAACACTCATTAGTACCATCTTTATAACCATAAAAGTAAATTGGTGATTAAAAAATAATTACACTACCACAAAGATACATTAAGTTGTATGTATTCACAAGAGATTTTTTTCATTTATGGTAGGAAGGAAAATATTTGGAATATTGTTGTACCATAATTAAAAAAATAGAATTATATTTATGATATATCATTTATTATCTTAATATGATTTCAACACATTATAAGGATGTATATGAATACATATTCATGAAGGACTCGGTAAAGATGATCTCCTCTTGTTCTATATGCTTCCTTTAGTTCCATTCTTAAGGGACATTGGTTAGGTATTTTGGAATCAAAAAAACCTTAGAACTTAGATAAGGATGTTTATAAGAGAAATGTTATTTTTTGGTTTATATAGATGTATTAAAGTTGTGTAATGAGGTGAGGGAGGATGTTCCCTTCTATTAATGAGGTTAGGGGAACTTTTAGAATTTCACAAAAGTTTAAATTATTATAAAGTAATTATCTATGAAAATGAATCCAAATGGACATGTAATAGAACATAAGAGATCAAATGTTTGAAATATCATACAAAAATTATTGTTTTTTTGGTGTATTTAACCATATATTTTTATAAACAACTTAGTAATCTTATTTTAACCTTAATCATGGTAACACAATTTTTAGTCTTATGAAGATATAATTTTACCTATAAGGTAACTGTTGGCTCATAAATGGAAAAGTTATGATATTTCGGACTATATCATAACACATTGTTTTCTTTCAATATTTTCTTGATGTTTAAATAATTAAATAATATAATATTTTGATAATTTATCATTACATTTAATCTTGACACTATTAATTTAATTTTCCTTCAAATACATCATATAAAAGTACAACTTAGAATCATATTTAGTTACATAAGAATAAAATTATTGATCGATATTAAATATTCATTCAACACTATAAATAAGTAAAATTATATCACTTTTATTTTTTTTTAAATCAATTATTTATTATATTAATTTAATAAATATTTTATTAGAATTACACAAGAATTTAAGGTAACTATATAATCACTAAAAATTAAAAATAATAATCATGAATGTAATTTAATTATTCACAAAATTAACATGGGTATTCCTTTAGAAATTTCATTTTTTCATTTCCTTTAAATTTAATAGATTTTTAAAACAAAGGGAGTGGAATTTTGTGACATTATTTGATTTAAATAATATATTTTTCATTTTCATGGAAAATTCCTTATTAAACATATAAATTTAAATCCTATGGTGATAAGAGTGCAATTTATTTTGTCAAATAATAATTAAGATAAAATAATATGACCTTATCAATTAGTTTGATCCCTAATTAACTATATTTTCTCTTTCCCACAGTGATACATTTTACCACAGTTACAATTCATATTGAAAAATAATAAAATGGCACTACTTACTAAATATGAAAATCCAATTTGAAAATATGAAATCTATTTTCCAAGATTCAATAAATTTATATATATAATTTTTTTTAAATAAGTTTTCAAAATATAATGAAATCATTTTTAAATAATATACACATTTTAAGCATAAAAATGGATTTATTATTTTCTATTCCTAATAAAAACTCTAAATGAATGCTAAAACATTTGATTTAAAATAAAATATGGACTTTTAATCAAAATTATTTACAGATATTGATCGATTAAATTTTTAAAAAATACATTATATGCACATAATAATTATTATTCACAAAAATATTTTTTTTAATTTCTAATGTTTTATATTTTTCTAATAACCTATGAATTTTTTTAAAATGGTGTAATCCATATAATTCTTTTAATTTATATTGTTATATTAATACACATTAATTTTAATATCTATTTTATAATGGTCACATAATAATATTTTAATAATAGGTCATAGTTATTTTAAACTCAATGTGTCATGCAACACAAGCTATTGATGGAATAAAGTTTATATAAAAATAGACATATAATAAAATCTTCTGTTTTTATATTTCACTATACATTAAAATAAATCATCCTTTAATTTTCTAAAATATCCCCTCATGAAAATACTTTTCTAGTTCATCGTCATAATTTCCTTTGGTTCCCACACAACTTCTAATTCAAAATTATTTATCCAAATTACCATTACCAACTGAGTTGAATGATTCCTAAAAAATAATTCTATTGTCCATCATCGAGATACTCTCTTCAAATTATTCAAACGGAGTTTCAAATATAATTCATTATAAGGGAGAACATGCATGGGGTCTAGAATTAAATACCTTAACATAGAGTTATAGATCACATCTTGTACTTAAGATAATCTTATTGTAATTTCCAATTGATAGTCCACTGATCCAATTCATTCCAGACATTGAAAATGTATAATGTACATGGGGATCAGTTTTCAATTTCTTGAATCTTATAACACACTTCCATGGAGATACAATCAATAAAATGCGATCTACCACATGAAAATCTAAAACTTTCATTTGGTTATTTTCATAAATCATTTTCCTTGTTTGAGATGATTTAATTTTATTCTTAATATCCTATACATTCTACACTATCTTCTAAATAATACCTCAACCCAAATGTTTTATTTCACTAACTTCATCCCATAAAATGGGATTAGGAAATGTCTTTTTATATCATGCTTTAAATGGGTCCATTTGAATACATGAATGTAATCTACTATTATAGTAAAACTCTACAATAGGTAAATACTGATATGATATACCTTAAAATTCATATGATCATGACCTCAAAAAATCATGCAATTTTTTAACAGTCCTTTTAGACTGCCCATTAGACTGAGGACGATATGTTGTTATTTTAATTAATCTCTCTATTAAGAGACTTATTAATACATTAAAATTATTTTTGTGTAAATAATGGATCATGATAAGACACAATTGAAAGAGTTACACCATTATGTCTTAAAAAACTATTAAAATAACATCGTTAAACACACTCTAGAGGGAAATATTCTATTAAAGACCGAAAGTGTGCAGATTTGGTAAGGAAATCAACAATAACAAGAATCATATCATTAATTCTATAATTACATTGTAATATAGTGAAAAATTAAAACTAATGCCCTCCCATTTACATATAATAATAGGGATTGGTTGTGTGAATCCTCTAATATGTTGTCTCTCCGCCTTCAATTGTTGAAAAACCAAAAATCATGACACATAATCAAAAATTTCCAACATCAAATTAGACCATCAAAAATCTTCCTTCAAATATGTATAAATGTTGGTTCTCCAATGTTTAATAAGGAAATTTGGGATTTTATTATCATATAATAATTCCCCTTTTTAGCTCAGAAATAAATGGAACATGTATCTTCTATTCGAATTTCAGAATTCCATATTCATTTACAATGTCTAAAATTTTTCCATCATTCATGGCTTTAATTCTTCTTTGGATAATCTCATCATTAGGATGATAGATTTTTTCCTTTTACAATAAGTATGGTTTCTAAATAATTTTAAAAAGGATGATGTTTCCTGTTACATAATAATTCTCAGATATATCTTTTTTAAATCGATGAACATAGGATCCCTATTAATACTAATTTTTTTAATAAATCCATGATATTTACTGATAATTGCATCTAGTACCTTATTTTTTATTCCTGGATGATAGTTTAATGAGTAATTTCAAACCTTTACTAGCTGAAGACCTATTGTTTCCTTATGTTGAGTTATTTATTTGAGTCATTGTATTTTTAACTCTTATTATCTCTATATATCTCACATATTTCACCATAGTGATTGTGTATCCATGTATTAAATGAAAATATTATTACTTATAATTAATTATTGTCAGTTTGATACTTTTTCTATGAGTATATAACTTCCTTGCTTTATAGGGAATTAATTTATCATTCTATATAATTACACCATGATGTTATTTCTTTAATGAATCACTATATATCATAAATTTATCATATCTTGAGTGTTGATACAAAATAAGAACACTCAAAGATATACTCTAAAATTACTCAAAACATTCTTCATATTACTTTTTCTATACAGACTTAACCCCTTTTGAGTAATCAAACATAATGAGTTATCTAATAAATAATATTTTTTTTGAAAAAATTGACAATAATAACATGCAAAGACAATAAAAGTGTGTACCTCAGTTATCTTCATTGGTTTAAGACATTCTTGTCTACCTTGTCTTCAAAAGATTCAAATGTGATTCCATCTTTGGAGACTATATATTAAATAAAAGAAACATTTGAAAACCGTAATACACACATGATAAATTTACTATATAACTCATTTATTTTATGAGTGTCAAGAAATATCCATAATTGAATATTATTATCCCCAATGATTTTGTAGTAAATTAAGATATCATCACTAAATACCATAAAAATAACAAGATATTATTTGAGTACTATATTCCTTAAATACATTAAATTATATTCTTCATTAGTAAATCTAATGACATTAATATAAATTCACAATGTACATACCACTTTAAAAATGTTTGCTTCAGGATACCTTCATTCTTTACACAGAATTTGTGATACCAAGAATGAAGGTAAATCATTTAAAAATGATGATATGCTATAATTTTATCGAATAAGTAAACAATGTTAGGTAGATAATAATTTTTCTTCTTCATAATAAATATGATTTTCCTCCAATCAATGAATAGACTCATTGATCCATCTTTATTATTGGGGAAAAAAGTAAGGGATCCCCATTTCGAAACACTATGACATATAAATAACATCATATAAAACTCATCTAGTTGTTTATTTAAATACACTAATTATATATTATCTATTATATAATGAATTTTTTATATAGGTTTTTCATTAGGAATTTAATAAATAGAAAAATAAACACCATACTCTAGGGCATGTCTTGGTAAATCTGTATGTGAAACATCAATGAATTCCTATACAATTGGAACATCCTCTATTTTAAGATTATCATTTACCTATTTAGGTTGTTTTGTATATTCTACAAAAATAATATCATTTTTAATATCTATTGTTGGTGGATCTAGACATAATTTTTGAGATGAAGTCTCCTCAATAAAGATAAAAAAGTCCACATCTTCAACATTATTCATAACTTCCTTCACATTATAATAATTTCTTTATCATATTCTGAAACACAATCCATAAAAACCATTATTTCTAAAATAACCATACATATAATAATCGTGTTTGTAAAGAGGTCAAGTTTAGGGGTCATAATGGGAACTGACTGATTCATTCTTGTTATAATGATATTTCAACTTGATTTATTGACTAAGAATACCCTTAGATGCTAGGGAAATGTATAACATTTTTGGAAAACATTAATGATACAAAAGTGTAAAGATATAAAAAATAAAATAATTAATTGGATAAATTTGAGGCTATAATTACATACCTACCACTACATCATTGGGAACATCAACCTTAGCTCTAGTGATCTCATACTCATGGCCTACTCCCCTCATCATATTTTGTAGTATGATCCCTTAACTCTTATAGATTTGTAATCAATAATTCCCCATTTATATAAAATTGAATAAATTAACATAATTTATTTGTTTCTTCCCCCTTTCATTCATTGGCCATTTGAACTTTATTTCCATAGTTTTAACAAAATCTCAAACCCTTTAGGAATTTTTAGGATGTTTACTCCCATAATTTTCATATGATTGGAATTTCTTTGTTACCTTATTCTTCATTGATTATTTACCATTTTCATTATTATCACATGTCTAATTCTTCCATTTATTTTCCTTAATACATGGGATATCTTGTTGGGACAATGTTGGTTAGAGATGTTTTTTGAAGTAAGATAAGGTTGTTTTTAAGAGATTTTTTCTATAACTATGAAAAAAGATAAATCAATTAACATTTGTATAATCATTGGTAAATATGAAGATGCATTTATGGTCTATATTTCTCAAATATCATAATTTTTTTGGAGAACATCTGATGTAATCTTTATAATTGAAATGGGGAGAAAGGGAGATTCCATTCTTATTCCGGTATTATTGGAATGAAATTTTTTACAAATGATAGGGATGTTACGCTAACATCCTTGGTAAATATGAAAATCCATAAAATAATATATATCAAGGATTAGTATGGTCGGAGTAGCCGATGTAGATTTTAAGGTAGCACTATTACATGGTGTTTTCAAAATTATTTGGCCAAAAAATAGGGAGCTTGTTATTTAGAAAAGAGATGATTTCTATAAAGAATATTTCATGTACCAACACGAAAATTTTATCGACCTCATAAGATGTACATGAAATAATTATGAAAATTTGTAAAATTATTCCTCATTGTAGTGTTAGGAAGACCGCGAAGCAATCTCTATAAACCATGTATGGAAAACAGTTCATGGGAGGCTTGCAGATCACATGAGGACAATAGTTTGTGGTATGATTTCATTTTAGACTGAGATTCAGTGGCTCGTTTGTGAATAGAATTGTCTTCCCTGAAGGAATAAATGAGTTACGAAAATTGTTGAGGGAACACTGGTTTGAGGAAAAAGAATAGTCTGTGGTGAAGGCAATTCAACATTAAAAATTTGGTTAAATCAGATCATTGGGATTTTAAGATTTATTGTTCAATATAAATGAACATAATATCATAATTTAGATAGATTCATTTTCATTAGAAATTTTTTTCCTCTGAGTAATAATTTATTAATGTCTTAAAAGTTCACAAAGGAGAATTCAACAACGTAAAGATTTCACAATGAAGATATTATGTGGGGAATAAAGTTGTCCATGGAAGTATAATTCTGTAGATGAAATAGTCCATTGAGATAGTTTATGTAATTTGTGTGAAAGGATTATTATTCATGAAAAGAAAAGGGTCCATAAGTTATTGGAGGCCAATGAAGAATTTTTTTTTCAATGTAGCATGGGTGGCCTAAAATACATCATTCGTATGCGGGGAAATTTCCACCCTTTTAAAGACCCGTAAATTTCAAGGAAATTTTTTTCTTAATTTCTTTGGGATTTTAAGAGTATGCAGTTTCTGACGGAACCTGATTTCGAGGCCTGGTATAACCGGAATCAATTTCCAAAGTTTATCTCGGGTACGTTCAGTGAATGAACGAGTGGGTTTTTCTAACTTTTGAACCGGTGATTGGAATAGAAATCCGAGGGCACTGATGAAACCATAGTGCTGGTAATTTCTTAGGAAGACCTTTTCTGGAGTTGCGTTCGCACTGGAGTTGTAAAAAAAAATTGGGGATTAAATCATAAGTAAAATAAAATTGTTTGCAATTTTATTTTATCCATGGTAGTTAAACACTCTCATGGGAAGTTGTTGGTGGGGCCCACAACCACCCAACATCCCATGTGTGGTTATGAGGGAGATGGGGCCCACATGATCCCCCACCTTTTCAAATTCCCAAACTCCTATAAACCCTCCCTCTTAAATTATGTGACTCTCCCTCACTTTAATAATGCCAACTTAACACCCCATTCATTTTGACAACTCAAGATTAATTAAGTGAATTCAACTTTTGAAATTTTGAAATGTTGGCATAAGTAAATAAAATAAGGAAAAAGCCTTATTTTATTTCGGTTGTTTCATTGTGTGGTGACTTTGGGAAGAAAACTCAAAGTCTTGAAGAACTCCATCGCCTTTGTTGAAGAACATCAAGACTTCGATGAAGAACATCGTCACCACAAGGAGAGATCGACGTGCCGTTCTTTTCCCACTCCGCAGCCAGTGTGAAATGACGTCCCCTCCATGGACGCACGCCAACGTCGTCATCATAACCACCCACGCGATTCTAGCTTCCACAAATTTCTTCGAGGTAGGGGTTATGTTCAAATTTAATCAATTAAATTTGCACTTTGTCTATCATCGTGCATGTCGTGTTTCTGGCCGCTTGTTATCAATATAACGGAGGAGGTCGGACCGCACAAACACGACCGAACCTCCACACCATTTTGTTGTTGGTTTTCTTTGTTGAAGGAAATGGAGGAGACACTGTGCCGATGCACCGCGCGGGGATGAGAGAACTCTGGCCGAAGCGGGCCGTGGCGGAGATTCACGGCGTCGTCGCGCCACGCCGGTGAATCCGAAGGAACCGCGACCAGAGTGGGCCGCGGTGGTGGTGCGCAGCGCCGTCGAGCCGTGCCAGAGTACCAAGAGGCCGTGGCTGGGGCGGGCCATAGCGGAGGGGCGTGGTGCCATCGCGCCGCGCCAGTCGGACAGGGGCCGCGGCCTAAGGCGGTGGCGGTTGCAGATTAGGCGGCCGGACTCGGCCGGACGCCGGCGCACCAGGAGGTGGGACCGGCGGGTTCCGCGATAGACACACTAGCCAGACATTTCCTAGAAGTCCAGGGGTTCAAACCCTCCAACTAGCATAGCTAGGGCGGACCCCACAGGGGTCCGCTGTTTCAGAAATCAGGGGGGTTGCGCCCCCCCCCCCTTTCTCGTCCAGCTCGGCCACGAGCCGAGGCCCGCGCTGCTCTGGACCGCCCGCACCGGGCCGGACTGCCTGTGCTAGGCCGGGCTGCCCGCGCTGGGCCAGGCCACCGTGCTGGGCCGGGCCATGCCACCCAGGCCGGGCCGCGCCTAACGGGCCGACCCAGGGGGTATTAGGCCGGGTCCAACCGGGCCCAAACCCCCTACTTTCGAACAGATCCGTTCAAACACCAATAAATTGGGATACAGACCTCCGAGCGACGCAACGTCAGTTGCGTTGGGATCTTTGGATCAAGATAGTCGTTTCATTATATTACACTCATGGTTTCAGAGAACTTTGGGTACAACCGGATTGGTTGTAACATGAAACCAACCGGGCCTTCGGAGCGGAAACACTTATAACTTGAGCACCGGATGTCTGATTGATGTCCCGTCGACTTTGTTGGATTCCTCTTAGTGAGACAGTTCTTTTCGCTTACTCCGCTCAAGGATTTGACACAGCTAGAGTATGGTCGGGTTGGTTTTAACTTAAAAATCAACTGGGCCCCTAAGACGAAAAAGCCAATAACTCCCAGACTCGGCGTCCGATTGACGCACCGTCTATCGCGTTCAGTTCCTTTTGGCGAGACAGAACTTTGTGATACATCACCTCTATACTTATTGACAGTTTATGTATCGACCCCCTTTGCTCATGGAGCGGATCCTCTCAGAATAGAGTGTGCTGTGTGTGGGAACCCTAGAGCTGGCTGCGATGAAGAAGACGACTTCCATACATGGATCGTCTGTGGGTTCGATGAGGAAGGCTACCATACTTGGATACTCTGTGGGTTCGATGAGGACGAATACCATACTAGGATCTTTAGTGGGTTCGACAATGGCGTCTTCCATTCTGGGATCCTCCGTGGGTTCGACTACGATGTCTACCGTGCTGGGATCCTCTGTCGGTTAAACGACAATGACTTATGTACTAGGATCCTCTGGGGGTTCAGCAGCATTGTCGAAAGTACTTGGATATTCCGTGGGTTCGACAGTGATGACTACTATACTTGGATCCTCCGTGGATTTGGTAGTGACGACTTTTGTACTAGGATCCTACGTGGGGACAGCAGAGGAGATGATTCCGAGGCTACATCTAATCATTTCCACCCCTCTTCAGAATTAGTATACATATGTGAGCTGAGTCTTGACTTTCAATCATTGTCTTTGATATCATTGACTTGCTATCCTGTGTGGATTGGGTTGTGTTTTCCAATGTGGATTGGGTTGTAATTTCCTGTGTGGACTGGGTTGAACTTGGGCTCGTGAGTTGGAGCAGAACTAGAATTGCTGAATTAGGTATATGTATGGGAATATACCAAAGTAGAGTTGGTTGATACTTCGTGATTGTATCTTTCCTTTGTGGTTTATACTTAATGGATTCGGGGACACCTTCGGGGGTCTTCGGGTCCCTACTGAGTATTGTATACTCACCCCTGCACGGGCTTTGCCCGCACTACATTGTGTTGGATCCAAACGATGGACAACACTGATTGAGGTGGAGGCTCATGGAGATGGACGGTACCTGGAGGTGGATCACTGGATAGGACGTACACGGAGTGGACAACTGGACCCAAGGAGCTGAGGGGACTATCTGTACCGACCCTTCAAGTGGGATTTCCAGAGGAGGGCTTGGAGTTGCTGCTTTGATTTTCTGCTGCTGTACTTTCTTTTCAGTTGTACTTTACTTTCAGTTGGGTTTCTATTCTGGCCCATTTACTTTCCAGCACTTACTTTTGTACTCAGTGTACTTAGTGTTTACTTTAGCCTGCATACTCTGTGGTGTTTGTTTACTTAATAAAGGAAATGCCTTCCCTTTTATCGGGATTTAATCCTTTGGTTCTAGTCACCAGCCCCTGTCATATGGAAGGCGGGCTTGGGGTAGACACGGCTCGGGCCCCGAGGACGGGTCGTGGCAAATTGGTATCAGAGGGAGGTTCGGTTCTACTGCAGAACTCATGACTCTGATCTTTCTACTATTTGAAACAATAGTGTAATGTTTATTGAGTGTGGTTATCAGTCCAGGGAGTCTAGTGTTGGTACAGCGGCCAATGTATCCATACACCAGGACCCTGACTTCTAATTTTCTACATAGTACACAATAAAATTGATTGAATGTGTGTTTCAAATGTTTTTTTGTGATTAATTTGCATCACCTCACCAGGTATACTGTATTGACCGTGGCACACCTATTTCTTTCAGGATGGCCCCACAACAGAATCCATCTAGGGTTCCGAGCATTGTGTGAGATGAAAGCCCACCGAGTGACGAGGCCTCGTTGCAGGGCCCCATTACAGTAGTGGCACTGGCGGTACCTCTACCCGCCGAGCCACCGATTCCACCAGACCTAGCAGCTGAGAGTGCACGTCGCCTTAGTGCACTGCACGAGTTTCAGTGTCAGATACAGCCCAGGTTTCATGGGGATACAGACCCTCAGGTAGCCGAGGATTGGCTGGAGGCTGTTGTTTGAGTCTTCAGATTAGTAGGGACACTAGCTGACCTCATGGTGATCCTTGCGGGGAGTCTTTTGCACACGGCAGCAGGTTGATGGTGGATCCTGATGCTCCAGGTGCATGAAAAGGAATCTATACTTTGAATGGAATTCGAGAGAATATTCTTCTCAGAGTTCGTTCCAGCCACCCTTTATGCAGTATACATCCAAGAGCTACTACAGCTGCGGCAGGGCCGCATGACAGTAGCCCAGTACACGGTGAGATTTACCGACCACTGGCACTACTCCACAGATATGGTACGGGACCCGTTCTTCAAGTCCCGGACCTTCGACCAGAGACTGATGCATGAGGTCAGGGATTCTATGATCTCCCTCAACATCCCGATGCAGGTGAGGGTGCTGGAGAGAGCCCTTCTAGTGGATAATTTTCTCGCTGAGCAGTCACCAGTGGTGAGACCCTCCGCAAGAAGACCTGCAGTGGAGTCTTCTACAGCCGGTATTAGACAGATGACATAGAGTACCAAGCGTTCTAGGCCATCTGATGATCAATCTCAGGATAAAGGTTCGGTTGTGCGGGGCACATGAAACAGAGCGAGCCACGTGAGGAGCTGACAGTGCTATGCATGCGGCGGGCAGGGTCACATGGCTCGAGACTGCCCGACCCGCCCTGCATATGAGTAGCAGGTGGTAAATGGACCTCCCAGGTAGAGGTTCGACCGTGGCGGTCTATAGGGAGCAGGTGGACGTGGAAGAGGAGCTAGCCAAGCAGCGGGTGGTGGGCGACGCTTTGAGGCCCTACCACCACCACCACCAGGAAGACCACCCCGACTGCAGGGAATGGGTGGATAGGAGAGAGCTCAACATTAGGCAGTTGAGGCCTATGACCATAGAGATTCAAGAGCATATGGACAAGAGAAGGACTATCTCCAGACATGGAGACTTTGTTCTTGTTGCTTCTAGCTTTTTTGATGTTTGGTTTTTGGATGCTTGGTGTCTTTGTACCTTGAGCTACAGTAATTAAAGACACTTGTTCTTGTGACGTTTTCATCCCTGTGCTTTTTATGTAGTCAAAACTGAGAGGTTCTGGATAAAACCATTAACTTGAGCCTCATTTTCGAGATTCCTACTGGAGGAGACCTAGTGACCACACACTGCTGCCGACAGTGTGACTCGACCCTTGGAGGTGAGAGTAACGGTTGGATCTCTTGGTAGTAGCGTCGAGGCCTTACGATGTCGTCTATGGCATGAAGTAGTACCATTCATGTCAGGATTGAAATTATTAGGAAAATGACATGGTTCATCCAGGGGATGAGACCAGATTTCTCTTGTTGGCAGGGGAGGAATCTCAGCATCTCTTGTAGATCGTAGATAAAGAAGGGTGGAGTTGAGTTCTTACAAATGGCTAGTCTCACCCATTGTTCGTCGACCAAACGGTTTACGGTTCTCACCAACTCAAAAGTATCAGGTGTATCTTTTCTCTGAAAGACATGAACCTGAGATATCGGCGATGGCTTGAGTTCCTCCAGGACTATGACATTGAAACATTTTATTCTCCTGGGAAGGGGAACGTTGTAGCAGATGCTCTTAGTAGGATATCGGGCATTCAGTTGTTTGGAGTTGTGAGACAACAGATGGCCGTGTTTTAAGATATCCTTTTTGGATAGTGTTGGAGTGAGTACCTATAGAACCATAGATGGTTCAAGCTACGACAGAGAAGGTCCATGTCATCCAGGAGCGGATGAGGATAGCTTAGAGCCGATAGAAGTCTTATGCTGATAGGAGGCAGAGACCACAGGAGTTCGAGGATGGAGACCACGTTTTCGTACGGGTCTCACCTCGATGTGGATTACGGAGGTCAGGCCGGGTCGACAAGTTATCTCCATGCTTCAATCATTCCATTTCCAGTTCTCATCTAGATAGGCATGGTGGCTTATCGCCTGGATCTTCCACCTCGGTTGCATCGGATGCATGAAGTCTTCCACGTATCTTAGCTGAGGAGATACATGCATGACCCAATGCATATCATCGACCATGGGGAGATGGACATCGATGATGGGGTGACTTTTGAGGAGGTCCAGGTGGATATCGAGGATCGACAGGAGCGGGTCCTACATGTCCAGTCGATTCCTCTAGAGCGCATCAGCTGGCAGCACGGGAACCTCCAAGAGAGCACTTGGGAGTGGGAGGCTCAGATGTGTGCACAGTACCCTCATTTCCCCCCTACTTTGTGATATATCTTTACAAGGACGTAAATCCCATAGGTGGGAGTAATATAAAGAACCGTAAATTTCAAGGAAATTTTTTTCTTAATTTCTTTTGGATTTTACGAGTATGCAGTTTCTGAAGGCACCTGATTCTGTGGCCCGGTGTGCCCGGAATCAATTTACGATGTTTAGGTCGGGTATGTTCAGTGAACAAATGAGTGGGTTTTTCTAACTTTTGAACCGGTTCTCGGAATCAAAATCTGAGGGTGCTGATGAAACCACAGCACCAGTAATTGCTTAGAAAGACCTTTTCTGGAGTTGAATTCATAAGGGAGGAGTTGTAAAAAAAATTGGGGATTAAATGATAAGTAAAATAAAATTGTGTGCAATTTTATTTTATCCATGTTAGTTAAACACTCTCATGGGAAGTTGTTGGTGAGTCCCCCAACCACCCAACTTCCAATTTGTGGTTATGAGGGAGGTGGGGCCCACACGATCCCCCACCTTTTCAAATTCCCTAACTCCTCTAAACCCCCCTCTTAAATTATGTGACTCTCCCTCACTTTAAAAATGCCAACTTAACTCCCCATTCATTTTGACAACTCAAGATTAATTAAGTGAATTCAACTTTTGAAATTTTGAAATGTTGGCATAAGTAAATAAGATAAGGCAAAAAATTTATTGTATTTTGGTTTTTTCATTGTGTGGAGACTTTGGGAAGAAAACTCAATGTCTTGAAGAACTCCATCGCCTTCGTTGAAGAACGTCAATACTTCGATGAAGAACGTCATCAATACAAGGAGAGATCGATGTGCCGTTCTTTTCCCTCTCTACTGCCGGTGTGAAATGTCATCTTCTCCTTGGACGCATGCCAACACCATCATCGAAACCACCCCCGTGACGCTAGCTTCTGTGAATTTCTTCAAGGTTGGGGTTAAGTTCAAATTTAATCAATTAAATTTGCGCTTTGTCTATCATCGAGCATGTCGTGTTTTTGGCCACATGTTATCAATATAATGGAGGAGGTCCAACCACAAAAACACGGCTTAACCTCCTCCACTTTTTGTTGTTGGTTTTCTTTGTGGGTGGAAATGGAGGAGACATGGTGCCGATGAACCGCGCAAGGATGAGAGAACTGCGGCTGGAGCGGGCCGCGGTGGAGATGCGCGGCACCGTCGTAGCGCGCCGGTGATTTCGAAGGAACCGCTGCCCGAGCGGGCCGCGACGGTGGTGCGCACCACCGTCGTGCCGCGCCGGAGTACCAAGAGGCCGCAGCTGGGGCGGCCCGCAGCGCAATCGCACCACGCCTGTCGGATAGGGGTCATGGCCTAAGGCCGCGGCAGTTGCAGAGGAGGCGGCCGGACTCAGCCAGTTGCCGACACACAAAAGGCGGGACTAGTGGGTCCCGCGACAGCCACACTGGCCGGCCAATACGGCCCACCATTTTTTAGAAGTCCGAGATTTCAAAACCCCCAGCCAGAATAGCTAGGGCGGACCCCACAGGGGTCCTCCGTTTCAGAAATCAGGGGGGAGGCCCCCCCACCCTTCGTGTCTAGCTCGGCCACGAGCCGAGCCACGGCCCGCGATGGGCCGGACCACCTGCGCCAGGCTGGACCGCCCACGCTGGGCCGGACCGCCCGCGCCGGGCCAGACCGTACTCGTCGGGCCGGACCGCCCGCGCCGGGCCGGACCGCCCGCACTAGGCCGGACCGCCCGCGCCGGGCCGGGCCCCTCCAGTTGGGTCGGGCCATGCCCGAATGGTCCAGGCCATGCCCTAACGGGCTGGACCCGGACATGGGTCAGTTCGACCCCGTTCGGGCCGACCCAAGGTGTAGAGACCCGAAGCCTATCGTACATGAACATTACATTACTTTTGCGGAATACTTAGTACATTACAAAAACACACACACAAGGATCGTAATAGTTTAGTGTCTTTGGAAACTCGGAATGTAATCTTCTAATCGTGGTGAAAGTTCTTCATTATATCCCATAAAGGTCATCCCTTTTTTCTACCTAAAACCTTTCTTTATATCCTGGGGAAAAGAAAACATAAAAGGGTGAGCTCAAATGCTCAGTAATGGTAAACAAAAAAAAATCAATCACATCATATACATAGCTTTTGGAAATCTTAACCTGCAAAAGAGCTCATAATATCATAACATGGGATATATCATAGAAGTGAAATGTAATCCCAATAATCATAACATAAAACATGAAACTTTGTGGCATACACACATAATCATAGAAAATCATTTCTTGTTAGTCAAGACTCATTGCCAATACTATCTTAGTGGACAAAGTCCCTTTCTGAATCGAGTAACCCTCGTTTCAGTCCTGTTTCACTGAACCGGTATAACCTACCATTTCAGCCATGTCTATCTCATGAGATATAAAATCATTACCCAATGCATTGGAGGGAGATATAGGTCCCACCCATCTTATAATGAATCCTTTCTTATGTGTGCCACATAATCATAAATCTTACATCATCACATAACCCATGTAATAAAAATGGGATTCTTAAACAACATGACATCATAAAACAATTCATATAAGATAAAGGAATTCATAAAAATAATTCCATCACAACATGATAAAATCAATTTAATAATAGGGATAAAAACAGAACCCTTTATTATCTTAGATGGAAAATAATTTTGATAAAACACTTGAACTCCATTCTTGAGGAAAATATCCTTTCTTCTTCAAAAATATTTTTCCTTTCATAACATGTCATACAACTTTAAAATAAAAGAAGTTGATTAAAAATAAACTTGAAAACTTCTAAAGGAAGCTTCTTGGAAATAATGTTTTAAAAATCCATTCATGCCGTATAAGTTAAAAAAAACATTCTTCGTACTTTTGTCGGAAAAGTCAAAAAGTACCTCGTATGAAAAAGCGACAAAAGATTCCTTTCATTTTCTTTACTAAAAACTCACCGAAGGGTAAAATTGGATTTTAACTATTGTAATTGGATGTAAATAATATTACATATTGATGAAACATGGATGTGGATGATAAAATACACCCCAGTAAATACTTACGAATAAACAATCTCGGATAAAAATGAGATTGTGATATTTCCCTTACCTTAGGTCCGACTTGCTTTGTAAGTGTCCGAACCTCCTGTATAATGATTTAAATCATGTTATTGACTTATTACAGAATCATATTCATTGTTATGATATCATATATGGTTCACTTATGACATTATATTACCCGTTCTTTTGTAAATTCCATGTTAAAGAAGCGTTTTGGGTAAAATTGTTTCATTTATCGTAGGTGTTTTGACTTGTTGTTCTTGACATCATCATTACTTATATCATGATTTACATAATTCCAGAATATAAAATATGATTTATATATCATATAAATTCAGTATATATATATATATAATAGGTAGATAAATAAAATGAAAAACACCGTTCATGGAGACGGTAGTCCGTACGTATGCATGAACGCTGTTTTCCTTTCCTTATTGTCTTGAAATGGAAGTAAGTAGATGACATACATATGTATATATATACATAAATCCAGTAGCTTTATAATGTCATATATTTCATTATTATTTCTTATATATAATTTATAATCATTCTTAAATGGTTAACATGGAGAATGAATCTCATCGCGTCGTGGAGACGGTATTCCGTACGTACGCACGAGCGATGATATAATTTCTATAAATATTGAATTGAATTGGAGTGGATTATACAATATATCAGAATCAATATGGTGTTGTAATAACTTTGTATAGTTATTCTTTACACCATTATACCCATCAATGTAAGGTGGTGGTGGAAAATAGATTACACCACGGCGTGGAGACGGTATTCCGTACGTACGCACGTGCGGTGATTTCTTTTTCCGTAGGATGGATAGATGGTGAAATAGGGTTGTTTCATACTTATAATAACTTATCAGTATATGAGTGATACTGATGTTATTACTTCATAATGAAACAACCTAAGAAGAAGAAGTGGAAGAAGAAATAAAGATGAAAGAATTGGTAACGGTAATTACCTCTTCTTTGAAGCGCCTTTTGGAGACCTCCTCTTAGGGAACTAAAATTGGTCTTTGAGGAAGACCAGAACCTCTAGGATGTTTCTAGGGAAGTGGATAAGATATTTTGGCAGGGGTTGGCCGAGCTTGAGTGCTCAAATTGGTGTGAGGAGGAGGGGGAGGAGGTGCCCTTTTATAAGGGAGGAGAGGGGCACCTTAGGAATATCTCAAAATATTATTTTATATTAAAGTCAAAATCGGTTTATAATGGCTCCAAAGGGTCTTATTTCGAAGATAAGGTGGGGATGGGCCGAAATCCTATCAACCAATAGGATTTAGACAAGTTTAGGGGGTTATTTTAACCTTATCAATTAGATTTAACTCTAAGTTAAATAATTTAACTTTTACCGTGTCTTTTTGTTTTCTTTCACTATATGGTTAATACACTTACTATAACATGCCAAAAGAACCCCAAATTTTTTATTATTAATACATATATCCTTATCTAAGTCATTTGGCCGAACCTTAGATTTTTAGGAATATAATAACAATTAATAATATAATAGTTTATTTAAAAACTATTTTGTGTCAATTTTGACACTATTTGATATATGATTTTTGTGAAAGTCATAACAGAATTATATGTTCAAACCAAGTTGATTAAATCAACATTAATATATCATAGTGACCTAGAAAATTAGTTTAAGTCATAAAAAGTCTCAAATTACATTCATTTGAGCATTTATAACATCAATTATGTTAATATTTCCTTAAAAGGGTAATTACTGCATCATCGTTGTGTCATAAATAAAATAAATTATCTTATGTCTAAAAATTACAAATAAAATACCATCATGTAGGAAATCTTTTTATATTTCTAATGAATATTTACAATCGAATTTATATTATGTATAACCCCATATTAAAAATGATTTACTTATTAAACTTTGATTTTAACTATTTTAACCTTTCTTTAAATAAATTAATAATAAATGTCCTAATCTAATCCAAGTGGGCCTAAATGGTCATATTTTATTCCTAAGCTTGTTTTTGGTCGAATTACACTTGTCCAATAGGATTAGGACATGTGTTAGGGTAATATTAATATCATTTTTTACCCTTAATTGCCCTATTTACCTTTAACCGTGGTAAAAAGTTACTATTCACCAAAAATTATTTTCATCTCATCGAACCACATTTTAGTCCTTGATATTAACCGTGTCTCTCGGATTTTCGAAATTCCATTCACAGAAGCGGTAAAATTAAGTTTTATGCAAAATTCAGTTTTTTAACCTACCACTTAGTGGTTTCACTATTCATCAAAAATTGAAAGTTTTTAGAAAAATACCAAAAATTAGGCCTAAGCTATATTTGATATTATGAACTCAAAAATGATGTCTATTTTACCAAATTCAAAACATATCAGTTGCATTAACTAATTTAAAAATCAAAACAAATAGCGTGTTTTTAAGAGATAAAAACTATCAAAAGATTGATACTTGTTTATAAATGGTTTAAATGTGAAATTACATCCAATGACCATCATTGTATTAAATTGTAAAAATATATTCTAAATATACATTAAAACTACTAAAATTAATAATTTATCACTATTAATTATTTCGATTAAAAAGTTGTTTTTAATTAAAAATTAGTAATTTTCACTATTCATTAGAATATGAAAGTTATCCGAAAAGTACCAAAATTTCACCTTAGGCTAACTTCGATACTCCGAATCCAAAAATGAAGTCCATTTTGAGAGTTAAAATTTCTAAAATTTAAAAAGTGGTTATTACTATTCATAACGGCTAGTTTTAATAATATTTTAATAGCACATCGTTGTTTAGTGAAACTCAGTATTGCGTATTACACACGCTATCGAGGAAGGTCGTGATTGCGTGTAATGCAAGGCAAGTCAAGGATGCGTGTTGTGCAAGCTCCTTTTGGTGTAGCGTACAACACAAGACTTTAATAAAATTAAAAAGAATATTTTTTTATAAAATCTTGGGATGTTACATTCTACCCCCCTTAAAACGAATTTCGCCCTTGAAATTCGTCGGGGTTATAAATGGTTTACTATTCGAAATTTTCATTAATAGAAACCCACATCGTAAAAAGGAATATCAAAACCAATCTTTAAAAACAAAAGTATGAAACGTAACGGTTACCCAAATAAACTAATCATTGGGTTTCCACATAGGTGAAAATATGGATATGGAAGAGAAATCTAACTATCATGTTCTGATGGAGAGTGGTAGAGAACATGGCTATGGAAAAGCCAGTAATCACAAATCCATAGATTTGTGATGATATAAGGTACCATCTGATTCATCAGGTATATGATCACTAGGACAACATTTTTGGTTTTCAAGATCATTTCCCTAAAGTTGAAAATTTGAATTAGAATAAATACTTACTTTATTTTGGTACAATCTCACTGTTGTTCATGCCTTGAACAATTTCCACTTCATTTCTTAAATAAATGAAGTTGAATTTGTTATTCATGATGTGTTAGCAGATCATGTGATAGAATGACGGGTCATTCCATCTGTCTCAAACAAAAGGTTAGCAAAAATTATATGCATAAGTCGATCTATAGTGAGATTAATCATATATGGTTCCTAAAATGGACTTATACTTCATATATCATACTGCTTAATATAATAAAACTAGTTTCTACTAAACAGGGACTTCCTGTAGGCCAGTGGTAGGCGATAAAGGCCAGTCGCACTTCGGTTGTGGGTTCGATTCCCACATCCTTGTCCGACGCGATGGGCTGTCGCCCGTCCTGCAGGTTGTCCTTTTTCTAAAACTATATTACTATAACATCCCATCAATAATATCGAAAAAACAAACAATACTAACTTATGTCCAACATAATCCATTCCAATCATTAGTTTTATCCATAATACTACAGTCCACTCTCATAACATAGTGAAAATGATTACCAGAGATTTAACACCATCGTCGATCCCCATATATCATATGTTTTATTGGTCACATTCCAAACATTCAAAGGCCTTAATCGTGTATTCTCTTGAATACCTTAGTGAAAACATGAATCACTTTTCACATACCAAAATCCTCAAAATTCTATATACTCAAACTTAGTCCTTATATCAATCATGAGCTCATGAATACAATCAAACATCTCATTATCTTCTTATCCTTTCATTATGCACTTATCATCTACTTTCCAAAATATTTGAATCACTTTTCATAGTTATTGGTACCTTAAAATTATTGAAAACCACAATAGACAAATACTTAAATATTTCAATACACCATAAAAGTACCTCAACTACATTATTCTTGAATACCAAAACACTTCAGTCCATCCACATCAATGATTATCCTGGAATAAGTCCTTCCTTGATTTAGAAGTAACTTTTTAGGTCAGGGCATTGAGTTGGGTAATGCCCATGTTCTCCACAAATAAGACATTGAACTCCATAACAGTCTGTCACTCTATGACCCTTTTCTCCACACAGATAACATCGGTCCCTCCATTTGAGGTACTCCTCAAGGTTCTTCTTCCCTTCTTTAGAAATCTCAATCTTCCTTTCTTTATGCTCCTCAACATGCGAACATGCATAATAGTCTATCATCCTCTTCTTTGAAGAATTAGGCATACCACTAAATTTCACCTTGTTAATCATATATCGCGATGATTGATTCGGCATAATCACAACATCTTTCTCTCTAGGCATTACACAATTTTGTTGCTCATAGTCACCAATTTGTCCATTGGATTCAATGTTAACTGAATTCCTTTTGGTTCCCTCCATTAACTAAAACACAAAAATAATTTTGTGAGAATCAAAAATCATGCTAGAGAAAACAACATAGTAAAGGGAAAGTATCCTCAATACCTAACTTCTTAGGTTTAATCTAATATCATTACCATAGTTCTAGGAATATATCCTATACGTATACTTATCCTTAGGGACATCCCTTGACATACCTTAGAAATATCTCTAGGAATCTCACTAACGTTTTCGCATCCTAGTTTCCAAAGGTTGACTAAACCTTTCCTCTGATACCAACTGTAGAGACCCGAAGCCTATCGTACATGAACATTACATTACTTTTGCGGAATACTTAGTACATTACAAAAACACACACACAAGGATCGTAATAGTTTAGTGTCTTTGGAAACTCGGAATGTAATCTTCTAATCGTGGTGAAAGTTCTTAATATATCCCATAAAGGTCATCCCTTTTTTCTACCTAAAACCTTTCTTTATATCCTGGGGAAAAGAAAACATAAAAGGGTGAGCTCAAATGCTCAGTAATGGTAAACAAAAAAAATCAATCACATCATATACATAGCTTTTGGAAATCTTAACCTGCAAAAGAGCTCATAATATCATAACATGGGATATATCATAGAAGTGAAATGTAATCCCAATAATCATAACATAAAACATGAAACTTTGTGGCATACACACATAATCATAGAAAATCATTTCTTGTTAGTCAAGACTCATTGCCAAGACTATCTTAGTGGACAAAGTCCCTTTCTGAATCGAGTAACCCTCGTTTCAGTCCTGTTTCACTGAACCGGTATAACCTACCATTTCAGCCATGTCTATCTCATGAGATATAAAATCATTACCCAATGCATTGGAGGGAGATATAGGTCCCACCCATCTTATAATGAATCCTTTCTTATGTGTGCCACATAATCATAAATCTTACATCATCACATAACCCATGTAATAAAAATGGGATTCTTAAACAACATGACATCATAAAACAATTCATATAAGATAAAGGAATTCATAAAAATAATTCCATCACAACATGATAAAATCAATTTAATAATAGGGATAAAAACAGAACCCTTTATTATCTTAGATGGAAAATAATTTTGATAAAACACTTGAACTCCATTCTTGAGGAAAATATCCTTTCTTCTTCAAAAACATTTTTCCTTTCATAACATGTCATACAACTTTAAAATAAAAGAAGTTGATTAAAAATAAACTTGAAAACTTGTAAAGGAAGCTTCTTGGAAATAATGTTTTAAAAATCCATTCATGCCGTATAAGTTAAAAAAAACATTCTTCGTACTTTTGTCGGAAAAGTCAAAAAGTACCTCGTATGAAAAAGCGACAAAAGATTCCTTTCATTTTCTTTACTAAAAACTCACCGAAGGGTAAAATTGGATTTTAACTATTGTAAGTGGATGTAAATAATATTACATATTGATGAAACATGGATGTGGATGATAAAATACACCCCAGTAAATACTTACGAATAAACAATCTCGGATAAAAATGAGATTGTGATATTTCCCTTACCTTAGGTCCGACTTGCTTTGTAAGTGTCCGAACCTCCTGTATAATGATTTAAATCATGTTATTGACTTATTACAGAATCATATTCATTGTTATGATATCATATATGGTTCACTTATGACATTATATTACCCGTTCTTTTGTAAATTCCATGTTAAAGAAGCGTTTTGGGTAAAATTGTTTCATTTATCGTAGGTGTTTTGACTTGTTGTTCTTGACATCATCATTACTTATATCATGATTTACATAATTCCAGAATATAAAATATGATTTATATATCATATATATTCAGTATATATATATATATAATAGGTAGATAAATAAAATGAAAAACACCGTTCATGGAGACGGTAGTCCGTACGTATGCATGAACGCTGTTTTCCTTTCCTTATTGTCTTGAAATGGAAGTAAGTAGATGACATACATATGTATATATATACATAAATCTAGTAGCTTTATAATGTCATATATTTCATTATTATTTCTTATATATACTTTATAATCATTCTTAAATGGTTAGCATGGAGAATGAATCTCATCGCGTCGTGGAGACGGTATTCCGTACGTACGCACGAGCGATGATATCATTTCTATAAATATTGAATTGAATTGGAGTGGATTATACAATATATCAGAATCAATATGGTGTTGTAATAACTTTGTATAGTTATTCTTTACACCATTATACCCATCAATGTAAGGTGGTGGTGGAAAATAGATTACACCACGGCGTGGAGACGGTATTCCGTACGTACGCACGTGCGGTGATTTCTTTTTCCGTAGGATGGATAGATGGTGAAATAGGGTTGTTTCATACTTATAATAACTTATCAGTATATGAGTGATACTGATGTTATTACTTCATAATGAAACAACCTAAGAAGAAGAAGTGGAAGAAGAAATAAAGATGAAAGAATTGGTAACGGTAATTACCTCTTCTTTGAAGCGCCTTTTGGAGACCTCCTCTTAGGGAACTAAAATTGGTCTTTGAGGAAGACCAGAACCTCTAGGATGTTGCTAGGGAAGTGGATAAGATATTTTGGCAGGGGTTGGCCGAGCTTGAGTGCTCAAATTGGTGTGAGGAGGAGGGGGAGGAGGTGCCCTTTTATAAGGGAGGAGAGGGGCACCTTAGGAATATCTCAAAATATTATTTTATATTAAAGTCAAAATCGGTTTATAATGGCTCCAAAGGGTCTTATTTCGAAGATAAGGTGGGGATGGGCCGAAATCCTATCAACCAATAGGATTTAGACAAGTTTAGGGGGTTATTTTAACCTTATCAATTAGATTTAACTCTAAGTTAAATAATTTAACTTTTACCGTGTCTTTTTGTTTTCTTTCACTATATGGTTAATACACTTACTATAACATGCCAAAAGAACCCCAAATTTTTTATTATTAATATATATATCCTTATCTAAGTCATTTGGCCGAACCTTAGATTTTTAGGAATATAATAACAATTAATAATATAATAGTTTATTTAAAAACTATTTTGTGTCAATTTTGACACTATTTGATATATGATTTTTGTGAAAGTCATAACAGAATTATATGTTCAAACCAAGTTGATTAAATCAACATTAATATATCATAGTGACCTATAAAATTAGTTTAAGTCATAAAAAGTCTCAAATTACATTCATTTGAGCATTTATAACATCAATTATGTTAATATTTCCTTAAAAGGGTAATTACTGCATCATCGTTGTGTCATAAATAAAATAAATTATCTTATGTCTAAAAATTACAAATAAAATACCATCATGTAGGAAATCTTTTTATATTTCTAATGAATATTTACAATCGAATTTATATTATGTATAACCCCATATTAAAAATGATTTACTTATTAAACTTTGATTTTAACTATTTTAACCTTTCTTTAAATAAATTAATAATAAATGTCCTAATCTAATCCAAGTGGGCCTAAATGGTCATATTTTATTCCTAAGCTTGTTTTTGGTCGAATTACACTTGTCCAATAGGATTAGGACATGTGTTAGGGTAATATTAATATCATTTTTTACCCTTAATTGCCCTATTTACCTTTAACCGTGGTAAAAAGTTACTATTCACCAAAAATTATTTTCATCTCATCGAACCACATTTTAGTCCTTGATATTAACCGTGTCTCTCGGATTTTCGAAATTCCATTCACAGAAGCGGTAAAATTAAGTTTTATGCAAAATTCAGTTTTTTAACCTACCACTTAGTGGTTTCACTATTCATCAAAAATTGAAAGTTTTTAGAAAAATACCAAAAATTAGGCCTAAGCTATATTTGATATTATGAACTCAAAAATGATGTCTATTTTACCAAATTCAAAACATATCAGTTGCATTAACTAATTTAAAAATCAAAACAAATAGCGTGTTTTTAAGAGATAAAAACTATCAAAAGATTGATACTTGTTTATAAATGGTTTAAATGTGAAATTACATCCAATGACCATCATTGTATTAAATTGTAAAAATATATTCTAAATATACATTAAAACTACTAAAATTAATAATTTATCACTATTAATTATTTCGATTAAAAAGTTGTTTTTAATTAAAAATTAGTAATTTTCACTATTCATTAGAATATGAAAGTTATCCGAAAAGTACCAAAATTTCACCTTAGGCTAACTTCGATACTCCGAATCCAAAAATGAAGTCCATTTTGAGAGTTAAAATTTCTAAAATTTAAAAAGTGGTTATTACTATTCATAACGGCTAGTTTTAATAATATTTTAATAGCACATCGTTGTTTAGTGAAACTCGGTATTGCGTATTACACACGCTATCGAGGAAGGTCGTGATTGCGTGTAATGCAAGGCAAGTCAAGGATGCGTGTTGTGCAAGCTCCTTTTGGTGTAGCGTACAACACAAGACTTTAATAAAATTAAAAAGAATATTTTTTTATAAAATCTTGGGCTGTTACACAAGGGGTATTGGGCCTGGTCCAACCGGGCCCAAACCCCCTACTTTCGGACAGATTCGTTCAAATGCCCATAACATGAGAAACAGACCTACGATCGATGCACCGTTAGTTGCATTGGGATACTTGGATTGAGGTGGTCGTAGCAGTATATTAAACGCATGTTTTCAGAGAACTTTGGGTATGGCCGGGTTGTTTTGAACACGAATCCAAATGGGCCCTCGGAGTGGAAACACTTATAACTTGAGCACCAGACATCCGATTGATGTGTTGTCGACTTTGTTGGATTCCTCTTAGTGAGACGGTTCTTTTGGATTACTCCGCTCGAGTTTTGGATACAGCAGGAGTATGGTTGGGTTGGTTTTATCTTAAAAACCAACCAGGCCCCTAGGACGAAAAAGCCAATAACTCTCAGACCGGGCGTCTGATTGACGCGCCGTCTGTCGCGTTGAGTTCCTCTTGACAAGACGGAACTTTGTGATACATCATCTCTGGACTTCATTACTGTTGATGTATCGAACCCCTTGGCTCGTGGAGCAGATTCTCCCAGAATAGAGCTTGCTGTTTGCAGGAACCCTTGAGCTGGCTCCGACGAAGATGACAACTTCCATATAAGGATGTTCTGTGGGGTCGATGAGGACGGCTACCGTACTAGGATCCTATGTGGGTTAGAAGAGGACGACTACCGTACTAGGATCCTTTGTGGGTTCGATGAGTACAACTACCATACTAGGATCCTCAGTGGGTTCGACGACGATGTCTACCATTCTGGGATCCTCTGTGGGTTCGACGACGACGTCTACCATGCTGGGATCCTCCGTGGGTTCGACGACGATGACTTCTGTACTAGGATCCTCTGTGGGATTAGCAGCGTTGTCAACTATACTTGGACCCTCTGTGGGTTCATTAGCGATGACTACTATACTTGGATCCTCTATGGATTCGACAGTGACGACTTCTGTACTAGGATTCTACGTGGGGTCGGCAAAGGAGATGATTCAGAGGCTGCATCTAATAATCTCCACCTCTCTTCAGAAGTAGTATACCTATGTGAGCTGAGTCTTGACATTCAATAATTATCATCAATATGATTGAATTGATATCCTGTGTGGATTGGGTTGTGTTTTACTATGTGGATTGGGTTATACATTTCTGTGTGTACTGGGTTGAACTTGGGCTCGTGAGTTGGAGCAGAACTGGAATTGATGACTTAGGTATATGTATGGGCATATACCTATGTAGAGTTGGTTGATACTTCGTGATTGTATCTTTACATTGTGGTTTATCCTTCGTGGGTTCTGGGAGACCTTCGTGGGTCTCGAGGACCCTAATGAGTATTGTATACTCACCCCTGCATGGGCTACGACCGCACTACGTTGTGTGGGATATAGACGATAGACAGCGCTAATCAAGGTGGAGGCTCGTGGAGCTGGATGGTACATGGAGGTGGATCACTGGACGGGACGTACACGGAGTGGATGGCCAGAGCTGTGGTGCTGTGGAGACTATAAATACACACCCTTCAGGTGGGATTTCCAGAGGACGGCTCAGAGTTGCTGCTTTACTTTTCTACTGTTGTACTTTCATTTCATTTGTACTTTACTTTCAGTTGGGTTTGTATTCTGGCCCATTTCCTTTCCAGAACTTACTTTTGTAATCAGTTTACTTAGTTTTTACTTCATCTTGCGTACTCTGTGGTGTTTTTTTACTTCATAAAGTCAATGCCTTCCCTTTTATCGGGATTTACGCCTTTGGTGCTAGTCGACAGCCCCTGGCCTACGGAAGGCGGGCTTGGGGTAGTCATAGCTCGGGCCCCGAGGACGGGTCATGAAAACCCTTTCAGTAGATATTGTCTTTGGATGAATATGACGTCTGTTAAGAACTCACATCATGAGGATAAACTCAGTTCGTGGAGGATACACGAAGTTCGAGGAGGAAGAAAAAGAGTTCAAAGATGACTATAAGAAGTTCCTGAGGGTTTATGGGGAGGAAATAGAATAATTATTTTGAATGATCAATTTTGAAGAAGTGGATCATGAATAACCACAACATTGTATTTCATCATTTTGTTCAATAATAATAACATGAAATATTGTGTTATTATCAATGTTCTAAATATGTGTAAGGAAATAGCTTACTAGTTGTATTCAGAAAAAAAAGAATTATTTTCTGGTGGATTGTGTTGTATTGTATTGATTCTAAACCATACCAAGGACATAGTTACTCTTGTTGAGTAGTGAAACTTATAAATTCTTCTGTTCCTATAGATGTGTTTTTGTATTGGGCCCTGTAGGGAAAATAATCATTAACCAGAGGATATGTTTGTTTCATTATTCAGGAAAAATAAAAGAAAAATTTATCATTGATTCACCCATCCCCCTCAAAGTGAAACTTGAATCCTAATAGGGAAAATTCAACTGGTATGAGAGATGTAGGTTCCCTTTATTAATTCTTTGATGATTTTTTGAAGAGAATCTATGATGGATAATTTGAATTTTTTGAATAGTAATGGGATTTTGATATTTGATTAGAATAATTATCATATCTATAAAGATAGAATGATCAATTATCTTATCTCTATTGGGTATAATGTTATGGAAGAAACAACAAATTTATTTCCTCATATTTATTAAATGTTTTCTCTTACACCTATCAATTAAAAGAATATTGATAATAATGTAAGTGCAAAAAATGATTTACTCTCGTCACATTCTGAAAGTGTGTTTTTAAGAGTGAAATTTTTATCCACGGATAATGGTATCTTGGATAAGCTGAAGACATCTATAAAAGAAATACATATGTAAAGAAAGAAAAAATACAAATCTTGAGGCTGATGAATGAATATTAAGAAAATATTGAGTCTGAAACTATTACGGAATTATTTACAAGGGTAAATGAAATTGATATAAATACTTTCTGTCTTAGTGAACAGTTAGAGGAACATAATTTTTTTTAAAATACCTTAAGAATTAGGATTGTTATGTTTGATGCTAATGTTTTTTCCTTGGAATATAGAGTCCCTGAATCATTTTAAATGGATGATTTTCATACCACTCTCATCACTTATGAAATGATAAGGGAGAAGAAATTAAGTAGAAAGAAAACTGATATAGAAATGTATTTTAATTATTTTAAAAGGGAAAATTCATAGAAGGATCTTGAGGAAGTTGAAGTCATTGAATCTAACTCTGACAATGCAGTATGTAATAATCTTGGAAATTTTTTTACCTTATTTTCTATAAAATTAGATAATAGGTATAGATAAATTAAAAGGGAAACATTGCTTTAAATTTGTTGAATGTGGATTCAATGGATTCTCTATGGATACATTCTCTCAAAGAATAACAGATGAGGGATGTGATGAAGATGAAATAAGTACCAGAAGTTCATGGATGAAATAAGTTTATAATGATAAATATTTTTCAAGAGTAAAGGATAAAAAGATATTCAAATCATAATGAAGATCCGTTTTGTCTAAATATTAAGGGGAAGAAAATAGTGATGTTGGATACAAAAAATCTTATTATGAGAAATATTGAGAGAATTCCATAATCTCAATAGTGAATAATTAATATGTCGGGACATGCAGTTTTGACTAAGAAAAAACTCAACTTGAATCTCATTTCAATAAAGAGTTGAATGAATGCTTGAGAAATATAAGAATCCTTGAAAAGGAAAATATGAATTTCAAAAATGAAAATTACTCCATAAACAATAAATTATGTTTCAAAAATGAGAAATTAAAAATTAAATGTATTGATGAATTAAAAAAAATTCCTGAGAATGAAAATAATTTTAATGAACATCTGGAAGTAAAGCTGAAGGAAAAATAAGAAGAGTTAGAACTTGTCCAGTAGAAACATTCTAATGGTGAATAGAGAGGTACATGTTTAAAAACTCTATCATCGATGTTGGGGAATGTTCTATTATGGATGAACCTATGGAGAATATAAATGTTACCTTCAAATGTGGGTAAGAAAGATGGTATTGGTTCTCATAAGAGCAAAACTGGGAAATTTATGTCTGTGGCCAATGATAACAATTCGAAAAAATCAGATGTATCTAAAAATCCTATGTCTCGAAAAAAATTTATTACATCTTAATAAAATATATCTGGAAGGAAATAAGTGCTGAATAATGATGTTATGTTTGAAAATATGAAGGTTTATGGTCAACGGTGTCCTATTATGTAGGTTTCCCCGAAATGTACTCTCAACACCTATCAATATGAATATTTAAAAGGAAATTACTATTTATATAGATACTACTAGAATTGTGGTGAATTCATACATATGTAAAATATGTGCTTGTTCAATCAAAAACAATACTAATATTCCATTGGTTATAGATGGAAATAATTAAGGTGAAGTCAACCCTATTAAAGGAATATGGTTGCGAAGGAAGTTCAGAATAAATTTGAGAAGGTTGGTGTGAAAGTTGAGAATTGGTTCCACCAATTGAAAAGTATTTTTGAGATATGTTAACAATATGTATATATTTCTTAGGTTATTCTTGTTTTTTGACCAGCACAAATAAAAATATTCTTAATATTTCTCATAATTTAGAGTTAAAGAATTAAAATGAATAAGGAAAGTATTTTTTAGTTGAAACTACTTTGAATTATATATATGGAGAATGGCCTGGGATTCATGGTAGTGGGTGTTCCTCTTATTTGAAAGGAGACATAAATTTTTTGAAGAATGTGAAATACTTTAAGGAAGGAATAGTGAGATTTTTAAAATGTGAATCTTTGAGAATCAAAGGTGTTATATCAGCCATTATTGGGAAAGTAAAGCTGGAATAAAAAAACATTATATATTGATGTGTTGAAACAAAAAACAAATGAGTATTTCACATCATAGTAAAAATGCTAACAATGTTATCTTTAGAAAATAAGTTTTTTATGAAAATGGAAGAAAATTGGAATATAGTTACAAGAATCAAACATACAAAAAGGATCTTGTTCCAAGTTGGTAAATTAAAAAAACTTGTAACAAGTGTATAATGGAAGAAAATCAATTTTGGAATAAAAGATGAGGAAACATGTGTTAAGGAAACATGATAATGCTTTCAATGTGAGATAGTGTTTGATATATTTCTGATATGCTGAGAAGATGATTTGTGTGTATCATTATTTGTAAAAAAATGGAATATTACACATTCAGTGCAAACGAAAGTTTAATATTTTTTTCAAAACAGACCTTAAAACATATTCATTCTTATAATTAGGGGATAATTATTCAACAATAAAAATGGAGAATATTAATTTATCACATTCATTGATGACTTTACCTGTATTACTTTTGTGATTTACATGATACATAACACACATGATCTGAATTTTTTTATGAGTTTCATGATAATAGATGAGAAGGAATCTGAGTATTCAGTGAATTAATTGAGAACTGGAAATAGTGGTGACTTTTAGAATGATGAATTTCAAATTTATCTTGTGAATCATGGAATTCATAATGAGTTTTGTTCACCATACACACATCAACAAAATGGGGTTTCTTAAAAAATATATGTTTTGTTAAAAATGGGAAAAATATGTTACTTGAACATGGACTCTCTCATTAATTTTGGAGGAAATAGTTGATTACAACTGTGTATATTCAAATAAAATTGTTTATATAGACCATTTTCAGATATGACATGATAGAAAATGTTTTATGAAAAAACTAAAAGTTTAAACAATTAAAATTTTTTGGGAGTTCGTGCATCTTAAATAAGAAAGGTGGATACCTTGGAATGTTTGAGTAATGAAGTGAAGATGGAATTACTCAATGTTATGCTCTATAAATAATAGAATATATATTCTTCAATAAAAAATACAAATAATTGTTGATTCTTATTATATTAATTTTGTTAAAAATGTTGGAAAAAATGTCTTTTTCCGATATAGAAGGTGATAAAGATAAGGGATATTTGTTTAAAAATTATGATAATTCCACAGATAGTGGTTATCCGACTCAAGAAGAATAATCAGACTCATCCATTTCACGTGATTATGTTGACACCCGAATAACTCATCATTGTATGAGGAAGAAGTTTGATACTCAAAACATTATTAGTAATAGAAATAAGATGTTTCAAACTAAATGAACATCAAAAGTTTCTACACGCATATTTTTGTATTCAAAATTCCAACTGAATGATGTGAATGATGATTTTAAGCATCTATAATGGGATCAGTCTATGAATTAATAGATTTATCAGATAGAAAATAACTATAATTGGGAACACATTTTCAAGCCATATTAAACAATTTTATTGTTACAAAATGGGTTTTCCAGAACAAAATGAATGAAGAATGTGAAGTGATAATGAACATTGAATGATTATTGTGAAAAGGTTACAAACAAATTGAAAGTGTCCATTATTAATTGACATTTTCTCCATTGTAAAGTATAGAAACAATCATAATATTTATTTCTAATGTTTCACAATGAGGTTACACAATTTTTTAAATGGTTTAAATATCCACGTTTCTAAATGGGAATCTTGATGAGGAATCTTACATTGAAAAACCTTGTGGATTTGTTTTTGAGATATATGAGAGTTATGTTTTTAATCTGAAGATATCCTTTTAAGGGATAAAACAATATTCAGAAGTAAATTTTTCCAAGATGGATATCTTCTTAATAAAGATGAATTGTAAGAAAGGGAGAGTTGATAGAAATATTTACATCATTTAATGTCTGTATTTTTCCCCCATCGTAGTAGTTTTTGTTGATGATATTATATTTACTAGAAATGATGAAGGATATTATGAAAAAAATACTAATGAGATGACAACGTTTTTTAAGATGTCCATTCAAGGGGAAATGAAACAATTTCTTGGATTACAAACATTACAAAATAATAAGCAAATTTTCTTTCTCAAGAACAATATTCTAAATATTTGGTTAAGATGTTTTGTATGGAAAATTCAAAACAATTTTCCACACCTATTTAACAGGGTACCATGTATTCTAATGATAGTTAAGGAAAATAATTTGATCATAATGAGTTTCTAAATATTAGTAGATTTTTTTTATATTTGACTGCCTTAAGACCTGACATTGTTTATATGGTTACCTAACGTGAAATATTTCAGAGTGATCCTAAAAAATCACATTAAATTTATTGAAAAAATATTTTCAAATATATCAAAGGCCTAACAAATTTTGGAATTAGGTATTATATCTCATAAATTATTAAGATGTTTAAGTATTCAGATGCTGATTGGGGAGGTAATGTTGATGATATAAGATCCCCATCTAGTGGAGTAATCATTTTGTGTTACAATTTTGTTCATTGGAATACAATGAAATAGAATTATTAACTCTTAGAATGTCTGAAGGTGAGCATGTTTCTTCCACATAATTTTATACCCAACTCATTTGGATGAAAACTATGTTTAAAGACATACTTGTTGAATTAAAGTTTCCATTTCCTCTGGGATGTGTTAATCAAAGAAAAATTAGTCTTACAAGAAATCTGGTACAAAATTCTCATTAATGAAAAATTGACATAAAGAAACTCTTTATTAAATAGATTGTATAGAAGAATGAATTGAAGCTATATTATATTAATACATCGGAACAAGTTTCTAACATATTAACAAAACCTTTACAAAAAGTAACCTTTTTATAAAATGATAATGAACATGGGAATCCAAACTATTTCTCATAAATGTTGAGGTATGTGTTTGTTCCCCCTCTCATCTTAAATTTGGATTGTGTTGTCAAGGGGAAGATTTTGTTTCATAAGTATATGAATATATATGCATGTATATAGGGGGTGGTGTGGGTAAGCTGTAAATCCAGTATAAATTTAGGTTAACTCATCCAGCTATTTGTTGAAGTGGTCAATGGTTAATATATATTATAGTAAATATGAAGAAGTGGAGAATTCTATATAATAATGTTGAGTAATTTGGACTAGAAAAAAATATAAGGTTGTTTTGGAGAAGGCTGTGGAGAAAAGTTAAAGAGGATTCATAGTCACTACATTAGGAAAGTATAGTTTTACTATCGGTAATTAGTGTTTTAAACATTGAGTTTGTTCACATAGGCATAGAATTATTGATATATAATCCATAGAATAAAATTACAAAGTTTAGTGATTTATGAATCATGGTAGGAAAAAATAAAAAGGGGGATATTGTTGGAAAAAAATTGGTTGGAGAAGTTTTTGGAAGTGTGAAAATATTGTTTTCTGGATTGTTTTCTTTTGTTGTCAACATTGATAAATTGATTCAATTTTTAAAATCCTTGGAAAATATGATGATTCTTTTCAAGTATATATGTCTCAAATATCAAATAATGTTTGGAGAACATGGGATTAAATTCTTATAAAGGAAATTGGGAGAAAAGTTGATGCAAAACTTAATCATGTTTTATTGAAAAAAAAATGTTGATGGAAGACAGGTAAGTTACACTACATTCCTTGGTAAATTAGATGATTCTAAAAATGATCAATCAATTGTTAAGATTAAAAAAAATCATGATAAAAGAAAATGACAACAAATTAGTATTGTGGGTAGAACCAATCCATATTCTAATGTGTCTCCATTACCTCATGTTTTCCAAATTTTTGGCCCTAAAACGAGAACTTTGTTTTTTTGGTAAATGATTTACATAGAGAATATTTTTTGTACTAAGAAGGACATTTCAAAGAAAATATATAAGCTATACAGAATGGTGATAGAAAATCAGCATAGGATTCCACATAGCATCACTATGCGGACTGTGAATAACTCTACAAAGAACGCAATGGAAAAATGGTTCATGGGAGTATTGAAGTTCACATGGGGAAAATAGTTCATGGACTGATATTGTATTCTGCCGAGAGTTGGGGATCCATTTGTAGATTGAGTTTATCCTAGTGAAAGAATAAATGTGGTACACGTAATTTAGAGGGAAAATGATTTATGGAAGAAGCATAATCTACGGTGAAGGATCGACCACATTGAAAATTTGGGTAAATTATATTATCGGTATTTGAAGATTTATTTACACATATAAAACACCCTAATTCAATTATTAAGAAAGATTGGTTTTCATTAGAAAACATATTCACTCTGAGGATGAATTCGATGATGTCCAATAAGTTCACAAATTAGAATTCCAGAAAACAAATAGTTCATAGTGAATAGATTCTGTGGAGAATTAAGTAGTTCATGGATGATCATTTCTGTGAAGGAGATAGTTCACAGAGATATTTTTTAGAATTAGTTTGAGAGTCTTGATAGACCGCAAATGAAAGTGTTTTTCATGGTATCTATGGCCTATGAATCAAAGGTATTTCTTAGAGAAAGGTTGGTCCACATAGCATCCATAGTAAATGGGGAAATTTCCATCTTCATTGTAGAGATATTATACAAAAGAATAGATGGTCCGTAAAACACTAATTCCACTTTGTAAAACTCCATTCATAGAGGATACATGTAGTTTAAGGAGGAAGTTGGCCAGTTCGAGGAGGATTTCAGGATGTTATCACCATATTTATGCTTGGAAAGAAAAGAATTATTTTTATCGATCATATTTGGGGAAGGACTTAAGGAAGCACTATAGAATTTTATTGTGTCATTTTTTACTAGATTAAGAACATGTACTATTATATTATTTTCAATACTCTACATGAGCGTAAGGGAATATCCTACTCACTATATTCCATACAAACAAATTATTATCTACTGGATTGTGTGGTATTGGGTTGTTTATAGATTATACCAGGGGCATAGCTCATATTGGTTAGTAGTGAACCGTGTAAATTATTCTATTCATGTGGATATGGGATTGAATTTTTATTAGTGGCGAATAAAAAATTTAATAAAAGGATATGTTTGTTTCATTATTATGGAAACATCAATGAATAATACATCAAGTATTCCCCCCATCCCTCTATCATTGATACATGAATCCTAAATGAGAAACATTAATTGGTATTAGAGATGAAGGTTCCCTTCATTTATTCTTTTCAAATTTTTTGAAGATAAGTAGTGATAGAGAATATGAATTTCATGAAAATAAGTGGATTTTGATATTTGATGAAAAGAATTAACATATCTGGAAATATTAAATGATGATTTATCTTATTTCTCTTTTTTAGAAAGATATTATAGAAACAACATATGGATTTCATCACATTAATGATAAGATTCCTCTTAAATCTGATGATAGGATGAATCCTAAGAATGAGGGAAGAGATAAAAATTCCTCACTCTAATAACTTTTTGATGATGTTTTTTAAGAGTGATAGGTTTTTGCACCACTAATTCAATCTAGGATAATACTTGAAAAATCAATGATGGAAATAAAAAATTGAATAAATAAAAAACTACAAATCTCGAGGCTACAGTATGATTATTTGAAAATGGTTGTGTCAGAATCTATTAGGGACTTTTTTACCATGACAAATGACATTATCAGCACAACCAAATTTCTTGGGGAAAATTTAGAGGATTTTAATGTTGTTGAAAATATCATAAAAAATATTTTGATATGTTTGATGATTAATTTTCATCATTAGAAGAGAGATACCCAGAAACAGTTTCACTAGATAACATACATTGCACTCTCGTCGGTTATGAAATAATAATGGAGAATATGATGAAGGGAAAAACTAATGATAATAAAGAAATTACATTCAAATATATAAATAATGAAAAGTATAATATGGTTATTGAGTAATATGATGTTGCTAAAACTGTTTATGAAAATTGGGAATGTCAAAATCTTGATGAAATTTGATCCATAATTTCTAAAAATGGGATAAGAGGTAATTGTAAGTAAAAGAGAAACTTCCCCTAAATAGTTTCTAATGTGGATCCTTTGGCCACTATTTGGATAATTTTCATCAAAAAATGAATGAAGAAGATAGTTATGAATATAAAATAAAAAAAGAAGGTCATGAAATAGACATGGTGATATACATAAATATTTTTCTCAAGGGAAGGATAAAAAGTTCTTCATTTCGAGATGAAGAATATTTTTTCCTAAAGATGAAGAAAAAGAAGATAGAGAGGTTGAATCTTAAAAAAATATATTTTTGAGAAATATTGAGAGAATAACTTTAATAAATAAATAAATAATAATGATTTCTATATTATCAGTTCAGAATAAGAATAATTTCAACTATAATCTCACCACAAAAAGATTTTAAAAAATATCTGAGAAATATTCGAAGTCTTGATAAGGAAAAATTAAATTTGATAAATGGAAATTCCACATTAAAATATAAATAATGTTTACCTATTGAGAAATTAAGTCTCATAAAATAAATTGATGATTTAAATAATTCTTTTCAGATTTAAAATAATTATAATGAGCATCTAGGTGTAATGAAAATAGAAAAAAAAATAAGACTTTGTAATTGTCAAAAATAATCATTCTAAAGGTGAAAAGAGAAATATATTTTTCAAAAACTATTTCTCAAATTTTGGGGAAAGTTATATTGTGGATTAATGTGTAAACCCCAATCCTGACACACAATGACATTACATTACTTTTATGAAAAACATAATACAAATCAAAAACCAACACTCAAGGACCGTAATAGTTTAGTGTCATTTGAAACTCGAAACATAATCTTCTAATAATGATGAAAGATCTTCAACATCTCCCCTAAAGATCTTTCCATTTTGTTTTCTTACCTAAAACCTTTCTTTATATCCTGGGGGAAAGAAGAAATATAAATGGTGAGCTCAAATTCTAAGTAAGGGTAATCATGGAGAAAATAAAACAAACCATATAAATTTTAACTTAAAAACATGAAAATAATGTTTAAACATAAAAATCATGAGAAATGAAATAAAACATGGTTGTACGTAAGGAATAGATCAAAATGTAACATCATTCATGATAAAATAGCATGGGAATAAAACATGTAATTGTTGAAAACCATTAAGCACTTGATATAATTTCAATAGTATCCAAGGCATTTCTACCAACACCATCTTAGTGGACAAAGTCCCTTACTAAATCGAGTTCACTCCTCGTTCTAGTCCTGTATCACTAAACCAGAATAAATTTCCATTCCAGCCATGTTTATCTCATGGGATATAAATCTTCACCAAATGCATTGGAAGGAGATATAGGTCCCAACCATCTCTTAAGTAAATCATTCATTCATGTGCCACAAAATAAACCTAAATCATTCATTATAACCCAATAAATAAAATGGGTTTCATAAACATCATCCCATCATAGCATAATACATATAAAACATTGGATATAATATCATCATAACCAGAATAAAACCATGTAAATAATCAGAATATTATACTTGAAACATAACCATATCATATAATGTGATCTTATATAGAAAATAGTTTTGAATAAACACTTGAAATGAATTATTGAGTAAAATATCATTTCTTCTTCAAAATCATTTTCTTTTCACAAAATGCCGTGCAATTTTAAAAGAAAATGTTTTTTTAAAAAATTATAATGAAATCTTGTAGAGTAATATTCCTAAAAATTAGGCATTATGAAACTATAAAAATCCATTCATGCCGTACAAGTTGAAAAAAACATTAGTCTCATAATTTTTTCGAAAAAGTCAAAAAGTACCTACTGTGGTAAAAAAAAGATTCCTTACAGACCATGTAGTAAATGTCAAAATTGAGTAAAAAGGACTTTAAAAATACATGAAACAATTTTTATAAAATAGAGACAAGGATGAAAAATATAACCCCAGTAAATACTTTCGAATAAACAGTCTCGGATAAAAAATGTGATTGGAAAAGTTATCCCTTACCTTATGTCCAATTTGCTTTGTATGTAGCTGAACCTCTTGTATAATGATTTAAATAATTTCATTTAATTATTATAGAATCATATTCCTTGGTATGATATCATATGTGGTTCACTTATGACTTTATATTACCCGTTCTTTTGTAAATTCTATGTTAAAGCAGTGTTTTGGGTTAAATTGTTTCTTTTATCGTACGTGTTCCGATTTGTTGTTCTTGATATTATTACTCATATCCTGATTTACTTAATTACAGAATGAAAACATGATTTATATATAATATATATTCAGTATGTAAATATATATGATAGATGATAAATGGAATGAAATACAGAGTTCATGGAGACGGTAGGCCATACGTACACATGAACACTGTTTTCATTTCCTTATTGAATTGAATGGAAGTAAGTAAATAAAACATATATTTACATAAATCCAGTATCATTATTATTTATTATCTTTCCTGATAATTTATTATATATATACTATATAATCATACTTGAATGGTTAATCATGGAAAATGAATCTCATCGTGTTCGTGGAGACGGTGGTCTTTACGTACACACGAGTGATGATATCGTTCCCATAATTATTGAATAGAATTGTAGTGGATGATATAATATCACAGAATTAGTATAATGTTATAATAATTATATATAGTTATTCTTTATACCATTATACCCATCCATGAAAGGTGGTGGTGGAAACCAGATTACACTACGGCGTGGAGACGGTATTCCGTACGTACGCACGCGCGGTAATTTCATTTTCCGTAGGATGGATAGAAGGTGAAATAGGGTTGTTTCATATTTATAATAACATATAATTATATGAGTGATACTTATGTTATTAATTTATGATGAATCAAATAAATAAGAAGAAGTATAAGATGAAATAAACTGGAAGTAATCGGTAAAGGATATTACCTATTCTTTGACGCACCTCTTCTTAACCTCCTCTTAGGGCACTAAAGTTGGTCTTTGAAGAAGACCAGAACCTCTAGTATGTTTCTAGGGAAGTTGAAAATAGGAATTGGCAGGGGTTGTCTGAGCTTGAAGGCTCAATGTGGTGTGAGGAGGAGAGGGAGGAGGTTCCCTTTTATAAGGGAGGAGGGGGACACTGTTGGAATTATAAGAAATATTAATTTATATTAAGTTCCAAACCCACTTAAAAGCCACAAAAAATGACTCAATTAGAATATGATATGATATAGGGTTGTAACCTCATCAACCAATAAAATTTCAATATGTTGGAAATTTATTTTAAACCTTATCAACTTGATTTATCCTTATTTAATCTATTTAATTTTATTTGTGGTAATAAGATTCTAAATTTTAAATTGTTATAAATAATTACTTATGTGTTGTGAATTTTCTATAATTGGATTATTTAAGACATTTTAGATCATATAAATTATAATTTATAATATTTAAATATTTTTGTGATTTTTGAACAATTTTATATTATTTTGTTTTTATAAAATTATAATAGTGTCAATTTTGGCACTATTCAGTTATTTGAATTTAAATAAAATACACACAGAAGATATGTTTGAAATAAAATATTTAATAGATTCATAACATGTCATATTTACCAAGAAAATTTTTGGAGCATATTAAATAGATCATACAATATTTATTTTAATATTTTTAAAACCATCTATTTGATATTTCAATCAACAAAAAAATTTCAACATCACTATAGTGTCAACTCTATTCATGTTCTAAGTTTCATGAAGTTAATCACTAAATTAAAATTAATATACTTATAAGATTTAAGAGAGTGACATGTTTTCACTTTCTTTGGTTTTAATAATAATTAAATTATTTTCGTTGTCAAAAGTCCATAAAATGAATCTATTCCGACCCTTAGGTGATATGGGTCGACTTTTTATCATCCAATAGAATCTTGGCAGGTTCTAGGTTAATTTTATAATCTTATTTTTACCCTTAATTACCTGATTACCTTTAACTGCACCAAATAAAAATTACCATAGTAACTATTCATAATATCAAAAAAATAAAAGTAACCTATTAACATAATTTGGAAAAACTGAATTCAAATATGAAATCAATTTTTTAAAATTAAAAAACATAGAAGTTGCAGTAATTAATTTAAAATTATTCTCTTTGTTAAGAAAACTGTTTTTAAAAGTTAAAAAATTTCCAAAGATTGAAATGTTTTTACCTATGAATTCAATGTCAAATTAATGGTCATGACATACATTATATTAAATGGTAAAATTATATTCAATTTATAAATTAAAAAAATCAATAATATATTTTAACTATATAAATTATTGCAATGAAAAAAGTTTTTTTAATTAAAATATAGCTTGTTTGTATTATTCATTAAAATATGAATGTTATCTGAATAATATGAAAAATTTATCCAAAGTAAATTTATATATCTTGATTACAAAAAAGTATTTTGTTTTTTCAAATTAAACTTATAAACATGTCAAAAACTAGATTTAAAGTGAGTGTGCCATCGAAAGGTAGCAAAACAACATTTTTTGAAAAATAATTATTTTAACCCAAAAATTTATTTTTTTCTCATACCATGTTCTAGAAAATGTGTAAAATGAATAATAATCTTATAAAATTCAAAATGTAGTTAATAATATTCATAACGGCTAGTCCATAACAATATTATAAGAATATATCGTTGTTTAGTGAAACCCAATATTGCGTACTACACATGCTATCGAGGATGGTTGCGATTGCGTGTAATGCAAACCAAGTCCGGGATGCGTGTAGTGAAATATCCCTTTGGTGTTGAGTACAACACATGATATCAATGATATTAAAAATAATAATTCTCATAAAATCTCGGGTTGTCACATTCTACCCCCATTAAAATTAATTTCACCCTCGAAATTTGTCAGGGTTATAAATAGAAACGCACATCGTAAAAAGAAATACTAAAACATAATTTTAGAAAGTGAAGTATGAAACATATCAGTTTCCCAAATTAACTCATCACTGGGTTTCCTTACAATAGAACATAGGTGAAAATATGGATATGGAAGAGAAACCTAACCATCACGTTCTGATGGAGAGTGGTAGAGAACATGGCTATGAAAAATCCAACAATCACAATTCCATAAATTTGTGGTGATCTAAGGTACCATCTAATTCGTCGGATATGAAGACACTAGGACAAATTTTTTTGATTTCAAGATCATTTCCCTAAAGTTAGAGAATTTTAATTAGAAGAAATAATTACTTGATTTTGGTACAGTCTCACTGTTTTTTGTGGCTTGGAAAATTTACACTTCATCTCTTAAAGAAATGAAGTTGAATTTGTCTTTCGTGAAGTGTTAGCAGATCATGCGATAGAATAATAGGTCATTCCATCTGTCTCAAACATAAGGATAGAAAAAGTTATATAAACAAGTGCATCTATGGTGAGATTAATCATATATGGTTCCTAGAAATGGACTTATACTTCATCGATCATACCATTTATTAAAATAAAACTAATTTATACTAACTAGGGACTTCCTGTAGGCCAGTGGTAGGTGATGAAGGCATGTCGTACATTGGTTGTGGGTTTAATTCCCGCAACCCTTTTCGATGTGACGGGTTGTAGCCCATCCAGCAGGTTGTACTTTTTCTAAAACTATACTATCAAAAAATTTCAGAAATAAAAACATAAATTTATAGCCTTAAACAATACTATATGATGTCCATTCCATTCTTTAGGCTTATCGAAAATACTTCTATCCGATTACTAGAAATGTCATCTACCGAGCATGTGAATTCCTTCATTTTTCCCCCATATATCATAAGATATATCTTGTTTTTGGTCACATTCCAAACATGTGAATACCTTAATCGTGTATTCTCTTGAAAAATGAATTCGCATTAAACTTTACTGAAAACATGAATGCTGTCATAAGTAAACTCTTTCCACATACCAAAATCTAAAAATTTATATATACTCAAACCATGATATGACTTGTCCATATATCTGTCATGAGCTCATTAATACAATCAAACATATTATTTTCTCCTTATCCCTTCATTATGCGCAAATCATCATCTTTCTAAAAATATTTCAATCACTTTTCATGGTTACCAGTACCATATAATTATTTAAAACCAATACATAGATATTCCAAAATTCCACGATACCATAAATGAGATTCCATGATACCATTTTGAAATCCCATTACATAAACACTTAATCATTCCATAACATCATTGTCATACTAAACATCAAAAATAGTGATCGCATGTGACTTCCCCATATCCTTTTCCTTAAGAGGTTTCTCACGTCAATCATCATTAACCCTTGGATGAGGGCATTGATTAGCATAATAACCCATTTCCTTGCACTTGAAGCATTGAAGTGTTGGTGGAGCGTTCTCATATAGTCTTTTCTCTATTCACATCATTAGATACCTTTTTCCCATTACTTCCACACACAACTTCATGATGACCTTCTTTTCCACACTTAAAACATTTTCTAGTACCATTTAGGAAATCTTCATCATGCTTCTTTCCACACTTTGAGCAAAAAGTAACATTCATCTTCTTTTCACCATTGTTATGAGATTTTTCCTTGAACTCCATCTTTTATTTCTTATCAAAACCATGAGATGGATATTTAACACCAACTTCCAGTTCTACCTAGATATCACAAAACACAATTTCATTATAGCTACTGAGGTCTCTTATAGCTAATTCCCTTCAAAGACATGGTTTTAATCCACTGAAGAATCGATCAACTTTACTTTCAGGTTTGATGATAAAGCCAGATGCATACCTTTCAAGCCTTGTAAAATTCACTTCATATATACCAACGAATTCATCATCCTTTTGCTTAAGCTCAAGGAACTCCTTTTCCATCTTTGTTTGAAGAATACGATGGAAGTACTTATTGAAAAATAAGTTCTTGAACTCATCCCATTCCATGGATTCAATTTCATCTCGGGGCCTCGTATTCTTAATTAGAGTCCACCATTGGTCTGCTTCACCTTCTAAATGGTAAATACCCAGAATTAATTTTTCATGTTCCAAGCAATGAATTATGGAAAATATATTTTCAATGGTACCGATGCATTGTTCAGCAATAAGTGGATTAGATGACCCACTGAAAGAAGGTGGACATTTACTCATGAATAACTCAATAGAATAGTGTTCCCTTCTCTGCTCATTTGGATGTCCAGAATGATTCATAGCTTGTATAAGTATAGAAATAAGATTTTTCACTCATCTCCATAACATTGGGGTTTTCAGGAGGACAATCAGTTCATTTTCCATTACATAGATCATAACCGATCCTTCGGGTTCCAAACATCATCTAAAACCCAAAAAGAATAGTATGAGAGGAAAAAATCAAGCTAGGGAAAACAACATAATAAAGGGGGAGTACCTTAAATATCTAACATCTTAGATTTAATTCAAATATCATTACCGTAATTCTCATACTATAACCTATACATATACCTAACCTTAGGGACATCCCTAGTCATACCTTAGAAATATATCTAGGATCTCACTAATGTTCTCGCATCCTAGATTCCAAAGGTTGACTAAACCTTTCCTCTAATACCAACTGTAGAGACACCAAACTTGATGTACATATAAATTAGATTACTTTTGCTGAATACTTAAAACATAACAAAAACCAACACTCAAGGACCGAAATAGTGTAGTGTCTTTAGAAACTCGGAAGATAATCTTCTAATCATGATGAAAGATCTTCAAAATCTCCCATAAAGATCGTCCCATTTTTTTTTCTTACCTAAAACTTTTCTTTATATACTGGGGAAAAGAAAACATATAAAGGGTGTGCTCAAATTCTCTGTAAGGGTAATCATGGAGAAAATAAAACAAACCATATATATTTGAACTTAAAAACATGAACATAATGTTTAAACATCAAAATATTGAGAAATGAAATAAAAAATTGTAGTACGTAAGGCATTGATCATAATGGAACATAAATCATGATAAAATAGCATGGGAATAAAACATTTAATTGTGGAAAACCATTAAGCACTTGATATGGTTTCTATAATAGCCAAGGAATTGCTGCCAAGACCATCTTAGTGGACAAATTCCCTTACTTAATTGAGTTCACTCCACGTTCCAGTCCTGTATCCGTGAACCAAATTAACATTCCATTCCAGCCATGTCTATCTCATGAGATATAAATCATTACCCAATGCATTGAAGCGAGATATAGGTGTCACGACCCGACGCTACTCGGGCTCGATCCGGAACTACCCCAAGCCCGCCTCTATAGGCCAGGGGCTGGTGACCTGCGCCGAAGGCACAACAACTCAGCGAGGCCTTTATCTATGTACTTGTACACACACACGCAACACACTCAATGCAAAAGTGCAGTGTAAAAAAGAAAAGAAAAGTACCAACTGCTACAAATAAACCATAAAAGTGCATCGACCACTAACAGTAAAAAGTAAAAAATGAAGGTTAAATGAAATGAAAAGGGGAAAACATGTGCCCAACCAGAAAAGTGTCACAACCTGACAATAGGTAAACAAAATCAAACACCTAGGAGAGTCCCACACCTAGAACCCTACTATGACCACCGCACGCAGTCCAAGATCCCGAACTCCTAAGCTCCGCTGAAGTCACGACCAACCTGTCCATCGACTGCAAGGGGACACCAAGTGCGGGCAAATCCCAAGTAGGGGTGAGTATAAAAATACTCATTAGGATACCCCGAAGTCTAGAGGGAGAAACAAAGGAGGTTCTAAAGGGTGAGAAGTAGATCGAATAGGGGAAAGATAAAGGAGTACAACCGATAGTGCAGTAGAGTAGTAGTAGAGATTCCATCTCAACCCAACAAGAGAAAGGAGGAAGACTTGTCCAGACACAAGGAGCTAGAAATGGTGAGAAGATGAACTTCTCGTCGAGTATTCTCTACCTATATTAGGAGAGTAGACTCGTCCAACCATGAGAAGCTAGACACGGAAAGAACACGACATACCCCACACATAATCGACTCTCCTGGAAGAAGAGTAACCAAACCCAAGAAGTGGGTACTAGAACAAGGTATACATATATATATGTTGTGTCAAGAAACCCGAATAAGATCGTAAGGGGATCTCCATCCCATAGCTCAGCCTAAGAAAGTGAGTAGCCCATAGTCCCAGAAGTAAACAACATCGATGCCCAGCATCCCGCACATCTGCCCCGAACTGGAACTCAAGGGTCTCAAATCACCACACCTTGACACTATCCACATTGGGCAGAATTGACTTACCCGCACTGTTTTAGGTCACGTCACAAGGATGCGTCTTAGTGGGTAAATCACCCCTAATACTTTAGAGTTCTAGGGGAATGTCAAACCACACCTCTTCACTATGCCGCAGTCGAGAGGTCTCCTCAAGTCGACAGGCGACCCCCTACCCATCCCCGCTGGAGGGTAATCCCTGGAAGTCGACGGGTTCCCACTGGAGGGACACCCGAAAATATTCGACGTGTGCCACACTTCCCAGTACCGTAAAAGGGTAATCCAATGGAGGGATACCTGCCTAAAGTCGTCGACGAGTCCCAATGCCCAGTCCCATAAAAGGGTACTCCATTGGATAGAGGCTCAGAACCGTCATCGGAGACAACTTCCCAGCCCAGTTGGAGGTAAACCTGGCATCGAAGACCACTTCCCAGCCCAGATGGAGGTAAACACGACATCGAGGACCACTTCCCAGCCCCGCTGGAGGTAAACCCAGAACCGCTCTGGCCATCCCTGCTGGATGGAACTACTCGGTGAACACCGCTGTGTTGGCCATCCCTGCTGGATGATAACCCACTAGCCATCCCTGCTGGATGGTACCTCACTGGCCATCCCTGCTGGATGGTACATCACTACCCAACCCTGCTGGAACAAACTCCTAGCCATCCCTACTGTAAACAACCTCCTGGGTAGAGGATCGGTGCCTACGTAATGTGTTGGTCACACCCAATCCACAAGAACTCTACTAGGGAACACGAAGCAACTCTGTGGGCCAGACCATCGAGAGCAGATCCAGGGGGAAAACCACAAAACCCTACTGGTCAAAACCATCCTGAACAGGACCCGGGAGGAAACCCACTCAACCCTGCAGGTCAAACAAACAAAAACAAAACCAGGGGAAACTCAACCCTATTGGTCAAACAAACGAGAGCAGAACTAGGGGAAATTCAACCCTGCTGGTGAAACAAATGAAAACAGAAGGACCCTCTACGTCGTGAAAAGTCAAGGGTACGCAAAGAAGAACATGTCCCACACATGGGGCCCACATGACATGTGGCCCCAAGTCAACCCCAACCAAGTGCACAAACGTTCTCATGTACAAAAACCACATGTACCTCCAACCGTTCCCATATACTCCCAGATTATACCACGTTTCCATCCCAAAGGCTATCATGCACAAAGCACCCAACGTCAACGCATAGGCGTAAATTTTACAACTCCAACTTTCCACCTCATCGGCCCAAGCACCACCAACTACATCTCTTCAAACATTTACTTCACTCACACGGGAGTGCACGTGATCACACGCCAAGGGTTCGCTTCCGAACACAGCTATAAGAACCGCCACCAGATCACCCTTCATATTTCCACATTTAATAAGATCACGTAAGAGCCTCCGCTCACCTGAACAGATTACACCATTGTAATCCTCATAGAAAAAATGCGATATAGACTACTTACTCTCCTCCAATGGATATCCGATGTAAAAGTCGTCTGATGCCGCTTTATGCTCGAACGGCGTCCCGTGGTCCTGAGCCTCGGCCCTGAAAATAGTCAGGCGCATCGCACCATTGTGATCCCCTCGGAAAAGCACATCAAAAGGAATTCTCACTTGAGTGCAACAGATATCCGGAAAATATGATGCATTCCGGCACACTGCACACGGGCAGTGTCTCATGGGACCCGCATCCCGGTCTTTAAGAACAATGAATAGATCAAACTGCTGTGATCCTCTCGAAAAATCACACAAGATGGACTATTCAATTGTCCAAAATGGACACCCAGTGATAAAGCTGGAAATCACTGCCAACTCCCAAAACGGCCCTCATGGGGTCCGCACCACCGTGTGCTAAATTAAAGGGGCAGATTTCACCATTGCAATTCCCTCAGAAAAACACTCAGAATCGACTGCTCCTTCAACCCGAACAGACATCTGATGAAAAATTTGTAAAGCGATGCACGTAGCTCGAAAGGTGGGCCGTTGGGACCATGCCTCAACTCCGGTTTCAATGCCCGAAAAAACAATTGGGAATCATTATCCTAATTCCAGAGTCGCAACGCCGCTGACAACGCTCAAAAAGGACATCGGATGTGCCCGCGCCACCCAAAACAAGAACCCCCGGAAAAACATCATTTCACTTAAAGGCATGTCGCACCACCGAGGCCCCCGTTTCGGGAGTTAAAACCCACCGAAACCATCTCAAAACCTCTGTCTCAATTTAAGAGACGTGTCGCCGCAAACGGTGCCCAAATCGGGCGCCCTGTGAATGATTTATCAATATAAATCATTTTCATAATATTAATAATTATATTATTATTATTATTATAAAATTATCTTTTCTTTATTTATTTAAACATACTAGACCATCCAACTAGTCGGTCTTCTTCCACACGCTGCCAGTAGGACCCGCGAGTTGCGGGTCCTTGCTCCCCCTTGCAGACCGGCTTCGGCCGGTCTTCCTTGACAAGCCAGTAGGACCAGCAGGTCATGCTTCCTCCACACACCTGAGGCGGCCTTGAGCTCCTCCGCCGAGAGCGACCGGCCGATGCACCTCGCCACGACCAACGCTGTCATGCTGCCCTGCTCAACCGGCTGCCGCGCCACTGGTTGCCTACACCGTCACCCGTAGCCGCCTGCTCCGCCTTGCGCTAACACCCTCGACTCACCTGGCCGCTGTACCGATCATTCCAAGTCGCCTGCTCACCGAGCCACCATGCCGCCCTGCTGCCACCGCCCGAGAGCCCACCGAACCACCTACTGGAACCCCCAAAGTCGGCCGAAGAAGCTCTAAAAGCACCGGAAAACACCAAAAACCCGCTGACCTTCGACGGATAACCGCGAACGCCTCGGGACTCAAATTTTCAAACTAAAAGATGTGTTTGATATCTTGGAAAAATTACTTCACAAATATGGGCTTCTCTTGACCATTAGACGACAATTAGATGTGATAAACTGAGCTCGAAGTAGGTAAGGGAATTAAAAATGGAAACGAAGAATTCCTACCTTGGTGGGCGTCGCCCAGAGCTTCGTCGTCGATCCGCCGAAGCCGGATCTACAACCTGCCTTGGAGTGGAAGGCTTTAGGAGAGGGGAGAGGACTTGTGCTTCTCTTGAGATCTCTTTCCTCCAGAGAAAAAATGGGGGAGAGGGGGAGAGGTGTTATTTTTAAATAAGGAAAAAAATTAATTAAAATTTTAATTAATTTCATCCTTAATTTAACCCGGATCTGAAACTCTCGACGGGGTCGAGGTTAAGCCTCCCTTAGGGTAAATACCACCTCCTGAGCACAATGATGGTCTCAGAATATTAATCCGAGGCCACATTCAAAATTTATTGAACTCAACGTCCGAGGCTACCAAATTACAAAAACGCCCCTGGTGGCATTTTTCACGGGAGGCCCGCACCCGTGAAAGTTACACCCCTCCTAGGGTAAACGGCACGCTCTAGACTCAACGGTGCCCTCAGTTTTTCAATCCGAGATACCGTTTAAGAGATACCTGAGTTTAATCATTAAACGAATAAATTAATTATTTTAATTATCCATTTAACATTCCGTTAATGGGAGAGGGGTCCAAATGTCCCGCGCCAACATGTTTTATGTCGTTACTAGGGTAAAAACCCCATTTCAGACCCATCTGTAAACTCAGATTTCTGATATGGATCTCTGTTTAGGAGTTATCGCATTTATTTGGCATCCCCAGTGTGAACGCACTAAAAATTTAATTCCGGCCACACCAGGGCTCGGAATCGCACGCCGTCTGAAGGTACTACTCTGGAACAACATCAAGAATATTCCAATGTCTTCATATCAAAAACCGGGTTCTTAAATCATTCCCTCCTTCAAGATTTTCATCCCTGAAAAGAAAAACCATGGAAAACTTAGGGTACTAATCCCACACATGGCTCTCTCGTACCAAGAAGAACTTTTGCACAGTCCCGCGTCACCGCACACAGACAAAAGAATTTTATCTCTTCATGCGAGGTCTACCCTTACCGATGATGTACATAGGGACGCACACACTTCTTCTCGGGTGAGTCATGCAGGAGACGCTATGCACCCAAACCATCCTTTGTAGTTAGGGCAAGGTGGTAGGGAACTTCGCCATCCCATTGCACGGTCTCAAACGGCCCGATGGCTCTCAGGGTTAGCTCAGATCCCCAATCTAACCATTACATCACACGCCGCGACTAGAATCACCGCCTGCACCAAGAACAAGGCCCGGTGATTCCCTCCTTCATAATTTCCATATGGTGGAACACCCAAGGATATCTGGTCACGCAAGATTTTGAAGTTGATGTCTTGCAACCAAGACTCTCTTACACGCTCGGAGAGCGAAGGAGTCAACACTATCAACTAAAGAAAAAGGCCACACAGTTTTTACGTTACCAACAAAGGGTTACACCGACTCCCCACGCCACCCTAGTAACACCTAAAGCATGGAGTGGGGAGAAAATAATTTTACACAAAGAGTCTAACAATTCTACTGCAAAAAGTAGAAGAGTTGTAGAGCATACTTCTTATCACATCATGCTCTGCAGGATCATAGGCATCCAAAGCTCACGACTATTAGTGGTCCCAACAGTCAGCTCCCGAAGCCTGACATGGACCGCCTAGTGGTGATGGGATGACCTCGTTAATCCGTCCCCCACTACCAGCTCCTCCCGACCCTCTGCTAGCACCACCTCTCAGGGCGCTACTTCGATCACTACACTGCCTCTGCCACGATGGCGCACCTGCTCCCTTCCCGATGTTCTTAGCATGCCTGGTCGGGGAGTCTAGCGCTAGGTGAACTCGCCCATCACACGCATAACACTTACTCTCTTCGGGTTGCACTGGTTCCCTCCGGCGCCACTGTGGTGTACGAAGATACCCCTGAGTCCGGTTGTTAGAAACCCACCTGCGTCGAGGTTCTGTCACCCGACTCCCGCTAGCTACAGCAGATGTCTCGGCTCTATCGAGCCTGCTACCACCACCAACTCTGGAAGGAGAAAGGAATCTCTCTGTCACCAGCGCCTACTCTAGCACCCCGACATAAGTGGGAATTCCCAAGGGTACTATGATTGCACGAATCTCTCGGCGGAGACCCTGCTCAAACTCCCACGCTTGGAAGTTGCCGTCATTGATGAAGTCCGGGTAAAAGCGTGCACGGTCTGCAAAACTATCCGCGTACTGGGCCACCGTCATCCCTCCCTGCTGAAACTGCAGGAGCTCCGGAATCCTAAAGGAGCATAAGTAGGAGGGGAAAAACTCCTCATGAAACAACAACAGAAAGTCACCCCATGAAAGCGACGAATCGTCAGGAATTAGAGTCACCAGACTCCACCAACACCAAGATGCTCGGTGTAAATGGTTGGCGGCCCAAGCCACCATAAGATCAGTTGGAATCTGCACAAGCTAGAAAAGGCAAACAATTGTTTCTAGACAAACCTCTACTTCCTGGGGGTCTCGCTCACCACTGAACCTCAGCGGTCTCTGCCGCTGGAACTCACGGTGCGCGCTCAACCTGCGCTCAAGCCCCATTTGCTCTATTGAAGCTGTCTGCTGGTCACCATTTGGGGGTGCTCCTACAGGCCCACCTGGAGAAAGGGGCTCGCATGATGGGTTCTGGACTGTGGCCTCGTAGCTCACAGGGTCATCATCAGGAACCAAAGCTGCTATCATGGCTAGCTGTCTTCGCGGAAACATCCCGAATATTATCAAGGAGTGTCGCGGTTAGATGACCATATATGTATGTAACAGTCACAAAAATGGCGAGATGACTTAAGAAGGACAGTCAAAGTCTCAATCCTATGTAATGCACAAACCAATTTCCATGCAACGAGTGTCTCAGCATGCCGAGTCGACAAGTAGGTTATTAGGGTCCTGGTGAATGGATATGTCGGCCGCTGCACCATCACTGGACTCCCTGGTCTGAGAGCCGCTCTCGAGACATGTTAACACTATTTCCATAGATACCAACCAATTCTTTTTTAGGGACATCCATACAATGTCCCAAGGAATGAACCACCTTTGATACCACTTTGTCATGACCCGACCCTACCCGGGCTCGAGCCGCAACTACCCCAAGCCCGCCTCCATAGGCCAAGGGCTGGAGGCCAGCGCTGAAGGAACAACAACTCAGGGAGTCCTTTGCCGAAGTACCTATACACACACACACACGCAGCACACTCAATGCAGAAGTGCAGAGTAAAAAGAAAAGGAAATTACCAACTGCTACAAAAAAACCACAAAAGTGCATCGACCTATAACAGTACAAAGTAAAAACTGAAGGTAAACTGAAAAGAAAAGGGGCAAACATGCGCCCAACCAGAAAAGTACCACAACCCAAAAAAAGGTAAACAAGAGAAAACACCTGGGAGAGTCCCACACCTAGAACCCAACTACGACCACCGCACGTGGGCCAAGCTCCCGAACTCCTAAGCTCCGTTAAAGTCACGACCAACCTGTCTGTCGTCTACAAGGGCACACCAAGTGCAGGCAAAGACCAAGCAGGGGTGAGTATAAAAATACTCAGTAAGATACCTCGAAGGCTCGATGGAGAAACAAGGAGGTACCGAAGGGTGAGTAGTAGATCGAACAGGGGAAAGGTAAAAGAGTACAACCGAGAGTGCATTAGAGTAACAGTAGAGAGTCCAGCTCAACCCAACAAGAGAAAGGAGGTAGACTCGTCCAGACATAGGGAGCTAGAAACGGTGAGAAGATGAACTTCTCATCGAGTCTTCACTACCTATAACAGGAGAGTATATTTTCGCAACCACGAGAAGCTAGACACGGAAATCGCGTGGTATACCTCACGCGTCTTCGCCTTTCCTGGAAGGAGAGTTACCAAACCAAAGAAGTGGGTACTAGAACAAGGTATACATATATATATGCTCTTTAAAGAAACCTGAACAAGATTATAAGGGGATTTCCATCCCGTAGCTCAGCCTAAGAAAGTGAGTAGCCAACATTCCCAGAAGTAAACACCATCGATTCCCATTATCCCACACGTCTTCCTCAAACTGCAAGTCAAGGGGCTCAAATCACCGCACCTTGACACTATCCTCTTTGGGCAGAACTTACACGCCCACATGGTTTTAGGTTGGGTCACAAGGACGTGTCTCAGTGGGTAAAGTTCCCCTCATACTTGAGATTTCTGGGGGATCGTCAAACCACACCTCGTCACTGCCACGTAGTCGAGAGGTCTCCTCAAGTCAACAAGCGACCCCCTACCCAACCCCACTAGAGGGTAATCCCTGGAAGTCGAAGGGTTCCCACAGGAGGGAGACCCGGAAAGAGTCGACGGGTGCCACACTGCCCAGTCCCGTAAAAGGGTAATCCACTGGAGGGAGACCCGGATAAATTCGTCAACAAGTCCCAATGCCCAGTCCCGTAAAAGGGTACTCCACTGGAGGGAGGCTCAAAACCATCATCGGGGACCACTTCCCAGCCCAGCTGGAGGTAAACCCCGCATTGGAGACCACTTCCCAGCCCAACTGGAGGTAAACCCGACATCGAGGACCACTTCCCAGCCCCACTGGAGGTAAACATGAAACCGCTCTGGCCATCCCTGGTGGATGGTACTGCTCGGTGGACACTATTGTACTGGCCTTCCCTGCTGGATGGTAACACATTGGCCATCCCTACTGGAAGGTACCTCACTGGCCATCCCTGCTGGAAGGTAACTCACTGGCCAACCCTGCTGGAACAAACTCCTAGCTGGCCCTGCTGGAAACAACCTCCTGGGTAGAGTATCGGTGCCCACATAATGTGTTGGTCACACTGAATCCACAAGAACTCTACCAGGGACCAGAGAGCAACTCTACCGGCCAAACCATCGAGAACAGATCCAGGTGAAAAACCAATCAACCCTACTGGTACAAAGCATCGTGAACATGACTAGGGGGAAACCCACTCATCCCTGCTGGTCAAACAAATGAGAACAAAACCAGGGGAAACTCAACCCTGTTGGTCAAACAAACAAGAGTAGAACCAGGGGAAACTCAACCCTACTGTTCAAACAAACGAGAATAGAAGGACCCTCTACATTGCGAGAGCTCAAGGGTACGCAAAGCAGAACACAACACACACATGGGACCCACATGACGTGTATCCCCAAGTCAATCCCAACCAAGCGCACAAACGTTCTCAGGTAAAAACAACCACATATACCTCCATGCCATCCCATATACTCCCAGAGTATACCACGTTTCCAGCCCAATGGCTATCATGCACATGGCACAGAACGTCAACGCGTAGGCGTTAATGTAACAACTCCAACTTTCCACCTCATCGGCCCATGCATGGTCAACTACATTTATTCAAGAATTTACATCACTCACATGGGAGTGCACGAGATTTCATGCCAAGGGTTCGCTTCCGAACACAACAAGAAGAACCGCCACCAAAGCACCCTTCATATTTCAACATTTAATAAGATCGCGTAAGAGGCTCCGCTCACATGAATAGATTACACCATTGTAATCCTCACTGAAAAACATGAGATATAGACTACTTACTCGCCTCCAACAAATATCTGATGTAAAAGTCGTCTGACACTGCTTTACGCGCGAATGACATCCCATGGTCCCATGCCTCTGCCCCGAAAACAGTTTAGTGCATTGCACCATTGTAATCCCCTCAGAAAATCATGTCAAAAGGACTGATCACTTGAGTGCAATATATATCCAAAGAAAAAGATTCATTCCGGTGCACCGCAAACGAGCGGTGCCTCATGGGACCCACATCCCAGTCCTGAAGCACAACGAATAGATTACACTACTGTGATCCTCTCGAAAAATCACACAAGATGGACTATTCACTTGTCCAAAATGGACACCCGGTGATAAATCTGGAAATTACCACCAAATCCCAAAACGGCCCTCATGGGGCCCGCACCACCATGCGCAGAACTAAAGCAGTTGTATTGCACCATTGCAATTCCCTCGGAAAAACACTCAGAATCGACTGCTTGCACGCCCCAAATGGACGTCAGATGAAAAAGTTGTAAAGTGCTACACGCAGCTCAAAAGATGGTCCGTGGGGCCCACACCTCAACTCCGGTTTGAACGCCCTAAAACCCCTTGGAAATCTTTTTCTCGATGCCAGGGTTGCAACGCCGCTGACGGCGCTCAAAATGGACATCAGATGTGTCTGCACCACCCAAAAAAACACCAATTCACTTAAAGGCCTTTCCTGTCACCCAGGCCCCCATTTCGGGAGTTAATAACGGCCGGAACCATCTCAAAACCTCCGTCTCAATTTAAGAGATGTGTCGCCATAGACGGTGCCCAAATCGGGCGCCCAGTGAATGATTTATCAATATAAATAATTTTCATAATAATAATAATAATAATAATATTATTATTATTATTATTATTATTATAAACTTATCTTTATTCTTATTATTATTATTTTAAACATACTAGACAAGACAACTAGTCGGTCTTCTTCCACACGCCACCAGTAGGACCCGCGCTTCACGGGTCCTTGCTTCTCCTTGCAGACCAGCTTCGGCCGGTCCTCCTTGACAAGCCAGGAGGACCTGTGGGTCCTGCTTCCTCCACATGCCTGAGGCAGCCTCGAGACCCTCCCCCGAGCGCAACCGGCCGGTGCACCTCGCCGCGGACGACGCCGCCATGCTTCCCCGCTCGACCGTCTCTCGTGCCACCGGCCGCTTTCACCTTCTCCTACAGCTGCCTGCTCCGCCTTGGACCGACACCCTCGACTCACTCGGCCGCCGTCCCGATCAAGCAGCGTCGCCCGCTCGCCGAGCCATCGTGTCGGCCCGCTGCCACCGCCCGAGATCCTACCAGACCACCTTCCAGATCCCCCAAAGCCGGCCAGAGAAGCTCTAAAACCACCATAAAACACCAAGAACCTACTGACCTTCGGCGGAAAAGAAAAGGGGAAAACACGCGCCCAACCAGAAAAGTTCCACAACCCGGCAACAAGTAAACAAAATCAAACAACAGGGAGAGTCCCACAAATGGAACCCGACTACTACCACCACACGTGGTTCAAGCTATCGAAATCCTATGTTCCACTGAAGTCACGACCAACATGTATGTCATCTGCAAGGGCACACCAAGTGTGGGAAAAGCCCAAGCATGGGGTGAGTATAAAGATACTCAGTAGGATACCCTGAAGGCTCGAGGGAGCAACAAAGGAGGAACCAAAGGGGAGAAGTTGATCTAACAGGGGAAAGGTAAAAGAGTACAACCAAGAGTGCAGTAGAGTAACAGTAGAGAGTCCAGCTCAGCCCAACAAGAGAAAGGAGGTAGACTCATCCAGACAGAAGGAGCTAGAAACAGTTAGAAGATGAACTTCTCGTCGAGTCTTCTCTACCTATAGCCGGAGAGTAAACTCTTCCAACCATGATAATCTAGACACTGAATGCATGTGGCATACCCCACGCGTCTTCACCTATCCTTGAAGGAGATAACCAAACCCAAGAAGTGGGTACTGAAACAAGGTATACATCTATATATGCTCTGACAAGAAACCCAAAAAAGATCGTAAGGGGATCTCTGTCCCGTAGCTCAGCACATGAAAGTGAGTAGCCAAAAGTCCCAGTAGTAAACACCATCGATGCCCATCATCCCACATGACTTCCCCGAACTGCAAGTCAAGGGGATCAAATCACCGCACCTTGGCACTATCTGCTTTGGGCGGTACTGACTCGCCTGTACGGTTTTAGGTCACGTCACAAGGACGCGTATTGGTGGGGAAAGAGCCCCTTTTACTTGAGAGTTCTAGGGGAACATCAAACCGAACCTCGTCACTACCTCGCAGTCGAGAGGTCTCCTCAAGACGACAGACGACCCCCTGCACGGCCCCGCTGGAGGGTAGTCCCTAGAAGTCGACGGGTTCCCACTGGATGGAGACCCGATAAGAGTCTACGAGTGCCACGCTGCCCATTCCCTTAAAAGTGTAATACACTGGATGGAGACCTGGCTAAAGTCTTCGACAAGTCCCAATGCCCAGTCCCATAAAAGGGTACTCCACTGGAGGGAGGCTCAGAACCGTCATCAGGGACCACTTCCCAGCCCTGCTAGAGTTAAACCCGTCATCAGAGACCACTTCCCAGCCCATCTAGAGGTAAACCCAGCGTTAGGGACCACTTCCCATCCCCGATGGAGGTAAACTCAGAACCGCTTTGGCCATCCCTGCTGGATGGTATTGCTCGATGAACACCGCTGTACTGTCCATCCCTGCTGGATAGTAACCCACTAGCCATCCCTGCTGCATGGTACCTCACTGGCCATCCCTACTGGTTGGTACCTCACTGTTCAGCCCTATTGGAACAAACTCCTGGCCAGCCCTACTGGAAAAAACCTCCTGGGTAGAGGATCGGTTCCTGCATAATGTGTTGGTTACACCGAATCCACAAGAACTCTACCAGCGAACACGAAGAAACTCTGCTGGCCAAACCATCGAGAACAGATCCAGCGGAAAAACCACTCAATCCTGCTGGTCAAAACCATCATGAACAAGAACAGGGGGAAACCCACTCAACCTTGCTGATCAAACAAATGAGAAAATAACCTTGGGAAACTCAACCCTACTGGTAAAACAAACGAGAACAGAACAAGGGGGAAACTCAACCATGTTGGTCAAACATACGAGAACAGAAGGACCCTCTACGTCGAGAGAGGTCAGGGGTATGTAATGTAGAACACAACACACACATTGGGCCCACACAACGTGTTTCCCCAAGTCAACCCCAACCAGGCGCACAAACATTCTCAGGTACAAAAAACCACATGTGCCTCCAAGTGTTCCTGTATACTCTCAGAGTATACCACATTTCTAGCCCAAAGGCTATCATGCACATGACACCCAAAGTCAACACATAGGCATAAACATAACAAGTCCAAATTGCAACCTCATCAGCTCAGGGATGACCAACTACATCTCTTCAAGAATTTACTTCACTCACATGGTATTGCACGCAATCACACACAAAGGGTTCGCTTCCGAACACAGCAAGAAGAAGCACCACTAGATCACCCTTCATATTTCCACATTTAATAAGATTGCGTAAGAGGATCCGCTCGCCTATATAGATTACACCATTTTAATCCTCACAGAATAACATGCAAGATATACTACTTACTCACCTACAATGGATATCTGACGTAAAAGTCGTCTGACACCGCTTTACGCCCGAACGACGTCCCGTGGTCCCGAGCCTCGGCCCCAAAAACAGTCCAGCGCATCACACCATTGTGATCCCCTCGGAAAAGAACATCAAAAGGACTGCTCACTTGAGTGCAACAGATATCCAGAGAAAAAGATGCAATCTGGTGCACTGCACACGAGCGGTGCCTCATGGGACCTGCATCCTGGTCCCGAAGCACAATGAATGGATCGCACTACTGTGATACTCTCGAAAAATAAAACAAGATGGACTATTCACTTGTCCAAAACAGACACCCGGTGATAAAGCTGGAAATCACCTCCAACTCACAAAATGGCCCATGTGGGGCAAGCACCACCGTGCGCTGAATTAAAGCGGGTGGATTCCACCCTTGTAATTCCCTCAGAAAAACACTCAGAATCGACTGCTTGCACGCCCCGAATGGACGTCCGATGAAAATACTGTGAAGCGCTGCATGATGTCGAAAGATAGGCCGTGGGGTCCATGCCTCAACTCTAGTTTCAATGCTCAAGAACCCCTTGGAAATATTTGTCTCGATGCCAGGGTCGCAACTCCGCTGACAGCACTCAAAACAGACATCAGATGTGTCCGCGCCGCCAAAGAGAAAAACCCCCGAAAAAATGCCAATTCACTTACAGGCGTGCCGCGCCACCGAGGCTCCCGTTTCGGGAGTTAATAACCCCCGAAACCATCTCAGAACCTCCGTCTCAATTTAAGAGACGCGTTGCCGCAGACAGTGCGCAAATCGGGTGCCCTGCGAATTATTTATCAATATAAATAATTTTAATAATAATAATAATTATTATTATTATTTTTATATTATTATTATTATTATTATTATTATTATTATTAACTTATCTTTTTTTTTGTTTTATTACTATTTTTTAAACATACTAGACCAGCCAACTGGATGGTCTTCTTCCACATGCCGCCACCAGGACCCTCGCTTCGTAGCTCCTTGCTCCCCCATGCAGACCGGCTTCAGCCAGTATTCCGTGACAAGCCAGCAGGACCTGCGGGTCCTGCTTCCTCCACATGCCTGAGGCGGCCTCGGGCTCCTCCACCGAGCATGACCGACCGGCGCACCTCACTGTGGCCAGCGCCGCTGTGCTGCCCTGCATGACCGGCTCCCGCGCCACCGGCCGCCTGCACCGGCTGCCCGCAGCCGCCTGCTCCGCCTTGCGCCGACACCCTCGACTCACCCGACCACTGTTCCGATCAAGCCGAGCCGCCCCACTCGCCAAGCCACCTTTCCAGCCTGCTTCCACTGCCCGAGAGCCCGCTAGACCACCTACCGGAACCCCGAAAGCCGACCGAAGACGCTCCAAAACCACTGGATAACACCAAAAATCCACTGACCTTCTGTGGACAACCCTGAACCCCTCAGGACTCAGATATTCAAATCGAAAGATGCGTTTGATAGCTCTAAAAATTAATTCACAAATATGTGAATTTTTTAACCATTTGACAGAAATTATATGTGATAAATTGAGCTTAATGTAGGTAAGATAATTAAAAATGGAAATGAAGAATTCCTACCTTGTTGGGCGTAGCATGGAGCTTCGCTGTCGATCCGCCGAAGCCAGATCGACAACCTGCCTTAGAGAAGAAGGCTTGAGGAGAGGGGAGAGGACATGTGCTTCTCCTGAGATCTCATGCCTCCCGAGAACAAATGGGGGAGAGGGGGATATGTGTTATGTTTATGTAAGGAAAAAAATTAATTAAAGAATTAATTAATTTCATCCTTAATTTTACCCGCATCTGAAACTCTCGACGGGGTCGAGGTTAAGCCTCCCTTAGGGTAATCACCACCTCTAGAGCACAATGGAGGTCTCAGAATTTTAATCTGAGGCCCCGTTCAAATTTTATTAAACTCAACATCTGAGGCCACCAAATTACGATAATTCCCCTGGTGGCATTTTTTCACGGCAGGCCCGCGCCCGCGAAAGTTACACCCCTCCTAGGGTAAACGGCACGCTATGGACTCAACAGTACCCTCAATTTTCAAATCTGAGCTACCGTTTATGAGATTCCTGAGTTTAACCATTAAATGAATAAATTAATTATTTTAATTATCCGTTTAACGTTCCTTTAACGGTCAAGGGGTCCAAATGTCCCGCACCGACATGTTTTATGTCGTTCCTAGGGTAAACACCCAATTTTGGACCCATAGGTACACTCATATTTCTAATCTGGATATCTTTTTAGGATTTATCCCAATTATTTGGTGTGCCTAGTGTGAACGCACTGAAAATTTAATTCCGGCCACACTGGGGCTCAGAATCGCACGCCGTATTAAGGTGCTGCTCTGGAATAATGTAACACCCCGAGCTTCCATGATACACTTCTCATTCAATAATGCAATAGCTTGCATTGTACGCAACTTCGAGTTCTAAAACACCACGACTAATCAAAGTAGCCCTTATGAATAGTAATAACCAATTTTTAAATTTATAGAAATTTTATATTTCAAAATGGACTTCATTTTTGTATTCCTAATATAGAAATTAGCCTATGTTGAATTTTTTGTAATTTTCTGAGAACTTCCAAATTTTTATGAATAGTGAAAAATACTTAAAACAACTTTTTTAATCAAAATAATTTATAGTGATAAATTATACTATTGAGTGGTTTTAGAGTATAATTAGAATATATTTTTACCATTTTATCCAATGTTGGTCATTATAATTAACTTAACATTGAAATTGGGCATGAACAATTGTCAATCTTTTGATATAAATTGTTTCTTAAAAACACGCTATTTGTTGTGACAGCAGGAATTAATTATAAAATTAATTAATGAAACTTATATGTTTGGAATTTTTTAAAATAGGCATCATTTTTTAATTTGAAATATCAATTATAGCTTAGGGTGATATTTTGGCATTGTTCTGAAAAACTTCAATTTTTGATGAATAATGAAACCACTAAGTGGTAGTTAAATAACTGATTTTTCGTTTAAATGAAATATTACCACCTCTGTGATTTGATTTTCAAAAATCCGACATACATGGTTTTCACTAATAAGTAAAATGTGGTTCAATGAGATTAAAATAATTTTTGGTAAATAGTAACTTTTAAGTTCTTAATCGCGATTAGAGGTAATTAGTGTAGTTTAAGGTAAAAATAATGTTTCAATAATATGAGATGAGCTTGAAACTTGTCCTACTCCTATTGGATTAGTCATATCCGAACAAGACAACCCATGGGTCAACTAGGGGACCACATGGAGCCACTTTGGTTGGAAAATGACATTAATATATATTTATTTAATGTTAAAGTAAAAAAATGACACAAACATGAAATGTTTTACTAAAACAATTTTTACATGGGGTTATAGAAGTCATATTTTTGACTATAAATATTCATTGGAAAGATAAAAAGATTTCCTACATCATAGTATTTTTTTTATAATTTTTAGAAATTAAATAAATTAAATTATTTATGACATCATTATGATGCAGCGATAACCTCATTATTTAACGATTTTAATAAAATGAAAAGATAATGTTCAATCCAAGGCTTACACTTGTCCAAAGACAATTGTATGGGTATATTGCGAAGCCTTATCACCTTATCCACGAATTATATAAGTGTGGGACCTTTATAATCCGAAAAGCATTGTATAATAATGTAAACTTTCCTTACTTTCCAAGAGTGCCCCTCCTCTCCTCTTATAAAAGGCCCCCACCTCTACCACCTCATTCACACATTCAAGACATTTGGCTCGGCCAAACTCTGCCCAAATACTCTCCCAACTTCCCCCTCTTACTCCTAGAAGCCTCACGTTGGGCAGAACTCTTCCCAAGGAAGCCTTTGGCTCAAATCAAAAAGAGTTACCCGATTTTGAGGTAATGTCTTCTCTAATGTTGTTTTGTTTTATTTTTCTTCTCCAACCCCCTAAACTCTTTTTATTAATTTCTTTTGTAACAAAACAAGTATCCTAAATATACTATGATGTTGTTATAAGAAGGATTCTAGCTACACTTACACACACCTACATCTAATGGTTAAAGAACATACGGTTTCTGTGGATGGCGAATTTCTGCCTCACGAAACAATGATTGTTCAACACTCATATAACACCTTCAAAGGTGGCCATTAAGATGTCACTATATTTATATATGATATATAATATGTTTATGTTTTACTTATGCTTCTGTATTTCTCATTTATGGCATACTTTATGATTTCCATTATGGGTAAACACAATAATTTCATTTTAGGAAGTGCGGACTACCGCCCCCTCAAAGTGATTTGAATCGTTAATGCCATACGTGGGATGTATAAAGGATGGAGTAAATGGTATTATACACTATATTATACTGGAATTATATTATACATTTATATCATTATGATTTCATTCCATTAAATAAGAAATAGAAATGAAAGTAGCATTCATTCGTACGTACGGCTTACCGTCTCCATGAACGGTGCATTTCATTTCTTACCTCTAAATGTTACGTAATATTATAAATGAATGTATATACTGGATATATATGATATATATGACATATAAATCATGAATATAATTCTGGAGATAATGTATATTCTACCACATAAACAACTTGTAATTATAAGAAGTTTATTGTTGACTCAAGTACCAAAGATCGACAAAACGACCGTTATTAACTTAAATAATTACATAATGTTCATATCATTGTAATAAGTGATATAAAAAGGATAATGAAATTGAAAATGGTTCTTAATAAGGTATATATTAACTCTAGTTTATTATTCATGAGGTTAAAGAACGGTTTAGTCAAGTCAGACACGAGGTAAGGGAATTTCTTAACCCAACTTCCATTCTTTGGGTTAATCTCTACATTCAAATTATGTCATGATATTATTTTGTCCTATTTTTTATATTTACTTTCTATATATGTACCTGTAGTGAATACACATAATATATCTCTTTTATTTTAAAAATGATCTTTTTAAGCTCTTCGTCTCAATCTCCTTTCATTGAGGCATATTTGGTTTTATACACAACTTTCTTTTATACGGTGTATAAACCCCTTTGAATTTTTTGTTTATTCAAAAGAAATATTTTTTTATATGAAGCGTTTTACTAAACGACAAAAAGGGAATGTTTTTCATTCCATACATATGAGGCGACAACAACTTCTCCGCCCCCGTGACCATTATTTGAGTTTCGGCTTCCTCTACAAGCCATCACTTTTTTTAAATGAAAAATAAATACAAAGTTTTAACATTCTTTTATTTTGGTATTGAAAATGGATTTGAAAGAGTTTTTATTATATCAATGTGTTGTATTGATATCTTGTGATTGAAATGTGTAAATGTTATGTTTCCTTTATGCATGTTTTATGTGATACGATTATGTTATGGTTTATGATATGTTTAAACCTATTCATATGAGGAATGTATTGGACTTAATAAGTGACGGGTGGAGCCCGATATAGCTCCTCGATGCATCGGTAGGTCTCATGAGACAACTAAACGTGGAATTGGCCGAGGCCCTTTCCCAATTTGATTTATGGTTTTGGCCGAGGCCTTAATCATTTTAGACGTCTTGGCCGAGGCCTTGACAAAATGTTTCACAATGTCTGGCATTATACATTCTCTCATTATGAAAGTGGTTATTGATATTGCATGTGATTATTCGACTAGTAGAATATCCATGTGAAGAAGTGAATGGCATTATCTCATTTTACTTTTTCCATATTATGTTGATGTTCAAGTTTAAAAGGCTTTTGTTTTAGTTATACATTGCCTTAAATTTTTATGTTTATTTATGAAAGCTTCCGCAATATTGTTATCCTTACTGAGCATCTGAGCTCACCCCATTCAATGTTTTAATATTTTCCAGGATGTGAAGAAGTATTTTATGAATGACCTGCAGGGATAGTCAGAAGAGGATATGAGTGTGGACTATGAAGACTTTGTTATTAGTTTTTCACTTTATGATATAATGTAACATTTATGAATGTATCTAGTGTTTCCAAGGCTACTAAACTAATCGGTCTTTCGAGACTTGATCTTTTGTGATCATGCAAATGTTACGAAGTAATGCACCGACTCTATGAAGCTGGGGTTGGGGCATTACAGTTGGTATCAGAGGCAGTTTAGTACTAAACTTGGAAGCTAGATTTAGATAAACTCTGATTAGAGCACATAGCCCAAAGATAGACTTTGAGGATTAGTATAGAAGAACTTCCTAGAATTTTGTTATTTTAGAGATTTTGTGAGTTTTCCGAGAAATACATCCTTGTTTGGATACGAGCAGGTAGAGGTGGCTTTGGCACAGATGTACCTAGGGGTAAAACCTGAAAACACCGCTTTGAGCTAGACTCGAACGGGAACTGGTGCACGAAAACGGGCCTTGCTGCACTCTTGGTTACGACACTCCCGGGGGATATGCTTAGGATAATTCTCATTTCTTTACAAACCACTATGAAGGGTTATGAGTATATACTTTCTCAAAGAAAACATTTTTATGGATTATATCCATAAATAGTTCAATTTATGTTAAGTATTTTATAAGTATGGAATTATGTATTTTGATTCATAAACTAATCTAGTTTATGCCATTGTTTAGAAATGGCGCCTAGTGGAAGGAATGGAAACTGTATCAATGCACTCACTCCGTGTAGGGATTGCCCTCCTAATCAAGATAATTATTGTGGATCTGGAGATACTACTGGTGCTGATCAACTTATTACCATACTGGGACAACTCACTCAGGTTATGAATAATAACCTTAATCGTATGGAGCACCCTGGCCCACAATGTGGAGGATCAATGTTAGACCTCTTCATGAGGCAACAAACACCAACATTTAATGGGGGCACAAATCCATTAGTAGCTGAGCAATGGATAAACTCCTTAGAGAAAATATTCCACGCCTTGGGGAGTAGTGAAAGGGAAATGGTTATCATGGCAGTTTACTGCCTCACTGGAGATGCTGATCAATGGTGCTCATTGATTCAAAACACAAAGGAAGATGATGACATATCGAATATGGAATGGAGGGAGTTCAAAGATCTTTTCTTAGAAAAATACTTTCCTCCTGACCATAGAGCAGATATGGAAGGGAAATTTCTGAGTCTGAAACAAAAGGAGGATGAGAATGTCGCAATGTATGAGGCCAACTTTACAAGGTTAGCGAGGTATGCTAAAGAATATATACGTAACCCAAGAGGTAAGATTGATCGTTTCTTTGATGGGTTAAAACCATTTCTCCGTCGAGCTTTAGTATCACAATCGTTCTCAACATACGAAGATATTGTCTCATGTGCTATCAAGACAGAAAAGGAATTCTCTAAGTCTTATGACAACAAAGTAATGCAAGAGAAAAAGAGAACGGTGGAACAAGAGATATATAAAGTGAAAAAGGGAAAGAAGGATTTTCCATTATGTGATAATTGTGGGAATAATCACCCTGGTACTTACCTAAAAGGAATGGGAGTTTGTTATAAATGTGGAGAAAAAGGTCACCAGGCTCGTGATTGCAAGGGAAAGAAAGAGGATATCAAAGTTGAATGCTACAATTGTAGAGAAATGGGTCATTATGAAAATGAATGTCCTAAGCGTCATGGAAACTTACCTCAGAAAAGGCCAAGGGATCAAGGAAAATCTTATTCTATTACTACAGTTGAAGAAGAATAATTAATGTATTGGTTCTTTTGGACTCATGGATTATATTCTGGTTATTAGAATAATGTGATATATATATATATAAGGATTGTACTTCAGTACTTGTTGATTTCAGTAAGTTTTTAATATGATGAAGGTAATCATATTTTTAGTATGTGACAAAAAGAGAAACATTAATTTGTTTGGGGAATCTAATAAATTGATTTTGGAATTAAGAGACCTTTTAGAGAAAGTCTGGAAGAGGTATTTTGGATAACTATAAAGGTTGGAGTGGATTAAGTTGATCTTTGGATAATATTGTTTAAGGTTAAAAAAATTATGAAGATTAATTTTGGAATATTATAATACTATAGTTTTAGGAAAAGGACAACCTACAGGGTGGGGTATAACCCATCGTGTCGGACAAAGCTGTGGGAATCGAACCCACAACCATAGTGCTATTGGGATTAATCGCCTACCACTGGACTACGTGAAGTCCCTGGTTTTTAAAAAATAGTTTTTCTAATCTAAATGGTATGTGTTAAAATTTGGAACCTTATACAATTAGGATAATTATAATATTTTTGAGTTCTATTATCTTTTTGAGTGAAAGATGAGTTGAAGGTTGAAACTCTAATTTTCAAGCATAAATATATATATACCTATCTATTATTAAATGAATAAATTAATTCTTAAACTTTAGTAAAGGGATATTAAAACAAAAAAAATGTGTTATCCTAATACCTTATGTCTTGTTGAACTGATGATATTTTAAATCAACATAGATTAAAGGCTTTGAGGCCCTCAATTTGACAGTTGATTGTGATTGATGACCTCAATCACTCCGTACGAATATTTACGTTTTCCCTCCAATTATATGTCCCTAATTTCCACCAATGTTCTCTTAATCGAGATCATAATTGGGTGGTGACTTTTTCTTTTCCCTTTCCCTCTTATTAAGGCTAAATTTTATTAATCTTATTTCCGATGTGGGTTTTCCACAAAGGTATTTTCTCTTTTCAACCTTTTATTTTCAAAGAAAAAAATTTCAAATTGCGAGGATGCAATTTATTGAAGGAGGGGAGAATGTAACACCCCAAACTTCCATGATACGCTTCTCATTCAATAATGCAATAGATTGCATTGTATGCAACTTCGAGTTCTAAAACACCGCGACAAATCAAAGTAGATGTTATGAATAGTAATAACCACTTTTTAAATTTATAGAAATTTTATATTTCAAAATGGACTTCATTTTTGTATTCCTAATATAGAAATTAGCCTATGTTGAATTTTTTGTAATTTTCTGAGAGCTTCCAAATTTTTATGAATAGTGAAAAATACTTAAAACAACTTTTTTTAATCAAAATAATTTATAGTGATAAATTATACTATTGAGTGGTTTTAGAGTATAATTAGAATATATTTTTACCATTTTATCCAATGGTGGTCATTATAATTAAGATAACATTGAAATTGGGCATGAACAATTGTCAATCTTTTGATATAAATTGTTTCTTAAAAACACGCTATTTGTTCTGACAGCGGGAATTAATTATAAAATTAATTAATGCAACTTATATGTTTGGAATTTTGTAAAATAGACATCATTTTTGAATTTGTAATATCAATTATAGCTTAGGGTGAAATTTTGGCATTGTTCTGAAAAACTTCAATTTTTGATGAATAGTGAAACCACTAAGTGGTAGTTAAATAACTGATTTTTCGTTTAAATGAAATATTACCACCTCTGTTATTTGATTTTCAAAAATCCGACATAAATGGTTGTCATTAATAAGTAAAATTTGGTTCAATGAGATTAAAATAATTTTTGGTGAATAGTAACTTTTAAGTTCTTAATCGCGATTAGAGGTAATTAGTGTAGTTTAAGGTAAAAATAATGTTTCAATAATATGAGATGAGCTTGACACTTGTCCTACTCCTATTGTATGAGTCATGGCCGACCAAGACAACCCATGGGTCAACTTGGGGACCCCATGGAGCCACTTTGGTTGGAAAATGACATTAATATATATATATTTAATGTTAAAGTAAAAAAATGACACAAACATGAAATGTTTTACTAAAACACTTTTTACATGGGGTTAAAAAAGTCATAGTTTTGACTATAAATAGTCATTGGAAAGATAAAAATATTTCCTAAATCATAGTATTTTTTTTATAATTTTTAGACATTAAATAAATTAAATTATTTATGACATCATTATGATGCAGCGATGACCTCATTATTTAACGATTTTAATAAAATGAAAAGATAATGTACAATCCAAGGATTACACTAGTCCAAAGACTATTGGATGGGTATATTTCGAACCCTTATCACCTTATCCACGAATTATATAAGTGTGGGACCTTTAGAATCCGAAAATCATTGTATAATAATGTAAACATTCATTACTTTCCAAGAGTGCCCCTCCTCTCCTCTAATAAAAGGCCCCCACCTCTACCACCTCATTCACACATTCAAGCCATTTGGCTCGGCCAAACTCTGCCCAAATACTCTCCCAACTTCCCCCTATTACTCCTAGAAGCCTCACTTTGGGCAGAACTCTTCCCAAGGAAGCCTTTGGCTCAAATCAAAAAGAGTTACCCGATTTTGAGGTAATGTCTTCTCTAATGTTGTTTTGTTTTATTTTTTTTCTCCAACCCCCTAAACTCTTTTTATTCATTTCTTTTGTAACAGCACCAGTGTCCTCAATATACTAGGATGTTGTTATAAGAATTATTATATCTACACTTACATAAACCTACATCTAATGGTTAATGAACATACGGTTTCTGTGGATGGCGAATTTCTGACTCGCGAAACGATGATTGTTCAACACTCATATAACACCTTCAAAGGTTTCCATTAAGATGTCACTATATTTATATATGATATATAATATGTTTATGTTTTAATTATGCTTCTGTATTTCTCATTTATGGCATACTTTATGATTTCCATTATGGGTAAACACGATAATTTCATTTTAGGAAGTGCGGACTACCGCCCCCTCAAAGTGATTTGAATCGTTAATGCCATATGTGGGATGTATAAAGGATGGAGTAAATGTTATTATACAATATATTATACTGGAATTATATTATACATTTATATCATTATGATTTAATTCCATTAAATACGAAATAGAAATGAAATTAGCGTTCTTGCGTACGTACGGCTTACCGTCTCCATGAACGGTGCATTTCATTTCATACCTCTAAATGTTACGTAATATTATAAATGAATGTATATACTGGATATATATGATATATATGAAATCTAAATCATGAATATAATTCTGGAGATAATGGATATTCTACCACATAAACAACTTGTAATTATAAGAAGTTTATTGTTGACTCAAGTACCAAAGATCGACAAAACGACCGTTATTAACTTAAATAATTACATAATGTTCATATCATTGTAATAAGTGATATAAAAAGGATAATGAAATTGAAAATGGGTCTTAATAAGGTATATATTAACTCTAGTTTATTATTCAGGAGTTTAGTGAACGGTTGAGTCAAGTCAGACATGAGGTAAGGGAATTTCTTAACCCAACTTCCATTCTTTGGGTTAATCTCCTACATTCAAATTATGTCATGATATTATTATGTCCTATTTTGTATATTTACTTTCTATATGTGTACCTATAGTGAATACACATAATAGATCTCTTTTATTTTAAAAATGATCTTGTTAAGGACTTCGTCTCAATCTCCTTTCATTGAGGCATATTTGGTTTTATACACAACTTTCTTTTATACGGTGTATAAACCCCTTTGACTTTTATGTTTATTCAAAAGGAATCTTTTTTTATACGAAGCGTTTTACTAAACGACAAAAAGGGAATATTTTTCTTTCCGTACATATGTGGTGACAACGACTTCTCCGCCGCCGTGACCATTATTTGAGTTTCAGCTTCCTCTACAAGCCATCACTTTTTTTTAATGAAAAATAAATACAAAGTTTTAACTTTCATTTATTTTGGTATTGAAAATGGTTTTGAAAGCATTTTTATTATATCAATGTGTTGTATTGATATCTTGTGATTGAAATGTGGAAATGTTATGTTTCCTTTATGCATGTTTTATGTGATACGATTATGTTATGGTTTATGATATGTTTAAACCTATTCATATGAGGAATGTATTGGACTTAATAAGTGACGGGTGGAGCCCGCTAAAGCTCCTCGATGCATCGGTAGGTTTCATGAGACAACTAGATGTGGAATTGGGCAAGGCCCTTTCCCAATTTGATTTATGGTTTTAGCCGAGGCCTTAATCATTTTAGACGTCTTGGCTGAGGCCTTGACAAAATGTTTCACAATGTCTGGCATTATACATTCCCTCATTATGAAAGTGGTTATTGATATTGCATGTGATTATTCGACCAGTAGAATATCCATGTGAAGAAGTGAATGGCATTAACTCATTTTACTTTTTCCATATTATGTTGATGTTCAAGTTTAAAATGCTTTTGTTTTAGTTATACATTGCCTTAAATTTTTATGTTTATTTATGAAAGCTTCCGCAATATTGTTATCCTTAGTGAGCATCTGAGCTCACCCCTTTCAATGTTTTAATATTTTCCAGGATGTGAAGAAGTATTTTATGAATGACCTACAGGGATAGTCAGAAGAGGATATGAGTGTGGACAATGAAGACTTTGTTATTAGTTTTTCACTTTATGATATAATGTAACATTTATGAATGTATCTAGTGTTTCCAAGGCTACTAAACTAATCGGTCTTTCGAGACTTGATCTTTTATGATCATGCCAATGTTACGAAGTAATGCACCGACTCTGGGAATCTGGGGTTGGGGCGTTACAAATAACATAAAGAATATTCCAAAGTCTTTATAGAAAAAACCAGATTCTCACAATAGGTCCCACCAATCTCATAATTAAATCATTCATTCGTGTGCAACAAAATAAACATAAATCATTCATTCTAACACAATCAATAAAATGGGTTTCATAAACATCATCCCATCATAACATAATCCATATAAAACAAGGGATATCATTTCATCATAAACAGAATAAAACCATGTAAATAATCATAACATTATACTTGAAACACAACCATATTAAATAATGTAATCTTAGATATAAAATAGTTTTGAATAAACACTTGAAGTGAATTATTGATGAAAATAACATTTCTTCTTCAAAATCATTTTCTTTTCACAAAATTCTATGAAATTTTAAGAGAAAAGGATTTTTTTGAAAAAAATAATGAAATTTTGTAGAGGAATCTTCATGAAATATATTCGTTATGAAACTGTAAAAATCCGTTCATGTTGTATAAGTTAAAAAACATTCTTCTCGTACTTTTTCCAGAAAAGTCAAAAAGTACCTCGTATGGTAAACAAAAGAAATATTCCTTACATACCATGTAGTAAAATTAAAAAATGGGTAAAAAGTAATTTAAACATACATGAAACAATTTTTAGAAAATAAGGGAATGGATGATAAATATGACCACAGTAAATACTTACGAATAAACAATCTCAGAAAAAAACGAGATTGGAAAAGTTATCCCTTACCTTATGTTCGATCTGCTTCCTATGTATCTAGACCTCCTGTATAATGATTTAAATAATTTCATTGAATTATTAAAGAATCATATTAATTGTTATGATATCATATATGGTTCACTTATGACTGTATACTACCCATTCTTTTGTAAATTCTTTGTTAATGAATCGATTTGGGTAAAATCGTTTCATTTATCGTACGTGTTTCAATTTTTTGTTCTTGATATTGTTACTCATATCTAGATTTACTTAATTCCAGAATGTAAAAATGACTTATATATAATATATATTCAGTTTATAAATATATATGATAGATCGATAAATGGAATGAAATTCACCGTTCATGGAGATGATAGTCTGTACGTACACATTAACGTTGTTTTCGTTTCATTTTTGAATTGAATGGAATTAAGTAAATGAAACATATATGTCCATAAATACAGTATCATTATTAAGTAATATATTTCATGATTATTTATTATATATATTCTGTATAATCATTCTTGAATGGTTAATCATGGAAAATGAATCTCATCACATTCGTGGAGACGGTAGTCCGTACATACGCACGAGCGATGATATCGTTCCCATAATTATTGAATAGAATTTTAGTGGATGATATAATATCTCAGAATAAGTATCATTTTATAATAGTAATCTATAGTTATTATTTACACCATTATACCCATCCATGAAAGGTGGTGGTGGAAAACAGATTACACCACGGCGTGTTGACGGTATTCCGTATGTACACATGCGCGGTGATTTCATTTTCCGTAAGATGGATAGAAGGTGAAATAGGGTTGTTTCATATTTATAATAACATATACGTATATGAGTGATACTGATTTTATTAATTTGTGATGAAACAAATAAAGAAGAATAAGTATAAGAAGAAATAAATTAGAAAGAATCGGTAAAGGATATTACCTCTTCTTTGACACACCTCTTCTTAACCTCCTCTTAGGGCACTAAAGTTGGACATTCAAGAATCCAATGACCTCTAGTATGTTTCTAGGGAATTGGATAAGAGTAATTGGAAGGGTTTGGCTGAGTTTTATGGCTCAATGTGGTGTGAGAAGGAGAGGGATGAGGTGCCCTTTTATAAGGGAGGAGAGGGGCACCGTTGGAATTATAAGAAATATTAATTTATAATAAATTCCAAACCCACTTAAAAACCACAAAAAATGACTCAATTCAATGATGAGATGAGATAGGTTTGTAACCTCATCATCCAATAAAATTTAGACATGTTTGAAATTTATTTTAAACCTTATCAACTTGATTTATTCTTATTTAATATATTTGATTTTATTTGTGGTAATAATATTCTAAATTATAAATTGTTATAAATAATTACTTATGTTTTGTGAATTTTCCATAATTGGATAATTTATGTAATTTTAGACCATATAAATTTTAATTTATAATTTTTAAATATTTTTATAGAATTACAATAGTGTCAATTTTGACACTATTTATTTATTTGAATTTAAATAAAACCCACACAGAAGATATGTTCAAACTAAAATATTTAATAGATTCATATCATGTCATATTTACCTAGAAAATTTGTGGATAATATTAAATAGTTCATACAATATTTATTTTAATATTTTTAAAACCATTTATTTGTTATTTCAATCAATAAAATAATTTCAACATCACTATTCTGCAACCTTTAATTATAATTATTTAATCCTTAAAATTCTAAATAAATTCACATGATGTATATATTTTTATTATATTTATTTAGACTATTCATTTTCTACATTTCATGAAGTTTATCACTAAATTAAAATTATTATACTTATAATATTTATGAGAGTGACATGTTGTCACTTTCTTTGGTTTTAATAATAATTAAATTATTTTCATGGTCAACAGTCCATAAAATGAATCAATTCCAAACCATAGGTGATATGTTTCGACTTTGAGTCATGAAATATAATTTTTGAAGGTTTTAGGGTAATTTTATAATCTTATTTTTACCCTTAATTACCTGATTTATCATTAACTGTAGTAAATAAAAATTACCGTAGTTACCATTCATAATATCGAAAAAATAAAAGTAACCTATTAACATAATTTGGAACCACTGAATTAAAATATTAAATCCATGTTTCAAAATTACAAACACATAAGTTTCAGTAGTTAATTTAAAATTAATCCCGTTGTAAAGAAAACGGGTTTAAAAAGTTAAAACTTTGCCAAATATTGAAATTTTTTTACCTATAAATTCAATTTAAAATTAATGGTAATGAAATAAATTATATTAAATTGTAAAAATATATTCTATTTATAATTTAAAAACATTAAATATTATAATTTAACAATATAAATTATTGCGATGAAAATGTTTTTTTAATTAAAATATAGTACGTTTTTACAAATCATTAATATATAAGTTATCTAAATAATATGAAAAATTTATCCAAAGTAAAATTTTATATCCTGATTGCAAAGAAGAATTTTTTTTCTCATACTAAACTTATAAACATGTAAAAAAATATATTTAATGTGGGTGCACCATCAAAAGGAGGCAAAACTACATTTTTTGAAAAATACTTATTTTACCCGAAAAATTTATTTTGTTCTCATACAATGTTCTAGAAAATTTGTAAGATGAATAATAATTTTATAAAATTAAAAATGTATTTAATACTATTCATAACGGCTATTCCATAATAATATTATAACAATATATCATTGTTTAGTGAATCCCAGTATTGAGTACTACACACGCTATCGAGGAAGGTCGTGATTGCGTGTAATGCAAGCCAAGTCAGGGATGCGTGTAGTGAAATCTCCCTTTAGTTTTGCATACAACACAAGACATAAATGAAATTAAAAATCATAATTCTCAAAAAATCTCAGGATGTTACATTGAACCTAATAATGATCAAAAACTTTTATCTTAAAAGGTTAATAAGAAACATTGAATTGGTTCCAATATGAATAATAATGGGAAATTTATATATGTGGCCCATGTTAACAATGTAGAAAAATCAAAAGTATCTAAAAATCTTAAGTCTTGAATAATTTCTAATACTTATAGTTTTGATAATTATTGAAAGATATAGGATCTAAATAATAAATTTACATTTTAAAACATGAAGGTTGATGGTCAACAATTTTCTGTTAAGAAGGTTATAGAGAAATGTACTCACAACAAAAGTAAATCCAAATATTTCAATGTCAAATACTATTTATATAAATATTAATAGTATTGTGAGGGATTTCGACATATAGAAAATATGTTTTTCTTCAATCAAGAACACAATTAATATTCTATAGGTTATTTAAGGCAAGATCTGAGTTGGAGTCAACCCTCTCAAAAGAAAAACTATGATAAGAAAGATCTGAAGAAATATGAAAATGTTGGTGTGAGAGTTAAGAATAGGATACAACCACATGAAAATGTCTGTGAAATAGGTAAAAAACACATAAGTCTTCCTATGGGTTGTATTTTTTTGTTACCTAATCAAAAAAGTTTCTTCAGAATTTCAATAATATTGAGATTAATAACAAAAACGAAGAAGAAAATGATTTTTTTAAAACTATTTTGAAAGATATAAAAGGCGAATATACATAGATTTTTCATAGTGGGTGTTCCTGTCATTTGAAAGGAGAATTAATGCTACTATAGAATGTGAAAGACATCAAATAAGGAAAGTGTCATTTTGAAATAATGAATCTATGAGAATTGTTGGTATCATATCATCCATAATTTTGAAAGAGAAGATGAAATCCAAGAAAACATTATATGTTCATGGGATGAAACACGACCTACTTAATGATTCACAATATTTTGATGAGGGTAACAATGTTATATTTGGAATATATTGGATTGTTTTTAAATTATGGTAATATGGAATGATGGTTACAAGGGGCCAACACATAAATGAGATCGTGTTCCATGTTGGTGAAATAGAAAGCACTTGTTAAATGGGAATAGGGAAAGAAAATCTATTGTGGCATAAATGGGTAGGACACATGTGTTAGTGAAACATGAGATAGTTTTCATAGCAAGGTAGTGTCCAAGATATTTTTTATATGTCCACAATAAGATTTCGGTGTCTGACTATTTTTCAAAAATGTATGACTACAAATTCGGTGAAATAAATGTTAACATTTTTCCAAAAAACCCCAAAAACTTATTCATTTTGATATTAGTGGGACAATGAGAAAACAATCAACAGATGGAGACAAGAACGTCATCACTTTTTCTTAATTTCATTACTCTCATTACATGTGTTATGTACGTGAAAAATAAGTCAGATTCTAGGAAAATGTTTAAGATATTTTGAAAGGATGATGAGAAAGAATGTGAGTATTCAGTGAAGAAATTTAGAATTGAAAATTGTAGTGAATATGAGAATAAATAATTTCAGAATTATCTTGAGAAGCATGGAATTTAACACGAATTTAGTTCACCATTAAACCTCAGCAAAATAGTGTCTTTAAAGGAATGAATAGATATTTATTTTAGTTGGGTCTAACTATGTAACTTGAATATTTTCTCTCTCATTAATATTGGAGGAAATCCTTGAAAACTACTGTTTATATTCCAGAACTGGTGCTTAAACATTCCATGTTCATATATTACTCCATATGAAATGTTTTGTGAAAAAACTCTATGTTTTAAACACTTATGAGTTTTTTGGAGTCTATTTGTTATAAAGATGAATGTTTAATACCATGGAATGTTTGAGAAATGATGTTAAGATGGAATTTTTCCTGGATATTCTTTAGAAAGAAGATGGTATAAATTTTTTAAAAAATTATTAGAAATAATGGTTAATTATAATGATGTAAAAGAGTTTGAAAATTTTATAAAATAAATATAGTCTTATACTAATATAAAAGGTGATAAGGATATGTATGTTTTTTTAAAAATTATGATAATGCTACCGATAATGGAAATCCTACTGAATATGATGAATAAGGCTCAACCATTTCATGTGATGGGGATGAAACTCAAATAACTCATCCTAGACACAGGGATAATGTGGGGACTCAGAGAATTATTGGTGATCAACATCAGAATATTCAAACTATAAGAACATAAAATATAGTTACAAAGATTTATTGTATTCAAAAGATGATCCAAATGATGTGAATGAAGAGTTTGAGCATTAAGAATGGGTTCAGGATATGAATAATGAAGTTGAATAGACTTAAACAAACGATACATGGGAACATGACCCAATCTAGATATCAAAAATGATAATGGATGAAAATGGGTTTTCCGAAAAAGCTGAATGAAGAAGGCGAAGTGATAAGGAACAAGGAAAGATTAGCATGAAAAGGATACTCACAAATTAAAGGTGGTGATTTTGGTGATAATTTTTCCCCATTGGAATATTTAGAAACAATCATAATATTTATTTCTATTTTTACACAATGTGATTAAAAAATTTCTCAATGGGATGTAATGTCCACATTTATGAAAGGGAATATTAATGAGAAATCTTAGGTTGAACAACCTTATGGATTCATTATTGGGAAATTTGAATGTTATGTGTCTATCATAAAGATTTACTTTTATTGGATAAAAAAAGAACATAGATCATGGTATTCCATGTTGGAAACATGCCTAAGAAAGATAAATTTTATGAAATGGAGAGTTGATAGTAATATTTACATCAAAGATTGTCATAAGTTTTACCTCATCAGAGTTGTTCATGTTGATGAAATTATATTTTATTGGAGTGATGAATGTTCTTGTGAAATATTTGATGAAGAGATGATTTTTTTTGGAATTTTTATACTTAGAGAATTGAAATACTTTCTTCAGATACAAATTTTACAAAAGAAGAAACACATTTTTCTTTAACAAGAAAATTTTGTTAAGGGTCTTCTTAAAAAGACTTGACTTGGAAAATTTGAAATAATATTCCATATTGATTTCATTGGGAACCATTATTCCTATATGTGGTTAAATTAAATAAGTTGATAATTTTTTTTAAATCTAATTGGAGGATTGTTATATTTTACTACCTTTGGAGAATTATTTTATATTGTTACCCTATGTGAATGATTTCAGTGTTCTCCTAATGAATCAAATTTAATTGATATAAAAATAATTCTTAGATATATCAATGGACAAAAAAATTTCGATATAGGTATTATATATAAGAATTTATTAACTTGTTATGGTATTCAAATGATGACTGGGGAGGAAATATTGATGATCGAATATACACATTAGGTGAAGTTTTTCTCTATTGGAAAATTAAGTTAGTTGGAAAACAAATAAAAATAATTCTATAACTCTTAGTATGAATGATGTTGATTATGATGATTCCACACAAGTAGCTACCCAAAAAATTTAGATGAAAAATCAGTTCTAAGTCTTCCTTGTTTATGTAATATTACCCATTCTTCCAGGACATGATAAATAAAGTGCAATCAATCTTATAAGAAATATTATAAAAATTTACCGATCAATATAATTGATATAAAGTACCACTTCATCAAAGAACCTAGAGAGAAGAATGAATTGAAGCTGGAGTATGTTACTACATCATAAAAGGTTGATGACATATTCACAAAACCATTACCAATGTAAATTTTTTATAAATTTAGGTTGACCATGGGAATATACCTACATTATCAACAATGTTGAGGAATTTTTTCCCTTCTCTCATATCTCCATTATATAGTGTTATCAAGGTGGATAATTGTTTTTTAAATCAATCCATATGGATGCATGCATAAAAGGGGAGGTCTGGGAACTATGTGAATCTGAAATGAATGTTTCTGAACTATTCATCTTTTTTTAGAGACGTTATAGGAAACAAAATTTTCATATTCCAATATATCTAATGAAGTGTAGAATGATGATAAAGAATACTGAGGTAGACGGATTAGAAGAAAAGATAAATATGTTTTGGAGAAGCCTAAGGAGGAAGGATAGAGAGGTTTTGTAGTCACTAAATGTGGATAACATGGTTTTGCTATCAATAATTCTTGTTTCCTATAATAAGATAGCTCGCATAGGCTTATCATTTTGATATGTAATCCATATCTTGAAATTAATAAGATCAGTAAGTTATGAATCTTGGTTGTCAAAAAAATCAGAGGAGATTGTTGGGACTAAGTTTGTTGGAGGTGTTGTTGGAAGTAAGAGATGGTTGTTTTCAGGAATGTTTTATTTTGATTTCAAAAATGATAAATCGATTCAATTTTTAAAAGAATTGGTAAATATGATGATGATTTCTGATTATGTTTGTCTCAAATATCCTATTTTGTTTGGAGAACATCGTATTCAATTATTATGAATGAAAAGGGAGAAAATGTGATGCCAATCTTATTCAGTTTTGATTCAAAAAAATATATTGATGGAATTTTAGGAAGTTACACTACATTACTAGGTAAATATGATGATTCTATAAATGAACTATCAAATGTTAAAAAAAAATAATAGAAATTATTTTTGGTAAAAATACATGGTCACTAATTAGTATGGTTTGTGTAGACAAAAGAGATTTTATGGTGGTTCTGTTTTCGTGATTTTTCAAAAAAAATTTACACAAAAATTGAGACTATTTTGTTTTCAAACCGAATGATTTCCATGAAACACAGTTCAAGGACCATTAATGAGTTTTTGTGGACTCCATTAGAGGTATGTGGAAGATTGGTAGAAAATTGGAATATGATTATGAAAAGTAGTGGTATAAAGGCCATGAAACGTGATACAAAAAAACCACCTAAAGGACCTATTCAAGGAAGGCTTGAAGTTTATGGGAGGCCAATGTTTCTATAAAGTCTATAATTTATAGATGATAAGTGATGATCAATTGGAAGATGGAATCAGTTTTCATTAATCAAGAATGTATGGACATGACCATAGATGAAAAAATGATTCATGGAAGTAGAATAGTATACAGTGATGGCTATAAAACATTGAAAATTTGGTTGATTTAGATTAGTATTATTTGAGGATTTATTGTCATATATAATGGGCCATAATATAATCATTAAGATATATTTATTTTCATTAGATAAAAACTTTTCTCTGAGAAATAATTCGGTGAAGTCTGATGATTTTTTGAAGAAGCATTCCATTTGGGGAAGAGTTCCCAATAAAGAGATTCCATGGAGATGGATGAAGTTCATTGATGATCATTTCAAGGAAGAAGATATCCACATATATAGTCTGTGAAATTAAAATCCAGGTTTTATTTCCCTGGAAAGAAGAGGGTCCATGAGGTATCAGCGACCCATGAAGCAAATTTTGTCTGTGAAGTTGGGTCGGTCTGCGCAGTATCACCACTACATGGGGAATTTGTCATATGTGGAGTAGAGATAGTATGTGAAAGAAGAGGTGTTCCATGAAGCACTAATGCCACGCAGTGAAAATATTTTTATGGAGGATACATGCAGTTCAAGGAGAATGGAGGGAAGTCCAAGGAGGACTATAGGAAGTTCTTACCTGCTTCTGGTTAAGAAAGAGACGAATTCTTTTGAATGATCAAATTTGTGGAAGTGGATCAAGAATCATAAAAACATTGAATTGCATCATTTTATTCTATAATAATAACACAATGTAAAGGATTATTTTTAGAGATCTACATGATTGTAAGGTAATATCATACTCATTATATTCAACATAATATGATTATTTTCTAGGTGATTGTGTGGTATTTGATTATTTCTAAACCATACGAAGGTTGTAGCTACTCTTGTTGAGTAGTGGACCTTTTAAATTATTCAATTCCAATGGATGTGTATTTGAAATATGTTTAGCATGGAAAAAATTCTTTTCCAAAAGTTGAATGATGTTTCATTTTTTTAGAAACATAGAAGAAAAAGAAATCACTAACTCATCTCCTCCAACTGTCAGTGATATTTTAATCTTGATTGGTCATCATTATCTATAAAATTCATTATCATTTTTATGGAATATAATAATAATTCTTCATAAGATTAAAAAATTAGAGAAAGATCCATTCAAATGTTATGCTTAAGGAATTTAAATAAATTATAAATATTCTACTCTGAATCTCAAATTTAATCCATACCATACTGAGCTAGTCTCGTAAAGATAGCCTCAGGCCCCAAAAAAGATTAATCCTCATTTTAATTTAAGCTAAGGAACATTTTTTTCATTTAATTTCATTTCTAATAAGGTAAATATTCATCGGGGAATATTACATTAAAATCACTCAACTCCATATGTTCTATTAGTTATTACCCCTTTTTATCCTAGACGAATAAATTCTATTTATTAGAATCCCCAATAAGAAAATACAATGGGAGACCTGATTGTTTTTGTAATACTTTGATATATTATAATATATATTTCCATAGGTAGGTGCTAAGATGGTGTGCAATTCCCTGGCCCGGTGTGCCCAGAATTAATTTTATAAAAATATTAAATATATTTCATATTGGGTACATATAGATTCATAATTAATATTGGATAACTCATAAATGGTTGATTAGTTCATAAATATGATTCTACCATTGGGTTCATAACATGTTGTTTTCTCTAGGAAGGACATAATATGAGTGAGCGTGGAATGTTCAAACCCCTCGCTCGGTGGAGGTGTGTCATGTGGATAAATTATTTGTTAAATTAATTAATAAATTTATTTTTGACCTAAAATATTTTTATAAATATATTTTTATGATAACCTTTATATGGACAGCCTCATAATTTTTTAATCATCTGTGATAGCACTCTTCTTCCTTCTGTTGGAGGATCATGATGAAGGATGACGAAAATCCATATCTGAGAAGATCATGACTCAACGAATACAATGACTCATCCAAAATTATTTAATAATGAGTTATTAATCAATTAATGATCCATAATCATGTTAGGACTCATTATATGTTGTTTTACACCCCTATAATTAAATTTATTTAGTATATCATTCATCATTCTTCAATCTACGACACGTAATAGACTCTGCATGTTCCCATGTATAGAAATTTAATAATATTTTTAGAAAGTTTTCTAAAATGTAATCCCCATTAATTATATGTTGGCCAATAATTCTTCTCTGCAATCAATCGATCTTTTTCCTTGTGACTTTCTCCCTTCATTCATCACCTTCTTCAACGGTTAGATCCCAACGGTCCTGGTTCACCATTACAAGGAGGTATTGAGCTCGATCAGACCCCCAGATTCATAGAGGATCAATGAATCAAGAATGGTATAACATACACAACCTAAATAAGAGAGCATTACGATTAAAATATGATTCATCTATGGGTTTTAGATCATGAAATTTATGGATCAATGAACGATGTCGTCCATAATTAACGTCCAAAAACTCACAGCGAAGGACAACTAATTTTTGGCGAGCAACAACTGATATCCCTGATCTATTGACATATTTCAGGATATTAAATATATTAAATGAAAAATACACTATATTAAGGATATAATGAAGCGTAAAATACCATATCTTAAGTTTCTATGAAAATCTAGACTACACACCGTGTTTCTGGATGTACAATCAATGTGTATCCCCCTCAGCGGCAGTGCTGGGGATTCATATAAACAAAGGATGAAAAAACATGTATTACCTCCTAAATTACATGAAGAAAATTCATGTATGGAATAATAATGTGATGATTTATATATATAGGTACTAGTATGGAAGTACACGAGGTCATGTAAATGCACGTGTACTCTAGTACACAGACACGATGAGTAGGACACGACCTCGATCCTAGTTAGCCAGGACTCACCATGTAGTCCACTTAAATAGTGTGTACTAATACATGGGATGGATCCTTATTCCATCTAGGTACACATCCATGTTGTGCAATAGGAATACATAGTAGTTGGGTCCCCTCACACATCGTTTCCCCCTTAAGCTCTAATTAGTGAACTTTGAACATTTTCATCTCCTTCAATTGAACTCGAATATTGGCCCTTACATAGCCTATCCTGAGTGATTGTTTGTGTAGAGCATAATTGATCCATTAGTTTTGAATTTAAATTATTTTATAACTTTACAAGAATAGCACCTTGAAAGGTGATGATCGATAATGGTTGTGATTAGGATAGATCACTACAGGTTACCTTTGGATTGGAACCCACCTGCAGAGTAGGGCATGGGACCTTGAAAACCATTAGACTGGAACCCTCTAGCCGAGATGGGAATGGGTCCTCCACCTTTCTAAGTGAAACCCTTTTGTGGGTCATGTCATGGGTTCTTGATGTACTAGAGTCAAACCCTCTCTCCAAGATGGTCATGGGTCCTCGTCATTTTTGAGTGGAACCCTCCTGAGGGGAAAGGAATGAGCCCTCAGTGACCTAGAGTGGAACCATCCATCTTGTATGGTCATGGGAATTCAACTTTCATGGTGTATTCCTCATATAATACTAGGGTATGTGTCCTATAAATAGAAACTTTTCCCCTACTATGTTTTATAGTGAAAATATGGTGTTCGATATAGATTTTGACTCATTAAGAGGTGGGACAGTTTCCCCACCAAGCCACATTTTTTGGATGAGAAAAAAATGTGGGTATGAGTCCGCGGTGATCCTAGAGGATAGTATCAAGGTTTGGGGAATATTTTTATGAAACTTATGAGTTCGAGGAGATAGGTGAGATGTTGGGAATCATTAATGGTTTTTTGGAACTATTGGCTTCTTGTCTTCCTCGACTGAGCTGTGAAATGGAGATCCCCTTACTCAATCATTTGGGATTATTTTTAATGAGAATATATATATATATATATTTATTATGTATTCTTTCATTGGATATAGTTGCTCTCCTTTCATGAGAGGTGAATATTTATAGGATATTCCATATGCTTTCTATGTTTAGCTTCTCATGGTTGGATGAGTCTATTCTCTAACTACATGAGGTGAATGCTCGATGAGTAGTTCAGTTACTCACAATTTTTAGCCCATTGTTTTTTGATTTTATTAATTTCTCTATTTATTTGGTTGAGATATACTCTTACACTATACTTTATGTATATATTTTCATTCTTTTACTCTTCTATATATTAATTCCTTTCCATCATCTTTCAGGGAATTCTACTGGGTTTGTATATACTCACCCCTCATGGGATTTTCTGTTGTGTGTCATGTCTCATGTAGATGATGGATATTATTATTGGGTCTAAAGTGGAGCATATGGTTACTGGGTTCTTGGACCACATATAATGGTCTTGGATTTGGATTCAAGATCTATGATCTTTGAGCTATTTTTACTTTTCCAATTTCAATGAGGTTGGGACACAATTTTCGATGGTAATTTATTTTTCCCCTTGTCATTTTATATTAGACTACAATACTTATACACCATATATATGTCTTGGAATGTTTGGTTTACTTTAAAGTAGTTTTTCATCATTTAATTTTTTCTTATGCACTTTTTCATCTAGATGGATGTGTGTGTTTGTAAAAGTACTTATGAAAAGGCCTCCCCTAGTAAGTAATAAATTTAACTCTTGTCACCACCCACTAGCCTATAGAGGATGGATTGGGGTAGTTATGGATCGAGCCCTATAATGGGTTGGGTCATCATAGATTTGTATCAGAGAAAGATCATTTCTTGGGGCATTTATTGGGCATATCCCCTTAAGATGATTCTGATGGGTTTTAGGAAAAAATGTCAATGTGTCATGAGTGTGGGTCTTGAAATTGAGAATCAAATGATGGTGTGACAACCAATGTATCAATACACTAGGATGTTGTCTCTCGGCTTGTCTACTCGATATGTTGATACATTGTTTTGGGGGTAAATGGTACATGCATCATATGGGATTGAGTATTTGATTTTATATATTGAGTTAGTTTCCCATTATTGTTGATATATATTATCACATGATCAAGGTACTACTAGATAACATTAAAGATAACTTTTTTCATGAATTCTAGAAAGGATGTGATCTTTAGTTCAGGATAAAAACCCTAATAATGATGGGCCCTTAGTTCGGGGTCCATCCCGCGACCCCTTTCTCCTTGTGGGAAGGTAGAAAAACCTTCACCTACTGAGGATCATATTGTTCATTCAATGTAGTATAATGACATGCCCAATCATGGAAACTCAAAATGTTCTATTTTTAGAGACCTCGGAGGATCAATGGAGAGACAAATCCTCAGGAAGTAGATGATTCGATAGAGTTGGTGGTTTGTATCATCATAATTGTTCATAACCTAGTGGATTAGGACGTTTCATTGGTATCTATCTTCTTCCATGGGGCATCTGTTCATTAGTGGATCCTTGTAAACCATATGCATGATGATTCTACACTCTTATGTAACAACTTCAAGATGATGTCTAGTGAGTATTAGTACCCTTTTTGATTGCACTATGTTCGGATCAAAGAGCATCTGGAGAAGTAGAAGGGAGGGATGACAATGATTGAGTACACAAAAAGGTTAAAAACCCATTCATGTTACTATCTTGAGAAAATGTAAGATAGGTAATTCTATGAATATATATCTAACCAAGGACTCCATAGAGAGATCTCATACTGTGTGTACACATTGGCACCCCCACCTATGTTGGAGTGCTGGAGCGACCACTTGTGACATAAAACATCCAGTTAGTGGGATATTAGAAAACTAGTGCTGGTAGTGGGTTCTAAACAGTTTAGTCATTTGTAGCATCTCTTAGATGTCATGCTTTAGGTTCTCACCATATGAGATAACCATGATTAAATGTGGGAAAAATATCTGAGGTAGTTCCGAGCACTAGGGAAGCCCAGGGAGAGGAGTTGTTTTTCAAGTAATGGGTGATGTCTCATGGAAGATGATTTCCCCACCAAATGTGATGAGCAACACTAGTAGATAACTAATGGGATACCATATCAAAGTTAGCATCATGATCAGAGATCTCCCATGTTTGGAAATGGTGGTGCTTAGGAATGCAGAGCTAGACGTGGAGCAGGTGAAGCTATAGGTGGAAGATGATTTTCTGAGATCATTCAACCACCACCACAACCAGGAAACCCCAACCAGGCTCTAGGAGAAAGGGGTCGAGGTCTTACAATGTATAAGGCCTATTAGTCTTATGATCCCACAACGAATGAAATTATAAGAACTAGGATCTTTCTATTTTCTACAGATTCCTTGGTTTTAGTAGACACAGGTTCCATACATTCCCCTATATCTATATATCTAGTGTGAGAGCTAGAATTCCTAGTTGACACACTAGAAGAACTGCTTCCTGTTTGGGTTCCTACCGAGAATTCTTCTTCAATATTATTCATCTGGTATTAGTGTGAGTAATCGCTTAGTGGAGAGAGGTTCCTATGGGAACTTTTGGTCATTATGATGGAACCTTGTGAAGTAATCTTGGGTATGGATTTTATATCCTTGGATAGATCCTATATTGACTAGCATTGTAGAAAAATCATATTCTTACAAAATGATGGGATGGGATTCCATTTTCTAGCAAGGGAGACCTCATAACAGGGCAAGTGGGGTTATAAAGTAGGTTACTACCACCCATCACCCATTAGTTTCAAAGAATATCCCATGGTTCAATAGGATCTTTAGGAATATGGGTTTCATTAATCAAGGTGGATTATCTGGATGTCTTCCCTGAGGACGTTCAAGGACTACCTTCGAGGAGGGATATAGAAATTTCCATAAACTTGCATCTCATCACTTCTCAAATATCGTAAATGGTATATCATATTTTATACTATAATATTTTGATTTTTTTGTTGATGTTGTAAGACCTTAAAAGGAATGGTTTCTCTATACCTAGTGTGTCCTCCTGGGTGTCCCTAGTGTTTTCCATGAAATGATACTATAGGGACATGCTGATTTGTATGGATTGTCATTGCCTGAACTAGGAAATGACAATAAAGAGGTGCCCCATTCCAATGATTGAAAACCTCTTTGACCAGTTGCGATGTGTTAGATGGTTCTCGAAGATCAACCTAAAATCTAGATAAAACCAATTTAGGGTTCTCGATAATGATATTCCAAACATGGATTTCTAATGTTGATACATGCATTATGTGTTCTTACTGATTCCATTTAGTGTAGAAAAATCCCCAACCATAATTATTTCATTGATAAACTATGTATTCCATTCATAATTAGACAATATATTCATTTTCATCTTCATCGATACCCTCATCAAAATTTAAATAGAGGAGGATAATGAATAACACGTAATGATAGTCCTAGACATTCTTTGAGAAAACAATATTTTTGGGAAACAATCAATGTTCCTATTATGGAATCATGAAGTTCACTTTTTGGGGAATTTAATTATTGATCATTGTATATCCATAAATCTAATAAATATCGAAATAGTTCTATCCTAGAACCCCCAAATAACATTTCATAGGTACTATGATTTCATTGATTGGCAGGTCAGTACAGGTGGTTTGTAGTGGAATTATCCAGAATCACATCCACCTTGATAACCCTAATGTAGAAAGGATAGTTGTTTACATTTCATGAGCAATGATAAAGGGCCTTTGAGATGTTGAGGAAGAGGTTGATGAGTGTCCTAGTGTTTATACTATGAGTGGTGGGTTTGATTTCATGGTGTATTTCAATGCCTAAGGATTTGGGCATAGTTGTGTGTTGAAGTAGTGACAGGTAGTTAATGCAAATAGGTTATGGTTGTAGAGACCCGAATATAATAACAATGTGTCTAATGACTTGGAGATAATTGTGGTAGTCTTCTCCCAAAGTGTTTGTAGACCCTACCTTCTTGGGAGGAACTTTCTAGTTTACTCAAATGACTAGAGTCTCAGGTACTTCTTCACTCTGAGAAACCTGAACCTGAGACAACGGAGATGGTTGGAGTTCCTATAGGACTATGACTTTGATATATTCTATACTATAGGGAAGGATAAAATTTTAGTATATTCCCTTTGTAGGAAGTCTCATTATCTCTTAGTGTAGGATAATTCTGAGCAGTTAGCTTTCCTACAACTACTCCTGGTGGAGCTGGGAGAGTAAAACTTTTCTTCAATCAATGGTGTTGAATCATTTTCTTCTGAAGCATGTGAGATTGTCCAATCTTGGAAACATCAAATATGAGGTCTTATGTGATCAAATATCCATAGGATAATAAACATATGGATATTCTAAAAGATGGAATCACATCATCTTATTCCATGGGTGAACAATATTTACAGTCATGTTAGTGGATGAGTTGATGCGATAGGTACACAACTCAGCCCTAGTTATACATCCCTATAATGGGAATATGTATATTTATCTTTATAATAAGTTTTTGTGGTTTGAAATGAGACAAATCTTAGCTTATTGTTTCTCTCAGATATTAACATTACATCAAGTCAAGGCTGAGAACCATGTTTGGGTAGGTGTTTTGCATCCCCTTGAGATCCCAGAGTTGATGTGGGATGACATATCCATTTACATCATAGTAGGGATAACACACATATAGAAGATTCAGGAAACAATATTGGAGATATTTTACCAACTCATGTTGTCAGCGCACTTCCTTACCATCATGGAGTAGAGTTTGGTGGAATGTTTGGGGATCTGGTATATTGGGTAAATCATTTACCTTCACAAAGTACCCGAAAATATTTTATCTGATTGTGACATGTGGTTTACATTGTAATTGAGGAAGTGAAATCATGAGGAATATGGGGACCAATTTTGGATGAGTATATCCTATCACCCCCAACCAATGGGAAGACCAAGAACACTATCTAGGTGATGGAGGATATGTTGAGAGCATGCCTGTTGGAATTCTCCTGGATTTGGGAGGATCACCTACACATGGTCGAGTTTGCGTACAACAATAGATACCACTCTAACATCGACATGACACCTTTTGAGTTATTATATTGGAGTCCTTTTTTGCCACCCTTGTGTAGGACATAGATAAGTGAGACATATCATGGGGGCCTAGAGATGGTATAGGCGGTAACACAGAATGTCTATGTCATCCAGGAGTGGATGAAGATAGCCTATAATAAATTGAAATTTTTTGTTTATAACCATTTTATGCCTTTGGTGTTTGACTAGGGAGATTATGTTTTCATGAGAGTATCCCCAAGACATGAAATGTCAAGGTTTGGCTGGTGAGGAAATCCATCCCTGAGGTTTATCGGGCTATTTGAGATCATACATAGTGTTTCTCAGGTTGGTTACTACCTTACCCGGGCGTCACAGCTGGAGTGGGTGCACAAAGTCTTCCATATGTCATAGGTGATGAGATACACCCATGATCATACACACATCATTTACTTGGTGGGAGATAGACATTGAGGATGGATCCACATTTTCAGAGCACTGATTGCCGAACAAGGATTAGTAGGTGTTGACCCTCTATGGATAGACTGTTCCTTTGGTTCGTCTGGTGTGGGATCATGGAAACGTGCATGAGAGTTCCTAGGGGCAGGAGAACCAAATGCATTCTCAGTATCCAATGTTGTAATATTATTTTGTTGGGGATGAAAATTTTGATAGGTGGAATAATGTAAGGACCCATTGTTTCCTTTTAATACTTTGAAATATTACTATATTTATTTCGGGAGATAGGAAGGAAGAAGACATGTGATTATAATGCTCTGTATGTACATAAATAATTTTATAAAATATTAGATATATTATATATTTTTCACACGTAGATTATTAAATAATATGAGATAACTCTTAAATGGTGGATCAGATATGAAATATGAGTACATGGTTGGGTCTAGAACATGGTATGTTCCTTAGGAGTGATAGAAAAGGACCCAACACAGGATGTTTCGACCCCTCCCTCGGAGGAGGTATGTTACATTGATTAATTAATTATTAATTATTTAATTAATACCTTTATTAACTAAACTAATGTTATAAATATATCATTTTTTAATCCTCACCACGGTTAGGCTAAAAATATTAAATTTTCTAGTGATATCAATCTCTTTGCTTCTGTTGGTGGAACACAATGAAGGATGATGAAACTCTAGATCTGAGCAGATCATGATGCAACAAACACAGGGAATCCACTAAAATAGTTGATGAATGTGTTCATCATAAATGACTAATATGTAATAGGGTTAGGACTTTTTATATGTGGTTTCTACACTTATAATTAAATTGATTGAGCCTATTGGTCTCCATTATTCGATTTTCACCCTGTAGCGGACTCTACATGTGCTAATGTATAGAAATTTATGATTGTTTTTATTATATTTATAATATGCAATACCCATTCCTGGTAGACTATCCAATAACTATTGGCCTAAATCAATTGTCTTTTTTCCCTATTATTTTATCCCTTTATTCATCACATTTTTCACTGGGTGGATCCCCATGGTCTCGGTTTGAATTTACTAGGGGTACTGAGCTAGATTAGACCCCCCAAATTCATTGTGGATCGAAAAAACAAAGATACTCTGACAAAAAAATCCTAAATCCAAGATTGTTTCATTTCAAGGATGATTTATTTGTTGAATTGACATAATGAAATCTATGGAGGGATGAATTGTGGAATGGATATAGACCAACCAAACCCTCACGACGAATATAGGCCATTTTATCGGGAGAGATGGCCAGGATCAATGATATATTTCGATAACTGATATTTTTTGATAGATTCAAGGTTAAATCTGAAGCAAATTAGTTTGAATTAAAGAGAAAAGACCAGATCTATTTTTTTATTGAAAATCCTTACTACAAATTGTGTTCCGTGATGAACACATGGAATGTTGCTCCATCACTGCTAGGGATAGCCTTTTATATAAATTAAGGATTAAACAACTTGTAGTCCCTAGTACATGATATATCCCCCATTCTCATTTTGAAACTCCGTATGATTAGTCAAATTTATGGTAACCAGTTTAGAAGTACAAAGGGATAAGTACAAGCACGTGTACTCAGGTTTATGGACCCAGTGAGCCAGATAGGACCCAGGTCTTGGTTATCCAGTTCATGCCCTGTTCATGTCATGACCCATCCTCAGGGGCCATACCGTGACTACCCCAAGCCCGCCTTCCATAGGCCAAGGGCTGGCGACCAGCACCCAAGGCGTAAATCCCAAAAAAGGGAAGGCATTGCCTTTATACAAGTAAAAAACACAACAGAGTACAAGCAGAAGCAAACAATAAGTACAAAAGAAAGGGCTGAAAAGTAAATGGGCCATAATACAAACCCAACTAAAAAGTACAGCTACAACTGAATGAAAGTACAACAGAGAAGACAGAAAGATGGAAGAATAATAGTAGCTCCTAGGTTGTCCACCTCGAATCCTACCTGAAGGGTAGGTACAGATAGCCTCCTCAACGCTCTCACCCATAAACCTCCTCCGAGTACCGTATCTTCGTGAATTCCACCTCCGGATACTGAATTTTCGTGAGGTCCACCTCTGGATACTGACTCGTCGTGAGGTCCACCTCCGGGTACCATCCAGTCTTTGAACACTCGGCCTCTATCTGTGATGTCCGTCATCTGCATCCAACACAACTAGGTGCGGGCATAGCCCGTGCAGAGGTGAGTATAACGATACTCAGTCGGGACCCCGAGACCATCAAGGACTCACTAAATCCAACAAGGATAACAACATAGCAGGATCTAAATAGATAACCCTTACTTAGGTATAAGCCCATACTTAGACCTAAGTTATCAAGTAACCCATCTCAATTAAGAGGTATCACACAGATATGAAATAAACGGATAACCACTACTTAGGTATATGACCATACATATACGTAAGTTATCATGTAACCCATCTCAATCATGAAGAAAACACAAAGGTCATTGACTCAGCTCAAACCAGAATTTTCATTATCAAAACTGAAACTGCTGAAGAACTCATCCTCTGTTGAGTACACTGATCATGTGATGACTTTGAGGCGCTACTCACTAACCGTAGACTACTGAGGTACTCCTGTCGAGTACTGCGGGTCATCCTCCCAAACATAGTAGTGCTCCCCGTCAGGGTCTTCCACCCATACACAGTAGTGAACCCCCCCTAGTAGACTGTAGAGGTACTCCTTTTGTCGAGTACCGCGGGTCTACCAACCAAACACAGTAGTGCTCCTCACCGTGGGTCTACCACCCAAACACAGCAGTGCACTCCACTGGGCTATACAAGTCACTCCAACTCGAATCGGACAAGCAATCATCAGGTCTCAGCCAGCTACACGGTCTCCGTAATTCGTACGCTTGTCTCTGTGAGGGTCCGCTCCACAAGCACCAGGTCGATACTCAAAGTATCACAATGTCCCACGAAGAAGTATCTCAAAGGAATGCCTCATCGTAGGGGTCTCAATGCAATAGACGACACGTCAATCGGACGCCCGGTCTGTGAGTTATTAGCCTTTTAGTCCAAGGGCCTAGTTGGTTTCATGTATGAACTAACCTAGCTATATATCAACTGTACCCCAAACTCTCATAGGGTATACTCAAAGGGACTGTTTCTCAACGTGATCACCAATGTTGCTGACGGTTCGTCAAACGGGCATCCGGCCTAGAAGTTATCGGCTTTTCCGTTCTAGGGGCCTGGTTGGATTTTGGGTTCAATCCAACCCGACCATATTCCAACTACGTCCAAAACATAGGAGAAGTATTCCAAAAGATCCATCTCACCTAAAGATATCCAACAATGTTGACTGTATGTCAATCGGACATTCGGAGCTCAAGTTATAAGCGTTTACGCTCTGAGGGCTCGGTTGGTTTCGGGTTCGAACCAAACTGGACATATACAAAGTTCTCTGAAACCTTGAGTGTAATATACCATAACTATAGTCTTGATCCAAGGATCCCAACACAACTGACGGTGTGTCGATCGGGGGTCTGTAGCCCATGATATTTGTGTTTGAACGAAACTGCCCAAAAATATGGGGTTTGGGCCCGGTCTGACCTGGCCCAAAAGCCCCTCGGTCGGCCCGAACCGGGTGACCCGACTCGATTCGGGTCTGGGTATGGCCTGATCGGGCACGGCCCGACACGGCGCGGGGGCCCCGGCACGACGCGGGAGGTCTATCCCGGCGCGGGTGGTCCGGCCCAGCGCGACGGCTCGGCTCTGAAGCCGGCCGTGGGTGCGAAGGGTGGGGGGATTTATTTTGAAATGGTGGCCCCATATTGTGGGGTCTGCCCTAGCTAGATGGATGGGGGTTTCAACCCCCCGGTATTTCTGAAAACGGCCGGCCATTATGGTTTGCCGGTGTGGCTGCCGCGGGACCCCCGGGGTCTCGCCTCCTGGTGTGCCAGCGGCCGGCTGAGTCCGGCCGCCTCCTCCAAAACTGCCGTGGCCTTAGGTTGCAGCTCCTGTCCGACCGGCGCAGTGCGATGACACCGCGCCCCTCCGCCACGGCCTGCCCCGACCGCAGCCTCCTTCGGGTTCTCTGGTGCGACGCGACGGCACCGCGCCCCACCTCCTCCACAGCTCGCTCCGGCCGCGGTTCCTTTGGCTTCACCAGTGCGGCACAACGGTTCCGCACACCACCACCGCGGCCCGCTCCGGCCACGGTTCTATTCGTCCCCGCGCAGTGCTACAATATTGCGCTGCCTTCTCTTTGAAATCCAATGTTGACAAACAAAGAAATGGGGAGGGGAATTGGTCGTGTTCGTGCGTTCTGATCTCTTCCTGTTACGTTGGTAACATTTGGCCGAAATAATATAAATTCTCCAAAGCATAATATTAAATTCACAAGAAAAAAATTTAAGCCCTACCTCGTGTTGTTCGTCATTCGTCGCAGGAAAATGGCATTGCAAGAAAAGAAAAGGGAGTGACGACGGTCGTTGGTGTTCGTCACTTCCATCATCATAGGAGTGCACCCAAAGAAGAATTGATATCTCCTCTCTTGTCATGCTATGAAGAGGATAGAGGGTGCATCGTCAATCTTCTTCAGAGGTTTGGTGTTCTTCAATGAAGGTGGAAAACCCCTCTTCCTTCATAAATCTCTGTCTCAAGGGGTTTCTCCCAACAAAACAAATGCCAACCAAATTAAAATAAGAATCCACCTTATTTTAATTAACCTTCCAAGCCATTCAAAATTTGAATAACATAATTCATTAATTGAGTAGGTTCCATTAATGATATATGTTGTCTTGGAAAAAGTTAAAGTGAAAGAGAGAGAGAAGAGGAAGAGTCATATAAGTTAAAGTGGAGTTACAATTTATTGAGGGGAAAAAGTTATAAATGTTATGGGAATTTCAAGGGGTTTAGGGTCTCATGTGGGACCCACCTCCCACATATCCACACATGGGAAGTTGGGTGGTTGCGGGCCCCACCAAAAACATCCCATTGTAGAATTTAACTTCCTTGGATAACAAAAATTAAATTGTACACAATTTTATTTATTCCTTCCTTAAAGTCCAAAATTTAACTTCTTCTCCCATACAAACACTCCTACGGTAAAAGTCCTCTTAAACAAATACTGGTGCTGCGAGTTCAGCTGTGCCCTCAGATTTCAATTCTGAGCACCGGTTCAAGAGATAGAAAAACCTGCTCGTTCGTTCACTGAACGTACCCGAGCCAAACTTCGGAAATTGATTCCAGGCACACCGGGCCTTGGAATCATGTGCCGTCACAAACTACAGACTCATAAAATTCCAAATGAATTAAGAAAAAAAATTCCTTGAAAATTTTGGGTCTTTACATTACTCCCACCATAGGGCTTTACATCCCCATAAAGCATCAACACACTCTAAGGAAAACAAAGTGGTACTGAGCATGCATCTGAGCCTTCCGCTCCCATGTGCTATACTGGAGGTTCTTGTGCTACTAGTGAAAGCGCACCTGAGGAATCGATCGTCCACATAGGACCCACTCCTATAGATCCTCGATCTCCATTGGAGCCTCCGTGCATGTTGCCCTGTCATCAACGTCCAACTCCCTGTGGTTGATGAAGTGTGAAGGATTGTACACATATCTCCTCAATTGAGATACGCGGATGACATCATGCACCCGGTGCAGCTGAGGTGGAAAGTTCAAGAGTTAAACCACCTCACCTACCCTGATGAGGACCTAGAAAGATCCATTGAACCTCGGTGACAACTTGTCACCTCGGCCACATCTCCGTAAACTTCATCGAGGTGAGACTCGTATAAGGACATGGTCGCCATCCTTGAACTCTAGAGGCCTCCATTTCCTGATTAGAACTGAGACTCAAAACTCCTACTTCCATGGGGGTAAGGTTGACTGACTCATGAGTGATCAACCGCACCCTCCTGTGCATGAATTTATCCTGTGCTGCATGGGGTTTCCGTTTCTCCGACCTAAGAAAACCCATCCCAACATTATAGATAAACCACAACCTTTTTGCCTAATATAGTCAATCTGGGAATGAACTGTGAATCCAATCCATACCCAGACCAACGTCGTAAGGCCTCGACACTGCCACCAAGAGATTCCAACCGAAACTCTCACCTCGAGGGTCAGATCACACTGTCAGTGTAAGTGTTATTATCGAGTCTCCTCCCAAAGGTATCTCCAGACGTGATGGTCAAGTCAACGACTTACCGGAAACTCTAGGTCTGGGACAAGATTCGTGGAAGAAAGGAATGATTCATATCAATGTCTGTTGTAACTGCAGATATAAGTGGACATAGACTATCCCTCAAATCATTCTTAGAGCTATTGGGTCACACTCCCTGACCACATGCAGCCGCTCTCTTCTCCTGCACTCCAGCTCCCTGAGCCTGGAGGGGACAACAAAGGCGGGTGGTTGTAACATGTCGAAAGATACACCACCACACACTGCTCTCATAGCTCTGCTTCCCACTTCTGCTGCTCTGTAGATTCATCTGTCATTAAAACTTCTTCTTCTTGAAACATTTTACACGCCCGAGTCTCTGAGACTGGCATCAGTTTCTTGTTTCTTACTGCACAGTGCAGTCCTCATCTACTCCTGGATGATCTGCACCTTCTCTGTCGTAGCTCGTACCATCTCTAGTCAGTAGGAAGTTTGCCGGAGTGTTAAGTCTATCATTGACCACCCTTCTTCGCCTACGATCTGTAAGAGCTGCAAAGATTTCTCCTTTTCCGAGAGGAGAAACTTGGTCTCATCACCTAGTTGAACCACACCCATTTCCTAATACAGTAAATCCTAACATGAATGATGTATTCATGCCATGGAGGACATCGTAAGTCCTCAAAGTTACTACAAAGAGATACAGCAGTCACTCTCGACTCCATGGGTCAAGTGACACTGTCGGCACAGTGTGAGGTCACTGGGTCCCCTCCAGTAGAAATCTCGAAAGTGAGGGTCAAGTTAAAAGTTTTAATCAGGACCTCTCAGTATCAACCAAACAAAACGACAGGAAAGTAAGTGTCACCATGATCTTTGTCTTTTGATATTGTAGCTCATTTTACAAAGACACAAATGCAACAAAAACATGGAACTAAAAGTACCAAGAACAAAAGGAATCCACTAGTTCCACTTCTATCCACCTACTTCCAGAGCTCTACTACCTTGTGCACTGCTCGGTTGTTGCTCAAGAAACCGCCACTACTTCTATCTCGGTGGCTCCTCCAATGCATGTGGATCAACTGTGTGAGGAGTCATAAAGTCACGTGCCATGTGAACCTTCATATTGAAAGCATAACACATCCTTCTCCTCATATGGTTGGCTCTGTTTCATGTGCCTCGCACAACCAAACCAGCATCCCGAGGTCGCCCATCTGCTGGTCTGGTCCTCTTGGACCTCTGTATGATCTGTCTACTGCCTAAAGATGATTCATCTACTGATGGAAAATCCTGCGGCACAGGCAGCATCTCTTGAGCGCGCATGGAGTGTAGAGTCACTGGTATAAACTCTTCCCTGAAGAAGGTCTCTATGTCTTCCCGGGTGAACGTCATATCACCAAAAAACTAGGACATGTGGCTCCACCACCTCTCAGCTGCTCCTTGGAAGAGGCTAACAGCTAGGTACACCATCAAGTCTGTGGGTGTCCCAGTTGTGTGGAAAGCTCATTCTAAAAACTCCATCCAGTGTCGAGCTGTCTGAAAATCTGACTCACCTCGAAACCTAGGAGGCCTCTAACGCTGGAACTTTTGAATCGCGCTCAAGTGGCGTGCACTCTCTGCTGGTGTCTCAACTGGTGGAGGGCCATGTACTGAGGCCTCTCTTCTATGTGTGCTAACATCATGCTCTCCACTCGGTACCCACGCTGACAGACTGTGTGAAGACATACTGAAAGAAATAGATGTGACATGGTCAAAAGACTATACCTAGTGACCTGACTTTGTTTGAGATGATTTAAAAAGAAAATTTTTAAAACACGCACACAATCCGTGTTTTCGTGCACTGAGTCGGAAATCAGAAGTCAGGGTCCTAGTGTATGGATACATCGGCCACCTGCACCAATACTGGACTCCCTGAACTGAAAACCACACTTAATACCCTTAACACTATTTCTTCACATAAAGAAAATATCAGAGTCTTATGTTCTATGGTAGAACAGAATCCTCTGATACCAATTTTTCATGACCCATCCTCGGGGCCCGTGCCGTGACTACCCCAATCCCGCCTTCCATAGGCCAGGGGTCGGCGACTAGCACCAAAAGCGTAAATCCCAAAAAAATGGAAGAAATTTCCTTTATAAAAGTAAACCACACAATAAAGTACAAGTGGATGCAAACACTATGTACAAAAGAAAGTGCTGAAAAGTAAATAGGATAGAATAAAAATCCAACTAAAAAGTACAGCTACAACTGAACGAAAGTACAACAAAAAAGACAAGCAGTTGGAAGAATAGAAGTAACTCCTCGGTCGTCCACCTCAAATCCTACCTGAAGGGTAGGTACAGATAGCCTCCTTAATGAACTCACTCGCTAACCTCCTCCGAGTAACGTCTCATCGTGAAGTCCACCTCTGGGTACTGACTCATCATGAGGTCCACCTCCAGATACTGACTCATCATGAGGTCCACCTCCGGGTACCGTCCAGTCCCCGAACACTCAGCCTCCTTCTGCGTTGTCCGTTATCTGCATCCAACACAATGAGGTGCGGGCATAGCCCGTGCAAGGGGAGTATAACGATACTCTCTAGGGAACTCGAGATCGTCAATGTCTCACTAAATCCAACAAGGATAACAACAAAGTAGGATCTAAACAGATAACCCTTACTTAGGTATAAGCCCATACTTATACCTAAGTTATCAAGTAACCCATCTCAATAAATAGGTATCACACATATATGAAATCAATGGATAACCACTAATTAGGTATATGCCCATACATATATGTAATTTATCATGTAACCCATCTCAATCATGAGGAAAACAAAAAGTTCATTGACTCAGCTCAAACCAAGATTTTCATTATCGAAACTGCAACTGCTGAAGAGATCCTCCTCTGTCGATTACACTGATCCTGTCATGACTCCAAGACGCTGATCACTAACCTTAGACTGCTGAGGTACTCCTCCTGTTGAGTACCACGGGTCAGCCACCCAAACAAAGTAGTGCTCCCCGCAGGGGTCTTCCACCCAAACTCAATAGTGCACCCTCACTAATAGCCTACAGAGGTACTCCTTCTGTTGAGTACCGCAGGTCTACCACCCAAACACAGTAGTGCTCTCTGCCGTGGGTCCACCACCCAAACATAGTAGTTCTCCCCACTGGGCTATACAAGTCACTCCGACTCGAATCGAACAAGCAGTCATCAAGTCTCAGCCAGTTACACGGTCTTCGTACTCCGTACACTTGTCTCCGGGTGGGTCCGCTCAACGAGCTACAGGTCGATACTCGAAGTATCACAAAGTCCAATGAAGAAGAACCTCAAAGAACATCCTCGTCATAGGGGTCTCAAAGGCAACAGACGACGTGTCAATCGGAAGTACGATCTGTGAGTTATTAGCCTTTTAGTCCCGGGGCCCGGTTGGTTTCGTGTACGAACCAATCTGGCCGTATCTCAACTATACCCCGAAATCTCGTAGGGTTTACTCAAAGGGACTATTTCTCAATGTGATCACCAATGTAACTGATGGTTCGTCAAACAGGCGTCCGGTCTGGAAGTTATTGGCATTTCTGTTCGAGGGGCCTAGTTGGATTTCGAGTTCAATCCAACCCGGCCATATTCCAACTACGTCCAAACCTCAGGTGAAGTATTCCAAAAGATCTGTCTCACTGTAAGGAATCCAAAAAAGTCAACGGCACGTCAATCGGACGTCCGAAGCTCAAGTTATAAGAGTTTCTGCTCTGAGGACCCAGTTGGTTTCGGGTTCGAACCAACCTTTCCATACACAAAGTTCTCCGAAACCTTTAGTGTAATATACTGTTACGACTGTCTCAATCCAAGGATCACAACGCAACTGACGTTGTGTCGATCGGAGGTCTGTAGCCTAAGATATGGGCGTTTGAAAGAAACTACCCGAAAACAGGGGGTTTGGGCCCAGTCCGACCCAGCCCAATACCCCCTGGGTCGGCCCGAACTAGGGAGACCCGACCCGGGCATGGGTCCGGCCCAATCGGGCGCGGCCCGACCTAGCTGGCGTGGCTCGGCCCGGCCCGGCATGGGTAGTCCCGCCCTGCCTGGCTCAGAAGCCGGCCGCGGGTGCGAAGGGGGGGGGGGGGCGACCCCCCTCTGTTTTGAAATGGCGGCCCCATCCGGTGGGGTCCTCCCTAGCCAGCTGACCGGAGTTTTCAACCCATCGGTATTTCCAGAAACGGCCGGCCTTTATGGTCGGCTGGTGTGGCTGCCGTGGGACCCCCGGGGTCCCGCCTTCTGGTGTGTCGGTGGGCAGCCGAGTCCGGCCGCCTCCTCCGAAACCGCTGCGGCCTTAGGTCGCGGCTCCTGTCCGAACGGCGTAGTGCGACGGTGCCGCGCCCCTCCGCCGCCAACCGCCCCAGCCGCGCCCTCCTTCTGGTTCTCCGGCAAGGCGCAACGGCGCCGCGCACCACCTCCTCCGCGGCCTACTGCAGCCGCGGTTCCTTCGGATTCCCCAGCGCGGCGCGACGACACCGCGCACCCCCACCATGGTCCGCTTAGGCCGTAGTTCTATTCTTCCCCGCACGGTGCTACGACACCATGCTTCCTTTACTTTGAAAAGAAATGTTGATAAACAAGGAAACATGGAGGGGAATAGGCAGTGTTCGTGCAGTCTGATCTCCTCCCGTTACGTCGGTAACATTTGGCCAAAAAAATATAAATATGCCAAAGCACAATCTTAAATTCACTAGAAAAGAATTTAACCCCTACCTCGTCTTGTTCATCGTTCATGGAGGTAAAATGGCATTGCGATAAAAGAAAAGAGAGTGACGATGGTCATTGGCGTTCATCGGTTCTTTCATCGTAGGAGTGCACCCGAAGAAGAATTGACATCTCCTATCTTGTCGTGATATAAAGAGGATAGAGGGTGCATAGTCGTTCTTCGCCGGAGGTTTGGTGTTCTTCAACGAAGGTGGAAAACCCCTCTTCCTTCACAAAGCTCTTTCTCAAGATGTTTCTCCCAACAAAACAAATGCCAACCTGATTAAAATAAGACTCCACCTTATTTTAATTATCCTTCCAATCCATTCAAAATTTGAATAAATTAATTCATTAATTGAGTTGGTTCCGTTAATTAAATATGGTGTCTTGGAAAAAGTTAAAGTGAAATAGAAAGAGAATAGGAAGATTCATATAGGTTAAAGTGGATTTACAAATTAATGAGGGGAAAAGCTATGAATGTTATGGGAATTTCAAGGGGTGTAGGGTCTCGTGTGGGCCCCACCTCCCACATATCCACACATGGGATGTTGGGTGGTTGCGGGCCCCACCAAAAAGTTCCCATGGTAGAATTTAACTTCCTTGGATAACAAAAATAAAATTGTACACACTTTTATTTATTCCTTCCTTAAAACCCAAAATTTAACTTCTTCTACCGTACAAAAGCTCCTACGGTAAAAGTCCTCTTAAGCAAATACTGGCGCTTCGAGTTCATCGGTGCCCTCAGATTTCAATTCCGAGCACCGGTTCAAGAGATAGAAAAACCCACTCGTTCGTTCACTGAACATACCCGAGCCAAACTTTGAAAATTGATTCCGGGCACACCGGGCCTTAGAATCAGGTGCTGTCAGAAACCGCGGACTCGTAAAATTCCAAAGAAATTATGAAAAAAATTTCCATGAAATTTCTATGTCTTCACATGTCAACCAATACAGCGTGTACTATTACATGGGATGGAACAAATGTAACAACTTGGGACAAAGTCAAGATGTGAAGTAGGACGTGATTCCATGTGGATCCCCTAACATCTCGTGTCCCCATTTATCTCCCCTAAACGATCATAATACATCTATATCTCCGTCGTTTAAACTCATATTTTGGTACATGAGTAGCCTATCCTGAGGTTTTTCCACATAGAATGTGATAGTTCCCGCTATTTTGGATTCGAAGATATGATGTGAAATGTTATAGTAAAAATACTTTTATGGTGACACATAATCATGGATATGATTTGGAAAGATTTTCATAGGTTTCCTTCCGAGTGGGTCCCTTCTGCTTGAAACATGATGGTTTCTCATTGAATTTTAGAGTGGAACCCCCAACTAGGATGGGAATGGGTCTGTGACATTTTTGAGTGTAATCCTTCAGCAGGGTAGGGTATGATTCCTCTATGACCAAGAGTGGAACCCTCCATCCAGGCTAGGCAAGGGTCCTTGACCTTTCCTAGTGGATCCCCATTGCATGGCAGTACATGGTTCCTCGATGACCTAGAGTGGAACCATATAGCTGGGCTGGCTATATGTCCTTGAAATTAGAGTGGATCTCTCATGTTTTTACATAGAATGTGTCCCCTACCTAGAAATTTTATCTCATCCACTATGATGCATAGTGAAGATATGTGGTTAGATGTAGCTTTGGAATCCTATGAAAGAGAAACTCTTTCTACACCAAGACGCATTTCAATGATGTGACCAAACCATTTGGGTGAGTTTGTGACACCAAAAGTAGAAAATATCTATGTGGGGTGAATGTGTTCCTTAGACATGTTAATTTAGTTCAGAAAGGTGATAATTCGGGCATCTTTTATGGGCATTTGGAACTATTGGTGACCCTTCTTACTAGGATGATCCATGAGTTAGGGATCCCCTTAATATATCATTTATGCTTATTTTAAATGAGAATACATATATATATATATATGTAATTATTATATATCCACTCCTTTTATTTAGTTACTCTACTTATAAGAGATGGTAAGACAAGAGGAGTATTCTATGTGTTTTCAGTGTCGTGCTTTTTATGGTTAGATGAGTTATTATCCTGTTATAGGAGGCTAAGGCTAGATGGGTAGTTCATCTACTAATCATGTTTATCATCCTTGTTCTGGAGGATATTAATTTCAGTCATTTTTGGGTTGTATTTTAATCTTACACTATAACTTATGTATCAGCTATCCTTCCCTTCCATTTCTATCTCTGACTGCTCCCCCTCATATTTTGGGGCATTTTACTGGGTATGTATATAAACACCCTTGCATGGGTTTTACCTACATGTGTCATGTATTATATAGAAAACATGAAAGTCTATCATGAATAAAAAAAGTTATAGGGGTTCCACATTATAGGACTATTTGTAGTGGTTGCTGATTGAGAATAAAGAGATATACTCTTTCAGATATTATTTTTTTCCAAACTTCAAGCAGTTTTAGACACATTTCTTATTAGGATTGAATTTATTCCATTTATTTCTATGTAACACCACAATAATTTGGTACTATATGGAGTTTTGAAAATGTTTAGTTTTCTTTATAGTGTTTTTCTATCTTTTACTCTTTCACTATTCGATTTTCCATTGATATGGCTATGTGTGTACATATAGGTACTTATAAGAAGGCCTCCTCGAGTTTGTTATGACTTTAACACTTATCTACACACTATGGACTATGGGGGTGGGATTTGGGTAGTTCTTTCTTGATCCCCAGTATGGGTTATTATGTTAAAATACAAATCAAGTGTAACATTTTTCATTTTATTTCATCCCAAAGTGAGATATATATTTTTAAGAGGGTCGATCCATTACTTAACTGTCACTACATTATTAGTTCCACTAAATTATGGAGACTTATGTCGCATTAAATGATCTGATATAGGTGTATCATACCATGAAAAATCATGTTTCTTCATATGTACAATGTTATTTGACTTATACATCATTTTCTGAAAATCATCATGAATATTGATCCAAAAAATAGAATCTCTCTAATGGTAAAAATTATGAAATACTATAGGAGATTATAATAGTTCTCATATTAGCTGTGTTTATTTAAAATCTAGTACGCATTTTTTATACCAAACTGCATCTAATTCCAACTATAAAAACACCAACTCCAGTAACCCAAATGTGGTTTATAATTTATTAAATTATAATAGTTATAATAGATATCACCATGAAGGTTCAATTAGTTTATCAGTCTTGGTAAACAATATACAAACATGAATCCCATATTATATAATAATTATAAAATTTAAAGATTGAAAAATTAAAAAAAATTCATTGAAACTCATTTAATGATTTTTTATACATATCATATGTAATGGAATCAAAATAATGTTGATCTCAAATGCACAATAAGGGATATATTAATTGGATTTTCTTATGAGTAAATAAGGAATAATCAATATATTAAGAAAAATAAATGAATACACATGAAAATATATCAATTATTTAATAAAAATGAATCCATAGATAATATAAATCCAGTTGTATCATGGATAATAATAAATTAATGTTAAATACTATAAATACATACTACTGAACAACATGATCTCTAAAATCAGGATATCTCTACCATCTTAACCTTGAACCAATATAGTTTAAAACTATTGTTAAAGACCAATTAAATTTATGTAACTAATTTTCCTCATGAGGCTAATAAATGCATCTAGGGGATTTATAATTTTAAGCCCCACCTATCACTATGTGTACCATGCATTCATTATTTATAGATTGGCATATTTTATTCATGAACAATATTACTTGTCATAAAATATGTATAATGAGTTAATATAATGGATTTATCAATAATTCCACATTAAATAAAATACATCTATAGTATTACACCATATGTTGATGTGGTATTTGGTTTAAGAAATAATCCTATCCTTGATTCAAAAATCATGGACATTTAAGAGATGTGTAATATCCAGTGATCAAAAGTAAGTGAATTTTTAAAAATATTTTATCATTAAAATTTATCCACAATGGTGAATAATAAAATTAAAGTCTTTTTTAATTGATGAATATAAATTCAGTTAAAAATTTATGAAATATTTTTTTTTGAGTAAAACAACTTTTCCATTTTATAAATAACTTATTTAAAAAATGGCTCAATTATAAGGTAAAATATTTTTAATGAAAATAATATTGAAATATTGTTAATGATGATCCAAATAAAATTTTATTCTTGATGGTGGGGTAATATTTACATACCATAAAAGCTTAATAAACATTCATTCAATAATTATATATGAAAATAAAAAAACCCTTGTTCGGAAAATGAAAAAAAATATTAAATTCAAACCATTTTGTAAAAAGTAAAACATGGGTAAAAATTTATTTTAATAAATAATTATGAAACTATAAATGAACTTTTATATTTTTTATGAATGTATTGATAAGGAAGAAAAGATATATCTATTATAATTGAAATAATATTACTTTTTTTATTAAACATTTCTTTTCTCGGTTCATGTTTTATTGAGAGGAAAAGTTATACAAAAATATGAAAACTATTTAAAAGAGTAAACTATAAATGAATATTAATAATCATGAATAAATAGATATCCATGTTAAATACATCAGTGTGGTAGTATATACATCACATAGAAATAAACTATTGTATATTACAATATATTTCTCAATCGAGTAGAAATTGAGACAAAATTCATTACCTCAGGTCTGACTGTTCACGTCGCTGCTCTAACCTCCTATATCAAAAATTAAAATTTTGTATACATACATAAAAGAAATATATTCATATAAATTATACTATATATGATCTATTTATAACATTTTTTCACCCATTATGTAATCATGCATTTCAGTATCATAGTCTCTAGTGTAAATTGCTTTGTTTTTCATGTCTGTTTTGAATTTATTTCTCTATTACTTGTATGTTTATTGTTTTTACCTAATAAAAAGAAGTTTATTAATGATATATTTATCATATACATTCAATATATATATATATTTATTTATAGTCATACAAAAAATATAGAGATAAAAAATTCAATTAATCTGTTTATGGAGAGGGTAGGTCGTACATACAAATGAACACTATTTTCACATTTCGATGGATAAAAAGGAATATGGATTGTAATTAATACTTACATAATAATTATAATATATTATATATAATATATACTCATCTAATATATCCATATTAACATCAATCTAAAACCTAAATGAAAAACAAATCACATCACTTCGTAGAGGTGGTAGTCCGCCTATACACAAGACATACATTATCGTTTTCCAATGGATCGGAAGGAAAGATGGTTTTTATTATATTATAGTTCCACAATAATATTTATGTCATAAAAATCTTATATACTCATTATTTTAATATTTATATCTATCCATGTAAAGTGGTGATGAAAAAGGAATCACTTCCCATGTGGAGACTGTAAGTCGTACTTACGCATGAATTGTGATTTCACTTTTTTTAGGATAGAAAAGAGATGTAATATAGATTTACAATAATTACAATGACATTAATGTAAATTTATGATAAATTATTTACTATCTAATGATGGGTTAACACATTAATATGAAGTTGAATAAGAAACAAATATGAGGGAGTCGGTAAAGGTGATTACCTATATTTTGGTAAACTTCCATTATATATCTTTTAAGGGAGATATGGTAGGTATTTTTGAATTAATTGAACCACTAGAACATATATAATGATATTTATAAAATTATTGGTTATGTATTGGTCCTGATAGATGTTTCAAAGTGGTTTAATGATGTGAGGGAGGAGGTTCCCTTTTATAATAGAGGTGACGGGCATTATTGGAATTCCATTCAATATTAGATTATAATAATGTCGTTCTAAATAAAAAATCATCCAAATGGAGATTTATTCAAACCTAGGGTAGGATATGGTTTAAATATCCTCCACGAATAAAATTTTTATAGGTTTTTTTGTTGTAAACATTATCTGTAGGTTTAATCACATAGTTTAAAAATTTTATCATTAATCGTGGTAACATAATTTTCACTCTTAAAGTGTTATAATTTTACATATAAGTTTAATATTGAATTATAGATCAAAATTGTATGATGTTTTAGACAATATCATACCCCATTGTCCTTTTTTTTTATATTTTTTATTTTTTCATAATTTAATAAAACATTATTTTTATAATTTATCATTAATGGAAATTTTGTAACTATTAATTTAATTTGACCTAAAATACATCAAAAAAAAAGTTGTATTTTGAAAATAATTTAGTTACACATAACTAAAATTTCATATTAATATAGATAATTCTTAAAACTCTATAAATCTACCAAACTATATACCTTTTAATTTTTTAATATCATTTATAATATTTTTCTATTAATTGAATAAATACATTATTAGCATTTTAGAATAATTAAAATTACTTATATAATCAATAAAATTTATAAAAAATTATTAAAATGAAAATAATTTCATTATGAAAAAATTAAATTTATATTCATTCATAACTTGATTTTTTTTCAAATGGGGACACATTATATATTTTTCAAACTAAGTGAGTGATTTTTTTAACTTTCATTGAATTAAATATTATATTTTTCATTTTTTTAAACATGTTTCTATTAAACATATCAATTTTGTGCCTACTGTGATAATGGTAAAATTAAATTCATCAAATAATAATGAAGATGAAATATTATGACCTTATCACTTTGTTTTAAACTAGATTATGACTATTTACCCTACATTGAGGTGATTTTACTTAATTTACTATTCATATTGACAAAAAATAGAAGTAAATTGTTTACCAAATTTCAAACTCTTAATTTAAATTATGGAATCAAATTTTCAATATTCTATTTCAAATAAATTTTTGAAATAAAATTTATAACATGGTATCAAGACATGTCAAAAATCATTTTGAATAAAAATACATTTTAATGCATAGAACATCATGTATTCATATCATATTCATAGTAAAAAAAATATTAATATTAAAAAATTAGATTGAATATATATATATATATATATATATTTCATTAAAATAATAGACCAATAGTGGTTGATTAAACATATTAAAATAATACCACATTTTGCGCATATAAAATAGTTTTTAGGAGAACAATTAATTAACATAATAATGATATCTAATTTTATTCAAAATAAATGAATTTATATTTTATATTTGTATAATGTATAATTTTCGTAACATATTATTTCGAATTTAGGACAACCAATTTTAATGTATAGGTTATAAGAGACACATAATATTTTAATAATAGATAGAAGTTCATTTAAACATGGTGTTATGTCCACCAAAAGATATTGAAGAGACTAAATTTTTCTAAAAAGCGACATGATATAAAATCATGGTGTGTTACATGTTTTATCTAGTGGAAAGTGAAACCAAAATTTATGCATACATACAAACAATTGTCTTCATTAACGATGTAATTCATTTTTTTTAAATATACCTTTTATAGATGAATGTAAAAATATATATATAATGAATATATATGATATTTATATATTAATTAAAAAACTTTAGATAATGGAAATGTGATCAATGTAAAAGGATTAGGACTTCAAAAAAGAAAGCTGTAGGAAAATAGAAGCAACTATCACCAGGAAAAGGGATTTTAATACATGATTGTTAATACACAACTGATAAAATATTATAATTAAATCTTATACGATATGATATATATAATTAATGGTAACATTATTTTGATTTTCACAAAATCATGATAACTATTTCTTAATGGTTATATAATTTTAAGATAACATTTTATAATATAAGAATGGTTAATGTAATATTGGCAATGTGTTGAAAATTCTATCTAATAGAAATGTATATCTACTAAAGTTGAGTCACCACTAGACTTGACACACCTCCAATGTTGAGTCACCATAAAAAGGACTCACTATAAGAAACGTGTCACCATATTTCAAGAGGCACTTATAGAAAACTTTTATCACTATAATTGACTCATCTATGAGAAAGAGTTACCATTGAGAAGTAGTCCCCAAGAGGGATGAACTACTCTCAGACGACTTAGAGTCCGAGATTATTCTACTCTATTGATTACCTACCAATGAACATGATTCACCACCATATGACTGACCTCCAGGCTACCTACCATCATATGACTCACCATTGGTCAGAATCACCTCCAATAATGAGCCACATTCACTATTTTGAGGCATTTTAATTAAATAATCTCAAAATATATATTAATATAATTAATGTGAATAGTTATTTATAGTTATATTCTTAACTAGTGTAGTGATCATTAAATTGTATATTATATCTTAGTACAAGGATTCCTAAATATCATTATTTTTTATTTAAATTAAATCTCCACCCAATAGATATTTATATTCAAATTAGTTTCCCTAATGTGGATAAACACATACGAGTTATAGCTGAAAGAAAATATATGATCATGTGTGATTTATGTTTGATACTCTAAAATAATATTACATTCATCATACTTACCTAAATTTTTACTATGGGTGTTTGGAGTACATCTATAATCCAGACCATTTCATACTGTCAAAACAAATAGAGGTTTGTGACGCTCTATTTTAATAATACTATTATAGAATATACTCGAGCCCCTCTCCATGACATATCTAAGAAGTCTCAAGAATCTAGAGCACATTAGACCCACTAGAATTTATATTGTATATATATTTTTTGTTGATCCTCCTATTAATTTCATTTATGATTGAGTAGTGTGTTGTTTTTCATGTTAATGAACACACACTATCTCCTTTAATAGAACTACAGAATAAAAGATATTCTATTCGCCCTAAATTTTAATTCTTACCTTTTTTGATTGAAATATTTCTATGTGTTCCCTATTTAGTTTTTCTTTTGATGGTTATTTTGGATGAGATCCATGTGTTACATGTATAGCATGAATGTTCTTGTCAGTATAACAGATCTATTCTGTGGATCCGATTATATTTATATGATCTTCATCGAAGTGATTGATTTCTAAGTGCAAGGGATTAGGTATTAGTTTGAGACTGAACTCCTTGATTTATTCCATTGTGTTGTTTTAGTTTCGTTTCATTAATTACAAATCTATAAATTTTATTTGTTTTAAATTTTAAACAGAACCTACATTGATTGATAATCTTACCTGGTGCTTGTATAATAATTGGATTAAGAAAATTTATTTAAAAAGTTCATGTAATTTTTTTATTATTTTAAGTAATCACTAATCAATATTCGATAAATATATTAAAAGATAATAATTTTATTGAACTAATATTTTTATTAAATGGGAAAAAATATTTTAAATTTGGGGATTTTATTTAAAAGACTCTAAAAAATAATAATTTCGGAACTCAATTAACACCTTTTCTAAATATCTCACTTTTATCTGCATTTCGTATCAAATATTTAAAAATCATTTCAACTGTAATTTTATTTTTCATTTAAAGATTATAAGTTTTTAATAGTTTTAAATTTAATTATTTAAACGTTTAATAGAAAAAAATGCACTGATACCAACAAACCTCCCTTCTTAAATAGAAGCAGGTATTATCATTGGAAAATAAATATGGGAATTCATGATGAAAGCTAGTTATAAAATATAGACTGCTATTAAAGATAAATATAAAATACCTAGGGCTACAAGATCAACCTAGGATGATTCATCTAAACCTTATTATAAAAATACCTATAATTCCCTGATTTCACATTAGTGTGATTTAAGTGAAGAATATTTTAATAGATCATCTTCATGTAAAAATATATATGAAATTTGTGATAAATTAGATTTTCTCATGAAAGATAAAATAATTTTAATGAAATGTGGTAAGATACAGGAAAAATTAAATATGATAAATTTAAGATGAAACCTGATGTTATTAATCAGATATGTATCATAAATTCAATGAAAGAGTGAAAACAATTCATTCTATTAGGAATCTGTTTTTTGAATAATGCCAAATTATTTTATTATTGATGGGACTTACAAAATGATGGAGAGGAACCTCATTATATATAAGAGAATATTTTGATATTAGTTAACTACCTATCAACAATATTATTGGAATTTTAATGACGTATGGGGAGTAACATAATTTGAACTGATAAGAGGAAGGTGAGCCTAAATGGATGCCCGAAAAATTCAAGCCCACTAATTTGAAACAGAATTAGAAAGTTCATATCGAATGTTCAGGTGTTGAGGAATCACTAGTTGACAAAGTTGAAGAGATTAACAATATGAAAAAAATGGTTTCATAATTTTAAAAGAATAATATTTTTTTCAGGAAACCAAGCAACAATAGATAATATGAGAATAAAAAAATTGGGAGAATGATCGAACGATGGATCATACTTAATATTTAATCATCTGCTATAAGGGTAAAAGGAAAAGGAATGTCAAACCTGACTACCCTATGATGAAATATAAATAAAGATATGAAAATAAGGAATGAAAGTAAAAGGTAGAAATAAAAGCATCATAGAGTGCTTATGAATAATTTTCCAGTGATTCAGACTTAACATTAGGGAAAAACATGATAGTGAAAACATTTGTTTCCATAAAAACACATCTGAGGTATCACATTGACATACTACTTCACCCAAAAGTTTTTCAAATCATTTATGGGATGAAAATAATGATATAAATATGTCAAATGATTAAATATTTAAATATTTTTAACATTCTAGTTGATAATTTCATTGATCTTAATGATACATATAAACTTTTAATGAGAAAAAATTGTTTAATTTTTTATATAATGTTTGATTTTTCTATATAAAAGGATGAAAATTCTTAACTATATAAGGAAACTATTGAATTTTAAATATCTAATGATAAATTGAAAAGAATATAGAGAGATTTACTTGTGGGAAAAATAATATCATTAAAAAATTGAGAAAAATTACAGCACCTAAATATATCATGGGATTATGTTATCAACCATGGAAAAAGAGAATTCCCAAACATAGATTTTTTTAATTCTAGGTTTCAAAAAAATTCTAGTTTTAATTCAACTAGAACTAATACTTTTTTACTTCCAAAACATTAAACTCTTCTGATAAGAAATCTATTTAAAATATATGGGTTCTTAAAGACATAATTATTTACATTTATAGACCTATGATGGTTTTGGTACCAAAATAATTTTTGGTATAAAAAATAATTTTTAGGGAGCCTAGTTGAAGAGATCTGGTAAAATTCTACGGTACATGGATAGTGGTTATTTAGAAATACGACTGGAGATTACTCAAGCATCAAGAATTTCATAATTTATTATGGTTTACATGTCATCATTGATAGAAATTCTGAATGGAAAATAATTTTCCTTGGAAAACATTTTAATCTAAATCAGTTTTAATTTCTAAAGAGATAATACATTATAGTTTAAAACACAATATTCTTATCATATCATTGGAATGTGATGGCAGTGTAATGTAAAATTTGAAAAAAAAATTTATTGCAATTTTTTAATATATAAATTATTTATTATTTACATCCTTGAGAAATGAAATGGTTAATTCTATTAATTAAATTTTTAAATTTTTAAAAAGAATTTATATCTATGTTTCTTTCATTTGGAATGTTGGTGTTGTAATTGGATATTAGACTACTACAACATTTACTGACTTAGAAAGAAAAATTAGAATATGTCTGTTAAATATATATCTAATATTGAATTATCGAATTATATTGTCTTTAACCATTTTCAAAAATTATATCTACATAAAAATTCATTTAAATCAAATATAGAGGTTTCAACTTTTCAACACCTAGAGCTGGTTACCATTTATTTTTAGACCATCTAGAGTTTTAATTAAAAATGGGAAGCATTATTTCTATTTTATTGTGAAGGAATTTTCTATGTGTACATTGGTATAATTTTTGGCTCATAAAATTGAATCCAAAACTTATATTACAAAGTATGCTAAATGTTTAGAATATCTTAGAGGATATATGATTAAGACATTTTTAAGTGATCATGGGTGTGAGTTTCAAAATCTAGATGTTGAATCCTTATTATAAAAAAGTGGTGATAATCAAAACTTTTATACTCCTATTATCCCACAGTATAATTAAGTTATATAAATAATAAAGATAATGATTCAATAAATTTCATGTACTATGATTGATAACTATGACCTCAATATTTATATTTGGGAAGGGGCTCTAAATACAGCCTGCTATAAAATTTATTGTGTCTTGATTATAACTACCCCTTATTAACAGTGGAATAATATCAATCCAAAGGATAATTAATTTATTATTTTCTAGTTCAATGTGCTTCTTATTATCACTAAGGATAATGTTGAAAATTTTTCTTCCCAGAGTGATAAAGGATATTTTATTTGTTATAAAACATCTGGTAAATCATATAGAGTGTTTGAGTAAATAACAAATACTATGGAAGAGTCTATTACTGTCAATTTTGATGGGAGAGATCAAAATGATTCTAGGAACCCATTAGAATATCTTGAAAATTATTATTCAACTTTGGGAATCAATGAATACCCTTCTGAAATGTCTGTGAAGCATGGAGAAAAAGAATACATTTCTGAGGAACATTATCAACCCAAACCTGATCTTGTCGATGACTATGTGATGAACATTCCATCCATTATAAGAACATTTATTCCCCAAAAATACCATCATTTAGATTTTATAGTTATAGATATAGATATATTTACAAAAACTATAGCTTATATCAATAATCAGTTTGAGCATCAGACCTTATTGTCACAGAATTAACTACGAACATTATGGATGTAATTTGATGATAAATTATGAGAAATGTATAAGTCATAAGGACATAACCAATTTTAATGGAATAAAAATTTATAGCTTGTAGTATTACATAAAGACACCTTTAATAATAACAATAAATGATTATTTATAAACAAGGATAATGATTATAGTATTATGGTTTGAAATAAGGCATGGTCAGTTGTATAAGCATATAGCCAAGAAGAGGTCATAGACTATATAGAAACCATTCCACCTATATCTATACATGAATCCATTACAATCCTTCTTTCCAATGCATCACATTTGGATTTAAAACTATATCAAATAGATGAAAAAACTGAATTTTTAAATTGTTATATAGTTTAGGTTGTATTTTTTGAAAAAACCCTCGAGTTTTCAGAACCTCGATTCCTCAAATCTTGTATTTAAATTTAAAAAATAAGTTTTATCGTTTATAACAGACATCTATATATTGGTATGATAAGATAAAATTGTTTCGTATTTCTAATTGTTTTTAAATAGGTATACCTCATCACACAATTTTTTTAAAAATCAAATGTTTTTTTAGTTTCTCAAATCTATATAGAAGATATTATCATTGGATCTTATAAAATTATTTTGTATCCTTATTTTTAAATTATAAAGAAACATTTTTTAATCGATGAGCTTATATTCTATATTGATTTTTCAATTTTTCAAAATAAATAATGAATTGTTATAAATTAAATAAAGTACACCATATATCTTCTAAAATGTCTTCTCTTAGATAACACTAAATATAGTGAAACTACCAAGAGTACTAGTTGTAAGTTGTATCATGATTAATCTATGAAGTCAGTGGGTCAAATAAGTTATAGAGGTATGACTATAATTCCTTTCTACCTAATTGTAATCCATCTTGATATTATTTTTAGTGTGCTCATTTTCATGAAAACTATCAAGAATCATATTTTCATATTGTTAAAAGTATATTTAAATACCTAAAATATAAAACCAATTTATTTTTATACTATCCTATAGAAAATTCATTTTACATGTTAGGTTATTTAGTTGCTAATTTTGGTGGTTTGAGTTAGAAAAATAACATCTACAACATGTCATCTTTTGGGATATTCTCTATTATGTTTTTATTATGTGAAACAATATTCTATTTCACTAACTGCTTATGAATATGAAAACATAGATACATGTAGTTTCGGTGCAGATTTTTTGGATAAAACCTATATTATTAGACTATGGATAACAATTTAGACATGTCCCTATCAATTATAGAAATATAAGTGTGAAACATATATATAAGAATCATGTGTCTCACTCTAAATCAAAACACATTGATGTAATACCTCACTTTTGATAGATCGTTTTCAAAAGGGTGATATAACATTGGTATTCATATATTTTGAACATCAACTTGTTGATATTTTTACCAATCCATTTAATTTATATAGATTTAACTATAAAAACATGAATTATTGGTGATGAATTTAAGTTTGGCTTGGTTAGAAATTACCCACCGTTTAAAATTAACCACCATGGTAAATTTACCACCATTATAAATTAACCACATTTTTATATTACCAACCATTGGAAATTTCCCACTACTAGAAATTTCCCACTGTTGGAAACAACCCACCATTAGAAAAAACTGCAATTGGTATTAAGTCGAAGTTTCTATATTATATTTTTAGGTTAATATTTTTATCTATTTAATTTTTTTGTTTTGTTTTTGTTTTGTTTTTTAAATCCATATATGATATAAATTGTGTACTTTTTCTAACCTCGTCGAACACTATCCATCACACTTATTTCTATTCATGCTTATCTCTGACCATTTCAATCCCAGCCGTTTTCCGACTCTTTTCCTTTCTTGAACCTTCAGTCTATGGAAATAGTTTTGGTTATGCATCCTATTGTGTCATCTCTCGAGGAGTTGCAACCATTGGAGAAATTTAGAGGAGATTTGAGCCATCTAGTAATCAATCCATGAAACCTTTAACTCAAAAATCACATAGTGGTCCAAGAGAAATATGTAAATTTTAACATGTTTTTTCTAGAAAATCATTGGTTCTGAAAGTGATCCAGAAATAAGGATGGAAACAATGATTCTCTAAAAATGAGAGTCTATTCTATCCCAGGATGGTTTAAGAGTTCAATAAATATGTTGAGTTCATCTTTGGGGAAAATAAAGATTAAATTTTAATCATGATAGATGGAAAGAATATTGTTTTCTCTTCAATGTAATGGGATAAAGTTATTAAAGTAACTCGTGAAGGAGTTTAGAGTGATTATAAATGGTTTATTGTTAGTGAAAATGATTTGTCTATTTATGAGAATACCTAATAATACCATACCTGAGATTGGACATTAAGTATAATTACATAAATATATTTAGATGGTTAGTGAATATTACTCATTATGTTAATGAAACAGATGATTTTTGTGAGAATTTGTTTTATCATAATGAGATATCAAGTTGTATATCTACTATATATTATGAAATGATGAGATAGAATTAGTTTTTATTTCCATTTGATGGTTCATATGATAGAGATGTTCAAGACATCATCTAGTTCAAACTACCTTATAAATCCTATGTTCTTTTCAGCCATGATTGTGGATGGAGGTTTGGTTAATGAGGATAATCAATATGATTTGATTTGTGGAGGATTTTTTCTAACTAATCATCCATAAAGTAAAAATGTTAAATTGGATTCCCTGGTTGACGAAGTGGGTTGAGTATATTAATAATATTTATGAGGATTTTAATCATATGGATCACCCTACCCGAACAATGTATCTTATTGATATTGTCTCAGATCTAGAATAAGAAGATGTGTACATATATGAACAGTATGAAATATTTTATGAGGGGACTTCAAGTAGTGATGAGGAAAAACATTAATATGAAGATGGATGTGACTGAGACATACCAAATATCCCATTGGTCTCTTTTTGGTCAAGCTAGTCATTCAATATCACTATCTAATATTGAATGTATAATAACTAAATGGAATGAGGATGAGGAAACAAAAAAGTCAGGTGAATAAAAATTCATGATTTATTCATCTCTGTATTATAAATAAGTTTTAGATTCCTTAAATACAGAATATGGTGATGAAAACTGAAATGAATAAAGTAATGGTGATACATATGAAAATTAAAGTGATAGTTATAATGGAAATTCTAAGGATTATAGGGATATTGACACAAATAATAGTGAAGATGGTTTGGATCATGATGCTACTAATTATCATGAGACGACTCAGACCCATATTCCTTTTCTAGTTGTATGTATTCTTACTAGCTCTGGTAAGAGATAATTTTTTGTTGAATATATTTATTAATATTATAGTTATGAGTTGAGAGAATCAATTTGGGGTCGGGGGGGGGGGGGGGTCCCCTTGTTTTTTAGACACATATTTGACCCTATAAATTTAGATCATGTATTTGTGTCCTCTATTAGGATGGATGCCATAGTTTTTACGGAATGAGAATGATTCTTAGAGTATGTAAGAATTGGTTTAGACTACTCTGACACTATTTATGAGATAATTGCTACCCTAGTGGGAATAGACTAATATCCTAAGGGGTCCCTGGTTGAGAAGATTCATATAACAGGAAATTTTTATTGTTTTTATCATTTTTTCCCACAAAACCATATCCCACTAAGGTAAATATTTCAAACCTTTCCTATGATAATGATTTTGTGCTTGTGGATAATTATTCAAAAGATGATTTGGAATCTCTCAAAGAGAATCATATTTCTAATTCTGGTAGGATTTTGAGGTTTCAAGAAATTCTAATCAGACATCATAGATTGAATGATGCAATAATCATATTTTAGTTGTTTGTGTGATACATCCATACTAAGATGATTTATCATATTTAAGAGTTTTAGACAAAGAATCGGTGGTCATATAGTGAGTTAGAGGCCTTTAGGTTAATTATAAAGTCAATGAGGAGTTTTTTTACCTCACATTTATCCTTATTAGATTGATAAGAGTATATGACATTATTCTCTTCAACATTTAGTTCTCCACTTGCAATACGTTCCTTGGATATATAGTAGATTCGGTTAGTGGTTCAGGAGGAACTTCATGCTATTTTAGGAGATGTTCGTGCTACTTTTTCTGAGAGTATGAGGAAGATTCTAAAAAATAGTGATCATGTTTATAATATGGTATGTGAATTCTTAAATGAATTTAGATTTTATTGAGAAACAATTAGTAGATCTAGAAAATATTATCTTTTTATGAATTACTAAATGAGTGAGTTGAACTCATAATTCTAGTTTTTTATGAGAACTTCTAATTAAATACAATTACCCAACCATTCCAAGAGAAGGTAAATAATTTTAAGGTAATGTCACAAGGTAATATTTTTTATAATGGAATAAAGGACAATTCATTTCCACGGAGTATGGATGAAACATCATCCAGTATTTTATCAATTTGATGAAAAATTTCTTGCATATGTGTGGTATTGCAGTTGTTTCTCTTGTGGCCATTACTGGTAATTATCATATACATAACTAATCCACAACTTCAATGATTTTTGGACCAGCTATTTTCAAGAATTAAAATTTTTCATTACATACCTGGCCTTAAACACTTTGATTTTTTTCAGTGAAAGCAGTCTAATATCATCAACTAGTGATCATTAGGTAGCTACCATCTTTTACATTTTTTCCAAAATCAACTACATTGTTTTCTTCGGCCTCTACCTCTGGAAAATCAAATATTGTTCCTAGTATTACGATTGAGAGGTAGTTAAGAATATATAATTTTCTTTTGATAGTGAATTCATTGTATTTACTATTTCTGGACATAATTAAAACCCTTATGAACTGAAAGGAATGTATCTTTTTTTCATCATTTTAATATATCTTGTTACACGTTTCTGTTGTAACATTTTCAAAATCAGAAAAGGGGATAATATTTCAAGAATTTATTTTATGAGGAGTATAAGTATGGAATTTATTTGAGGACACTAGTTATGAGTCTTTTTCTTTTTCTTTTATTTTCTTCAATGATTGAATATTCTTTATTTATCTTCATATATTTATTTATTTATGTTATATTTTAATTTTTTTAAATTTATGTTCAATACCTTACATTATCATTTAAAAATGTTAAGAAGATAAATATTTATGAAAATTATCATTCAATAAATGGTTTCTAAAATTCCATGAGTTGTGATCATCAAAAACTAGGAGATTGTTTGTAACCATATTTTAATGATCACAAAATAATTTTAATTATGTCTTTATGGTTTCACTATTTTAGGATATAATTATATAATATATGATAATATGAAAAGATGTTGGCTAAGTATTGAAAATACCTACATTCGGACATGAATCACCACCGGAGTTAAGTCATTCCTAGACATAAATTACTGCCATAGTTGAGTCAGCAACAGAAGAGACACACAATTATAAAATATTCACCTTCAAAATAGATTTACCCTATAAAAAGATTCATTTTCAGAACAGATTAACCTCTATAAAAGAGTTAACAATATAATTGACATATTAATAAGAATGATTTATCATTTTAAAGGATAGACCACTAGGTATTTCCTACCATTGGGAGACCTACTTCCAGAGTAATGTCACCTCCAAGGATGAACTACCACTGAACATAAGTCACCACCAGTTGAATTACCCCAAGATGACCTACCATCCACATGAATCTTCATTGGCCAAACTCACCACCTGATATTAGGCACCATCACTATTCTAGTATATTTGAATTAAATTATATCTATGTAAATAATATTATAATTAATGTTGATATTTATATTTTAATTATATTAGTAAATATTGTAGGGAACATTAATGTTTATGATAGAGTTCTGTTTGAGGATACATATGATCCTGATGAAAGTTATTCAAAAAGAGTCCCCATGAAGTATGGATTTATATTGAAAGCATTTTCCCTCTTAAGGGGTACACCCATACACATGTTGGATTCAAGATAATATAGGAGAAAGTGTAATTTATATTGAATACTTTAATGATATATTACATTCATCAAACTTACATACATTTCATCTATGAGACAACAAAGTACATCAAAAATCTAATTCATTTCATATAGTTAGAATACAAATATATATATATATATATATACGATACTATATTTTACTACTAATTTTAGAGAAAGGACTTCAAATCCTATCAAGGATACATCTGAGGAGACTCAAGCATCTGGATCACTTAAAACAAAGAAACGTGACTATTTTTTGTATCTTATAGATTACATTTATTTCAGTTGAATTTAATTTTTAGAAGTATGTTTCTTCTTGTTTATCAACCCACACAATGTCATACAATAAAAATAGAGAATACATGCTTTTCACTTCACTCAATTTGTTTCTGTTTAACAATGTGGTGGTGGAATAGATCCCTGTAATGATCTAAACATTTTAAATGAAATTTTTTCAATTATTTCCATTGGTCAATTTTGACCATTGTTCAATATGAAAATTTTTCAATATGACCATTGTATATAATACTATTTATAATAATTTTACTACTATAATTTGTGTTTATAAGTTGAAATAAAAAAGATAATTAACACATAAATAAGAAATGATAGCCTCAATTAGTAGGGTTGTGCCACATGAGGATAATTTGACAAAGCATAGGAGGGAGGTAGAATGATTATGGTTTGATCAAGAACATTCCCAAGCTGAGCATGAACAATTTATTCATGAATGAAATCACCTTTGGTAAATGTTCAAGTTAGTAGAAATTACCATTTTTGTGATGTCAGTGAAGTCACCCCATGAATCTATCAGCATATCACACCTTACCATTAGGTCATTTTTGGGTGTTATACTGGGTTATGTTTCAAGGACCGATTTTCTTAATGTGTTAATACACTATATATGTAAAATTTTAATTTTTTAAATTTTGTTTGATGAATGGATTTTCTTTATAAAACTGAGATGGAATTTGTTAAATTGTTTTTGCAGATAAAAATTGACCTTTCCAATAATTATATAAATATTTAAAATATAATATATTATTAATTATAATCATTTCAATACAATATTATGATGAAAACCCTTTTATATAAATATATATGGTAAAGTGAAGTTATTATGTTTAATTGTGAGAAATTTCACTATACATTTTCAACATGCGATTATTTTTAAAATATAATGAATTTTATATAGAAAAGTTAAAATTATCATATTTGGAGATGTATTCTGATAAAATAAATATAATTTTTTAAATCCTCACACCAAATGTAGGTTATGATGAATTTACCAAAATATTCTAATTTACTATATTTTTTCGTAAATAGTAAGAATATATTTGAAGATTTTCGGTATAATTAATGACTTCTTAATTATTTTATAATGATGTAATAACAAATTAATCACAATTTATGAAATAAAATGTGTAAAATGATAAATATTGTGTATTTTAATATATTTTATTCAATTTATGAACTTTTAATTTACTTTACAAATTCTAAAATGGAAGCATTATCATTGAAAATATTATTTTGTGGAAAAATTATTTTCCATGACAAACGAAGTAATATAAATGATATTCAATTATTGTGGATTAAAATAGCTTAAAATATGAACCACATTTCCAATATAATCAGAAATACCATGGATTGTCATTTTTCTCCATCCCTAGTTTCCAAACACTATATTTGGAAATTAATAATCAAATCCTACACTTTTTTACAAATACCCACCCACTTATACATATCATTTCACCCAGAATCCATCCTCAATGTAGATATGGTGGTTTTATATCCCAATTAATCAAACCAATGTGCCCTTAGGCCCCTAATTTCTCAATCCTCAAGTATTGGGAACCACAATTCATGGTAATAGAAATATTCTTCATTTCTCTTCGTTTCAATTACCATTTTTTATATTTATTCATAATTTCATGATCACTCACTATTATATTTATTATATCAAAAGTTATTTCTTTTCTAGATGTATTCAATAAGATCTGAAAATGATTTATTTTATTCATGTATTAATATACATAAAACCCAAATTCCCATTTCCAGGGATAAAAATGACACAATGAACTTGTTTTTAATGATCTTTTGAAATGCCATGGTTTAGATATGAAACCCATTTTCTTTTATTGTCAATGGGTTATTTGTGAATTTAATTATTATAATCTAAGTTAATCCCTTGAAAATTATGATATATTAATGGTTAACCCTGATATCTCACCAATCAATTTTGTAAAAAACCTAATCTCTATAAATGAAAAGTTTTACAATATCTTCATGAATAACCCCGGTAATTGTTATGAAACCTTGGTGAAAGACCTGGTAAAATTATTATGAATATCTCATTTAAATGATTGATCCACATTTCTATATTATGATTCATGGTATTATTTTTATGATATTACTCTTTTTGATTCTTTATAGTTCTGACCTATTTTTATATTGGTATTCCTCAAGATCTCAATTAAATTGTTTCCCTTGATTTCCAATAAGGGACCTTAGGCTCACCATTTCAATTTATGTATTTCCCTCTTTTCTAAGATGTAGTTAATATATTTAGTATAAACCATTTAATAATAATTTTATTTATATTAGAATATTTTTAATGTTTTCATTTATTATGTAATTTGTTTTCAAAGAAACACTACCAAAAAATGACTCATATCAACAAGATTTGTTGTTAGAAAATATATTTGTTGGTATAAGTGATTAATTTGCATATATATATATATTATTTTTTATTTCTATTAGTGTTAATTACCAAAAAAATTTATAATTGATAAATCAATTAATATTGATCATTTAATAAAAGAAATTACAAGTACGATCTATTAAAGAATCATACTAATACAACATTTTTTTATTTTCTTAAGACATTATTTTGTTTTCAATAATTAATATCACCATGAAAATTTTTTCCATCAATAAAAATTATTATTATAAAAAAATCAATAAAACAAATATTTTATCAATAACCAATCAAGGGAAACCAAAATAAATATATAATTATTATTTTTTTGCAAAAGTCATTAATAATTTTTTGGTTTTTATATAAAATATGACATTAATTGAATTTAATTTTAAATTTTCTATAAATATAAATATTGTATATTTTTCAATAGATTTCATTTAGAAAACATTTAAATATTTTTTTTATAAAAAATTACTAATTAAATATGATATTGATATATTTATGTATAATTTTATACACATTCTCTATAACTGAAAATTTATTTGTTATATTTAATTTTACAAATCTAATTAAAAATAATAAAAATAAATTTACTAAATTTAATATTTAATTATTTGATTTTAATATTAGGGATAATATATTGAAATTTTGAATCCCTAGAATAGTGATGGTTGGGCCCAAACCCTCTTTCCTCTCTAAGGGTTTGATACATGGGAAGTGCTTGATTCATCTCACATCCTAAAGGATCTTCCTAAAATATAACATTTACCTATTGAGGTATATATTATTCATGTTTATGTGAGTGTTTTTTTAATTATATAGTTATTTTGGTGGATTTTAGTACTTTTTTAGCTTTTGGTGGATGATTTTCAATGAGGTGTATCCTAGAGGCGCATTTTGGGGACATGGTGTTTCTCGATAGTGGTTCTGCTACCTGATAGTAAGGGATCTTGTTGCACTGAAAGCGTTGGTATTGGGAATCTAGAAGATTTTATCTAGGTATATTCGGTTTATTTTATAAATTTGAAAAAAATAATATGGGTATATGCTTTCAATGAATATGCTGGTGTCTGGGCTGGTTAGATGTACAATGTGTCAAATTATTATTCATCACTCTCTGATTGTAATTAATGGTTTTGTGGCATGTTTTTGTTATTTCCTAAGTGGACAGAAAATTCACTGGAATGAAATTATGTTTTGTTAAAGTGGATGGTTTAACTAGAATTTGGTAAATACTATACATTGATATAGGTTTTGGACCATCAGAAATGTTCCTACAATAGTGGGTTGTTTGGGAAATAAGTGAATAAGTGGACTGAAATGTTCACTTATGGTTGGTATTGAACCTAAGAGAGTGATTATATAGATTGGTTTCAGATTTGATGAGTAATTGCAAGGTTTTAGTGCTACATCATATCTTCAGGATCCTTTCTTTAATTAATACATATTATAATGGTTTTTCATGAAATCTGCATGTATAAATGGATTATAAAAATTTTTCCCAAGCCATCAATAAGATTATTTGATGAAAAATATTCTTGTATGATCACTTTTTTCTATTAATGTTTTTAATACCTTTTTAATGACATCCAGGGTTAATTTGGATGATTACATATTTAATAACTGTGAAACATAATTAGGATCCCATAATTCATAACAATTACTTATGAAATCATGATGTAAACACTTTTGAAAACTCATAAACAGATAAAATATATTTGGATTATAATATTTATTTCTCTTATATAAACTATATAAATTATCCATTATTTATATAGGAAAATCTACATCTCAAATCCTTAAACCTGTTTTATATTTTGATATTATTACAAAACAACCTATGAATCACAATTATTCTCCACACTTCATTAAAATAATTAAATTTCTTTGTCAATAATTATTGAGGTCTATATGTAATTTTACATTGATATTTTCATTACTATACCTCAATATATTAGGTTTTGAAAACTAAATGGTTTATATAATTATTGGGGAGAAATTTAATCTTGAATTATGATGAAGAAGATATCATACCTGAAATGGAGGAAAAGATACTAACTAAATATGTTATTTTTGATATCATACCTAAAGAAAATGGATTAAAAACTAACATTACAATTGAATTGAATGTGAAAATTCTGACCATATTGGATTTTGGATACATTATAATTTATGATCCTATACTTGATTTCATTGAAATCCTTTTATGTTTCTTGAGAATAACTCTTATATTGTTGTGAGTAATATTTTTTACCTACAACTTGTTATCTCTTTTAATTTTTGTGTTTTTGTTATTAAGGTTATGTCCTTTGTAACCTAAATATTTATTATAAATCACACACTAGGTTTTACATAACTTTTATGAATTTTAAAATTGAAAATAAACCATTGTTTCCTATACCCATTATGTGTATACTTTAGTTGATATTGAGATTTATGTTGACTATAGTCTCACTATTTCGCATGTTTAATTAAATTAGAATGACATTATGCGTGAATCCAACAATGTGAGATCCTTTGAATCTAATTATTAAAATCCAACCTCACAATGGTATGATATTACAACTAATGAATCGACTATTTATAATGAATTTAATTTGGTAATTCAAAAAAACAGTGATTAAATGTTAATTCTAAATTTTTTTTGTGATGATATTTTTAATGTAATTAAAAGGAGTGATAAAGATGAACAATATGAATTGAACTTAGAGAATTAATTTCCTACGTTTTATTTTCCATAGAATGATTTACTGAATTCATGAAAGTCAAAATCTACAAACATTTTCATTGCTAAAATTAAACAATTGTTTGAAACAAATTCTTGATAATATAAAGGACATGACCTCCTCACTAAATATCCTTGTGGAACACAATTTTTTCGGTATGAAGATCAAATCATTCAACCCATTTAAATTGAAACTTAGTCTTTTAAACATAAATTTATTAATAAATTGGATAATTATTTTGAAATTTGAAATTGCCTTTATATTTATAGTTACATGTTCAATTAGACTAAATGGATATTTTAGGGATGAAATTTGTTCTAAAATTATTTGATTTGATGGGATGAAGGAGATAGTGTACTTATTTATAAACATTTAAAAATAAAAATCAATTATTTGATAGTGTAAAGAATATAATGATTGATTTATCCCATTACACTAACATAATATTTCGACCATTAAAAGAATAATAGTAATTGGTTTTCAATGATGAAATATTTGTTAAATTTTTTAAGAGAACTAGAACATAAACATTAACCAATATTTAAAATAGATTAATTTTTTGAGAGAATAAATGATAATTTGAATCTCATTTATGAAAAAATTTAAAAATATTCATTTTTGAAATAAGAGAGTTATGTGGGACTTATTTCATGTATATAATTGATACATTTTCTCATTTCTCACAACTACCAAACATGAACTCTAACTACATTTTTGTTTTTTGAGATGTTTTTTATATTTTTTGTATAGGATAAGAGAGATTGCAAGAAAAAATTCTTGTATAGGTTATAGTTTTATGTGATCCCGATGTATCAAAGAAGAGGTTTCAAAAATAAATATTGATTATCCATGTAAAAACAATTTATAAGTAGTTCTTCTTAAAATAAAACACTCTTTTATGTGTTTATTTTGTTGGTTATTAAATATATTAATGTTTTTATTTTTTATAATATTAGATGATAATAAAGAAAATGCATTCCACTATATTAATGTATACTTAAAGTCAGTATCTACTTCAACAATTGAGCATCTAGGTCACATACTAACAAAATTTTATTTTTAAATGTGAAAAAAGTTTTTCACATGCTGAAATATAAACATGGAGGAATGGTACACTATATACATGACTTCTTAATATAAAATCCTTAAAACTGATTTCTAGAAATTTTTTCCATAAATTCTTACTATTTCTTCTTTTATGTTGTATGTGAACCTATTTTTATACTCCTTTTTTAATGATCTTTCTGAATCAATCTTGAAAATGAAACAAGTTCCAAAATTCAAAAATTGAACATTCTATTATTTTGAAGGAAAAAAATTCATGATAAAGGTTATATTTTCTATAGAGTGATCTTTGAGAAGAATTCTAGGTTTTATAATGAATAGTGACACAACTTTCCAGACCCCTTACGTTCTTTATGACTCTTTGTTTCACATTTCTATAGATTCTTTGTATAGGACATCAACCAAATTTCATTTTGGTGATACATCACCCAATATCACAATTCTAATAAACTCTCCACTTCTCCCAAGCCTTTAACATTGATAGCATCATGCTGAGGTTTCACCACCTTCACCCATTCCTCCAAATCATGATTATTGTATGCTTGGAAAATATTTCGTTCATAATTTTTTCATTTCTTTTTATTTCATCATTATAATCCTTTTTGAACGTCACCACTTATAGTAAATATTTAACAAAATTACACAAAAAAACCATGTACAAGAAACATAAATCAATTAAATTATAAATGTATTCATTATAAGTAATGTATCCCTAACTTGTGGTATTTTTTTAAAATAATGTTTTGTTTGCACGAGATCTGTTATCCAACTATATTCTCCTCTAAAATATAGGTCTATTGATGAAATATGAAAATTATGTGATCTTATTTTCCCTCAATAGATGATGATTACAATAGGTGTTGGAGAAATCCACCACCATATTAATAATAATTAAATGGAAGAAAATAGAAACAAAATATCCTAAACCAGTTCCTTGTTTTTAGGGTCATAAATGCCATATAAATGTGCTATTATTTGAATACCTACATTTAAAACATTTTGTGTGAATATTTATTTTTGATTTTTAATTTACATGTTTTCAAACAGTTTTCTATTAAACTTCTCTAGGTGAGAAGTGTCACCATCTAGGTCTTGTACCACTGTGTGGTTGAAACTCCCACATCATCCATACTCACATCAGCCTTCGTTCCACAAAAACCATAACCAGTTCATTATTTATATATACTTCTTCATATTTTTTATCTTTTAACATCATCTGGATAACTACCTGAGGATGATTTTCAGAAAACATTATGGTTTCAACTAGACAAATCCTCACACATTCCTCTTTAATGTCTGTTTCTAATTATGAACATATATTCATATAAGATATCATTTTAGTGGTAGTGAACAGATGACTAAGGATAATAGTAGTTTGGTTAGACACATAGGATTCACCACAAACACCCCATCCAAGCATCTTACCTTAAACCATAGATTATTTTTCTTTCTCTTCTCCATTTTTATTGCCATGAATATCTACAAAAATTTCTAAAATTTTGATTAGGTACCTGAAATGGGGGGTATTGCAACCTAGATGAAGATTTGTCCCATTCATGATCTATATAGCCAAAAAATAGGAGTTTACATTCAATATGTAACATATTCATGACCCTTTTCTTCATGTTTATTTATTAATATAGATATTTTGTTGAGGCATTTTGGGTTTGGGGCCATCCTTTATTATCCTACACTTTGAAATCACCTCAATTACCTCTTTAAAAGTAACATCATCTATAAATCTAGTAACATCAACATGTGTGTTTATTTTTAATTCAAATCGTCAGGAGACAATGTGTTCCTAGTTATGTTAATAACATTGGATAATTTCCTTGAAGACTATCTTTATAACTCTATCCTTAATGACCCGAGTTTTCATTGAACAAAATGGGTTTTCAGCTACTGAATTAGAAATCATTATGAATTCAATAGTAGTGTCATTGTTAATTGGAAGAAACATTATGTGGTTATGGAATCTAATGTAGTGTTACTAGATTATTGATCTTTTGTAATGTGTCACTCTAAATTGAAATTAGTTTCATTATCATTGTTTTTTTCATAGGATAAAAAATATACTCGTTTATTTTTATATAAAATTTTGTTATATTCAATTATGGAAACAATTCATATTTTTTAAGGTGGTCATTTAATTTTCAGTCACATGTTCTTCTAGTCCTTTTTATATTGTTTTTATCATTGTTTATTTTTTTCATGTCTTATGGAAGTGGTTGTAGACATTGGTTCTATATTTTTTTTGTGACTACTAGATTGATAGTCTTTTGGTTTATGTGGTCTTTTTTGATCATCTTAGGGTTTTTATTCTTTTGTTAGAAAATCCTCTTATTGTTTCCACTAGGTGATATTTTTTTATTATGCATTATTATTTATATATCTTGTGTTTAAATGAAAAATATTTGTTTCCTTGTGTTTGGAAAACGGTTTCTTGTGATCATATGGTTGTTTGTGAATGTTTTTTGTAAGTATATAAGTTCTTCTAGTGGAATTGTGCATCTTGTGAGTGGATATGTGGTTATGGTATGTGTAAAGGTACTTCTTCTCAATGTTTCTTGTAAGTGGAGACATGTCACACCTCATATGAACTTAGCTTATGAATAGGATCTACTTGTGAATATTTCTTGTAAGTGGAAAAAAAATTTTATGACCATAACATTTCTTATTATGGTGATGAAAAATGTGGACAAGTTCTTCATAAAATATACATGGTTGGTCCTCAAAGGGATGATGGTGATGTTTTGAATTTTCAAATACACTATAGTAGATAATTTCTCATGTGAAGTTATGGGGATTCCATGACATAGATGTCCGATTATTGTAAGAAATAGATTGTAGATAATGTTTCATTGTGTTCCTTGTAATGTATTTTATAGTTTTAACATTCTTAAACATATTTTTATTATCTTTCTGGGAGATTCTTCTCTTTTCATGATGTTAAAAAATGTATTTAAACTATATTTTAATGTGTTTTTTCAAATAACGTCTTTCTTTTTTGTTTTTCATATAATATAATTTTTTAATTATTATATAATAAATATATTATATATATTATATATAAATATATATATATATATAATATAAAATTTTATCCATAAATATTATAATTCCATGATTTAAAATATAATTTACAATCAAATATTAAATATTAGTTTTGTTTATAAATGATAAAAATATTAGTAATATATATATTAGTCATACTAATATGTTTCTTAAAATTTTGAAAAACATTTATATCATCTATTGAGATTATTAAAATTGAAATAGAATCATTTTATCCATTTTAATAACATTTAGGAATGGTGTTTTTACCAATAATATAGTTATTGGGACATAACTATTAGTAAAACATTTTTTCAACAGAAAGTGCTCTTTTAACAAAAGATATGTCCCTTTTGGAAAAATTAAAATATTTATTAGTTAAAATATTCTTTAAAAGATCCATTTTTTAACCATGTAAATGAAATGATTATTTAATAAATGGTTAGATTCAGAAGTTGGTATCAAATGATGGTATAATTATTTTTTTAAATTAGGATTTTAAAACATAATAAGGAAACTTGAGGACTTGTATAAATATAAGAAAAAATCCAAGTTTTTTGGTGAAGGATTATGTTAGTGGATTCTAACAATTAAATCCCATTCTATATATGAACAAGGGTATGTGGCACTGGCACTAATGTATCAAGGGCTAAAACCTGAAAACCCCACTTTGAGATAGATTCAAACAGGATTTGGTGTACGATAATGGGACATGATGTAATCTAGGTTTTACACTCCATGGGGATATTTTTGGTTAATCATAATTTTTTTATGAATCATTGTGAAGGATATATAGAAAATGTATTTGTTTTTAAAAAATAACATATTTAGTCATGAGTTTTCAAGACATAAAACATACTTTATAATTATAATTTTATTAATAAAAACACATTCCATACTATGGTTTTATTCTTTTTTAAAATTGAATCGAATAGAAATAATCATGTATGTTCTGGGTGAAATACACAATTCCTAACAACCTTTTGAAGGAATCCAAAATGGAAAAAATCATGGGAATGAGGAATCAACTAACTCTTTCTATGAAAAATAACTTGAATAAAAATAATATAACAGATTCACCTTGAAGGGAAAACATTCAGTTGTGTCCTTTATGCATCATTAGAAACCTTTATTTATTGGATCTACCAACCCATTGATTACTAAAAAATGGATAATATCTATTGAAAATTTATTTTTTTCTTTGTTTTTTAGAACTATAGAATGCCACTATGGCTATGTGTTTCTAGGAGGGAGAATATGATCTTGGTGGAAACTGATTGTAAAAAGGATTCCAAGAAGGGTGTTTGATTAAATTAAGGTGGAAGAGTTATGAAAAACCTTTTTTCCCAAAAAAAAATTATCTCATGTTTTATGATAACTAAAATGTAGAAGGAATTCCTTGAGCTGATGTAGAAGAAAAAAAAATGTGTCGAAGGATATGAGATAAAATTTACAAGAGTTTCTCTTTACACCTATAGATATTTTAAGGATCCTAATGAAAATTTGGATAGATTCATCCGTGGACTATGAACCCATATATGGAAGAGTCAAGCCAATTGAGATTATGAAAGCTATGAGGAGATAGTTTGAAGTTATATGAATGATTAATTGGAGATTAAAGAGTCACAATGGTTGCATGGATTAAATTAAAAGAATAGATCCCTGGCAAAAAACATAGGTAAGATATTTGATCATTCAATAGGATGAAAACTAGGGAAACTTACAACATGAAACAAATGTGGGAAGAGGCATTCGAGGAACGTTTTTCTCAGAAGTGGAAAAAGTTACTAGTGTGAAAGAGAAGGCCATGTTGACCAGAACTGTCATAGTGAGGTAAGGCCTCATCTTCTCAAAACTAATGACATAGGGAGTTGGTTCAATCCCATACTGAAGACCAATTCCTCAAGTATGGACACCATGTGAACACATAAGATAATTTTTCAAATCATTTGTTTATGGTGAAGAATCACCAACATCCTCAGAAAAGGCCAAGTGAGAAAGGTTGGGATTTTTTTATCATGATGCTCGGAGTAGATGCTCCAAATTATATGGTGGTAGGTACCCTCATTGTTATCTCAAATATATAAAGTACATTATTTAATTATAGTTCTCCATATTCAATTATTTCATGTTTCTTTTAATAAAAAAATCCATCCGAAAACTGTTAAAAGTAGAGTTATCGGCCAATACATCTTGAGGTATTATGCAAGATTTAGTTGTGTATATAATCCCTATTATTGAGCTTTTAGATCATAATCTCATCATTAATGTAGTATTCATTCCCATATTGTAATTTTACACTATATGAGGATTAGAACAACGCTCAAAGTATAATGCTACGATCAATGATAGAATCATGTAAATCTCTATACACATGAATTTTAAACCAAAAAATGTTTTCAAATGAGAGATATCTCATCCATATCTTTGTCAATAAAAAATAATATAACATTTTATAAGGAAATTATCAGTGTAAATGATGATTGAAATGCATGCATACAAATAAAAAATGACCTCTTAATTTCAAAATACATTGACATAATTACTATGAAGTTACATGGACCTCCCCCAGAAATAGATCTAGAGGTATCTATTAAACTCATTCCTAGATCCTAGCCATTACCAAAACGCCATATAGAGAGGAAAATAGGGAGTTCGAGGAATTAATGAATCAACTTCATGATCTTTTTGGGAAGGGGTTTGTCCAAACAAGTGTGTCCCCATCATGGAGAACCTATTCACTTTATAAATCATAATGATATATGAATATAGCGATGTATTGACTATAGAGAACATAGTTGGATTGTAGTGAAGAACAAGTACCCACCTCGAGGGATTGAATAATTATTTGACCATCTTCATGGGGTGTAATTATTATCTAGGAATGATCTTTGATCTCATTATCATCAATTGATGGTTATTAAATAATATATTCCAAAGGCCCCCTTTCCATCAAGATGTGGGAATTATGAGTTTTTTTATTCTCTTCAGCATGATTAATGCACCTTTTATATTTATGGATTTGAAGATATAGTATTTAAAGAATACCTTGATAAATTTTTTGTAGTTTTTATTGATTATATAATGATAAATTATAATGGTAATGAGGAGAATAATGATCATCTATGGTTTATATTTCAAAATATGAGTAAGGAGAGGTTTTTTGGAATGATCAGAAAATGTGATTTTTTTGTTACAATAAGTTATTTTCTTGGTGAATATTGTAACCAACGATGGAATATTAATTGAACCTAAGAAGAAAAATTTTATAGAGGAGTGGAATCATTCTACAATAGTAATTAAGATTTGTACTTTCCATACTTTATTATTATATTATAGGATATATGTGAAAAAAATTTCTATAATTTCTAATCCACAAACCAAGTTATCCAAAAGAGGGGATAAATTCATCTAGATAATGGGGTGTGAAACCGATCCCAATATATGATGATGGGATTGGTTAGTTCACATGTGTTAACTCTACCCTATATCAGTGAAGGATTCTTTATTTTTAGTGATTCATCTCTAAAGGTTATTGGGTGAATCCTCATGAAAAATAAGAAGGTTGTTTCTCTTGTATCATCACAGTTAAAGCCACATGAGTGGAATTATCCTACACATGACCTGGTTTTAGATGTGGTTATTTATCTTCTAAAAATATGGAGGCACTGTCTTTTTTGAGAGAAATGTGATACATAAACAAACCATACATGTTTTATGAATATTTTCATCAAAAAGGGAATTTAAGATGAGATAAAGTTGATGGTTGGAACTTCTTAAATACTATGATTTTTAAATTCATTATCACCCTATAAGTTAAAACACCGATGTTGATTCATTAAGTAGGAAGGACCCTATATTTTGGTAATGATTAGGTTTCAAGGATATGATTTGATCAATTTCCTACTAAAACATGACATAGTAATAATAAGCTACACCATCCACCCTATCTCAAATGATTTCTCAACCATAATTACTCGATTATTTTCAAGAAAGTACAAAGATAATATCCTTTATTACATAAGAGGATAATGGTAACAGAGAATAATAATTTTCTTGAATTCAAAACTGATCCAGGAGGTGTAAAAAATATTAATACAAGGCTATGTGTTCCATATATTATATAAATAAAGAAGAAAATAATGGATGAAGCTCATAGGTCTAAATTCTATGAACATCCTAGAAGTGTTAAAGTTTAGAGGGACCCTCATGATAATTAATGGTGGGATAACATGAAAAGTTATATCTCCTATTATACTATATGGTGCTTCATGTTTTAACAAGTGAAGGAAAATGGAAAACTTCCTAAAGGGGTATTTCAATCACTACCCATACCAACAAAGAAGTGGGACAATATCACTATGAAATGTTTCTCTAGTATCATGAAAACATGCAATGGAAACAGTACTATATGGGTAATAGTGGATATTCTCACTAAGAATTCAAATTTCATTTCTATTTGGGATGATGTATCTATTGGTTGACATTCCATGATATACATGATCGAAGTGGTAAATCTGTATGGGGTACCACTCCTTATCATTTCTGATCATGGACCAAGGTTTACATCTAAATTTTCAAAACTCATAAACATGCTCTGAATAACGAATTGAATTAAAATATGGCCTATCAACCCTAATCTTGTGTCTAATCTTAAAGTAATATTCAAGAAATATATGAAATGCTGAGAACATGATCAATGGAATTAAAAGGTTGATGGGATCTACATCTACCATTTGTTTACTTCTCATACTACACAACTTCCATTCAATTATTTATTCTAACCTTATGAAGATATATATGGGAATATATTTAGAACTCTTTTTGTTGGGTTGATTTAATGAGAGAAAAATTCTTGGTAGTGATCTTGTGCAATAGATGACAAAAACAGTTTACTCCATCCAATAACACATAAAGGCTTATCGAAGTTAGATGGAGAGTTATACTGAACACTGTGGAATAAAAATTGAGTTTGATATTGGGAAAAAATATTTACTTCAAATTTTACTAAGGAAGAGATTCATTATGTTATCACACATTTTTATTACATAATTTATCATTGCATTTTACAAACAGGGGATCATTAAAGTCCAATGTCCTGAAAATTAGAAACATAAAACAAGAAAACATAAAACATTATTCAAATCCACTTGTAGGTATTGATCATAAGTTCTTCCTATGTATAATTATTGAATCTCATAACATTTACACATACATAAAAGTAAGGAGTGAGAAGAAGGACCAGTAAGGAAAACACGGGAATCAATTTACCTGTGAAATCAATACGAACTTGATAAAAAAACATAAAGACATGAGAAATGAAATTAGATGAATTTAATAATGAAAATTAGTTGAACCATAACATGAATATGCGGCTAAAAAATTAATATATACATTCATGAACTTATCACCAAGGTTCGTCACTAAAGTGTCATAAAAATTACCAAGGTTATTCACCAAGGTATCTTGAAACATGTCATTTCTAGATATTAAATTCTTTACCTAAAGCATTGGAGAACTATCAAGAGGCACCATTAATATTCCTTTTTCATGTGAGCCACATAGATAATAATAAAATATTTCATAAATTACCCATAAGGATTAAATTTAATTGGTTTCACTTCAAAATAATGACGTTTTAAAAGTTTTTTAAATCATGATCGTTAAGTCATTTATAAACCATAGAAATGTAGTGAGGGTTATATGTATGTAAATTAAAAAATATAATAGATCAATTTTATGTATTGATTAATACCCTTGGAAATAAAAATATATTTGTCTATTCGTATAAATAATACAAGAGACATTCTGGAAAAAAAAAGTGATTTATAGATGAAAATTCTGCAACATAATGGCTTTATAACATGGTTTTAAAAAATGTTGAAAAGAGAGATACAAGGGTCACACACTCATAAATAAATTCATAATAAATTATGTTTAAAAACTAAAATAAATAAGATCATGGTATGAATATTTTAAGGAAATACCATATATGAATGAAACTCGAAATAAAAGAGAAGATGTGATTACTTTTACGGAAATTTTCCAGCCTAATGACGTCACATAATAATTTAGAAAATACTTTCATGAGATAATAAAGGGTGTATCGTCATTTGGAAATGAAATGGAACTTAATAAGAATATAAAAGAACATACCCCCCACATAAGAAGATGGATACTAGAAGACATAACTTAAAAGAAATCATGACTAAATATGGAGGGTGGAAGGTTCCCTTACCTACAAGAGTAACTTCGAAATCATAGAAGATGGGACATTGGGGGGTTTTGAGGGCCCCTTGGGAGGACTAATTGGGAGGTAAAAAGAGTAGGAATTCATTGAAGAGGATTTTGGAATCAAATGAATGAGGGAAGGACAAGGTATTTATAGGAAAATTGAGGGAATATATAATTAATTTCCCAAGGACACCCAATCGGTGGTGTTTGAAATAACATAGGCTTTCCCATAATATTTCTCATGGTATTGACAACATGGGAAACCTAATAGAATATATTTCTATTAGGAAGTACACCAGAATGATTACATAATTATTAAATCATTAATGATGTCATTAAACACCCGAAACTCCTAACTTTATTCTCGCTATTCACCACAATACTAAACATTTTACAAAAATCACATAAATTCACTCTAACCTAATATCGATGCTCTGAATTCAAGAATGAATCCCATTTTATGAATATAATTTTCTAAATATTTTTAATTTAATTTTTAAACAAAATCATTATTTATTCTAAAAAACAACTCTAAATCTATAAATTATTTTGTAACACCATGAAAAAGTAATCAAGGTCTCATAAAATTACCATATAAGAATAAAAAAATAAAGTAATAGTTTATGATTACATTTTTGGAAAATACATTTTTATTTTAAATTATTAAATTAATTATTAAATTGAAATTAAAATATTTATTACATATAATATTACCAATACTTATATTATGACCATTTTTTACGTTTAAGATGTCTAAATTATATTTATACATTCAGAGGTGAAGTTTCTATTTTTATGGGCCAATTAAATATTCATTACTATTCATAAGGGTATATTACTATTCATACTTTACTATTTACCTAATATTATGTTGATTTTATTAGACTCTAAGTTTCTCCCTGGTAACAATTATAGTAGACAGTTTTCTGAAAATCATTTCACATTATTAACTATTTATTGTTTACATAAATATTTTAAAATTCCTTTTTCCAAAATTGTCAATAATATTCATCCCATATTTATCCGAACATTTGAAAATAGAAAAATTTGACGTAATAAGAAAAAACAATTTTATTTATACCAAGGGATTACAAAAAGTATTTAAGGCCTCATTACATATCCCCTTATAACACCTATATAGTTCCTAAGTGTATAGTGTGTTATGGTGTTAGAATATTGGGGCAGCTCAGACAACATTGCACGAGTGGTGATTTCTATCAGCTTGAACTTCTCCCTTAGGTGATTTTGTTCAGGAATCACTTGTTGAAGATCAGCTTGGGATTGGTCCTGAGCAAAGCCCTAAGATGCTACCTCTTTCCCATGCTATAATAAATGGTCTTCGTACGGCACGATTCTACAGATGAGGCCATCAACTCTTCTTTTTTTATTATCCAATATCACTTGTATTTATAAAAAATAATTTTAACATAACGAGTTTAGTTTCCAACCTTTTTATTGACCAACTATCATATAATAGTCAAAACCCAAAAATCTCATTTAATTATACTCAATTCATTAATTAAAGGATATAGTTTTGTGTAGTATAAAATTAAATAAGACACAAATTTAGGAAACAAAAATTATTCAAAAGTTTGGGTCATTACATTCTTCCCCACATATGAAATCTCATCTGTGAAACTTTAAATCTTACCCTATGAAGAGAAAAGGTTTGGTTACATCTACCAAATAGACTCCTCTAGTTCCCATGTGGCTTCTTCGCATTTTTGGTTCTTCCATAACACCTTAACAAGGTGGGAAGTCGTGTTGCGTACAACCTTGTCTCTCTGATCCAAGATCTCCACCGACTGCTCCTCATAAGAGAGGCATGTTCCAGTTGTACTACCTCTATATTTAGTACATGTGAATGATTAGGTATGTACTTACCCAAGAGGGATACGTGGAAGAAATCATGAACAGGTGCAAGATTTGGAGGAAGTTCAAGCTGATAGGCCACTACTCCCACACGATCAAGGGTTCCATAGGGGCCAATATACCCTGGTCTGAGCTTCCCTTTCTTCCCAAAAATCATTAATATCTTCCAAGGTGAAATTTGAAGAATGAATTTTTCACCAACATAAAACTCTAAGTCCCTTCAATTGTTGTCGAAATATCTCTTTTGTTAACTCTGACCAGCCTTAATGTGTTGCTGGATGGTATATACCTTTTCTTTCATCTCATACACAAGATCAGGCCCAAGAAGCATTCTCTCTCCAGCTTCATGCCAACAAGTAGGAGTTATACATCGCTTACCATATAGATATTCATAGGGTGCCATTTGAATGCTCGAGTGGGCGACATTGTTGTAAGAGAACTCAACTTAAGGGGTATGATTATCCCAACCACCTTTTAATTCCATTGAGCATGTTCTCAGCGTATCCTCGTGTTTTTGACTTGTTCTTTTATATTTTCTATCAGTTTGGGGGTGATAGGATGTACTGAAATTCAATTCAGTGCTCAGATCATGTTGAAGACTACTATACAATATTGAAGTGAACCTTGGATCATGATCATATATGACATAACGTGGAACTCCATGCAGTCTTACCACTACCTTCATGTAAATATTGTCATGTTGATTAAGAGAGAAATCTTCTCGAATAAAGATTAAATGGAAAGTCTTGGTGAGATAGTCCATAATAACCCATATCACACTGTTTCCTTTGAAAGATCTCAGGAGACTAGTGAAGAAGTTTATAGTGATATTGTCCCACTTCAAAGCTAATATGGGTAGTGGTTTCAATACCCCTTTATGAAGTTGTCACTCTTCCTTCAGTTGATGACTTACTAAGTACCTTGAAATGTAGTCAGCAATATACCTTTTCATATTATCCCAGCAATAATGATCACGAAGGTCCCTATACATTTTTTTTCTTCCAGGATGTATAGAGTAAATAGAGCTATGAGATTCATCCATCATCACCTTAATTATGTTTGGAATAGAAGGGACACATAGTATTGTATGAAGATTCAGTACAACTTCTTGATCAATATTGATGTCAGAAAACATACCATCCTTCATAGCCTCAAACTTCTTGTATTACAAAGGATCTTCTTTCTGATCTTTCTTTATCTTCTCTAATAATTACTGTTGAGAAAACATTTGGGTTAAGGTTGATGATGTTCGTTCCCCTATAATTTCCAGGTTTAACTTTATTAGGTCGTTGATGGAAGGATCTTTATGAATCCAAATCATGGAAAGAACAACCGGGTCTTTCCTGCTTAATGCATCAGCGACTTTGTTTTCTATTCCAGGATGATAATGAATTGAACATGCATAGTCTATAAGAAGTTTAAACCATCTCCTTTGTCTCATGTTCAATTACTTTTGTGGGAAAATTTACTTCATGGTTTGATGGTTTGTGTATATATGACATTTCTCACCATAAAGATAGTTCCTCTATATCATCAGAGAGAGAAAACCACAGCCAGCTCCAGATCATATGTAGGAGAGTTCTTCTCATGATTCTTCAAATATCTAGATTCATAAGCAATGACTTTGTTTTTTTCTTGGGGATATACACAAGACCTTTTATAAATGGATCTCTAAAAATAACGAATCATTCTCCACTTGAGGGCAGAGTTAACACAGGTGCAGTAACCAATCTCTTCTTCAGCTCTTGCAAACATTCCTCACACACCTTTGTCTAGATGAACATGAACCCTTTTTGAGTTAACTCGGTTAATGGATGAGAAAGTTGAGAAAACTTTTTCAAAAACCTCCTATAATATCCTGATAATCAATGGAAACTATGAATCTTAGTTATTGATGTAGGTATAGGACGCTCCTCTACAAATTTTTCTTTGTAGGGTCAACTGTGATTCTTCCCTAGGTTACAACATGCCCCAAGAGAGAAAATTTTTGCAAGAAGAATTTAGATTTATTGAACATCCCAAAAACCCTCTCCTTCTGTAGAGTTTGCAAAATAACCCTTATATGATCTTTATATTTCTCGGGACTTTCGGAATATATCATAATATGATCAATAAAAACTACCACAAAGTAATCATGGTATTTCTTAAAGACTCTTTTCATCAAATACACAAAAATAGAAGGTGAATTAGTGAGTCCAAAGGGCATAAAAACCAATTCGTAATTAACATATTTTGATTGGAAGAAAATTTCTAGACTTTATTCGTTTTTCACCCTTAATTGATGACAAAAATAATGAAGATCAATCTTAGAGATGAATTGAGCCCCAAAAAGTTGGTCAAATAAGTCATCATTTCTTGGAAGAGGGTATTTGTTTCTCACTGTGATCCCATTCATTTCTCTATAATAAATGCATAGCGTCATCGATCCATCCTTGTTCTTTATAAAAATAACTAGTGCTCTGCAAGGAGACACACTTGGTCGGATAAAACCCTTCTCAAAAAGATCTTGGAGTGGTTTCTTTAACTCCTCTAGCTCCGAATTCTCCATCCCATATGGGGTCTATTATATCTGATGAGATCCATGTATGAGTTCAATTGAGAACTCTACCTCTCTTTCTGGGGGAGGTCTGGGTAACTCCTCAAGAAATACGTCAACATATTCCTAGATGATGGGACATTTTCTATCCTCAAACACTCATTTCCTTCTTCTTTTTCATAGATCAACTCCATAAAGAAGGATATAAAATGTTATTTTAGATAATGATCAGTTTGAGATATCTATCCTTGGAAGATAACAATAGGTTTTCCATTCAAGAGTACTAATATTTCATTGATTCTATAATGGATCTTAGAACTATAATTTGAGATCCAGTCCATCCCTTGTATAATGTCAAATTCCAGCATGGGAATGACAACTAGATTTGCGATAATTTTGTGCTCGCAAAAGTAAATACTGATGTTTCTAAACACTGGTGATGCTTGGATAATCCCACCAGGAGTCTTGAGTAATAAATCTACTTTTAGATAATCTGGGGTTTATTCTAAATTATTTGAAATCATGAAGGAATTAATGGAATGTGTAGAACCCAAATCAAACAATGTACTTGCTAGTTTTGATATAACAACAGGAGTACCTACCACCACATAATTTGGTTCTTCAACATCAGCCCTAGTGATTGCAAATGTACGACCCTGTTCCCTTGGCCATTGTTGTGGCTGATTGTAATTCCCCTCCACTGCCCTCATATTTGGATAGTAGTTGGAAAAGTGCCCATGTTTTCCACTCTTATTAAAATGGACATCAGGTAGGGCCTGTCCATCATCACTTTTTTGTTAGTGTTGGGACATTGTGGATTCCCCTCACTATGAAAATTCCATGAAATGTGGTCATCTCTACCACACATTTATCACTTCATGCCCCCGACCAGGCAGTTCCCCGAATTCTTCTTCCCACATTTATCACACGTGGGATGTTGTAATTTTTTCCCTCCACTTTCATATGTGAATATCCTCCCTAATCTTGACTCCATCATTATTTTATTGTCATTGGATTTATTTAACCATTGTTTATCAACATACTCTAGTTAAAATTTTATCACACTTCACACGATCTCTTCAAAGCTATCATAATCTATATTGGCTAGATTCTTCTATAGATGAGGTCTCTATTAACCGAATAATCTATTAAACTTACCATTTGGATCCATGAAAAAGCAATAGGTGTAATCAGAATGCCATGTGAAGCTCATCTTGTAGCTTCCCAAAGATTCATTCTCCTTCTTCTTTAGCTTGAGAAACTTCTTCTCCATTCATTTTCACATATATCTAGGGAAATATCTGTTGAAGAATATCCCTATAAACTCTTCCCAATCCATAGCCTCAACTTACACTCTTGGACTTGTGTTTTTAATGAGTTCCTACCACTGATCAGATTCTCCCACTATGGGATAAACAACCATGGTAACCTTCTCTTGTTCAGAACAATGGGTCGCAAAAAGGATCTTCTCAATAGAGTTCATACACTGTTCAACAATCAATGGGTCAGTATATCCACAAGAGGATGGTCATTATTAACACATAAAGGATTCAATAAATTTTTTTTCCATTCATGGTGAAATTGGTCTCTCAACTTGATTCATGTTATTTCCTATAACTTGAGTTAGTTGGTTCATCAATCGCATGAAATTTTCCATTCTTGCTTCCATCGGAGTTTCATCAGAGCATGATCATTTGCGGTCACCATTTGCACAATTCCTCCTATTTCAGGCCATTTTCAAAAATAATAAAACCTTATTGAGAAGATTATTTCAATTATCAATCTTTTAACTATAATGGATTTTATGTCTAAAAACATAATGCTTTAAACCATTACATTTCTCTATAAATCCTTCATAATGATTCATAAAAAGGTTATGATTAATCAAACATGTCCCTTGGTAGTTTCATAACCAAGAGTATAGAAAAGACCTTTTTCTTGTTCCAGGATACCCTAGGTCCATCCCAAAACTCCTTGTCCGAGTTTTTACTCCTAGGTATGTCTGTGCCAGAGCCGCTTCTACCTGCTCGTATCCAGACTGGGATGTATTTGCTTGTTAAACCACTTACTCAAAACTCCCCAAAATACCATGAAGGATTATTATATTTGAAATTTTCAATAGGGTTACTACTAATTTTTTCATATCATAATTTCCATAAATAAATAATCTATACTTTGATACTAACTATGGAATCCTTCCTTTTTATTACACAACTTTTTCATTGCATTTTACAAACATGGGATCTTTAAAGTCTAGTGTCTTGTAAATCAGTAACAGAAAACATGAAAACATAAAAAAATTTCTAATAAACATGTAGGGATTAATAAAATGTTCATAATTTGTATAGTTATTGCATCTTATAACTAAGAGACATACATCAATGAAAAGGGTGAGCAGAAGTCCTGGTAAAAAAACAAGGGAATCAGTTTACTTGTGAAATCAATAAAGAACATGATAAAAAGCATAATGTCCTGCGAAATGGTAGTAGAGGAATTTAATAATTAAAATAACATGAACCATAACATGAATATTTTGATACAACATTTAATTTATACATTCATTAACATATCACCAATGTGCATCCCCATGATGTCATAAGAATTACCAAAATTATTCCCCAAGGTATCGTGAAACTTGTCATCTTTAGAGAATAAATTCTTTACCCAATGCATTGGAGTAATATCAGGGTGCACCTTTAATATTTATTTTTAATGTGATCCATAAATATCATAGTCATATCTTTCATAAATTTCCCATAAAGAGTAAAAGTAATGTGGTTCACTTCAAAATCGCGACGTTTTAAAAGTTCATAAAATCGTGATCGTTATGTCATTTATATCACATAGAATGGGAGTTAGGGTTATATATATGTCAATTCCAGAATCAAATAGATAAATTTTATGTATTTATGTACACCCTTTTAAATAATAATATATATTGGGTATTCATATAAATAATAAAAGAGAAATTTTTTAGAAAAAGAGATAGATTTTTAGACAAAAATTCTGCAGCATAACAGCTATTTAACATGGTTTTAGAAAATGACGAAAAGAGAGGGGAAAAGATTTAACCATTCATAAAAAACTCATAAAACAATATGGGTACAGAAATAAAGGAAATAAGATTATTTTATGTATATTTGAATGAAATACCATTTGAAAATGAAACTAGAAAGAAAATAGAAGATGTGATTTCTTTTACAAAAATTCAGCAGCCTAATGACGTCACATAAAAATTAAGAAATTAAATTGATGAGAGAAGAAAGAATCTCTCATCATTTGAACATGAAGTGTACAGTAATATGAATATATAAGAACATACCCCCATATAAGAAGATAGAAATTGGAAGACATAACATAAATGAAATCATGACTAAAAATAGAGGGTGGAAGGTTCTCTTACCTTGATGAGTAACTTCAAAATCATGAAGGTTGGTGCCTTGGGGGTTATTGATGGAACCTTGGGAGGACTCCTTTGGAGGTAAAAAAACTATAAATTCTTTGAGGAGTATTTTGGAATGAAATTAATGAGGTAAAGGCTTGGTATTTATAGGAAAAGTGATGGAATATTAAAGTAATTTCTAAGAGACACCTCGTCAGGGGTATTTGCAAAACCATGGGCTTTTCCATGGTATTTGCCCATGTTATTTGCCACCTAGGACACCTTATATCATATGTTACTATTTATAACTCGTATATGATGATTACATCCTTATTACATGATTAATGATGTCAATAAACACCTGAAACTCAAAACTGTATTTTCACTATTCACTGAAAAACATAAAATTTTACAAAAATATCATAAATTCACCCTAACATTATATCAATGCTCTAAATTAAAAAATGAACACCATTTTATGAAAATAATTTTTTAAATATTTTTAATTTAATTTTTAAATAAAATCATTATTTATTGAAAAAACAACTCTAAAACTATAACTCATTTTGTGACACATTGAAAAGGTAATCACGGTCCCATAAAATTATCTTATAACCATAACAATATAATGTAACAACTTATGATAAAATTTTATGGAAATAATTTTTTAAAATTAATAAATTAGTTATAAAATCGTAATTAAAATATTTATGATATAAAAAATACCAAAACTTATATTATAACCATTTTTTACTTTTAAGATATCTAAATTATATTTATACAGTCATAGGTGAAGTTTCAATTTTTTTCGGCTGATTTACTTATCATAACTATTCATAAGTGTATATAACTATTCATACATTACTATTCACCAAAAATTAAGTTGATCATATTAGACTGTAAATTTTGAACTGGTCACAATTGTAGAAGAACATTTTCTAAAAAATTCCATGTTATTAATTATTTAATGTTTACATAAATATTATAAAATACCCTTTTCCAAAATCCTAAATAATATTCAACCCATCTTTATTTGGAAATTTGAAAATAAATGTTTTTATCACAATAAGAAATAACAATTTTATTTATACCAAGGGATTAAAAAATGTATATAAGGACTTGTTACATAGCCCCTTATAACACATGTATATTACCTAAGTGTAAGGTATGATATGGTGATAGATTCTTGGGGCGGCTTGGAAAACAATGCCAGAGTGGTGATTTTGATCAGCTTGAATTTCTCCCTTAGGCGATTTCATTCAAGCTTCACATGTTGAATCTCAGCTTGGGTATGGTCTATATCAAAGCCTAGAGATGCTACCTCCTTCCCAATCTCTTACAAATGGGCTTCGTACGACCTGAGTCTACTGGATGAGGCCATCCACTATTCTTTCTGTATTACCCAAGATCACTTGTATTTATAAACAATAATACACTACTACAAATACTCCCTTTATCAGTGCTAAAAAGGGCCTTTAACAGCGCTAGAAAAAGTGCTTTTAAAGCCAGTGTAGATAAAGGGGGGGTCCCCTTTATCAGCACTCAAAAAAAAGCGCTGATAATGACCCCTTTTATCAACGCTAAAAAAAGCACTGAAAAAGTACCCCTTTATCAACACTTTTTTAGCACTAATTAAGGGGTCCTATATCAGTGCTTACATTATAAGTGCTTTCGTTTTGGCATTGATAAAGGACCCTTTTATCAGCGCTTTTAAAAAAGCACTAATAAATTTTTTTAAAAAAATAAATAATTTAAAAAAATTAAAAAAAATTAAAAAGAAATTAAAGAAATTGAAAAAATCATTCCAATCATGGGGGGGATTTTATAGCGCTTGATCCCCCCTTTTAACAGTGATTTTTAGCCCCTCAAGCGACCGCACACACCCCCCAAACCCTTTATCAGCGATAGCCCCCAACATCTATTCCCATGTGCGTGCCTCTGCCTCCAACAGGTTTTGAACTCAAGACCTCCCCCTGCGCGCCAAAGCCCTTACCACTACTCTATTTTGATTTGTTTTCTATTTCATGAGCAATATCTATATATATATAGTTATATTTATTTGTATATTAATATATATTTATATTAATATATATATAGTTATATTAATATATATATAGTTATATTAATATATATATAGTTATATTAATATATATATATAGTGATATTAATATATATATGTTGTTATATTAATATATATCTCTATTTATATATATATATAGTTGTATTTATTCCTATATTAATATATATTTATATTAATATATATATATAGTTATATTAATATATCTATATATAGTTATATTAATATATATCTCTATTTATATATATATATTTCGTTATATTTATTCATTTAGTAATATATATTTATATTAATATACATATATATATAGTTATATGAAAATATATATTTATAGTGATATTAATATATATATTTATAGTGATATTAATATATATATATAGTAATATTAATATATATGTAGTTATATTAATATATATATATATAGCTAGATTAATATATGTATATTGTTATATTAATATATAGTAGTTATATAAATATTCATATTTTGGTATTTTAAATAAAATGGATATTAGTTATTATTTATATAGAGCTAATATATTTTATATGTAAATATGTTTAATTATTTATTTTAAAAATTTAATTTTTAGATGTGAATATATAAAAAATATGTATATATAGTTATATATTTGATTATAAATAGCAGTGCATTATAAAAAATGATAAAATTCAAAGACATAATATCAGTATGAATGTAATACCTTGGAATAAATTCAGTCCCCACCAAAAAGCCAATAATACCCCCTCAAACGAGGCTGAAAACCCACAAAATGTTAAACAATCTTGGTACCTCGACTAAAAACTCAGTTTTTGAGGCCTTATGGTCATTTTTTGGCCTCACAAAACGCCTGACCCAGGTCCCCTCAGTAACAGTGACGTAGAGCTCATCATAGGCTTCGATTTGATATGTGGTAGACCTCAAACGGACAAACGGATCAAAAGTTATGGCCATTTGAAGTTTGAGTTGCGTTTTCAAATTATTTTGGATCTTTTTTTAAAAAAATTAAATTTTTTAGTCTTCAAATTGTTATTAAATGACTACTACTCTATAATAGTTAGAAAATTATTAATTAATTTTTTTTAATTTTTTAAAAAGCCATTTTCACTAAATATCTTATATATTAAGTATATTAAATGTCAATGTACATTTATACTTATCTAGAATATATTTAAAAATTAGATATTATATCTATATCAATATAACTATATATATATATGAATTTTTTAACTTTTTTTAATTTTTTTTTGAATTTGACCCTTTATCAGCGCTATTAAACAAGTGTTGATAAAAGGGGTCCCTTTATCAGCGCTAAAAAAAGCACTGATAAAGGAGGGGAGGCTTTATCAGTGCTTTTTCGTTAGCGTTGATAAGGGGGGGGGGGGGCGCTGGAAAAAATTGTTTTTGTGGTAGTGATAGTAACGTAAAGAGTTTAGTTTCCAATAGTCATATTGACCAACAGTCATATAACAGTCGAAATCCAATGGTCTAATTTAATTATACTCACTTCATTAATTAAAGGATAATGTTTTGTGGAGTGTAAAATGATATAACACACAAATTTAGGAAAAAATTCTTGTTAAATAGTTTGGGTCGTCACAATATTGTGGTTTGGGAAGAAAGGGAAGCTTATCCCTCTGTACATTGGCCCCTATGAAAATCTTGATCACCTAGTATTAGTGGCCTATTATCTTACACATAATCAAAATATAGCTCACTTTCATGATGTATTCCATGTATCTATCTTGTTTAAGTACATTCTTGATCCCCCACATATACTAAATTAGGAGGTGGTACAACTGAAATGTGACCTCTCTTATGAGGGGAAATCGGTTTAGATCATGGAACAAGGAGAAATATTTCTATGAAATAAGACTACCCACCCCATCCATTTCATATGGAAGAACCATAAATATGAATAAGAGACATGGGATCTTGAGTAAACACTAATGAAAGAGTACCCACACAAATTCCCAAATGATAGAATGAGTTGATATTTCAAGGATATAATTTCTTAAATGAGGGGGGATGTAACAAAAAAATCTTTTTTAACGATAAAATCTTTTTAAAAAAGTGTGTTTTATTATATTATTAAAAAAACATATCTCTTTGACAATGAGATCAATTTAAATGGAAATGTGACCATATGTTTTTGACCATTATATAACTGTTGGTCAATTATAACCGTTGGTCAAAATGATATTTTGAAACTGTACTCTTAATAATAATATTAACATTATAATCAGTGTTAATATGTTAAAAAATAGATAACTAATGCAGAAAGAATAAAAGACGGCCTCATCTAGTAGGGTAATTCCATATGATGATAAATGTTCTATTCTTGGGAGGGAGGTATCATCTTTGGTATTTTCTATTGATTAACCCCAATCTAAGCTTCAACAAGTGAAGCTTCAAAAAAATCCCCTTTGGGATATGTTCAAGTGAGTAAAATTTACCATTGGGTTTTCCCATACTAGGAACTTGAGCTCTCATATTCCTATATTTCGTTTCCCTAGATTATAAATAATGGTTTTATGTTGGGTATGCCAACTAGTTTATAATGTTAGAAGAATATTATGTTGTATTATGATGAATTTATCTAAATAATATGTTAATGTATCTTGTCTATAAATACATGAAACATTTAGAGTGTGGGTGTGGATCATAATTATTTATACAAAATATTCATCTAAAATGATTTTTTATTTATGTATAAAAAGTATAGGTCACTACATGGCTTTGTACAAAAGGTTACATTTTTTTATATGTTCCCCATTATATGCAAGATGTTATTGACTAGTGATGAGGGTATTAGAGGCCCATTGGGGAGATTAATCCCTTATAGATTTAGAAAAATGAGAGTACACATATAATAAAAGAAGAAAATAATAAGAGTAAGTAGTACAACTAAAATTTAGAATTAACTGTAATAATAATTTCCCATTCAATAACATGATGGAATAGACGAGTAATATATCATGTTAATAGGATCCCCACATGCCATGGATTAATCCTCCAGAAAAATAAATACAATATAATAAATGAATCATAATATTTAAAGAACCAGATGTTTATCCCAATATTTCATAAGTCCCATCCCAAATTTTCAATCTCATCTTTCCTAAAAAAGGCCTTTCCCAATATCTAGATCTATAAAAATAAAATATGAACATTAAGAAAGATTTCCATTCATGTATTGAGTATAAATATAGTAGGAATCCTCAATATTTCCTTAACCAATGTGAAGGGTATATATATAATTCTGTATGTAATGACTATAAATAAATGTTTAAAATCATAGAATATATTTATTCATTGTGACCAACCAGACAACCATGAACCCCGATCATAACTAAAATGGCCCCATGTTGATGGGAAAGTCATAGAAAGCCTCTATATACTCTTGATAATGTTGCACAATTAATCCCACAACTCAACTATCTCACTGATGGATAACCGTCATGTAATATGAATCAGGTTGCAAAATTTATCCCATGACTCAACCATAACATTGACGGATAGCCACAATACAATATGTAATGAACTAAAAAATTCATCCCATGACTCAACCTTCTAAATTATAGATAATTATAATAAAATAACATTTTCACTTTTATTCCAAAATAATATTTCTCACATGGTTATTCACACCCCCAATTCTAATAAATGCACAAATTAGAGTTCTCATAGGGCAACACATGAAATGATGTGCTGATCAAATCTCATAAACACAGTTCCTAGAGGTATACACATTCACACACATTAAATTATATTCCATTTTTTATACAAAATCCATAACACGGTAAGGAATAAATTCATAATGTTTAACGATGCCTAATTCACAAAAAAAAATTTACTCGATTTAAGCCTGATGCACTGGTTATGAGAATTAATATCCAATGCACACATATCGGAATTTCAATGAAGAATAAAAAAATTCAATAAGGGATATATGGGACATGTGAGGTTATCCTTATTAGGAATATTCCATCACAATGACTAAAACCTTACTATGTGAAGATATATGGTTGGATTAGCCAAAATTTTCAGAATGCGAGGTCCACATACCAAAAAAATTAGGGAATTTAGGGGAGAAAAAATGTCAGTTTCATATTGAAAAACACAATAAAACCACTAACTATGATTAGTTCATAGAATGAATAAAATATCATGTTGTTAAAGTATCATAGAAGGACCCCAACACCACTACACAACCTTTTAGAAACACGAAACATATGTAAAAATGTGAAAATTTTCTTGTATCTCTCAAAAAATTATAGGACCTCCATTTTTCTCCCAAAACCACTCTAGAGTCCCCCCAACAACCCAAAAATCAATAAAATACTGGGGAAAACATGTCTAATCCAATGTTTAAACTATAAAACATCATGAATTTTTCTTACTTCTATATGAAAAATAAGGGAAATGGTTCACTTATGTGATCCTCCAACATGGACTAGGATCACATGATCCAAATAATCTGGGTGATCTTCTTTAACAAATTTCAAAACCATTTAACACCTTTTAGAAAAAATAATCCCTTTAAAACCCATTTACAACTTCTATTTTATGAAAATTTCACTTTTAAATAAGCTGAATTTTTTTAATGTAGATTATTAAAATAATCAGGATAATGGTATTATTGTGGATGTTGAACATATTATTATTATTCTAGGTTAACTAACTCATGTTAAGATAAGTATCCTTTCAGGAAATGGAAAATCAGTTTCCCCTTAGTTGGAATAAAACCACTTCATGTCATTTGATATGGAAACAATTACATCATTTAGTTTTACCACTAATTTAATTGTGGTAGATAAATTCATAAACTCTATAGAGAAGATATTTATAGATTTGGGGTGTAGTAATAAAGAAACATTTATCATGGATTTATTTCAAATATAGGGAGATTCAAATCAATGACACACCTTGTTCCAAAATACTAAGAAGGATGATGAGATATAAAACACAGATTTAATTTATTTAATTTTATTTTTCTAGAAATTATTTACCTTAAGAGTATCATGTTAATAATTAAATCGAATTTATAGAATTTATGAAAAAATAATGAATTGATAGTGGATCTTTATGAGTAAAATTTTACAAGGTTACCATGGTATGATATAACTTATCTAAATAACCTATAAAGTACAATTATCACTTCATTAATGTTTTAAATCTCATCTATTGATGATCGTTAGTGTCAATTTAATTTTTTAAGACATGTGATTCTAATTTAAAATTTTTATTTCATAAAAATAATAATATAAAACTATAAATTTACATTCACTAGGATGGTTAAGACTAGTAATATAGAAACATACATACGAAGTACTTATATATTCTATAAAATTTAAAATAGTGCAATGGGACAATAAACTCAAGTTAATTAAAGAACTATAATTTGAAATTCAAGTGTATTATGGTCTACCGAAATTTAAAAATGTTATATCTATATTTTAAAAAAGAAAATAATAATTATAAATATAATTTTCAGTTTATAAATTAATAAAATTAAAAAACTTGGTGAATTATATTTCATGATGATTGATTAATATAATAGGTATTCAAAATAATTAAAATTATTTTGTCACCTTTGGAATAATAAAATTGTTTTTGGAATACTAATTGGAAATTGAGAATAGTAAAACATTTAAAAAGTAATATTTTGATTAAATAAAAGAATCTAATTGAAATATTATTTCATAATATTATTTCTCATAACATATATATTAGTGTAATAGTATGTTTAAATAATTAAGAAAGTATTTTTACCTTTATTACATAAAAAACTAATTATTTAAAAATTTAATTAATAAAATAACATATTTAAGAATAATATTTTTGTAAAATATTTATAATTTTTTTATTTTTCATGCTGAAATTAGATTAGAAAAAAATTTGGTTTATTTCAAAAGGTGAATATTAGGTGAATAGTAAAAATATTCAGATTTTGTGTATACTTTATGTTTTATGGAATCATAATGATGTCAAAGTAACTCAATAATTTATAAAAAAATCATGCCTTAAAATATCATTAATGAGTGAAGTATTTTATTTAAAATTAATATACTGAATTTCCAGAACTGTAAATTATTTTCAAAAGTCAAAATAATATTTTACTCTTTTAAAAAAATATTTAAAATTAATTTATTTTGTATTAAATATAAAATTGGTACCATTTGGTTATGTGATTATCTAAAATTCAATAATTTTTTTAATAAAACACTAATATTTATCACAAGAATAAGAACAATTCGTATTCAAGATTCAAATAATACAATAATCTATTTTTTAATAAAAAACAATGCGCTCATTCATCTTTTAAATCAACCAAAATTGACCCACACCAATTCACCACTAAATATCTACCCAAGCTTATGATCTATCAAAATATACATCTAGATATTCATTAATATGTTCTAAATTCTTGGTTTGGGAATAATATTATGCTTATAATTCTTGAGGTGAATATTATAGGTCGTATCTTAAACATCAAGAAATGAATTTAAAATACCTATAAAATATTTTTATTTAATCTACTATAAATTATGTAGGTAAAGTGATAAAAACAATAAAATATTAGTATAATGTGACTATAACTTATTTATGAAATCCATATATTTAACAGTTTGACTTTATTAAAAAAATAAACTTAAAAATACTACTCTTGTTAGGGTAAGTCTATACCTTCAATGTGAGCAATGATGTTATTCATTTATGGTTTACACATGTAGTTTTAAAAGAATTTTTCCTTAATAAGTAAAATATTAATAATACAATTATTAGATTTTATTTATTTTTAATTGACTAAATTTTAATAATAATATTGATATTAGAAGAACAATAATATTTTATTTCATCATTTAAAATCATGCTTTGTGAGACTTTTTTCATGAAATATAATATTTTAAGACTATCTATCAAACATGGAGATTATGTATTACTGGAATTAGAATGGAAATAAATACCTTGTAACTTCATAAGTATTTTGAATCATTTTTCATATAAAACTAATTATTACAATTATAATAATGTGATACTGGAACTATAGATAAAAAACTCAAAACACCTGACATGATAAAATTAATCTAATAAATTAATTATATATGATGATAAATGGGTAATAATATCTAAAATATGATTTTAAAATGTAATAAATTCTGAAATTATTATATGAAATTTAATTATTGGAGAGGTTAGAGGAGAATCCGAGAGACATGGGACTGGATATAAGGTTTTCTCATCAAAATTAACATTATATACATTTATTATTATTTTATTTTATATTTTCTATTAAATATAATATCTAAACAAAATTTAACATATTCATTATTTCTTTTCCTATAGTTATTATTTATTGCTGTGTCTTTTCCTATCATATTTATTTAAGGGGTCTCTCCTAGTCCATTTTATTTTATTGTTATTATATTATTTATCACACAAACTCAAAATATATGTATATCTATATATTAACTTCATATTTATCTTTAATTTCCATATTATTTGTCTCAGGGATGAATTTGATATCTTCTTAAAAATTTATATTGACCTGATGGTACAAATTTTACATTAAATTGTAGAAACACATAAATTTCTTAATTCAATCTGAAGGGTGTTTATATAAAAAGTTATACTAGTCATTCGATTGGATAAATATTTCAAAATTTTATTCCCATTATTTCAATACATGTATTTTTTGATAATGTATACATTTAAGAGGTTTTATATGGAATATTATTTATTTTATGATCTATCCATTTATTCTTATCGGATGATGAATGCATTTCACTTAGTATGTTATGGTTGAGGACCATAATTACATATCCCCTCTCTATATTAGTAGGTTTTATGAGATAAACTAGCTTGGTTATTTGGTGAATGTCAACCAATTTAGGTAAGATGTCTGATTTGAGGCCTTGATATCCTGGTTATGGTGTCTGGAATTATTCATTTTTTTAAAATGATATTATTTTTTATTATCTATATGATTATTTATTTCCATTTTTTGTCATCTAAGAATATATTATACTCATCTTATTAATTATTTTATATTTTTTTAAAATTTATTCCATCCATATTGTTCTTATTTTAATGATGTTATAATAAATTCCAATGCATGTTTCCCCTTATTTAGTGAATGAACTCATCCATTTTTATAGATTCCTCTTTTCCCTATGATTCCATATAGATTAACATAAATGATATATTGTTATGAAAATGAGGAATTGTAATATTTCATGTGTTTTAGTGGTGTTTATCATGAAATTAATTAATGATGTGTGTATCAAGTATCATGATACTGTCAAATAATTGATAATACGTATTATTATAAAGATATTATGTACCATTTTAACAAATTAATAAAGGCTCTATGTTACTATTGTCATATTTGTTATAATTTTCAACTTATAAAGAGACTTTAATGAGTTCTATGAAGACTAAGAAGTAGATTTTAAATTTCATTATTTACAATGGTAATCATGAGAAGAATTGGATGGTTATAACCACAATAAAATTACCAATATAATGGAATGTAAAGGGATAATGGAGTTCCCTATAAGTTATAAATTTTTAAATAAAGATATTTTTTTCCTTTTTAAGAGTTTTGTTATGGGCGTTAAGTATTGAGATAATTTTTATTGAGCACATGATAAAAAAAGAAAGAGAGATTTGAGTATTGTGTACTGTTGTAATAAAACATAGATTATAAATAAATATATTCCTTTCCCCATGTGATAGGGTAATATCATTTAAATGATTCATAGGGTTAAAGGTTCGGATTTTACCATTATAACTGACAATACTGAGGTTTCAAATGATGTTATAGAAATTAGTTCGATTATAGACTAAATGTTTTCAAACATATTAGATTTTTCTTAATCTATATATTCTTTTATATTATGAATGTTTGAAAAGAATATTTAATTTCACCCAAATATATTATGTAATACTATTTTATAAAGAACACTATGTAGTACACTGATTGCTACAATGATATATTGAGAATTCTAAATTAGCATGAATACAAAGTGTCTAGTTTCAAATATAATATTTACACTTATGGTGAATCATCCTATAATATTAGGGATGGATTGGATCTCAAATCATAATACATAAATGTACTCTATGGTGAAAGAATATTGAAATGATGAAGTGGGTTTGGTATAAATTGTATTATGGGGTACATTTAATTTCCTGAATCAAATAAAGGAAAATCACCATCATTTAATCATAAGAAAATACTTGTGGAATAATTGGATAAAATAAAATCTTAGATGGAGAATGAGGTAATTAGAATAAAATATATATCCATAGTGAAAGATTATATTAATGAATTTCATAATTAATTATATTTATTTAAATTTGATAGGGAAGTTAAATTCCATGCAGATCTTATCCCTAATGAAAATGTATATCTATTCCACCATATAGAAAGGATGTAGTATAAATATTTGAGTAAATATTTAAATTTTAATATTTATTGAATAAGTCATTCATCAATCCATTTATTTCACCATGATGGGAATCTATTTCATTTATAAAAAATATGGATGGCACGATGCTGTTTTAGTTGATTATAGGGAAATAAATGGAATTATAATATAAAAAAAGTTTGTTTCCAATTATTGATGACCTTTTTGAAAAAATACAGGGGTACCTATACTTCTTCAAAATTTATCTCATATTTTATTATCATTTTTTTTGAAATTAAAAAGGTTTATATAATGACTACATCATTTTATATGATTCATGGTCATTATGAGTTCATAGTAATTCATTTAAGAAAAAAATTACACCTCCTAGGTTTATTGATTGGATGAATATTGTATTCAATAATTTTAATGACATATTTGTGGTAGTTTATAATAATAATATAATTGATTACTCTAAAATTAATGGGGATTTTGAATGTAATTTTTAAATTGTTCTCGAGGACTTGAAATATGATTTTTATTGGAAATAAATTAAATGTGATTTTTTTATCAACAAGCTCCTTTCTATTTCAATATCTTATTGAAGGATGATCTATCTATGGTCCCTCAAAAAAATACATGTAGCATCCCCAACCCCAGTATCTCGTAGACATTGTCTTATTTATTACATTGGAATAACATACAAGGAATGTATGATTTCACCTGTTTTCAGATATGAATATAAATAAAAATTTTAGTTAACCCTTTTTGATATGTGATACCTTTAATTTAAACCTGGCTAGTCATGATAAGGGTTGGGTTGGGTTAAGTGTTATAGGGGTGAAACAAGAATAATTGGTTAGTTATAGTTAGAGAAAAAATACAGTTTTTGAACCCAATTCAAAAATAAAATTTATTTCAGACTGACCCTATGAATTTAATTCACAACATGAATTATTCACACCCCCAATAAAATACATAACTTGTAAATACCTTTTACTACACTTAGATAAGTCATGAAAAAACATTTCACCCCATGTAGACATGTCATGAATATATTTTTCACCATGTGTATAGATGTCATGAATATATTTTCCACCACATGTTAAAAAATAATAAAAGTACTTTTCACTACATGTAAATAGGTCATGGAATCAAAATGAACAATATGTAATTTTTATTATTTTATTTTAATGGTGTAGGCATGATTTTTGAGTAATTTAGTAAGATATGGCATAATAATTTTACATGACTGGAAAAAATACATGTTGTTTATTTTTAAATCCAATATTATTCAATAATTCCATCATCTGGTGTTTTTTCATACCTCTTATCCTCTAATATCCATTGTAAATGCTCTATGCACCTCCACCATCCACCAAATCCCCACTGCACACCACCACCATTGAACAAACCCCTCCGCACACCAACTTCTTTGACCGAAGACCCTTTATGCCCCTCTGTCTTATACTTCATACCTTACATGGATTATTTTTAAAAGTCACATTTTATCCTAAGGTGATTTCACATCTGATGTTGGATATTCAGACTATGATATTTAATAAATTTAGATGCCAATTAATACCATAGATGATAGGGTTTTTCACTATCTTATCCACATTCATGGTTTTTGGTCAAAATATAATCCCTATTGTTATGATTTATTTTTTTTCTGTAGTATATGGAATTGGTGCGTGTAAGAATAAAGTGTTTATTAAAGGTAGAAATCTAGTTTTATCTAATTCTTTATTACAGAGCTGACATGGATTCCCATTGAGGTTATAATGGTTTAATGGTTGTTTGTGTCTTACTCGGAGGTTGGAATCCCTAATGGTGGTGAAAATCACAATACTATCTAGTTAATAGAGATAGTGAGACCTATCTCACATGGTCCCTCCAAAAGAGGAGGGGATATATGGTTGGATGAAGTAGGGTGCACCATTTTCCAAAACCATGCACCCAGGACCACATGCACATGCTTAATGTTTGTAGTTTCTAGCAGAGGTATATCACACTATTGGTACACGGTTTCCCTAACCTTGAGACATAACTTTGTGTGTTACGTCATTATGTAGTGGTTGTAACAAAGTTGAAACATGGTTTTCCCAAAATTGAACCCAAACCGTGCGACCTAGATATTTTTGGTGAAATCACCCTTTTCCTGTTAAATAAAATTAAATCCTCTCAATATTTATTTTTTCAAATTCTCTAGAATGAAATGTATTATCACCCCATTGATCTCCCATGAACCTCTAATCATCGTTCATTTATAACTTCTCAATCTTAAGGCTGATTCAGGAACCATTAGTCTCATTGCATAGCCACCGGTAAGATCGCGATTCCTTTTTAGTCATACTTTATTTTCCATCTTCTAGATGGTGTTATGATGGTGTTGGCTCATATGAACAAATTTTTGGGTGTTGATCCAATATTTCATTTTCCTGTAATATAGACCAAAATAATGGTCTATAGTAGACAAGGAGTGTTTTATGCGTAAGTGGTAGGTGGTCTATAAATTATTCCTCATGTATTGATGTTTTATAACATGGGTCATTAGGAAGCACACCTGTTTCATCATTAATTGGCCCTAAATTTAATTTATATTGAATTGGTTACCTTTCTTTGATCCTAATGACTTATTATTACTGAAATTCATAATGTGTTTTCAACCCTATATGGATCAATACCATTGGGTGTGCCCTATTATATGCTGAAATTAATTGAATTAAAATATTTCCAAAGAACCTAAAGGAGTGTTTGGTCTTTAATTAAGATGGATATACCATGTTTTATTGAAATGGAAATATATGCATAGCATAACTTGTTACTAAGAAAATTTTAATAAATTAAATTGAAGTGAGTGGTTATCCCACATCAATTTCAAAAACATAATTATGGTTACACCAACATTAATATTGAATGTAATGAGTTTTTTATTAACTACTGAATCATCACAAATCCATGATTTTTTCTAATAGAATAAGAGTGTTGTCATAAGGACCCTATTTAATTGTAAAATATGGTCATGATAACCCTTATTACTGTTTAATATAAATGGACATAGAGACCCTTCTACTTAATACTAAATGGGAATGGATACACTCCCATTGAGGTAAATGGGATGGAAATCCTTGATAATATATATGGGAATGAAGACCCTTGAAAATAGTTAATAAATGATTGTGGATTCCCATTATATATTTGTGATACTATACATGAGTGACATCCCTTGTGATAATATACGTGAATGGAGTCCCTCGTGATACTAAAAGGAATGTAACCCTTTGAAATAAATTACAAGAAACTAATCCATTATGATACTATACAAGAATGGAATTCCTTACGATTATATTGGGTATGGAGACCCTATATGTGATAATAGGAATAACATCACTTATAAATGTGATACTAGGAATAACATCCCTTATAAACATGATACCGTGCATTATGACCCCTTATACATATTCAGATTTATTTTGACATGGGTTAAAGTAGGTAATGTAATCATGGTTTCCTATTAGGAACTAGTACTCACCCATTTACCATGGTTACTACTGATTTAAGTTATTATATATACACACTTCCATGTTATATACAATGTCTAGATATTTATAGATGTCGTTGGTGGTGGCCTACTATGATTTGTATATCAGCATTTTTTGGACACCTATGGGACCTAGAAAGACTATATTCTGGCATGATTATTCAATAAAAATAGTCATATTTTAAATGTGTAGCATTCTAGAAATTCTTATGATGGATCATGGTAGAATATGTTCGATATAGATCTTTGGATATAGGGATAAATGTTTTCCTTTTTATCCCTTTTTTTGCCCAGTACTAATTCCTACTGTTTGTACCCATGTTTTCCTACCTGATATAAGAATGAAATAAATTATAATACCTTTTCGTTTGATTCAATCTTCCATTATTAGTTGGTTATTTATTTTTTGTGGTTTATATTTGTTTCTACAGCTTATTCACTATTATACTTAATTCTCTATTTATTTGCTGACTGTACCACTATGCTACTCTAGTAGTGCACACATAGTCTCCCCATGAACACACCCTAGGACCTCGCTACAAGATGTAAGTCTCAAATGTTTAAGGAGATGTGAATGGGGCCATGTGGCCCACTAGGATTAGGGAACCTATGATGGTACTATTGTCTAGGGCCTCACAAATTTGTATTTATCAATTATTTATTTTATATTTATAGACAATATAATGGTGATTTTGAATGAATTGGTATTTGGTAATAAGTTGATCCTAGGTATATCTAACCCATGTGTATAAAAATAAAAATTTATTCTAATATAAATTTGAGTTTTCTTTATTTTTCTTATTGTAGTCGATTTAATTCTACCAATAGGTGATTCCCTTAAACTATTATATTACTTTTTATATGATTGATAATTATCATTTATCATAGGCCTAATAAAATGATGGATGTGATGCATTTATCACACATCATATTATGCATCCTGTAAAAAATTCACATTCCAGGAATATGGCTTCAATAGAGAAGCATTGTTTTAGTTTCATCACCTCTGTTTTCCTTGAGTTCTTTAATTGATATAAATAATGTTCTAATTAGTTAAAAATTACTATAAGGAATTAATAAAATATATTTGGTACATAGAATGGATACTATAACATAATTATTTTTTAGAATTAAAATATAAATTACACCCTGAGAATTCAATTATGGAACTTTTAGTCCTTGGCCATTAGTTGCATAGACTAGAATGTGTTATTGAATGGATTTACATGAATCTACATTTCTGTTCATAAGGTATATTGGTCCTTATGGATTGAAAGTGTTGAGCCATTTGGGTTAAAAATATATAATGAAATGTAAATATGAAATTTAAATTAATTTGAAACAGAAAAAACCAAGATCTTTACCCAGTACCAGCCTTGTAATGGCCAGTGGCCAACATCTCTATTTCTCTATATATATGTTCTATCCCTTAGACCTGACTCATTTATTTGGAATAGGGTAGTACTTTGACATAAAAATTCATTTCATATGTTCTATTCTTATATATGTGGATTTCTCTTTTATCGTATCCAATATGAGGTGTCTGTTTTGAATATTTAGACCATTTCCACCACGACATAATCTGGTCGTAAAAAAAAGAGGGTAATAACAACCAATAAAAAATGTAGGTGGGACTTGAGCTCAAGATATTACAATAGTATTTTCTCTCCTGGAACATGTTTTTGTTTCAGATGTGGGTGATGATTCCTAGTTTCAAGGAGATTTCCTACGTCTTACACATAATTCACAGGGAGCTCCATGCTCTTCCCTCTCTATGGGAGAGTTGACTTAGGAGTTACAGTAGAAGCATCACCCATATGTTTGGGAGATGGAGGAACAGCAAATGATTTGTTATAGATCAATATCAGTATTTCTATATTTGATATTATTGGGACTCCTACCGAGAGGAGACTGAATCTTTGTAATAATATGCTGAGAGTATCTTCCAAATGAAAGTGGAATATTATAAATATAACTGGTTAGTATCGACAAGAGATGTGGGGGACTTGTAGTCAAGATTGTATGATTATTTCATACTTAAGACCCTATGGGACAATCAAGACAGATATTTCATGAATCTTAAATAGGGTTCAATGATCTTAATGGACTACTAAACACATTTTACATGGCTTCAGTGCATCACAAATATCCATACAATTGATTAGCTAGAAAAATCAAGATGGTTTATCAATGTTTTGAGGCATAATATATTTTCAAAAGATAATATTTTCTAGTTTAATAACATATCTAATATAGTGTAACATTTCTTTTTTCCGTAAGCATACATTGATAGAAGCATATGGTGAGATTCTGGATAGTTTATAACACAAACTAAGTAGTGGTTTTGCAGCCAGTCTGAAGCGATTCCTTGAGTCTATGCGCATGAGATGTAAAAGACCGTTTACACAAAAAGAAAGTTATGTGGTATTTCACTAGCATGGTAATCCTTGGAATATGATTCCAATATTTCCTAGATACCATGTTCAGTGTCGAGGTTATGACAGATTGGGGAATCTTGACCAAATATATTGCACCTTCCCATCTGTTTCGAAAGGGAGAGGAATAATTCTAGCTCCACAATTAAGAGAAGGTTTTGTATCACCCCTGCAAGTAGGTAGAGAGTGTACTACTGTCCTTATATTCAGAGTTTTAGGTCATTGTCAACGTAGATAGACATCATATTCTATCTGCAAATAGATAGGACCTTCTCCTGGTAGATAGGTGGTGGCACAAGACCGTGGATGAGGCCATATCAATTTAGTTCATCCTATACTACAGGAGTTGGACACAGAGTCATCTACTATTTGAGGAAATATTTTAGTATCCACTACTAGGTTTTTTTCCTTATTTGATATAGGTTCATGACATTCCTTCATATTAGTGCCTATTGAGGATAGTCTCAGACGTCATATTGACTACTCTTTGGGAATGATGAAACTAGAAACAACATTGTGTGTAAGACAAGAGAGAATACATCATTGAAATGATGATACTACTGAGGTAATAAAAATCAATTTTTATTGGACCTCTTTATCCTCAATATGATAAAAATTTGTATCATTAATAGGATGGAATGGTTTGTTCTCTTTCACACCTCTTTGGATTGTTATCATGGATCAGTGTCATTTAAATCACCCAAGGAAGATTGTTTATTCACTGGGTTGATTAGGATTTATAGGATCATAGAACTATACCAAAGTATATCGAGATATGTAGAGTGAACTCCTAGATTATTTGACTTTACATGAATGATGAGGGACTGCATATGATTGATTTCGATCCTATAGTTGATTGATTTGAGGATTCCCCATGATGACTTTTTAGGACTACTATTAGAAAGAGAGGGAGGGATTAATATAGATATAGTTCCTAGAGATACTCCACTATCCATTACTCCTTCATGTATTTATACTATTGAGTTATAGGATCTCAAGAGAGAGATAGAGTATTTAGATGACAAGGTTTTCATGCAGAACAATACTTCCATATGGGGTACATCGGTCCCTTTCCCTAAGAAGGTGGATGAATCCATTCAAATTTTCATGGATTATCAAAATATAATCATATTATAGTGATAAAATGATATCCCCTAATTCATATAGATTATATTTTTGATTATCTCAATGGAATGATAGTATTATCAAAAAATTGACCTGATATTTGGCTATCACCATCATCGAGTCAAACCTGTAGATATTTTTCATAAAACTTTGTATAGTCTGTACATATTATATAAGTATCCATTAAAACTATTTGGTCTTACAAACATACCTAATTCAATTAATGATATGATGAATAGGGGTTTCCATCCCCATATAGATTCCTTTTTCATGGTATTCCTAGGTAACATCTTGGTATATTATCATACTTGGAGCCACCATGCCACTCATCTTGAGATCATTTTGAATAAATTGAGAGAACACTAGATGAATGCTCTGATTATCCAATGTCACTTCTCGATTGATAAATTTCACATCAACGGTCACATTATCTCAAAGTTAGGTGTTTCAGTTGACCTAAAAATGTTCAGAGTCATGGTTATGTGGGAGAAGCCAAAGAAAATCACTGAAATAAAGATTTTAATAGGGATAGAAAGTAACTTCAAAAATTACATATAATACTTCTCATTATTATAAGATTCTCTTACAGGCTTGACTAAGAAGGTTCTTGAGTTTTATCTTGCCAAAATCATTTCAGATATAATTTTTATATTTGAAAGAGAGAATGACTTCATCACCCATCTTGATTCATCTAGAGATGGGTAGGAGCTCTATATTCTATTGTGATGAATCAGGTATCGTTCTAGGAGTAGTTATGATTTAGGTTAATAGAGTCATTGTGTATGAGTTATGGTAATATAGGCCTCATGATAGGTATTACCCTATGCACTATCTCAAGATGGAATATATTGTACACTCCATGCATTGTTGAAGGCTTTACCTACAATGGGAGAGCTTTGTGGTCATTACAGACTAGAATATCCTTAGGAATATTTTTACACAGTGATACGTAAATCATAGAAAGTAAAGATACTTTTAATATATACATTAATTTGACATTAATCCATCTTATACATTGGGGAATGGAAATACTATTGTATATGCCTTAAGTTTGAGGAATCAGATGCGAATTTTCTAGGAATCCAGTAGAGAATGGAATCTTATGGACATATCTTCTAAGATGAATATAATGTTTCAGGAACATAGTGGATATTATTTACTTTCATCGCTATTAGGGACCTCTTCACATCTAGATAAGTTGATGATTAGGTATTCTTGTGATCTTGAGGGATTAGTCTCTCGAGAGATCATTGCAAGTGAGGGACAAACCTTTGCATCGGTCTATAGATGGTGATTAAATCAAGTATATACATGAGTGTATCCGAGTTCCCAAAAATATGAAATATTGGTCAATGTGATAGCCACACTCTTATCAGTGGGATGTCCACTTGGGTATATCCATGATGTATCTTGACATGAACCCGTATTATTGGTGGTATGGGATAAACTATCATATAGTCGGTTTTATCAGTAGGTGATCCAACTATCATCAAGTGAAGGATGAGCACCAGCTTCCTACAGGCTTCCTATAGTTATTATCGGTCCCAAAATGAAATGTTTAGGATGTTGTGATATATTTTTTCTTTATCATACTATGCTTGCATCGAGGTACATATGCATTTTCTTCATTGATCGACTGATGAAATTAATCCACTTCCTTCCTATCTTGAAGAATTTATTAGTTGATGAGAAGTGAAGATTATATGTCAATTATAATATCCAACAAAATACGGTCCTTTGTAAAATAGTTTCATTTTGGGATTCTCTCATTATTTCATGATTCTGGTAAGGGTTTCTTAAGGAAATGGGTACACAGGTGATTTTGGGCACAATATTTCACCGTTAAACTAATATTTAGTCAGAACGGACTATACTGGTTCTGGATGACATTTTCCAAGCATGAATAATTTATTTCTATTTCTTTCAAGAAGATTATACCTCTTGTCATGTTCATATAAAATTAAATTTATCTTCCATTAATTAAGATTTCTCCTAATAAGGCTTAACATGATAGGTCCATCCCTTCACCCCAATGCTGGTTAGATGCAGGAGAGGCAGTACTACATGATCCTCATCTCATTCAAAAGTCTTCAGAGTTGGATTGGGTTATTATGAAATGGAATTGTACAACTTATTCATGACCTAAAACTTACGTCGATCACCTTCGACATCCTATAGAGTTCATGTTTATGGATTTTATATTCATTCAAGTATCACTAGGGATGGGGAATAGATGAATGCAGATTCAAGGGAAGTTGTCACCATATTTTATCAGGATGTTTTAGATTCTAGAGAGACTCGTTCAAGTAGAATATTAGTTTACACTTCATAAGAGGTACCATTACAGGCATGAATTATTGGACATTTCACATCTACATCATTATCATTACAACCCATCTCATATTTTTGATCCTGATGATGTTGAGCTATATGTTAATGATTCATTGGAGATGTATCCAATATGCATTAATGACCAGAGCACAAAGGGTCTCCAAGGATGTTATGCCTCTATACAATGATTGTGATAGAAGCAAGACCAATTATAGGATGAGATATAAGAGGAGGAGGCTGAATTATATTGTTAGGGTCTAATGTTATTCTCATACAATGATTCACTTCCCTTCGAAGGTTATCTTGGGGACAAGGCCCTTTTATGGGGAGATTTTAAGAAAAACATTTCTATTCGCGGTACATATCCTTTTATTTTTTTATCATAACTCTTTATTATGGTGTTAACATGGATTTCATTTGAGGATAGATAGGTTTTAGGGGTGTCTAAGGTTTTTTAAGAGATTAAAACCTCATACAGTGGGTTAAATGAATTGTTGTATGGTTAAGTGAGACCATGGGATCCATCCCACTAGATATCTCCTAACCATGTAGGGCATGAGAATGGGGTGATGTAAGGAACATTGTATTATAAAATAATTAAACATGGTCCACACACACTTTAATAATGTCTAGTGTATTTATAATAGGCATATCACATGGTTGTCGCATAGTTTCCCAAACCATGAGATCAAATCCGGAAGGTTCTGTCCTTAAGAAATGGGAAGTGCATGGTTGGTATTCATTTTTCCTACCATGAGATAAATCTATAAAACCAATATAATTTGTGTGAAATTAACCTTTTCCCTTAAAATTTATTTCAATCCACTCCCTCCTTTTTTATTTTATTCTCCACCACGTAGTGGGTTCACCTCCCATTGAAATCCTTTGAACTTCTACTTTAGGTTGTTTTTAAAATTTGTGATCTGACACGTTACTCGATTAATTTTAGTATTATTGGATAGGCATAGATAAGGTCTCGAGTCCTTTTTACAAATTCGTCAGTTTTATTCCTCTCGATGAAGTTATCAATGTGTTGGACCATCTACACATTTTTAGGGTGTTAATATATATTGTTTTTTCCTTCCAATTTAGACCAAATCAATGGTAAATACTGGACTAGGAGGGTTGAATGTGTATGAGGTAGGTGGGGTATAAATGTTTCCTTACATTTTGTTGTTTTTTAATATGCATTGCATGTTGAATGCTACTTTCACCATTTGTTTCTCCTAAATTATATTTTAATTTATTTGGTTTCCATTAATAGAGCCTAATGTTGTGTTAGAACCAAAATTCATATTTATTTTTTGACCCTAGATGGAGTTGTTACTTTGTGCATTCCATCTTATATTCCTAATTGGATTTTATGAGAATATAATAAAACCTGATGGAGTGTTTGGAATTTAATTAAAAACAGAGATAACAGGTTTATTTGAAATTTAAATAGAGGCATAGAATGACTAGTGACCTTTTCAATTATAATAAATTGAATTGATGTTAGTGTTGATCCCATGTAACATTATTAAACTGAACAAGGGATACATCCTTATTAATACTGAATGTAATTAGTTGTGTATTAACTATTTTCTCAAACTAATTTCTTTATTGCTTCTAATATTTTATAAATGTGGGCATGATGGTCCTCATAAAATATGAACTATGAACCTGATAATCCATATGCATGTTTCATATAAATTGGAAAGGATACCCTTATTCTTAATAGTAAATGTGCATGTAAAAATCTCTAATTATGGTAAATGGGAATGGTGCCCCTGTTATTATATATGTTCATGACCATCCTTCTACTTATTAATAAAATTGAATGGTGTCCCTTTATATAACTGTGATTCTAAATAGAAATGACATACCATTTGATACTATATAGGCATGAAATCCAATGTGCTATTATATGGGAATTGCCTCACTATTGATACATTAGAGGCATTTGATATCTTGTGAGACTATGTGGGCATTGAATCCATTATTGTGATACTGGTAATGTTGACCATATAAATAATATTTGGAATGGAATCCCTTATTAATGTGATATTGGGCATGGGTTCCCATATAAATTTGATTCTAGATATTGACACCCTTGATACATATATATAGTTATTCCAAAATGGGATGAAGTAGGAAGTGTTATCCCCATTTTCATTCAAGTACCAAATCTTGAACATTTATAATTTTCATTACTACTTAAATTTATTATATGATCAAACTTTCATGTTATATAAAAAGAAATCATATTTATGGACATCATTGGTGGTGGCCAACTAATATTCATATCATACCCAATCCAGGTCGGCCATGGGTACCGAGAAAAATAAATGCTTTCATGTGTAGATAAGGTAAGGAAAAATCTTATAAATGCATGGCATTATGGTATGTCTTAGGATAGAGCTTGGTGGAAGATGACCAAATTGGTGCATGGGATATAAGGATATATTTTTCTTTTTTTAGACATTTTTTTATAATACTATTGCCGACTATTTGTATCCATGTTTTCTTATTTTTATATATGAATGACATAATTTATAACCCATTTCTATATGATTCAGTCACAAGTTACAAGTTGGTAATTATTTCTTAGATTTTTATATCCTTTTTCACTGCTTATTTACTTTTATACTACTCCGGCTATCTACCTATTGATTGTACCAATGTGTTAATCTAGTAATGATGGAATATTATCCCCCTGTATAAACCATAAGCCTTCCACACTATTTGATAGCCTCTAAAATATAGGGAGATGTGGTTGAGGACATTTTTCCCACCAGGCTCAGGGCTGCTCTAAGTAACACTTGGCTCCGAGACGTTATTGTGTGATTGCTTCTACATGCCATATGTGTGACCAAAATAATTGTATAATATCTGTTAAATGATATTTTTTGAAACAACCATTAGATCTTGTATGGTTAATATACATAGATTCTAATACCTGAGGCCCCCCAATTGTGGTATTGGACTTGAAACTCATTGTAACATTATCGACATTACTTTAGATCACTATTATAAATAAAGAAAAAGTTGATTAATTATTGTCTTACATATTATTTTAACCTAACATGTGTTTCAGGTGATTTAATGTTGTATAATATATTTGGAAACTTTATTATTTAATTAATAGAATGAATGGAATAATAGTAGGAAAATGTAATTAAAAGTATTAACCATTTGGTATTATGTGGTTATATTGTGATATGCTCTCTATTGTGATTTACATGTTGTTGTGATACACATTCTATTGTGATACACATAAAATTGGGATATGAAATTTTGAAAAATGTTGTGATGCTTATATACCAAGCTAGGCCCTGACACATGCTATGACGCTTATATACTGTATTAGGCCCTGAAAAATGATATGATGCTAATTTACCTAGATAGGCCCTGACACATGTTGTGATGCTTATATACCAGGTTATTCCCTAACACATGATGGAATGCTTATATATTGGGCTATTCCATGACACATGTAGTGATACTTATATTGTTGTATTTTCCTTTTGTTTTTTAATACCATAAGTATATGGTTGTGTATGGAATTGTTCTTTTATAAGCTCAGAGACGTTTTACATGGCACTGAAGTAGGTTGATTGGTTTTATGGTTGTGGTTGACATTGTTGCACTACATTCTTAGAGATATTTTAGAATGGTTCCCATTAAGATTGGTTGGTTTTATGGTTTTTTACATGATTGTGACACTTTCTCAGATGCATTCTAATAGTGTGATGAAATATGTTGATTGATATAATATATTAATATTTGAATTAATTAATACAAATGTTATTCCCTTTGCTGGATAAAAATATTTATAAGATTTTCTTTTATTTTACATGTTAGTATTGAACTATTTATTTTTACTCACACTCTACTCGAGTCATTGTTTGGTACTCCAGAAAATTACATGAATTCAGGTTTGAAAAAAAAATATTAACCTTGAATTTAATTGGTTTATTGCTCGATAGATTGGATATTAGAGATGGGACATGGTATGGGGTTTGAGATTAGGGTCTATGGAGTCAATATTTGAGTATACTTATACATTTATTTATATAACCTCCATCATGTCATATATATTGATTCAGTTTTCCATTAAATTATTCTTTAATTATTTGGATTTATTCATCTAGTCTTTTCATTTCTTTGGTTATATGATTATTTATTTATATATTTTACATTATTCCCACACTCTAATATATATTTATTTTTCCACTATATTGTAACTCAATACCGAGGGGTATAGACTCCCCACTAAATCAACCACACAATCACTACTACTCTAAAGCCTCTAGAATATTGGAAGGTTCAATTGAGGTTACATAACCATCCATGTTTTGCAACGTGATAGAGTGTTTTTAGGGGGTGTTACAATGTGATTTCAAAGTATGAAATTTTCTTGTCTGTGTATTTTCTTTTTGGGAATGGTTGAAAATAGGCTAATATGTTTAGGAATTTGGTAATGATCTTTTGCATGGGAGAATCTAACCCAATTATGGGGGGAATCGAGTTCCCATGGGTGGTATTGTTGTTCATAATGTTCTCTTGTCACAATTTGATGACATTTCAACTTTTGTGATCCACAAGTTGTGTGATTCTACTCTTTCTTTAGAGTTATACCAATAGAATAGTATTATGGAGATGAGTATGTATGCATCAAGAAAATCACTTAGGCATATATACAGACAAGAATTATTCATAACAGGGACATATTTAATGCATGTTATATAATTACTTATAGGAACATTGTAATGAGACACCTATTATATCTAATAAATTAAATAAATTAATTGATATTTCTTGATAACACATTTTTTAAACAATGTTTAGAGATACTATGAGATTATGGTTCTTTTTTATTTTCACTTGTTGTGGTTGACCTTTTTATTACCTTGTGTTATGAAGATTGTGTTTGTCTTGTTGAGAAATTACCTCCGTATCATCTCTAAATTGTGTATTAGGATTTTGGAATCTGTATAATCCTAACACAGTAGAGTAAGAACTTCCAGTAGCTCTAGAAGATCATATTGAGGTTAAACTTTTTTATAGTTTCTTCATTGTTTGTGATCCTTAGATATTGAGAATTTTCACAATGTCCCTTATATGATTGATCAAGAAAGAGAGTTTTAGTTGAGAAATCCACTGACGTTCAATAAGGTGGGAGGCCTATCGAATGCAGTGTTCTGGATCGAGTCAATCCAGATGATCTTCAAGATCCTCAAGACACCCGCAAGCTGGAGGGTAAACCTTAATGCATACATTCTTCAAGTACTATCCAATTTTGGATGGGAAATTCAAGAACATTCTAGGAAGGAAGATGAGTTATTTTGGAAGGAAATGAAGTTGATTTTTATGATCCATTTCTATCAAGAGACATTGAGGACTGAGAAGGTGTTGTTTCATGAATCTTTCATGTGAGGAAATGTCAATTCAATATTATGTAGTATTCATAACTCGTTTAATGTGAATTGTACCTTCATTTTCTACCAATGAGATCTCTAGGGTGGGAAATTTTTATGATGGGAATAAGTATGAGATCGGGTTAAAGGTGAATGTTAAGTAGTTTGGAGGAATTGATGAACAAGACACTCATCATAGAAGGGAATTTGAGAGAGGCCTCGAGCAGTGTCCAAACCATTTCAGTAAGGTGAACATGGAGCTCTTCTCCTAGTGGTAATAATGGCTACTCAGATATTTTTCACCAGTGAAATAGAATATGAGGTAGTTAGGTGAATTGGTATCCTTCTTATGACCACGTTTTATAGTAGTTTTATCATTTTGGATAGTTTGGACACAATCAACTTCAATTTCCATACCCTAATTTAGTGTTTTATGATTGTGGAATTCTAGTTAATCATCATAAGTTTTGTGGGAAATTTATGCATAAGAGAAATGGTAGGGGAACATGATAGACCACTAATACTATAAGGGGCTTAACCACCACATAGTAGTCTTGTAGTTGGATATCCACTGGTTATTCAGGATGAGGAAAGGGATTTGGTACCCTATTAAAGAAGCAACAATACCATTATTAGGGGATATCATAGGTGAGTTAGACTAGATCCTCAAGCTGAGGGGTTAGGTAGGTAAATGTTATACTACCTTATCCAATAGTTTAAGATATATGACATTCTACCATCAGAGTTATTATTATTTTATCATCTACCTTAGATTTCATTTTTTGTTAAATGAACATCATATTAGTTTATATATCTTAATTTAAAAAATGGTTTAGGCTTATATTTTGAGAGATTAGATGGGATTATTACTATTTATACACCATGGGAGTAAGGTTAGAGGGTATAAAATAGTGTAAAGAATGTTCTCTTGTAATCAGTGTCTATCATTCTCTATAGGATCTTTTTGTGTTGGAAATGAAAAGATTTTCTTTTCTTTTTAGTATTGATTATATAGTTCTATACGGATCTTATATCAATTGTTATCTAAGGAAAGATAGCCCATTATATCTATATGTAGGCAGTTACACTCACTGGGGTGAGTGGGATATTTAGGATGGTCAGGCATGACCAATTTTGTATCGACATGCTTACTTCACAGCTCAAATTTAATTCCATGTTCAAGATGATGGAGCAATGCAGTGGGATATTTTCCCCCTTTTTATAGTTCTTTTCAAAAAATAATTTATGAAGAGTTATTAATATTACAAGCAGAGTGGGAGATTGAATTCAGTTTCGATTTGGTGAGAGGGGAGGGACCAATTTTTCATCCACCTTATAGGATAGAAGAAGTATAGGTTCATGTGTTGGAAGCTCAGTTAGATGATCTAGAATACACGGGTTTCATATGACCTAGTACATATCCTTGTGGTTCTTTCATTCTTTTCTCTAATAATGAGGATGGGAATTTTCACTTATGTGTGGTTTATCGAATATTGCACAAAATGAATGTCATGAACCAATATTTCCTTCTTCACATTGATGATCTCTTAGATTAGCTGAGAGGTGCTAGTATTCTCCACAAGATCAACTTGAGATCATGGTATCATATTTTGAGGGTGAGACCAATAGACATCAATTGTACTTCTTTTTGGAGAAGGTAAGGATTATATGAGTTTATAGTGATTTATTTTGGCCAAACGACCACACCAGCAGTACTGATGTCCTTGATGAATCATATAGTTTTTCCTATCCTTATTCAGTTTGTAATGGTTTTTGTTAACGACATCATAGATCACTCCTAGTCTGCAGATGGTCTTTTCCAACATGATGAAATCTTTTTTGAGTATATTATGAGACCATTAGCTTTATTCCAATATATCCAAATAGAGTTTTTGGATTGGTAGAGTGAACATCATGAGTCATGTGGTCTTAGTTGTTGGAATTTTAGTAGACCCAAAGAAGGTTGTAGTTGTGTTGTCATGGGATAAACCCATGAATATCTACAAGATTCAATATTTTATTGGTCTAGCAGGTTATTATCGATGATTCATCCACCAATTATCCCATTTTTAATAACTAATGTATGGAATGACCCAGAAAGTGGTGAATTTTTTTTCTTAGATGATTGTGAGAGTGATTTCCAAGAGTTGAATAAAATGTTGATCACAACACCGGTCTTCACCTAATATGAGTTAGGTATAGAGTATATCATTTACTATGATAAACCCAGAGTTTGAATTAAAGTTAATTTGATATAGGAGGAAAACATGGTTTCTTATGGATCTAGATAGCTGAGACTAGATGAGAGGAATAATCCAACAAATGATCTAGAGTTAGATGTGTTAGTGCATGCCCAGAAATATTGAAGAAACTATCTTTTGGGGGGGAACTTTTTGGTGAACAAAAATCACAATAGCATAATGTATATCATTTCTCACCATGAACGAATCATTTGTAAAGGGAGACGGTAGTGTATCATAAATATTTATTATTTGTGTTGGATTACACACTTGGAATGGGAAAAATTTTTGTTGATTCCTTGATTTGAAAGACATAGACAAAGGTAGTTTGGGAATATTGTGACTAGTGGCAGTGATGGAACTATTTTAATATATGAATCTTTATGTTTAGGTGTTTAAAGGTTGAGTAACACCATCATCGACATTTTTTATACATATTCTTCCTGAACATATCATGATAGAGTAGTTATAAAATCTGGAGTGCTTCGATTTTAATCCACACTTATTTGATTGGAGCCACCAGCATGATAGTCATGGGTCATAAGTGACAATATCCCATATCATGGTAGTGTATGGGTCTATATGGTTGTTCATGAAGAGTTTAAAAGAGAGTTTAATACTTAATAATTGGAATTAAATACTAGTTTGAAAAAGATAAATCATGATCTCTATATACATTTCTAGTTTTCAAGGATAAATAAGTAGGTATTAATTGTTTTGGTGAGATGTATCACCTTTCTGTATGTAATGGATGAGAATCAATATCATGTTAGGTTGTTGTGTCCTTTTCCCATTCCAAAGTGGAAGTGGGACGATGCCGTTATGGATTTTGGGATCGGATTACCTTGGAATCTTCGTATGAATGATGTGTCAAATGTGATTTAAAATCCGCTAAAGAAGGTATCCCACTATATTTCTATCAGGGAGGCCTTCATTATTCGTGATTGATGTAGTATTTATGAACATGGGATAATTTGGTTGAACAGTGATTCGAGTGTAGTTTTTTATGACCAGGATACTTGTTTAACTTCATGGTTCTAACAGGGTCTTCAGAAGGCTCCATGATTATAGGTTATTCAGAGTAAAAAAATACCATCATCAGACTAAAAACCAATTAAAGAATACTATTAATTTTTTGGAGGATATGTTACGAGCCTATTATTTGGATTTCGATAGTTCCTGGGAGAAACATGTGGAACATGTTGTGTTTTACTATAACAACATCTTACTAGAATTGACCGAAATGAATATTTTCTAGGATTTTTATGGATGACCAATTACTTCTCGTATTTTTTTAAACGCGGACGATTCAGCGATTTCTGTTCCTAGTCTCATACAGAAGATGATAGAGAAGTTTTAGTTGAGCAGAATGAGGCGGTTGAGCACACCAAGCAGAAAAAAAATCACATGTTAACCATCAGAGATGAACTATGGGGTGTGAGGTTGGTCACTAACTTTTTATTCAGGTGTTACCTAGAATAAGGGAAAACTATGTTAGAAATAAATGATGACTTCACCCTTGTTTATCGAGCATTTCGTGATTGTGGAAGGGGTTTTTATAGTGACATACTTTTTTAAACTTTCAGAAAGTTATAATTTCATGAATTATTTATTTCACAGTTCAGAAATTTGGATATACTATTCTAAAAATTTTCACTTTATAAACATTGATGATGTTGAGTTGGATGTTGTTGTGTCTTTTGAGAATCATCTGATTCATATTGTGGATTGTAGTGAGAAGAATATTTGGGGGGAAGAATGTGACTCTAGTATTAGTATAGTGGAAGCATGAAAGTGTTCAAGATGAGACATGAGAGAGGGAGATTAATGTGAGGGAATAGTGGAAACATTTGTGCACTGATACCACATTGTGATACATAGAGCATCATGGGGACGCTATGATATATGTTGGTGAGGCTATCATGTCTCCTCCTTTTTTATGTATGGATATCTTTAAATTTCTTGGATAAATATTTTTTTAGGTGGGTGATTTTTTATTTAACCTAGGTTTTTTATTCATAGGTTCAAAGTGGGTTAACTATTGTAGGGTTGAAATAGGAGTAACATGTGATTTCTTGTTGTACAAGAAATAAATGTCATAAACCCAATTCACAATGTGATTTTTTTGGGAAGACCATGTGAAATTAATTTATATCTTGAATTAATTCACACCCTAAAAAATTATAACTCCCTCTAAATACATTTTACAATATGTAGATATATCATGAAAATAATATTCATCACATATTGGCATTTCATGAAATTATATTTCACTATTTGATGAAATTTCAGAAAAAACATTTCACCATGTGATGACATTCAATTAAAGTACTTTTCACCAAATATAATCTTTTTTATAAAATAAACACACAACTTATAATTTTAATTAATTTTTTTATAGTGGGGATTGTATTTTATGGGAAAATCGAAAAATATTAGATATGGCTTTTACATGACATGAAATAAAGACACATCATGTATTTCTACTGTTCAAATTATTTAATTAATTATAGAATCGTGTGTTTTTATTATGACTTCGCCTCTCATCTCAGATGAAGTTGCTTCATGCACATCCACCATTAGCTAAATCCCCTATGAACACCTCCTCCATCGATGAAAGCCTATCCATGCCCCACCATAATAGACATAAGACCCTCACTGCACCTCCATATTTGACGGAATACCATCTACATATTATTTCTTAGAGTCCTATTTTAACCTGAAGTGAGTGTAAATCAGATCATGGATCTCTCTACCAATATTTTTGTGGAATACCAATGTTTATTGCTACCACAGATGTGTGTTTTGGTCACTATCTTTACAGATTTCAAGGTGGGTGGTCTAAATAATATCCATGTTGGTATAATTGTATTTTTATAGAGTGTATGAAATATATGAAATCATGTTTAAATGCCATGAACATGACAAAAATAATTGATTAATATTGTATAAATTAAAATTATATATTTAAATTGTCATAGGATCTCCTTCGATAAAAAGGCATAGTGATCAAGACCTATAACAATCTAATAGGTGTGCTAGATATGGAAGAAGTTTTATATTAGATAGCTCTATTTTAGATCCTAGTGATAACCTAGAAAACATTTTATTAATTGATGGATTATATAAGATTTTATAATAGAAAGTCTTCCAGGTGATTTCCCTTTATAGAATCACCTTAGAAAAAGGGAAATTTAATAAATAGAATAAATGGATAAATTGGTGGAAAAATTGTAATTAATGGATTATTAACCATTTGGTCTTATATGGTTAAATTATGTTAATATTGTTTTTGTGATATAAAATCTATTGTGATATACTTACTGTTGTGATATGATTGTTGTTATAATATGCCCCTGTGACATTTGATGTAATGAAAATTTATCGGTCTATACCCTAATACATTATTTGATGATTTTATACTGGACTATGACCTAACACATGTTGTGATACATATATAGTAGGAAAGGCCCTAACACATGTTGTGATGCAAATATACCCCTATATTACATGGAACATTTTACAATGCTTATATATCGTTCTATTCCCTTATACATATAGTGATTCTTATATAGAAGGGTTATCCCAGTTTTTTATAACATTTTTATATAGTTTTTGTTCTCATAGTTGGGATACATGATAAGAGACATTTTGTTATTGTACCGAAGTATGTTTTTTTTTGTTTTATGGTTTTTGTTGGCATGACTGTGCAACATGCTTAGAGACATACCAGAATGGTGCCAAAAAACACTATTTAGTTTTATGTTTTCTATTTTCGTAGATGTACTCCATTCTAAGACAAATTACATTATGGTGATGAAGAAGTTTGATTGATGTATTATATAATTTCTACTATTAACTAGTACACTTTTCATTCAATTTATTGCATATATTATTTTTTTCTGATTGTAATTATTTAGACACTATTTTTTAGACAAACTGATTTTCCCTCACTCCCTACTTGGGATGTCATTTGAAACATGAAAAGATTATAGGGATGTAGGTATAGAAAACAATAAAACAAATTTTAGTTAATTTATTAATCTCAATATATGTTTCATCTCATAAATGAGAGAGATATGGGATTCATGACCTGGGTCTTTCGAGTTTTAATTTGAGTCTACTTTATCATTTATTTTTATAAAAAGTTTCATTCGTTATTGTTTCATTTAACTTAAAATTACATGAATCATATTATTTTGATTTATTTAGATTTTATTTTATTTTCTTTAGTTATATTATTATTTATCCTTATTTATTATGATATTTCTACACTTTGACATTTATATATTTTTCCCTTTTAGTTTTACTCTATACCACGGGGTGTAATTTCCTGACTATTTTCACCAACACCCCCAATAATATTATGAAATCTATAGAGTATTGGGAGACACACATGGTGTCATATTACCATCATAGTTTTTCAACATAGTAAAGTTTCAGGTCATGGATTTTATAAGGGATCACATCTAAAAGGATCAAATAATTTTGTATTATTAGTATCCTCGTAACATACATGAGTCATACATTATATTTGAATAAAAAAATTACAACATATTTTTTTTTGAATAACATTAGTCTTTATAGAATAAACATGAATATTATACATATCACCCTTTATTGTTTACTAAGGAAAGAAACCAAATAAGGGTGATCCCAAGTAAAAAATAATTCTAAAGTATAGTGGATGAAATCATGAATCCGTAATCATAATCAATATTTTAAGGAAAATAATAGAGAACACCTTCTATTTAAATAACTGGATAAATAATAATCAATATGGAATGTTAAATAACTAAACACATATTCAATTTAAATAACATGATAAGGAATATTCAATATGGAAAGGTAAATAATTTTAAACAAATTACATTTAATCAGTAAATGGAAAGTGGAATGAATCTAGATATAACATCATAGTGAAAATATTAGTGATAATAATAAATAAATTCTTAATATAGGAATCATGTAATTATTGGATTCTAGGATCTCATGAATCATGATAACTTTATCAAAAATACTATTCTAAATAAAATTTATTCTATAAGTAAAAAATGTGTTGAATTCTTGCTTAACTTGTTTACCTCATGAGACCTATCAATACATCATGGGGATATATTAATCTAGGACCAACTAGTCAATTGGGGTCCAAAACATTCCTCAAATATAAAATAATATAATTAATTCATGATAAATATTCATTAACATAAAATATCTCTATGGAGTAAATAATACATATTTATCAATGTTTTCCCATATAAAAAAATTCCATTGTGAATGGAAATACTATCCTTGGTCAAAAAATTCATAATCCATCCCAAAAAACTGTACAGATGATATCAACATGATATATACCCATTGATGTAAAAATAAAGTTTTTTTTTAATTTATGAATTTAAATTAAATACAAATATCATTAAAAATTCATGAGAAAAATATACTTATCATTTTGATTTTTTTTAAACATTTTCTTTGAAAATTACATATAAAAATATTTTATTTAAAAAAGATCAGCATAAACATGAAAAGAAATATTCAATGAAATGACGGTCACGATGACATATAATTTTGAAAATTATATAAAGGTTAAAATTAATATTCTTTTTTTCAATGTAAAAATGATAAGAAAAAGCATTTTTACAAAAAGAACTGAATATTCTTTTATAATTTCGATAAAATTCCAAATGGAATTTTTTTGAAAATGACATAATATTACATTGAAATTTATTTGTAAAGATTTAAAATTCATTAACATTTATTAGATAATTTATTTTGAAAAGTTTTTAAAAAAATTGAAAATATTTTTAGAAAATTTTGTTTTGCATGAAAACAAATTTCCAACCAAAGAGAGAAATGTAGTCATATTTTATTAAAAAAATGAAAATAATAATAATTACGAGTGAGTGGAAAATGGAATAACTAATTTTAAATATCATAAATAACTATAGTATAATAAAATTAAAATGGATTATTATATAATGATCAAATAATCTCCCTAAACTAAAATTCAATAATACACAATCTCAATTAGATGGATATTTTTAAATAAATATTTACAATGATCAAAATATTGAAATGATAATTAATAAATGTATAAATTAAGTTCATAAAGAATAATTCCTTATAAAATAAGTGTAAATATAACATAATATATTGAAAATTCATTACAGTCAAAATATTATCAGTAAAAATCAAATAATTATATGTTTATCCTAATGAATTGTAGTTAAGTTATGAAATTATTTTTCACATGGTAAATTTTTATTCCAATCCCATTAGATGAAATAATTTTAATTAAAACTCAAAATATAATTAATAATTAGGTATTCTTGACATTTTGTGTAATATATTTAGTATCTACAAAATATAAATTAAATTTGGTGCATAATATTACAACATTCCTCAATGAAATAAAATTGAGTTGAAATCCATTAAATTACACTTCCATTTGGTTGAACATGATTTAAAATATTTTATTGGGGTTTTAAATATGTTAGTTACTTATTAATGTAATATATTAAAAAATTTAATATCATATAGGACCCTTTTATAACATCTTATTACTAATTTATTAATAATTATTCCTTGTTTTCTTTATTTTTAGTGTTAATTGTCTAGTTTTTGTATGCTTTTTTTTGTTATTTATATAGTTCATTCACATATTATATAATTATATAGTCTCCAAATTAATAACCATAACACAATTATCATATATTTTTGATAAATTTTACATTTAAAACAAATAATAAAATATGGATATGAAAATTGAAGTATGTTACGGTCATAGAGATTGTATGTCATACATATGCATGAGTAAAATTTCCATTATTCATTGATAATTATAGAAAGGAGGTAAGTAATATATCAAAATTATATAATTATAATAAAATAATATTGAAAATTATATAATTATATATATCATCTATGTGATGTGTTGATGAAAATTGAGTCAGATCGCTTCGTAAAGGTGGTAGTCCACTCATATATGAATGATGTTATCATCTTTACGTGAGTGAATAGGAAAAAATTAAAATGATATATAAAATACTTTCAGAAAAGTAAATATTTTGTTTTAAGTAAAAATTATTTCACTTAAATCATGTATAATCATTAAATTTTTCTTTATTACCTTCCATGTGAAGCGTTTTAGAATGAAAAATCCCATCACTTCGTGAGGCGGTAGTCTGTTGTACAAACGTGCGACGTTATCATATCTCCAACAAAATAAAAGGTAATATTATATATATGATATAATCACTTAATAAATATAAATATGTTATAAATATCATATATATAATTTATATCAATCATCATACCCAACCATGAGATGTGGAAATTAAAAATGAATGACATTTGTACACGAGGTGATAGTTCATCGTACACGCGAATAATGATTTTGAAACCCATTTTAGGGAAGTGGGAAAATTTTAGTTCATGATATTATTATAACATAGTACTAGAATATTTGATATACTTTGTTTTTTATATAATCATATTTTTAAAAAATTTGAATGAGTTGGATAAAGAAAGAAAATAAAGATGGTTGTTGAAGAACATTACATCTTCTTCGAGTATCTTACTTGGGGTTTCAATAAATCAATACTAGTTTGGGTTTATATCCAAAATAAGAATTCTAGTAATATGGGATAGATGTTTGGAAGTTTATTAGGAAGGTATTTTCTGAACTAAATTGGTGTGATGGAGAAACGAAGAGAGATGAGGCGGTGACCATTTATCATTGTGAGAGAGGACTTCCATGATATTTTGGAAAATATTTAAGTTCACCCTCATTTTTCATATTTCTAATGGTTCCAAAATTGAAATTTATATAACCTTATATAATTAATGTTATAAATATTCCCATAAATTATAATTTAGACATGTTTATACGTCATTTTTTACACTTATCTTTTTAGTTTAATGTCATAATAAAACTATTTTTAACTTAACCACAGTAATTAATTTTTACGACATTAATAATTCATTTTTATAGAAAATTTATTTTAGTTTATTAAAATAATAAATAATTTTTTATAAAAATATGGAATATATTTTTTATAAATCAATTTATATCATTGGTGATATTAAATTTAAAAAAAATCTTTTGGATGTTTTGAGAATGCAGGTGTTTAAAGTGAAAATGTTTAAAAGGTTTAAAGTTATCAAATCTAAATAAAATAAGATAATTATTCAACTGAAATAATTTGATTAATTAATATTCAATTAAAAAAATTAATATCAGACAAATTAAAAATATAATTTTACATTATAAATTATTTAAATGAAAATTCAATTTTCAATTAAATTATAATATATTTCACTATTTATCAAAAAATGATACTTTTATTAAAAATATCAAAACATAACACAAAAAATTTTAATATTATAATTCAAAAATGAATTTGTTTTTAATATATTTTTTTTAAAAAATATTGAAAAAATATAATATTAAATTAAGGGTGCAAAGCATGACTAAACAAAAATTTAGAAAAACTTGGTTTTTTCTGAAAATAATTATTTTATTTTTAATGATTTTTGCAATATTTTTAATCAGTTGAAAATTAATAAAAATGTGCAAAAAATATATTTTCATATTTTATTTACTCCTACTAATACCTTCGATTATAATGGCAAGGAGACAAGAATCATATTAAATAATAATAATAATAGTATATTATTGTTCTGTAAAATTCGGTCTTGCGGGTAGCACAAGCTGTCGAAGAATCTCGTTGTTCCATGTATCATAATCTATCAAAGTAATTAAATTTATAGTAAATTAAATGTATTTTATTGTCTTGGGATGTTATATTGTCTTATAATCTAGGTGTTTCAGGTACCAAACTCTTTTGAATGAAATGTTATTCTTTTAGAATTTATGGGTGTTAAATTCTCTCCACCATAAATAAATTTTATCCTCACAATTTAAACATGATCTCGGTAATTAGGGATTTACATTAGAATTTTTTTTGTCAAAAACCCTCATCTTAAAATATATTTATAAATATATATATTTAATAAGAGAGGAAGGGGTATATTAATGTTATATAGAATAAAATATAACATGGTTTTCAAGTAGGAGAACATGTGTATGAAATGAGATAATAAACATGAAAGACATGTGTAAATAATTATTGAGAGTGATTGAGGTTGTAAATAACAAGAAATATAATTATCAATTGAAGTATAAGGTCCTCAAATCCATAAATATGGGATTTTCTAAAAGACTATAAGATTCATTGGGCATGAAGGTAATATGATAATTTTTTCTAGATCCTTTAATAAATGTTGAGAAATAATTTTACTATTAATGAATATAAAGAAATATATTTACATGAGAAATTTATAATTTATATGTACAATTTCATCATTTTTGGGTCTCAATAAATTTCCAATTCATAACTTACTATGTGAATTTAATATCCAAAAATGATTTATTTTATTATGGAAGCATTAAAATTTAATTTTAACAGATTGTAAGATCAATTAAATAAGTAATTACATCTATCTCTAAATATTTTCCAAATATAATATGTTCAAAAATATCAATAAAATAAATTAATCTATAAAAGTAATATGTAACATTATGGTTCATAATTAATATTTTTTTCCATATCATTTACCAAAAAACAATGACTGATAAACGAGGACATTGCTTATACTGATGGTTGGTGATGACCAATTATCGACCTTCAGACATAGTTTCATGCCCAATAGCCTTTAAATATGAAATGAGTTTTCAATAATCATATTAGTAGTCATTTTTCTAAATAATATTTATACAATTCCAATAACATTTCCAAAACAATATGTTGGACATAATTGAAATAAAATTTTTCATTAAATAATCTTTTTTTACTACGGTTTTCTATAAAACATATTTTCTTACAAAGTCTAATAATCATATTTTACTATGGTTAAAATGTCATTAATGAACATATTAACCCTATTGGATATCAATACCTATAATATAATTTCTAAAAAATTTAAATGCATTATTACTGAAATAACATTTTCACTAAAACATGTACTTTTCATAAGTTTCTCCAAAATGTAATTAATCATGGTGGACCCCCGTCACATAAAACCTAAAAAATGGTGTTTATGACTTTCAAAATATATTAACTATTAAAAACATTAACCCATGATTATATCCATAATTCTAAAGTTAATCAATACATATAGGATTACAAAAATTTAAAATATGTTTCATGATTCTAATAAAAAATACCATTAGTAAAATTAATTCTAAAACTTTTTTTTGGAATCCAAATACATAAATACTTCTTCCAAGTTATTTACATTTAGGTACTTACTCTGTATAGGGTTTATAGTTTATTATATAGAATTGAACCAAATAATTTTAGGTTCTTCACATTAAAGAAAAAGAACTATAAATCTATCTTTTTGATGAGATTTATTTCATTCCATTATACTATTCATGTTTCCACAATAGTTCTATACTTTATGACTTCCATGTCCACACATAAAAAATTAAAAATCAACTTGTTCAAATTATTTTAAATATATTTTACCTTAATGTTTAACCTATGTTATTCACTATGATAATATATTTAAATCCTTCAACTTGTCTTGTAAAATAAAATATGAATTATCATAAAAATATCCTTTGGGAGTGTCAAACCAGGGGTGTAGTTAGGCCCATTTTCATCCTCTAGGGGGCGATCAGGTCATTCCCAATGAAACATTTTTAGTGTTATTACCCCTATTTATATTTTTTATAGAAACACACCCCTTGAGGTATCCATATAGGTCGTTTTTCTTGGAAACCCCACATAATATATTCCTTACCAAAACATTATGATATTAGTATATACTTATCCTCAAAGTATATTACAGGGTTGTGGTCCCAAATATATGTTTTCCTAAATCTATTTCACATTTTCTTTCTAAACAACCACCAATACCAAATGTACAAGCCCCTCTTCCAGTAGTTCAGAGCCAGTGTCTATGTTATTACTTTGTCATGAAACCCAAGAAACGACATCCTGAATGACTATATAGTTTTGTAGCCTTGGAAAATTAGATATATAAATGAGTCTTATATTACATTTAAATAGAAAAATTTCAACATAATTGTTTTCATAGAATAACCTTATTCCCTCTAGAATTTCCTCACATGTCAAACATAGTACATTTCATGCATCCCTAAAGAAGGAATCAAAATAAGGGTGATCTCAAATGACCATTAAAGGTTAACTATAATATAAAAAATACGCATAATCAATCTGTAATGGTATATAAATGAGAACAAATTCCATTAAATAACTAGATAAGGCACAATCAATATGGAATGGTACCTAAATGAGCATACCTTCCATTTAATCAATAAACCGAAATTGAAATGCATTCAAAGATAATGTAATAGTGAAAATATCTGGGATAATAATAACTGAATTCTTAATGAAGTAAATGATTAATTATTGGATACCATGATCATCGGCATAATGATACCTCTAACATCAAGACCTTCCATAGTACAATTTAGTATATAAGAAAAAACATGTTTTATGCAAGCTTAACATGTTTATCTCATGATACCTATAGATGAATCGATGTACTATATTATACTAGGCCCTAACCATCACTATATGCCCAAATAATTCCTAAAATGTTTAATAATATATTTAATATATGAATACATTTTCCTTAACATAAAATATCTGTATTGAGTAATGAATATAAACTTATCAATATTTACCTAGATAGGCAAATTCCATTAAATGTAGAACACTTTTTTAGATATTAAATATGGTTAAAGTAGTTACCATATCTATCATAAATATTTTGGGAATTAATGTGAAATTTTTTGTTTAATTATCATAAGAAATGGAATATTTCAAGGGGAAATTAATGACAAAAAAATGAGACATGGGAGTGAATGTAAACACTAGCCATTGTCAAAAAAATCATAAACCATCCAGATGAATAATAATTATTGTATAAATATAATATATTTCCATTTGAGTAATAATAAATCATTTTAGTCAATTATTTATTGAAATAACATAAAAATATCTTCAAAAAAATTATTGTAAAAAATATTTCTTGCATTATGAAAAGCATTTGAAAAACACATCTCTTTAAAAATTAATTTAATAAAATATATAAAATTATCCATATAAAATTTAAATGTAATTTTCAATGAAATGATAGTCAATAATTAGGGAAATAGTTTATATGATATTAAATATAAAAATAATATTCAATTATTCTATAAAAATTATACAAATGTTCTTTGTTTGGAAAACAACAATAAGATTCCTAGCACAATTTTAGTAAAAGAAAAAAGAGCACTGTTTTCAAACTAAAATAATATTCAATTGAAAAAAAAAATTAATAGAAAAAATGGGTGAAAATTACTTTTATAAATCATTTTTAAAAGGTTAAAAAACTTCATTATACATATTTGGTTAACAATGTTTTTGAGGAAAACAGATTTCCGGCCGAAGATATAAAAGTAGCTGGCTTTTAAAAAAAATTATAAATACCATTCTTCACCAATGAGTGAGAAAATGGAAATATTAATTCAATTAATAATTAATAACAAGTGGAAAATAAACATAAATGGGTTTATTATATAATTATCAAATAATTTCTTTCAAATGAAAATAATGAATAAAAAATATCGATTAGAATGTGATTGTGAAATAAACCCTTACAGTGATCATAATGTAGAAGTGACAATTAAAAAATTAATATATTATGTGTATAAAATTTAACTCTACATAAAATAATTGGAAATATAATATAAGATAATAAGAAATAATTACACATGTAATCACAACATGAAAAATTAAATAAAGTAGTAGTTTAACTCAATGCAAATAAATTAGGTTTAGAAATAATTTACCACTTGGAAACATTTAATTCACCCCCCTTAAATGAAATAATTAAAAATTAAAAATTAAAATACTAATAATTTTTAAATTTTTTGAACATATATATATATAATCAATATAGTGTGTTGATGAAAAGTGAGTCACTTCACTTCATGAAGGAGGTAGTACGCACATACATGAATGATGTTAGCAACATTACTTGATGGGAATGGAATGAAATAAAATAATATATATTATAATTAAATAATGATAAAAGGCCATTAATATCATAATTATATCATTTATATAACATATAAAAATTAAAATTATATTTATCACCTTCAATGTGAAGCGTTATTGAAAGTTGAATCACATCGCAGGGCGAGGTGGCAGTCTGTTGTACACACAACCAACTCTATCATATCTCTTATGGGATGGAAGGTAACAGGATATATATTATAAAATTAATCCATTGGTATAATTATTTTTAAGAATATATTTATATACTATATATCCATTATCATACACAACCATGAGAGGTAGAAATGAAAAAATGAATGACTTCTATTCAGGAGGTGGTAGTCCACTATACACCCGAACGATGATTTCACAACCCATTTCAGGGACATGGAGATGGGTTTTAGTAATGAAAATATTAAAAATATATATATAAAAATATTTAATATAGTTAATTCATTATATCCTAATTTTTTAATAAAATATTATGTGGATAAGAAAATAAAATAAAGACGCTCGTTGAAGAACGTTGACTCTACTTCATGTATCTTCTTTTGGTTTACACTATAGCCATAGTAGGTAAGATTTATGCCTGAAATATGGATTATAGGTTGAGTAGAAGTAATTTTGGATGTGATTTTGGAATTTATTGGCCTTACCAATTAGGTTTTACGGTGTGAAGAATAGAGGATATGAGTGGTATTTTATAAGTTGGGGGAGGAAAGACTTGGTATTCTTTAAAAAAAATTGTGTGATCAAATTATGTACAGATGTAAAAGGTTAAAAAATTGAAAAATATCATATACTAATATATTATTATATAAATAGTTCCATATAATATATTTTCCCCATGTTTATAGATTAATTTTACACATATATTTTTAAACCCCCTTTTAAACCCATTTTTAGTTTAACTGCTTATATTAATATTTAATGCGTTCAGTATTAGTTTTTAACAAAAATTAATTTGAACATAATAGAAATTATTAATTATATTAAGTATAATAATGCATTAAAATTTTCAAAATTCAATTCATATATGTGGGGAAATTAAAATTAAAATTAATCTCAGAGACATGATGAGATAGTAGTGTTTTAAAGATACAATGTTCAAATGTTTAGAAATTATATTAAATATAAATTCAAAATGAAAGTAATTAAAATGATATAAATGGATTAATTGATAAAAAAATTTAAAAATATTAATTAAAAACATATTAAAATATATAATTTAACATTATAAATTGTTTAAATGAAAATAAAGTTTTCAATTAAAACCTATTAATTTTCACTATTCATAGAAATATGAATCCATTCAGTAAATATCAAAAAAATAACTCTAAGATTATTTCGATGTTAAAATATAAAACATGAATGTTAGTTTTTTCGATATAATGTTTCAATAATGTGTAAAAGTTAATTTCAAAATATGTGTGCAAAGCACAACTAAACCGTCTTTTAGAAAAAAATACTCTTCTGTTGAAAAATAAATAATTTTCTTTTAATTTTTTATTTTATTTATAATAAAAAATTAATTTATAAAAATTTGTAAACTATATATTTTCAAATGTTAGTTAATTGTATTCATATCCATTATTCCAATTTTTTTAAAATAACAATCATATTAAATAACAATATTAGTTGTTTATTATTATTCCGTAAAACAAAATATTATGTATAACGTAATCTATTAATGAAAATTTTTATTGTGTGTATCATAATCTATATATGAAATTAAATGTATTATAAAATAAATATATTTTATATTATTTGAATGTTATATTATCTTCTGTGTTAGGTAATGTGTGTCACATAAACTACAGAATAAAATGTTTTTTTATTTTGGGGTGTTACAATGTTTTTCAAGTAATGATCTCGATAAAAAAACATAAATAAATAATTTGATTATTTAATTAAGTTGTGTAATATATGTGATTTATTGATAAATTTTTTATTATATTTTCTATATTACCTTTGATAACAAGTAAAGGTTCCAAATTAAAATAGTAAAATTAATCTGATGATAGCTTTGAAGAATTTAGGAGAACATTGATAAATGACTCTATTTTGTAAAGACCTAGAATTTCCATGTAATTGTTTTTAATATATGGGAATTTTACAAGTCAGCGAAAATTGACAGCGTGTGATTCCAAGGCTCGGAGTGCCTAGAATGAATTTCTGAACTTTTTATTCAGGTACATTAAATAAACGTATGAGCGGGTTTTTCTATCTTTTGAACCGATGCTCAGAATTAAAATATGAGGACACCGTTGAACTCGCAGCTCCGGTTTTCACTTAAGAAGACTTTCACCTCGACAATAGTTGGTCCAGGGCAAATGTTAAATTTTGGGTTTCTCATGAAAAGAATAAAATAAAATAATTTGTTTAACATTTTATTTTATTTTGTTTTAAAACTCCCACATGAATGTTTCATAGGTGGGGACCACCTGAATAAACCTCCAATGAGTGGTTATGGTGGTGGGGACCACTCAAGCCAAACCTCCCATGAGAGGTTATGGTGGTGGGTATCATCTGAGGCTTAAACCTCTTGCATTCATCTCTTAATGAGGGAGAAACCTCTCCACTCCCCCTTTAATGTGGAGGGCCTCTTGAGCACCTTCTACATTAATTATGCCATCACCAAACTTTATTATACCAACTTAATTTAATTAATTATTATATTTTGAATTTTTTCCAATAAACTAAATAATATATATCCTAATATATTATCTTGGGATAATTTTTAATTTTGGTGGAATTGGGGAAGATTCTTGGAAAATGAGAGAGCATTGGATAACATGGGGGAAAAGCTCTCCAATGAAGGATGCCAACAAAGAACGCCGACCTCGACTTCGACTTTCTTCCTCGAAAAACCCTCCCACGTAGGATGTCATCAATCGACGACCGTCTTCCCCTACCCACTGACCTCATCTTCTCCCTCGTGATCTTCGTTAACGAATCAAATGAGGTAGGGGATTGTTATTAAATTTTTTAATTTTCTCATTTAATTTCCCCATTCTTGGAAAGAATGGTGAACGTGGATCAACCAAAATGAGTTGATCCATGTTCCATATTAAATTGATGAGTTTGTTGTTCTTGACTCCAAATTTTTTTGGAGCTACATGCTACCAATCTAATGCGGAGGGAATGGGCTTAACAAACATGGCCCTAACCCTCCACCATTCTTCCTTATTGTCTTCTTTGCGATAGAAGAATGTGTCTTACCCCACAACAACAAACGAAGTGAGAGGACAGGTAAACCGGCCTTCGGCGAAGGCACGACGCCCCACCGTCCCTGGCCTCACTTCCCGAGCGGCCACCGTGGCCTCACCACCTTAGACATCGACCCCGTCTGTAGTCGAGTCGCCATTGTGGCCTCCCCCCCAGGCCACCACCGCCATCCGCCACCGAGCTTCCACCTGCCGCCACACCACCCATGTCGTCTCCGCCATCAAGAGCCAAGTCTCCGCGCGTAGCCTCATCGTCCGAGCAGCTACCACCGTCTAAGCTACCATCACTGCCCGATCCACCACAACCCTTTTGGATGAACCACCACAACCAAGCCACCCCATAGCCTCGCACCCTCACGAAAACCCCTGGCTATGCCTCTCCACGGTCTAGCACACTCATGACACCCTCTGTGGCCTCACGGAACCCCACAACCCTTCGCATTGCCACGTGGGATACATGGACATACCCCGTAGTCTGGGATGAACCCAATGAGTGGGGCCACCTAGAGGGCCAATCCAGACACAATGGGTCAGGCCGGGTTGGGCCAGGTCAGTCCGACCGGGTTGGACCAGACCTGGTCCCAGTACAACCCATTTACATTCTTTTGTCCATAACATTGGCACCAGACGTCCATTTGATGAACCGTCAGTGGAACTAGAATTCATGGAGCGATACAGTCACTTAGGTATAACCCAGTCATGTTTTGGAAAATTTTGGGGAACGGTCATGTAGGATCGAGCACGAATCCAACCGGGCCACTAGGACTAAAAGGCTAATTACTCATAGACCAGGGGGTCCGAATGACGTGTCGTCTGTTGTGTTGAGACCCCTATGACATGGCAGTACATTGAGATACTTCTTCGTGGTATATCATGGAAGTTGTATAATCGACCAGTGGATTGGGGAGTAGACACTCTGAGAGACGAACAAGCCTATTGCAGAAACCAAGTAGCTGGCTGTGACTAGAAGAGTGCTCCTAGCTATCCTATGTGGTTCAGCTCCTATCTATCCTGTGTGAGTCAGACCCAGTGATCATGTGAGGGTCAGCTCGTAGAGATCCTGTGTGGGTTATCTCCAGTGATCTTGTGTGGGTCAGCTCCAGCGATCCTCTATGGGTCAGCTTATAGTGATCTTGTGTGTGTCATCTCCTTGTGATCCTATGTGGGTTTGCACCTAGAGATCTTGTGTGGGCTAGCTCTAGTGATCCTGTGTGGGTAATCTCATAGCGATCTTGTGTGGTTCAGTGCCTACCGATCCTGTGTGGGTCAGTGCCTAGCGATCCTGTGTGGTTCAGCTCCAGCGATCCTGTGTGGGTTAGCTCCTAGCGATTCTGTATTTGTTTAAAGTAGATCCTCTTAACAGAATTTGATGATTCAGTAATTATAAATAATCATCTCCACTACCATACCTAAGGAAATACCTAGTGTGAGCTGGGTCAGAACCTATGTGTTCCTTCATGGTTGAGATGGATTACATGATAACTTCTTTATATGTATGGGCATATACTTAAGTATGGTTGTCAGTTGATTTAATGTTATGTGGTTTATCCTTGGTGGATTTTGTGAGACCTTGAGTTTCTTGGGGTTCTTACAGAGTATCGTTATACAATCCCCTGCACGGGCTATGTCAACACTTAATTGTGTTCGGTGCAGATGACGGACATCGCTGACTGAGGACGAGAGTACCAAGTTGGATCCTCGGCGGGTGATCATAGGAGCTGTTCCAATTTACATGTACTTTCAAATATCTTGTACTTTCTAGTTGGGCTTGTATTCTGGACCCTTTTACTTACTGCTCTCACTTTGTTTACTATTTAGTTTACTTGAGTTTGTATCTTGTTGTGTTCTTGGTTGCGTGTGTTTACAGGTTATAATGGTAATGCTTTCCTAGTATTAGGGAATACAACATCGGTTCTAGTTGCCATCCCATAGTCTATGGAAGATGGGATTGGGGTAGTTATGGTATGGGCCCTTGGGGATGGGTCGTAACAAATTGGTATCAGAGGAGTCGGTTAAACCGCAAAATATATGAATATGATAATTTTTTAATAGGAATAGTGTTAAGTGTAGTAAGTGTGGTTATCAGTTTAGGGAATCTTATGTTTTTGTGGTGGAAAAATTATTCATAAACCAGGATCCTGACTTTGGATTTCCGACTCAGTGCATGAAATCACCTATTGTGTGTGTGTTTTGAAGATTTTTCTTTGTGATCTCTTGAGTCAGCTCACTAGGTATAAATTATTGACCGCGGTGAACCTGTTTCATTAGAGGATGCATCCACGCAGGCAGCCATCCAGGGTTCTAAGAGTAGTACGCACATATAGCCCATCACATAATGAGGCTTCGGTGTAGGTCCCTCTTCCAATAGAGGCACCAACGGAGTCACCTATGGGTACCATTACCCGTTGGGCCACCGATGCCCCCAGCCCCAACAACATATGTTTCACTCCACTTGAGCATGTTTCATGAGTACCAATGCTAGTGGAAACCCAAGTATAGGGGAGAGACAGACCCACAGTCGGCTGAGGAATGGCTGGAGGTTGCGGTGAGAGTCTTCTGACTGGTAGGGACACCATCCAATATCATGGTGATCCTTGCTGCCAATCTTCTACAGGAAGAATTAGGCAGATGGCAGAACCTGATACTCCACGCTCACGATCAGGTGATGCTTCTATAGGAATACTTTGAGAGATAGTTTCATACAGAGTTTGTTCCAGCAACTCTTTCCACAGTGCGCATACATGATCTTCTTCATCTGCAGCAGGGGCAGCATGAATGTGGCTCAATACTCAGTGAGGTTCAATGAACCTTTATGCTACTCTACAGATATGGTGTGGGACCCATTATTCAGGGCCCAGACATTCGATATGGGACACAATCAGGAGATCAGGGCTTTGCAGATTTCACTCACCATCCTGACATTGGCGGGGGTGATAGAGCAATCCCTCTTAGTGGAGAGTTTCCTTGCTAAGCAGTCACCTTCAATGAGACCCACCAACAGTCGTCACCTGGAAGAGTCTTCTACAACTGGTAGCAGAAATATGTCACAGAGGTCCAAGAGGATCAGACCTATAGATGGATGATCGTAGGATTTACGGTCGGTTGTGTGAGGCACCCGAGGCAGAGCCAGTAATTCCAGGAGCAGGTAGTGTTACACATGCGGTGGGAGGGTCACATGGATCGTGACTATCTGACCCACCGTACGGATGATCTGCAGACATTTTAAGGACCACCCAGGCAGAGACATAGATTCAATTGAGGAGGTCTGTAGGGAGCAGGTGGACGTGGCAGAGGAGCTAACCTTGCAACTGGCAGTGGGTGATGATTCGAGATGTTACCGTCACCACCACCAGGAGGTCCACCCTGACCACAGAGAGTAAGTGGGAATGGGAGAGCCCAGCTCCAGGCAGCTGAGGCCTATTATCACGACACTCCAAAGATGATACAAGGTACAATATGTGTCTACTACACCTTATATACAATACTTATAGACACATGTTCCAGTCATTCTTTTATTGATAATTCCTCCATTCTGAGCTCATAGATCATGATGGAGCCATTGGGTCGATCATTGTGGCTAGAAACTCTTACGGGAGAGGATTTGATGATTACACACTGGTGTCGGTAGTGCGAGATAAATCTAGGGGGGCGAGAGTTTCATTTGGGATATCCTAGTAGCAGCATCAAGGCCATACAATGTCATCTTTGTTATGGACTGGTAATCTACAGTCCAAGATTAGATTGACTGTATTTGGTGGAAATTGTGGTGTGTCCGCATGGATGGAAAGAGGATTACCTTCATCAGCAATAAGGGAGCCTTTGAAGCATGAGATGAACTTATCTAGAGGAGAGTTCAGCCGATCACTCATTAGTTGGATAGCCTTACCCTCAGAGCGGTTGATGTGGAGAGTCTGAGTTATCCTGTAGTGGTGGACTAGTATGCGGATTTCTTCCCTGATGATTTTTCGGGTTTACCTCCTCGTAGAGAGGTGGAATTTACCATTGACTTGTACCCCAGGATGGCACCGATATCTACACCAGCATATCGGATGGCTGCCACAGATCTTCATGAGATGCATGTATAACTAGAGGGCTTATAGGGGAAGTGATTCATTTGGCCCAATGTTTCACCTTGGCCAGCCCCAATTTTGTTCCCCAAGAAGGCGGATGGGATCATGAGGCTTCGTGATGACCATTGGAGCATAAACTAGGTGACCGTGAAGAACAATTAACCACTCTCGAGGAATGATGAACACTTTGATCAACTGAAGGGAGCACAGTGGTTCTTGAAGACAGACCTTAGATCAGGATATCAATAGCTCAGAGTATGAGACAAGGATGTGCTGAAGATGACTTTCAGATGTCAGACGGCCATTACGGGTTCCTGGTTATGCCATTCGGTGTAACCAATTCTCTAGTAGTTTTCATGGGACTGAAGAACAGGATCACTCAGCCATACCTTGGTCACTTTGTAGTAGTCATAATAGAAAACATTCTGATCTACTCAGCTACTGAGGAGTAGCATCCCTATCATTTGCAGGTTGTATTCGACACACTCCAAGAGCACCGACTTTATGGTAAGATCTCAAAGTACCAGTTATTGATCTTATAGGTTTACTTTCTGGGACATGTAATGTCAGAGTATGGAGTTGCAGTTGATCTAGAAAAGATTGAGGTGGTACTAGCTTGGGATCCACCCAGGAGTGTGATGGAGATATGGAGTTTCCTGGGTTTGGCTGGACAATACCAGAGATTTGTGCCAGATTTCACTAGAGTTGCACCACCACATTCTTCATTGACGAAGAAGGGGAAACCCTTCATGTGGTCGGAGAGATTCTAGTAGAGTTTTTAGGAGCTAAGTCAGAGGCCGAATAGTGCCCCCATCTGGAGGCTTCTATAGCAGAGAGTAGGGTATGTAGTAAACTATGATGCATCAGGGACTAGACTCAGATATGTCCTGATGTGGGAGAAAGCAATTATCACTTATGGTTCTCGATAGCTGAGACAACATGAGCCGAACTATGCTACCCATGACCTGGAGTTAGCAGTAGTGTTCTTCACCTTGAATATGTGGAGACATTATTTGATGGGTGAGCGTTTTATGGTGTACTCTGATCACAAGATTCTCACGTATATCTTCTCTCAGAAGGACCAAAACCTGAGACAACAACGTTGGCTCGAGTTTCTATAGGACTATAAATTTTGAGATATTCTATACATCTGGGAAGGGTAATTTTGTATCAGATGCACTCAGTAAGAGGAATGGTATGCAGCTTCTTGGTGAGGCGATGGAGCAGTTGTCCACATTGCAGATATACTTTGTGGATCGATATGGAGCAGTTTTCCTTCAGTCTCTTACAGTCACTCCCACACTTCTTCAGTTATTCAGGGAGGCGCAGTGTGGGGATGCTAACTTCAAGTCCTGACATGCTCAGATATTCATAGGGGATGCACCTTTTGGATTTTCTGAAGGTGGGGAGAAAGTCATCTTCTATAGAGGATGTATCAAAGTACCAATGTTTCTTCAGGAGGAAGTGATGAGGGATCTCCCCACATTTACTCTAGTAGCACATCTAACAGTGGCGAAGATATACTAGGAACTCCTACGACAGTACTAGTGGCCAGGAATGAAGAAATCATTAGAAGAGCTTGTCTCTCGATGCCTCATTTGACATCAAGTGAAGGTAGAGCATATGGTACCCGCAGGCTTGGTTCAGCCTTTAGAGTTCCCAGAGAGAAAGTGGGATGGGATATCTATGGACATCAAGATAGGACTTACATGTACATCCAGGGGACATGACTCGATGTGGGTGATCGTCGACCAACTCACCAAGTCAGCCTGCTTCCTACCGATCAGAGAGCACGGTTAATTAGAGAGATTGGGATGCCTCTATGTGCAGAAGATTGTGCGGCCATATAGAGTACACTTAACGATTGTCTCAGATCGTGATGCACATTATACTTCTGGGCTATGGAAGGGGTTTCAGGAGGATTTTGGGACACATCTTCATATGAGAACCGCCTTCTATTCTCATATGGATCGCCAAACTAAGGGGACCATTTAGACCCCTGAGGACATGATGCGTGCTTGTGTCCTCGACTTCAGTCGCAGCTGGGAGGATTACTTGCCTTTGGTTGAGTTTTCATAAAAAATGGTTATCACTCCACCATTGGTATGGAACATTTTGAGGAATTTTATGGGCGAACCTATAGATCACCTTTATGTTGGACTGACCTCGTGGAGTCAGCACTAGTGGGACCAGAGATGGTACGGGTTACCACAGAGAAAGTTAGGATCATCCAAGAGTGGATGAAGACTGCCTAGAGTAGGAATAATTCTTATGACGATAGGAGACGAAGTCCTCCAGAGTTCTAGGATGGAGACCTTGTCATTCTATGGGTCTCTTCTTGATGAGGTTTGTGGATATTTGGCCATGGTGGAAAGTTATCATTGAGGTTCATTGGACCTTTTCAGGTCCTCAGAAGAATTGGGAAGGTGGATTATGGCTAAGCTCTTCCACCCCAGTTGCACCGGGTGCATGACTTCTTCCATGTATCCTAGTTGAGAAGATACGTCCATGAATCTTCTCTCATCATCAACTATGGAAAGTTGGATGTTGATGATGGGGTGACATTGACAGAGGCACTAGAAGAGATTGAGGATTGACAGGAGCGGGTCCTTCATAGACGATCGATGCCTTTGGTGTTCATTCATTGGCCGCACGAGATCCTCCAGGAGAGAACATGGGAGCGGGGGTCTCAGATGCGTGCTCAGTACCCCCCTTTGTTTTCCAAGTTTTAAGTGGTATCTTACAGGGAATTAAAGCCCTAATGTGCAAAGAATGTAAAGACCTGAAATTTCAATGTTATTTTTTTAATATATTGGAATTTTATGAGTCCATGACAATTGACGGCGTGGGATTCCGAGGCCCAGAGTGCCCAAAATGAATTTCTGAACTTTTTTTCGGGTACGCTTAGTAAACGTGTGAGAGGGTTTTTCTAACTTTTTAACCACTGGTCAGAATTGAAATTCAAGGACACCATTGAAATAACAACACCAGTTTTTTCTTAAGAAGAATTTCACCTCCACGACAGTTGTTCGATGGTGAAATTTAATTTTTGGGGTTTTTGTGAAAATAATAAAATAAAATAATGTGTGTAACATTTTATTTTATTTTGTTTTAAAACTCCCATGGATAAGTTTCACAGGTGGGGATCTCCTAAATTAACCTCCCATGAGAGGTTATGGTTTTGGGGACCACCCTAGCCTAACATCCCTTGGGAGGTTATGGTGGTGGGGACCACCCAAGGCTTAAACATCTTGAACTCCCCTTTGAATGAGGGAGAAACCTCTCAACTCCCTCTTTAATTTAAAGAATCCTCTTGATCACCCTCCACATTAATTGTGCCAAATCCATACTTTATTATGCCAACTTAATTTAATTATTTTGGTTATTTTGAATTTGTATCAATAAAATAAATAATAGATTTCCTAATCTATTAACTTGGTCTACCTTTTAATTTTGGTGGAATTAGGGAAAATTCTTGGAAAAGGAGAGAGTGTTGGAGAACTTGGGAGAAAGTTCTCCAATGAAGAACGCCAACGAAGAATGTTGTCCTCAACATCAACATTCTCCATCCGGACATTCTCTAACATTGGATGTCTTCAATCGATGATCATCTTCCCCTCCCCAATGACCTCTTCTTCTTCCCCATGATATCTGTAAAAAAATCAAACGAGGTAGGCGGTTGTTATTAAATTCTTGAATCCTCTCGTTTAATTTCCTCGTTCATGGAAAGCAATCCGAACGTGGATCAACCCCAACGAGTTGATCCACAATTCGTATTAAATTGAAGAGTTTGTCATTCATATCTCCTAATATTTGTTGAGATGCTTGGTACCTCTCTTACACAGAGGGTGCTGGCCAAACAAACATGGCTTGACCACTCAGTCGTTCTTTCTTTTTGTGTTCTACGTGATGGAAGAAAGTAGCTTACACCACGACGATGAATGAAGTGAGAGGCCGGCTAAATAGGCATCCAGTGAAGGCCCAGCTCCCCACTGTCTGAGGCATCGTCACCCAAGCTGCCGCTGTGGCCTCGCTTCCGAGACACTACCATCGTCCGCAGCCGAGTCGTCATTGTGTCTTCACCACCCAAGTCGCCGCTGCCTTCTGCAGCCGAGCCACCACTCACGGGCTCTCCACCCAAGCCCCTGCCTCCATCCACACCCAAACCGCTGCCCGCGACCACATAGTTCGAGCCACAGCCGCCGTCCAAGCTGCCACCGCCATCCGAGCCATCGCCACCGCCATCTGATCCGCCTCCACCGTCCGAGCTGTCGTCACTGTCAGAGCTCCTGCCATCGTCCGAGCTATCGCAGCCGTCCGAGCCACCGTCGTCGTCTGAGTCGAGCAGCCACCGCTGTAGTCCTAGTCAAGAAATCGCCCGATCTACTGTCATCTTTCCATCCGAACCACCTCGGCCAATCTGCCTTGCATCCTTGTGCCCTCGTGACAATCCCCAACTGAGCCGCTCCGTGGTCTCCTACCCTCACAGCTCCCTGTGGCCCTCCGTGGCCCCTAGCATCCTACTGGGCGAGACCCAGCGTGTCGGGCCACCCGGAAGGTCGGGCTGAAACCAACGGGCCGGACCACCTTGTTGGTCGAGCCGGATCTAGCGGGTCAGGCAGGGTTGACCAGAACCAGGTCAGGCCGGGTTAGTCTGGCTGGGTTGGACCTGACCTGGGCCCCCTACGACCCATTTACATTCTTTTGGCCATAACTTTGGCATCTGACATCCGTTTGATTAACCTTCAGTGGTGTTGGAAATCTGGAAGCAAGATGTTCACTTTTTTATACCCCACTAGAGGTTTGGATAAATTTGGTGAATGGTCAGGTTAGATCGAGCATGAATCCAACTGGGCCCCATAGAAGAAAAGGTTAATAACTCACAGACCGGGCGTTCGAATGATGCACCGTCTATTGTGTTGAGACCCCTATTACGTGGAGGTTTTTTGAGATACTTTTTTTGTGGGATATTGTGGAAATTTAAGAATAGACCTGTGGCTTGGGGAGCGAACCCTCTCCGATAAAAACATGCCTAATGCGGAAACCCAGTCGTTGGCTGTGACGAGAAGCATGCTCCTAGATATCTTATACAGGTCAGCTCCTAGCTATCCTGTGTGGGTCAGCTCTAGTGATATTGTGTGGGTTAGCTCCCAGAGATCCTCTGTGGGTCAACTCCAGCAATCCTGTATGGGTCATCTTCTACCGATCTAGTGTGGGTTAGCTCCTAGCGATCCTGTGTGGGTCAACTCCAGTGATCATATGTGAGCCAGCTCCTAGAAATCCTGTGTGGGTCAGCTCCTAGCTATCCTTTATGGGTCATCTCTTATCGACCCTATGTGGGTCACCTCTAGGAATCCTGTGTGGGTTAGCTCCAAAATATCCTGTGTGGGTTAGCTCTAGCAATCCTGTGTGGGTCAGGTCATTGCGATCCAGTGTGGGTCAGCTCCAGCGATCCTATGTAAGTCAGATCCTAGAGATTTTTTTACAGGTTAGCAGCATAGCCTCTTAATGGAATAATATGATTCAGTAATTATAACTAATCATATCTACTACCATATCGAAAGATATAGCTGGTGTGAGGTTAGTCAGAATCTATATGTTCCTTCATGATTGAGATGGATTACTTGATAACTTTGGTATATGTAAGGGAATATACTTAAGTAGGGTTTTTAGTTGATTTCATGATCTCTGGTTTATCCTTGGTGGATTTTGTGATACCATGAGGATCTCAGGGTCCCTACAGAGTATCGTTATACTCACCCCTGTATGAGCTATTCCCGCAATTTGTTGTGTTTTTTGCAAACAACAAACATTGCGGATTGAGGATGATAGTACCAGGACTGGAGATAGCTTGGAGGTAGACCATAGACAAGGTGTAACATAGAGATGATTGTTCGAGAGTTGTACCTACCATTCAGGTAGGATCCTTGGCGGGTGATCGCACGAGCTGTTCCAGTTTACATGTACTTTCAGTTTCTTGTACTTTCCAGTTGGGCTTGTATTCTGGCCCCTTTTACTTACTGTACTCACTCTCTTTAATATTCATTTTACTTGAGTTTTTATCTTTTTGTTTTCATGGTTGCATGTGTTTATAGGTTATAAAGGCAATTCCTTCCCAGTTTTAGGGAATACGTCTTCGGTGCTAGTCGCCAGCCCCTAGCCTATGGAAGACAGGCTGGGGGTTAGTCACGGCACGGGCCCCTAGGGATTGGTCGTCCCAAATTTAGACATTAATATATAGTAAATACATGTTTCTTATTCCTAGTGATTCATTATGGAAAGGTCTTTGTCATTTTATGAATAACAAATATATAGTGGTGACTAATGCTTTTGATATTTGAAACCCTAGGAGAATAATCATCCAACTCATGATATAGAGGTATGTATATTGATATTTAAAATAAACATATGGAAATATTATCCTTATTTTGTGTAATTTTGTGTATAAAATAACTAAAAGAAATAAATAATATATATTACAAATAATTATAAAAATTTGAGCTAAATAATATGGTTAGAACTACTCAAGGATTTTGATAATTCTATATATTATCATCCTAGGAAATTAAACAATTTAACAGATTAATTAAGTATAAAATATCATAGTATCTTATACATGATGGGTGTACAAAAGAATCCAATTGTAAAAGATTTATTAAAAATGAAATTGGATATTTTAATGAAATGTGATCATAATACTTCTTCCATTTAGTTACTCAACATTATTTATTAGAGATGGTTAAGAAATCCTAAAATTTTGCTAAGAGACTATAAAAACTAAGTAAGACATATGAAATAGAAATTTATTAGAGTTTAATATTTTTGAGGATTGTGTTTTATGGTATGTTAGTATTTATTGTGTTCCATAAATATAATATGTGAATAATGATATATTATATGAATCCCATAACTCAAAATTTTCAATACCCCTTGACAGAACTATGATGTATTGAGATATCAATGAGCATTTCTTGTTGGAAGAAATGTTGTACATATTGGTGTATTTAACATGAAGATGGTTAGTTTTATAATATGTAAAAGGAAAAAAGAGCACATGAGCCTTAGCCAAGTTGGTGAGGACTCCTTAAGTGCATCCAGGTGACACGGGATCAAATGTAGGTGGAGGAATAATTTCCAGGGTACTGTAGTAGTACAGGAGTAGTACTATAAATGTACTGTAGTGGTAACAGTAGCAGGTACTGTAGAGGAACTATTTTAGGTACTATTTGGCATTGTAGTAGCTGAGACTATTCCCCCATTTGGGCCTTCGGGCCTTCGATTTGGTTCCCATGTCTTTTAAAGCCATCAGGCTACCCATACATTCTAGTTAGTAAGGCCTTTGGGCCACCTCAATGCCTTCGGGCCACTTTAAGGCCTTTAGGACACCTTTAGGGTAGATTAAAACCAAACATACTACAAGGAACAAGAGCCAGAAAGAGTACGAGCAAGGATCTTCTACCATGGAAGAAGATAAAAGTATTGCAGGAATGAGAGGTTATGGAACCCACCATCGGGACAAGCCTGTGCATGCATGGGAAAGCCTAGCCGAACAACCATGGGATTATAGAGATCTTATTTCATGATAAAGATGCTGGGGATGAGCAGTTACAAGTAGTTAGTCTGGGTTTTATGTAATGTTTGATGCCTACGAGCAATGAATTCCTCTATGGCCTATGGTACATGTAATACTTATGCCTATGGGCCTTGTAAGGGTTCCACCTCACCCCATGAATGGTGGAATATCAAAAATCAAAAAAAATTAAGGCCTTCCGGCCATTGGTGTAAAAGGAAAAAAGATAAATTACCAAAAGAGTAATACAACATTTTCCTGTAAATTAGTGTATGTGGAAATTTAATAGATTTTATAATTGGGAATCCTAATTTATCTAAGGTGTATAATTTAGTATGGGTCATTGTAGACCATCTTGAAAAAGTGGATCAATTCCAAAAAAATTGTTACAATTTACATCTTGATCATCATGATTGGTTTTATAGGAATGATGTATTATTAATATATGATATTCTCTTTTTAGTAGTATTTGTTCATGATCCTAGGTTCACAACGAAATTATAGATGTGTATTAAAAAGGATTTAAATAATAAGGTTAATCTTAACATAATCTAACATCCTCAAATATATGGGAGATGTGAAATGAATATCTAAAAATTAGTGTACATACTATGTTTATTCTCACATTACTTCCAAGGATGTTGGTACATGTTTTTTCCACTATTTGAGATCTCATAAAGAATAATTTACCACTCTAATGTAAAATTACTGCATATAAATAAATATATTGAAAATATTGTTGAACTCTTACTTGTTGGGATGAAGTTAGAAAAAGGAAGTTATGATGTATATAAATTAGAAAAGAAAAATCAGAGAAGGTAATATCTATCTAGAATCATATCAAGGAAAAAAAGAGTTTACATAAAAGTTATAGTGATAACTAATCATTGGATCATGAATTCCATTTAGAAAACAATTCCATCTTAAAGATGCCTCCATAGAAATGGGTCATGAGAATTGGAATTAAAGGGAATATAATTCCAAGGTAAATTAGTTAGTTCTAAATAATTGAGTTGATAATAGTTTTGAATTATCATTTATCTACACAATAAAAGTATTATCAAGTGTATGAAATATTCCATATATCACTTCTAACAAATGTTATTACTGATCCTTCACTTGTTCAAATGGTTCATCTAGTTAATTTGGATATATAATTAACATACCATGAAGTAATGATTAATATTCATAATATGATTGATATATAACATCAAAATATTACTATAATAAGGATTATTTTTTTGTAGGAATCACTAACTACAAGAGGTGATATGGAAACCTAACCATGTGATGATAATGTTTTATCCAAATTAATTATTTTTTGATTTGAAATAATGACTATAAAATTATTATTATATTCTAATAATGTAAAACGAGAATGTTTGAGTAATAACAAATATTTTACTATTACCGAATGATTTAAAAATAAATCAAAGATAAATATTTACTTACACCATATATTCTAAAAGATAAAAATATATAAAAATAAAAAATATGATAACACGTTAATCATATCTAGATACATATTCATTAATAAACATAATCATTATAACATTATGAGTACATAAAACAATAAAACAGACCACTAATTTGACATTAAAAAAACTAAAATTGAGAAGTATTTTTTTATATTTGAAGGAATTAATTTGTAACACATAAGTGGGGATATTTTAATTATCTTAACATTAGGAATTATTAGAAAAAGGTAATATAACTAATATAATGTATATTTTAGTATTAATGTATATTTATATGGTTAATAATAAAAATTAATAAGTATGTAAGTGAGAAACCATTTCTTCATGTAGTTGGAACGTTCATTATAATGTATATATTCCCGAACAAGGGAAATAGGTATTATTGTTTGGTTATTCCTTTGACCATGTCGATGAAGAAAATAAATAATTGATGTTTATAGTGGAATATTATATGGGAAAAATCCATGTTAGTAGAAATCACTACCAGATCAATCATAGTCTAACCATATCAGGAAATTACCACATTTCCTCACCTTACCCTTAGTGATTTTTTAGGGGGATATAATGGGATACGTATCTAGTGGTTGAGTGGTATTAGGGTGAAAATTATTTTAAAAATATTTTTTACACCAATATAGCATTTTTAATAAATAATTATTTCTTATTTAAAATTTAAATGTATCCAAATTAGAGTATTTATTTGATTAAATGAAGTACATATTTGAAATGAGGATGTAAAAATTATATAAGTTTTAATTTTTTTTAATTTTTTTAAAAGTGTAAAATGTTTTAAAAATGTTGAAATATGATTAAATATAGTAAATATAAAACCATTTATATGAAATCACGTACATATTTATAGAATATTGTGATTTTTCATAATTTTGGAACTAACCATTATAATATAATATTTTAGGTGTTAATGCATCACAATAGGTATTATTTGATCTGTTGAGATATGTAAAAAATAATAAATTCTCTAAACCGTTCGGAGTTAAGTTTTTAGAATGAACTATTATGTACTTTATGATTACCTATATTAAATATTTTTGAAAATAAATATTTTTGTTATCAAATCATGATTATTTAACTTTCTAAATAGAATTAAATAATGTCTAAAGTGAAAAAATAAAACTAAAAGGTTATAGAATCTCTCTACAATGATGGAAACCAAGATATTCCATGATCTCCCTAATAAAAATATGTTATATATATGAATGATATCATTTTATGGGACAAAAATGACAATGTTTATTAGGGGTGGAGACTTGTGGGAATTTGAATAACTTTTTCAAGGTATACACCATTGATAATTTTTAGAGTTTTAGAATTTGAGAACATGACTGGCTGGTAGAGAATCCCCATACGTGGATGTCATTGGATGTTCCATTCTCTAGATTTGTAGAATGGTCCATAAAGTTTAGGATTATTATATTTTCATATCATGAGTCATATACATTTATGTATTGATGAAAACTGTGATGAAATATTCCCATTTCAAGGTAAGACTTGTTGGACGTGTGATAAGTGATATAACATTAATAAAAAAATTGTGAGGAATGATTTATTTGTTACTTGTTTATTGGATGTTTATATCATGGTCCCTTCTCTAGAAATGGAATTTCCTGATTAAATGTATATCAAAAATGTTATTTTGGAATGCTCAATATAAAGAATTCTAGGAAATTGGAAACAAGAACATATTTGTAGGACACAAGCATGCAAGCAGCTTGATTAGATATATCATTATAAAGGGATTATATTACATAGTGTGCATTTATATGTGGTTATTTTTATTAAAAAATTTATAAGGATTATCTATGTATTAATTGGTATATATCTAGTTTCGAACCACTAAATTTAGGTGTATCAACCGAGTTACACAATGAAAGGGGCCTAGAGGGTCACTAGTAATGTTTATTCAGAACCTTAGTTATGATCTATTTTAATTTAAAATGTCTACAAATTATTATAATACAATGTGTTTTATCAATTATACATGAATATTGGATCAAAAATATTAAATAACCAGTAATTTATGAAAAATAAATGTGGGTTTAATATTTGAAAAATATTGATTTTGAATTTAACTCAATACAATATTTATTTATTTATCAAAGAATAATGTAGTGAAATTTATTTATTTAAATTAATTGTCATGAATCAAGGTCTAATAAATACTGATAGGATAAGTAAAGATTTAATAGCCTAATGATAAAACAAGTATTAAATATTATTTTAATATATATTAATTTATTTTTCATTGAAAATAATATTTACTTTATCTGCATGTTTTTTATATCAATTAAATTATAATAATATTATTATTTTAGACATGTGTTTTTTCATGAATTAATAAATTTAATAAGTGAATGGTGGATATTATTATTTTTCATACACTGTCACTATTAGAACTTGATAATTTAATTTGTTATTCCTAATCATCATTGTTCACAATCAATATAAAATTATGCCATACTCTAGATATATTTTCTTCTAGAATTATCTCAAAAATTGAGAGTGATCATCCTCCACCAACCTATCAAGAATAGACAAAATAATAAGATTCCTTCCACCTGAAATGGTTTTTATGGTAATCATTTGGAGGGTCAGGGTGTATATGTAGATCAAAACTAGAGGGATTCTAAACATGATTATTATTTTTACATTGTATAAATTATAAAAAAGTGGTCCAATATTTCTTCAATGATGAACTAAATTTTAATATAATGTATTTATTTATCTAAATAAAGTACTAATAAATTATATGAGATGAACCATCCTTCTTTTCATTAGAAAAATAATCAAATAATTAATGATTTAATTTTACTATACACAATATTCTCTATCATGAAAATATCATATTATTCATTGATTACAACAAAAAAATCTCTTTGGTATGACCCAATTGGTACATAAACTACTCCTGAAATATTAAATTAAATGGGAAAAAACTCACCATACCAATAAATATCCACACATATATCAAGTGTCTTAAGACTGTATATATTCCTACGATAAAAATATCTATTTATACTCTATATATACCATATTATAGATGTAATTTTCATAAATGGAAACAGTTTATTAGGAATAATTATAATGAGAAAGTTGGAAGAGCCTCTATTGGGTCCACAGTGGAATAAAATATATCCTTTTCATAGTTTTTCCATTATAATATAATTACACTAACAGGATTATTATGAATAGATTCATTGGTTGTATTTTTTTTGAATATATCAATGTGAGATAATAAAAATATTTGATGGAATTGTGTCATAGAGGAAGCACCCAATGAAAGAGAAGATAAATATGTTACCAATGAATATGTCGAAAATGGTAATTATGGATACCTCTTGTAATTCTTATGATATCAGATACAAGATATCATGAATTATATCTGACAATTATTGAGTTGGACATTTTATTCACACTAGGTTATCTATTACCGTATCAATGAAGTTTAGAAAATATTGCTAATAAATAGCTTGAAGAGATATAATTTAAAAGAGAAATTTCTAGATAAATATTGATAATTCCTTCAAATATCATTTATTTAACACCCCTTTCAATTTAAAAAAACACACAATGTTTGATATGTTACGTTTTAGGTAACACCAAGCATAAAAAACACAACAATATTATTATTTATATAAGACAATTATAACTTATTCATTAAATTGGTAGGTATGAATAGTATTAATAGAATCATGAATTTTATATATAAATTAAATACATGATACAAATTTGTTGATTAATTATTATAAAATGTACTCAATTTGTATAATGTTATTTTATTATATATAAATACATTTTCTCCAAAAATGGGTTTTCTTGATTTCTATGAGTAAATATTATAATCCATTATTTAAAATTATATTGATTTTATTTTAAAAAAATAATATCAATTTTCTAATAATAATAATAAAATTAATTTAGGATGAAATTTTTCTATTTTTTTCAAAAAAGATTAATTTTCTAGTGAATAGTGAAATATATTATTTTTTATTGAAAATTTTATTTTTGTTTAAAACATTTACAATATCCCATTTTATTTTAAAATAGTTAAAAAAATCAGTTATAATATATTATAAATAAATAAGATATGATATTTAGAATCTATTTTTTAATTTAATAGTGTTTTAAATTATTTTTATAGATTAGTATGCATTTTTATGAAAACAATGTTTAAAAAAAAGAAAATATCATCATGACTTACATGATTATTTTAAAATTAATTTCTATAACATATAGGAATTCAATATCATGAAAAGAAATTTTATTATTCAGAAATCCAAAAATTATCCAAGGATGATTTTCTACATTTTCTAAATAAATTTAATTATAAGTGAATAGTAAACAAATACTTTTTTTATAAAATAAAGAGTATTTTATGATATCAACAAGAAATAGACCTAATATAAATATTTATGGAACAAATACACGAAATAAATTATGATAAAATACTATAAAATAATTCAAAAATAATTTCAAAATTTGATGTGATAATTGATTCTATAATAAATATGAAAATTATTTTTATTGTTGTCACAGAGTCTGCACAACACGAGAAAAGTAAAATTTTGTATCCTAAAAATAATAATTTGGATAACATAAGTACATCATTGAAATTTATTCCAAATATTAATTCTTATTTAGTATTTTTTTATACATGAATTTTATAGTTATATAATATGTTTTGTAACAAAATGTATATGCAATGCTTGTGCAAGGCCAAACAAGTGAACATAACACAGTAAATATGTTGTCATGATATATATGTGAGTTAAAATAAATATTTATTACATATAATTGGTTATTATCATAATAATAATATTATATTTTCATATTATAATGTTATGTATAATTTGGAAAAAATTTCTAATTACATTATATTCTTGTCTAATGCTAATACAATATTAATTTAATTAGTAGATTTTTTCAATAAACGATTTTAAAAAATGAATAATTTATATAAATTTATATTTTTAAGGTAATACATGAATTATAAATACTGAAATGATATATTTATGATATATTAAAATAGTTGGTTTTAATTAGAAATCTTTTATTGATGATTTTAATGTCAAAGTAATGGATTGTATCAAAATTGTCAATAATGATATTTTATGGGATTATTATTTTATAAAATTATTTTAAAATAATAAAAAATTTAAATAAGGGAAATTAAATAATATATTTTCAAAAAATCCAATCCCCAGTTCATTTATAGGAAAATTTTAGAGTTTCTCTCTAGAATATTATTATAATACATTAATCTTGTGAGAAAAAAAATACAAAAGTACCCCACACCTCAATTATAAAAGAGAACCTTCTCCCTCTCTTCTACACACCACATTGGGAATTCTATCTCAATAAATTCCTCTACATTCCACTTATAAATACAATTAAAACAATTCTAGAGGTTATGTTCCATTAATAACACCAACGATATATCCCATAAATATAGATATAAAAGATGTCCACATATGAAGAGATTATCACCATTACCAAATCATTCAATTTTATTTCTTTTTATAATTCTTCTTCGTTTGTTATTTCTAACCGAAATTAATAAATCCAGTATAATAAATATATGTAGATGTTATTATAATTATGGTATAACAAATTTTTATCTAATTTCTATCCTATAAAAAGAGAAAACATCGCTCATTGGTAAGTACATCGTACTATCTTTATATAGCGGTGTAATTCATATTTTCATCACCAATTTACATAAATGGTTATAAAAATGAAAATAATGAAAATATATTATATATATTATATATATGAAACAATTATTTGTCTTTAAATGATAATTAATCTTTAACAAAATTTCTTTCCTTCCATTGAAAATGAAAATAACGTTTGTGCCTATGTACGACCTTCCATCTCCATGAACGGTGTAATTCATTTATCTATTTATATATTTATGGATGAAAATAATTTTATATGTATATATATAATATCTATAAAATTTAAAAAATAAATAATATGGTTCAGAAAATGGAACTATATCATATGCCCAAGAACCATAACTCACATGAAGAAAATATGCATCGAAATATGATGCAATTAACACCTAAAACGAGTGTAATAAAGAAATATTATTAATAGATTGGTGATAAGATGGTATTAGAGTATCATTATGGTATTATAAATATATATATTGTTCTAGTATAAATTAATAACATTCCTAAATCTATTTTAAATGATGTTAAATCATGTTTAACTAAATAGAAGCGTTAGGTAATGTATTTGTGTCTCACATTTATTTATGCGGAACAGAAGACATATTTACCACTTGTTTCCTATGAGTCTTGTATATAATTCCCTTAAATTCAGTTTACTATATATATTATCATTTTTATATGTATTCAAATATCCATAAACCATTTATTTCTTTGATTAAGTTATGATTCAAAGGTTATGAAAACGGTCAGTCTTTATTTCAAAATATCATCATTATTTATGATTGATTTTATTTACATATCCACTTGTGGGATATTTGTCTCCGATGATTATGTTTTCTAATTAAATTTAAAAAATGTTTTTAATATTCTCATAAAATATTTAAATGTCATTTTTACCGTTTTTTTCTTACAATATGGTTTGAGGAGATTTTGTTTTCATTTTTTAATCAAGGTACTTTGTGCTTATTCCTATAAAAACATGTAAGGGGAGTTTTTTTACTTATAAATCATGATTTTATTTTCCACTTTATGTTTCAATAATTTGAATATAACTTTAAAATTTTGAAAGATTATTTATGACGTATCGACCCAAGGCCCACTGAATGGTGGCATGAGCTGGTTGGCCACATGTCCTCCAGAGTGCACCCTTTATACCAGAGGCTTCTGACTAGAAATGAGGGTCTGGTAAGTCAGTATTGGGGAGACTATACTCACTTTTATTAGAAAAAACACCAATGAAAAAAATAACAATAACCATTTGTGGAAGCATATAAATAACCAAAAGAAATCCATGTCATATGAAAACCAAGATATGAAAACACAATACTCAACTAAAAGGTAAAACATTCTATGACAATGTAGATGTCAAGTTTCTACAATGTAAATGAATGTGTGGACACAAAGACTCCCATGTGGGTTCCAAACCACGTCTGGTCCCCTTTCCCATGCACTAATCCCAAACCGCAACCTATCCCAGGGCCTTGGCCTTATCTTGTCCTGCAATAAAAAGTTTACTCGGGTGCCAATCAGTCGGCCCAAATTGGGGGCCAGTACAACCCAACAGGCATCCACCAATGATGTCCTAAACGAGTCCAATAAAATGATATTTCATTTAGTTCTATGAGGTAATAAATAAAATAAATAACTTAAATATTTATGACATTGTAATTTAATATTTAATCATCACATTTGGCCCAGTTTCAACTAATGATTCCCATTTGAATCATCATTCAATTTAGTTAATCAATTGGTGTAGTACGTCATGCCTAGAACCCCAAATCCCTATTAAATCATCATATATTATCATCATTCATTTTCTTTAGGTCATCATTCCTAGCACCAAAATCCCATTGAGTGTAGATCATCATGCTTGGAAATCATTTTCTCATTCGTTGTAGGTCATCATGCCTAGCACCCCAGTAAATCAAATTTGGATATTTATTGGGGAGGAACTCCATGTCCATGTCACAACTTCTAATTGGTCTAGAATTCCATGTCTACCACCAAAATAATCACATCTATTTATCCATTCATTATTCACATGAATTTTCGAAATCATTCCATTACTAATTCAATGATTATTTAAACATTTCAAAGGCCATTAGATAACTCAAAAATTTAATAAGAAAATGATCCATTAATTAATTAATCATTTAATTAATCATTCAACGCAATTCTCTTTCCACAATTACTTATTCATAAATAATTATCCATATCAAATCTCAAATTATCATAATTAATACTAAAAATTAATTATATTTGATCAACATCCAGCCACATAATTAATTCTTCCAATAAATTATCTTTGGCCAACATCCTAACACATTATTAATTCCAAAAATTAATTATATTCAACACCATCAATTAAATATCAGAATTGAAATATCCCAAAAAATAAATAATATCCAAAATATCTATTTAGGAAACCCCCCAATTAGTTCTGTGATTCAATAATAAATTAACCACCAAGGCATACACCAGTCAAATCCCCAGTCCTAGTTACACCAATTTAAGATAATTAATTATCAAGGTTGTCTAGAAAATCATAATCTCACATACACATATCAAAATCACGACAATGGGATTTCAGTTAAGATCACCTACCTCAATTTTTTGACTAATGTTAGCCCAATGGAAAATCCCCAAAATTCGAGTGGCACAACTTCATCGATCAAGCTTCGAATATAAATCACTAATCCAAAATTTCAATCAATGGAAATTAAGATCCTGAAAATATTGATCTAGATCCACATTCTTATATATAGATCTCAACTCATGGTATTTGATCGATGAAAATGGGGGATATATTGCTTTTAATGATCTAGAATAGATAATAGGATGAAAGAGAGAATCATCAGGATGAAATCCACTTACCAAGAGGATAGAAGATCATTAATCCATGCATTTGAGCTCAAAAAACTATGTTGGGGTCGCCTTGGAATCCCTCTAAATAGATTTGGGAAAACCAAGAAGTTTTCAAGGAAAAGCCTAGGTTGAATTTGTGAGGTTCCAGGTGTTTATGTAGTTTTAAAACCAATTTTCTGAATAAACTGCTCCACACGAACAGTTTCACATGGGATTCTGCATAGTTTGGCCAAACCAACCACCAACCATGCGGTCTTCCACTACCCTCACAGCTCAATGGCGCATGGTTAAGAAAATTGTGCACCAACCATGCCGACGTGCACTATCTTCAATGTTCTCTTGCACATGATTTGGCCAAACTGTGCATAAATCATGCAAAGACACATATCATCCCAAATCATTAACATCACACAATCACACCCAAGGACATACCCAACCCCCAAGGTGTTTAATAACGAACAAGGAGTACCTGAGAAAATTCATGAGATTTCACAAAAAAGGCTTGGATCATACAATCTCCCCACCTTATAACACCTCGTCCACGAGATGCACTCCCAAATTTCTCTATGATTCCAAGCAAGATTGGGCCGTTGAGACCTCATGTCTATTTCAAATTCCCATGTTTCCTCTTTATCATTTGAGTTCTCCCATAACACTTAAACAAACGACACAATCTTTAACCGTTACACTTTCTCATTGCAACCCAGAAACTGTATTAGATGCTCCTCAAAGGTCGTATATATCTCAAGGTCAACCACATCCTCATAAATCACATGTGAATGGTCAGGGTGATGCTGATATAGTTGTAACACATGTAATACATCATTCATGATGCTGAATTTTGGTGGAAGTGCTTATTTTTAGGCCATTGGCTCAATTCTCTCCAACACCTAAAACGGTCCCAAAAACATGGGTGTTATCCTTACCGATCTCCATATCCAGTGGTGACCCAATCAAGGTGAAACATGAATAAATACATGATCACCCTCTATAAACTCTAAGGGTTGTATTTTTAGATCATCATACGGCTTATTCCTACTCTGATCTATAGCTACACATTTCTGACTCATCTATACAAGCTCTAATGTCTCTTGAACGAGACTCAGTCACAATTTATCTTACTCACCCACCTTTAACCAACCTAGAAGTGATCTACTAGGTCTTACATAAATTTCCTCATATGGTGATATCTGTATAGTTTTTTTACAAATGGTTTTTATTTGTGAACTCCACTAAAGTAAAGTGTTTCTAACATGATCCACCAAATTCAAAAACACATGTTCACAAAATAAGTTCAAACACATGTATGGTACGCTTCAAATTCCTAATTTTCTATTGGTGGAAGTTCGTACATAACAAAACAAGATTACTATGTTCCTTCTCTAATCCCTTGTAGAATAATTAAGTAAAGTGCGAATCATGATATGAAACAATAGTCCATGGAACCCCATGAGAAAAAATATCTCTTTCACGTATATTTCCCCCAAATACTCTATTATAATGGTTTATATGCTAGACAAGAAGTGTGCTACCTTCGTTAGTCGATCCTTAATGACCCAAATAGAATCATTCTACATAAGTGTCTTTGGATGTCCTTCCACATAATCTGTATTAACTTCATCCCACTTTCATTTTAAAATATGTAGCGGATGTGATAGGCCTTTAGGTCTTTGATGCTCTACCTTCATTAGATGATAGGTGAAACATATAGTTACAAACCCGGGTATCTCATTTCTCATGTCCGACCACCAAACCTGTCGTCATAGATCATAGTACCATTTTTTCACCATAGGATATACTGCCCATCTTGAAACATGAAATTCTCTCATGAGTTCCAATCACATACTTTTAGGCACCAAACCCAATTTTTTTCCAAAGATGATCTCATACTCATAGATTATCTAGTCTGAAGGCGTCTCCCCACCCTCAAGAATTTCCCATAATTCTAAACACTCCATATCCTCGTACATAATGTCCTTGATCCATCTCAAGAGTATAGACTCCATATTTACATAAACTAGAGTCATCCTCTCCAATCAGTCATATACTGCCACATGAATTTCTTCCAGCAAATCCATCATCTTCCACTCTGCACTCGACTCATGTACCAAATGAGTCTGATTTTCCCTACTCATGGTATCAGCCACACTATTCCCCTTTCTGGGTTTATATTCCAATTCAAAATCAAAGGACTACATAGAGTCTACCCATCTTCTCTATAGATGATTAAAGTCGCTTTGTGAAAAGATATACTTCATGATTTTTGGATCCATGAATACTGTAAACTTTTCACCCAAAAGATTTTATCACTGACACTTAAGAGAAAAACCCAACGCTTCTAACTCGAGGTCAAGTATAGGGTAATTTAGTTCATGTGGCCTTAACATCCAAGACCCATAAGCAAAAAATCGATCCCTTGCATCAAAACTGCTCTAGAAGCATCATAATACACTGTGTACTGATCACTCGACTTAATTAGGCATTGAATTGGTGCCGATGTATTTTTTTCATCTCATGGAAAGAATTATCACATGCTCGTGTCTAATCAAATGTTGACCCTTTTATTGTCAAACCTGTAAGTGGTTCTCCCAATCAGAAAAAGTCTTAGATAAACCTCTTGTAATAACCCTCTAATCCTTAAAAGATTCAGATATAAAAATGTTCATGGGATACTCCTAAAAAATCAATGGATGCACTTTTTCTAGTTCCACTTCCACACCTTCTTCTGATATCATGTCCACTATAATGTGTACCATGTCAATATAGAATAGAAATTTATATATATTTTCATATAGCCTAGGATCTCTTAGTGTACCCCAGACACTGTCATGATTTTGGGAATGGTCTTCATGAGTCTTAGAGTACCCCAATATGTCTTGCACAAACACCACCATAGACTGATCGACGTATAGATGGATGATCCTTTTCATGAAATCCATAACACTTCTGGAGCATTTTTCATAAAAAATGAAATTACAACAAACTAAAAATGTCCATACCTACTCTTGAAAGTAGTTTATGATACATAAGAAGTTTGTGCTCTCACCTGATGATACCATGATCTCAGATTGGTCTTAGACAACACACAAGCTCCTATAAGCTGGTCAAACAGATCATCGAAGCATGGAAGAGGATATCTATTGTTCACAATCATTTTATTCATATTTTGGTAATCGACACACAAGAGTAAACATCAGTCGTCCTTTTTGAAAACAATATAGGTGATCCCCATGGCGACGTAATTGGGTGGATAAAACCTTTATCCTCAAACTCCCTCAACTATGTTTTGAGCTCTTGATGATCAGTTGGATCTATTATGTAAGGTGGAATAGATACCAGCTCAGTCCCCAGCATGTGATCAATAAAAATTGCACATCACTCTCTGGTGTCAAAACTTAAAAGTCATTAGGAAAGACATCCTGAAATAGTTCCACTACTGGTGGAAGGATTTCTTTTCTACCACTCCCATTATCAAACAAAAGACCCGCAATACGGGCTATGACCTCTCCTAGTTGCTGAGTAATTTTCCAAACTCAGCCTGTATGGATATCCCATTCTCCACAAAGAACATAGTGGAAACCCTTATGAGATACAATGGTCACTATCATGATGTAACGATATATGCGGGCTCGGTATGCGACTTACTAATCTATACCCATAATCTGGTTGATTGTTGATATATCATTTACATAGATATCCCAAAGAAAACCAAACTCTCTAATATCAAGAAAACATCCTTTTAATAAACAGATATCCCTATTCTGTGTTCCCAATAGTGTGTCGATATTAATCGTCCCACTTACGGACTCCACCTCTTAGCTCAAGACATTATCAAGATTTTCATATATAAAGGAATGATATAAAACAAAATCAAACAAGGAACTATCTAAAGTAGAAGAAACTAGAATAGTACCTCTAACTATTGATGGACCAGGCAAACTCTCCCCAAATGTCTGTTGCACTACATGTAACTGTCCTACCCCTCTTCTATGTGGTGTTTTCGTACTCTCTAGAGAAACACTACTATTCTAATACAATATTTCAAACCCTGAGGCACCACATCTAATGCCTCCAACACCACTTCTAGTAGAACTCTAACAACTAGACCAATGTGGTGTAGAAGGCCCCCTTCCTGAACCGTGACTCTGAGCATCTTATCCCTCAACACCAACCTATCCTTGCTTCCTGCAGAACATATATAGGTGATCCATATTTCCAAAAATTATTCACTCCATTGGTGGTTGAGGACAATGGGTATGATAGTGTCCTTACCTACCACACTGGTGGTAGAGCACATGAGAATAATCCAATGCAACCTTTCCTCAATATTTCCCACCTAGCTTTCCATTATCCTAACTAAGATTCTTGTATAGTCGCTTCCTTCTATCAGAAGTCACACTCCCTGATCATCCATTGACAACTACTTATTTAGTATTAGAAGCCTCCTTCAGGTTCCCCTCAGAAATAAGAGCCTGATTAACCACTTTTGATAATTTTTTTGTACTAAAGATATTCACCTGGTAATTAATTTCACACTTAATTCAATACTGAAATCATTTTGCTGATGATGCCTCATTAGCGACCAAATATGGATAAAAATGATATAAATCTAAGAAATATTAAGCATTTTCCATTATGGACATTCTTCCCTTGGTCAGATACTTAAAATCTAAAGCCTTCTCATTGCTTAATGTGTCTAGAAATAAGTGTTCCATGAACTTCTCCCGAATTTCCTTTCATAACATTTCATTACCCTATACATATCATACCTTAATGTGCCACCAGTGATTCGGTGAACCCCTTAGAATATAGGTAGCCAACTTGACCATCCTCTTATTAGGAGTATCAAAATGGTAAATTATCATCTCTACCAATTCAATCCACAATTCAGCTCCCTCAAGTTTTCCCTCTCTAGTAAAATTAGAAGGATGCAATAGCTAAAACTCACTTTTCAACTCTGAATTTTATTGAACAATCCCTAGGTCTCTATCCATGAATTGTATGAAACATACAATTTTCACTTATAACTATTCCCTTTCCTACCCATCTTTCACCAAATGGAACCTCAATCTTCCTATCTAGAGTTCTGTTCTGGGCCACACCCCTTAGTCCCTCCCTCAACAACCATTATGTAGGCATATCTATACAATGTCAAACACATGTATTAGGTCTTATAACACTACCTTATAACATTTAAATAAGAGGAGAAACTAACACAAAATGTTTCAACATGTACTTTCCCCTTTTTCTCACCACATGGTCATCATCAGGGCCTTATCACAACCCATAACAATCCTACACCAAGGGCTTTCTTAACAATGGTACACACATTATCATTAATTAATCCAACCATTAATTAACAAAATTATCCAAATTAATTAATTCAATAGTTAATTCATTTCTCTTACCAATTTCATCCATCATAGTTCTCATTAAACACTCATTTATTCTCATTTTAATCAATATTTCAATCTCACCACAAGGAAAAATAGTTCTAGTTCCACAACATACCCATAATCTATTTTCCCATGAGTGCCTAGAATGATTCATAACAATACAACCTTGAGTTCATAGAATGATGCATGCTGACTCAATTATCATGATTCTTTATTACTCGAATCTAAATTCAATAATTTTCAAATCAAATATCACATCACACCACAATTGTGTCACCCAAGCTGAAATAATATCCAGCTGTAACAAAAAACATCAATCACTACTATCCAACTACGAGTACTCAGAATTTCCTTATACAGGGTTTGAAACTCCCATGAATGATCTCAATACCAAGCCTCTACTCTTCCTAGTTTCCTATATACCTATCCCAAAATAGAAATACAAAAGAAGAAGATAGAAAATAAAACTCCTCTGATACCACTTTGAGATGTCCTAACCTAGGCGCCACTGAACGGTGCCCCGAGCCGGTTGGCCACATGACCTATAATATGCCTCCCTATATACTAGAGGGTTCCGAAAAGTAGAAAGGATATGGTATTTTAGTCATGGTTTGACTATACCCTCTTTTATCAAACTTAAACACAAAAGGAATACAATTACAATAACCAAGGGTAGATAAATATAAATTACTAGAATAAATCCATGCCATATGATAACCAAGAAATGAAAACACAATACTCAACTGAAATGTAAAACAAGATATGACAATGCAGATAACAAGTGTCTAAAATGAAACTGAAAGTAAAGACACAATGACTCACAAGAGGGTCACGAACCACATCTAGTTCTGTCTTCCATGCTCTAATATCAAACTGCAACTTATCTCAGGACCATTCCATTATCCTATCCTACATCAAAAAATCTACTTGGGTGCCGATCAGGTGGCCCGAATTGGGTTTTAGTACAAATTAGTAGGGGACACCAATAGTGTCTAAAACAAGTCCAGTTGAAAATAATCCATGCAATTCTATAAATAAATAAATACAATGCATAATTTAAATAGTTATGAAACATTAATTTAATCCTTAATAATCACATTAGTATTTGTGTGTAGTCTTGTTTCACATTTGAATTATCATTTTATATCATTAATCATTTGGTGTAGGTATTCACGCCTAGCACTAAAAATACCAGTCAAATCATCAATATTTATTATCATTCATTTGGTGTAGTTCTTCATGCTTAACACCACGATCTGTTTAAGTGTAGGGAATCATGCCTAGGAAAAAATTTCTCATTTGGTGTAGGTATTCATACCTGAAACCCCATTATCTCAAGTAGGGATATCTATTGGGGAGGAACATCATGTCTATGTACCACCTTCTAATTGGACTATAATGCCATGTATAGCACCAAAAAATATCATCCATTTAATCATTCATTATTTCACATGAATTTTCCACATCATTCTATTAATAATCCAATGAATAGTTAAACATTTCAAAGTCTACTAGTTAACTCAATAGTTCACTGAGCACATAATACATTAATTAATTCATAAATTAAGTAATCAATCAACAAAATTCTCATTCCATAATTAATTCTTCACAACTAATTATCCATATCAAATCCCAAATTTTCATAATTAATTGTCACACTTAATTATCATTAATCCACATCAAGGCACGTAATTAATTCTCCCAATTAATTATCTCTCATCAACATCATGACACATAATTAATTACCATAATTAATTATATTTCACACAATATATTTAATATTTCAATTAAAATATCTCTACTAATAAAAATCTATAAAATATCTATTTAGGAAACCCCCCAATTTGTTCTGTGATTCAATTATCAATTAACCACCAAAGAAAACACAATTCAAATGCTCATTACTAATTACACCAATTTAAGAAAATAAATTATCATGTAAAACTAGAAAATAATAAACTTGCATACACATATCAAAATCATGACCATGGGAGTTAGATTTAGACCACCTACCTCAGTTTATTGGTGGATGTTATCCCAACAGAAAATCCCTAAAATTAGAGCAACACATCATCATCGATCTGGTATCAAATATAAATCCCTAAACCAAAATTATAATAAAAGGAAATTTATATAATTCAAATATAGACGTAGATACACAATCTTAGTTCAAGATCTTTACTACTAGTTTAGATCCAATAAAATATTAGAGATCTTCATTGAAAATATCTAGAAAAATAAGAGGAAGAACGTGAGAAGCATCGTGATGAAATCCACTAACTAGGAAGAGATAAGATCTTTAGTCTGTGATTTCAATCTCGAAAAAAGGTGTTTAGATCACCATGGAATATTTATAGAAGGATTTGGGAACACATAGAAATTTTCAATTCCAATCCTAGGTTGAATTAGAGATGTTTTGGGGGTTCCAGTTGGTTTAAAAGTCATTTTTCAGATTAAACTACTCTGTAAAAATGGTTTCACCTGGGAGTCCACATGGTTAGGCCAAACTGTGCACCAACCTTACAGTCTTACACTACCTACATGACATGATGGTGCATAGTTAGGAAAATTATCTACCAACTATTCCAAATTCCACAGTTCAAACGATTATCTTGCATATGATTTTTCCAAACCATGCATAAATTGTGCATATCCCCATGTCTTCCAAAATCCTTAAAAAAATTATCAAAACACACCACAGGTCATACCCCAACCCAATGATCTTAATAAAAAGAAAAGAGTACCTGAAAACATGCATGATATTTCTCAAGAACAGGTCAAGATATTACATTATTTTAAAAAACAATCCCCTTTAAAATATGCACAACTATTTAAAATGTGTATTGATTTTAAAATAGAAATGTTATTTACCACAATAATTATTCCAAGTGATCTTTAAAAATAATTTTCCGTTAAAGATTGAAATAATTTTATTAGACATAATATTTAATGTGGATATGATCCAAGTATACCTTCCGTACTCTTTTTTTTGATGGTTCATGCATGTGATGATTGGATTATGAAAAACCCTTCCTTTTTTCATGTGTTATACATTGATGGTTTTTTTCATGATTCTTGTGATTATGAAAGTTTTATGACCTTATGGGAAAATTATGTATGATTATATTAATATGATGTTTGTAACTTATATATACCTTCATATCATTAGGTAAGTATTTATATCTCATGAGATAAACATGAATGGAATGTGGAGTGAACCTAGTTCTGTAAAGGTCCTTTTCCACCATGATAGACTCGAAAGTAAACCATTACTACTAAAATTTTTTTGGGATTGAACCCATACCACTATGATATTATTGTTAGTGAAACATTACTACTAATATAGTTTGGGGGTGAACCCTTTCTATATGGTTATTCTTGGAAAAAGTCCTTTACTACTACAAAAAATATTTTATATGCTTATGTGAATGTTGAAATTCAATAAGATATTATAATAATATGCACTCATTGATCATGATCATTTATTTATTTATGATTCCAATATTATGAACTACCATGATTTATTAAATAAATTAACAATTCTATATATAGAATTCTAGGTATAATTTTCAATTGTAAAGTTCAAGTTAGTATGACCTTATTCTCATGTTATGCTTACGTAATCATTTATATCTCTTTTTTACCCTTACTGAGCATATATTCTCTCCTGTTTCTTATGTTTCATTTACCTAGGTTGTAAATAATGGTTTTATGTAGGTTATTTATAAAATTTTTCTATATATGAAGAAATTTTGGGGGATGATAAAGAATTTAATTGAACAAGTTGTCTATTTTTCCATGGTATGTAAGGGTTTTCCTAATTTTCTAAATCTCAAATCCAAAAAGACCCATAATTATGAAAGTCATCCAATATTTTCTATAATTTTTTAAAATTTATATGTCTGAAATTGGGTCAAATTTATTTGTATAAAAAATATATATTTAATAATTATGTTTTTACAATTGAATCTGGGAGCGCGGATTCTGGACTATTATAGTTAGAATGAGAGGTTCGTTTAAACAAATTTGTAGATTAGTATGTTCCTATAATAAATAATCATAAGTATTATCGATAAAATCCTGGGTATATAATTTTGTGGTTGACCATATTTTTAGGGACTTAGACACCCATTTTGAGGTTTTTTAGTGATGGGATTTTAAGGTGGATAATGAAATTTTAGAACAGATATATGTAACCCTTTATTTTAAGAAGAAGAATTATTTGAGGAATAATTCAATTAATTGAGGTTGATGTATACATAAATGTATTGTTATAATTTATGTTATATTATATATCTAATTTTGTTATTCTTTTGTGATTTTACATTTATGAGGATGTAAATAATATTTTTCGAATGTAATTTTAATTATATTAATATAGTTTTAGAAAAATAAAAACCCGTAGGATGGGAGACAATCCATCTTGTCCAGCAAGGTTATGGGGATTGAAGCCATAACTGAAGGTTGCCAATGGTGAAATGACAACTAATAACCTATAGAATTTCCTAGTTGGAACGATATTTTTTTCATTATTGAATCTATATAAAAGATAAAATAAAATTACATTTTGGGGACACTTTTTATCATATACAAAACCATGGTATTGAAAATTGATTTAGTGTTAAGTGATAATTTTAAAATCTAAATAAATTCCCTATTTTTGGAACCTAATATTTTTATTATTAATATAATATTATGGAATTCTATTTAAATAATAATGGATGAATTATATTATATATGAATAAATTATTTTATGGTGATTTTTTTATTTATGGAAATATTTAACATATATTAAAGATTATATATTTAGGACCTATACAATTTGTGTGACAAATATTTAATTTATCATGGAATATATTGTAAATAAATAATTCGTTTTCTTGTGTTTCAATCTGTGTATAGAATAAATTGATGAAATTTAGGGATGAATATTTATTTAATGAAAAAAGATGAACATTGGGCATTAGTATTGAGTTTTAAAGACTAACATTATTTTCCTCATATGATGAAATATTATTTCTTAGAATAGTATTATCATATGCTGAATTTTTTTATGGAATAATGATTGGAGAAATATATTTAAACTATCTTAAAATTTTATGCATGAAAAGTATTTACTAAATAATTAAATATATATATATATATAAAGGGCCTACTAAATAAAAATTCATTGATTAATTATTATGATATGTTATCAATTTATAGTACTGTTATTTTTTCATCCAAAATATGTTTTATTCAAAATTATGTTTCTTACTTTTAATGACTTAATATTATAATATATTTTTTGAAATTATAAAAATTTTATTTGATAAAAAAATAATATCTTATAAATAATCATAAAAAATTATCTTACAGTGAAATTTTCAATTTTTTTGGAAGTTAAATAAATTTTATTTGATAAAAAAATTAATTCCTTGTAAATAATCATAAAAAATATCTCAGGGTAGAATTTTTTGATGTTTTAAAAAAAATTGATTTTTAGTTAATAGTAAAAAAAATCCAATTTTTATAGGCAACCTTTTTTAACATTTATGAAGATATTTTTTATTTTTAAGTAGTTAAAAATAATTTTTTTTCAATTATTATATTTATAATTCTGTTAGTTTATTTATAGTCATTTTTATAGATTAAATTGATATAAATCCTTTTTATACCAAAATTTAATTTTTAAACCGACCTGTATTTTTTTATATAAAGTGGTTTCTATCACCTTTGGCATAATTATTTTAAAATTAATATCAATAACATATAGAAATTTAATATCATTAAATTTATTTTTTAATTAATAGACCCAAAATTATAATAGTACGATATTTTTATAAGATTTATAATGAAATTAAATATTTAGTGAATAGTAACAAAATGTTTTTTTTGAAATACACTATATTTTATGATACAACCAAGGCATATACATAATATAAATATTTATGAAACAACTGGAAAAAATCAAGAATTATAAAATAATTTAAACATTATTCATGAATAATTGAAAATATAGATATTATAATTTATTCCATAATAAATAACACAATCATTTTCATTATTGATGTAGAGCCTGCACAATACTAAAAAAGTCATATTTTGTATACTAAAGATAATAATTTAAATTTTATAATTCCATGATATAATTTAATATTAATTATTAATTATTATTTTATATTTTTATGTTTTGAAACTCCTTTTATTTTGAAATAACAGGTGGCTTATACAAATTCTTGGGAAATTCTTGCTCAAGGTTAGAGAAGTAAAAAATAACACATTTAATGTGTTTCTTTCAAAAATATTTGAGGTAAAATAAACATTTAATGAATATAAACATTGGTTTTGATCATTAAAATCATATTTTAATGATATTACTCTATTTTTTATTTTTATAAACTCAATAATTACCTTATATTCTTGGGAAACACTAGTATAATATTAAATTAATGAACAAAAATATCAAATAAATGATATTAAAAATATTAAATGTAACATAATTTTTAAAATTTAATACTATAAATAAATAACTAGATTAAATATACATATTAATGAAATAATAAAAAAAAATTATAATTTTAGTTCTTTTATTGGTGTTACTAATGTCAAAGTAATGAATAATATCAAAGTTTACAATAATGATATATTGTGGGACTAGTATTTTATTTATTTTTTAAAAAAACAAAAAGAAAATATTAAATATGGACCAATATGACAATAAAGGTTCCAAAATTTAATTCCCTATTTATTTATATTAAATTTGGAAACATTTAAAATAATTTAACCCTAGAATGGTCTTGTTATATTTTAATCTTTTAAGAAAATACCAAAAAGTTCCCCCATCTCTATTATAAAATGGAACATCCTCCCTCACGTATGAACACAACATTGAGCATTATATATCAATAAAATCCTCCTTATTCCTCTTCTCAACATCCTTATCATTGTTCTAGAGGTTTGGTTCCTTCCAAAAGACCAAACCCAGATCCCTTAATAAGAGATATAAATGAAGGCCAATGAAGAAGAGGTAATCATCTTTACTGAATATTTCAAATTTATTTCTTAGGATACATCATATTAATGTGTTTTTTTCATACTAAAATAGTGAATCTATTAATTTAAATATACTTATATGTGATTATTATTATGGAACAACCATAATCCCTCTAGTTTCCATTATATGAAATGTGAAAACATTGCTCATGCGTACATACAACTTACCATCTCCACAATCGGATGTAATTAATTTTTTATCACCACTTCACATAGAAGCTTATAAATATGGAAAAAATGAATATATAATATTTATATTACATAATAATTATTCAAAAAGGTTTTATTATCTATTACCATTCTATTTCTTCATCCATCGCAAAAATGAAAACAACGTTCATGCGTACACACGACCTATTTTCTCCATGAATGGTGTAATCAGTTTTTCTATCTTTATATTTATGGATTAAATAATATATATATATATATATATATATTTTATCTATATAATAATTATTCCATAACTAATATTCTGTAGATAATAGAACTATATCTTAGGTATAATAACAGAAAGAATGTAAAAATATTCATGGTAAGATGAAGTAGTTAACTCCCAAAACAATAGTAATGGGGAAATATAAATATAAAATGGGTGATAAAATGATATAAGAAGATTATATATAATTTTATAAACATTAATATACCTGATGATAAGTCACGTTGAACTAAAGGGAACAGTGAGGTAAGGGATTATCATCTCACTTTTATATTTGTGAAACATATGCCATATTCACCACTTTTTCCCCTAAGTGGTGTATATAATAACCATGAATGATTTTATTGATACATATTATTAATTTTATGCATAATTTCATATAAATTTAAATTTATTTCATTCATTAGGTTCCAATTAAAATGTTAGTAAAATGTTATGGGTATATTTCACAATCTCATCATTATTCAAGATTGATTATGTTTATTTATCCAACGTGTAATTTTTATCTTCCATTTCCGTATTTTTCAAATATGTTTTCAAAATTTATTTTAATATTATTCTAAAAAACAACATTTTTTCCCATGTTTGATATTTTCTTGAACTTTTTGACATGATATTTTTGGTCATTTTTCAAATAAGGTACATTGTGACTATTCCAACATAAATACAGAAAGATTTTTATTAATTATAAAAAATGATAATATTTTATCACCATCATGAGACATTAATGACCTGCATATTCCTCTCAAATCTGTCAGGATTATTAAAATAATTTTTTTTATGTGTGAAAATATTTAAATGGAAATGTGATTTTAAAATTCGAATGTAATTTACCACAAAAAAAATTCCAAGTGAGATTTCAAAATCAATTTTCCATATAAAATGGCATCCTTTGATGACACGTATGTTTTAATGGTGATATGATCCAAGGATGATGTCCTTATTTTCATAAGGATGGATTAGGATTATGATGAGATGATATTGATGATTCCAATTTTTTTCCCATGATTTATACTTTGATAAAATTTATTTATGTTCATTATTTTTGAGGAGATTAATGTTTTTTGATCTTGTGGAATATGAATGTATGATTTTTTTAAAATAGATGACCTACTCTATCCAAATATACTAAAGTGAGTGGAGATAGATAATAACCCTGAGTTCCACCTCGGGTAGGCCACAGTTTGGTGACTAGCACCAACGGTATAAAACATTCATGTATGGTAGTCATTGCCATCAATAATATAAAAAGGATACAGAGAAAATATGAATCATAATCAATAAAACTCTTGAAACAATATAAAATGAAACCAAAACTATTGTTTAATTCATTTATAACTAGAACTAGTGCAATAATAGTATCCAAAATATGTTTAATAATGTAAACCTAAAGCAGCGACCAAACAATTATCAAATGGTCTAAGGTAGAAATATCAAGCATTGTTGATGTTATCCTTTGGGAACCCATAAAAGTTTTTAAAATGATGGGTGAGAATCACTGTATTCTCAGTTTGAAATCCAAAGTCTCTCATGCACATGTGAAAAAATAATAATAATCTACAAGTTAGAAAACAATATAAAGAAAGAGAACATATCAAAGTATACTAACCATCCCAACCTCACAATGAACTTTCACCAAATAACACAAACCAGGTAATATATTATATTAGAAATCACATATTTCCCTCTGGTATGATGCTCTTATAGACAATTTCATACATCATGGAACTCCAATCAATTCTGCATATACACTTCCCCACAAGAATGGTGAAAATACACCTCGTCGAATAACACATGTGCTATCTATCCAAGATGTATGGCCAAATCACAAATCCCCGCAAAGACACCTAGGCTACCACCCCACAATCACAATCATTTATCATTCAAAAACACTTGGGTTGTCACATATTTTCCACAAAAAACTAGACTATCACAACCACAATCTAATGAATTAACAGACCACTAACCATTAAATTCAATGACATACCTACCAGATATGGTGGAGAGGTCAGGAAATAGATGGAACCCAACATTCTATAATCCTCACAGGATGTCGAAAAAAACACCCACACGTGACTATGTGTGTGTCGAAACATAATGACCAACATCTGTGTTGTGTTCATTGAAATCACAACAATATACAAATATATATATCTGTAGTATCAAACACTCAAGCACAACCTATGGGTTCTCAATCTAACTAACCAACTCACAACTCCATCACCATTATTTCCAACTATAAATGCATAACACCACCCAAAAATCCATAAACCCATTTCACATTTACAAAAATAATTAATTTTATCATGTCATTATTGTAACTATTTTGTATCAACCACTATTAACCCTGCAACCCATCATTCGTGTACCCATTAACCATTTTCATCCCATTAACAAACCAACCCATGTAATTTAAATCATTATTTAACAATTATTTATTTTTTCCATCAGTACATGGTAATCTAGAATAGAGAAACCACTACCTCACATCCCAAAAATCATTGACAAATAGCCCACCATGCCCCCAAATCATGACCAAATAAACCACCTTTTTGCCTCAAAAGAATGTACAAACAAACAAAACTACCGCCCCAAAATATTGACCAACCAAACCATCTCACCACCCAAAAAGTATAGCCATTCAAACCACTATAAACCCCCAAAATCATAGACAACCAAACCATAATGTTGCCTCAACCACATATCATCCAAAACTTTCATCCCCAAATTAATGGCCACACTACACAACACATTGTGATCATTTTTCAAAATTAATAATGGGATTTTATCACATTCATCTTTATTTTAGGGGTGTTATCATACAATCTATAATTCTAGGGAAACCATTTCATTTTCCACATATAAGTGATTAATAAATTTCCATTTTTAGGTGGTGTCACAATAATCACAACATTCATGGAATCCAAAACCAAAGAGAAATTCACAACATATATATCCAGCCCAAACAAATCTCTTAAAACCATATTTTTTAGCAAGACATCAAGGCCATAAAATCCACAATAACACAATAATATCATGCTATAAAACATGAAAATTAAACCCCATTTACCCCTTTAAATATTAAATTCACAAAATCATTATCTTTGATTAATACAATAGAACCATTATATGAAAATAAACAAAAATAAACCCTACTCATGTGATTCAAAATTAAGAGAGAAACGGGATTCACAACCTCCATGAATCATTCAGACATTCTTCACACCTCAATGAAGAGTAGAATGCCCCCAAAACCCAACCACGCCATGGAAAAACGTGGATCAGCCTATACGATAACCAAATACCATAAATAATCAACCCAACTGACACCTAAAACAATAAGAACAACATTATAATGAATTCCTTCAAGAAGAACGAAAGAAAACCTACCTAGAAAATTGATTGTATTTCCATGAATTTAAAATGAAAACCCACTCAGAAAAAATAGACCAAAGAGGGAAGAAGAGGGATTGAATGAGTCTTCAGGGAACCTATGGTTCTCCTCATATGATTGAAAAAAGAATCCATATCCATGTGAATGAAAATTCAGCTGGAATTAACTTTTACAACTACATTAAATTGTGGAATTACAAGGTGTTCAATCCCCTTTCACGTCATGTAATCCTCGAGGTTCAGGTTATACAAAAAACTCTTTTTCTTTTAAATTATTTAACCCTAAAAACCAACACGTCATGAAACATCAATATAAAATTCAAGAAACTAACTATCACATTGTATAACACATTTCCATGACATGTATTTCTTTCAACAGTTCTGTTAAACCTCCAGCTTCCACTGAAAAACTCCCTGAAACCTCCCCTGAACACCTCCAACTACTAGAACTGGAAATTTAATGGAGCGGGATGGCACATTCTATTAAATCATATACCTATGAAATGATTATCTCCAATGAAAATATAAAACCAAGCCCCAAAAAAATTGGTATGAACAAATACCCAAAGAGATAACTCTCATTGGTATCATCATAACTCAAATTCTACCACCAGCCACTCAAAACAACCAAAATGACCGTAGAACAAACTACACACCCACATCACCACAACCACAATCTTCACCCTCTCATAAAACAACTGCAATTCCATCTATAAGTTAACATTTCCCAAACCAACGAAAAATTCATTCAACGGTATTTATCAACATGAACACAAAAATTATTGAATTTCATATTCCATGTCAATATATTTGTTTCTCTAGGCAGTACTGACTCCCCCACACATGTTTTATTGCATAAAATTTAGTGTCTCTCGATTAGGAATCAGTTTCAACCATTTTCATATGTTTGGACTTTATCACGCATACCACTAATTGCATCACAAACCAAGAAAAATATCTCATATCATTAAACAAAAGAATCGAATAATCACATCAAAATGAAAAACAGAGAAATAAAAACTCAAAACAACTCCAGGTATTGGGTACACATTCGCATCTATCAATCCCATGTAATATCATATAGGAAACCATTCTTCCAAAATAAACGATCCAATGAAATGGATTTTCCAAGAAATTCCTTCTCTTGATTCCCCTCGATATTTACTATCCATCCCACAAACGTTGTTTCATCCTTGATATCCAACTCTCCCCATTCAGTGAAATGGGATTCATCATGAAAATAACGATGAATATGAGAGATATGGAAAACATCATGGATCCTATCTAACCATGGTGGAAACTCCAACATATATGCCTCCTCACCAAGTCATCCGAATACCTCATAGGGCCTAACAACCCTAGGATAAAACATACTCCATATACCAAACATTCAATGTCCATGTTGATGGAAAAACATTAAAAATATTTTTTACCCAACCTCAAAATCAAAGGTCATCCTTCTAAAATCGGTATAAGAATTTTAACAGTCCTACAGAACATTCATCCCATCTAGAACAAGCTGTAATTTCTCTATCAAGCTCTACAACACATCGGGACAAAGGATGGCTATCTGCACAACCTCTAATCTGTACAACAGAGAATGAAATGGTCTCCCCTAAAAATTATCAAATGGGACCATTACAATGGAATAATAGTTTCTATTATCATATGAAAAATATATAAACGTAAAGTGGTGCACCCAAGATCCTTAAATGTACAATAAAACACCCACATCATATCCTTCAATTTATGGATAGTCTGTTTACACTACCCATCTTTATGAGGGTGGAAAACAGTGATGAAGAATAACTGAGTGATAGAGGCATTATTCAATTTAAAACATACACTTGAGGTAAAACATGAATACTTATCCACAAAAATTGACCTTGAAACTCCATGTAACTAAACCCCCTCATCCACATACCTCTTTTTCAAAGTATCCAATGTTCTTGACTCCTTAACTTCTATGAAGTGGGTCAGTTTTATCAACTGATCCATAATAATCTAGATAACATCAAAATATCTCTAAGATCTGAGTAACCATATGAAAATAATCCCTTTTTATTTCATCTAATTTCTACTTAGGAGCATTATATGGTTGTCTGAAACCACCAAGAACATGATACTCATCCTTTACCTGTTGGAAAACCAAGGATATTAACACAATATCTTGCACCTATTGTTTCATCTCGGGCCACTAAAAATAAATCCTCAAGCAACTATATATATTTTGAAGTCCTTGGTATACTACCAAATGTGTTTTATTAAACTAATAGAGGACTCACTCGTTCATATTTATAGGATCAAACAACATCCCAAGAAACAATAAGTGGTTCTGACCATCCTCCAACAACCCCTCAAGAGCATCACCATAGACAACATGATCGTGAATCCTCTCTACTTCCGTGTCTCCCCAATGAGACTTTCCCACCGTCTTCATTAGGAAATAATCTTCCATTATCTAAAATAAAAATCCTCTACCTCAATCCACTATTTCATTTAATTGAATGTCTTCCAACTCATCCATTTCTCACCAAGAATCCACGGACACTTGAGAAACTACCTTTCAGGAATTCGTACTCAATGTTTCATCCAAAACATTCCCCATTCCTATGGTGTATGATATAAAAAATCGTAATCATGAATAAAATTCAACCACATATACTACCTCATGTTAAAATCAAATTGGTAAATGATATACCTAAAACTCTTGTTATTCGTGAACACAAAAAATCACTCCCTAATGATGTAATGTCTGCACACATTTACTGAAAACAAAAAATCCAATTTATATAGAACATGGGTGGAATAATTATTTTCATGAGGGAATAATTCTCAAGACCCTTAAAATACCTCTTCCCAGTAACACATCAGTACATATCCCAAGACCATATGGGAAGTGTCACAAAACTCCTCAAACATCACCCCCTCATAAGGAATCAAAATCACTAGATCCTGAAAAAATAACCCCTTCAAGAAACTATTCTCTTCCTAGAATTAATCAATCCACACAAAATCCAATTACATCCCAGTCAGATTATTCAAAATGGAATCAAATCAAGAGAAATAGGGTACAAACCTCTGATAATAGCCTAAAAGACCATGAAAACTACAATCCTCTACCATGTTCTTGGGTGATTCCCAAGAAACAACTGCTTAAAACATTTTCATGTCTATTATAACACTATACTGAGACATGAAATACCAAAGGGTATTCACATCTCATGTCTAAAACATACACTTGGACAACATTCAATAGAGCTTGTGGCCCTGAAGAACCTGCATGACTATTCAAATATGCTTGGCCTTCTCCTCCTCTGACTTCATGTAGATTAATATATCATTAATGAATACAATGATGAAATGATCTAGGAACTCATGGAACATAAATATTGTAAGTACTATGGAAAATCATAGTAACGTTCCTAGAACCTAATGACAAAAATATGAACCTGAAGTTCCCATGCCAGCATATGATGGTAGTCTTTGGGATATAACCCACTTTCGCCCTCAGCTAGTGATATCTAGACCACAAATTTATCTCAAAAAATGAACTCACCCAAATGAGTTAGCCTAAATAATTTTCTATCATAACAAGTGGGTAACCATTTTTTACCATAACATGATTCCACCTTTGGTAGTCTATTCATAGCCTCAAAATAACATACACTTTATTTGAAAAAAAACCACTTGAGCACCCCACGATGAAAAACTGGTTTGGATAAAACCATTTTATTTGAGATCATCTATCTAAATTACCAACTCCTGATATACATAAGGATCCATATGATATAGATCCATTGAAATTAGAAAATACACATTCTGAAATTATACCACAAACAAAAAACTATGTCGACGGGGTATCATCACAACCCCCATAGTAAAAACATCGAGGAACTCCCCAATGACCCTGGAAACCTATACAATCACAACATCCACAGATTCCACAAAAAAAATTACCCAATAAAGAAAGAATGGCCTCCACATTCTGACTACCAACCAAAAAACTCCAATCTCCAATAAAAACAACTTGGTGGATATCCACATATGTAAACATGAATCCTCTTCAAAAGTAGTTGATAACATCACATATAGAATACAACTGGTTAATGTCAAGGATAACATTACATGGATGCATTGGTTTTAGGAAAATATCCCCTTATGACAGATGTAGTCCCATCATCAGTCTAAACCATCAAAAAACATAAAACCAGAATGTTTGGCTTCTGATTAGCATAGTTAACACTAGGTGCATGAGAATCCTCACTTTCTTTATCACTGGGAGGATCTAGATTAAGAAAAAGAATTAACTAGATTACTAAACAAATTGATCATACCTCATACTATATTTATCCCCTCTAGAACTTCTACTCCACTATGTGAAACTGACTAATACCAAACTCATATACCTATTTTCAAATGACTAACTCAATGAAAACACATGGTTTGTGGTCCCTAAAAATAAAGAACATCCTGAGCTTCACCTCTACTTAATTCATCTCCCCTCAGTGAAGCATAATTCTACTAGTCATAATAATGATATGGCATCACAGAAAACTACTGATGAGGCCATCATTGAACATATCTACCTCCACCAAACTGAGTACACAGAACCAATGTTCACTATATATAGAAATTTCAATGAACCCCAGAACCAAAATTTAATAGCTTTGATATTCTGGGATATATTGTTATAAAATTATGGGGAAAATTACAAGACTAAGAGCTATGATGGAATTTGATTCTGAGGCCCGATGTTCCTGGAATGATCTGTCCAAAATTGTTATGTTTTAACTCACTCGAATGAGAATTTTGATGAAAATGTGGAATAAATATGAAAGTGTTGACCAAATAAAAAATTTGTGGCTACAGTTTCTGTCAAGATTGAATGTTTTCCCTTGGATATAATTAACATTAGTTGGCCCTGTCCTCTAGTGAGAAAAACCAAAAATGTTATAACTATAAATAAAATTATTAAATATTTTTTTCAAATCCTTATAACTCACGAATAGTGACTCAGATTAAAAATATGAGACAATTGTTGAGCTCCACTACTGGAAATCCCATTTTTACCAACGCTTATATCCCAACGGTTTTGATAAACCATTGGGAATGGTTATGTATACCAACGGTTTTAAGAAAACCGTTGGCATAAAGGCTTTTATGAATAGTTTTACCAACGGTTGTATAAACCGTTGGTATAGGGCTCCATTAAGAAGAGTTTTACCAACGGTTTCTACAACCGTTGGTAAGAGACTTTTACCAACGGTTATACACTAACCGTTGGTATATGTTGGAATCTATACCAGTTTGTGTAAACCGTTGGTATAGGCCTTAGGTAAACATACATTCCCAACGGTTTTTAAAAACCGTTGGGAATGTTTTCCCCTAAATCCAGTAGCCCCTTCGCTCGATTTCAGTCGCACCTTAGCTCGATTTCAGTCCCCCTCCGCTCGACTACAGCCCTAAATTGAAGGTCTCCCGACGCACTCTCGTTACCCAGTCTCCGAAACTCCATCCATCCTCTTCAATCAAACAATTTTTATGTTCTACACTTCAAATCTGTAAGTTCTAATGTTCTTCATCTATTTTTTTATTTCCTATTTTGATTTGACCTAAACGTCTCGGATCTCTCTATACAAGTACTCAGAAACTCGTTCCACTCATAGATCCATATTACATCAAACAATTTTGTAGTTCTACACTCTAAATATGTAAGTACTACCTTAGTTTTAATGTTTTCCATCTATTATTTTTGTTTTCTGCTTTAATTTGGTATAAACTAGGTTGTGTTGTTTATAGCATGGGAAGGTTCGTGATATTGAGGATGAATTGGATGTTGTTTGGGTGATGGATTGGAATTGTGATGTTTTTTGGATTAAGTTTACTTAATTTTCAATGAATTATTTAGGGATTTCCTCCCTTTAACAGAGCCCCCACTCCTCATGGACCCTAGACACCCCCCCTCTTGGACCCTGGACAGTCCCCCCTCCTGGAACTTGGACAGCCTGGCCCCCCTCTTTCCTGAAACTTGGACATCCCCCCTCCTGGACCCTGGACAACCCCCCTCCACCCTCCTCCCAGGACCTTGTATAGTCCCCCCTCCTTCCTGGACCCTAGGATGCCCCCCCCCCTCCACCCCGGACCCTGGATAGCCCCCCTCCTCGATGGACCCTGGACAACCCCCCCTCCTTCCTGGACCATGGACAACCCCTTCTCCCCTTCTCCTTGACCCTGGACAGCCCCCCGCCCCCCTTCCTGGACCCTGGACAGCCCCCCCACCTCTCCTCCTAGACCTTGGACATCCCCCTCACCCCCTCCTCAACCACCAAATACCCCCCACTTCAAAACATTGACCACCAAAATTGGACATGCTGTATTTTCTCTCAAAAGATAGATTTATCCTCAAACCACCTCAATAATATCCTAAACAATGCTTATAATGTGGTTTTCACCACATAACATCCAATTGTATTCCAAGTCACTAGTCTATCCTCCCTTGGCTAGATTTTACTAAAAGCGTTCAACCTTAAAGATCCAAATAAAAATAAATTGATATAAGACATTTGATAATGGATTAAAATTTCAAATTGGGATCCAATGAGGAATATTTTAGATATTATGCATCATGTCCATGAGTAAATCCATTTTTATATATCCGATAAGTTATTTTTCACAATTTTCACACATTAATTGTTTGTAAAAATGGGAAAAACATTTATAAAGGTTATAATATATAAAAATAAATCTATTTGTGGATGCAGCTTAACCAACAATGTCTAGCTTGTCTGCCTCTTCCATGATCATCGATGTGCACGTCCCGTCTCCATCTGACCTCGCACGACGGGTGACTCAGCGTCTGACTGATGACGAGCGCCAGATTCTCTTACTTCCACACCAGATTCATTCCCGCTACGCTCCTGAAGTGATCAATCCCACTCAGCATCTGGCTGATGACGAGTGCCAGATTTTCTTACTTCCACACCAGATTCACGCCCGCTGCGCTCCTGAAGTGATCAATCCCACTAAGCGTCCATGGGAGCTTGATGACACGGCCACCAGTTCTTGTAAGAGGTAGAGGAGTTCTGAGTTGATGGACCAAGACGATTGACCAGTGTCCATCCATCTGGCTGAAGACGTAAAACATAGCGCTTCCTGGGAGGCAACCCATATTCTATAGTTTTATCATTTTGATTTTTTTACTCTGTTTTAGGAAATAAACATGGCATCTATGCAACAATTTTTTAGTTGCTTCTGATCTGTATGTGCACTTTTCATTACTCTGCATGACTGCTTCTATTTTGTCTGATCCATGGTGTTATTTTTTATGACATGATGCGCCTATGTGATGTCTATTTGTAGATTTTACAGGTACATAAGTATGTGCACTTTTCATTATTCCATTCTTTCAGTTCTTCGACCGATGGTATGAGGGAGGCTCGTACCAGAGGTAGACGAGCATCTCCGCGTACCCGACTAGACCCTTCCCCTCCGACCAAACGCATTCGGATTCTGTTGAAACATAAGGTAAACAATCCATGGGTCAAATTTGACGTGTATAAGTCAGCCTCGCCTCAATAAAAGGCACGGTGTGGTCAGGATCACTCAAACTGTCTCTCTTTTGTTCAAAATTGACTTATTTTTAAGTGAAATAAACAACTAACATATGGGAAACCGACCAAACGCCTCAATACAAGGTTCGGTGTGGCCGACACCACTCAAAATGCCTCTATTTTGTTAAAAATGGACTTAATTTTAAGTGAAATCAACAACTGACATACGGTAAACCGACCAAACGCATTTGGATTCTATTGATACTATATGAAAACGAACTATAGGTCATATGTGACATGTAAGAGTCAACCCCACCTCAATCCAAGGTGCGGTGTGGACGGTACCATTCAAAATGTATCTTTTTTGTTCAAAATGACTTTAATTTTAAGTGAAAATAACAACTGACATACGGAAAACCAACCAAATGAAATCCAAATCTATTTAAACTTTAGTAAAATGATACATGGGTCATATGTGACGTGTACGAGTCAACCCCGCCTCAATCCAAGGCACGGTGTGGCCGGAACCACCCAAACTGTCCCTCTTTTGTTTAAAATGGACAATATTTTACGTACATACGGCAAACAGATCAAACGGATTCTGATTGTGTTGATACTTTTTCACAACGATCCATGACTCATATGTGATGTGTACGAGTCAACCCCGCCTCAATTCGAGGCCCGGTGTGGCCGACACCACTCAAAGTGCCTCTGTTTTGTTAAAAATGGACTTAATTTTAAGTGAAATCAACAACTGACATACAACAAACCGACCAAACGTATTTGGATTATATTGAAACTTAAGGAAAAAAATACATGTGTCAAATGTGATGTGTACGAGTTAACCCCGCCTCAATATGAGGCCCGGTGTGGCCGACACCACTCAAAGTGCCTCCTTTTTTTAAATGTACTTAATTTTAAGTGAAAATAACAACTATCATACGGAAAACTGACCAATCGCCTACAGATTCTATTTAAACTTTAGGAAAACGATCCATGGGTCATATGTGATGTGTACGAGTCAATCCCACCTCAATCCGAGGCACTGTGGGGCCGGGACCACCCAAATTGCCAGTCTTTTGTTGAAAATGGACTAAATTGTAAGTGAAAACAACAAATGTCATACGGGAAACTGGCCAAATGCGTTCTAAATCTATTGAAACTTTAGCACAAAAATCCATGGGTCATATGTCATGTGTAAGAGTCAATCCCTCCTCAATCCGAGGCGCGGTGTGGCCGACACCACCCAAACTGTCTCTCTTATGTTTAAAATGGACAATATTTTACGTACATACGTCAAACTGATCAAACGGATTCTGATTGTGTTGATACTTTTGAACAACAATCCACGACTCATATGTGATGTGTAAGAGTCAACACCTCCTCAATCTGAGGCCCGGTGTGGCCGACACCACTCAAAGTGACTCTGTTTTGTTAAAAATGGACTTAATTTTAAGTGAAAACAACAACTGACATACGAAAAACCGACCAAACACATTAGAATTATATTGAAACTTAAGGAAAACGATCCATGAGTCAAATGTGACCTGTACGAGTCAACCCTGCCTCAATCTGAGCCGCAGTGTGGCCGGGACCACTCAAACTGTCTCTCTTTTGTTCAAAATGGACTAAATTGTAAGTGAAATCAAAAACTAACATAAGAGAAACTTACCAAACGCCTTCGGATTCTGTTGAAACTTTAGGACAACGATTCATTGGTCATATGTTATGTTTACGAGTCAACCCCGCCTCAATCCGAGGCTCCGTGTGGACGGGACCACCCAAAATTCCTCTCTTTTGTTCAAAATGGACAATATTTTACGTACATACGCCAAACCAATCAAACGGATTCTGATTGTGTTGAAACTTTAGGAAAATGATCCATTTTTCATATGTGACGTTTACGAGTCAGCCCCGCCTCAATCCGAGGCCCGGTGTGGCCGACACCACTCAAAGTGGCTCTCTTTTGTTTAAAATGGACTTAATTTTAAGTGAAAACAACAACTGACATACGTCAAACCAACCAAACGCCTTCATATTCTGTTGAAACATTAGGAAAACGATCCATGGGTCAGATGTGACGTGTTAGAGTCAACCTCGCCTCAATCCGAGCCGCGGTGTGGCCGGGACCACTAAAATTGTCTCTCTTTTGTTGAAAATAGACTAAATTGTAAATGAAAACAACTGACATACGCCAAACCAACCAAATGACTTCTGATTCTATTGAAACTTTAGGAAAACGATCCATGGGTCATATGTGATGTGTACGAGTCAACCCCGCCTCAATCCGAGTTCTGGTGTGACCGGGACCACTCAAACTGTCTCTCTTTTGTTCAAAATGGACTAAATTGTAAGTTAAATCAACAACTGACATACGGGAAACCGACCAAACGCTTCGGATTCTGTTGAAACTTTAGAAAAATAATCCATGGGTCATATGTGATGTTTACAAGTCAACCGCGCCTCAATCTGAGGCATCGTGGGGCCGGGACCACCCAAACTTCCTCTCTTTTGTTCCAAATGGACAATATTTTACGTACGTAGGCCAAATCGATCAAACGGATTCGGATTGTGTTGAAACTCTAGGACAATGATCCTTGGCTCATATGTGACGTGTACGAGTTAACCCCGCCTCAATAGGAGGCCCGGTGTGGCCGACACCACTCAAAGTGCCTCTTTTTTTTAAATGTACTTAATTTTAAGTGAAAACAACAACTGACATACGGAAAACTGACCAAACGCCTACGGATTCTATTGAAACATTAGGAAAACTATCCATGGGTCATATGTGATTTGTACGAGTCAACCCCAATTCAATCGGAGGCCCGGTGTGGCCGACACCACTCAATGTGCCTCCGTTTTGTTTAAAATGGACTTCATTTTAAGTGAAAACAACAACTGACATACGCCAAACTAACCAAAAGCCTTCGGATTCTGTTGAAACATTCGTAAAATGATCCATGGGTCATATTTGATGTGTACGAGTCAACCCCGCCTCAATCTGAGCCACGGTGTGGCCGGGACCACTCAAACTATATCTCTTTTGTTCAAAATGGACTAAATTGTAAGTGATATCAACAAATGACATACGAGAAACCTACCAAACACCTTCAGATTCTGTTGAAACTTTAGGAAAAAGATTCATGGGTCATATGTGATGTGTACGAGTCAACTTCGCCTCAATCCAAGGTACCGTGTAGCCGGGACCACCCAAACTACCTCTCTTTTGTTCAAAATGGACAATATTTTACGTACATACGCCAAACCGATCAAACGGATTCTGATTATGTTGAAACTTTAGGAAAATTATCCATGGATTATATGTGACGTGTACGAGTCAACCCCGCCTCAATCCGAAGCACGGTGTGGCCGACACCACTCAAAGTGTCTCTCTTTTGTTTAAAATGACTTAATTTTTAGTGAAAACAACAACTGACATAAGCCAAACCGACCAAAAACCTTCGGATTCTGTTGAAACTTTAGGAAAACGATCCATGGGTCATATGTGACATGTACGAGTCAACTACGCCTCAATCTGAGCCGCGGTGTGGCTGGGACCACTCAAACAGTCTCTCTTTTGTTGAAAATGGACTAAATTGTAAATGAAATCAACAACTGTCATACGGGAAATCAACCAAACGCCTTAGTATTCTATTGACACTTTAGTAAAACTATTAATGGGTCATATGGGATGTGTACGAGTCAATCCCGCCTCAATCCGAGGCGCGGTGTGGCCGACACCACTCAAATTATCTCTCTTTTGTTAAAAATGGACAATATTTTATGTACATACGCCAAACCGATCAAACAGATTCTGATTGTGTTGAAACATTAGAAAAACGATCCATGGATAATATGTGACGTGTACGAGTCAACCCTGCCTCAATACGAGGCTTGGTGTGGCCTTCACCACTCAAAGTGTCTCTCTTTTGTTTAAAATGGACTTAATTTTAAGTGAAAACAACAACCGACATACGCCAAACCAACCAAACGCCTTCGGATTCTATTGAAACCTTAGAAAAACGATCCATGGGTCATATTTGATGTGTAAGAGTCAACTCCGCCTCAATCTGAGCCGCGGTGTGGCCGGGACCACTCAAATTGTCTCTCTTTTGTTAAAATGGACTAAATTGTAAGTGATATCAACAATTGACATACGGGAAACGGACCAAATGCCTTTGGATTCTGTTGAAACTTTAGGAAAACGATCCATGGGTCATATGTGATGTGTACGAGTCAACCCCGCCTCAATTGGAGTCACCGTGGGGTCGGGACCACCCAAACTGCCTCTCTTTTGTTCAAAATGGACAATATTTTACGTACATACGCCAAACCGATCAAACAGATTCTGATTGTGTTGAAACTTTAGGAAAATGATTCATGGATCATATGTGACGTGTACCAGTCATCCTCGACTCAATCCGAGGCCTGGTATGGCACTTATGGAGTCACAAGTGATGAGACTCCTAAGAAAATACCTTTTCACCATATATTAGAAAAGTGGTTGTCATATGAAGATTGAAATGGGTGTAAATAATATTTGAGTTATTGAAACTCTTATTCAACTATACCGGATGATTGTTTTCATATGAATATTCAAATGGGGAATTATTCACCATGTCTCTAATCAAAGAGGTGGTCTTTTTTTGTTGTTTTATGTTTTCAGTGTTTTAAGTGCTGTTTTGTATGCAGGTGTATGCACAGGAGGGGCTGCTGTGCAACAATTCTGGAAATACACAATACCAACGGTTTACAACCGTTGGTATACTTTGAGAAGAATTATACCAACGGTTTGTAATCGTTGGTATAGTATTTGTTATTGAACATATGCCAACGGTTTCATTGAAACCGTTGGGAAAAAAACTACACCAACGGTTGTAAACCGTTGGTATAATATCAAAATCATAGAATTCCCAACGGTTTTAAACCGTTGGGTAAACCTATACCAATGGTTCAACAAGAACCATTGGCAAATCAAGACATAGAGTGGGCTATACCAACGGTTTAGTTCAAACCGTTGGTATAGATCTTTCCCCACGCCTTACTTCCCTACGGTTTGGACAACCGTTGGTATAGAGTATACCAACGGTTTTCCAGCCTATACCAACGGTTTAGAACCGTTGGTATATCCTCCATTTCCAGTAGTGCTCATGAGGGTATTATTTTCCTAGGTAGAGAATAACATTGGTTGGAACATGTCAATAGTTCAATATTTTTTTTTCGTAAATATAATAGTTATATGAAGTTATTTTATTTTCAAATTCTTATAAATCATAAATGGTAACTCAGATTGGAAATATGATAGTATGGTTGAGTTCATCACGATATTATTCCCCTAGACAGAGCCTAACAATTGCTGATGTGGGTTGGCTATGAAATTAGGTTTTTGGGATGTAACCATAAATATACTAATATAAATAAAAGTAATTATATTTTCAAATCATCATAACTAGAAAATGGTAACTTGGATTAAAAATCTCATTCCACCATTAAGATTTAAATGAGATGTGCTATTTATGAAAGATGTATCCTCGATTAGCAAAGTTCTGGGGAAAAAGTTATTTTTCATATCTTTTGGAAAAAAATAAAATAATTATAAAAAGTTTTTTTATTTTGAATTTTTTTTCTACAATACAGTGATTGTCCGACAGTTTCATCCCATAAATAGAACTGTGTATGAGGCTATAATGAAAAATAACTTAAACGTTGTTTCATAAATGAAACATCGTATCCAAAATGTTTCGATATATTTTCCCCATTTAATGGGATAGCTGGAATTGGAGATCAGATTTGGATATTGAAAATCCCTCTAAGTCTCTGAAAGAAAACTCTCCAATGATGAATAATGATAAATCAGAAAGCAGTGTAGATACAGTTGGAGAAAAAATTGGAACCAGAGATCAACAAACGATGATGAACTGTCATCCTCGAGCGATAGATCCAATTATATTTAGTGGTGGTTATTTGAATTATATATTCCATAATTCATGGTTTTTAAATGATATCCATGAATAAACTCTGGAATAGGTTGAACCATGGTTTGATCATTATTGCGGGATGATTTAGGTTTTAGTTCATGATCATTATAACAGGAGTGGATTAATGCCGAGAAGAAAAATGGTGTGGGCTCGTTCCTCAATTTTTTTTGTATTTTTCCACTCCCCCTTGATTCACATTCTTTGCATTATTTGTGGGTGGATGAACAATCAGTGATTGGGCAATCATTCATGGCCCAACACAGATTGAGGTGCAATAACGATGGTGATGATCAAATCGAGGTTGTGTGGGAAATACCACTGATTGAGAACTTCCCATAGAAATGGATAGAAACAAATGTTTAAATCTCAAACATTGAAGACCACAAACTTTGTGATTTGGAAATTTTTTACAGGTTCTAAAATGGACCACTGGAGCGAGTTTGGTGGCCCGCATAAGTATTCATCCTTGCACCTCCGGAGGCGGCACGTGTTGGTTGTAGTGCATTGTAGTGGCAGAAACATCTACGTTGAAATTTTCTTCATGAAGGTAGGCTGCAGCATAGATAGGGACCCACATCAAGCGATATGACATGAATGAAATATGATTCGCATGCGAAGAATGGTTGAACGGGGAGGCAACGACAGCTAGCACCGCTTGGTGTGAGAGGGACGCAGCAAGCCGCATTCAGGCTAGAGAAACCAGCTCGCCTTAGTAGGTTGGGCTGGTGATGGTGGGCCGCACTCAGTTAGGAGAGTTGGGCTGGCCCTAGGCGAGTCAAGCTAGACACATGTCCTTTCAGTGGGTCCAAGGCTAGGTAGGGTTTGGTTGGTTTGACCAGGTTCGACTTGTCCTGGACCCAGCCAACCCATTTTGCTCAAAAACACATAACTCTCAAACAGAGAGTTAGATGGTTGGGAATACCATTAAAAACATGGAAGGTAATATATAACTGAACATTTATGATACTAATTGAGGATTTTGAGAGATAGCTTATAGTTTTGAGAGTAAGTATAAAGAATCCATCAGGAGGCGGTTGCGGATTTTCAGAATACATCCTACACTATATTGACTTGTGTTATGGATTTTTTAGAGATATACTATATTGAATGAACATCTATTATATAGTGAAACCATGGGTTTTAAAATAATAGTTTAACCCAGTAAGGACTAGGTACCCACATTGGGGAAAATCCTTAAAAAAATACTATTGTTTTTTTATTGTACTCTTTTTTTATGTTAGATCTTAAAATGTGATATTTTTGGGAATTAGAGTATCAAGACAATAATTAGTCACAAAAGTTAAATTTTAGGGGAAATGATTAAAATTTGTATCACTTATTCATCCCCTTATTAGTAATACATCTGAATACTTGGGAACATCAGCATATAGCTGAAATAATTGTGAATATTCTCCTCAAATAATTTTTATAACATTAATGCATATCAAATACATGTCCTTCAAACTCATAATTAATAGATAGGATGTTCCTAACATTTCATTAGACTCCATTTTTTTTACTATTGTAATTATAGGATAAAAATTATTATTATCCTTATATAATAAAATGACCCTTCTATATTACACTATAGTATTTCTTTTATAAAGGTGAATTCATTTTCATTATAAATATCTTATAGTTTCAAATTTTATTTATGGAAATTCACCTAGTAATCCATATAATTTCTTTGAAGGGTGTAACCTTGGAAATATTTATTTCTATTATTTCTATATGGATAATTATTATATTTTATTCATTTTTATATATTATATTCTTATTGGAACATTGTAAATTTTATTGTTTATTTTCTATATTAATATGATTAATGTCTTGGAAGAATTTATTTATAAGTGGGGAAATAAATTATATAGTCCCTTGATGCTTCAATAGGTCTCATGATGCAATATAAAATGCATATTTGGTGTATATATTCCCTTATATGTATATATGTTAATTTTTCACATGAAACCATAATGGAATGGTTATAATTTATATTATTATATCTTCCATCATCCTGAGATTATATTTTATTATACATGGGACTATTTATTTCCATTTTCAGGAAATTAATAGATTATGTTCTGATTTTTTATTTATTTATATGTTCTGGTTTGTTTGATTAATCCATGTATGTTATTTATTCCACTATTACACCATGATAGATTTTTATATATGGTATTCATTACAGAGTATTTAAAATCCCCCTTTTCTATTATTAACCACTTTCCCTGGTAAATAATGAATATTATATTTAATTGACTCCATTAATAACATTATGGAATAATAATTTGTACTTTAAGGGAATAATATGTCATGTATCTATTATAACGTAATAATTGTATTTTTGGTATCATCGGGACTAATAAACCTTGATATTGGGTATCTGATTTCATGAAATTCATTTCATGAATATGTATAAACCACCAAACCTAGATGACTATATTAAGGGACTTTATAGTTTGTATTAGGGATTGTTTGATTGAAACCATATGAAATATTTTAGAATATCATCCATAAAAACTACTAATATATTTTTAAGCAAATATCTAAAGACATTATGAATAATATTTATAAATATTTTTGTGGAATATAGTAGTCTTAATGAAATAATTATAAATTTATAATTTTTATATATTTTATATAAATATTACTTGTGTAATCTACTGCATTTTCCATATGATACAAATAATTGTTTTTTTTGAAATGAATTGATTTTTTTGGACCTAATAATGATAGAAAATGTAGTCATGGATGTCTTGAGGTTGTTAGGGGCTTTCTCAGAACCTGAAGTCTAAAATTTGATAATTATGACTTGGTCACACATTTAGAAGAAACCATGTTACCCAACACACACGATTTCTCTTATAGTAAAGAATTGGATAGTGCAGAGATGGGATTCACATAGTTACTCTGAAACCATGTGTATAGGCATTCAATCCCATGAAACTTGTCTTAGAAAACTTTCATGGACTTTTTTCATAATCTGTGCATAGTTAACAAAATCATGTGCCTAGCCCGTGAATGGGTACTGATTTTGTAGTTTCTTGGCACAAGATTGGTGCTTGGTTTGACCAACTGTACAACCAAACCATGTTCCCTACTCTATTTGAGTGAAATTACACTTTTACCCTAATAATTTTTTTTACAATTAAAATTATCATCCTGCTACGTTTTTCTCCAACAATAGTTTCATGTGATCAATCCATCTCCCATATCTAGGGAAATTAATTCTGCCTCCAACCGGACTCCAAATCACTGACCGTTAGAAGCATTGGATAGCTAGAGGTAAGCTCTCAAATCCTATTATTTCCTTTTTATGATTCTATTATCTTAGGTTGTGATAATTAGGAGAGACCCCTATTTCCATATTTCTATCTAATTTGATGATTATTCTAATAACATTCATTATTGTTTGAATAAAAGGCTGATGTAATAGGAGGGAATCACTACAGACCTAAGGTAGGTGGTCTTGCTTCATCCCAAATGTTTCAATGTGTTCAATAACATGCATAGTCGTACAATGGGTTGGATCCATCCAATAATTCCTCTAACATGTTAAATAAATTTATTTAATTTTGTATTCTTGTATTTTACATCTATAGAGCGTGGAAGTATATCTTTGGATCATATATTGGGTCTATGAAACCCATTTTGGTGTTTTTTCCTAAATATCCTAGTTTTCATTTCTTCATAGCTTTCTAAATCATCATTGATTTATCTAATGTATTAATAATAAATATTGATGACCATAAGGAATGGATGGTCCATATGTTTAGGCCTTCATGTCTCATGCCTTATGCCTATTCCCAAACACACAGTGTAACAGAATTGAATCATTGAAATAATTGAAATAGATACAATGGTTTTAAATGTTAATAATTAATAGTATGGAAAATGGTGTATTTTTTCTTACAAGATCATACCCTCTCCTTTTGTTGATGGAGAAAAATGTGGTTTTGAATTAAGGACCCCATGGATGGGATCATTGTTCCTCATAGTTAGATTTTGTTAATTAATTGTAAATATGCTGAGGGAGAAATAAGTTATTCTTGGGATGGGATCAAAATGAGTTTCTCTACATTACATTCAGATGGGTGACGCTGGTTCCCTTGGGGAGACCCAATGGATGGGAGTGATGGTGCGATGGTTGAACAATTCCCTGAGAGAGACTTGAAAAATTATATGTGATGACATGTACAAACATAATGGTTAGTTATTTTTGTATACAAACAATTACAAGAGTTAAACCGGGGATCTATTTCATGTGTCTCTGTAGATGGACACCTACAACATTGGCAATATCAAAATCCACTAGTGTGATTCTTGGTATTCCGTGAGATTCACCATGTACAACAAAATAGTGCTTCTTAATTAACTATAATGATATTAACAAAATTAAAAAAAATAAAATGGACTTGAAACTCTTAGGAAGCTCTCGAAAATCCTAATAAAATGCTTGTGGAAGATCCATATTTTGACACCATACCCATAGAAGCTCCAACCATATTTTTCACTTGTGAAGGTTACCAAAAATTTAAAGACATATAACCTTGGATGAAGTAGGTATATTTAGAATGTCACACCCATCTTTTCTAATTTGTTTATTTTAATAAAATTTCTGGACACCGGGTAGTTCGGATCGAGGTCCGATATAAATTTTTTATTATTATTTAAAAACGTGTGTTTTGGCCTTGACCGCATCCTTCGCACCGTGGTTGAAGTCGTGCGGCCTCGCATGGGTCACCGTGCGACCTTGCCCATTTCACCGCGTGCCCTGCCCAGTTTTTAAGGCAGATAAATGCAATGCAATTAATAATAAAAAGTAGATAAATAAAAAACAAGTCTGGTAAAATTTAACGTAGTATTTTAACAATGATAATAATTTTATTATTTGAGGATATTATTATTATTATTATTATTATTACTTGCGTTAGGATATTAATATAATTTCTAATATTATTAATCTCATTATTATTATTAAGAACATATTTTTTAAGATTTTCATTATTATTACTATCACCATAAATTATTGTTATCATTGTTCTTAGTCATTCTCATTAAAATTGTTAGCATTCTAATTAACTTTATCATTTTAATGAAATAAATTTTATTATTCTATTGTTGTTATTGTTATTCTTATTTTTGTAATTATTTTTTTATGTTTTTAGTTAAGAATAATATTTTTACTAATGTTAATGTTATTATTAGTTTTGTTTTTTTATTATTATTTTATATTTTTTTCTTTTTTCCTTTGTTTAGGGTTTCCCCGTTTTTTTCTTGTTTGTGTCACCATTCTACGCAGGCCGTTGGGCCCTTTCCCCCATTCTTCTCTTTCACCAGAACCACCGCACCCCCCCCCCTCCTGTTTACCTCCTCCTCCAGTCGCCCACAACCCCTCCCGATCTCCCAGCATGCTGCATTCCCCTCACATTTCCATCACCGTACCCCTGTTCCCAGCTCGCACCATGCGCCAACCGCCCCTACTCCCCTTGTCCAGCCAAGGCGCAACCCCCCAGAACCCCATGTCGGCTGGCGCACTCCCAAACGGCCTCCCTCCCTCTTCTGACGCAGTGACCCGCCACCCCCCTCCTCCGGTTTCTCCTTCGGCAATCACCTTACGCCACGCCCTCCATTACGCAGCGACCCCCAGCGGACGACCCTTCCTCCCCCGGCCTGCCACCAACTGTCACACCCCCCCATCTTGGCATGGATGGTTCCAGCAATTCCTCCATTTGCACCTCCCATGTTGTCCACAAACCCACTAGTCAGCCAACTTCCTACCGGCGACACACTAGATCGGCCCCCAAACCCGTGCTTCCTTTCCCTTCCAGCAGATTTTTCCATCACGACGCACCACTGGTGCCCTTCTTTAATCACCAGTCAGCCCCCCCCCCCCCCGCCCGCTGCACCACCAATGGTGTGTGCTTCCTCCATTAGTTGTTTCTTCAATTTTGGGGTGGGTTACTATGTTGTTTGAGTTCAAATTTTATGTTATCGGTTCGAATTCATGTGTTGAGTTCACACTAGTTTCATTACGGCGCAAATGGCGCGCGATTGAGGTTTCACGCTAGAATTTGAATTTTTCACATCAATTTTTGGGGTTTGACGTCGAGGTAGGTGGTTCCGCATATAAAAATTATATGATAAGTTAATTTTATATCTTAATTAATTTAATGTGTTATTCTATTAATTTGTGTTGTGATAAATTAGTTCTTTAATGATTTTGATATGTGTTTTGATATTAAGTAGCATGCTTATATGAAATGTGGTGCATTTTTTATAAAAACCATTATTGTGACATTTGGTCTAATTTTATAAATGGTGCGTTTGGCTATTGAATTGTGAAAATGTTGCGTATCATGTTTTTATGTGATTTTGATATGTGTTTTGTCACAAATGAGGATTTGAGTAAGTCTTTAGAGTTTAAATTCATGCAACACATTTTAAAATTTATTGATAAAATTTCTTAGTGGTTTGTTTAATAGCTGGAATGGTTTCTTTAATTGTGTAGTTTATTTATTTGATTGTGTAAGAGATGTAGATTAAGTTTTAAAATATTTTTTGTGTACATTGATTTGTTTCACCTTGGTAATTGTTTTTTTATAAAATCAATAAATGGTATATTAAGTTTTATTAATGGTGTGAAACATTTTAGGAACTTGTTTTGGGGGATCTTGGTCATGAAAGAGGGTTGAGTTGGTTTTACGTCTTAAAGTCGTGTCATGTTTCTTTTAAAATAATTTGTTTAAAAAGTCTTTAATATGATTTAATAAAAATGATTAACAATAAAAATTTAAAATGTTTTTAATAAACAAGTATTATCAATGTAGAAATTGATTTTAATTGAGTTGGGTAAAGTCTTTTGTCGTGCGTACTTTGTCAAATGGGGTTTTGTGTGTGTATAAGTGTGGCGTTGTGTTTATGTTAAACCCTTTTTGTTTCATATGTTTGATTTTGACATGAAATGTTAAGTTGGAATATCTTGAGCACAAAAGGGGAATCCTGGGTACTAGGTGGGTGGACTGGACTAGCGTGCTAGTGATTTGGGAGTGGCCCTTGCCCAGATTCACTTAGCTGGATTGATGCTTACAACACTAAATAAACATTGGATGATGATCGGAGACCACTAGGTTATGGATGTGTTGCCCTGTCTAGTGGCTCGTGCAAGAGAGCGTATTTTTTGTGATTCCTATATTGTTCCCTGAGACGTGAGGTTCTAGGGCCCCATTCTTTTTTCTAATACCTTTAGGGCCTCCCCCACTTTTGGTGCTCCTGGACTACTATACACCCACCATCGGCATATGGTGCAGCTTTTGGGTTTTTTGAAGGTTTGAGTTTTTCTTTTATGCAGGGGTGTTTTCTTTTATTTAAGTTGTTTTCTTTAAAAGTTCTTTCCTTATAGAAACTATTTATTTAATATTATTTAAGCTTTGGTGTCCTTTAATTTATTTAGCATGCAAATGTATTTTTCATTTAATTTTTATACATGGAACCATTTTATTGGGTGACGTCCTATTGGGATTTTGGCTCACAGCCTACATACACCTTTGGGTGTATGTAGACATTGTTTCTTGTGTATTCCAGGTTGTGACATCGTGCTCAGCGATGGTGGTTCTGGTCGTTGTTGGTCTTCTCATGTAGGTTGGTGTTGTGGCGTGTGGATGCTGCGTCTCTCTGGTTGCATGGAGGTTTGAGTTTGAGTTTATTTTGTTGTCGCTTATTTTGGTTGTGGCTTCAAGTTGTAAACCCCTGATTTGTTTTCAGTTTAAGGACATGTTTGGTTGTCTACTTTCAGTTTCTGTTTCTTTATCTTATCAGTTGTTTTTTGTTTACTATTTCGGGTAAAATTATTCCCATGTGTTAGTTTTGATACCCAGGAACTTGTGCCAGCCCGTGGGGATCGGGAACGCCCTTCGGGCCGTGTTGTGAACTGGGTCGGGCACCGGGTCAGATGGAGACCCGGCCTGGTTCGTGAAAAAATGGTATCAAAGGAGAAGGTTTTCTCTCTTGGGTCGTGATCTTTTGGGATAGAGTCATGGTATACTTGAGTTAAGGTTGTCGGGACTCAACGTCTTGGCTATGAGTAAGGTACCTGTCCAGCACACCTCATGGCGGGACTCAAGTTACCAATGTATGATGAGGTTTGTCCGAGTTTTTGGTCATTGCGGTTAATCTTTTATAGGGGAAATGAAAAATGATTAGGGTCAGTGGTCCTAGTGAGCTCGTAGGTGTTGGAAAGCCATGCGGAGCCAGGGACGCTATCCTATAATACCCCACATGGCAGTGGCGTGATTGGCATATGGTCGCCAACTATATGTTCCAGTCACCCACTAACACTAGTTTTCTCTTTCACCATTACTCGTTTCTCTGTTTTGGAGTTTTGGAAATTTGGTTTTTAAGTAAAAATGATTTGGTCTTGGAAAATGTTTTGAAATAAATCAATTTTAAAAGAAAATGAAGTATGAGGTTTGAAAAGTGTGGTTTGGATGTTTTGGTTTTGAAAAATGGAAAGGTTTGGTTTTGATCCTTGGTGTTCTCGTGGGCAACCACATGCATGACTGTATATGGAAAGATAAAGGGTTAATGGCACGAGCGGATGAGTGCCTGGATGGATATGAGGTGGGTGCTGGTGTGGAATGGGAACATGCATGTGCAAGGCCCATGAGACACCATTGGTGTTTGTGCAACCCACCAGTTTTTCTTATTTTAAAAAAGTTTTGTTAAATGAAAAATTTGGTTCTTTTTTAAACGGTGATTGTGTGGTGTGTCCTTGTATTTTTGAAAGGTTGGATGTGAGGCGTTTCGAGCCGAGAATCATTTTTTACTGATTTGTGTCCTGAGTCCGAATTCTGATTTGTAAGTTAGTATGCAAGCGTGTGCTTAGTGAATTCTTTTGAGGAATACATCTGGGAGCCCTTGCATTGGTTTCCCTTGTACTTTTGTTGTTCGCTTCTGGTATACCTTGACCATTGGACCAGTTCGATTGGGTCCATGGTTTTCTTTCTTGACTACTGTATGCACCCCATAAAGTGTTGACATGTGATTGAAGTGCGGCCACATGCAAATCGCCATTGGTCGACCCTCCAGTTGATCAGGGGAATCTCTTCTTGAATTCTAGAATTTTACCCACCTATCCTTTTTACAACTAAGTGGATCCCCTCAAAGCGGTGTGGCAGGCGCGAGAGGAGTTGAAGGGATCTTTGGTCTCTTTGAGTTGTCGGGGTCATCAGGTATGAAGTTTGATATTGTTGCGTTTGAAGGGTTCCCATGGAAGTAGTGAACGGAATTCCAATAGGGAAGGGTAAAAGCGATTCAGAATTATTAGCGTTAACGAGTGTTTTGAAGGGCTTTGTTGTCCTTTCATCGGTTGCAAGGGTAATGTTTGGTGACGTCTTACAGTGTGAGTTCTCTTTGATAGTCAAGGGTGAAGTTTGACCTCTTTAATTATAATGTTATGTTTGGAAATGGTGAAGGATATTTTATTGGGGAAGGGTGGAAGAAACCTATAGAGGTCGGTGTGGGCCAATATTCTAAATGAACTTTGGTCCTTCGTTGGTTTCATTTAAGAAAGGGTCTATGTTAGGCCACTAGTTTGGCAGACCGAGTCATTTGAGGCTGTTATGGTCATTTTCAGGAATCATGTTTTGTTCAAGACGTAGTATAAAGTCTTTCTCAGCGTAATGTTTCTCTCGACAACAATGATCATTCTCAGTGACGATTTGTGGTGTCATGTTCTCATTCAATGTAACAAGGGGTGATGCGCGTGTACCATCTAAGCTCTTGTTTGGGTGAATGTTCAGTGTGAGAGTAATTGGATGTCTTGGTGTGTTGTGTCTGATGGTGTTGCCTCAGGTGAAGTATGATTGTGTGTGGCACCAAAAGAAGAAGCTCTGCTCGGGAGTCTTCAATACCTGACTTCGAGCCAGGAGATGCTTCAAACATCAGGGCTCCTGCCATAGGCCCCGGAGTGAAGATGGCGCGTGGTCAGGAACCCCGGGACTGTATGGGACTCCGACTTTATTTCTGTCGTTGGTGTTGAAAGTGAAATAAGATTAAATTATTTTCTATGGATGTTCTGTTTCGAACGAACCATCTAGTTGCGTAAGGTTTCAGTGACTATGCAGAGGCATGTCCGCCTCGATGCCTTGAAGTCTTGGGGGTAGTGTCCTATCAGATGTAATCACTTTTAGTGGTTCTTGAGAGTCTGTTGGTGAAAAATCAGTCCCAAAACACTATAATGATCATCCCGGGATGTGGATTTTTTGGTCGTGTCTTAGGTCCTAGTTTTGATGCCCGGGTGGTCGGGCCTCTCCCTCCACGCCCCTTGTGGTGGGCTGCTTGGTCACCATCAGGAATTTTTTTTCAAAGTTTTATTTCCTCTGTTAGTTCTAATGGCGGTGAGACCCACGATGGGTCTCGCACAAAGGTCTCTGGAATAAATTGGTGTTGGCCTTTCCTTAATGGTGGGGAGTCCACCCAGACCTCCCCATGTTGGTTTTCTAGACTCATCTTGGGCGTTGGTAGGCTCTTAATGGTGGAGAGACCCATATTGTGTATCGCACGAATGTCTCTAGAAGGAATCAGTGTTGGACTTTTCTTTAATGGTGGGGAGTCCGCTCGAACCTCCCCGTTTCGGCTTTCCAGTCTTGTTTCAAGCGCCAGTGAGTTCCTAATGGTGGGGAACCCCTCGGCCCTCTCCAAGTTGATATTTTACTTCTGTTTTTAAATACAACATGTTGATAAGTGATAGGAGTGCTCTGTGGACGTGGTTTGACCTTTTTCATCATTTAATCCAAATGGTGTGGTTTTGGTTTAATAGTGCTTGAGGTGTTTTTGCTTGGGAAGTTGGTTTTTGTGGGTGTGAGAGCTCCCTTCCTTGATCAGACAACTGGAGGCATTCTAGCTCTTCAGGGCGGGCAACACATATTAGAAATTCTTTATAAGCATTTCTTAAGGATTCCATTTGAGTCACTTTCTTTGAGCAGGATGTGTTTGCCTCATCTATCTTTTTGTTGTGGGGATCCTATATGAACTTTAATGGGGTATTAGTTTCTTCTTTGTGTCTCAACCTTAGTTGTGGCTATCAAGGGATGGAAAGCTTTATGGTGGGGACAATTTTCACACCTATCTTTTCTAATTTGTTTAGTTTAATAAACATTCTGGACACCGGATAGGTTTGGTTGAGGTCCGACATAAAGTTTTTTATTTCTTATTTAAAAACGCGTGTTTTGGCCTTGACAGCATCCTTCGCACTACTGTAGATGTTTTGCGGCCTCGCATGGGTCACCGCGTGACCTTACCCGATTCACCGCGCACCCTGCCTGGTTTTTAAGGAAAATAAATGCAATTCAATGAATAATAAAAAGTAGATAAAGCAAAAACAAGTGTGGTAAAATTTAACAAAGTATTTTAACAATGATAATAATTTTATTATTTTAGGATATTATTATTATTATTATTATTATTATTATTGTTATTAGTACTTGCGTTAGGATATTAATATAATTACTAATATTATTAATCTCATTATTATTAAGAACATATTTTTTTAAGCTTGTCATTATAATTACTATCACCATAAATTATTGTTATCATCATTCTTAGGTATTCTCATTAAAATTGTTAGCATTCTAATTAACGTTATCATTTTAAGAAAATAAATTTTATTATGCTATTGTTGTTATTGTTATTCTTATTTTTTTAATTATTTTCTTTAAGGTTTTAGTTATGAATAACATTATTACTAATGTTAATGTTATTATTAGTTTTGTTTTAATTCATTATTTTATCTTTTTTTTGTTCTCTTTCCTTTGTTTAGGGTTTCACCCTTATTTTTTTCCTGTTTGCAGTGCCCTCCTACCCAGGTCGTTGGGCCCTTTCCCCCCTTCTTCTCTTTCACCTGAACCGACACCCCCCCCTTCTATTTACCTCCTCCTCCCGTCACCCGTAACCTCACCCGGTTGCCTAGCATTCCACCTTCCCCTCCCATTTCCAGTGCCACACCCCTGTTCCCGGATTGCGCCTTGCGCCAACTTCTCCTTATCCCCTTTTCCAGCCGAGGCACAACCCCCCGGAACCCCATGTCGCCCGGCGCACTCTTGAACGGCCTCCCTCACTCTTTCGACGCTGCAACCCCCCCCCCCCCCTCCTCTGGTTTCTCCTCCGGAAAGCACCTCGTGCCACGCCCTCCCGTGCGCAGTGACCCCCGGTGGACAACCCTTCCTCCCCCGACCCTCCACCAACAGTCGCACCCACCCCCATCCTGACAGAGCCACCTCCAGCGAGTCCTCTATTCGTGCCTCCCATGCTATCTGCAAACCCACCAGCCAACCAATTTCCTACCAGCGACATGCTAGATCGGCCCCCAAACTCGTGTTTCCTTTCCCTTACAGCTGATTTTTCCATCACACCGCACCTCTGGTTGCCTTCTTTAATCACCAGCCAGCCCCCCTACTGCACCACCAATGGTGTGTTCTCCCTCTATTAGTTGTTTCTTCAATTTTGGGGCGGGTTACTATGTTGTCTGAGTTCTAATTTTATGTTATGTGTTCTAATTCATGTGTTGAGTTCACACTAGGTTCCTTTCAGTGCAAATGGTGCGTGATTGAGGTTTCGTGGTAGAATTTGATGTTTTCACATCAATTTTTGGGGTTTGACCTCAAGGTAGGTGGTTCCGTATTTAAACATTATATGATAAGTTAATTTTCTTGCTTAATTAATTTTATGTGTTATTCTATTATTCTGTGTTGGGCGAAATTAGTTATTTAATGAGTTTGATATGTGTTTTGATATTAAGTAGCATGATTATATGAAATGTGGTGCTTTTTTATAAAAACCCTTATTCTAACATTTGGTCTTGTTTTATAAATTGTGTATTTAGCTATTGAATTGTGAAAAGGGTGTGGATTGTGTATTGATGTGATGTTGATATGTGTTTTGTCACAAACGAGTATTTGAGTGATTCTTTAGTGTTTAATGTCATGCGACACATTTTAAAATTTATTGACAAAAATTCTTAGTGGTTTGTTTAATCACTAGAATGGTTTCTTTAATTGTGTAGTTGATTTATTTGATTGTGTAAGATATGTAGATTAATTTTTAAAAGATTTTTTGTGTACAATGCTTTGTGTCACCTTGGTAATTGTTTTTTCATAAAATCATCAAATGGTTTATTAGGTTTTATTAATGGTGTGAAACATTTTAGGAACTTTTTTTGGGTGTGATTGGTCATGAAAGAGGGTTGAGATGGTTTTGCATCTTAAAGCCTTATTATGTTTCTTTTAAAATAATTTGTTTAAAAAGGATTTAATGTGATTTAATAAAAATGATTAACGATAAAAATTTCATATCTTTTTAATAAAAAAATTATTATCAATGTAGAAATTGTTTTTAATTGAGTTGGGTAATGTCCTTTATCGTGCGTACTTTGTCAAATGGTTTTCTGTGTGTGTGGATATATGGTGTTGGGTTTATGTTACACCATTTTTGTTTCATATGTTTGAGTTCGACATGAAATGTGATGTTGGAACATCTTGAGAACAAAAGGGGAAGCCTAGGTACATGGTGGGTGGACTTGACTTGTGGGATAGTGATTCAGGAGTGGCCCCGGACCAGATTCACTTAGCTGGATTGATGCTTACAACAGTAACTAAACATTGGATGATGATCGGATACCACTAGGTTATGGTTATGTTTCCCTGTCTAGTGGCTCGTGCATGATAACATATTTTTTTGTGATTCCTATACTGTTCACCGAGACGTGAGGTTCTAGAGTCCCATTCCTTTTTCTAGTACCTTTAGGGCCTCTCCCAATTTTGGTGCTCCGGGACTAATATACACCCATCGTCAGCATACGGTGCAGATTTTGGGTTTTGTGAAGGTATGTGTTTTTCTTTTATGCAAGTGTGTTTACTTTTATTTAATTTGTCTTATTTAAAAGTGCTTTCCTTATAGAAACTATTTCTTTAATGTTATTTATGATTTGGGGTTCTTTCAATTATTTATCATGCAAATGTATTTGTCATTTAATGTTTATACGTGGGACCATCTTATTGGGTGACGTCCTATTGGGATTTTTTCTCACAGCCTACATACACCTTTGGGTGTATGTAGAAATTGTTTCTTGTGTATTCTAGGTTGTGACATCGTGCTCAGCGATGGGGGTTTTAGTCATTGTTGGACTTCTTGTGCAGGTTGGTGTTGTGGCATGTGGATGCTGCGTGTCTCTGGTTGCTTGGATTTTTGAGTTTGATTTCCTTTTGTTGTCGCTTATTTTGGTTGTGGGTTCAAGTTGTAAACCCCAGATTTGTTTTCAATTTATGGCCGTGTTTGGTTGCCTACTTTCAGTTTCAGTTTCTTTATCTTATTAGTTGTTTTTTGTTTACTATTTCGTGGTAAAATCGTTCCCATGTGTTAGTTTTTATACCCAAGCACTTGTGCCAGCCCATGGGGATCGGGAACACCCTTCGGGACATGTCGCGGACCGGTTCGGGCGCCGGGTTGGATGGTGACCTGGCCTGGTTCGTGACATGGAAGGTATCTCAAGGATAACCTAGTCTGATGTATTTAATTTATTCATTTCCTTGAATTTAATAATTATTGGAACACTTATTATTTTATATGCATGAAATTGATTGATCATGGCTCCGTTGGTGGTCCCATATATATTTAATCAGACAACCTTTATTGGATAACATTGTTACCCAAGAAGACTTAATGGTATCATGATTAGATAAAGGGAATCTATCAGATTTTGATGCATAATTACTAGTACAATGATGGATTACAGAAGAAGAGGATAGAAACTATACTCTTGATGCTTATAACAATTTTTTTTATTTATTAATTCTATTATAGAATGTGGTATATTACTTATCCCATTTATCATTTCCATAATTTTTTATAACTAGTTGATAATCATCATCCAAAATATCTATTTACTTGTTATTCATCTTCTGCAGGTCCTTTACATTGATTGGGTATTTCTATCGCTTCTAATTTTTATGCTAAAGTAGGTTATTTTTTTCATATTGTGATTGTTTATACTATTTATTATATATTTACAGTGATGTTCTACACTCAAATATATAAGTTCTTAGTCTCCAAACAAACACACCCTTGGCCCTCACTCATAATTGGAAGCCTCATTCATTTTGGGAGGAATTCTTGAGGTCATGTGTCCCACCATATTGAGGAACCATTATGTGGATTCTAGGGTGGTATACAACAAAGTGGTATTGAAATTATTTTTTCCTTTGTCTTAATATTAAGGTAATTGATAAGACACTATGAATAATGGAAATTTGGAATTATCCTATGCTTGGGAGTAGATAAACCATGTATTGGGGACACCCAAATTTCTTAGGATGGATTGTTGCTTTGTTGGGATCACTGTTACAGTTAGTTAGATTTCCCCATTGGATGATGAAAATGTTTTCCATCATTATTCTTATTGATGTTTTTATCATGGATTTATTTACCTTATCCCAATAAAATTATAACATATAATTCATGGATCTTATTAGGAACCATAGGAATTAAATTTCATTCATTATGACATGCCATATTTATATTATAGTATGCATTTCTTGTGTTTCGTGTGATTGTCTAGTTCTTTATCTATTATATCATATAGTGTTCTTATGTTTCATTCAACGTGACATAATTTGTTCAATTAAAGTTAAAAAATCAATTTAGATGGTGTTTTACCATATATATTGATGGTGAAACCTTAAATAATAAATTATGCCACATTAGTAGGTTTGATTGATTAATGAAAATGGAAATTTAAGATCTACGTACTTCTATAAATTGTAAATGTATGATCATCAAATTAAATCACTATATATGATCTTTTACATCCTGATATCGGATATACATGCTTATTTTCATTTAATTGACATGCATATCCATGTTTATAATGAGTAAGGGACTCTATAAATTTTTAATTCATTTCGAAATTAACTAGAATATGATAGAAATTCCTAAATAAATTATAATAAAAATCAATAAAATCAAAATTAAATTAAAAATATTACCACTAGATAAATATACTAAATGAAATTTTAAGGGTTTTTAACCTTTTACCTTTCATTTGAAACTCTATATATCAAAACCAATTTTCTTCCAAACAAGTCCTTGAACTCGAACCATCCTTAGTAGTGGGTAGTAGGTTGTGTATCAAGTGTTAAATTATGTGATGTTTCATTATCACCTATACCTAGCTCCAAGATAAGGTTGGGGACCATGACTCTCTTGTAGTAAGTCCATGTGCTTGTTCTATATTTTTTCACATTACCTACCTATTTTGAATCAATCTGAGGCATGATCATGGAAATTTTAGTGTTATGCCTCTGTGACGTCCTCGCATCAAGCACCAGGATACTGGAAATAATCACACTCTTAAGTTGGGGGTCCCTATGCCACTTATGATACCATATATAGTTCCACATATGGATACTCTTTCATATCATCTACTGGGCACTATTGATAACATCCATGAAATATTTCTCCATTTATTTTATTCTATATAGGTTTCTCTCCGACGCACCCCTCTTATATAAGAGTTGAATATGGTGTTACGGAAATAACATCCTTCAATATTATCAAGGGACAGAGGACCCCAGCACACTGAGTCATGGCTGGAGGCTATGTCATCTATATTTGAGCTTATCCATATGTCTCTAGAGAATAGGGTCATGTTATCAACCAACATGCTTCTTGAATCTTCCAATCATTAGTGGGTTATTCTCACTTAGGCTAGTAGATAATAGATTATGGTTTGGGAAGAATTATAGACACCCTTTGTCAACTTCTTCTTTCCCTAGACATTACGATGAGACTGTACCCAAGAGTTCTTAAACCTTTAATAAGGTGGCATGGTATTGATGGAATATTAATCCTTTTTAACCGAATTATAGTATTTCACGCAAACCATTCACTAGTGACAGAATATCTACTACATAATGGCGGATTATGGGATTTACTATTCTATCAACTCATAGGTGAACATTTTATGACTGAATACAATTTTAGAGATAGTGCACTCGGTCCTCGTCACTAAGTGGTATCAGAGAGAATACAAAAATGTGATCTAGAATGGTTTAATATCTAGAAAGAGTGACGGTTTTTCCAGTCATAGAAAAAATATTTTCTAAGATACATGTGGTGGAATTATTTTCCAAGTAAAATGCATCAAAATTTAGGTGGTGTGTCACAATTGTAGTGGGATAGGGCATAAGATGCCTCATTGTATGAGGACCCCAATTGAGTACTGATTATACGGTATGATGTGTAAACTATGACATTTCTTTTCCTTCAGTGCCTAGTGAACATAAATATGTGTTGAAAACAAATTAAGGTGAATTATCAAAGACTTTATCTCAATCATTGAGTTGTTATTATACTGAATGAATGGCTGAGGAGGTGGTCATAGCGGAAGCTATCAGAACACATAGATTCAGCATATGTAGATTAGACCTGCCTAAGCTGGTCAGGAAACATCTCAATGTTGTATTACATTCCATATCCATATAGATCAACCTTCTCCAGAGGATTAGAGTTACGGTCCATCTATGGATAGAGGTAAAATTTTGGTATCCTCAACATTAGTATCTTCTTTGTTTGATACAAGAATGTCACACTCGTTTCTATCCGCTGCTGTATGGAATGTATGGGACTATAAATTGAGTATTGTAATGGTGTGATGACTGTTGACACACTTCCAAGTGTTTGACCAGATAATATACACAAATGTACAGAGTTACCCTTTGAAATTGGTGGGTACCATTTCCTATGGAATTTCATTTTCCTTACGATGACCGACTACAACAACATTCTAGGAATGTACAGGCTTGTCCCTTGTTGTGCCCATGTTGATCGCTATCACCAGTGTCTATCCTCCATATCTTCTACGGAAAGAATGTATATGTACAAGGGAAAATGGGATATCGATGATGGATAAGCTATAACTGTGAATAAGAGGCTATGAGAGTGACATATTATAAGGCGAGTATCTTTATGAGATATTAGGGTATCAATATTATGGAATCCCCTCTTATTGTGAAATTGTTTATAGAAGGATTCACTGGAAATTTATTTTTTTACCTCATAATAGATAGGTATATTTCACAATCATTATAGTTTTAGATGTGGCCTAGTTTCCATTTTTCCCTATTGAATGGCACGTATAATGCTCTAGGAACTCAAGAAGCAACTTGGAGATCTAGATCCAGAATGTTTTTTCTCACCCAGCACATCGCCTTGGGTTAACCAATCATTTTTTCCAATATTTCAAATGATACCTTTAGATTGTTAATCAATTATAGCCATCTAAACCAACTTATTGTAATGAAAAATATCCACTGCCTTATATAGACAACATCTTCGACTATATCTAAGGAGAAATGGGTTTCCATACGATTGATTTGAGGCTGGGATACCATCCATTGTGTATAATGAAATGATATTTAACATGTACAACATTCTCAAGTAGGTATGACTTGTATGAGTATCCAGTTATGTATTTAAGAAAAACAAATACATCATTAGTTCTTATATTAATGATGAAATGAGTTTTTCATGTTTACCTTGATTCATTTGTGGTAGTATTCATAGATGGAATCATATTGTATTCTCTCACCAGAATCAAAAATTTCAACAATCATGATATCATGATGAATACACTGAGAGAGCACCATCTATATGTAAATAAAATAAAATCAATATTATTTATCATAAATGATCACTTATTGAGTCACCTAATATCTTTTCTAGTCATATCAATTAACCTAAGGAAGATGAGTGGCTTGGTTTCTAGGGAGCATGCCAATATTTTGTTTGGCATAAAAAGTTTCTTAGGATAAATTGAAATTACATGCAATTGTTCCAGGATTTCTCATTTTTAGTAGCATATCTTATGGTATTGACCAATATGGTTGTGAAATTTGATTGGAATGAATCTTATAAAACATTATTTTAGGGGTTAATGGGATAATTAGCATCAACACCGACAATGATTATAAATATTCTGGTTAAATTCTATACTCATTATTTTGATTCTTCCAGGACTGATATGGTTGCATCTATGATGCAAGTTGATCGGTATGGTGAATATAGGCACCCCATTTGATATTACATGAGATGAATTACCCTGTTAATTGCCTCGATCTAGTGGTCATATTCCAGGATTTATGCTTTTAGAGGGAACACTTAATTTTTTCTAGTTCACAACCAACATATACCATAAAAGTCTCAAATATATCTCCACATAGTGAGAGTTAAATAATAGAAAATGTGTCTGGGTTGTCAACCTACAGTCATTCAACATTGAGAATTCTTACACAGCTGAAATTGGTAATGACATTATAAACACCTTAATATAGAAGACTCTGACACAAGCCTTCAAAGAGGCTATAAGTGAGTGGAAGTTGATGGATCTTTTTTGAAATGGACCTAGAGGTTCATGAATAGCACAAGAAACCTATTTTTGTAGCTCTTATAGAGAAATTCACTCATTTATAGTGGGTCTTAATGAGGCTCTTATCTAATTCTGAGGGCCTCATTTAGTGGGAAAGTGTTTCAGGTGAGAACTGACATCCTGGTTGGGTTGTTTATATAAATGAAATGCCACTCTACAATGAGAGTGTTTTAGTTTCTTATTATATAGAGTAATAGTTTATGCAATAATATCATTCCATTGTTTAGGATGTTCACACCAATATTACAAAGTTGTACCAATATGTTCACAGTTAGCATTGACAGTGGGTTTTGAAGAGGCATATATCAAGTAATACTACATAGAGATCCACCTTTTAGTATGTGAATGCCAAGAACTAGTGAATTTTCATATATTATCAACCTCTATCCATTCCTAAGTGGAAATAGAATGACATCATCCTGGAATTTGTGACATGGTCTATGAGATCCCCTAGAGGATGTAATGCAGTATGGGTGATCATCAACATGTTGAATATTTTTTCAAATTTCCTACCAATATGAAATACATTATAAATTCATGGATTTGGATGGGTTTATAATAGATATATTTTTCACCATAATGGTGTTCAAAGTTCCATCATATTGGAAGGATATTTTCAATTTACATCATAGTTCTAGAATTCATTATAGAAGGTATAGGGTTCACAGGTTCTATTGAGTAAAAAATATCACCCTCAGACCAACAGGCAGTCTGAGTGGATGATACGAGTATTGGATGATATTATTTATAAATGTATCATTGATTAGTGAGGTTCATTAGAAATGAATAACCCTCTGGTTCAATTTTCCTACAAAAATATATTTTTGGATATGATTCGTATAGATCTGTATAAAGACCTTTATTAAAGGCCATGTTGTTCTGCTCTATACGGGTTAGATTTAATGGAGGTAGCTCTATTGGGTCCTCATCTCCTTTAGGATACTTCATAGAAATTTCGATTGATTTAGAATTGTATGGATACAAGACAGTCTGGGAAAATGTCTTACACTGATCATATCCATCAAGCTATAGAGATTTTTGTTGGGAATTGGATCTTTGTACGTGTATATCCTTGGTAGGGCCTTGACCAATCAAGAGACGGGTATATTATCACCTAGAAATGTTGGGCCTTTCGATATAGTGGAGAGAGTTTGGTTGGTAGCCAATCATTTTGAGTAACCTTAGAGGCATCATTCAATGCATTATTTATTCTACATATATCAGATTAAATGGTATTATGATGAGTTATATTATTAATTTTCCCCCATGGATATTGATATGGAGGTAGATGTGTCCTTTGTGGGGCATCTGATATGTATCATTGATCAGATAATGAAGTCTCTTCAAGTCATATTTCTTCCTATGGTCTTATTACTATGGATGAATGGACACAAAAATGATTAGATCGATGAGTGCGAGTCTAATTTATATTCATAGTGGCCAAAGAATTTCTCAGTTTAAATTTTAATAAACATGGGTGGGAAACTCGGTGAAGAATTATCTTTAGGAGGGGAGGTTGTAACATATCTAGTTTTCATGAAGGTAAGGAACACTGGTTTTTGGTTTAATTTTTTTGGAACTGATAATGATTCTTAATGGATTAATGGAGGTATATAGGGGTTTTGGGGATTTTTGAGATCTTGTGGTCCCAAATATGAAGAATCATACTTGGTCACATGGTTAGGAGAAACTATGCAACCCATACCTCATGGTTTCTCTAACTGTGTATCTTGAGACAGTGGGGAGAGGGACGCCACACAATTTCTCTTAAATTGTTTGCATAAACCTACATGCCTTTGCAAAATGTCATAGAAATGTTTAAATGATGTTTTTAATATGTATCACATTGTTAACAAATCTCTACATCTAGCCCATGTGAGGGTCCACCTTGGGAAGTGCCTTGGCCCAAGTTTGACACATAGTTTGGCCATCCAGCAACTAAATGGTGTGCCTCTATCAATTTGGGTGAAATTAAACATATTCAATGGAAATTTTTTAATACATAAATTTATTATCCTCCTATGCTCTTCTCCAGTAGTAGTAGCATGTGATATCTCCCAATGTCTAATAAATTGATCATGATTCCTCCTCTTTCAAGTCCCCTATTAACTCATTGTTAGAAGCATCAGATACATAGAGGTCTGCTCTTGATTCCTCTTTCTTCCATTTCCATTTTTTCTTCTAATCAGTTTTTCTATTTAGGTGTGGATTATTATTACCTTTGTTTTATGTTATTTTATGATTATTTCAATAACATCCATTCTATCTCTATTCAAATACTGAATATAGGAATGTGAAGCACTATGAACCTAAGGTAGGTGGTCTATCTTCGATTTCCAATGTTTTGGTTCAATCTATAAAATGTTGTATTGTGTCACCCATCATACCCTTCCCATGATGCCTCAAAATTGTTTTATAAATCAATTTGAATGCTTGACCATGTTTGGTTAATCTATGGAGTGTGGGTAATCAACCTTTGGTTGAACACCTTTGTCTAATCAAACCCTTTGGGTTTCTTTCCTAATTGATCTAGTTTTATTTCTTCCTAGTTTGATAAATCACTTTTGAGGAATCCCTTGGCTTAATGAAATATTTTAATGACCTTATGGAATGAAAAGAGCAAGTGTATTGGATATCATTACTAAAGAATAATGTATTATTCCATTAAATACATTCTAACATAATTGAATAATTGAACTAAATGAAATGGCTATCATAGTTTTAAATGTTAATAATTCATTGTATGATAAAAGGTATGGTTTTAATAACCAAATCAGGCCCTGAAATTAGTCGAGGGTGATAGAAGGGGTTTTAACATAAGTAAACCTTGGACAAGCCCTTCATATCTCATATAAGAGTTTTTTAATGAATTATATATAAGACATGGTGACATTATATATTAGACAGATGGGATCACTGAGAATTTTCTTCTTTAAGTAAAGATGGGTTACACCACTTCCCAATAGAAGACGTCAGGGATGGTCTTTATGGCACAATGGTTTCACCACACCATGAGACATACTTTGACCCCAGCGTGTGATTCCAGATGCGAAAAGGGAGGTAACCTGTTGTTTTTTATACACAGTTACAGGAGTAGAACCTCGGATTTATTTAATGGAATACTTAAGATGGACTCCCACATCATTTGCCATATATAGATCCCTATGGATATACTTAGGATTCAGTCATAATTGCATTGGATGGGAAAAGGGTGCTTCTTAATAAACTATAATGCTTCTAATTAAATTAATAAAGAAGAAAATAGAGTTTAAAATCCTAGGATGCACCCATAAATACAAATCTCATGCTTGGGGATTTTCCATATATTGAAACCTTACCTATAGAATCTCTTACTATATTTAACACTTATGTTGGTTACCTACGCTTAAATACATCTCCTGTAGGCCAAAGCTGGTAAAGTTAGACTGTTATTCGAAGCGGACACAAGTATAATGTATTGAAATTATTCCTTATCTTGTCTTATTATTTTAACACTCCACATTTTAGATTAATATAATGGATCAAAATTGGCGCCATTGGTATTTTATTGCTGAGTATATCTCACACCCATATTAGGGTTCCTTTGGTTCCTAAGAATAATTCATTGATTGTTTGTACAGAAAAAGGGAAGTGACCAACATCAAATTTATTATAACCAGAACTATGATAGTGTATAGGAGAAGATAAATGACCATATACTGAAAATTCTAGAAGAATCTATTTTTTGATTTTTATATTCATTTTAGCATTTGGTTTATGCTTAATCCCAATTATGTAAATATGAAAATTCATTATTATCTGATATGATTTCTTGATCTTAGTCTACATTTGATCATAGTAATAAATTAAAAGTCAAATTGAACCACCCTTATTCAAAATAACAAGGGTTGGATCACTCCACAGTAAATAACTTTGGTATATAAAACCCTTATATAAAATCTATTTTATTTTATAAGACAGTTTTATATAACAGTAGGAATAGATATGTGTTCAACTAGATACTCAACCTAAATATTAGTTTGAAGACCATGAAAATAATTTGTAAAAACATCAAAATATTTCTAAAATATTGGTATCTCTTCAATGTATATTTTTTCTCATATCATTTGATCTAAATATATTTTATTATTGGGTATTAATACAAACATTAATGTTTTATTTTCCATATAAATTTTATAATTTTATTTTCATTGATATATGATAATTAAATGATTTGTGATATTAATTGATAGGTTTCAATCAATAAAATTTATATGCTCACTATGTAGATAAATTTAATTCATGCCAAATATCTAATTAAATTTCACTAAAAATTTAATAAATAGATTTAATGAAATTAACTTCCCATATCCATAAATTAGAGAAGATTTATAGTCATGGAATGAAATCATTGATCCAATGGTTATTTTAATTAATATATCCAAATATAATTTATATGGTGTTGAATAAATAGGTTTAAAAAGAATGAAAGGCATAAATTAATGTTCATAATGAAAATCAAGTGATAAATTCATAGTTATTTAATGGATAATCATTTTACGATTCACTACATAATTTTCATTGATTTACTATAGTGGAAGTGAATAAAAATTATCTTCATTGACCATTGTATTTAGATTTTTTAACATTACATTTCATCATTATCTCTTGGTTTGGTACATTAGCATTCATGGTTCCAAAATTTCATACATTTTAATCATCAAAATTTTAGTGGTATAGTGGGAAGAAATTTTTGGACCTCAATTATGTTAAATGAACCCTTCATATCTTTTCTATAATCATGTGGATGATAATAACCATTTCCAAACATGAAATTATTTTTAAATATATTATTAAAATTACCTAGATGCAACATCCCACATTTTTTTCTTATTGGTAGTTTAATCCTTACTAAATAATGTTATTTATCAGTTGAAATATCCTAAGGTAATATTTTAAACTTCTTAATCATAAATCAATGGGTATAATGATTTTATCCGATTCAAATTTCCACCATAAGAGAATATTGAATAATATCTTCAAAGCAATCAAATTATCTTATCACTAATTATATTTAGAGATTTGGTTTAATTACACTATATAATTGATTTATTTTATTTTTAGTATCAATGGTTAAACCAAATGTTAAAAAAATAAGTATTTTTAATTTCACCTCAAATGTCTTGACTGATTCATATTCCAACTAATTCATCTCATGAATGTACCCTTATATTTTTATGTAATGAGTACATGGGAAGCATACATTTTAAAATATTTTCTTCAAATCACATATTTCCATGTAGTCAATTTCTTCCATTCATTTTTTTCCTTTATCAGAGACTACAATTTCTAAAATACAACTTCATGAGAAAAAAAATCCAAAAACACGATTTTATTTTTATAAAATAAAAAATATAAAAAACAGTATATCATTTTCATCCATAGTTCACCAATTATTGGATCTTAATTCCCACTAAGGATGGTCGACATTATTATATAAAGAACCAAATAAATATATCTCTTTATTTTGTGTATTTGGAATTTTGAAATGGTTAATTTTATTATTTATAACATGTTATATAAAGGTTTTTATAACCATAATATTTTCTATACCGACTCTTATTCCATTTCACTCCCTATTTGAACTATCATTTGATTTTCTAAAAAAAATCTTCACTCAATTCCTCATGATTCCATAAATTGACAAAAACAAAATTTGTTAGTGTGGGTAATGTTAAAAAAATAAACAAAGATTATAAAATCATATGAATTTGAAATAATAATACTAAAATTTATTAAAGTAACACTCCTTTAGTTTAACCTATGTTTTTTCATTTATCCACTTATTGGTCATAAAATAATCTATAAAAATAATTAAAACTGACTCTAATACAAAATATGATTTACTATAAATAATAGTGTTATATCTTACCAAATTTTAAATTATTTTACATAATAAATAAATATTATAACACACTCATAGAACCTAATGTTTTAGTTTCATTGTAGATTATCTCTATGTTCATATTCTTTAGAAAAACAAAAATTTCCTCAATAAATTACTTTACACATAGTTCAATTCTAGATATATCATTAAATAATAAATCCCAGTAAAATAAAGAAACCTTAAAAATGGTTGATCTAAACATTCAAGTAAGGGTAAAAAAAATGAGATATATATAAAATAAAAAATAGTAATCATAATGATTATTATAAAGGAGTGATCATAAAACAAACACGTAATAAAGAAAACAAAATCAATGTATATGTAAATATCATAAGAAAATTATAAAAAATTAAATATAATCCTATGTAATTTCATTATGAATCATATTATAGAAATGTATCATTCCATAGATTTAAGAAACATATATAATCATGATATATCATATGAATATATCATGGATAACTACCCTGCCCATTATAACATTGTGGGTTGGGTTTTCATTCCAGTCATATAACCATTGGGAATTGGGAATGCTCCCTGGTAACAAAAATATTGTGATCACATAAGATATTAATAATTGTCCAATGAATCAGATGGCCATTTAATTTTGAGCTTCTAAATCAAATTACTATATTCGTATATATGTTCTACATATGAGGATGAAAATAATAAAAAATATATCTAAATACATTTGGAAAATAACATTCCAAAATAAATTGGATTGTATTAAAAAATCATAAGTTATTAATATAAATCATTAAAATAAAAAAATAGGATGGTTACACAAAATTATATCAATAATTACATTGTATTTTCAGATCTAAATATAGCATATTTTTAGAAGTATAAAAAACACATTAAATAAACACATGCGCAAGGACCGTAACAATTTTGTGCCTTTGGAAACATGGAAACATAATATTATTACTTGGTGATGGATATTCAATATATCCCATAATTCTATTCCAAATTTTGTAATATTCAATTGAATACCCTACTTAAAACCATTATTTATAACAATGTAAAAAAGGAAACATAAGAAAGGGTGAGCTAAAATTCACATTAAGTGCAATCAATAAAGATATATAATCATAAGAATAGTATAAGGGTACAAGAACATGTGTATAACATTTGAAAAACACACATTTCATATCAATGATCATAAAAATGATCCTGAAAATAAATATTTGAAAATAATAATACATGAATCATAAGGGATTCCAGAGCATAAACCATGACAACATTACATATGAATAAGAAATGGAATTTTGGAACACAAATTAACTAATGAAATTATTTAGATAGTAGTAATGGATAATTTAAAATGGTATATTAGTGGAATGGGTTGACTCCCCAAACCATATTAGTAATCAAGCTTCACTTCCAAGACAATATTAGTTTTCAATGTTCACTACTAAGACCACCTTTGTATTCAAGGTTCTCTCTGATAACCATATAAAAAGACAAAGTACCTTACTAAATAGGGATCACTCCCCATTCCATATATTACTAAATAATTTCATATAAGTATTTACATAATATTTGGAGGGATACATAGGTCCCACCCATCAGATAATGGTTTCATACATATGTGTTCAACATGATAATAAATCATTCATCAGATCATGACCCATAAAAAGATATAGGTTTTATTAACATCGTATCATTACCGATAAAATTAAATAGATATTGTAAAATTTTCATAATATCATAATCTACGGAAAATAGATATATTTCATAATAATTTCATAATAGAATAACTAGTGAAAATAACAGGGTCTCCAAATTATTTTATCTTGGTATAACCGATGGAATAAAAATGGGTTTCACAAAAAAATCATCTTAAAGAAAAACCATTTTAATAAATAATAATAATGGTGTAATTATATAATATCACCCATGAAGAATAAAAAATATCAAGGGGTTTCTGTAACACCCTGATATTTTTTGAAATTTGTTTTTTTTAAATTATTAAATCTTCTGATATTTTTCATTTCACGCGTCACTAAAAATAGATTTTCACTTTTCCAAAAAACACTTTCACAAAACACTAGATTTGAGTTTGTTACACACAACTTCAAATTGGAATATATTACACAGAACAAAAACATAAGCATACATTACATCCAAGATTGACCTTCCTCGATGGCTTGTGTAAAAAGCAAGACCAAGTGTTACAAACCTATAATATATTACTAAAAATATTGATATAATGGGATATGAATTATCCATTAAGTATATGGATATGAATAGTATTAACTAAATTATAAAATTATTTGTTTTACAAAAATATAAGATAAATCAATAGGTTACTAGTTGATTAGAAATGAATATCAAAACTGATTGAATATAAAGGGAAATAATATTATAGTCACAAAGCTATATTAACCTAGTATTTAAAATTAATTCAAAGGTGTAAGTGATATTAATGTAATAAATATGTTATATATTCAAATAAATATTTTTTATATTCATCCTATAGATTCAACACATATAATATAAGATCGAACCAAATTTTATGCATAAAAACATATTTTTTGATAAACGTAGTTTTATAGCCATTTAATTATGAACCAATTTGGAATCCATTTTTTGAAAATTTTAGATATTTAATATTTCAAAAATAAAATTAATATTTTTATGTGAGACGAAATAATAATTTTAGAATTTTTTTTTCATAAGATTTTATGTTTTAATCAATAGTTAAAAATACAAGATTTTAAAATTAAACTGCTTTTTCATCTAATTTGTTTATAATGTTAAATTATATTTTTAATTAGTTTAACAGTTTAGATAGATAAATTTATAATTAAATAATTCAATTTAGGTTATTATATCCAATTTCACTATATAATTGGATATTAAATCTTAGAAATCTTTTTGGATTTTTTACATTAAAAACCCGCAGTGTCGTCTCATCAGCAGGATTAATTTTAAATTAATTTCATACACTTATATGATTAGAATTTGGAAAAAATGATTACCAATATAGAATTTTAACAATTAATAATGTTTAATAATGTAAAATATGTGTTTTACAAAGATATTAGTGAAATTGATTAAAATTAATTACATTGGTTCAGAGAAAAATAAGTTTAATAAAGTACTAAATGATATATATAAGACCCAAAATGACCTATATAATTTTCAAATACCAATTTCATGGCCGTTATTAGGCCATTAACCTTATATTATTGTTTTTTTTTGTTTTATTATGACTTTTTAGGTGAAAACATGGGTACAACTGACTTGTTATCAAAAATGACAAATGTGTCGTTTCCATTCCCTATAAAACCTCACCACCACTACCTACTTCCACACACCTATAAATCCCATTTTCTATCCAAATATATGCTCAAATAATCTCCAAAATTTGATAACATACTTCTATAATTCATACCTTGAGAGTAAGGAAACTCAATGAAGACTTTTGGCACAAGCCAAATAGAGTTAAACGATTAAGATGTAACATCTTCTCTCAAACTCCTTTCCATTGTTATCTGCATCCAGCCACTAAAACCAATTTATTCCATTCATTTATGTCAAAAATACAATCCTAAATATACTATGATGGTTTTCTGAAAAAAAAATTACATGTACATAAACATAACCTCATCTAATGGATAACAAACATACTGTTTACATGTACGACGAACTACCTCCTCACTAAACATTGATTGTTCATTTATACTTTACCACCGCTTATGGTTGACATTATTATGGTAAATATTTTTATATATGTAATATATTATATTTCAAAATTATTTTATTTTTTATTATTCTCACAACACAAATATTATTTACCTTCCATTTGTTGTAATTATGATAATTTTTTTGAGGAATTTTGGACTACCACCCCTCAATGTGATGAGATTAGTTTACACAATAATGGAATGTATTAAGGATGGGTTTAGTGAACTGATATGACATTTATATAATTATAATCATATTTTAATTATATTTTTTGCATTTACATATATGTATTTATAATTCATTCTTTCAATATGTCAATAAAAACAGAAACAACACTTATACATACAAACGACTTACCATCTCCATGAATAGTGTATACTATTTCATACTCCTATATTCTACATATTATCATAATTATAATATAATGGATATAAAATATATTAATACCATGGTATAAATTATTGAATCATGATATATGTATAAGTAAAAATGATATAACAAATTAAGACACATGCGAACAACAAAGCGTGTATAAGCTAAATTGAAACCTTAACATGTGATCACTAAAAAGAGGGTAATATAAGGTCATAATAAAAAAATATATGGTATTATGTACAATAATATGATTATATAAAAATATTTATAATAAACTTATATTTTTTACACTGGAGTCTTGTACGTGTATTAAGAGATTCAAGATACAAGGAGAGGGGATTTCATCTCACATTTTATTTCCCTCTTAAACATGCTATGTTGCCACACTTTCCATTTTTGTGGTGTATTTTATTCCAACGATTTTAGTTTATGTATCTTATGTGTAAATTTATTTTTACTAAAATAAAAATTTTATGTTATTTCTTTAATAGGGTTTATTCTTCAAAAGTTATGAAATCATTACAATAGTTTTATCTTAATTTTCCTTCATTGAAACTCATGGTTTTTAGGAACCTAGATTCTTTTTTGAGGTGTATAGAAATAAATTTTACATGTTATATCATGAATAAAATTATTTTCATGATATTTTATGATTTAGGTAATTTCTTTTTCTTACATGGAGAGTATATTCCCATGTTACCATGTGATAATAATATATTGAGACACTCTCATTGCTTCTCAAGATTGTTTTTGTTTATTCTTCCATTGAAGAAATATTATGACCCATAACTCAAAAACACTCATTTTTTTATTTATCACATATTTAATATATATATATCCATGTATTATTAGAATTTATCCAATCTATTTCACTTAAGATAATTTGGAAATTTTTTATGAATATCGTACAATATTTCTCTCTTCGGTTAGAAATCAGTTTTATTTGAAAAAGACTGTTTTCAAAATTGTTTTCAAATGAACCGTTAAGATTATTCTATTTTAAAATACATTTTAAAACTGATTTATTGTTTTCATATATTCATTTATATATTTTTCAAAGTTATATTTAAAGAATTTTTTTAAAAAAAATTAATGTTTAAAAAGTATTTTAATAATTTTCATGATTTATTTATAATATTTCAAACTATTTTTAAAGAAATGGTTTTAAAAAATATAGATGATTTATTTATATTTTTTCAAATTTTTTAAATGAAAAATGTTTTCAATGTTTTTTGAATATTAATATATTTGTTTTCAAGGAAAAATGATTTTAAAATTTTTTCTGGCTTGTTTTTTTGTTTTCAAAGGAGAAAGGTTTTCAAAATGATTTCAAGATTATATCATAAGTTTTCATGTAAAAATTTTCTCAAAAAGTTTTCAAGATTTTATTATATGTATACAAATAGTTTTCAAACAAAATGTTTTTAAAATGCATTTAATCTTATTATATATGTTTTTAAGTAAAATGCTCTTTGAAATGATTAGTAGTATTTTTTATATTTTTTCAATTTATTTTCCAAGAAAATGTTTTTTAAATGGTTTTATGTATTAAAAATACTTTTCATATAAGAAATCAAATTTTACTAAATAATTATTTTGAAATATATTAAAAATAATTTTCCATATAATATTACATTCCTTGATGTTACTCATACCCTTTTAGAAAATCATATAATGGTATCATTCATATCCTTTATATGAATGGGTTATGCTTAATGTCATGGTATTTATGAAATCTGTTTCTCCTTCCCAAATTATACGTTTTAGAAACCTGATTCTATTTCATGGGTTCTATGTTTATGAAATCCTTTTATTTATCATGGGTTATTTTTTGAGGAAAGTGTTATCAAACCTATAACATTTTTCAAATTTTATTATATGTTTATATGTTTATGATGAAAATTAAATATCATGGGTTATGATATTATTTTTACTGATCTTATGGAATATGTATGTATGATTTCATTATGAGATAGGTGGGAGCTATATCTCTCTCCAATGGATTGGGTAAATATTTATATCTCATGAGATAGGCTATTTTGGTATTGGCAATGAACCTTGACTACCAAGATTTCCATGAGAGTGAAACTTGACTACCAATATGGTATGAGAAGAGAACACATGATACTCAGATGGTGATTGCAGAGAACCATGACTACCAAGATTGTATGAGGAGTAATATAATTTTACTAAGATGGCCATGGGAACGAACCATGACTACCAAGATGTAATGAGGAGTGAAACCAAGCTACTAAGATGCACATGTGAGTGAACTATTACAACCAAGATGGTATGGGGAGTGAACACATTCAACTAACATGATATAGGAGGTGATTCCTTGAATATTATGGAAATCATATTATATGCTTATCTGTTTTCCACAATTCCATGTATTATTCCTATTTTATACTTTTATTTATTATGATCATTATATAATTATGATTTATTTTTTACAAACTTCCTTGATTTATGACATGATTCATTTTTATGATCATTGGCATTTAGAGTGTGATATTCTATTTTTATTATCATGTTCCCATACCATAATGCTCATGATTATGCTGAAATGTATCCATTATTTACCCTTAATAACTATCGGATCTCACCCCTTTTCATGTTTATTTCCCCATTTTATGAAGATATATTTTTGGATTGATATGTAAAAGAGGGTTTCTAGACTTGGAGAACCATGTGAGAGATTATATAGCTCAATCATGTATTGTTTTTATGTTTCCTCATTTCCAATTTAACTATAACAAATATGTTATTTTGGTATTTTTAACAACCATGAAATAAGCATTAAAAAACCATAAAGGAAGAAACATATAAATGTGGAAATTATTTTCCCCATGAGAGAAAATAATAAGAGGACAGTTAAAGACTCATGATTGTGTTACCATTACAAGTTCATAAGAAGTCTCAATGCATGGTGCCTAACCCGTGGTAAGTCTTTCAGAGACCTCCTCAATGAGCACTCTTTTTCACCAGTGGATGAACGAGTACAACCGGATGAGAATTCCCTATGTCATGTAGTTTTGCATTCAAAGTTACCTAATAACTATCCATAATTCTTTGAAAATATTGGGAAGTGACATTTCATGGAAGATAACCCTAGTGGTCACACATATCACACACTAAATCATTACTGGGAAGAATAAAATTCCTAGATGTTATCTAATCCATCTCATGAGACCACCAAGCCTACATTAAAAACCAAGAATTATATGAATTAGAGAAGGATTGTGGGGCTCAGGATCACATAAGGACATGTGGAAGGCTCATAAAGACTTGTGGTTCACCCTGACCTCTCCGGTGCGCCTCACAAAACCTCTTCGTCTCATCAGCCACACCAAATGGAAACCTCCAGAAAATTATATGACACTCTAAGGATAGAGGCATGAATGTTTCCACTATAAATTCAAAATTTTATATGATACAAATTTTCTCATGTGAAAAAATGGAAAAATTGAATAAAACCACATATATTACTCAAGAAAAATCACATACATACCATCCCATGTCACATAAAACAATGGGGGTGAAAAGTAAGGAGGTGAGTGGTGTCTGAAGTCACTGTAGGACATGAAACGTGCACATAATATTGATTCGTGAGACACTGTGAGACCTCAGCATCATAATTAAATTTTCTCACAAAGTTTCGTTGGATTGTCAACCTCACTGTTTGGAAGCCTACATGTGCATCCAGAAAAATATGCAGTTCCCTAAACATAGAATGATAGAATTTTCAACTACATGCTCACACGATATCCATATTCCCCATATTCGTCAAGAAAGATATCAACCAAAAATAGAGCATAAAAAACAAAAATTTATAATGCAATCTTGCATGACCCCATAACTTTATGAAATTACAAAAATGGTTATAGAAAAAGGGAAAGTGAGAGGTGTCTGTGTTCACTGTAAGACAAGCAGTGTGCACGCCATCGACTCATGCAACCGCATGATCCCTCAGTTACATGCCCGCCACATCTCGTATAAGGTGTTTGGATCACGAAATTTTCCACAAACATCTCACGCACTATAAAAACCATATTGGTCATGCAAGATGTCTAAAAAATAGAATAAATACCCTTAATCCCATACATGAAATCTTGAATCACTCACAACCTTCTTCATCTAATGTGAAGAATATAGGAAGCTTGGAGGCTTGTAGGGTACACGGTCGCTGAAGGGCATGTGATGCGCCTAGTGCACCCTCAATGTGGTGCTATGATATACTAATACAAGTCATATAATGACTCAAAAATGCCTTCCAATAGTCATTATGATATCACAAAGTCCCCTAGACATGTCAACATGACGTCCTATAAGTTCATCAAAGTGAATTTTTTCAATAGTTTAAAATTAAATAATAAAGGATGGATGTCCTTGTGGCCACTAAAAATAAGGTGGTTACCTTGACATGATACTCTGTAGATACTAGTGAAATCATGTAATTCCATACATCATGTTGAATCCATCCTGGACTCACACAATATTCCCTACACAAACTGGTGAGTATACGGATGGATAAAACATTAAATTTTGTACTCCAACTCATAAAAATGGCTTGGTGGAATATTTTATTAGTTGTATGAAATAATGATATATTATGGGATCTAGAAAACTACTATATATTTCAGTGCTCAAAATTTGGGCATCTGAACACAACTGATCACACAACCATTCGAATTTCCACAAGGTAATACATTAGTGTACTTCCATAGAAGTCATGTGCCAGACCTAAATCCCTCTATGTTATCATTAAAAGATCATGTGAATGAATTCTGGTAAGACATTTGAAAACAATGCCACATATTCTCTAGATCAAGCGAGACCTAAATAAATAGCACTGAATTGATCCTAGGAACTTGCAAAACAAGGATAAAAAAACAAGATTCTATGTATAAAACCCAAGAATAAGAAATGATTGTAGACCCCCACATGCTTCTCATGTGTTAACCAATAATATGTGATGGTACCAAGTCACACCACTTAGACCTCAGGACAACCTTTTGACATGTCATATGATATATACAGAATGATTTGGAAATGTCAGGATAAGTTTTGTAGACCATTCAAGGACACCCCATGGATCTTGAGAACCCTATGGGCTCTTCACACAGTACTAGTGAAGTCCTCAAGATGGACTTCCTAACTCATATAACGGTTCACACTAATGCTAACCTATACATAAAACAACCTATGGACATATCACCCAGCCCTGTGATGTCCAACTGAGGTGTCATCTAAGACATGTTACTCCCCTCGTATCATGCTACCAGGACTATTGCGAAACCTTCCATATGCGTCGATATAGGTCATGTGATGACCTCTAGGGTATTACAATAATATCATGCGACACCTTCCAGATAAGAATGCCCATTCACCATGGTTTCCTTTGTGTGTAATCCCTAGCATCTCTAAGAGAACTATGAGAATGTTGATTCCCTCTATAAATAGAATATGTATAATTCCTCCTTAAAGGTTTGAGCTACATGTCAATCAATCTAAGGACTGAACCAATATACAGATCCCTTATACATAAAAAATGAGGGTAATCATGAACTCCACTTTTTTTCTCACAATGAGAATGGTTCTTGTGGTCTTAGAGAGATGAAACAAACACCTCACTAGGCATCAAATACCCATTCACCAAGGAAGCCTTAATGTGTAATACCCAACATCTCTAGTTGAACAACAAGGAATATGATTTCTGCCATAACCAAGATATGTATAACGTATCATCCATACATGATATGAAATATTTGGGGCAATGAACCCCCCCCCCATATTAGTTCATACTGCATGATGTTAAACTGCACTGATCAACTGAACTACCTTGGTTTTCATTCCTACAATATCCAGGATACGTAGGACACCTCATAATGGAAAAATATCAACATCGTAATATCAACCACCTCCTTGAAATGGAGCGTGTCCCAAAGAACATGGTTATATGGATTCAAAAAATATGAAACCACTAATTACTAGAAAATTATGAATAACCTTATAAACTTACACATGGATTCAAAACAGAGATCCCAGTCTTTCGGACATAAAAGATATTTAACCCATAGAAATTTTTTCGGGTAATTGGTCTCGCATCAGGATTAGGAAGATATTCATGAATATTTCATTAATCATTGAGAGATTCTTGGATTAGTAAAAATTGCCCCCTAAAAGGTTGTGATGAGCCAAACCTCCTATCTTCTCGACCAATGCGAGTCCCCAAGAGTCACTGGGCCGAAAACCCAAACGACCACTAGCGTTTGGAAATCATGTACATACACAGCTACGGATGGGGGAACCATTGCGAGTTTTTGGGTAAAATAAGAATGGTAACACAATGAAAGGAATACATTCCATGCTATGAACCCCTAGCAAAACATAAATGGGGAACCATTTATAAATCACTAAAAAAACAAAATGAATGTGTTATAATCAAGCAGACAATGTTTTTGTCCCCATACAAAAAAAAATAATGAATCCAATGTCAATCCCTATAATAACATTCAATTGGGTTATAATATATCAAGCCATGTTTATGGACATTATATGCAAATAACACTGATAATCTCTACAAGAAATTATTAGGAATGTTTTATTTGTAAACCATACACAAACAAAGCATTAAGACCATCATGAACCAAGATTCCTTTATTTCTTTCCTCATGCTGACAATTCTCCACAAGCAGGATGGATGGAATGGGAATAGAGGACAATTATGTTGAATATGAATATCTGGTTGATAAGTATTATTCTTATGATACAACATTGATTGGTGTCCTTGTTCCTGGTTTTTTATTTTATTTCAGACTCTCGATCTGGGAGAATGTATTCATCTTATAGAACTCGTTATTGTACATCAACTGCCGTTGTGACCCCTAAAAGTCGTAATACAGTCTTTCATATGAAATGAATTCAATAGATGCTACAAAACATGATTACTAAAGAGTACCACTGATATGGTACAATCCCAAATCTGGAAGCTACCCACAAGATTTTACATGCACATCAATTAGTGAGTGCACATCACTCGACGAAGGTTTCCACTATACGAGTGTCCCCCATCACCATGAGAAATCTCTTTGGCATCTTATCCCCTCATCATGAAAAATCAACCTTATGTACCTTGTGATGGGGGATCATGGGCTGATCTAGCTTCCCATGGATCAAGAACTGGTAAGGAGTACATATTTTAATAATCCTCACCATCATCATTGTACTAGTACCTATAATCCGCTTTCTTAGGTTACATCCTGACCGATATCCACCTCATACACCCATTCATTCGCTCCTCCAAGGAAAACTCATCGGATAAAGAAGGCTTTGGATACCCATGAAAGGGATAATACCAAGACTTCTCTTAATAGTGCCTACCAGCATAATCTAGAAGGGATTATCCAATAGGATCATATTCATGTTAACTCAAAACAAATATATTTTCATATTCACGCTGCAATCATGGGAGAGGCTTATAATTATTCCCCTGTATGCAAAGCCCATCATAATATCCCGATGGCACATGGAGAACAGAAGTGGGTGCATCTCCTAACTTCAGTAGAAGATATCTGTCAACATGTTATAGATGAGGAAAATTTGTGGTCTTATATCCCTACCCAAATGTTGTTAAAATTAGAATATATTTTAGAAATAGCTGAAGAAATCATCCAACATATTCTATATCTATTTCAGATCAAGGAACATGTGAATACTCATATCTCAACAGCTACGAAAACTCAACACTTTGATCATCATGATCAAGTGGTTGTACTAGAGAAAGAACACATTATGGCTCTAGCCCAATAGGATTATCTTCATATCTTAATACAGTTTGTGGCATCAGGCTGGGATGATAATACTATTCCAACCCAGGACATCCATTTGAGAGCAGAACATTCCTCGAGATAAGGGAATATGCCCATCAACATAGTCCTACAACATAATGTAGAAGACTAGGAATCATCCCATATCATCATACTGGCCAAGGATAACTAGAGGAGAGATAAACAGTCTAGGTTATTATTTCATATTCTTGTCAATGAATCTGATTTTCATAATCTATTTGATCACAAAATAAAGGTGTATATTCCTACTTCTTCCAATGGCTGACGGTGTTAGAATCATTGTAAGGAAATATAAGAGGTGGCTCATATTCCTCCTCCCATTCATAATGTCCTTCGGCATATTCCAGTAGGGAATGAATACTCGGACTAGTCATATAATCCTATTCTGATTAGGGAAAACCAGGTGAGAACAATATATACCTCAAATAAGGCTCATACTCTTTCTAACAATTTCTAGAGGAATATCCCAAAGTATCATGATTGACCCCATAACTCCATATTAAATGAGGCACACCACGTGAGAGTGGAACATGCCTCAGAAAAAGATCATATCATTGTCGACAATAAGGCATATTATTGACATATTCTAACATCTCCTCAGTAGTGGTAATATATCCCCATATCATGAGGCAGTTATATAAAAATCATGGGAACTACTATACACCAGGTCCATATCCCTACACCACCATGAATGTCAGGTCGACATACTCAGACCAAAACACACAATAAAATTATATTTCTAATCTTCTCAATGCTATAGCCCGTGAGGATGTTCAAGACACACTCTCAACACCAATAGTTTCAGTGGACTCTTCCATCGAGATAGAAGCATGAAACATTCATTACCACAATATTCCTCATCATGGTAATGTGGGGATGAATTGTAGGGACTCTAGTCTGAACATCCATTGTGGTCACCCTCCCCATGACAATATCTCCCATGGGAATGGTAGTCCTTACTTTTTCTAGACACCTACGTATAAAGAGTTGAACCTAGCACTAGAACATTTGTATAAATAGTAGCTCAAAACACCAGGGGTAACTGTATATAGTTCCCCATCATCATCAATAATCACTCCACTCCCATCATCATGAGATCGTCAACATTATCTTCTATGGGATGACCAAGTGGTGGAATGTATTTCTGATGAAGAAGAGGATGAAATTGACATATGGAGAGAGTTAGTTGAAATCAACCTCTTATCATGTTCTGGCGCCTCACTACTTCTAGCTACGATATCCCCGAAAAGCTTGAAAAGTAGTGCAATTTATTTCTATCACATAATATATGGGCAACTCATCACCGAAAAAAGGATCACCATATCCCATATAGAGAATATGAGTTTTACCTTCATACCATTAGGATACTCACATTACAGCATGACTTTTCTAATATCTCAATGCTTTGGGATCCAAAACTAGAAAAGATGAGCACGATTTCTCAACACACTTGTCGCCATTTCATCATGAAACATTAATAGATAATCTTCAATTCCACATCATACATCCAAATTTGAGGATAGGGATAGTTTGTAGCATTAAACATTGTCTCACTTAGGGGATAATAGAGCCCCTCAGACACAACATCTAATAATGTTATAGACTCTGGAGAGGTGACGGGACAGGGAAATGCACATGCTAGATGGTCACTAAAATCGAATGCCATCATTCCAACAATGCCTAGAAATCATTGTTGGTGAGAGCGGAGAGCTAACATGACATTATACTAGGCCCCTTAGGATAATAAAAAGATGTTATGAACATTAAGATCAAAGATTCTATCACATGGACAACTAAGTGCAGGGAACAATTCTCATCATGGGTTTCTATTGCTCCCAACTCAAATGAAAGCACAATGTAGACACATAATGGGGAATCAGTAGTAGAATCCATATCACTGTACAAGAATGGACTTGGCCCATGAGACCCTCATAACATTATCTTCTCCTCCACCGCTTAGGACATCAATTCCCGATAAAATTCATGACATGCTTGTAGATGTCCGAAAACAGAACCAAACCACAAGGATAGGGGAATTTATATCTCAATCACCATATCTAAAATAATTATCCCCTAAAAAGGGAAGGGATATATTTGTAGTGATTCTAGATCACCTCAACCCCAACCGGTTGGGGACCGATATATTTCAATGTCTAATGAAATACCTCGATAAACCCCATCCCACAAAGCTAGAGGAATTTATATAATCATGAGAAAAAGAGATAAAATCAACTTTATTTGGGTTGGGAGGAAGTGATCAATGGTCATCATCCTACTAGTTCCTCCTTTCATAAGATAAACCTTTGTTGTTTGTTTCTATTCATAAACCTTGATCAAAAATTTCCTCAAGGTCACCATTAATAAACCCGGAGATGAAGAGTGTGTAGTGAAAGAAATCAGGCACCATTGTGGTCGCAGGCTAAACTATCCAAACAAGGCCAAGGGTTTGAATAACAACCTTAATGAAAGCCTTAAGGAACCAGATTCCCTTGTGAAAATAAATAGCATGACCACCATTTCTCGATATTCCCTTGTGAATGATGTCACTATTAACATTATGGAAATGGATCATGATCTGGACGTATATGTTCACAATAGGGAAGAAATACCCTATGAGGAGGGTGATTTTGATGCAATAAACGAGGTTGTGTGCACCCTAAATCAATGAAGGCTCCATAATTCGGCACCGCCAAATAACAAGTTTCTATATCCTCAACATCATATCTCTAAAGAAAAATGGAAAGAAGATACCACACATTGGATTCAATCTTCAGAAGAAAAATTAATGCAATATGGGGGAGAAATATAAGATCTATGGGAGATCAATGAGGAGATAATTAGGTGAAATATTCTCATTGTGTATCATCTCCATCCAGAGGTGCTTATTATAGTACCAAAAATTGATCTTCCAACTAGAGTAGCATCTAAATATCAGATTGGATCCAGATCAAGATAACCCAAACATATAAATGAATAATCAAAGAACATTTAGGACTTCCCCCAACTAGGGTGAAAGACTCTCCCCTCCAGGATAACTTCTCATTCTTAGGAAAAATAGGAGAATAAAGTTAGATAATAGTGAGACCACCTTATCAGCCCCCACCAACTCCCTACAGATAGGAGGAGGATAAAATAATAGTTCCTCCAAAATTTCTCATAGGCATTGAATCCATGGCTACTCTATAGAAATCCATGTAAGGGAGATGTATTCTAGTGCAACCTAAGAAGAATTCATATCCCAAAGGAATATAAAATAACCAACCTCAAACCAAAATCCAAAATCCCACTTTTTTCAACTTCAATGGTTCAGGAGATCAGAAGAAGCATCTCACACACTTCATGTCTCAATGCGGACCAATGAAGGGCCCTCAGGAATAGTAGGAGACAACCAAGAGGAGGTGTTTCATGTATACATTAATAGGGATAGCCTTTTTCGTGTATAGTATTCTACTCACATGATCTATCATGATATGGGAAGACCTTCATCATTAGTTCCATTACCTATTCAGTTCAACACATTGGATGATGAAGATCATCTACCTAGCAAAAAAAAAGTAACATGAGATTAAAAGGGCGTTTGAATTCATAGAAAGGTGGAAGGGCCTGAACTATTTGTTCAGAATTCATTTATCACAAGAACAACTACTAGAAAACTTTTCTAAACTTTATAGGGATGAGTTGCAGACACCCCCAATCCCCACAAAATATCCAGTTGGATTCAAAGATTTCACTGAAACAACATAATGTATTTATGAGGCTATTCAACAATCCAAATCCAGGCCTCGGACCATGCCCCAAACATATGGATAATTCTTGGAAGAGTGGAAGCTACAATTGACACCCTCCATCCCACAATAGTCTAATCACCCAAACAAGCTCTGAACCACCCAACACATCCTGCTGACCGATGGCTGCTATAGAATCACCGTCAGTTGCAAGCAAAATGAAACCATGACTTCCCCATGATTTCAGGAATAAATGAACAATGTATAATCCTTTTTAAATGATAAGGTTTTAGGGTACATCTTGGTAGCCATGGAAAATAACCTATTCATGATTCCACAGCCCAAGAAGCCCAATGAAATCAACCTTACTGATCACTCGATTACTTCCCTTTCCAAAAATGGCTGCGTCATAATATCCCAAACTATTTTGTCTTTCATGATTTAAATCAAGGCATGGTTGGCTCTGGACATGTAAAATTTGATTTTCCTCAATAACAAGTGCCATTCATAACCATTTCCTAGTCATAGGAAGAGTAAGGATGGTAGAAATTTCCAACCATTTCAGAATATAAATTTGATAGTTGGATGCCTCATAAAAAAGTTGATTGAGCTCATGATATCCGAAGGACACGGTTTCTCAAACTCAAAACGTCACCATAACCCTAAAAGGAGTAGCCTGATTTACCTTTCAATGGTGGGGTTGACCACCGGAAGTATGAAAAAAAAAGAATAGGATGTTTCAAATTTTCTAACAAATAAGACTCTAACTCATTAAGATTTCTAACAGGGGAATAGGATGCCTCATGCAATGAAGATGAAGATATAGGTGATAATTCAATTATGGTCCAAGTTAGTATCCTTTTTGTATCCCCCATAGAAGAAACATATGCAGCTGACACAAATTGTCAAGAAATCCAGTTGGTTCAATGGAAGTAGGGAGGTGCCTTAGATCCCTCCAATAGACACACGCACCCCATATCCTTTCATAACCTCTTAACGAGAGTTCATCCTGTCCAATCTAGGTACCAAGGAAGGTCGGCGCAACTAGTTCCACTGTCAGTGGCTACTCCCTAATCCTCCGCACAAGACCCATGTCCATTAACCTCTACAACTCCAAATTCTGAGACACACAAAATAGAGCATCCCCATACCAGGAATCGGTGACCTTTGGCATGAAAATGTGATATTTTGAAAGAACTTACTACAATCCCAGCCAATATCTCTATCCTTTATGAGCTTCTTATTTTGAGATTACATTAGGAGGGACTTCTTGAAGCCCTCCAAATCCCATAGGAATTTGTGATAGAAGTTACTAATTCCAAAGTCTATCGAGTTGAAACTATATCCTTGTGATTTACTATTGCAATATCATGCACTTATCAAGATCAAGTGGAGGCTATCCAAGGACACATAAGACCCTTATAGGCCTCATAAAATCACAAATAATGTCAATTTACATAGGGCGTTGATTGACAACAGAGCTGGGATCAATCTCATCCTATCAAAAAGCCTCTAACGATTAGGTTATAGTCAAGGAGACATATCCCTTACAAAGCTGACCAATCATATATATAATAATCATGAAAAAAGTTCCATCAAGATGATTATGCTAGAGACCCAATTTGGGGAGCTCACATCTTATGTAGAGTTCATGGTTATCTAGAAAACACTACATATAATGTCTTCATTGGAATACCCTAGCTCAATAGCCACTCGGAAGTACCATCAATATCCCATAAGTGTTTGAAGTATCCCTCAAATGGTACGCTTGGAATACATCATGGTGAAAATGCCTTCATAGAGACGTCTAAATCCATATAATTTGAAAAAAAAACTTCTACAAAAAGGTAAAAATTAAGTTGAAGGTGGATGATGTTATAAATGTTACATCCCCCAATAGGTCATGGCCCACCCATATATATCCATGGAGCTTGCTCGATAAAGATTATTTTATCCCCATAAACATGGTGAAATAAGAGTCCTAATCTCAAAAGTACAGACATGTTCTACCCTAAATGAAAATGATCTTCATTATCTCTATATCATAACTCAGATGAAAAGGAATTACTCAGAAATATAAGAAGATAAATATGATCTCAAAAATTCCCTTTAGCATTCAAGGAAGGTGTATCCACCACCATTTATGAGCTCTAATAGATAAACCTGGGGACATTGGAAGACCCATGACCTACCTGGATTAGCGCTGTTATACATGTTACAAAACTCTTGATCGATGCCACTACTGGTTAACAACACCATTTCTTCATGGATGGGTATTGGGGGTATAACCGGATCAAAATGGCCCCCTAGTATGAAGATTCATCCTCCTTAAGTTTTCCCCAATGTATCTTTTACAACCAAGACATTCCATTAGGATTGAAGAATACAGGTTCTGTGTATCGGTGTGCCATACATCGCATCATTTTGTATTCTTGGGGATGATAACTAAGTGTTATGTCGACAAACTTTACATCAAATCCAAACAGAAATGTTACCACTTCAAATATCTCTAGAAAATCATCGACTAGAAGCCACATCATATTATAAAGATGAATCTACTATGTTCTCTATTTGAGTATCATTAGGTAAATTCCCTGGTTTTTTGGTATTCCACCATTGTATCTATGTAGAACTAGACAAGACCAGTGTTATTCAAGAAATTTCACTCCCCAAAAATCAAAATGGACTAAGGGGGATCCTAGTACACCTTAACTACATTCATGTATTCATAGATAACCTAGCCATAAAGTCACTCCCCTTCCCTAGGAAAATTAAGAAGGTAGTCACCTACTAATGGGATGATGATTGTGTAAAATATTTTTAAAATATCAAGATGTATATACCACAAAAACCATTTTTTACAACTCTAGTGGAAGTTAGACTACTAATCTTATATGTTTCCTACATGAAATTATCAATAGGCACCCACCTTTATCATACGAATGATGTGGGGAGTGAGAATTTTCTTTAGTAAATCATCCAGGCTATACTAGCTCTTGAAACCAGATATTTTAATGTCTAAATGAACATACATACCCTCATATTTTCAGTGAAAAAGCTAAGGCATTACATGTAGCACCATGAGTTCCACCTGGTCTCTCATATCGACCCGTTCATATATATATTTCCCCACCCGAGGATGATTGTCTTCTTGAATTTTTTGGTGAAAATTTTGTAATAATATAAAATATAGTTCATATCTCATAAGTCAAAAAAAGGAAAAGCTCAGGATTACATCCTAGCGGCACATCGTACCTAAGAAAATACAATATAGAACACATAACTATCACATGAAGAGGTATTTTATGCCCACAACAGTCCCCACACATGGTAGATGTATTTTGATGACACCTCCCAATGTTATACCCACATAATAAAATAAATAAACCACAATTGGGTTAGCCTAAAAATTATATTTTCTATCCTGAAAAAGAATTACCGCCCTACTATTTTTCTATATCTGAAGGCTTCATGAATAATGATTCTGAATACCAAGCCCTCATCGGTGAGTTGGAATTAGCTTTACAGCTACAGATAGCCAACCTGAACAACAAATGGGATTCATAACCTGTGATAAAGCATATGAAAAATGAATATTCCATCAAGAAATAATAATTATCCCCCCTCAATGTCTATTTCATTTTAAAAATAGTGGAATTACCCTTTGATCCCACATTGCATTATATCCCCCGATCATAGAATGCTCGTGTTGATGCACTGGCTAATACAGTGGCCATATAGGACGACCCTAATCAAGCAGTGGTGGCCTGCCGCAAAGAACATTGTTGAATGGTCTCATCGATCATTATATGTTACATGAAGGACATCAATCATGTCAGTAACACCTCAGATCACAATGAACCAACACCCTTCTCTAGGTGAATATATCCCATAATTAGTTATCTTTAGGATGCCACTCTTGTGAGAGATTATACAGGAAATGATCATATTCATGTCATGCATGAAACAACACTGTGAAGGTTGGACCAAATGAATATAAAAACCTATACAAATGTGGTTTTGATGAAATAATCATTTGGTTCATAGTAGAAGGAGAAAACCACTCCATCGTGGAAGTAGACCACGTAGGCCCCTAAATTCTCCACCAATCTCAAACTAGGCTCTACCACCAGATTAAAGTGTTGGGGTCTTTTTAATAGATTATGACACATGATTTCATGGAATTCATCAGAAAATGTCTTGCATGCCAGATTCATGCAAATATCATCCATCAACTATTAGAATTACTTTTTACTACTCGATATTCCAGTCTATTCACTATTTGGGGGATGGATGTTGTGGGAACATATCCTTCTACCACCTTAATGTAGTCTAAGTACACCCATACTCTTACCAACTACTTCTCTTAATGGGTTTATATGATACACCTCAAGAAATTTGGATAGAATAATATCATCATCTTTGTAAAGTTCTATATCATCACCATGTTTAGAGTCCCCCACATGATATTTACAAGCAACGACACCAACTTATTTCTTGCAGATTTGAAGAAAATATACCATGTGTATAATATTGAATTCAATCACACATCTTCTATCATGCGACTGCAGTGGAAATATAGAAGCCTTCAATAAGACCCTACATATCGTACTGAAAAATATGGTGAAGAGGGATTAGAAATCATGGAATGAAAAACTCCTCCATATTTTATGGTCATACCGTACCACCATGTGTACTACTACACAATAGATTACACACTTATTGGTGTACAAGACTAAAGAAGTGCTACCCCTAGAGGTCCATCTTCCCTCACTCTGAATTTCTATTTTCAGGAAACACATAAATGATAAACATGCACAGAAATAGATGGATGAGTTAGAGAGGCAATATGAGAAGAGGTTGTGCACATTTACCAACCTTGAGGTCCACTAGAACTATATAGCAAAAGCCTTCAATAAAAAGTAACTCCACTGTTCATTCATCTACGGAGAACTACTAAAATCCCTCAAACCCCAATGTTACCATGAAATAACCCCCAGATGTTGTAACCCAAGTGGGAGGGACCTTAGATAATACATAAAGTCTATCATTATGGATCATATTCACTGGACACCTTGGATGGGGTGCGTGTTCGCCCACCCACTAATAAAATATTTCTCAAGAAATACTTTGCATAATCACCATCAATAGGGAATCCATGACAGTGTTTGTCCCATAAGCACCCTTATCTTATAATGTTAAACTGCATGGAATTTATCACACATGACAACAAACTATTCAGTTTTCTCCTTGCCTCATGATGTTCGACTGCATGGAATGTCTCATACATGACAATAAACTATGTAAGTTGGTCCTTCCCTCATGATGCTAATCAGCATTGACTGTCTCATAAAAGATAACAGATTATGCAGGTTCATCCTTGATTCATGAAATTAAACCCCATGGCTGTATCACAAAAGACAATAAATTGTGCATGTTTATCCAAACCAAATAATCTTAAACTGCATGCAATGTCTCATAAATGAAAATAAAATATGCAAGTTCATCCTTGTTGCATGATATTAAACTAAATGGAATGTCTCACGCACAACAGTAAAATGTGCAAGTTCATCCTTTCCACATGATGTTAAACTGTAAGGAATGTATCACATACAATAATAAACTATTCATGTTCATTATAGTCGCATGACGTTAAGCTACATGGAATGTTTCGCACATGATAATAAACTATAAAAATCCATCCTTGTTTAATGACATTAAACTACATAGTCTCTCTATAACTATGTATGGATTTATTCTAATTTTCAATGAGATACGTAGGGATGCCTTGATCATATATCATCGCCCAACCACCCCATAACATAAAATACTCGTATCCTATCTTCTATTGCCTTTGAATGGTGATGGTGACCCTTTATGTTCCTTGTTCCTCACTCTGAGCATATATCATGTGGGCATAGGAATTCCAACAAGGGTTTCGCTATGAAAAAAGGCATGATGTCTTGGGATAACATTTTTTCCTCACTGCATGATGTTAAAATACATGGTTAATGTCCTCTACATGTCATGAAACTATATGACCCTATGGACCTCACCTGAGAGGGAAACCATCATTGATGTCGGTCTCCTACCACACCAACACTTCAAGAAATACGTATTACTTGATTCCCATCCTTAGAGGAAACGTAGTGATGCCTAGAAACTTTGTATTCAATCCAATACATAGGCTTTCCCTGGGAACGTAAGTCACAAAGTGGTCCTTCATGGACCTCATTCATGTTGTATTATAGATGTTCGTGTCATACATAACCCTTTGGAGGTTCTTCCCCTCACGTATTTACTATAGGATGTAAAAATATGTGGTTCTACAAGGACTATGTATGGCTACATTCCTTTCATCAGAGGATAGGTAGTGAAACCTAGACCACTAGTTTTTGGCTGAGTCAAAGGATTGTCTTCATTTCAAATTAGGTGGTCTAATGTACTTTCTAAAAGACATTAAAATTCATGTCATATGTCTTTACCACATGACATAAAACTTCATGGGCTCGTGGAATCGATATCAACTCATGTCAGGTGAACCACATCTTTACCACATGATTTCAAAATTCAAGGAAAACCATCCATTAGACATGGTGTGAAACAAAAATGTGCATCTAGAACATCATGTGGTTTGAATCAAACACATCTGGTATACGTATGAATGCACATGAATTTAATCATTGGGTCCATCAGTAGGTATCGAAATACATTCCTTCTTTTCAGCCTCATGGCCTAAAACCCTTTTAGGGATGTATGACATAATGTGGATCTCTTCAATTTTTATACATGTTGGTTTTTCTATATCACGCCCTTCATATCCCCATCAGGACAACATCCCACTAGCTTAGTCCTTACCCCATGACATTAAACGGCACATAGTTCTATGAACTATGTGTATCTTGATTCTCACTCCCATGAGATACATAATGATGCCTATAACTCTAATCACAGGACTAGCAGTAATTATCAAGAAAAGAGAATTTAATCCTTTAAATATGGACAAGACCTACCTAGAGCAGATTTTTCAATGTAGTATGTGGATATTGATTCCTTATGAGATGTGATAGGTAGGAAATCTCCCTAGGGTTCAAACCTATTGTTTTGGGGACTTTATCTATTCTTTAATCTTTAAATCAATTCTCTTTCATTCTTATTGGATGAAGTTGAATAGTATGGATACTTCAATGAACTACATGTGGCTTGATTTTCATTCATATGGGATACATAGTGACTCCCATGTCCTCATCCAGGGGACCAACCAAAACATTTGAACCTTTCATGTCAGTTATCACATCCATATCTCTTAATGCTAAACTACATTGAAGAGTCCCCCTAAAAAGACATTAATCTATGTAGAATTTCATCTTTACCAAATGTCATTAAACTGCATGGAATTATATCCCCACTATATGACGATAATCTATGTTGGTCCTCATACATCACCCCTCCTTATCAATGGACCACAATAACCATCCCCTAACTGAACAGAGAATTAATTTCTTCTATCATCTTTTTAAGAACATAAATCCTCATTCTACAATCGATGTCTCAGGTTTCTCAAGATTTCACAAACCTTTCACTTCCATTTAAGAAGAAAATAAGTCCCTCTTCTTGGTCATTCTATGGATTTGAGGGCTCAGACCCACCAAACCGAGACATCATGCCTCAATGAAAAGGGATTTATGATTATTGTGAGCCTAATGTAGTCAAGTTGGATCCCAACACCCCATTTTATTATAGTTCACTCCCAGAACGAATTTCTCATATCAACACTCAAGACCTAAGAACCGTGTTCCATGATTTAAAACATGTCCATTGCCCTCTTAATGCAATTTTAGAGTAATCCTGACCCTGGATATCGTAATGAGACTCTTTAATAAAATCCCCATACTAGGTCTAAGTATAATGACCTTAAACTGATCAAACATTTTCCAATGTAGTATGACCACAATCTATAGCACATAATGGACTATATCACAAGACTATAAACTAAAATCAAATAAGACATAAAAACTTGTCCTGATGAAAGTCCGTAAGGGGAATCCTGAGAAAAATTCATGTCTACGCCTACTAAACTCATCATCTCCAGAGTTTGGGGAAATGTTAATGCACTTGAAAATAATACATAAAGATCATAGGTTCCACTCTATAGCCCTATTAATATCCTAGCAATGTTTTCTGGACCGCTTGGTCTAGGAAAAAATTGGAGAAATTATTTCTGACATCACCTCACTGTGAGAATGCATTCATTAGGTGGTGGAACACCTTTTAGGGTACTTTGGTCCTCCTTGGATATTATTTCATCCACTAACCACCCTTCATGAGTTGAGGTGTCTTGAATCACCAGGGCCTTCCATAGATCCTGGAAATGATATCCTAATTTGAAGGCCCTTTTCTTGACTATTCATACATGTCCATGGATTATAGATTTTCTCCTATGGGTGTCAACCAAATGTGCCACTCAGAAAAAGAAAATTCTGATCCTCATGATCATGAGAACTGTCATGGTATATATCTACATATAAATATGTTTGAACTGCTCATTGAATAACTTTCTCATATCATTCTCTTAACTCAAAAACACATGGACATGATTTACATGCTTCATATTATTCAATCTATGTGGATCTGATATCCTAAACCTTGAATCACCATGTTCTTCACCCATTCTCAAAGACAGATTAGGGCCATACATTCTTGAACCTTTTAATGGATCCAGCCCCTTGATTTTGTTCCCCAAGGAATTGGTCTCAATATATTAAATTATGAGATATTCTTCCCTAGGGTGTCAAAACCTTTCCAAGATTTCCTTCCCTCCATTCCCAACTTCATCATATTGATGGACAAGCCTTCATACATATTTCATAGCCTCTATAAAGGAACATAGATCTATATGATTGGTCATCCTATTGATTAAAGGGATCAGAACCACCGATCAGAAACATATTGGCCCACTTTAATGGGCCTCATAATCTTTCTGAGCCTCAACAACACTGTGGTAGAACCTAACACCTATAGCTTGAAGGGACTAACCGGGTATTTCTACCCCAATCCATATCACTCTGCTCATACTTTTTGATTGTGACTTACATCACCCCCATTCAAACTATCAAGGATGTCCTAGAATCCGTAGTATTACACCCTCAACCATATTCACCCCATGAATCTATATAAGCCCTAGTAGAAGAGAAAGGATTATCATTGCATAATCATGCTACCGATGCACATGGGACATAACTTTCCATCACAAAGTGTATACCCATATACATAGAATGAACTCATGTCATCTTAAATCCTATCATTAACATGGATGAAATCCACACCCCACTGTGATTTGAGTCATTTTTGGAATTCCATCCCTGCATTCCATGAAGGTCCATGCTAAAAGACCCTCATCCAAAGCAATAAAGGGTTCAAGCTCAAAGAACCTAAACTAAATCAGTATAAGTTCGATAATAAAATAGATAAAACTAAAGATAGATATGGTCTGATAAAAAATAACATAAAATAAATACAGTGAAATTTTGAGCATAAAGACATTAAACTAAAGAAATAGAAGTTCTGAGATAAAAGATCCTAAATGAAAGCAACTGAATTTCCGAGCTAAAAGACCCTAAACAAAAGAAACATAATGTCTGAGATAGAAAACACTAAACTATATAACAAAGAAGGTATGATCTAGAAGAAACTAAACTAATGCGACTAATGGCCCGAGCTAAAGACCTTAAACAATAGAAAAAGGTTGTCTGAGATAAAGACCCTAAACTAAATCATGTGGTCATTGTCGTGATGCTCACTATAAAATACTATCATTACTATGATACTATCTTTTGATATGTTAATCAAACATACTTTATGATATATCTCCTTCTCGGATGATTTACACACACCTCAAACATTCATGCTTATATGTCGCAATATCAGAGATGAGCCGTTACATCAATTCCAAATGCAGCTAAATTGTAAATTATCATACATAGAAGAATATTGCATAGTATTCGAAACAAATCCATTCATACTATGGAATGGTGGGAGGAACTTCTAAATTTCATAGTCTCACCAAAAACCTCAACAAATATGGGGAGGCCTTATTCCAAAAAAACCATATAGGCTTGCAATCTATATGACAATTGATAATCATTCCACAATTAATCTTTAATATATTTAAATTGTTTGAAAATAGTGGACTTATTCCCCCAAATCATTCCCACTTGTATCTTATTTAGCCAAGTATCTCTGGGATAGAATGATTTGTTTCATATTTCTTTATTGAGGCTACTAATCAAACCCATTTGCTCCCAGATCGTGGAATAGTTGTAGAAGCTCATACCCTCGATGACAGAATATCTCCAGAGGGGACTCGGTAATCAAGGCATATATTTTCTCCTTGACTATGATATAGTGTCATTGATCCCCAGTAGTAAATGAATTTGGTGTGGTGGAAGGATCACCAACAAGTAAAATCAGTGATGAAATAAGAGAGGAGGTTCCATATGCCACCATTCGTTAGGAGGACCATTTGTATCCATTATTGGAGAACCTTTTTCCTCAACACAATTTGGTCCACATTCAAAACCATTAAAATATGATTGAGGTCGTTTCTGGGAAGCCTCCCCCATATCCAAAATTCTATCCATCGATTCCACAGATAGAGGAATTAGAAACCCATAATGCATGTCCACATGATGGACTAGATGTTCCAATACACCATTGGGATAATATGTCATCGAAGCCCTAGAATATATGTAGGTGAGGAAAGAAGGAGAATCAGTATGTGGAAATATAATTACATCCCCAGTAAGTTCATGAGATAGTATCTTCCTTAATAGATGGATGATGTCAGGACGTCGTTCCCCATGGACACTAGATAAGGGATTGGGGGAAAAACATTACGTACATCCAATTTTTTGCGTAAACCAATGTTGTGAGTACAGTTCTGATATCACAAGATTGTCTACACTGGCGGTAAGGACCCCATCCTTTTTGGATACCATATAATATTTATCATTGAAAGAGATGATTTCATTGTCAATGATTGAACTTGAAAGTATATTTCAGGTAGAGAATTCTAAATTGTCAGATCGACACAATGTTCGATTGACCATTGTAGGGTTTAGGGACATATCCCAAAATCCAGAGATATACAACAGACTAATGTAGGATATGGGGTCTGGAATTTGTGAATTATTTTAGTACTCAGTGCAATGAAAGTGATATTCTATCGAACCAAAAATGAACTTAAGGGGACCCCCAATTTTGCAGGGAATGTTTATTTACTGGATATCAACTAGTATCTGGTAAAGAGCTGCAAAGATTAGTACCACCAAGTTGAGACAACAGCCCTCTATGAGTCATGCTCCCATCACTAAGGTGATAACCTGGATGACTAAGAACACATCACTACCTAGGAAGATCCACCCATTTAGAAACATATCTATAAAACCCGCTAGCCTATGGTTTGGAAAAACATCCATGTTCACTAGATGACCCGATAAATTATGATCCCCATCTTCTAGGATAGGCCTATATGAGACAACATTTCCAAAAAATATTGTGACGGACACTAACAAAGTATAATTACACATGGATGACCCCACTACTACATGTAAATTTTTTTGATCTAGTTAGCGAAGGAAACACGTGAGTGCATTGTCAGATCTCTCCATTATTTCTTCCTAGAGATTACAAGAATCCCATTAGCTAAAGCTAGAGTCTGCAAAGGGTCATCCCAAAAATTTTCAGTCTAGATGAACTCATTATTAAACTGTCCCAGAAAAGGGATTCCACCCAACTGATGGATATCCCATAGGTTGATAGCCACCTCACCATGGGTAAGGTGGAATGTACTAGTCCCAGGGCACAAACGACTGATAATTTCCTAATGGAGGTCAGGATAGTGATAGATGATGAACTGAGATATTCCCACAACTTCATAAATAGGAACCCCTTATAGATCATCAACAATTTTCAAAGAACATTGTCGTACCAAATATGGCCATGTCCATTCATCGAAGAAGTTACAACTTGGGTGAAGGTCCCACTTTGAGTACCACCCACCACCAAGTGAATTCAGGGAAGAGTAAAATATGCTTGAGTAACTCTGATTAATATGCTATTTTGGAAGATAATGAACATTCGACCTCAGGGAGAGTTTTCCAGAAGGTAGGATAAGCCCTGAGGTTGGGCATTTTCCACCTGAGCGTCCTTACTAATCATCATCTGAATGAATTTAGGGGAATTAATCACCCAAGGAGACATCAGATTGAATTATATGGAGGGAATAGCTACGTCATCAACTATAAAAAACTCGTATAATATAATTTGGTCTGAAAGGGGATCATCATGGTTTCATATAAAAAGGAATTTCTAAAAAATCTCGATATTAGTACACACATGATATCAGAAATAAACTTTGAGAGTCATGGAAATCATGGAGAATTTATTAGTCGCAGCTGCAGAACCGTGATGCGATCTAGATGAAATCTAAAAAATAGGTTAGTGGAAAACGCTAGATGAAAAAATATAATGTCCTGAAAAAGGATAATGTCATGAGAATGACCTGATGATATCATGCACAACAGAAACCCCATCCAATCGTCTATGAGGCACATCAAATAGTTCGTGAACCACCAGGTCTCTTGATGACTCGTGGGGCACATAACCCATGTGAGGCCCCAAGCGCATCGTATAACCTCTTTGGATTCTTGCAATCATGTGACCATAAAATGTTCATGAAAAATAATTTAGGAGATTTCTAGCAAGTAGAAGATTCAAAATCCTCATGAAAATGAACTATGTTTAATGAATTTGAAAATTTGAGTTCGTAATCTTGATAGATAAGTGTTCGATATAAATCATTCTTGTACAAGATCAAGTCTCATAGTCAGAAAATGTAGAGAAAACTTGAAGGAAGAACTCTCAATCATGGATTGTGGTGAGGTCTTTCAACAAGGCAGCAGTGGAAGCACTCTGGAGAAGGAGGTGGTTGGTTGAATAAAATTTACTCCCCTATATATAGGCAGTTCACGGAATACCAAATGTTTCCAAGTAAACCAAAGTACACTTGAGAGAAGTAGTTCACGAAATAAAAAAAGACTCTGATGGTCATTTTTATTTCCTAAAAACCGATTACTAGTCCCCTAGAATGTCTCTTTTGAGGGGGGGGGGGAATTTGACTCCCTCCAAATAAGAATCATAAAAACCAAAAAAGAATAAGCATCTGTTTAATGACCAAAATTTTTAACAATGAAAATTACTCCTGATCTGATTAAATGTATTTGGATTTTAAAATACCTTTAAGAATTGTTAACATTTCTTATATAGTCAGTGAAAAGTGATCACAAGATTAGTATAAATGTAGGGGTTTAACAAATACAATTCACTCAATAAATGGAAATGATCGCCACATCCAGTATAATTTCTCTGTACGAATCCCATTTTTCAGTGCTCAAAAAGGAGGTGGCAACACTGGGATGAGATCTTGACCAATCTCATAACAATATTCAACATGTTAAACAAGAACGGAACCACCTATGGGACAAGTGAATGTTTATAGAGGCTACCACATGAGCGATGTTATCCGAGCCACCCTAAGAGTTTGTCACCATTTCACACCTTACCTATAAGTCGTATGAGGGGTTTATAAGGGGATATGTAACAAGACCCTATCAAAATGATTATGTGCATTATTTTTTATAGAATATGTAATATAAATTAATTTTATTATTTTTTTCTTTGTAAATTGTTTTTATAGAACAAATATAATTTTTAGTTAATATTCAATTAAGAAATCTATTTTGATGAATTAATGGATTTTTAAATTAAAAGATATTTTGATAAAATATTATTACTAAATTATTTTTCATTAAATATAAATTGTTGTATAATTTTTATGAATACAATCGTAATTTTTATAATTGTTTGAAAGATTCTTTTGTCAAAACCCATGATTTTTCGATAAATGCCAGTTTTTTAATAGTAAAAATTCATATATTTGGATAATTATTTAGATAAAATATATATTATTTTTGGAATCAGGATGTGAAAATTATCCAATGATGAATGTTTCAAAATTTTCTTATACTGTCGAATTTTTGGGTAAAAAATAAATACTGTTTAAAAATATACTGTGTTTTATAACATCATAATGACCCAATAGTGATGTAATAAAATAATATAAGCGGTATATTAGTTCAATATATGTTTTAAATTTAAAATAATGTAATTTTAGGTATTTATTATTTATTTTAAAAATCCTTAGTGGACCATCCAAGTCTTATAATACTTTTTATCATTCTAAAATGATTTCCTTGACAATGTTACTCACTTACACATAACAAAAGCCCAGTGTTTTTATATATTCGGACATTGGATTTAGAAAATATTTTTTTCCAATCCACTTTGGAAAAACCCATGGGCAAAAACCATGGTATGGTTTGGGGTTTTGATTAGTTTAATGTCTGTTGTCTGAAACCTAAATAATAAAGAATTCCCTCTCCATTCCTATATAAACCCATTCAATATCTCATTCCTCTTCACTAAAATCATTTTGATCTCAAACAACCTCTCACATTATATCTCCCTAATCCTCCCATGTCACCTCAAGCTCCCATGAAGCCCCTCTAAATCCTCTCTCAGTTTGTTGGGATAACAATTCTAAATAAGTGATTTCTTCCTTTCTCATTTTTTACAAAATTCATTATGTTGTTATGACTGTTTATTTTCAATTAAAAATATTGGTGTATGATTACAAACCTCCCCTAAACATCCCTACTTATTTTTTAATTATGAGAGACCCATTTCCATCTAATTAATGCCTCCCATGTAAACCGGTTACCATGCAGAAATTTTGTATGGGATTTCTCTCTCCCTTTTAAGAAATTATTTTATATTATGAATCATAATTCAATTAAATATGTTAGTACATGTATCTATATGACCCCATTAATATAAAATTCATGAACATATGAGGGGATAACTCTTTCTCTCTCATCAAACTTTTTTATAAATTCTTATCTCACGCTGTTATGCAGCCCAATTGGCACCGTGATTTTCTAAGCCGAAGTCATGATGTGAATACCATGCTCATTTATCTATGAAGGGTATTCTACATTACACAAATTTAATTATTTTTTTATATAGTTTAATTTATGTATTCCACATTCTTTTATCACAAAATAAATTATGATGTTGAATGATTACATGTTGTATGACACATGTGGCACACTAAGGCATGAAATGAAATGATTAAGAAGGGTGAATCTTGATAGCGATCTAATGCATTGGGTAAGGATTAGTATAATGATACATAAAGTTAAATGAGGGTTTACTCATTATAGGTCTTTTTAAACAAGTGTTTACTCATGCTCCATGTGTAATGATCCTTGGCTCATTATAATATCATGTTTAATGTTGTTTCCACATTTCCATGTTATCATAATCATGATATATCATGTATTTATGTTCATGTTTCTCTTGTGCTCCATTGATATGCTTATTTCCTAACATGTACTATATTTTTCATGTTATGCCTTATTTACACCCTTACTAGGCTTTATAGCTGACCACTTTCTTATGCATGTCCTCATGATATATCATGGAATTCTAAGTATGAAGGAATACTCTGGTCATGTAAAAGAAATTTTCCATAAAGATATTGGGTTATATGTTTTAAGTTGTTATTTTATGTTCTTAATTTTACAACACACTATACCTCTCGATCCTAAGAGACTCCTTAAGTTCAATTTTATTTAATAAATCATGTTTATGTGTGTAATAAAGAGCATGATTTTAATAGTTTGTATCAAAGGATAAGTTTAGTTATTTTTGGTATTAGTAATATAAAAACATAGTTAAATCCTTAAGAATAAGAATAAGTAAAAAAACATCGCTACACTTTTTGGAGTATTATTAAGTGGTTTGTCCAAAAATACATCCATGTCTAGATACGAGAAGGCAGAGGCGGCTCTGGTATATATGTATCTCTGGGTAAAACCTGAAAACACCACTTTGAGCGAGACTTGAATGAGAACTAGTGCCCGAAAATTTTCCTTTCTTCACTCTTGGTTACGACACTCCTAGAGGATATGCTTTGGGAAATTTATATCCTCAGTGTGAACCATTATTAAAGAAAAAAAAAATTTCCCCTAAGAATATCTGTTGGGAAGTAGATCATGGATAACACATATACATTAAGGAAATAAATTTAATTTATATGTTTTCCCTTTTTTCATTGGATTCCCCTTTATGTGTTACCCCTAAGTATTCTTCTATCCCATCCAAATTCTGGTAAATGAGGACTCGGGCAAAAAAATGATGTGAAGATCACTGTGATTACTCTTATAATGAGATTCCCAATCTGATGGGAGCATGAATCACAAACTTTGTCAGGATACTCTCTCAGTTAAGTCATGTTTTGAATGGAGACATGGGTCAACAAGAACATTAACCCCCCCCCCCCTCCAACAAGAAAGAACAAGCCTCAATAGAGAGCATCATGAGAAAATTTCCACCTACTTTGAATGAATCATATGTTCCATCAATCTCCGTACAACGAATCAAATCCATTGAGAATATATTATTCATTGTTCAATATAATGAACAAGAGAAGGTAATTATGGACGCTTATTGTATATAGGGTGAATATGATCAATGGTATAAATTGATAAAAAATACAAAGCCTATGGACGATATCCAGGTGTTGGAATTGAAGGATTTATAGAAAATATTTTTCAATAAATATTTTCCACAAACCCTCTATCATAATAAGGAAAGGCACTTCCTTGCCCTCATGGAAAAAAGACAATGAATCCATCAGAGCATAAGAATAAAACATTACAAGGATTAAATGGTATTACTCTAGATTTATCATTACCCTCGAATGCAAGGTTGACCACCGATTTGAGGTGCTAAACCCTATCCTAAAAAAATCCCTAGTGATTTTTGACTTTGAGAGCTATAAGAAAATTTTCTGATGTGCCATCAAAGTCAAAATGGAGATTGATGAATATCTGGGTATCATTGGGAAAATAATTATAAGGTGAAAATTAATTATGGAAGCCTGATGGATAAACCCAATGGTGCTATGAAGTTCCAGCACCCCAAATGCCAAAGGTTTGGAAAAAATCACCCCAGAAATTGCCTGAAGGGGATGTGGAAATTCATTAGTTGTGGAAGAGAAGGGCACCAGGCTATAAAATAATGACAAAAAAACCCACTAATGCAACAGAGGAGAGGAATGATCCATTAAAACCTTAAAGAATTTTTCATTGGTTCAACTGGAAATAACTAGGACACTATTAATAATAGTTCCTTATGCAATTGGTATTTGGAGGCAACCAACAACCACTAAGGATGACAGGGAAATCATTTACCATCACTACCAATGATGTGATCCCCGAAAATGAAGTTATTATAGGTACTCAGGTTACTCATTCAATAATAGTGAATGTAGCTTTTGATTCTAGTTCTACTCATTATTTTATAGCCCAAATTTTTATTATAACAATCCCAACACCACCTCAAATCATGTAAGTAAAGATGATGGTTAGAATGATAAATGGGGCAATCATTGTATGAAATGAATATAACTCTTCCCTTGTCCCAATTTTTGGTTTTAACATCCCGTATAACATCATCATACTCCCTCCGATGGAATTTTATGTAATTATTGTCATGGATTGGATTTCCCTATATAGAGCTAAGAAAAATTTCCATGAGAGGGAAACCACTCTCCATATAGATAATTCACCCACGATTTTGTACAAGTGAAAGGAGGGTGATGATTTTTCCTTAGAACCATCATCACAACTAGGGATATTACTACCATATGAGCATGTGTATCTTGCTAAAATATTTTAGTTTAAAGAAGAAACTATAATTGAATACATTCCTATTATGAGGGAATTTGTTGAGGTGTTTCCCAATGAATTTCCAAGTCTTCCTCCTAAAAGAGATGTTGAATTCCCAATTGATCTTGTACCTGGGGCATTTCAAATATCCAAGAATCTACAATGAATTGTTGTTGCGGAGATTTAGGAGCTAAAGAAACAACTAAAGGAGAATCTAGGTAAAGGGTTTACCCTCCCATGTGCTTCACCATTGGGATTACAAGTCCTCTTCATCGAAAAGAAGGATGGGTCAATGTGTCGTTTCATTGATTTTTGTGAGCTAAAAAAATCACATTAAAGAACAAGTATCCTCTTCCATGAGTTGATGTGTTGTTCAATCAGCTACGTGGATCACAATACATATCCAAGGTGGATTTTTGGTTGGGATATTACCAAGTAACGTTCAAGAAAGTGGATATCCCCGTGAATACTTTTCATACAAGGTATATGCAATATGGATTCATTGTAATTACTTTTGGACTCACTAATGGTCTAGAAATTATCAGGGACATGATGAATAGATAATTTATAGTTTACCTAGACAAATTTGTTTTAGTATTTATAGAAGATATTATATTATAATCCAAAACCAAGGAGGAGCATGAAGAGCCTCTATGCACTGTACTAGATACATTTTGAAAGGAGAAGCTCTATGAAAAGTACAACAAGTGTGAGTACTGGTTGAATGAAGTCTCATTATTGGGTCATATCATCCCATGAAAAGGGATATATGTGTAACTCTCCATGAAAGATGAAATACAGGGTTAGTTGAGGCCAACATCGGTGATTGATATTCAAATATTCTTGGGGTTATCTGGATATTATTGCTGATTTGTGAGAAATATCTCACGATTGTCAAACCGTCTTACCTAGCAGACTCAAATGGGTGTCAGGATTTCCTAGAGTGATAAATGTGAAGAGTGCTTCATGGAGTTGAAAATGAGGCTTATCACTAGGATTGTGCTCAGAATACCCACAAGTTGGGATCATTTTATGGTATTTAGTCATGACTCGGAGAGGGGCATGGGCTATGTGTTGATTAAAAATGATAATTCCATTGCCTATTCTTCAAGGAAACTAAAAGTTCATGAGAAAGACTATCCAACACATTATCTGGAGTGGAATCAGTAATATTCTCTTTGAAAATTTGGAAACATTACCTCTTATGCGATATTTGTGAAATATACACAAATCCCAAAAGCCTCAAGTATATATTCACATAGAAAGAGTTGAACATGCACCAACGAAGATGAATAGAGTTGATCGAAGACAATGATTAATCAATCCATTACCAATATGGGAAAAAACAAGGTGTAAGATTCTCTAAGTAGAAAAGACCTAGTGATTTTATCATTGATTAGAATTGGAAATGATCCAATATTCTTAAATTTTATGAAGATGGACATGGAAATCATAAAGAAGGGAACACAAAAAAAATTCATTCACAAATGATTTCTCAACTAGACCTTTTGGAAATGATAAAGGATTCCCAAATGGATGATGTGGGAATTCATAATAAAGTGGAAACTATCAAAAAAAGGTAAATCCTCAGAATTAAATGTTAATGTACGAGGAATTATAAGATTTGGGTCATGATTACATGTTCCATAAAATCCAGATATAAATAAAGAACTCTTGGATGATTCCCATAGTTCGAATTTCCCCATTCACCCAAGAAACAAAATGATGTATTGAGATCTCAGAGAGCATTATTGGTTGGATAACATGAAGAAAGAGATAACTGAGTATGAATAAAAGTGCCGAGCATGTCAGTAGGTGAAGTCTAAGAGGTAGAAGTCTAAGGGGATTATGCAACCATTACCCATACCAACATGGAAATGGGAGAACATCACCATGGAATTTTTCATTGGACTTCTGAAGACATCCAAATAAAAAATTATATCCGTGTTGTTGTGGATCATTTTACAAAGACATCACACTTCATTGAAATTCAAGAGGGTTTTTCATTGGATCAACTAGCACAGATATAAATCAAAGAAGTGGTAAGGCTTCATAGAATAACACTATCTATTATATCCTCTTGAAATCCCAGATTCACCACTATATTCTGGAACAGTCTTCAACATGCTCTGAATATTGAGCTAATGTTCAGTATGACTTATCATCCTCAAAATAATTTCCAATATGAGTGGACTATCCAAACACTTAAATACCTCTTGAGAGAATAAAATGGAATTCAAAGGAGGATGGGATCAACATCTTTCTCTGGTTGAGTTCTATTACAATAACAATTTCAAACCAAGCATCCCAATGTCTCCTTATGATGCTCTTTATGGGAAGAGGTATAGAACACCGGCATGTTGGGATGAAGTTGGGGGGAGAAAAGTCTTAGGTCCTGAAATGGTCGAAGAAATGGTAGATAAGGTTAAGACCATCCAGCAACACATTAATGATGCTCATAGTCTACAAAAGAGCTATGCTGATAATCATCGACGAGACCTAGAGTTTGATGTTAGAGACATGGTATTCCTCCGCATATCAGCATGTAATATATTTAAGATATTTTTAAAGAAGGTAAAGAATATTCCAACATACATCGACCATTTTGAGATCCTTGATCGCATTGGAGCAGTGACATATCGACTAGAACTCCCACCGAACAAATCTCAAGTACATGATGTATTCCATTTCTCACTCTTGAAGAAGTACATACCTGAACCATAGCATGTACTCAGTCTAGATGTGGTACTATTGGAGAATGACCTCTCCTTTGAAGAGATGTCAGAGAAGATCATATATCATAGTGAAAAAGTTCTATAAAATAATAAAATACCCTTTTTCCGTGTATTGTGGAGAAACCACATATTTGAAGAAGCAGTGTGGGAATCAGAGGAAGTGATGAAGTTGAGTTACCCTTATCTGTTTTAGTGTGGGAAATGGAAATTTCATTGGTGAAATTTTTTACATGGGGGAAGATTGTAATGCCCCAAACATTTAATAATGAAAATTCTACTTGATCTGATTAAATGTATTTGGTTTTATGTTTTTGGATTTTAAAATACCATTACGAATTATTATCAATAATAATATAGCCGTTGAACTGTGATCACATGATTAGTATAAATATAGGGCTCTCACAAATTTAATTAACTCAGACAATGGAAGCAATGTCCTCATCTAGTAGAATTGATCTGTACGAATCCCATTTAACATTGCTTGAAAATGAGGTGGTGTCACTGGGATTCACTCTTTACCAAGACCAAGTAGAGCTTCAACACATTAATCTTGAATAGAACCATCTATGAGAGAGGTTGAAGTTGATAGACAATACCACCTGAGTGATGTTATCTTAGCCAACCCAAGAGTTTGTCACCATCATACACCTTACCCTTGTGACATATGAAATTTTTATAAGGGGTTATGTAACCAGAACCTATAACTATTCTTATGTGAATTATTATTTCATAGAATAAATAATATACATTCAATTTATTAATGTTACCTTATAAATAGTTTTAAAATAAAAATCATATTTTTAGTTAATATTAAATTAAAAAATCTATTTTGATGAATTAAAGAATGTTTAATTTAAAAAATATTTTAATAAAATATTTTTTATAAATTAAATTTTACTATATATAAATGATCATATACCATTATTGAATATAGTTGTAATTTTTTTAAGGATAAAAAATGATTTTTTAAAAAACATGAAATTTAGATAAATTTAGTTTCTTATTTTAAAATTAAAAATTTTAATATTTAAAAAATTATTTAGTTAAATTTCGAATAATTATTTTGAAATTATTTAATTTGTATTTTTTCATAATTTTCTAAGACAGTCGAATTTTTGGGTAAAAATTAAATACCATTTAAATATATAATGTGTTTTTTCACATCATAATGACCCAATAGTGAAGTAATATAATACTATATATTTGATATTCGGACAATATATGTTTTAATTTTAAAATAATGTGACTTTATTTTTGTTTGATTTATTTTAGATGGAGTTAGTGGACCCTCCCAGAATAATGAAACATTTTATCATTTTAATTTTTTTTGAGAGTGTGACTCACCTACACATTAGAAAGGCTAATATTTTAATAATTCTGTCCATTGGAGTAATAAAAGAAATTTCCACTCCAATTGTTCCAAAACCATGGGCTAAAAATCGGGGATGTTTTGTGGTTTTTATTAGTTTAATGTGTGGTGTCTGAAATCTATATAATAAAGAATTTCCTCTCTTTTTATATATAATCCCACTAATTCTCCCATTACACTTAACTTACACCACTATAAGCTTGACCAACCCCTTCCCTTATATCTCTAGAATCCAATCATGGTACCCTAAGCTCCCAAGAATCCCCTCTCAAGCCTCTCCCAAGCCATTGCGATCACACTTTCTTGTAAGGGATTTCTTCATTTCTCATTTTTTTCCGAATTTATTCATTTTGTTATTCAATTTTTTCGATTCAAAATGGTGGGTTATGATTTAGAACCTCCCCAATACTTCTCTACTTATGTTTTAATTATGAGATTCCCTTTTATCTCTCAACAATTCCTTCCATGTACACCTATCACCATGCTGATATTCCAAAAGGTATTTCTCTCTCCTCATTTACATTCATGAAATTATTTTATATTATTCTTATAAATTCCATTACCTATTTTGCGAAATGTATTTATATTACCCCTTACTGTCCATTTAATATACATATGATGAGATACATCTTTCACTCTCATCAACCATTTTTATGAATTCTTATGTCACGCTGCTATGCTGCCCAATTTGCACCATGATTTTCCATGCCAAAGTCATTGTGTATTGAATACCATGCCCATTTCACACTCAAGGTTATTCACCTTTACTAACATTTACTCATAAAATATATATATTGATTTATTTATTCAAAATTCCTTTATCATGGAATAAATTCAAATTTTTAATGATTCTATGTTGTATGATCCATGCAGCACATTTATGCGTGAAATGAAATGATTTAGAATGGTGCGCCATGATAGCGCTCCAATGCATTAGTTGAATATTAGTTTCATTATACATCATGTGAAATGAGTTTTTACTCATGTTAATTCAAGTGAAATATTTTTACTCATTCCTTTTGTGAAATGAGCCTTATCTCAAGAAAATATCATGTTGAATGTTATTTCAACATTTCTATGTTATGATAATCATGTTATATCATGAATTTATGTTCATGTTTCTCTTGTGATCCATTGATAAGACTATTTCCTAACATGTAGTATATTCATCATGTTATTCATTTTTTACTCCCTTACTGGGGTTTATATCTCACCATTTTTATGCATGTCTTTAGGTTGTCCCACACAATGCTAAGTACAAAGGAATGTTATGGTCATGTAGAAGAAGTTGTCAATAAATATGATAGGTTTTATTTTCTAAGTTGTTTTTTATTTTTTCTAATTTTCTTATACACAAGACCTCTAGATCCTCATAAATGTATTATGTTCATGTTTATGTAATAAATCATGTTTAAGTGTGTAATAAAGTGAAGTGTTGAAATAATCTGAATGTGACTATTATTTTCCCCATGAGATAAAGGAAGAAGATGAAAGTTAAATAATCAAAATTGTGTCAAAATTTCATGATAAAATGATGCATCCATGAAATGAACCTAATCCAAGGCATGTCATTTGGATCCCTCTTCAATGAGCACTCTTGTTCACAAGTGGCTGAAAAGTTAATACTCGATGAGCATCCCCAAGGCCACATTGTTTTGATTGGAAAGTAAATGAAAAATATTCAAGAATCCTTATAAATCAAGGGAAGTAACATTTCATGGAAGATGCTAATAGTTTTCACAAATAACACGTTCTAGATAATTTTAGGGATGAATAAAATCCCTTGATTATATATCATACATCTCATGAGACGTCCAAGAATTCATCACAAAGAATGATGGTGAAGACTAAGAGGAGGTAATAGGGGATCGTTGTCACTGAAAGAAATGTGGCATGCCCCTAAAGACATGTGATGCACCTTTACCGGTCTAGTGCACCTCAAGAAACCATTAGGCTCATTATTCGTGCCATATGGAAACCTCCAAACAATTCAGTGGCACTCTATGGATAAAAAAATGGTTTTTTTCCACAATACCTGAGCACTCTCATTTGATCCGCATTGGTCACATGATACCCAACTGGAAAATCGTGTTAAGTCATAGATATTACTCAGGAAAACTCGTATACCTCCCAACCATTGCCAAATAAAACAAATTTGGTCAAAAGATATTAGTTGAATGGTTTCCTCGGTCATTGAAGGACATGTGGCACATGCCACGAATAGATCTGAGAGACATCGTGAGACTTCAGCGTCATAACTACCTCGCCTTGGGAAGACCCTTCATTTTTTCTACCTCACTGTTCTGAATCCTGAATGGGCTTTGAGAAAACTCCACGACACCCTAATGATAGAAGGTCAGACTATTCCAATATATTCTCACACAATATCAATATTTTCCATATTGTTCATGTGAGACATCACCCAAAATTCGTGCATAAAACCCACACATTCATCATGAAATCCCGCATGACCCCAGAACGTTGTGAAATTAAACAAATGATATAGGAAAGGGGGAAACGAGAGGAGTCTATAGTCACTAAAATACATGTGTGGCTCCCCCTAATGACTCGTATAACACTATGATTCATCATTGACATGATTGGTTCACCTCATAGAATCCCTTTGGATCAAGGACTAGACCATAAAAATGTTCTGCAACACACGATCCATACTTGTCATGTGATGTGTCTCCCAAAAATAGAATAAATACCCTCAATTCCATATGTTCCATATTAAATGACTATAAACCTACATTATATAAAGTGGTGGAGATAGTAAATGAGATGAAGAGAAGGGTTCATGGGATCTAAAGTGCATGTGATGCACCCAGAACACCCGTAGTGTGCTCTTGTGAGACCCTGAGAGAATGAATCCATGGACATGTGAATGAATTTCGACAGTAATTTGGATCTCAGGAAGACCCTTGGACATGTCATCAAGATTAAATTGACGTCCTTTAAAGAGAAATTCCTCAATAGTTGTCAATAATCAGAAAAAATATGGATGCACTTGGGACCACTGAAAATCAGATGGTTCCCTTGATGTAGTCCACCATAGATACTTGTGAAACTGCATTACACCCGACCCCATCTCAACTCCATCTTGATCTCACACAAGATGCACCATATAAACAAGTTATTACATCAATGGATATGCATATAAATTCTCTAATCAAAATCCTAAAAATGTATTGGTGGGTTGTTTCATTGTTTGGAAAAATGAACACTACAAAATTGGACAAAGACCGCCGCTATGCACATCAATGCTCAAACTCTCGGCTTCTGCATGCATCTAATCACACGACCAGTCAACATTCTGCTAAGTAATACACTAGTGGAAAACAAGAGAATTAATGCACCAAGTATAAATCCATCCATGTGGTTAATAAAATATCACAAGATGGACTTATAGAGAGACATATGAAAACCAAATCACAAGACCTCCTAATCATGTGGGACCCAAAAAACCTAACCATGAACCAAACCAAGGATCACGTAACATAAGGGTAAAATACCCAGGATTCAATGTGGAAAATCGTAGTGGAAGACATGACCATAGAACACCACGTGCTTCACATCTGTAAACCAAGAATAAGTAATGGTACCAAGTTGCACCACTCTAACCTCAAGAAATCCCTTTGACATGCCATGTTGGATATGTAGAATGATCCGGACATATACGGACAAGTCTTACTGACACTTCGTGGACACCACATAGATCTTGTGAACCAATTGGGTACATCACCCCAGACATGTGATTTCCCCAAGATGCACCACCTGAATCATATAAAGTCTCCTATTAATGTCAGTCAAGACATGTGGAACCATCTGGACATGTCATCTTGGTCCTGTGATGTGTTCCCTCGGTGTTATCCAAGTCAATAAACACCCATCAGATCACACTACCATGACTCTCGTTGCAACCACACTTGTGTCACGCATGTTCATGCAATGACCTATAGGGTATGCTGACATGATCATGTGAATCCTTCTTGATAAGAAGGATTATTCATAGTGAAAGATCAATGTGTAATACCCAACAACTTCAAGAGAACTATGATGAATCAGATTCCCTCCAGAACAAGGATACGTAGGATGCCACCTTAATGGCACATTCTCCATATCAAACACTCCAATGACTACCCCAATATAAATATCCTTATCCATACACCATGATGTTGACCATTCACTCCAACATGTTTCTCACAATGAGAATGGCTCACGTGGGCATATGGGTATGTAACTAACACCTCATAAGGCATCAAATATAAATTCACCATGTCATCCTTTGTGTGTAATTCCCAACATCTCAAAACAAACTATGATGACTCTAATTCTTGTCTTAACCAAGATATGTTGTACGTCTCTTCCAGACATGAGCACAAATATTTCATCCAAAGACCCCCCCCCCCCCCATATTAGTGCTTACATCATGATGTTAAACTGTATGGATCAACCACACTATGTGGTTTTTGATTCATATAATAACCAAGATACATTGGACACCTCATAATGGCTCAGTCACATCCTCTGAATAACAACTACCTCTATAAAAAGGATCATGGCCTGAACAAACAAGTTTATATGGTTTCATTATATATGAAACCTATCATTAATGGAAACTGATGAACAACTATAGATAAATATAGATGGATTCACAAAAATTATCGATTTTGTCACAAATAAAAGAGAGTTAACACATAGACTCCTTTTTAGTGAAACCAGTCCCACGTCAGGATTAGGAAGAGATTCATGAATACAAATAAAATCTAAAAGAGAGTCTCGGAGTAGAAAATAGTTCCTCCCAAAAGATTGTGATGAGACTGCCATCCCATCCTCTCGACCAATGTGAGACCCCAAGAGTCACTCGGCCTAAAAGCCCAGACAACCTCTGACCTATGGAGAGTACGTCTATACCCAACCATGGATGGGGGATCCATTCAATGTTTCAAGGAAAAGAGACCATGGTAAGGAAATGAGAATAGTTCATTCCACGCTATAAAATCTCAGTGAAACAGGGCATCACATTATATAATGTCTTTGTATTCCCAAAAATTTATATAATATTATTGTATTTAAAATAGAGGGTCTCTATAGTTTGTCTAAGAGAAACGGCATAGCTAACCTTTTTAATATAGGATGATAAAAATTTAGTGAGATCCCAAGGAATATTTTTAAGGATATATTTAGAGGTTGTCTCTCAGTATAAGTATAAGGATGAGTTCAAATTTAGGAAAACATTCCTTGAATTTTGATAAAGGATATAGTGAGTGATTTTTTAGAAATACATCCATGTTTTGATACTATATGTGAATGTTGATTTATAACTAATGTACATATGGGTATCAAATTGTACAAGATATTCTAGGCTTAACATGGGTTAATTTGGTAAATAAAAATGGGTATTTATGCACACCTCTTTTGTCAATCCTTAGATATATGGTTTACAAACTCGCAAAATCTTCACAAACTATCATGAAAATTTTAAATTCAGGTTATCTATTAATTACATAGGATGAAACAAGGCTCTTATAGATTAATGTATGTCTCCTGATTAAGTTATCGTATATGAAATTCTGTTCATGACTATGTGTTTTTTATGTATGATTAGTAATGCTCACATCATGCTAACGGATTTAGAAAATGTCGGGAAATAAAATAAATTGGATTTATTTTTAATGTGATGGAATATTTTATAATGATAAATCAAGTGGGATGTTCATTGGATTGAATTATTTTGTGATCATTCCAAATCATTTTTCACGGAACACGATTAACAATTTTTAACTTAACCAACTCTCAGACTCACCAAGGAAGATAAAGAAGGATTTTCTTGAGAGTTTTGTTAATGGAGACCATGGAGTAAAGAATATGTGGTTTCCTTTTTATCAAGAGTGTGGAAACAATCTCCTTTTAAAATGTCTTACAAGAATAATAATATATTCTGAATAAGGAAAACATGGACACAAAAAAGTTCCTTAAAGAAAGAAATAAAGGATTTAATTTGGGAAATGGATGAGAATATTTTCCTCCCTAATAGGTCATTAAAGGTTAAGAGTTTTATGTTTTTAATAAAAGGACATTATGCAACTCAATTTCCCAATAGGAATGTTCCTAAAATGAATCAGAAACTTGGTGCGAGTAATGGCTACATTGTCGCTGATGAAGAGACTATAGATGAAATTTTAAAGGAAATAGGTATTGTGAAATGGGATGTTTTCTCCAGGTTAATAGAATAAGGATGAATTAGATTATTAATATTTTTTTATGTATTTTGATTCTTAAATTATAAATGATGAAATATACAATTATTTTTCTATTGATGTTTTAAACTCGATATTTAAAAGTTTATGTTAAATGATTTTATTTGACTGGTGAAGTGATTTAATGACAAGGTGATATGTTGAATCAGGGATGTTAACCCTTAATATGTTAAGATAATGTTTTATGGATAATGATTTGTGGGATATGGATATGTAAATTAGATAGTAATTATTACCATGGAACTAAGTAAGGAATTTTGTATAAGTTGTTTATTCTATCATTGATGAAGTTTACAACATTATTGGATTTAAGGAATAGATCTAATGCACTTTTTAATAAATATGAATTCATGTATTCCAAAAAGATTTGTGGCAACTCAAATTTTTTGAATGTGAAAACCATGAGCTACTTTATGATATTGGGTTACTCAATTTTAGTATAATTTCCAGACTCTTTTTGTAATGTTTTGTATTTTCATCTTTGAGAATTGTAATAAGGCTAACCATTCAAAAATGTCTATGTCAAACATTGAGGGAAGTATTTATGCACTATTTTTGTATTAAAACCCTTTGATAAAAGGATATTTAATGACTAAAAATACATGAAGGATGTGAATCTTTTATGTTTTATAAATTATATCAGTGTGGTTTTAGAAAAAAACATCAATTATGTCTGGTGACAAAAAATCATGTATCACAGGGCCATAGGTCTTAAACCCTTTTCCAAAAGATGATAAGGGTTTCAAGCCTACCACTGGACTATGCGATGTCATCATTAAGGTATATTTATTTTGGATTATGAGATATTTATGATGAAAAAATAGTGCTTATTTTTATAATTAACAAAATTTATTTTTTTTATAGTTAGAGATAGATATTTAAATATTTCATTCTTTTACGGGACTTATGAGAATCTAAAATGGTATTTTAATGAATTGGGAATCAATGATAATTTCTAGACCTCCACTTCATTAATTAATGGGTGAATTAAAAATAATGAAATGCACAACCAAAGAGAGATATTTGTTTTATAAAAATATAGCATGTATGTACATATCCTTATATTCTAAGTCAAAAAAAAATTACTCTAGATAATATAATGACCAAAAAACTTTGTTGACCTAATACCTTAGATTTTGTAAAACCAATGGCCTAATAAATCACCACATATTTACTAAAATAAGTCCCTAAAATTTTATTTGATATTTAAATTTTCTATTATTGAATACCTCAGTCACTCCCGATAAATATTTTCACCTTTCCCCCATGTCTAATCATTACTCCCAACCTATACTCTCCTATGTGGAAACATAGTTATATGCTACTTTGGGTAACAGTTGTGGTTACCACATTCCCTTTTTAACCGATGTATTAGTATTAATTTTTATGATGTGGGTTTCTATGAATGAGAATTTAAATTATTAAACCATTGATAACCTAGATGAATTTTGTGGGAGAAATTCATTTTAAGGTGGGCAGAATGTAACACCCCAATATTTTGTTAAATAATTTTTTCAAATTAATTTAAACGTTCAATATTTTTCATTTACCGCAACACATTTTTTTACTAAGTCACAAATTAATTTGACATGACACCAGCTTGGCGTATGTTACACACAACACCAAAGTGGTGTATGTTACCTGAAACAACATGGTCAACATTTATTATATGCAATATAGACCTTCCTTTGTGGCTTGCGTAACATGCAAGATAGAGTGTTTCCTAACTATAATATATTATTAAATATATTATTATAATGGAATATAAAAAATATTTTATTTTGATAGATAAGAATATTATTAAATAATTTATTAAAATATGTGCTTTACATAAATATAATATTAATTAATAGGTAACCAATTGATTATAAATTAATATGAAAACTGATTGAATATAAATGTAAATTATTATTATAGTCACAAATATATTTTAACATAGTAAATTAAATTAATTACAATTGTAAAGTGATTTTAATTTAATACATATTTCATATAATGAATCAAATATTTTTTATCTTCATACGATAGACTTTATAGAAATAAGATTAGAACAAACCAAATTTTAGGCATAAAAAGATATTTTTTTAAAGTTAGTTTTATCACCTATTAATTGAGAACATATTTTAAATAAAATTATTCCAAATATTATGGAATTAAAATTTCGAAATTAAAATCATATTTTAAATAGTTACATGAAATTGGGTTATGATTAATTTTTGGTATATTTCTGAAAGGTTTTATTTTTTAATGATTTGTTAAGAATACATGATTTTAATTCAAAACTTGTTTTTCGATAATTTGTTTATAAGGATAAAATATATTTTTGATTGGTTAAATAGTTTACTTATGTATTATTTTTTATCAATTAATGTAATTGAGGTCATGGTATCCAATTTCATATTTAAATTTGATATAAAAACTTAGCAATCTTTTGGAAGTCTTTATGTTAAAACCCTGCAGTTTAGTCCCCTCAGTGGGATTCATTTTGAATTAATTACTACCAATTATATGATTATAATTTGGAAAAATTGATTCCATACTTTTAATAATAATTTATAATGTATCATATGGTAAAAAAAATTTACCAAAAATAAAAATGAATGTCATTAAAATTAATTACATTGGATAAGAGAAAAATAATGTCAATAATGTACTAAATAATAAATTTAATACCCTAAACGTCCTATAAACATGAATACAGAAAATGGATGGAAACTATTCATCCATTATCCTTCTATTAATTATTTTTTTGGTATTTTTTATTAATTTTTTATGTAAAAACTTTGGTATACCTAACTTGTTTTCAATAATGTCATGCTTGTCATTTCCCTTCCATATAAATGACAAATACCTCTACCTACTTTTCACCTCTCTCAAGCCCATTGGATCTCCAAAACACTACACAATTATCTCCCAACATCACTCCCTTACTTTTAGAATCCTTACCTTGGGTAGAATTCTACTGAAGGAATCATTTTGGAACAAACCACAAGGATTTACCCAAATAAGATATAATGTCTTCTCTCAAGCTCCATTCCTTTATTTTATTTCTACCCCCATAACTCATTTTATTACATTATAATATGAAAATACCAGTATAATAAATATACCAGGAAGTTTTTATGGGAATGGATTAACCAATACTTAAATACACCTCCATCTAATGGGTTATGAACATTCTTTTTATGTGCATGGAGAACTACGACCACGCTAAACTATTATTGTTTATTTCACATTAACCACCTCTTAAAATTAACATTATGATGTGGAATCTATTCATATTTTTCATATATAATATTTTTTATTTATTAAAGTATATTTATTCATGTTAAAACACATATTTTTGTACTTCATATTTGGTGTAATTATTATAATTTCATCTATGTTTTGACTATCAACCCCTCAAAGCGATGTGAATCGTTCACACACTACATGTAATTTATTATTGTAAGGTTTAGTGATATTATATGATATATATAACATTATAATTATAATTTAATGATAATATAAACATATATGTATATATATATATATATGTTATTTTCTTTCTTTCTTTCAATACGACAACAAAAACTGGAACAACTTTTATGCTTACGCATGGCTTATTATCTCCATGAATGGTTTATTCCATTTCATACACCTATAATATATAGATTATTATAATAAAAATATAATAGATATTCCACATATTTATATCATGGAATACATTATGGAATTATAATATAATTATAAGAACCGAGGATATAAAAAATTAAGAAACATGCGAAGAACAAAGCGTATATTACTCGAAGTGATACCTTAACATAGAATTCTTAACTTGCAGGTAAAATATGGTCATAAAAACAATATATGGTATAATTTATAATAATATTCATTTGTATAATATTAATAATAAAATTATTTTTATACACTGTATGCTTTTATGGGTACAAAAACAGTCAACAGAAAAGGTAAGGGGATTTCATGTCACTTTTTTATTTTAATCAGATACATGTTATGTGAACCACTCATTACTTTTCTATGGTGTATTTACAAACATTTATTTTAAACTATATATATTATGATTAAATATATATGTATTTACATATCTTTTTTTTTATATTTCATTCACAGAGATTGTGTTCCAAAAGATACCAAAATTGTAAATTAGGTTTGTCTCAATTTTCATTCATTGAGCCTCATGTTTTTTTTATGCCCCTATATTATTTTTCTAGGTATATATAATTAAATTTTAAAAGTTATAAAATGAAAATAATTATTCTAGTGATATATTAAGATTTGAATAATTTATTTTTCTAACATAGGTAGTATGATCTAATGTAACCAATTGATTAAAGTTTATAGAGACAATCTCATTGCTTTTCAATATTGTTTATTTTTATGGTTCGTTTTATGAAATCTTATGATACACCTATCAAGAACACTCATGTGTTTACAAATACTCTATTTAAACATTATATACCCATGTATTATTACCATTTTCACATATTTTTACTTATGAAAATTTTAAAATTGTTTTTAGGAAAAGCTGACGTTATTTCTCTCTTCTGTTGGAAGTATTTGTTTCTGAAATCCCATGTTTAAAAAAAATTATTTTTTTTCCAAATTATACTTGAAAATAATTCCCAAAAAAATATTATTTAAAAAATGATATATTATTTTTAATGATACATTTTTATATTTTCAATTATATTTTTAAGGAAAAATATTTCAGAAATGTTTTCTGTTTAGAAAGTATTTTAAATATTTTAAATGTTTATTTATAAGTTTTCAATATATTTTCAATGAATTGGTTTTATTATTTTTCATTTTTTCATTATATATTTAAATGTTTAATTAAATTAAAACGGTTTTTTAAATCTTTTGAATCATGTTTTATAGTTTTTTAGTGAAATAGTTTTTCAAAAAAAATTCAAACCTATTTTAAAACTTTTCAATGCAAAATGTTTTAAAAAGTATTTCATGATTCGGTCATAAGTTTTCATGTAAATTATTTTTAAAATATTTTGAATTTTTATTTATATGGTACCAATGTTTTTTCAAAAAAATAAAATTTTTAAATTTTTTTGAATCTTATTTTATATTTTTAATGGAAAATGGTTTTCAAAATTATTTAATGTCTTCTTTATATGTTTTCTAGATATTTTATTTGAATATTATTTTTAAATGGTTTTATGTATTAAAATTCATCTCCAAAGAAGAGATGATATTTTCCCCAAGAAATGTTTCTTTCAAAGAAATTGAAAAATTATTTTCCATATAAGATCACATTCGTCGATGTTAGTCATACTCTTATATGAAATGATCTAAGGGTTTCATTCATATCCTTTTTACGAGTGGGTTATGATTAATGTCATGGTATTTATTAAACCTATTTCTCTTTAAGAGGATTTATGTTTTTGAAACCCATTTCTCTTTTATAGTATTTATGTTCACGAAAACTATTTATCTTTTACAGTTTATGCTATTGATTAAATTATTATGAAAACTGTATCTTTTTTCACATGTTTTTATTTTTTTACATGTGTATGATACCCATTACATTTCATGGTTTCTGATATTATTTTTAATGATCTTTAATCACATGTATGTATGATTTTATCATGAGATGGGTGGGATCGATATCTCCCACTAGTGAATTGGGTAGAGATTTATATCTCATGATATAGACTAAGATTGTCTTGAGAATTAACCTTGACTACCTAGATGGCCATGTGAGAGAACCATGACTACCATGATGTTCTAAGCAGTGAACTCATGATACTAAAATGGCCATGGGAGTGAACCATGTCTACTAAGATGGTATAAGGGGTGAACCATGACTACCTATATGGTAATAGTAGTTAACTCATTTTAATTATATGGCCATGGGAGATAACCATGACTACCAAGATGGTATGTGTAGTGAACCCATAAAACCAAGATGGTCTTGGATGGGATTCCTTGGCTACTGTGAGAATCATATTATATGATTATATATTTTCTAAACTTCCATGATTAATTCCAGTGTTTTGGTTTCATGGATTATGTTATTTATTTAATTATTAATATTATCTTATAAACATCCATGTTCTATTACCTATTAAATTTTTATGATATTTGACATGCATGGTACGATCATATGTTTTCATTATCATGTTCTCATAACCTTATGATCATGATTATTCTTAAATATCTCCATTGTTTAACTTTATTAATCATATGATCTCACCTATGTTCATGTTTCCTTCTCCAGGTTATGAAGATATAATTTTTTTGATATTTTATATAGTGTTTCAAGTCTTGAAGAACCTGTTGATAGAAAATATCGCTCTCCCATGTACTAGTGTTTACGTTTCCATGTTTTCGGGCATTAAACAAAATATGTTCTTTGGGTGACTATGTGAATAATTTTTAAGTATTTTGAAACATTTATGTAATTTTAATGTTTTGAAAATAATGGGTCTCTATATTGTGTTCTTGGATAAAGGTGTATTTTTAAAGATCACTTGGATCATTTCATAAGTAAAAATAAAATTTCAATGAAAATATTTTTTTAATACATAATAAATTTCCATAACATGTTTCTTAGAAAACTATATTAAAAATTATTATTCAATAATTAGAAAAAATTTAAATAATTTATTGAGTAAAATATCCATTCCTATTTGAAGAATTATTTTTAAAACATAAATAATTTTGAAATCCTTTTTATTTTAGAAAAACCATTTAATCTTTTAAATAAATAATTGAAAACAAAATTAAACACTTTAAAGATATTTTTAAAATAATTTTGCTTCAAAATGAACTTAAAAATTCATTCCAAAACTATTTTAGTTACATTTTTTAAAGAAATGGTTTTTTGAATGAAAAAATTGTCCATCAAATAGTGAAATAAAGTCGCATTATATTAGAAATACATTCTTAATTATATTAAATTCCAAAGAGTGAAAAAATGGAATCATTAAATTAAGATAACATGAATAATGAGAGGGTAATAAAATTAATGGGAATTATTGATATATTGATAATAATAAATCATCAATGTATGCATAATAATAAACAATCATAATAAGTTATGATGTAGTAGGAACAAACAATTACCACCCGTGTAGAATTGAATCATAAAACCCAGGAAAAAATGACATAAAATGAATAATAAAATATAAAGATGATGAAATAATTCATCATATTATATTTCAAATGTTTGGTATATAAATTTCATTAAATAATATAGTTGAATGACATGTTTGTACGTCTGAAGGAGGGAAAATTGAGATAGATACCACCTTACCATGTTGGAAAAGTTTTAACAATAACCCCGTAAAATATTTATACTAAAATAGTTATTTAAATAATAATAATAATAATTATATGAATAAAAATATAAATCAAAGAGAATTATACACACCACATACAATATATAGGGAGTGGACATGGATTTTTCTCATGAAAAATAAAAGTGAGATGGAAATATATTACATTAGGTCTTAACTCTCAACGTACTCATTCAATCCTCTATTATAATAAATATAATTTTATTATACATACATTGGATAAAAATATTTATATATATAACACCATATATTATTTAGTTATTACATTATATTTAAAATTTATTAACAATTCCATGTTAATTTTATGTTTTTTGTAATAATCACTTTGTTTTTCATAATGGTTTTATCTTTTTATTCTATGTCAGCATACATAGATCACGATTTCATAATCTTCAGAATGATAAAAATGATATTAATATGATATATATTAATTATATATATATATATATTAATCGATAAAATTTATTGACGTGAAATGAATTACATTGTTCATGGTTATAGTAGGTCATATGTATGCATGAACATTGTATCCATTTTCTTATCATATTGAAAGATATAAATGTAAATTATATATATATATAACAATTAAAGTATCATTTTTATTATATATATATAATATTTATATTAAACCCATCCTTAATACATTTCATATAAATTTTGAATTAATCACTTCTTTACACGTGGTTGTAGTCTGTCGTATGCATGAACGACGTTATTGTATTCCAAAAAAATAGAATAAATGGATGTATGTGTTATATAAAAATTAAAAAACATAATTACATATTAAATTTCATATATATATATCATATATAAACATTATTTCCATTATTATACCCAACCTTTAAATTTGTTAATTCAAATAAATGACATCGGTTCTCATGACAGTTGTCTGTCATACACACGAATGATGATTTTATTTCCCATTTGATGGATGTGTCAATGATTTTAGGTCATAACCTTAAATAATAAACATGTAATTATATTTAATATATTATGTTTATTATATAATCATGATATAAAAATAATTTAGGGGGTTTGGGGAAGATAAAAAACGAAAACATTAGTTGTTGAACCTTACCTATTCTTGAGTTCCTCATATTTGTTTGAAATAATGGATTTCCTTGGATGGGTACCTTCCCAAAGTAAAGCTCCTAGTATTTTTTTAGGGAACAAGGGAAATTAATTGGGAAGATATTGGTCATTAAAATTGATTGATATATGGAATTAATGAAATGCATGAGTACCTATTTATATCTGAGCAGGAATTACATTCTTATAAATACTGAAAAGTATATAATATTTCGAGGTCACCATTACCTTATGTGGATAAAAAATTGGATAATAAAGGTGGATATATTTTATTTGGTCTAGAAAAACCTCCAACATATAAAAAAATAAATTTTTATAATTTTATTCATGATCTCATATCTTTTCCCTAATATTTCCATTTTTTTTATTAAGGTAACTAATACTCTAACCTAGTGAATTTATTCATTAGTACTAAATTAATGTTATAATTTTATAACATTTAGAACCAATAATTATAAAGTAAATTAAAAAATTCATAAAGTAAAAGCCTTTATGTGTTGGAAGTAAATTTTCACATAAGTGCATGTATTGTGCAAAAACACTTCTCTAACCATACTCATGCAAACAATGTTTTTGCTATTTAGAGGTCAATAGGTTAGTTACAAAACATAAATTGGTCAATTAATTGAACATATATTATATACTTTATCACTTAAAAATAACTCTATAGAATATATTATTATTTATAATTTTAAATCATTTAATAAAAAAATATTTATTATAAAATAACATTAATGGCCATTTTGAAATTATTTAATTAATTTGAATTTAAAAATATCAATACAGTAATACAATTTTAATTTTATCAATTGGAACCTATGTAACATTATTTTTCAATCTAAAAAATTAATTTTAGCCAATAATTAAATCAATTTACTTCTTTTTGTAATATTTTTATTATCATTTAATTAAGTTAATTATTTACAAAATAATTCCCGTGTTGGCGCTTCTTAAGTATTTAAAGTAATTATTAAATATACAAAACATCAAAACAAAAAATAATAAAAAAACACAATTATTTTTTGAAATAATATTTATAACCAAACATATTATGTTTTCCCCATTGCAAAGCATTATAAATATTGAAGGCAAAAAAGATTCCCTTTTTGTATTTTTCTTTACTTAACTTATTCTATATGTCACTATCATGGAATAGTCTCTCAATAATTCAAAAAAATTGACCCTTAGGCGTTAAGGAAAAAAAATTTCCAAAAAATTGTTTTTAGACATTTTTGTAGGTCATTTTTTCTCCATATATTCAATGTTTAGAAACTTAGTAAACTCACGTTTACCATAATCATTTTAATTTATTTTAATTATATTCACTAATGATTTTGGTCAAAAAAATTAATCTTTACATATTATAAATTAATATTATTATTCATATGGAATAAATTTTTAAATATAAAATTAAAATAATTTTACGAATTGAGCATAAAATTATTCCTAAAGACATAATGTGAATGCATGGTTTTAAAGTGAAAATGAATAAAAGATTATAAAGTTTTTATATTCAATTTCAGTTTTAAATTTATTAAAATGACCTAAATTATATTAATAAGTGAATAATATAACTAATTATTCTTTTTAAACAATTTTCAATGTAATTTATCTAAATTAATAAATAAAACTAAAATAATTTTTTCCATTAAAATTATTTATTTTTCAATATTCATTAAAAATAATTCTTCTTAGAAAATTACTAAAAATTCATCCTCATATAATTTTGATGTTATTAATTCAAAAAAAAAATTATTATTTCAAATATAATTCATAAAACATTAGAATTAATTTTAATATAAGTGGACCATTAAATGCTGGAAAAACTACCTTCTAAAAAATACAGGTTTTCAAACAAATTATGTGATTTATTATTTTATATTTCCTATAAAATACATAAAAATAATTTTACATATAATATAGAATACGTAATATTTATATTTTATTAATATAAATCATAAAAATTGTATTTTTTAATGTTTTGAGAAAAGTCATGTTTTCTTATAGATTTTTTTAGAAGTGGAATTTATTTAGTTTCAAATAATTCTTAATTACATTAATAGTTTATTGGTTACCAAAAAAAATTTTCTAAACATTAATAAACAAAATTCTAAAAACTTATTCAATAATTTTCATACCCTTCATCCCAACAGATAGGTGATTACTATAATAATATTTTAACAATATGCCGTATTCTAGATCAAACTCAGTATTATGTGTAACAAATTATATAAATGTTGTTTTATTTAATAGAACATAATCTTGGTGTTTTAGGTAACACAATCCAAAATTAGGGTTGAGTGTACCTAATGAAAAACTCATTTTTGCATGAAATGAAAGCATTACTTGTTGTAGCATGCAATTTCAGCCATAAAATAATTTAAATTTATTCGAAAACAGTTATTGAAAAAACCTATGGGTGATACATTCTCCCCCCCCCCTTAAAATGAATTCCTCCCCCAAAGATTCATTTGGGTTATAAATGTTTTAATACTGAAAGATCCATACTTAGAAAATAGCATCATATGTATGAATGATAAAACATCCTCTATAAGGGAATGTTGGAAAACTAAATTTCACCCAAATTAAGTCATAACATGGTTTCCATATAGGAGAACATTTTTTGGAAGTGAAAACATGGAAACATAAGAGTAAAGTAACACCCAAATACAAATGGAGAGTGATTGAGAATATTTCCAATAGAAATTTAATGAAAAAAATCCTTAAAGAAATGTGACTTGATAAAAGGGAATTGATATGATCATAAATGATGATAACTAGAGTATTAATTATTTAAAGACTCTTTTCATAAAGATGAATAATTTTAATGATAAGATAAACTTACTTGTTTTAATTCCATTTTATAAGAACCGTCTCACCCTTGGGTTATGAATTTATCAATTTTCACTTCATCTCCTACTCCGATAAATTTATATATTCCTCGGGTTATAACAAGTTATGCATAAACAATCATATGGTGAAATAATAAATTAACCAATAAAGAATCATCCCAATTCCAACATAATCCTTCCTATAAATGGGATGCATTATGAAACATCTAAAAGATTAAAATCAAATGCTCAAGAAATAATGAGACTAAATTTCTCAAAATTAACTTTACATTAATCAGTCATATATAATAAATTATATAATGATTTTCACATTCCAAACAAGAAAATACCATCACTATATATTCTCTTCAAACATTGTAGTGACCAATATTTGAATATGAACTTAATGAAAACAAAAATTCTTCCTCATTCTGTGAATAAAACCAAAATTATCGAATTTATTCCATAGATCCAATAATTTTTTAAACCTAATCAATGATATCATAAACTACTTTGTAAAAAAAATACACTATTAGTTCTGAGGTCACTGGAACTATCCAATTTAAATTTTCAAAATCAATCATCTCATTATACAATTTAATAACCATGTTCCTAAAATTTTGAACATATTAAGGTTTACCTTCCCATGACCAAATATCCAAATTCCACTAAAACACATTTCATGTCTATCAGCCTCCTTCCACATATTCAGTGAAATCCTTAATGAAATACTTATACAGAACAATACTTATAGATTTCAAAATTTATAATTATTGAATCTAAATACATAAATACATTAATCATCTCAATAGTTTTCATCATATTATTCATTAATAACAATTTCCTAAAATATTAAGTATGAATCATTTCTTAATATTAATTAAATAGACATTAATCAAACTTATAAAAAACTATTTGAATGATGCATACCACTCTTTGTTATTGGTTATCTGTTCAACATCAGCAGAAAAACCATTACTCACACAATCATTCTATTTTCTTTTAATATATTTTCCCAAAATACATTTATTTTCTTAATGTCCATACATTCCACACACAAAACATTCTTCCATTTGTAATGCCTTAGGGAGAAAAATTTTATCATTCACTACATTTACTAAACTTTTCATTTTTCCTCAAAAATTACATAATATATGACCTTAATCAACATACATAATAAATATTCTAATTTCATTGAGACATTCCCATGTGTGTTTCTTCATACATTATTGGCATATAGAAAGATGAATCCTCATTCCTCCATGGTTACCATCATTGTATCTCATAGAGTACTCTTTCTTTCTCTTCTTTGATGAGTCTGAGAGTTTGTTAAGGTACACATTGTTAATCATGTTTCATGAAATTTTGTTAGGAATAATAACAAAATGACTTACTCCAATTATCATCACCTTTGGCTGCTCATTAGAAAATTTTCAATCGCATTAAATCGGGACACGGTTCTTTCTGGTTTCTACTACTGAAAAAAAATATAAAGCATTGTTTCAGAAATACTTATCATAGTGGAAAAACACATAATCATGAAAAAAAACTTATAGAATGTCTAAATCAAAACACCTTATATTAAATATATGACACCATTGGCCTAAACTGTAAGAACCTGGATGTTCATTACAGATATGTTTTTCCTTTTCAAGTCATTTTTGGAGAAAAGAGGAAATTATGGAAATTTTCTAATTGCACACCATGTACTTTATGAGTACAAACAATGTACGGCCTTGCCTCAGGAGGCCGTGTTCTCATCGTGTAATAGCCAAACACATAGCCGTGTAGTAGCCACAGACCCTTCTTCTGGAAACTTTCTAAGTACACGTCGTGTACTTTACAATTACACACTGTGTGCATCCTTGTCAGAGGTGGTCGTGTTTTGGCCTTGTAGTCATCACACACATGACCGCATGGGAGTGACTTGGAGGCTACCTAATGTAGAGTACGGAAACAGAAAGTACATGTTGTGTACTCCAAATGTACATTTTGTGTATTTTTTTTCATTAAACTCACTGGCGTCGCGTCTGACAGATAGAACACCCATATTTTAGGTCTTGTATGTCTGAGAGAGTCCGTATGGCCACACATCTTCAACGATACCCCGAGCCTCTGTCTGTCCTCTGATTCGAACCCCATTGATTGTGTTGGAATCACATCGGTGAGTTTTTTTTCTCCTAGAGCATAATCTTTTGATTCCTTCTCTTTTCCATGTTATCATGGGTTGAACATTTTAGACGTTTTCTCAGATCTATGGCGTTTTATGGAGATTCAAGCTTCGAGGTTCACATATATTGATATCCTAACCCCAAGGTAGGAGGTTTGTGACTTTTTGTTGAATGTATTTGAGTTTTATGTGCAAAGTTTCCAAATACCCTTGAATGGGGTATTGCAAATTTATAATTTCATCCCTATTGTTTCTTTGCTATGCTGGTATGCCTGAATAGATGATTATTCTTTATGGATAGGGTGAATTGTTGTGCTTTGGATGTTTTTCCCATGCATGTTTTACCTATTAGGCTTCTGTTTACATTCCCATACCTTGTCGTATAGGATGGTGTGACTGTTGTTCTGTTATGATGTAGTGCTTTAGAATTCTATCCAAGTAGTTCATGAGGTTTACCTTGGCTGTTACACACTACTAAACTTTCATGACTTACAAGGGGCAGTGAGAACATGGTGTATAGAAAATAGGGAGAATGGATGTTTAGGGCTTCTCCAGAGTGTCTTATAATTTACGATACGAGACCACATGGGGAATTGAAGATGAGTGCTTCCTTAGAGTGCCTGTAGATCCTCGACGTGGGACACAGTGGGAATGATACATTGAGTTCTTCCCCAGAGTGCCTTTAATATCTTTATGAGATTACGGGGGAAATTAATGGTGAGTGTTTCCTCAGAGAGTCTATGCTTAAGCTGAACCAAAGGGGTTAGACTGAGTGTACTACCAAAAGGGTTTCTTGTACTTGTTCGATAGGACCAGAGGGGTTAGGCTGTGAGTAATTCCTCGAGGGTTACCTTGATTTTAGCAACATTATTTTGTTTCTAGGAAGAACTAGAGGGGATAAGATGTGGGTAATTCCCCGAGGGTTACTTGTTGTGTTTATCCTCTTTGATTAGCTGTTGTATGTTGTGTAGTGATTTTCATGCTTTGAACTGTGGATTTTTTACTGTTGAGTACTTCCTTGTTTACTGTGTTATGTATTTAACCTTCCACATTCTCCCAGATTATTAGTCACAAATCTCCTCGTGGTTTCCAACTGGGATTTAGTCTCACACCCTGTTTGGTCCATGCTTTTGAGCCCAAACATATTATATTGTTGCAGGTATAGATAAGGGAAAACACCCTTCTACATCAAGTACTTGTCATGATATAGAGCTGGAGAGCATGGGACCAAGCATTGGCTAGCAATGCTAAGGAGTAATCTGTTTTCTTTTGAAATTTGGTTTAGCACTGTTGTATTCCAGAATTATGACTTATTTGGCTATTTTCCTAGACATATGTATCATGCATCATTATATATATGTTCTTCAGAATATACTTTTAGTTTCTTACTTTTACTGTGGTATGTTACTATTATTTCTTCTTCTCTTGTATGTATTTGTTACTTTCTACGTGTACTCTGCCAATGAGGGCATAGTTTCACCACTATCACACCCAAGGCCCTCGCTACTAGTCGGCAGTCTCTGGCATTCTAGGAAATGCTCTTATGGAAATGTGACCAACTGGGTACGGGGTGCCTCTTGGTGGATTTCGGAACCGGGATGTTACAAAGTGGTACAAGAGGGTTATTGTTTCATGACTTACTGTTTGTAGCCTATAGCCAGGGATACGAAGGAATTGGTACTTCGTATTAAGTAGTTCCTGGGAGTAGCTAACCGTGTACAGGGAAAAACCAATCTAACTCGTTTAATTGTAATTTTTTGGGTTTTTCAATTGTTACAGTTGATTTGATTTCACCTTGAGTGACTCGCATGATTTGTGATGTTACTGTTGATGTTATTGAGGTTCTATTTCTGTTAAAACTCAATGAAATGAGGGTGTTCCATCTCATGCATCATATAAGAACTTTCATTAAATGACATGTCATGCATTTTTTCCATTCCATCTAGGATGAATTAGTTATTGTATGTTGTTGTGATATATGATGTGTAAAATATTCATGTTATTGTAAGAAACCTTATTTTTCCAGACTGTCGTTTTCAGCAAAAAATTGAATTTTTTTCTGTTGGATGCTCATGAGGGGTGACATGGTCATTTTAATTTACCAGATAATCTTAGATAATTTTTCATGACCACTCTGTTGGTCTCGGAATAGGGTGTTTACCCTAGGACAGATGTTTAGTGGAAATATGAGCTGTTCAAATTTTAGCAGAATATTTAATATTTAATATTATTAAATTAAATATAAAATTATTATTGCAGGTTTGTTCGTCAATAACATCTAAATAGAGCATTGGATTGAGATTCTGTCTCCTCCATTGAGTCCAGAATGGGGATTTTATCCTTGATAAGGCATAAACTCATGTCGGGCGTTGGGGCCGGCTTGGGCCCCCGTTTTCTTCTTTTCTTTTAATTTTTTTTCTTCCTTCTCTTCTTTCCTCCTCCTACTTGCGCATGTCGCCAATGCCACCCTTTGGCAGTGACCCATGGTAGATATGGAGATTGATAAAGAGGGAGTGTTGGAAGCTAATAAGGGTACCGATTCGAAGCTCTCGACGCGCTGAGTCGGTGTGCGGAAACCGTGATCCATGAAATCAACTGAAGCTTCGGCGGTTTCCACCCAAATGTAAGGTTGTTTGTGTTTTCACAATAGATCCAATTAAATAATTTTTTTAATCCTTAAAGTGTTATATTTCATTCTTGTATGCCCATGGGATCGATCTATTGTTTCGGGGGTGAAAACAGGCATTTCGGGCGTTTTCAGAGATTTCCCATCGAAATACCCAGAATACATGGCATGTATTCCAGGGGTACACGCCGTGTCTTCTTCATGTTCAGGGAATATGAAGTCTTCTTATGTACACACCATTTAAATTGAGTGCACGCCTTGTAGTGGGTGGCGATGTGGCTAGCCATGTGGAATAGAACACGAAATAGTTGGTTTTAAGGAGTACACGTAGTGTACTTTGAGTACACGTCATGTAGTGGTACTTGGGCATGTGTTTTAGTGAAAATGAAGATGGGGTTAATTTTTTTGGATAGTACACGCCATTTACAATATGGTACATGCCATGTACTATTACACAGGCAGGCCTAATGTGTTCTGGCCATGTGCTCTACCCATATACTACTCTTGTTTAGTAATTTTGGAATATCTTATGCTCTTGAAGTCAGAATTGGGTGTGTGAGTAGTTAGTTATGAGAGTTTTTACACATAGATCACAATGGTGGAATCCCTTTAACATTTCTAGGTCTTCCAAATGGGTTTTTGTGGGTTTTTTATATAAATGGAGTGTTTCTTCCTATGGTTATCAAGTTTAGTTAACACATAAGAGCGAGACTTGGCGTGGATTATAAGTTGGGTGTTAGGAACAATGTAGTTGTGACCATTAATATGATATAAGATATAAGCTATCTCCTATAACCTATGCTTTAAAGGATTTTCCCCTTGGTATACTTTCCTTTCTGGCCTATGAGTCTGTGAGACTGGATACTTCTAAGGATCCCCTAAGGGATGTCTTTACTTGTGTAATGACTTTGGGAGTTCCTTGTAGGATCCCTCTCTGGTTTTTCCTTTGATAGGACCCATGTTATGGAATGACTATGTTTTCCTTCCTTTGAGGATCCTGTGTAGGATTCCTCCCATCCTTTTTTCTAAGGATCCCACATAGAATGCCTTCGCTCGTGTTTACCTGGAGAATTCCAAGTATGATGCTTCCTCAGTGTTTGACTTGAGGGTCCTAGTGGGTGCTCATTGTTTGACTGACCTTGAGTTGTTACGTCAGGTTTGGGTAGAGATGGTGATTGGGTGTCACATAGAACCCATTCCAAACTGGTGATCCCTTTGGTCTATGGATGTATTTTTGGGTTAGGCAATCAGGCCACCTGCACTCATTTATTTATATCTGACTTGGTTTGCTGATGTTGTAGTGTTTACTAGAGGTGCTTCCTGGTTAGAGGCCGCTGATCCTGACACGGTGATTCTTTCTTGTTTGTTTGGATGACTATTATTCCTTGTGTTCCTGAGTAGAGGTGGTTTGATAGTGAATAGTGTATTTTACCTTACTGTGGATGTGTTTGCCCATGTTGCTTGATTTTTGACTGTTTGGTCTAGATTTTCCTGTTAGGATACCTTGTTTTCGTGCCTTGTATTGTTATGATGGAGGGGTTGTATTTATGACATGTTGTTTTGCTGTAGACTGTTATCAAAGTAGTTTTGTAGGTTTACTTTGGCCATATTTCATTACTATGCGTTGAGTTACACAGGGTCGTGAGAACCTGGTGTAGTAGACTATATGGGTATAGACTGAGTGAGCATCCTCAGAGAGTCTATGAGTATTATAAACTATAAGAGGAATGACAGAGTGAGATTTCTCAGAGAGTCTTCGTACATTATATACTATATGGGGATAGAATGAGTGAGCTTCCTCATAGACTCTATGATCTTTATATACCATAAGGGGATAGGCCATAGTGTGACTCCTCAGAGAGTCTTTGATTTACTTGAATTACCATGAACCACTCCATGCTATAAGAGGAATTGACTAGGTTAGATTCCTCAGAGAGTCTATGAACGACCTGAGGTTATAAGAGGAATTGACTGAGTGAGCTTCCTCAGAGAGTCTCATGACCATGGGGCTAAAAGGGGAATTGACTGTGTGATCTTTCTAAGAGAGTTCGTGAATACCTTAGACTGTAAGGGGAATTTACTTTGTGAGCTTCCTCAGAGAGTCGTATAATTTTCGTATAACCAATCCAGAGGGATTACACTAAGTGTGCTGCCCTAAGGGTTGTTGGTACTTGTTTGGTAGGACCAGAGGGGATGGTTGTGAGTACTTCCCATGTGCTTACTTGTTGTGTTATCTACTTGCTTGTGATTGATTTATTGAACTTGAGGGTAACTTGTCTTTTTTTAGCTTCTTCAAAGGCATATTTTACAGCATTGGTCGAGGAATGTACATGTCGATAGGATTACAGACCCATAAAAAGAATTATTGATATACGGCTTGACTGTCACTATGTCCACCCCATTTCCCTTGAATAAGATGTCCAAGGGATCGGGCTTATGGTCCCAAGGATCTCCTGCTGATGTTGTTTCTTGTTATTTGAATCACCTAATCATGAATATTCATATTTATGTATATGTGTATAGGTATAGAACTATACATGTGTATGTATATATATATGGACATCCATGGTGGAACTTTCCCAGTTGACAGGGATTACATACCCTGAGTTCTAGTGTGGTTGCACATTTTATTTACTTTCATTTGTTGTGTTTTAGCTATGTTGAGCACATTGTTGTTGCATACACTTTTAGCAGCACAGTTATAGGTTGATTGTCAGGGTCCTCTACTGAGATTATTTCTCTCCCCTGCACGTGCACCTCGATGTACTTGTAGACCTTATGTTTTCTTTTCAGGATGATCATGAGTTGCATGGTGGATAGGGATGAGGCCCTGTGTTGCATGATCATGCAGAGATGCTAGAGTGGTTCTACTGACCGGGCTACTGTAGTCTGACAGTGTCTGGGGATCAAGTACATGGTTTGGCTCAGAGATAGTAGCAGATCCCTATAATTTTACATTCAGTTTCTTTTGTATATGTATCTGTATCGTCGTCCCGGTGGGTGACCAGTGTTTTATTGTATTGCATAGCTGTTCGGGCTTTTATATAATTTTACTATTAATGTTTGTTCTATTTCAGTCTTTTATTTCTTCCGTAATATATTTACTTTCCGCTGTGTATGATACTTAGTTATTTCACGTGTTTTCTTACTCTGGTATGAGGGCATAGTCTCCCCACTATCACACCCTAGGCCCTCACTGATAGTTGGAAGCCTCTGGCGTATGGGGAGGTGCTCTAGAGGCCTTGTGGTGAACCAACTCGGAGCACCAGTTTAGTGGCTTCCAATTCAGGACGTTACAGATGTTGTGATAGTTTCCTTGATAATGATACCTGCTGTTTGATAGGGTATTTTTTGTGTATAGTTTTTCTTGAATTAACGTGAAAGTTTTTTTCTTTAGGTGTTATGGTCCCTCATGGACTGGAATTTGGTGGATCATTACCTTGTTTTCCATGTTATAATGTGTATAAGATTCCAAATATTGATTCACGGAAATTAGAGGCCCTCACAGATCCTAATTTGGAACTCGTTGTGCTCGTTTCAGTGTTTTCTGGGTTCTGGAGTAGTTCTTGAGGCTTAATGTCTAGAAAAACCAATAATACACGTCGTGTATTGTTAAGTACACGCCGTGTGTTCTTCTGTTCAGGAAGAAACTATTTTTATTAATTACACAACGTGTACATTATGTACACTCTGTGTAGTCTCTAAACTGTTCCATAATCCATGTGGGAAGAGACACGGGATGTGGAATGTCTGGTGGGAACATGTCGTGTACCCATCAAACACGTCGTGTAGTGTCGATCCAATGACCACCTATTTCACTACCAATACTGGTTGGTCGAGCCATGTCTAATACACCCCATGTGTTGTCGGAACATTTTGTGTAGTCTTACCCAGGTACCCAACCGTGTCACAAACAACACGGGTTATTGTTACCCATTCATGTACACACTGTGTCCACCTTGAACATGCCATGTAGCTTGACCGAGGTATCCGATCGTGTAAAAACAACACAGGTTAGTATTATCCCTTCTTGTACACATTGTGTCTATTTAGAAAATGCCATGTAGTGTGAACCGTGTGTCAGGCCATGGCACTAGGAACATGGGCTAGGTGAAGCTTGTCTAGTACAGGCCATGTATAAATTTGACATGTCGTGTAGTCTTGCCTTAGGAGATCCATGTGGCTTGACCGTGTAGAATGACGTAGGAAGGGGAAGAGGATTCATGTACACGCCGTGTTTCAGGAAAAAATGCCATGTGTCTGGGGTGTTACACGACCAGTTTAGACAGGAGTACACTCCCCTGTGAATGAATTCTCGGAACATGCCATGTAGAAAATGTACACGTCGTGTAGTCATGTTTCGTAAAACTTGTGTTATATATTTCTCTTGTTCCCTTCATAAACTCCTTGTTTTCAATCCATGATAAACATGATCTATGTTGTGTATTTGACCTTGGAGAGTCATGCCACTAGGACATTCTCCAGTTGTACGCCAGTTTCCAGGCAGTGATTAAACACCTGATATGGCTGTACAAGGGCTTCCCATAGCTTTATATATGTTGTTCTCACGGAGAGCTTTGGGATTTGCATATTTTCTTCTGCTGATATCTTGACGCTAGAAGCTCAATTGGGGAAAATAAAGGCTAGTGTACGTCAATGCAGATAGTGCCCTCTATAGGTTGGTGGATGTCACTTCTTATGGCACACCTATTTCCTAGAGATGACAGGCTATGATGTCATTCTCGGAATGGACTAGCTTGTTCCCTTCCAGGTAGTCGTCAATTGTTATCACCATAGGGTGATTTTCACATCACCAGACGGTTGATCCTTTCTTCATAGGGGAGAATGGGATGTCCATGAGAGCAGAGCGGGTCTAGAGCATCATGGGTTTGGAGGAGTTACAAACCAGATTTCTAGTCTATATCTGGATGACCAGGGGAATTCACATTAGACATTCCTTCAGTGGTGGATTGTTTCAGATATGTCTTTCCAGAAGTATTTTCAGGTTTTCCTCCGGAGCATGAGGTAAACTTTTCGATTGGGCTGTTTCCAGGATCGACACCGATGTCCATTCCTCTTTATAGGATGGCTACACCTGAGTTTTAGGAGCTCAAGAAGTAGTTGAAGGAGTTACAGAAAATGAGTTTCATCTGACCCAGTACTTATCTTTAGGGTTCTACTGTCTTGTTTGTGAAGAAGGCAGACAATACCCTCTGGCTTTGTGTGGATTATCGGAAGTTGAACTAGTTGATGTTCAAGAACAGATATCCCTTTCCAGGATTGAGGATCTCTTTGATCATATTCTTAGAGCCTGAGTGTTCTCGATGATTTACCTGAGATTCGGTTACCATTAGTTTCAAGTTAGACCATTACATATACCTCTTACAACCTTACAGAGCCGGTATGGTCTATACGAGCACTTGGTTATGCCGTTTGGTCTCACGAATGTGCCTCTAGTTTTCATGGCACTGATGAACCGAGTGTTCCATCCATACATGGATTCTTTCATGGTGGTTTTTGTGGACTATATCTTGTGGTAATCTCACACTCGACATGACCATGCTACCCATCTTGAGATCGTTTTGAGTACACTGAGGGAGCATCAGTTATTTTCTAATATCTCAAAGTGCCATTTTTTGGATGGATCAAATTCACTTTATGGGTCATGTTATCTTAGAGGCTTGAGTATCAATAGACCTAGAGAACGCGAGAGCTGTAGTTTATTGGGAGCAGTTGAAGAAAATATTTGAAGTGAATATTTTTCTAGGGATGGATGGATTCTATAGATATTTTAGACAGTACTTTTCACATTTAGCATCACCGCTAACAAGTCTGACTAAGAATGATGTGAAGTTCTTATGCTAAGATTCTTGTGAGTCAGCCTTTTAGGAGATGAAAGGGAGGCTGGATTCAGCACTGATACAAGTCTTTCTAGATCCAGGAAAGGGTGATACTATTTACTATGATGTGTCATGTATCAGGCCGGGATTTGTGCTTATCTAGGGATATGGAGTCATTGCATATGGGTCTCGACAGTTGAGGCCACATGAGAGGAATTACCTGACGCACGATCTAGAGTTAGAATCTTTCGTTCATGCCTTACGCTATTGGAGACAATATCTTATAGGATAGCACTTTGTGTTCTTCACCAACCACAAGAGTGTTAGGTACATCTTCACTCAGCGTGATCTAAATTTGAGAAAACACAGGTGGTTGGAGTACCTACAGTCCTTTGACATTGATCTTTCCTATACGCCTGGGAAAGGCAACACAGTGGCTGATGCATTGAGAAGGAGGACTCAGATACAGGCAGTTCAGGTGGTTAGCAGTGAGTGGTATCTTATGGCTATGTTCACTGAGATGTATTTGGAGGTGCATGACATATAGGGGAAGATTTTCTATCTTTTGTAGCTGTTACCTTTACTCTTCTGGATCGAGTTCGATTAAGGCAACTATCAGATTCTGAAGTCCTAGTACTAAGGGAAACTGTGTTGGTAGATCAACCTAATCCTGGATGGACCGTAGGTGAGGATGAGATCTTCCATTCCTAGGGGCGCATGTGGGTTCCAGTAGACATATGCGAGGAGCTGATGTGGGATTTTCATTCTTCAGTTTGTCCAGTTCATCCTAGCGTAACCAAGATGTATTATGATCTACACCATCAGTATTGGTGGCTAGGTATGAAGTGGGATGTTGGTGGTTTCATCATGAGTTGTTCCACTTATTAGCTGGTGAAGGCGAAGCATCAGTGACCAGAAGGGATTTTACAGTAGTTACCCATTCCCGAGTGGAAGTGGAATGACATCGTGATAGACTTCATGACCAGTTTTCCGAGGTCGGATCAAGGGAATGATGCAGTTTGTGTTATCATTGATAGACTCACGAAGGTTTCACACTTCTTTATGATCAATGATACCTTCAGTGTTGATGATTTGGTATGGTTTTACATCTGAGAGATTGTACGCATACATGGTCTTCCACTCTCCATTTTTTCAGACAGGGATGCCCATTTTACTTCTTGGGTCTGGTAGGGGATTCAAAAGGCTTTGTGTACATATGTACTTTTGAGTACAGCTTACCATATCTAGATATATGGCCAGTCGGAGTATATGATTCAGGTGATTGAGGATATGATCGAAGCATGCATTCTGAATTTTGGAGGTACATGGGAGAAACACATACCTATTGTGGAGTTTTCCTACAACAATAGTTTTCAAGCGACTATTCAGATGACACCTTATGAGGCTTTGTATGATAGGCCATTCCGATAACCCTTATGTTGGCTGGAGGCAGGAGAGGTAGCTTTTCTAGGACCACATATTGTTTAGGAGACCACATAGCAGATATAGTTGATTCGGAGGAGGATGGATACTACACAGTCTCAACAGAAGACTTATGATGATCCATGGAGATGACCTCTGGAGTTCGAGGTCAGGGATGAGATTTTCTTGTGTGTCACGCCAAGGTTGGAACACAAGAGGATTAAGAGACAGAGTAAGCTTTCATCGAGTTATGTCGGGCCATTTGAGGTGTTGGAGAGAGTTGGTCCGGTTGCCTATCAGTTACAGTACAAAGGTTCTCTGTGATTGGTCTGTTCATATGGTACGAGTGTTGTGGCAGCACGGGCGGGGGTAGGATGGGTCTTGGGAAAGGGAGGTCGATGTATGATCACAACGACCATAACTATATGAGGTTTCTTCTTCTACGCTACACTAGGGAAATTATGGGTTGAATTTCTTTAAGGGGGGTAGTTTGTAAGAACCTGGATTTTCATTCCTTGTATGTTTTTCCATTTCTGGTTGTTTTTGGAGAAAATAGGAAATTCTAGAAATTTTCTTAGTGCACGTCGTGTACTTTATGAGTACACGTTGTGTACTTCCATGCCATAGGAGGCTGTGTGCTGGCCGGGTTGTAGCCACACACATAGACATGTAGTAGCCACACACCCTTCTTCATGAAACTTTCTACATACACATCGTGTACTTTACGAGTACATGCCATGTACATGTTTTCCGGAGGAGGTCGTGTGTTGGTTGTGTAGTCAACACACACACCACCTTATAGGAGTGACTTGGAGGCTGCCTAATACGGAGTACAGAAACAGAAATTACACGCAGTGTACTCCAAAATTACACGCCGTTTATTTTTTTTCATTAAACACACCGGGGTCACATCTGATGGATAAAACAACCAACTTTTAGGTCTTGTTCGTCCGACAGAGTCCATACGGACGCAAATCTTCGAAGAGCCCCCGAGCCTCCATCTTTCCTCTGATTAGAACACCATTTATTACATTGGAATCACATTAGTGAGCTTTCTCTTCTACTAGGGAATCATCTCTTGATTCCTCTTCTTTTCCAATTTATCCTGGGTTGAATGTTTTAGACGTTTTCACATATCTACAGTGTTCTAAGCTGATTGCAGATTCAAGGTTCATATATAGTGATCTCCTAACCCTGAGGTAGGACGTGTGTTCCTTGTTGTTGAATATCTTTGAGTTTTATTTCAAATTTGTCCAATACACATGAACGGGGTATTGCTTGTTTATGGTTTCAGCCCTATTGTTTCTCTTCTATGCTGGTATGCATGAGTAGATGAATATTGTTTATGAATAGGGTGAATTATTGTGCTTTGGATGTTTTGCCCATGCATGTTTCCATGTTATGAACTTTGGGTCTTGTTTGCCTGTTAAGCTGCTATTTACTTTCCCAAGCCTAGTATTATAAGAGGGTGTGACTATTTTTTTGTTATGTGGTAGTGTTTTTGAATTATAGAAAAGTAGTTGATGAGGTTTACCTATTCTATTATGCACTTCTACTCATGCTTGACTTACACAGGGTAGTCAGAACCTGGTGTATAGACCATAGGGAGAATGGATGTTGAGTGTTCTCTGAAGTGTCTTATAATTTAATATGTGACACCACATGGGGAATTGACGATGAGTGATTCCCCAGAGTGTCTTTAGATCCTCAATGTAGGCCAAAGGGGGAACGAGACATTGAGTGCTTCCCCAGAGTGCCTTTAGTACCATTACGAGACTACAAAGGGAATAGACGGTGAGTTCTACCTCATAGAGTCTATGATTAAGCTGAACCAGAGGGGTTAGAATGAGTGCACTGCCCAGAGGGTTGTTTATGCTCATTAGGTAGGACCAGAGGGGATAGGCTGTGAGTACTTCCCAGAGGGTTACCTTGAGTTTTGTTGTATGCTTGTGTTGCTAGGTAGAACCAGAGGGGAAACGTTGTGGGTACTTCCCATAGGGTTACCTGTTGTGTTTATCTACTTTGATTAGCTATTGTATGTTGTGTACTGATTTGAATGCTTTGAATTGTGGATTGTTTACTACTAAGAACTTCCATGTTTACTGCCTTATGTATTCTACCTACCATATACTCACTGACTGTTAGGCACAGTTCTCATGGTGGTTTCCTACTGGGATTAAGTTTCACACTATGTTTGGGCCATGATTTTTGGCCCAAATAGATTACATTATTGTAGGTATAGGTAAGGGAAAGTGCCCTTCTACTACAGGAACTTAACCTATTGTGGGGATTGAGATTATGGGAACAAGCTATGGCTTGCGATGCTAAGGAGTTATCTACTTTCTTTTTCACTTTGGTTTAGCACTGTTATATTCCATTACTGTGACTTGTTTGTCTATTTTCCTAGACATATGTATCATGCATCATTATATATATGTTCTCAAGTTTATACTATCAGTTTCATGTTGTTACTGATGTATTTCATTATTAATTCTTTCCCTCTTGTGTGTATTTGTTACTTCCATTGTGTACTCTTCCAATGTGGGTATAGTTTCCCCACTATCACACCCAAGACCCTCACTACTAGTTGGCAGCCTCGGGTGTTTGGGGAAATTCACGTGAGGCCATGTGACCAACCAGGTATGGCGCGACTCTGTGTGGTTTCCAGAATCGATACGTTACATAAACTATGAATTTATATTCTTAATATATATAAAATTTTCATTATGGTTCATAAAATGTTTATGAATTTTCAAAGTGCATCCCCCAAGAGTGACAAACAAGGTTCATAGTAAGTTATGTTTTCATGCATAAATTACCAATCAAGTCTATCCCAATATAGTTTTTGGGGGAATTATTGCAATGTATATCTATGTTACATCCAAATACGATTTTAGTATACATAAATGAGTTTTTTCTCTAGTAAAAATATCTTTATATCCCCTTCTATTATTCCAAGACATTTTATCAAACATTAACTCATCATTGGACTTATCCTTAGAGACATCCCTAGACATACCCATATGAATATCCCTAGTGATATCACTAGTGTTTTCTTATCCATGATTCATATGGTTAAATAAACCATTATATTGATACCTACTATAAGGACCCAATATTTTCATTCAAAAATATTAAATATTTTTAGATTAATATTTTGTATATTACACAGACATAATCCCAACAACCATAATAGTTTAGTTCCTTTTCAAATACTGAAAAATTATCTTCAAACTTGTTGAAATATCTGAAACCAATCCAATAAAGAACATCCCATTTTAGTACTTTTCAAAAATAATACCACACTTAAAACATTGCATCATTATCAAGGGAAAGGAAACATAAGAAAGAGTGAGCTCAAATGATCATCAAAGGTAAACAGTAATGATACATACGCATAACATAAGGATAAGGTAATGAGAACATGAGTATAACATTGGAAAACCATACACTAAATATCAAATATCACAAACATGATTATATAGAAATATATTTTCAGATCATAAGACATGAATCATAAGGGACTCAAGAGCATAATCCATGAGAGCGTAACATAAGAATAAGAGATGGAATTGTAGTAGACAACTAAACATATGAACTGATGTCCATGGTAGTAAAAGATCATGGACAAGGCCATATTAATGGAATGATTTCACTCCCCAAACCATCATATTTTTCAATTCTCACTCCCAAGACCATCTTGGTAGTAATGGTTCACTCGCAATACCATCTTAAGAGACAAAAACCATCATTAGTTGACTCCCAAGACCATCTTAGTAGTCAAGGATCACTCCCAAGAAAATATTAGTGTAAAAATACTCTTTCTAAACAAGTTTCAATCTCCATTTTAGATTTTTTATATCATGAGTAAAAATATCCACCCAATGCATTATATGGAGATATATGTCCCTCCCATAAAATATTGAATTTATAACAAAATGTGATAAAAGAATATAAAACAAGCATCATATCATTACCCTTAAAATATATGGGGTTTATAAATATCACATTATAACCCATGAAATGATATGGGTAACATAAAAATTTCATCATATCCTAGCTTTGGAAAATAGAAATATTTCGTAATTATATTATCATAGATTAAACTCTTAAATTAAGTGGATTGTAATGTTTGTTATCATGGTATAACCTATGGAAACGAAATAAGTTTCATAAAAAACATTTCATCTTAAAAATTAACCATTAAAAGAAATAATAATAATATTTTCCCTAGATAATTTCCCAAGTAACACATACAATATAACATTGTATTCCAATTTAGATGATTTTGAATGATTACAATGATAATTTCTTTTGGAAAATAACTTTTCATTAAAAATTATTTGTAAAACATAAAATTTTTTGAAAATTTTTTTCATTGAAAATTAATTAGAAAAAATATAAATCAGTAATTAAAAATAATTTAAAACTTTTAATGAAAAAAATAATAATTATTCACTGAAAATTTATTTTTAAAATATAAAACATTTTGAAAATAAATTATTGAAAATAAACATAAAAATTTATAAAAGAATATTTGAAAATAAATTTTCACAACATATAAAGAATTTTTCAAACAATTTCCAATGAAAATGATCTTAAAATTTAATTTAATTTTATTTTAAAATACTTATTGAAATTATTTTTTTGAATAAAAAATATTTCTTACCAAAAGATAGAAATAATGTCAGATATTCTTTAAAACATTTTTTTAATTATATTTAGTACAATAGAGTGAAAAATGGATCATGTAAATGAATATATAACTAATAATCATAGGTGAAGAAAATTATTTAGAATTATTGAGATATGAATCATAATATTTCATCCATAGACGCATAATAATGAAAAATCCTGATAAAAGATATGATTTTAGCAATAATCTTTTACCACATTATCAGCATTAAATCATAATCCTCGTAAAGGAAATACATTAAATAAAACATGAAATATCAGGATGATGGAAAAATTCATGAAATTACATTTCAAATGGGTTTTAAATACACATCTGGAAAGAATATCAGTTTTTAACAACACGTATGTCTTAAAGATGAAAAATTGAGACAAAAACCAACTTACGGTGTTGGTAACATTTTAACTGTAAACCCCCTAAAAGAGAGGTCATAAAATGGATATGTAAATCCCAAAAATTTCCATAATAATAATAATAATATAAATGAATGTGTATTATACACACCACATAATAGAAATAGGTTGTGAACATGGATTGGGTCTTACGAAAAATAAAAGTTAGGCAAAAATTCCTAACCTTGAGTCTTAACTCACATCGTACTCTTTAAATAATACAATATAATAAAAACATTTTTATTATAATTATATAAAAATCGATATTTGTATATATAAAATGATATATGATTTACTTATTAGATTACATTTCAAATTTATTTACAATTCAATGTTAAAGTTATGTTTCGTTTAATAACAGCTTTGTTTTTAGTACAAGTTCTAACTTGTTATTATTTTTCCTCTTAATTAGAAGATGATTTATCCATATTTAGAATTAAAAAATTATATTAATATCATATATATTCATTATTTATATATTTAAATTAACCCATAAAAATAAGTGGTCGGAAATGAAATACATTGTTTATGGAGACTGTACGTCGTATGTACCCATGAACGATGTTTTCCTTTTCTTATCATATAGAAGGAAATGAATGTAAATGATATATATATATATATATATTATAATTAAATAATAATATTTTGGTAATATACGTCACATATTTCTGTAAAACAGAACAATAATAAATTTCATATAATGCCTGAATTACTCATATCACTTCGGGAGGTGGTATTCCACCGTACACAAAAATGACATTATTATATTAAAAAAATGAAAAACATGCAGATATGTGTTATATAAAATTTATGTAATCCTAAATACATATTTAATATCTAATATATCATATATAAATATTATTTCCATCATTATTCTCATCCTTGAATAGTGGTAATGGAAAATCGAATGACATCAGTTTGCGAGGTGATAGTCCATCTTACACATGAATGATTATTTTATTGCCCATTTTTTGAATGTGTGTGTGACTGTAGGTTTTAACTTTAACACAACATAATATCAATATATTAATTATAATTAGGTTAATATATAATCATAATATAAGTATAATTGAATGTATTTGAGGAGAAAATAAAGAAAAACATATGTGGACGAACATTTACTATTCTTCTGGTATCTTCTAATGGATTTCACCAATGGACTTCCTTGGTAGGATTAATTCCCAAATTAAATATGCTATTATTATTTTTGGGAATTGTTCACGTGATTTGGGATGATATTGGTCCAGAAAAATGGCTTGAGATGTCATGACCTGACCCACCTAGGTATGTCACGTGACTTCCGTAAGCCCGCCTCTATTAGGTTAGTGGTTGATGACCTGTGCCGAGAAGGCGTATCCCAAAAATGGAACGAATTATAATAATATAATAGTAAAAATTCACACAGAAAATCCAATATAATGAAGAAATGTGAAATAATTTAAAAAAATGGATCCATATATCTATAATCCCACAACATAGTATGATAATAATGTACTAAAAGTTAAAAAGGTCCCAAATAAAATCCCAACAAAAAATATATAAATTCCATAAAAAACAAGGTTGAGTAATATGATCAAATGAGAGATCATTTAAAAAATGGCATTTATAGCTCATGTGACTGTCAATCTACTCTGCATCTTCCTAGGACATCATAAAAAATGATTGTCGTCTTCATAAGACATGGTACATGCAGGTAGTTCCCATACCGAAGTGATTATTATAACACGTAGTAACTCACCACAAAAAAATAATAAACATGAAACATAAAGTATAATTATCTAAATAAAATGTTATAAAAGCCAATGTATAACTGAAACCCCATAATATAATCTGGAAGGACATAATACCACCAGGCAATCATAGACAACTGCCAGTAACATGATATTTCTCAATTTGATGCAAATTTCAGGAGAATCCACTCTATGAACAATGATATCATTGGATACATTAATCCAAGAGGTCAATATCATGGGACCCTAACTAATAAATATCACTATTCTCAGATGACCCTGATACATAGACAGGGGTAAATCCCAAAACCACTGGGTTACACCACAAACCTAATCAGGATCAACCAGCTATGAATGGGATCATATGAAAATGATAACATGACCCTAAAAATATGGTATAATAGATGGAGGATCATTGACCTAGTCAAGGAGGTCACACTGATTTCACAAACCCCACCTTGGGTATAATGATAATAGAGGATAACACACTAGAATAATAAAGGGAAACTAAAAATCTATTTTAGAGTCACCGTCTAGAGGGGATCAAAATTTTGTGTTGTGTATGTAATGTCAAATTGTACCCATGAGGGAAGGGACCAAGTAGAACTCACACAATGGATACTTCTCTAAATTGAAGATATGAATAATTCCTAGCTATCTCTATGGGAGTATAAAATGTGTATGTGGAGTACATGACATGTATTTCTCAACCAAGATCTTCACGTGTGGTGTTTCCTCAAAAGGTATGTAAATAGACATGTAGAAATAATGAATATTAGGTAAATAGTGTGTATATTTTCTTAAATACCCTTATTATGTCCCCAATCCATGTCTATGTACCACTAGAAATTTCATGTACATCGGGTTGTGTCCATGTCAGAGTACATGGAATGTATGAGCTTGTTTAATAATGGTTGGGTCTTTGTACACTATAAGGTATATTCCATGACAATGAGCTTGTTTTACATAGTGTGCGACTCTGTCACATGGGGTGGGATCCTTATCTCCCCTATGGAAAACCAAGCACCACATAGGGTTTCGCACATGGTTGGTAATCCCAAAATACCCCTGGTGTATTTAGATATTTTCTAGAACCTGAGTTTTGTTCTTGTTTCCACCGGATTGTTCGGAACCACCTTCAATTGCACCTATAAACATCAGATTTGGGTCTGACTAGTATTTCTATCATCTATTATTTGGATTTTGTCCATCAAAATGGATCTAGATTCATCCTCTGTCATACATATCATCATGAATCACTCTAAAAATTGAGAACATCTCAATATGATTTTGTTAAACATTGATGTATCCACTATTTTCATCGATCCCCTAACAAATCCCCATCAAGAGTCGTACATTAAGTACCGATATGTTTTTTCGATGAATAATGGTGGAACAATCATATATCAGGTATTGGTAAAAACATTAGCTAATGAAAATTCCAATGAGGATTGAATGAAAAAATTGGAGAAAAAACACTAATCCTTTAAAAGTGAGTATCAAACCGTAGATTTTTTTATTTAGTCCTCAATTCATTGTTGCAGAATTGAAAAATGAAGAGTTAATGATAAAAAACTAACAATAATACATCAATTTAAATGTAATGATCATGCACATATCAATTTGGTTCATGAAATTTATCTGCACTCTCCTAGGATCAAATAAAGGGATGGAAAACCAAAATAAACACCCAACCAAGAGTTTGTATTGATCATTGATGATGAAATATTGTGTTTCCAATGATTATGAGATCCATGAACTCTGTTGGTTCACTAATCCACGATCCTGATTTGATTCATCACCTCTCACTAAGAATGTTCTCCTCCAATAATATTTCTCTCGATCTATATGTTTTATCTGCCAAACCTATATTTCCACCATAAAAATATACTTTTATATGTTGTTTGGTCATTATATCAATGAACAGTATAAAATAATTTATTTATATATTTTATTCATCTTATATCCATGATATCGTTTTTACAAAAAAAATGTTCCAACAATGGTCATGTCATTCCTAATGTAAAACCCCAAATCAGTACTCAATGGTGCCCTCAAATTTCCCATCAAAGACACTATTCAATTGTAATACCTAAAAGTTCCATATCACACTATCTGAAAAAGTTCACACTCACAATGTCATCACCTATCTGAGTTTTCAACTGTAAGGGTCAAGCCAATGGCTCAACCAGAATCTATAAGTCTAGAACAACATAATTGGAATGAAATGAATGACTTTTACTTATGTCTATCAACATTTTAGTTAATGTAATAAAGAAAAAAATCTTACCTCATATCATCCATGGAGTCTTAGTTTTTTGGGATCCATAGCTTTTATCTAGCCTTGTCCCTGGCCATTAGCACCTCGAGGCTAGCATGGACCACGTAGGGGAAGTGGTGGTAATAGTTCAAACCTTTTACCACATCATGTTTCTCTTCTATACCATATTCCTTGGATCCTTCCCTACATACAACCTTACTCCAACCTATGCCTCCACCTTAGTGGTCCCTTGATAGTATCCAGATCATATGTATGATGGGTTGGATAATCTTGATCCATATGTCCCTGACCATCATAGGAAAATCACTACCTCTCCCTCGGCTTATGGGATCCATCATGAGATCCCTCCACCACTAAACGTATGTCTTGGTATTTCCTCATGATTTGTCTCATATGCTTGGATCCCTGTGTCTATTGTCGGCTGCCTACTACTATGTTTTAAACTCCTAGATAACCACTACTAGGACCCTCTCTTATCACCTTCCCTTTCAGTAAGATCTCCAACACCAAGGCACGCTCAATAAACCTATGTTATGTGGTAATTCATAGGGACACTACTAAATCTTTGATGTCCTAGTTTAATCCAAAAAAAATTATCGTTCTCTAAAGATAAGATCTCACACCATATCTAAGGACTAACATGATAGATAAGTAATCCTCTACGAGTACACATCCATGGTCAAACTCCCATACTAAATATGCAGAATCTCTTGTATGGGTATTGATTGAAATGAGGCTCGATATAACTCCACCCAAAAAAGACATTCTATGTCTTACCATGGTATATCGTTCTCATCATGTGACTGAGTATTCAAGCATCACCATTTTTTAGTATATCCCTAAAGTAGACTTGTCCTGATAACATAAACCTATTTTAAAAATGTCCTCTTAATTAAAAAACATGAGTTACTAGTAGTATCAAGTAATCAACCTCCTATAGGTTTAGCTTACTTTTAAACCTAAGAGGTTGATGCCTTTTAAACTCATGTAGTTCACTCAGCCCACGTGCGTCTTCACCTGGAATTCCTAGTACTAGTTGTTTCTTAATAGGTGGTGGTAAAGATAGTAAAACAGCTAGAGGTGTTGTCTCTGGTATAGACCCCAGTAATCAAGCCTCATCACTTGGAGGATCATCCTTGTAATCATGTAGTGGAATCCTATCCAACTGTCTTCATGGACAAATTATGAACTAAAATAAGATGTAACATGGTCAATAGAGTATACATGGGGAGTTGAATCAAAAGGTAAATGGAAACCCCAACCCATTCCTATATGATCCATGTACCATTGCCTTCCATAAAACAAATTTCTACATGTATCGATTATAAAGGTAGGTGATCATAATATTGATGTATAGATACCCCATTCAAAGCACCCACAATGGAATCCATGGCCTGAATTCTAAATTCAAAACACATAACATTGTTTCCATAAACCAATATCACTAACTCTAGTCCTAAGGTAGAATATAAATATGTGATAGCACACTATCCTGACCGAAACCTCTAGGGTTCGAAACATGACTACCCCAATCACACCTCAAATAGTCTAGGGGTAGGTGACCGACATCGAGTTGGATTATCCATGAAATGGTGTGAGTTATCCTATTATACACGCACAGACACACACATATCCAAGAGCATACAATTTTTATATGTAAAAGAACTAAAAACTATGCATTAATACATCAATATTCCCACAAACAACGAATGATGGTAAAGTACTAAAAGTGAAAAAGGGGCCAACTTCAATCCCAACCAAAAATAATAAGGAGTCTGGCCTATTCCAATGGAGAATACATGGATCAAATTCAACCTCTTCAAAAAATCCTTGGTCAGTCTCGCTTAATATATGCTCAAAATTATATGTGTTCTCCTAGGACGCCATCTAAAATGTCTGTCATTTATATATGACATGACACATACGGGAAGATCCCATGTAAGGGTAAATATAACAATACAAGGAAAAAAATGTCAAAAACAAAAAACATGTAGCAGTATGTGTATTTAGCTCAATATATGGATATAAAAATCAATATATAATAGAAAAAACCACATATACTTATTAAAGACACATCACCACTAGAAGATCACAACTAACTATCATTTATAGGATTATTCTAAATGAAACTCAAATTTTGGGAGAATGCATGTAATGTACCATAATTTACATATAATTTTTTTTACAAGGAATTATTTTGACACTAGACACTGAGAAAATGTGCGATTCCGAGGCCCGGAGTGCCCAAAATGAGCCATAAAAAATGTAATTCATTAAATAGTGTGCATGAGTAGTTTTCGAAAAAAATTGGAATAAATATTAAATGGGTTCCAGGATCAAAAATATGAGGGCACCCTTGCATTTTGGATTGTGGGTTTACAATAGGTACAAATTATGTTTATTCGGCATAGGTCTCTAGATAGAAACCCTAAAAATGGCATAACTACAAATAAAATTATTAAATAAAATTATTTTATTTTTAAAATTATTATAACTCATGAACGGTGCCTCAAATTAAAAATATGAGACCACCACTGAGATAGTGAGGGTATTCTTACCTTAGTTAGAACATAACATTGGTTGGCATAGAGAAATAGTGGATGCTAGTTTTTCTGTAAATAAAATAATTATGTAACTATTATTTTATTGTTAAATCCTTATAACATCTAAATGGTAAATTAGATTGAAAATCTGAGAATACCATTGAACTTGTGAGGTCGTGTTCCCCTAAGGCAGAGCCTAAGCTCGACCAGCGCAGTTCGAGGGTGAAAGATAATTTTTTGAATATTTATTCATGGTACGTTCATTAAAAGTGCGAGGGGGTATTTCTATCTTCTTAAAAAGTGATCGGATTTGAAATATGAGGGATCCAATGAACTCACTGTGCCAGGATTCACTTAGGTGAAGCTTTAGATTGATCTCCAATGCTTAGAAATCTTATTTAATTTGTTGAATTTATAAATAAAATAATAAAATAACTTTTCAAATTTTATTTTATTTTTCAATCTATTGAGTGGAGACAATGTGGTGTAATGTGGAATTTTAATGAATATAATTAAATAGTTTTCATAATGAGGGAAAATAATGAGCGTTATTAAGGATGAAACTTTGCAACATATTTAAAACATTATGACTTGTTTCATTTATTAATAATATAAAATTTTGGATAGAGGAAGAGGAATCACTGGTAAATCCATGAAAAACCACTTGAAATTTTCCACTCCAACGAAGAACAAATAACGAAGCAACAGAAAGTGGAGGATCACATATGGTGGTTGAAAACGATGATGAATTCTAATGATCACAGATCGATGACAACGTGAATCGCATCCTTCATCATCAGCAGATCTAATGAATCTAGGTAGGGGATTAAATTTCACAAATTGTTTAATGATTCCACATATCTTGTTCTTGAATACTAAACAAATGTGGATCAACTAACAAATCTGTTGATCCTCAATGAATTCATTCTTGCGGGAGTTTATTGTGGGGTTTTTATTTGTGTTCTTTTTTAAGCTATATGATGATTGATATTACCCCATGATTAAATGATAATTCGGAGGGTGTGGGCAGATCCAAATAAGACCTGACCCTTCAGCTGATCTTGGATGTTGAGAAATTTTCATGGGTGAATGAGGGAGGTTGTGGAAAGGATTTTATGTGGGCCTCATAGCGAAGGTGGTGACCTGAGAGGCCTGTATGCAGAGATGGGATGAAAAACAGACCACCGGAGCATCTCCGGTGGCCCGTGGATGTTGCCGCTAGCACAACAACACCGGTGTGGGAGTTCCAATGACTAGTCATGTTGAAGAGGTCGCACCCATAGGTGCCATGGTTGAAAAGGCGGATATCTCTCCCCGGCTGCGTGGAGGAGGAGCAGTCTGCTCGAACCGATCGACGGATGTGTGAAATGATCGGATTTTCCTTGATATTATGGGGAGACAGGGTGATGACCGCTAGTCCAGTAAGCTATAGAAACTGGACACCCCACGTCTGGTCCAATGCAATCGTCGCACACTGTGTGGGTTGGGTTCTATATGTGGGTCGGGCCACCTACAGGTTGGACCCTCTAGTAGGGTCGGACCTCGCTGATCGAGCTGGACCTGTGCCTTTTAGGCAGGACCTGCCATCGGGATGGACTTGGGGAAACAGTTGTACTGTTGTGCCCGATCCATACCAGACCTACTCCAGACCCTCGGGTATGGTCGGGTCGGTCTGACCAGGTCGGAGTGAACCCAGACCCAACCCACCATGTTTCACTAAAACTGCTATAACTCGCATACTGGTCATCAGATTGATGCGTCATATGTGTCAAGATGACTCGTATGATGAGGTGGTTCATCTGAGATACTCTAATTGAGTTTTTTGAAGAATATGGAGTATGTTCGAGTTAGATCTTTCTCTAATCCAATTGGGCCCTATATACCTTTTTTCCTATATCTTACAGGCCTGGAGTCTGATTGACACACCTTTTGTCACGTTATGGCCCTCAGAATAAGAAAATCGTTTGTGTAACTTATAAGTGGGACTTCATCGATGTTGAGCATGAGTGGTGGATCCCCAGAAAATCATGCGTGCAATGTGAGGGAATTTAGTGGCTGGTTGTGACGTGATGAAAGAATAGTGATCCTCTATGGGTCAGCATTTAGTGGTCTTCTGTTTGTCAACACATAACGATCAATTTTGGGTGAGCACCTAGTTATCTTCCATGGGTCAGAAAATAGTGATCCTTAATGGGTCAAATTCTAGTGTGCCTCAGTGGTTCATCATCTAGTGAAACTCTATGTGCCAGAACATTGTAATCCTTGGTGGGTCAACACCTAGAAATCCTCTGTGGGTTAGCACCTACTGACACCTGTATGGACCAGTAGAAATTCCTCTCGATAGAATAAGATGATCTATCTTTATGATCCAACATCTTTGTTCCTATTCTTTATGTTTTATACCTAGTGTGAGCTGTGCCGTTTTCGTCGTGCTATGTGGTTGAGTAATTGCTTGGTGGTTTTACATATAGGGTATTTTCTTTGTGGAGTTTTTATTTCAATTATACTGAGAGACCTTAGGTGGCCTTGAGGTCCCTAATAAGAATTGTTATACTTACCCATGCATGGTTTTCACCAACACGTGTTGTGTCTGGTGCCGATGACCGATGTTTCGACATAAGTGCTCCGGGGGACAAGATTGAAAGATGCAATGATGGTGGACATGGTGTCCTAGTACCATGTGGGGACTAGTAGGACTGAGAAAGAAGGAAATTATACATCAACTTCTAATAGGTTTACTACTCTCATGATTAGGTGGGGTTTCCTATGGATGGCCATCAGATTTTTCTTTTGAACATTATTGTTTCCAGTTCCTTATAAGGTTTGTATTCTGGCCCACTTTCATTCAATTTTACATTCACTGAATTTTTTTTAGTGGTATACATTTTTTCCCTTTTAGTGTGTTGGGATGTGGTTGGGCCTGTGGGTATACTGATTTAAATTAGATTCATTCTCTTTGAGGGATATGACTTTTCGGTCCCAGTCACCAACCCCTAGCCTATGGAAGACGGGCTTGGGGTAGTCACGGAATGGTCCTCGGGGGAAAGGTCGGGACAAATTGGTATCGGAGGGATGTTTATTCTACTAGAAGAACTAAGAATCATTATTTTGAATGGGATCAATAGTGTTAAGTGTCTTGAGTTTGGATTTCAGTCTAGGGAGTCCAATGTTGGTGCGACTAATGACATATCCCTACACCTGGACCATAAATTCTGTTTTCCAACTCGGTCTACCAAAACACTAGTTGCATGTGTTTTGAAAATGTTTTTCTATTGATATTTTTTGAGTCATCTCACCAGGAATGACCTTTTGAACATGGTTTATCTGGATTCTCTTTCAAGATTCCTATATAAATACAACCTGCTAGGATTCCAGTGTGTGACCATGAGGATGGTCTATATAGCTATGAGGCTTCAGTACAAAGAGTGTTTCCAGAGATGGTACCTTTGAGAGGTGTCCTAGTAATACCACTTCTCATTGGTCAATAGTTACTAATGGCACTAAAAGTAGTGGACACATGTAGGCTTAGTTCCTTACATGAGTTTTAGTAATATATTACCCTTAGGTTCCAAGGAGATCCCAACTCACAGGTGGCTAAGGACTAGCTTGAGGTTGTGACTGAGTTTCCATCTAGCTAGGGAACCATTAGATCAGATGGCGGTCCTACAGTGAGCCTTCTATGTGGCTCATCAGGGAAATGATATAATTTAGATTACCCTTATCATACAATTGGTTGATATTTCTGCAGACATATATTGAGAAACTTACTTAGATAAGGTTTCTTTTGTCATAAAATGCTACCGGGTATGTGTTCCCAAGAGCTTGTATAGCTTTGGCAGGATGAAATATCTGTAGATGAGTATTCATCGAGGCATAATAACCATTCTAGGCACTTGATGAATATGATATGTCCAGTGCTTTAGGATCGATCCTCAGAGCGAGATGTGTTTATGGACATCCAATCTATCACTACTTCTCTATAAATTCTTACTATGTTAGGGTGACAAGGAGAAACTATGTGGTTGAAAATTCATTGACTGAGCAGATACAATCACTAAATATCTGCAGTGGGAAGCAGGAAACAGATGCCAGTCTCATATAAATGAACTTTTAAATTTTTTCAGGATGAGGATGTGATAAGGAAAGAGGAATCTCTAGGATAGGAGACATTGAAGAGGATCTAGGAGAGTATAATGATGTGGTATAAATTTTGACAAGTTACAACCAGCACCCCAATGTGGTCTTCACCTGGATTAGGGAGCTGGTGTAAAGGGGATGAGAGTAGCTCCATACGGTCAAAGAGTATGACCCAAGGGAACCAAAATGATTCTAGGTATAGTTTGTGTCTACTACTAGCTTCTATATTAATAGGATTAAGAACTGATTATTCCTTCTTTTCATGAATCTTGGTTAAGACCTATAGTTTCTCGTTAAACCAATGAATTGATCCATATGTTTGGAGATACCTATAGGAGGATACCCAATAATCACACTTACGATGATGGTGTGATCTGACCTTTGAGGTCATAAGTTTTGTTGGAACCACTTGGTGGCAGTGTCGAGGCCTTACAACATTAGTTTGGGCATGGAATGGTCATCCATAGTTCATGCTAAGATTTACTATTTTAGTAATAATTATCTGGTATATCTACAGTGTTGGAATGGGGTTTTCCATGGTCAAATAAAAAGGAATCCTAGGAAGTAGGGGATAAACTCATTCATCGGAGGGTATAGTCGATCACACTTGAGTCGGCTAGCCATACCCTCAATGCAGTAGGTGTTTTGAGTTTTTAGTTCTTAACGGTTGTGGTGGAGTAGGGAATATCCTTTCAAAATATGTTTCAAGTATTACCTCCCTACAGTGGGAGGGACATCTATATAATTCTACACCCTAAGATGACACTGATATGAGAATCTATATATTAGAAAGATTTTGTAGAGATTTTCAAGAGGGGGGCGTAGGCAGGGGGCTTATAGAGGAACAGATTATTAATACATAGTGATTGAGGTAATGTGTGGATAATCGGGACCCTAACCAAGTAGCTATGGATAGAGATTTCCTACTATCAAATGGTCGATGGGCACATCAATCAGTTAAAGGGGTTAGGCTATCACATGGATGGAAGGGTGCATGTAGTATTCTTGGTAGTTAACACAACGGAAATGGTTGGAGTTCCCCCAGGACTATGTCTTTTAGATATTCTATACTCTTTGGAAGGAGGACATGGTGGCAGACGTGGTCACCAGAAGGTCTAGTTTACTACTTTTGAATGATGTGATGGAGCAGCTATCCTCGAGGTCGATATCCTTTGTGAATTATTAGGGAGCATCTTACTTCTAGTCGATGACTGTAACTCAACCACTCCTTAAGTTTCATAGGGTGCATAGCTTATGGATGTTGACTGTGATGCCTGATGTGCTCAGATATCCACAAGACAGGATCCTGATGAATTTTAGAGAGGTGGGGATTATGAAAACTTTTATAGAGGACATGCCATAGAACCAGTGATGTTACAGGAGGAGGTGTTGAAGGAATTCCCTACGCCCCCATTGGCGGTACATCCTAGTGTGGCAAAGATGTAATAGATCCTCCAACCTTATTACTGGTTTCCAAGGATAACGAAAGAACTAGAAGTGTTAATTTCACGATGCTTCACTTGTTAGACTGTTAAAGACGAGAATCGGGTTAAATCACGCTTGAGAATAGATTTTAACCCAAGATAGATGGCCAGACAGAGTGGACCATATAGACAATAGATGACATGCTTCATGCTTCTATCCCGGATTTTTTTGTAGTTGGTAGGACCCCCAAACCACTAGTGAATTTTTCATATAATAACATGTATTAGTCCACCATTAGAATGGAACCATTTGAGACCTTGTACGATCAGCCATGTAGATCAACTCTATACTAGAAAGACCCATGGAAGTTAGAACTCATTGGTCCAGAGTTGGTACGGGACACCACTAAGAAGGTGTACATCATGTAGGAGAATATGGGGACTACACAGGGCATACAAAAGTCTTATGCCAATAGGATACAGAGACCCTTGGAGTCAAAGGAGGGAGACCATGTTTTCTATCGGGTCTCACACCAATGGGGATTGCTAATATTTGGTCGGAATGGCATGTAATATCTGATATTTATCATTTCTTTTCAGTTTGTGAGTGGAGTTTGCAAGGTGTTGTACCGCTTAGCTCATCGCCAATCAATGCATTGGGTGCTCAAGGTTTTTCACATGTCACAAATGAAGAGGTGCATGCATGATACATTTCACATCATTGACTGGGGCGAGCTAGACATAGATGATGGTGAGACGTTTTTGGAGTTCCTATAGAAGAATGTGGATTGACTAGAGTAGGTCCTTCATGGGTTTTGGATTCCAATAGTGCACATTCACACGCAGCACAGGAACCTCCCAAAGAGCACATGGGAGCGGGAGGCACAATTTCATGTTCAGTACCCCCAATTGGTTGATTAGCCTATGTTTTCAGTTTCTGGGACATAAATTCCTAAGGGGGAGAAATTTAATGTCCATTAACTTCAGTATAATGTTTTTTATTGTATATAATTATTTCGAGACCAGGATCTGAGAAGACGTGCGATTCTGAGGACCATAGTGCCCAGAATAATCTATCAAAAATGTTATTCTTTAAATTGATCTCGTGAGTAGTTTTCCGGAAAAAGTGGAATAACACTTAAACGGGTTCCCAGATTAGAATCAGAAGGTGACATTGGGTTTAGTATGGCGGGTGTACAATAGGTGTGACTTATGTTTAGTCATCACATGCCTCTAGTGAGAAAACCAAAAAATGGCATGACTGAAAATAAAGTTGTATTTTTTCATATACTTATTACATTCGAACAGTGACTTAGATTAAATATCCAATACCAACGCTGAGCTCATGAGGTAATTCTTTCTGTACGAAGAACCTAACATTGGCTGGTGTATGCCAATAGGGGAAGTTAGTTTTTGGAAATAAAGAAAATATTTAAGTAACAATAATTTTATAATTAAATATTTTTTACTTATAAACGTTAACTCAGATTGAAAATTCGAGAGTACCATTTAGCTTGTGTGGGAATTTTACCGTTAGGTAGAGCCTAAGATCGACTGGTGCGGGCTGAGGGGGATACTAATTTTTTTATTTTTTAGGTACATTCAGTAAATGTGCGAGCACGTTTTTCTATATTTTGAACTGGTGCTCGGATTTGAAATACGAGGGAACCATTGAACTCGCAGTACCATTATTCACCTAGGTGAAGCATAAGATCAATCATTAAGGGATGGATGAAATTGATAATTTTCTAACGTTTTACAGAAATTAGAAAAATATATTTTCCCATATTATTTTATTTTTCAATCTATTGTGCGGTGACAATACGGGGAAATGAGATGCTTTATTGAAGGTATTTAAATGGTTTAATAATGAGTTTCATCAATGAGAATCATTAATGACGCAACTTCACAGCATAATTAAAACACTACAACTTGTTTCTTTTATTAATAATCTAATCCATTGGAGAGAAGATGACAAATATCTACAAAATCTCTATCAAACTAATGAAAGTTACCCTCTCCAATGAAGAAAAATGAAGGATGCAACAAATTTGGAATATCAGATCCGATGGTTGAAAAACATCAATGAATACTGATCATGGATCAATAACGATGCACATCACATCCTTCATCATTATCAGATCCTTTTAATATAGTTAGGGGATTTAATTTCTCTAAGTGTTTAATGATTCATTATTTCCCATTCTTGAAAAATTCAACGAACAGGGATCAACTGGCTAATGTGTAGATCTGTGACTCATTATTTCATGAGGGAGGTTATTGAGGGGTAATATTTGTGGATTTTTATTAATCTATATGATTATTGTTATTACCCCCAAGATTAAACACTAACACAGAGGGCGTGGGCCGACCTGAACAAGCCATGGACCCTCCATCATTCTGGGATGTTGAGCCTTCATTGTGGGAGACCAAGCCATGTAGTGGAAAGGAATTTCTGTTTCATTCGAAGTTAAAGAGGTGACCCAATAGGCCCGTAGTCGTAGACATGAATGAAAAAAGACCACCAGAGCCTCATTGGTGGCCCATGGATTGTGTCGCTGGTAGCGGCGGCTGGCCCGCTTTAGCCATGTGGAGGAGGAGTCACCCACATGCGTCGCGGAAGAAATAGGTGGCCGACTCTCAATATTCTCAAGGAGGAGGAGTGGTCAACTTAGGCTGATCAGACAAAGTGAGAAATGGCGGACTTGTTCTAGCTATTATGGGGAGATGGGGTAGCGCCCGCAGGCGCCACCTGCTGGAGGAACCGGAAGCCCCAAGTTCGCTCAAGTGAAACTGTTTCAAACCGCGCCGACCAGAACCGAACCAGAAAGGTCGGATCGGATATCAGGTTGGACCTAGAGACCCAATGAGAAGGTTTGGCCAGATCGACTCTAGACCCTTGGGTCATGTGGGGTCAGTCTAACTAGGTCAAAACTGACCCAAACCAGGACCTCACCAGCCCTATTTGACAAAAACGGTTATAACTTGCAGACTGGGTGTCTTATTGATGCACCATCTTCAGCATTATGACCCTTATAATGAGGTGGTCCTATTTATATTCCTACTTGTGTTTTTAATAAGTTGGAATATGGCTGGTTTGGATCGGTCTCGAATCCAACTGGGCCCTGTTTACGTATTTTTCTATATCTTACTGACTGAGAGTCTGATTGACACCCTGACTATCGCGTTGGAACCATAATGGAAAGATAGACCTTTTGGTTAATTATAAGTGGGACTTCATGGTAGTTTAGATATAACTAGTCGAATTAGGAGATATTCATCTCAAAAACAAGCATGCAATGTGAGGGTATCCAGTGGGTGGCTGTGACGTGATGAATGAATAATGATCCTTGTGGGTCATCACATAGCGATACTGTGTTGGTCAGTTCATAGTGATCCTATGTGGGTTAGAACCTATCAATCCTTTATGGTTCAGCATCTAGAGATCCTAGGTGGATCTGTATCTAGCGATCCTTGTTGGGTCAGCATCTAGCGATCCTTCGTGGGTCAGCACCTAGTGATCCTCTTTAGGTCAGCACCTAGAAATACTCTATGGGTCAGAAACTAGTGACCCATGTGTGGAACAATATAAAATCCACTTGAAATAATAATATTATCCTGCTTTATTACTATTCATTTTCATTCATGTTCTTTAGTTTTATACCTGGTGTGAGCTGCGTCTGTTACTTCATGTTATGTGGTTGAGGTTTTTATAGGTGGTTTTACCATTAGTTTATTTTCTTTGTGGTATTTTCCGTTATTGATTACTGAGAGACCATCAGGGGGTCTCATGGTCCCTACTATGTATTTATATAATCACCCTTTCATGGGTGTCACTTGCACGTGTTGTGTCTGGTGTAGACGATTTATGCTTCGATAGAGGTGTTCAGGGGGACGGGACTGATGGAAGCTACGATGGTGGAATTGGTGGCCTAGTACCAAGTAGGGCTCAGGTGGACTGGGCAGGTAGGACATACTACATCTTCTTCTAGCATCTTCACTACACTCACATTCATGTGGGGTTTCTCACATATGGCCATCTGTGTTTCCTTTTGTACTTTACTATTTTCTGTTCCTTGTGGAGTTTGTATTCTGTCCAACTTTTTTACACTTGTACTTGAACTCTGATTTGTATTATTGGTAGAATTTTCTCCCCTTTCAGTGTGTTGGGATGTGGTTGGGCATGCATGTATACATGATTGAAGGAAATTCCTTCCATTTTTTAGATATTCCTTCTCGGTGTTAGTCAACAGCCCTTGCCCTATAGAGGGTGGGCTTGGAGTAGTCACGACACGGGCCCCAGGGAATGGGTTGTGATAATCCATTACATGATTAAAGATTTAACCTGATAGACTCATCTGAGAGTTCATTATCATTGGGTCCCACCCATGAATTCTCCCTGGTCTCATAAGACACTAATACTCATATTAAAGTTTTCATCCAAAACGGATAGGGGACACCATAACGTCAATCTGGATGGATAATCTATATATGTGATCATATTCCAACAATACTGTGAAACCTCTTAATACGAAAATCTAGATAAAGGATCAATTCCCAAGTCAAGGGGGTCATGTTGATTCCACAAGGCCCACATAGGTTATAAATATGATAGAGGACAACACTCCAGTATCACCGAGGGACCACACAAACACTATCAGATACTCATACTTTAGTGAGGATCGAAATCCTATGATGTAGATGTAATTCCACACTATAAAAAGGAGGGAAACGAAAAAAATGGAAACTCAATCAACTGACACTGGTCTAAGCTAATTCTAGGAAGTTCTCCATGATATACTTAAGAGAGTACATAGAATGTGAGTAGAGTACATGATGCTTCCTGATCAACCAAGATATTCCTATGTGGTTCTGCATCACACGACTTGTAAATCAGTATAAATACAAAATGTATATAACAGAAAGGGTATATAGAGATCATTAAGCACACATATCTTGTCACATGGACATGTAGGTGTACCACTAGTCTTATTTTGTACACATTGATATGTTCGTGCTTGTGTATACAGTGTGTCCGAGCCCATGTACTCATGTTCATGTCTTTGTACCATTTTAGGTACACACAAAGACTCCAAGAACATGTCACATAATGTGTGATTTTTTCTCCTCCATCAAAGCAATAGCACTGCACAGAGGGTCGTACATGGCACATAATCCTGAAATACACACTATGAATCATGGCTTTTTTTAAAAACCATGTCTTGTTCATATATTTTGCAGATCTACTACCGCCCTCATCAATCATGCTAAAGAACATAAGATCTAGGTTTCTCTAGTCTTGCTATTAGATGTTCGCCAGATTCTAGCAACATAAATAGATTGGGAATATTAAATCATGATCCATTTCGTAGTGAATCTCTTGGGAAAATTGAAACCCCTAAATTTGGTATTTTTATTCTTTGATCTATCCACTATCTTCATAAATATGAAAACTCCATCCTTTGTCATGACTCAAAATAGTGGTATTTATTCATTGTGCAGAAGAATGTTCATGAAATGATTTGATATTGGGTATTGGTTGAACCATTTTCGACAGAAAATACCAACAATGATTGAAAAAATAAATGGGGGAAAATCAATAAGTCATGAAAAGTGAGAAAAGAACCCCATCCTTTGTTTTTGGGACATTATTCATTGTCTTATAATTGATAAATAAAGAGGGTTACATACACCACAAATAGTAGTTTTTCACTTTAATTCAACTAATGAGGAAAGTATAAATTCTATTCCTGGAAATGATATATATTAATTTTGGATCAAAGAACGAGATTGAAAACAAAGGACAATATCCTCACCGATGCTTGGATCAATTGTTGATAAGGAATGGTTCTGTTTTTTTATCGTTAATGAGATCCAAAAACTCCATTAGCACAATTATCTGCTATTCTGATCTGATTCCTCATCACTTTCCAAGAAATCAATCCCCTAAAGGCACTCCAATGTTTCTCTATAAATCTAGGTTTTATCATCTAATGCAATAAATCCACCAAAACCATATACTTATATTATATAATAGGTATCTATATCAATTAAAAATATATAATAATTTACTTTATTATTTTATTCATTTTACCCTCGCGATGACTTTTTGATAAATGCCTCATGTTGATAGAGGTTATGTTTTTTCTAAGGTAAAAACATCATTAGGAAGTCAATGACACCCTATGATTTATGATATGGGCCCTCATTTGATAGTTTTCCAACTTTTTAGGAAACCTACTCATGCATGTCATTTAATATATTTAATATAATTAAACATAAATTATGGGCACACCAAGCTTCAAAATCACACGCCATCTCAACACATATTCTAAAAATATTTTATATAATTTAAAAACTTAATACATGGAAATATAGGAGCCATAAATGATATGTGTGAATAATGGGAGGGGAGTGACCTTTTATAGATGAAGGTGAGTGACATTCTTATAAATACTCAAAATTATATACTATTAGGATGTCTCCAATAAGTCATATTGCTCTAATATTGAATAATAATGGGAGGTATTGTTTCATTGATAAAGACACACCTCCACCACAAAAAAATAAATTTATTTTTATAAAATTATTCCTTAACTACATTGTTTCCCTAGTTTTAACATTTGGGTTTTAATAATGGTAAAAAATTTTCTAAAAAAATGCTATTTATCCAATAGGAATAAAATTAAATGAGAATTATTATTCAATTTAGACCCACTAATTTTAATATTTTATAACTAATTTATCAAATAAAAATATCATATGTGTTTTTAATTAATTTTAACATAATCTGACAATATTAGAAAAATAACTTTGCTAACCCTGGACACTCTAACAAAAAATTTAGTATTTACAGGTCAATATGTTCACTAAAAAATATAAATGTGTAATATTACCCATCTCAAAATCTCTCATGTGGCTAACAAAAATTGGCTACTAGACCTCAGGTGTACCTCCCCATATTGTAGATTCTGAAGACTAGCAGCGGGGGTGTGATGAGTACAATGGGTTGACTATACCCCTAGTTATAGTGTTAAGAAAGATCACAATATTCTAATAATAAATTAATTTTAGAGTGTGAAAAAATAGGATTAATATAATTTAGTTGAAACCAAACAATAAAAACCAAATGAACAGCCTAATAAAATAATAAAGTAGTTATGTAATGTCCTTTTTGAATGTAACAAAATTTCACACTAGAAGTAATAAAATAGAATACTATCACACATAAAATACCCTAGTTTTGAACCCCTTTTCGATATCATCACCAAAATCTAGGCCATCCAACAATTAGAAAATCAATAGCATGGCCTTTACCCTTGTCCAATCCTACATCAATGTAATCTCATCGGGTTCCAAATGGTGGCTTTAATAGGATGTGAGTATAAATTAGTAGGCCGATACCATAATGTCAAAATATAACCATTCAAATAATAAGTGCATTCAATAATGCATAAAAATGATTGTATTAACTAATTAAACATTTATATAAATACAAAATAACCATCTTAGGATCCATGTCATAAAATCTATGAGCATATCATACAACCATGCCATCTGTGACCATATAACCCTGGAATAACATAACCATACTCAGAACCATTCTGTAATGTATCTGAGTGCATCTTATGACCATACCAACCATCTAGGTAAAAACCCACTATATAAGAATTTTAGAAATAAAATAGGGATGATCCCATTATTTTATCATTTCAGCATGTGTTAGGGTTAAGCTTGGTATATATGCATTTTAGCATGTTTCACTATGATAGCTCACTATATGAGAATTTCATCATGTCTCTAAGAATACCCCAGTATACAATCATTTTAGTATATCTCAAGGCATAGTCTAGTATATAAGTACTATAGCGTGTGTCATTAGTCCAACTCCCTATATTAGCATTACAAAAATAAAATTGAAACAATTTTAAAAGAAAAAAGGATACCACAATATCCCATTATCATGCTCAATTGTACATTATGAAAATTAATGTTTTTCTGTAAATTAAACCTTTCATTATTCCCTCAGTCATAAACCAACAAAAAAATAGTTTTTATAACAATCCAATCTAATGTGAATCTATATCAATAAAAACCCCCAATCTTGTGTAATGATAAATACACATTAAGATATTAAAAAATTTATTTTATAATCAAGGATTATCTCATCTGAGTGGTATACATAAGACTTTTCAATAAACAAATGGATCCAAAGTTACTCAAATGATTAATCAAATTCATCATTTAGTAAATTACGGTACATGATAGTTTGGAGAAATTTCGATATTGCACATTCTTGTTAATTATCAAACCATATAGTTAAATTTTCTTCCATCAACCTGTAACTGATTATCAAAAAATTAATCAAATTAAAAACACTCACAAGGGAGAAGGTGAAGATGATCTCATGAATGATCCAAGATTAAAACTCATAATGATAAAAACCATGAATAATCATGGTCAAGGGATTACACAACAATGGCTATAGATCAAAGAGAGATAAGGGATAATCTTACCAAAACCACATACATGTGATCAAATGCATTATCAAGACATATAGATTCAAGAGATGAACTTCAAAATCATCTAGAAACTACCTTATGTACGAGAGGATGAAGCATCATGAAGGGATGAAAAAACTATTATTCACATGACAACATTAAAATTGTTTCATGGGGAAATACAGAATGTGTAGTTAAGATATTGTTCACATTTTTCTTTTTAGAGGGATATGCTTCAAAACCAGTCACTATGGATATATATTAAATTTTCTTGAACATTTCACTACATGATATGTATCCATATCATGTATTCATTACACCATATGTATCAGTCCATGACATGAGTCAGGTGGATTTTAAACACCATGTACCCAATTTACACGACATGTAACTGTCATGAAGATAGTTTTCCCATTTTTATTATAATAACAAGAAACCCATTTAAGAATTATCAAATTACCAATAACCCTGACTAACACATAACCCATTTATAATAGAACATTATTAATATAAATAAACCTACATATCTGGATTTAAGTCATTTTCCCTAAGAAAGGCTCTCATCTTGAATCATCTACAATGTTTTCAAGTTTCTTCATAACCCAAACCAATGTTTATTCAAATAAATAGACATCCATGACAAAATATTAAAAAAAGGATTAGATATGAGTACAAATTCAACTGATATTATTTTATGGAAAATCCCAAAGGGGGACGTGCCCATAAAAATATAGGATCTTACAATATCCCTACCATATAACATCTCATCCCCAAGATTCTATTGGCATCACTATGGGGTCTCGAAAAATATTTCTGAACACTTTACTATAATATAATACTCCCTTCCCTAGGTATCCTCCTGAACATGCCCATGATCCCACTGCAAATGAACTAGAGGAATCACCCTACCTTATAGATACTTATCACTATGGTCCACAACCTGTATCAGATGCTCCTCAAAGGATGAAACAACATTAAGATTTAATCCTACTACGTCAATCACATGATATGGGTAAATATAATATCGCCAAATATGAGATATGTGAAACACATCATGCCTGGAACTATAGTGATATAGAAGGGATAAATGGTACATCATTTAACTGATCCTATCCTCTATCGCAAATAGTCTGACAAACATATGCACTAGCCATCAATGTTTCTAAAGATGGCATTAATCCAATCTAGGAAACAACCATAAGAAAAAAAGGGTGCCCAACCTTGAAAACTAAATTTCATATTTGATGGTCATTATGTGATTTCAGTTTTCACTATTTGGTCACCAACAACATCCAAATCAACTAAACTAGATCAAATGTTTCATGCATGAGATTAGGACCAACATGCACAAACTCACCTACCTCTAATTGAAAAATAGATAAACAAAATAACCTTCCAAAAAATCTTCAAAATGATCCATTTTGATCGATAATTGAAATATATTATTATATATAAAATCCATTAGTTCCATATAATGATCCCATATAGCACGAAAATACAAAACATAGGCTCATAACATATCATCTAGAATATGAATAATCTAGTCATACTAACAATCAGTCACAAGATGATAAGTAGTTATCAAAAGAACCTAAGATCCCAATTCCTTATGAATATCCTGACCAAAACGAGATGTGAAACGATGATCTATGTCAGAAATGATACTCCTCATAAATCCAAGAAACCAAAATATCCCACACACATAAATACTAACCAGATCATAAAAAATGATGGTCTACATGATAAGAAAGATCTAGGTTCTCATTTCCAATCGATCCACAATAACCCATAAAACATCATTATCATGGGTTTTCCTTTGTAATACTATCAAAAAATACATAGTGAAATCATCCCATTTCCACCCAAAAATGGGAAAATACTACACAATCTCAACTAGCCTATGATTCTTATTTTTCAACCACTAACAATTGAAACATATCCCAACAAAGGCTGCTACCTCCTTCTCCATCTCTAACCCCTGAAAAATTTATGATGATTTTAGTACATCGTTGTAATAATAAGATATACAATACATATAGAACCATTAAACTACGTTATTATCTCATCGAGAAATCCTGTATGAACCCATACTTAGCTAGATAAAATATGAAAATTTCTAATACAAGGAGACCATCCTCTTGGGGTCTACCCATTATATAATTTGTCCCTCAAAACTAGCCACCTAGATCAGTTGACTTCTTCTTCTTGATACAGTCCAAAAGAACTTGTATTATAGAAGTAGAATTTAGATCTACTAAACAATGGGACTCTTGTACATCCCAACGTATTTCTGTAAAGAGGTCCATCATGCACTACTCATTGCTGGACTGTTGAACTAGCTCTTTCTACATCCTTCATATAAAATATTAAGTGACAAAATTTCCCTTTCCTAGTGTATAAGACAATTAGATGTTGGAATAATGAGAATACATTACCCACCTCCTCTATTGAAGGATTAGGACCCACTGAGAAAATATGTACCTAAGGCTCTTCTATTCTGTGTATATTAAACAAATCTCACCCAAGAGATAATTCCTCAAACATCTCAAAGAATGTATTGTAATATGACTTGAAAGCATGAGTATGATAATTCCTCTCACGCGGTATCAAATTTATGGAGTTATAAAAAAACCACAAGATCCTCCTACATTAAAAATACTCTGAGTATCACTTCAAATTCATCGTTGTACTTAGTATATATTTTACCAATCATAGGTAATGTGAGGATAGTCATTGAGATCGTACAACTCTTCATCTCCTAAAAATATATATCACAAGCACCAGACCAAATAAAATTCACCACTTTCTTGGTCATCCATGGAATTAGTGTTGAAAAACGTGATAATTCCTTGATAAAAACCTGATAAAAATATTATAAACCGAGAAATATTTGATTTATGAAGATTTTATTAGGTTTCTCACAAGGAAACATGATTTCAACCTTCTCTGGGTCCAGTGACACTACCCTTTATGAGATGACATGTTCCCAAAATATCTCTTTTTCAAACCATAAATTATATTTGGTAATTAGGTCATAAAACAAATTCTCTTTCAATTTACGATAGATGATGATTATATTTAGTTCTTAATCATTGAATTATTGGGAGTACAATAACATATCATTGACAAAACCACCACAAAATGGAATCAGGTCAAATGGAAGATCATAGTCTTCCAGTTTGAGAATATTGTCTGTGCATCAGTCAAACCAAATGACATCACTACAAACTCATATAATCCAAACCTACTCCTAAAAGCAGTCTGAGGTATGTCTAATTGTCTTCACCCTCAACTGATGGTATCCAGATCTCAAATAAAAATTAGAGAATAACTTTTCACCTCTTATATGATCAATGATATTTAAATTGAAAGGAAGTGGATATCATTTGTTTATTATCATCTGGATCAATCTAGAATAATCCAAACATAAACACAAATTAATATCACCCTTCTCAGTGAAAATAACTTGAGAACGCCAAGAATATGTACTTTCTGTAAGAGGCCTTTAGATTTTATATCTTCCAACTAAAATTTTGACTCTCAAAGTTCTATTGGTTCCATTCTATAATGCATAATAGAAACCAGATCTTCTACTAGAACCAACTTGAATATAAACACGACAACTCACTTATGATCTAAAACATAGAACATGTCATGGAAGAAAACTTGAAAATGGTCTACTACATGGGGAAAGAATCACATATCATTCAACAATTATATAGAGACAGAACATCTATAATTGCAATGAGATAATACAATACTCACTAAACTAGTTTAGTTCAACCATCTAGAAGATCCTACTCAACATGGTGAGAATAAATTCCTCCTCATTGGGATAAAAATGTTATTATCCTACTATAATATTTGATTTGAGCATGGAATTAATCTATCCAATCCATACCAAGAACCAAATTGAATCCTACCATTTCTTGTGTGGATGGGTTCTATAAGAAATGGTAACCCCCAATATCTTGATAACTTGACATGAAATGTTTGATATTCCCTAACCTCACTCAAAATAGTGTGTTTATGGTCAAAACATCGTCTGATATTACCACATACAATCCTAATCCATTAATAAAAAGGGAAGATAAAAAATCAATATGAATAATATATATCAAAAAGAGCCACAAGAATGTGTTTATGATTCATGAATCTTCCAATGATAGTATATAGTCATGAATCCCCAATAGTTGGAGTAGTCAACATAACATGTATCTGATTGGTCCTTATACTATTGGAACTATCCTAAATCCCATTAGATATTACCTCTGACTGGGACTTTCATTACTACCAGGGGTACCACATCCAAAACATTGACCAAAACATATAATGCAACTCTAGCTACCAATATGATGTGGTGTAGATGAGTCCTTACCAAACACTAGTGCCTATCATAGACCCCTACAACATCATTACTACTACATGACACTACAAAAACATTCTTGGTGGCCTAATAGGCCACAAGAAGAGGACTTTTAAGCAGACTACAATCAATGAGTCTATTTGCGGCCCATCATTCCATAATGATATGACTGCAAAAGAACACAATCTAGAGATTGGTTCCCAATACACTAACTGCATTTACCACAATTTCCATGTTTATATGTTTTATAACAACGATTTCTTCCACTAAATGAAGATTTCACAGTTTTTAGTATATTAACATATAGCTAATTCTCAAGGGAACTCTGATATTCCCTTCCATGATGATTATTCAATTTATCACATATGTAAAACTTCTCTGATGGAGCACATTAACATGAAACCTAATATCATAACAAAGAAAATCATAAAGATTCCCTTCCTAGAAGATCTCATCACCTTCCAAAGATGGTGCAATGTTTTTTAAGTTCGTGAACTGCTCATCATAAGGAATGACTAACATTACCTCCTCCATTAGGTGCATAAAATCATGAACCAAATCATCCCTAAAAATCATGAAATATAATTGGATCATGATCTTTATCTAAAATTACTTCTTTTATAACTCATATTTCTTCCCATTCCACTCCAAAATTCACCACCAATGCTTCACTATTCCATGAAGCATATATGCAACACAATTCATTCCCCTATATATGGTGTCTCAATATGATTGAATATTGTTTGGACTAACTCAATATTTAACTCTACTACCTTTGGGAGTCCCTCTCTAGTGAACATTGGGGAATATTATAGCAAGAACACTCTTTTTACATCATACATCAAATTGAATGAAACAAATAATCTCTATTTCTATAGATCTCCTGAACGTCAAATAGTAGTTATAATGATTAACATCAATCTAATTAATAGGAACTATATGAATATATGGTTTATTTGTGTAAGGATCTTGCTAATTTCAAATATTATGATTCTCAACTAGAAGATGATGAATATGGATTATCTATATAAGGAATTAACTCTCTTTAGAATAATGGATATCAACATGGTCAACCTAAAAAGTATAAAAAAATATAGAATCATTTAATCCTCATCTCACAAATCATGTATTACAAGTGTTTTAGAAATACATAATAGTTTGTTTATTTAATTTTTCATATATAATATGCATCTGATATCATAGTTATAACAGTAATGTATATATTATATGCAATAAATATGTCCCCATAATTAATAATTAATTATAATATATATCCATATTTTTCATGTATAATGCATGCATTAACATATCACATCATACCCTACAATTACTAAACATCTCAATTAACCATTACATCACACTACATGTGAATCATCCAAACTGAAATAACATCAAACTATAATAAGATAACATCATGAAAAACAATCATATATATGAGAACTCAGATTTCCCCCTAACATCAGTTATCTACTCCCACAGAAATTCTCATTACCAAGTCCCAAAACATTCAAGACTCCGATATAAATATCTTAAATAGTAAATAAATAGAAAAGAAACCCAGTGGAAATGAAACCACTTTGTAACATCCCCTGATCTGACACTCCCTCTGGTGTCCCTGATAGGTTTTTCGGATGAACTAAAGTGTGCCTCCCTCTATACCAAAATATTATGACTAGTATCATGGGTGTGATGAGTATAGTGGGGAGACTATACACCTGGGTTATAGTGTTAAAACATATTGTAATAATATAATAATAAATAAAAAATTATCAAAGTGTATAAATATTAGAAATTATATAATTAATGGAAACCAATCAATGAAATCCAACTGAATAAACCAAAACAATAATAAGGGGATAATGTAATGTCATGTTGGAATGTGAATAAATTTAATACTAGATGTGATACAAAATAAATGATTAAAAGACTCAAAAGGAACTAGTTATGAACCCCTTATTTGTCCCATCTCTATAATATATCCCATCCAACATGAAAACAATCAATAGTAAGGTCACTTTCCCTTGTTCAATCATACATCCACTTAAAAGACCCTTGTTCCAAACCCCTTAGTTTTAGGTATGTTACCCTTTTTAGGATTTTTTATTTGGCTATATAAGTTGGGTAATATATGGTAGATTTTTAGTGGGATTTATAATGTTTTAGAGGCTTCTCTACGAGAGCACGGTTTGTGCATAAATTTGGGAAACCATGTAATATCTGAAGGTAACAAAGTAAGTAGAGGAACTGGGACTCGCATGGTTTGTCTAACCATGTGGGGACACAATGTGGGGTCCTTATTGAGGTAGTATAATGTGTACAGTTAGTGCATAATTTTCCTAACTGTGTGATGTATTTTAAAGTGGGGTTTTTAAAAATGTCACCACTTGGGATTTGACAAAACTCCTTATCTCGTCTATTAGAAAAAACACTATTCAGTATTTTTGGTTTTCAAGGGTAATAGGGGCTCTCCAACCCGTTTTGTAGGTGATATGAATGATATTCATGTTGTGGTGAAGTCAATTATTATCTAGTAAGCCTCATCTCTTAAATCTTTCTTGGTTTATCATATATCTAAATAACTATGCTTCTCGGTTTTCCTTATCTAAATTCCTCACATATAGATCTAGGGATTTTCACTCTTTAAATGATTAGGGTTGGGATTTTTGATGTTAGGCAATGATATATAACGCGGTTTTCATATAGATTTCACCCAAATTTGTGGGGGAATTTTGAGTTAGTTGATTTAACTGAATCACTATAGTAGGTGGTTACTCTCTCTACTTCATTTAGTAGAACTAGATGATTTGGTTTAAAATAATTGTTATGTTCTTTAAATTTTTTGTGATTATGATGTGTGAATATTGTTGGAAAATCATTTTATTATTAATTTTGGATTTAGGGGGAATGGGTTATTGAGGTGAAATGTTCTTTGTTATCCGATTTTAAAATGTTGATTCTAAAATTAGTTTCATGGGTTGATTTATTAAAATGTTTTGTGAAAATTGTTTTCAATAAAATTGGTTTTTTACTAAAATTTAATGTGGAATGGATGATCTCTTAAGGGATTGTTTAGTTGTGAAATAATTGTTTCATATTGTTGTGGATTTAGTGGGTTTATTTTCTTGTTTATTGGATTGAGTGTTTTATACTTATATTAAACTGGTGAGATGTGGGTGGTGAGTAACACTATAAAAAGGGGATGGTTAATGTATGGAAGGTCCACCAAAAAATTTAGGTGTGTGAGAAGTACCTCTATATTGGGGTAATAGTCTGTGATCATGGTAGGGAAGTTCTACCGAGAATGTTACACTAGGTTGTTTGTGTGAATCATTGTGTGAATTCCTTGATTATACATGTGGCAAAGAAAGCAGAAATTGTATGCAAATATGTGATAGTAATGTGTATTATGGATTTTTTGTGGCTTCACCATGGATTTTTGGGATTTTGGAGAAAATTTATTTTGAAGGGGTTGTTTTTTTGTTTAAAATTGATGTTTTATTTCATGTTTTATATAAACTGTTTTATATAAATTTGTTAATGGTATTTTCCTAGTGCTATGTAGGGTTTTTTTGGGGAGAATCAACTGAGTATTATTATTCCACCCCTGCTTTAGCACTTGGGGGATTTTTAAGATGTGGTATTCAGGGACACAAGTATGGTTAAAGGATCTCATTTATCTAATGGATAAACGTAATGCTTGGACGATATTGTGGTTCATGGAGAACAGATCATAGTGTGGAGTTGTGGATCATTTCATTTTTTCCCTTGGGTCTTGTTATTGATTATTCCACAAAGTACATTGATATTGGGATTTTTTGGGTGTGCTATATTAGATAGTGAGAATTTTTTTAGAAGTGTTTAGTTGTTTGGTTCTGTCTTGATAGTTTGTTATAATGGTTATCTTTGTTGAGAGGTATCATATAGTTGTACTTGGTAATGCATTGTTTTATTTGTTAGTTTAATCTAATGGAAAATAATTCATGAATTATTATTTAATCCCTTAGTATTTGTCGCTATCCTTTGGTTCCTTGGGAATGTCTCCTATGGAAAAGTTGCATTTCACCGCCTTCTCAAGACAATGAGGAAGGGGAAGGATTATACAAGTTGTATCTACTTGTTCAGTCCGTGACATATAAGTAAAGTCGGTTATGTTGGTATTGAAATCAGTTTTTTGTCTTGGAATTGAATTCTATTCTTGGTATATTCCATGAGTTGGGATAGTAAGGAGTAGGATTTTTGGAACATGAAATTTATAGAATAAAAGGAAATAACTAACCCTTTTATGATGATCTTTAAGTTACCAGGTAGTTGGGTACATAAGTGTTTCAGAGACACTTATGGGAATTGAAAATCTCATTGTCATGGGTGTAGAAAATGAGATGATCTTTTCATGCATGGTATAAATGACTTCCCACTAGGATGAATATATCATTGACATAATTATTTATCTTATGGTATCGATATATTGAATTTTGAAAAATATGAAAATTATTATCAAATGTGTTGATTTGAAATGTGGATAGTTATCATATTTTTTGAATTGGTCAATTGTCAAAACAAGGTGGATGTTTTCAAATATGGGGAAACATGGGAAATTTGAACATTTGGAATATCTGGTTTTGATATTTTCAATTGAATTGTACACTACTACAAATGAAAGCTATAGCCACGAACCTATAGCCACATTTTTATTGGTCTATGGATATATCTTCCTAATTTCCATGGTTTAATTTAATAACCATGGATATATAGCGTGTTTTCCAATTTGATATCGGGTCTCTACTCTCGCGCTCCTCCCGAATTCTATCTCCTTCTAATCAAGATCGATCCCTTCACCCTCTCTGGTTTCCTTCTCCTCATCCCTCTGAATTTCCAGTTCCTCTCACCTCCTCCCTGCCGAATCTCTGGTTCCCATCTCGCATGACCATCTCTCCCCTCTCCTCTCTAGCCACGCGCGCCACCGTCCCTCTCCCGAGTCCTCTTCTTCATGTGATTTCACATGATTTATTCTAGTTTCTTGGTCGGCATCTCGAGGTAAGATATCCTCTTTTATTCTTCTTCATCTTTTGGATGATTTCTATTCTCCCTGTCACCCTATTTTGTTCAGACGAACCCTATTTAACGGGTTAACCAAATTCTTTTGATTTTGTTCTCTGTCAGGGTGAGCAATGAGTCTCTCGGGTCGGCATAGGCCATGTTTCAGCATTTTCCTCTGAATTCGAAGAAAATCAGACAGTTTTGGATCACCCACCACCGTTTTGAGGTTGATTTTCATCTGCCTATTTCTTTTAGCCCAAATTTAATTAGGGTTTTTGTTATTTTTGGTTTCCTAGAACTTTTTTAGTGTGAACTGGTCTTCCTTGAGATATGTTTTGATGTTATTTATTATAAATGTGTGTATAAATTCAGATCATTCAGAATTATTTTACAAATAACATCTACATGACTAGATTGTGAAGAAATTAATCATACAACACCAAGAACATGATGGTCAAACATATAGATTGAATGATATCAATGAGTACTGTTTTCTTGGATTTAATGATTGATTCATTTCTAGATACATAGATTTATTTGGTCATTATGATGAGAACTAAAAATCGTAGTTTTGAATAAAAATAACACTATCACCCTTCAGGTATTTCCCTACACATAGTGGAGGATGTTGGAAAAGTTAGTTTGTGGTGTGGAAGATCTAGGAGACTAGTAGTGAAATGAAGATTATCTGATTAAATGATCTACTAGTGTTGATGTGTCACGCCCTCCTCAAATGCATGAACATTGTTGAACATACATTGTGTATCATAGTTATCCCTAGTGAAAACATTGAACCTTATTTATATACTCACCTTCATGTTTCGAAAATGTGAAATGAAATATTGAATGATAATCAAATTTATTGATTATGTTTGGTATTTTCCTCCCTGATAATGATAAAAAAAGAAAAAAAGACCTAATAAGTACTCTATGATATTAGAACCACTCTCCGATTCTATGATCCAGTCTCAGTTTGAATATCCTTCCTCTCAGGGTTTAGGTTATGTCCCTCAGAAACATGTAGGTTATATTTATAGGAGGAATCAAGCCTACTAATATTCAAGTTCATTTTGATTGTTTTTTTCATTTCCCTATTTTAATCTGAATTGGTATTTATTGAATTCACTATTTCATGTGAGGTTTTGACTTTTTTCCTCATTTAATTTTGGTGAGATATAACTCCCTTATAGGTAGGCACTACTAAAAATTTGGGCTTTAGCCATGGACTTATAGCCACAATTTTATAGGTCCGTGGCTATAGCTTTTTTATTGCCACGGTTAAATTCCATCTCCGTGGGTAAATCAGTAATACACAGCGAGTGTCATTTTTTCCCAAGCTATATCGGGCTTCTGCTCCTCCCCTGATCCGCAGCCCTCCTCCTCCCCCCCCCACCCGAATCCCGATTCGCACCCCTATCACTGTGCATCCCTCCTCCCCGACGACGTCTCCTCCTCCTTGCAGCCCTCCTCTCCTCCCCCGATTCGCAACCCTATCACCGTGCAGCCCTCCTCCCCAATGGCGTCTCCCCCACCCCATAGCCCTCCTCCTCCTCCCCCGATTCGCAGACTTATCACCATCCAGCCCTCCTACCCGACGACGTATCCTCCTCCTGATGATCTCCCCGATGATCTCACCATGAAACCCTCTCTCACAGCGGCGCCCCCCTCCTCGACGAACTCTGCGGAGCAGTCTCACAATTTACAGGTAGACGCATATCGCTCTTCATGCAATTGAGTTTGGGTGTTAGGGTGGCGTTTGGAGTATGATGGATATGTATTGGGTATGGTTTGGATTTGTCATTGGTGGTTTGGGTTGGTGGTAATCTCTCAAGTTGGTGGTTCTTTTTTGGGTTTTTCTTGATGTTTTGATGTAAAACTCTCGATATAGGGAATTTAGGTGATTTCTGGGTGATTTTTTTTTGTATTTTTATTAGGAAGTTGCTTGTTAGATCAGTTTAGGGGGTGGAGGGTTTCTTATTATCAAAATTGAATGTGTAGGTTTTAGTCGTTATGCTCGGTGTGTAGGAGAGTAACCCTAAGATTATTATGATAAACCATAGGGTTTGGTGTTTTGGAAATGATATTTTGTTATGAAGTAAGGATTAAAGGTAGTTTCATGATTTTGTGGTAATAATGCATGTTTAGGATTGTGGCGTGATGAATTTCGAATTAGTAATGTTGTTATTACGAGATGTTTTATTAGTCAAAATTCATCAACAAAGCATCTAATTAGGATGACATTGTGTTCTCATGGGAAATATGCTCAAGTGGTTGTTTCCATCATATTTTGTTACAACTACTTTGATCCTTTGACCAAGGCCATCGAAAAGAAAAATAAATGGTTTTCTAAGTTATCCATGAGTTCTAGGAGTAGCAGTATCTAATTTTCAATTCTGACATGGGATCGTAGGATGTTTAGAATATGTTGAAGAAAGTTTAGTTCCTATTTTAAAGGATTGGAACTCTAGAGGATATATGGGTGAAACTAGATGTTTCTAAATTCAATGGAGAAGAATCAGAATAGATAAATACATTTGATCATAAAAGAATGAATGAGGGGGTTTTATGGATCAAGTTTCATTCCCTCTTCTATGATAGGCTATGGTAGATTTACAGAATAAGAGCATGTTTGGGGATTCATGGAGCTATATCATTATGGGAATCAGTAATGGATCATGCCACTAAATTTGAAGGGTTTATTCATTTCATGCCATCCTTCAAATGAAATTTATTCAAAAAGTAATTCTAGTTTTTAAATGGTCTTATGTACTCATTATGGGCATGAGTAGCTTCCTTTTATCTGGACACCTACTAAGAGATATTCAAGAAAGACTGAGCTATCAATGTAGATACATCCATTGCATAGGAAGGTGCATAGAGATGGATGGAAACTGGGTAGGAATGAATTTTGGTTGGTGAGCCTCAGTATGAAGGTGAAAGAGTAAATTGAATGAGTAATATATCATCTCAATATTATAAAAATAAATGAACCGTGTTCTATTTCTCATGTATCAAGAATGTGCTGGCATTACCTTAGTATTGGGATGGGAATAATCGGTTTCATGTATGTGTCGAGATGTGGGTTTCTATATTATTTTATTGGGATAAGCCATGCTAGTTCAAGTGACTTTTAGTACCATACTTAATGAGGTATTCCTAAAGTTATTATTTTTTCTATAATTTTGATATCTCTATTTAATATCTTTTAATGTATTATTATTTTTGGATATAATGTGTAATTGAAAGATGATGGTTTTTAAATGAAGAAATTTTGTTGAGATTATAGGGCTAGGATCTTCTATAGTGATCATAATTTGATATGAGGCACTAGACATGTGTATGTAGGATTGATGATGGTATCGATAATACTATAGTGGGGAGATTCATACTTGTCCTTTTTTAGGGAAATCCATATCAAGGGATGGTGATCATTATCAAGGTTGTGAAACGTATGAACCGAGACAATAATTGTATGAATTTAGTGTCTTGAGACGGATGTTGGATGAACCATATTTGGTTCCAAGACCAGACCAAAATTAATGATTTACCTATAGTGGTTGGTATACTCAGTGTGTTCAGTTAATTACGAGGAGTTTATATTGGTAAATATGCTATTTAGAGCTTCTGTATCTCTAATATGTCATTCAGATTAATGTGTTGGGTTAAGTATCAATATTTGATATTGTAGTGGGCTAGTGCTTGACAATTATAGTGTGGAGTTTGAAAGGGAGCCTGAAAAGGGTACTCTAAAGGCTGTTGAAAGTGTGTGTGTAAGGGAAACCAAGTAGTCCAAATTGTTAAGAATTTATGACATAGATTCCATAACAATAATAATGGTTGAAAGATAAAAGGAATGAAGTAATTATCGCATGTTCGGAAATAGTTTCTACAAAGAATGAATATACAATCAAGAAGATGTAAGATCATGCACCAAAATATTGTCTAATCATATTAGAAAACTGGTTTGAAAAATCCAAGCAGATCGAGTAAGAATAAAAGAAGGAAAATTCTCTACTTTATAAAATTGATAAACCTATATAAACTAATAATAAAGGTGAATTCAAGAAGGAGAACATGCTAGAAAATAACGTTTCAATCTAGAAAATTAATAAGGAGATAGGCATGAAGAGTTTTAAGAATTTTATACATTCAAGGAATGGATTTTCTAGGTTAAGAACAATGTCTAATCCTTATTTCTTGCGTTTGAGTGATGATGGAGGTTTACTTTATTCTCATATTTTGGTGATATTTGAATTTTGAATAGGTAATTGAAGGTGATGTTTGAAAAATAAAGAGCTTTATTAATGATCATGTTATTTAGTATTGGGATGTACATATCAATTTCAATATTATTTTTTCATTGTTTGTTATGGATTCATGTATCATTTATCATGTACAGTAGACACACTAATCAGATATATATAAGTTTTTATATCTCATTTCTTTTCCCACTATTTTATTATAGGTGGTTTCTTATGATAATGATGGCTCTATCCACCACCATCGAAGACAATGAGTTAAAGATTTGGGTAAGGTGTATTCCGTTTTTATTCTGTGGCCCAATTTTAATTAGGGATTTTTTGATTTTTGGGTTCCTTATATTTTTTTTGTGTGTTTTGGATTTAATTGAGGTGGATTCGAGTCACCGTTGACAAAGGCTTACATGTGTATGCATAGGTAGGAATATGCATATATAATTTCCCCCTTTATATATATTCACTCATGGCAGTATGAATATATATATTGGGGCTAGGTGTGATTATATATATATATGAAAAATACATACGCGTGTAAGTGTAAAGGGGTATATACAGGTATAAACATATATATAAGGACCCCCTTGTTCATATTTGGCCATGAAAATATGTACATAGGTTCTAGGTGTCCTTATATATATGTTAAGTTGCATATGCGTGCAAGCAGAAAAAAGGAAGATTCGAGTTGTCATTGTCAAAAGAAAACGTTCCTTGAGGTTGAGGTAGGGTCCCTCTCCTAGCCTGTTTAATTCAAGAATGTTTTAAATTTCATTTATTTTCCTTCTAAATGTTTCATGTTTATATTAAATTTCATTTCTTGAATAAGTGTTAGTTATGATATTTGTTTTGTTTAATAAATAAGTCATGGTTTTGTAATAAAACCCCTCCAACGGAGGTGTGCTTTTTACGAAAACTCACAGTGGTATACCTTACTTAACATTGTTGCATTGATGTTTTCCTTATACTTGATTTCGTTGTTAGTCATAAAGCACACATCGTACTTGACCCTTTTTATATCCATGTAGGGGGTTTCCATCTTTTTATTAAAATGGTTGTTTAAACAAAGACACTCTTTAAGTGTCGTAAGACTTTTAAGATGGGTCCCATGTTGTGTGACCATGTCACATGGCATGTGATTTTAAAATCCAACCAAAAGCCCAGTTCCACAGCCCAGGGGCCCCGTAGCAGCAGTAATGTCAGATTACAAGTTATGTAACCAGTGATTTTCCGGATCCCATGGGGTATTCCTCCAGGTATTCCGACACATTTCTAGATCTCCGAACCTCACTGAATTAGGTATATCAGGGGTCATCTAATCCTCTAGTCGTCACAGATTAGCATTCATTTCTTTAAATCGTCTGAGAAAACATCCTATCATGCCATCCATATCATCCTATTTGAAACTAAGTGGAAGATGATGCCCCGTGGATGTCTGGACCGGGCCAACACGTTGCGATCATGCTGCGGTCATGCCGTGGTCACACCGCGGTCACGCCGTGATTTGGACCGGCTCTAGGACAACACCCTGCGGTGGTTCATAGTGATAGTATTTCGTTAGTCTTTTGATCAATGTTGAGACTAACTAATCACAATTTCTACTGGTGGGGTGACGACCAGAATGTTGGCGCACCTCCTCTCCCTCCCTTCGCTCATGGCTGGAAGATGCTACCCCACAGATGTCGCTGGACCGGGCCAACACACCACGGTCACGCCACGGTCATGCTACAGTCACGCCACGGTCATGCTGCCTTCATGCCTCGGTCATGCTACGGTCACACCGCAGTCACATTGGGATTTGGCCCTCCTCTCCGACAAACTCTCTCACCGCGGCACCCTCCTCTCGATGAACTCTCTCACAGCGGCACCCTCCTCCCCGGAGACCTCTCTCACCACAGTGCCCTCCTGCTGGCTTCCAATCCAGACAGGTATTTTATACCATACTATTTCATCAATGTTCTGATTTTAAGGTTATACTGTGATTTGAATTTCATGTGATGGTTATTTAGATCTCCCTTCCCCTTGTATTTATAGAATACAAGGGTAGAGTATGATTAGAAATTGAAGGCATATTGGTGTGATGATGTTGAACATATAAGGGAACCATACACAGTGATGGTGAAATAATAATTATTGATAATAAAATATATGTTTTTCTTGTGTTCATATTGATGGATTCCTGTTCATAGAAATCTTCCAATGTAACAGCAAATAGTATTATGATTACTGGGAATCAAATTTCAACCCTCATTATGATGTGTTCTCTGCCAACAAGGATTTTAAAGGGATTATACCTCATGATCTTAAGAGATATCCCATATTACACTAAATTTATTTGAATGGATTCAGTATACTGGATGATGTTTACACTCCTTCACATGGTTATAATATTTCATCTTACTGATTGTCATATCCCCTTGATTTTATTCAATCAATGATATCTAAAGACCCTAAATTTTTTGTACCACTCATCCATGGGTTATCCTACAAGTTGGTTAAATCCCCTCGAGATCTAGAAGGTTTAAATATTTTCCACTAACCAATTGATCAACTTTATTTGAGCACACTCATCTCCTCCTTGAATTCTCTTACAAGTGGTTGGATATCTAAGTGGGACTTATGGCCTAGAGGTAACTTCTCTGATGAATGTGCATGATCTTTTTAAGTTAGGAAGAGATGATCATAATTCTCTGACAAGTTACTTGTTATCTATCATTATGAGGTAGTATGGACTTCTCATTTCATCATCTATCATCAATCAAAACTTAAGGAGCTAATTATCCATTTATTTCCTAGAACTAATTCCTTCCTTTTATCCCATGGAAAAGTAGGGATTGATGTTTGGCATTTTTTTTGATTGGGTGGAATACCTCCTCTTTGGGAGATGTAAGAAGAAAATATTCCAGTTTAAGATGTTTGGGATGACACCTCACGAGATTTGATATTGGAAAGGGATGTTCTCACCATTGTTAAGGATAAGTTAAGGAAGGATCTGAACCTACATTCACATGTTTCTTTTAAGGATTGGATTAATATATTTCTCTACCACAACAGGTCTCGACCAACTTCTATACACCCTCATCGATGCTATTCCTAATAGGTTCACGATATAACAAGATTTTATTCAGCCATCCTTGAAGCTAGGGAGTATACCACATGGGGCCAATGACTGATACTAGAGGTATCCCCAAGCCTTCCGCTGTAGTTTTTTATAACCATGTTTTTGAATAAATGGATTTTCTTACATGGGAACACATTATTGGGAATTCAAGTAATCATATTCAAGGCATTGTGCATTAATTTAAATAGTTTAAATTCAGTATAAATGATCAAGAAGACTCCTTTTGTAGTTGGTTCTTTTCTTTAAAATAGCCAAGTAAGAAACTCTCTTGAAAAATTCTCATCTTGGCCTATCCATTAACAAGGGTGAAAAAGATTAAAATTTAATCCAACCAATGAAATTCAAAAAAATAAATCCTATTTAAAAGGTGAGAAGATATAGAAATGAATCCAAGTCATTGATGAAAGAAATGGGAAAGCAGGGAGAGAAGATCAATAAAACAGGGAGGGATTTTTACTTGAAAGAAAAGAAACAAACAAAAAAATAATAATAAACTATGAGTTTCCTCTCATGAAATGATAGGTTTAAAGTCCCTAACTGGACACCGCTAAAAATGTTTCCATAGTCACTTAGGGTGTATTTATTTATCTATAAACCACCATATTTGTTTGTTCCATTCATTTTTAGGTGAAAATTTATTTATTTCTACTTCATGGTATTTAGGGGTAAAACTAAATCCCTTAACAGCTGCAAAATACCCCTGAATGTACCCTTAAACAATTCTGGAAAGCATGCTGTCCAGTTCTGGAATTTTTCAATAACTGATGATTTCCATACCCTCTTGATGCTTCCACATTTTTGACCTCTGAGTTTTCAATAAAAAATGTGAAAGTGGCTGTGTTTTGAAAAAACAATCCAGGAAGAGGGTTTTCAAGTTTAGTTTGAAATGATTTATGGGAATTTAAAATGAATTTAAAATCCTTTTCCACGTTTATCTCATCTTCAAAAAAAATTCAGCTAACCTGGTTCCCAAATCTGTGGAAAATATAATGTTTTTTTATTGAGAAATTACTGAAGAGTTCCATTTAATCATCTATTAAGAAAAACTCTGCAATCATTTTATTATCTACCTCATTTTAAGATATTGGAGGTGGGTTTGTCTTCCAAAGCAAGATCACTTATCTGAACCTCTTCAAATTCCAGATTTTGATCAATTTTTCCTCCTTGATTTTGTAAATCATTAATTGTAGATTGAGTTTCTTGAAATATTTTATCTCTTAAACTCTTAAAAGTGTTGGACATTTAATCATTTTTTTCAAAAATCTACTTCAAGTTCATAGTTCGTTCCTCAAATTCAGAGATTTCAACATTGATAAGTTCAGAGAATGTGTGTCTTTCACTAATCACCAGATCTAACAATTGTTCATTCGAAGATTCCAAAATGATATTTTATCATTAAAAAGTTTAGAGTTATTCCTATATTTTCTAGCTAGATAAACATATAATTTTCATAACTTCTCATCACTGTGATACACATGAATCCCTTGAGTGAATTTTTTCAAATCGTGTTTCTCATCATCATTTAATCCATCAAAAAGGAATGTAACAAGTCTCTCAAGGAAAAACCATGGTCTGGACATTGAATAATAAATTCATTAAATCTATCTCACGCATCATTAAAGCTCTCCTTGCTAAACTTTATTGAAATTGGTGATCAAGATCCTATGGTGACTATGTCTCTAACAGGTTATTCTATACATTTTTTAAAAATTTAAAATCTGTAATTAAATGGAAAAAAGATTCTACAGCAGAAAATGCACACAGAAAAAAAAATTTAAATGGAACTGCAGTAGATAGAAATAATTTCTAAAGGCAGTTTTACGAATTTCAGGCCCAAAAATAGTATCGTTTTTTTATTTGTTTTTTACCCTAGACACTTAGCACCAAACCATCACCAGAAATGATGCCAGATTTTTGATACCTTGTCATTTTTACTATCAAATAAAATCTATATCACATTCTATTACTAGATAGTGGCAACTAGGGTTGAACCATAGGGAATATAGATAAGAGTATAAGGGCTTATTTGAAACCTAAACTACTAAAATATGGAAAGAAAATACTGAAGGAAAAGTGAAAGAGTGTGATAAGAGCATAAGAATGCTTATATATATCTGTGAATAGAATCAGATAACTACAGTGGGGTGGATGAAGAATGAAGAGGACACTTTGAGAGGGCAAGTGCTCCTCGCCCCAGCCAGAAAGTCGATCCAAGACGAAGCTGATTCCAGGTTAATTCTCCTTACCTCCTCTCACCCCCTTGCTACTTATTTATAGTAGCTCCCCCTACCTTCACGTGGTCCCATCCTAGAAAAATAATAACCACATTCTAAAAAATAATATTCCTTGACTATAATGACATTTTTACCCTCGCTCTCCTATAGTCATGTGTTTATCACTCGCACCACCTTGAAAACCAACTTATTTATCAAGGGACATTGGGATGTCATTATATAGAAAACCAACCTATTTGTACATGTCTGTTTCATAATTTTTAAGATAAATAACATAACAATACATTCAAGTATCTAAATTTTTAGTATCATAGGAAAATTAGGTTCATAAAACACTTTTACATAATACAAAAACATTATTTAGCAATTGGGAATGGATGGTGGGGGGAGGCTAGGGGGCTAGGGGCTATGTGGAGGGGGGCAGGGTGGAGGGGGGTAGGGGGCAGGGGCAGCGGGAGGGGCAGGGTGGAGGGTGCTGGGGGTGTGGTGCAGGGGGGGTGTGTGTTGGCTAGGGGGCTCAGTGGAGGGGGTAGGGGCAGGGGGCAGGGTGCAAGGTGGAGAGGTGCATGGGGTAGGGTGGAGGGGGCGGGGGGGGGGGGTAGGGGGTGCAAGGTGTGCAAGGGGGTGCAGGGGTGTTGTGCAGGCTAGGGGGCTGGGTGGAGGGGGGCAGGGGCAGGGTGCAGGATAGAGGGGGCAGGGAGTAGGGTGGAAGGGGGCAGGGGGTAGGGGGAAGGGGGGAAGGTGGAGGGGTGCATCTATGGACAGGTTAACAATAGCCCCTATTCGGGGTTTGAAACCAAAAAATTATTTTCCCTTTTATTTTATTTCCTTTAGTTATTTTACTATTTAATATAATCTTTCTTCTGTTTTCTGGGCACAAAAAAAGCAGGACAACACCTCATGTACCTATTGTAGATCGAATCATATTGTTGTTGGAAGCATAAATAAACATCTAGGTTCATGTTTCTACTTTGTTTTCAATGTTTTTTATGATAATAGTTCGTTATAATTTTTCCCAATTGCTTGTCGGTCATTTTGAATTTAATGTAGGTAATGAAAAACTATTGCCAATTCGGTAAAATATTTTTAACGACAATGGTGTGTGAGCTTTACAAAATAGGAATGGGGGAGAATGCATTCAAAAAGGTGAAGATATTGAACATGACAAGTTTGGTTGAGAAATGTTTACATAATGAATTATGATATGAATTTTGTATAATTTTTCTTTTTGATTAAAATTTCTCACTAACAAGCATGTTGTGATTTTTTTTTAATTTAATGCACTTAGTGGTGAGAGTCTCATGCATGTGTGAAGGCAATGGAGAAGCATTTATGGGGTGGGATGCGCCCTTGATAATTGGGTGAGTAATTGTATTTTTAATTGTGTATTGAAATTATTTTCTAAAAAAATTATTTAAAGGGGTGATTGGTGAAGATGTAATCCTGGTGAATGCAAGGAGCTTCGTTGGTTGGCCAAATATTTATGAGAGCGTGTATTTTGTGTCAGCTATAGGTTGTTGTAACAGCAAGGGATTTTGATGAAAACAGGAGACATATTTTTTATTTTTAAAAAATCAGGAGTTAAATAATTGAATCATTCTGCTGTTATCACCAGAGGATTACCATGTTGCTCATTTCCCAATACTATCACTCTAGGGGATTTTAATATCCATAAATATACAATTATTTTAAACTACCTTTTTATTGAACTTTCTTTTGTAACAATGATATTGTGAAATAAATATATAAAAGGTTTATTGTATTATTTTTGAAAATAAAAACAATGAACTCTTGTTCAAGGAAGGGATTTTCTAGGTTAAGAACAATGTCTAATCTCTATTTTTCGCATTTAAGTGCTGATGGAAGTTTACTTTATTCCCATAATTTGGTGATTTTTGATTTTTTAATAGGAAATTGAAGTTTATATTTGAAAAATAAAGAGGTTTATTAATGATCGTGTTATTTAGGGGTGGGGAGGAGTGGTGCTGGGGGACTGGTGCTGGCTGGGGGGTAGTGGGGTGGGGGTGTTTTGGGGTGGGGAGGTGGGGGGACTGGTGTAGGGGGACTGGTGCTGGCTGGGGGGCAGTGGGGGTGTAGGTGGATTCGAGTTGCTGTTGAAAAAGGCTTAAATGTGTATGCATAGGTAGGAATATAGATATATAAGTTCCCCCTTTATATATATTCACTCATGGCAGTATGAATATATATATTGGGGCTAGGTGTGCTTATATATAGATATGAAAAATGCATACATGTGTAAGTGTAAAGGGGTATATGAAAGTATAAACATATATCTGAGGACCCCCTTGTGCGTATTTGTCCATAAAAATATGTATATAGGGGCTATGTGTCCTTATATATATATGAAGTTTCATATGCGTGCAAGCGAAAAAAATGGAAGATTCGAGTTGTCGTCAAAAGCAGTGCCTTGAGGTTGAGGTAAGTTTCCTCTTCCTAACCCTTTAATTTTAATTCTATAATTTATTGAGTATTTTAAAAACTTGTTTTAATTATTACATAATGTGTATATGCTATTCAAATTGGTTTTGGCTCTTTATAATGATATATTTACCTTTTTTACATGATTTCCCTAAGCCTTCAACATAGACTAGTAGAAAGTTTCAGCCAACTCAATAGTAGAAAATAAAATTACCTTCACATAATAGATGACGGTGCCCTCATTTTGAGAAAACATCAACTGATCATTCTAATAAAAATATAAAACATAAAGAAAATCTTTGTTTTCATTTCATCAAACACAAACAACCGGCTTTGAAAATGTGATACTTTCTTCAGTATCATCATTGTGAAACACTTCACCCAGAAAAAGATAGAATTTAACCTATTAAAATGAATCCACCTAGGCATGATTCACGGTGTGACCAGGGGTTTCACACCATGAATCCCTACCCCTAGTAATTTCATGGCTTGAACTGAGGTTCACTGTCGGAAATGTTCTAGATAGGGGGTTTCACCCCTCAACTAATCAAAATGGTGCTCCTAACCAAATGAATTTTCAACTGAGAATGGTCTTCCAATGGTCTATAGACCTTGTAATTGGATTTTGAAAGATGATCTCAATGCGGTTTTCAGCTCACTACATCCAACCCCACGAAAAACACCAGTTCGTTCTCCTCTAGATGAATTTTCCTGAACATTCATGGTTTCACCCGCTGGTGTTCTATCGCATCTCTCAATAAATATTAAATTATTCCCTAAGGTCATATTAAACCCAAGATCCATTGATGTATTGAACACAATCATGAAGTATATCCTCCAATATATGTATCATCTACACTTAGTGTGTGTCTATATATTGATGGTATATTGTGCTCGATATTAGATGATTCCCTAAGGTCATATTAAACACTTTCCAAAAATCATTGCATAATATGTGCATCTCTATCTGATATAATTCTGAAGGGAACTACATGATAGTATTAGTCTTCACAGATATAAAACATTCATATATTTTCTACTAGGTCTATGGCCACCAAAACAGACACTCGAATTCATCACCCATATTTGTCTCTCTAGGATTCAAAAACCACAGAGGTATGACAGTCTCTCATCAACTATTCAGAAAATGATTCAAGGACTATAACTCTTATAAAATTGTAACACATCATCATCAAACAGTGAACACTCAAGTGTCAGTTTACCACTTTCTAGTTATTTCTGCATCACATTAAACACAGGTTTAAACTCTATACTAACCTTCCCCCAACCTATATGAGATGATATGGTAACTAATGGGGAAAAATAAATTGATTCCTGGTCATTAGAATCATTCATCCCCCAATTATCATACATTATCATAATGTGTTATTGTTCTTTAAAAGGATTTTAACCAGGTTCCAAGGGGGGGGCAGGGGTGTGCTGGGTTCTTTTCCAAGGGGAAGGGGTAAGGTGCAGGGGGTGTGCTGGGGGGTGTAGTGGGAAGGGGGGTTCAGTGGGTATGTGCAGGGGGTTGGGGGAGAAGTGTAGTGTGATGGGTGGGGTGGGGGAGTGCAGTGGGCTGGGGGAGGGGAAGTGAGGGGGGTAGGGGGGTGTGCAGTGGGATGGGGGGTGTAGTGGGTGTGTGCAGGGGGGCATGGGCAGAGGTGGGTTAGGGGGTAGGGGGAAGTGCAGTGGGCTGGGGGGGAAGTGCAGTGGCAGGGTGTGTGTGCAGGGGGGGCAGGGGAAGGGGGCAGGCGGTGTGTAAGGGACAAGGTGAGGGGGCAGGGGTGGTTTTCTGGGGGAGGGGGAGGGGTAAAGGGGGGACAGGGTGAGGGGGTAGGGGTGGTTTTCTCGGGGCAGGGGGCAAGGGGCAGGGGGTGTGTAGTGGGATGGGGGTAGTGCAGTGGGAAGGGGGTGTGCTGGAGAACGGGGGAGGGGTGTAGTGGGGCAAGGGGCAGGGGGAAGTGCATTGGGTTGGGGGGCAGGGGGGTAGTGCAGTGGGTTTGGGGGACATGGTTAGGGGGCTGGGGTTGTTTGCTGGGGCAGGGGGGTTTGTAGTGGGCTGGGGGGGGAAGTGCAGGGGCAGGGGGTGTTCTGGGGGCGGGGTGTGTGTGCCGGTGGGTGTAGTGGGCTAGGGGGAGGTGCATGGGGTATGGGTGTGTGCAGTGTGTTGTGGGGAAGTGTAGTGGGAAGGGGGGAGTGCAGGGGGCAGTGCTGGGGAAGGGGGCAGGGGGGCTGTTTTTTTATGGAATGGGGGGACATATAGCCAGAGTTTTAAACCGTGTCTATAGGGGTATAGCCAAGGTTTATAGTCGTGGGAGTAGGCCTATAGCCACGGTTTTAAACTGTGGATATATATATTTCCTGACTTAGGATTCTGCCATAGTTTGAAAACTATGGCTATCGGGTGTTGCCACGGTTCAAACCGTGGCTATAGGTTTTTCCCTATAGCCATGCCAATACCAGCCACGGTTTATGAAACCGTGGCTATAACATATAGCCACGGTTTTTGGTCATATAGCCACAGTTCCAAACCGTGGGTATAACCTTATTTCTTAGTAGTGTTATTTGAAATTTTAATCATTTTCTTGCTAATGGAGTGAGACATATGGTTGTCTTGTGTTTATTGAAATGTAACTGGGAAGGTGTCATAGAGACCAAGTAATGGAGGGAAATGAAAATGATGTTTCGCCTTAGTCCTTGGTGAACCATTAGGTACTGTAGAGTATAGAACATGCTTTCCAAGATGTGGAATTTGGGAATAAACTTGATGAACCAAAGCATGTAGATCATGCAGTTATGTTTTAGAAGAAGAATCCACCAATACATAGGGGTGATTCTAACCAAAAAAGGTAGAGGAAAGGTTGAACAGAATGAATATTATATTCAAATTTCTTTGAACAAAGGTGGAAAAAAATTAAATGAATAAAATTATATGTTATAAGATCCGTCCCTTCAGTGGTGGGAGTTAGCAGTCCCAGCTGGAACATACCATGGGATGACATGAGAGGGTTATGAGGAATTATTTTAACAAACAATTATACCCTTATACGTTCAAAATTCAGTGTAGAACGAGTTTCATTCATTTAATATAGAGAACCTATTAGTAATAAAATGTGTGCCTATGTTTATGTACATAATATAGTTTAAAGATGAGGTGAAGAGTGGTACATCATTAATGGCCCATATTTTTTAATTTGGGATGAGGATGGGTAATTTTTCAAAAATAGGGGTCTGATGTATAAATTTTCACACAGAAATGGTTAATATTGAAATAGTATATGAACATGATATTTTACGGATTATATGCGAGGGAAGTATGTTGGTACCCATAAGAAATAGTGGTAACTCTTTCAATGGAATTAAGGGAAATAGAGACACTTACTTCGAAGGTGGAAGGGTGGATCATAATAAAATGGCAGGATTGGTGATTCTTCCTTTGAAGCCTCAGAGTAAGCTGGGATGTTTTTAGTGTTTCTCTGTAGGCCACACTAAGAGGGATTATATAGAACTACATCGAGAATTTTATAACTATATGAAGATGGGGAATATTCAGTGTTACTGCAATAATGCTCTGAGGTTGGGAGTTTGTGATACTTCTCATGTGTTGTAGGAATCGTATTCCTTGACAGTGTTGGGGAAGAAGCATACCCCTCATAAGAAAAGTAATGTTAGTCTTGGTGATTCAAGGGATACCATGACTCTATAATAGGGAAATAAAGAGAAGTTTATGAAAATAAAGTAGTTTTTGGGAGCTAAGTATGTTGTGATTGATGAACTTTCAGGACCACCCACGGTGCAAGGTACGATTCCTTTATATTCTACCATGATGAAATAATTGTTTGATATGAGTGATTCACATTTTTTTAATTTCTTATAAAATTTTTTTTATGTGTTTATCTATGGAAATTATGCCTTCCTTTTTAGAACATTAAACTCCTCTAGGTGAAAGAGGGTGTCGAGCCTTCTTGAGTAGATCATGGTTTATTATAGTTTTAGATGGGTTTGAGATGATTTGGGATTTCTTAATGCTTGAGATGGATTCTTATGATATAATCCTAAGAATGGATTACTTGGAAATTTAAGGCCCACATCAACTAATATGAATGAAAAGTTAGTTTCATGATGAATAATAGTGTTTCACATCTCTTTAGAGGGGAAAAGAATGAAAATATAGGTGCAAAATGATTGTTGAAACCAACTGTTTCAAGATCTCATATCAGTGAAAAGAATTTTCATTGGAATCTATGTCAGCTTTTTAGGATAACGTTTTTACAACAGTTGTTGATCTGTTTTTGGACGTCTTTCCCAACTAATTCACATGGTTTCTACCTTTGATAAAAATGGAGTTTGATATTGGTGAACTTTTAGGGACCAATCCTATCTCACTTCGATATTACTGTATAGCCCGACCAGAATTTTGTGAATTGATTGTGATGTTGGAGGTGTTGATAAAAATGGTTTCATCAAGCCTAGCACGTCTTTGTGGAAAGCGTCAGTTTTGTTTGTTAAAAAGGTGTATTTAACTCTTTTCGTTTGTGTTGATTATTGACATATAAATAATCTTTTGATAAAGAACTAATATCATCTTCCACAAATTGAATAATTGCTTGATTAATGTAAGAGAGAACAATGGTTCTCCATGATTGACTTCTGGTCATGATATCATTAATTGTGAGTGTGGAATGAAGATATCCTAAAAACAACTTTCAGAAGTACATATGGACATTATGAGTATGTGGTTATGCTGTTTGGTATAATGAATGAAGCAGTGGTTATTATGGCATTGATGAATCAAATATTTCATAAATAACAGGATTATTTTGTAATAGTAGTTCATGATGATATATTGGTCTATTCAAGGTCATGGTTGGAGCATGAGCATCACTTGAAGATAGTTTTGGGGATCTTGAGAGATCACCAGTTGTTTTCCAAATTATTGAAGAGTAATTTTTAAATACATATGTTTCATTTCTTAGTCCATGTTATTCTTGAGAAGGGTGTCTTAGTTGATCCAAAAAAGATATTGGTTCTTATTTCGTGGAAATATAAATAGAATATTCTCGACACATGAAAAATACATGATATAGCTGGCCATTATTGATGTTTTTTTCATGATTTATCATGATTAAACTCAGCAATTATATCTTTTAAAAGGAATAATGATCCATTTAATTTGAATGTGCATTGTTAGAAATTTTTTGAAGGGCTTAGCAGTCACCTTACATTAGCACAAATCTTGTTTTTTATATAACTTGGGAAATGGTACGAGGTGTATTGTGATGCATCGAGATTAGGGTTGGTGTTTTTTCTCATGTAGGGAGATCATGTAGTTATGTATGGATATCGATAGCTGAGGTTTCATGGGATGATCTACCCATAGAATGATTTGGAGTTGGCAGTAGTGGTTCATGCTTTGATAATATTCATGATTATCTCTTTGGTGAGAAACTCAACGTTCATACCAATCAAAATAGTTTGAATTTATTTTATTAAAAAGATATTTGAACTTGATTAAAAGGATATGTATGCATTATCTCCAGATGATTGATTTTTACCTAATGTACCCACCATATAAGAGATATTTGGTGACATATGTATTAATTAGGAATTTGTATACTTAGGTCTCCAAACTATCATCAGATCAATGAAAGTTGATGTCATTCATAGACAAAATGCATTTAGAATTTCAGGATTAGTGTTATATATATGATTTATATCTAGTCTAATTGGTTCTTGACATGTGTGATTGGTTATATAGGAACATGTGTTTGATTCTGAGTGTATGGTGATGGGGTCTAAACTAAATTATGGGAGACCAATGAGGGTCTGGCACTAAATGGGATTTCAGTTTTGTATTTTTTGGAGGCACATATTTGTGGTGGTGGTATGTTAGGGGAAAATACTCCGGGATTATCATCATTCTAGATGTGATGTACATCATCAAATTCATTAAATGTATTAGGTGATGAATGAATAGTTTTGGTGGGGTTGTCACGACCCGTCCTCGGGGCCCGTGCCGTGACTACCCCAAGCCCGCCTTCCATAGGCGAGGGGCTGGCGAATAGCACCAAGGCGTAATTCCCGGTAAAAAGGGAAGGCTTTGCCTTTGTAAAGTAAACAGACACCACAGAGCAAAAAGTAGTATAAGTAAATACTAAGTAAAAACTAGGTACAACAGTAAGTGCGGAAAAAGTAAGTGTGCCAGAATACAAACCCAATTGAAAGTAAAGTACAACTCTAAAGGTAAAACAGCAATAGAACGTAAAGCCACAATGTCGAGCCATCCACTGGAATTCCCACCTGAAGGTGAGTACAGATGGCCTCCACAGCTCCTAGGGTCCAGCCGTTCGCTCTGAGTACGTCACGCCAAGTGGTCCACCTCCAGGTACCGTCCGGCTTTGAAGGCTCAACCACGATCAGCGTTGTCCGTCGTCTACAACCAACACAACGTAGTGCGGGCATAACCCATACAGGGGTGAGTATAAGCTACTCGTTAGGGACCCCGAGACCCCCGAAGGTCTCCCAGAATCCACAAAGGGTAATACACAATAGAAAGATACAATCACAAAGTAACATCCGACACTGCTTAGGTATATACTCATACATATACCTAAGTCATCAATTCCAGTCCGCTCCAACCTACGAGCCCAAGTACAACCCAGTCCACACAGGAAAACACAACCCAGTCTCACAGGAAAGAAAAATGAAATCCACACAGGATAGAACAACACAATCCACAAAGGAAATAAAAACACGATTCAGCTCACACAGGTACACTTCTTCGTATGATGATAGAAATGATCAGGTATATCCACTGATTCATCTAAACCGTCAGACCCACAAAGGATCGATAGGTATTAACCCCCGCTATGACCCACAAATTATCTGACCCACACAGGATCGATAGGTAACTAACTCCCGAAAAGACCCACACATGATCAGACCCATACAGGATCTGTAGGCGCTGGCTCACACAGAACCGCTGAGCGCTGACCCACACAGGATCGGACTCACACAAGATCGGTAGCACTGATCCACGTAGGACCGCTGATTGTTGTAGTCATCATCATTGAATCCACAGAGGATTTCTGTACAGTCGGCGTCGTCGTCGCAGTCGTAGTCGCAACCAGCTCTAGGGTTCCCACACACAACAAGCTCGTTTTGGGAGGATCCTCTCCTCGAGTCAAAGGATGGACACATCAACCGTCACGAAGTCCAGGCATGATGTAACCCAGCGTTTCGTCCCACATCTTAGGGGAAAACCAAGAAAAATGTTCCCAAGTCACCAAGAACAAGACGACCAACCCATTTTCCAAAAGTACACGGCGTGTAGATATATGATACAATCTGTTTCATCTGACACCGGGTACTTCCCATGTGTTACGGCCTGTGTCGCAGGGCTGGTCATGTAAAAAGAAAGTAAACAGCCTGTGGTATGGTTACACGCCGTGTCTTTTGTCCATGGGTACTGTCCGTGTTCCACAGCCCGTGTCGATGGGTTGTTCGTGTAAAAAGTAGGTATACGGCGTGTGTTATGGTTACACGCCGTGGCCAAACATCTAGGTTGGCTCCGTGTATGATTTCCATGACTGGTCGTGTGGTGGAGTACATACCCGTGCACTCAAATCCATGTCCGTGTATCCCCGGATTACACGCTGAGTCCCGCGAAGCTCCTTCTGCTATTTTGTGTAGAGATTACACGCCATGTGGACGGGGTCACATGCCATGTGTTAATTGTCTAAACCCAAAACTCCAGCCGTAGTACACCCACACTACACGGCGTGTTCGTCAGTGGAACACGCTGTGTTTTCTGGAATTTTCCAGAATCGACGCCTACGGCCAGCGCACCTCCTGTGCTGTCCTTTATTCGTTCAAATGGTCCACTCATCACGAAACATCAGAAACTATGTTTCCCCGATGTCCCGTAATCGTCTCTGGTGTTTTTGGGCCTCTGATCGGCTCCGAAATCACGATTTGATTCACCCGCTCGAAGAACGGTCAAGGGACGGTCTCTCCCATTCCGGTTTGATCTGTCGCCCACTATCGTCGTCGCACCATCGCTAGGACGTCATGATGTTTGATCTTCAATTGGGATCTTTGCATCACACAATTAACTAGCAAAGTTCCGGTGTTCGTCACCCATGAAGAACACAAAGATCCCACTAAACATTCACAAAAACGGTGGAGGGATCGGGCTGTGTTCGTTTGGCCCGGTCCTTCCACATTAGTTTGGTAGAAAGAGGGTCAAGATAAACAAAGGAAGGAAATATCAGTGTTTCTCATATAAAAACACACCCCTACCTTGATAATGAGAAGAATGAAGGTTCATCGCGGAAAATATCGTCGCGGAAGAAGACTCTGTAAGCGTCATCGGCATGACGGAGAAGAGAGTCGTTGGCGTCGCGGTACATGGCATCGCGTCGTTGATCTCTGAGGATGGTGTCTCTCACTAGCTGTGGAGAGGGAAAAAGATGGTACGAAGAACTCCCCTTTGAGGTGACGAAGTTCTTCGTCGAAGGTTCGGCGTTCTTCGCGTTCTACGACGAGGAAGAAGATGAACTTCAAGACTTAGAGTTTCCTTCTCCCCACTCCCCTTACACCACAAGCCATCCTAATAAAATAAGATCCCTCTCATTTTATTATCTTAAGTCAAGCTTTTCAAAATTAAAAATTTCAAATAAATAACTCACTTAATTAAATTAAAGAGTTGGCATTGAATAAATGTGGGGAGAGGGAAGGTCACAAATTAAATGGGAAGTTTTAAGGGTTACACACTTAAGAGGGAGATTAGAGGAGTTAGGGAATATGAGAAGATGGGGGCTCGTGTGGGCCCCACTGCCCTCATAACCTCACATGAGAAGTTGGGTGGTTCTGGGCCCCACAAACAACTTCCCATGAGAGAATTTAACTACCAAGGATAAAATAAATTTGCACACAATTTATTTTACCTAACATTTAATTCCCTAAATTTTAACAATTCCTCCCGAGCAAACGCAACTCCAGAAAAGGAGTTTCTAAGAAAATACCAGCGCTGCGATTACATCGGTGCCCTCGGAATACGATTCCGAGTACCGGTTCAAAATTTAGAAATTCCAGCTCGTTCGTTCACTGAACGTACCCGAGCTAAATTCAGATAGAAATTCTGGGCACACCGGGCCTCAGAATGAAGTGTCATCAAAAACTGCGTTCTTGTAAAATCCCAAAGAAAATTAAGAAAAAAATTTCCTTGAATTTTATGGGTCTTTACATTACTCCCACCTCAGGGATTTACGTCCCCTTAAAGATACATCGAAAACTAGGGAAACAAAAGTGGGTACTGAGCACACATCTGAGCCTCCCGCTCCCAAGTGCTCTCCTAGAGATTTTCGTACTGCCATCTAATGCGCACTAGAGGAATCGACCATCCACGTAGGACCTGCCCCTGTCGATCCTCGATCTCCACTGGGACCTCCGTAAAATTTTCCCCATCATCAATGTCCAGCTTCCCATGGTCAATGATATGCGTCGGGTCATGCACGTATCTCCTCAGCTGAGATACGTGGAAGACATCGTGCACCCGGTGCAACTGAGGTGGTAGATTCAGACGATAAGCCACCTCGCCAATCCTGCTGAGGACCAAGAACGGTCTGATGAAGCGTGGAGACAACTTGCCGCCTCGGCCAAATCTCTGTAATCCACGTCAAGGTGAGACCCGCAAGAAGACGTGGTCACCATCCTCGAACTCCAGTGGCCTCTGCCTCCTGTCAGCATAAGACTTCTGCCGGCTCTGAGCTGTCCTCATCCGCTCCTCGATGATCTCATCCTTCTCTGTCGTGGCCTGGACCATCTTCGGTCCCACAAGTGTTGACTCCCCAGGTTCTATCCAGCACAAAAGAGATCTGCAAGGTCAGCCGTACAACGCCTCATATGGTGCCATCCCGGTGGTGGAGTGGTAGCTGTTTTTGTACGCGAACTCCACCAAGGGTAAGTGGTCCTCCCAGCTATGACCAAAGTCGACGAAACATGCGCAGAGCATGTCCTCGAGAGTCTGTATGGTCCTCTTCGTCTGACCATCTATCTGAGGGTGAAAGGTGGTGCTCAGACATAGCTGCGTCCCGAACGCCTCCTGCAACCCCTTCCAAAGCCGAGAAGTAAAGCGAGCATCTCGATCGGAGACGATAGATGATGGAACACCATGAAGCTTTACAATCTCCTGAATGTAGAGACGTCCCAAGCTCTCCATTGAGCCCTTCTCTATGATGGGTAAGAAGTGTGCCGACTTGGTGAGTCAGTCGACAATCACCCAGATGGAGTCGTGACCTCTGAAAGTGCGCGGAATTCAAGTCATGAAGTCCATAGATATCTCGTCCCACTTCCACTCAGGGACCTCCAAGGGTTGTACCAAGCCTGTTGGTACCTGGTGCTCTACCTTCACCTGCTGGCAGTAGAGGCATCATGAAACGAACTCTGCCACAACCTTCATCATGCCCGGACACCAGTGCTGTCGTCTGAGATCCTGGTACATCTTCGCTACTCCATGATGTAACGCCAAAGTGGAAGTGTGAAACTCTCTCAGCACATCCTCTCTCAAAGAAACTGGTACCAATGTACGTCCTCTAAAAAGGACGTCGTGCTCTCCTCCTATGGATAATCCATCAGGTACCAGTCCTGAGGATATCTGCACACGCCGCGTCTCACAGTCGGCGTCCCCATGTTGTGCCTCTATGACCCGCTGTAGTAGTGGAGGAGTGACTGTGAGAGACTGAAGGAAACCTGCTCCACCTCTATGCACAAAGGATATCTTCAAAGCGGCTAGCTGCTCTGTCGCCTCCCCGAGCAGCTGAATGCTTGTCCTCCTGCTGATATCATCTTCTACCACGTTCCCCTTCCCAAGAGTATATAATATCTCAAATTCATAGTCCGGGAGGAACTCGAGTCGTCGCTGCTATCTCAGGTTCAGGTCTTTCTGAGAGAAGATGTACCTGAGACTCTGATGGTCAGAAAAGACTGTAAAGCGCTCGCCCATCAGATAGTGTCGCCACATCTTCAAAGTGAAGACCACTGCTGCTAACTCCAGGTCATGGGTAGCGTAGTTCTTCTCATGAGGCCTCAAATAACGTGATCCATAGGCGATCACTACCCACTCCTGCATCAGGACACATCCGAGTCCGGTCCCAGATGCATCGCAGTAGACTACGTACCCTACTCCCTCCTCCAGCAACCTCAAGATAGGTGCGCTAGTCAATCTCTGTCTCTGCTCCTGGAAGCTCTGATGACATCTGTCTAACCACACAATGGGATTCCCCTTTTCGTAAGAGCTGAGAGTGGTGCCGCAACTCTGGAGAAGTCTGGTACAAATCTCTGATAGTATCCAGCTAGTCCCAAGAAACTCCGCACCTACATCACACTCCTGGGTGGCTCCCAATCTAACACTGTCTCGATCTTCACAGGATCCACCACAACTCCCACCTCAGAGATGACGTGCCCCAAGAAGTGGACCTCGCGTATGCAGAACTGACACTTCGAGAGCTTTCCATAAAGCTAGTGCTTTTAGAGTGTTTCTAGTATAATCCGCAAGAGGTAGGCGTGCTCCTCCTCAGTGGTCGAGTAAATAAAAATGCCATCAATGAAGACCACGAAAAACCGATCGAGGTATGGCTAAAAGATCTTATTCATGAGGGCCATGAACACTGCTGAAGAATTGGTTACTCCGAATGGAATAACCAAGAACTCATAGTGGCCATACCGACATCTGAAGGTCGTCTTCTGCACGTCCGCGTCCCGAACTCTGAGCTGATGATAGCCTGACCTGAGGTCAATCTTCGAGAACCACCGTGCTCTCTTGAGCTGATCGAAGAAGACATCAGTCCTCGGTAGTGTATACTTGTTCCTCACTGTTACCTGGTTCAGGCGACGATAGTCAACACAAAGTCGCAATCTCTTGTCTGCCTTCTTGGCGAACAAAATCAGGGAAGCCTAGGGTGAAACATTGGGTCGGATGAATCCCTTGCACTGCAAGTCCTCCAACTGTACCCGTAGCTCTTGAAGCTCAGCGGGGGCCATCTGATATGCTGGAGTGGATATCGGGGATATCCCGGGGTACATGTCAATATAAAAGTCTACCTCTTTGAGTGGAGGTAGTCCTGGAACGTCGTCAGGAAAAACGTCTACATATTGATCCACCACTGCAGGAAAACTAGGACTCTGCACGTCAACTGCTCCAGGGATGAGGCTAGCCAACTGATGAGTGATGGGTTTTCCTCTCCTCTGCAGAAGTCCATCCAATGCTGCGAAGGCTCCCTTCTCGCCGGTGAAGGTGATCCTGCTTCCGTTGGTGCGTACACATCGCACCTTGCTCCTAATATAGTCAATCTGAGCATGGATTGTGGATAACCAATCCATGCCCAAGATGACGTCGTAAGGTCTTGACGCCGCTACAAGAAGATCCCAGCCGAAGCTCTCACCTCCTAGAGTAAGTTCACACCTCCGGCACCAGTTCGTAATCGTCGAGTCTGCTCTCGTAGGAGTCTCTAGCCATAAGGATTGAGCCAACGGCTCTGTCAGAATCTCCGAGCTCCGAACAAGGGCAGCAGATATGAAAGAATGACTCGATCTTGTGTCTATAAGTACTGTAGAAAGGGTGGAATAGACACAGATAGTACCTCGAATCATTTCGGGCATGCCGTGGTCGTAGGCCTCCGCTGCCTGGAGTTGAGCCTGTCTCTGCCCGCCATCTCCTTGTGGTCGGGGTGGACCTCCTGGTGGTGGTGGTGGTAGAGCCTCAAAGCGTCACCCACCTCCTGCTACTCGGCCAGCTCCTCTGACTTGTCCGCCTGCTCCCTTCGGACCACCACAGTCGACCCTATGCCTCTGCCTGGGTGGCCCCTCAACCGTCTGCTACTCCTCGGCATGGCGGGTCGGGCAGTCACGAGCCATGTGACCCTGCCCGTCGCATGTGAAGCACTGTCTGACTCTCGAAAGACTAGCTCCATGCTGTGTGCCCCGCACAGCTGAGCCAGTGTCCTGAGGTCATCTGCCTGAGGGTCTTGTCTGCCTGGACCCATGAGTCATCCATCGACTGCCTACTGTAGAAGACTCTTCTAAGTACCACCCTGCGATAGGTCTCGCTGCTGATGTAGGCTCAGCAAGGAAGCTCTCGATCAGAAGAGCTCGCTCCAGTACTCCTGCATATGTCGGAATGCTAAGGGAGATCAGCGATGCCCTGATCTCATGCCTCAATCCATGCTCAAAGGTCCAGGCCTGGAAGAATGGGTCGCGTACCATGTCTGTCGAGTAGCGTGAGAGATCGGTAAATCTTGCCGAGTACTGGGCGACCGTCAAGCTACCCTGCCGCAGCTGTAGAAGCTCCTGGATGCGCACCACACGGAGGGTGGATGGGTCAAACTCTGAGCGGAAGAGGATCTCAATGTCCGTCCAGAGGAGAGATGCCTCATCGTGCACTTGGAGCATCAAGTTCCACCATCTGTCTGCTGCTGCGTGCAGTAGGCTCACTGCGAGGATCACCATGAGGTCTGCCGGTGTCCTCACTAACCTGAAAACCCATACCACAACCTCCAGCCAGTCCTCGGATGCCTGGGGGTCCGTCTCCCCATGGAACCTGGGCCGTCGCTGGTGCTGAAACTCGTGCAGTGCACTAAGGCGACGTGCATCGTCAGTGGCTGGGGCTGGTATCATCGGCGGATCGGCGGGTAGTGGTACCGTTGGTGCCTCTGCTGTCAAAGGGCCCTGTACCGAGGCCACGTCGCTCAGTGGGCTGTTGTCGTGTGCAACTCTCGGAACCCTAGCTGGCTTCCGTCGTGGGGCCATCCTGAAAAGAGACAGGTGCGCCACGGTCAGAACAGTATACCTGGTGAGCTGACACAAAATAATCACAAAGAAAACTTGAAGACACATGCAATCAATGTTTTCATGCATTAAGTCGGAAATCAGAAGTCAAGGTCCTGGTGTATGGATACATTGGCCGCCACACCAACACTGGACTCCCTGGACTGATAACCACACTCAATACTCTTAACACTATTTCTTCACAAAGAAAAAGATCAGAGTCCTTAGTTCTGTGGTAGAACCAAACTCCTCTGATACCAATTTGTCACGAACCGTCCTCGGGGCCCGTGTTGTGACTACCCCAAGCCCGCCTTCCATAGGCCAGGGGCTGGAAACTTGCACCAAGGCATAATTCCCGGTAAAAAGGGAAGGCAATTCCTTTGTAAAGTAAACAAACACCATAGATAAAGAAAGCAGTAGAAGTAAACACTAAGTAAAAACTGGGTACAACAGTAAGTGCGGAAAAAGTAAGTGGGCCAGAATACAAACCTAACTGAAAGTAAAGTACAACTCGAAAGGGAAAACAGCAACAGAAAGTAAAGCTGCAACATCGAGCCATCCACTGAAATTCCCACCTGATGTGTGAGTACAGATGGCCTCCAAAGCTCCTAGGGTCCAGCCGTTCGCTCTGAGTACATCCCGCCCAGTGGTCCACCTCCAAGTATCGACCTGCTCCGCAAGCCTCAACCACGATCAGCATTGTCCGTCGTCTTCAACCAACACAACGTAGTGTTGGCATAGCCCGTGCAGGGGTGAGTATAAGCTACTCAATAGGGACCCTGAGACCCCCGAAGGTCTCCCAAAATCCACAAAGGATAATCCACAAAGGAAAGATACAATCACGCAGTAACATCCGACACTGCCTAGGTATATGCCCATACATATACCTAAGTCATCAATTCCAGTTCGCTCCAACCTCCGAGCCAGAGTACAACCTAGTCCACACAGGAAAACACAACCTAGTCCATATAGGAAAGAAAAACAAAATCCACACAGGATAGCACAACACAATCCACAAAGGAAAGAAAAACATGATTTAGCTCACAAAGGAATACTTCTTCGTATGACGATAGAGATGACCAGGTATATCCACTGATTCATCTAAGTCGTCGAACCCATAAAGGATCGATAGGTACTAACCCCCTCTATGACCCACAAAGGACCTGACCCACACAGGATCGTTAGGTAACTAACCCCCGCAAAGACCCACACAGGATCAGTCCCACACAGGATCTGTAGGCACTAGCTCACACAGAACCGCTGAGCGCTGACCCACACAGGATCGGACCCACACTGGATTGGTAGCACTGATCCACTTAGGATGTCTTAGTGTTGTAGTCTTCGTCATTGAATCCACGGGGGATTTCTATACAGTCATCGTCGTCGTAGTCGCAGTCGCAACCAGCTCTTGGGTTCCCGCACACAACAACCTCGTTTCGGGAGGATCCTCTCATCGAGTCAAAGGATGGACATATCAACCGTCACGAAGTCCAGGGATGATGTAACCCAACATTTCGTCCCACGTCTTAGGGGAAAACCAAGAAAAACTTGCCCAAGTCAATGAGAACAAGACTACCAAACCATTTTCCAAAAGTACACGGCATGTAGATATATGATACACGTCGTGTCATCTGACACCGGGTACTGCCCATGTGTTACGGCCTATGTCGCTGGGCTGGTTGTGTAAAAATTAAGTACACGACGTGTGGTATGGTTACACGTCGTGTCTTCAGTCCACGGGTACTATCCGTGTTCCAAAGCCCGTGTCGATGGGCTATTCGTGTAAAAAGTAATTACCCGGCGTGTGGTATGGTTACACGCAGTGGCCAAACATCTAGGTCGGCTCTGTGTACGTTGGCCATGCCTGGTCGTGTGGTGGAGTACATACCCATGTACTCAAATCCATGTCCATGTATCCCCGGATTACACGCCGAGTCCCGCGAAGCTGCTTCTGCTATTCTGCATAGAGATTACACGCCGTGTGGCCGGGGTCACACGCCGTGTGTTACTTGTCTAAACCCAAAACTCCAGCCGCAGTATACCCACACTACACGGCGTGTTCGTCAATGGAACACACCGTGTTTTCTAGAATTTTCCAGAATCGATGCCTCCGGCCAGCGCGCCTCCTGTGCTATCTGTTCTTCATTCTAACGGTCCGCTCATCACAAAACATCAGACACTATGTTGCCCCTATGTCCCGTAATCATCTCCGCTGTTTTCGGGCCTCCGATCGGCTCCGAAGTCACGATTTTATTCACCCACTTGAAGACCGGTCAAGGGACGGTCACTCCCATTCCGATTTGATCCGCCACCCGCTATCTTCGTCACACCATCGCTATGATGTCATGATGATGGATCTTGAATTGGGATCGTTGCGTCACACAACAAACTAGCAACATTCCGGTGTTCATCACCGATGAAGAACAGGAAGATCCGACCAGACATTCACAAAAACGGCGGAGGGATCGGGCTGTGTTCGTTTGGCCTGGTCCTTCCACGATAGTTTGGTAGAAAGCAGGTCAAGATAAACAAAGGAAATATCAGTGTTACTCAAATAAAAACACACCCCTACTTTGATTACGAGAAGAACGAAGGTTCATCGTGGAAAATATCGTCGCGGAAGAAGACTCCGTAAGCGTCGTCGGCGTGACGGAGAAGAGAGTCGTCGGCGTCGCGGTACATGGCATCACACCATCAATCTCTGAGGATGGCGTCTCTCACCGGCTGTGGAGAGGGAAGAAGATGGTACGACGAACTCCCCTTTGAGGTGACGAAGTTCTTCGTCAAAGGATCGGCGTTCTTCGCGTTCTACGACGAGGAAAAAGATGAACTTCAAGACTTAGAGTTTCCTTCTCCCCGATCCCCTTACACCACAAGCCAACCTAATAAAATAAGATCCCTCTCATTTTATTATCTTAAGTCATGCCTTTCAAAATTTCAAATTTCAAATACATAACTCACTTAATTAAATTAAAGAGTTGGCATTGAATAAATGTTGGGAGAGAGAAGGTCACAAATTAAATGGGAAGTTTTAAGGGTTACACACTTAAGAGGGTGATTAGAGGAGTTAGGGAACATGAGAAGATGGGGGCTCGTGTGGGCCCCACCACCCTCATAACCTCACATGGGATGTTGGGTGGTTGTGGGCCCCACCAACAACTTCCCATGAGAGAATTTAACTACCAAGGATAAAATAAATTTGCACACAATTTATTTTACCTAACATTTAATTCCCTAAATTTTAACAATTCCTCCTGAGCAAACAAAACTCTAGAAAAGGCGTTTCTAAGAAAATATCGGCGCTGCGATTCCATCGGTGCCCTTGGAATTCGATTCCGAGTACTGGTTCAAAAGTTAGAAATTCTCGCTCGTTCATTCACTGAACGTACCTGAGCTAAACTTCGGATAGAAATTCTGGGCACACCCGGCCTCGGAATGAAGTGCCGTCAGAAACTACGTTCTTGTAAAATCCCAAAGAAAATTAAGAAAATAATTTCCTTGAATTTTACGGGTCTTTACAGGGGTAGTATGAAAAGGAACTTTGCTCAGTTTGTATCATGATGTTTGAATTTTTAGTAATTCAAGGTAGAGAATCAGTTTCCAGTAGGTATGTTATAGTACTTATATATCCCAGTAGGGAAATGGGACCAGATAGCTATGGATTTTGTTACACGACTTCTAAGAATGGTTAGAACGAGTGATTTCATATGGGTAATAGTTGATAGAATCACATAGTTAGCCCATGTCATCCTTTTTCATGATTCTCATGAATTTGAGAATATGTCCATAATAAAAATCTCTGAATTGAAAAATAGACATGGAATTCCAATTTTGATAGTATCAGTTTGAGATTTATGTATCTCATCTCTTTTTTGAAATCCTTAAAGCAAACCCATGGGACTCAGATGACGATGAGTATAGCATACCATCCTCTGATGAATGGGAAATCCAAGAGGATAATTTAAAAAATGAAAGATATGTTACAGGTTTGCATAATAGATTTCGGTAGATCAATAGAGGACCACTTTCCATTGGTGGAGTTCTCCAATAATAACAGTTATCAGGCCTCAATACACATGGATCCATTTGAAGAACTGTATGGGCGGCCATGTCGTTCTCTACTTTGTTGGGTGGAAATATCTGATACCACGATATTTGGACCAAGCCATGTTAGAGAGACTATAGATAAGATCATGTTTATTAGGAAGAGAATGGATATGGCTCAGATTCATCATAAATTGAATGCAGACCATTGTCTATGAACATTATCGTTCAGGGTTGGTGATCCTGTGTTCATGAAAATCTCTCATAGGCTTGGACGTTGTTGGTTTGGGAAGAAGGGAAAGTTATCTCCAAGGTATATTATCCAGTTTGAGATACATGAGTGGGTTAGAGAGGTGGCTTATTGCTTTTATTTTACATCATAGTTTAGTGGGATGAACAATGTATTCCATATTTCGCAGTTGAAAAAGTATCAGCCAGATCATGACCATGTGATTTGATGGGATCATGTTGTGCAAGAGTCAGATGCTTCTTTTATGCACGTGCTAGTGCAGGTTGTGGATATGAATGAAAAATTCATTCATGGTAAAATAATTATTCTAGTTAAGGTTTTGTGGTGGACTAATCAGATTTAAGAGGAGACTTTGGAGAGGCAGAAAGAGATGGACATGCAATGGCCTATGATTTTTTGGCAAAGCGATGGTTCTCTAAATTATGAGTATGGAATGTCCAACGGCAGGGAGAATGTATAATCAATGTTTTGAGGAATGTAATCATTTTTAAGCCTTTTTTATGTGGTTAATGTAGTTGGGTAATGTTTGGTAGTGTTTTAAAGGGATTTAGAAATATTGGGATGCTTTTTTAGGGGAGCACAATTAGGGGAAACCATGCATGATCGCTAGGTAACCGTGCTAGTGAAGGTTGTGGGATTTACATGGTTTGTGGATGGTTTGTATAAATGTGAGAGGAAATCATGAGGGGTCCCTATTCAGGTAGTATCATGTGCACAGTTAGCACATCTTTTTTCAAACCATGCATGCTAACCATGTGCAGAATTAAAAGTGGGTTTTTAAAAATAGTACCACTTGAGATTTTCCCTAATATCTTTCTCTCTTTACCATAAAAACCCAACTCAGAATTTTTTGTTCTCTATGGTTAGAGTGGCTCTCCCAGTAATTTTGGAGGTAATCCGAAGGTTTTTCATGGTGCGGTGAAGGCGATTATTCTCCGTCAAGTCTTCACTATTGGATATTTCTTAGTTTCTCATAGATGTATATATATCTCATAGAATTATAGATCTACACCATTTTCATATAATGAAATGGATTTTTTAGCTAAAATGATGAGTTTTGGGCATTCAGATGTTTGTAAATTATATCTAAGGTGGTTTTGGTGAAATGTTTTCCTGGATTTGTGGTGTGGTTGTGAGTTGGTCGATTTCACCAAAATACTATAGTAGGTGGATTCCCTTTATACTCCTTTTTCTAGAACTAGAATCCATGGTTTCAAATTATTATTGTTTTATTGAAATTGGTTGTTATTAAGATTTACCAATCATTGTGGAAATTTATTTTTATATGAATTGTGGATTTTGGAAAAAAATGGGTTATTGCGGTGAATAGTTATTCATTGTCAAATTTTAAAAATTTGATTCTAAAATTGGTAGCATGATTTGATTTCATAAAATAGGTTTTAAAAATGGTTTTCAATAAAATGGTTTTTTTATTGAATTTTAATTTGGAATGGATGATGTCCCAAGGGGTTTTATTAGTTTTGAAATAGTTGTTCCATTTTCTCGTGACTTTAGTTGGTGTCTGTGCTTGGTTATTATCAAGAGAGTTTTATGCTTGTGTTGGAATGATGAGAAGAAAACACGAATTAACACTATAAAGTGGTTATGGTTAGTGGATGGAAGGGCCACCATAAAAGAAAATTGTGCATGAGGTACCACTACATTGGTACAGTAGTAAATGGTCTGGGACTGGATGTTCCACTATGAATGTTAACCCGAGTTGTGTTTTTCTCACTTTGTGGTTATTATTTGATTATAATTATGGGTAAGAAAAATATAATTGTGTGATAATATGTGATGATATTGTGTATTATTGTTTGTTTGGGGATTTCCCTTGTACTTTTTTGATTCGAGTGAAAATGGATTGGTAAGGGTGTGTTTGGATTGCTGAAAATTGTAGCACTATTTCATGTTTTATATTAACTAAATTATATAAATGTGCTATTTGTTCTATCCAAGTGGTTTTTGTAGGGAATTAATTTTGGGAAAACCTACTGAATATTATTTATCCCCACTTCTTTGGAACATGGGTTCTTTTGCAGATGTGGTATACTAGGAAACCTGTAAGGTTAAAACATCTAATTTTTCTAGCAGTTCATCATGAAGCTTATGCATTATTATGGTGCATAAAGCACGGAGCTTGGTGTGGAGTTTTAGAGAATTTCATTACTTCCCATGGGTCTTTTTTGTTGAGTATTTCTCTTAATACTCTGATATTGTTCTTTTTGTGCCTGTTGTATTGGATTGCGATAATGGTTATAGAAGAGTTTGGTTATTTAGTTTTATCTTAATTGTTTGTTATCATGGATTACATTGTTGACATGCAAAATAAAGCTGTGTTTGGAAATTCCTAGTTTTATTGGTTAGTTTTATCTAAAGGAAAATGTTTCTCCAATTTTTCTTAAATCCCTCGACTTTTACTTGCATCCTTTCGCTCCTTGGGAATGTCACCTAATGCAACGTTTCATCACACCTCCTTATCGAGACAATGAGGAAGTGGTAGGAAGTTATCATTTTCATTAAAAAACTCATTAAAATTTAGAATTAATATTTTCAACTGAACAAATGATGTTTTCTCCCATCATAACACTTTATAAATATTAATGGCAAGGAAGGTATATTTTTTTTATTTTTCATTACATAACTTATTATATTGGTCTTTTTCAGGGAATATTATTCCACTAAACTATAAAAATAGATATTAATTTGGCAGGGGTATAAATAATTAAATACAGTATGTGCTAGATAAGCTGGTAGGTAATTTTACATCGTATATTTTTTGTTTAACCACTATTTAACATAGTTTTTACTGTAATCACTATGATTAATATTAATTTTTTTCGCTAGTCACTTTGGTTAAAAATAAAGTATCCATTATTATAAATTATAAATTATTATGATTCCAATTATGTAATCCATTGTTTCAAATTAAATTCTCATTTGTTTTAGAATTTAATTAAAAATTATTCCTACAATCGGGATGAGAGTGTGGGGTTTTAATGTGAAAAAGAATAAAAATTTACATAGTTTTTTATATTCAATTTCAATATAAAATAGATCCCAATTACCTAAATTGGATTAATAGATGTATAATTGAACAAATTATACTTTAAAAACAATTTATAAAAAAACATGACTATATAAATAAATTTTAAAAAGGTTATTTTCAAATAAAATTTAGTATTATTTAACTCTTCATCAAAATCTAGGTCTCTAATGAAAAATAATAAAAATTCATACTACGATAATTTTGATGACCTAATTAATAACATTACTTTGATTTTGTAATTTAAATTTAAAAAGGTTTTAAAAAATTAGTTTTAAATTATGTGCACCCTTAAAAGGCGATGAAACTATGTTTTAGAAAAATATATCTTTTTATTTAAAAAATAGGATTTATTCTTTTCAATTGAGTCAAAAAAACATTATAAGAATATCAAATATTATATAGACTATAAAATATATATATTTTTTCATTAAAATTTCATTAATGGTTTTTAAAATTTATTGAAATAAAACATGTTTCTCCATATAAAAAAATTTTATTTCAGAAAAGGGAATTCATTACTTTCAAATTGTTCAAACATTGATTTCTAATTAATTGGATACCAAAGAAATCATTCAACAAAACGTATAAATCATATTTAAAAAAATTAGTTAATCATTTCTCTACCCTCCATCAAAATTTCAAAGTGATAACTATAATAATGCTTTAATAATATGTTCTGATTTCGTTTAAACTCAGTGTTGTGTGTAACACGAGCTAAGATATGTGTTGTGTTTGTCCTAATATATGCATGTTACGTCATTAAACATCATAAAAACTCAGTGTTTAATGAACCAAAAAATAAAATTACATTTTTTTTGTAAATAAATATTAACTTCGTGTAGCGTGCAATACCTTCCATCCAATAATTGTTATTTATTCGAAAATAACTATTCAAAAAAAATCGAGCTGTTAATATAACCCCATGGAAAAAGAGTAAATATATGAAATATTAAAGGGTTATAATATAAAATAGTGATTATATAATCAAAAAACGTTCTATATAATATTAGAGGTTATATAAAAATTTAAGAATATATTTAAAATTAATTTTAATTTTCTTTATAAAAAAACATATGAATAAATTGAATAAAATGGCTCTGAAAAATATAATAAAAAATATTTAATGAACATGGAATAATTGTAAATCCAAAGGTTGATTGATAATGAAAATAGGGTAAATATGTTAGTGAAAAATACAAAATAAGAAATACAAGAGAAGAGAGAAAAATTTATTCCCTTCCCAAATTCAAAAATAAGAAAAAATATATAAAATAATATATTATAAATTAATAAGAATTGAGGTAAAATTATTGGCCATATCCATAAGATATAACATAAATTACCGAGATATTCAAGAGAATGATCTCATCTAAAGGGAGATCAAATGGATTATTCCCCTACTTTAACTACCAACATGATTGAAAACTCTATAACAACTTATATAATGAACATTGACTTACTAATGATCTATTTTATATCGTTATTTTTATTTATTAACTTTAACATTACCCAAATATTTTCATTTATTTCATATATTTTAGTTAGTCATAATTTTTTTTGATTATAAAATTCTATTAGAATTAATTATTCCGTAATTGTATTTATATGATGGAATCGGTAAATATTCAATATTAATTGTCCAACTATATCAATAATTTCCTATGTAATGTAATAATAATGATTCAATGTTTTATAAAATACATTGTTCATTATATGGAAAATTAATTTATTCTTCATGAAGAAATGGTAAATGATATTTTTATTTATGATTAATTATTGGATAATGTAATATTATTTTAATAATTATTTTTATTATAATATTAAAATTTCAAAACTACAAAAAAAATATTATTTCAAAATTAATCTCTTATATTTCTCAGTTACATGTTTTAAAAATCATACATAATTAATATATTATATAATATTTCTTGTAAATAGTGAAACTAACCAAAACATGAACTTTTTATGATTAATGGATGATTATGAATATAAAATTATTTTATAATATTATAAATATTAAAAAATAATGATGATTTATTTTCGAAGATAGAATAGTTATAAATATGATACCTAAATAAATTTTATAAAAATAAAATATTTAAAAAATGTAATGCAATCAATAAAAACAAAGAATATCATTGAGTTTTCTCTTGGAATTATTCCATGTTTAATGGGATTAACGTTTATTCTTGAAACTATCAGCCTCCAATAATGAGAGATACACAAGTATTATAGAAATTGGCTATTTAATTATATAAAACTAATCGTTAGGATCCATTACATTGGTTTATAATATCACCAATTAATAATTATAATGATTATAATTTATCAAAATACTCATTCATTAATGTATATGGAATGTAATATTGTAAGAAATGTGGTTCCGAAAAATAAAAATAATTTATCATAATTGTACATTCCACCTTAAACATATTAATGTAATAATTTTAGCAGTATTTTTTTTCTAATAATTTAACCATTGGAATTATTCTACAATTTTGCAATGTAATTATCTTTTTTACCATGGTAATATTTTTTTTACATTTACCTTGATAACTAATTAAGTCATCATGATTTAAAATATAAAATCAATTTTATGAAAATTATTTTCCAAAATTTATAAAAATACATTTTAAAATAAAAAATTCATAACACATATAAAATTTCTAGACAAATATATTTTATACATTAAATTATTTCGTTATTAATAAATTAGAATTAATAATATTTCACATGAATGTTAATTAATTATTTAATGTATATAAATAATTTGATTAATTAAAATAATTCTATTTATGTGATATATTTAGTAAAACAATATATCCAATAATATAATCCTTTTAAATTAAAAAATATTTTTCTTAATGAATTATTAATATTATTATTTTCTTTTCTTTTATAATTATTTATTATTTATGAATTAGATTTAAAATACATTATTTCTCATTCCCTAGTTACTAATACATAAAATCTATATACCAATTATATAAATTTTAATATATTCAGTGATCGTGTCTTTAAAAAATGGATATATATGACCAATGGTTATATATTGCTCAAATTACCCTTTTCTATTCCTATATATAGTCTTATATACTTATCTAAAGTCATTTATTATATTAAATAATATAAAATATCAACAATGTTTCTTAAATTTTACATTTTTCAATATTTTTATTTGGTTGGATGATTCTCAAAGGAGAACATGGGAAAAAAACTTCAATAATGATAAATTTTCATTTACCTATGCTTATTACACATTTCTATTTTTCATCATTATATTCCCTTTTTACCTTTTAAAATAATTATTTTCATTAAATTTATTATTTTAATATTCAGCCTTTAAAAATAATAAAAAATTAATTTTTTATTTAAATTTCCCATGAATCAACATATTTAATTACAAAAAATATAAATATTTTATCTGTTTGATTAATAGAAATGTTTAATGTATTATATGTTTCATTAAAATATACATTTACTCATTCAAGAAATTTCAAAACTTCCTCATACTCTTTAAAACTTTATTTAGTTCCTCACCTAAAACATTATAAACTATAAATGTTTCTTGAATCTATTGATTTCAATTAAAATTACAACTTATTTATTTTAATATCAAATTTTTTTTTCAATTAGTTTGACCCTTTTGGCATCATAATTCTATAAAATAATTAATTTAATTGATCACAATACCATATTCCTCTTTTTCAATAATAAAGTCAACAACTTCCCGAATAGTTTCTTGCATAAATGTTGATTAATAAAATACTTTAACAATGTGATTTTTGATTCTAGTTGATCAATATACTTGGGTATAATTTCACCAGAACACTAATTATCCTATTTTATTTTAATTTAAAATAAAACTCCTATAATATTTTTTAACGTTCAAATTTTATAAGGAATAATTCTTTTAGTTTATCTACTTATTTAAATTTATTTGAGTTTTATTTAGTGTTTTCAACATGGAATCTTCTAAATCATTTTTGAATCTAGATTCACCCTATGCATAAAAAATATCATTTTTCTCCACTTCATTTCCCATAATAATCATATATTAGAACATATTTGGTATTTTTTATATTAAAATCATTTAAAATAGAGTAAATATATCATTATTATATTTGTGAGTGTTAATACTGACTATCATCACTATATTTCCTGATTAAAATCATCATTGCTATATTGAAAAGCATACGATAATTTAATCCTGTTAAGGGTATTTTTCTTTGAAATATAAAATTTATATTCTAGAGATATATACATCAAAGTGAGGGAAATTTATCAAACAAATATATTTAAACTTCGTTAAGACTGAGATAGATATTCTAAATTGTTTAGAAATCCATATCTTTGGATGAGTGTATTGATAATAATTGTTCTTTAACATTTGTATCGTATTCCCCCAAACTAATTTGGATGACCATCTAGTGATAACCTCACCAAATTCATTTCCTCATGTAATGAGACCATTTAATATTAAAATGGTAGAAATTATCTTAGTGTTATTGTAAAAAAACTTAACATCCTTAATCTAATAGTCCAGAACTCATTTGGATCCAAAAACATCTAGTATACAGTAAAATAAATCATTGATATTTTTATTATGGTATACCATAAAATCATAATACTTATTTTATAACACTAGATGGTTCTCCTCCTTCAATTTTTTGTCTCATGTATATTAATTGGACAATTTTGACATGTTTCCCTCCAAGATATGCATCACATCAACTTCATGTATATCTAATTTGAGATTGTCCTAAAGAATTAATTTTATTCCTTATTATATGTGTTTAAAATATTCATATATATCTCATTAATTAACATCTCTGTGATATAACATACACAAATAATATTAGTAAAAATAATGAAAACATAATGTTTAAGAGATCCAATATACAATGTCATGTATATCTTCAAAATATAATAATTAAAATCCTTAATTTGGGGAAATAACATTCTAATATCAATGCTCTAAATATTAAATAATTTATTTTGTAATATTATCTAGATATCAAACTTTTACCTCTACAAACATTTTTTTGACCCGCATGTTCCTAAATAAACATTATTTCTGATTAATTAAGTGGATAATATTTCAAATCATATAAATGTAATTAATTTTTTGAAAAATATCATACAAACTCTTTATCTCGTTTCAATAAATCACATCATCCAAATATGAATATAAAGAAAAATTACATTATAAATTTTACATAGTTTAACCTATAAGAACTTCATACAACATTCATAGACTAATTATGTTCTTATATATCCATAAATTACAATCATTATTGAATTATTCAATATAATATAAAACATAATTGAATAAAAATCCATTTAAAATTAAAATTTCAAATTAAAAATATTATATAATAGTAATATGTATTATTCACTTCATATCCATAATTAATAATAAAAATGTATCTTTAATTTTGTTTTATTCTTCCTACTTGTCACAAAAATACAATTTAAATTAAATATATATTTTTTATTAGATCTATTAAATATATATACATACTAATTTTTTGAACACATTTTTTAAAAAATTAAAACTAAATTTAAACTAGTATAATCTATAATCTCTTTATTTCACAAGTCAAAACATTATTGGTCACTAAAAACATAATCCATATTCAAATGTAAACTCCCATAAATGATAAAAATATTCAATAATTTAAAATATAAAAAATTATTAATTTTAAAAAAACAATGAATACAATGGAATGGGTAGAAAAACTATGTTATTGTTTCATAGCTTGTTTTTTGACTCTCAAAAGCACATCCACTATATCTTTATATCCCTAAAATTAAACTGGTTTCTATATTTTGGAATTGATATCTCACAGGTTTCATGATGTGGTTTCTTCCATGACATATCATGTTTCTTTCTTGTGTATTCCTGTTTCATCAATTAAAAAATAATTATACCCCATTCTCACCACTTCGATCAATATCCCTATTTTTTATGAAAAATTATTTCAAATCATGAAAATTATTATATCACATATCATTTTGGGTGGAGATTGTTACAAATAAAAATTATATTACAACATGTAATATGAAATGGTTTAATTTCTCTTCCCAATATCTCAACCTTCAGAAAAAACATATTTATGAAATTATAATTGTTTAGAAATCCTATGGCATAAAAAGATTTTGTCAAGAAAATTCCCTTAAAAATACCTTAGACCATGGTTTTTTTGGAAATACTTACATGGTTTGGTAAAAAATAGATTGGTTTATCATTATGGTGATAATAAGATTCCGTTTTTCTATATTACATTTGATTCATATTTAAGACCTAAAAAATATCCATTACTATGGATCAATATGCTCTTCATTAGAACAATTCCTCCAAACTACACCAAAAAAACTCTAAAATACTTATATATACTGAGCAATTTTTATTTATTTATTTTAATCATAATAATAACTAACATAACTAGATTTGAAAAATATTTATCATCTATTATATTTGATCAATTAATGTTCTAAAACATTAAATGCAGTCATTGTTTTTTGTTTTTATACATTGAGAATTGAAAATGGTTAACATAGATAATATATGTTTGGCATGTTCCTTATATCAAGAACATACTCAATGTCATAAAAATGGATTGTCATATAATTCCTATAAATCAATGTAAATGATGACTATAATTAGTATACATATTTAAATAAACTAAAAATATTTATGTGATAGATATATATATAAAAAATAGATACAGATACAAATAGATTATAAATGAAATAGTATAATGTGATATCATAATTTATTATTGGCGTAGTTAGTGAATATTGAATAATGAAAGAGATACTCATTAAATAATATATAAATCAATACAATTTTCAAGTATTATTGACTAGTATATGAGATATATCATACTAATTTAAAAAAACATGAGTCAATAATATATTTATCAAATGATGACAAAAAGAGGTGTTATAAAATTATAAAACAAAATGATGAATGGTTAATTATTATTATGATATTTCTAGATGAAATTTTTATATAAATTTTCACAACTATTTGATAAAAGTATAAACATATTTGAGAAACTTATTCATCGACATATGAAATATTATAAAATGAAAACCAATCTACACATACATGAAACATTATCCATATCAAATCACTCTAAAAATATTCTTCCCCTTGTCCATCAGTACGATGTTTCTAGCTAGATAATGTTATGGAGTGATATAAGATTTGAAAACATGAATTTTATCACCAGTAAATGACATAAATAAGAACTATTTACTCAATAATTAATATTGGTTCTCATCATACACACAAAACAAATTTTATTCACATAAATATTTATTTATTTATAATTTCATTTCCTATATTCTTATGTAATTTGATATTATTGATTGGTTTTTGAATCTATTAGTATATAGTTTAGATATATTGTAATCCCATAAGACACGCCAGATCACAATAGTCTCTTTATAGATTTAGATTAATTAATGTGTTACTAAAAAACACACTATTATTATGACCATTAATTTGGAATTCATAATTGATACCAATGATACCATGAACCTATTGGTAACACATTAGTCTTCGTTGAATACTTAATATGTTCGGTTAAATATTTCATCCTAATAAAAAATTATTTTTTTCCTGTTTTCTATTATTTGATCATCATACATTTGAATACTTAAGCACTAATGGTTAATATTATTTCACATGGGGTATAGTTACATATTATATTAGAAAGAATATTAAATCCATAAACTATATGTTAATAAATATAAAATTTATTTTCTATGTGTTTAATGGAATTGAAATATATTAGGTAATAAATAATAAAACACTGGAATTAAACCAACATTAATTTATTAATTCACATGAAAACATTTAACAAAATATTAAATGAGACTATGTATTACTCACCAAAAATTATTACATATATTAAAGGTGTATAAATTAAATGTAGAATATAAATATATAATAATAAAATCCTTAACACTATGAGATCTCTTGGGTCATCATCACCCATGATGGTAACCAATAGATAACTAAAATCTATTGTGAGGAATTGAATCATGAAATAAGCAATTTTATTGTGATAAAAATAATTAAATATATCTAAATGAGAAATGTGTTTGAAGTAGTGAGAATGGAATACATTATTATAGCATGTCTATATGTTGGAATGAAATATTTTCCTTATAAATTTGGTTATTATAAATGTGTCCTTTGGAAGTATCATCAATGAGAATTTGGTTTGTTGGATGTATATGTATTCATTCATATATTTGAGTTTTATAATATTAGAAGTAAATTTAGAATAACATAACTAACAATGAAATAAAAATATAATGTTAAAATATTATATATATATATATGTGTGTGTGTGTGTGCGTGTTTGTTTTAAACATTAATATTAATATTGATCACAATAAAATAATATATGATGTATTTACAAAATTCAATTAGAAATTGTAATATAAATTTATTAGTAATATAGAATGTAAATAATTATTTTTAATGGTATTTGTTTATTGTTTATTATGTATAAAATTAATATTTTTCCAAATAACTATTTTAGTAAGAATTTTATATTTTATCCCAATAAACACGATTGAAAAGTTTTATAATATTATTATATTTCAAAAAATATGTTACTATTATTTAATTGTAAATTAATATGAAATAATATTTCGAACACTTAATGTTTAAAAAGTTAATTTTTCAATTAAATGTATTTTTATTTATAATTGGTATTTTCATTTTAATGAAAAATTTATAATTTTAAAAATTTCAATATAAATTAATTTTTTTTGGGAATATAATTACAAAATTATATTTAGATAATGTTTTTTGGGATTTTTCTAAAATAGTCACTTTTTTTGTGAATAGAGGAAATATTGTGTTTGCAATTACTATAAAATATAATTTAAATAAAAATAACAATAAGTGTATACTAAATTTTTATTGATTAAATATGTATTTAATAAGTATAAAAATAAATTTTCAAAAAATTATTCTTAATATATAAAACCTATGAATAATAGTTTGAGGACATATGTAATACTTTCCAATAAAAACATTTTATGGTATTTACTTTTAATTAAATTTTATTTATGTAAAATTTGCTTATTTCATGATTTGAAACCCATATAAATTTTATTTAACTTATTATAAACCAATTTCTGTCACTAAAATTATATACATTTATATTTTAACCCTAAACATAAATTTTAAGCTTAATAATACACTTTTTCTAAAAATGGTGGTTTTTGCACATTACATGCGCTAATGGTAAAATTTTGGTTTACTAAAAAATGAATTTTTCCAATAAAATGGAATTAATATTTTTAATAATTAGGTTAAAATAACAAAACTAGTACCATTTTATATTTATGCATTAAAATTAAATTACGTACGTAAAAAACATGTTACCATGGTAAAATAAAAAATGGTAAAAGTGACTATTCTAAGAGTAAATGACACATAAAACTGTTAAATATTGTGTAAATATGAATTTTGGTGTGATTATTGAAAATATCTCATTCAAAAATAAATTATTTTTCATTTTGGAGCCACTTAAAATGGTTAACATGTGCTCTCATTATATAAAGAGATTATATTTAGCCAAAATATCATTCTAGCGAAGTTTAATTGGGGAATCCCATCGCCATTTAAATTTTAAAAAATGGAAATTTTGTCTACTATTAAAACTATGACAATTTTATTTTTACTATTGTCTTATTAATTTTCACTAATCCTTTGTACAGAAGATATTGTCATAATATCACTACTTACAAGGTGTTTTCTAAGGGAAAGCACAAGTCCTCAATATGAGTACTTTTTCCGCTAACTTATTTTCTTTCTTATTTTTATAAATATAATTTGTAATTATTATATGATTAAATAATTATTATTTTTATAATTTATTTTTATTCTAATGGAATAACTATTAAATATATTTCCCCGTAATCATTGATAAATAAAAATCATCATTCGTGCATCGTGTGGACTATTGCCTCTATTAAGCTACGAATTTCAATTTTTCACTATAAACTATCATCTTTGATTTTGTGGATGAAATTAAAGAATAAAAGTTAAAAATATAATATAATTATTATTTTTAATTGGAAAATTATAATCCATCTTTTCATATTTAATTCTTTAAAAATTTACATTGTTAATTATGAGTTGTGTAGACTAACACCTCCATAAAGTAGCATATAACATCTCTCAACTCATTTCATTATTGTTTATAAAAAATAAAAATATATGATTCAACACATTAAATTAATCAAAATAATATAATTATTATTCAATAATAATGATATTATTCCAAAGTAAACCACTTTCTAAATCTTAATCATTCATTAATTATGACATTCCCTAGTTTTGGTCGACTTAACTACCTACTAGAACAATCCAATAAAATAATATCATATATTATACAATAAATAAATTGATGATAATTTATGATATAAATAAATATATAATGATTTTGTTTTTATTTTTTAGTGGTCAATTCAATGATAAAATCATTAATTTAGATTCCTACATTTGTTTGTTAAAAACACATAAACATGATCATCATTGATTTCATCATTATGGTTTATAAATAAATATTACTTGAATGAAATTATAAAATTTGAAAATGTTATACATCATAATTTATGTTCTTTATATGATAAGGGAATGATTAAAATTCTAAAAATATTGAAGAACAAATCCACTATTACGATAATAGTTCAAAATGACCACGATTACTCACATGATATTGATAATGGATAAAAAATAATAAATATACATGTATATAATATTTATAAATGAATAATATAAAATTTTATATATATTTGAATAGTAATTAAATAAATTATTAATATATTTTTATAGGATATTCTAGTGCATTGTGAAAGTTTAGTATTAATTTAAGGGATTCTTTCTCTAAAATTTAATTTTTTGAGACAGAATTCTTCTTTTACACCATGATACCTTTCATATGGTGTGACCACTACCATGTTAATTTATTTTTTAATTATTCATATTTTTTATAGGGTTTTGAGATCCATATCATGTTCACTTTTATACATATTTAAATTGAAAATATACAATTGTTGTAAGAGGTTATGGTAAAATCGTTACTCAAACCATAAGTGTTTTGCTTCCAATATTGGTTTCAAATTAATGCTATAATTAAACTATAATACATCTGGGGATGTTTTATTTATTATAAATCCCATTTTTATTTTATTTTAATATTCATTCGGTGTTTACTTTTACCCTCAAAATTTCATTTCTTATGGACACATATTTTACATGATGATTTTCTTGTACATGAAACAGACCCCATCTATTCTTTTTAGTCAAGAACCTTTTTTTCCATTTCTATATTCATTGGATTATGTTTTTAATGAAATTATATATGAATTAATACTTCATTAAGGTTATATCCTAATACATTACCTTATATGAATGTTTTAAATCAACCTTTAATGTATTATATGTCGGTCATTTTCATCAATGTGTGAAAAGCATCTGTTTTTAAATCGTTTAATTTGAACTTGTATTTCCTCCACCATTGTCATTTTATGTAAATATTTTTTTTCATTTTCATGGTTTGAAAGTGTAATTTTTTTCTTCGAATTTTCTAAAATACTTCAATAGAAATGATTTCATAATAAGAAGGGTATTTCTTATTCACAAAGGGTGTTTTTTATAACTCATGAAAATAATATTTCATCAAATTCATTTTCCTTTGACATATTATTTTCTTGTCAATATTATTCATAAAATGTTACCATATACCTTCTTTCATTTTATAGATTATGTAATTTTATATTCTATCAATGATATGATATATCGCAACATTTGTTTTTCCTAACCATACTTTTTGAATATGAATAATGTTCTTTTAAAGACTCTAATTAAATTATTTTGGAATTAATGTTTTATTTATTTTTATAATATTATAAATCCAATATTTTAAGAAGTCCTAAATTAGGATATAATGATTTTTTGATGTTACATTCATGAATAATTCATGTGTAGAAGTTGAATATATTGTGTTAATGAAAATTGTGATGTTAGATGATTTGATCCTAATATTATAAACATGTAGAACAAATGTTTAGAGATTTAGTATTGATTCTACATCTATTAGAAAAAATACTAACAATCCTACCCGGGAAAATGATCATATTTATTTCCATTCATATTAATTTACATGGGTAATGCTACATAATGGCCTTAAAATTTGTATTATTTGAATGCATGGTTAAAGCAGGTGTGCTCACCCAATATGGTGTATGAAGGTGTATCTGAGTGATGATCCTGGTACCGGATTGAGTGGAGGATGCAGTAAAGTGTCCTATTATGTATTTTGAGTATGAGAAAACAATATTTGTGGTTTTTTCATGTTGTGTTCATTGTTACACAATTATAAAAACGTACACATAAAACATATGTCATCTGATATGATTGATCATAGTCTTTTGATACCCTCTACATTTTCTTCCTTCTTATAAAAAACCCAGATGAAGCTCAAAGCCGTATTAGCTTTTCAGGACATGAATTTGATGCATCAATCAATAAAAACTCTAGTATTCAATAACTATGGATCAATATATCACACCAAAATATCATGCATCTGAAATGAACAATTCATGAAAAAATTTCTAATGATGGATAAAGCCACTTTCATAAATACGAGATGTGTACCAAAGAGAATATGTGAATAGTTAGGGGGACAGTGAGACTATGGATATGTGAAGATTCAATGCCATAAATCTTAGCATCATGTGATATTTAAAAAATATTATATTGAAAAAATTAATAAATAAAGGCTGCATAAATTAAATTTAAATACAATTATATTACATTTTTCCATGATATAGAATTTTCAAGGATTTCATATATATATTGACTTGGATAGCGGACTACATATTTGTGGTGACAGAAATATGATATCTAAGAGAGAGGCCCCATTTATAAATACTGATGGACCAAGATCAAAAAATGGTTGCTTCCACTTCATTATTAGGGGTTTCAATTTTATGGACAATACAATGGTACCTTCACACTACCAGCTACATTAAGGATCCCAATATCCTTAAATAACTACAAAATAGATAGTAGATCAGGTAACACAATGACTGTGATCCTTTCATTCAATGTGTTATACAAAGGTCTGGGAAACCATGGTTCCCAACTTTAGATATTTACACATAAGAATCTTATTAAGGAAATTAGTCTATAAAGAAAACTAGATTTCATGAAGGATATGAAGTAAATATGTTATTTTCATAAAAGATTACTATGTTCTTGTCTAAATTTCATAATCATCACTTACGGGAAGAACAAAAGGAAAAATAATTCTCATTCCTAATCAATTAATAACATTGTGATACACATGTGGAAAGGATAATCCAATACATTGTATATAAAATCTGGTTTTTTCAAGGGAGACATACATATTGTGATGTAAGAATAAGGTTAACTTAGGGATTCACACATAGAAGAAAAATCATTGAATAAAATATTACATCAATTGTTTTTACAAATTTATTAGAAAAAATATGATTAAAATATACAAGTAATCTATGAGTAATATAATAATCACATTTGATAAAATGAACATAAAAAAGGAGAATAAAAATTGGTTATCTATAAAGTTGATACACCATGAATTTTTTTATGCAAACATGATGTGTTCTCAAAAAATGTGTTGTGAATTCAAATATTTGTTACTATAAGTTGTGCATGTTTATTATTATATAAAATAATGATTAAAGAAAAAAACTCAGACTAGGAGATTTATTAATAAAATGAGAATATATTCCTAATAGTATTACCAATTGAGGATGTAACATCACATTACTTTCTCTCAAGTAATTATTTTTTCTTGTTTTCTATCAATTTTTGTTTAGGAGTGATTTGATATTTTGAGGATAGAGAGATTTTATTAGGTAAAATGATGTAATGTTCATGGATAAATGTTTTTTTAATTAATGGAGTTCAGTAATAAATGTGTTTTAGTTTTTGGATGATTCTTTTTTGTTCTAGAGAGAGGTTGAGGGTTTTTGGGAGTTTCTACAAGTTTGTTTTTGGGAACTAGTTATAGAAATAATCGAGTCTATAAATACTTGATTTATGATATAAATTTTCAGCTTTCCAAAAACCGTGAATATTATTTTTGACATAAATTTATTTACACCATAAACAAACATATTTTTTAAATACTTATATCTGTATTTTTAACCATAGGAAATTTGGTTTTCATAATATGTGATATAAGACACATTAATGTTGTAAACTCTTGAATTATGATGTTAATTCCCCATACCCAGTGGTTTTATTTATGTATCTCACCGAATTCTTTTTAGGTACTCTGATGGTGCTCTTTTAGATAACACTAGTATTTTTTTCTTAATCAATGAGTTATTTATTCATTTTTTTATATATCATTTTATAATTTGATCCATGTTGTGTTCCCGTGATTTGGTTTTTTCCATCTCCTCACCAGCCCTCTTTGGTAGTGGTATGATCTCAGGTTCATGATTAAGTCATAATTTTATCATGATATATATGATCTAGGGTTTTCTTGTTGGCATCATTCACCACAATTCTTCATTGGAATTTTACCACTGTGGGTGTTCTTTTGATCACTGATTAATGTAAAGTGGTTCCGTATTATTTTTCCCTTCTATTTAAAACTATAATTATTTTTTCAATTTTAGGTGATTTTCTCAATGACATAAAAATCTAGATTTGAGATGATTGAGGGATTATTTTGAAAAGGTTATGGAGATTATAAAACACCCCAATTTCAGTGGAAATGAAATTATTCAATGGATATAAGGAAATGGATTAAATAATTTGAAAATTAATGTGATGAAACATTTTGAAATCTCTAAAATTGAAATATGTTTTTAAAAGGCATGAATTGATGAAAACCTGTTATGTAGTTTTGAAATTAGAAAGTCATGTTGAAGAATGAATGTGGGAAATTCTATTTTGAACTGATATGAAATGATTGATTGATTGACTAAAGAACATGTGACATTAGGATTACACTAGGAATCTTAGATAATATTGATATGTTCTGACCTCCTCGTAATGGATTAATTATGTAAAAATATACATAGACATACTTTGATATGATTTACCCCCCCCCCCCTAATAGGGATTTAAGTCCCGGTAGCTAGATTCATTGGACTTGTATATACATTAAACCTAGATCACTGATGAGAAGTATGAGGATCGTATTACAGAAACTAACATACTGTAATGCTTGATACATGTATCTATGATGTACTGATTTCATGATTAAATTAAATTGATTTGCATAACTTATTTATTCATATTTACTTATATATAAAAATGATTCATAAGAAATGATCATTTTAGCTAATTTTAAAATATCTTCCATCTATATTGATTATGAAAGAACCTGTTTTTAAAATATGTTAATTCCATTCCATGAATTTTTTATTTTTAAATTCATATCACAGTTGGTTTAATTGTTATGAAATTGTTATAGAACACATGGTGAGACCATATGTGGATTTATATATCAGCCCATACCATTTTCTTTGAGAGTGTGTATTTTATCTTTTTCCAGGTTATATTAATGTAAAATATCCACTTATAGGTGGTGGATGTTCTTGATCGCAGGGAACTAGAGTGTTGGATTTTATTTTTGATGATACGATACACTTATTACATGGGTCAATATTTTATATTTATCTTTGAAGATGTGGTATATTTTAATGATGTTCTATTTGGTTATTGTTTTACCTTAGTATTTCCGGTTCATTCATCAATTAGAGTATTGAGAACACATACATGTATTTTTTATAATTCAATTTTTTTTGTAAATAATCATTACCTCTTTATCCATATATAACAGAAGGTGCAGTTCATCAACCCATGGGGATCAGGAATACCCTTTTAGCTTTGTTAGGTCTAGCTCGTGTATCATGGTACCGGGGAATCTTTAACGGTCCATGTAAAAGTAGAATCACATATTTAGGTTATACATATTTACATTATGTTAGTATATAGATGGAATATACTTGTAGAAGGGATGTAGGATTTATTGGACAAAGTAGGTAGTAATGAGTGATTTTTTGGAAAACTATCCTGGAAATGAGCCTAAGTCACCATCGTTGTTGGGAAGAAGTGTCGTGAGGAATTTTTTGTTCTATTTTCTAACCATAAATATACTTTTTTGGATTATTTTTATATCACATTAATTATATTTAAATGATGGAATTGATATTCTAGTCACTTTAGTTTTAGTGGTTAATATGTGTATCATTGATTATGCTTTTTGTGATTCCAATTGATGTGTACAGCATCATGCATTTGAGTAATCCTTTGAATGGGAAATAAGATGATGATTTTTTTGATCCAAGGTAGGAGAAAACTAATTTAGACTCAAATCTTGTTGAAATAGTGGTGTGTTTTGTCCATTCTTTATGACTGCATCGGTACCTTTTACCATTCATGATTTGGTTATGGAACCTCAAAGGGATTAATCAATATGAAATTCTCAATGGTATATATATTATAAACCACAAAATTTATAAGTATCAAATGATACTCAAGAGGATTATTATTTTTTGAAAATTATTGTGATTCTTTTTATTTGTTGTTATTTCTTGATTTGATTAATGTGAAGTGTGTGCTTCTTTTATGATTGAGGGGCCTAGCATGAGATGGTGGGTGTAACATATCATTACCTTCTATCATGTGTTCTCTATCCCTTTTTTGAACTCCTTTTTATTGGTTATTTTTTTGGGTGTACCATGTGAAACTTAGAGAATTTTGAATCACCTTTGGGCTTTGAACAGTTGTCACGTAGTTAGAAAAAACCTTATGATTTGGCCCAATAAACCATGTTCTCAATTTTATGCCACCAGAAGAAGTTGAATGGTTTTTCTAACAATGTGTTTATCCCATAAAAACTATTAAACCTATTATATTGATAGGTTTTATTGAGTTTTAATGGTTAATCAAACCCTTTGACCATTCCCTGAACCCCATCTAAAAGACCAGATGGGGCACACAATTAAGATTCAAAGTTTGTCTAATCATGAGGACCTCCCCAGAAAACCATGTGAATGGTTTTTAGTTACACTAAAATTTATTTTATAAAATATATAACCGCTGATTTATGAATATAATCATCTTCTTCCAAACATAAATCAAACCCTTGGTCATTTGAGTCTCTCAATATGTGATTTAGGCTCCTCTATCATCCTCCTTTGGTGAATCAAAGTGCAGGTGGGAGATATAATCTCTCTCTCAAAATTGGATCTCAAATTTTGTGCTTTAATCCGATTATCCATTTTATCCTCCTTGGTGAGTGTTATATAATAATATTCTTGATGGATCTAAACACAATTTAACTAGAGCTAACCCTTTTCTCGATTGATATCGATTATAGATTTTATTTGTAGATCATCTTCCCCTTCAATTGTTGTTGGTATTCTCATTGTTGGTGTTGATAGATTGATTTTGTGATCACTGGTAGGTGACTCTATTTGATATCTTCAAGGGAATTGATAAATTTATTTTCATTATTTTTTTAAAATAGATTTTTATTAATTTACAAAATAATAATTTGGAATGATTTGAATATAAAATTGAAAATGGAATGGATTCTGAGAAAAACCTCAATTCCAATGGAATTCGAATAATGGAATGAAATTTGAGAATAATGGATTGGTTTTTTAGAAAATTATCTAATGATTAAATAAATTAATATATTTTATGTGTTTTTACAGAATTTATTAAAATGTAATAATGAAAATCCATGATTGTTTTTGGATTGAGAAGGAATGAAATGATGAAAAACGTATGTTCTTGGTTTTGAAATTGAACTGTGATATTGAAAATGAAACTTGAGGAATGGAATTTTAAATGATTATTAGATTTTAAATGATATAAGTTCCCCATTACCTATTGATTGATTGATAACATGTGATATTATACAGTTATTAGGTTATTTGGGACAAAAAAATTAGGAACTTCATCCCCATGAAAAGGATTGATGATGAAGGATATAATAAAAACCATGTTCAGAATTACTATCCGTAATGAGATATTGATGTGTCCAAATTGGCCTGATACTGAGAGATGTGTTCACACATGATTGTCCACAATAACTGATTTGTGAAGTGTGAGGATGAAAATTCCAAAAACTAATTTACATCATGGAAGATAACCGTGGTGTTGGTAGCATTTTAATTGATCATATATTCCATTGTTTATAGAACTGTTTTACACATGAAAAATGATTTATATAAATGTTTTTATTAAAAATTATTTAATCCATGTTTGAAATGTTTTCCGTATATTGAAAATTTAGAAACATTATATTTAAAAATCAAAATGATATGTCATACCACTCATGTATTTTCTTAAATTGAATGCTTGATTGGTTTATTGTTATGACATCTATTATGGAACCATTAATGAGATCCAACATTTAATTAATGCTCATACCCTTAAATTTCCCTTGGATGTTTGTATATTTTCTTATTCCAAGTCTGATTGAAGGGAATGATCTAATTTTAGGTGGAAAATGTTAATGATCCTTTGGAACATAGAGTGTTTATGGTGACTGATAATGTTTTTTCCACTTCGTACATTGTTGTTTATTATAATTTTCTATGGTCAATTTTTTTGTTTCTATTATGATGTTTATCTATTTTATAGGGTACTATTTTACCTATTTATCTTCTGGTATTTTCTCTATGAGGAGTGATTGCATACCGACATGTATATTTTTTATCCTTCCCAATATTGTAGGAATATAATTCTCTATTTATGTATGTTAGATGAAAGTTTCTAGTTTCCAACCCATGGGGATTGGGAATTCCCTTCAGGCTACATCAATGACAGATTGTGTATTAGAGTAATAGAGTATTTGGGATTTTCCATGATAGTGGGATTCATTGGCGACAGTGAAGAAGAGTGATAAATCTTATTTGATAGAGCTTAGACACCTTTTACTGACCAATTATATCTATATTAGATGGTATTGGTGAATTAAATTGTGTTCCTCATCCTCAAATAGGGTGATGGGGTTGTGATATAGTATTCGACATACTTTTATGAGTTTTTAGAGTTTTCACCAAAGGTTGTCACCATTGAGAAGAAGAGGTAAGGATGGTTCAATATGGGTCTCTAACCAAATAACCGATCACATTTTTCCTTTTTAAGGAACACTTCTTATAATGATGTTCTAGATAGATCATTGATGGTTGATCTTGACCTGAGTAGAAATTCAGGGTTAAATGGATTTCCATTTTCTCATACTGCTAGTTTTGTGAGTTCTTATAAGGAAAATAAGTGTAAAAATGAGTATCATGGTGGTTAAAAATAATAAGAATCATCCAAAACACCTGTATTTTCTAGAATAGGCCCTTTTAATTTCTCCACATGCGGAAAGTTTGGGAATTCGAGATTGTTTTGAACTAAGGAACACAAGATCTTTATTACATGCAGTTTTAAAGGACATCAACATAATTACATCCATTTATTTTATTCTCTACATAGTGGAACATACTCATCATTTAAAAAAATGCACTATGTTGTAATAATATTCCTCAAAAACTAAGGTGTTCCATCCATAGGTATCTAGAATAAAGATTCATCACATAGTTGTGGAGTCTTCCAAGAACTATCATGCGGTTCTAGTGATTATGAGAGGTACCGTCAATATATATTCATTTTATACGATTATGTTATTTACTACAAGTGAAACTCACTAATTTATATTAAACCAAGATGTCAATTTTTTAATAATTTCTATGGAGATTTTGTTTTTTTATGGATATTAATACGCTCCTCAATATAAAGAAAGAGTAAGGTATTCAGTGTAATTATTTGGTTTTCTATTTATCATATATCTACCCTACGTAGTGTTTTCTAGTTCTCTACAAGAATCCTTTTAACATAATTTTTTTATGGTTTGGATGATGTCTCATAAATCAAGAATTGGGTGTTATCATCATTGGATCTATATTACTACATGTGATGTGGTTTCTTGTGTCTCTTTTGAACAATGGGACCCAATATTGAGTATATTTGGAACTTATTTTCTATATTTGGGTGGGGTAATATTGGTTGATACTTTTGAAGTGGAGGGAGAATCTGTGAGTGATGATATCACAACATTTACTATTGAGTTTCTTGATAATTTTATTTTTTATTTCTATATATTTTCATAGGTAAGGGAGGTGGATTTTTCCAAAGATCTAGTGCATAGAACATAGCCAATTTCCATTTCTTCTTAATGAAAGGAACCAGTGAAGAAAAAAAAGTGTTGAAATCAAAGTTTGATGATTTTCTAGATATAGGTCTTACAATCTTGAGTTTTTGAACTTTGGTCTTTTTATTCTAATTGTAATGAAATATGATTGGAATGTTTTCATATGTGATGATTATTGAAATATTATTCCCATTATAGTGAACAATCAGGATTCATTATCATAGATTGATGATTTTTTGACTAGTTGAAAAGGGAGAAGTCATTTTTAAAGATTCAACTTCAATATCATTATCACCAGTTAAGAAAAAAATTCAAAACATTCATAAAAAAACATTGGAACTAGGTATGAACATTATGATTATATTTTTAGGCCATTTTGTATAACCAATGTTCCAATGATTTGTATGGATTTAATGAGAATTATATTTCATTAGGACATTGAATCTTTAGTTATTTTATTTATGGATAAAAATTATGTTTTCTCTAATATCAAAGAGAAACATGTGTATAAATTGAGAGAATAACTAAAATCCTTGAGTAATCTTCAAAATTTTGAAATATTAATGAAATATTATTTATATAATTGTGAAGTGAATTTATTGAGATATGTTTTCTTAGAACATTCTAATTATGTTTTTCCTAATTTGGTGAAAGCTATTATGACTGTGGAGAAACTCTAAAATGTTTTCAAGATTCAAATATTTTTGGGTTTTTTAGGATATTATACCTGATTCATCATATCTCTCTCAAATTTGGCTTCTCTAATGAACACACGTAGTTGTAAAGGAATGAAAATCATTAGGAACCATAAATTTCATGGTTTTTTTGATGATTTGATGTTTATTTTTACTTTTTAGTGATTTTTAATCTAATAGAGGCTAGAATGGGCTATGTTTTCTTTTGTGATCCATAACGTTTGGGTTTAGGTTGTGTCCTTACACAAGTTTATGACTTGGTGGTCATTGGTTAACGATAACTTAGATGACATGGGATGAATTTCCAGACCAATCATCTTGAAATCATAGTTGTGATTCATGGTCTTAAGAGTTGGTGGAATTACCTTCTTGTTGAAATTTTTACCAATTATTAAGGGGAAAATCATGAGTAATATGTTCTCTAAATAATATTTGAATATCTGATATCGGCATTGGGTGGAGTAACTATAGTATTTTGATTTCGACATTTCCTATATCCATGGAAAGGGTAATGTCATTATTGAAACCTTGAATATGAAATTTATGACCGATATATTGAAGGAATCATATTAATTGTTTAATATGATTGGTCTAATTCCTCAGTTTCATTTCGGAGTTTGTTTGAGTGAGTTTGAGTTTATATTGGAATGCGTGTATTTAAGCTCCAATATTCTCAAGATCAATCTTCAGGGAAAATAGTTTGATGATGAATTCTATAAAATTAATGAGTCACTTCATGGTGGGTATAAAATTGGTGAATGTTAATTCTCTATAGAGGGAATCCTATGTTTTTTATCCTGCATGTTGTACCTTCGTGTGGGATAAAGGTTGTGATACGGGGATACCACAGTTCCTATTGGGTTGTTCCCCCTAGAACTATATTGTTTTTTATGTTATACAATGATTATTTTTGGGGCTTTGTATGAGGATGGTCACCACGGACATTATATCTTGATGGTTTACTTACCAATAGATCATTTTTTAGAACTATAATCATTGGGTTTCCTCCAGCTACTTATAATACCCTCAATAGAGTGGGGTTATATTTCAATAGACTTCGTGGTTGTGTTTATTCATACCCCTCCAAAGAAGAATTTTATTTGGGTAGTAATATATAGACTTAAAAAATATTCTCACATTATAACAATTTGATATACAATCAATTTTTTGTACTTGGGACACATCTACATCCAAGATATTGTAAAATTGTATGGATTTCCATTTGATATAGTCTCTAATATGGATCCCTATTTCACTTAATTCTTTTGGAGAGGCCACCAGAAGTCCTTGAGATCCTATAAATGTTTGATAGTGACATATCATCCATATATATTTGAATGGATAGGGTGAGATATACAAATTCATGAGGACATGCTATATGCTTGTGTTCTTGGATTTGGGGGAGCTTGGGATGACCATTTAAGAATGACTAATATATCCTACAAAAAAATTTACCTCTCTAATATCAAGATGAAAAATTTTGAGGCCTTATATAGTTACACATATAGACCAATATAGTTTTGTTCATAGATTAGTGAATTTTCCTTGGTTTTACAATGGTTGTTTCTAGAAATGATGATGAGGATTTAGTTGATTTATCAATGGATTTTGACTACACGGAGCCAATACAAATCCTATGTTGATCATTTTTACTACCGTTGTAGTTTAATGTTCATTTCCTGTTTTTCATAAGAGTTTCCCCTCAGTTGGGTCATCGAAATCATTGGGAATAGTGAATGATTGTTCTAGGTTTTGTGTGTCCTTTCAATATTGTTGAGAAAGTGGGGTTAGTGACATACTATTTGGAAATTTCTATACATTTTGATACAATGCACATCAAGTTCTATGTAACATAGATTTTAATGTATATTTATAAACCCTCTTATGTTTTAATATGGGTGTATCTTAATGTTTAGGTAGATTTATTTATGATTGAGAATCCATTCATGATTGTTGATTTTAATACAATGGTTCTTCATGGGAAGTAGATACCATTAGTCCATGTAAAATAGAATAATGTTTCTGATTCACATGAGACATGGGAGAATAAGACACATATTTGAGAGAATCATCGTCATCTCATTGATATTTAATCCTCATGACATGATTCCTTGTAATGGATAGTCATTATTATGGGGAGGTTGTAACATCCATTTCCATTCTTTCAGGTACTTATTGATTAATGTTTATTATTATTTTTGTTTGGGAGAATTTTGGTAATTTCAGGGATAGAGAGATTTGTTTTTCAAAAAATGACATAATGTTTGGGTATATATGAGTTGTTTAATTAACGGAGTCTATTAATGTATGTTTTTTAGGTTTTAAAGGATTAATTTTTTGGGTTGGGATGGGTTTGAAGTTGTTTAGGTGTTTCCACATTTTTCAATTTCTAGGTTCTAGTTACATTAATAATATAACCCTTAAATCCATGATTTATGATGTTAATTATTTTATTGGTTCAAATTATGAGAATAAATTATGAAACATAATGATTTAAGCCATAATGAATGAACTTTTACCAAAAAAAATCATTGTTTATGATTTTTAACACAAGGTGACATCTTTTTCGGCGTATGTGAAAATAGACACATTTAATCCATAAACCCATAATTTATTAAATAAATTTCTCCTTCAAAATGGTATTATATTGGTTAATTTCAAAAAATTTATTTATGAACACTACATGAACTTCTCTTGAAAACCCTAGGTTTTCTCCCTTCCGCAGTGAGAAATTTCCTCCCATATAGATGTATTATTTTTCTGTTTGATCCCTAGTGAGTTCAGCCTATTTTTTCCTTCTTATCCCAACTACCCATATTTTTTAATGGTCTAATATCATGTTTCCAATTGAATTCTAGTTTTATCTCAATGTTTCAAATATAGGATTTTTATGTTGGTTTTCTTCACATTCATTCCACATTTTCATTTTCCTATTATGGGTGATGATTTGATCTGTAATTAATGGTTCGTGGTGTCAAATGATTTTTCCTAAAATTAAATCCTCTAATTACATGATTTATTAGAGTTTAGTTTTTAAATTATTTAAAACCATAAAATGAGATGATTAATAGATTATTTTGAAAGGGAATGGAGACTATGATACCCACAACAATTTTAATGGAAGTGAAATTATTGTGTGGATTTGAGAATATAATTTTTTGATTAGAAAATTTATTTTATGAAATAATTTAAAATTTCATATGATAATTTATGTTTTCATAAGGCTTGAATTGATGAATTTCTAGGATTTTATTTTGAAATGATAAAGTAATATTAAAACTACATGTGTAAAATTTTAAATTTATATGATCTTAAAGGATCAATTTTACGATGATTGATTTATTGACTAAAGAACATTGAATATTGGGTAGTTAATGAGTAACTAATAAAACCATCGTAGGAAATGAACCCTTGAAACTATTTTTATGATGACTGTACTAACATATACATATTGAAACCTGATTTTTTCCTCGATGGGTGTGTAGATTCCTGATAACCTTAGGCATGGGATGTGTGTACACATTGATTTGAGATCACTTTTGAGCAGTGTAAGGAATCTATTACCATAAACAAATACAACATAGGGATTGATACATTATTGCATCATATTACTGATTTTTTGATTACATTCCACATATTTATAGAACTGTGTTATATAAAATGTTAATTTAATACTGTTTTGATATACCTACCATTTATTTTTATTATTACAGTGTGTTTTGTTGAAAATTTCTCAATTAAATTCCGTTCCATTTTTATATAAATTCAATGAATATTTTGTTTAATTTTTATGGATTTTATTATGGAACACTTGGTGAGACCACATTTGGATTTATATCTCACACAATAACATTACCTTTGTGCTTTTATTGTTTATCTTATGCAACCTCCAAGGAAAGGAAAAGTGTCACTTGGAGGTAGTGGATGTTCATTATCCATGGGATCCCGAGTGTTAGTGATTATTGGTGGGGATGAAATACACTTGTTTCATGGGTTTATTTTTGAGATTTATCTTTATATATGTGGTTTCATTCAATGATTAACCATTTGGATATTGTTTTACCTACCCATTTCTGGTACATTTCCAATTGGAGTGTTAAGCATAGAGAATAGTATTGTATATATTCTACTAATTTTTGGAATAAATTGTTCCCTATTTGCCCCTATATGATTCAATGTTCATGTCTTTAACCCATGAAGATCGAGAAAATCTATTATCCCATGTCGGTTTTGGATTATGTATCTGGATATCGGGGTTTGTAAACTAGTTTTTGATAGAGGATGACCAGATCATTCATTGATTATCAGAAGCTGTTGAATAATTTTATAGACTAGATTATATATTTTTTATATTCTTGGATATGTTTATTTAACTAGTTGTGTTGATCCAGCGATCTCGCGGAGGAATATCAACTACAAATGGTTCCATAGAAATGAGGTTATGATAAACATATTACTATCATGAGATTAAAAGATGAAAAGTGTTATTGTGAATAGGTTTTATAACCAATTATGAAATAGGATATTGTTTTTGGGGTGTATAACCAATTTCTTTTGAATTTTGGTTGGGGTATCTAACCAACTACTATGGAAATCAATTTTGGATACAGTGAATATTCCATGTTTCGGGGACTAACAAACATGGAATACGGTAAGTATTATTACCTAACTTTGGTAATATTGTTTTTTTCTCTCTATTATTATTTCTCCAAAAAAGGATATATTTTCTATCTATTATTGAGAAGAACAATAACCCTAAGATGGTATAGTGGTTCAATTAACTGAATTTAATTCTAAAAAATAAAATAATGATTTACCCCCCCCCCCAGTGGATAATATGGTATGAGAATATATGTGTGTTATCAATGCCAAAATATTCACATGATTCAAGGGAATAATTTTCATAGTTATAGAAATTTGATGTTACCCTACCACCACTCACTTAACCTAGAAATAAATGATTATGTGATATATTAGATTCCAACCATTATTGAAGTTGATTATATGAATCAATATGATAAGATAAATTTGGATTTTAATTAAAAGGAAAAAATAAAATATTTATGTCCAAGTCAAATAAGTACTACACAAATATCATGGGTCTCTAAACCACCATGGATATATGGTAAAAATTAAGAAATAACTATGGACATAATGTCATAGAATTGAAAGACATACTGATCATATGGAAGAGATGTTTCAAGGACAAAAAAATCATTGATGAAGAAAATATTGACGACTATTTTACAAGACGGAATGATATACCCATAAATATTCAATAATTCTCTAAAAAGATGAAGTGCTCTATCACTATCATAAAAATGGATAGGAATTTTATTGATCTATTTAGGTCAAAAATATCAAATCTTGAATATAAAAAAATTCACAATATATTAGTAACACAAAATTAATGATGAAAAATTGAACCATTAAAAATAAGGAAAAATTTGAAAAGGAAATTCTACCCATGAGGAAAAAAATTCAAGTAAGAACAGGTTTCAACAACCTGTGATTATATGATGAGGTAGATTGTGGTTTTAGTGAAATTATTTACCTTATAAAAATATAATTAAAAAGGGGTATATGGTGAAAATGGTATATTATCTCAAAAGTGATAGAATTTGATGGACTAGGAATCTTTACTTATGATTTTATATAAGATAAATTAGTTGAATTTGAATTTGATGAGGATGATGAGAAATTTTGGAAAAATTAAAAGGACAATAATAAATATATATATTCCCACAGGTTAAAAATAATTTTTATTGTAAATCACAATACAACCTAATCATCGTCATGTAGATTTTCCGATGATGAGGTTAGTTTCCATACAATTGTTGTAGAAGTATTTCATTCATTAGGAAATGATAGTGATGGAGTAGAATGGATAATGATTGAATGAAAGGATAAATGTTATTTGAAAGCATTTATTGAGGAAATTAAAATGGTCATTAACTAAAATAAGACAAAAATGATGCATAAAAATAAGGATTTTGAAGAAAATGAAATCATGATGGCCAATATTATAGTTGTTTAATACGAAATTATTATTAGTGATATTAAAGAAAAGCTAGTTTCATGGGAATAAAAACTGGTTGAGACATAATCGATGTATCTTATTGTTAAAAGTTATGTGAAAAAATTCATATAAGACTTCATTAAGTTCATTTAATGTAAAAGATAATTTTCCCTTATCAGAGAGATAAAGGGACTAACCATGAAAGCTAAATATGCACCTAATTTGTCTCAATGTAAAATATTGTTTTCTTATACTGATGGTGACAAATACAAATTTTAACCTTCTTGGACTAAGAAAATTAATGAGTGAGCCTCTATTACATAAAATAGAGATAGAAATATTCCAATAAAATATATTTACCCAAGGTAATAGAAAGGTCAATTTGGAGATATACAACACCAATATGTTTTTAGAAATAAAAATTATCATGGTATATATTCTCACTTCAACAATTTTTGTTGGTGTTGTCGAAGGCATGAGTAAAAAGACCACTCCTATCAGAATTTTTTTTTTCATTTTCATACATGAGGCATGAATCAAGGATGAGTTATAGTGAATATATGATAAAATGTTCTAAAAATATTTGAGGTTGTGAAAAAAATACCTTGAAGATACCTAAATAAAATGTGTATGAATACATGGAGGATATTTGTAATAGATGTGACAATGTGTGTAAAAATGAAATGAGATACATGACTAGAATTCTAGGAGAGATTCTCTATGTTGTAAAAGGAAGTGACATTTAGAAATATAAAAAATCATACATGCAATATTATGCCAATCAAAATGAAATTTGAGAGCTGCAATGATTATGGTTTGGTGAAGAATGAATTTTTAGAGATCTAGTTAGTATAATTTGAGATGGTCACAATAGTAGAAAAATAACAAATGGATTTTAAAGATAAAATAAAAATAAGATATTACACAATATAAATCAAGGATTCATAAGATTTTATCCACAAATAAATATTTTAAAATTCATGATGAATATTTAATAAGTGACAATATAATGATTAAGAAGTTTTTTTTCAAAGGTGTGGAAAACTAGGGCAAGAAATAGAGAATTTTAATTCAGTAATAAAGCCTAAGAAGAGAGCAAGAAGTGGATAATTAATGATAAAAACAATGAAAATTAACTTACTTCTAATAAAGAAAATACTATTTCATATGGGTAACTTGTTCCTGAGAAGAATATAAGAATTCAAGATGTGAAGAATGATAACAGGAAGACAATAATTCGAATTTTGAGGTTAAAAAAAGAATATGAAAGGGTGATTGGAAACTATAATTGAAATTACTAATTATGAAAAACAAAAGTGTATTTCATTATTCCATTATCTATATTATATTATACTAACATTCATGTAATTGAATGATATGGGTATATCACTTTAAGGGGATCATTGATGGGTTAATGAAATTAAATCTTTAGTACAATGTGAATTTGGTAATTCAAAGCATATATGTAAAATTGTAAGATGATGTATTGAAATAACTCCTTTATTTATACAATTAATGAGTTAATGATTATTATCATTTGGGAGTTGATAAGGCATAGATATTTCTTTTTTCACCAGATCTTTTTTATGTGTTGGTTGAGATATGTGAAACTAAAATTTGTTTCTTGATTGTTCTTTTTCAGGGAACCCCAAATCATGAATGTGCGAGCTCTCTGATATTGGTATCATATTGATATTAATTCATGGAAAACATCTATGGGATTGGATATACACTCTTATTTTCTATAATTCATTTTCCCATAGATACATAGCATTTTCTAGATAAATGATATTTGTTAAGGAAAATTTTTAATATCATCCTTATATCTCTGGTGGCTAAGGATAAGGGCCTAAATTAATGGGGAAGAATTGGATACACTAATTTCCCGATAATAGTGTTGATATGATAATATCCCTATATTATATTTTCATTAATAATCAATAAGGGAGTGAATATTAATGAATTTATAATGTGAATAAGTTTCAATAACAAATTTAAAGGGAGGTATTGATGGGAATAAAAAAATAGTTGAAAAATGAATGTTTTATTTTTCAAGTGGAGAAGTTCAAAAAGTATTGAAAATGAAAAATGTTCTGTTTGAATAACATTTCCAAATGTTATAAATAAGTGAAAGCATTTGATGGGGATTGCATATTTTTTCCCACAATTAAGAGGCATTCTAACAAACCATCCATATAGGATGAACATAGTGATGTCCAATACTGTGAACAATCTTGGGTGAAGTATCAATTTTCCCATATGATGTGCATGGGTGACATGCAGGAGGAAGAATTTTTTCTCTCCCCATATGGTGTTTGAAGGTATCTCTGGGTGCTTCCCCTAGTTCCATATTGAGTGGTGTATAGAGGAAAGTGTCTTATTAAGGAATATGAGGCCATGTAATAAAGTTAATTGGGTAAGGTGTATTGTAGGTACTATTACAATGATTGAAAAACATACCAATAAAACCAGAACCACCCAATATCATCTATCTCAACCATATGATCACCACTACAGAATCATATTCCTCATGACAACCATATATGGATCATAACCCCATTTGATTTATTCATTCCATTAGGTTTATTCTCTCATCAAGAAAAATATATTAAGGTTGATTGATGGTTTAGGATATCACATAGAATCCTCCTTCTTGAAAAATGCATGTTGTATGTAGTTCTTAGTGATGGTGGATGGAACCAATGACATTAATATGAGCAATGTATCCATGTGAAATGGATAATAATACATGGGAGTTAGGAATCCATATATTTGACGTAAAAAAACATAAATCTAGGTACCAAATAATTTTGAAAATAACACATGTGATTGAAATAAGAAAAAAGGTTGTGTGGAATAAATTTATGAACTAAGATATTTAGGTGATTAATGTTATATGATCATTGAATATTTAAAATATAACTTCACTCATCATATAAATTGTATATTTGAGGTGGAATTGATATCATAGATATGTTATATTTTACATCTATAAATTCTAATTGATCGATGCCCAAAATTATGGTTGATGTTATCTGGTTTTGAGAGACTATTGTGTTCAGAAGAAAAACATAGCACATTTACAATTCCAGCTATGTGATGAATCCTTCATGCCTCACATAGAAAAATAATGGAGACGATATCTCAAGAAAAACATATTATTATCTTAACAGTTACTATTTTACATGACTGACATATATACCATGGTTTTGTGGTTGTAATCTTCACACATAACAGTCTCGTGAAGGAATTGATTCAATGAAGCACACTCACATTGGGAAAGGAAAAGATGTTGATATTTGATTTGTGTGAAGGATTAACACCATATTGAGATAATTTTATACCCATAACATACATTAAGTACAATAGGTAATAGTTTTATCATTCTTGAGATATGAATAAAAATCATAATATACTAGCACAAATGAGAGGATAATACATCATGTACCTATTATAGTTTATGTGAGTAAAACAGATAGAGTTTGATGGAAGATGGTGGATAACTCATGAATTCACAGATTCATTAAGATTCACTAAACTAAATTTATAATGAAAACTATCACCAAATTCAAAAAACATTTTTTATTAAAATACATAAGGAATCTATATGAGATATAATAATTAGAATTGTTAAAAGTCACATAAAATAATGAGAATAATATATGGTTTTGTGAAAATTTCATACACCATGGATTATTTAATTTGTACATGAAGGGTTCTTTAATAAATTGGGTGTATACTAATAAGATATAGTATTATATTTTTTTCATGTGTCGTAATCAAAAAAATAATAATAAAGAAAAATGTGGTCTGGAACATATTTAATTAAAGGAAAACATTTACTCGATAATTTTAATGACTAAGGAAGACCCAATCGTTCACTAAAGATTAGGAGTAATTGAAAAATATATAAAGCCATTATCATTATTTGTTGATGTTCTTGAATAAGTTTATATAAGAAAACTAGTTTATCAATCATGATCATAGATGAGGATATACATCAAGTGGAGCATAAGAAACCAAGAGATGATTTAAAATAGACAATAAATTATAAAAATACGAAAATTGATTTTGTTATTGTGATTTATAAATAGTAATAAAAAAAATATTACAGTTGGGGTGCATAAAAAGTCAATAAGGAATTTTATTTTTGGTTTTTATCCAACTAATAATTTAACTAGTTGTTGATAGAGTGATGACTCATTGTTGTAGGACTATCCAAGATTGCATGGAGTTGGTCTTAGTTTTGAACATTGTAAATTCATTAAACTATCATAAATTATTATTTTTTCATAAAATGGGAGTTTATGCTCATTTATTTGAAGGATTGAGAACCTTAACAATATTGGTATATTGAATAAAAATAAAATAATTTGTAAAAATAAACAAAAAATTCCCATACCCCCCTCCCCTCAATGGTCAATCTGATTTGTGGATCTACATATTCCAATTGATTTGATTTTAAAACAGTAGTGGTATATTTATTTGATTGAAGTATATTCACCAAGATTTCATAAAGTGATTGGTTGAGTAAATTATTGTATTAACTACATACCCTTTGTCAATAAAATGTAAAAATTGTATTATTTATTATCTTGATTAAATGGAATTTACCCATACTATTTTTGAATATATTTTAATACCAATTTATTTTAAATAACTTTATCATATTATGATTATTGATAGATTTATGAATAATTTCATTATGTAAATATATTTTAAAAGTATAAGAATCCCATTCTCCTTCCATTGGGTTCTTTATGATGTGATGAACGAATCCCACTTTTCTTCCCATGGTTTTTCTATGATATAACAAATAATTGAATTCAAATTGAACACATAAGTATTCATGAATGAAGGGTGTGGTCCTATATCTCCCTCTAATGCATTTTTCATTGATTATTATATCATGAGAATGGTATTGATGCGTATGTTTCAGTTTCTCACAACCATGGTCATTGATGGTGTGGCTCATGAATGTAGTGTTCACTATACTAATGTTTTCACCACAAGCTTATTATTTTTTATATGAGAATGTTATGATCTTATGGATCATGTTTATTTACTCATGTTTCCCAAATTATTTAAGTGTGACTTTCTTATATGGTATGAAGACTTTTCATGATGTATTCTTTTGTTATGATATACATTATCCTGCGATTTTGGATCTTTTTATTGCATATTACTTTCTTATGTGTCCTAATTATACCCAAATACCTATCTTATGATTTCTTGTAATATTTGACTATTATAACTGTTTTTTACCTTATAGAGTATTTAGCCTGATAGATTTCTCATGTTTCCACTCCATGGGTAATGATGATGAGTATAACTAATGGTAGGTCTATGTGTTTTCTATTTTGGATATATTGTTTAGATGTTTTCACAATTAGTGTAAAATAAATTGGCTATATAGGATGTCCCCACATACACTAAAACATTCATTCATGGTATTTTGAGACTATTTGTGAAATTTGATGATTAAATTATAGAAACGATGTAAAATAAAGACATTTATAGCTTAGTTCACTTCAGTTGCTATCAAATTATTGTTTAGATATTTTTTAGGATTATTTTAGTAATTTTTTAGGATTAGGAATATAATACATTGGTGAAAACATTATGTATTAGTCTAAGTGTCTGATAATTTCTTTAGGTTTTTGTAAATTAATGATTATGTTGTTTTCCTAGATATTAAGTCCCTGTTTAGATACTAAAGAGTGGGTGTGGTTGTATAAAAAAATGTACCTAGGGGGAATCATGCTGAAAAAGGTTGTTTGAGTATCAACATAATCTTCACTCTGGCGCATGATTATTGGGTCTAAGCCAAAACTGGCTAGACACTATTAGGTGATAATTTTTTGTAAATAATATAAATATTAAATTTCAAAATAATGGTTATATTTATAAATTCATTTAATGTATTAGGTTAATAAGTATCAGAGAACACTACATAAAATAACCTAGATTGAATTAAGATACTTATAGGCTAAACCCAGTGTTATATAATTGAAATGAAAGTATAAAAGGTTGAAATAAAGGTGAAATTGTTAGTGACATCCATAAATTGAAATTTAATATTCATATAACAATTTACTATAATTATTTTAAATATTTTCATAATCATTTTGGTTTTAATATTTGGTTTGAAGCATGATATTGAAAATAGATATGTGTAAGGCATGTCTCTAGAATCTCATAAGATTAAGCAATAGAGGCATGTTTGGATTAAATGATTGAGAATGATAATATATACCTATTATGATGGAAATGATATGTTATCTTTTCTTCCCTAAGATTGAATATATTTATTTCTATAGATTTTATACCTACTCACATGATTTTCTTTATATAACATTATGTATTGTTATTAGTAAGTGATAATTATAATTATGAGGACACTTGTTACTTAGTGGGGAGATGTAATTCCCTAGTTTTAACCAAGAATATTCTTTCAATAATCAATTTTTCTGTAATAACAATACACATATTTTTTTAATGAGGAGTTGAAATATTTGGGGTAGTAGGTCACACAAGATAAGAATTAAACTAACAAAACACTATTAATTCATTATACAATGATTACAATAAAAGAATATGAAACAAATTATTAACCACCATGGATTTTATATCAATTAAATGTGAATAAATTAAAGGTGAAAAATAAATAGATATTAATAAAATATTCAATACTAGGAGATATCATAGATCTTATTCACCTATGAGTGTCACCAATAGAAACAGAAAAAAATAATGAGGAAGAAAACCATGAAACGAAAAAGAATATTATTAGAGTTAAAATGAAAACTATGTAAATGATAAGTTTGACTTAATATGTGAGAGTGGAATTCATAGTTCTATTATTTATGTATATTTTAATTAAATACAGACTCTATGAATGTGGTTCTTTTAAATATGATTGTTATAAATACAGTCGTTGACAATATGGTTATTTGATATACATGTATCCAATTTTTTTACTAAATTTTTGTATTGTTACATGTAAATTAATAATAAGACAACTCTTAATGAAAAAAATAAAACATTAAAATTTTATAAACATATACTTATGTGTTACATATAAATATAAATATTAATATTAATATTATTAAAATATGATATGATGTATTTTTAAAATTCATATAAATATTTTATTATCAATGGTTTAGTAAATTTAAATTTTAGAATAAAATTAATTATATTTTATTGAATCTAGTTAAAGTACATTTATTATAAAGGTAATACATTTTCAAAAGAACTATTGTATTAAGTGTTGTATAATTTATCCCGATAAATTAAATTCGACACATTTATAATCTTCATATATATAAAATAATATATTATTATTATTTAATTTTGCAATTGATATTAAATAATATTAAGAACACATAATGATAAAAATTTAATTCTCCCTTATAAAGAATCTTTTGATTTTATTTTTTGTTTAATTTAAAATATAAATTAATAAATTTTCAAAATTCAATTTTTCAAATATAAATTTTTTTTGGACATAGAATAAAAATATTAGATTAATATAGATTTTATTATTTTTCTAAAATAATTTCATTTTAGGTGAATACAAAAAATATTATTTTTACATAAACTATAAATTTATTATTATAATGAAAAACTATGAACTGTATAAAATCTGTTTATTTGTAAAAAATTTATTTAATAAGTACAATTATATATTTTAAAAATTCAATGTTCAATTTAAAAACCGTATGATTGAAATTTTTATGACATAAGTAATATTTTCCAATAATCTTTTTGGTATTTTCTATTAATAAATTATTATTTTGAATAAATTTGTTTGTTGATTGATTATAAAACCACATTGATTTTATTTATTTATAATTAAAAAAATTATCATGAAAATAAAATGCATTGATAATTTTACACTGGTAATAAAATTTATCCTTTAAAATATACTTCTAAAAATTACTTTTAGTGCCTTAAATGAATTAATGTTAAAATTGGGGTTTCATACACATATAAAATTTTCTATTATAAAATGAATTTAATATTTGGAATTAGCATTTACAAATTATTTAATAATTCCCATTTTATTATTTATGGATTGAACGTAAATTACATATGTAAATACTAGATACCACGGTAAAACCAAAAATGTTTAATGTAATAATTCCAAGTGTAAATGACATAAAAACATGATTAAAATTTGAGAATACTAGTGTTTTCCAATATATCCCACATTCTTTATGATTTTTATGAACTGAAAATCTCTTCATCTGTTACTTGTTTTTGACTATGTGTGTTCAATAGGCTTAATATTAATTTATGACAATCTATTAATAATTATGAAAATTTTGGACATTTTTTGAAATTTCCCATAGTATTCAAAATCGACTATCTGATGCGTTAAACTACATAATGATTCGACAATTTCAAATAGCTACGCGATATAAACACCTATTAGAATCAGCAACATATTGATAATGGTTGTGTTAAAATCACTTATGTTGATGAATTGCCTATGAGAGAATGTGAATCTATCGATCATACATCAACATGAATCACCAATATGGATTAATTGGATACATTAATTTGTTATGTGGTGAATTTGGATACATCATTCCAATGGGATATGTGACTCATTCTACTATGTCCAAATGAACTATATTAGTGAGATGGCTATATATAGAAATAAAATATGTGTGTAACACATTAAAAATTTGGCTACATGAATAAATCGGAAACATGAAGGATGTGTAAATGGATAAATTTTAATACATGATTTCAATTTAGAAGTATTCAGAAACATGGTGATCCATTATTGGCTATATCATTATATAACCTCTTCATTTTATACAATTGGTGTACATTCAATGGAATTTAATTCTTATGTATACAAATAAATGATTGGATAGCCTCTTTATAGTGAAATAAAATATAATAATTTGGGATTTAAGGATATTATTGAACATTACATGGATAATATAAAATTAATTAATATTTATGTGGAATTTTTTGATAAAAGGATGAGTAAAATTTAATTCAATAACATGTTTTAATGGATATCATGCCATCCAATAGAAAATATATTCCTAATACATATTCGAGTATGAAGAAGATAAATGAAGAGAAAATACACAATAATAGAATAAATTCCTTTCATTATTAACTATTTCAAAGCTGATATGTTTCTACTCTATTTTAGAACCAAATAATATGAAGATTCACGTAATTTACATCTACAAAATCAAGATAATTATTACTGTGTTTTAGATGAATATCTCAGAGATTAAATTTAGTCTTATATTCTCTCATTGAGAAATATTATCTTCTATTAGTTGTATATTACAACTATGGTCTTATTTTATAATCTCTCTTTTATCTTCTCTTCTATGGAAGTTTTCTAGTAGAATAAACATGAAGGATGGTGGTTGTAAATCCTTTTTGGAGGCTGGTAAAATCTCCTAGTGTTGTTCCAAGTGTCAACTATTTCACATTTTCGTTTAGTCCTTGGGAAGCAGACTATAATTCCTTTTTAAAAGAACCAATATATTGAAGATTATTAATCATTTCTAGTTAAGCATTAGTGGAATAAGCTAAGGGAGAATTTTTTCCCAAACTACTATAAATATCCTGCATCTAATCATTTCTTTCTGATTTGTATTCTTCATACATATTTTTATAATAGAATATAAAAATGTATCTTACGTTAAAGATATATTTTTTATATGAACATTAATTTTTTAAAACATAATTAACCCTATCATATGTCTTAGTGCAGCTGGTCTCCAAAAAAATGGTATTAAAGGATTGAATTTTGAGTATTTTCCTCTAAAATATTAAACAATTAATATCATTTTAATTTGGATACTTTTGTTGATAAAATATATTGTATTTTTATATTAATATATCCCAAAAATAGTGGATAAAACTATGGACATTTTATGGAATGGATGGTCTTATATTTGAAGAACATTGATCAAAATATTTTTCATAGAAACGATATACTATTTAGGATAGATATCCAATAAAGTGATATGCTACTAGTGAAGAATAATATGAACTGATATCTAAAGATATGGATGATAAAATATGTGTACAATGTCCTATTGATTTTAACTTTTTTTCCAAATCTTCAACAAATCATGAAATGTGGACTACTATATTAGTGGAATATGAAGGCACTAACAATATAAGGCATCTTAGGTATAAAACTACAAAGATTATATTTGAAATGTTCAGGTTGATACAGAAACCATAACTCAAATGAATTTATTAATGAAAGAGATTATAAAAAAAATTTCTTCTCATAGATCACTAATTCCATAACAAGAACAAGAATTGAAATTCTTATGAGTGATACCATCTAAATGGAGTTATATCTCAAATAACATTATGAAATATACAGATTTCAATGATTTTAAATTTTTAATATCTTATTAGAAAACATTTGATATATGATGTTGAGTTAAAATATGGAGCTATAGAAGATAGATTGATTTAGAATAAGAATACAGAATTAATTTTCTCAACATGATAATATGAAAAAAAAGAAACAAATAGAAATCGATGAGTCATATTATAAAGATACCTCAATTTTTTTTACTTCAAATAGTGATATGATTCATTTTTCAGGTTGGATAATAATGTTTTAAAAATAGAGGATAGGTTTTATGAAACCCTTATATATTTACAAGAATCTTGATAGATATTCTAAATAATTGAGATTCTATGACATTAAAAATATAATGAAAATTAAACCTTACTAACATCAATTATAGGATAATAAGAATTTAGATAAATTTAATTTGAAAAGGGATGGTTATAAGAAGAAATACAATAAGGCCATTAAGGAAACATGGAGTTCTTAAATAAATTAAAGAGATGTATTATCTTTATAATCAAACAATGTATTTTTTACTCCAATGTTTATCATGTGTTTCATAGGGAAATATGGTGAGGTATATTCTTTTTATTATCCTAACTATGAATTTAATGTATAAAATAAAAAATTCTATTATTAAGAATTTAATTAATATTATAAAATTCTTCAAACCATATATTACATTTTGGTGAATAAAAATGAAGCCCTAAAAATTACCCTATTTTTTGTTAATAAAAATAAGAATTTAGTTAACAAATGTTATATTTGAAAATCATGATTGAAAATTCTAATGCATCCTATATTGAACATGGTAACTATATTGGGAGTATAAAATATTATTTCAAGACAGTGCTGATTTTTAATGTTTTTTTAGAAAGGGAATGATTTATTTTAATCAAATCCTTATAAATAATAATGTTTAGAAAAATAAATATGGAATAGGATGTCAGGTTGATAACTCAATGTTTTATGAAAACAATTTTGTTCTTCGTTCAAAGAATAAATATTGTATGGAGATATATTTTTTTCAATTTATAATTTGGAAACTATGATAATAATTTAATTTTATTAATCCCACATTTTTTAGAGTTAAAATTGATTTTATTTTGAATACTTTTTTGACATTTTTTACGATATTTTCTAAAAACATAATTACATTTTGGTTCCCAATTCTTTTGATTAAAAAATTGATGTGAAAAAGAGAATATAGTAACCAAAATATGACTTATTATAGTTTTTTTATAGAAAAAGGTCCAATAGAATCAATTAGAAATGGTACATGTACATGGAATAATCAAGTAATATGAGTGGATATTTCTCTAATTTCCACATCATGTCAATAATTATTGGAGGATATGCCTCTCTTTTTTTAAATTCCAATGGAAAGATTATTAGAGTAAGATTATTTGGTAATCCATGTTCAATACTCATCAATAAATACCATTAAATGGAAGTACTAAAACACAACTTGATAAGATCTTATCATCTTTTCGAGGGAGATCATTTTATTAATTTCCCAAATAATGTCTATTCTATTTTCAAAGATAAAATTATAAATTTTAAGAACCCTATAGCTGAGATTATATTTAATCTATATATAAATACCTTTGCTTGAAATAAGTGAGAAGTATAAATGATGAGAAAAAGGAATCATGGATTCAAGATAGAATACTAGTACATTCTAATATCAATTCTTTGATAAAATTTCCTAAAATAAATTTAGTTTGAGATTTACATAAAAATAAATAGAAAAAAAGAAACTGTGTAATGTATTCCAAATTTAAAATAAAAAAACTCACCATTAAAATTAGTTATATAAGTATCAATATCTAGACCTCTAAATAATATTCATATATATTTGTTCGGTCAATCTAGAATGGTATTTCTAATAATAAAATATTTTATCTATGTTATGGTTAATGATTTTTTTAGATTTAGGTAGGTTTTTTATGTGTTTATAGTGAATCTTATTCAATGGTTTAATTATTTTTGATTTTGTTCAAAATGAGAATGATTACAAATTATTTCATTGAGAATTAACCATATAAGATAATTTTTAAAACATAAGATAAATTCTTATTATTCAATCCATGGAATCAAAAATATGTTTTCCACCCCCATGAAACCTCATAAGAGTGGTGTTGTTTAATGAAGAAATGAAAACCTTCAAGAAAATTCAAGGAAAATGTAATGTCAGTATAAATTAAACCATTTATTTTGTTGGGATAAATCTATAAATATTTATTTTGATGACATTGATAGAGTTATAATTATGGGTATTTTAAAGGAAACTATTAATGAGGTATGGAATAACATAATGAAAAAAATGTTCAATAATTTGAAATATTGGGATGAAATGCTTATATTATAAACACCAATTATAATCTTGTTAAATTTAACCCAACTATTGGTGAAGGAACCTTCCTTGGATAATCCACAACATACAAGGAATATAATGTTTATAACAAAAGGTAAAACAATTAATGAATCAAATCGTCTAAAATTTGATGAAAATGATACTTTTGATCACAACGTGAAAAAAGTTGATAAGCTAATAGATTCCTTTGAAAACATGGGACCTAAACACATCTTTTACAACAAGAAGGATGTTTATTTGTAATTTGATTTTAGGTAACCCAATACTAAAAGGATATATTCTAGTAAAACAAAAACATTTCTTCTTATAAATCCTAGAACCTTGAGAACCCATTCAATAGAAATTGTTATGGGAAATTAAATTACGGTAATACGACTATTGGGGAAGAAGAAATATTGTATAATTTTTTCTCTTTTTCATATCAAAAAGAAAATAAATCTATAAGGGAATACATATATCATGGTTGTTGGGATTTAGAAATACAATAAGTGTTATTCTGGTTCAAGAGGAAAATGTTATGAGAATTAGATGATTCCCCCCTAATTATCCTATTATTGGGTGAAAAATAGGAAACAATAGGATGATAATGGTGCGATAAATTTGAATAGGGATAAAATAGTAGCTAAGGAGTACAACCTAGACGAAAGGTATAAATAATGAAGATACCTTTTCACCCATGGCTAAACAACAATACATTAGGATTATCCTAGCCTATAAAACACACATTAAAATTAAATTATACCGTTTGTATGTAATGTATTATTTTTTAAATGGAATTATTATGGAGAATATAATGTTGATCAAATTCTATTCATTGAAATTCCCAATTTTCCAATTTCAATTTTCAAACATACCAATGTTATTTAGGGCCTTAAACAACCACCTAGAGCTTGGTACAAGCATTTATGTTCTTTTGTTTTATCAAATGGATTTTTAGTACGAGTGGAGGATACTATTATATTCAATAAAAATTCATTTTAATATATTTTTTTAGTTCGTATATATTATAATTATGTGATTTTAGGTTTTATAAATAAAAAACTGTCTAATGAAATTTCAAACCTTGTGAAAAAAATTTTTAAATCAGAAAGGTAGGTGAGTTAAATTATTTTTTTGGTTTTTATATTTGCCACAAATATATTTGGAATTTTATTAATCAATGTAAAAACATAATTGACTTACTTAAAGGATTATACTCAAAAATGATAAATTATATGAAAATATAATTCTTTATTATGAAAATATTTAATTGGATGAAGCTTAGAAACTAATTGTAAAAATATATATATAGAGAAAAAATTAAGAAACTAATATATTTTTATTCTAGTAGACCAAAAATTATATTTTTATTTTGATTATGTGAATGATTCTAATCTAATCTCAATGAAGTTTATTTGAATACTGCCAAAATAAGTTTATAGTATTTAAAAGAAATAATTTCACTTTCCTTACTTTTTCCAAATAATCATGATCGTAATTTCACTTCTTATTCCGATTATAAATTTGGTAGTTGTATAAAATACAATTACAGTGCTTCATGATCCTTCCAATTCCTTGTAAAATCCATTGTATGTTGGTCTATGACGTACCAACTATCCATTTAATTATCCACTACTAAAGTAGAATACATTGTTGCAGGTTGTTCATGTGAACATTTATTGTAGATTAAACTCCCCTTATTTAATTTTGGATTAAGTTATAATAAATTCCCAATAAAAAGTGATAAAACTATTTTTATCAAAATATAATATAATTAGAAAATTTATTCCAGAACAAATCATATAGTTTTAAGGAATTGTTTCATGAGATATCATTCTCCAAAATATGTTATCTATCTTAAATACATCTCTAATGAAAACTGGTATGAGAATATTTTTACAAATCCCCATGATGTGATTGATTTCATTTTATTAAAAGTAAATTGGGGTTCATTTAATTTAAAAGTTTTGTTATCTTAGTACAATGACTTTTATCTTAAATGGGATTCAATTATAGAACTTACTACTAAATTTATAGTTGTTTAAATGACTTGTAAAATTTATTCATTATTTAATAGTGTTTTCTGTTTTTAATTATTAATTTATTTTAGGATATAATTTTCACTAAGTTCTAAATTAGGTATGTATCCCATTTAAAGTCTATGTATGTTACTTAAAATATCAAATTTACCCTCGAATCTTTCAACATTTTTCTTGTGCCCTTATTTTAGAATTAAAACCATCACACTTTGTATCCTTCAACTCCCTCAATTCCAAATAAATCATCTACTAACCTTCTATGTTTTAAATATCTATGAGAGGATATGTTGGTAGTTTTAATTCTTCTATGAAATCCATGTCATTTAATGATATACACATATTATTAGTTGGGAAATCCAAATATATAGTTTAACGAATATGAATCGAAATGTTACTGAAGAAAGTATTTCATTTTCTCAGGTTGGGAGTTTATTTGTAATGAGAAGAAGTTTGGTTTTCTATTTTAAGAGGAATTTAATGAATTCATATGAAATATAATGTTCCAGTTCAAAAAAACATTGTATGTACTTTCATCAATTGTGAATGGGAATTTCATGCCCATTTCAATAGTTGAAATGGACTATGATTTCACTTTCCTCATGAGGGTATGTTTATAATTATACACACTATAGTTGGGACATGTGTTGTGTAAAAAAATGGGTTTTTAATGTTATTTATTGGAACCATTGACATTTATGAATAGTATTTTAAATATCTAGAAGCTGAATGGAATTTATATTGTTAGTTTCTCTTGAATGAGATTACTCAGAAAGCTAGAGAGATGTAAAAGGTGTTGTCTCAAGACATGTAGGTTCTAAATGTCCTAATTAAAAAAGGTAAGATAAATTGGGATTGATATATGATTTTTCATATGAATTTCTAATACTAGTGGAATTTAATATTGAATTACTATCCCTATGGAAGTCATATCTCTATTATTCTAAAAAATGATGTAGATTTGAATATTGGAGATGCAATTACAACAAAAGAGTAACTCCCTTTCAATAATTCAATTAAAGACCATTGTTTATAATTGAGATGCTACATCAAATTAAATAAGTAATGTTGAATAAGAAGGGTTATATGAGGTGGTTATACCAAATCCTATATCAGTTTAGGGGGAGATATCCCAAACCCCCAGACTTAATTATATTTCACATGTTGAGACAATGCCTACTAGGGAGGTGTAGGAGTTAGTAGTTTCTGTTGTAGAAACTCAGGTTCTAGAGATCAGATCTACTCTAGAATAGGAATTCCATATCAAGGAAGATGAGTTTGTTAGATCTAATAAACTAATTCAGCTTGTTACGATAGATAATATATCTCACGGGGAGATTTCAATTGAGGTTGTTCTTAGTATCCAATAGTTTATGAAAGGGAGAAATGTGATTACGAAAATAAAATAGCATCTCAAATACCTCCTTTATAATATAATCAGAGATATAGGTCTAGGTTTGAATCCTTATAAGAAACAAGAATTTTATCTCATACTCTATAGGCCACTCTATCACCTCATCATATGTAATGGGATGCAACAATTGTTAGTAAAAGTTATAAAAGTTACGATATTAAAACCATTTCCAATACTATTATATAATAATGTTATAATATAAGATTATATTATTATCTGTCATAAAAGGAGTTAATATCCTTTAGAAATAAAATCGTACTACTCAAAGAGAATTCAATTTCCAATGAATAATTTACTAGTTGATTAGGATCATGACCACTCAAATTGACTTAACCAAAAATCATTATTCTATTCTGCCTATACAACATATTTCATATGGTGTGATTACTTAGGAAGTTGACGTAATGAAATCTTATATAGATAGAATTAAAGAAGTATATGCTACCATGTCTAGGGTAAATTATCACAGTGGTATTATTGCATCCCAAATGGAAATGAATAGAACCTTCCTATTGTTCAATATGATATCTTTCTAGATGAATTTAATGAGATTAATAATTTTAATACAGATATTAAATCAAGATTGAATACAATTATTGGTATTATGGTTAGACATTTTCTTTTGATCTACATGTTTCATCCATATATCATAATCATCCCAAACCCTTTAGTGGTTCATAAAATTTAAAATCATGTTGAAATTATATCAGAAAACATAGTGTTGGAATTGATTCCTCTTCAAATGGCATAGATAGGTATCTTGAAGAATCTATGGGTGGTAAGATTTAATAAATGTTTAGAGTATATGAAGATTTTCAAGGTATTATTTTTCTTTAGATTGGTCCAATAACTACAAATCAATAGTGATTTTAATATATATTAATGAAGATATATGATGAAGTTGATGTCCTATACATAGACTATTTAAGATTAAAATCTAGTTTCTTATTGTCAAATTATTCTTCATATGTTATAGTTTATTCTGTAGGTCGATATAATTTTGTATATAATCCATTCAAGCATATCTATTTATTAAAACCAACTACTACTTCCCCTACTGTAACTACATTTATTACACCTAATGCTACTAGTACCTTAGTTCCTCAGACTCTATTAAGTGATGTTTAAGATGTAGCTCAAGTTATATTATAGATGCAATCTAATTTGGATCAGCAGATAACATATTTGAAAGTACCACTAATCATTTTTCATGTTTTAATAGACTAGATTCAAAAAAATTATGTATTTAGATACTTCAACTATTTTATCCAATTCTTATTTTACTTCATTAATTACTCTTCCATAGATTTTTTTGTACTACGAAGATTGAATCATTAAAAGGAATGCTATATTTTTGTTTATCAATAGTTTCCAAAACGAACAGACACATATCAACTACCATTCATGATTTTTTCAAAATCAGTCATCATAATGAGGAATGATATGTGTGAATATGTTCTGTTATATATTATTTTTATAAGAACCCTTTATTCAATATGTCTAGATTTTATTATAGATACTAGGTAGTGAATATATATAGATTAGGAGATAACAATGATCAATAAAAAAGAAAAAAACATGGTTGATTTTTTCCTTACTACAAAAAGGTATGGAGATTGTATTGATCACACCTCCCAATACTCTATATCTAAATATAGTTATGGAATCCAAGACTCATCTTTAGATGTTTTGGGGATTCATTGTACCCCCATTTATAGTCCATCCATCGTTCTCTTTAACATCTCAATAATTCATGAAGCCACCACCAAAATACCCTTTTAATTTGGAACCAATCCATTATCCATGTTTAGATACATCATGTAAGTTATATGTATTTTATGTTCTTTGATCCTTGTATTTTTTTTATCAAAATTCATGACTAATGACGTTTTTATTTATATATTTAATGATTTACATATGTTTTTTTCATTTAATGTTTTTCATCTTGGTGATGTTTTTTAATTTTTGTACATGTTATGAAATTTAATCTTTCCAAAATCCATATTTATTTTCAGTCTTTTATGGAAACAGTTTTTCACTCGAAGTGATAATTTAGAAGGTGTTTTACCTCTACTTACATTTCTCATTTCATGACAAAATAGGGATTATTTTATCTAAGGGGGAGGAGTACCCATGTAGTTAATTGTTTAATTGGGTCAGGAATGAAGGGTAAAAACATTTTAAATGATATATATATATATATATATATTAAATTTTTGTGAAAAAATCATAAAAACTAATAAAATTTCAGTTTTAATGTTTTGTGGGTTTTTTGACCATCAAATGGTGAGATATTGTTATACTACTATTATTTTTACAACATATCTCGTGTGCTCTATGATTTTTATTATCTATAAAACTCTTTATATGTTAAAAATTTGTGTCCATTTAGGTCTTTTCATGAGTTTAAATTTTATTTTATGTCATTATTCAGATATTATTTATATTTTTGATGTTTTATAAAAATTAAGTAAGTATGTAAAATTGGTCTTATTATCCCATTATCAATGTGAAGATCCAACCACATTGAGAAACCTTCTACATCTAGGTAATTACAATCTGAATCTCCTATGACCTGAAAATGACTACGTAAAAATCACCTACATTAACGAATCACCTATGTGATTTAAAAAATATATTGATCAAATGGCTATTTGAATCACATACATTGTGTAATCGACGACATGAATTTAACTCATAGTGATTTCATAAATGTGGTTCTAAATTCCTATGGGATTTATTTGGCTCTATAAAATTTTACTACATGAGAGAGAAGGATTCAAATAGAAATCTACTGCATGAAATATTCCTACATAATTTGTCTACATGAATAAACCAGTTATGTGAATTATGCATACATGGAATAATTCAGCTATATGAATTAAAATAATTGGAATTCAGCAACATGGGGATTCATGACTTTATGCATAATTTGGAAACCTTCTCATTTACTACAATTGGATTAATTTCAATGGAATATAATGATTTCATGCATGAATTAAATATTTTATTACCCCCTCATAGAAAAAGTGAATATTAAAAAATTGTAATTATTGAGAGAATTTATCAATATAAGGATAAATTAATTTTCAATATTGGTCTCATGTTATTTTAAATAAAAGGAAGTGTGAAATTTAATTCAGAGCCATATTTTAATGGAAATAATGAAATAAATTAGAAATATAAATTTCTAATAGTTTATTTGATTGTGAGTAAGAGAAATACATAGAATAGACACATGTATTGATGAAATCACTTACTCTATCAACACCTTCAATTCATTCAAGTAGCTACTCTATTTATAAGCTATTGAAAAATAAGATTCATGTGATTCATATCTACTCTATAAGGATCAGTGTTAATTATTTTTACAAGACTCTCCTCAAGATTCTCTTTTGTCATATATTATCTCATCGAAAAAACTTCTATCATTTTAGTTTTATCTTACCACTATGATCTCTATTTTTAATCACTCATTTGTCCTCCTTCAATTTATGAAGGTTCCAAATAAAAGAAAATTGAAGGAAGGTGTTTGTAAAATCATTTTGTGAGATTAGAAAAAATACTAATAGTGTTTATCAATCTATTTAATGCTTTACATAGTCATAGAGTCCTTGGGAATAGGATTGGTAGTCCTTGGTAGCTGAAAGGGACTAGTTGAAATCACAATGATCTTATAGTTTAGTGTTGGTGGAGTTGACTAGGAGAATTTTTTTCACTAAAATGCAATAAATCTTTTACTTTTGATCTATTTTATTTCAGTACATATCTATTATGATTAAAATTTTTCATAAAAATAATATCAGAAGTTATCATACCATAATGATTTTGGTTTTCTAAGATAATAAAATTTCAATAACTCAATTCATCCCATATTGAGTCTTAGTTAAGTGGGCATCTAAACAACATATAACAAGTTTGAAAATGATTTTTTGAGGGGTTATAAAACATATAATATCTAACACTAAATTATTTTCTATTTTAGAAGACATTTTTTCTTTTTTTATCATGTCATCCATTTATATTAAGTGGTTATATATAATAAAATATAATTTCCTCTACTTATAATAGGGACCTCTCACCCCCAACACAACCCTAAAACTTTCATTTCCTCTTCAAAATATACCCTTGTTTACTTCCATTATTATCTTATAAATTTTTCTTTAACCCCAATCCACAAAATATTTCTATAATACCTCCATTTATACAGATTCATATAATTTAAAGTTTAAGTCCTCAATGTGAGTAATTTTTTTATTAAATTCCTTTCATTTCATTCTTACTTTCCCAAATCTAATTTTATAAATAAATATTATTACATAATTATTGTTTGAATATAGAATTTAATTATTAAATGGAAATAAATTTTAACTTTATTTATTGTGGTACCATGATATTTTATAAGAAAACTATTTTCAATAGCATTTTAAACAACAAACATTGAGTTTAAATGACCGATGATATTATATTAAAATGTTATTAAATAAATGTAACTGATTTAACCTAGATATTAAAATTTAAGGTATGAAAAATATAAAATTATTTTTTAAATATACATAAAATTACTATATATACTTATTCATAAATTCTTAACAATAAATCAACTTTTAGTAAACATATTTATCTTGTATAAAAACTATTCCTTCAAAAATAATTTTTTATTTTTTTTGGTGGGAGAATATTATAATTAATTTATGATAATTTTATAAATTTTATAAAATTAAATTAATTAAATTTTTTAAATCCAAATATCAATTTTAATTAGATTAAACTTTTTGGATTTTTTTGAAATATATTGATTTTTCAACGAATGGTAAAAAATAATGATTTTTTAAAAATTGTCATTTATTTTGACTTAATTATGAAATAAAAATCACCCATTATTTTTTTAAAAAAAATTAGATTTAAAAAATGTATTCCTTATTGATATTTAATCTAATTAATTTCATTTAAATCTTCCTTTTATCAGATTTTAGTATAAGATTATTTTTAAGATTAAAATCGCATTTTCATAAAAAACTATTTTAAAGTGAAAAATTTTAATTCAATTTAATTAATTTAACTGAACCATAATTATTAATTATTTAAATTAAAAAATTTAAATTTATATATATAATAATAATTTAAATTTATTTAACTTTGATAACATTTACAATAGTTATAATTAGTTCATCTTATTCTTGACAAATTCATTTCAAGAAAACCAATTTTTCAACATATATGTGGGTTTAATATTATATTTATGTATTACACATATATGAATTTAATTTATAAAAATTAATCCCTTATTTTTAATCATTATAATTATTACTATATAAAAATTTCAATTTAATTTTTGGGATAATGAAATGTAAAAACAATAAAAATATGTTACTATACTTAATGTGATAAAAGGTTTTCCGGGGGATATCTAAAGAAGTAAAAGAAATAAAATATTTAAAACATGTTTGTTTAGAATTTTGAATTTTTTACCGGCCACAAAAATCTTAAAAACATTTATTCGTAAATTTTTGAAGAACTTTTATTGATAGTAACATCATATTACATAATTTTTTTGGTACTTACAATATTGCCAATCAGCCTCCCTTATAAAAATAAACTACTCTCATATACTTTAAACACATAAAGGACCAATTGGTTCAGCCATTAAATACACAAATACCTTATTCAAATTCCCTCCCTATGACCTGGAATCCTTTTTTATATCATAAATCCTATATTGAAAACATTTAGGTATAATCCAAAATATTTGGTCTGAAGAAGATTTGGGTTTCTTAACCGAGCATCTCTGTTTAATTTATTCCGCCACCACAATAAAATATTTCTCAATCATGATGTTATAATAAAATAGAAAAATTTTATTTAATAATATTTAATTATATTAATGGGTTAACAAAAATCCATCACCACTTCCAACAAATGGTAAATGAAACCATCACTGATGTGTATGGTAGACTATCTCCTCACAAACCAATGTAATTTATTTTCCATAAACACCTATCATATTTTTTCATGATAATTAATTTATTTATTTTATATGTTATTTATGAAATATAAATCATTGTGAAGTAATATATTAATACTTTCTTTCCTTACAATCAATTTAATGTTTGATAACATCATTCGTCTGTATGGCAGGACTACCACCTCACGAAGTGATCTGATTAGTTTTTATCATTGCATCACTTGGTTAGTATATATAAGTGATGTTAAATAAATAATATGATAAATAAGATGTAATTATAAATCCAAAAAGATAAAATAAAATTTACCTCAATTTCATTGTGATTGTTGAAAAATGGGAATATTACACATGCATTTATACGACGTACAATCTCCATGATTGTAACATAGTTCATTTTTCATAACCATTACTCATTGTTATTTATAAAATAATAATTTATGTGAAAATATTATAAATATAAAAATATTATTATTCTTGATATGATTAATAAGTAATATCCTTGATCTTAGAATACATTCCAATTTGATTTCGTACATATGATCCAGACATTATTTAAACTTCTAAATTGAACAACAATGATCAATAAATTGATTAAAACATGATAATGGATAAATAAAAAGAAAAATAATATTAAAAAATATTTTTCATAGAGTGAATTATTAGATTAAGTGTATTATTCAGTATGATAAGGAATGCATGTGACAAATTGGTCCATGGTTAGGGGTCTCTCTAAACCTCCCTTTTTTAGGTTATGGCCAATCTCCATGTAACTCAGTATAATTGTGTTTTCATTAATATATTTTTATGTAAAAAACTATTTAATAACATTTTTAAAAAGGATTATGTTTCTATATTTTCCATTTTTAAATACGAATAATGAAACATTCCTTCATGCTTAGTGTGTACTACTCCCTCCACGAAAAGACGACTTCTATTTACCGACTACCACCTCTCTTGGTCGAATATAAGGGTGAAATTGAATAATATGATACCCCATAAGATAATTTTTTCCTTTTAAATTAATATTTTATCTGTTATCATTCACCACAAGAAATCGTAAGCATAAATGCACTATGAAATAATATTATTTAAATATGATTGTTATAATCAAGTTGTTTGGTTGGTGGGTATTAATAGAAATAATTAAATTATGAAATATATTTAGAGATTATTTACAGTATAAAAATAAATAAATAAATCAAGAAAATATAAATTAATCTACTTATTGTTCCAATAAAAATTATATGAATAAACACATTTATACCATAGGAATACATTCATCATAAAAATGGTTTTCAGGTGTTTTACATGAAAATAATTTGATTTAATTTATTCCATTTTATGATATTTTATTGTTTAAACTTAAATTAAATGTTAAAATTATTATTTAAAAATTATCTTATGGTGAATATATTATATTTTCAAGAAATTAATGTGTTTTGGGGTGAATAGTGAAAAATAGCAATTTTCTAAATAATGTAGCTTTTAACAAATTATAATTTTATATGATTAAATTGATATTTTACAAAAACTATTTTAAGGGGAAAATATATCGTTATGAATAAATATAATTCTTATAAATATTTATAATTGGACTCCGAAATAAATTTTTATCATTTTGAAAATCTATGTAATTATTTATTCAAATAAAAATAATTTTTGGTTCTTTTCACTTAATCAAGTATTCAGAAAGATTATTTCAAATTTTGTTTAGATTAAACTAAAAATAAATCAAATTTTATTTATCATAAACAAATTTATTAAATTTTAATAAACATTACATTTTATTTTTTAAATTTCATTTTTCACCGAAAAATCATATTTCTAAAAATTATTTCTATTGCATTTTATAAACATATATTTAAATTATTTTTTATTAATTTATGTAATTAGATCGTTAAAAATTGATTTCCTATTTGGAATCAATATAATTAATATTAGGTAATAATTTTAAATTACAGTTTGGTCATAATGAATAGTACACGAGGTAAAATATATATTAGTACGGTAAATTTCAAAATGGGTTAAACGGGGTTAAACAAAAAAAGATATGGATTAAAATGGCCTAAATGTTTTTTCTAAATTATATATTTTTGAATATTTTCATTATATCCCTCTAATATTTATATTATTTAATATTTTGTGACACTTGACTTGAGTAAGACATAAAACATATAATAATATTTTAGGTTTTTAGATGATTTCCATCCATCTCAATTTTAAAAGGTACCTCCTCTCAACTCTTATTCACAAATTTTGAACCAATTATATTAGTCAATACGTTATCATGTAAATTACTATAATCCTTCTTAGTGTCTTAGTTATTCTATTCTTCCCTTAAGAACAACCAAATAAGGCATTAGGCGTAAGCCAAAGGAGAATTTCAACATAAGTGGTATAACATATAACCCTGATTTAAATTTTATTTTTTCTTATACATCCCTTAATCTTTTCTTAAGAATGATTATATAATAATATATGTAAATTAAATACCATGAAATTTTATTCTGTTGATTGAACATCCATTATACTCATTTTTCTACTAAATGGGAAATGAATGCATCACTCAAGCGTACGTGTGGACTACCACCCCCATTAGGGGATGAATTTAATTTTTTCATCAACACCATTATTTGATGTTTATTATAATGAATTTAATGTTTTTTCATGATATTTTTGACATAATTATTCTTCTATAATTATAAAATATAATCTACCTTCGTACCCTTTTATTCACTAGAAATCATAACGTCGCTTGTATGTATATGTCGACTACCACCTCTACGAAGCAAAGGGATTCATATTTAATTTTTTATTTAAATAAATGGAAAGAATGACTGATTAACTGAATAAATATGCTATTTATAATATTATTATTATTATATTTTAATGGTAAAAATTTATTTAATTCATTTCTTATTCATCTATTATTAAATTCATAACATTGTTCATGTGTACTTATGGAATATCATCTCCATGGAATGCCATGATTCAGTTTTCAATATCACCACTAATGGTTGGCTAAAATATATAATTTAATATATAAATATAAAAAATATGTATGGAAAAATAAACTAGAGATTATGTAGTAATGACCCCTTTGGGCATGGTCAACATACCAATGTTGTTTTGGCATTACCAATTGAACATCCTCAAAATATATGACTTAGAAATAACCGATTTAGTAACAATATAATACATGATTATAATTTAAATAAAAGTTAATACGGTAATGTAATAAACCAAAATATGTTTGTTAAGAAATTAAATAATTAATATAATTTTTTATAAGATTTTGACCCATCAAAAATTCATGGAAAGTGTTTATTCTACAATCTCACATTTATTCAATATATTTTATGATTAAAATTATATTCAATGAAATTATATGAATTTTATTTTTAAAAAACATGGATTTTATCCGCTATGATTTATTTATGCATTTTAAATATTTTCCATTCATTTTCCTCTCTATAATAATTAATACGTTCTATAATTTTTTTTTAAAACCCCTCCTTGAATTCTTTTATGGTTGAATTTTATTAACAATGTCCATGTTTATTATGAATTTTTTTCATAAATGTTTTTTTAATCATAAAATGATTATTTATATTAATTTAAAACCATATTTTAATTTAATTTCTATTTTTTTAATTATTTTTTCATTATATGAATGAGTTACTTTTAACTTTTTACCGGAAGTAGGAATGATATATTTGCTTTTATGTTTACCAAGTGAATTGATTTTCCTACCATCAATACAATATAGTTTTTTAAATATTAAATTAAAATTTTATAGGGTTATTTTCAGTGAAATCAATTTTCTCATTATTCAATAATCTTTTTTAAAAAAAATTTACCGAAATAAAATGATTTTTTTCTACTTTATTCAATGAAAGACTAAAATACTATTTTAAGGATGTTTCGTTTATGTCAACATACTTTTATGATTATTAAACTATATAGAGGATATCCTTTAATTATATCATCATGTTTATTTCACTATATGCATTATGATCATGATTTTTTATTTATTAACATGGGAAAAAATTAATGTATCATCCCGACCTGAACTATCGGTGTTGAGTCAATAAGGTTTTCCTTATGACTTGTCCATTCCTTCTTGTTTTGAAAATCACAAACACCTTATACTTAAGAAAATCTATATTTTACTTCCTTAAGGAAAATTTCCTTCCTTAAGGAAATATACCCTAACCTAGATTTCCTTATACATATCAATATTTCTCTTAAGAATAAAAATCAAATTTATATCAAAAACCTCGGAATCATATAATGCTTAGATATAAAGCATTCTATTTTAGGATCCGAATTCTGGATATAAAATATAATGAATTTCCACTCCGAATTCTGGATATGAACTATAATGAAGTTCCACTCCGAATTCTGGATATGAACTATAATGAATTTTCACTCCAAATTCAGGATACGAACTCTAATAAAGTTCCACTCCGAATTCAGGATACGAAATCTAATAAAGTTCCTCTCTGAATTTAGGATACGAACTCTAATAAAGTTCCACTCCAAATTTAGGATACAAACTCTAAAAAAGTTCCACTTCGAATTTAGGATACGAACTCTAATAAAGTTCCACTCTGAATTCTGGATACGAACTCTAACAAAGTTCAAATCCGAATTCTGGACTCTGAACTTCTATTAGTTCAAATCCGAACATTTACTAGTTCGACTCCGAACTTCTATGAGTTCGACTCTGAACTTTTACTTGTTCAACTCCGAACATCTATGAGTTCGACTCTGAACTTTTACAAGTTCGACTCGGAACTTATAAAAGTTCGAATCCGAACTCTATAAGTTCAGATTCTGATCTATAGTGAAACCAGACTCAGAATTTCCTTATTAATTTAGACTCCATATTTCTACAAAATTTAGGTTCCAAATTCCTATAAAAAAGAATCCGAATATCTCTCTATTATAGACTCCTAATTCCATTTTTGTTAGACTCCGAACATTTATTTGCTTACATTTCGAACACCAGTTTTTCTTATGCTTACAATTGTTTCATTATAAAATGATGACGTGCTTTCAGTTTCACATGTTTTGTTATAAAATGATGTCATAAATTCTGTTTCTATCTAACCATTGGTTGAGTGACACATGAACAGGTCCCTCCGAAATTTAAGGAAAATATGACCATTGTAGGAGGGAGCCGACCGTTCAAACCGAGCCTATAAATAGGAGCTCATTTGAAAGAGATCACCACTGTAGTTGATCACTCTAGAGACCACTTGTTGTTAAGTTGATTTCTAGAGAGAGAATCTTTTCATACCTTTTGTGTATTGAATTTCTCGTTCATATTGCTCCGTGTGACTCCAAATGTTGGTGATTACATTTGAGGGCTTCCGGGGATAGGAATACAGATGTGCCGACTACCTTGATGTTTTAGGGCCTCCATGGATAGGAAGACAGAGGTTCCAACACCTTGAAGTTGAGGGATTCCTTGCTGAGGAAGACAGAGGTTCCAACTACCTTGAAGTTGGGGTCTTGTGGGGATAGAAATACAGAGACTCTGATCTTCGTATTGAGGGATTACCCTGGTGTGGGTAAGACATACTTTCTTGAAAGTATAAATCAAGGAAACTTTATCCAAGGTTGTTGGATACCCTTCTATTTTGGATAAAAGATTTATATCTTGTTACTTATAGTTTTACTACTTGTTTTTCTGCTGCTTTTCGTATTATAAGGAAAGTATAATCTTCTTATATTTCCTTACACTTGTACTCTGATTAATTTATATTCGATATGATTTAAGGTAGAATCTCATATTTTAAACTTTGGTTAAGTTTCATTTTTCGGATCCATATTTCCAGAACCAGTTTTTCGGAATCACTTTCCAGATTTAAGAAAGTGTATAGAACTAGAAGTATGTAACTTCATACTTTGTTCCAATCCTTCATTGGTGTTAGAGGTGTTGTGAATTTTCTTAGTTTAACTTTGTTAAACTTAGATATTTCCCTGTTTAAGGAAATTTTGAAAGTGTAAACTTCACCCCCCACCCCTCTTGTATATTGAGCATCTACATTGTTATTTCGATCCTACAATTGGTATCAAAGCAAGGAAACCGCATACCCTGTACCAATCCTACAATTGGTTTCAGGGGAAAGAAACCTCATACCTTGTACCAATCCTACAATTGGTATCAGGGGAGGTCTCTGAAATACTTATACACACATATAAGTTTTTCCTTCTCATTTTTTCATTGTTCTATATTTTTCATTCTTAGTTCCTTGAATCCAAACTTTTGTTATTAACAATTTTTTATGTAGAATTTTTTTTAAGATGACAGGAATCAATGTTGGTTCCATCGATAATTTAAATCCTACAAGACCACCAATTTTTAATGGCAATGATTATGAGTATTGGAGAGATAGAATGAAGACATTTTTTATCAATACTAGAGTAGATAACTTTGTTATGCTTACTGGAGGTTATCAAATTAATGACAAGGAAGTTAGTACTTTCACAAACCAAGAGAAGCATGATTATCAATTAAACTATAAGGTAGGAAATACACTACTATGTTCAATGACTAGGAACATATACAACCAAATTCCTTCTTGTGAAACAACTAACTGTATATGGATGAAACATGAAGTTACTCATTTTGGTACATCCAAAGTCATAAAGACAAGAAGAGCTATGTTGAGAGCTAAGTATCATGGTTTTAATTTTGCTTATGGAGAACCTATAAGCAAAGTACAACAAAGGTTTATGAAGATCGTGAATAGCTTACAATCTATGGGAGAGAAAGGTCTAGATGATGAAGCTCTTGTAGATAATATTATTGATATTATGCCCAATGAGTTGGAATCAAAGAGAACAGCTATTGATGAGAATAGGAAGGTTACTCAAATTTCCTTAGATGAGCTGTTTGGAACTCTTCTCCAACATGAAACAAGGATGAAGAGAGATGATGAAAACATCAAAAGGAAGAATGGAAATGGTACTATTTATTTTAATACAACGTCAAATCTCATGAAAGCTAAAACTCTTGATAGATTAACTAGATCAAAGTCTAAGAAGGTTACTATTCAATATGAATCTAGTGAGAGTGAAGTCTCAGAAAATGAGTTAGATAATCTTGCTCAAAGAATGAACAAGATAGCTGGTCAAATAAATTTCCAATCCAAGTATAAGAAGAAGGAAAGGAAAGATAAGAAAGATTCATAGGTCACATGCTATGAATGCAAGAGAAGTGGACACATACGACCTGATTTCCCTATGCTTAAAAAGAAAGAAATAAAAGAAAGGAATTCCGAAATGAATAGGAAGAAGTTTTACAAATCTAAAGCTAAGAAAGGTCTGAAAGCTAATACTACTTAGAGTGCTAGCTGTGGAGACTCTTCATAAAGTAAATCCTCAGAATATGTTTCATTAGCTCAGAAGAATATGGGATTCATTTCTAATACTTATTTTCTACATACATGTCTTATGGCCAAGGTACGCTATGTCGAGGCTTTAACAAATTTATCTCTTGATAAGAATTACTATTCCGAAAATAGAACTTCAAATGAAGATACATCATCCTCAGAAAATAAAGAACCTTCATCTGAAAAAGTATCTAGATTTTCCAAGTTACTTGAAGAAAAAAATTGTAAAATTTCTATAAGATTAGACAAGGAAAGTTCTAGGGAATAAATTATTACAAAAGAGATTTCAGATCATTCTATAGATCTTAAAGATAAAGAATATCTTTTAGAAAAAATTTCTAAAGACCATGAGAAATCTTAATCTGAAAGGGAAGAACTTTCTAAAGATCCTAAGAATGCTATTATAAAGATGAATGTTTTTATGGAAAAATCTAAATCTAAGGAGATGATTCATGAGGATAGGAATTTAGTCGTTAGACTAAAATCAAAAATATTTTCTCTTAAGAAGCTACTTGAAAAATTTACCTCTGGGAAGGAAAATTTTGACATGTTGTATTCTCAAATTAATCTTCACGGAAACACTATTGGAGTAGGTTATACTCAACAAAAACTGAGTTTCAAAAACAACTATTTTGTTCCTTCTAAATCCCATTTTTCACTAACTGTTAAAGTGGTGGACATTGGAAGAAAAACTGTTCTTTGAATAGAGTTCAATATCTTGGGTTTCAAAGCATATTTTTCTAAACAGATGTGGATACCAAAAAATTTGTTACCTGAAAATCTCAGATCCAAACAAATTTGGATACTGAAATTTTAATTATTTTCTTATTTTCAGAAAAATAGGGAAAGTACCAACAAAAATACTTGGTACATGGATAGTGGATGTTCCCGGCATATGACTGGTAACAAAATCTATTTCGAAAAGATTATCAAGACGAAAGGAGGAAAAGTAACTTTCAGAGATAATGATCAGGGAGAAATTTTTGGTATAGGTAATATTGTTCTTCTAGGTAAAACCTTGATTTCAAATGTTTTGTTTTTTAAGGGTCTTAAGAATAACCTCATTAGCAAAAGTCAATTATGTGATGAAGGATACCTTGTGAATTTTAGGAATGATAAGTTCATAGTACACAATTCCAAGGAAGAGTTTATTCTCTCTTCCAACGGGCAAGAAAATGTTTACACACTAAACATAGAAGACCTTAGGAGCTAAGACATACCTTTCCTTAGTGAAATGGAAGATCATTCTTGGTTATAGAAAAGAAGACTAGGTCATTGTAACCTTAGAAACATATGTAAACTCTCTAAGAAGAAACTAGTTAAGGATCTACCAGAGCATATATTTTTTTCTTCTAATGTTTGTGATCCTTGTGAATATGGAAAGAAACATAAATCTAGTTTTAAATCAATCGGTGAAGTCTCAACAACTGATGCATTACAGTTGGTGCACATATATTTTTTTGGTCCAACACAAACTGGAAGCATTGGGGAAAAATACTATGTGTTTTTTCTAGTTGATTATTAAACTAGATTTACATGAGTCTATTTTCTAGCAAAGAAGTCTGAAGCTTTTTCTTATTTAAAAAGTTTTAAATCCCAAGTTAAAAATGTGAAAAACCTTCCATTGAAAACTATTCATAGTGATCATGGAGGAGAATTTCAAAATTCTGATTTTGAAACTTTTTGTAGTATAAAAGTTATTACTCACAACTTTTCAGCACCCAGAACACCTCAACAAAATGGTGTAGTTGAAAGAAAAAATATAGTTTTTCAAGAGATAACTAGAACCATGTTGAGTGAATATTCTATAGCTAGAAATTTTTGGGCTGAAGTTGTCAGTACCGCTTGTTACACTATAAATCGAGTTTTGAATAGACCTTTTCGCAATAAAACACCTTATGAGTTATGGAATGGTAGAAAACCAAGACATTCCTACTTCAATGTTTATTGTTGCAAGGTATTAATCCTGAATACTAAAGATAATCTACACAAATTCACACCAAAATCTGATGAAGGTATTTTCTAAGGCTACTCCACAACTTCTAAGTCTTATAGAGTTTTCAATAAAAACACTTGTACTGTAGAGGAAACAGTATACGTAAAATTTGATGAAACTGATCCTTTTGTTTTCAGACCACCCCAACCTATATCCTCGGATGTGTTTTCAAAAACTGATTATCAACCTTTGATAGAAGATCCTTCTGATAAGGAAAATGTTCAAGAAGATACTTCTAAAACATTTACCCCAAAAGAATTTCTACCCTATATTGATGAACAGGTTTTACAAAACCCAAACTAGTCATTTCTAAGGAATCATCCCAGTGATAGTATCATTGGTGATGTGAATCAACCTATAAGGACTAGAAGTTCTTTAATAAATGATGTAGAACATCTAGCATTTCTTTCCCAATTGGAACCAAAAAGCACTGATGAAGCTTTAGGTGCTGACGATTAGATCAAATCCATGCAAGATGAACTAAATGAATTCGAAAGGAATAATGTTTGGACTGTGGTTGCAAGACCTAAGGAAACATCTGTTATTTGAGTAAAATGAGTCTTCAGAAATAAGTGTGATGAAAATGGGTTCAATGTTAGAAATAAAGCTAGACTACTTACTAAAGGATATAATCAGCAAGAGGGAATAGACTATGAAGAAACATATGCTCCAGTAGCTAGAATTGAATCTATTAATATCATACCTGCCTTTTCAGCACTCTTTAATTTTAAATTTTTTCAAATGGATGTGAAATGTTCTTTCCTTAATTGTTATGTTCAGGAGGATGTTTTTGTTGAAAAACCTCCTGGATTTGAATATACATAACATTTTGATTATGTTTTTAGACTTACCAAAGCTTTTTATGGCCTTAAACAAGCCCCAAGAGCCCGGTATTATAGACTTACAGCGTTTTTGATTCAAAATAACTTTGTTAAGGGAAATGCAGTTCCAACCCTTTTTATAAAGAAAGATAAGAAAAATGTTTTGATTGTTCAATTTTATGTTGATGACATTATATTTTGTTCAAATCAGCAATCTTTAACTGATTCCTTTGCAGATCTAATGAAATATGCGTTTGAAATGGGTATGATGTGTGAGCTAACATTTTTCCTTGGTTTTCAAATTTCTCAAAAATCATAAGGAATCTACATATCCAAACATAATTATATTAAGGATCCTCTTAAAAAGTACGGGTATGAAAACACTAAGAGTATAAGTACTCCTATTGGTACCTCAAACACACTAGATCTTGATGATTCTGGGAAACCAGTAGATCAAACATCTTTTAGAGGCATGATAGGAAGACTACTTTACTTGACAGCTAGTCGACTAGAATTGATGTTTTCTATATGCTTATGTGTAATATATCAATCCAATCCTAACGAATCTCATTTGAAGGTAGTGAAAATAATTTTTCGCTACTTAAATGGAACCATGGATCTAGGAATATTTTATAACTTTGTAAATTATTTTATCTTAAAAATATTTTCAGATGCTAACTTTGGTGGATGTAGAATGGATAGAAACATTACATCCGGAACTTGTCATTTATTAGGAGATTCATTAGTTTCTTGGTCCTGCAAGAAGAAACATTCAGTATCACTCTCCACTACTGAAGCTAAATATGTAGCAGTTGGAAGTTTTTGTGCTCAAGTGTTGTGGATGTAACACACACTCAAATACTATGGCTTGAGTTTTACTAAGACTCCAAATTTGGGTGATAACACAAGTGCCATTTCTCTTAGTAAAAACCATGCACATCACTCCTGTGCAAAGCACATAGATATTAGACATCACTTTCTTAGGGATCACACACTTAAAAGAGATATCATTCTTCAGTTTATCGAAACGCAAGAACAACTTGCGGATGTTTTCACAAAATCTTTACCCTCAAATAGATTTGAATATATTGAACAGAAGTTAGGAATGATAATCGTAAGGTAATCCTTCTTCATTAACTTTTTGTTGAACAAATATCCTTACAGTAATAAACTCTTTTTCATAGGGGGGTACATTTTCTTGTTAGCATAATCAACATTTTCATAGTTAGTTTTTTTAAACATTTGTAATAAAAATTATCGTACTGGAACTTTCGTAATGAAATTTTCATTTTGAAACTTTCGCAATGAAATTTTTTTACTGGAACATTCGTAATGAAGTTTTTGTACTGGAAATTTTCATAATGAATTTTTTGTACTGGAAATTTTCGTAATGAAGTTTTCGTACTGGAAATTTCCATAATGAAGTTTTCATACTGGAAGTTTTCGTAATGGAAATTTTTGTACTGGAACTTTCATAATGAACTTTTTTTCATATTGGGATTTTCATACTCATACTTTTCATACTGGAGTTTTGGTACTCAAAGACTTTTCAACTTTATGTTTTTCAATGTTAGTTTTTCGTAGACAAATTTTTATTCAAGAAGAATATCACCTATTAAGAATAATCTTCATGGCCAATCTGAAAGGTATGACTTCTTACTTAGGTTTTTGTAATCATATTTTACTTGCGGGTATATTCCTATGAGTTTTAAAATTTATCGAATTCTATTTTTCTTAAATCTGATTGTTTTTCTTTAAACCTCAAAAGATCAGATTCAAGGTTTCCTTGCGGGTATGTTTTCAACCGTCAAATCAGATCAAAGGTTTTTTCAACCATTTGATAGTTTTTGAAAGTTCAAAGGTCAACTCTATCGCCTATATAAGGGGGACCCTTGGTGGTTTTCCCACATCGATTTCAAGCTCTCACGTGTCGAAGCTCTGCATCAGTTGATAAAGGTCTTTTGTGAATTCTTGAGAGCTCCTCCATTCCATATATCTATTAAAGATACTTCCCAAGATATGTCTACCTCAAAGCCAAACTCAAAATGGAAAGTGTACAGAGAAAGACTAGTCCATTTGAACTTTTACATGTACGATTCTATCATCTCCAAGAATATCAAGCTAAATGATTGGGAAGATGTATGTGTATCCAAGAAAAGTGATCAAGATGCTATCTATCTAGAGTTACTTGTAGAATTATATGAATCGACAAGATTTTCTGAGGAAGATGGACGAGAAAAATTTTCTTTCAAGTATTATGGCAAGACTTACAAACATACTTACATTAAGGCGGAAAGCTTGGTGGGGCTAGCATATGATGGAGAAGATGAATTTTGTTCACACAAACTACCGAATGATCAAGGTAGTTTTGTTAAGGTTAAGGCCTTAAAATGTATTGGACTTGCTGATTTCAATACAGCAAATATTTCTCACCTATCTCCTAATAGTCGGATTCTTCAGCTTTGGGTACAAGGTTTCTTAATTCCATGAAATGGTGATAAAGATAACCTGAAGAAAAGTGATATATATTTATTAGACTTCTTGGTGAATCTAAGAAAAATAAATATGATGATCCATGTCCTTGTGACGATCAAGAACATCAAGGAAGGAAACTTGAGAGATCAAATCATCATGTACCCTGCCTTACTATCAAAGCTGATAGTTCGGTGTTTAGATTCTTTCAATATTTCATGTAAGTCTAATGTTCGGAATTGGAAGCTTATGCAAGTCAGTGATGACATGCTAAAAATAATGAATATGGATTTTTCGAAGGAAAAATGAGAGTTTTATAGTTTTTCGTAGGAAGAGGCTAAAATAATTCCGGGAAATGTGGAAAAAGATGAGGCAGTGAAGAATGTTACTAAAAAGAGGAAGCTTAAGGAAGTGGTTGTTGAAGACAAGACCCCCAAATCTAAGGAAACCAAATCTGCACCACCCAAGATGAAGAAACAGAAAGCATATCCAGATGAGGTAGCAGCTAAGTAGAGATAAGAGAAGAAGAAAACGAAATAAGGGGATCCACTGTTCGGATTGGACCCTAATGAGGCTAAGGCCTTAAGAGAAAAAGTTGCGGATGAGTTAGAAAAACAAGAAAAAGAGAAAAAGATGAAGAAAAAGATGTCTTAAGTTGAGATTGTACAATCTCTATTGAGAGATACTGAAATATCCTCTGAGAAGATTCCCATTCTAGAAACCATTGATGTCCAACCATTACCAGAGACTCCTGAAAATAAATACTCCACTCTGGAAATGTCCAATGGAAAAGAGATTGTAGAAGAAGTAGAGAAAAAAACTGGTGAAGAAGTAGAGGAAGAGGTTGTTGAAGTAGATGAAGAAGTATAAGAAGGAAGTGATGATCTGGATGACTTGATCAAACAAGTAGAAGATTATAAAGGAAAGGCTGAATCTTTAAAATTAGTCACTTCAAGAAAGGGAGATGACAAAGAATGTAATAGAGATGAAGTTGAGGTAGAAGAGAAAGAAAATGAATTATCTGATGAGGAAGTAAGTTATGAGAAGCATTATCTTGAAGAAGGAAAAGAGAAGGAGAAACCAGATGAATACATGATTGTTTAAGTATCTGAATCCGAGGAAGAATCTCTCAATGAGGAAGCCAATCCAAAAACTGATAAAGGAAAGAAAGTTTTAATGGATACACCAACAAAAGATATCATCAGGATGAAAGAAGATGGTGGTTCTTATAAAAGTAAGCTGGTGAATATTGAAGAAGATCAATCCCCAAGCAAAGTTTCTAATTTGGAGTCATCAGCACAGGGTCATGACTTTGTTGTCGAGTCTTTGAAAAAGTTGGTGGACCCCATTCTGATATTTCCCACTATAGACTATAGATTATAGATGCTGCAACACAGTCTGAATCAAAAATTGGAATCCTTATCCATGGTGATGGATAAGTGTGTGAAAATTGAAGCCGACCATAGAAATTTTGTTATCAATTAGGATGTTCATAGAAGATCTTGCATCAAAATCACCCTTTGTTCAAAGAAGGTGGACGATGACCTGGTTGAGTTTGAAAATTTTCAGAATGAGGTAAAATATGCTTTTGATTCCGAGGATGCAAAGATAATGAATCTTTAGGATGATATGAGCATTGAGAAAAGTTCTCAGAATCAACAAGTGAATGATTTAAATGGGAAGGTTAACTCTCTTGCTCAAAATTTTAAAAGGGATCGAGATCTCCGTATTGAGCTCGAAGAAAAGTTGGTAAAGCAAGATGAGTTACTAAAGATGCAAGAAGAGGACATGAAGGCCCATGCAGAAGTCTTGAAAGCTCAAGATGGAAGGATAAAATCTTTGGAGAGGTAAGCTGAGGAGGATCAAAAATATTTGAAGAAGCTGAAAACCTTGTTGAAGAAGCTAATCCCGAAGGAAAAGGAAGACAAATAGATTCAATCCGATCTTTTTTTTCATTTTTCTTTCCATGTAATTTTTTTCAACTCTCATGAAATTTTGGTTGGTTGTTTCTTGTGTTACTATGTACTAATGTTTTAGGTACTTTATTTCTTTTCCATTCCCTTAAATTATTTTTGAAAATCACAAAGGGGGAGAAAGAAAAATGAACTACTCAAAAGGGGAGAAGGAAAATTTTAAAATGGAGAAGGAAAAATTTCTAAGTGAAGATATCCTTCAAGTAAGGGGGAGTTTCTCATTACAAAGTTTTTCATTCCCATGATAATGATAACTCCATTCTGGAAATCCAGAATACAATCCTTAGAGTTTCAATGAATAAGGGGGAGTTAGTTGTATTCATCAACATCCATGAACAAAGGGAGATAAGTTTTAATTTCAGTGTCAAATGAAAATATTCAAAGTCCTTATATTCTTTTTTATAAGGTTGTTGTGTTTTCCAAAAAGGGATAGATTTTTGAGTCAATAAGGTTTTACTTCTGACTTTTCCATTCCTTCTTGTTTTCAAAATCACACACACCTTATACTTAATAAAATCTATATTTTACATCCCGAAGGAAAATTTCCTTCCTTAAGGAAATTTACCCTATCCTAGATTTCCTTATACATATCAGTATTTTTCTTTAAGTGTAAAAATCGGATTCATATCAAAAACCTCAGAATCATATAATGCTTAGATATGAAGCACTCTATTTTAGGATCGAAATTCTAGATATGATCTGTAATGAAGTTCCACTCTGAATTCTGGATATGAACTGTAATGAAGTTCCACTCTGAATTCTGGATATTAACTGTAAGGAAGATCCACTTCGAATTCAGGATATGAACTCTAATAAAGTTCCACTCCAAATTCATTATACGAACTCTAATAAAGTTCCAATCCGAATTTAGGATACAAACTCTAATAAAGTTCCACTCCAAATTCAGGATACGAAATCTAATAAAGTTCCACTCTGAATTCAGGATACGTACTATAATAAAGTTCCACTCTGAATTCTAGATATGAACTCTAACAATGTTCAAATCTGAATTCTGCACTCTGAACTTCTATGAGTTCTACTCTGAACTTTTACTAGTTTGACTCTGACCTTTTAAGAGTTTGACTCTAAACTTTTACTAGTTAGACTCTGAACTTCTATGAGTTCGACTCCGAACTTTTTCTAGTTTGACTCCGAAATTCTACATGTTCGACTTCGAACTCTGTAAGTTTAGATTCTGAACTCTAGTGAAACCAAACTCTGAATTTCCGTAGAAATTTAGACTCCATATTTCTACAGAATTTAGGTTCTGAATTCCTATAAAATAGAATCTGATTATCTCTTTATTATAGACTTCGAATTCCATTTTGGTTAGACTAAAAACTTTTATTTTCATACATTCTGAACTACAGTTTTTCATATTCTTACACTCATTTCATTATAAAACGATTTCGTGCTTTCAATTACACATGTTTTGTTATAAAACAATGTCATCCATTCTATTTCTAACTTACTGTTGGTTTAGAGACATGTGTACAGATCCCTCCGAAATTTAAGGAAAATATGACCATTGGAGGAGGGATCCGACCGTTCCAACTGAGCCTATAAATAGAAGCTCATTTGAGAGAGCTCACCACTGAAGTTGATCAATCTAGAGACTGCACGATGTTAAGGTGATATCTAGAGAGAGAAGATTTTCATGCCTTATGTATACTGAATTTCTTGTTCAGATTGCTTCGTGCGACTCTGAATGTTGGTGATTACATTTTAGGGCTTCCAGGGATAGGAAGACAGAGGTTCAAACACCTTGAAGTTGAGGACTTCCTTGCTGATGAAGACAGAGGTTCCAACTACCTTGAAGTTTAGGGCTTGCGGGTATATCAAGACAGAGACTCTGATCTTCGTATCGAGGTCTTACCCTAGTGTGGGTAAGACAGACTTGTTTTAATGTATAAATCAAGGGACTTTATCCAAGGTTGTTGTATACCCTTCCATTTGGGTTAAAATATTTATATCTTGTTACTTATAGTTTTACTACTTGTTTTTCTGCTGCTTTTCGTATTGTAAGGAAAGTATAATCTTCTTATATTTCCTTACACATGTACTCTGATTAATTTAGATTCTATACGCTTTAAGGTAGAATATCATATTGTAAACTTTGGTTAAGTTTCATTTTCCAAATCCATATTTCCGGAACAATTTTTTCGAAATCACTTTCCAGATTTAAGAAAGTGTATAGAACTAGAAGTTTGTAACTTCATACTTTGTTCCAATCTTTCATTGGTGTTAGAGGTGTTCTGAATTTTCTTAGTTTAACTTTGTTAAACATAGATCTTTCCTTGTTTAAGAAAATTTTTAAAGTGTACAATTTGACCCCCCCCTCTTGTATATTGTGAATCTACATCTTTATTTCGATGCTAAAATCGGGTCTCAGATGGAAGTTCATATGTCCTCATGCATGCATTCCCATCCTAAAAAGTCCCCTGAAAAGATGGGGCAGTCTATGTTCATTAGTGGGGACACTATAACCTATCAGTCATATCATAGGACAAATAATAAATAATAAATAATATAATAAATTATCATAGTAAAATTGCATAAAATAAATAAATGGCATACATATCATATATATAAAGAAAACTCACATTGCAGAAAGCATGTGCATTGTAATAAGAAACAGACAAAAAATAAATTACAACACTATGTGGTTCCTTGGAAGTCCATCCCAATCTTCCACATTCATTATTCTCCTCTACTCGTCCATCCCCCACATGGTCATTTTTCTCCACTAGATCCATCATGAAATCTACAATCACACTGAAATTTTTGAGTAGGGTGTGAGCAGAAAATTCTGTATGACACCATCAATGTGTATCAAACCTGATGTTATCATTTATAACATTTTTTATCATAATGGTAATAAAATTATAATGAGAATAAACATAAAATGAATAATTGATAAATTGTGTGCTAACCAAGCCTCAAGTAACCCCTATCCATAAAATATTCAGATATATGATGGAAGATAACATAATGAATCTGAAGATGAAAGTAATATCATGCACGACATCTACACAAATTCATGGAGATGATACCCAGTGTCATATATCCCCCAACATGACCATGTCACCCAAGTCCTCTATATGAGAATATCTAGTTTTCACATATACCTGCTATCACTTGGTGAATGGAACATGGAATATTAAGGCTACCTCAAGAACACCCTTGGAATGAACTCCCCCCCACTATGGTATAAGCCCATATTCTATATAGTTTTAATATATCTAGTATTATCCCTTGTTGAATTGATACCTTATAACTCTACCATGTTCTCTGGTCCCTCATCACCATCATCACAATCACGAACACACCCCCAATAATGTTTAATCTATCATGACGGTCCACCAATCTCACGTACCAATCACAACCACCAAAGAAATTGTAACGAACATGTTGGTTAAGTACACAAGTATACATAACATATCATCCTGAGTGTATAGAAGCTTACATAATATCATTTAATCCAAATCAATCATCAATAAATATACACTAGTATCACTCACGTAATAAAAAATGAACAAAAGGTATAATGTGCTACACACACACAAAAATTTGATCATAATCATTCATGAACACCAGAACACTATCAAATAATGTCATTATCAAAACAAGTCTAAACAATATCCCAAAATGGTAAGGATATTTATTCCTCAAAGTCATCGATATCAACGACAAGGATACACCCCCATGTGTGGTTCATAACCTTGATTATAAACTCCAAAATCCAATAACACCTCCTCATGGTTCTTATAAACATCATTGTTGGCATGTCAATTCTTGAGATTAATCAAGGGTTCTGAGGACTAGGAAAAACTAATCTATTTCAAAAATAAATAAAATATCACATGTTTTATTAATTTCTCCATCTATAATATTTTTTAAATTATTTTTTATTGTCGTGTCATGAAATCCCAATATTCTCCACAAGAATAATTATAAAACCAAATTTGATCGATTATATCACTAAATTAATTTGAGAACACATATGGTTTTCTAATAATTATTCTATAATATACACATATAACTATCCTTGAAAAAATATAATAACTATCCACTGATAAATTTTGGTAAATTATTCTTTGTTAAACACATATAAATTTAAATTAACAATCCTAGAAATTAATCCATTGATAAACTCAAATAATTATCTTTTGATAAACTCAAATAATTATCTTTTGATAATTTAAATAATTAGCTTTTGATAAGACAAAGAAATTTTTATTTTAAATTTTATATAAATTATCCCTTGAAAATCCAACATGATTATAATTTCGAAAAATTATTTTTTGATAATTTTTTTTTGAATGTATCCTATTAATAAACAAGTATGATTATAATGTGATAAAAATGAATATTTATTCATTGAATAATTTTTTATAATTTTTCCCTTAACAATTATAAATAATTGTCTTCAACAAAATCATACAATTATACCTTTATAATTCGTTGTAATTACCATTTCATATTTCCTAACATAAATCAATGAAATTATCTTTAAATAATTATAGTAATTATTATTTGTATTCCTTAAAAGAAATCATTATTTAGTTTTTTATAGATTATAAATTCATAATCAGATATAATTATATTTGGTTAATTAATTATTTTTAACCATATTATTTTTTAATTGTAGATATGTTAATTTGTAAATTTTCATTGTAAATTTTTTTATCATTTTATTAATTTCATTAATGTTAGATAATTTAAATCTGTAAAAAAATTATAAAATAAATATTTTCAAATAAAATGATATCCATTCATCAAACTCAAAATGCTCGAGGGATAAAAAAAGAAAGATGCAGTTGCACACATCAAAGGATGGTCTCACACAAGGGAATCAAAATGAACCAACAGAGCCCTTACAAAATGCTTCCTAGGAGCATTAGGATCCCTTAGTGATGACCGAATTGATAAATAATGATTATAGATTCAATTGTTTATTTATAACCATAAACCATTTACACCCTGTATATAAATCAATATCCCAGATTTATCTTTTGTTTGACCTAAATCATTACGGTAGAGCCATTAATTTAAATTTATTAATTTGTTTCTAAATTAATCTGGTACAAAACATATTAAATCCATGATTTTGAATTCAATTGCCATCAAAAATTGGTGTTTACATGTTGATGATAAATATTAATTAATAAAAAACAATTTAACATATAAATTAATAATAATATAACAATGGGGGTACAATACATTACCAAATTTTCTGGTGATATTAAGAACCTAAAACACACATGGTTTACATCAAATCTAGGGTAATATGCACATTTCATACCTATGGAAGGTCTAATATTTCTCATGTGATTCTTTGATTAAGATATACAACATTTTTTTTCAAAAAATATAAAAAATATTATATAAGTTTCATTCATGTGTGATGTTTCCAAACATGTGATGCACAAAAAATTTATGTCGCACCTAAGGTAAATACCAAATTTTGGATTTAATGGATGTCTCAAATTTCCAATTCAAGAAACCACTCGATATATATTACATTATTTTTGAAAAATCATATGTTCATAATATAATATTTATAATAAATTTATTTTATCAATACTGAGGTTCTATTTTCCTAAGAATCTTTTTCCAACTTAGAACCTAACTCAAAAAATATTCCACATAATATTCAATATTGGTAACTAGGTTTTAACACTTACATAAATCCCTTAATTATTATTAATTGGGTTTTATTGAAAAAATTACATTTTCACATAAAAAGCTCCTAAAAAATTTTCATCCAAGGTTTTTATTGTCCATATATCTTGTTTTTTCCTCAATAATACACAATCTTGGTTTAAATCTTATGGAACATTTACCATGTCCACAAGGGAAGATGTTACTACTAATAGAGCACAAGTCATAGAATCCTCGTCCTATAAGGCTTTCATCCTCCAATAAGTCAGAAGATAGTCAATCTCCACTACATCCCTCTGGGAATATCATGAATACACTACTCTTCCTATGTCATATGACATGGATAATATGTAATTAAATTAAATTTAATAGTTGTTTACTCTGTCACAATTGTGATCATTTATAGATACTCCACTCAGATCATATGTCTCTGAATCGAGTCCCTCTATGTGAAGGCATAACGAAAGCACTAATGTTCCTTGTAAAAATATATTTTTTAAAAGATATAGTATCTAAAACACTAAATATCATGAACCTCAACTTCATGGTCCAATTAATTAGTAGGGTAGTTCTACTCATGGGGTCATAGATTATTGGACCCATTAACTACTAACTTCTCTCACTGCATCAACGCTTTTTCTATTCCAACTATTGATGCATCAGAGTACACTACGTAACTAATATATGACTTAGGGAGTTTTAGTAATGGGAAATCATAAACATATTATTTATCTCAATTAATTCTTTTTTAAACAGGTCTTACCACTTTAATTTCACTTAATTCTTCTTTAGTGCTTTCATGGGTGTTGATAACCAAGAAATATACAAAATAAAATACCTATAATACCCTACTGAACACACAAAATATCCTATTCTCAAACATGTTCTAGGGATGTGTCCAAGATATGTCTACCTGAACATTATCAAGATTCAAGGATAATCCTTTCTTAGAAACCACATATCCTAGTTACATCACCTCTTGAATCCATTAGTCACACATAAATAACTTGGCTTAAAGTTGATGTGCTCAAATAACACTTAGGACTACCATTGGTTGCCTAGAATTCTATTCTACTATCAGTGAGTAGATAAGGATATCATAAATTAATAAAATGATAAAAATGGGTATCATTTCTTCACTTTCACCTAATTTATCCTCCAGTAAGAAGTGGTTATTCAATGACTACGATATAACTTCACGGAGAAAAATTGAAATTCAACCCGTGGTGAAATACTCATCCCGATATAGCTCTTAGGTTAAAATTCATTAATCTTCACCTGGATCTCCTCATATCAGTTGGTTCCATATAATACAGACATACCTATGTGGGTTTCACACTGGGTATGTGTTCAATATCTACTTAACTTGTCGATCATCAGGAGTCTCCACTAGGTCAAAGTATCCTTAAATGATTTCAATCAAATACTTTTCTTCTCGATGGGATCTGATACCTTGTAAATATGAAGATATTGTGGGTTGAAATCAAGGAATTATTTACCATTGTTATGATCTATTATTCTTAATAAAGGCACTAAATGAAATTCATTATGATGAATAAGCCTTGCTACCTAAACCACAGAGCATCTCTGAGAGCATTCTCCATTGAAATATTCAATGTATTCAGTAGAAGTGATGAAAATAAACCCTTATGCGATAATTCCATCTAGAATTCAATCTAGTCCCATAATTCTATGTCATGGAAATATCTTCTATAATGTGAAGGAAACACTCCTGGAAGTAAAGATTCATTAGGATAAACCATAATATTTCTTTGGGATTGCACAAGGATTCTTATATGATTCTACCCTCATATAAATTTATAACCCACTAAGATATAACCCTTGTATCCATCCTTGCACATTAGTCATAGTCATCATATATATATACTAACACACCAACATTTTCATTTTAACTAAAAAAATTTAATAAATATATATCCCAACAGTATGGAAACAAAGATACAACATACATAGATAAATCATACTGAACAGGTAAAAAAATCATCGAATTTAACAAAAGAGCTAATATTCTGAAAAACAACATGAAAATATATGGAATGTGAACCTATTTCCCTTATCAAGATTCATGAAAGTATAGAAGTTACCATAAATCACAACCAACATCATGTGTATCACCTAAGGTTAAATTATTCAATTGTAACAGAAATAAATAAATTCCTAATTTTATGTCAACATAGAGGTCTCATACATAGTGGTTTCAAGACACTATCATTGTTCCCGTACCTAAGTCCAAACTATCATATCACATATATACCCCTTCCCAAACCATGTTCAAATAAGAAACGGGTTAGTGAATCTCAATCCACTGATATAATTTTGTAACATCGTAATATGAACCAATAGTTCTCATATGGAAGGTCATATGTCCTCATGTGCACCACCCCATATACAAGAGGCTATTGAATATCAGTGAGGGTATGAGTTCATTGGTGCCTAGACTATAGGATCAGTATTATTTTATATGATTAATAATATAAATTAAACAATTTAATTAATGATCAATGTAATCATTAATAAACTAAATAAATTGTATATATATTATATAAATAAAATATATCCTAATGTGGAAATAATATCCAGTGTAATAAAAACAAGGAAATAAAAAAATATCAAAACTACAGGGGTCCCCAATAGTTTTTCCATGTCTAAAACATTCATTATTCTCCTCTAATTATACATAAATCATATGTTCCTTTCACTTCATTGAATCTATCCCTTATTGAATCTATAATCCTAATGAAATTCTCGAGTTGGGTATTTATACAAGACTTAGTTGGTCACCACCAATGTGTTATTAACTAGATGTGGTTGAGTATAACATGTGTATTTTATAATGAAGATAAATTTATAATGATTATAAACATGAAATCCATAAGATTGTGGTGGTGATATATCCAATCTTCCACCAACCCATGAATGTACCTTCTTCTTCTCTATAGTGGAAGATATCAAAATGAGTCAGAATAAGAAAACTATCCCTAATACGACATCCTCATTGTGATATGGTGATGATAGATGGAATAATCTATCCCATAATAAGACCATGTCACATGGGTCCTTTGGATGATAATATCTAGTAATCACATCGAAAAGATTATCATTTGGTGAATGAAACAAGGAATACGATGGATACCTCAACCACACCCTCCACATTAAACCATCGCTACCTCATACTTCCACACTATGCTCAGTTCTCTCATCACCATTTTTATTATCAATCACACTTCCCCCACTGACTAACTCTGACCCACTTTGCATGTCAAAAAAAATTGCATATGTGGAGGTACACATGTGGCGATGTGACCATCATAATCAGTCCTAGTGGTTTGATCGAGATGTTACAACATACGTTTTATATGCTAGAATTTCAATATGAATTTTTATGTAGATAATATATGCAATTTTTATTCATTCCATTCAAATGAAAAATGCATTGGACATATAATAGAAAAAATAGGCCTCTAATAATTCTAGAATAGTCCTTTATCAGTGGTAATTAAGTGACAACTACCAAAACACTGTTAAAAGTCCTAGGCTTTTATCAGCACTCGAAAAGTACTGATAAAGGGGTTTATTATCAGCACTAAAAAAGTGAATAAAAATAACTGTTTTATAAATTCTTTTAGAATCCATGTTAAAACAAAACATTTATCAGTGCCCTTATATATTAAAAGTTAAGGGACCCTTTATCATTTCTTCTTTAAGTGATAATAAATGCATCATTTAGCAGCACCATAAAAAGTGCTAATAATGTATTCCATTATTGGTGCATTTAGTAGCACTAATAAATCAAAATATTGTAGTGTGATGTATCAAAACACTAAAACCCCAGAAATAGAGCACGATACAGTGTGATGAAACAACACACAACATCACCAAAAATTAACAAAATCAAATACAAATACATAATTTCAATGAAATGAAAATTTATAGGAAAAATATAGGAAAAATTTTAATGAGAAAAAGAATGCACCGGTATAAAACAAAAACTTACCATTTCTTGATCAAAATAATGCACATATATAAGAATAAAATTCTTCTATTAGTAATAATATAATTTAATAAATTATATATAAAGTGATGATTTTTAAAAAAACCTTAATTCATTCAAGGAAAATTATGTATCAGATTGGGTTGTCGTTGATTTTTTTCAAATCAAAACATTTATTTTATATATTCAAGCATTTATATGTGAAAATTAACAAAATAAGTATAAGATAAAACTAATAGGGAAATTAACTAAGTAATAGTAGAAAGAATTATGAGAGAACAATCTAGGAACTTTTTTTCTATCATGGTGATTCAATGTGTGTCTTAAGCTAAAATCACAGTTATTTATTGAAAATAAGAACATTTAGTCTTACTGGTCATGCCATGTGTCAAATTGAGGTGAATTTAATTATTATACATCCCAAATGAAATATGGAACATTTTCTTAAAGTATCAAAGTAACCCAAAATCATTTCCTTTTTTTTTGAGTATCCAACATGTGTTTATTTACTAAAATATCCTTTTAAACTAGAAATACGATCATGGACTCATATATGTCACATCATGTGTGGATTTGATATTAGAATAATTCGTACATTCACAAATTAATTTGGAATCATTTTACTTAATTATCAATTTAATACCATTTTGTTTTATCAGCTTTTATGGTGTGACACTTTTTTATATTAAAATAAAAATTTTAAACTGATTATAGACACATTTTGTCATATCACACACATCGTGTATTGAATTTAGATGAGGATGATTCGTACAAATAAAAAATGATTTTTAGATCATTTTCCTAAAGTATAAATGTAATTTGAATGAGTTTTCCCATGTTGGAGTATGTCAGTTGTATTTTCACTAAAATTAATGGCTATTTGGAATAAAAATACACACATGGAGTCATACTCGTCACAAGTGCATTAAATTGAGGTGTGTCTGATTCCTAAACATCCCAGATTATGTTAGGATATTTTTAATAAAGTATCAAAATAATCCAAATTTATTTCTATGGTTTTGATTATGCCACTTGTTTTTTTATTAAAATTTCATTTTAATATCTAAATGTGCACATTGAGTCATACAGGTCACATAATACATGTATTTTATGCGAGACTAATTCTTTTTTATCACAAATGAATTGCGATTAATTTTCCAAATTTATCATGAAAATAAAATCTTGTTTCCTTTGTTTTCACTAAGTGATAGTTTTTTATCTAAAATGTCAATTTTTAACTGATAACAAACTCTTTGAGTTATACTGGGAACATCATGTAACATATCTAGGTGAATCTAATCAGTTTAAGTAAAAATGACTTTTGGATCATTATCCTAAAATACCAAAAAAAATATGAATGATTTTCATTGTTTTGAGTACACAATTATCCTTATTACTAAAATTAAAGTATATTTTAAATTAGAAGATGTACATGAAGTAATAATGGTCACACCATTCATCAGATTAAGGTTAGTTTGATTCCCAAACTGTCCAAATGAATTATAGACCATTTTTCTAATGTACCAAAAAATATGATTTGATTCTTCTTTTTTATTATGTTAGTAGTCTTTTTTACCAAAATTAATTTAAATTTTAAATAAAAAGATTCACTCGAAGTCATATAAGTATAACTATTCATCTTATTGAGGTTCATCTAATTCCCACATGCCTAAAATAAATTATGGATTATTTTCATAATGTATCAAAATAGTACTAATGTGTTTCCTAGGTTTAGAGTATGACAATTTTTTTCTCTAAAATGAAATTTTAAACTAGAAACACACACATTGAGTCATACTAGTCCCATCCTATTTGGGTTTGATGGGAGATTTATTTTTACATGTCATAAATTAATTATGTATCACCTTCATAAATTATTAGGACAATCCTAGAACGCATTCTTATATTTTAGTGTGTGAAATAGTTTTTCATTAAAATGAAAATTTTAAACTTATAATGGACACTTTGAGTCATACTAGTAACATCATGTATATGGTTGAGGTGGGTCATATTCCTACACATAAAAATGACATACGGATAATTTTCATAATATATAAAAACAATATGAATGCATTTTATTAGTTTTGATTATATCAAATTTATTTTTTACTAAAATTAATGTCATCTTCAAAAAAATATAAATGTTTTTATGGGTTATGATAAACACTAACATACCATAAAAATTAATTATTCGTCAAAATGGAAATATCCATACATTCATGTATTTTTTATTTTGAATGATGATGAATTTTTATTAATGATATTAGGATCATGGATTATTTTACATAATTAATGTGAACATTCATAATGAATGATACATGTATGGATTTAAAAATAATTGTTTATACATTATCATGTATATAATTGATGACCTAATGGCCCAAATAATTCGACCACCCTCCAAAGTTAAATAACTATATTCTTTATCTAAAAATTCATGACTCAGTCGATCAAATATTATATTTATTTATTTTTTAGAGGTTTTGAATGAAGATAATATCTTAATTTTCAAATGGATGTTCATTTATATTTTTGATTGTTCACAATTTCATTTTAATCATGTTTTCTATTTTCAAGGATTTCTTAATAAAAAGGTTTATTTTCATTTGATATCATTTTTCTGTTGACACCAACCCTCCTCAATGACTGCGATCTCTCTATGTCAGTTGTATTCCAATTGTTCTATCATACATCAATAAGCATCAGGGGTTGATTACATACATATTTTTTCATAAATTTATATTATATTATATACTCTTTTAATGATTGAATTAATGTTTTATAACTATCAATTGACTATTGGATCTAGTACTAAGACACTTTATTTGTAGTGTAGATAAATTCTGGTAAAGAAACTATATTTTTTTTATTCATTTGTATAGTGAGGTGTTACATTCAAACATCCATAACATTTGATAGTTATTGAAATGTGCTATTTTTTGAGACTATGATAATCTATTTGAAAAAATTAAGTTGTGTTTTTTTGTTTATGAGAAAAATTCCTCCGCATAAATTCATGTATAAAATAACTTAATCATGTGGTGAAAAACAATTTCAATAAACCAGGTGAAACACTTTCACAAATGATAATATATAAAGTTACATGTTATTTAATTGTTTTCAGAAATTATTCTCAGTCCCAATCTTGGTATAAAACCTATTCTAATACATTTCCCAACAATTTTATTTTTTAGTGTCAGTATATCAACTCATCCTCCTAATATGCCTCTGAAAATACCTCCACCTCTACCTCTACATCCTTTATTTCCCATCAATTTTATTTTTTGTAGGTCATTTATTATAAAAAATTAATTTCTCCATTATAATTCTCCTTGATAAAAGAATGAAAAATAATATATAAGCATTTTGACACTAATGCTTCACACCCCAAATATATTTATATGTTCAGAAACATGGATCGATAACAAAAGTAGTAGGTAATAACCTAAATTTATGGAAATTAAAAATTTTAAAAAAGTTTATATTTCCAAATAATCTCTAAAAAATTTACTTCTTATTTTGAGTATGCTGGTTTTTAGAAATCTTGAGTGTTTTGAAAAAATATAGACAAATAAATGGTTCTGTCATTATCTTGATTGAGACATTATGGAAAAGTTGTTAAAAATAATTATTTTATTTTTAAATTTTTTTGTATTTAAATATTTCTATATCTAAATTAATTTTTTTCCATTTATAGTAATCAATATTCTTTGTCTCTTCATACACCGACTTCATACAAGGATTTAGCCCACATTTAGTGACTACCCTATCACAACAGAATTATTTTTTAAAAAATAGAATCAAACATATTATTTGAATATTATCCATATTATATTGACTAAAATGTATAAAAAATAAATAATAAACATCTTGTGGGGTTGGTATTTGGGATATCCATGCATTGGATTTAGAAAATAAATATTTGGGTATCCAGATTGGCTCCGATTATTATCATGGTCTTCATAAAAACCAAAAAAAAGTATCAAAAAAATTAAAAATATATTTTATGTTATTGTATTGTAATATTTTACTTCCCCATAATATGAATCAAAAATAGTATTTTTTCTAATAAATTTTTCTAAAACACTTTGAGTAGATGATATGTTCTCTTTTTAATTTCTTAATTATCCAAAGTAAGTTTTTCTGTAGAAATGATATACGAATTAATGAATCCTAGTCAGGATTCATATGTTTTCCATTTATATAGTATTAATATTAATTTCTATATAAAATATTAATATATATTAAAATTATTAAACATATTATCTCACTATTTGGATCAATGTATTATGAAAATGATCCTTATGTATTTTTTTCACAAATGAGACCCCCAACCATTCATGCATGAGAATTTCATTTATAGACTAGAGACCAATTTTCTTTGGAATGGAAGTTAAGAATTATTATTTTTCACATGGAATGTAATACATATTTTCATATATAAATGTTGTCCCTTTTTGAAGATCTAATGATACTAAATGTTACTATGGAACTAGTGGTGAAAATGTCCTCTCAGGTAGAAATTGTGATTTATTGTTTGGATCACTATATTTTCATGATTAGACCTTCCATTTCCCCACCACATTATCCATATATAAAATCATAAATCAATTCATACATTGTTTCGTCAATTATTACTATTGTTTCAAATGAAATAATTTTTTAAATTCAAACCTCATGTGTCTTTATAATATCATATTTCAATGCTATGAAATCTATAATATCATCATTAAACATTGTAATATCTCAATCATCAAGTGTAATAATAAAATAAATAGTCAACTCATGTGATAAATCAATCCCTACTCTCATGTGAACTTTTGTGAGGTCATTACGGTGTTTCTTGTCTCTCGGGATATTATAGAATGTACTCATCACAACAAGGAATTCTATGAGTATTTAATCATACAAATCACATACAAATGTACCCCAACATAATTTCTGTAATATAAACTTATTAAAAGTTTTTTTCTTCCCATTTATGATAAATAGTAATGAAAAAATTGATTACCTAGAGTAAGGTGTGTAATTTGGTGGAATGACTAGCCTCAAATCTAGTCGTATCATATGGCTAATGTGTGGATCTTTGTTCCACCACTAGTTTTCTTGGATCCTTTCTCAATAATTTGTATGAAAAACTAGGCCAAAAAATAATGACATATAGTGATTCTATATGTGCATTTAATTATCTCTCCATATTATATGTATCGTCATGTGGATTTAGCTTCTCAAAAAATGTATTAAGGATAGAATCCAAAACCTCATCCCCAATGAGACCGTATTTTTTATAGCTGCATCAAAGCTATAAAGGGTAGTTTTATTCTAGTATTGTGTATACATATTATTATATCTAAAATATATAAAACTTTTCTATATATATATATATATATATATGTAATTGTATTATAAAGAATACAAAATTACAATTAAGTCATACTGATACATTTTTCCCGTATAGTTTTTGTGTTTTCATCTAATAGATTACCATCCTAATTTACATGAACCTACATGCATATAATGTTACATGGTATGTAAGTGGATTCATATTATGATTCAAGAGTATGAATATAAACAAAGTAACATATATTGTTTCATATCACATAATTAAAAATATATTTTTGATTTAAAATACATAACATTTTATTCTCTAATAAAGTGTTTTCCATATATGCATTGTGATTGGGGTACATTAGTTTTGATGAACATTTAGTATATCCATACCATTTTCTTGTTTCATAAATTAACAATTTTTAAAAAATGTATATAAAATAAATAATGTCAGATTATATATTATCAACTACAATGAACATTAAATGATTTATTATTGTGATGATTAATCAAAGAATTCAATGTTTCAAATTTAATAAAGTGTGATTATCTAACTGGTGGGTATGGCTTTACGTTCCCCATTTAATCCCTAATTTGTAACATAATAAGAAGAGTTAAGATACCTCTATGGTATTTTATAGTGGCAATTAATAAAATTTTCTTATAGAAATCTTGTAAAATAAACATAGTCTATAAGGAATAATGAAAATTAAATCAAAGTTTCATTATTTAATTTTCTTTCTTAAAACAGTGAAAGTATATCATAAAAATAACTTTATACCTTTCCATAATATTTTTTTCATTAATTATTGGATGTGGAACCATGAATAGATATTAATTGACAGATTTATCCTCATTGGGACCCTAGTATAACTAATGAACATTAACTTGTTGGTGTCAATATGTTGGTCATGTTGATTCCAACCAACCTCAAATTTTATACCCTAACATATTTCCTTGATAATTTTATTCAAAATTGTTTTTTGTGTCATTTTTTTGTTTTTAATCAATAAAATTTTGATCCCTTAATAATTTTTAAGTTTTATCATAAACTGTCTACTCTTCATCAAGATCGGTAACATTATCATGTGAAGAAGTCATTGTCAGTATGGGTACTAAAACATTTAATTTTCATTGAATAAAAATAGGATTAACGTGGAGAAAATAATTGAGAAGGTTTTCTTGGATTCACTATTACAAACATGATATACTCTTTAACTCCATCTTCATTCACTTTTGTCAAACGATTTTCTTGCATCTATTTTGATAGATATGGGTAATTGAATCTAAATCCATCTTCACACTCTCAACTATATTATTTCTATATCCATAGAGGTTCGTGTGTAGGGTGTGAGTATAATATTAAACATGTAAATATTAATAGGGACCCTTAAATATACAATTCATATTTTTGAGCATATGTTCAATGTAGTGACAAAAAATATTCCAGTCAAGTTATGGTATAATAACTAGACACCCTAATAAGAAAATGTACTAACTTCATTTCATACTTGTTAATTATACTAATCATTACATAAGATTATACAATGTTTTTTCAATTACATTAAAATCATTTCCCTAATAAGATGTTCCCATTTGAATCATATGAGTATAAAAATTTATTTATCTCCCTTTAGAAATAACCACATCATTAGTACCATGAGATTCGACCTCGTACCCCTAGCATCCAAGGATACCCCTCAGGAATAAACATTATATGTACTTATTGAATCCAAATAATTAAATAGGTATAAAAAATCCATTTCTCTTAACATATTCATTGAAACATGGGGAATTCCAAACATAATTGGTTCTCTTAAAAAAGAACCATGTAATGGGTTCCACAAAAAGTAGTTAAACCTCACTTCTAAAAAACCTTATACAAGAACAGAAAAAAACAAAAATGTCACATCACCCTCGCTCTATCCCTCTATGAGTCACTAACATATTTATAGTAACCCACATTCTAACATAACACACCTAGCCCCCACATAAACTGTAGAACATATTATTTTTAAAATATATGGTTTCCCATGTATACTATAAACCCACTCATATTAAAAAATAACCTAAATTCAATTTTTATTATGGATTATAACATATTAAATTTCAAAAATGATGTAATTAACATTCAAATAGAAATTCGAATAAATTTTTATTCCCTTACAATATAAAATTTATTATTCCCTAATCTATTCATTTTTTATATCACTATTTTTTCACCCCAAACATAGCTGAAATTATTGATTCCATTAGAATTTTGGGAAACCATTTTCATTTTAATGAATGTCTACATTACTTCAACATGCATTAATTTACATCCGCTCACAATCATGTACTATTATCCATATTATGTGAAATGTTCTTGTTTGAAATGTTTTAGTGGAATTATATTTCGATCAATATTGGTTTTTTAAGAAAACATGAATAATGTGGCATTTTCATAATGTTTTATGAAATTTCTCATTACAATTTTAATCTTTTGATAAAATAAGATTATGAAAATTTTCCAAATTGTCCATGTTTTCTTCCTTAAATGATGTGTTAATAATTAGTATTAGCATCGAGTTTTAGAATCATCTTGGATAAATCTTGTTTTGGGAAACTACTAGTTGGTCCTTCACAATAAATTGGTGTTCCTCAAAAAAGAAATATGGACCTGGTCCAAAAGATGAATTCCAAAAAACCATAATTTAGGAGACCTGTTAAAGGTGGTGGAATGCTATGAAGTCTTTATCAAGAGGTATTGGGATCCATTTATTTTCATCAACCTATCTAAATAAAAACATAACCTCGGGGATGGTATGATGCCTCAGGAAATGACTTCTTTGGAGAACTCTCATGTTAAATAATTAAAATAATAGGAAACCACATTCTTCTTCCATGAATGCATTTAAGTGAATCATTTCACTATCAGGACGAATTTTCTTCATGATGTGGGATCATATACATCAAACCTATGTGAAGTGAGAGGATTGTGTATTTAATTATTTCATTCTATTCATTCATGTTATAACCATATTAGTTTCACCATTTATCCCTTTAGTCATGGTGAATTATTTGAATCTATATACCATGTGGTTTCAATCACTGATAATTTCTTTCTTAAAACCCTCCCATGGAATAATAAATTTTTTATGTTATGCACAATCTTCACCCATCTAGAACACCTAGGAAATATGGATTCCTTGGTTGTTTTTTTACTCTTCATGCGATATTTTCGAAATTATTTGGTTGATGTAATGTAGGTTGCTTTTCATAGAAAAATCATTCCATGAGTGGCTAGTTATACTTCATTGATTTTCATCCCAAAAATTAAGTAACCTTATTCCATCAATCATTATTGACATAAAATTATACGTTACATTCCATTTAAAGACCTAATAGACCTCAATAACAATCATACATCCTATTTTATCAATCAATGTGTTTACGTTTATCAACATTGTTTTATTAAGGGAAGATTAATTCAATGATCGATTGGGGTGGAACAATAAATTATCTATGACATCAACCAAAAAAATAAGTATCAAATCCAGTTAATAAATATTACATGTAATAGGCATAACACTTTATTTAATGGACCTTTATTATTAGGGTTCTCTATGTCGTGGTTTTAACAAGTAGAATGTTTGACATTGTATTTACATGTTTCATCACTCCATGGTTTTTTAGTTAGGAATCTTGGAAATATTTGGGTTTTCTTCAACTTGGTGTGTGGTATTTACAAGGGTGATCCACTTTCTCCAAGATAATTTATTCTCATACCAAAAACCCTATGTAATCTCATCCACAAGGGTATCAATGAAGGCTATATTGTAGAGTTTTGGTGCAGGCTTAATTCCCCTGATGTCTCTCAGTTTTTGTTTGTGTATTCCACCATTCTTGTTATAAATGGAGATAAATGATATATTCACCTAATTAACCTCATACTCAGTTAATACTATAAATGTAGTGGTCAACTCTTAAACAATATGAAAATAAGCATCTTATATCCAACCAGTATGTGAGGAGTAGGATCACCTCCATTGAATTCTCAATGGATGATTTGGGAGTCCCAATCTCTTAAAAATTGATTAAGCTTCATCATTTTGAAAATGTATTTCAAAAAATCTCCAACCACATTACCAATTGGAATATTTGTAATCTTTCTTTTAGCTGTAGAATAATGTAGATCAACCTTGTTCTCTCTTATATGCCAATATAGGTTCTATAATCCATTAAGATTCCAAAAGCATTCATTTATTTTCAAAAAATAATCATGGACGCATTCCTTTTTTATTCTCATGGTGAGGGAAAAAATAATTATGCTACATGGGTAAGACCTGAGAAACCATCTAATGAGGGTGGAATCGTCATGGTTGATATCGCTGGCACTATTTTGGCTGTGTATGCAAAACTCATCTATGAATCAATTAAATTTTATTCACTATATGGTAATATATCTTGATCCATGTATGGGATTGATGTTGATTGTAAACAGGGGAGGCCTTCTCTACATTGAAGAGATAATCATTAGATTATTCTATCCTTGGATAACCAGATGTGTTGGATTGTGGGCTGCGGTGACATTAAATATTAGCATGACAATTGGGTAGGTTACAATATTGTATTTCATGGAATTATATTTATGATGTATCTTTTAAGAAGGCATAAATATTTCTAGCCATCATTCTATTTACTCTCAACCAAGAATAACATCCCCTTTTTGATCTATTTGAGTTGTCATTGGACCTTGGTAAGTGCATTTCTCTATATTGGAGTCTACAAAATTTTCAGATAATGATTCTCATAACATTCTTTATTATTTGGTGGAAATAGATTTTTAAGGGGTGCATCTATGGTACAATGTATTCTTACAATGTTTAACTTCCTCACCTAGTGAGTTACACACAAAACATTTCCCACAGATTAATGTATTAATAACATAGAAATTAATTTTTCCTTAAAATGTTTTCTCTGTTATGATTCATGGATGGTGTCTTCATGGAAAATCATATTAGAGTGAAAATGGTCAAACTAGATGTGGATTTACATTGGTGGATTTATTGAATTTCATGAATATGAGTGAAATGAAAATATATATTTTTGAAAAGTGGTTTCAGGGGATAAGAGGATTCAACATGGAATAGAAATATAGAGTTCTCATATTTGTGGTGGACTTCTACTCTCCTTAGTATGCTAGAAACAGAACCCTATTTTATGGATCTTTATTTTCAACTATGGATATTATTTTCATAACAAAAATTATTATTCTAGACATGGTGACATCTCTTTAATAGTGGAATGAATTTCCTTCTCTTAAATTCATCAATTCAATTTGAAATCCTTATTCCTCCTCCTATTCTCAACCCCTTGGTTGCTAGATCAAGTTGTATCTTTCTATATCAGGATTTAGGGTCACCGTTGATTGTTCTAGAAGCATTGGAATTTTGGGGCGGACTGGTCTTGTTCGCGATCATAGTGTATCTTCCATATTTACATTTTTATATCCTTACAAATAGGGATAGTATTTCTAAGAAGAGGCCAATTCAATTTTAATTAGACATTAGTTATGCAGAATGAAAAATCATTTATCAAGCTATTTTGGAAATAGAAACTCTGATTCTATTTAACATGATATATGATAGAATCTTCCCTCCTTTGAGTATATCTTATCAAGTTCAAATGTGAAAAAATAATGATCTATTAATGGAGTAAAATATCTCACTCCTTCCTTGAGGGGAAAAACATCATAATATTATGAATATAGAGTTTCCCAATAAGACTCCCTCAACTATTTCTCCATCAGTAGCTCAATTCCCATAGAGGGTGTGGATATTATTATTTGTGATGCACTCGGTTTGAATTTTTGAGGCCCCCCTTACTCCCTATTTTTCCCTCTTTCATATTCTCTGGTCCTTTTGTTTGTTATTTGAATAAAATTCTAATTTAATTCAATGCATTTTCATCAAATTTATTTTTCTCCAAACAAACCAGTTTCAGTGAACAATTTCTTAAAACATTCTAAAAAGGAAACACGATGAATTTTTTTAGACAAATACACTATTAACATAAATAAAAGCCCTATAAAACTGTTCAAACATTTCCTTTAAATATATTATCATTATTCAAGGATTGGTAAATATAATTTTCTTTACCTTATACCTTTTTCTGTTTTATATTACCTTATAATATATGATGGTTTTTACCCTGTTTGAAGTGTATTTCTCCACGTTTGGCCACATGTATTCAATACTACTTAAATAAGTTAGGCTTCTTTTGGTAACAATTACTGAGACCATATTATAACAAATATAAGTGCTTATTTATAAGTTTTTTTATATTTCTTATTGAATAAGTTCAATAAGGTCACTTGTGATGGCATTATGATGTTCATCAATTAGAGGAGATACAAACTTGTGGTGGTACATGTGTGAGTCAGATGGTAGAACATTATAATCGATCATTTATCCATGATAACATGAAAAATTATGTGGAATATGAAGCCAAAAGTATCTTCATAGAGATCTACTAATTATGGGGGGAATACCTTTGAGTGTCAAATTATAACCTTTTTAAATTAATCATGGTTAAAGGGGAATATATTTAAAAGGTTATTTTGTCTGGTTTTTCGCAAAAAAAAATTGAAACATGAGTATTTTCAAGTGGTCACCCATCGTATAAGTATTCTCATCCAAGTATTTTTATCTATTTATATTCAACAGGATCTAATGGGATTTCACCCAAATTAAAAATAAATTTTTATAAAGTGTTTTAAGATGTAACAGTGTGAGTTCCATATGAAAATGTAAACTATGAATGAAAATAAATCATTCGTTATGTTATCATTGATTTTCTTGTTTCATTTTTGTTTTTCACAAGAAGTACTTGATGTGGAATATGAAAGGATAAAAGAGAATAAAATGGGTTGGGAGATGCAGTATTCAATGTTGTGGTAGAGGCTCTAACAAAGACTAATGAATACAATCTGAGTGGGAGGTATGGAATCAAATAATTTTGGAACCACACTGATGGGAGGAAGGCTATTTTGAAAGAGTTTGTCCAATCCATCATCAAGATAATAAAATAAATCAATCATCTAAGGTCATATTAAATAATGGTCGTGATGGTTAGTTGTATAGAAGTATTGATGTATTATCTATAAGTTCATATAAGTAAAAACTTTCCAGGACGATTCATGAAAATTTTCATTTTTATACTTATATTACCAAAATAAATGTTTATTTACACATCCTTATTTGTGAATGTTTTGGTCCTATATTTAATTAAGAATGATTATGAATTCTTAATACATAATTATAATCAAATTAAAATATCAAACAACACTTCATTATTAATATCGTTTCAATGGTTTTATGTCCTCTATCAATATTATAATTCAGTTTCTAATAAAAAATTCCATCGACCAAAATTTAATCCCAGATAACACTTTTCCATTTTACAGGGTCAAATTTACCAATTCATTTATGGTAAAAATTACCATAACCTGAAATATAAAAAAATAGTTCTAAGAAGAAATAATATTTCTAATATTTAAAATAATTTTATATTAACACCTTTAATAATTCATTCTTTCATTATATCTTTATCGCATTATTCAATAACTTATTCCGCATGTGAAATTATATTCATAATTATATCCAAATTGTGTATGAAAAAAATAAACTAATGAATGAATATATTATGGTACCACCATAAAATTATATTATTTTATAAAATAAGAACAAACATCATTTATTAGTTCTACTGCATCACCTATGTGACACTGATCATCCAATTTTAATTAAGATAAATTTTGGACCTATGATTCTATGAAATTTTATGAAGATGATTTGCTCAATATGTACATATATATTATAATTCATATTATTTACATAATTTTTATTCATATTCATGTGTGTAACATACTATGGAAAAGTTATTCATAAAATAAAAATCCACACTATTGAAAAGTTAATAAGAAATAAATATAACCAAAACATTAAGAAATTAACAATAAATTGTAATAGTGGATGAAGACACAGTTCATAGTGGTCTTGAATGAAGCTATAATGAGTTTATAAAGTAGGTGTGGAATTTTGTAGACATTGTTATGTTAGAGATAGAGGGATAAATATGAGATGTAGGTTTCATCACGGTTAAGAATAGTGCAGAAAAGAAAACTGAATAACATAAAAAAATAGAGGAAAAGAAGAAAATAACATACCTTGAATTTTACCATAGATGATTCTAAAAGAATGTAGAGGAGTATAATCGGTAGAAGGGGATTTCCAAGAAATCTTGAGAATCATGAATAAATGAGTCATATTTTGGGTTCTTTTAAATAGATAAGGAACATATTTATCAGTGTTTTTAAAAAATTGTTGATAAAATGAACCCTTTACCCAGCTAAATATTTTTTATGATAAAAGGAATTATAATTAAAATTATAAACCAAAAAAATGGAAAAATATTTATATAATTATATATATTTTCATTATAATTTTATACTTATGGAATTATTTATTTATTTATTTATAATTACACTAATACTTTTTTAAATAATATATATTTTTACAATTATAAATATATAATTTTTTAAACATATTAAATATAAAGTTATAAATATATTAATAATTTTTGTTTTTATAATTATTTATTTATAATTACACTAATACTTTTTAAATAATATATATTTTTACAATTATAAATATATAATTTTTTAAACATATTAAATGTACATTTATAAATATATTAATATTATTTATTTTTATAATTATTTATTTAAAATTATATATATTTAAATAATTATATATATATATTATAAATATATGAATATACAAATATAGTATATATATTAATTATTTAAATATAATTATTATAATTTAATTAAATATATATATATAGTATATGTAAGTATATTCTTTAATTAGTTATATTTTTTATAGTTTTATAATTATTTTCATATATAATTATTTATTTATGAATATTGTAATACTAATTTATAATATATATATATATATATCCCCTAGGGTTCAGTTTAGTGGAAACTGCCCCTAGGGGTCTCGGCTACGTCTCGAGTTCGAGTCTCCCAGAGTACATTACTACATTGTATATTGGCTTATTTTCTATGTAATGTCACCCTTTCCCCCAAATAAACTCAATATTGAACAACAATATATATATATAGTCATGACCCCCTGCCCACAAAGTGTACCCTACCTAGGTTGGAAATTTGTTGAGAGAGATAGTGACTCCAGAGTCTTGCCTCCTGTAGGCCCCTAGTTAGCGACTTGCACCGAAGTTAATGTCAACACGTAGATGGGAGTAACTACCCTTAAAGATTACACTTGAAAAAGAGAGAGATAAAATAGAAACCAACCAATTCATGCTCTGACTATAACATAAAGGAAAACATAGGTACACAAACTTAATGTCATGCAAGAACTACTACAACTGAAAGGGAATGCTGTAAATGCCAAATGAAAGTAAAATTACAGTGACCACGAAGCCCAAATAGCTCCTGAAACCATCAAGCTATTAGTAACAAGACTAATCTTCAACCTATTCCAACTACCCTAAAAAAAGTTTATATATAATTTGGGTTAGTATAATTGTATACTCAGTTGGATCCTACCATGAGCCTCTCATAAAAAAATTAATGAAATCCAGTTAAACAACAATTTACAACAAGTGAAATGAATTCGTCACCTAAATAGGAATACTATGTTCCCACCCTCACCATGGATACTCTCACCAAGCATTTCATACAATATAACATTATATAGAAAATAATATCAAGGGTACCTCATTACCACTTCCACACTAGTTTGTTGTTTATCCCCAATGTGGCATGTCCTAAGAATGCCTCTCTAAAAAGGCTCGCCCATAGACCCCTGGGTGATGCCCCACAACACTTAACTCATGCGTCAACATTTAAGTCATGAATCAGAACACTACATAAACACAACCAAAGTAGTCAAGCAGTTTCTAGGAGACACCATAGCCCACATAACATGAATCATACATCATGTATTATACCTCAAGCCATTACAGCCCATACATCGAGTAAGGATACTAAAGCCACTACATCTCGTATACATTATGCCAATAGTATCCTTTAAGAAAACATATCTATAATATATGTTTGTGAATAGACAAAGACATTACGTCCCTCTACAATGATATATGGAAAAAACTAACCACCTGGAATACCTACACAAGTAACTATCAATAAAAGAGAGCAGGGAAAAAGCGGGTTTTCATCCATCCATCATCCAAACAAGATATTGGGTAAACTAGTCCCTAGGCATTATAATCATCGAGTTGTCCTTTTCCTAAATAGAAAAAGTGGAGTAGGGTATAAAAACACAAAAAAAATTCATGATATAATTTTTCTCAAAACGACACAATGTCCATAACCTAGCCTTTGTCTTAACTATCATGAACGTCTCTCATACTCCTTGATACCACTACTAAGACTAAATATCCTATAAGCACACAACCATTTAAATTTATACATTAGGTTACTTTATCAATTTTTATCAGTTGCACTTTATATGAATAGATTATTTAAGCATTAATTAACCACTGTCATTTTCCACATTAAATATCATTAGCCTTACTACAATGTCCCATTCCCTCCATAAATTACCATTTAGACTCCACAGTTTCTAAAAAATATTACCCGAACATTGCATCCCAGCAAGCTCCAACCCCATGGGTTAAACATCATTTACTTAAAACATTTCCAATTTCAATATTTACATGATTCTAGTTTTTCATGGAAAACATCATATGCTACCAAACATTATGGGATCAACACAGTGACTAGATGAACTATCAATCATGTATTTTTAACCTATATCCATTGAATAAACCCATGAATACCTGAGAATCTAAACATAGAAATCACGTGGAATACCCCGCTTGTCTTCACATATTTTGGATGTAGAGTAAGAAAACCCTTCTACATCATGTAGTGGGGAATGTAAAGAAGATAAACAGAAAATATATCCAATAAGCATCCTACTTCCACATAAATGAGTAATCCATGTTTCATCATGTTCTACCATATGTCCCTCCCTCCCCAACACCATCTGCATAAAATGATTCTTCTTTCCACTATAGGAATCAACTACTACCACAATAACTTGGTCTCCCTACCCCCACAAACCAAAACCGCACTCCAGGATCATCCATCCCTAGATCACATCACATATGAGCCTCCCTTTTTCACATACACCATGTATTATGTCGAAAAAACATCACAAGTATAAGGAACAAACATATCAATGATCTCTTTAACCTAATGAATGGAATTCAGACTTCATAGACAATGAGTTCTCATGGATCTAAAGAACAAGGCACTCGGCCTTTATATGATAGTTGTAAAATCATTCCCTATAAACAAATTATCTTTTTCACACAACTGGTTACTATTCCATATTGAATTAATAGATTCATTATTCATAGGATCCAACTATGGGAATCCTATTAAACAATCTCTCACATGATATCCAAAATTAATTCCACAATTAATTCAATATTAATTTATTCCCTTTATCTACATGAATCATCGTACATGGGGTTCATTAATAAATTTCATTAAACATGCATATTTGTATCAATTTGATTAGCATCATTAAACAGAAACAACAACCGGATTTAGTGAACATGCCTATTTAAGCAATTAGGCAACTTATTATCAATTAATTCTATATTTAAATTATTTCCCAATTTCCATCAAGAATTTCATGAGAAATAAATAAAATCATAGATATTTAACTATATAGAAAACCAAGAGGAAAAACATTATCATGTTATAAAGAAAGAACATCGGTATGCGATTGATACCTACTATTAAATCCAATTAAAATATTTACAAGGTCAATACCATTTTGTTCAAATGGATAAATCATGTCAGATCTATGATTTCATGTAAATAAATATAAAATTAGTGAATCCTCAACCTCAAGTGTTCATTGAAATTCTACACATGAGAATATATCCATGAAAAATTTCATGATCACTTATCCTACAACAATTAAATCCACCCAAGGACTCTCTGGCACAACTGCACGAACCAAAAACCTTGAAAAATAAATTAGAACCACAGATATCACACATCATCCTATAGAATAGAGAAATGGGATGAATCATATTTAATAAACCACTAAAACTAAGGTATACCATACCTTATATCGAAGATGACTCACTATGGATCAAGGGAGGGAGATTGATGTTGTTCCTTGATGATGGAATCCTGAAAATGCTGATGAGAGTGTCGTTGGGTCACCTTGGGTCAAGGGGGAGCCGCTAAAGCCATAGGTTTTGACCAAAACTGTGGGGATGGAATATATTAAAAACATAAAGTGTCTAGTTATTTCATGACATGTAATCCCATTTCATGTCGTTCAATGCCTCAGGGTTAAGTTTCGCCAAAAAACACATAACCACACAATTCAATTTTATTTTTCCATCTTCAATGTATTTGACACCATAAATCCACCTTCCATTCCATGTAAAATACTACATTTCCTAATTATTTATTGGAAAAACTATAAAATAATATTTCATGTTGTGTAATATAGTAACACAATGTGCAATCCTCTCTTTCCAAATTTTACTTAATCAAACTCCTCTAAACTTATTCTATGCCACCATCAAGTACATGGATCTTTGAAAACACAAAAAGGGTTGATACACATGGATCTAGTCCCTTACATTAGATACCTATCATAATATTCTCATACTAGTGAATTCAAAATCAAACTATATAGGAAACAAAAAATATTCATCCAAACAACAACCCCGTGATATACCTCTCAATGATTTATCCCCAATAGGATCTCACCACCTCAGTATAGGAACAATTAAAAATCCATGCAACAACCACAAGTAGCTCCAAAACACTCTCCAATGGGTGGGATACCTCCCAAAAGAGATCAATACCAATAAGAAACAACATAAACACATCTCATAAATAGAAATGGGTCCAAAAAACAAAAAACAATGTTATAAGAGAGGAGAAAAGCATCAAATAGCTTAGGATACTGAATGTGTATCTTCAACTCACATTCATAGGTACTCTCCTCCACACCACAATGTAACCAAAAGACATTAACTAAGGGGATTCAATGACCACACAATACCTTCTCCTTGTGGTCCTTGATCTCTACAGGCCACTTTTTGAAGGTCTCATCATCATCAATATCTATCTCACCCCAATTTATGACATGAGAGTCTTCGTGAAGATAATAACAAAGCTGAAACATGTTAAAAATATCATGTATTCTTCTCATAAGTGGGGGATGTGATACTTGATAACCCACTACTCCCACTAGATTCAAAAACATGAAAGGCCGGAAAAACCTGGGGAGAATGCTTAATCCCATGACCAAACCATCACTACCCATGATGGGGTGTCACATTTAGAAACATGTGATCCCCAATTCCAAACTCTACAGGTCTCCTCCTATTATCAGAATAGGACTTATGATGATCTTGGTTTTCCTTCATCTACTCATGAATCACCTGAATCAACACTTTCATATCTTGTACCAGTTCTAGCCTAAGAATTTCTCACTCTCCAACCCCATTATATAACAATGGAGAATATAATAGTCATATATATAAGGATTTAAATAGATCCATAACAATGGTGTAGTGGAAACTATTGTTTTATGTTAACTCAAATAAGGGTAATAATCCCATCCATGAATATTCAAGATCCATGAAAAAAGAGAAAAACATGCCTTTAAGAGTCTGGATAGTCTATTCTATGTGTTTAGTTTTCTGCATATGAAAAGTAATACTAAGGCACAGTAGAGAACCAAAATAATGATGGATAATTCTCCCTAACCTATAGGTAAAATGAGGATCTATATCAAAAATTATCATCCTCGGGACTCCATGGAGCCTCACCACCTCCTCTAGATAGTGAATCAATAAAACCTACACTGCGCATGACTCCTTTATCACTATATAGTTAGATGATATCATCAAATGATCCAATACTATCCATATAACATCATAGAATCATAGATCATGAGGTAAACTAGTAAAAAATTCCATTGATATTCCCTCCCACATCCATTAAGGAACATCTAATGGCTGGAGAAACCCACTGGGAACATGGTTCTCACCCTCCACATTATGGAAGACCAAACATTAATATACAGACTCTACAACCACATGATTCAACCTAATCAATGATAATTTATTCCTCAATGATGGCTACATATTTTAAATAGTATAATATTCCACTAAGGATAAACTATGAAACTCCATGAGAAACCTATCACGTAGTGATAAAGGAATAAAATGCTATCCCGGAAATAATACTCAGTCTTGTTCATTTTCAAATCTACCATCAGGGTCCTCACCACAAACAACTCAGTCTCTTCATACTTCCACCTCATGATCTACTAATTGGGACTCTACCACCTATTACCCCAAAGATGACTACACAATCAACTGAAAGGGGCATATTCTTCCCATGACTTATCCCTTTTCCAAATAGAATGATAAAATATTTTCAATTACTCACCATGAATCACTTGATTCACTTACTGCATCGTTTCTTGATTTTTTATTCAATGCATCAATGAAAATATTTCACTCCATAGGTGCATACAAAATCTCAAATTCTTATTCATTTAATAACTCCATCCACTGACGCTGGTGCATGTTCATGTAACTCTTAGAGAAAACATATCTAATGATTTTATGATCAGTTGAGAAAAAAAATCTCTCACCGATGAGGTAATGGCTCCACAACATTAGGGTAAACACCCCTACCACTAACTCGATATCAAGGGTGGAATATTTATGTTCATGGGGATTCAAATGTCGATATCCATAAGTATGTATTTATATATGATAAATTAGAACACAAGATAACCCAAGATATGAAGCATTACAGAAAATGTAAAAATATTCTCCTTATGCTTGAAGACAGGGAAACAGAGAACTAACCAACATCTCCTTTGGAAACTTGGTTTTCGATGATACTCAATACACAATAGAAAACTACCATCACCCTTCTTCATGAAGAAAATAGAATCACCCCATGGTGACATGCTTGGATGAATGAGGCCACACAACAATATACCATCGAGCTATATATGATGCTCTCACAACATAGAAGTCTCCATCCTATATAGAGGAAACAATAGAGGTGGAATTCCAAGCTGTAGCTTGATCCCAAACTAAATCTCCCATAGAGTGAGTAATGATAAAAACCCATATGGAATGGCATCAGGGTACTATTCTATAACCTTTGTAAATGCCAATTGTTGAGCCTCCGATGAACTCTGCATCATCTCTTCCATCAAGGATGATATGAAAAGAACATGCCTCTAACCCATCCAATGGTCTCTTTCCAACAAATAGTATTGGTGATCCATCAACATCAAAGAACACCACCTACATCCAGAATCAATCCATGCTTGCATGAACCAAATAAAACCAATCTATATTGAGGATGAAAACATATGGTTGTATTAATAAACATATGAAATCTATCCAAGATCAGTGCTTCCCTGGAATATTATCACACTCTCTACATACTTCAATAAATTTAGCTCATCCTCCAAATGTCATAGTAAACACAAAGGAAACCGGAAGCCTCTCTTCCTCGTGTTCTATGGCATGAAAAAGGGATGGTGATATGAAGGATTGTATATCCACTAAATCAAACATGGAATGCACCCAAGTAGTAAATGAGAAAAGGGTACCTCGAATGATGTCCAGATCACCAGGGTAGGAATCACTAACACATGAATCTACCCATAGCCACTTTGAAACTATTGACAAATATATCCATGGATGCACTCTTATCTCTATGGATGTGGAGCACCTTGGGTATTTACTTTCCCTGACCCATATACTATTTTCTAAAACAAAGCTGGTGCAACCTAAGGTTTCCAACTCAGCTGGAACTACCAAAATGGAGGAACCTGGAGAAAAACACATGGCACTCGTTGACTGCTTAGAAAGGTCAAGAACCCATTACAGTGATGAACTTGGCCTCCAAATGGAAAAAACGACCCAATCTGTTAGAATATTCCAAATAGATATTATCCAAGAGAAATGAGATATTGAGGTCTAGGACCAACCCCCGACTGAAAAAAAAATCCTTCCCTAGTTACCAGGATCCCTAGACCATAGCTCTACTTGGTGAGGAATTCTAACAACACCCCCTTATGAAAATCCATTTTTGACTGACATCCTCTCATCTTCCACTACCCTTTCCAGAACCTTGAGTCATGTCTTAAACCTATATAGGGTAACTTTCCACTAGATATCTAGATGTAAATCCTTCTTGAAATGCCTCACCCTTTCCACCTCATCTGGTAACAGGTCCAAATCATATCTAGATGTTTCCTAAAATTGATCTTGAAAACTCGCACACTAGAGCTCCCCTACTGAAGGGTAGGTAGCTCTTGGTGACTGGCCACCTTCACAGTCGATGAAGGGATCTCATCTATAAACTGGTATCAAAACTCCTCCAATGAGACATCCAAATCCTCGTGATCTATAAGAAATAAGAACCACCAATACCTCGATGCCCCCTTGCAGTATCATCACAGCCAATGGTACCCAGTTCTCTTTCCAAGCACGGACGGAACTGATGGCTATCTCAACCTCCTCCAACCACTTTTTAGTGACATTATATAAAATTTATACCTTATACTTCTGCATACTTTGTCACTAAAACACTTGGAGTGTCCTACTCTAGGAGTTTTCATCATCATCCTCTACTTTACGAAGCTCTTTTAGAGCAACCAGTTGAACACATTTTGTGAAAACATGATTAGGATGTTGATCGGTAGCCGTAACTACAAATGAACAAATAGATAGATCTCTTCAACCTAGAATATGGAATAATTTTACATTAATTTTTTTTTTTAATTTTATTAATTTTAGGTTAACGTATCCCAAATTATACTCATTCAAACATAAGAACAAATCAGAATGATGCAAGAATCTTTTATAGGTCTCTACCCTACACCCAGTATCACTTCGTTTAATAGGAATTGTAACCTTATTGGTATGTACATCAAATCGCAGGGGGCCCAAAATTCCTATGTCTCATTCGGTCTCCCATTTTTACAGTGCTTACTAAACATAGTTACCATTGTTTCCCTACCATCCCATCCATCCTCACATGTGCATAACTCCAAACTCTATCATATCCCTAAATTAGACATTTTATAACTCTCTATCATGGTCCCCCCACACAATGTATACCCCTACTGGGCTAGAAATGGTAGGAGAGAGAATGTGTCTACTGAGTCCGCTCTCCAGTAGCCCCTAGGTTGATGAATAGTACTGAGGGTATAGTAAACACAATGATGGGAGACATTAAACTCTAAAAGAACACATTAAAAATAGAGTGATAATATTGACACCAACCAACTCAGGCTCAGAATAAAATACCTATGAAATCCCAAGTACACATATTTAATGTCATGAATGAACTACTATAACTTAAATGGAAAATAATAAGTACCAAAATAACGTAAAAATGCCCTGACCAAGAAGCCTAAACAACTCCAGTAACCAACAAGAGAGTTGTAACCAGCCTGATCTCCACCCTTATCCAACTGAACTAAAAAATAGTATATATAGAGAGAGAGAGAGAGAATAACATTATACTCAGTAGGATCCTCACTTGGGCCTCTTGTGAAAATGAAAATAAGTCATGCTAAGGCTCAATGAAAAAAATGTGAAACTAACTCGTCACCTAAACAGGTAAAAATTATTCCCAGCCTCACAATGGAAACTCTCACCGTGTATTGCATACAATAGAATATTATATAATAAATAATATATAGGTTACCCTTCAACCACTTCCCCAATGGTTTTCTAATTTTCCCCAACATCGTACGTTTTGTGAATCTATATTTAAAAGGGATAGCCCGTAAACACTGAGGTAAAGCACCACAACATGTATCTCATGCATCAACATTTACTTCCTTCATCAAACCACCAAATCTAAATAACTAATATAACCAGGTAGATTTTGGGATCCTCCACATCCCGTATAATGTGTATCATTCATCAAGTATTATGCATCATTCCATTTCATCCCATAAACTGAGTATGTATCATCATTCCCTCATATCCTATACACATTATACTTATAGTAGAATTTAGGAATATATATCTAGAATATATGTTTTTGAATAACTAGAAGACATTATATCTCTATACACACATATATGGTGAAAAATATCCATAATGCATACTATCACAAGTAAATACCAATAGAATAGAGCAGGTCCAAAGCAGTTAGTCATCAATCCATCCTCTCATCGGGATGTTGGTGACCCCCCCCCAAATCAGAATTCCCAAGGTGTTAGTTTTCCTAACTAATAGGGTAGAGTAGTGTATAGAAACACAAAAAAAAACATGATATAATATATCTCACAACCACACTATGGGTATAACCTAGTCCTAGGATCAATTAAAGATAACATTTCTCAGACCGCTTGCTTCAACTTCTAAGTGTAGATATCCTATAAGAACACAACCATTTAAATAGATACATTATGTTAATTTATATATCTATTAGTTTTACATTATGTCAATCATTTATCTACCAATTAATTTACCATTTTAATTTTCCTCATTTCACTTAATTAGTATCACAAAAAATTCACATACCCTCAAGGCATAATAACATTGAGTGCACAGTCTATCAGAAATATATCCTCATCATTGCATCCCTCAAAGCTCCAACCCCATAGGTTAAACATCATTTATTAACAAAATTATCACATTCCATATTTCCATGATTCTAGGTATTCCAAGATAACATCGTAAGATACCAAACAGAAGGGGCTCAACACAGTGAGTAGATGATCTACCCGTTGATTCATTACCACCTATTATAAGAGTGTAGAATTTTCCATCCTCTAAAAAATTGAAACGGAATGCACATGGTGCATTCTAAACATCTCCACATCTTTTGAAAAAATAGTAAGAAAAACCATCTACCTCAATTCGTTGGAAAAGTAAAGAAAAATAATCAAAAAATATATCCAATAAGAATCCAACTTTCACGTCAATGAGTAAGCCAATATTCGACCTGTTCCATCATCTATGGTTCCCTTCCTGATACCGTATGCATAAACCGAAGCATCTCACCACTATAGGCATCAACTGATGCCACCACAACAAGGCCTCTCAACCCCACATACCGCAATAGCCGTACCGGATTAGCATTCCAAGACCCAAATCACATCTGGGCCTCCCTGCTCTACAAACCATAAGTATCATGGCTCTAAAGCACAAGACTCATGACCATTACATTTCAGTGGGTATATTAATCCATATAAATGAATTATCATTGCCAAACAACTAATTATTATTCCATCGTGAATTAACGGATTTTTTATTCATAAGTTCCATCTATAGGAAACCTGAGAAACTATAAATAACAAGCTATAACAAATTAATTGACAAATTAATTTAACAAGCCTTTATTTCCATTATCAACAAGAATACACATGATTTAGGTTCATTAATCGAGTACATTATACATGAAAATATACATCAATTTGATTTACATCAAATATCAATAACAATAATGAGATTCATAAACCATGCCTCTTTAACCAATTGGAAAAATAATTATTAACTAATTTCGTCTTTACGTTCTTCTCTAATTTTCATCCAGAACAACATGCGAAATCAAGTAAATCATAGATATCATGCTATCTAAAAATGAAGACACAAATATTTATCACAGTATAATGAAACAATATCTCTATGTGATTGATTCCAATTTTTTAATGTAGTTCAAATATTTATGATGTCAATTACATTACGATCTAAGGGTTAAATCATGCTAGCTCTATGATAGAAAGTAAAAAAACAAAAGTAGTGAACCCCGAACCTCAGAGGTCATTGATGTAACAACCCGGACATCATAATAATTTTTTGATTCCTAATTATATGTGTTATTTTATTTTATACTCAAAAAAACTACTTTAATTAATAAAATGAGTACAATTAAAATGAGATCGTTGGGTTTCTACTGTTATATGACTGTTTATCAATATGACCGTTGGAAACTAAATGTTACAATTATTTTCTATAAATACGAATGATCTTGGTTAATATAGAAAGGAGAGTTGATGGACTTATACAGTAGTCTCGGGCCAATCGAAGCCCATCTGACGGAACTCAAGAAGGAGGTAGCACCTTTGCGATTTGATCTGGACCAATCTCAAGCCGAACTTCATCGTGTGAATCTGGAACATAATCACCTTCGCGAGAAGTTCAGGATGATAGAAATCACAACTCAGGCAATGTTGGCCGAGCCTCCCCAATATTCTATCACCGTAGCACAATTTACTCTTAGGTCCTATGATGGTGTAATAAGGGGCTATGTAATGAGACCGTAACTGCCTTGTGTAATCCTTTGATTTAAATAAAAATTGTGATTTCTTCTTATGGAGATGTTTGTGAATTTTCAAATGCCCAGATAAATATAGTATGCATATTATTGACGTATTTTAGAAAAAGGATATTTTAAAAATATATATGTAATCCTTAAATAATTAATAATGTGTAATTATTTTCAAAAAATGGTCTTCTACAGTTATGTTTAGTATGAAATTTAAATTAAAATAAGATCAACTTAATTTTTGATTAATAGTAAAATATGAATGGTGATTTTACAGTTATGATTATTTATGTGATGAAATGGATTAACTAACATCACTTAAGAAAGTATTAATATAGTTTAGTAACCTTGATTAAGTAATGTGATTCTATAAAATAGGTAAATAACTGTTTCAGAAATGATTGGTTAAGTATTAATTTTTTTTGGGTGATTAGTGTTTTTTATTTAAAAATTAAATTAAAAATATTTCGAAAATTATATTTATAAAATGGAGTTCATATTTTAATTCAGATCATCGATATTAGGATAAGGTTATTTTTTGTTATTATTCTGAAAAAGATGAATTTTCGATGAATAGTGAAAATATAGTTTCTAGTTTCGGGTGTTTAATGAAATAATTAAGGATGTAATAATTATGTAATCTTTCTGGTAGACTTATGAATAGTAAAATAAGGTATGATTTGTCCCAAGTGGTCAATACCATGGGAAAATACCATGGGCAAACCCATGGTTTTCCAATACCCCCGATGAGGTTTCCCTTAGCCATTAATGACTTGTCCCCCCGACTTCTCCTACAAATACCAAGCCATTTTCTCATTAATTTAATTTGAAAATCCTCCCCAACAAAGTTTTGGTATCATTACCTCCCAAGGAGTCCTCCTGAGGTGCCCTCAAGCCTCCCAAGGTCCCGAACTTCATGCTTTTGAAGTTACTCTTCAAGGTAAAGGATCCTTTCACCCTCCTCTTTTAAGTCAAGACTTATTTTATGTTGTGTCTTATAATTTACATCTATTTGTGTTGTGGGTATGTTCTTATATGTTCTCATTTATTTACATTTGATGTCTAATTATTTAGAGACCTTCTCCGCTCTCATCAATTTGTTTTTTGAATTTTTTAGTGACGACGTTAGGCTGTCGAATTTTTCATAAAAGAAGTCACATCTTCTCTTCTCTTTCATGTTTCTTTTTTCAAGTGGTATGTCATTAAAATATCCATATCACGATCTTATTCAGTACCCATATAGTATTATGAGTTATTTATGATTGGGTGAACCTTTTATCTTCTCTTTTTAATGTTTTCTAATTCCATGTTATATAGTCGTTATGCTGCATAAATTTCATCTCAAAATTTCTATCTCTTTCTCTCAAGAAATTTTATTGTTTATTGATGTGTATACCCAGAGTTATTTCGTTTCCATGGGTGTTCATAAATATTTAAATATTATATGTTTGATTTTATAATTGATAAACATATAACCCTCACTCCCTTTCCATTGGTTATAAATGACATTATGATCTTATTTTTATGCTCTTTTTAAATGTCACAATTTTGACATGAAACCCATTTCATTGATTCCATTTGGTTTATTTATGAAATGTTTGATTACGATCTATGTGGATCATATAAAATTAAAGACATATTAAGGTTTCCCCTGATAGATATCCAATTAATTGGGTAAATAATTAATCTCTTGAGATGACATGTTTTACAATACATTGGTGAATAACCTTTGTAATTTTTATGACACCTTGGGGATGGACCATGGTGATATTTTCAAGAATGTCTAAATGAAATGTTGTAGCCACATATTCAAGATTATGTTCCAAGTTATTTTGTTTATGATATTCTGATTCTTACATTTCTCATATCTTTATGTTTTTATTCAAGTTCTTATTGATATCACAGGTATATTGATTCCTTTGTTTACCCTTACTGGGCCATCTACTCACCCTTTCCTTTAATGTATGTATCCAGGATATGATATGTAGTAAATTTACATAGGATGAACCTATGATGATGCCTTACAAGTGGTTTAGATGAATTATTTATGTTGTATTCATGTTTTATTGTTCCTAATTTCCAAGACACAAGACTTTAAGGATCCTCTGTATGTAAAATGTAATGAAAAATTATGTATTAAAAAGGCAGGATGCTCTAATTGGTATCAAATGATAGTTTAGTTATTTATGGAAATTAGGATATGAAAAATTTAAGAAAAACCCTATAGAATATTTTAAATATAGGAAATATTCTTGGTATTTTTGTGAGTATTGAGTAAGTGTTTTATCAAGTAAATACATCCCTGTATAGATACAAGCAGGTATAGGTGGCTCTGGAACGGATGTACATAGGGGTAAAACCTAAAAACACCACTTTGAGCTAGAATTGAACGAGATATGGTATATGAAAACGGGCCTTGTTTCACTGTTTGTTACGACACTCCTAGGGTATATGTTTGGTTAATCATGAGTTTTTTATGAATCATTATGAAGTAATAATAGAAAAATTTAATTTTTTAAGCATGAAGTTTTAAGACATAAAATCCTTTTTAGTTAAAGGATTCTTAAATGAAATAAGTTTCTCATGAAGGATTTATTCTTTTAGAAAGTGTCCCCATTGTCCAGGAATATATTGATGTATTTCTTGAAGAGTTTCATGGACCTCCCCCTGAAATAGAGGTAGAGTTCACTATTGAGCTCATACATGGACATCATCTGATATCAAAGACCCCCTATAGGATAGAAAATGTGGATCTAGAGGATTTAAAGAAAAAAATACATGATCTTTTGAATAATGGGTTTATCCAACCAAGTTTGTCTCCTTGGGGTGCACTAGTTCTCTTTATGAAGAAGAAGGATGGATCAATGTGGTTATGCATTGATTATAGAGAACTGAATGGGATCACAGTGAAGAACAAATACCCTCTTCCAAGAATTGATAACTTATTTGACCATCTTCGTGGGGCTCAATTCTTCTCTAAGATTAATCTTCGATCTAGTTATCCTCAATTGAGGGTGAAGAAAGAAGATATTCCAAAAACAGCCTTCCGATCAAGATATGGGCATTATGAGTTTGTTGTTATTCCCTTCGGATTAACTAATGCAACTGCTATTTTTATGGATTTGATGAATAGAGTCTTTAATAACTACCTTGATAAATTTGTGGTAGTTTTTATTGATGATATTCTGATATATTCCAAAAGTCCCGAGGAGCAAGAGGATCATCTAAGGACTATTTTACAAACACTGTGAAAGGAGAGGCTTTTTGGGAAGTATATTAAATGTGAATTCTGGTTATAACAAGTTTCTTTATTGGGGCACATTATTACCAATGAAAGAATCACAATTGACCCTACAAAGACAAAATTTTTAGAAGAGTGGCCTCAACCTACAAAAACAACTGAGATTCATAGTTTTATTGAATTATCAGGATATTATAGGAGGTTTGTGAAAAACATTTCACGACTTTCTAATCCATTAACTACGTTAACTCACAAAGGGGTCAAGTTCATCTGGACAAAGGAGTGTGAGGAACGTTTCCAAGAGCTGAAGAAGAGATTATTTACTGCACCTATGTTAACATTTCCCTCAATTGTAGAAGGATTATTTATTTTTAGTGATGAATCTCAAAAATTTCTTGGGTGCATCCTCATGAAAAATGACAAGTTCATTGCTTATGCATCTCGACAGTTGAAGACTCATGAGAAGAATTATCCTACGCATGATCTGGAGCTGGATGTAGTAATTTTTTCTCTGAAGATATAGAGGCATTATCTTTATGTGGAGAAATGTGATATATACGCAGACCATCGGAGATTGAAGTATATTTTCATACAAAAGGAATTGAACACGATACAAAGTAGAAGGTTGGAACTTCTTAAAGTCTATGATTGTTCAATTCATTATCATCCCAGAAGAGCAAACAATGTTGCTGATTCATTAAGTAGGAAAGACCCAGTTGTTCATTCCATGATGAGGATTCAAAAAGATCCATTGATCAATGACCTAGTAAATCTGGACATGGGAATTATAAGTTAAAGGAAATCATTAACCCTAACCCAAATGATTTCTCAACTATCATTACTAGAGAAGATAAAGAGAGCACATAAAGAGGATCCTTTATTACAGAATAAGTTTGAATCTTTGAAGGATGGGATGTTTCCTAAGTTCAATGTTGATAAAGAAGGTGTACTGAAATTTTGTACAGGATGATGTGTTCCGTCTATTCCGGTAATAAAGAAGGATATGATGGATGAAGCTCATAGCTCTACTTTCAATGTACATCTAGGAAGCACAAAAATGTATAGGGACCTTCGTGATCATTTTTGGTGGGATAATATTAAAAGAGAGATTGCTGACTACACTACAAGTCTCCTAGTCTCTCAGAAAGTGACGGAAGAGAAAAAAATTCCTAAAGGGGTGTTGCAACCACTACCCATACCAGCAGGTAAGTGGGACAATATCACTTTTTACATCGTCACTAGTCTCCCGATAACTTCCATAGGAAACAATGCAGTATTGGTTTTTGTGGACCGTCTCCCCAAGACTGCCCATTTTATCTCCATTAGGGAAGATTTATCTCTTTATCAACATGCCATGATTTACGTGAAGGAAGTGGTAAGGCTTTATGGAGTACCACTTTATATCATATCTGATCATGACCCAAGGTTGACATCAAAATTATGGAGAAGTCTTCAATGTGCTCTGACCACTGAATTGAATTTCAGTACGACCTATCACCCCCAAACTAATGGCCAATCTGAAAGGACTATTCAAACACTCGAGGAAATTCTGAGAATGTGATCAATGGAATTTAAAGTTGGTTGGGATCAGCATCTCCCTTTATTTGAGTTCTCTTACAACAACAGATTCCACTCGATCATTCAAATGGCACCCTATGAAGCTCTATATGGGAAGCGATGTAGAAATCCTACTGGTTGGGATGAAGCTAGTGAGATAAAGATTATTGGGTCTGATCTTGTGCAAGATATGATATAAAAAGTACATTCCATCCAAAAACACAATAAGGCTACTCAGAGTCGGAAAAAGAGCTATGCCGAAAACCATCGAAGGGACATGGAGTTTGCTATAGGTGACAATGTCTTTCTTAGAATTTCACGTTGGAATAGAGTCATGAGGTTTGGGAAGAAAGGTAAGCTCAGACCTAGGTACATTGGCCCCTATGAAATCTTTGATCGTGTGGAAGCAGTATCCTATCGGTTCGCACTTCTTCCAAATCATTCACAAGTTCATAATGTCTTCCATGTATCCCTATTGAGAATGTACATACCTGACCCTTCACATGTACTAAACCCAGAGGTGGTACAACTGGATCATGAACTCTCTTTTGAGGAGCATCTGATGGAGATCTTGGATCATAGTGACAAGGTTCTATGCAACAAGAGTAAACACCTTATTAAGGTGTTATGGAGGAACCACAAATTTGAAGAAGCCACATGGGAACTAGAGGAGTCTTTGAGGTATAATTACCCACACATTTTCTCTTCTGAGGGTACGAGTTAAAAATTTCGGGGATGAAATTTATTAAGGGGGGAAGAATGTAATGACCCAAATGTCTTAATAATTTATGTTTCCTAATTTTGTGTGTTATTTTATTTAATACTAAACAAAACAACTTCATTTAATAAAATGATTATAATTAAAATGAGATTGGTGGGTTTCGATTGTTATATGACTGTTGGACAATATGACCGTTGGAAACTAAATGTTACAATTATTTTCTATTAATACAAATGATCTTGGTTAATACATAAAAAAGAGTTGATGGCCCCATCAAGTAGTCTCGGGCCAATCGCATCCCATCTGATGGATCTTGGGAAGAAGGTAGCACCTTGGGGCTTTGCTCTGGACTAAACCCAAGCCGAACTTCATTGTGTGAAGCTGGAACAGAATCTCCTTTGCGAGAAGTTCAAGGTGATAGAAACCACTACTTGGGAAATGTTGGCCAAGATGCCCAAAGATTATATCACCAAAGAACACCATAATCTTAGGTATTATGCCGGTGTTATAAGGAGCTATGTAAGGAGACTGTAACTTCCTTGTGTACTCATTTGATTTAAATAAAAATTGTGAATTTTTCTTATGGTGAAGTTTGTGAATTTTCAAATGTCCAGATAAATATAGTATTCAAATTATTGATGAAGTTTAGAAAACGTATATTATAAAAATATTTATGTAAACCTTAAATAATTAATAATGTGTAATGATTTTCAAAAAAATGGTCTTCTACAGTTATGTTCAGTAAGAAATTCAGTGTCTAATAAGAACAACTTAATTTTTGATGAATTGCAAAATATGAATAGTGATTTTACACTTATGATTAGTAATGTGATCAAATGGATTAATTAATCTCACTTAATAATGTATTAATATAATTTAGGAACCTTGATTAAGTAATGTGATTCAATAAAATAGGAAAATAACTGTTTTGGAAATTATTGGTTAAGTAATATTTTTTTCAGGTGAATAATGTATTTTATTTAGTAATTAAATTAAAATTATTTAGAAAATTATTTTCATAAAATGGTGTTCATTTTTGGATTCATATCATCGATATTAGGTTAATGTGATTTTTGGGGATTTTTTGGAAAAAGTTGAATTTTCAGTGAATAGTGAAAATACAGTTTTTAGTTTCGGGTGTTTAATGACATCATTACGGAATTAATAAATATGTAATGTTTCTGGCCTACTTATGAATACTATTATATGGTATGAGGTGTCCCAAGTGGCCAATACCATTCGAAAATACCATGGGCAAGCCCATGGTTTTTCCAATACCACTAATGAGGTGTCCCATGGCCATTAATGACTTGTCCCCTCACTTCTCCTATAAATACCAAGTCATTACCTGATTTATTTCATTTAAAAATCCTCCCCAACTATGTACTGGTATCTTTAACTCCCATGTATTCCTCCCGTGGTTCCCTCAATCCTCCCAAGGTCCCAACCTTCAAGCTTTTGATGTTACTCTTCAAGGTAAGGGATCCTTTCACCCACCTCTTTTATGTCATGGCTTCTCTTATGTTGTGCCTTATATTTCCAATATATTTATGTTGAGGGTATGTTCTTATATGTTTTTATTTATTTCCATTTCATGTCTAATTATTTAAAGACCATATCCGCTCTCATCAATTTTTTTTCTGAATTTTTAAGTGACGCCGTTAGGCAGCCGAATTTTTCATAAAAGAAGTCACATCTTCTCTCCTCTTTCATGTTTACGTTTTCAAGTGGTATGTCATTAAAATATCCCTACCATGATCTTATTCAGTACCCATATTATATTATGAGTTATTTATGAATTTTTGACCCTTTACAACTCTCTTTTCAATGTTTTCTAAAACCATGTTATATAGTCGTTATGCTGCAGAAATTTCGTCTCAAAATTCCTATCTCATTCTCTCAAAAAATTATATTGTTTATTTATGTGAATACCAAGACATATTTCGTTTCCATGGGTGTTCATAAATATATAAAGATGATATATTTGATTCTATAATTTACACACATATAATCGCCACTCCCTTTCCATGGGTTATAAATGACATAATGATCTTATTTTTAAGTTCTTTTTAAACATCACGATTTTGACATAAAACCCATTTCATTGATTCCATTTGGGTTATTTATGTAATTTTTTATTATGATATATGTGGATCACATGAATGTAAAGATATATTAAGGGTGTTCCCTGATAGCGCTACAATTTATTGGTTAAACAATGAATCTCTTGAGATGAAAAGTTTTATGATACGTTGGTCAATAACCTTGATAATTTTTATGACGCCTTGGGGATGGAACTTTATGATATGTTCATGAATGTCTAAATGAAATGTTGTAGCAACATATTCAAGATTATGTTCCACATTATTTTCTTAATGATATTCCTATTCTTACATTTCTCATGTCTTTATGTTTTTATTCATGTTCTTATTGATATCATCAGTACATTGATTCCCTTGTTTACCCTTACTAGGCCTTTTTCTCACCCTTTCCTTTGATGTATGTGTCCAAGATATGAGATGCAGTAAATGTACATAGGATGAACCTATTATGAAGCCCTACAAGTGGTTTATAATAATTCTTTATGTTGTATTCAAGTTTTATTGTACTTGATTTCCAAGACACTAGACTTTAAAGATCCTCTGTATGTAAAATGTAATGAAAAGATATGTATTAAAAAGGTGGGATGCTATAATTGAAATTATTCATATGAAAAGTGATCAAATAAATATTTCATGACCACCTCTCCCTTAACTACTACATCCACCTGAGGAAGCTACGGTGCAACCGCACCAACCAACAACTGAGAAAACTTCATTAGAAACATGGAGATCGCATTCCATCACATGGAAAAGAGAAACATGAAGAAACTGATAGATGAAACCACAAAAAATGAGGTAGAAAATTACTTATATTTAATATAATTCACTACGTATCAAATGAGGGAGCTAGAGATTTTTCCTTGGTGATGGAATCCTCAAAATGCTATGGAGAGGGTCTTTGTGTTGCTTGAGGTCGAGGGAGAGCCTCTAAAGCCGTAGGTTTTTGACAAAAAATGTGTGGATGGAAAACACATAAAACATATATTGTTAGTGTATTACATGGTGTTTAATCCCTTTTAAAGTCATGTAATTCTTCTAGTTCGAGATCCACTGAAAAAAGCATCAACTCTCTATTTAATTTTATTTTTCAAACATCAATGTATTTCAGGTTGTGAATTACTTTTTCACAAAATGTAAAAGTCTACACGTCATGAAGCATTCCAGGAAATCCCATGAAAAAGGATTTAACATCATTTAATATAGGTACATGTTGTGTAATTATCCATTTCCAACTTTTACTGAACTAAACTTTTCCATACATCTTCCAAGCCACCACCAAGTACTTCAATCTACGAAAGCAGTCAAATGGTTCATCAACGAGGATCCCAGACCATACATATATTATAAAAATAAAATTAAAATTAAATATAGTTTATCCATTATTTAAATAAATTTTTTATATTTTTTAAATTATTTAAATGTGTATTATTATTTATTAAAAATTATATAAATACTTTCTAAAAAATAATTATTTATTTATAATAATTATAAATTTAAAAATTTATAAATATAGTAGATCTAAATTTATAAATATATTTTTCATTTATTTGAATATATATTTTCAACAATATTACTTAATATATATTCTTAAATACATGTATTTTAAAAATGAGTGCAATTGAATAAGTAAAAATGAGAACACATTAAAAATATTCAAAAAAAATAGAAAATTATATGAAATAAATAAACATTATTAAAAAAATAGGGATATATATATTGAATTAAATATGAATCCGTATTGAAAATAGTAAAACATACTAAAATATAGTAATTAAATATATATTAATAATTAATAGAATATTATTATATTCATGAAAAAATTAAAAAAATAAAATTAAAACACAATAAATAATACCTATCTATAATAATATTAAAAAAAGTAAAATTTACGGATTCAAAACATACATTATTAAATATATCATGTTATAATGATATTAAAAAATATACTAAAATTTAAATAAATTACATAAATATTAGGTGGATGAGTTTCTATATAAGGTCTCGGTCATGACCAGTCCCTCGTGGCTTGTGTCATGACTACCTCAATCCTGCATTCCATATGATAGAAGTTGGTGACTGGAACCAGAAATGAAAATCCCAAAATATGGGAAAGCCTTACCTCTGAACATGTACACACAGAGACCGGGCACACTGTGCACAAGTAAAACACAATGGAAACGGAAAAGTACACCCACTACAAAAACTATCAATGAGGGTAAAAGTATGTTCTGAAAGTAAATGGGCCCATATACAATCCCAACTAGAAGGAAAGTATATCAAAAAGGAAAAATCGTGCTCTAGAGGTTGTCCACCAAGGATCCTACCTAATGGGTATGGACAGCTCGTCGTTTGTCGTCACTACTGCCCACCACATCTATCGATCACCTTAGAGCATCGTCTTGCAATAGCTCCCTATGTATCATTCAAACTGTATGTCATCTGCACAAGACACAACAATGTGTGGGTGAAGCAAATTCAGGGGTGAGTATAATAATACGATGTAGGGACCTCAAGACACCAGAATGACTCTTAAAATTCCACAAAGGAATAATCACAAACATGATCTCAATCACAAAGCGCAAAGTAAAAGATATATCAAACCAGGTAGACAACATAGAGAACAAAAATAAATATGATTAATCATGTGATATATCTTTTTATTTTGTTCATAGTTTCTGCAAATGATCCATGAAGGGTCGTTAAATTTATGATCCTTAAAGGGTCTCTCTATGGTGGATCCACAGAGGGGTGTACTAATGTTGATCCATAGAGGATCGCACTACATCCAACCTATAGAGGGTCTATATCATGTCGATCCAGGACAAGTCTCTCTTCAGTTTTGATTCACGGAGGGTCTCCCTCATGCCAATCCATGGAGGGTCTCTCTTCACTATACATCCAGCCATAATAATCCTACCCATGGCACACTTGAGTTACGAAGATTATGATCCTCATAATATCACTCACATTTGAACCTCCACAAATTCCCAAGAAGAATTAACAAGAAGGACTATCTTGTTGTAGGGGTTCCAACATGAAAAATGGCCCATCAATCAGATTCATGGTCTATAAGTTATAAGATAAAATGTAAATAGGGCCGATTAGATTTGAGACTCATCTAACCGGGCTATACTCCAACATCTGAAAAAACCCATGTGAAGTATTTTTAAAGGACCACCAAATTGCTATGGTCCTAACGCCCTAGACAGCGCGTCGATCAGACATCAGGTTTGTGATATACTCATGTTTTAGTGAAATGGGACCAATTAGGTCTTGTAGGCATCCGACACACCTGGAAAACCCGACCTGTGTGGTGCAGGCCAGTCGAGCTGAACTAGACATAGGGCATCCAATTCCTCTTAGCAGGTGGCGACTGCGGGGCACCGCCTTGTCTTCTAAAACGTCTGGTTGGTGACGGTCATTGTGCTCCAGCTAAGATTCTTGAGCGATCTACTCATCTCCCCCACAGGGCACATTGGTGTCACGTCATTCAACTGACTGTGACCTGACTAGCCTTGGATCTTGTTATTGTGGTTCATGCGGGTGCCACTTCTCCACGCGGCTATCTCGTACCAACAGTCGTCATCGGTCATTGCGTCAGTGGTTACTTCTGTGGGCCACCCGAGATTGTATAGTGCTTCGTTCTCCATATTTTCTGCGCCTATGGGCATCCCAAGTTTCTGCCTTCACTGCAAAGCCCGCTGAATCTCTTTTCTGCCATGTTGCTCGGTCTCACATGAAGAACACAAAAAACCAAAGATAGGGGAGGGTCTGGGCCTTGATTAGAATGGGCCACGCCATCCACATTAGTGTTTTAACAAGGGATGATAAAAATCATAATTTAGAAAGAATAATCCACAAATTAAAACCTCAGAAAAACCACCCACATGAACAAATGAGGATAGGATCAACCCATTTTTCATTTGATCCACGTTCGTTTTATTTTCCATGAACAGGAATAGAGGAATCATAAAACACATAAAAAACAAATTAATTCCTCTACCTAGAAACAGTGTTGTATAAAAAAGATAAGATGCTCATTCATAGACGTTCCACATTTGTGGGTGCTAGTCTTCACCTAAGGATTGAATCCTCCAATGGACATCGTTCGATCACATTTCTCCATTGGTGGGTGATGTCGTTGGCAACTCGTTAGAGCATCTTCTCATGGTTCATTTATTCCCATTCTAATTATTTATTTAATAAATGAAATAAATCTCATGTTGCATTCATTAATGTGGTCCTTTAATGACCCCTAATTAATTAACCAATTAATTATACATGTTTTTTGGTTACACAAACCAAATAAACAACTCATTAAATGACCCTAATTTATTGAGAATTGTTACCCTACAGTTCTACCAACATCTACTCATTGGAGGAAGCAAAAGAATAAAATAACGTTTTATTATTTTATTATTTTTATCCAAAAGTCTAAAAATTAACATTTTTGTCAAACCCTTATCGATTGAAGTTAAGCTTCGCCTAATCATATCTTGGAACTATGAATCCAACGGTTCCCTTTAAATTTCAATCCAACCACCAGTTCAAAACAATGTAATTCTCAACAGAACTTTTACTGAACGTACCATAAAAAAGTTCAAAATTCAGTTCTGGGCTCTCTATGTCTCAGAATCACATGCCATAAATTTTTTCATTCTAATAATAATTAAGTATAATTATAAAAAAAATATACAGAATTTTCAAGTCTTTACATTCTCCCCACCATAGTGATTTACATCCACAAAACCACATAATAAAATAAGGAAACAAATGGTCATATTGAGCATGAATATGAGCCTCATTCTCCCATGTTCTCTCCTAGAGGTTCCCGTGCTGCCACCAAACATGCACCTGAGGGATCCGTCTACGATGTACTCACTTTTTTCGATCCTCTATGGCAACTAGAAACTTCTTAAATATCTTTTCATTGTCAATGTCCAGCATTCCCCAGTCGATGATGTGCGACGGATCATGCATGTATCTCCTCAGCTATGACATGTGGAAAATGTCTTGCACTTAGTGCTTCTGTGGGGGAAGAGCTAGGTGGTACGCCACCTCACTAACTCCGATGATAATATAGAATTTTTATATGAACCTAATAGATAGCTTTCCTCCCCGACAAAATCTCCATAATCCATGTCAATGTGAGACCCATTGGAAGACAAGGTATCCCTCCACGAACACTAGGGGTCATCATATCCAGTAGGCATAAGAATTCTGCCTACTCTGTGTAAATTTAATCCGCTCTTGGATGTTATTCAAATTCTAAATTGTAGCCCATAAAAACTCTAGACCCATAAGTGCTAACTCCCCTGGGTTTGTCCAATATATATTTGATCTACATGGTGGCCAATAAAAGTTTTCAAATAGTGCCATGCTGATGGTGGACTGATATCTATTGTTGTATGAGAACTCCACCTGTGGTAGGTGGTCTTTCCAACTACAGCCAAAATAAAGAATGAAAGTACAAAGCAGGTCCTCAAGGGTCTTTATGGTCCGCTACATCTGACCCTCTATTCGTGGGTGAAAAGTGGTTCTCAAGCATAGCTGATCCCCAAACACCTCCTGTAATCCCATGGAAAACTGATATGAAAATTGAGATTCATAATATAAAATGATCCTCGATGTTACACTGTGAATCCATACTAAATCTCGGATATAGAGGCATCCCGGTCCCTCTTCTGATCACAGCTCTCAGATGGTTAGGAAGTGAGCGGAGTTGGTGATCCAGGCAATGATCACCTATGTAGAGTCGTAGACTATAAATTTCTGGCCTTAAATTGTAAATTCATCTTGAATTTTACACGTGACCATACATTAGTACACATTGATTATCTTTTCAAGTTTAGATATTTTATGAATTAAGATATCCTACATACATGTCATACCACATTCATACAAGAGGATACTACTAAAACAGTGTCCATTATTTCAAAATATTAAACCTTAAAATTTAAACCATGATTTCTTTAGCAATACTCCATATCAAATGTCATGACTCCCAACATTCTCATACTGATCCATATATCCTTTGGAAAAATATTTTAAAACTTGTGATGAGTATAAAACTCAATAAGGGATATAAATAAATAAATTGTTATTCAATTGATAACATAAACACAAATAAAACTCATAATCATAAAAACTCAAATGCATAGAAACATCATTTAGCTTCCTAATTACATATTCACCATATCACTCTTACATTCAACCTTACAAATTGAATAAATTTTTTTAACTTCCATCTCTAGTGTACCCAATCCATTAGAGAGCTATAATGTGGCTCACCTATCATATATTGAGCTATAATGGGCTCAACCCAAAATATATTGAGTTATAATGGGTTCAAACCAACATATCATGAGCTATAATGGGATCAAACCAACTTAAATAATGTTCAAGGAAAATTTTATGGAAATAATGTATCTTGAAATTAGATAAAACCACTCATTCCACAAAAACAATCCATTTGAAATTTATTAAGGAGTGTTTTAAAAGGATTTTAAAAAGAAATTCCCTTAAAATAAAATTTGTGTGAGAATTAATAGAATGGAATGGATATGTGTATACACTATAAATACATAGAGTGTAACACAATATATAAAACAATTCATCACACCAATAATCTAAACACCATATAATGAATAAAGAAGAAAGTTAACCCATTGAATGGAAATTGGGTTATGAATTCCCTTACCTCAGGTTCTTCTTACATTAAATATGTTTAAAACTCAAGTATAATTGTTAAAAGTGTGTTATTAATGTCTTATAGAAACATATTCATGTTTATAACACCATTTATAATAATTTCATATCATCATTTCACCATTTAATTATTAGTATTTTGTTCCTTCTGTTGTTATGGGTGCTTTCTTTATCGTTTTCCATGACCGGTTCATGATAGATTTTATTGTGGATTGGAAGTGAAAATACAAAATTTTAATGGAATGGTAGTTACCTATTTCCATAAAAATAAATTATTCAATTTATCTTATTGAATTCTAAAATGAGGATGATTCATAAGATAGAACATTAATGATGTTCGTTTAGATTGTTTTTGTTATTCTTTCAAAATAACAACTACATTATGTTTTATAAATTAAACCATGTGTAAAAAATAATTATAAAACCATGGATGAAACAAAATAAATATATTATAACCTATTTCATCAATAAAAATGGGTTTTTGCCCAGATAAGAAAGAAATAAAGCACATTGAAATCACATCATTTACAATTTTGGTAATTTAAAACATCACAAATAATGTTTTTAATTCCTTGAATAAGTGGGGTTAGAGAAGAATACTGATGATGAATTTTCCATTAAAATGAGGACACTCAGAATATTAATGATTCTAGAACATTCATCACTCTAGGATAAGAGGAGGTGAGGAAAGAAGAAAAAAAGAAACTCAAAATAAATGAAAAATTGAGAAATCTCTCATGAAAATTCGACAGCCTAATGACATCACATAAAATTTCATAAAATAGTTTGATGAGAGAAAGGGGGAATTTTATCAATTTTACATATTTTTGGAAGTAAGGGGGATATGGAATGTCATATCCCAACATAAGCTAATGAAAATTAAAAATAATAATATAAAATGAACGAAAGTAATGAAAACCAAATATGATGTTTACCTCTTGATATATTCTCATTAAGATCCTTCTTAAGGCAATTGCTTTTGGACTTTTGGTGAGACCAGTAGCTATAGGGCGTGTGGAATTGCCTTGGGATGAGTTTTGGGCTAATCTTAGGTAAGGATCAAGTCTTTAGAGGTGTTGAAGGAAGAGGGGAATGAGAGTTGTAATTATAGTCGAGGAGAAGAGGTATTTAACATTATTTTAATAATTATTATAATTTTTTTCCCAAGACATTGAATAGTCATAATTCATGTGACCCAAAATAGTAATAATGGAATCTTAGTTTGATCCAAGTGGCCTTACATCACTTATGATGCCCTAAATACTGTATTTTACTAATAATATGAATATTCGATATTTTACAATATTTCATTATTCATAAAATATTCACACATTTCAGACAAATCCCAAAAATTCACCCATACCATTTTTTGAAATGTGGAACACAAAGATGATGTCCATTTTTTGAAAATTATTTTTTAAATATAATTAATTTAATTTTTAATTAATATCATACTTATTTAAAAAATTAAAAATTTTCATTCTACAACTACTTTTATATCACATTGAAAAATTTACCAAGTTGTCATTATCATAGATTCTTACAAAAATAAAGAAATAATAAAATTTACTAATCTTTAGGGTCATATTACTATTTATATTACTATTCCTAAGGGTATGTTACTATTCACCAAAAAACATGTTTGTTTCATAAGACTCCAAATAACTTACTAAACACAACTATAGATGACTCTTTTTCGAAATTCAAAACATAGAAGTAGTATAATTGTGTTTAAATGATAGATATAACTATCTACCTAAAATTATTCATTCATTTTATTGTTTTTTAGAAAAAATTTGGGTGTTACAATATCCCCACCTTCTGGAAATTGTGTCCTTGCAATTTTATTTACTAATTAAACAAGTGAGGGTACATTTCTCTTATAGAATTTTTAGACACCCATGTTTCTTCATCAATCATGTGGTTTCTACACAAAACCTTTACATAATGGATTACATTATTCCACAGTATCTTTTACCATTGATAATGTATATGAACTGGTTTCTCTTCATTAGAAAGGTTCTCGTCCAGCTGAGCTAATTCTGGGTTCCAGACATCTAATGAATCTGGATAATACATTCTCCACATCAAAACTTGAAGAATATTGTTTACCTAAGACAAACTCGTAGGAAAAGATACTTGATACGAAACTGGATCAAATTTCTCCAAGAAATCAAAAGGGTTGTTGAACTACTAACTTAGCTTCCCCTCCTTACCGAAATGCATGACACTTTTTCAGGGGGAGATTTTAAGGAAAACATGGTCACCTAACTAGAAATAGAATAGTTTCCTTCTGTTATCTGCATAACTATTTTGCCTACTCTGAGCTATCATCATGTGTTTTTGTACCGTCTTCTTTTTCTCATCCACATTCTCTACTAATTCTGGCCCCATAAACTTTATTTCACTGACATCATTCCAGAATTATAGAGTCCAACACCGATTCCCATACAATGGCTAAAAAGGTTCCATCTGTATAATGGAATTAATACTTTTATTATAAGAAAATTCAACTTAAGAAATATGTTGATTCCAACCTCCCTTGTAGTCCATTGAACAAGCTCGAAACATATCATCCAAGGTCTGAATCATTCGTTATGACTGCCCATCTAATTGAGGATGAAAAATTGTACTAAAATTAAATTTTTTTCCCAATGAAGCTTGAAGACCCTTCCAAAAGTTATAATTAATCCTAGGATCCCAGAAAGATATAATGGAAATAGAAACTCCATGTAAACAGACAATATCTTTCAGGTACAATAGAGAAAATAATCCAATGACATTGTATCTCGAATAGAATGTAAATGTGCAGATTTTTTTGGCCGATCAACAATAAACCAAATCTCATTTTTACCTTGAGAAGTATTATGTAGTCCGACCAAAAAGTCCATCTATATATTCTCCCATTTTTTCTATGGAACTAGGAAAGGATAAAAATCATCTTTAGTAACTTCCACTTTTCTTTATCCTATTGATATGCCAAATATTTCACTATAAATTATAGTATATCCCTTTTCATTCCATCCCACTAGTAATACTTCTGAAGGTGTCTGTACATCACTGTACTTACTAGATAAACTGAGAATGGAGAACTACTAGCTTCAAAAAATAATTCATTCTTCAACTGGGAATCACAAGGCACACACAACCTTTTTCCAAATCTAAAAATACAATATTTATCAAGGTTAACTTCAAGAAACATACCCATATTGAAAAATTCTAACTTTTTATATAGATCATGGTCTCCCTTCTATTCTTTCTTAATTTTATCTCACAATGATGACGGCATAGAAACATGAAACAAAATATATGTATTCCTTATACCAACAAATTTTATTCCAAAAATCATCAAAACATTAATCAAGGGATCATTTTCCAAATGTAACATGATTATTAATGATTGATGTTTTCGAATAAATCTATCTGTCACTTTGTTTTCTTTTCCCTGATGGTAATTGATCGTGCAATCATAATCCTTGATCAGTTAAATATAACTTCTCTATCTCATGTTTAATTCCTCATATATAATTTATACTTTTATGTTCAGTATATATTTTACATTTGGCTCTGTATAAACGGTTCCTCCAAATATTCATAGAAAAAAACACAGTTGCAAAAATCCAAATCATGTGTGGGATAATTTAACTCATAAAATATTAGTGCTCTTGAATCATAATAAATTATCTTTTTATTTTGAATCAAAATACAACCAATTCCATTCAAAGAAGCATCAATGTAGATGACAAACTAACAATTTTGGGAAGGCATGTCCAAAACTGGGGAATTCACCAATCTCTTCATCAGTTCCTAAAAATAGAAATCACATTCTTTTGTCTAAGTAAATTTTTCCCCTTTTTGTTAACTTATTTAGCTGTTTAGATAACCATGAAATTTATTTAACAAACCCTTGTTAATAAACTAGTAATCCAATATTACTAAAAATCTCTATAACATTCAAAGGTCTTTGCCATTCATGAAACACTTTTGTTTTTTTAGGATCAAATTTTATTATATATTTATTTACAATGTGCCCAAAAACAATTATGTTGCAACCAAAAATCCAACTTTCTAAATTTTCTATATAGTTTATTTTATTTTTAAGTTTTGAAAAAAACCCTCGGATGTTTTTCTTGATAATATTTACATCTAGATTATACTAGAATGTCATCAATAAAGACAACCAAAAACTTATCCAATAACTCATGAAATATTATATATTCATAAAATCCATGAATACAATAGGTTCATTAGTAAACCCAAAAGTCATTACTACAAATTCATAATGACCATATCTTGTATGGAACATAATCTTTGGAATGTCCACATACTTTACATTAAACTAATGGAACCCCGACCTCAGGTCAACCTTTGAACAATACTACTCTCCACGGAGCTAATCAAACAAATCCTCGATATGAGGAAAATTATACATGTTTTTAAGATTAATGTTATTCAAAGATCTATAATCTATACAATGTCTCATTTAACTATCTATATTTATAATAAACATGAAAATAGTGCCCCATGGTAAAGTGATAGGTCAGATGAAGCCTTTATCTAAAAATTATTGCAAGTTCTTTTTTTTCTACAAAAGTTACACTTGGGCCATTAGATAAGTAGGTTTAGAAATTTTCTCAGAATCATGAACTAGGTTAATAGTAAACTCAACCTCTCAATTATGAATAAAACCAAGAAAATCATGATGAAAAACATCCTGGAATTCATTTAGCACTGGTACATCATTAATCTGGATAATTATATTATCTTCAAAAATATGATCAATATAACATTTATTTCCATACATTATCTGTTTCTTTTATTCTTGATATATTATTAATGTTATTGTTTCATTCTTGTACACAAATTGAAATTATTTCTAAAAAAACTTGTGTTTCTCTGAAATATATCTTATCATGATAAAAGGAACACAATTCTAAACCCATAATAACATCAAACTCTACTAAAGGAAAAACAACAAGGTTTATAGGTAAACCCCTTCTACTGATAAGGATAAGAAGATTCAAATAATTTATTTTTGACACAATTTTTCCTCTAGTTGTTGTAACCACGATATCTAGTTTCATTTCATGTGGACGAATTTCCAATTTTTATAAAAACTTATCAGAAATGAAGGAATGTGTAGACCCTGAATCAAATAACACATTTGAAAAATATATAAAAACAAGTAATGTACTTGATACCACTTAATTTGAATGATAAAAATTTATTGAAGTGGATTCAAATTCCAAACCCTTATGCTTCTTATATTTCTGAGTCCCTGATTTAGTAATTAGCTTCAGAAAAACATTAAAAAAATTATGTAATTCATTATAGTTAAAGAATATCACCATTTTCTTATAATTAGTTTTCAGATTATTTTCCATGCAATCACGAGACATGTGTCCAAACTTCCCACATCGATAACATTTCTTAGAATTTATAATACAGTCACCAAGATTCCTTTTACCACACTTTTCAGAAAAAGTGAAATTCATTTTATAACCTCCAGACATCTTTGACGAGTACTTCCTTATTTCCTGCCAACCTGACCGCTTCTTATTCATGTCTTCACGATGAATACATGTGTCAGAAAACTCCATCAAAACTTATTAATCACCACAAAAAGCATCTCATAGATTTTAATATCTTGTGAGGCCAATTCTATTCGCAAAAAAAATGGTTTCAAACCAGAGTAAAATCTATTAATTTTACATTTAAAATTCCAAGTAAAATTTGGTTCATACCTAGCCAGCCTTGTAAAATTGCCTTCAAATGCTACCACAAAATCATCATCATTCTACTTGAGTTCCAAGAATTGTTTCTCCATTCTGAGTCAAACAATTTTGGGAAAATATTTTTCCACAAAAAATACTCTTAAAATCATCCCATTCTAGAAAATAAATATCATATCTTTCTCTTATTTTCGTAACTAGAGGCCACAATTTATCGACTTCAACATAAAAATGATAAATGTCTAGTATTTCATTTTGACATTCCGAACATCCAATGACGTAAATTATATTTTCTAGAGAATTGATCCATCCTTTAGATATAACATGGTCTGTGGTTCCACTGAATGTTGTTGGATGTGGCCTCATAAAATTCCCCACAAAAGACATGTTTCTTTGTGGTTGATCATTTTCTTCTCTAGCATGGATACCAACCTCGTTTATTTGTTTAGTCAACTAATCCATTGGTGTCCCAAACTGCTCAGTTCCGATTCCCACCATTTCAGGTAGCAGATTCAAAAAGATTTCAGCTTCATTATGCTTTTATACTTCACCTTCCCTATTTCTATTGCGGAAAACCATTCTAAACAAACATATCATTGATGTAGAAACACGATAATATTTAAATGGTATATCATTTCAAATTGACAATAGAGTAAAAAAACATTTATGGTAATATATTAACATCATCATAACCCTTATTGTCATCTAAATCATAATTTTATACCAACTATAAAGACCTATCCTTAAAAAGTTACTTAATCTTGAATTTTACAAAATACCATACATTAATACACATTGAAGATATTTCTGGGTTTTGAGATTTAATTAATTTGGATATCTTACATACATGTCATACCACATTCATACAAGAGGATACTACTAAAATAGTGTCCATTTTACTCAAAATATAAAACATTAAAACATAAAACATGATTTCTTTAACAACACTCTATATCAAACATCACAACTACCTTATTTTTCTTACCCATCCTTATATAATGTGTAAAACGTTTTTAAAACATGGGTTGAGTATAAAACATCATAAGGTATATAAATAATGAAAGAGTTAGTCCAGTGATAACATAAAAACAAATAAAAGCCATAATCATAAAAACTCAAATTCATAAAAACAACATGTAGTTGCCTTGGGACTATTTTACCATATCACTCTAACATTCTCCCTTATAATGGAATAACATTTTGTTGAACTTCCATCTTTAGAGTACCCAATGCATTGGGGAGTTATAATGGGGATCACCCGTCATATCATGAGCTATAATGGGATCAATCCAAAATATCTTGAGCTATAATGGGATCAACCCAAAATATCATGACTATATTAGGATCAAACCAAAATAAGTAATGTAAAATGAACATATAATGGTAATAAATTATCTTTAAATAAGAATAAAACACTCAATCTACAAAAACAATCCTTTTAAAATTTATTAAAGTGATTTTTAAAAGGATTTTAAAAATAAAGTCCAACAAAATATAATTGGAGTTTGAATTAATAGAATGGAATGGGTATGTTTATAAATATTAAATACACATAGAGAAACATATTATATACAAAAATTCATCACACCATTGATCATAATACCATATAATTAATAAATAAGATGTTTAACCAAATGAATGGAAATTGGGTTATGAATTCCCTTACCTCTGGTTTTTTTTACTTTAAATGTGTTTAAACCATCTGTATAATTGTTAAAATACTGTTATTAATATATTACAGAAAAAAATTCAAGTTTATTAAACCTTATATGATCATTTCATAACATTATTTCACCCTTTAATTATTAGTATTTTTTTATTTCCATAGTTTTGGATGCATTCTTTACATGTTTTCCCGGATCGGTTCATGATGGATTCTCTTGTCGATTGGAAGTAAAACTCTTGAAATGGAATGGACTATTTGTTACATATTTCCCAAAAAATAAATTATTCCATTTATCATTTATAATTTTTTAATGAGTATGATTCATAAGATGAAACCATAATGATGTTAGTTTAGATCGTTTTAGTTGTTATTTGATAATAATGACATCATTTTGTTATAAAAATTAAAACCATGTGTACAAAAGAAGTCCAGAACCATGGATGAGACATAATACAAATATTATAAACTTGTTCGACCAAAAAATGGATTCATTACCAGAATCTAATTAATTAATGCAAATTGAAATCTCATCGTCCATGATGTCGGTAATTCGACACAACACATACTATGTTTTTAATTCCTTGAATAAGTTGTGGAGGAGAAAAATATTGACAATGAATTTTCCATGAACATGGGAATATCCAAAATATAAAATATTATGGAGCTTTCATTACTCATGGAAAATATGAGGGGGAGTAATTAATATGAAAAGATAGGAACTCAAAATAAAAAAATTGAGAAATTTGTCATGAAAATTCGACAGCCTAACGACGTCACATAACATTACATAAAATAGTTTGAAGAGAGAAAGGGGTTATCTCATCACTCAAACATAATAAGGGAATTAAGGGGGATATTTAATGACATATCCCAATATAAGAAAAATAAAATTTAAAAAAATAACGTAAAATGAAATAATGGAAAGAAAACAAGAGAGGATGTTTACCTCATGATCTATTTATTCTTGAGATCTTTCTTAAGGCCATTGGTTTTGGCCTTTTTGCAAGACCAACAACTCTAAGACATGGTAAAGAGACTTCTGAGGGGTTTTGGGTAGAAAATTTGTAAGTATAAAGGTTTGAGAGGTGTGGAAGGAAGTGTGGAATGAGGGTGGTATTTATATTGGAGGAGAGGAGGCATTTAACATTATTTTAGTCATTATTATAATATTTTTACTCTAGACTCTGTATAGTTTTAATTTATGTGACCAAAATAGTAATAATGTCATGTGAGTTCGAACCAAGTGGCTTTAAATCACTTATGATGTCATAAATAATATATTTTATTGATAATTTGAATAAACTGTATTTTACTGTTTATCACTATTCATCAAAAATTAAAGATTTTTATAAAAATACCAAAAATTCACCTTACCATTTTTTGATGTATAGAATTCAAAATTAAAGTCAATTTTTTTAATATAATTTTCTATATATCCCTAATTTAATTTTTAAATTAAATCATACCTAATTCAAAAATTAACAATTTTATTTCTATAACAACTTTTATAACACATTGCAAAATTGAACATGATGTCATTATATTAAGTACTTAAGAAAATAAAACAATAAAAAAAATTAATATTCATTAGGGTCATATTTCTATTCATATTACTATTCACAACGGTATTTTACTATTCAAAAAAAATTTGGTCCCATCAGACTCCAAATAACTTACTGAACACAATTGTAGATGAACGTTTTATGATTTTCAAAACATTGAAGCAAAAAAATCTGTTTAGAGGATAGTTATAACTATCTACTTAAAACTAACATTCATGAATTTCAATTTATTTTTAGAAAACCTTGGGGTGTTAAATGACCCCTGGACATATGTGGTAACCCCTTCATGAAGTCCATCAAGATATCGTCCCATTTATACTCTGGTTTCTCATGTGGATGTGTGAAGCCTACTGGAACATTGTGCTCGTCCTTCACTTGCTGAAGAGTGAGGCCTCATAAAACAAACTCTGCCACTTCTTTCATCATCTCTGACCACCAGTACTAACATCGGAGGACCAGGAACATCTTCACCACCCCATGATGTACCGCCAAAGCGGATATAAGGAACTCCCTCAACACCTCCTCCCAAAGCATCATTGGTAACATGGTGCATCCTCTAAAATATATGACATGAACCCCACCTTCTGAAAATCCATCTGGAGTCTATTATAAGGATATCTGAGATTGTCAGGGGCTCGCAGTAAATGCCTCCAAGATGTGCCTCCTGAAAACACTGAAGGAGTGGGTGAGTGACAGTCATAGAATAGAGGTATCTTCCTCTATCACTATCCCTGAAATATATCTACAAATTGGCTAGTAGCTATATCACCTCAATTAGAAATTGTATACCATACCTCCTACTATGAGCGTTTTCCACCACATTTCCCTTCCCAGGAATGTAGACTATCTCTAGGTCAATGTCTTGTAGGAACTCTAGCCATTTCCACTATCTCAGGTTCAGGTCCTTCTATGAGAAGATATACCTAAGACTCTTTTGATCAGAGTAGACAATAAACCATTCACCCATCAAGTAGTGAATCCACATCTTCAATGCAAAGACCACTACTACTAATTGTAGGTTATGGGTTGCAAAGTTCTACTCATGTTGCCTCAGCATTGGTGTTCTTTAGGTGATCACTGCTCGCTCCACCATCTTGAAACATCCTAGTCTGGTCCTTGATGCATCACAGTATACTACAATCCCAACACCCTCTTCTGGTAGCTTCAATATTGGGGGAACTTGTTAGTCTCTAACTCCACACCTTGAAACTCTTATGTCATATATTCTTCCATAAAAAGGTTTGTAACTTATTTTTCAATGTTGAAAAGGTTTCTATTACTTTAGAATGTCATGTGTAAATTTCCAGTAGTACCCAACCAACCCTAGGACACTCTGCACTTCAGTCATGCTTCTAGGTGGCTCCCATGAAATAACTACCTCTATCTTATATTTATGAACTACAACTCAATAATATGAGATAATGTGCCCAATAAATGTACCTATCATATCAAAAAATGGAACTTCCATAGATTTCCATAATGATGGTGCTCTTAGAGTGTATCAAAGACTATATGAAGATGTGTGTCATTCTCCTCCTCTGTTGTCGTGTACACCAAGATATCATCAATGAAGACCCCCACGAAGTGATCGAGTTAAGGTTGGATGATCCTATTCATGAGTCCCAGGGACATTGCAGGGCATTTGGTCATGCCTAAAGGAATCACTATGAAGTCATAGTGGTTGTAACAGGAAATCATTGTTTTCTTCGGTACATCCTCATCTAGAACTTGAAACAAATGATAGCATGATATGAGTTCAATGATCGAAAACCACTCCAATACTTTAATTTGATCAATGAGATCATCAATACTTAATAGAGGTTAATGTTTCCTCACAATCACCTGGTTCAGGCACTGATAGTCTATCAAAATCCTAAAACTCCCTTATTCTTTCTTGGCGAACTAAATGAGGGCTACATATGGGGAAACATCAGGCCTTACTAACCCCATCCTCTATATGTCCTCCAACTATATCCTCAAATCACATAGCTCCATATAAGACATCCGATATTATGGATTAAATATTTTTGTCACCCTTGGGGGAAATTCATTGTTGAAGTCTACCTCTCTTTGAGGAGGTAGACCTGGAACATCTTCTAGAATGAAATATCTATACTAATCCACCACTATAGGGTAGCATGGAAACCCCTCATCAACAGAACCAAGCGTAAGGCTATCCAACTGATTAGTGATTGGATACACCTTCCTCCAATAATGTAAATCCTATGCTACAAAGGTTCTATTCTCGCTGGTGTAGAACAACCTTGGCTCATCCTCATGGACACACCACACTCTGTGTGTAAAGAATTTGATCTGAGCATCGACTGTGGATAACAAGTCCATACCATAGATGACATGTTAAGGCCTATAAATGGATACTAGGATATCTCATCAAAAGATCATTTCTCCTATAGTAATATCACACTATAGACACCAGTGCGTAATCCTCGAATCCTCTCTCATAGAAGTATGGAATCGTAAGGATCGAGCCAACGACTCTATCAGAATTTGCGAGCTCGAAACGAGAACCGTGGAAATGAAAGAGTGACTGGAACCTCTGTCTATAAGAATGGAATAAAGGGTTTATTAGACACAAATTTTACCTCAAATAATCTCTGAAGCACTGTGGTCATCAGACTCTACCAGCGGAAGTTGATCTCATCCTTGTCCCCATGCTCCCTGAGGTTAGGGTGGACCACTTGGGGGTGGTGGCAGTAGTACCTCAAGTTGTCACCCAAAGCCTACTGTAAGGCCTGATCATATACCATATCTATTTCCCTAAATAAATCCTCGCTCAAAAATCTGCCTCTTCATTGACAATCACTCAACCATCTGATGATCATCGGTACAGTGGGTCGGGCAATCGTGATCCATGCGACCCTACCTGGCCCACGTGTATCATAATATTCTTCTATATTGACCACCTCTACCTTGTGAGCTCTTCACCTATGACCCTATGTCCTAGGGTCCCCCTATAGAAGGTCTATTCCCTTAGGTATTCTCCATCATCTTCCTTCTCCCTGCTATAGAAGACTCAACTGCCTATTGTCCGGTGGTGGCTCCCACCATCAGTGATTTCTCATCCAGGAAGCTCTCCACCAATTGTTCTCTCTCTAACACTCCATCCTGCATCTGGAAGTTGAGTGATATAATTGATGCCCTGATATCCAATTGGATACCCCTCTCAAATGTTCAAGCACTGATGAAGGGGTCTTGTACCAAATCAGTGGAGTAGTGAGATAAGTCAATGAATTGATCTGAGTACTGGGCCACTATTAGGCTGCCCAGCAGTATGTGGTGTAGCTCATGAATACGAACTGAGAGTAAAGTGTTTGAAACAAAATCCACCCTGGAGATGATCTCAGAGTCATCTCATAATGAGTATGAAGCATCAGGCTCCACCATCTCCTTGCCCTTCCCTGAAGGAGACTAGAAACTAAGGTCACCATCTGCTCTGTTGGTGTCTCAACCAAGTATAAATCTTGTGCCACAGCCTCCATCCAGTCCTTAGCTACCTGCGGATTAGTATCACCTCGAAACCATGGAGGCCTTAATCTCTAGAACTTATGCAATGTGTTCATTTGGCTTGCATGGTCCACTGGTGGGACTGGTGTAAACTACTACCCTACAGGTGGTGGTTCTACTGGTGAACAACCCAAGGCGGTTATTGCTGTAAGAGGGCCCTACAACGACGCCTAATTTCTCTTTATCCCATCATCATGATCTCTCACTAGAATTATGGATAGGTGTCTACGTGGAGTAATCTTTTAAAGAAGCAGACGCACCATGTTCAATAAGTTATACTTGGTGAACTGACTCAAATTATTTCAAAAGAAAAACATTTTCAAAACACATTCAAATAGTGTTTTCGTGTAACATGTTGGAAATTAGATCTCAGGGTGCAGGAGTATGGATATGTCGGATGCCTAAAAAACACTGGACTCCCTGAACTGTAATCCGAACTCATGACACTTAACATTATTGCTACATTGAAAACATAGACTCTTAGTTTTTTTTTTGTAGAACTAAGCTCCCTCTAATTCCACGTTTTTCACGACCCGTCCCCCAAGGGTCATACTCTGACAAACCCAAGCCCACCTTCCATATGCAATAGTATGGTGACTAGAACCGGAATGGTGAAACCCAACAAATGGGAAGAAATTTCCTTTGAACCTATACACTTAGAGATAGGGCACACTACGCACAATTTAAACACAACAGAAATTGAAAATTACACCCACTACAAAAAACTACCAATGAGGAGAAAAGTAAGTACTACGAATAAAGGGGATATTATACAATCCCAACTATAATGAAAGACCATCAAAAAGGGAAAAACGTTCCCTAGAGGTCTTCCACCAAGGATCCCACCTGAAGGGTAGGTACAGCTCGTAGTCTTCCGTCACTATAGCTCACCACGTCTATCAATCACCTCTGAGAACAGTCTATCCTAAGCTATCCAAGTCTCGGTCAAGCTATCTGTCTTTTTCACAATACACAACAAGGTGCGTGTGAAGCCAGTGAATGGGTGAGTGTAACAGTACCCAGAAGGGACCCCGAGACACCCAAAGGTCTCTCAGAATTCCACAAAGGGAAAACCACAATCATGATCACAATAAAAAAAAGTAAAAGTAAAATCAAACCAGGTATAAAAATTTGAGAACATGAATAATGATTCTTAGTCATGAGATATATCATTTTATTATGTTGAGAGGTTCTGTTGTTGATCCACGAAAGGACACTAAACTGGTCATCCAAAAAGGGTCACTCTACTGCCGATCCAGAGATAGTCACACTACTATCAATCCATAGAGCGTATCACTACCAATGATCCATAAAGGGTCTCTCTAATGTTGATCCATGAAGGGTATCACTTCACGATAAATCCACAAAGGGTCTCTATCTTGTCGATCCCTAGAGGGTCACTCTTCACTACTGTACTGCCAGCCACAAAATTCCCGCACAAGGTTCGCTTGAGTTAGAGAGATTTTTCTCCTCATAATATCAGTTTTACCTCAACTTCCACGAAGTTCCATGATGAATTAAACCAATGGACCACCTTTTTATAAGGATTCCAATATGACAAACGATGATTCAATCAAATGCACGATCTGTAATTTATAAGAAAAAAAAGGAAAATTGGGCCCTGATGGATTTGAGTATGATCCAACCCGGCCATATTCAATCATTTCCCAAAACCCAATTGATGTATCTTGAAATGACCAACCCATCACAAGGGTACCAACTTCATAAGAGGTGCTTCAATCGGATGCCTGATTAGCGAGATAGTCATGTTTTTGGGAAACAGGACTGATAAATGTCAGGCCCGTCAAGAAAACTCGGCCCATGCAGTGCGGTCAAGTAGAGCCAAACTAGATGTTGGGTGTCTGGTTCCTCTTATCTGGAGGTTCCCGTGGGGTGCATCCTTGAATTATGAAACTGGTGGTTGTAGCTGGACGTTGTAATCAGCTGAGCGGCCTGATCGGGCCCTCATCTCCCCCTCATGGTGCATCGACGCATAGACGTTCCCCCCATCATGACCCACCTACACATGGTGCATGTAGGCATTGCATCGGCATGCGGATGGTACGGACCAGCCGCCAATGCCACTAGTGGCCGGCACAACTTTTCTGGTGGTTCTACGCTGGTGGTTGCATCCGCAAGCCACGTGAGATGCTCTAGTGGTCCTTTCTTCTTCCCATCTACGCCAATGGGATTCCCAAGTTTCTGGCATCACTTTTATGCCCACAGAATTGCCTTGCTTCCACGTTTCTCGGTCTCCAATGAAGAACAGAAAAAACCCATGACTAACGGTGGTTCCGAGCCTTGATTGGATTGTTCGACGCCCTTCGGGTAAGAATTTTAACAAGGGGCGATAACAATCATTCTTTATAAAAAATAATCTACAAATTTAAACCACGTAACAACCACCCGCTAGAACAAATGAGGCACGAATCAACCCGTTTTTAGTAGATCAGTGTTCATTGTATTTTCCATCAATGGGATTAGAGGAATCATAAAACACTTTGAAACAAATTAATTCTCCTACATAGAAATGGTGTTGTGAAAAAAGGAGAAGATTCACGTTTGTAGATGTTCCACGTTCGTTGGTGCTCATCGTCACCTCCAGATTGAATCCTCCAACCGATTTTGTTCGATCACCATTCTCCATTACTGGGTGACGTTATCAGTTTTTCATCAGAGCATCCTCATGTGGGTCGTGAATTCCCTTAACAAAATTTATTTTAATAAATGGAATAAAACTCTCGTTGCATTCGTTAATTTGGTTCATTAATGAACATTACTTGATGAACTAATTAATTATATGTGCATTGTGGTTACACAACCAATGAAATGAGACGTAAAATGTCCCTTATTTAATGACTGTCAATACACTAAATTTACTCCAACAGCCTCTCAACGGTGGATGATAAATTATAAAATAAATTATAGTTATTTTATTATTATTTTTTCGGAAAGTTCAAAAATTAACAATTTCATCCACCCATTTCTAGTTGAAGTTAAGCATCGCTTAAGAGAATCATAGAACTATGAATCCAACGGTGCCCTCATAATTTCATTCCAATCACCGGTTCAAAAGACTGAAATTCCCTCCAGCGCATATATTAAACGTACCTTAAAAAGAAGTTCAAAATCCGGTTCTGGGCTCTCCGAGCCTCAGAATCATGGGCTGTCAATTTTCACAATCTAGTAATAATTTAATATAATTAAAAAAATTATACAGAATTTTTGAGTCTTTACAATCTCATTAATTTGATAAATATTTGTGTGTGTGTTATATATATAAATAAATAAATTACATATATGTATGTGGAATCAATGTAACACATTTTTTATATATGTTAAAATGAAAAATCTAAAAATATTAAATTTGAATAAGATATTAATATGTTTTAAATTATAACATTTTATTCATTTTCCATATATTTATATTTAGTATATATTATTTTTTACAATTTATAATATATATTAATACATATATTGTACTTAATAATCTTTATTCATAATTATTTCAATAATAAATTTTTATATAATTTTGTATGTTTTGAATTTTTTATTTTTTGTTTTATTTTTACAATTTAGTAATTTTTTATTAATTTGTTTCGTTATTAAAGTTTGTTTATTTTATATATATATCTTATATATATATATTTATTAATATTTATAATATATAAATAATTTATTCATTTTTTTAATTAATTAATTAATTAATTAAATGTTTAAAAAAATTAAATTTTTATGTTATTTTATTCATTTTACATACCTAGTTTTTTTAATATATAGTATTTATTAATTTTTTAAATTTATATATATGTATATTCGAATTGATAATTTTTATCTATAATTATTTAATTAATTAAACCGTTAATATTTATTTGAATTTTTATTTGTTTAATTAATTTCACTTGATCTCGACCTTTATCTGTGCAAAAAATCCATCATAAAGTATACCCTTTTCACCACTAAAAATAATGTGCTGATAATGTGTACAATTTATCATCTCTAAAAAAAAGAAAAAAGAAAAGGTACCTTTTATCATCACTAAATTAATGAACTAGTAAAGGTTACCCTTTATCAGGGCTGATAAGGGGTGTCATTTATCAGTTCTTTTTAAAAAATGATAAAAGATAACTTTTACTAGTTCTCTTTTTTGTTTGGATAAAGGTTACCATTACTAGTGCTTTATTTCTAGCACTGATAAAGGATATCATTGTAAATGGTCTATTTTTTTTTGTGATAGAAGGTAATGTGAGAGACCTGTTTTAGACCCTCAATGCATAATTATGTCTCATTTGACAAACTATTTATGGTGTTTTGCATATTCCTTTTCGATTTACATATAATTTCTTCACACAAGGCTTTGGATTTAAGATTATGATGCCTAAAAATTTGCATCATTTCATTAAGAAACTTATTATTAATATCCATGTGATTATTTATGTAGTTATTCCACTATTGGATATATTACCCTTTTATTTTATTATTTATATTGCATCATTGATTAAAATTTATCTCTTCCATATTATTCATGATTTATTTTTCTATGATATTTTATCTTTCTTTCTTTCCCTTACTAATCATATGATCTCACCATTTATTATGGTTTACATTCCCCCAAATACCATGAATGGATCTATGAGTTATTTCAGGGATATAGTATTTGAAATAATATAGTTAACAAAAGATTTTTATGTTTTATTTTATGCTTTAAAATTTAATTCGATAATAATCTATATATATAGTCTCCCAAGTATTCTAAACTATTTGATCCTTTAGGATGAAAACTATTTTATCTTCTGACAAAATAGTAAGATAACAACTGACTCCATGTTACAGTATTCAGCGTGTTATAATTTATATAATAGGAAGTATAGTATAAACCCTGGAAACTAGATTTTGGAAATAATAGATTTGAAAAAATAAACCTATAAAAACTCTTGGGATAAGTCTATGTATATGGTAATATTATGAGTTTTTGGTATGGTTGAGAATGTTTAGTTTCTAAAAAAATGAAATCATTGAATAGATTTTTTAAAATAAATTTTTTTTGGACAAATTCACCTAGGGATACACACCAAAAAAAGATTCTTTAGTATCAACTCCTTCTTCCCTCGGTGGAAGATGAGTGGGCCTAATACTACACACCTAGTAATAATTACTAGGTGATATTATTTGGTTGACTAGAATGATCTTTATAAACCATACTCAATGACTTGAAAATATTTTTTTATTATTTCCGGATATTCCCAAGGAAACTATTATCATAAATATGAAATTAGATGTGCATTTTTTTCATTATGTTAGGTATTGCACCAGATTTTGAATTATACACTATGATTCATAGTCAAATGAGAAAATATAATATATTCCATTATTTATAAAATCATCTAATGTATAGAATAGAAAATATTTCTTCACCTATAATAAATGTAGGTATTTACCTTATGGGAAATTCCAAATATCTTGTGATGGAGATGAGAATATTATTACTATATTTGGAAATTCCACATAGGTTATGACAAATAAACTTTCTAGTATGAAACAAATTGTTACTTAATATAATGATTCATGTTATTGGATGGCATCATGGGAAAGAAACCTCCATCATTTGACGTATTTATTAATCCATTTATATTTGAACAATTGATCCAGTTCAATGAATAGATATTTTGGATGTGAAAAGTAATAAAACATAGAAGGTTAATCAAGAGGTATATTGATAAAATAATGTTTTTTTATCAATTGAGATTTTTGATTCAAAATACAATGGAGGATGTGAGATAGTGAGAATGGAATAAAAGACATTTAAGGATTTATTATTTAAAATAATTTCATTGTGAGAAATGTTATGATATAAAAAGGTAATTCCTCAATATAATATAAATAGAAGAAAATATTATTATTGATTCTGAGGAAAAAAAAATTAGATAAGAATGTAATGATATTAACTATGTACATAATCTTAAATGTAATATTGGTCGTTTCTTTGATTGGATTAAGCTAAACATCTAAAGAGAACTAGCCACTAAAAAAAATTCATCATATGATGATATTGTATCATGTAACACAATGATTTAAAAATAATTCCCTAATTACATTATTTTCATAGGAAGGAAAGATAATAAGGGGATGACAAAGAATAAAGAAAAAATGATACGAAGTAAAATATGGGAAGGATCAAACTCCCCGCTTTTGATAACAATTAAAAGAAACACACCGGTACTTACATGAAGTGAATTAGATTTTTCTTCATGTGTGGAGAGAAAGAACACTCGGTGTGTGAATTCAGGATAAATATGGGAGAAAAAATGTATATTGTTTTAAATATATAGATATGGATAACTATTAAAATGAACACCCCATAAATAATGTTAATTTACACCAGAAAAAGATAATGGATCGGGACTAAACATATAAAGTTACTAAAAATGATTTTGAAATCCCTTAAGATGTTATAGAGGGTATTTTGATCATCAATCAATAATTATTTGATTCTATATCCACACATTAGTTTATATCTTTCATGAATAAGGATTCATCCCATGACACTCTAGGGAAGGAATTTTCAATCAAGACACATAGTGGGAATCTAGTTATAATGAGAATATATCAAGTATATTCTATAGAGAAGAAAAATTATTCTCTATTTTCAAACATGTTTGTCATAAATATGTCTGGAATTTATATAATCCTTATTTTTGGGGTTAAATTAGTTTTGATGATTTAAAAATTAGTTGATAAATTAAAAAATAATATATGCTGATCTATTGGTATTATAATTTAATGGTTATAATATTATATAATTTATATAGGAGTTATTGTTGATATCTTTGGAATTAATTTATAAGTTATTTATATGAAATTTTATTTATATTGAGTATTATCATAAATTATTATAATAATTTTTTTCATTGGTGAAATATCATATCATTCTCTAATGGATATTATGATAAATTAAAGGTTGAATATTTTAATTCAACCAATAAATATTCCTCTCAGTCAATCATCATTATAAATAAAGTTTTAACTGATTAAAATAATTAATTAAATGGACCAGAAATCACATTTAAAGATGAAAGGAATCATCTATGTAATTATTTTTATAATTCATCAAACTAATGTAATGGAAGAAAAATCTATCAATTTTTCTGCAAAGTATCAATTAATTATTAAGGTACTATTTTGGGAACACATTAACAAGTTTATGTACAATGATGGTATATATATTTTTTGTTTATTAAATAATTAGTCTCTAGTTATAAACTAGAAATTACAATTCAGGATAAAATATATTAAAATGTAATGATATTATCAAAATAAATTAAAAAATATGATGAAAATATTTATATATGGATGGGAGAATATAATAATGTAATTTTTTACCTTCAACTAAATTAACACTAATTTCTATATCATTCACCACAAATAAACCATATTCTAAACAAACCATAGACTAATATATTTTAAATATGACTATTATAACCTTGTATTTGGGTTTGCGAGTATGAATTGGAATAAAGAGTTGTTGAAATATATGTAGAAATTATTTAATTAATAAAAATAATTAACTCAATAAAAAAAATTAAATTTAACTAATTTTTGTTATGAAAAAACATATAAGAATAAATCAATTTTATACCAAAATAATATAATCTTCATAAAAATGGGTTTTATGTGTTTTATGTTAAAATAATATGAATTAATATCGTACCTTTTAATAAATTTTATTATTAAAAATTAACTTATTATTTTAAAATTACAATTTCAAAATTATCCTAGGTTTATTTTTAAATATTATTTTAGAAATACTTTTTTGTGAATAGTGAAAACTATCGATTTTCTATATACTATCACTTTTATAACATAATAATTATATAATAATAACACCTAATGTTTATGAATTTTTTTATTAATATATATATATATATATATAGTAATATAATTAATATAACAATATAATTTTGATCATAGAAATCTATGCGTAACATTTTGTAAATCTATGTAGTGTTTTTATTCAAATAATTTTTTTCTAGCCTTGGGTCTTTATCAAGTATTCAAAAGGTTAACAATATTTTTGGCCTAGTTTTAAAAAATAATAGGATTCATTTTACATAATACATTTTAATTAGTTCCATTATTGTCAAAAATATACTTGCTTTTTATGTAAAATCAATTTTTTTCTTAAAAGTAGCATATTTCTAAAAACTTTTTTATTACGTTATTAGAACACATGTTAAGAGTAATTTATAAGACATTTGGAAATTGAATCAATCAAAATTAATTCCATATTTGGAATCAACGTTATTAATTATAATAAATTTATTAAATTTATTTTTTTGGTCATAACGAATTGTACCTGAGGTAAAAATTCATTACTATGGTAAATGATAAAGTTGGTTTAAATGAGATTGTACTAAACAAATAATTGGTAAAATGACATAAAAACATGTCTAAATTATATTTATTGATCATTTTTATACCTTATGAATTCGTTCATAGAAATTGTGAAACTTCTGAGCCACATTACATATGTAGGGGTGTAAATATATAATAATTCTTCAATCATTTTCAAGAATGACACCCATATCATGTATAAAATAGAGCCCATATCCACTCTTATTCACATATTTAGATCGAGTTATATTGGAAAATACCAATAATATAAATATCTATATACCTTCTCATTTTCATTTAGATTATTTCATTTCCCTAATACCACCATAAGAATACTTAAGATGAAAGGAAAAGGTGGATTCTTGAAGAAGTTGTATAACTCTTAACTGAGTTCTTTTATTTTAATTCTTATTTTACCTCCTTAAATTTAATCCTAACAATATTGATATAATACCTTAATTATATTAAATATAAGAAAATTTAATTACATTTTTGTAACAAACATTATCCACTAAATTACTCTTAAATGGGAAATGAAAGAATCCCTTATGCATGAGTATAGACTACAACCTCCATGAAGTGGTGTGTTTAATTTTTTTAACCACCCATAATGGATAGTTAGTATGATGAATATTATGTACATATATGACATCTATGATATAATTATTATTGTATAATTATATAAATAGCCTTACTTCATTACTTTCCCTTATGTAGAAATTGATAATGGCGTGAGTTTGTATTTGTGGACTACCACCTCCATGTGGTGAAGTGAATCATTTTTTATTTATGATTTACATTGATGGTAATAAGTATGGATTGGATGAATAAATATTATATTAATAATAATATTGGTATTTTTAAATTTAAATATTTATTTATTTCATTTCTTTTTTATCAATTAGAAAAATTAAAATTATGTTCTTTCGCACATATGAACTATCATCCACATTAAGTGATGTGTTTCATTTTTTTCATGACTTCCTCCCAATCATGATTATTAAATTTTATTTAATAAATAAATATAAATGATTAATATTCATGATATTAAATAGAAAATAACCCTTTGACCATGTTCAACCAACCAAAGCTATTTTGCGATTATGAATTGAGCATCATCAAAACATCCGACATTAAATTATCTAAATTATTATTTATGTAATACATGGTAATGAATTTAATAAAATGGATTTTAATAAAGGAATAAACATATAATAATTTATTAAATAATAAAATAATTATCATTATATTATTATATTACAGGTTGGAATGTGTCGGACTAAGTGAAAATCCATGTTAATGGTATATTACACAACCTCATTTTTATTCAAGATTGTTTATATTTAAATTTCCATTGAAATAAATTATAAGATATATCCATTATAAACCCCATATATGTTATTTTGATCATGTTATTTATGTATTTTATTGGTTTTTTTCTTTTTCCACTCATTGGTACTTAATATGATTGAGAAAATGTTTCTTGTTAAATTTCGACCTTCCTTCCTTATTTGTTTGATGAACTATTTCTTCAATATCAATTTTTATTAAAAAAAATCAAGAATTTTGATTTTGATGATCAAACTATAATGAACCATCATTTCATGAATGCATAGATTATTGTTTTGTCATAATTTCCATAATTTGGCCCTTGTAATAGAACATAATGGATTAATCAAGGTTACAAGTGTGTCTGGTGCTATTGGGATCCTGAAACCCCAGAATTTAGAGAAATAGATTGGGTCATACAGTTAGAAGAAAGCATCTAGTGCAACCTGTATGGTTTATCCTAACCCTGTAAGGAGTTTAAAAGGGGAGTATGGGAAATAATGGATTTTCTAAAACATTGTGAGCTAGTTACATTCCCTTCTAAAAATTTCTGACATATTAACAGTGGGTTTCACATGGTTTGTGCATAGTTTGGAAGACCATGTGCCTAGACAATGTGGGTCTATCCTTAAGGTATTCATAGTGTACGATTAGTGGACATTTTTTCCAACCATGCAACCCATTAATTTTATCAGTAAAATACCCTTTTTTCCTTAATTAATTTATAATCTCCCCCCTATTTTTACTATTATCTTCCCATGTAAAAGAGATCATTTCTTCTCCCATAGAGGTCTCCCCCTTTTATAGGTTCTTTGATAAATCACTCTTATGGACTCCAAATGTATTACTGTCAAAATAATTGGAAAGTTATGGGTTTTATGCATAATACTATTTCTTCCTTACATTGTTTATATCCATGTCTCTATCACTATTTTGATGTGAGATTATTTTAACTATTTTTACGGAATTTTTCTTTTTCAACAATTACTTCTGATTTCATTAATATATGAAGCCAATATTTGATTAAGAGTCATCGAAGTCCCTAATAAATGTGTTGTATTTTTTACCATAAATTCATGAAGTTTTCGTAGCATTGTCATTGTGCTATAAGCTTGCGATTATCATGGGTTTCCCAAAAATGTATTCCTTTTTTGTTCTAAATCAATTAAATCATGTTGTTACACTCCTTGTATATGCCAAATTATTTCCTCACATACATAGTATATATGCGCGTATAAATTGTATAAATATATATTAATTATTATGTATATATATATATGGTATTCAAATCAGATATACACTAGTTGAGGCCGAAGCATGTAGATCCAGAAAGGTGTCCTATTGGAACCTAAGCCATAATTTATTTATTTATTCAGCATCAATTAGTATTCATTTATACTTGTATTTTGCAATGATATATATGAAGGATAGAGTTTTTCAGGACATCATTGGTTTTGGCCTAATGATTTTATCTCACACCCTTCTCGGACCACCTTTGGTACCTGAGTAGATCTCATGTCTATGGTTATTGAAATGGTAAATCGCCTTGTTACAACTTTTTTTAATTGATTTTACTTATATACTTGAGCATTAGAATAGAGGATCGAGAATATGGTCATGATTCTAGCAGAGTATAATTTAATTTTTTATTTTTTATTTTTTTATATCATGTTGTATATTCCAATACCCCATTTCCACTTTTGGTATATCAACATGCCATGAAATCATCATGTATATGACTCATCCTATGGGATTAAAATATTTTTAATGTTTCTTGGTTATATAAACTTCCATATTTATTTATTAAATTTGTTTCCATTGTGACATCTATTATATTATGCTTAAAATAATATCTATTTATTTCTCAAATCTACTATTCCACTATTATATGAGGGTATAATCTCCCCACTATTCAATTTTAGACCCCCTGAGCTATTTAAAACCCTCTATAGTACGGGGAGGCATGGTGGAGGCCATGATACCCACTAATTCAGGGCACTAGTAATGTGGATCCTAGGTTGAGACTCTAAAACATCATATAATAGAATTATATTTCCTTTATCATACTTTTTGGGTATTATAAAACAGACTTGGATGTTATGAAATTTCGTAATGAGCATGTGTCTAGGAGTAGCTAACCCTTGTAGAGTGGAAACCCAAATTACTTGGAATGGGTTATCGCTTCTATTGTTTTATGCTTGTAATATTATAAATTATTTCACCCTTGGGTAATGCAAATTATTTATGACACTATTATTATTTTTGATTTTATTTATATGAACTTCATTTTTAGAATGTTATTGAATGAAATTTGTATCTCACACGTCATTATAAGCACATTTGGACTAATATTCCTTGTATTTTTCCATGTCACATCTACTTTCGCAGTGAATTTTCCTTGTTCATATAGTTTAGTTCCTAATTATTATATTCTATTGTGATGACATTTCATATAATTATAGTAAAATTAGATTAATTAATGTGAATGGATCAATGTGAAGGTTTATTTACCTCATTTATTTCTGATGACACTATAATTTGCAAGGTATACCATAATATTGGTTTTAGACTTATGAGATCTATGGACCTATTACATAATTCTATCAGATTTAATGGTCATGTTATTATTAAATGGATTCATAATTTAAATTTATAAGATGTATTACTTTTATTAATTGGAAATGGAAAGGCATATATCTATACCATGATATATATATATATATATTAGGAGTATGAACTCAGAAATTTATACTCTTAAATTCAAATAGTTACCACTAATTGGGGATAACAATTTTAATGTAATGGGTGTTTTCCTCTATAAAATTCCACTGACACTCCATATATCATAGCCCCAATCATATAATATGGGACATAGAACTGAAAATAACTTTAGTGGTGGGTATTTGGAAGTGTCTCTTATATTCTCTCGGACAGTTATGTTCTTTATAACTCACCTATACCTGGCTCTATAAGTAGGTTTAAAGGTGTGACATTTTCATAGGAGGGTTGTGTACCCGTCCTTTTATCTATATGTAATTATTTTAACTGTTAGATCCCCTTCTGAGTTTTTCATTTAGATTTATTGAGTCATATCCCCACGACATCTTCAAGTTTTATTCCAAGAAGGAGGTGATGACCAAGCACTAGAGGTGGGGGTCCATAAGCTACTGATGATACCTCCAGCTATGCCCCCTATGGCACCGCCTGCTATTCCAGATATGGGAACCAACCCATAGTCTTTAGAAGGATTTTTATGTATGATGCATTATATGGATAGTGTTTCTCGACCATTCCAAACTATGGTATAGTTGACTCGGTTATTCCAATAGCATCATCCTCCCATATTTTTGGGGGATGGAGTAACACATGCTTCTAACTCATGGATGGAGGTTTTTCATCATATTTTCGATCCTTTAGAGATTCCACTAGAGTGGAATGTCAAACTAACTACGTATATGCAACACAGTTCTACCATGTGATGGTGGTATGTCATCACCAAGGATGATTGACATTGATGTAAGATATTAGTAGACTTATGGGCTATATTTTACAACTAATTCTTCACACAGACTATGAGGGAGGATAGGGATAGAGATTTTATGAACCCGTAGAAGGGAATGTTGTTTGTCATGGAATATTATGAATATTTCACTGAGATTTTGTCTATATAGTGATGATTTCATGAATGTGATGTTATTAAAGAATGGGATGGTTTACGCTATTGGGTCTCATTTCAATTTCATCTGGTTTACTAATAATTTTTAAATAGTCAATAAGGCCCTAATTACTACGAGGAATATGAGGAACGTTGATGGTGGATATAAGGGAGGATTAAAACATGGAGCTACTAGTGGTTCTTCAGGGTGAATAAAGATGTGTTTTTAGGTTTCATTCAAGGGATGTAGGAATCATGAAACTTATAAGGACCATTTCCTTACATTTCACAAGTATGGTAAAAAAGGCCATACGAAATTCCATTTAATGTGTGGTCTTCTGGAATGCAGAGGATATGATTTGATGGGGAATATCTAGATATTTGGTAGGAATTTAAATTATTTCATAGTGAGTAGGTATCCATGCTTACCCCTTGTTCTAGAGAGACACCAATAGTATCATGCTAGATATGCCTCAAGAATACCACTAACCATTCAAGAAAATGTGGTGTTCAAGGTAGAGGTAATTAGTTTGTGGACCTTAAATGCTAGAATAGTAGGAATTGTCACAGCTCTCAGGTTGTGACTTTGTGTTGTTGTACATACAAGTTACATAATGTGCAGCCTATGCTAAAATAGTAGAGCACCAGAACTTCAACTATTCATGGTACTATTTTATCAGCCTCTACATTAGTCCCTACTTTATTTGACATAGGCATATCTCACTCTTTTAGATTTGAGGAATCATGGAGAGTTTGAACCTCAAGATAGATTCATTTTATGGATTCATAAATCATGATACCCTGTTGGGTATTCGATCTGAATGTGTTCACAACTGTAAGGATTTTTTCTTCGAGAGAAGAGGATATCGTTTCTTATGGAATCCTTTTGTCCTCAACATTATAGGGTTTGATGAAATCATCGGGATTAAATGTTTAGTTCCATATCAAGCCTACATTGACAGCTATCAATGGAGGGTGACCTTTATATAACCATTGAGAGGTAGATATGTCCGTAATGGAAAATGGGATGTTTGGACCTGAGCATTAGGTGTCGGGTAGAAAGGTATCCTAGATCATAGTACAAAAAATTAACTGATTATAAGGGGTTATTTTTTATATTAGAATTTGTTAAAACCCATTCTACACACATTAACTATGGTCCAAAGAAACTACCACTAATGTTCTTGCTTATTGATGTTTGAGGTGGTTTTAAAGGACCAATGGTAAAGTGATGGGATGATTTGTGTAATGTAGATTATATGGGGTTTTATCCACTTATAGTTGTCTTATGTAGTCTCATATTAGATGATATTTTAACCCCCAAGAATATATTTACCAGAATAGTGGCAGTTAGAAACTACTGGTCCCCCCCATGTTATGGTCCTGTACCCCAACCCCACACATCCACTCTTATTCCCCTTATTCCCCCAGTATCACTTTCCCTCCCTTGTTACCCAACTCTCAACTTCCCTCTTATACCATAGTTCACACCTTATTTCCCAACCCAGCCCCAAATCTTCCCTCCCATACTCCTGATTCCCTACCCCCATTATAGTCTCATCCTCTCCCATTCCCTCTCATTTCCCATGTTGCATCTCGTCTAGTGTTGTGGCATGCACCACCCTTAATCTCAGATGTGTTTTTATAAAATGTTAACATTTGGTTTCAAACAATGTACATGGATGAGATAGCACCTGAAGCATTTCCACTAAGGAAAATCCATTATATAATATTCATTACATAATATTATATTTATATATATTATTAAGGTGATTCAACTATTTATTATTAGAATTAAATTTAAATATATAATTATTTATATATAGAATATTTGTATATAGTTTGTATATATAATGTATTTTTGAATAATTTATTATGTATATATTTGTCTATAAAATATATATAAATATATATTAGAAACATAAATATTAGAAAATATTTTTTATAGATAAATAATCATATTTAGGTATAGAAATATACATTTATACAAATATAAATATATATTTCTAAATATATTTGTAAATACCATTATATTTTGTTGTGAATATGTATTTATGTATTTATGTATTTATAAAATATTTATATATATAATATAATTTTAGTATATAAAAATATATTTCATTTTTAAATATTTGAATATATGAATGTATTTTTTAAAAAATAATAATATAAATTCACTATTATTATTACACTTATTTATTAAGCTATAAAAATTATATACTGGTTTTATAAATACTATACATTTATATGCATTATGATTTATATTATACATATATTATAAAAAATTAATATATATTATATATTTATATATGTGATTATATACATTTTAGTTATTTCATATACATACACAAAAAACTGAATACATTAATATAATTGGAAATATATAACATAATTAAATGATATATATATATATATATTAAATTAATTTATAATTAATATGGTATACTAAAAAATAATATATATATATATATATTAAATATTTATAATATAATAATATAATATATATTTGTATATGTATATATGTGTGTTTAATTTTAATTTTTTATATTATATATATTTGTATACATAATATAATATGAATGAAATTATAAAAAAACATACAATAAAAATGAATTTAATATAATATATATATATATATAATATAAATCATAATATAAATATATAGTATTTATAAAATCATATATTTATTTTATATGTTTGAATAAATATATTTATAATTGCATTTATATTATGCATACCAATATTTGTATATTTAAACATTTTTGTTAATATGTTTAAGTATTCATTTTAAGTATTTATATAATGTCCTTATATATATTTTTATATATTTTTAAAATGTATTTAAAAATATTTATAAAATGTGTTTATGTAATATATATGTACAAAAATGCACACACACACTTATACATTATAAAATTTGAATTTATATGATATTTATTTTTAAAAAATAATGGTGGTCTAAAACCCTCTATAATCAAAGAAATAGTAGTGGTTGATACTCTAATAAAATTTATTAAATTAGAGGGGTTTCAAACCCCCCTCTAATTTCATCAATTAGAGGGGGTTCAAAATGCCCTATAATCTAAGGGGTTGGCAGCTACTCATGAACCCTCTCAAATAACATAAATTATAGGAGGGTTTTAACCCCCAATGTTTCCTTTAAAAAAATGAATTACATCTATATCCAAATGAATAATATATATATATATAGGTCCTCTAAAATCCAATTGAATATATAGCAACATTAATTATTATATTAGCAGCATGTTTGATATAACTACCTCTAAAATAAAAAAAAGGAAAAACAATGCTACAATTTTTGGAGGGGGTTTTGAAAGATGTGGTTGTGAATTACCCCCTCTATATTTAATTTTTAGTGGCTTGTGAAAAAACCCATTTAATAAATCTCCACTATTCTGTAGTTTTTTGTAGTTTCATGAGTATTCTTCTGGATGATTAGGGATTATGATCCACTATTTTCCTTCATATGGTGGATCAATTTCAGGAAATCATTCCTGATGAATTTTCTAGGCTACCTAAAGTGAGATAGGTATAACTCACTATTGAGAATGTTCTTGAAGAGATCTAGTGTCCATTCCTCCATAGGGGATTTCACCTATATAGATTTTGTAGAACATGAAATAGTTTGATGATTTTGAGGACAAAGTAATTATATGGCCCAACATTTCTCCTTGGGGTTCATTGGTCCTTTTTCCATGAATGCTAACAGTACCCTAAGGCTTTTAATAGATTAATGACAATTGAACCAGATCATGATAACGAACGGGTATCCACTTCCTCGAATAGACAAACTCTTTGTTCAGATCATATGTGAATGATTATTTTGAAATATTGATTCACATTTGGGATATCTTCACATGCATTTCTGAACCTCAAAAACGCCACACATAGAATTACATTGTATATATAATCTTTATGTGTACCTGGTAATGTCATTAGGGATTACTAACACACCCGATATATTTATGGCTCAGATAAATCATGTTTTCCTTCCAAAAGAAGATTCATTAGTGGTATTATTTGTGAACGAAATTTTTATGTACTGTCATTCATGACGCTACCACGCCAATAATCCTGAGATTGTTCTTAATACATTAAAAGATCACTAGATTTATGATAAGATTATTAAATCCCACATTTGGATCAAAAAATTCCACTTCCTGGGCCATATGATCTCAAAATCAAGAGTATCAGTAGACCTGAAGAAAGTGACAGTTGTGTTTTCCTGTGATCATCCTAATAACATCATTGACATATAGAGATTCATGGGGATATATGGGTATTACAAATGATTCATCCATGATTTCTCATTCCCAACATAGCCTATTACATTCTTGACTAAGAAGGGTGGGATATTCATATTGTGAAATACTTATGAAGTATTATTTTAAGAGTTCAAGGGTATATTGAAATCTACAACAAAACTAATTCTACAAGATTCATGAAGGATATTTATAATTTAATTTTACTTCTTTGGTATCTGGTTGGGATTAGTTCTGATGCATGATTATTTAGTTTATACATATGTGTCTCATTAGTGGAGGCCGCATGAGGGAAATTACATAACACACAACCTTGAGCTAGATATTTTAGTCCAGGCTCTAAATTTTTAGTTACCATATTTACTTCGGGGTTGTTTTTTGTATTTTGTGTTCAAAATATACTCAATTACATCATTACATAACATTATCATACTCTCATAGAGAACATATGCATTTAAAACCTATAATCTTTTGATTTTTATCCTTCATACATACATGGAAAAGGAAATTATATAAATGATTCTCTGAGTTAGATGACTTAGATACTAGTAGTTCAGGAGGCCAGTGCTAAGTGTTTCCTCTTGTCCTTGTTTTCAGAGATTCATGTTGATGTTTCGGAGGATCATGCGTAGACTATCATCTCAGTTTTAGTAGTCACCTCTACTATTATAGAATAAGTGATAATGATTTAACTCTCATGTCTGAAAATATTAGTACAAAAGGGAGGTGTCTTAGATAATGATTCATATTCTTGTTGGACCATGGATGAAGATGAGACTTTACACATTCATGGGTCTGTTTGGGTCTGAGAAAATATCTATGTGGAGATGATGTGAGAATATCATTCCTCATCATGGGATGTGAATCCCAGTGTCACGAAGATGTTCCAATACATAAATCTATAATAATTAACGCTTACTATGAAATCAGATATAGCTGGTTTTTTACTCGATGTTCCACCTATTTGCAGGTGAAGGCATAACATCCGTGACTTTCGAGACTTTTTCAACCATTATCCATTACCGATTTGAATTCAAAAGATTCCTATATGAACATCGTGATTGGTTTTCCTTGATCACCTCTGGGGAATGGTAAAATTTGTTTATAAATTAATCATTTTCTATGGTTCACTCACTTCTTACCAAATTGAGATACCTTCTTGGTAGATGAGATTTAAAAATCTATTCATAAGGGAGGACATACGTCTTCATGGAGCTCCCCATTATATCATATCTAATGGGTATTATTGCTTCACATGTTAGTTATGGAAAGGGTTATATAAGGAGATAGATATACATGTTCTTCGGATCACAACATATCACACTTGATACAAGGGAAAGACAAGGAGTGTGATTAAGGTGTTAGAGGATAGGCTTCTTGCATGTCCCCTTGACATCATAAGTTGTTGATAGAAACACACACCCCATCTTGATTTTTATTATAATTAAAAATTTGAGGATACCATTCAGATTAATCCTTATGAAGTCATATGTTGTAGGAATTTCCAATAAACTCGGTGATGGCTAAAGGTAGGGGAGTTAGATTTTCATAGTCCATGTCTCATTAAGGATATTCTATTTGAGGTCTAGTTAATTAGATAATACATATAGACTTATTAGTATGGAAATTAAAAATATGAGAACAAATGATGGTGACCTCGTGACTTTGATGTTGGAGATTGTGTTTTCTTGTGAGTCTCACTCAGGTTAGGCCATCAATGAATTCAGTGGTTGGTTATTATTTTTCCTTGTTTTGTTGGATCCTTTGAGGTTTGGAGACAAATCGAAATATTATCTTTGTAGATAACAGTTCATCGTATATACCATTATATCCCTGATTTATTACACATATCATATCTTTTACAGTACAACCTAGACCGATCACATATTTTCCAACATGATGAGGTTGAGTTAAAGATGGATTCTTTTTTGAGGAGTATCCAGAGCATATTATTTATGAGAGTGTGAAGACTCTAAATGAAAGTTAATTTTCTTCGGTATGGGTTATATGGTATTATAAATTAGTACATGATGAGACCTAGGAGTGAGATTCTAATATATGATCATAGATGCCAGATATTTTCTTAAACAATTCCTCTTTACACTTAGAAGGATAAATCATGGATGAGTTGCATTAATGATGAGAGGTTGTAGTTACCCATATTTTCATGAAAGTAAGTATAATTGTTTTTAGAATAAATTAAGCCATTTAGCCATTAAAATAGAACTTAATGAAGTCAAAAAGATAACGACAGTGTTAGGTGAATTTTCAAAGCCCAGAACCCCAAAATTTAGAGAAATACATTATACTGCCCAATTAGAAGAATCCATGAATACCAGCTTGCATAGTATCTCCTAATCATCCAAGGTGTTTCAAAGGGGATTTGTGTGATTAAAAGGTCATCTGAAAACTATTTTAAATAGGGAATAAACTTGTGATAAAATCTTATACCTCTAGATAGTTGGTTTCCCATGGCTTGAGTGTAGTTAGATAAACTATTCCCCTAGCCCTCGCGGGTTCCCTCCTTAAGAAGTTACTTGTGCTTGGTTGGCATATGGTTTGTCCAACCATGTAGAAAAACTATGAAAACCATGTGTTTTTTTTGATAAAAAGAAAATTTTACCTTAGTGAATTTAATACCTCACCCCTCTTTTCATTCTTCTCCTAATGCAGAAAGGTGGTCATTTATTTTCCTAGAGAGATAAACCACCCCGATCTTTTATATTCTTTGATAAATCCCTCATCCATACTCGAAAATTATCATCATTGAATGTATTGGAAAACTATGGGTATGATCGATAATCCACTTTCTTCCCTTCATCATTTATCTTCCCATCTCTTATGTTTTTTTAGTGTGAGATCATTCACCTAATTTTTAGGGCATTGGACCATTTCACAAATTTATTGCGATCTACATCAAAAATAAAGATGATATTGGATTTAGAGTCGTAAAATAATCTAGGGTAGGGTTTCTCATTGTTTTACCTTAATGTAATGATGTTTTCATAGCTTTTTTGTGTGTCATATTCTGGTCATTCCCACACGTTTCCCTTAAATGTGTTCATTCATTTTGAATTAATTCAATAAAATTGTTATACACTCGCTGACCCTTCCAACATGATTATAGGGTATTGACCACATTGATTACATCCCATTTGGGTGTGATGAATTATTTATCCACTTGTATATAATTTTTTAATGGAAAAAACAAATTCTATGTGTTTGTGTTGACTATGGAAATGAATTTACAATCTTAATTAATGAAATTTATTAATTATAATGAATTATAAATTGTGGAATGGCCCCAATAAGTGTAACATTCCAGGTAAATCAATAAAATTACACTATAAGGTTTATCAATATTTGTGAATAAATATTAATATTACTTTAAAGGGAATTATATGCTCGATTTCGTACCCAATACGCAACAACGAGTTTCTGTAAAGTCTTACGTTGCACCCTAATAATATAATAATATTATAATAGTTAACGCCTAACTGTTGTAATGGAGGGAATGAACAGAAATAACTACAAAATGATTACATATTTTTGTTAAATATTTTTACATTTATCCAATAAATGTTAGAGGCTTAAAATCCAAATGAATCCAATTTTAAGAATAAATACTCTAATATTTTTAAAAGATTGTTTTACCGCCTTTTGATGGAGAACCTTTTTTAAATCTAACTTTTGACAATTTTATAAGATCTTTTTTTCAAAATAAAAATATTCTTTATGATTTGGACATTGAAATTTACATTGGATAAATTTTTGGTATTTTTCTGAAAATGTTCATTTTTTTAATGAATAGTGATGAAATACTGCATTTTACATCAAAACTGCTTTTTCATATAATTTAATTATATGGTTAGATTATCTTTTTAATTGGTCTTAAAGTGTAATTTGAATATATTTTTACCATTTAATCCAATGGTGATCATTATTATTAATTTCACTTTTGAATTGGGCACAAAGTAATACCAAACTTTTCATAGATATTGTTTCAAAAAAACCTGCTATTTGTTTTGACAACAGTAATTATTTTTAAATTAATTATTTCAATTTTTTTGTTTGGAATATGGTAAAATGGATTAAATATTTGAAATCATAAGGTCCAAATTATTTAATCAAGACTCTTTCATTTTTGGACATTATGAATAGTAACAACGGTAATTATCTTTAATTATCTTGATTAATTAGTAATCGGGTAGTAAAGGATAATAAAATAGTATCATAATAATAACAAATGACCCCAACATGTGTCCTAATACTAGTGGTTGTGTCATGGAAGACCAATGGGATTCCTTGTTCCTAACTTGGGGACCCCATGGAATCACTTTTGTGTGATAATGACTTTTTATCTTTTAATTTTTAAAGAAAGTTAAATATAACAAATAATGTATCACTTAAGTAAAACATTTTTCATTTTGTCTAAATAAATGATCTATTGGACTATAAATAGTCATTGGAAAGATAAAAAGATTTAATACATCATAGTATTTGTTTTGTAATTTTTAGATATTAAATAAATTAAATTATTTATGACATCATGATGATGCAGCGATTACCTCATTAATAAAGGATTTAAATAAAATGAAAATATAATGTTAAAACTATAACTTACACATGTCAAAGACCTAATGGATGAGTATATTTCGAACCCTTTCCACCTTATCCTAAAAATAAATCAATTTGGTACCTTTAAAATCCGAAACTCATTTAAAAATAAAGTAAAATTTTATACCTTTCCAAGAGTGCCCCTCCTCTCCTCTTATAAAAGGCCCCCACCTCTACCACCTTACCCACACCTCTCAAGCTTTTGTCTCGGCCAAACCCTGCTCATTTTGTCTCTCCACATCCCTCTATTTATCCTAGAAGCATCACTTTTGGCATAAGTCTTCCCAAGTAAGCCTTTGAGCTCAAATCAAATAGAGTTACCCGATTTTAAGGAGGTTAAAGAACGATCGAGTCAAGTCGGACCCAAGGTAAGGGATACTACATCTCTCTTTCTTTCTAAGTACTCACTTTTATGTCATTTATTTTAAGATCATATTTCTTATGTTTGGGGATGTTATTTTATATTCCTCATTCTGTACTTTTTATGCTCATATTATGAGAGACCCTATTTGATCAGATAAATCCATTTTTGGAAGTTTTAATTGGCGCTGTTAGGCTGCCGAAATTTCGTAAGGGGATTTTTATCTCACTTTGTGTTTTCGTGAGATTCATGCTACATTTGCCAATATTTACTTTCGAGTGGTGTATGTACTATAAATTATTCTACTCTTTTTGTAACATACTTTCGTTTATGAGTATTTACATCAATGTTGTATAGTCCTTCTTTCATGGGGTGTACGTTTCGAAAGTTACCCAAATCGGTAAGGGATCCTTTCACCCTCCTCTTTTTAAAAGACTTCTTTTTTTATGTGTTTTAATTTTCATCTTATTATGTGGGGATATGTTCTTATATATCCTTATTGCCGTAAATTTTATGTCCAAGTGATTATATGCCCTTTATCTCTCTCATAAACTATTTTTCTAAAATTTAATGTGACGTCGTTAGGCTGTCAAGGGAACTTCTTAACCCAATTTTGATTTCTTTGGGTTCAACATGTAGTTATTAAATATGTAATCCTTTGAATATGTGTGAATGAAATTTGATTATTTTACACTTAATATCCACTTATATTGGGTGTATTTATATTTTTCACACATAGTTATGAGATTGATTAATACTTAATTTAAGTATACCTTCTTTATAATGGATTTCATCTCATTTTACATTTCTATTGAGACTTCATTGTTGTTATGCACCAGTTCACTCTTATATGGTGTATATACTGTCCTTTGGAATATTATATCATTAATCCCTTTATTCTCATGATATTATAAAGTTTGGATTTAATGTTATTCCTTAATTATTGTATTCAAGTTTCTCTCATTTTGTTAAAAACCCTTTAACTAAAATAACATTTTAAATGTTTTAATGATTTATTCTTATAAATATTTCTCCTTAATATCCAAGTTTTCGAAATGGTGTTAAGGATTTATTTATATGGATATTAATTGTTTAAAATGTTAAAAGCTTCAATGTGGTATGGGACACTTTGATTTAAAAATCTCTTTATTAAATGTTTTAAATGGTTTTGAATATGGTTTTTAAAATGGATTCATTATTTCAATATCTTACAATGTTATATTGTTATTGCAATGTGGGAATGTTATCTTTTCTTTATGCTTAATTTATGTTCTATGATTATGTTATGGTTCTTGGGCATAGTTATGAATATGGGTGGTTCCGTGATAAACTAAGGGCGGGTGAGCCCGATATAGCTCTCCAATGCATTGGGTAACGCAAAGGAGTTAAAAGTTAAAGTTTCTCTGAAGAGATTTAGTGAATATACTGTGATGGGTATTCCAAACGTAACCAAGAGGGTTACTCCCTATGTAATAATGTTATGAATGCCTCAAGTTACCTTTATGTCTTATGATTTCTATGATTTATTCATGATTTTATGAGGTATGTTAAAGTGATTATCTTTTATGGGTAAAGTATGATTTCATTCTTATGTATATATGTACTCATGTTTCCTTTCCATACTTTTTATAACCCTTACTGAGCTTTTTATGCTCATCCCAAGTTTTTGAAATGTTTTTCACATGTCAAGGTAATGGTACATGATATGATGATAGTGTCAAAGAAGTGTCAAGAAAGAATTCATGTTTTATTTTAAATATGTTTCCTTTGATGGGAAAAATGAATACTATCTTTTATGTAACCACTTTGTTTAAATGTGGAATGTAATGAAAGTTTTATTATCTAAATATCTAAAACTCTAAACCTAAAAAGATCCTCAATGTGTAATCTTGTAATAACTAAAGATTAATTAAGTATGTTAAAAAACATATGTGTCAAATATTTGGAAAGAAACAGATAGGAAAATGTTTCAAATGGACAGAAATATTCCATAGATGTGGAAATGAAGGTCATAAAGAAAGAACCTTCCATGGAAAAAGGAAGCATCTAGTTGACTCTAGGAAAGGGAAAGAAGTTCTTTCTGAAGGATCAATTGAATGTTTTAAATTTGGTGTGCATGGTCATTACATAAACACATGTCCTATGAAGAAGTTTCAGGAATGGGGTCACCAATATCGTACAAATATTCATTTAACAATGCCTAATGCCATTCCGATTATGGATGAAGAAACTGACAATAAATAATAAAAGGTATGGATTATTTCTTAACATATGTTTTCTTATTATTGGAATCTTAGGATATGATTCATGATTTTGATTGTAGGAAATATGTTTTTTAGAATAACTTGAAAAGGAATGGCTAATGGATCATGAAGAATTTTTAATGAGTAAGATGTCATCATATAAGGGATTCAAGAGTTATGGTAGATTTTAGGATGGTGAAATTCTTAGATGTATTAAGTCTCTTTTGATGATGGGGTTACATTAGAAGAATTTTTAAAGTAACCCTGATGTTTGATATATGAAAATTTTATTCAAGGAATAATTATCCTTTCTTTTGTGGATATAGTTATAAAGAGACATTTGGGTTTATATGATCCTTGAATTTGAGGAAATTAATGTTTAATACATTTTGGGTTGTAAAATGGAAGTTATTAGATAACCTTTTTGGTTAAAATATGTTATGGTTATTTTTTGAAGATTTTATCGCTTTTTGGTGGGATGTTTTAAGAATTATATAGTTTTGGAAAAGGGACAACACACAGATCCCGTGTCAACCCATCACGTCGGACGAAGCTACGGGAATCGAACCCACAACCAAGGTGCAACTGGTATTTATCAATTACCACTGGACTACGTGAAGTCCCGGGTTAGTTTGATTGATTCTTTTTAGTTAGATGATTTTATGAATTAAGAGTAAGTTGATTTTTGGTTATCAATGGAAATGATTAGCCTATCATGGAGGATTTGTGATTAGGTTAATTACTTTTCAGTGTGATACTGTAAAAGTAACTGATGTTATTTTGGAGTAAAATGTTAAAATTTATCTTAGGAGACTATGTGATTAAATCCTTTAGAGATTTGTGTTTCAATATTAGTTTTGTTTAATTTGAAGAATTTTATGGATAGATGTTTATTGAATGGTCTTTGTTTAACTTTTGGTTTTGTTTGACAAATTTTGGAGATTAGGAGTAGTTTTTATTTTTGTAAAAAAAATATCCTTTTTGGGTATTATCTGATCTCATACTAAACTTCTTGGTTTGGTATTGGTTGAGATCTAAATACATGGGAAATATATAGTTCACTTTTGTGGATTAGGTGATTCTCAAGAAGTTTGTTATAGTACTCTTAATGCGAAAAAGACTTCCAAAATACTCGTCTTTTGGAGAAAATATGAGTTTGATTAAGGAATCTAGTAAAAGTTGAAAGACTACGTGACAAGTAAGTATGTTTCATTATGATTTAGTTAAGCTCAAAAATAAATTCCTCAATGAAAAGTAACTTAAAACAAAAATTTTGTCTATTAACTTTTCCTACTGGGGAATCGAATACCATTTAACCCATTACAAGTATGTGATTTTCTTGTGGTTAACTTTCTCCTAGACATGTTTACTATCACTCTCCATCAAAACATGACCCTTTTTTTTCTCCTCCATATCCATATTTTCCTACTTGGAATCCTAGTATGGGTTAACTTAGGTGACCTTTGTACTTCTCTCCCTTTCTTTTAAAGTGATAGTTTTACTGACTCTGGTTCTGATGTGGGACTTTCAATGAAGATTCCAAGCCCAATTTTGAAATTGCGAGGACGCAATTCCCAAAATGGGGGAAGGATGTAACATTCAAGGTAAATAAATAATATTACATTCTTTGTTTTATCAATATTTGTGAATAAATGTTAATTTTACTTTAAAGGGAATGCTATTCTCGATGGCGTACCCAATACGCAACAATGAGTTTCTTTAAAATCTTACGTTGCACACTAATAATATAATAATATTATAATAGTTAACACCTAGCCGTTGTAATAGAGGGAATGAAAAGAAATAACTACAAAAGGATTACATATGTTTGTTAAATATTTTTACATTTATCCAATAAATGATAAAGGCTTAAAATCCAAATGAATCCAATTTTAAGAATAAATACTCTAATATTTTTAAAAGATTATTTTACCGCCTTTTGGTGACGAAACTTTTTTAAATCTAACTTTTGACAATTTAATAAGATCTTTTTTTCAAAATAAAAATATTAATTATGATTGGGACATTGAAATTTACATTGGATAAATTTTTGGTATTTTTCTGACAATGTTCATTTTTTTAATGAATAGTGAAAAATACTGCATTTTACATCAAAACTGTTTTTTCATCTAATTTAATTATATGGATAGATTATTTTTTTAATTGGTATTAAAGTTTAATTATAATATATTGTTACCATTTAATACAATGGTGGTCATTAGGATTAATTTCACTTTTTAATTGGGCATAAACTAATGCCAAACTTTTCATAGATATTGTTTCCAAAAAACCCGCTATTTGTTTTGACAACGGGAATTATTTTTAAATTAATTATTGCAATTTATATTTTTGTAATATGGAAAAATTGATTACATATTATGAATCATAAGGTCCGGATTATGTAATCAAGACTTTTTTGTTTTTGGACATTATGAATAGTAACGACGGTAATTATCTTTAATTATCTTGATTAATTAGTAATCGGGTAGTTAAGGATAATAAGATAATATCATAATAATAACAAATGACCACAATATGTGTCCTAATACTACTATTTGTGTCATGGCAGACCATGGGATGCCTTCTACTAAACTTGGGGACCCCATGGAATCACTTTTGTGTGATAATGACTTTTTATCTTTTAATTTTTAAAGAAAGTTAAATATAACAAAGAATGTATCACCTGAGTAAAACATTTTTAATTTTGTCTACATAAATGATCTATTGGACTATAAATATTAATTGGAAAGATAAAAAGATTTCCTACATCATAGTATTTGTTTTTTAATTTTTAGACATTATATAAATTAAATTATTTATGACATCATGATGATGCAGCGATTACCTCATTAATAATGGATTTAAATAAAATGAAAAGATAATGTTAAAACTATAACTTACACTTGTAAAAGACCTATTAGATGAGTATATTTCAAACCCTTACCACCTTATCCTTCAAATTAATCAATGTGGGACCTTTAAAATCTGAAACTCATTTAAAAATAAAGTAACATTTTATACCTTTCCAAGAGTGCCCCTCCTCTCCTCTTATAAAAGGCCCTCACCTCTACCACCTTACCCACACCTCTCAAGCCTTTGGCATGGCCAACCCCTACTAATTTTGTCTCTCCACATCCCTCTCTAACTCCAAGAAGCCTAACTTTGGGCAGAAGTCTTCCCATGGAAGCCTTTGAGCTCAAATCAAATAGAGTTACCCGATTTTAAGGAGGTTAAAGAACGATTGAGTCAAGTCGGACCCGAGGTAAGGGATCATACCTCTCTCTTTCTTTTTAAGTACTCTCTTTTATGTAATTTATTTTAAGCTCATATTTCTTATGTTTGGTGATGTTATTTTATATTCCTCATTCTGTACTTTTTATGTTCATATTATTAGAGACCCTATTTGATCTCATAAATCCATTTTTGGAAGTTTTAATTGGCGTCGTTAGGCTGCCGAAATTTTGTAAGGGGCTTTTTATCTCACTTTGTGTTTTCGTGAGATTCATGATACATTTTCCAATATTTCGTTTTGAGTGGTGTATGTACTATAAATTATTCTACTCTTTGTGTATCATACTTTCGTTTATGAGTATTTACATCAATGTTGTATAGTCCTTCTTTCATGGGATGTACGTTTCGAAAGTTACCCAAATCGGTAAGGGATCCATTCACCCTCCACTTTTTAAAAGACTTATTTTGTTATGCCTTTTAATTTTCATCTTATTATGTGGGGATATGATCTTATATATCCTTATTTCCATAAATTGTATGTCCAAGTGATGATATACCCTTTATCTCTCTCATCAACTCTTTTTCAAAAATTTGATGTGAAGCCGTTAGGCTATCAAGGGAACTTCTTAACCTAATTTCGATTTCTTTGGGTTCAACATGTAGTTATTGAATCTTTCATCCTTTGAATATGTGTGAATGACCTTTGATTATTTTACACTTAATATCCACTTATATTGGGTGTATTTATATTTTCACACATAGTTATGAGATTTATTTATCCTTAATTTAAGGATACCTTCTTTATAATGGATTTCATCTCATTTTACATTTCTATTGAGACTTCATTGTTGTTATGCACCAGTTCACTCTTATATGGTTTATATACTGTCCTTTGGAATATTATATCATGAATCTCTTTATTCTCATGATATTTTAAAGTTTTGATTAAATGTTATTCCTCAATTATTGTATTCAAGTGTCTCTCATTTTTTTAAAACCCCTTTAACTAAAATATCTTTTTAAATGTTTTAATGATTTATTCTTATAAATATTTCTCATTAATATACATGTTTTAAAAAAACTTTTAAGGATTTATTTACATCGATATTAATGGTTTAAAATTTTAAAATATTCAATGTGGTATGGGGCACTTTGATTTAAAAATATCATTATTAAATATTTTAAATGGTTTTGAAAATGGTTTTTAGAATGGATTCATTATTTCAATATCTTAAAATGTTATATTGTTATTATAATGTGGGAATTTTATCTTTCCTTTATGCTTAAGTTATGTGCTATGATTATGTTATGGTTCTTGGTCATTGTTATGAAGACGGGTTGTTTCGTGATAAACTAAGGGCAGGTGAGCCCGATATAGCTCTCCAATGCATTGGGTAACACGAAGGAGTTAAACGTTAAGGTTTCTCCAAAGAGATTTAGATAATATTCTGTGATGGGTATTCCAAATGTAACCAAAAGAGTTACTCCCTACGTAAGAATGTTATGAATGCCTCAAGTTACCTTTATGTGTTATGATTTCTATGATTTATTCATGATTTTATGAGGTATGTTAAAGTGCTTATGTTTTATGGGTAAAGTATGATTTCATTCTTATGTATATATGTAGTCATGTTTTCTTTTCCATACTTTTTATAACCCTTACTAAGATTTTTATGCTCATCCCATGTTTTTGAAATGTTTTTCATAGGTCAAGGGAATTGTAAATGATATGATGATAGTGTCAAGGAAGTGTCAAGAAAGAATCCAAGTTTTATTTTAAATATGTTCCCATTGATGGTAAAAATGAATACTATCTTATATGTAACCACTTTGTTTAAATATGAAATGTAATGAAAGTTTTATGATCTAATTCTCTAAAACTCTAAACCTGAAAAGATCCTCAATGTGTAATCTTGTAATAACTGAATATTATGTAAGTTTTAAGGCTGGGGCCTTATAATATGTGATTCATGCTTTTCTAAATAGATTTTATGAATTATTATACCCCTGGTTTAATTGGTATTTATGATTATAATGAATGAAAGGTAACCCCTAATTTATATTATTATTATTATTATTTGACCATGAAGATTGGTAATTGGATGACAAATAAAATATTTGTTGAGCATGACAATTCAAGATCCCTCACATTGGGTATTGATCATGATGTATCACACTATTATAATTTTATTAGGGTGATATTCTTGACTTTCAATTTTCATCTTTGAGAATTATGAATATCCCCACCATCTCGATTGACAGGCATGATGTCTCACATTCATGTGAGATTATGGTATTTTCCCCATTTTTTTGTATATATCTCATTAGACAAGTTATAAATGCTCATGTTATGTCTCTGGTCAATCAACCACCTTGTATCCATGTACATTCTTACTTATTCCCTCACATACTTAGTGAATATATGTTTATACAATATATAACTATATATATATATTATTAAATTTATGTATATATGGTATTCACATCAAATATACAGTGGCCTATACCAAAGAAGGTATAGTTATCCATGTGGCCTATAGGAACCTGATTAGACAAGTATTTATTTATTCATCATTGTTTATTATTCATTTATACATACATAGTGATATTTTATTTACACTAGTTGGATTATTTCTAGAAATTGTTTCTGATGTCTAACTAAGTTTATCTCCCACCCTAATCTGACTTCATTTTGTACTCATGTGGACATCGTGTCTGTAGGTATGGATAAGGTCAACTTATCTATTATAGTTTTTTGATTCATTTTACTTATAGTATAGAGCATGGGAATATTGGACCGATCATACACTAATAATGCTTGTGGAGTAGTCTTATGGTCTTTTTGTCATTTTTTATTTTTGTATACCATGATGTATATAAATGTCCTCTATTTCAAATTTTTATAAAATTATTCTATGAAATCGTTATGTATATTACTTACCCTATGTGATTTTGATATTATTTCACTTCCATGGTTATTTTTTCTTCCTTGGTTATTTATTATATCTATTTCTATTATCCCATTTTTTTATTATTCTTCCACTAAGGTCTATTTATTTATCATATTCACTATTCATATCTGTTATGAGGGTATAGTCTCTCCACTCTAAAAATTTAGACCCTCCCTTCTTGTTGTAATCCTCTTTCATAAGGGGAGGCATGATTTAGACCACGTGAACCCCATCTTGGGGCACTTTTTTATGAATCCTATGTCGAAAAATTAGAGAAGGATTATTTAAATTAATTATTAACTATATTTTATTTTATTTTCAATGTTTTAAAACATATTTTATTTTTATTTTTGAACAAGATACTTTTGAAATTTTACCAATAGTTGGAATGAAATCTGTTTTTTATGTTTAATGAATGAATAATCTTTCATTTATCAAAATTATTATTTATATTGAGTCATCAATAATAAGTTTCCACATTTGATTCCATATGAATTTATTTTTTCTATAATATGGTAATTTTTTTAAAATTTTATCAAAATAATTAAATGTTATGCTTTCAAATAAAGGCTCAAAAGATATTCTAAATGTATTTACATTTTTATAGACATCCTTTGATTATTAATATGAATTGATAGGGATATAACATAATGATACCATATACCTTATTTCTTTGGATGGTTTAGGATTATTCTTTTCTATTTATTAACTGGGGAAAATATTTACATTTTGTATGCAATTTTTTCAAGAAGAATGATTATGTTGATAGAGTATTGAAATTTTGATCATTTATTACATATGATAAATTAATTGGACTTAATAATTCATGGTTGGGTCGTGTTATAGACCCTAGATATATTAGTATGGCTCCTGATATAAATTATATTGGGAATTTGTTGTATGCCTTACCTATTTAAGTATGACATCCTGAAACAATTCCATGATTGAAAGATTGTGATTTTTTATTATATTCATTTTATCATTATAAAACTAGTTAATGTTATCCATGTGATTATTTTTGTTAAAATTTCACCAATGGATATATTCCCATTTTATAATATCATATGTATGAAATATTATACTACAGTTCACGTATTCTGCATTAATCATTATTTATTTTTTTATGATATCTTATATTGTACATTTTCTCTTACTAATCATCTAGGCTCACCATTAATTATTTTTATTTTCCCAAAGTTAACAACAAGGGATATATTAATTATTTTAGGGGTATACAAGAATAAATAATAAATTTATAAATCGAATTTTATTTTTTATCTAATGTTTTTAAATGGAATGTGAGAATCATGTGTGAATCTAGTTTCCTATGACTACTAAAATATTTGATCCTTCAAGATGCATACTATTTTATCTTATGCCAATATAATAAGATAACAACTAATTATTGGTTACTATAGTTGTTAATTTATATAATAAATTTTTAAAATATAATATAATTTTGATAATGTGGAGAAAAATTAAAATATACCCTCATTCCCTCTCATTATTTGAGAAATGAATGTGTTTACCGTGTATTGTGCGAACTATCACTTCCACGAAGTAACATATCTGAAATTTCTTATAGTTTATTAATTATTTATAAAATCTCATAAAAAATGATTAAAAATAGAGTAATTTAAAAAATAATATCATTATTCAAATGTAATACAGATTTTACTCCAAAATAAACATCTTTCATAATCCCAATCTTCAATTATTTATGCTATGTTCGGGTCTGGGTCTATCTAACAACCTAATTGAAAATTGATATATAATAATATCATTGATCATTATGTGCATGTAATATATGATAATATATGATATAATGAAGTAAATATTGGTTATTTTTGTTTTTTGGTATAATTCATAAGAAACTCATTATTTATGACACAAACACATTTTCATTAAAAAACACTAAAACATGATCATACTAGATTTTGTATTTAAAACACATAACCCAAACAACCATATAATTGAATTATAAAATCATAAATAATTTGAAAAAATAATTTTTTGTACCTTTTATGGTCTTGGAATGTTAAAATTTTGGGTAATAATGATGAACAACCTTGCTATTATGAAACTAGTTGAAAACATTCAAGATTACTCATTCTCAATATTGAAAATATATAATAACTAACTATTATAAATTTATATAATAATTTTATTAAATTATGATTATAAAAGCATAAATATCTTAAAATTGGTTTGAAATAAATGATTAAGATAGTTATTTTATAGTACATTATATTCAATTACATCAAGAGAATTCATTAATTAGGATAAGGGGTTCTATTTCACACAAATAATTTCTTGAGACATAATTCTTATTTCACCCCATGATTCAATTTGTATGAATTTATTACTATATAGTGAATGAATTTTTATCATATAAATTCAATTACACGGGTTTTAATCGATCTATAGTGTTCTCTTTTAACTGGATTTTAATTCAAAAGATACCAAAATTGAAAGGAGCTTCGATTAAAATTTTTCTTGAACTTTATGGGTTTCTATTCCAATCATAATATCAAATAATGTTTCTTTATTAAATAGAATACATATGGGGAATATTTATTATTTATAAGTCCCCTACTATTTTTAATTTTATATTTAGAGGTTTTTATATGTCCCCTAAATTATTTTTCCCATTGGTTTATATTTTAATAGAAGTGTTTCTGCAAGTGAAATGAACCTCATCTCTTCATTCCAGTCGAGAATATATTTTCTCTATGTCCATATACAATGAATCATTTTTAGTATGTTATTATGTATTCTTTAACAAATTATTATATTCATTTTCTACTATATGACCATCATGAAAAGTTGTAATGAAATTTTAATCATTTTTTACATAGGTTATTTTCATCAACATGTGAAGAAAATATTTTTTTAATTTTTTATGTATGAAAACGTCTTTCTTACAATTTATTTGTCTTATATTAATACTTCTATCTTTGTTTTCATGGATTATAAAATAAATTTTTTCTACTAGATCTACAGAATATTTCCTTTAAAATGACTTCAAAATATCAAGGATCTTTCATATTTCCAATGTGTTTTGCTAGAACTATTTTCAATTATTATTCATATAATTAATTTAACACACACACACACAAATAAATTTATATAATTTAACACACATATATTTTAATGGAATTCTATGTTTGATAGAATATTCAAAAACTAATAGCGAGTTTAATCAAACACCAACATATTATTCAAATATTATTATTTAAATGTGATAATTTTAACATATAAGTTATATTGGAGGGTATGAGTTGGATAAAAAAACGTATGAAATAAATATAATAGTTGTAAAAAATATAAATTTATTTATAAACTCTTAGGAAATAAAAAATAAATTTTTAATAAAAATATTTATTTCAAACAATCTTCTTATTTCTTTTTATGAGTAAATATTATAATTAATTTTTGAACTATAAGAGTTATTATTTTATAAAATTATCATAATTTTTTTAAGTAATCATATATTTATTAACATAGCGTGACATTTTTTACTTTTTAGAAAAAATTGACTTTATAGTGAATAGTGAAAAATACTGTTATTTGGTAAAATTTTTATTTCTATCTGATAAATTAAGTAATTTCAAAGTCCAAATATACTATTAATTTTTATAAAATGAGACATAAATATTATTTATTTCTATTTCACCAAATAAATTAAATTTAAATAATCTTGATATTGTATTTTAATATAACATTATTTTTAGGCTTTAGAACTCATTTTTCTGAAAACTGATTTAAAGTGCATAATGTTTCTCCATATTTTCTAATTAAAATTACCCCTAATAGTGAATTATTTAAATTAAATTAAATTTATTATATATCTAGAAATATTAATTTAAATTAATTTTATTATTATTATTTATCTACTAGTTTTTATAACATTATCTTATTCTAAAAAATTTCATTTCTTGAATAACCATTTTTTCGACACGTCTTCAAGATTAAATTAAAATTAAATTATTTTAATTATGTGAATTGAATTCGAAAATAAATATTCCATATTAAAATAATATTATTTAATTTTTTAAATTTAATTTTTTCTAATAATGGATAGTAAAAATAGAAAAACTCTTTTACCACAGTTAATGTTAAAACTTGTTTACCGGGACCGTTAAACGAAATTGGTATAGAAATTAAAAATATTTAAAACGTTTATATTTTTAATAATATAGGTGTTTATTGGGTATATATCACCTATATTCCTCAATTTTTTATTTTTTTGGGAACATATTTTGAGAGTGACTTCCAACTATTGAATAGTTTTGGGTATTTTCAAGAATAGCACTTCTTCTCCATAATAAAAGGGATCCCCCTCTCCTCTCATTTACAAACATGAAAAACTAATTATTACATATATTAAATATCTAAATACCTTAATTAAATCCATCCACATTTACAAGATTTATTTTTCTATTATAAAACATATCTATGAAGTCTTTAGGTATAATAATAAATACACGGTTTGAAGAAGAGATCTCATTCTTAAGAGAGATTCCTTGTTTTATTTATTCATTAATAAAATTAAAATATTACTAAAATATTTTAAAATAATGAAATAAGTATTTAACATATAGTAAAATTTTATTATGTCAAATTCATAACCAAAATAACTCTCAACATACATCAAATGAGAAACAAAACACCATCTTTCGTGTGTACGGTGGACAACCGCCTCACGAATTCGTGTAACTCGTTTTCCATCATTAGAGCTCTTTTATTTTCACAATAATAGATTTAATGATTATATATGGTAATTATTAAATATTAATAAACATTAAAATTAAATATATCATATTATTGTTACCTTACCATCCAACGAAAAATGATAATGACATTCTTGTGTATGGAAAACTACTGCCATGCTAATCAATGGGATTGATTTTTTATTACAACATCACATTGATGGTATATATATGTTTATTTAAAAATATTTTATGAAATTTGTTATATAATTATCAGCATGATATAATAAAATTACACTTACCTTATTTTAATCATGCTTGTTGAAAAATGTAAATGTTACTCATGTGTACGTATGACATACCATCATTAGGATTGAAACATAGTTCATTTTTAATAACCATATTTCATGATTCATAATAAAATTATAATTTTTCTATATTAGTGATATTTATTTATTTATTATTATTCTGGATATGATGTAATAATGACCCCTTTACAATAGTCAACACACTCATGTATTATTGTAATTATGAACCAAAAGTCCTCAAAACACCAAATGTATCCATAATTGAATATGTAATTAAATATTATTTTAAAATTAATGAATTAAATGGTTTAAGTGTAATTTTTTAATACATTAAAAGGTTATTAAAAAATCAAAAAAAAAATTATGGGATTATTATACATTATATAAAATAAATTCATGACGAATTATAGACACAAGGTATGGGCATCTTCTCAAAGCCTCTTTTATTATGCCACAAGTTCTTTTATGCATCTAATTTATAATTAATACTGTATATAAAATCCATTTATATATTATTTCATGAATCATTACTACTTCACTGTATTTTATATCAAAATCCAATTACCTCATCCATGATAGTTATGATTCAAATGTTACCAAAGTAGTAAGAGTTTATGTTTCAATATCATTAAAAACTATATTGTTTATGATTGAATTTCTTTTATGGAAAATTGTTTAAAAAAATTATAATAAAAACAATTTTTTTATTTTAATATTCTTATTCTTGAAAATTTATTATAATAGTTATACTTTCCCCTTTTTACATAAGATTATTGAAAAATATTTTTAAGAATGAAATGGTTTTAATCTCTCTTGAGTCAAAAATTATGTTTCTTCTCAATCTGATTTTCCTTTAGAATGTTTTCAAAAATGTATCGAAATTAGTAAATGATTTTTTATAGTTATTTTTACCCTTGTTTTATTTTTCCAAAATGGATTAAAATGAATCTTCTTATAATTTTTCAAATGAGGTACTTTTTTACCCAAGTGTGAAAAGAATGTTTTTACTTGTATGACATGTAAATAATTACATGCATTCATGAAATTTTTTTTTATTTTCAGATTCCGTTATATGTACCCAATTTTATTTCCAAATTAATTTTTTTTTAAATTATTTGGTAGTTTTTAATATTTAAAAATTTAATTTCCAATTGAAAATTTTATTTTCCTCAAGAAAATTCTTAATCATTTTATTGTATTATGATTCATTAATGAGGAAAACCATTGATGTTATGGATTTATTCTATGTATTATAAATATTTCTCTCATATATAAACCTAGCTTATTCTCCCTTACTTTTATGAGTAAATACATTCTTTATGTTCAACTCCCAAATACTTTCATTTTTAAATATCCTTGGATTATTATATGAGACGATATTATGAAATCCATTTATCTTAATGGGGAAATATTATTCTTATACGATTTGATTGATTTCATTTTGGTGGAAGAAATAATCATGAACCATTTATTATGGGTGCACCCAAATATCACTCCAAGGAATTGGGTAATGATTTAGTCTCATGAGGTATTATGTATGGGATTAGAGACTCCACCTAATAAATTATTAGAACTTGTCCTCCATGTGATATTTTGTTGGAAGTAACCCTTGATTTATTTTTATGTCATGTTATAAATTGATTTCACATTTTGTGTGATTCTATGATTTTATGATACCATGATCTATATATTATTCTTCCATGTGATTAACCATGAGCATTCTCTTTTTTGATATAATGAAAGACCCTTGACTTGTAAGCTATAGATCCTTATCATGTTTATTCCCTTATACTGATTTTTAGATCACCCATTTTATCTATGTATTCCCCAGGTTATATCATGCAGTTTTAGAAGATTGAAAGGATTTCATATCTCATTATTGAAAAAATTAATAATATTTATTTTAGATTCTAATTGATGTATTATGAAACCAGTCATCCAAAGACATTGCACCTCATGATATTGGTGTTTTAATAAATTGTTTTGAATGTTAAAAATCATTTAATAAAATGGGTAAAAGGAGGGGGCCTATATTTATTATGCTCGATTAAGGATATTATTAAATTTTTTCCATCCACCATCTTTATCTACATATATTTGGTAAACTTGTTTTCTCTCAAAGATAAAATCCACCACTTCCTTGGACTTCACTATTCATCCTTCATGAATATGCATAACTTTTTTCTAATGCATTCTATTTTTGAATATTGAGTTTTCAAATTATTTTATTTATGGGTGTTCATCTAGATTTTATACATTGACTGATTTGGTATGTTATATAATTAATAGTGATAACTTTATCTATATAATTTAAATACTAAATGATATATTATATTTACTGAGTGGTATTTATCAAACAAATTTATGAATATATTTTGATACCCATTAATTTTTTATAAGTTTATTCTAATATGGTTATTTATGAAATTATTAATGATTTCCATTTGATAATTCCTTTTTAAAGGATATAAAGCACATTTTATTACCATGCGTTCTTAATGATGTGAGGAATGAAATTAATTTTTCACCATGGGCTCTTTATAATATTATAAATAATAGATTTCATGTGGCCAAAATATGTGTTGATAAATTAAGTGTGAGTTCTTATATCACCATACAATTCATTATTTATTTATTTATGTCACATGATAAAATTATTATCTATTATGTTTTAGTTTTTTATATGCATGTTCACTTATGCTGTATCTCATTAATGTAATTTTCCATTTAATAATAATTATGCCACATTCTTAAGTATTTTATTATAACAATTTAATTCTTTTATAAATATATTTTATTTACTCAATCATCCATGATTCTAAATGTATTGATTCTTTATATGATGTGAAACAATTTTATGATGCATTCTTATGTTATTCCATGAATTATGAAATTATTTTTAGCTATGCTTCATTGGGTATAAAATTAGTATTTATCCAGATTGTACACATATTATTATCTTATTATTACATATGATATTTGTGTTTTACCACTTATATTTTACATTACTAAGTGTTTTAGCTCACCCATTTCAAATTCATCCGTTTACTATGTAATAGAGTTGAATATAACTTACAATAATTATAGAATGAGTCTAGTGTGCCTCACTTATATAAAAAAGTTCCAAATTACTGAAAAATGTATTGATTATGTAGCTAGTTCTTAAATCCACAACGCCTTATGTGCATGGGAGTGTGATTTTATTTTTCATGTATAATGTTTTAAATATGGAGATGATGTAAAGTAAAGATGTGTTTATCTTGGTTCACTTCATGTGACAATGAAAACATGGCCTAATGTTGATCTATTTGATGTGGCTTATCCACAATTTCCTAAATATGGAATATTTAATTAATAAAACATAATATGTATATTTCGATACAATGATGAAACAATAATACTTAAATTATATGAAATATTTTTATTAATTTAAATATTATATATTTAAGTAATATGAATTTAATTTTAAATTTAAATTTCAGATATTGAAAATTAATTTAGGATAATATTATTTTACAGATATGCGATAATATACATTATATGTATAAAATTTATTTTACATGTTATTTTACTATGCCTTATCACTCATTCCCATGTTCTCAGGAGATGGGTTAATTAATATAATTCTGAGACACACTAATTTTTCGTGTGATTAGATAAAAATTTCATTAATTCATTAAAATATTTATTTATTTATATATATGAGTGGTTAGGTACATAAAACCATTAAATTAGTAATTATATTTTTCAATGGGCTAGTGGGGTGGTGAAATTAAAAAGACAAGGTTCCGCCTTTTCTAAATAAGTGAGTCTTTGAAAAAATTACATGTAAAGTAATTCCATCCTTTTAATTCCTATTTTTTAACATAACCATTATTTATTATCACTTTTACCATATATAGACCCAAACATGGTTCTATGTTAAAAGGGAATCCTACAAATGTTATAAATTTTTTTATCTTTACATGAAAAACAAAACCATAAGTATATTACAAAGATAAAAATCTTCCATCGTGACCCAATCTATTTAAAATCGTTACATAGCGATCAAATTTTATAAATAATATCTATCGAAGAAATTTATAAGAAACATTATACTTTGTTTCCATGATCTAAAGATGTCCATAAATTATCAATACTAAATATATGTCCCTTCCATGAATGTGTTTCCTGATAAATTTTTATATTATTTATTTAATCATTATAAATACATCATTAATGCATTATCTTCATTTGAATTATTCTATTAAAGTATTACTATCCAAAAACAAATGTTCTAGAATATTTTTAAATGATTGATGTACTTTTTTAGTTGTATCTTAAATAAAAAAATTTAACCAGTGATTCAAATAAACATCTCATATATAATTAATTTTATTGACTTTTTTTCATTTAAATAAATTTTAAACCTATAATTAGATCAATAACATTGTTAAAATTTTATTATTAGTTATATGTGAAGACAAAAACTATCAATGGTGTATTTTTTCATATTTTTATCTAGATAAATTTTAGTTTTTGAAAAAATTCTATCTAAATATATAAGTTATATTAATTGATAACCATCTTGATTTTTCTAATGTAAATTTCATAGTAGATCATGTAGTCACACTGATAGTGGGTGGGTGAATCTCTGTGACCCTATTAAATAAAAAAAATTAACTCTTAATTTTCACATCATTATATTAGAATCCCAATAATAAATATTATTCAAGGATATATTTAGTCATTCCTAACACACACCACCACTTGAAAAGAAGTAAAAAATAAGAAAAAACAATATGAAAGATTTTTGGCCGGTTCAACCCCAATGTGGGAATTTTCACCTTGATGTGTTTGTCCATGTATGAGACAAAAATATTCACTACATTATACAAATGATTTCAAGTGATGGGAATTTTATATACATGATTATTCTAATGTCAACGAGATAGTGGTATAATTCATTGTTGAATCATATGATATGGTTTAGTACTTATAAATTAATGAAATAACACATCCATAACCCTTACGACATTATCTATCATTCTAAAATAGTTTTTTACATTATAATATATTGGATACCTCTATTATAAAATGGTCCTAAAACATCCTCTACTTAACATGACCTTCATAATACTCTAAGATGTTATTTAGTAACAAATAAAATACATTCTTCCCCAGAAATAGGTCTTCGACAACCAATCTGTCTATAAGTATAGTACCATTCATCCTGACCTTGTTCTTATCATGTAAATCACATAATGATAAATGTGTGTGGAAAAAAGGATTGTTAATATTGTGTTATTCCTTATTCATATTCATATTTAGGATCCTAGACATTTTGATCAAGAATAAAATCAATAGTCACTACTAAATAACAATATATAGACAGGGTGATATCACTATGGGTGTAATGTGTATGGATATAGGTCCTCTATAGCCATGGAAAAATATGTGTGTAATTATAGATTCCTTGTAGCCACAGTCATGACTGTATATTACTATAGGTTATAAAATTATTTCTTATGGTAATATTCTATATACACAAGAAATGTATTCTCATAGCTAAATCACCTTGAACCCAATATTTATATCGATTTTTATAATTGATCATGGGAATAGGGTTCATGAAAACTACCCTTATAGCCATGGTCCAATTGGACTATGGATATATACCCTTTCTATTTGACTTTATAGCCATGGTACTTCTATATATTCGTTATAAAGACTTTAGATAGACTATAAAATCCATGGTTCTATTGGACCATGGCTATAGGTCCTTGCAACTGCCCCTATATCTACAGTTTTAGCTATAGGGTGCCTATAGCCTTGGTCATTCTACTTATGGTGATAAGTAATTCAAAAAAATATTAGAATGTATATAATAAATATTATATTATAATTTTTATACTTATATATATTATGAAATAAATATTTTATATAAATAATATAAAAAATTGATGTAGAAGAGTGTTTAGAATTTGTACTGCTAATATCGGGCATTTAGGGACAACTCTTGGGAGAAGTAATTTTTTTTATTTTTGTAAATATATAGATACATGAATATTAAAATGTATATAGGTTTGGGATATATAAATATATAATCCACCTATGTCTATTTACATGTACTTCAATAGGCATCATTTGATGGATATATGCGACACATAGAGAAAGTTCCAGACCATTTTGGTTATATCCATGGTAAATAGACATGGTTTCTGCCCATGGAAATTGAAAAAATGTTTTATTCATATATTTAATATCCATAGAGACCATTCCCATTGATATAAACTCTTTCTACCATCATTAGAGCTATATCCCCAAACATGGGCTGAGGTTATATCTCAATTTTATACTTAGTAGTGTTATCCATTCCCATAATTTTTTAATTTTTTCTTTTGAATTATATTCTATGATATATTGATATCTTAGGATTGGTCATTACATATACTTATATTTAATAATCTCCTATTTTTATTATTCATTCTCACAAATAATTAACTCTACATAATATCATCAACTCATATCTCTTCAATAGAAAAAGTATTCTTATAGAATGAGGTATTTTTATCCCTTTCCTTTTACTCTCTTAGATCTATGGATCAAAAGTAGAGCATATTATCTAGCTCTTCTCTCTAACTTATTTATTTTTATTATCTTTTTTATCTTCCCTTAATCTTCGTTTAATCATTTGAATATTTTTTTACATATTTTGAACCAAGAAATCCCCCATTAATTTTTTTAGCATGATCTTCTCCCTAATACTCGATCATTAATTATTAAAAAACAATTAGAAAATATTCAACTCTAATATTCCTTATATATAATTATTATGATATTATTCATAGCTACTTATTCTTTCTAAAATCCAAATTCATTTAATTCATTAGTTCATGTCTATTCGATTACTAAAATATCATAGTAGCCTGACACTTCTGTTCATGGTGCGAGTAAGACCTCATTCATCTCATAGTATTGATTGAATGTGATGTTAAAATAACTCATGGGATGAAAACCCCCAACACATAACAACCTTATTAATTAATTATAAAATCTATTATCCACATCGAAAATCATATATTGAATAATCATCTGGATTTTTCATCCTCAAGCCCAGTACAAAATCATCACAAAATGAATACAAAAAACAATGCATGTTGATAACTAGTAATCCATTACATATCATCTAAACAAATCATATTTATTATTAGATAACACAATTTTATTCTTATGTATTAGTTTTTAACCCTTATTTTCATCTAGGGAATACATGCTTAAACTTGTGTATCATATTCGAATTGTTTATTCATCCTTTCAATTCATCAAATAACTCTAATGTACTATAACGACCCATACTTTACATACATTGTTATTACTTCAGAATTGAAGCAAACTTATTACGACATATAACAAAACAAAGAAAGGACCGTATAGGTATAGTGTCTTTAGAAACTGGGAAACATAAACAACTGGTTCATAAAGCATCTACTTTGCCTCCCATTTATTTCATCATATCTAGAGTCCCTTTTTGGCATATTCTACTTAATAACCTTCTTCCTAACCTGGGGAAATAAAACATACAAAAGGGTGAGCTCAAATGCTCAGTAAGGGTAAACAAAAGAAATATCAATCACATCGTATACATAAGCACATAACTATTGGAAATCTTAACCTGCAAAAGAGATCATAATTTCATAACATGGGATAAATCATGGCAGTGAAATGTAATCACAATAATCATAACTTAAAACATGAAACTTTGTGGCATACACACATAATCATAGAGAATCATTTCTTGTTAGTTAAGACTCATTGGCAAGACTATCTTAGTGGACAAAGTCCCTTTCTGAACCGAGTCACCCTTGTTTTAGTTCTGTTTCACTGAACCGGTATAACCTACCGTTCCAGCCATGTCTATCTCATGAGATATAAAATATTTACCCAATGCATTGGATGGAGATATAGGTCCCACCCATCTCATAATGATACCACTGTTATGTGTGCCACAAAATCATAAACCATACATCATAACATAACCCATGTAATAAAAATGGGATTCTTAAACAACATGACATCATAAAACAATTCATATAAGATAAAGGAATTCATAAAAATAATTACATCACAACATTATCAAATCAATGTAATAATAGTTATAGAAACAGAACCATATTTTATCTTAGATGGAAAATAATTTTGATAAAACACTTGAACTCCATTCTTGAGGAAAATATCCTTTCTTCTTCAAAAACATTTTTCCTTTCTTAACATGTCATAAAATTTTAAACTAAAAGAAGTTGATTAAAAATAAACTTGAAAACTTGTAATGGAAGCTTCTTGGAAATAATGTTTTAAAAATCAATTCATTCCATATAAGTTAAAAAACATTTTTCTCGTACTTTTGTCGAAAAAGTCAAAAAGTACCTCGTACGAAAAACGAAAAAAGATTCCTTTCATATCTTTTAATAAAAACTCCCCAAAGGGTAAAATTGGATATAAACTATTGTTTAAGGATATAAATATTACATGTTGATGAAACATGGATGTGGATGATAAAATACACCCCAGTAAATACCAAAGTATAAACAATCTCGAATAAAAATGAAATTCTGATATTTCCCTTACCTTAGGTCCGTTTTGCTTTGTAAGTGTCTGAACCTCCTGTATAATGATTTAACTAATGTTATTGACTTATTCCAGAATCATAATTATTTTTATGATATCATATATGGTCATATTCTTAGTTTCTTAGTAGTAATATTTCATTGCTACTTGTTATTCAAGTGTTTATAACTTTTTGTTCTTATGCGTGTCTTGTCGAATAAATTCTTATTCTTCTCTTTAGGTTATAGATAAATAATTTCCAGAATGGTATTAGTGTAATATATATCATATTAGTTCATTCAATTCATTTATATAATCATTATTAAATGAAGATCATGTAGAACGAGTCGCATCACATCGTGGAGACGGTATTCTGTACGTACGCACGAGTGATGATATCGTTCCTATGATCGTGGAATTGTATTGTAGTGTATGTATACTATTTCAGATTTATTATCACTTTATAATAGTCATATATAGTCATTATTTACACCATTATACCCATCCAAGTAAGGTGGTGGTGGAAAATAGATTACACCACGGCGTGGAGATGGTATTCTGTACGTACGCACGCGCGGTGATTTCTTTTTCCGTAGGATGGATAGATGGTGAAATAGGGTTGTTTCATACTTATAATAAAATATCAGTATATGAGTGATACTGATGTTATTACTTCATAATGAAACAACTAAAGAAGAAGAAGTGGAAGAAGAAATAAAGATGAAATAATCTGTAACGGACATTACCTCTTCTTTGAAGTGCTTCTTTGAGACCTCCTTTTAGGGAACTAAAATGGGTCTTTGAAGAAGAAAAGAACCTCTAGGATGTCTCTAGGGAAGTGGAGAGGAGGAATTGGCAGGGTTTGGCCGAGCATGAATGCTCAAAGTGGTGTGAGGAAGAGGGGGAAGAGGTGCCCTTTTATAAGGGAGGAGAGGGGCACCTTTGGAATAACTAAAAATATTATTTTATTATAAAGTCAAGTTCGGTTTTAAATAGCTCCAAATTGATTTATTTAGAGGCTAAGGTGGGGATGGGTCGAAATCCTCTCATCCAATAGAATTTAGACAAGTTTAGGTATCAATGTTAACCTTATCATTAAGATTTAACTTTAAGTTAGATAATTTAACTTTTACCGTGTCTTCTTGTTTTCCTATAATATAAGGTTAATAAACATACAATAAGCAGAAAAAAGAACCCCAAGTTGTTTATTATTAATATATATAACCTTATCTAAGTCATTTGGCCGAACCTTATATTTTTAGGAATAAAATAACAATTACTAATATAATATTTGTTTTAAAAACTATTTTATGTCAATTTTGACACTATTTAGTAATTGATTTTTGTGAAAATCATAAAAGAATTATTAATTCGAACCAAGTTAATTAAATCAATACTAACATGTAATATTAACCTATAAAATTAGTGTAATTCACAAAAAGTCTCAAATTACATTTATTTTGATGTTTATAACATTAATTATTTCAATATTTCATTAATAAGATAACTACTGCATCATCTTTGTGTCATAAATAAATTAAATTTTTTAATGTCTAAAAATTACAAATAAAATAAAATTATGTAGGAAATATTGTTATCTTTCTAATGAATATTTATAGTCGAATTTATCTTATGTATAATCCCATATTAAAAATTATTTACTTATTAAACGTTGATTTTAACTATTTTAACCCTTCTTTAAATAAATTAATAATAAATGTCCCAATCTAATCCAAGTGGGCCTAAATGGTCATATGTTATTACTAAGGATGTTTTTGGTCGAATTACACTTGTCCAATAGAATTAAGACATGTGTTAGGGTAATAATAATATCATTTTTACCCTTAATTACCTTATTTACTTTTAACCGCGGTAAAAAAAGTAAAAAGTTACTATTCACCAAAAAATTATTTTCATCTCATTGAACCACATTTTAGTCCTTGATATTAACCGTGTCTCTCAGATTTTTGAAATTCCACTCACAGAAGCGGTAAAATTAAGTTTTATGAAAAATTCAGTTTTTTAACTACCACTTAGTGGTTTCACTATTCATCAAAAATTGAAAGTTTTCAGAAAAATACCAAAATTTCACCCTAGGCTACTTTCGATATTCCGAATCCAAAAATGAATTCCATTTTGAAAAATAAAATTTATAAAATTTTAAAAAGTGGTTATTACTATTCATAACGGCTAGTTTTAATAATATTTTAATAGCATATCGTTGTTTAGTGAAACTCGGTATTGCGTATGACACAAGCTATTGAGGAAGGCCGTGATTTCGTGTAAAGCAAGCCAAGAAAGTTTTGTGTAGAAAAAGATTCCTTTGATGATTTATATAACATAAAAGTCTCAGGTGTTACATGTACTCTCCTTTTATCATCTATGTATGCACTATAAATGTGTATTAACTCTCATGTATCACAATTATGATTGAATAATTTATCAAATTTCTATTAAGAAACCCTTAATGTATTGGTTACTCTTTTGTATTGTCATAAAGACCCATACATAATAACATAAAGTATTTTTCATTTTTCAAATCTTCATAGTTTGAATATGTACCTTTACACATCCATAGTTTGAGTAAGTACCATTACACATCCCCAATGATAACCCCTGTGTATCTATTTATGGTTTCTTCTTTTTCTATATTTTAGTGGGAATTGTAGAAAGTATCTTTTGTATTCTAATATTAAACCTTAGATATTATTGAAATTTATTTTCCTTTTTCGAATTTCTAAATTATTCTGGAAAAATATATTATGTATACTCCATCACATATTACATATCATAGTTTATCCATACCATTTCCAATTAATAGCACTGTTGTTGAGTGATTTATCTGTATTAATTATATAAACCCTTAAATATGTGTTTTTTTTCTAATTTCATTAATTTGAGAATATCATTTATATATACTTGTAAAATATTATGTATTCAGGTAATGTATTTTTTCAATTTATGAAATTCACTCCACTTTGAAACATTACATATCACTTTGTAACATTTTTTCTTTTAAATTATAAAAATGTTTTAAATTTAAATATAATTCATCAATTTCTTACTCCTATGAATGGTAAGAACCTCAAGGACCATGTTATGAAAACTCAATCCAATTTTCTGAGTTCGATTAGCCCGAGTAAGATTCTCCCACATACAATAATTTTAGTCAAATTTTCTGATATAATACAATAGAAATGAATCAGCCCCACTTAAATTCTGAATAACATTCTTTCGTAGTCTAAGAACCCTAACACAGAAATACCCAACATGATTAATCCAGCCTGATATGATGATCATCTGAATACTATTTCCACTTCTCCATCATAACATCTTCAACTCCAGATCAAAATGGAAAATTATTTATCCTCCCAAAAACATGTAGCTTCAATATCTATTGTGAAGAACAATACATCATCCCTCAAAAAATTACAATTTAGTTTTCTACTTTTATAGTTTACCCTTGAGATGATTAGGTGGGAATCCCAAAAATTTTCCTACATAATAAAATTCACTGGAATCTTAATTTCTCGTAATATATCAGGTGAATTATTAAATTATTAAAATCTTTTATAAGTTTCTATATTCTTTTCCAACCTTAATTTCAGTCCTCGGACTTTAAATTGAGTTGTCGATCTCATTTTTATCAGTCTTATTTCTTATATACAATGCTTTGTATTAATTGAAAAAAATATGTATAAATGGATACCATTCGGATTTACCAAATATGATTCATTGAGACGATTTTATTAGAAATCATTCATTCGAATGTACATATCCCCCTTAAAAATTTATTCATCAATATCCTTCTTTTTTTCTCCTGACTCACTTCAAATTAAAAAATTCATCTTTTGTTAAACCTTTTGAAAACCTAAAAAGTAATTCAACCCTTTTGAAATGGTTGACTACATTATTGATTTCATTCTCTTGTTCTAATCTCTTGAACAACATAAAAAAATCATTCACCATTATTTGATTGTTCCATGACTTCTACCATGACTATAAATTCATTGGAGAAGAGCTTTATTATCATCATAAGTCATGTGAAAAGTATCATAGCTTCCAATTTATTAATGATTTGTTCTTTTTATTCCAACCTGAGTATGATATTTTCTGAATACAATTTCTCTAGATACGATCACTCTAGGTATAATATTTCTAGGTAAAATCATTCTGTAGATTATCATATTCCTCTTGAGTCTGAGTACAATCAACCAGGGTACCAAAATGATTATATCATGTTCGATGTGTAATTAGACACTACAGTAAATTGGTACCACCTTCTACTATACTTTCACCCTGAAACGATTATTTTGAAAAATAGTGGTATCACTTATTTCTCTCTTCCACCAGGATATGATAAATCTAGGTATGGTCTTTTGAGCACAATTTCCATCAACTTTTTCATTCATTCTCATCCTAAATCCAGTTTTTCTAGGTATGATTTAATTTTGATCAACCGCATTTATTTTACCATTTCATCCATAAAGATTACATCACAATTTTTCCAAAAAACATTTAATTTATGTGAAATAAGAATCATAAAAGCATCATCATATTTAATTTTTCTAAGTAATATAACCACTAATTTTCTATCAAAATAAACATTTCTTTCCCATCACCTTCAAAGGGATTCTAATTTCCATTTAATTCCAGCAAGATGTTTTCAATTCTTCCAAACAATATCTTCTCATTAAAAAGAACAATCACAATGCATCTGATTCTTTTGAAAACATTGGTATGATTATTTTGAAAATAATGTTCAGTAATATTCTTTTGAAACCAATAAAAGTTTCTCAATAACTATGTGATTCAAAATATATTTCATCATTCCTAATCCAATTGTAAAGTTTTTCAATCTCATAGTATATGAATTCACAAACATCATATTTCTCATCATTCTTGATTTCATCATCATATTGATTGATTTCTAAAAAATAAAACCAATTCCATACGACCATGTTTGGATTAGAAATTTTTTGGATTAGAAATTGTGTGAATCGATGAGGAACATCATTATAGCAGCATGTCATGTATTAGTGACTTATGACCCTATGAGGACCGGGGACTTAACGATCCTATGGATCGATGAATTAAGACCCTGTGTGGATCGAAGACATACGACCCAGAGTGGATCGACGATATATGACCTTGGGTTGTTCAAAAGTAGCGAGACCCAATGAGGAACATCCTTAGAGTGGCTCAGCATGGATCAGCGAATTACAACCATGTGTGGATTGATGAATTACAACTCTATGCAGATCAGTGACTTATGACATTGTGTGGATCGGTGACAGAGATAAATTTTTTTTCAGTAGTGGAAATTCTCAATGGAATAATATGTATTATCTTTATGACTAATCATCATTATTCATGTTTTTTATGTTATATACATGGTTTGAGCTGAGTCATTACGTGTGATTAGTGATTGATATCATGCTTTTTGGTTTTTCCTTTGTGGAATTCTGGGAGACCTTTGGTGGTGTCGGGGTCCCTATTTTGTATTTTTATACTCACCCATGCATAGGATTCGCCCGCACATTGTTATATCTAGTGAAAATGAAAGAGAGCTTTGACTAGGGTTAGGGTGTCAGGACCAGATGGTGCACAGAGGTGACCAGTTGATTTGGAGTGCTGCAGAGGTGAGTTGTACAAACCATTTCGGTTGGATCCTTGTAGGACAACCTCTAGAGTTTTTTTTCATTTTTTTGTATCTCTTTTAGTAGGTCTTCTGTACTGGCCCCTTTACATCAGTAGTTTGACTAGGTGGTTTAGTTTTTTTGTGTACCTAGTCTGTCTGTGTGCAAGATAAAAAGAAAATTCCTTCAATTTTTTAGGGATATTCCATTCTATGATAGTCTCCAACCCCTGGTCTATGGATGGAGGGCATGGTGTAGCCACAGCACAGGCCCCCGGGGATGGGTCATGAAAAAGTGGTATCAAAGGGGTCAGTTCTACTTAAGAACTAAGAATCTAATCTTTTTAATGGGGCAGTAGTGTTAAGTGTTATGAGTACAATTCTTTGTTTGGGGAGTCTAGAGTTGGTTTAGTGGCTGACGTATCCATACACCAGGACCCAGAGTTCGGATTTCCAGCTTGATACACAAAAATATTGATTTCATGTGTCATTGAAATGTTTTACATTTATCGATCACTTTTGAGTAAGATCACCAGGTATAACATATTAACTATATAACATCTATTTCATTACAAGATGTCACCGCATAGATAGCGATCCTTGATTCCATAAATAGTTCACGATGATGGCCCACCGATAGATGAGACTTTTTTATAGGGTCCTCTTATGAAGATGGTACCTTCGGGTGGGGTACCCACAACACCGCAACCTTTAGGGAAGTAGTTTGCACTAGCACCACCAGTGGATGGTGCATGCTGACTCTGTATGCTGCACAAGTTCGAGTGGTAGAGGCCTCTGAGGTTTCGAGGTGATATGGATCTGTAGGAGGCTGAGGACTGTCTGGAGGTAGTGTCTAGAGTTTTCTGCCTAGTTCGGAAACTAGCAAACAATTTTGTGATCCTAACTGCTAGTCTCATACAAAACATGGAAGGGAGATGGTGGAGACTACCACTCTATATGTATGATGAGGCAAACCTCACCTGATTGTATTTTGAGATACTTTTTAGGATAGAGATCTTTCCAGTGACTCCATGCTCAATGTATATTAAATAGCTACTATATATACAGTAGGGAAAACTGACAGTGAACCAGTACACAACGAGATTCACTATCCTCCCTCGCTACTCCACAGACATGGTACAAGACCCATTCTCATAGGACTATACCTTTGAGTAGGGTCTCCAAAAAGAGATTAGAGCATTGATGATATCACTCAATATCTCAATGCAGGATGGAGTACTAGAGATTGAACTTATAGTAGAGAGATTCTTAGCTGAGCAGGAATTGAAAATAAGCGCCACCACTGGATGACATGTGGCCGAGTCATCTACAGAAAGAATTAGGAGTATAAAATAGAGGTCCAAGAAGGCCAAACCATCTAGTGTAAAACCCCAGGATGTAGGGTTGGAGATGCAGAGCTAACTAGATTGAGTAGATCAGTAGAGGAGTAGAAAGTGCTACTCATGCGATGGGAAGGGTCACATGGCTCACGACTGTCTGACCATCTGTACCGGAGATCAATATATTGTAGAGGGAATGCTATGGTATAGGTGAATATTTAAGCAGGGAGGTCAGTAGAGTGATGGATGAGGAAGAGGATCAGGCCGTGTATTAGGTCATGGGTGACAATTTTTGGTTCTAACACCACCACCTTTAGGTGGTCCACCCTAACCTTAGGGAGTAGGTTAGAAGAGATAAGCTTAGCTACAGGTAGCTGATACCTACGAGCACGGTTCTCTAGAGATGATTCAAGGTATTATTTGTGTCTCCTTCACCCTAGTTGTAGTTCTTATAGACACTTGTTCCAGTCACTCTTTTATTGCCAAAACTCTCGTTTAGAGCTCGGAGATTATGGTAGATCTAGTGACTCAAACCTTATGATTAGAGACTCATATGGATGAGGATTTGAAGATAACTCCCTGGTGTGGCCAGTGTGAGATTACTCTACGAGGAGATAGCATCAGTTGGGATCTCTTAGTAGCAGTGTCGAGGCCTTATGATGTCATCATGTGTATGGAATTGTTATCGACGGTCCATTCTCAAATAGATTATTTTAGGTGGAAAGTGCAGTGTGACCGTATGGATGGGACCATGTTTTCCTTCACCAGAGAAAAGGTCACCTTTGTAGCTCAGGATTGACATTCATGTAGGATTGTCAAACCGAACACTCATCGGTTGGATAGCCATACCCTCATAGAAGTTGATGAGAGGAGTCTGGGTTATCCTGTAGTGGTGGACTAGTATGCCGATCTCTTTCATGATGATGATTAGGGATTAAATCCTTGTAGGGAAGAATACTTTTACATCGGCCTATACCCCTGGACTACACTGATATCTTCACTGGAATATCGGATGGCCCCTACGGAGCATGGTGAGTTGAGGGTATAGCTGGAGGACTTACAAGGGATGGGGTTCATAAGTCACAGTGTTTATCCATGGGAAGCCCCATTTTTTTCCATGAAGGAATATGGGAGTTTGAAGCCTTTTGTGTAATATCAGTGCTTGAACCAGGTGAGTGTGAAGAATAAGTACCCACTCTTGATGATTAATGATATATTCGATTAGATGAAGGGAGCTCGGTAGTTTTCAAAGATAGACCTCATATCAGGCTATCATCAACTCATGGTACGAGATGATGATGTACCGAAGGCAACCTTCAAATGTCGGTATGGCCACTAAGTGATCTTGGTGACTCCCATAGGCATGAATAAGAGTCCATAAGTTGTTATTAGACACATGAACAAGATATTTTATCATTACCTCGATGGTTCGTGGTGGTCTTCATTGAGGATATCTTGGTGTACTCAGTGTCGGATTAGGGGCACACCTCTCATCTATAGAAAGTTCGAGATACTCTCCAAGAGAACTAGCTTTATGGTATGCTCTTTAAGTACCAGTTTTTGATACAGTAGAACCACTTTATTGGAAATTATATCTCAATGGATAATGTTTTGGTGGATCCGACGATTATAAATGTAGTTCTTTCTTGGGATCCACCCAGGATTGTGAACAAGTCACAACATGGGGACACTAACTGTGAGGATCGACCTACTCAGATATTCATATGTTAGGCCCCAGAAGGTTTTTCTGAAGGTGGAGAGGATGTCATCCTTTTCAGAGGACGCACCATGTTACCAATGACCCTATGAGAGGAGGTGATGACGGAGTTCCAAACATCCCCTTTGTTGGTACATCCTGGCATGTTGAAGATGTACCTGGACCTTCGGTGTCATTACTGGTGGCCAACGATGAATAAAAGAATGGATGAGTTCATTTCATGATGTGTCACTTATCAGCTGGTGAAGGATGAGCACCACGTTCTAGCAATCTTTACTCGTCCACTTGAGGTGCCAGAGTAAAAGTTAGATGGAATCTCCATGGTCATCATGGTAGGGATTCCACTTAAGTCTAAGGGCCACAATACCATCATGGTGATCATTGAACGACTCACCAAGTTAGCCCACTTATTACCCATCTGAGAGAAGGGATCACTAGAGGGATTGGGATTCCTCTACGTACAAAACATAGAATGAATTCATTGGGTTCCATCGACAACCATATCATATCGTGACACTCGTTTTACATCCCATTTGTATGAGGGATTACAGGAGGCATTTGGGACTCAACTACGTTTGAGCACCACCATTCATCATCATACATATGGTCAAATGGAGCGGACCATACAGACTCTTGAGGAAATGTTTTGTGTTTGTGTACATGAATTTTTCCATAGTTGGGAGGACCACCTGCCCTTTGAAGAGTTTGAATACAACAATAGTTATCACTCCACCATTGGCATAGAACTATTTGAGGCCTTTTATGGGAGACCATGAACATCATATCTATGCATGATAGTCCCAGGGGAGTCATCACATATTAGACCATAGTTGGTAAAGACTACCATTAAGAAGGTGCATATCATCCAAGAGTAGATGAAGACTACATATAGCTGACAAAATTCTTATTTCGACAGGAGACATTGGCAATTAGAGTTCAAGGAGGGAGACCATGTCTTCCTACAGTTCTCACCCCGATGAGGATTGTAAAGATTTTTCCATGGAGGCATGATATCTTTGAGGTTCATTAGACCATTCTAGAATATTAGTAGAGTAGGATATGTGGAATACCTCCTAGACCATTCCCCACAGTTTCACCAGGTGCATAATGTTTTATTTGTGTCACAGTTGCGGAGGTTTATGCATGATCCATCATATTTTATTGACTGGGGTGAGATGGACATTGAAAATGGGATGACGTTTGCAGATTTCATAGTGTAGATAGAGTAATGACAGAAGTGGGTATTTTGTGGGGGATTGATTCCTCTGGTGCGAGTTCGGTGGCTGCACGAGAACCTATAGGAGAGAACATGGGAATGAGAGGCACATATATGTGCTCAATAGAACCATTTGTTTTCCTATATCTTTGGGGTCTATTGCGGATATAAATCTATAACTGGGGAAAATTTAAATATCTAGATTATATATTTGTTTTTCTTAAAATTATTTGGGATTTTAGGAGCCTTTGAAAATTGATGGTGCGTGATTCAGTGTCCTAGAGAGCCCAAATTTAATTTTGAATTTTATTAATGTATGTTCCATAAATGTGGGAGAGGAAATTTCTATCTTTTGAACTGGTGCTCAGATTAAAAATATGAGGGCACTGTTGAATTCTGAGTACTAGGATTCGCATAGGAAAATCATAACTTCAATTGGAAAGGTTCAAACAAAAACATAATTTTTGGACATTAAAACAAAATAATAAAATAACTCTACGAGTTATTTTATTTTCTTCTCACTGATAAGCGGCGGATGGAGAGATTGTAGTGTAATTTCAAGCAATGAATGGGTTTAATTTATTGACACGACCCATAGGTTGTGTAACCACGACATTCGTTGAATTAATGGATCATTAATTGTGGTTTATTAATAAAATTCATTAATAAAACACAATTTTGGTGGTTCCTTCTCATCTATTAAAACAATACTATGGAATGGGTTTTTGTGATCAACAAAAGGAAGCTCTAACGAAACGCCGGTGGAAACTTACTCAAATGAAGAACGAGGAACGAAAGAACACCGTTGATACAGACCCTTCTTATTCTTCCACAACATCTTCGAACAAGTTCTATGTAGGGGTTTTGTTTCTCGATTTATTTCTATGTGTTTATGAATTCAACTTATCTTGATGAAATTTAAACTCTTCCATTGTTATAACGCTAAAAAAGAGGGTGTGGGCCAAACCAAACAAGGCCCAAACCCTCCACTGTTCTTGGTTTGGTTGAATTCATCATGGGCGACCAAGCAATAAAAATGAAAGGCTAAACCGAGTGTTACACAACATAGGCGGCATCTCAGGAAGCCTATAGGCCCAGTCAGAAATGAAAAGGGACCTCCAGAGCTTCACCGGAGGCCTGCAGAAGCCCTGTCACTGACCGGAGGTGGTGGCGACTGGCTCTCGCTATCCGTGAGGAGGTGGCTGCGCCCAAAGGTGTAGCGGTGGATGGGGTGGAGGATGCCAGCTGCATTGATGGCGGCATTGCACCACAGAGGAGGGATGTGGATCCGAGCTGTGGAAGAGGGCAGACCCGAGCCCATGGGTCCTGTTGTTGACCATTCCAGCAGACCGATAAGGTGGAACGCTACAAACTGACATTGGTGATGGTGGAACCCGAATGGAATTAGTCCATTTGGGAGGGGAGAGGAACCTCGCACCCTGCCAGTGTGCTGGGCTGGTCTAGTTGCCTTGCTGGCTGAGCCCGCAGCCCAAGAGGTAAGACCGGGCCAAGCCCACCTGGTTTTGGCTAGGCCTAGTTGACTAGGTCTTGACAGTCTGACCGGGTCGGACCAGACCTAGACAATATTTAGCCCAGTTTCACTAAATGTGGTTATCTTCTAAACCAGATGACTATTTAACAAAACTTCTGCTGTTCTGGAACCCTTAGGACAAGGAAACCATTTTGAGATACTCCACATGGATTTTGGAGAATGTTGGACTATGGCCAGGTTGGATCGGACTCGAACCCACCGAAAACCTCAGCAATAAATTGCCTATAACATACAGATCGTGCGTCTAATTGATGCACTGTAAGTTTCATTGGAACCCTTGTGACATGTAAGCTTTTCGGTTTACATATTTGTGGGACTTCGTGGTGGTGGATGTATGACTGATATCTTGGGGAATAGTTTCTCAGAAACACAAGCACACTAAGTGGGAGAATCCTATGGCTAGCTATCAAGTGACAAAAGACCATGTGTGGATCAGAAACAATTCAACCCAATGAAAACTAGGATTAGAGATTCTTGTCATGGATCAACAACTTACAACCTTTTGTGGATTGGTAACTTATGACCTTGTGTGGATCGATGACATACGACCCTGTGTGGATCAACAACTTACGACCCTATGTGAATCGACGACATACAACCCTATGTGGATCGACAAATTATGACCATGTGTGGATCGACAGTAGTGTGGCCTGATGAGGACTAGATTTACAGTGGACTGTCATGGATTAGTGACTTACAACCCCATGTGGATCGATGACATTTGACCATGTGTGGATCAGTGAATTACGACCCATGTGTGGATCGGTGACAGATTGAATTCCTAGTGATTCAGTAGTGGAACATCTCAATGGAATAAGATGTAATAGATTTATGAAAAACCATCATTACTCCTATTCATTACGTTATATACCTGGTTTGGGATGATTCTTCATTTGTGCTTTGTGATTGGGATCATGTTTATTTGTATTTCTTTTGTGAAATTTTGGGAGACCTTCGGGGGTCTCTGGGTCCCTACTGAGTGTTGTTGTACTCACCCATGCACAGGCTATTCCCGCACAATGTTGTGTCTTGTAAAGAACATAGAATTATTTGACGAAGGTTAGGGAGTCATGACTAGACAGTGCACATAGGTGGCCTATAGACGTGGAGATCCAAAGAGATGATATGTACCTACCATTTAGGTCGTATTCTTGGTAGACAACCTTAGGATATGTTTTTTTTGTATCTTTTTTAGTTGGGCTTCTATACTATCCCCATTACATCAGCAGTTTTACTATGTGTTTTACTTTGGTTGTGTACCTAGTCTGTGTCTGTGTAGGTTAGAATGGAAATGCCTACCCATTTTTAGGGATATGCCTTCTAGTGTTAGTCACCAATCCCTGGCCTATGGAAGGTGGGCTTGGGGTTGTCATGGCATGTGCCCCAGGGGACCGGTCATGATGGTAGTTTTTTAATTCCAAATATTGGAACCTTTCTTCAACATAGGTTTCACATGAGTTTAAATGAAAAGTACCATTAACTAAACAACTCTAAGTCTATGTGGGAAATCCCAGTGTAGAAAACAAGATTGTATAATCAAGGTGATCAACGTTGTCCATAACACAGTAATTATGTAATACCATTTCATGTTTTTTCCAACATTATCATGATGAGGGAAATCCTTGAATGAATTTTTTTGAGATAAATTTATGATGAAGGCAAATAAAAAGACACACTGAATGTTCAGGTATATAAAAACACATCATTTAAAAAAGTAATATTCATCATATCTTCATTACTTTCTTTTGAAAGAATATTAAGAGTCTCATCAATTAAAACTTCCTTATATCCACTTCGTCAATTCACAACAAGTTAGAACAAGTAAACAAATATTTTATGGAATAATATGGATCCTCTATTATTTCTTAAAAAAGTTGTATTGAGAGTCCTCTCTCAATATTTATATTTTCTTCTTCTTCATGGATTTTTCATTAGACATTATTTATTTCATCGGTTCACCTTTCTCATATTTTTTAACAAATTCTTTCTTATCTATACAATATTTTGATGATAATTTCAAGTTTTGTTCATTTTTAGAAACATCTTCTCTACAATAATTTTCTAACATTTTCCCAGGTTTTTACTTTATTTTAAAATATAGATGAACAATTTTTGATATCATGCTTCACTTGCACATATCCAAAGTATTCTAATACCATTTTTTAAACATTTTTTATTTCATAAAACGTCAGTTTTTCGACTATTATTTCACTTTCTCTTGGGATTACACTAATTTCATAGCCATGATAATGTTTTTTGGCTAGAAAACTAAGAAATCTTTGTTTTAGAACATTGTAGATCTATCATTATAATAATCCAAAACATCTTGATTGTGAGGATTGTTTAGAAAAAAAATTTATGCTAGTAAGAAAACAAGACATCCATTTTCACGGTCTGCTAGTTGTTTCAAACATTCAAAAATAGTTTCCAAGGGTTAGATCCTATTTTAAATCTTCACTTCAACATTTTCAGGTTTTCTCATAACCACCATCTCAGAACACTTTCTTTGAGGATATTAACTCCCCCTAAACCTCTGCCTTCCATAACCAGTAGTATAATTATATTGTTGTTGATTGAATAATCAAATATTTTTTTGTGAGTCCAAATCCACCATAGTACTAGAAATAGCCATAAAAATAGTATTTTCCCTTCAAACATCCATACTCATTGAACTTATTAATATGATTATTAGAAACAATGTTTTATTTCATTCATGGGCCAACAACCATTTAGTGGTCCATCAGATTATTTCTTTTTTTCATTTCTATAGAAGAATAATGTATTATTAACACTCATAGATTTAAAATTTTTCAAAACATATATTGTATTCATGGTTCGATGAGACTTTTAAATTTCCAGGTTTTTTGGTTTTAGATGCAAACATGAATTCAAAATCATTATTTCTTTCATAAAAAACTATATTATTCTTCTCACCCTTTCAAGGAAAATTTTGTTGAACCTAATCCATTTTATCATTTCATGAACTGTCACAAAATTATGTTAGAGAATTCTATAAATATACATTATTTAATTTAGATTTAGAGGGTTCTAGTAGAATATGTTACAACAATTATTATTTTTCCTACAACTTCACTTCCATATGCTAATTGGGATTATTTTATTATTCAATAAATTTAGTCAAATTATTTACCTATTTTATTAAACATTAATTCTCATCAGAAAAAAATTATTGATTGCTTGTTGAGGAACATTCATCTTCCATATTTTTTTTCTGCTAAATTCATCTAATATTTCTCTAGAATTCCTTATAATATTCTTTCAAAATAATTTAGTTTTTAGTTTCTTTATAATAATAACTATTTAATAAAAATTAAACATCATAAATTGTTACAATAAAATTGTTTTCCCCAAAATTATCATTTGATTTTTTGAATTAAGAATCACTTTCTCCTTCTCCAGAATTGTTATATTCACTACTGAATGAACTTTCTTCATTGACTATTGTACTAAATGCATTTTTTTAGCATCATATGTAACCACCTCAATATCATACTACATATAAAAAATATTATCCTTGTGGATTTGGAGATATTATTATCTTCCCTCATAGAATATAATTTTTCTTCATCACACTTTTTCTATAGAGATATTATTTGTCTTGTTTCTTATTCTTCACTTTCTTCTTGATCAATTTTATCTTTATTTCCTCTTCAATGAAAATTTACAACAAAATAACCTATGGATCCAAATAAATAACATTTTAATGGATTTTCCCTTTTTATTTCCTTGTATTTCATTGCACAATTTTAGAATACAAGGATAAAATTTCATTTAGATTTTTGGATACCTCATTTTCAGAATCAGAATCATCAGTTTATTCTTCTTTAAGAATCATCTTCAACATTTCTTTAATTCTATTCTTGAATGAAATTTTGATATCAACATTTGTTTCTAAATTCATAGAATTCTCGTTTCTCATTTCATAAGTAATGAGAGAACTATAAAATTCATTCATATAAAATGTTTCTAGATACCTATCTTTAAATGAAGAATCATTTACATCAAACATTTTGGGATGAATTATCATGATCTTTTCAACAATAGTATAATCTTATAACTTTCACCAAAAAATCTGATAGTGATTAAAATGCCATTTACCTTGGTAAGGAGTTCATCAACAGATTCATGCTCACCCATCATGAGGTCTTCATACTTGAATAATTATATTTTCCTATGTTCCTTCTTCACTTTGGTATTTCCATTATAAATGTTATTCAACATTTCCATGATTCATTTGGTAGTGGATACTACTTTAACACATAGAAACTAACTTTTAGAAAGTGATGAGAGTAACACATTTATAGATCTTCCATCATAATCAAGGTTTTCATTATCGCCTTTTACGATAGGATAATTATCAATATTAGGATGGAATCCATCTATAATGGATTTTGAAACATCATACCAAAGAGTCATCTGATATGGATGAATTCCACTTTTCGGATACAATAATTCCAATCACTTATGATTGGAATACCCTTAATATTCACACAACTCAGATTCTCCATAACACCTTCATCTTCAATAACAATAAAGAATAATAAGAGAAGGAAAAATTTAGCTCTGATACCAATTATAAGTTCCCAGTTAGTGTAATTTTTCACTGAGTGGGGGATGAGTTGAATCTTTGATACATTATTTTGTGATGTTTTGAATGGAACATCCTTTATCTCATGTTAATGATTCAATTCCCTACTGAAATTAATTCAAACAGACATCCACATGAAGAAAATTATTTACAAGGTTCATTATTCTATAATAATTTCAATGTTCTTGGTATATTTTGGAAATGATCCTATACCACACCTTCCACTATAATGAATCCATGGATTACAATGAGTAGGATGTACCATTTCACTCGTGTAGCACTATAAAAACAATACCAATAGTGTATGTGCAACCTATTAGAATGAATAGGGATGAACAACAATTGTGAAACAACTCATGTTACCTATGATTCTATTAAATTCATGAAATTTATTAAATTGAACTAAAATTCTTTAATTTCTCACCCAGAAGAAAGGTAAAAACCACCTGGAATTTGTTATGAATCCTATGCCCAATTTTCCATGTCTGGTTACCCAAAGTAATATTCTTCATTATATAATTCATTCAATCAGATTTTATGGTATAATTCATTAGAAATTAATCATCACCAATTCAATTAAGGATTCATTTCATCCATAGTCTTGGAATCCCAATACAGAAATCTACAAATTAATTAATCCATCTTGATATGATGTTCAGGAAAATATAATTTTCCCTTCTCCGTCAAAAACTTGTTCAAGGAAATATCAATATGGAAAAATTCATTTACTCCTTAAATATCAGTGCTTCTCTCTCTATTGTGATGAACACTACATTTTCCCACAAAAAACTACAATGTACTTCTCTCCTTTTATAGGTGACCCTTGAGATGATTTGGTTGGAATCCAAAAAATCCCATATAAACAAATTCACACTCATCCCAATTTCCCCTAAAATATCAGGTGAATGTTTGACATTTTCAACTCTTCTCAGTTGTTCTGAATTCATAAAAATCCATAATCTCTTTCTTCAGGCCATCATTTTAGTTGTATGTACGATTTCAATACATGTGTCTGATTTTTATTAATATTATTTCTTCCACACAGAGATATGAATGAATTGAAAAATTTTATGAAGAAATTAATTCAATTATAATTTTCTAAATAGTATTCACAAAACAGATTTGAATCATAATATTTTTTTTGAATGTACTGATCCCCCTGAACAATTCATTTAGTAATTTCATTGTATTTTTTATCTTGACTCACATTAGATTCAAAAAATCATCTTCTCTTGGTCCAGTTGAAAACCTATAATGCAATTCAACACTTTTAAATTGGTTGACTACATGGATGATATCATTCTCTCCATATCTTCTCTTGACACACATTAATAATCTTTTTCTTGTATGAGGACTCCCTTCATGAATTTAATGTCAATTGAGAATTGCTTTTTCATTATCAGAGTTTAGATAAAAAGAATCATAGCTTCCCATTTATTCATGATCGATAATTCTATTCCTAGAAAGCATACGTTAATTTCTAAATAAAATTAGTCTCGATAAAATCATTTGGAGAATGATCATTCTATGTATGATCATTCTAGATACGATCATCTTCCCCCTTATTCCTAGTATGATCAAATTGGGTACAAAAATGTTTATATCATTGAAGATGGATAATTATTTTCTACAGTAATACAATACAATATCTTACTATTCATTCACCCAGATACAATTGTATTGAAAAATTTATTATCACTTCTCTCTCTTTTCTACTTAGATATGATAAATATAGGTATGGACATTTGATTACAATTCCCAAAAATCATTTATTTCCTCCTCATCCCCAATCCAATATGTTTCATACAATATATTTTTGACTAACTATATCAATTTTATTTTTATCATTCATCCAGATAATATCATAAGTTATCACGTCAAATTTTGATTTATATAAAATAAAAATCTGCAATGAATCATCACATTTAATTTATCAGTATCATGGAGACTATGATTTCATATCCAAACAAACACCGCTTTCACATCGACACCAAATTGATGTTAATGACCAATTACTACCTGTAAGATGTATTTTCTTCATCAAAATAGCTTCCTCTCATTACTATAGGCTTTCAAAATGATTTTGATTCATTTTAAAACATAAGTTTGATTATTTTGAAACAATGTTCAGAACAATTTCTATTGAAACCAATACTATTTTTACAAAACAAAATCATAATTTCATTCTTCATTATTAATCCAATCAGAAAAATTATTCAATACCTTTCAATATAAATTATCATACATCATCTTTCTCATCATGATTTTTTATTCATAATATTGATCGATTGAAAAACATACATCCAAAACACAACTTGGGATTGACACTAAGGATGTAAAAATATTTAGATGTGGATTACGAGAAAACTATATTTGGAAGAGGTCTGTATTGAAGATCATTAAAGATTAATTTTATAAGAAACTATATTGTAGATACATATCGATATATGGCACTGAGTTGGATTGAATCCAAAATACGAAACAGTGAATAAATCTATAATGTATAAAATTACATATTTTTTTAAAAGATAAATCAAATAATGGTATTATTATCATTAAATGTATCAAATATGATGATTTTTTTGAAAATTACTTGTTTAATTTTAGGTCTAGAAGTCATAAGTTGTAAGGATGGTGAGTTTTATAATGTTAGAAGAATTGAATAAATGGAGAAGTCCTTTGTAGCTCACACTATGATATGTAATACTTCTTAGTTGAATGAATACCATCAATGAAAAAAACCTTTCTAATAAAATGTAAGAGTTTATTTGAGAATAAATAAGTTATTTTCTAGTGAATACTGAAAATTTTAGCAATGAAAAATATGTAAAATAATACTTCCTTCATATAACATACAAGAATCACTAAGAGGTGGAGGTGAAAATTGTTAATGTCATGAATGCACTATAATACATTAAATATGATAGAATATATTTAATATATTTTCTATATATCATTTTAATATATGGAAATGGGAATAACCTTACCATTAAATATATGGTTTAATAAGTGCATACATAATCATCTTTCAATCGTGGACACAAAAATATTTCAAATGTAAAACACCAGACAAGGATATATAAGGGTTATCACAGTTGATGTGTAATGTTACATGAAAAAAGTGTTGAATATTTGAAAAAGGAAACTCCAAGTATCATCCTATACCTCTAAAATTATTCATTCAATGGAATATTTTTACATCACCCAACACAGATTGGATTATTTATTGATAAAAAATAAAATCATCAAAATACATTGGGCTCTTTTATATCCCAATTTGGATTTTAATCAATAACCATAACTAAATAAAGTAAATAATTATCAATATGTATTCAGTAGATCAACTTTTATCTCCCCCTTTTTGGGAATAAATGCAATGGGGTAAGTGAAGGGAAAGATCTCATCATATCAGGATTTAACCATAAAAAAATTTCTCTCTCTTCCCCTTTGTAAAACTAGTTCTACTTGAGGGAAGTGTGAAATAACATTTCACAAATTAATGAGACATAATTTAATTAATTATAAACTATTGGAGTTATATCAGTGTATAAAATAATTGTGACTAACCTATACATAAAAAAATAAAATAGTTTATCATGTTATACTAATTGAAAATTCTTTTTATAGGGTTGTTCAAGGAGTTTAAATAACTAACACTATTACTTATTTTAAAAAACATACTACAAACACTATAGTGTATGTATGTTTATACCCCTTAAAGATACTCACCCTCTTAATAAAAAGAATTTTTAGATTAAAAACAAGTATATTAAAGTGTTTTCCTCCATTTAAATAATAATTTTTCTAAGATTTTTCCATATTTTAAAATTAACTTAATATAATTAAAATTTTCATATTGATCATCTAATATATCCCTTAAGGGATAAACTCCATCGTTTCCTCATTATAGATGGTATTTTTTTCATATTCCCATCTAATAATACATTATAATATCATGAATTGTTTAAATGAAAAAATCTTGATATTAATATAGGCATTTTATTAAGGGTATATCTTATTTTTAAAGTGTTTGCATATTTGATCAATATCTCCACAATATGAATCACATTTTATTCTTATAATGAAAACATAAAATAAAACAAATATTTATAGGAATCAAGTGGTAATCCTTTTATCCTCAATGAGTTTAAAACTGTAGAGAGTTATTTCAGAACCAATATACTACTTCCCTTATAACTTCATATTTGGACGAAATGTCTATGATTTCACCTTTAGTATTCTATGTAGAAATATTGGCTGGCATGGTCATCTTATTTTTCTAAACAACTTCTTTGTGTGGTATTTTCTCCATCACCTCTATCTCATAGCTTTATCTTTTTCAATACCACATCATATTCTAGAAGGATAATCATGAAATCCTTTTAGATATTAATATCATATATTAACCTCCCACACAACATATTATAAATACTTGGATCCTTACCTTCTGCAAACCATTCATGAAATTTTATTTCATCAAATGGAGTTACTAATTTTCCAATATCAATTGAATTCATTTGGGATTCATACATTTTTTTACATTTCCAATTAGGATAACTAAATAGTCATTAACTACTATATAATAGTCTAATATTTATAATATTTACATTATTTTTTCATTGTTTCGTAAAAATCATTGATTTTCCCATTTTTAAAAATTCTCATTCACTTCATATTTGATGTTGTCCAATAAAAAAATCCTCTAATTTTATTCCTAGAATGATTCAATCTTTTCCTCAAAATTTCTTCCCTTAGACTTGATTTTATGGATCTATATGTAGATATCTATAATTTATTATTTTATTTCATAATAAAATAATCATCTCTTTCTTGGTATGAAAAATATCACAATGTTCTTCTTGGGTTTACTTTTCTCAACATTTTTTTATTATACCTCAATGTAGACTCACCCTCAAATGTCCTTTAATTTCTTATAATTACTTATTGAATTCTTTATATAGGATAATATTATCCATTATTGGTAGATATAAACCATTAATCATCATTCAAATGACCACTTCTATTTATATTTCAACAAAAACTAATTCCAAGATTTCAAATATTTTCTTGATAGAGATATACATTACAATATTATTCTACGAATTTTTCTTATTTTAGTGTTTTATACCCTTGAATGTACTCATTTTTTAATATATATAAAAATAGACATATTATTCCAACATACAGTGGCATGATTTCTAAAAAATTCCTAGAATTAGTAGAGACCAATAAACAATATTCAATTAATTTTAATAATTGTCTAGTTGGTTTTTTCCATGCTGTTTTTATACTAAAAATATATTATTTTTAGATTTATTAGGATAGACACACATGTTGAACATGACCACATCCACCGTTGGTGAACTTATGGTATTATTATCAATATTATTCACCCATATTTGTCGATAATTTGATTTAAAACCAATATAAGTCCTTAAAAATCACTAGAACAATAAATATTTTATTGGATATGGGTTATATTTTTTAATGTGATTCTAGTGTTTATATTGTTTGAATATTGTAATCTCTTATAACTACTGATGTGCATTTTTTCAAAGACAAAACTCCAATAAACAAGATGCATGAAAATTTCTCTTCTTTTTTATAGTATCATGTGATGTCTCAACTTCTGTTACTACTACGTTTACGAATTTATCTTCTAGTTCAAGTCACTTCGGCTGAGAATATTTTTTAATCCTCATGTAATATCCATTTTGTTTCTATTTACTTTTAATATTCTTAATATTATCTTCATTATTTTTTCTACTTTCATGTAATAAATTTATATGTTATTTTCTAATTTAATTTTTGACGATCCATTGGGAGAATTTATTTCAAAAAATATTTTTAATTTTTAACAACTAAACATTTTGTATAAAAGGTTTTTTTCATTCAGGATCAGATCCAATCAATTGTAATGATTTTTAAAAAAATTAAAAATTTGGAGAAATTTTGAAATAAAACAAAATTTTGGAGAAATGTTTTATTAATAAAGAATTTTTCCAGACTCAAAGGATCATAATGAAATGAACATGAGGCATAGTATCATACTAAGAAACATTAGACATAGAGTTGGTCAGAAATATGATGTTTATGATTAGACACATCATCGATCTCAGGCCAATCAGTTTTATGTTCATGATCAATCTAACTATGAGATTTTTAAAAAGTCATAATCTTTTGAGTAAAGAAGACTTAATGTTGCTAATGAGTTATGAAATAATATATTGAAGTAAGGAGTTAGAAAATTTTCATACCTTATAAAAAATGATTGATTATGACAAGCCATTATTAATATCCTTATAAATAATGAAAACTTTAATGTTGAATTATGTTTATGAAATGAAGGAATCAAAAGGTTTTTATTAGTTTTAGAAACCCATTCATAGATGATTGATTCCCGAAGTACCAAAATAAGATGTTATATGAAGTTAAAAAGTGTAAATATGATGATGCTTGGAAGTTTACATTGTTTCTATGTGGAGTTATCATCTGAATCAGAAAATCAAAATGTGTATTCTATCATAATGAAAATTATATAGTATTGATATTTTTAGAATTTTGAGGATTCCTTCAGAATAACTCTTAGAATATAGATTAGACTAAGTGTAAGATGGAATATTGGAAATACTCAAATAATTAAGATTGAATCACTCTGAGAAGGAACATCAGACTGAATTTGAGAAGGAATATTAAATTGGATCTAAAGGGTAAAGTCAATCATATTGACTCGGATGAATAATTTATATCATTTTGAGTAGTGGAATAAATTCATATCATAATGAAAATATATGGAAAGTATCATTATAATGAGTTAAGAAAGAAATGAATATCAAATTGAGTTAAGAAATAATGGAACATCATAATAATTATAGGAAGTTGAAGCTGAGGATGTTATATCCGACTCATGAAAAGTTAGTTTGTTAAGGAATAAAAATCTCATAGAAATATTGAGAATGTTTTAACAAGACAAAGTTTAAGTTCAAATGTGAGTGTTTTTCAGAGTTTGTGTAAGCTAGAAATGATTTCCATTTTCTCACATTAATTTTATGAGTTGTGTATATTTATAATAACACTTCATTTAAATTGTTTACTTTTTGTTAGAGAAGAAAAGGTAGTGCCCTGAGGAATTTGAGATTGATATCTATCTGGACATTGGTCTCATAAGAAGATCAGAAATCTATTGTTTTGTTAACCAGATTGAGAAAAAATATATTGAGAAGATTGAAATATGTCAATTGAACTAAGGAATATTGATATTTGTTTTTTACAATAGTTTCAAAATTTTATATTTCGAAAGGGAAGATCGTATTGAGTCAATCGGATTGAGTCAATCAGACGTGGTTCATTCGACTGAAGTCAACTGAACTTAGGGTCATAGAACCCCGGAACATTTGTGGTGGAAATTAAATAAAGTCCTTATTATTTTATTAAGTTAATTAATTTGATACTAAAAAAATTAAAGTGATTGGGGTAAGTATAATCCTTAATATCGGAATGTAGAAGGTGTCTAATGGTAGTTGGCACAATTCACAGATGCTTATTCATATTAGTGAATTTATAATACCCATGGGAGTGGATATGGGAAGGATGTAGGATATGTCACTGATGCAAAACCTTATAATTTTTGTGTGATTTAATTTATTTACTATGTTTTAATGCATGGTTATTTAACAAAATAAGATAACTAAATTAATTCTAATAGGTTGCAGGAATAATGTTTATAAACTTCTTGAAACTCATAAAAAGTGAACAACTAATTCACGCCCCCCCCCCCCCTCTCAGTTGTGAAAATATATTTTGGAACATCAATTGGAATCATATCCATGGTTCCCTTTTTTAATCCTTATCATGGATATTCTCAATTCTATCAACAATAGAGTAATTATTCCACTTGATGGAAAAAATATTATGGATGGAAAAGTAGGATGAGTCATTATCTCCAATCTCTTGGCCTTGATGTTGTTGATTCTACTAGAATAGGGTTCACACCTATTGAGAAAGATGTCATGATGAATTTTGTTGATAATAGGAATCTGGAAGTTGGTGGAAAAGCGATAAATTATATCCTTATGTACATATTATAAAAAATTTATATGATGGTGATGGGTCTCAAAACATCAAAGATTATGTTGGATAATCTAGAAAGAATTTTTGAATGGAATAGTAAAGTGAAGTAAGAAAATTTATTAATATATAATAGTAAATATGAAGTCATGAAGATAATAGATGGATAAAATATTGATGAATACATCATCAAAGAAAATAAAATTATTGGAAACAATAGAGTATTTAGTGATATCCACAAAGATTCTACAATTCCAAATAATCTTATGAGAACCGTTTTGAACATGATTGATTATAAAATTTCTTCTTTAGAAGATAAGGATGACTTATCTCTTGATGAATTGCATTAAATTCGTGTTTCTTATGAAATGAGGAATGCTCTTATGTTTAAATAGACAATGAAAGGTGAAATAGCATTTTATGCCATAGAGAAAATGAAGATACACGTTGTAGAAGATGTTGATCCTTATGAATACAAAGATAAATAATATGATGAGTTTAATTAAAAAATCATGTATCTTATATCCAATAACTATTGAATCGGAAGAATAAATTATGTTGGTAAAATTCCTCTCCAATGTTTTGACTATTGATGAATTAGACACTTCTTTGTAATGGATCTATGATTAAATTCTGTGAATATTGAGACAATGGTGATGAAAACCTCGATTGGAGAAGTGGAAAATTTTTTATAAAGATGAAATTTCATAAAAAAAATAAGAAGAAGTTCACAGGATACAAAATAAGTATACTGAGTAATAAAGTTAAATCTAAATCGACTAATTATAATTCTTTTAAAGATGAATGTATTAAAAAATTATAACCTTTATTGAAAAAGATGATAAAAAATTATTCCACGAATAATGAAAAATGGTGTGAATAATCATATAGAGTGAATCAAATCAAAACAGAGCATGTTTCATGTATTGAGAAAAAAATATCACAAGAAATAAATCTGTGTAAGGATGAATGATTTTGAAAATTTTTTTGAAGGAATAAAAGTTCCCATCAGGAAGGAGGAATAATACATTAAAGATATCATAAACTAAAAACATAGAATTGTTTAATCGGGAATTGATGGTTCAAAATATCAATAAGATTATGGAATCTAAGGAAGTGTAAGTTATCATAATTTAATAAAAATTACTTGAGTCTAAAATTACATTGAGGAACATGAATGAAAACATTATCAAATCATTGGAAGTAAAATATGAGATATCTAATGTTGCTAAGATCGCTCAAATCATCAATTAGGTGAAATCCTCACCCACCAAAAATAATGTTTCATGGATTTTTTATAACATTTTATGTTTTAAAAAAAATTGGGAAATATATGGTGGAAGGATTATTGAAAAACAAATCACATAAAATAAATTTGAAAATACCATCATTGGGAATGTTGGTCTATGATCAGAGTATGTTCAAGCATAAAGAAGTTATAAACCTCAATAATTTTTATACAGATAAGAACATGCTTAAATATAAAATCATGATTTGATGTCTATTTTTATTGTTTTGGAATATATGGGATCATGAAATAAAATTGTTTGTATAACTATTCAATTTCTGGAATAAGTTTTCTACAAAGAGAAAGAAATGGTAGAAAACCATTATTAACTTTTCTAACCCATAGAATGTTTGAAATGAAAAATCTCATGATGTTAGAAAACATACAAAAAAACACAATTCTATTGTCTAGAAGAAGACTTTGGAATATGTGATAGGGTTAGTCATCATCCTGAAATATGTATAAAATATTTTCTAGAATATGTTTCTGATAGTAGAAAAGAAAAGGAAGATAGAATAAATAATGTTGAGGAAGGTTATTTTGTTGTTGAAACTACTATAAAAGCAAATAAAAAAGAAAAAACCATGAATAATTGATAGTGTTTGTTAATCACGTATGACCGGTGATATAAAAATTATGAAACATGTTTAATGTCATGATGGAGGGGTTGTTATATTTGTTAATGATATTTCCTTACAACTCAGAGGAACTAGAATGGATGAGATTGAAAAAGAATAGTTGAAATATAAGGATTTTTTATTATTTTAAGGTCTAAAACATGACATACATAATATATGTAATCATTATGATGATGGAAAAATGTTATATTTATAAAATATTCTTCTCTTATCAAGAGTGGGAAATATAGAAATGTAATTATAAAAGGAGAAAGAACTAGTGGGAATCTATTTCAGATCGGAGAACATAAAAACTATGTTATCAAAGTGATAATGATTAGAGTATGTTGTGGAACTGAAAACATGGCCACCTTGGGTATAAAAACATAACTAAAAATTTTAAATTTCCTTTTTCATGTTAGTTTCCAGGATTTAAAACAACAAATGAAGATTTTTATAATACTTTTCAAAAAGTGATGACTACTAAAAAAATTAGTAAGAGAGTTGAGATTTGGTCCACTGCCCTCTCGAACTTATTCACTGTGATTTATGTTCACCGATGATACATCATTAAAAAAAATATTTATACGTTATAACATTTTTCTATGATTTCAATAGGATGAAAAACATCATGTTTATTAAACATAAGTCAGATGCTATAAACATGTTGATGTTTTTTAGAAAATAATTTTAGAAATAAATGGTTGTTTATATAAAAAATTTGAGGGAAAATATTGGTACATAATTCATAGGAAATACTTTTTAAACATATTTGAGAAATCATGTTATCAAACATTAGTATCGTGTTCCACATAGTCCACAAAAAAAATGAATTATCAAATTGAAATAATTGAAGTTTGGTGTAAATGAGAAGTAGTATATTAGAAGAATATAATATTTAAAGGATTAATTGGAGATAATATCTAAGTACTATTGTACATGTTCCAAAGAGAATATTTTTGTTACTCTAATAAAACATGACTTCTTCTGAAATTTGTTATAGAATGAACATAATTGAAGTAATTCAATGTATTTGGAAGTTCATGTTTACATAAAATCAGAAATCCATATCCTGGAAAGTTAGATGAATAATATGAGGAAAGAAAATTTTTGGGTTATTCAACACATGGAAGAAGTTACAATTGTGGGAACAAGAGAATAAAAAAGTTAGTGGAATCAAATGATGTGAAATTAATTCACAATAAAAATTCCTTAACAATATTCATTAAGAATTTTGGGGAGGATAAACTATTGATTTCCAACAATAGTGAAAGAAATTCAAAACATCCTCACCATGATTTGGATGATTCATCTGATCAGGAAATTTTACCTGAGAAAGAAACATTGAATCTTCCAACCGTAAGAACATATTGAGTCCAGAAATGTTATTTTAAATCAATAAGCACCATTTCAAACAATAATATATTTTACATTATTATTTTAGAAATTATTTTTCTAAAAATAGAAACCAAAATTAGTTTTTGAATCTATTAAATTTAAAGAATGGGTAGATGATATGAATGAATAGTCCAATATGATTGAGAAGAATGAAACATATGAATGTGGTCCATGGATGGAAAATAAAAATGTTATCTTAATAATGTGGGTTTATATAAATGAGTTGAATAAACATTGATATGTTTCAAGAAAAAAATATATTCTTGTTTATAAAGGATATGAATAAGTGGAAGGTGTGGATTTTGATGAAACCATTTCCCCAATGGAAATGTTATAAACTATTCAAATGTTTCAAGAAGTAGTTGCTCACATGAATTTAAAATTGTATCAAATGGATGTAATGTTAGCATTTCTCAATGGATAAATTAAAGAAGAATATTAAATTTAACAATATTTTTGGTTTCTACTTGATGAGTACGAAAAAAATATTTCATACTGGAGAAATCATTCTTTGGGAAGAAACATGATCCATGTTCATAGTATTAAAAACTAGATAATTGTTTATGAATATTCAATTTTTCTAATTTAAATGTTTATATAAACATGTATGTGAATATTTTTGACTCAATAACTATAATTTTAGTTGTTTATGTAGATGATATAATTTTTTGGGGACAAAGAAATAGTTAATGAATTTTATGTGGAAATGAAGTATAATTTTGAAATTTATATATTGAGAGAATTAGCTTTCTTTCATATCTTAAAAGATTAAAAAAATAAAAATTAAATTTTTTAATCTCAAGAAAAGTATTTCGGGGAATTGTCAATGATTTTTTGGATGTTAAAATCCAAATATTTTTATACTCTTATATCTATGATAATAATGTTGGGTAAGGTTGAGTCCAAAAATGTGTAAATCAGACTGAATCTCAAAAGCTGATAGGAATTCTACATTATCTTTTAGCATCAAGGTCTGATGTTGTTTTTTATTGTTAATTTGTCTAATAGGTATCAAAGTAATCCAAAATAATGTCATATGTTGGAATCAAAGTGGATTATGAGTTATTTCAAAGGAACAACATCAAATAGGTTGTTATAAAACATAAATCATCAGATGATGTTTCCTAGTTATATTGATGCTGATTGGGTTGGGAATTATAATGATAGAAAATCCTCCTCATGATGAACATTTTTCTCTGGTGAATGTTATATTATTAGGCATAGTAAGAAACAAAGTTTAATAACATTGAGGACATAATAATCAGATTATTTTGTAGCTATATAGGCTTGTAATTATATTATTTTAATAAATGTTCATCTAGATGATTTTGAAGTAAACATTTCTAAACCATTAAATATACTCAGTGATAATCAAAGTACAATTGGTCTTTCTAAAAATGTTGTCCAACATTCAAGATCAAAACAAATTGATATGAAGTATCTCCTTTTCAAAGATAAAGTTGATGTTGGATAATTTTTTCTAGAATATATCCTAAAAAACATTCAAATTGTTGATATCATTAAAAGGTAATTCCAAAATGATGTTTTGTTGAATTGAGGCTACTACTTTTTGGTCAACATCCTTTAATGAATTCCTATATATCATAAGGATATCTCATCTTTCGTTGGAATATTTTGAAAATGGGGGAGAGGAATTAGATACTTTTTAATTTGTATGAAATTTTTAATTATCTTTATTTTATGAATCTGAAGTTGTTGTTATCATCGAATGCAATAGAGAAAAATAAAATCCAAAGAAAAATAATTGTGAGGAGAGTTAATTTACACATGGACAAAAAAACTTCTTCCACCAAGAGATGTAATTCTTTAAAAACATTACATTAATAAATAGTGTTGTGTCAAGATATTATTTTTTGAGATAGTATATGTTTATATAAATGTTTAAAAATGTGATTTTATTTCAAAAGATGAGTTGTGGAGAATTTATGTGAGTAGGAAAAGTCATAAATGATGGTTGATAATAGATAAAAAATGTGTGATTGAAAACCCATTGTGATAATTTTTTTTAACAAATATTATTTTTATTTGTTGATAAAAATACTTTTTGAATAATAATTTTTTTTCATTATGGATCAAACCCAGTCCATCATAATAAGATTTTGAAGAAGTATGAATGTTTCAGAAATATTTAACCAAAACAAAAAGGAGAAAAAATATTTTTTTTCAATACTGTTATTTTCTAGACACATAGGATCAGACTGAGATGCATTGGATGTAGTGTATTGGACCAAGAATCATTAGATAAAGAATTTCTCAAAAAGACGAAATTGTTGATCATATGTATCATCGGCCTTAGGTCCATCAGTATTATGTTTGATATCCATTTCTTAGGTGTTTGTTATAAATTTATAAGTTGTTTAGTGAATTTTTTATAATGTTTCTTAAAATATTTAAAAGATGATAGTGATGTCAAGAGTTAGATTGTTTCCATAATTTCTAATCAAGGATAGAAGATTATTTCATACTTTTAATGATCCTATATATCATAAAAAATTTATTATGATAGTAGTATACGAAATAAAGTAATCTAAAAGTTTTTATTGGTTCAAAAAACCCATACACAAATGATTAGATCCTAATGTACAAGACTCAGAAGATTTCATAATTAAAAAAGTGAAAAGGTAATGAAGTTTGAAAATTTCCGAAGTTACTAAGTGGAGTTATCATCATATACATAACATTGTAACGAGAATTACATCATAATAGGAATTACATAATTATTATGATTTCAATGGAATGACTCTGAAAACGAAGATCAGACTAACTCTAAGAATGAAGATCAGACTAATTATGAGATGGAAGAACAAACATACTCAAATGAGAAAGATATGACTAACTATGAGAAGGAAGAAAATATTGAATCTAAGGAGGAAAGTCAATCAGACTAAATCTAATGGAGAAGTTTTATCATAATTATTAGAGTAAGAATGTTAGATTGTAATGAGAAAATAAAGAAAGGCATACCATATTGATATGGGAATGAACATATGATCATAATGAGATGAGAAAGAAAAGAATATAATAAAAATAAGATAAATTTGAATTTGAGGAATTCATATCAGATTCAATTAAAGTATGTATGTTTTATAATGTTTATCATGGGGAAGTTTTGAGAATGTTTGAATAAGTCAAAGTTGATGTTTAATAATGAGTTTTCTAGAGTTTTTAAATTTTTTTAACTGTGAAATTTTGTTTAGTTTTACAATTTTTATGTTCTGATCCACCTATAAAAGAAGCACATTTAATTCCAATTTTGTTACATTTCACAAGATATATAAAGGTAAAGAACTAATGAATTTGAGAAATATTTCCTTCCAGATGGAGATCACATTATAGGATCACGCATGTTTTATTTTTTTAATGGACTAAGAAACATCATACTGAGAATATTGTATTGAGTCGATTAGACTGTGGATGATCAAACTGGGTGTTATAGTAGAGTTTTAGATGTCTATATTGAAAAATGGAAGATCCTATTGAGTCGAGAAAATTGATTCCATCAAACTGGGTTTTTCATACTTTTGGCCATCGGACTCAAGGTTTTAAAACCCAAGAATATTTGTGGAGGAAATTGAACAAAGTATTTATTACTTATTTGGGGATCATTTGTTTTATAATATTTTTTTTAAACTGATTGATGTTAGTATAATCATTCTTATTAAGATATAAATGGTTTCTAACAGATGTTTCCACATGATTTGATATCATATTAATTATAGGGAATTTCCAAACACACGACAGAGTTGTTTTGGAAAGGATATTGACACAGAGTCTGAACCCTTTAAATCATTTGTGATTAAAATTATTTTCTATATTTTCATGCATTAAGATTTACAAAAATAATATATGGAAATAAATATTAATAATTTTTAATGGTTAATTTTTTAAATGTATTTAATGTCATAAATATTAGACAACTGATTCACCCCCCCCCCTAGTTGTTATTCAATAATTTTGAACATCAGTTTAGAATTCCAATATAGAATTATTCAAATCAATAATATATTGATGTCTTTTTTTTAACAAGAATAATACCTATACATTCTAATAACATTAAATTTATCATCAATGTTATATTGCAATAAATCCTCAGTTAGGGAAAAAAATTCAACACTGTCAATTAAGTATTTATCTATGGATATCACTTTATTAATGAGAAAATTACACATTTTCAACTATTTTACTAATATTTTTTTAATATTTTATACATTTAATACTATATATGATTTCTCATCATGTAATTATTTTGTAAAATCTAATTTATAAGTGAAAATTTTAGTATGAACTTTCATTAAGTAATCCTTAACCTAAAGTTGGAGTCTATTAACTTATTTAATAGCCACATTCTCTTTATACTATTGATAGTTTAAACATGATTCTTCAAGAGGATCATTATAAATATACTTAATTGAATAAATATCACATTTATTACCATAAATTAATGGTGTTTCATTTTTTTCTTGAAACATTTAATTAACATTTTTTTTTCTTCCTTCTATTCATTATGGGTTTAGATGAAAATTACTTTTCTGTATTGATAAGGATAGATAATATATTCTCTACTTGAAGTAATTATAATGATTTTACAGATATTTAATTCATATATATCTAATGGAAACACTATAAAATTAAATATATATAATCATAGTAAACCTGTAATATCTCTAATACCACTTGAATTACCTAGAAGCTCATGTGTCCTTCACAGATGGGAATGAATAAGTTTGACCATTTTTACAATTCATTTATGATATATAAATAGTAAAACCATTATCATGGTTAATATGTATGGGGTGATTATATATTTCAATAAAAACCACCAAATTTAAATAAATAAAAATAAAAATCACAATATCACATTGTAGGTTTACAAGGTTTATCCCCTAAGCAGGAATATACTCCTTAAAGTGTTTGGATCTCATATGAGATAATGATATTCACTATATTAGATTTTTGAATACCATATAAGTTCAGTATATATCCTTGAATATTGGGGTGTAAATTGGAAAAGGTAATAATACATACTTGAATCCTATAAGGGTGTTTAGTGATTATAAGAAAAGGATACAATACATCTCTATATATCATGATTATAGTTATAACAATAAAATACTGGTTTGGAATATATTATGATATTTCATTATAGTCTTTAAATCTACTCATATTTCTACTCTTGAAAATTATATTTATAATGCTCTAGGATGTTACTTCATCATCAATGAAATATTTTATTCCACCAGAATAGTACTTTGACTTACTATCTATCTTTTGTTATAGTACCATAAATGTGAGACTTATTATTCTTGATTAGATATTAGAAATATAAATTTATATATATAACATGATTCTTCACATTGTATTCTTCATTAGTCTACATCATTTTTAAAAGAATCAACTCCCATATCAAGAACAATTGCAATAACATCATCATTTCTCAACACTTTTCTTCTTTATTTTTAATCATCATTTATGATACAAGGATATTAAAAGTTATTACCTATCACATACTATTCCAACTCCTTATTCCCTTTCTCTTCCTCATCAATGAACCTAATATGATTTATAGAATAATATTATTGTTTTTATCTTTGACACATAGAGTATTATTTTTTAATATATTATTAGTTATTCCTATCCATTTGACCTCTTTCATAAACATATCAATGGTAGAGTAAAATATCGGGTTAATTTCTCTTAGTTCAATGTTTTCATGGACATATTTTTTCATATTTACCAACTCGTAATCACATGAATATTTTTTATATGTTTATAATATAAAAAACCCACTTCTATTATGGTTTTAATATCTTCTCTATTGCGCCTAGTCTTTAATTATTCAATAAGAAAGACTAGATCTTCTTCTCAGACATTAAATCATTCTCATGATTCTCATAATATTTTTGGAATATTATTCTCTATGAAATATATAGGAATATAATCAATGTAGGAATGGCATTTACCATGGAATAATATTATTATTCTCGACAGTACATGTCATGGAGTTATGTCGAACTTTTGATTCACTAATCCATTGTTGGTTGTGACATGACACTCATCAAGACATGGAAACCCTCACCATATTAAAAATTTATTCTTTATTTCTCACATCTATTATCCTTGTATAGAATAATACATATTCAGTGCTTTATGATATTTTACATAGAACTCCATTACAACATCATCAAATATTAATTATTAAAGGCCTCACTATTTTCTAAATGGTTAACGCATACATATCATCTTCAAGACTTTTATATAATCTATGAAATCTTTAGGTGACTCATATACATCATAAAGTTTCCATTATGTCCCTCCACAGAATACCTTCTTCCAATTATGTTTCATCTTGGAAGACATTACATACCCTTTTTAGTCTTTAGGTCACTCTTATATATGTTCATTATACCATTTATTTATGAAGAAGGAATTTAAATTTACTACCACATATCATACTGATGTTTGGATACATTGCAAACTTTATATTGGGAAATCTATATATATATATATATATATATTTATGACTCTTTCATGTTTTCTTTAATACTATTATATATTGATATTTGTTTGTTGGGATTTGTAAAATATTTTTCCATTTGAGAACATTATTTCAGGAATCCATGATGACTACACATATATTTTCTAATATATTTTTTTACGTATCCATATTTTACTGAGAACTATTACAAGACACTTACAAATCCTACACCAAAAACATATATTTTTACATATGTTTTTCCCATTAACAAATTTATAGGTTAGACTCTAAAAATATATTATGAATAATCCAACACATATTGAAAGTCATATTGAATCCATACATTTTCCAATTATTACACCCACCATTGAGTAATTCTTATTTAATTTTTACAGGAACCCTTATAAAAGGTTTTTTCCGTTACCAATTACATCAATATAATTTTTGAAATATCATATATATGAACTAGTTAACTATTCCGTATTACAAAAGATTTTCTCGTTTGATGATATTTAATCCACTGAAAAATATTACATATCCTAGTGTGATCTCCTATGGACATACCTAATTATTAAACATTTATACCTTCGAATTACATTATAATATTAAAAAAATTATCTTCTAGAATCAACATGTTTCATTAACTATTCTCAAATAATTATGATATTTTTAACCTTGAAGGATCAGCATAGCTTCATCAATTGTATTTTTCAAACCTTTTGGTTAGTTTAAAATTTTCAACTTTATATTCCACGTCATTTTCAAAAATCACTTCAGCTTTGAATACATAGATCAATATGTATCTGCTAGAGAGTATCTTCAAGAAGTACATATGGATGCTCTTCAATACACATCATTTTTGGATAGTTCTTTCAAACACTAAATATAAATATGTCTTTCACCCAATGTATATTATCTTTTGGATACACAATATTTTTTATTGAAAGTTCATCAAGTAACATATTGATACCATAAATAATAACATCAACATACATAATTCTAAAATTAAAAACTCCACATTCAAATATTTATCTTACACATCTAGAATATGTGAAATAAAAATTATCTCTTCATAAAATATAAAATTATTGACTAGTAATTATACCATCTCTATAATCATTAGGTATAAATATTTCTTCCTATTTAGACGAATCAATCCAACCCATATTCAAAGGAGAATGTTTCTTCAACCTCATTGAAAATATATGAATTTATATTCCTTCACAGATAAAATGACACAAATATTTAATAAAATTGATCCATATGAACTTCAAGCCGCATCTCATAACATTCAACAACTTCATTCACTAGGTTTTTCACCCACCTACAAACACATATTCATCTACTTATAAACAATAAATCTAATCATCATTATCCATTGGTCAAATTAAAATTAAATTAATAAATTCATTTTCCCTTAAAAACTATCATTTAATTATTATAATCATGAGGTTGGGTTATTTTTTATATATAAGAAAAAACAAGAAAATTTGTCAATATTTTTTCTAGAATAGAAATACATTAATAATGAATTTTAATTTTTCTGAATAATTAAATTCTGAAATAATAAAATAGATGCTATTAATTTAAAACCAATATGTATATCATTATTTTATTGAGATATTATTTAAATAGATTGGATTCATTTTGTATTTGTGAATTTAAAATAAATAATTATTTTAAAAAAACAAAATCTATTAATATAAATGCTAATTAAATGGATTTAATTATCACCTAGATAATTTTTTGGAAGGCTGGTATAGTTATATGTTTTTGACAAATGGGGTCTGATTTTATTTTTTAATGAGTTATAATAACTTAAAAATAGTTATTGTATTCCTAATGAATAAACCCAAAACTCTATTATAAAACTTAATTTAGTAAATTCAACCTATATATATTTAGGTTGACTAGGGGTTTTCTTCTATTCATTTATCCACTAGAAATCATAGTATTTAGTCTTCATTTTTTAATATAATTATTTTAGAATGTTGATAAATTACTAGAATTACCTATCTAAAAGCATTTATTGTTTTTGATGTAATCTTATTTTAAAATTTTTAATTCCCCCACCCAAATAGAATATAATTGGGATAAAAAATGGTATAAAATGTATAATATTGATTATTAGGCGAAACTAGAATGAGTGAAACATTAAATAATTTCTCATAGGAATGTAAAATTATAAGTTATATATACGACTAGATCACCATTTTCAAAATATAAAATTATATAAATTTAAATATTATAGAGATATTTCATTTATGAAATATGGGTTAATATATTTTAAATTTTGAATAAATAAATATTATATCCCAAAGATTGTGATAAGCTAATGTAATTAAATATGAATTTATATATATTAATATAAATCATGAGTAGTTAATGTTTTCATATTTTCTTTTGCTGATGTTTAATTTAATAGATTATATAAAAGTAATAGTTTAAATAAAATGTGGGGTTTGAAAATATAATCATGCAAAAATAATGAATTATAGTTATTGTTGATTGTGATCTTGTGATTAGGATTGGTACTCATTTAAAATAACTCTATATTTATATATGTCACAAATATATAAGATATATGATTAAATTATTAATTCTAGATATATCATCAATGAATATGATGTGATTATTTTATCTTCTAAAAACCATTAATGGTTTTCCAAATAAAGATATAATTACATATACATTTATTAGAGAACCACATGATTCTTGAAAATTTCTTTTTATATATTTTATTTTAATTTATTGTGTTTATAAAGTAGAGCTAGAGAATATTGAATCATATGATGTTATAAAGGAAAAAGTTAAATGAGTACCTATAAAACTAAAATCCTTAAAAGATATGATTAATTTGAAATTTATTGGTTTTGATTTATCAAGTATTAGGTATAACAATAGTAAATCAAAAGTATAACAAGAAAAAAATGTTAAAAATTTATATATGTATTATTATAGGGGAATGATGTTTCAAAACTCAGAGAAGAACATAGAAAAAAATGTTTCAATCCAAACAAGTAATTTGATTTTAAATTAATAAAAATGGTAATAAAAATTCTTATTACCCATTTCTGGGGAAAAAGTTAAAGAACAACTGATTTTAATTAAAATAATAATAAAATTTTAAACCATACCAAGTGTGTTTTTGAAAATTCAAATAGTTATTTAAATTTAGAATGTGAAAATAATATAAAATTTCATTAAGATAATATTTATTATTATAGATATTGAGTATTTAATATATTATTATTTCACTCTTGGTGATCAAAATAGTATTACTATATTTTATGTAATTTATCAACATCAATTTATTATTGAATTAAAATTAATTTATTTAACAAAGGGAAAATAAACGATATTAAATTAAAACATATATTTTATTAATGAAATTTATATTTATTTTATAGTTATCTTACTAATAAAGAAAAAAATTATATTTTTATTTTTTATTAGAAAAATAAATTGAATTTTTATATTTCAAAAAAATCATACTTTTGAAAACAATTTTAAGATCCCTACTGGTTAAAAAAATTAAAATTCTTCTAGGTTATCAGAAATATATTAGAAATAATATTGGATTTTTTATAATGGAAATAAATATCCTATATTATATTGCATATATTTTGTATTAAAATTATATTTCTTAGAATGTTTCTTTAATTAAATGATTCAACTATAACATTAAATTTCACTAAACTAATAATGGTCCTATAAATATAAGTTGATTAAGAAATATTTATCGATATCATTTTTCTATTGTTTTAATTTATTTTAAAATTCCATACTATTTTAGGAATATATAATTATTAAATATACTTATTTATTTTTTCTCACACAACTATGGGTAAATATATTTGAGTTCCAAAACATTCAATTGGATGATTATTGTAGAATGATTACTGAGATAGTTTCAACCATGATGTATATGTTGGACATGCACAAAAATAGGGTGAATCATATAGTATGGTTCATCTATATGGTAAAAAATGTTATAAAAACAATGAATATTGTAAAATATGATTTGGCTATATTTTTATGGTAATATGATTTCATATAATAATTTAAATTTATTATAGGTTTTAACTTATTATTTGACATATCGATTTCATGAGTGTCCAAACGTCTTCTAAATGGGTTTCCTTTGGTTATTATTCACTAGGATTGATTATTTATGGATTTTTAATTAATATATGATTATTAGAGTGTTTAACCAATCACATATAAAAAATGGGAATATATTATGTAATGTATGCTGGTTGTAACTGCTCAACTGTTTTCATTAATTGAGGGAGCACTATAAAATTGTACAACCAATCCCATTTGTAGAGTGATTGGTGTTATCAAATGAGATAAATACAAATCCCACATTTTATCTATTTAAGGTTTAGAAATGGGTGATAACACTCTTTAGGAGTTCCCATGGATCCCCTCATATCATATAGGGATTCTGATGATCAATGTGCTTCTTGGGGAGGTGACAGTATTTTGGTTGTTTCTAACTGGGCGAATCAAATAGAGTCCATGAAGATGGAGAATAATTTATATGAGGTATGCATGTTTATTTTACATTTTTCATTTACATTATTATTTAATAATGATATATGTGACAATTTATTAGGTTTTTAAAATGTTATGAACAAAAAATATTCCTACAATACCCATTATTGATATTAAATTTACCTCAATAATTGATTCAACTTGTATTTATAACAATTTTATGAAGCAAATTTATATTTTTTAATGAGGAAGGTGATTTCATAATATATAATATAACATGGATAAGTGTTAACTACTGGATTTCTCTATATTTATTTATGATATAGGATATCATAATATTTTATTCTATTTTTTCCTTATCATAATAAATGATAGACTGAATCCAATCATTTGATTCATCAAATTGCAGGATTTTATAGTAAATCATATGCTAGGAAAAATTTTAACATAATCTAAAAAAGGTTATCCATGTTTTCAAAAAAAATTGAGGATCGTTTCATAAAGTTGATACATAAAATATCATTAAAAATGATAGGCCTTCCATGATAGCACATAACACATACTTTTATTAAATCAAAAAATATGTTAGATAATATTATTATATATCATAAAACATAATAATTTCAGAAAATATATTAAAAAATATTTCTAAACAAATTCTCATAGTTTATATATTATTTATAAAACATAGGCATTATGAGATATAAATGATATAATTTTAGGCCTAAATAAAATATGAAAATATCATATAGATTACTCATTCCTGGAAAAAATGTGTATTAATTTGTTTTTTTATTCATAATTAAACATTGTTTTATATAAACAATTTATGTAATAACAATATAATATACTCAATAATTTATGATAAATTAATTATTATGAATTTTATCATTTTTGTTCATATTGGTATAAAACTAGAGATAATAATGACCAAATGGGATTCAATATTTATGGAATTAATATTCACATGATGCATACTAAAATGGTAAGACTCAGAAAATACATGAAATAATAAATGTTGGATTCCTTCCAAAGAAATAATATATCAAGGCCCAGATCATTAATTATGGGTGACCCTAACCATTTAGTCCTTATAACCTCCAGACCCTAACCATTTTCCTGTAAAGGTTCAAGTTGAAACTATCCATAGGTGATATTACCAAAACTCCAAAGTCGAGATATAAATTCCAAGGGCTTACTAAATTATTGAAGAGTTATTTCCCCTTTTAAAAAACCCATCCTATAAGAACAAAAGGATTGAAAAAAAAACATAGAAAAAACATATATGATGCATGAAATATAATAAATAAAACTCCAAAATAATACCATTAACCAAGAATATTATAGTAGAAATAAAACAAAAAACTATAAAACCTGAATCCAAAATAAAACATGACTCATGAAATAAGGTGTCACCACTCCATATCCAAAGGGAATAAATAAGAATAAGGATATGACTCTAGAAAAACACCTCAAGAATCCCTACATTATAAATATTAAATATTTTACTTTTATGTATCATAGAAACAATCATCGGTATATTAACTAATGTTTATATAAATGGGGTGACTAAACATACCCAGTAAGAAATCCACCCAAATATTCCCACACACATCACTAGGATAATAACATGTTATCTCAATGATCAATATATAAATATAATAAATTAATGGTAATCCAAATAAGTTTAATAATTTGAATCAATTACACATAAATATGAAAAAAAATATTTTCCATTCAATTCACATCATATATCCATTCTTTATTAAAAAAACAAAAAATCATGCATACACGAAGGAAAAGTTAGAACCCAATAGTTTAATCATGTAATACTGGTCAATTCATCACTTGTCTATGAATCCAAGGCTACTTTTTCAAGAACTGACTGCTTTTCTAAAAATAATAAGGCATATCCCATTGAAATAAGATCTCATAAAACTATAGTTTTTTCCAAGGTATCATAAACATTCCATTTTTTAAATGTTATTAATCATTAAAAACATTTTTTCAAATATATTACTTGCAATAAACCAAAACCAAAAATTCTAAACCATGAATCAAAATGGGATTTTTGAAAAAAAAATCATTCCAAAAACCAATGTTTCAAATAAAACCAAATGTGTTTTCTATAAAAAAAACTCATAAAATGTTTCCTTTTAATATCAAAAAAATCATTTCAGAAAATATTATCCATCCAGTTTCAGAATATGTGGAGGAGATAGAGACACCATCTTCTTCACAACAGATCTTGATAATAATAATGAATTAAGACACAATCCAGTTGATCTGGGCTCCCTTTCTTGTTCCACAAATTGATCCTAAAAATCAATGATCAAAACATTATTGATTCAATAAATATAGTAATAAAAGTTTCCATATATAGGTTTTCCATAGGAAACTCATATCTAGAAAATAGAAAATAACAGATATCATACATTTAAGACCCTATATATTATGTTCAATGAATAATTAAAATCGATCTCTAGAGGAAATGGATTTCCAAAAATCGCCAAGAGGAATACTAGAAATTTATATACTTATTTAGATGATAAATAATTTGATTTTTCATGTGGTTGTTGGATTAAAATATTTTTTTAGATGTTTTTTAGGTTGGTACATTGTTAGGCCATGTAGTTTAACAAAATATTTACCAACCATGTGAGTGATTTAAGAAAAAATATAGGGATTCACGATTGTGCCGCATGTTTTGAACAATATTGTTCCAACCATAAAAAATTCCTATATCAAAAATAAATCCTAAATCTCATGGTTTGGTCAAACCAGGTTCTAAACATGTGCCTACCTAGTAACTACCATATTTTTTTATTCGGTTTCCTAGAAAATATTCTCAATTTTCCATCAACTTGATCAAACCAAGTACCATTAAAAATAATGTAAACACATACTAAAACAATACATACAAAACATCAATCTTAAACCAAACATTATATAAATTAAAAATACAATATAAATTTTTAGAGTACCTAAAACCATGGGTGATACGTTCTCCCCACAATTATGCCTTCTATCCCTAAAAATCTAGAGATTGTTGGTGATTTGGATGAGTTTGACCATTCTTATCTCATATATATACCATGTTCCCATGTCTCCTCTTGAATTTATCCATTATTCATTAATACATTAACTATTAGAATATGTTTTCCATGATGGAATTTTAGTTTATTTTTCTAAAATAAAAATTTATGCATGAACAAATTAAGTATATGGTTCAATCGAAACATCATCCCATCTAATAAAATGTCTAGTATTGGTCTTGTATTTCATAATTTGGGATATATTAATAACACTATCTAGTAAGTGAATCATAGTGGTAAATACAACTAGAAATAAGGAACAACAATTACAATTATCTCAAAATTTCATACATGGTGGAAATTTAAAAAAAATGTTTTACACAATCAATGATGACACAAAAATAGTGACACTTTAAAAATACATGTTCACATACATAAAATGATAATGGGAAGTGATAATGTTCTCTAAAGTAATTATAATAGATTTGGTCTAAAACCATTTGTTTCCAAATCATCTAATTCTTCCAAGTCATTTAAGGAATATACCTGGGTCCCAATATTTATATGCATATAGTCTCAACCAAACATTTTCTATATTGACATGTATGACTGCAATATTATTGAAACATAGTCATTTGTAACAAGGCCTGATAATTTTATCATATGAAGTTTTCCCCAAGGGAAAATGATCTTTCCAGGAGCCACAAAAATCAATAAAACATTCTTTGAATAGATTATCAAATTATTGAATTGTTTTTTCTAAATTCCCATCCATTAAAGGATTTTATTCTATGATCATGGGAAACATTGTATCTACATAATGATGAAAATATTGACAACATCGAATTTTAAATTGAGGATCTTGTTCTAAGATGATCCAAATATGTTTTGCATGCAATTTTACCACTTTAGTAATGTATATCTTTGTAAAACCATTTATCATATAGGATTCATGGATTGGAATATAGTGGGATTACATTTTTAGTTGATTTATAATCACCCATGCTAAATCATGAATCTAAATTGTTCTTTTTATACCTCTTAAAGATTCCATAAAATTCTTCTCTCATCTCTATATGGGTATAGGTAATGATTACAATACTCTATATGGTTAATGATTCTCATCATTGGTGAGGAGTTTGGTCATATAAAATTGTACATTATGTTTCATTATTTACCACCCAAAAATGGTTTCATAGATACTTCTAAATCATTTAGATTCCAAGATTAATCATCCACATATAATGGTAATAATTAGATAGAATTTTTTTCTAATAAGATTGTATAATGACTAAATAATCAAAAAAAATGAAACATTGACTTTCATATCTTATTTTCATCTTTCAATGGTCTCCCCACCATTATGTTTTGATGTAATAATATGTACATCATGAAATAGTGATTGATAATCCATGAAATTCTCAACAAGATTATGTATAAGAGTCACCAAAATAAGTATATTTTTATAATACTTAGTGATGTCCATGTATATATCAGAAATCATATTCATCAAATTCGACTGATCACAATATTTTATGGAAAGTTGAGTAAATGTGTTTTAGCTTTAAGAATCAACCATGTAATTTCCTTTTTATATTATATAAACTTAGTAAATGTTTAACATTGTAGATACATTATCCATAATATTTATCTTAGGTTCAAATCCCATTGTGAACAGATGTGATTTAATATTTATGATATGTGAACATAGTAAACATCTCACAAAAGTCATTATGATTCCATATTTTCATATTATAGACCACCATATCCAATTTCATGTAATGGTTTTGATAATTTGTTTCATTAATATGTTACATTTTTAATCAATAACCTAATACATGATCTCCTTTCAAGATAAATTAACAAACCCTGGAAATATTTGTGTTATGATAAACCAAAGAGACTTTTCCATGTTTCGGAAAGACAAGAATTAATTTTTATGGGATCATATACATTATCAATAAAATGGTTTGATAAAAATAATAATTCATCTGGAATAAATTTCTCCTTATTTTGAGTGTTTTCATTGGAAATGAAAGATGTGACAAGTCATGATTGATGTGGTGATATTAACATGTTATGCCCAAAAACATTTGTATATCAAATATGAATTTTTTTGGTTCCCAAGAGACGGAAACATATATCTTTTTACTGTATACTGATATGAATGTATCATAAATGAATTGTCCATGTAATCACACTACTTATATCAAGAAAACACATTTTATAAATTTATCATAAAACTAGTTAATTTAAAATATTCATAAAACAAACTATAAATGTTCTTCATGGTGTTTTTCAGTTTGATAATAATGAAATATTTCATCTAAAAATTTAACAATAATAGATTCTAGTTTCCTTTGGAAGACATGATTCCTTAATATGATGAAACATGTTGGTGAATTTATAATAACAAAGGTATTGACTATATATTCATAATGACTCCAAAGGAACCTAAATGTTTTCATTGGAATATCCTCTTTCCTAACCTGTAATTGGTGATACCTAGATCGTAGATCAATCTTAGAGAACGATTTCAATACATTCAACTGATTATATATATCATAAAATCATTGATGATGATATATATTCATTATCATAACTCAATTCATAGTATTATAATTAACAAAATGTTGTAGGGAACCATTTACATTCATTTGAAAGAGAAATATAGATTCCTAAGTCTATGTAGTTGGTCTTATAAAACCATTACATTCCAATCCCTCCAACAAGACTTTCAACACCCTTAATTCCATTGGTTTCATTCTATATGATGAAATTGAAAAAATATTTTTCCCTATATGGAGATAAATAGAAAATTATATTTTTATTTTAGGTGGGAAACTAGTGAATGTTATTTAAAACACATCAGTATATTAATGAAAAATGTTGGAAAAAATTCTAGTTTATATTAATTCATCAGTTCAAAATGTGACCAATTTTAATTCATATGAAATAGTTCTAAACATTAGTGCTAAATGTCTCACTCTTCCACAATTCAAATCTGAGTCCCATTTAAAGAGACGTTGTTTCCTATCAGGGGATGTAAAATATATCATCCAACATAACAATTTATATGATACTTAAAAGAAACTAACCAATCCATTCCAATGGTTATAAAGAAAAATTCTATTTCTAGAATAGAAAATTCCCAAATAAAATTAACTTTGTAGATGGTTGTTAAAAAATATGTACACATAAATCCTCTACACTATCCCTACCTGATAGGTGTATGGATAATCATCATTTGTGGAATAATAATGATATGTATCCCAATCTAATTGAAAACATGAGAAGAACAAATAGGGTGATGGAACAATATCATGTAGAACTTTCATAGGAGCTCATCTACTTACAATGGTACCATGTACAATTGAGGAACCAGATTGACCATCCATGATGATTTACTCTACACCATAAAACATCATACTCTCTCCAACCTTATTCCATTATTCCCTACTGTGATTGCATTTTTGAGGAGTTATAGTTTTTTTGGAATCAGCATATATTTCTAATTTTTATGGATGGGAACTAATATAACATGATCATACAATTGAAGAATAATATGTCTAAGATACAAGAGATGGATTCCAAACCACAATGTTTGGAGTGTTAGTGATATATTTTCAATGATGTCCCATATTATTATAGTTGTGAAAATATCTAGGTAGTGTCTTAAAATACTTCTTATTATTCTCAAATGAACCACATTTGAAACATCAAGGCTTTTTACTGGGGAATGGGACAAGGATTTTTGACCATGTGGATTGATTATATGATGATCTATCACCCTAAAAGTAGGTGTACATCTTCTTCTTATTCCAATTATTTGAGTTCCCACATGTACTCAAATATATGAACATACATCCTCCAGAAGGATACCCAAAAATATCCACTCTTCAATTGTTTCAATATATAACATGTTTTTATAATTAAAAAAATAGAGCAACACTATTTTATAATTATTTCATGTGTTTAGTCCAAACATGAATACATGGTACTTCAATTACATGTTAGAATCTAGCTCTCTTGTTAAATAAACTATAATTATAAGGCCCCGTCCTTAAACATTACTTAATATTGAATTAAATGAATAATTCACATTGAGGACCTTTTAAGGTTTAGAGTTTTAGAGAATTAGATCATATAACATTCCACATTTAAGCAAAGTGGTTACATAAAATATAGTATTCATTTTTTCCCATCAACGGTAACATATTTAAAATAAAACATGGATTCTTTCTTGACACTTCCTTGACACTATCATCATATCATGTACCTTTCCCTTGACCTGTGAAAAACATTTCAAAAACTTGGGATGAGCATAAAAAAGCTCAGTAAGGGATATAAAAATATGGAAAGGAAACATGAGTACATATATACATAAGAATGAAATCATACTTTACCCATAAAACATAATCACTTTAACATACCTCAACAAATCATGAATAAATCATATAAATCATAAGACATAAAGGTAACTTTAGCATTCATAACATTCTTACGTAGGGAGTAACCCTCTTGGTTACGTTTGGAATACCCATCACAGTATATTCCCCAAATCTATTCGTAGAAACCTTAACATTTCACTCCTTCGTGTTACCCAATGCATTTGAGAGCTATATCGGTCTCACCCGCCCTTAGTTTATCATAGAACCACCTGTCTTCATAATAATGTCCAAGAACCACAACATAATTGTATCACATAAAACATGCATAAAGGAAACATAACATTTCCACCTTTCAATCAAAAGATATCAATACAACACATTGATATAAAAACATTATGAAAACCATTTTCAATACCAAAATAAAATAAAAGTAAAACATGGTATTTATTTTTCTTTAAAAAAAGTATGGCTTGTAGAGGAATCTGAAACTCCAATAATGGTCACGGCGGCGGAGAAGTCGTTGTCACCGCATATGTACGACAAAAAAAACATCCCCTTTTGTCATTTAATAAATGCTTCATATAAAAAAGATTCCTTTTGAATAAACTTAAAAGTCAAATGGGTTTATACACCGTATAAAAGAAGGTTGTGTATAAAACAAAATATGCCTCAATTGAAAGGAGATTGAGACGAAGTCCCACACCTCGTATCCAACTTGACTTGATCTTTCTTTAATCTCTTGAATAATAAACTTGAGTTAATTTATACTTACTTAAAAACCTTTTCCATGTTCATTATTCCTTTTATATCACATATTACCAAGTCATGAACACTATGTATTTATTTTAGTTAATAACGGTCGTTTTAACGATCATTGGTACTTGAGTTAAAATATGCTCTTTATAATTACAATTTGTTCATGTATCCATTATATCCATAGCTATACTCATGATGTATATATCATATATATCATATATATATATATATAGTATATACATGCATTTATAATATTACACAACGTTTAGAGTTAAGGAATGAAATGCATCGTTCATGGAGATGGGAATCCGTACGTACGCATGAACGCTACTTTCATTTCTATTTCATATTTTATGGAATTAAAACATAATGATACATAATAGTATTTTAATTCCAGTATGGTATCATATATAATATCATTAAATATATCCTTTATACGTACCACATATGGTATTAACGAATCAAATCACTTTGAGGGGGCGGTAGTCCGCACTTCCTAAAATGAAGATATCGCGTTTACTCATAATGGTAACCATAAAGATATGCCATAAATGAAAAATACAGAAGCTTAAGTAAAACATAAACATATTATATATAATATATAAATATAGTGGCATCTTAATGGACACCTTTGAAGGTGATATATGAGTGTTGAACAATCATCGTTTCGTGAGGCAGAAATTCGCCATCCACGGAAACAGTATGTTTTCTAACCATTAGATGTTGGTTTGTGTAAGTGTAGATCGAATTCTTCTTATAAAAAAATCCTATTATATGGTAGATACTGTTTGTTTTACAAAATAAATGAATAAAATGATTTTAGTGGGTTGGAGAAGCAAAATAAAACACAAGAACACAAGAGAAGACACTACCATTAAATCGGGTAACTCTTTTTGATTTGAGCTCAAAGGCTTCCTTGGGAAGACTTTTGCCCAATGTGAGTCTTCTAGAAGTTAGAGAGGGATGTTGATAGACAAAATGGGCAGGGGTTGGCTGAGCCAAAGGCTTTGGAAGTGTGGGTAAGGAGGTAGAGGTGGGGGCCTTTTATAAGAGGAGAGGAGGGGCACTCGTGGAAAGTAAAGAAATGATACATTATTTTAAAATGATTTTCGGATTTCAAAGGTCCCAGATTGATATAATTCAAGGATAAGGTGATAAGGGTTCGAAATATACCCATCCAATAGGTTTTTGACAAGTTTATGTCTTAGATTTTACATTATCGTTTCATTTTATTTAAATCGTTAAATAATGAGGTAATCGTTGCATCATCATGATGTCATAAATAATTTAATTTATTTAATGTCTAAAAATTATAAACAAAATACTATGATGTAGGAAATCTTGTTAGATTTCCATTTACTATTTATAGTCAAAAATATGACTTGTATAACCCCATGTAATATTTTTTTAGTAAAACAACTCATGTTTGTGTCATTTTTATTTTAACATTAAATAAAAAGATATTAATGTCATTTTCCTACCAAAGTGGCTCCATGGGGTCCCCAAAGTTTACCCATGGATTTTCTTGGTCGTAAATGACACATCCAATAAGGGTAAGACATTTTTATAGGTCATTTCATATTTTTAAAACATTATTCTTACCTTAAATTACACTAATTACCTCTAATCGCGATTAAAAACATAAAAGTTACTATTCACCAAAAAATTATTTTAATCCCATTGAACCACATTTTACTTATTAATTACAACCATGTATGTCATATTTTTTAAATTCAAAACACAGAGGTGGTGAAATTTCATTTAAACGAAAAATCAGTTTTTTAAGTACCACTTAGTGGTTTCACTATTCATCAAAAATTGAAGTTTTCAGAAAAATACCAAAACGTCACCCTAAGATATATTTGATATTCCGAATTCAAAAATGATGTCTATTTTAAAAAATTCAAAACATATAAGTTACATTGATTAATTTAATAATTAATTCCCGTTGTCTGAGCAAATAGAATGTTTTTATGAAACAATAAGTATCAAAAGATTGATACTAGTTCATGTCCGATTTCAAAGTGAAATTTATTCCAATGTCCACCATTGGATTACATGGTAAAAATATATTATATTTACACTTTAAAACCAATTAAAAATATAATCTAACTATATAAATAAATTCTATTAAAAAGAGGTTTTGAATTAAAATACAACACTTTTCACTATTCTTAAAAAAATGATTATCAGTAAAATACCAGAAATTTATCCAAAGTAAATTTCAATGTACCAATGATAAAGAATAATTTTATTTTGACAAATATAGCTTATAAAATTGTAAAAAGATATATTTAAAAATGGTTCTTCATCAAAAGGCGGTAAAACAATCTTTTAAAAATACTAGAGTATTCCATGCTTAAGATTGGATTTATTCTCAATTTAATCCTCTAAAACATTATCTAATTCATAAATAGACATAGATAAGAATATATATTATTCATTAATTACTTGGGATGTTACATCCTTCCCCCCTTTAGAAAATTGTTTCCCCGCAATTTATTTACTTATCAAATAAGTGGGGGTATTTATCCCTCATTGCATTTTCAGATTCTCATGTTGCCTCTTCAATCATGTGGTTTTTTCACAAAACCTTTACCTGATGAATCACCTTATTCCGTAACACTTTCTCCCTATGGTCAAGAATCTGGACCAGTTGTTCCTCATAAGATATGTTCTCTTCCAGCGGAACTACCTCTGGACTCAAAACATGAGATGGACCTGGCATATACTTTCTCAACATCGAAACATGAAAAACATTCTGTACCTGAGATAAACTTGGAGGTAAATCCACTCAGTATGAAACTAATCCAACTCTCTCCAGAATTTCATATGGTCCAATAAACCTTGGACTCACCTTTACTTTCTTACCAAATAACATCACACTTTTCCATGGTGATACTTTGAGAAAAACATGATCACCTACCTCAAAAGAGAGATCCTTACTCCTGTTATCTGCATAACTCATCTTCCTGCTCTGAGCTATTCTCATGTGTTTCTGTATCAGCTGAACTTTTTTTACCATATCTTCTTCCAATTCTAGTCCCATAAACATCCTTTGACCAACTTCATCCCAGAAAGCCGTAGTTCGACACCGCTTCCCATATGATGCCTAAAATGGTGCCATCTGTATACTGGAATGAAAACTGTTATTATAAGAAAATTCATCCAAAGAAAGATGTATGTCCCAACTTCCCTGATAATCCATCGAACAAGCACATAGCATATCCTCCAAAGTCTGGATCGTTCGTTCTGACTGCCCATCTGACTGAGGATGAAAAGTTGTATTAAAATTTAATTTAGTACCCAACGACTTTTGAAGGCCTTTCCAAAAGTTAGAAGTGAACCTGGGATCACGGTCAGATACAATGGAGAGAGAAACTCCATGTAACCTGACTATCTATTTAAGATACAAACAGGAAAGTTGATCTAGGGTAAAAGTATCTCGTATAGCAAGGAAATGAGCAGATTTGGTCAAGCGATCAACAATAACCCAAATTGCATTATTACCTAGGGGTGTCTTCGGCAATCCCACAAAAAAGTCCATGGATATATTCTCCCATTTCCACTCTGGCACTGGTAAAGGGTGAAGCATCCCTTTCGGTAACTTCCGCTCTGCTTTAACCTGTTGACAAGTCAAACACTTCACTATAAAATCAGCAATATCCCTTTTCATTCCATCCCACCAGTAATACTCCCGAAGATCTCTATACATCTTAGTACTGCCAGGATGAACTGAAAACGGAGAACTATGAGCTTCACATAACAACTCTCTCTTCAACTGTGAATCACAAGGCACACACAATCTCATCCCAAATCTCAAAACACAATCATTATCAATGTTGAATTTAGGCAACTTACCCTTCTGAACCAGCTCTACCTTTTTCTACAACTGACTGTCTTGCTTCTTTGCTTGCTTGATTCTGTCTCATAGAGATGATCTCACTGATACCTAAAACAAAAAAGAAGAACTTACTATACCAACAACTTATATGTCAAAGTTCATCAAATCAAAAACCAAAGGATCTCATTCTAATCGTAGCATGGTTAATGAAGCATTACTTTTCCGACTCAAAGCATCAGCCACTTTATTTGCTTTTTTCGGATGTTAATGAATTGTAAAATCATAATCCTTCATTAATTCCAGCCATCTCCTCTGTCTCATGTTCAACTATTTCTGAGTGAATATATACTTTAAACTTTTGTGATCAGTATATATTTCACACATTACTCCATACAAATGATGCCTCCAAATTTTTAAAGAAAAAACAGTAGCAGCTAATTCCAAATCATGTGTAGGGTAATTTACCTCATGAGTTTTCTACTTATGTGAAGCATAAGCAATTACCTGATCGTTCTGCATTAGGACGCAACCAAGTCCTTTCAATGAAGCATCACTGTATATAACAAACTCACCATTCCTGGAAGGTAGTGACAAAACTGGATCATTCACCTATATTCTTTTCAATTCCTGAAAACAATCATCACATTATTTTGTCCAGATAAACTTAACACCCTTCCGAGTTAGCTTCTTCATTGTACTAGATAACCGTGAGAAATTTCTAACTAACCTTCGGTAATAGCCTACCAAACCAAGGAATCTAAGAATCATAGTTACATTTGTGGGTCTTGGCCATTCTTCAACAACCTTTGTTTTTGCCGGATCAACAGTAATACCATCTTTAGAAACAATATGACCAAGGAAAGAAATTTGTTGCAACCAAAACTCACACTTTCTGAATTTCCCATACAATTGTTTTTCTTTCAAGGTTTGAAAAATAACCCTTAAATGTCTTTCATGCTCTTCTTTACTTTTATAAAACACCAAAATATCATCAATGAAAACAACCACAAACTTATCAAAGAACTCATGGAAAATTCTATTCATTAAGTCCATGAATACAGTAGGTGCATTGGTTATCCCAAATGCCATTACTACAAATTCATAATGGCCATGTCTTGTACGAAACGCATTCTTCGGAACATCTGCTTCATTTACCTTCAGCTAATGGTACCCTGATCTCAGGTCAATCTTTGAAAAATACTGAGCTCCCTGGAGCTGATCAAACAAATCATCGATATGAGGCAAAGGATATTTTTTCTTAACATTGATGTTATTCAAGGCTCTATAATCAATTAAAAGTATCATAGAACCATCTTTCTTTTTTAAAAATAAAATAGGAGCACCCCATGGTGATGTGCTAGGTCGAATGAAACATTTATCTAATAAATCTTTCAATTGCTCCTTCAACTCGAAAAGTTCAATTCGAGCCATTCGATAAGGGGGTTTTGAAATTGGCTTAGAATCGGGAACTAAGTCAACAGTAAACTCAACTTCCCAATATGGTATTATTCTAGGAAACTCATCAGTAAAAACATCAGGATACTCATTTACCACTGGAAAATCATTAATCTGAACAGTTCCCTTGTTTTCAACAATATGTGAAAGGTAAAACTCATTTCCATCTTTTACAAGTTCCTCAGCCTCTTGATATGTTATCAACAGTAAGGGTTCATTATTGTACACAAACTGAAAGTATTTCTGAAAAGAAACTTCTTTAGCTCTATAATCAATCTTAGCATGGTAAATAGAGAGCCTATCCATACCCAGGATAACATCAAACTCTACTAGAGGTAAAACAATAAGGTTCACAAGTAGGTTCTTTCCACGGATAAGGATAGAAAGATTCTTATAAATTCTTTTTGCCTCAACATTTCCCTCAGGTGTTTTTACCACAAGTTCAGGAGTCATTTCTTGATATGGTATTCCCATTTTACTAGAAAAGGTTTCAGAGATGAAAGAATGTGTAGACCCTGAATCAAACAACACACTGGCATAATCTGAAAAAACAAACAAAGTACCTGATACAACTTCATTTGATGGTCCGGCATCTGCTGAAGTAGTTGCAAAAGATTTCACCACCCCTTTCTACTTGTAGTCTAACTGCTTCCCATCACTCGAGCTATTTGTCGAACACTCGTTTGCATAGTGACCCATCTCATTGAACTTAAAACATTTCACTAACTGCAAATCAAATTTGGACTTACCATCACCTTGATCTTTTTCAGTGCAATCACGAGCCTTATATCCCATCTTACCGCATCGGTAGCACTTTCCAGAATTTAGAAGACATTCCCCAGCATGCCTTTTACAACATTTATCACAAACTGGAAACTTAGTTTTCTTACCATCAGACCTTTTTGAAGAATTCTTCCCTTTCTCCTGCCACCTCGGTCTCTTCTTCTGCTGGTTGTTATAGAACACTTGATCATCGGAAAACTCCATTTCCACCTTCTCAGCACATCGAACAAGATTCTCATAACTTTTGAACTCATGAGAAGCAAAAGCCCTTCAATATTTTGGCTTTAATCCTGAGTAAAAACAATTGATTTTACTATCAAGGTCTCGGATAAAATTTGGAGCATACCTTGCCAATCGAGTGAACCTTTCTTCATAGGCAGCCACTGAGTCTTCCTCTTACCGCAATTCCAAGAATTGATTTTCCATCCTATGTTGAACAGCCTTAGGAAAATACTTCTCAAGAAACATAAATTTGAATTCATCCCAGTCGAGAGCATCAATCTCATCAGCGTCCCTGATATTTTTAACCATCAACCACCACTTATCTGCTTCACCCTCCAAACGGTAAATAGCAAGACTAACCTTTTGATTTTCTAAACAACCCATGACATCAAAAATATTCTCTAGTTATTTAATCCAACCTTCAGCTATCACAGGGTCAGATGATCCTCTGAATGATGGGGGATGTTTCCTCATTAAATGTTCTACCACTAACATGTTCCTCTGTGGTTGATCTGGCTGATCTCATTCATGGATACCGCCACCATTTATCGCTTGAGTCAACTGTTCCATTAATGCAACAAACTGTTCAGTTCCAATTCCGACCATCTCAGGATGCTTATTCGGAAGGTTATTTCCTTCTATATGCCTTCCTAGCACTGCTTCCCTATTTCCTCTGTGGAAAACCATTCTAAACAAACATGTATTAGATGAAGCAACATGGTAATCTTCAAATGCTATATCATTTCAATTTGACAATAAAAAAATATTTTTGGATAATCATTTAATAAAATTCTAACTCCTAAAGTTATCTAAACCGATCTTTGATACCAACTATAAGGCCCTGGCCTTAAACCTTACTTAATATTCAAATTAAATGAATAATTCACATTCAGGATCTTTTTAGGTTTATAGTTTTATATAATTAGATCATATAAAATTCCACATTTAAGCAAAGTGGTTACATAAAGATAGTATTCATTTTTTCCCATCAACGGAAACATATTTAAAATAAAACATGGATTCTTTCCTGACACTTCCTTAACACAATAATCATATCATGTACCTTTCCCTTGACCTGTGAAAAATATTTCAAAAACTTGGGATGAGCATAAAAAGCTCAGTAAGGGATATAAAAATATGGAAAGGAAACATGAGTACATATATACATAAGAATGAAATCATACTTTACCCATAAAACATAAGCACTTTAACAAACCTCATAAAATCATGAATAAATCATAGAAATCATAAGACTAAAAGGTAACTTGAGGCATTCATAACATTCTTACGTAGGGAGTAACTCTCTTGGTTACGTTTGGAATACCCATCACAGTATATTCCCTCAATCTCTTTGGAGAAACCTTAACGTTTCACTCCTTTGCGTTACCCAATGAATTGGAGAGCTATATCGGGCTCACCCGCCCTTAGATTATCATGGAACCACCCGTCTTCATAATAATTCCCAAGAACCACAACATAATCGTATCACATAAAACATGCATAAAGGAAACATAACATTTCCACCTTTCAATCACAAGATATCAATACAACACATTGATATAAAAACATTATGAAAACCATTTTCAATACCAAAATAAAATAAAAGTAAAACATGGTATTTATTTTTCTTTAAAAAAGTATGGCTTGTAGAGGAAACTGAAACTCAAATAATGGTCACGACGGCGGAGAAGTCGTTGTCGCCGCATACGTACGACAAAAAAAAAACATTCCCTTTTGTTGTTTATTAAATGCTTCATATAAAAAAAGATTCCTTTTGAATAAATGTAAATGTAAAAGGGGTTTATACACCTTATAAAAGAAGGTTGTGTATAAAACAAAATATGCCTCAATTGAAAGGAGATTGAGATGAAGCCCCATACCCCGTATCCGACTTGACATGATCGTTCTTTAATCTCCTGAATAATAAACTTGAGTTAATTTCTACTTGCTTAAAAACCTTTTTCAAGTTCATTATTCCTTTTATATCACTTATTACCATGTCATGAATAGTATGTAATTATTTTAGTTAATAACGGTCGTTTTAACGATCATTGGTACTTGAGTTAAAATATGCTCTTTATAATTACAAGTTGTTCATGTATCCATTATATCCAGAGTTATACTCATTATGTATATAACATATATATCATATATATCCCGTATATACATGCATTTATAATATTACACAACGTTTAGAGGTAAGGAATTAATTTCACCATTCATGGAGACGGTAAGCCGTACGTACACATGAACGCTACTTTCATTTCTATTTTGTATTTTATGGAATTAAAACATAATGAGACATAATAGTATTTTAATTCCAGTATGGTATCATATATAATATCATTAAATATATCCTTTATATGTACCACATATGGTATTAACGAATCAAATCACTTTGAGGGGGCGGTAGTCCGCACTTCCAAAAATGAAGATATCACGTTTACTCATAATGGTAACCATAAAGATATGCCATAAATGAAAAATACAGAATCTTAGTTAAATCATAAACATATCATATATAATATATAAATATAGTGACATCTTAATGGCCACCTTTGTAGGTGATATATTAGTGTTGAACAATCATCGTTTCGTGAGGCAGAAATTCACCATCCACGGAAACAGTATGTTCTTTAACCATTAGATGTAGGTGTGTGTAAATGTAGCTCGAATCCTTATTATAACAACATCCTAGTATATGGAAGATACTGGTTTTGTTACAAAATAAATGAATAAAATGATTTTAGGGGGTTGGAGAAGCAAAATAAAACACAAGAACACAAGAGAAGACACTACCTTTAAATCAGGTAACACTTTTTGATTTGAGCTCAAATACTTCCTTGGGAAGACTTCTGCCCAAAGTGAGGCTTCTAGAAGTTAGAGAGGTATGTGGAGAGAAAAAATGGTTAGGGTTTAGCCGATACAAAGGCTTTGGAAGTCTGGGTAAGGAGGTAGAGGTGGGGGCCTTTTATAAGAGGAGAGGAGGGGCACTCCTGGAAAGTAAAGAAATGTTACATTATTTTAAAATGAGTTTCGGATTTAAAAGGTCCCACATTGATATAATTAGAGGATAAGGTGATAAGGGTTCGAAATATACCCATCCAATGGGTTTTTGACAAGTGTAGGTCTTAGAGTTTACATTATCTTTTCATTTTATTTAAATCGTTAAATAATGAGCTAATTGTTGCATCATCATGATGTCATAAATAATTTAATTTATTTAATGTCTAAAAATTATAAAACAAATACTATGATGTATGAAATATTTTTATCTTTCCAATGACTATTTATAGCCTAAAATATTACTTGTATAACCCCATGTAAAAATTGTTTTAGTAAAACAACTCATGTTTGTGTCATTTTTATTTTAACATTAAATAAAAAGATATTAATGTCATTTTCATACCAAAGTGGCTCCATGGTGTCCCCCAAGTTGACCCATAGATTTTCTTGGTTGTTCATGACAAATAAAATAAGGGTAGGATATGTTTCTAGGTCATTTCATATTTTTAAAACATTATTCTTACCTTAAATTACACTAATTACCTCTTATCGCGATTAAAAACTTAAAAGTTACTATTCACCAAAAAATTATTTTAATCCCATTGAACCAAATTTTACTCCTTAATTACAACCATGTACGTCGGATTTTTGAAATTCATAACACCGAGGTGGTAAAATTTCATTTAAATGAAAAATCAGTTTTTTAAGTACCACTTAGTGGTTTCACTATTCATCAAAAATTGAAGTTCTTCAGAAAAATACCAAAACTTTAACCTAAGCTATATTTGATATTATGAATTCAAAAATGATGTCTATTTTACAAAATTCAAAACATATAAGTTACATTAATTAATTTAATAATTAATTCCCGCTGTCTGAGCAAATAGCGTGTTTTTATGAAACAATAAGTATTAAAAGATTGATACTCGTTCAAGTCCGATTTCAAAGTGAAATTAATTCCAATGTCCACCATTGGATTACATGGTAAAAATATATTCTATTTACACTTTAAAACCAATTAAAAAGATAATCTAACTATATAAACAAATTCTATTAGGAAGTGGTTTTGAATTAAAATACAACACTTTTCATTATTCCTAAAAAATGAACATTATCAGAAAAATACCAGAAATTTAGCCAAAGTAAATTTCAATGTCCCAATCATAAAGAATAAGTTTATTTTGACAAATATAGCTTATAAAATTGTCAAAAGATAGATTTAAAAATGTTTCTTCATCAAAAGGTGGTAAAACAATCTTTCAAAAATACTAGAGTATTCCATGCTTCAAATTGGATTTATTCTCATTTTAAGCCTCTAAAACACTATATAATTCATAAATAGACATATTTAAGAATATATATTGTTAATTACTTACTTGGGATGTTAAAATAATAATAAAATTAATCATATATTCCATCATTCGAAGATTTTATTTCTTATGACTAAATAAAATTATCATAAATGATATCACTAAGGTATTAATATTGAATTTATTATTAAAAAATTCTTCAAATCCATCCCACGTAATGCCCTTTTCGACGTTCTCTTGGCCAACTAAATCAAACCATTTTAATAAAATATCTTCTTATATTTTTATTTCTAATGTCCACTTTATATCATCTGCGGTTCCATGGAAATTGATGGCCTAATCCATTTTTATAATCCGTAATTTTTTTTCTTGTCCCAAATCCCCTATAATAGTTAGTGGATTATAAATCTAAAACTATAAATAATGTTATTCATGATAGGGTTTTTAATTTTTATTCCCATTATCAATGTCTTATAATAATTGCAAAATTATATGAACAATAGTTTTTTTTTCATATGTTTTTTGGGTATAAACACATTTTCTAAGGCCACTTCATATAGGTTTTAAGGTCATATAACTAGTTCCATTTATCTTTTGGTAAAAAATGACCCTGTAATCACTAATTTAATGGTTATCTAATGTAATAGGATATTCTAATCATCAAAAAGAATATATCATTATAAACAATTTTTAGGAATAATGAAACATAATATGTTCAATGTTTTCCTAGCGGGAAATCTCATTAGATATATATAATACTCTATACTCATTGTCTAAATCAAAAAAAATGAGATGAAAATGCTCTCATAAGTGAATAAAATCTCATTTTGGATCACATATCACCCTGGTAACAAGATTTTCTTCATAAAAAGGCTACATTCTCCATTTTATGGTATAAATTTCATTTTCATGCATTTACTATCTTCTTTCTATCGTCCTAACATGATGGACTAACCAAACTAATACCATTTGTAACATATTGACTATAATCATTGGCATCGAAAGAGTTTTGGTCCCACTAACCTTAGGTGGTGTCCCCCAGACAATAAATTCTAGAGATAATTACTATGGTCATACTAAAATCAGCGTGGAATGATTTTCCCTTCTAAAAATACAAAACTTATCATGATAAAAAGAAATAAAATGACTAATCCAAAACTATATGATGCATGAACTGTAAATAATTAAACTCAAAAAATATAAATAACATATAATATCAGATTATCAGTAAAAGGTAAAATTAGAAAAAAATTACTCCTAAATAAAAAAGGAATCTGGGACTAAGGTGAAACTACACCACACTCTAAGGAAATGTCTAACTCCAAGGCTCTAACTACAAATAGCTACAATCAAGAAGCCCCACTATAGAAAAAAAATGTTACGCATTCTTGTATCATATAAAAAACATATTCATATGCTCTAATTTTTATATAAATGGGAGTCAGTAAACATACCCCATAATAAATCGGCAAACATATTCCAATACATTCCACTAAGATAAGAATATTTTATCTAATAGTTTAAAATATAAATAAAACATACAAAAGGAAATGTAAAGTAGTTTTCCTATTTAAATCAATTAAACATAAATAATAAAAGTATTTTTTCTATTTAATTCACATGGAATACCCATTCTACATTGACACATATACATATACATGAATAAATACAACCATGATTATTCATAACTCAAGATTATAATCATATCATACCATTCATGTTGTCACATGGACATGTATCTATGTGCCTCTATCTAGAACCGACCCCTTCTCAGAACCAAAAATGGAACCTTCCAATGAAATATAAACTCACCCAATTCCACTATATTAAATGGTCTCATAAGAATTAATTTTGATAAAATAAATTAATATTTTAAAAATTCAAAATAATGTGTCTGTTAAACCAAATATACAGTTCAAAATCGTGATTAAAAGGGTTTTCAAAAATTTGTCCAAAATCCTACATCTCTAATTCATCCAAAAAAGTTTTCCAAAAATGACATCATTCAAATTTTAGTTTTTAAATGATTGAAAATCATTTATGTAAATATAAAACATCTATTTCTAGAATATGTGTAGGAGAGTGAGAGTGCACTAGTAGTAAATTGATATTTAACATCGTCAATTTAACATTGGTTTCTTATAAACCGATGTAAAAAAATGTTTTCGGATAATTTTTGGTGTCTGTTTTTTTAAAAACCAATGCCAAAAACCAAAAATATTGTTTTGGAGTCAGTTTAAAAAAACCGACATGAAAAACTAAAAAAAATTGGCGTTGGTTTTTATGAAAAACAGACGCCAAAATTCTCCACATACATTTTTGGCGTTGGTTTTTAAATAAACTGACACTAAAATGTAAAAAAAGTATTATTCACATCGGTTTTTTTACAAACTAAAACCAAAATTTTAAAAAGAAAAAACTTTTCACGTCAGTTTTTTTAAAAACCGACGCGAAGAAATAAAAAAAACATTTACTTCAGTTTTCATAAAATACAATGCCAAAAAATTTTAAAAAAATATATAATGTTATAGAGAATTATCTAAGCTTCGATTTGAATGGTCGTAGAGGAAAAACATAGTTATGGATTAAATGTTATAGATGTTGGAAGTTGATCTTTTCTAAGAGATGTATTAAAGAAGTCCAACATTCAAAGGCCATATCTTTTAATCCGTAACTCCGTTTTAGCTCCACAACCAATCAAGTTAAAGCTTAAATAATTATCAAAAAAATTGTAATTTTTTTTAAATGTTTTTGCATCAGTGCTGATAAAAAATGATGCCAAATGTTTTTTTATTTTTTCACTTTGGTTTTTTTAAAAACCGATGTAAAAAATAAATTTTTTTAAAATTTTAGCGTTAGTTTATTTAAAAACCGATGCCAAAAAGGACATAAATATGCATTTTTGGTGTTGGTTTTCAAAAAAAATGACGCCAAAAGACCAATGTAAATTCTCTTTTGCGTCAGTTTCAAAAAAAACTGACGCAAAAGAGTAATATAGGATCCAAATTGCAATTTTTTTGACAACTCACGTTTAACATTTTAAAATCCTCCATACATTTTCGTATAATGCAATTGAGAATATTTTCATTTACTATATATATCCCTTTTCACATTCGTTCATCATTTTCAACCTCTTTTATTAAATAGAGTTTTCATTGCGACTTCAATCATTAATTTCAACATGGTATATATTCTATTCATTTATTTTCTTTAATATTATTATCTTTCATTTCTAAAAAACTCGATTAGATTTCTTATAATGATGATTAATTCTGATTTCTAAATATAAGTTATATGATTATAAAAAACATATAATTTTGATGGATGCTCCTAAAACCATTGAAATATGTTGGAAGTATTATGTTTATTTTACTTCATTTGGTGTATATGGTTTTAATCATGTGTATCATGTTTTTTAAAATGAGTTGTGTCAATCAAAATGTTGAAAGGATCAACTTCGGACGTCTATAAATTTTGATCCGTAACTTCGTTTTTGCTCCACAACCAATCAAATAAAAACTTAAGAAATTCTCTAAAACATAGAAGAAAAAAAATTACTTTTTGACATCAGTTTTTTTAAAAACCGACACCAATTGTTTTTCATTTATGGGATCTGTTTTTTGATGAACCAACGCCAGAACATTTTTTTACTTTTTGGTGTTTGTTTTTACGGAAATCAGCGCCAAAAAAATACGTATGAGTTTTTTTTTTGCATCGGTTTTTTAAAAAAATATGCTAAAAAACAAATGTAATACATTTTTGGTGTTGGTTTACAAAAACCAATAGAAAAAGTTATATTTTTTACGTCGGTGACTTCATGGTCGGTTAAAAACCGACGTAAAAATTTTAAAAAGACTGACATTTAAGACCTTGTTTCTACTAATGTTGAATCCAGTTGTCTCACAAAAAATTCCAAAATACAAAAAGATTCAAGATATAATCTTGGTGATACATACTCCTTTTATCCTTCCATATAAAATCCCAAAATGATATTTCTAAAATAATATTTATTCAACAGATATAGACATAAAATTCTGAATATAATTTTATATTACACGAGAAACAAGAAAACAAAGAAAATGAATTATAATAGACTTTAAATTAGATTCCCTAGGTATGACTCTAAAAGAATAATTGAAATCTATCTTTATGGAAAATGTTCATCAAAAATACCTTAAGGAACCCTAGGAATCATGATACAAGGTGATAGAAGAAATAATAATATTTTTGGTAGATAATTATAATAAATATCAAATTTTTAGGAGTTATTAATTTTGTCACACTGTTAGGCTGCTTAGTTTAAAAATTCATGTTCATGTTATGAATGTTTTATAGAACAAGACCTAAGGCTGAAAAATTTTATCATATGGTTTATAAAACTTAATACCAACCCATAAAATATCATATTTCACAAACAATTCCCAAATCACAAGGTTTTTCATAGGTATTTTCTAAGCCATGCACCTACCCAAAAACTATTATATTCCATTACATAGTTTTCATGAGATTTTCTATGGATTCCCTTAACCATTAAAAAACCAAGGTCCCTTAAAAAACATCTAAATGTACTAAAACCATCCATGAACTTCAATAACTCTACCCAAATATTATATAACATCAAAATACAATATCAAATGTATCAGTTCTAAAAACCAAAAAAGTTATCATTTACGTGAATTATACATTGTATGTAATAATATTATAGGTGACTTTATTCATAAGGTTACGATATATGATGTGACAATTAGATTATATTCAGCCTCGAAAAGACTAAATTTTAGTATACTAGAGGATTAGAGTTTAATAAATCCTAAAGATTGATAAATTTTATACCCAAATATCTATGAGTCCAATTTGATATGATTAAAATGGATTTCAAAAATATATTATCGGGGATTTTGTTATGATATTATATAGTACAAGTCCTACTGAAATTTTTATATTTGATTATGGAATGGATATGATATATGAACTCTTTATTTTGATTTTGAGTAATTTATTTCATAGTCCTCAATGAAATGATATAAAATATGTCACTTAACCATAAATATTCCTTTGTTCTAGATTATAGAATACATCATGATTACAATTTTGAGATAAATTATAAGTATGACCTATAAAATAATTATATATTGGTTTATATGATTATGAAATGTTCTACCAGAGAATCAATATATGAATTTAGATATGAATGTTATAAAAATAATTTTTTCAATTCCAACTCATGAGTATTGGATTTCAATTATCCAAGAAAAACATATGTTAATAAAAATAATATCACAAATATCAGAGAATTTGGGAAAGGTGTTGTAGATCTTCATTTTTTGAATGGTGTCTAGGTTTATTCCTTAGAGGTTGGTACTTATTATCTAAGTCTACCCAATTGATTAGTTCTATAATGAGATTATTGTTACTATGTTCTTAGAAAGAACCTTTTTATAGGGTATTCAAGATTAATTTTTCCTTGGATAAATGTAGTTATAATGGAAACCAAGGAAGTATCATATATAGAGTACCCACAAAAATTAGTTGTCACTTTATAATTAGTTGATGAAAAGAGGCCATTATTGTGGGTTTGGATTTGGCCAAGATATAATGAAATTGGAACAATGAATTGGAAATAATTAATGATGATATGGTGATCAAGATAGAAATGGATTAACATAATGAATGAAATCATTATACTAATGTTAGATAATAATCATTTTATATTCCTAGTAAGAGACAGATTCAAATATCCCTTCCACTATCTAAATTGACCTAATACTGATATTGAGAATAACCCTAATTAAGATATTAACATGTTATACCATATTTAAACAAATGTATGTGTTGTAGAGGGTCATTATAATCTAAATTGATAATTCCTAGTTGGGTATTGTTATTCCTAAAAAATAAAAAGTTCCCACAACCACTTCCATAAATAATGCCTATCATTGAGCACTGTGTTGAATTTTGTGATCATGTTATATCATATACATACCTAAACATGGATTATGGAGATAATATTACTTCAAATCATTCAATAAATGATATCATAATTTAAACAAAATACAATCACTCATAATAATGAAAACTGCAAATGGAATATTGAAACTAGTTTAATAGAAGAACAGGGAGATTTTATTTCACCAATAACACAAACTCGAGATACCAAAATCAGTATATACTTCCCTTAAAAAATAAAATTAACTTTTACATTCCATTTTTATGGTAATTTAGATAACATGGTATGAGGAAATAAAGGTTATAATATGAAAATGATAGAGAAAAAAATTAATAAAAAAAGAAATATCCATTAACTCGTGTAATGAAGCCCCAGCCTAGTCCTAAGTCATCCAAAAACATGAATAATCTAAAATTAATCTCATTAATGTTCCTATTTCTAATAAAATAACTTAGGAATAACCTCTAAGATATTCTCATACTTTAATCTTGAATATAACCCCCTTTTATAACATGATATTTTTTCAAACATGTGGTTTTGATAAAATGGATAAAATCGATGGTTTCATCTTTGGTTTTCTTGTTTCCATATCTTTATAGATTACTTTAGTTGCGATTTAATTAAATATCATTTGTATGAAAGCCATGTATTTATTTTATGCATGCTAACATGGAATCCCAATACATTGTCTTGAAGTGCAGTGAATTTAATATGAAAGGAGGGATGAAACATACATGAGTTTTGGAATCTTAGTGGTACCCATACATAGTATTTTAAATATTTATCAAACCATTATGTAGGTTTTAGTGTTTTATAATTACCCTTATGTAGTTATCCATCTATTTGTGGGACCATTAAATAGTTTGTGGAGAATGAGATTAATGATTTTTCATATCAACTAGATAGATCGATCATCAGATATGTTCACTCTCCAGTTGATCTTTCCATAGTCATTTTGTTGATCATGGAATGGAATGGTTACTTAGACTCCTTCATGTGATTTATATTCAAATGGTAGATCCTCACATTGTCGTCCAAATCTATGTATGGTTAGTGAATAAAATGTGTAGTATCTTGTAATTCATTTAATTTTTGGTTGGTGCATCGACTGTATGTTATATTCCATCACGTAGTCGGTGCATCCTTTCATTCAATCAGTTGATCGACAACATTGAATATAATAGTATTCATGGAAGGTTTACCAAGCGTTCATTTGAGGAAATTTTCTTGTAGTTGGATTCCTGTATCATTTCCAAAACATCCCATATTTCACAAAACATCTAATATGCCATTGAAATACCTTCTAATCATCTAAATTACTAATAATGACAAAAACTAATAAGTTTAGGATTTATTATAGTAATATAGTTTTATATAATAAACAAAAAAACTCAGGTTTTACTCAATTTATAAATTGAACTCCAAATTATCCCCAAAACTACAAATTGTGGCATAAACACAATACTGGTTAAAATGGTTGGTTTCAAATCATTATAAATATAGATAAAATTTATTAAAATATTGACTTGTTAATTTCCTATATTTGAACCCTATACTCTGGATATGTGAGTTTCAATGAGTTTTTAAAATTGATGTTTAAGTTTATATATATTGATTGTTTTCTAAATATTTCATTTCATTAAACATTGTAACACCCGATACTTTTATGTTATATAAATCAGCAAAGGAATATTTTTCTACACAACACTTGCTTGTCTTGCTTTACACGCAATCGCGACCTTCCTTGATAGCTTGCGTCGTACGCAATACCGAGTTTCACTAAACAACAATATGCTATTAAAACTAGCCGTTATGAATAGTAATAAACACTTTTTGAAATTTTATAAATTTTATTTTTCAAAATGGACTTCATTTTTGGACTCAGAATATCGAAATTAGCCTAGGGTGAAATTTTGGTATTTTTCTGAAAACTTTCAATTTTTTGATGAATAGTGAAACCACTATGTGGTAGGTTAAAAACTGAATTTTGCATAAAACTTAATTTTACCGCTTCTGTGAATGGAATTTCAAAAATCCGACAGACACGGTTGATATCAGTAAGTAAAATGTGGTTCAATGAGATAAAAATAATTTTTTTGTGAATAGTAACTTTTTACTTTTTTTACCGCGGTTAATAGTAAATAGGGTAACTAAGGGTAAATATGATATTACTATTACCCTAACACATGTCCTAATTCTATTGGAAAAGTTTAATTCTACCAAAAACAAACTTAGGAATAAAATATGACCATTTAGGCCCACTTGGATTAGATTGGGACATTTATTATTAATTTATTTAAAGAAGGGTTAAAATAGGTAAAATCAAAGTTTAATAAGTCAATCATTTTTAATATGGGGTTATAAATAAGATAAATTCGACTATAAATATTCATTAGAAAGATAAAAAGATTTCCTAAATAATGGTAGTTTATTTGTAATTTTTAGACATTAAATAATTTAATTTATTTATGACACAATGATGATGCAGTAATTATCTTATTAATGAAATATTGACATAATTGATGTTATAAACACCAAAATAAATGTAATTTGAGACTTTTTATGAATTCCACTAATTTTCTAGGTTACTATGATATATTATTGTTGATTTAATCAACTTGGTTTGAACATAAATTCTGTTATGACTTTCAAAAAAATCATATATCAAATAGTGTCAAAATTGACACAAAATAGTTTTTAAATCAAATATTATTTTATTAATTGTTATTTTATTCCTAAAAATCTAAGGTTCGGCCAAATTACTTAGATAAGGATATATATATTAATAATAAACAATTTGGGGTTCGTTTGGCATGTTATAGTAAGTGTATTAACCATATAGTGAAAGAAAACAAAAAGACACGGTAAAAGTTAAATTAATTAACTTAGAGTTAAATCTAATTGATAAGGTTAAAATAATACCCTAAACTTGTCTAAATCCTATTGGTTGATATGATTTCGACCCATCCCCACTTTAGCTTCGAAATAAGACCCTTTGGAACCACTATAAACCGATTTTGACTTTAATATAAAATAATATTTCGAGATATTCCTAAGGTGCCCCTCTCCTCCCTTATAAAAGGGCACCTACTCCCCCTCCTCCTCACACCAATTTGAGCACTCAAGCTCGGCCAACCCCTGACATTTTCTCCTCTCCACTTCCCTAGAATAATCCTAGAGGTCCTGGTCTTCTTCAAAGACCAATCTTAGTTCCCTAATTGGAGGATTCAAAGAGGTGTTCCAAAGAAGAGGTAATATCCATTACCGATCTTTTCAATTTCTTTCTTCTTCAACTTCTTCTTCTTTAGTTGTTTCATGATAAAGTAATAAAATCAGTATTACTTACATACTGATATGTTATTATAAATATGAAACAACCCTAATTCACCTTCTATCCATCCTACGGAAAAATGAAATCACCGCGCGTGCGTACGTACGGAATACCGTCTCCACGCCGTGGTGTAATCTATTTTCCACCATCACTTTACAAGGATGGGTATAATGGTGTAATGAGTAAATATTTATGATTATTATAAAGTAATATTGATACTGAAATAATATATATATACTCCAATACAGTTCCACGATCATAGGAACGATATCATCACTCGTGCGTACGTACGGAATACCGTCTCCACGATGTGATGCGACTCGTTCTACATGATCATCATTACATAGTAATTATATAAATTGAATGAATAAATATGATATACGTTACACTAATACCATTCTGGATATAAGGTATCTATAACCTTAAAAGAAGAATAAGAATGTATTCGGCAAATCACGCATAAGAACAAAAGGCAATAAAGACCCGAGTAACAAGTAACAATGAAATATTACTATCAAGAAGCTAAGAATATGACCATATATGATATCATATCAATATGTATGGTTCTGGAATAAGTCAATAACATTATTTAAACCATTATACAGGAGCTTCGGACACGTACAAAGCAAATTGGACCTAAGGTAAGGGAAATATCACAATCTCATTTTTATCCGAGATTGTTTACTCGTAAGTATTTACTGGGGTGTATTTTATCATCCACATCCATGTTTCATAAATATGTAATATTATTTCCATCCACCTAAAATTGTTTAAATCCATTTTTACCCTTCGGTGAGTTTTTAGTAATATGTATGAAAGGAAACTTTTTTCATTTTTCGTACGAGGTACTTTTTGACTTTTCCGACAAAAGTACGAAGAATGTTTTTTTTAACTTATACGGCATGAATGGATTTCTAAAAAATTATTTCCAAGAAGCTTCCTTTACAAGTATTCAAGTTTATTTTTAATCAACTTCTTTTATTTTAAAATAGTATGACATGTTAAGAAAGGAAAAGTGTTTTTAAAGTAGAAAGGATATTTTCATCAAGAATGGAGTTCAAGTATTTTATCAAAATTATTTTCCATCTAAGATAATAAAAGGGTTCTGTTTTTATCCCTATTATTACATGGATTTGATTATGTTGAGATGGAAACATTTTTATGAATTATTTTATCTTATATGAATTGTTTTATGATGTCATGTTGTTTAAGAATCCCATTTTTATTACATTGGTTACGCTATGATGTATGGTTTATGATTATGTGGCACACATAAGAAAGGATTCATTATAAGATGGGTGGGACCTATATCTCCCTCCAATGCATTGGGTAAAGATTTTATATCTCATGAGATAGACATGGCTGGAACGGTAGGTTATACCGGATCAGTGAAACAGGACTGGAACGAGGGTGACTCGGTTCAGAAAGGGACTTTGTCCACTAAGATAGTCTTGGCAATGAGTCATGACTAACAAGAAATGATTTTCCATGATTATGTGTTCATGCCACAAAGTTTCAAGTTTTATTTTATGATTATGGGGATCTCATTTTCACTTATATGATTTATTCCATGATATGATATTATGATCTCTTTTGCAGGTTTTGATTTTCAAAAAGATATGATATGATTTTTATTTTCTTTATTTGCCCTTGCTGAGCATTTGAGCTCACCCTTTTATGTTTTCTTTTCCCTAGGTCAGGAAGATGGATATTAAGTAGAATATGCTAATAGGTACCCTAGATATGATGAAATAAATGGGAGACACTGTAGAAGATTTATGAACCAGTTGTTTATGTTTCCCAGTTTCTAAAGACACTATACCTATACGGTCCATTGTGGTTTTGTCATATGTTGTAATAAGTGTGCTTCAATTTTGAAGTATTAAAAATGTATGTAAAGTATGGGTCGTTATAGTTGGTATCAAAGGAAAGGTATAGTCAACCTTTGGAAACTAGGATGTGAAAGCCTTAGTAAGAACCCTAAGGATAAGTCTAAGAGTAGAACACAATCTTAGTGTTTTAGAAATGGCCATGAATAACCTAGGATAAGACCTTAAGCATGAAAATTTTATTCTTGAATTATGTGGTTTTCCTATTATAATTTGTGTTGCTCACACTATTCTTCTTGGTTTTAGTCAATGGATGGAACCCGAAGGAACCGTGTTAATGCGGAATGCGATGGGCAATGCAATGATTGTCCCCCTGAGAAACCAAACGATATGGGAGCTGGAATGCAAAATCGTGTAGCCATGCTCACACAACTTTCTCAAGCTATGAATCATGCAGGACTTCCAAACGAGCAAAGGAAGGAGCAACATTCTGTTGAATCCTTCATGAGGCAGCGTCCACCATCTTTCAGCGGGTCTACTGATCCATTAGTTGCTGAACAATGGATTAGTACTACTGAAAAGATATTTTCATTTCTTCAATGTTCTGAACATGATAAAGTCATCCTAGCAGTGTATCGTTTGGAAGGAGATGCTGATCAATGGTGGAATCTTATTAAGAATACGAGGCAAAGGGATGAAATTGAGTCTATGGAATGGGACGAGTTCAAGAACTTATTTTTCAATAAGTACTTCCCTCGTATTCTCCGAACAAAGATGGAGAAAGAGTTCCTTGAACTGAAGCAAAGGGATGATGAATCTGTTGGTACCTATGAAGCAAATTTTACAAGACTTGCAAGGTATGCTTCTGGTATTATTATCCAACCTGAGAGTAAGATCGATCGATTCTTTAGTGGCTTAAAACCAAGTCTTCGAAGGGTGTTAGCCATAAGGGACTTCAATAGCTACGAGGAAATCGTTCGATGTGCTCTCAAAGTCGAGATGGAGATTGGAGTAACCCATCAGTCACATGGGTTTGATAAGAAGAGGAAGATGGAATTCAAAGAAAAATCTAAAGAGCACATGGAAAAGAAGATGAGCTTTTCCTTATGCTCAAAGTGTGGAAAAAAACATGGAGGGAGTTGTCTTAAAGGTACAAGTAAATGTTCTAAATGTGGAAAAGAAGGTCATCGGGCATTTGAATGCCGTGATAATGGGAAGAAGATGTCTAATGACGCAAACAAAGGAAGGGATACACAGAATGAACCTACTACACTTCAATGTTTCAAGTGCAAGGAGATGGGGCATTATGCCAATCAATGCCCAAATCCAAGGGTTGATGATGATGGTCGACGTCAACAAAATCTTAAGGCTAAATACAAAGGAAAGTCACATGCAATTTCTATCAGCGATGTGGAGTACGATAACGAAGTGGTGAAAGGTACACTTACCGTCCACTCTAAAGTAGCAAATGTTTTATTTGATTCTGGATCCACCCACTCTTTTATTTCTAAAGAATTTTCTAAGGGTATCACTGTATTACCTCAACAATTAGATGTTGAGTTAGCTGTGACAACACCTAATGTCACAACAGTCGCATCAAAAGTTTATAATTCTTCTCCGATCGAAGTTTGTGGGAAAGTGCTTCCTGCAAATCTTGTGATCCTTCCTTTAGTGGAATTTGATGTGATTCTTGGCATGGATTGGCTTTCTCTACATGGAGCTCATATCAATTGCCAAAGAAGGGAAGTCACATTTCATATTCCAGATCAATCTATGATCGTATACCAATGCAAGGATGAACATAACCTTCCAGTGGAAATTTCTTCCATCTTATGGGTATTGATTCCACTAAATGAAGGTTATTTATCTCAAATGGTTGGTGAGAAACTCACGATTAAGAATATTCCCATTTTAAGGGAGTTTGATGATGTCTTTCTGGAGGAATTACCGGGTCTTCCACCAAATCGTGAAGTTGAGTTTTCAATAGAACTCGTACCGGGTGCTTTGCCTATTTCAAAGACACCTTATAGAATGGCCCCAATTGAGTTGCAGGAATTGAAGAAGCAACTCCAAGAGAATCTTGATAAGGGATTCATATGCCCTAGTGCGTCACCTTGGGGAGCACCTGTTCTATTTGTTAAGAAGAAAGATGGATCAATGAGACTCTGCATTGATTATCGAGAACTTAACAAGATCACTATCAAGAACAAATATCCTCTCCCACGCATTGATGACTTATTTGACCAACTATGCGGAGCTCAATACTTTTCCAAGATTGATCTTTGTTTAGGGTATCATTAATTAAGGGTCAAAAGGGAGGATATACCAAAGACGGCTTTCCGTACAAGGTATGGACACTATGAATTTATAGTGATGCCATTTGGTCTTAATAATGCCCTTGCTATCTTCGTGGATCTAATGAATAGAGTCTTTAGAGACTATCTTGATCAATTTGTGGTAGTCTTTATAGACGATATTCTTGTCTATTCAAAGAGCATGGAAGAGCATGAAGATCACTTGAGAATTATATTGAAGACCCTGAGAAAGGAGAAGCTTTATGCCACATTTACCAAGTGTGAATTTTGGCGTCAAAAAGTTGCATTTTTGGGTCACATAATCTCAAAAGAGGGGATATCTGTGGATCCAGCAAAAACAGAGGTTATCGAAAGATGGTCGAGACCAACAACAGTAACTGAGATCCGAAGTTTTCTTGGTTTGGCTGGATATTATCGATGTTTTGTAAAGGATTTTTCACGATTATCTAATCCACTCACCAAGTTGACTCGGAAAGGAGTTAAGTTTGTCTGGACAGAGAATGTGAAGAGAATTTCAAGGAGTTGAAAAGAAGGTTATCCAGTGCACCTGTGCTCACACTGCCTTGTAGTGGAGAAAGGATTGTGATCTACAGTGATGCATCCAAGAAGGGATTGGGGTGTGTTCTTATGCAAAATGATATGGTGATAGCTTATGCCTCACGACAGTTGAAAATCCATGAGCAAAATTACCCAACACATGATTTGGAGTTGGCTGCGGTAATCTTTGCATTAAAGATTTGGAGGCATTACCTTTATGGTGAAAGGTGTGATATTTATACTGATCATAAAAGTTTAAAGTATATTTTCACACAAAAGGAGCTGAATATGCGCCAAAGAAGATGGTTGGAGCTGATTAAGGATTATGACTGCTCAATCCATTACCACCCTGGGAAAGCAAACAAGGTGGCAGATGCATTAAGTCGACAAGACCATGCTAGTTTATCCATGATGAGGATCACAAAAGATCCAATATTTATGGATTTACAAAGGATGGATCTTGGAATTATAATGGAAGGGGAAAATATTATCTTTCTCAAATGAATGTTCAACCATCTATACATGTGAATATTAAAGAGGCACAGAAAGAAGGTGTCGAGTTACAAAAGAAGGTGAGAAATGTTCCTGAATTCAACCTTGATTGTGATGGGATAATAAAGTTCAGGAATCGGGTTTGTGTTCCTTCCATCCCCGAATTAAAGAAGGAGCTGTTGGATGAGGCTCATAGTTCTTCATTCTCTATTCATCCTGGAAGCACGAAGATGTATAGGGACCTGAAAGAGTACTTCTGGTGGGAGGGCATGAAAAGAGATGTTGCTGAATATGTCTCTTGATGCTTGGTTTGTCAACAAGTTAAAGATGAGAGATATAAGTCTAAGGGGATGTTACAACCATTACCCATACCCGAATGGAAATGGGAAAACATCACTATGGACATTGTCACAGGACTTCCTAAAACATCCAAAGGCAATAATGCTATCTGGTTCATAGTTGATCGTCTTACAAAGTCTGCACACTTCATTCCTATTAGAGAGGATTTCACTCTAGATCAGCTTTCCAGGATGTATGTAAAGGAAGTGGTAAGATTGCATGGAGTACCACTTTCTATTATATCTGATCGGTATCCGAGATTTACCTCGAAGTTCTGGCGAAGTCTTCAGCATACTCTGGATACAGAGTTGAGTTTCAGCACTGCTTATCATCCCCAGACAGACGGTCAGTCTGAGAGAACAATTCAAACCCTAGAAGATATGTTGAGAGCTTGCTCTATGGATTTCAAAGGAGGTTGGGATCAACACCTACCTTTGGTGGAATTTTCTTATAATAATAGCTTTCACTCCAGTATTCAGATGGCTCCTTATTAAGCTCTCTATGGAAAGAAATGCAGGACTCCAACTTGCTGGGATGAAGTTGGGGAAAGTAAGCAATTAGGACCTGATCTCGTTGATGAAATGGCAGAAAAGGTCAGATCTATTCAACAACACATAAGAGCATCTCAGAGTCGACAGAAAAGTTATGCCGACAACCGAAGAAAAGACCTAGAGTTTGAAGTCGGTGATAAAGTGTTCTTACGAATATCTCCCTGGAAAAGGGTTATGAGATTTGGAAAGAAGGGGAAGTTGAGCCCTAGATATATAGGTACTTTCGAAATACTAGATCGTGTTGGGAAGGTAGCTTACCGATTGGCGCTTCCACCGAATCTCTCTCAAGTTCACGATGTGTTCCATGTATCTCTCCTGAGAAAGTACATACCAGATCCTTCACATGTACTCAGCTCAGAAGTTGTACCGCTGGAGCAAGATCTTTCTTATGAAGAACAGCCGATAGAGATTCTGGATCGTAGCGAAAAAGTCCTACGAAATCAGACCACTCGATTGGTGAAATTTTTATGGAGGAACCACCAACTTGAAGAAGCTACATGGGATCTTGAGGATATGATGAGGGAGAAGTATCCTCATCTGTTTGTTACAAAGTGACGAATTTCGAGGGCGAAATTCTTTTTAAGGGGGGTAGAATGTAACACCCGAGACTTTTATGTTATATAAATCACCAAAGGAATCTTTTTCTACACAACACTTGCTTGGCTTGCTTTACACGCAATCGCGACCTTCCTCGATAGCTTGCGTCGTACGCAATACCGAGTTTCACTAAACAACAATATGCTATTAAAACTAGCCATTATGAATAGTAATAACCAATTTTTGAAATTTTATAAATTTTATTTTTCAAAATGGACTTCATTTTTGGACTCAGAATATCGAAATTAGCCTAGGGTGAAATTTTGGTATTTTTCTGAAAACTTTCAATTTTTTGATGAATAGTGAAACCACTAAGTGGTAGGTTAAAAACTGAATTTTGCATAAAACTTAATTTTACTGCTTCTGTGAATGGAATTTCAAAAATCTGACAGACACGGTTGATATCAGTAAGTAAAATGTGTTTCAATGAGATAAAAATAATTTTTTGGTGAATAGTAACTTTTTTCTTTTTTTACCTCGGTTAATAGTAAATAGGGTAACTAAGGGTAAATATGATATTACTATTACCCTAACACATGTCCTAATTCTATTGGAAAAGTTTAATTCGACCAAAAACAAACTTAGGAATATAATATGACCATTTAGGCCCACTTGGATTAGATTAGGACATTTATTATTAATTTATTTAAAGAAGGGTTAAAATAGTTAAAATCAAAGTTTAATAAGTAAATCATTTTTAATATGGGGTTATACATAAGATAAATTCGACTATAAATATTCATTAGAAATCTAAAAATATTTCCTACATAATGGTATTTTATTTGTAATTTTTAGACATTAAATAATTTAATTTATTTATGACACAATGATGATGCAGTAATTATCTTATTAATGAAATATTGACATAATTGATGTTATAAACACCAAAATAAATGTAATTTGAGACTTTTAATGAATTACACTAATTTTATAGGTTACTATGATATATTATTGTTGATTTAATCAACTTGGTTTGAACATATAATTCTGTTATGACTTTCAAAAAAATCATATATCAAATAGTGTCAAAATTGACACAAAATAGTTTTTAAATCAAATATTATATTATTAATTGTTATTTTATTCCGAAAAATCTAAGGTTCGGCCAAATAACTTAGATAAGGATATATATATTAATAATAAACAATTTGGGGTTCGTTTGGCATGTTATAGTAAGTGTATTAACCATATAGTGAAAGAAAACAAAAAGACACGGTAAAAGTTAAATTAATTAACTTAGAGTTAAATCTAATTGATAAGGTTAAAATAATACCCTAAACTTGTCTAAATCCTATTGGTTGATAGGAGTTCGACCCATCCCCACTTTAGCTTCGAAATAAGACCCTTTGGAACCATTATAAACCGATATTTACTTTAATATAAAATAATATTTTCAGATATTCCTAAGGTGCCCCTCTCCTCCCTTATAAAAGGGCACCTCCTCCCCCTCCTCCTCACACCAATTTGTGAACTCAAGCTCGGCCAACCCCTGCCATTTTCTCCTCTCCACTTCCCTAGAATAATCCTAGAGGTCCTGGTCTTCTTCAAAGACCAATCTTAGTTCCCTAAGTGGAGGATTCAAAGAGGCGTTCCAAAGAAGAGGTAATATCCATTACCGGTCTTTTCAATTTCTTTCTTCTTCAACTTCTTCTTCTTTAGTTGTTTCATGATAAAGTAATAAAATCAGTATTACTTACATACTGATATGTTATTATAAATATGAAACAACCCTAATTCACCTTCTATCCATCCTACGGAAAAATGAAATCACCGCGCGTGCGTACGTACGGAATACCGTCTCCACGCCGTGGTGTAATCTATTTTCCACCATCACTTTACAAGGATGGGTATAATGGTGTAATGAGTAACTATTTATGATTATTATAAAGTAATATTGATACTGAAATAATATATATATACTCCAATACAGTTCCACGATCATAGGAACGATATCATCACTCGTGCGTACGTACGGAATACCGTCTCCACGATGTGATGCGACTCGTTCTACATGATCATCATTACATAGTAATTATATAAATTGAATGAATAAATATGATATATGTTACACTAATACCATTCTGGATATAAGGTATCTATAACCTTAAAAGAAGAATAAGAATGTATTCGGCAAAACACGCATAAGAACAAAAGGCAATAAAGACCAGAGTAACAAGTAACAATGAAATATTACTATCAAGAAGCTAAGAATATGACCATATATGATATCATATCAATATGTATGATTCTGGAATAAGTCAATAACATTATTTAAACCATTATACAGGAGCTTCGGACACGTACAAAGCAAATTGGACCTAAGGTAAGGGAAATATCACAATCTCATTTTTATCCGAGATTGTTTATTCGTAAGTATTTACTGGGGTGTATTTTATCATCCACATCCATGTTTCATAAATATGTAATATTATTTCCATCCACCTACAATTTTTTAAATCCATTTTTACCCTTCGGTGAGTATTTAGTAATATGTATGAAAGGAATCTTTTGTCGTTTTTCGTACGAGGTACTTTTTGACTTTTCCGACAAAAGTACGAAGAATGTTTTTTTAACTTTTAAGGCATGAATGGATTTCTAAAAAATTATTTCCAAGAAGCTTCCTTTACAAGTATTCAAGTTTATTTTTAATCAAATTCTTTTATTTTAAAATTGAATGACATGTTAAGAAAGGAAAAGTGTTTTTAAAGTAGAAAGGATATTTTCCTCAAGAATGGAGTTCAAGTATTTTATCAAAATTATTTTCCATCTAAGATAATAAAAGGGTTCTGTTTTTATCCCTATTATTACATGGATTTGATTATGTTGTGATGGAAACATTTTTATGAATTCCTTTATCTTATATGAATTGTTTTATGATGTCATGTTGTTTAAGAATCCCATTTTTATTACATGGGTTACGCTATGATGTATGGTTTATGATTATGTGGAACACATTAGAAAGGATTCATTATAAGATGGGTGGGACCTATATATCCCTCCAATGCATTGGGTAAAGATTTTATATCTCATGAGATAGACATGGTTGGAACGGTAGGTTATACCGGTTCAGTGAAACAGGACTGGAACGAGGGTGACTCGGTTCAGAAAGGGACTTTGTCCACTAAGATAGTCTTGGCAATGAGTCATGACTAACAACAAATGATTTTCCATGATTATGTGTGCATCCACAAAGTTTAAAGTTTTATGTTATGATTATGGGGATCTCATTTTCACTTCTATGATTTATTCCATGATAAGATATTATGATCTCTTTTGCAGGTTTTGATTTTCAAAAAGATATGATATGATTTTTATTTTTTTTATTTGCCCTTGCTAAGCATTTGAGCTCACCCTTTTATGTTTTATTTTCCCCAGGTCAGGAAGATGGATATTAAGTAGAATATGCTAAAAGGGACCCTAGATATGATGAAATAAATGGGACACACTGTAGAAGATTTATGAATCAGTTGTTTATGTTTCCCAGTTTCTAAAGACACTATACCTATACGGTCCTTTGTGGTTTTGTCATATGTTGTAATAAGTGTGCTTCAATTTTGAAGTATTAACAATGTATGTAAAGTATGGGTTGTTATAAACATCATCCATATAGAATCCTTGAATTGCTTGTTTTTATGCAAACATGGAATCCCAAAGCTTTATCTTAGAGTGTATTGGATTCCTTCTGAATAGAGTGATGAACCATACATGAGTTTTTGAATATTTGTGGTATACTTACATTGTACATTGAATATGTAACCGGCCATTATTTAGGTTTTATAGTTTGATAATTACCCTTATGTAGGTCTCCATTTATTTGGAATAACTTTACAGAGGTTATGGAGCATGAGATATACCCTTTTTCATATCAACACAATCGATGGACCATGATATAGTATCACTATTTGGTAAAACCTTACATAGTTATTTTGTTGATAATGGAAAGGCACAGTTTTTTAGACTCTTTCATATGGAAGATATTCAAATTGTAGATCATAACACTATCGGTTTGAACCATTTATGGTTAATTAATTGAATGTGTAGTATCATGTAATTCATTTAAGGTGTGGTTGGTGCTTCAATTGTATGTTATAATCAACTGTGAATCCAATGAATACTTTCTTAGAATTTATCTATCGACAACATTGCTGATAAGAGTATATATCAGAGGTTTACCATGGGGTCATTTGAGGACATAGTCTTGTGGTTGGGTTCCAGTATGATTTCTAAAACATCACAGATTTCACAAAACATCTCAAATTCCATTAAAATACTTTATAATCATCTGAATTAATAATAATAACAAAAATAATTAATGTATCATTTATTATAATAGCTTCCTTATATCTAATACACAAATTAAAATCAGGTTTTATTTCATTTAGAATTTGTACTCCAAGTTTTCACTAAAACTATAATATGTTAAATAAAATGTAGATTTGTTAAAAATGGTTGGTTTCAAATCACTTGAACTATGGATAAAATGTATGGATGTATTTTCTTGTAAATTACCCCATATTGTAACTCAATCCTCTAGAAAAGTGAGTTTCAAATTGTGTATCAAATTGATCTATAAACACCCATCCAATGGGAGTTATCCTTTTAACACAATACCCCAGAAGATATCCTAGATTCATAATGTCAGTTATTCCATTTAAATCTAAAATAATATTAAATTTATTCCCAATTCTTTAATTCATTCATGGTTATTTATACCTACCTTCCAGAAATATCCCCCCAAAACTCAAGTATAAATTTCAAGTAATGTTTTTTATCATTAAAATTCGACATGATATTGATAATATTCATGGTGAATTTTTTTATCTTCACATAATTATTTACGTAGTTGGGTATATTTTAAGGTATTACTCAAGTTTGTTCTCTAGATTTTGGGTATATAGGATACAAATGCAGAATATTGAGGCCAAATATAGGGTGTTATATCTAAAATAAAGCTCAATGAATGATTTTAGAATCCTGTAATAATGAAGTCCTCTCTCATATCCACTTTAATTGACTCATCTTCCATTCATTCAATTATCTATATAAATCCCACACCATTTTTTCGATTCAATAGCATCATTAATTCCACTCCATGCTTCTTTTAGAATTTTTCTTCAAACATTGTTTTTAAATTGCCTCTAGTCATGAAGGAATATAAAGACATAAAAATTTATATGGTAGGTGTGGGACATATATTTTCATATATTATAGTGTATTATTCCTTTCTTATGATGTTTCTCTGTATTTTTTAAACATATTTTCTCCTAGATTTCACTGGACAATATATTTATAACAAATTATGAAGAAAATTTTATTTTCAAATTAACATATATTATTCTTACAACATCATGTTTTTTCATCAACATGGAATTTTTATATCAATGAGTAGATTGATTCACTATTTAACCCCTTTTAGCATTTTTGGACTATCTTTAGATCTATATTTCTCTCTACAATCTTGTTTTTAGTGAAATAGGGGAACTTTTTACAGATCCCAACATCAGGAGACTTACATTCCCGAATATGGATGATATTAAAAAAAATCTTACATTCTTCCCATCTTGGATTTTATATTCAAAAAGTAAAAAAAATTAAAGTATTATTTTTTTAACTTCAAATATGTTTTGCAGACAATTTTCAATCTCATTTCCTCTATCCTTTATAGATTAATTCAACTTAGATCATGCAATAGTTTTTATGGAATAGTTGAAAGATATATTTTTATTCTAGTGTGGCTTCCTAAAAAATGAATTCATTGTTGAAATGGGATATAAGGGATTATTGTATAGGTATTTTTGGAAAATATTTTTCATTGAAAAGGGGCTTAAAATCAAAATTGTGCCTCAATAATTTTAAAAACATTTCCATGAATGATATTTCAACTATCAAGCTAATCACCGAATGGCAGATATACAGATAAAGGTTAGTGGATCTGATGTTTTTCATGATGTATAATTCTATTATCTCCATGAATATAAATATTAATGGGTGGGAGAGCATTTTCCTTTCAAAACCCAAAGCTCATTATTTCATTTATCTGGATTTGTTAATTTAATTCTATGAGTCAGTAACTTTCTTCAAGGAAGAAGGCATGAGAAAATTTTCTATCATGTGTTATGTAATAACTTATTCACTTTCTTACACCAAGGTTGCAAGCTTGGTTGGTATTCCATATGTAGGGTAAGATGTTTTTTCCCATAAGCTTCCTGATGTTCATGGAAGTTTTGATAAGGTGAAGGTCATGGCTTTCTTTGGTCTCTCAAAAGTAAATACTCTGATGATTTTTCACTAGACAACAAATTATTATATTATTGAGTTGTGGGTTCAAGGATTCACCATAAGGGAAAAAAAGAGGCAAGGATACGTTGAAGAAGAGTGATATGTACATTATGGATTTCCTGGTAAACCTATGGAAAATAAACTTGGCCAAGCATATCGTAGTCATGATTTAGAATATAAAGAATGGAAATCTAAAATCTCAGATTATTATGTATCCAACCGTTATTTCTTATATGATTGTTTGGTGTCTTGAATCCTTCAAAATCTCTTTCATACCCATGTTGGTGAATTTCCATGTTATGTTGTTATGTGATCATACATGGAGAAGAATTAAAGTTGGATTTTCCATAAATTCCAAAGAATTATATGACTTTACTGAAGAGGAAGATGAAGCAATTTCTATGAAATATGAGGTGGATGAGACCTCTAAAAAGGGTATAAGGAAGATAAAGTTGAATGATGTGGAAGAGAAGTCAAAAACCCCTAGGGCTTTGGAAACCCAATCTGCACCACCAAAACATAAAAAAAATATTATCCTGATAAGGTTGTAGCAAAGTGGAGAGAAGCTAAGAACAATTAGATAAAAGGGGAGCTTAAGTTTGTCTTAGACCCTTTTGAAGCAAAATATTTGAAAGAAAATGATTATGAGAATCTAGAGAAGGAATAGAACAAAAAGAATAAAAATAATAAGTTTTCTATGGATGAAATAGTGCAATCACTTCTGAAGGCTACTGAGAAAGCCTCTGAGAATATTCAGGTACCTAAGTCATTCCTTCAAGAACCACTTCCTAAGACTCCGAGAAAGAAGTTTTTAATTCTAGAATAACATCAAGAAAAAGATATTTAAGAAGAAGAAGTAGAATAAGAAAAATAAAAATAAGTTAGTGGAAAAACCAAAAATTTGTTAAAGTAGATAGAATATTATCATGAGAAGGAAAGCCCTTCTGGGAAATTATCATTCCGAACCTCTCAAGCCAAATCATTAAATCTTGCTACTTCTAGGAAGGATGAAGAGATGGTTGAAGATGAAGTAAATAATTTACCGGAAGAAGAAAGCATCAATAAATATTTCATTCATTTAGAGGATGATGAGGAAGCAGTTGAGAAGGAATAGGTATATGAAGATAAAAATTTTCAGCTATCTGACAATGAAGATGAATCTCCTAATCAAGAGGGATTTATTCTAATAGTTGATAAGGGAAAATATGTTTTAGTTGATACACCTACAAAGGTTGTGGTAAAAAATAATTATTTTCATGGTACTTCAAAGAGGGAAGCTATTGAGTTAGAAAAGGAATCCTCACCACGCAAAATTTTTTATTTGGAATCATCCTCCCTTGGAAAGGATTTTGTAGTCCAATCTTGGAAGTATCTTGTTGGGACTATACCAATATTTCCCGGTATAGACTCAAGATGACAAATGCTTCATCATTCTTTAAATCACAAATTTGATTCAGTATCCATGGTGATGGATAAGTGCATCAAGCTTGAGGCTCGTTTCAAAACCATTTTCATAAACTGAGAAGCCCACGGAATATCTTGCATGAGGATTACTAGATGGTCAAAGAAAACTATGTAATACAAGAGAATTCATGATAACTTTCAAGATAATGTTAAGGATGAATTATAAATTGAAGATAATAAGATCATGGATCTCATAAATAGTTTTGAGGAGTATCTAACTCTAGAACAGAATTCTCGGATCCAAGAGGTAAAAGATCTAAATGGAAAGTTGTATTCAGTTGAACAGAGCTGGAAGAGGGAAAGGTGTATGAGAATCGAACTTGAGGAAAACATTTCTGAGCAGGAGGAAGTTCTAAAGGAGTAGGAAGAATCTCTTAAGTCTTAGGAAGAAAGAATCGAAGCCTTAAAGAAGAAGATAGAAGAGCATGATAAACTTCTTGAATGAGAAGTGTAGGATCACAAGGAACTCAAGAAGCTATAAACCATAGTGAAGAAGTTGATGCCGAATGAGAAGGAAGGATAATCCTATTCAATTATGGTCTTTTGTTGTATTTCTTCCTTGTATAAATGTTTCCAATCCTATTGAAATATTTGGTTTCCAATCTTTTTGTTTTTTAGAACTAATATTTCATATACCATATTTTCATTTGCATTCCCTTTAATCCTTTTCGAAAATCAAAAAGGGGGAGAAAGGAATGTTAAAAAAGAATACTATGTAAAAGAAGAAATTTCTCTAAAGAGGGGGGAGTTTATCTAAGTGGGAGTTCTTATCCAAGAAGATTTTTGGATGAAATAAAATGCTAAGTCTCAATCCGTAAATCAATAATATGATATTTAGTGTTTCCAAAGCCTAAGGGGGAGTTATTCGTATTCATCTTTTCCCATGTGTTAAGGGAGATAAGTTTTATTTTCATGCCCATAAAATTTCTAATGTCCTTATATTCTTTTTCGTAAGGATGTTTATGCTTTCCAAAAAGGGGGAGGATTTTGAGTCAATATTGTTCCCTTATGAATTTTATATTCCTTCATGTTTGGAGGATAATGTTTAGTCAATAAGGATTCCATATGACTTTTCTATTCCATCTTGTTTTCAAAATCACAAACACCATATCTTAAGGAAAACTTTATTTTCCCTAAGATTTCCCTTAATAAACAAAATATTCCTTCCTCAAGGAAAATTTATCCTTACCATGTTTTCATTGATCATATTTTAGTTTCTCTAAAACTATCTCTTTTTTATTTATAATTGTAAAATTAAGTCTCACATATTAAAACTCATAATCTTATAAATACCTAGATTAAGAGAATTTTGTTTTTAGGATCAAAATTCTGGATCTGAATTCTCTAATTTCAGACATCGGATTTTCTTAGTTCAGATTCCGAATTCTTATGAATTTAGAAATCGAATTCTTTAAGAATTCCAGTTCTGAATTATTTGAATTTAGACTCCAATCTTTCTGAGTTCAGGTTCTGAATTCTTTGAATTTATACTCTGGAGTTTCTTAGATTAGGTTCCAAATTCTCTGAATTCAGACTCCAAACATTCTATGTTTAGAATCTGAATTCTTATGAATTCGGACTTCGAATTCTTCAAGAATTCCATTTCCGAATTCTTCAGAATTTAGAATCTGAATCCCTCAGAATTCAGACTCTGAAGTCTATAGAGTTATGATTCTGAATTCCAAAGAAACAGAATCTGAATATCCTTGTAATATAGACTCAGAAGTCTAACTTGCATATACTCCTAATTCTATTTTTTTCATTAGATTCAGAAAAATTGGTTTGGTTAAGAAATCATATTTTTACCTTTTTGATAAGTATAAAATCATGTCGTGCATTCTATTATTTAATAACCGTTGTTTTAGTGACATGTATAATGGTCCTTTCAAAACTCAAGGAAAATATGACCGTTGGAGGAGGGATCCGACCGTTGAAGATACACCTAAAAATAGAAGATCATTTCAATGAGCTAATAAGTTTCTGAGAAATTATGAACTACTCTACCAGTCTATAGACTACATGCTAGAGAGAGAGGATCTTTCAACTCTATGTGCTTTGTACAGATGTTGTGAACAACTTGTTCGGGTGTGAACAACTTGTTCAGACTTGCATCATGCTGATTCTGATTGTACTGATCGCGGGCTTCCGTGTTTGTAAAAGAGTGGTTCTGATTTCCTTCTAAATCAAGGGCTTACAGGGATGGAAAGATAGATACCAATCTTAGAATTGAGGGCTTACCTGTGTTTGGGTAAGACATACTTTCATGAATGTCTAAATCTAGGGACATTTATCCAAGTTTTTTGGATACCCTACTATTTGGGTTAAAAGATTTCTTTAATTGTTACTTGTACTATTTCAAGTTTTCTTTCCACTGTATTTTGGTTTTTGAGGAATGTATTACTATATTATACATCCTTATACATGTACTCTAAATAAATAGGATTCTATATGGTTTAAGGTACAATATTTTTTTTGTAAACCTTTTTTAAGTATTATTTCCGAAACTACATTCCCGGAATCTAGTATGTTTGTTGAAATAGATTCATTTCTAGAACCACATTTCCAAAAATTCGTTTTTGGAACCACATTTCTGGATTCAAGAATGTTTCTAGAACTAAGTGGTTTTGTGAATTTACCTTTTTTAACTTTTTTAAACATTACCATCTTTAAATGTCCCTAAGTAATTTTTTAAAGTATACAATTCACCCCCCCCCCCCACATCTTGTATATTGAGAATCTACATAATTATTTTGATACTAAAATCTGTATCATTTTTCTCCTACAATAAATTTCACGAACATACTAAAAAAGAGAAATAAAACACATATTTTTTGAAAAATATTCAAAAATTGGAAATGAAATAAGGAAAAATCTTTTAAAAGTTATAACTTAAGGGCTTCAAGAATAAAAATTACCTACCTGAACATAATTATTATAGAATAGTCAATGAGTTCAAATTGATTTATCATGTAAGACAATTTGAAATAGAATTAAAACTTCTACTAAAATTCTAAGGAGAGGAATAACCCAAATTATTTTTAATGAAAAAATTGTAAGAGGAGTGTGTTCTTCCCCACTTTATATTATGGAAAATTCTAATTTATTTTTTTAAATATATTCCCATTAATATTGAATGGTTATAATAATCCAACATTTATAATGTGAGTAGAACCAAAAGTATTTACATGATTAAAAAATGGACATTCCAATCTATAAAGAATTCTATAGGGAATCATCTTGAGTCTTGAGTTATATATCAGTACTTGTTCTCCTAGATGGATGTCTTTCAATTAAGTGAGCCTTTTAAGATCCACACTCTTCCCCCTATATTATTTTATTAAAATTCTAAAAGCATATATTTTAATTTAATTTTATCTTTCATATAATTTATTTTTTTCTTCTTTATATCTTTCTTGGTCTACATTCATCTCTCTCACATCCCAATAGTCTTTGTATTCTAAATACAAATGTAGGTGGAAACTGTTCCCAGAAAATTATTTCATATAATTCCTATTGAAGTATTATATGATTCCCTATAATTCCATTAGGTGAATTTAATCCTTTGTATTCAATCCATATTATTTGGATTCATATTCTTATCAGGAATTAATTTAATTTCATTATTAGGAAATTCTGTTTGTCTAATGTTTTGTGGGTGATAGGGTCTTTATATTTATTTTTGATTAAGCCCATACTTATTTATACCTTATTCCATTATCCTTCTGAAAATGTGTGTCCCTTGATTATTAATTATGGATCTAGGAACTCCAAAGAAAAAAAATATATTATCCATGACAAAATCACAAACAACATGAGAATAATTAGTTTTGGTATCTCTACATTCCACATATTTACATACACAATCAACAACTAATAGAATATAATAATTTCAAATTATAATTTGAAAATTTCCCATTAAATCTATCTACCAACCTCCAAAATTTTCCCAAATTCTTATTTTTGTTTAATTAATTTTTGGTATTTGTGAAATATATCTAGAAAACTAACATTTTTCACACTAATTACAAAGTCATTTGTGTTTTTGAACAAGGTGGGATAACAAATTCTAGATTCCAAACCCTTCCTTTCAAAATTTTTATGTATAATTCACCCTCCACAATATAATGTATAATGAAACCCAAATATAGATTCATTTACACTTTCAAGGAAGCAACTTCTTTTCATTTGGTCATTTAGAATTTTCTAAATAAATGGAATCCCATAATGAAATATATGGATTTATATTTTTTAATTTGAATTTAGTAATGATTTTTATATGGGTGGGGTTTGACATGTTACTAAATAAATTACCATATCTCCACACTAGGCCACTTAACCTCTAAACAATGAGTGTTTTCTCTATGACATTTTGATTGATATTGGTGTTTTGGATGAAATCTACACTTAAAATGTGTTGGATAGTATAATTTGGTGATCTACCACCTATTTCATAGATCCATTATATTCATTTCTTATTAATTTTAAATTCTAAAGCAGTAGATTATATATAAAAATCCAGATCATATCATATACCGTCCACATGAAAAATCAATCTGATGTATGGTCCCAAAGATTTACACAATAGTTATAAGTGAATAAGAAAATTAAAATTCCAAATCAAAGACAACTGCAAAAATTCCTCTTCAATTATTATATATTTGAATTGTAAAATACATAGGGTTATTAAGTCATTGGTTATAATTTTTTTCTTGTCCAAGATTCATTGAGAGATATTTCTCAAACCTCTTTTTAGAGTAATCATAAACTTCGATGATTCTTCCCATGTTGGTGGTGGTATCACAAGTGGGGTTACCAATATTCTCTTTAATTTATAAATGGATTCCATGTACTCCCAATTTAAATATAAATTAACATCCTTTAAATTTAATAATTTTTTATGAAGATAAATCATACTGAAATATTTGATAAACCACATACAAAATCATATATAACATAAAAAGGATCTAAAATGATTTACACATGTTGGATATGGTAAATAATTTATCAATTATTTTTTTGATTTATCAATTTTAATTACATTATTAGAAATTAAATTCTCAAGGATAATTTATTTTTAAAATATAATATATATAAATTTTATAATGTAATACAAGATTATTTTCAATGCATATATTTATGAAAAACAATATTTCACAAACAATAGTCCAAATAATTTCCAAAAATATGAAATCATCCAAGAATACCTCTAATAAATCCTCTGTATCATATGAACATATAATTATGTTACAACTTTTAAATGTACATGGATAGTTATATAATAATAAAGTAATCCTTTTAGAAGTAAGGGTATCAATGGAATAGGTTAAGGTGGTCTTCTCTAGGTCGTTTGATGAAATGGTAAAATGGAGACAAACTCAAAATACCTCAAAGAAGAAATAATGATTCATCTATTCAAAACATTATAACTTATTTTAAATGTAATAGATAGGAAAATTATATTTATGTATGATGTAATTTAATTTTATATTGTCTATATAGACAGTCTAACTATTCTATATTCACAAAGGTATTAATTTATTCTTTTCATTACATTCAATTGTAAGTAAATTTTTCATAGTAACCACTTGAATGGGGTTAAACCATTGAGAATATAATAGTGGATAGATGACCCAATATTCTATGATCTTCTCTCTCTCCATATTAACCACTTTTGTAAAGGTGGTATTTAGTAATTACCAGGGCTTTATAACAGTTTTTTAATCTCTATCAATCATAATTTTATGTTTTTTTTTGTTCTTAATCATAGGACATTACCTATGGTCTATCCTATTTCATCTTCATTCTATCTAAAAATTATATTATATTTTTTACTTGGTATTAATATATAATATTAGAAATTTTCAAGAGTAACAATTATCCTTACATTATGTACACATATTTTAGTTTGGTGGGAAGAGGTTTTTGATATATATTTTTCTTTTGTTCAATAGATGAAATTTAATTGAAGTTCCTTACTATTAATATAATAACTATGAACCCCAACACCCAGGTCCAGTGAAACAATATATAATATTTACATTTCTAGAATGATACTAATAAATATGACATAATTGCATCTATAAAAAACATTAAACATTAAATGATATATGTGATCAATTACATAACCAAAGAAATTATAGGTTTAGGGTTCTAGATAATTAAGATATAATCTTGCATTACCACTTGGATACATAAGAATCTATTTCATAAAAATCTACATCACCTCCCACAAATTTCATAAAAACTTATAACCTTCATTGGGATAACATACATTAAACCATTATTCATATCCATGGTAACACAAAACATAATAAGGATACTATCAAACAATAAATAAATATAAACATAATATTTAACAATTCATTGTTTTTGTTAATCAATAGAGGGGCATAAGGGTATAATGAAATAATAAAATTTAATGAGAATATTATAAAAGAATGAATTTCCATCAAATCTTGGATCATTGTTAATGTGATAGTGAATAATGATGTAACAAAGTCTAGATTCATTGGAATTAATAAGAATGGTCTATGGGATTTAAATATTGATCAAAAGAAATATTCAAATATCATAGAATGAAAATAAAAATACTGTTAAGAAACATAGATCCTATGAATATTAAATAATTATATTAAAAACCCATGTTAAACATGTGTTAGGAATAAATGGATCATAGTTTAATCTATAGGAGAAACCATACATGTTAACACCCCCTTCATACCTCAATATCCAAGGAATATAATACAATGTATTAGAGAAGAATAATATAGACCAACTATTGTATAAGATTTATCAGGCTCACTCGTACCTCATATGAAATTCTAAAGCAATAAAATAACTTATTTTGACTCCTTTTCATCATAAAACCCTTTCAAACAACCATTATTCATTATATCAGGGTTATCCCATGGAAAAGAAACGTGTTTCATGACAATCCATTGGAAAAAATCATCCTATGTCATCTAGTGAAATATATTTGATGGTATCATGGAATCATAATCCTAGTGATGTAGAATAATAAATATAAAATTTTTACATAGGTGAAAGTACTTTTGTAGAATATTTAATACATTTCTATGTAAAATGTAAAAAATAGACTTTTCATTTAGTAATATTTTATAAAATCTCAAAAATATTGGAAAAGGATTTGTTTTAAATTTTGGTGGATGTTTTTTATTTTTAATTAAGAAAAAATAATTTTTATGATTGTATGAACGTTTTTCAGGTCATATTAATTACGAAAATTATTTTCTAAAATTTTTAAGAGATTCAAAAGTGAACCATTCTAAAAATATTTATAAATTTTGTTTTAATTTTTTTAATGTTAATTGTTCATCTAAAATAAATTGAGAAAATAATTTTTTTATAACAAAAAAGTTTTGAAAATTTTTGTGAAAACGTAGATATGGAGGAGATAGATTCTTGATCTAAAAGAAGATACAAGATCATTATTGCAAACAAAACAATTTTGTAGAGTTTCAATATTAAATTAGAGAAGGAAAGGAAATAAAAAATGTAACCCATATTCACATCCATATTACATGAAAATATATGTGTTTCAAGGAAATAAGAGAACAATATTTCTTCCAAGGGAACCTTGAACAGAAAAAATACTCAATAAGAAAGAAGATTGCAACATAAACACATAAATACTTTGGATGCTTTTGAATCAAAATTTATTGACGAAAATAATATGATATGGATCTACAAATCCAATGAATTACATATTTTAATATGTCTTAAATAATTGATGTGGAATTAATTACACCATTCAAGGATAACATGGTGAAGGGAATGAAACATATATCAAGAAATTGTGATTTATAAAAATAAAACACTTGTAAATATTGTAGATTTGGAAGAGATAATTAATATATAAATTGATTATGAGAACATATTTAGATCCATATAATTTATTTTAAATATATAATAAATAATTTTAGAGATAAATTCCCACATAAAAATGGAATAACAAAGTTAACTAAATAGAAATATAACCAAATGAATGGAAATTGACTTCAGAAATCTAATAACAGTTTGTAACGTTAATGTAAAATCCCCTGGGATTAAATAATTTAATTTAAAAATTTAAATACCATTAATTATGAATGATTATTTATATAATATTTTAAATGGATGTATATAAACCATATAACATAAATTAGATGTATAACATTAAAATATTCCACAATGAAAAGAAATTGAGATTAAATCTTTTACCTTATGTCAATAATTTCAATTTTATCCTTTAACTCATGTTTAATGAACCTAAGTTAATTATATAATTGATTCAAAAAATATTTCTTATTTTTTATTCCAAAAATTTTTTATTACCATTTTATATTTAATTACATAATCATTTATATTCAAGCTAGATACTTTTATGATATTTGGTTCAGATATTCAAAATGACTTCGAGAGGTAGAATATGGTCAAAGAGTTCATTAATCAATTATATCAACAATAATAATCATGAAATAATTATTATTTTAATAAAAATAATAATACTTTTAAAACCAACAATGAAATATGGTTATGAAATATAAAATACATTGAAATCATGGAGATGGTATGTCATGTGTATGAACTAATAACATTTCCATTTTTCAATAATCATGACAGAAATATGTTAAGTGTTATATTATATTTACAATATTATAATTAAAAAATTAATAACATATTATTTTTTTAATAAACATATATTTATCCTCAATGTGATGTGGGGTGGAAAAATGAATCATATCACTTCATTGAAGTGGTGGTCCACACGTAGGCTTGAACAATGTTATCATTTTATAGGGAATGAAAACATTAAAAAAATATAAGATATATTAATTTTAAAAATGATAAATATTCTAGTAATACCATATATATATATATATATATATATATATATATTAAATCCATTATTATAAAAATCCATAAAATTTGGTTATGGAAATCGAATTATATTAGTCCGTAGGGTGGCAGTCTTATGTACACACGAACGACGATTTTGTTTCCCATTTAAAGGAAAAAGAGATGTATATAGGGTATTCCATTAACATAACTACATCTAAACATATGGGAGATAATGGTTATATTATTTTAACTAGTTTTATGAATATTATAAGGAGGTATAATATTAAAAAAATGAAAATACTTGGTTAAGAACTATACCTCTTATTTGGACAACAACCTTTTTATTACACAGTAATCCCTCTAAGGATGGTGTTATTCCAAAACTTTTACCTCTTAAATATGGGGATTTATGTTATGAAGTAATTTGGTCAATGCTTGAATGAACCCTGATTATTTATATGTTTTTATAGAAGAGGGGAGGAGGTTCTTTTTTATAAGAGTTGATAAGGGCACTCTTGGTATTTCGTAAAATATTAATTAATTTTCATATTCAAATCGACCAATAAGATTCCATATTTTCATATATAGTATTAAACATTTAAAATTCAATATAAATATATTTTTCAACTAATTTATGTTTTTATCCTTTTAAAAAAGGGTTCAGGAATGTGTAGGGCTTATTCAGAGCCCAAAGATCTAGTTTGTCAAGGAATATGATGAGGAACATGGATACTGGTAACATTAAACTCATCTATACAACCTAGTGATATATTAAGAAGATTATGTAAAACAATTGAGTTAGGATACACAATTTTGTGAGGAATTGGATAAAAACTATCAAGGGAATACTCTTGGGATCAACAAATTATGTCAAACCATGCCCATAGCCCACACTGGTTGTGCCACATAAGAAGTAAGCCCACATGATTCATTCTAAAATGCATCTAAACTATATTCCCCATTTTTAAAAGATTAATTTTTCCATTCTCCCTCATTTCTTCTAAAAATTAAAACCTCTCTTTCTTCATAATTTTACAGAAAATATCCTCTCTAATGAAGAGAATCCAAGTTCTCGACCCCTAGGATTTAGAAGAGCTTCTTCATCCGAACATGGAAATGTTTGTCATCAGACTTGTTGGATACAAATCAGTAAGCTCTTTAATCCTATTACATAATTTATTAATTTATATTTCCATATGGAATTATAAATCAATTCATACTAGTATTCCCCATTTAAGTTCATTAATCTATTTCATTGATTTCTCCTATTATAGAATGAATTATAAGGTGATATTAGATAGGGAGATTACTACTAAGCTAAGGAAAGTGGTATCATGATGTTCCCATAATTTCTAGTTGCATATATATTATGTCATTATGCCATATTCAAGACTTCCTAAGCCATGCCTCTTAAATTTATTATTCTAAAAATAAATGTGTGGGACCATGTCTATATAACACATGTAACCTAAAAACATTATTGATTGTTGGGGGCCCCAATATAACCACCCCTTATGGTGTGTTTATAAATAAGGAAATAATCTACAACTCTCTTATGAATTTTATTCAACATAAGAGGTGTTTTATTTACCCATTATAATTGGTAAATTATAATTAATTATGTACAAAAGGGATTAATTATATTGAATGAGAGGATTTATTCTATGATAAAAAATTCTATGTCCAGAACATGAAATTAAAAAACCTTTTGAGTTAGGTTATACTTTTTCTTTATAAATGAAATGACTCAATTAGATTAAAAATGTTGTTAAATGTTATGGTAAGATTGAGATCCCATTAAAATTTATTATTTCAGTTTGACAGTGATAAAAAAGTTCTGACTAAAAATTCCATGGATATAATCATCTAGATTATATAATTAAAATGAATTATTAAATGAATTTATAATCACCTAGTGGGTGATACATGGGATCTCTTGTGAATTATTTGTTTAGAGACACTTCTGCAGATGAAATTACTTTATTCCATAGGTGACACTTGGGTTTTTTACATAGAATTCTGAAGACAGATTATAAGGGAATACTTTATATTATTCCATGAGTGAAAAATAGTTTTTATACATGGGATTATAAGTAATGAATCATTGGTTGAATACTTTATAACATTGCGAGAGTGATAGATGGGTTTATATGATTAATTTTATACACAAGAATTTATGGTAATAGGTTTATAGTAAACCTTGAGCGATACTTGTTTTAAACATAAATAATTACTTGGGAAGGACCAAGTTTCCAATTAATTAATTGATTGATTAATCATAGTTAACTGTATTCCAATTCAAAGCTCATACATGGATTTGGTAAAATCCTTTTCTAAAATATGTCCTTATTTTATTTCCTTTAATCAAGTTAAACTTTTATGGGAAAATATCATCCCTTACACTGATATGATTCATGAGGGATTCTTTTACTAGGATTTGGGTCATGCGCCTTCTTATACATTAAAATCATAATTCATAATATTTTTGAAAAATTTATTCTTAATAAAAAATAGGTGATATTGGTTGAGTTTCATATTCAAAACCTGGTCTAGAATATGATTTATGTATTTCATTCACATTTCGTTTTGTAACATGGACACTACTTCTTTATATACCCATGGACTGGATAACATTAGAAACAATTGGTTGTGGGATACTGTGTATATCTCACCCCGTTTTTCGCCCATCAACGAGTAACCATACCGACTTCATGGATGCTTTTTGGGACATGGGAATATATCAAACTATAGATGAATGATATCTGTATACTAAGTTGGAGTATGAGAACTGTGTACTAAGATTTATCTCCTGATGATCTTAGAGATATCATTTGATTTTTTTTCATTTTTATATAACATGTTGTATATTACTAGTCATCTATATTCTATGTATTCACATTTTTTATAACGTACAAACAATACATCATTTTTTATAGGATTTTTATTCTACTTCTTCATGTTATTTTATGTGCATGATTTATGTTTTCCCAATTCATTTTATTATATAGTTTTCGATAGTTATTTTTATTATATTAAATTCTATTCTACTTTAATAATTAGGTTATATTCTCCCTACCATACCATCATAGACTCTTACTACTTGTAACACCCCAAGATTTCAAAGTATGTTAAGTCTTTAATGTAATTCAATTGCTTACGCTACACGCAACACTGAGTTCGAGCGCACCACAACTTACCAAACTAGCTGTTAAAATATTGGTTATGAATATTATAAACTGAATTCTGAATTTTACATACTACAAATAATTTTATAATCTATATTATGTGTTTCATAGACATAATATAATAACAAATTCATTTTTTTCAGATAAAATATGTATTGTTCAAAAAATAAAATTTTAACGACTTTTAATGTAGAACCCTTTTTAAAACCAATATTTGACACTTTTATATATTAAATTTAATGAAATTAAATTCTTATTTATATGTAGGACATAAAAATTTAGTTTGGACAAATTTTTGATACTTTTCTGATAACATTCATATTTTGAGGAATGGTGAAAAATAATATATTTTAATTGAAAACAACTATACTAATAAAAATATTTATAGTGTTTAATTTTGAATTTGAGTGGTTTTATATTATAAATAGATTATATTTTTATCATTTAATATAATTTAGTTCATTAGATTAAATTCACAATTAAATTGTACATAAACACATGTCAATCTTTTCATGGTTTTTACTTCTAAAAAACCCGCTTTCTAGTTTTGACAATGGGAATTAATTTTAATTTAATTGATTCAACTAAAATGCTTGTAATTTGGTAAAATAGAAATTATTTTTTTATTCTTATAATCATAATTAGATTAGGGTAAATTTTTGGTATTTTTCTAAAAACATTCAATTTTTGATTAATAGTGAAAACACTACATTATTGTTTAAAATAGACTTTTATTTAAATAATAATTATTATTATTATTATTTATATTAATTTTATAGTAAAAATTGATAAATAATACCAATATTAGTTCAATGTAATTAATTAGAGTCATTTTATAATATTATTATAAGTATAAAATTTTATTGAATTTTTTAACGTCTTTTACCCACCTTCTTGGCAAATTTGCATAAAATGTAATTTAACCTCATCGTTGAATTGAATTTCAAAAATTTGAGAGACATGGTTGACATCATTATGTAAAATGTGTTTCAATATGATGAAAATAATTTTTGGTGAGTAGTGACTTTTTAATTTTATTTAACACAGTTACAAGTAAATAGTGTAATTAAAGGTAAAAATGATATTATAATTACCATAACACATGCCCTATTTCTATTGGATATGTATATTTCGACCAAAATAAACCTTAGGAATAAAATATGATCTTTTAGGTCCACTTTTATAATATTATTCCATTTATTATTATTTTATTTAAAAATAGTTAAAAGTTTTAAATTCAAAGTTTAATAACTAAAAAAATTTTAATTTAGCATTATTTATAAGTTAAATTATACTATAAATATTCATTATTAAGATAAAAATATTTCCTACATAATTTTATTTATTTATAATTTTTATACATTATATAATATTATTTATTTATGACACAATGATGATGCAATAATTACATTATTATTGAATTATTTAAATAATTGATATCATTAATATTAATATAATTGTAAATTGAAATATTTGATGTATTGAACTAATTTTTTTGGTTAATATGACAATTATGGTTGATTAAATAAATTTTTTTCTATGTGAAAAAGTTTTTATGACTTCCAAAAAATTATAATACTAAATAGTGTCAAAATTGACATAAATGAGTTTATAAAACTAATATTATATTATTAATTGATATATTATTCCTAAAAACCTAATGATAGTATAAAGGATATAGACAAGGTTAGATATATCAATAATTAACATCATGGGGTTTTCTTGTCATTTTATCATATGTATATTATCCATTTATTATACTAATGCAAGAATACATGTCAAAACTAAACTATTTAACTAAGAGTTAAATCTTAAATATAAGGGTAATATGGTGACCTAAAGCTGTATAAAACCTATTGGTTGAGTGGTTTTAGACCCATACCCACCTTTTACTCGAAATAAAACCTTTTTGAGCCATCATTAACCGAATATGATTGTATAATAAAACAGTATTTCATGTTTTTTCTAAAGTGACCCTCACCTCTCTTGTAAAAGGGTACTCACCCTTCTCTCAAAATCTCACCACCAAGGACATGTGTAATGACCATTCTCTGCTCATATATCTTCCCAACTACCCTCACATATACCTAGTGGCCTTACATTGATCATAAATTCATCCAAAGGAGCCCTTTTGATCAAATCAACAGTATCACCTAAAGAAGAGGTAATAATTTCATCACCTCTTTCAAAGTTCTTTTCCTCTACCATATAGCATCCCACATTTTTATCACAAAATCTTTCATTACATTTTACAACACCAAGGATCTATAAGGTTTAGTGTCTTGGAAACCAGAAACTTTAAACATGAAAACATAAAAGATTCTTCTTAAACACTTGAAAGGCTTCTCCTCATGTTCATCCTAGGTTCATTACTGTATCTCATAACCTGGGGACATACATCAAAAGAAAGGGTGAGCATAAGTCCCAGTAAGGGAAACAAGAGAAACATTTTACATGTGAACTTGAGATACTTCAATAAGGTCATGAAAAGAACATTAAGGCATGCGAAAGAAATCATGAGGCGTATCATAATAAAAATAACATTTTTCATAACATGAAGATGTGGCTGAATCATTTAACATAGACTATCATGAACATATCACCAATGTCCATCCCCAAGGTGTCATTTGAAAATTATCAAGGTTATTCACCAAGGTATCGTGAAAATTGTAATCTCTAGTGGTTACATCATTACCCAATGCATTAGAGCGCTATTCGGTCGCACCCTTAAATTTGCCTTTATTATCATGTAAGCCACATAAATCATCATCAAACATTTCATAAGTAACCCATATAGCATAAAATAAATGGGTTTCATTTCATAATCATAACATTTTAAAAACTGCTTTAAGGACATGATCTTTACGTCACTTTAAACCCATAGAAGGGGAGAGCGGGTTTCATGTATGTAAATCCCAGAATTTAAAATAGAACATTTTTTATATATGTGAATAACCCTATATAAATAAGAGCTTTGAGTATTCACTTAATAACATGAAGTAATTTTGAGAAAAAGATAGAGGCATTTTGAGATGAAAATTCTCTAGCACAACGGCTACGTTACAGGGTTTTAGAAAATGTTGAAAAGAGAGGGGACATGGGTCAAACAATCATAAATGACCCATAAAACAGTATAGGGACAGAATATAAGGGATTTAAGAACATGGTAATGAAATTTTAAAATATACCATATGAAATGAAGAACATGAAAGGAAGAAAAAAATAAGATTTCTCTTATGAAAATTCGGCAGCCTAACAACGTTACATAAACTTCAACCAAAAATGAATTGATGGTGTCAAATAGGTTCTCTCATAATATGAACATAAATGATCAGTATGATAGATATAGAGATCATACCCCAACAAAATAAAAAGGAACTTGCAAGACTTGACATGGAATTAGAACTTTGAAAAGGAGAAGGGTGAAAGAATCCCTTAAAAATTCGGCAGCCTAACGGCGTCACTTAAACTTCAACAAAAAATGAATTGATGAGATCAAATAGGGTCTCTCATAATATGAACATAAGAGTCCAGTATGATAGATATAGAGATCATAACCCAACATAAAAAAAGGAACTTGAAAGAATTAACATGAAAGTAGAACTTCAAAACGAGAAGGGTGAAAAACCACTTAAAAATTCGACAGCCTAACGGCGCCATTTAAAACTTCAAAATACTGAATTGAAGAGATCAAATGGGGTATCTCATCATATGATCATAAAAGATCAGTATGATAAATTTAGAGATCATACCCCAACATAATAAAAAGGAACTTTAAATACTTTACATGATAATAGATCTTGAAAAATGAGAAGGGAGAAAGAATCCGTTACAAAAATTTCGGCAGCCTAACGGCGCCACTTAAAACTTCATAAAACGAAATAATGAGAGTAATAGGGGATCTCTCATTATTTTAACATGAAAAGGGAAGTAATAGGAGTATAAAAGAACACCCTTTAACATAAGAACATGGGGCATAAAAGAAATTACATAAAAGATATTTCTTGAAAAGAAAGAGAGAGATCAGATCCCTTACATTAAAACATAACTCTTAAAACTCAAAGGTTGGGACCTTGAGGGCTTGTGGGAACCATGGGAGGACTCCTTGGGAGGTAATGAGACCAGAACTTCGTTGGGGGAGAGTGGGGAGTCGAATGGATGAGAGGATGGCTTGGTATTTATAGGGAAAGTGAGGGGACAAGGCATTAATGGCCAAGGGACACCTCATTAGTGGTTTTGGCAAAACTATGGGCTTGCCCATGGTATTTTCCCATGGTATTGGCCACTTGGGACACCTCATACCTTATCTTACTATTCATAAGTCGACCATATTGATTACATACTTAATACATCATTTAATGATGTCATTAGACACCCGTAACTTAAAAACTATATTTTCACTATTCATCAAAAATTCAAGTTTCTCAGAATAATCCCAAAATTTAACCTTAACCAAATATCAACGCATTGATTACAAATATGAACTCCATTTTATAAAAATAATTTTCTAAATATTCTTAATTTAATTTTTAAATAAATACACTATTCACCGAAAATTCATTTTTTCAGAAAAAAACCCCAAAAATTACCATAGCATAATATCGGTGCTCTGAGTTCAAAAATGAAATCTGTTTTATAAAAATAATTTTCTAAATATTTTTAATTAAATTTTTAATTAAAAAACACTATTCACCCGAAAAATCTAATACTTGAATAATAATTTATGAAACCGTTATTTAACCATTTTATTGAATCACATTACTTAATCAAGGTGCCCAGATTATATTAATACTTTTTTTAAGTGAGATTACTAATCCATTTGGACACATTACTAATCCTAATCATAAAATCACTATTTATAATTTACTATTCATCATAAATTAAGTTGATCTTATTAGACTCTAAATTTCGTACTAAACATAACTGTAGAAGACCATTTTTCGAAAATCATTACACATTTTTAATTATTTAAGGTTTACATAACCATTTTTAAAATATAATTTTTCTAAAATTCATCAAAAATATGCATACTATATTTATCCGGTCATTTGAAAATTCATAAACTTCATCATAAGAAGAAATCCCAGTTTTTATTTAAAACAAAGGATTACACAAGGCAGTTACGGTCTCCTTACATAGCCCCTTATCACACCAGCATAGGACCTAAGTGTAAGGTGTGCTAAGGTGAGAGAATCTGAGGGAGGCCCGGCTAACATCGCACGAGTAGTAATTTCTATTAGTTTGAACTTCTCGCCAAGGAGATTCCGTTCTAGCTTCACACGATGAAGTTCGGCTTGGGTTTGGTTTAGAGCAAAGCCCAGTGGTGCTACCTCCTTCCCAAGTTCTGTTAGATGGGATTCGATCAGTCCAAGACTACTGGGTGAGGCCATCGAATCTTCTTTCTATAATAATTAACCAAGATTACTTGTATTTAGAGGCAATAATCAAAACGTTTAGTTTCCAGTGGTCATATTGACCAATGGTCATATAAAAGTCAAAGCCCAACGGTCTCATTTTAATTATACTCATGTTATCAAATGAAACATTTTTGTTGAGTATAAAAATAAAATAAAATAAAATAACACACAAAATTAGGAAACAATATTTATTCAAAATTTCGGGTCGTTACATACCACTTCCTCTTTCTATATTCTATCAATTCCAAAATAATAACTCCAATAGAATCTATATACTAGGATTTTATAATAAATATGTTATAATCATATTCATTATTCTTTTCATCCTATTAATGACAATTTCACCATACGTGTGTGCATACGGCTTACCGTCTCCACATCGTCGTGATGTTTGTTACTCAACACTTCATTACTTGGATAGATATAAAAATCAGTATAATTGATGTAAATAATAAATATAACATGTTAATGTTTCGGTATAGTTAATATAAAATCTTATTCAATTCCATTTTATCATTAAATATATGATATCGTTGCTCGTGCATACGTACGGCTTACCGTCTCCACGACGTAATGACATTCATTTCCACATTCACCATTAAACGATGATTACTAAAATATTTAATATTAATAATTATGTAATATATTACATAATAATTATACTTTATATATATATATATATGTCTGTGTGTGTGTGTGTATTTACATATATCTCAATCACATACTTCAATTAAATGTGATAAGAAAACAGAAACAATGTCTATGAGTACGTATGAACTACCATCACCATGAATGGTGTTTCCATTTCACATATATATATATATATATATTATAAATATTTATATTCTGAATATATAAGATATATAATTATTTATTTATATTCATGATGTATGTAAATCATTATCTATGTGATTGGATCAAGAATAACAAGTTAAAACACATACGATAAAGAAAGCGATTATTACCCAAAATGTTACTTTAACCTGGAAATTATTATTAATGGAAAGTATAAAGTAATAAATAAATAATTTATGATATAATATATATGAATATGGTTATGGAATAATTTAATAACATAAAATTTTCATTATACATGAGCTTAAACGTACCATTGACTAATGGAATGTACAAGGTAGGGTTCATTCCTCAATATAATTATTATTCGGGATTGTTGATGTGTAAGTATTTACATAGAAATTTTTATCATCCATATCCATGTTTCATGAAATTGTTTTCAAAATGAATATTCCAAGGCTTTTTAGAAGGGACTCTTTATCAGGATCAACATTTTAAATGTTTTAATTATTTATTTTTCTAAATATTTTTAATTAAAGTCCATGTTTGAAAATTTATTTTATTGATTTATTTATATGGACATGATTGTATCAAAATTGTAATTCCTTTCAATAGTTTCAATGTTTTTTGGGAAAAACTGATTCAAAAATCTCTTTTAAATTACATTCTTTATAAATTCGTGACTTTTAAATGATTTCACCAAAAGGGATTTTTCTTCAAAGTGTTTTACAGCTCATTTTAAAAAATGTCTAAATCCATTACTAGATATTATTATTGATTGAGGTTGATTTATTAGAATAAAATATTCCATATTGTATCGAATGAGTTCTGATATTTTTTATAGTGGATGTTCTATTTTTATACCATTCATGGTTTAGGGTTAAAGAATTTGCATTTTGTATGATAGTTTTAATATGAATTTTTATGTTATGTTTCAAAATTTTCATTCAAGGAATGCATTGTACTTAGAAAGTGATGGGTGGAGAACTCTATAGCTCATTGATGCATTGATAGGTCTCATGAGACAAACTAGTGTCTTCATACAAAGCCTTGAAAAAATCTTATTTTTAGTCTTGTCATGAGGCCTTGACTATGTGGTTATGATGTATTTCATTATACATTCCATCATTATGAAATTAGATATTGATATTACATGTGATTATTCAACTAGTAGAATATCCATGTGAATATGTAAATGTCATTATATGATTTACCTTTTCCATATTAAGTTGATGTTTAAGTTTAAAAGGCTTGGGTTTTAGTCTTATACATTACATTAAATGTTATTTTTATTTATGAAAGTTTCTTCTATATTGTTCTCCTTAGTGAGCATCTGATATCACCCCTTTATTATGTTTATTTTCCTAGTATGTGTAATTTATATTATGATTAACCTTTAATAATATGCTAATGGATAAGAGATTGTAAAATTGGACACAATGTGGTTGTTTTTCCATTACGTAATCTAATGTAAAGCTTTTGTAGATATCTAGTACTTCAAGGGCTATTAAACTGATCAGTCCTTTGGGACATGATTTTCTATATCATGCTAGTGTTATATAATAATGCACCGATAATGGGTAACTTTGGTTGGGGCGTTACAATTTTTATCAAAGTAAGTTTATTACAAACCTTGGAATCAATATTAAGATAAACTATGATTAGTGATCATAAACCTAATATTTACCTTGACAATTAGTATAGAATGACATCCTTGAATTTTGTAAATGTAGAGATTTTGTAAATTTTCCAGGAAATACATCTTTATCTGGATATGAGTAGGTAGAGGCGGCTCAGGCACCAATGTACCTAGGAGTGAAAACTCTAAATAAGAGTTCCGAGTTTAACCTAAGGTATCCTGTTACATGAAACCTGGACTTGTTTCACTCTTGGTTACTACACTCCTGGGGGATGTGCTTAGGAAAATTCAGATTTCATTTATAAATAATTATGAAGGATTTATGAGTAAATACATCATCAATGAAAGCATTTTTATGATTATGGATTATATGTATAAACATTTCAATTTACATTAGGTATTTGACATGTTTAGAATTATTCATTGTGATTCATAAACTATCCTAGTGTATTCCATTGTTTAAAAATGGTGCCTAGTAGAAGGAATATGAACTTCAGTAATACGCATGATCCAAAGAGTAAGAAAGATCATATCATTAATGGTATTAATCTGGCATTTAGAAGGTAAATAATCTCCCATATATCTACATCAAATGAATAAATAGTATCATGTGTTAATAATATAAGTAAATAATTCTCTGAATCCTATTAATTTTAAGGGAAGCAAGAAAATAAGAGGATGGTAGAGAGAAAGATGGATAAGGGGAAGAAGGGAAATAAGAATTTTACCACATGTGATAACTGTGGAATGAATCACCATGGTAAATGAATGAATTGAATGGGAGTATGTTATTAATGTGGAGAAAAGGGAAACCACACTTTTTATTGTAAGGGTAAGAAAAAGGTTTAAATGTACAATGTTTCATCTATAAGTAGTTGGGACACTACGTGAATCAATATCCAAATCATCAGAGTATGCCTCAAATGATGCTACTGAATAATAATGAAGTCGTGATACTACAGAAGATGAAGAGGAATGACTAGTGTTCTTATGTTGTTATTAAAATATTATTTCATTTGATCATTGTATCCATGATGTACTGGTTATATGAATTATGGGAATAAATAAGGATTGTACTGCAACACTATTTCATTGAGTATTTGAGATTATATGGTTCAACAAAAAGTGACTCAATAGCAAGTTAATTTTTTTTTGAAAATAAATATTTGATGGAAAGATAAAATTTAATATAGTTCTAATACTGAGGTTGTAATTTTGGAATAAAATATTATTTATTTGGATATATTATATTCGATAATATTGACTACCTTCAAACTATTTAATTGTTTCTCTATTCCATCATTGTTGGAGTTTACATCATTTTTGGATATATGGAGTATATCCATTACTCTATAAGTAATAAGGGAGAATGAATGTTATCAATATGGTTTTAGGGTAATTTATGTTTTTACAGTGTTTTAAAATAATACATGATGAAGGTATTCAAATGTGATTATGTGGCAAAAAAGACCATCATTATAATTTCCTTATAAATTTTGGATTGTACATTTTGAAAATGTATATTAGATAAGTATAAAGGTTTCAATGGATTTTGTTTGACATTGGATACTATTTTTATGGATAAATAATTTCTTAAGATTATTTTTGGATTATTTTAAAAAGGACAACCCGGTGGTCCGGTGACAACCTATCACGTCCGGCAAGGCCAAAATACATGAACCCGCAACCGAAGAGCGACAAGGGTGCATTACCTACCACTAGAATAAGTTATTTCATGTATTGTATAATGTAGTATTTTTGAAAGGTCTTATATATGAATTATAAATTCATTTTTTTTGGAACCCTATACAATTAGGATAAATAGAATATTTTTTAGTAATATTATATTTTGGTGTGAAAGATGGGTTTGTGGTATAAATTAGTTAAAGTATGGAAATATACTTATCAAGAATATTTTTTCTCTTATTATATGAAAAATTTAATTATTTAACTTTATAGAAGAGATCTTAAATTCAGAAATGTGGTATCCTAATACCTTTTGTTTGTTTGAACTGATGATATTTTAAATCATCTTAGATTGATGGAATTGAGGCCCTCAATTTTACACTTGTTTGTGATTAATGACCATAATAACTCCCTATAAATATTTTTGTTCATTGACCAATTATGTTTCTATAATTTCAACCAATGTTCTCCTATTAGAAACTCTAATTTGGTAGTGACTTTTTTATTTCCCTTTCCCTCTTATTACGAATAAATTTTATTAACCCTATTTATTGTAACATCCCAAGTAAGTAATGAATAATATATATTTTTATCTATGTCTATTAATGAATTAGATAGTGTTTTAGAGGCTTAAAATGAAAATAAATCCAATCTTAAGTATGGAATACACTAATATTTTTAAAAGATTGTTTTACTGCCTTTTGATGGAAAACCATTTTTAAATCTATCTTTTGACAATTTTATAAGATATGTTTTTCAAAATAAACTTATTCTTTATGATTGGGACATCAAAATTTACTTTGTGTGAATTTTTGGTATTTTTCAGACAATGTTCATTTTTTAATAAATAGTGAAAAATACTGCATTTTACATCAAAACTGCTTTTTAATCTAATTTATTTATAGGATTATATTATCTTTTTAATTGGTTTTGAAGTGAAATTAGAATATATTTTTACCATTTAATCCAATTTTGTTCATTGGAATCAATTTCACTTTGAAATTGGACTTAAACTGGTGTCAATCTTTTGATACTTATTTTTTCATAAAAACACGCTATTTGTCATGACAGCGGGAATTAATTATTAAATTAATTAATTTAACTTATATGTTTTGATTTTTGTAAAATAGACTTCATTTTTGAATTCAGATGTAACACCCCAAGATTTCATAGTGTGTTATTTCTTCAAAATAATACAATAACTTGCACTACACGCAACACCGAGTTCAAGCACACCATGACTTACCAAACAAGCCGTTCAAAAGAGGTTATGAAAAGTATTAACTAAATTTTAAACTTTATATAATCCTTATAATTCTAGAATCCATATTATGAGTTTCTTAGACATAATGTAAGAACAAATTCATTTTCAGTATTGCACTTTTACCAACTTTTAATAGTGAACCCTTTTTAAATACAATATTTTAAACTTTTTGACTAAATGGGGACATCAAAAAAATTTAAAATGAAACATCCCAAGCTTCCACGGTACTCTTTCCTTTGAATAATACAGTAGCGTGTGTTGTACGCAACTTCGAGTTCTAACACACACCACAACCAATCAAACTAGCCATTATGAATAGTAATACCTATTTTTTGAAATTATATATATTTTATATTTCAAAATGGACTTCATTTTTGGATTCGGAGTATTGAATTTAGCCTAAGGTGAAATTTTGGTACTTTTCGGATAACTTTAATATTTTGATGAATAGTGAAAATTACTAAATTTTAATTAAAAACAACTTTTTTAATCAAAATAATTAATGGTGATAAATTATGAATTTGAGTGGTTTTAAAGTATAATTAGAATATATATTTAGCATTTTATCCAATGGTTTTCATTATAATTAATTTCACTTCGAAATTGGACCTAAACAATTGTCAATCTTTTGATATATATCATTTCTTAAAAACACGCTATTTGTTGTGACAATGGGAATTAATTATAAAATTAATTAATGCAACTTATATGTTTTGAATTTTGTAAAATAGATATCATTTTTGAATTTGGAATATCAATTATAGCTTAAGGTGAAATTTTGGTATTGTTCTGAAAAACTTCAATTTTTGATGAATAGTGAAACTACTAAGTGGTAGTTAAAAAAACTGAATTTTTCATAAAACTTAATTTTACCGCTTCTGTGAATGGAATTTCGAAAATCCGAGAGACACGGTTAATATCAAGAAGTAAAATGTGGTTCAATGAGATGAAAATAATTTTTTGGTGAATAGTAACTTTTTACTTTTATTTACCACGGTTAAAAGTAAATAGGGTAATTAAGGGTAAAAATGATATTAATATTACCCTAACACATGTCCTAATTCTATTGGACAAGTGTATCTCGACCAAAAACAACCTTAGGAATAAAATATTATCATTTAGGTCCACTTGGATTAGATTAGGACATTTATTATTATTTAATTCAAAGAAGAGTTAAAAGAGTTAAAATCAAAGTTTATTTACTAAAACATTTTTAATATATGGTTATACATAAGATAAATTCTATTTTAAATATTCATTAGAAATATAATAAGATTTCCTACATAATGATATTTTATTTATAATTTTTAGACTTTATATAATTTAATTTATTTATGACACAATGATGATGCAGTAATTACCATAATTGTGACAAATTAAAATAACTGATATTATAAATTCCCAAATAAATATAATTTGAGACTTTCAATGAATTAAACTAATTTTCTAGGATAATATGATATATTAGGATTGATTTAAATGAATTTTTTAGAATTAATCAATCTGTTAGGAGTTTCAAAAAAATCAACTATTGAATAGTGTCAAAATTGACATAAAAGAGTTCTTAAAACAAATATTATATTATTAATTGATATTAAATTCCTAAAAATCTAAGGTTCGTCCAAGAGACTTATATCCTGATAGTTTCATCATTAATGGACCACTTGAGGGTATCTTGGATGTATATAGTAAGTTTATTAACCATATTATATAAAATACAAAGAGACATTGTAAAAGTGAAACTAATTAACTTAGAGTTAATACTTAAAGATAAGGTTAATATAAGTACCCAAACCTGTCTAAATTCTATTGGTTGAGTTGTTTTCTACCCATCCCCACCTTAACATTTAAATAATCAACTTTTGAGCCATTATAAACTGAATATTAATTTATTATAAACAAATATTTCTAGCTTTTCCAAAGGTTCCCCTCACCCCTCTTATAAAAGGGCACTCCTCCTTCTCATTTCTTCACACCTTCAAAACCTTTTGGTTCGTCAAAACTCTGCCCAAATACTCTCCCAACTTCCCTCACTACAACCTAGAGTCCTTATTTTGATCAGAAATCCAACCTAAGGAACCCTTTTGATCAAATCAAAAGGAAGAACCCGAAGAAGAGGTAATGATTTCACCACCCTTTTCCAAGTTCCTTTGTTCTTCCACTTCTTCTTCCTTTGTTATTACCATTCTAAAATAATAACTCCAGTATCATATATATTCTGTGATGTTATTATAAATATGGTACAACCATATTCAGTATTCTATCCACCCTTTGAATAACATGTCACCATACGTGCGTACGTACGGATTACCGTCTCCACGTCGTGGTGTAATTGTTATTCAATATATTATTATTTGGATGGGTATAATAATGATATGTAACTCATGTAAATAATAAATATAACATGTTAATGATTCTGCATATATGATATAACAACCATTTATATATTATTTCAAAAGAATTATATTGTCGCTCGTGCGTACGTACGGACTACCGTCTCCACGAACGCGATGAGATTCATTCTCCATCGTATCCATTCAAGTATAATTATCATTTGATGATTTAAAAATGATGTTTAAGGACTTGATATCATTCTGTATATGAATAATATACAACCTATCTATTAGAAACATGTCTTACGTAACAAAACATATAAAAGAAAACAAGTAAGTTAACACCTGAAACAACGATAATACTAAGATATTATTATCAAATCAATATTAAAAGATCATATATGATATAATATTAATGTATATGATTCTTGTATAATTTAATAAAAAAAATTTCACCATTATACAAGAGTTTAACCTACCCCAACCAAGGAAAAGTACAAGGTAAGGGGTTTTCATCTCACTCCTTATTCCTGTGAGATTCATGCCATATAGCCACCATTACCTTTTGTGTGGTGTATGTACTGCCCATAATTATATTATTTGTGTAATACACTCTAATTTATGTGTATTTACATATTCATTGTATGATACCTCTTTCATGGGTTGTATTTTTCATAAGTTACAAAATTGGTAAGGGTTATTTCGCAATCTCTTCATTATCTGAGGTTGTTTATACGTAATAATCTACTGCGATCTCTTTATCATCCACACCCATGTTTCTTAAAAATTAATTTCAAAACATTTTTACTATTTACTAGAATTATGGGTTAAAGTCATTTATACCCTAGTTTGACTTTTTATAAGAGGTTTATAAAGGAATATTTCTGTCGTTTTCCAAACAAGGTTATAACGACCCATACTTTACATACATTGTTAATACTTCAAAATTGAAGCACACTTATTACAACATATGACAAAACCACAAAGGACCGTATAGGTATAGTGTCTTTAGAAACTGGGAAACATAAACAACTGGTTCGTAAATATTCTACAGTGTCTCCCATTTATTTCATCATATCTAGGGTCCCTTTTAGCATATTCTACTTAATATCCATCTTCCTGACCTGGGGAAAAGAAAACATAAAAGGGTGATCTCAAATGCTCAGCAAGGGCAAATAAAGGAAATAAAAATCATATCATATCTTTTTGAAAATCAAAACCTGCAAAAGAGATCATAATATCTTATCATGGAATAAATCATAGAAGTGAAAATGAGATCCCCATAATCATAACATAAAACTTGAAACATTGTGTCATGCACACATAATCATGGAAAATCATTTCTTGTTAGTCATGACTCATTGCCAAGACTATCTTAGTGGACAAAGTCCCTTTCTGAACCGATTCACCCTCGTTCCAGTCCTATTTCACTGAACCGGTATAACCTACCGTTCCAGTCATGTCTATCTCATGAGATATAAAATTTTTACCCAATGCATTGGAGGGAGATATAGGTCCCACCCATCTTATAATGAATCCTTTCTTATGTGTGCCACATAATCATAAACCATACATCATAGCGTAAGCCATGTAATAAAAATGGGATTCTTAAACAACATGACATCATAAAACAATTCATTTAAGATAAAGGAATTCATAAAAATGTTTCCATCACAACATAATCAAATCCATGTAATAATAGGGATAAAAATAGAACCCTTTTATTATCTTAGATGGAAAATAATTTTGATAAAATACTTGAACTCCATTCTTGAGGAAAATATCCATTCTACTTTAAAAACACTTTTCCTTTCTTAACATGTCATAAAATTTTAAAATAAAAGAAGTTGATTAAAAATAAACTTGAATACTTGTAAAGGAAGCTTCTTGGAAATAAGTTTTTTAGAAATCCATTCATGTCGTATAAGTAAAAAAAACATTCTTCGTACTTTTGTCGGAAAAGTCAAAAGGTACCTCGTATGAAAAACGACAAAATATTCCTTTCATACATATTACTAAAAACTCACTGAAGGGTAAAAATGGATTTAAACAATTGTAGGTGGATGGAAATAATATTACATATTGATGAAACATGGATGTGGATAATAAAATACACCCCAGTAAATACTTACGAATAAACAATCTCGGATAAAAATGAGATTGTGATATTTCCCTTAACTTAGGTCCAATTTTCATTGTACGTGTCCGAAGCTCCTGTATAATGGTTTAAATAATGTTATTGACTTATTCCAGAATCATACATATTGATATTATATCATATATGGTCATATTCTTAGCTTCTTGATAGTAATATTTCATTGTTACTTGTTACTCGGGTCTTTATTGCCTTTTGTTCTTATGCGTGTTTTTCCGAATATATTCTTATTCTTATTTTAAGGTTATAGATACCTTATATCCAGAATGGTATTATTGTAACATATATCATATTTATTCATTCAATTTATATAATTACTATGTAATGATGATCATGTAGAACGAGTCGCATCACATCGTGGAGACGGTATTCCGTACGTACGCACGAGTGATGATATCGTTCCTATGATCGTGGAACTGTATTGGAGTATATATATATTATTTCAGTATCAATATTACTTTATAATAATCATAAATAGTTACTCATTACACCATTATACTCATCCTTGTAAAGTGATGGTGGAAAATAGATTACACCACGGCGTGGAGACGGTATTCCTTACGTACGCACGCGCGGTGATTTCATTTTTCCGTAGGATGGATAGAAGGTGAATTAGGGTTGTTTCATATTTATAATAACATATCAGTATGTAAGTAATACTGATGTTATTACTTTATCATGAAACAACTAAAGAAGAAGAAGTTGAAGAAGAAAGAAATTGAAAAGATCGGTAATGGATATTACCTCTTCTTTGGAACGCCTCTTTGAATCCTCCACTTAGGGAACTAAGATTGGTATTTGAAGAAGACCAGGACATCTAGGATTATTTTAGGGAAGTGGAGAGGAGAAAATGGCAGGGGTTGGCCGAGCTTGAGTGCTCAAATTGGTGTGAGGAGGAGGGGGAGGAGGTGCCCTTTTATAAGGGAGGAGAGGGGCACCTTAGGAATATCTCAAAATATTATTTGATATTAAAGTCAAAATCGGTTTATAATGGTTCCAAAGGGTCTTATTTCTAAGCTAAAGTGGGGATGGGTCGAAATCCTATCAACAAATAGGATTTAGACAAGTTTAGAGTATTATTTTAACCTTATCAATTAGATTTAACTCTAAGTTAATTAATTTAACTTTTACCGTGTCTTTTTGTTTTCTTTCACTATATGGTTAATAAACTTACTATAACATGCCAAACGAACCCCAAATTGTTTATTATTAATATATATATCCTTATCTAAGTTATTTGGCCGAACCATAGATTTTTAGGAATAAAATAAGAATTAATAATATAATATTTGATTTAAAAACTATTTTGTGTCAATTTTGACACTATTTGATATATGATTTTTTTGAAAGTAATAACAGAATTATATGTTAAAAACAAGTTGATTAAATCAACACTAATATATCATAGTAACCTAGAAATTTAGTGGAATTCATAAAAAGTCTCAAATTACATTTATTTTGGTGTTTATAACATCAATTATGTCAATATTTCATTAATAAGATAATTACTGCATCATCATTGTGTCATAAATAAATTAAATTATTTAATGTCTAAAAATTACAAATAAACTACCATTATGTAGGAAATCTTTTTAGCTTTCTAATGAATATTTATAGTCGAATTTATCTTATGTATAACCCCATATTAAAAATTATTTACTTATTAAACTTTGATTTTAACTATTTTAACCCTTCTTTAAATAAATTAATAATAAATGTCCTAATCTAATCCAAGTGGTCCTAAATGGTCATATTTTATTCCTAAGTTTGTTTTTGGTCGAATTACACTTGTCCAATAGAATTAGGACATGTGTTAGGGTAATATTAATATCATATTTACCCTTATTTACCCTATTTACTATTAACCGCGGTAAAAAAAGTAAAAAGTTACTATTCACCAAAAAATTATTTCTATCTCATTGAACCACATTTTACTTACTGATATCAACCGTGTCTGTCGGATTTTTCAAATTCCATTCACAGAAGTGGTAAAATTAAGATTTATGCAAAATTCAGTTTTTAACCTACCACTTAGTGGTTTCACTATTCATCAAAAAAATTGAAAGTTTTCAGAAAAATACCAAAATTTCACCCTAGGCTAATTTCGATATTCTGAGTCCAAAAATGAAGTCCATTTTGAAAAATAAAATTTATAAAATTTCAAAAAGTGGTTATTACTATTCATAACTGCTAGTTTTAATAGCATATTGTTGTTTAGTGAAACTCGGTATTGCGTACGACGCAAGCTATCGAGGAAGGTCGCGATAGCGTGTAAAGCAAGCCAAGCAAGTGTTGTGTAGAAAAAGATTCCTTTGATGATTTATATAACATAAAAGTCTCGGGTGTTACATTCTACCCCCCTTAAAAAGAATTTCGCCCTCGAAATTCGTCACTTTGTAACAAACAGATGAGGATACTTCTCCCTCATCATATCCTCAAGCTCCCATGTAGCTTCTTCAAGTTGGTGGTTCCTCCATAAAACTTTCACCAATCGAGTGGTCTTATTTCGTAGGACTTTTTCGCTACGATCCAGAATCTCTATCGGCTGTTTTTCAAAAGAAATATCTTTCTCCAGCGGTACAACTTCTGAGCTGAGTACATGTGAAGGATCTGGTATGTACTTTCTCAGGAGAGATACATGGAACACATCGTGAACTTGAGAGAGATTCGGTGGAAGTGCCAATCGGTAAGCTACCTTCCCCACACGATCTAGTATTTCTAATGGACCGATATATCTAGGGCTCAACATCCCCTTCTTTCCAAATCTCATAACCCTTTTCCAGGGAGATATTCGTAAGAACACTTTATCACCCACTTCAAACTCTAGGTCTTTTCTTCGGTTGTCGTCATAACTTTTCTGTCGACTCTGAGCTGCTCTTATGTGTTGTTGAATAGATCTGACCTTTTCTGCCATTTCATCAATGAGATCAGGTCCTAATAGCTTTCTTTCCCCAACTTCATCCCAGGAAGTTGGAGTCCTGCATTTCTTTCCATAGAGAGCTTCATAAGGAGCCATCTGAATACTGGAGTGAAAGCTATTATTATAAGAAAATTCCACCAAAGGTAGGTGTTGATCCCAACCTCCTTTGAAATCCATAGAGAAAGCTCTCAACATATCTTCTAGGGTTTGAATTGTTCTCTCAGACTGACCGTCTGTCTGGGGATGATAAGCAGTGCTGAAACTCAACTCTGTATCCAGAGTATGCTGAAGACTTCGCCAGAACTTCGAGGTAAATCTCGGATCCCGATCAGATATAATAGAAAGTGGTACTCCATGCAATCTTACCACTTCCTTTACATACATCCTGGCAAGCTGATCTAGAGAGAAATCCTCTCTAATAGGAATGAAGTGTGTAGACTTTGTAAGACGATCAACTATGACCCAGATAGCATTATTGCCTTTGGATGTTTTAGGAAGTCCTGTGACAAAGTCCATAGTGATGTTTTCCCATTTCCATTCGGGTATGGGTAATGGTTGTAACATCCCCTTAGACTTCTGTCTCTCAGCTTTAACTTGTTGACAAACCAAGCATCGAGAGACATATTCAGCAACATCTCTTTTTATGCCATCCCACCAGAAGTACTCTTTCAGGTCCCTATACATCTTCGTGCTTCCAGGATGAATAGAGAATGAAGAACTATGAGCCTCATCCAGCAGATCCTTCTTTAATTCGGGGATGGAAGGAACACAAACCCGATTCCTGAACTTTATTATCCCATCACAATCAAGGTTGAATTCAGGAACATTTCTCACCTTCTTTTGTAACTTGACATCTTCTTTCTGTGCCTATTTAATCTTCACATGTATAGATGGTTGAACATTCATTTGAGAAAGATAAGATTTTTCCCCTTCCATTATAATTCCAAGATCCATCCTTTGTAAATCCATAAATATTGGATCTTTTATGATCCTCATCATGGATAAAATAGCATGGTCTTGTCGACTTAATGCATCTGCCACCTTGTTTGCTTTCCCAGGGTGGTAATGGATTGAGCAGTCATAATCCTTAATCAACTCCAACCATCTTCTTTGGCGCATATTCAGCTCCTTTTGTGTGAAAATATACTTTAAACATTTATGATCAGTATAAATATCACACCTTTCACCATAAAGGTAATGCCTCCAAATCTTTAATGCAAAGATTACCGCAGCCAACTCCAAATCATGTGTTGGGTAATTTTGCTCATGGATTTTCAACTGTCGTGAGGCATAAGATATCACCATGACATTTTGCAAAAGAACACACCCCAATCCCTTCTTGGATGCATCACTGTAGATCACAAACCTTTCTCCACTAAAAGTCAGTGTGAGCACAGGTGCACTGGATAACCTTCTTTTCAACTCCTTGAAATTCTCTTCACATTCCTCTGTCCAGACAAACTTAACCCCTTTCCGAGTCAACTTGGTGAGTGGATTAGATAATCATGAAAAATCCTTTACAAAACGTCGATAATATCCAGCCAAACCAAGAAAACTTCGGATCTCAGTTACTGTTGTTGGTCTCGACCATCTTTCGATAACCTCTGTTTTTGCTGGATCCACAGATATCCCCTCTTTTGAGATTATGTGACCCAAAAATGCAACTTTTTGAAGCCAAAATTCACACTTGGTAAATTTGGCATAAATCTTCTCCTTTCTCAGGGTCTTCAATATAATTCTCAAGTGATCTTCATGCTCTTCCTTTCTCTTTGAATAGACAAGAATATCGTCTATAAAGACTACCACAAATTGATCAAGATAGTCTCTAAAGACTCTATTCATTAGATCCATGAAGATAGCAGGGGCATTAGTAAGACCAAATGGCATCACTATAAATTCATAGTGTCCATACCTTGTACGGAAAGCCGTCTTTGGTATATCCTCCCTTTTGACCCTTAATTGATGATACCCTGAACGAAGATCAATCTTGGAAAAGTATTGAGCTCCGCGTAGTTGGTCAAATAAGTCATCAATGCGTGGGAGAGGATATTTGGTCTTGATAGTGATCTTGTTAAGTTCTCGATAATCAATGCAGAGTCTCATTGATCCATCTTTCTTCTTAACAAATAGAACAGGTGCTCCCCAAGGTGACGCACTATGGCGTATGAATCCCTTATCAAGATTCTCTTGGAGTTTCTTCTTCAATTCATGCAACTCAATTGGGGCCATTCTATAAGGTGTCTTTGAAATAGGCAAAGCACCCGGTACGAGTTCTATTGAAAACTCAACTTCACGATTTGGTGGAAGACCCGGTAATTCCTCTGGAAAGACATCATAAAACTCCCTTAAAATGGGCATATTCTTAATTGTGAGTTTCTCACCAACCATTTGAGATAAATAACCTTCATTTAGTGGAATCAATACCCATAAGATGGAAGAAATTTCCACTGGAAGGTTATGTTCATCCTTGCATTGGTATACGATCGTAGATTGATCTGGAATATGAAATGTGACTTCCCTTCATTGGCAATTGATATGAGATCCATGTAGAGAAAGCCAATCCATACCAAGAATCACATCAAATTCCACTAAAGAAAGGATCACAAGATTTGCAGGAAGCACTTTCCCACAAACTTCGATCGGAGAAGAATTATAAACTTTTGATGCGACTGTTGTGCCATTAGGTGTTGTCACAGCTAACTCAACATATAATTGTTGAGGTAATACGGTGATACCCTTATAAAATTCTTTAGAAATAAAAGAGTGGGTGGATCCAGAATCAAATAAAACATTTTCTACTTTAGAGTGGACGGTAAGTGTACCTTTCACCACTTCGTTATCGTACTCCACAACGCTGATAGAAATTGCATGTGACTTTCCTTTGTCTTTAGCCTTAAGATTTTATTGACGTCGACCATCATCATCAACCCTTGGATTTGGGCATTGATTGGCATAATGCCCCATCTCCTTGCACTTGAAACATTGAAGTGTAGTAGGTTCATTCTGTGTATCCCTTCCTTTGTTTGCATCATTAGACATCTTCTTCCCATTATCACGGCATTCAAATGCCCGATGACCTTCTTTTCCACATTTAAAACATTTACTTGTCCCTTTAAGACAACTCCCTCCATGTTTCTTTCCACACTTTGAGCATAAGGAAAAGCTCATCTTCTTTTCCGTGTGCTCTTTAGATTTTTATTTGAATTCCATCTTCCTCTTCTAATCAAACCCATGTGACTGATGGGTTACTCCAATCTCAACCTCGACTTTGAGAGCACATCGAACGATTTCCTCGTAGCTATTGAAGTCCCTTATGGCTAACGCCCTTCGAAGACTTGGTTTTAAGCCACTAAAGAATCGATCGATATTACTCTCAGGTTGGATAATAATACCAGAAGCGTACCTTGCAAGTCTTGTAAAATTTGCTTCATAGGTACCAACAGATTCATCATCCCTTTGCTTCAGTTCAAGGAACTCTTTCTCCATCTTTTTTCAGAGAATACGAGGGAAGTACTTATTGAAAAATAAGTTCTTGAACTCGTCCCATTCCATAGACTCAATTTCATCCCTTTGCCTCATATTCTTAATAAGATTCCACCATTGATCAGCATCTCCTTACAAACGATACACTGCTAGGATGACTTTATCATGTTCAGAACATTGAAGAACTGAAAATATCTTTTCAGTAGTACTAATCCATTGTTCAGCAACTAATGGATCAGTAGACCCACTGAAAGATGGTGGACGCTGCCTCATGAAGGATTCAACAGAATGTTGCTCCTTCCTTTGCTCGTTTGGAAGTCCTGCATGATTCATAGCTTGAGAAAGTTGTGTGAGCATGGATACAAGATTTTTCATTCCAGCTCCCATATCGTTTGGTTGCTCAGGGGGACAATCATTGCATTGCCCATCGCATTCCGCATTAACACGGTTCCTTCGGGTTCCAGCCATTGACTAAAACCAAGAAGAATAGTGTGAGCAACACTAATTATAATAGGAAAACCACATAATTCAAGGATAAAATTTTCATGCTTAAGGTCTTATCCTAGGTTATTCATGTCCATTTCTAAAACAATAAGATTGTGTTCTATTCTTAGACTTATCCTTAGGGTTCTTACTAAGGCTTTCACATCCTAGTTTCCAAAGGTTGACTATACCTTTCCTCTGATACCAACTATAGCGGTCTAGAATTACTTCCAGTGGACTACAATTGATACATATCAGGGCACTCCATGGGCAGCTACACCCCCTGGGCGGGACACACCACCATCCCCAGTGGCAGCAATTTCCTCATGAAGCCCTTGGGCGGAGAGCCATGCTTCGTCCAACGCTCACATGTGAGAGTTCCCAAGGATCGGATACATTCCTACCTCCTTTGCCTCTGATACCAACTATAACGACCCATACATTACATACATTGTTAATACTTCAAAATTGAAGCACACTTATTACAACATATGACAAAACCACAAAGGACCGTATAGGTATAGTGTCTTTAGAAACTGGGAAACATAAACAACTGGTTCATAAATCTTCTATAGTGTCTCCCATTTATTTCATCATATCTAGGGTCCCTTTTAGCATATTCTACTTAATATCCATCTTCCTGACCTGGGGAAAAGAAAACATAAAAGGGTGAGCTCAAATGCTCAGCAAGGGAAAATAAAGGAAATAAAAATCATATCATATCTTTTTGAAAATCAAAACCTACAAAAGAGATCATAATATCTTATCATGGAATAAGTCATAGAAGTGAAAATGAGATCCCCATAATCATAACATAAAACTTGAAACATTGTGGCATGCACACATAATCATGGAAAATCATTTCTTGTTAGTCATGACTCATTGCCAAGACTATCTTAGTGGACAAAGTCCCTTTCTGAACCGAGTCACCCTCGTTCCATTCCTGTTTCACTAAACCGGTATAACCTACCATTCCAGCCATGTCTATCTCATGAGATATAAAATCTTTACCCAATGCATTGGAGGGAGATATAGGTCTCACCCATCTTATAATGAATCCTTTCTTATGTGTGCCACATAATCATAAACCATACATCATAGCGTAACCCATGTAATGAAAATGGGATTCTTAAACAACATGACATCATAAAAAAATTCATATAAGATAAAGGAATTCATAAAAAATTTTCCATCACAACATAATCAAATCCATGTAATAATAGGGATAAAAACAGAACCCTTTTATTATCTTATATGGAAAATAATTTTGATAAAATACTTGAACTCCATTCTTGAGGAAAATATCCTTTCTACTTTAAAAACACTTTTCCTTTCTTAACATGTCATACAATTTTAAAATAAAAGAAGTTGATTAAAAATAAACTTGAATACTTGTAAAGGAAGCTTCTTGGAAATAATTTTTTTAGAAATCCATTCATGCCGTATAAGTTAAAAAAACATTCTTCGTACTTTTGTCAGAAAAGTCAAAAAATACCTCGTACGAAAAAACGACAAAAGATTCCTTTCATACATATTACTAAAAACTCACCGAAGGGTAAAAATGGATTTAAACAATTGCAGGTGGATGGAAATAATATTACATATTGATGAAACATGGATGTGGATGATAAAATACACCCCAGTAAATACTTACGAATAAACAATCTCGGATAAAAATGAGATTGTGATATTTCCCTTACCTTAGGTACAATTTGATTTGTACGTGTCCGAAGCTCCTGTATAATGGTTTAAATAATGTTATTGACTTATTCCAGAATCATACATATTGATATGATATCATATATGGTCATATTCTTAGCTTCTTGATAGTAATATTTCATTGTTACTTGTTACTCGGGTCTTTATTGCCTTTTGTTCTTATGTGTGTTTTGCCGAATACATTCTTATTCTTCTTTTAAGGTTATAGATACCTTATATCCAGAATGGTATTAGTGTAACATATATCATATTTATTCATTCAATTTATATAATTACTATGTAATGATGATCATGTAGAACGAGTCGCATCACATCGTGGAGACGGTATTCCGTACGTACGCACGAGTGATGATATCGTTCCTATGATCGTGGAACTGTATTGGAGTATATATATATTATTTCAGTATCAATATTACTTTATAATAATCATAAATAGTTACTCATTACCCCATTATACCCATCCTTGTAAAGTGATGGTGGAAAATAGATTACACCACGGCGTGGAGACGGTATTCCGTACGTACGCACGCGCGGTGATTTCATTTTTCCGTAGGATGGATAGAAGGTGAATTAGGGTTGTTTCATATTTATAATAACATATCAGTATGTAAGTAATACTGATGTTATTACTTTATCATGAAACAACTAAAGAAGAAGAAGTTGAAGAAGAAAGAAATTGAAAAGATCGGTAATGGATATTACCTCTTCTTTGGAACGCCTCTTTGAATCCTCCACTTAGGGAACTAAGATTGGTCTTTGAAGAAGACCAGGACCTCTAGGATTATTCTAGGGAAGTGGAGAGGAGAAAATGGCAGGGGTTGGCCGAGCATGAGTGCTCAAATTGGTGTGAGGAGGAGGGGGAGGAGGTTCCCTTTTATAAGGGAGGAGAGGGGCACCTTAGGAATATCTCAAAATATTATTTTATATTAAAGTCAAAATCAGTTTATAATGGTTCCAAAGGGTATTATTTCGAAGATAAAGTGGGGATGGGTCTAAATCCTATCAACCAATAGGATTTATAATAGTTTAGGGTATTATTTTAACCTTATCAATTAGATTTAACTCTAAGTTAATTAATTTAACTTTTACCGTGTCTTTTTGTTTTCTTTCACTATATGGTTAATACACTTACTATAACATGCCAAACGAACCCCAAATTGTTTATTATTAATATATATATCCTTATCTAAGTTATTTAGCCGAACCTTAGATTTTCAGGAATAAAATAACAATTAATAATATAATATCTGATTTAAAAACTATTTTGTGTCAATTTTGACACTATTTGATATATGATTTTTTTTGAAAGTCATAACAGAATTATATGTTCAAAACAAGTTTATTAAATCAACACTAATATATCATAGTAACCTAGAAAATTAGTGGAATTCATAAAAAGTCTCAAATTACATTTATTTTTGTGTTTATAACATCAATTATGTCAATATTTCATTAATAAGATAATTACTGCATCATCATTGTGTCATAAATATATTAAATTATATAATGTCTAAAAATTACAAATAAAATATCGTTATGTAGGAAATATTTTTAGCTTTCTAATGAATATTTATAGTCGAATTTATCTTATGTATAACCCCATATTAAACATGATTTACCTATTAAACTTTGATTTTAACTATTTTAACCCTTCTTTAAATAAATTAATAATAAATGTCCTAATCTAATCCAAGTGGGCCTAAATGGTCATATTTTATTCCTAAGTTTGTTTTTGGTCGAATTACACTTTTCCAATAGAATTAGGACATGTGTTAGGGTAATAGTAATATCATATTTACCCTTAGTTACCCTATTTACTATTAACCGAGGTAAAAAAAGTAAAAAGTTACTATTCACCAAAAAATTATTTTTATCTCATTGAACCACATTTTACTTACTGATATCAACCGTGTCTGTCGGATTTTTCAAATTCCATTCACAGAAGCGGTAAAATTAAGTTTTATGCAAAATTCAGTTTTTAACCTACCACTTAGTGGTTTCACTATTCATCAAAAAAATTGAAAGTTTTCAGAAAAATACCAAAATTTCACCCTAGGCTAATTTTGATATTCTGAGTCCAAAAATGAAGTCCATTTTGAAAAATAAAATTTATAAAATTTCAAAAAGTGGTTATTACTATTCATAACGGCTAGTTTTTATAGCATATTGTTGTTTAGTGAAACTCGGTATTGCTTACGACGCAAGCTATCGAGGAAGGTCGCGATTGCGTGTAAAGCAAGCCAAGAAAGTGTTGTGTAGAAAAAGATTCCTTTGATGATTTATATAATATAAAAGTCTCGGGTGTTACAAAGGTGATTTTTAACCTTTTCGACAAAATTAAGGTAAGAATTTTTTTTTAACTTATACGGCGGGTGTGGCTATTTTCCGCCATTATAAAATCGTCGAAGCTTCCCTTACAAGCTTATAAGAATATTTTCAAATTGAATGTATTATTTTATAATTATGTTACTTTTAAAATGATTTAAAAAAAGATATATTTCTCTAAAATAGTTTTGATTTCATCTATGTCAACATCCTTTGATGGATTTTAAGCTTATTTGAAGTTGATTTATTATGATACAAAACATCCCTATTTTATTGAAGGGTTTGTGATATTTTTTACTATGGATAAGTTATTCTTATGTCACTCATGGTTTTTGTTTAAATTATTGACATTTTATAAGTTATTTTTAATCCAAATGTTTATGTTATATTTCAACCTTTCATTCAGATTAATGTGTTAGACAAGTATGTTCCAGGTTGGGGACCGGTAAAAGTAAGCCCTCCGGTTTGGTCTCCGGTTATTAGAGGAACTCCGGTTTGGTCTCCAGTTATTAGAGGTACTCCGGGATGGTGTCCGGTTATTAGAGGCACTCCGGTTTGGGTTCCGGTTACAGTTAACCCCAAGGTCTTGGGAAGAGGCCTTGATAAAGAAATTAAAGTTCAGCATTATGCATTCCATCATTATGAAAGTGGTTATTGATATTTCATGTGATTATTCGATTAGTAGAATATCCATGTGAATAAGTAAATGGAATTATTTAATTTTTCTTTTGCCATACTATGTTGAAGTTCAAGTTTAAAAGGCTTTTGTTTTAGTTATACATTGCCTTAAAAGTTTATGCTTATTTTTGAAAGTTTCCGCTATATTGTTATCCTTACTGGGCATTTGAGATCACCCCTTTTCTATGTTTTATTTTTTCCAGGATGTGAAGAAGTAAGTTATGAATGACCTGCAGGGATATTATGAGGGGATAATAGTGTGGACTATGGAGACATTATGTTGTCGTAGTAGTTTTTCAATTTATGATGTAATGTAAAACTTATGAATATATCTAGTGTTTCCAAGGCTACTAAACCAATCGGTCTTTCGAGATTTGATCTTTCTTGTGATCATGACAATGTTATGTAATAATTCACCGACTCTGGGTAACTAGGGTCAGGGCATTAGAGTTGGTATCAGAGGAAGTTTAGTACAAACCTTGGAAGCTAGATTTAGATAAACTCTGATTAGAGAACATAGATTTAAGATGGACTTTGAGGATTAGTATACAAGAACTTCCTATAATTTTGGTATTGTAGAGATTTTTTGAGTTTTCTGAGCAATACATCCCTATCTGGATACGAGCAGGTAGAGGCGACTCTGGAACAGATGTACCTAGGGGTAAAACCCGAAAACACCGCTTTGAGCTAGACTTGAACGGGAACTGGTGCACGACAACGGGCCTTGCTGCACTCTTGGTTACGAAACTCCCAGGGGATATGCTTAGGATAATTATCATTTTCTATACAAACCATTATGAAGGGTTTATGTGGATTTACTTCCTCAAAGGAGAAATTTTTATGATTATGGATTATATCCATAAACTATTTAATTTATGTTATGTGTCTTACAAGTTTGGGATTAGGTATTGTTATTCATAAACTAATCTAGTGTATTCCATTGTTTAGAAATGGGGCCCAGTAGAAGGAATAAGAACTCCAGCAATGCACATGATCCAAAGAGAAAGAAGGATCATATCTTTCATGGTCTTAAGCCAGAATTTGTAAGAGAAATAGTCTCCCATGTATTATCATCATATGACGAAATAATATCATGTGTTGATAATATAAGTAAAGATTTTACTGAGTCCTATGGCTTTGAAGGGAAGCAAGAGAAGAAAAGGATGGAAGAGAGAACGATGGATAAAGGGAAGAGGGAAAATAAGAATTTTCCCATATGTGATAACTGTGGGAAGAAACACCCTGGAACTTGTCTGAAAGGACTGGGAGTTTGTTATAAGTGTGGAGGAAAAGGGCACAAAGTACGTGACTGCAAGGGTAATAAAATGGTTTCAAATATACAATGCTTCATTTGCAAGGATTTTGGACACTACGCGAACCTATGTCCCGGTCATCAGACTATGCCGCAAATGATGCTATTGGATAATAATCAAGTTATGATACTACCACAGATGAAGAGGAATGATTAGAGTTCTTATGTTGATTATGTCATTTGAGTGTTGTATCAAGAATGTACTTGTTATAATAATTATGGAGTATATAAGGATTGTACTGCAGTACTATTTCATTAAGGACTTGAGATTGTATGGAACATAGAAAAGTGACTCAATAGCAGGTTAAATTTTTGGAAAATATATGGTTGAGAGAAAGATAAACCATAATATGGTTCTGATACCGAGGTAGTCATTTTTGAATAATACATGACTGATTTGGATAAATTATATTGGATATTCTTGACTACCTTGAAGCTGATTAATGATTTGTATATTCCATCATTATTGGGGTTTAAAACATTTTTGTATTGATGAAGTATATCCAGCATTCTATATGGAATAAGGGAGCATTAATGTAATCAATAAGTATTATGGTAATTCAGGATGTTTCAGTGTTTTAAAAGAATACATGATGAAGGTATTAATATGCTATTACGGGGTAAAAAGGATCTACATTAAGTTTACCTTCCTTATAAATATTAGACTGTGAGTTTGGATAGAAGTATTTTGGATAAATTCTAGTTTGAGATTAATTTTTGATTGCCATAAAAGGACAACCCAGAGGTCGGGCGGCAACCCGTCGCGTCCGGCAAGGCTGCGAGACTTGAACCCACAACTGAAGGGCGACAAGGGTGTATCACCTACCACTGGCCCACGATATGTCCTGGATTAAATAATGTAGTTTTTTTAAAAGATCTGGTAGATGAATTATAAATTCGTTTATTTTGGAACCCTGTACGAATAGTGTAAATAGAATTTTTTTTACGAGTGAAAGATGAGTTTGTGGTAGAAATTTATTAATGGATAAAACTCTAATTATAAAGTAAGAATATCTCCTTATGATCTTATCCAATCTCATAAATAAATTCCTCAACATTAAGAAAAGGAACTTAGAACAAAAATTTTGTCCTAGATGGTACCTTAAATCATCACTAATTTATGGCTTTGGGATTGTTGGCCTTTTCATAACCATATTCTCTACCACTCTCCATCAGATAATTGATGGTTATATTTCTCTTCCATATCCATATTTTCCTACATGGAACCCTAGTATGTGTTATTTTAGGTAATCTTCATACTTTCCACTCTTTATTTTAAATAGAGGCCTCATTAATTCATTTTTCGATGTGGGATTTCAACTAAGATATTTTGAAACATCAAAAATGTGTTATCCTAATACCTTATGTTTTATTGAATCGATGGTATTTTAAAGCATCGTAGATTGATGAATTTAAGGACCTCAATTTTAAACTTTTTTGTGATTGATGACCTCAATCACTACCTATAAATATTTACGTTTTTCCTCCAATTATATGTCTCTAATTTCCACCAATGTTCTCCTAATCGAGATCATAATTTGGTGGTGACCCTTTCATTTCTCTTTTCCTCATATTAAGACTAAATTTTAGTAACCCAATTTCCGATGTGGGTTTTACCACAAAGATATTTTTTATTTTCAACCTTTATTTTCGAAGAACAATTTCAAATTTCGAGGATGCAATTTATTGAAGGAGGGGAGAATGTAACACCCTAAGATTTCATAGTGTGTTATTTCTTCAAAATAATACAATAACTTGCACTACACGCAACACCGAGTTCAAGAACACCATGACTTACCAAACAAGCCGTTCAAAAGAGGTTATGAATAGTATTAACTAAATTTTAAACTTTATATAATCCTTATAATTCTAGAATCCATATTATGAGTTTCTTAGACATAATGTAAGAACAAATTCATTTTTAGTATTGCACTTTTACCAACTTTTAATAGTGAACCCTTTTTAAATACAATATTATAAACTTTTTGACTAAATGGGGACATCAAAAAAATTTAAAATGAAACATCCCAAACTTCCACGGTACGCTTTCCTTTGAATAATACAGTAGCGTGTGTTGTACGCAACTTCGAGTTCTAACACACACCACAACCAATCAAACTAGCCATTATGAATAGTAATACCTACTTTTTGAAATTATATATATTTTATATTTCAAAATGGTCTTCATTTTTGGATTCGGAGTATTGAATTTAGCCTAAGGTGAAATTTTGGTACTTTTCGGATAACTTTAATATTTTGATGAATAGTGAAAATTACTAAATTTTAATTAAAAACAACTTTTTTAATCAAAATAATTAATGGTGATAAATTATGAATTTGAGTGGTTTTAAAGTATAATTAGAATATATTTTTATCATTTTATCCAATGGTTTTCATTATAATTAATTTCACTTCGAAATTGGACCTAAACAATTGTCAATCTTTTGATATATATCGTTTCTTAAAAACACGTTATTTGTTGTGACAACGGGAATTAATTATAAAATTAATTAATGAAACTTATATGTTTGGAATTTTGTAAAATAGATATCATTTTTGAATTTGGAATATCAATTATAGTTTAGGGTGAAATTTTGGTATTGTTCTGAAAAACTTCAATTTTTGATGAATAGTGAAACTACTAAGTGGTAGTTAAAAAAACTGAATTTTTCATAAAACTTAATTTTACAGCTTCTGTGAATGGAATTTCAAAAATCCGAGAGACACGGTTAATATCAAGAAGTAAAATGTGGTTCAATGAGATGAAAATAATTTTTGGTGAATAGTAATTTTTTACTTTTATTTACCACGGTTAAAAGTAAATAGGGTAATTAAGGGTAAAAATGATATTAATATTACCCTAAGACATGTCCTAATTCTATTGGAAAAGTGTATCTAGACCAAAAACAACCTTAGGAATAAAATATTATCATTTAGGTCCACTTGGATTAGATTAGGACATTTATTATTATTTAATTCAAAGAAGAGTTAAAAGAGTTAAAATCAAAGTTTATTTACTAAAACATTTTTAATATATGGTTATACATAAGATAAATTCTATTGTAAATATTCATTAGAAATATAGTAATATTTACTACATAATTATATTTTATTTATAATTTTTAGACTTTATATAATTTTATTTATTTATGACACAATGATGATGCAGTAATTACCATAATTGTGACAAATTAAAATAACTGATATTATAAATTCCAAAATAAATATAATTTGAGACTTTTAATGAATTAAACTAATTTTCTAGGATAATATGATATATTAGCATTGATTTAATTGACTTTTTTCTAAGTAATAAATCTATTATGAGTTTCAAAAAAATCAACTATTGAATAGTGTCAAAATTGATATAAAAGAGTTCTTAAAACAAATATTATATTATTAATTGATATTAAATTCCTAAAAATCTAAGGTTCGGTCAAGAGACTTATATAATGATAGTTTCATCATTATTGTACCACTTGGGGGTCTCTTGGATGTATATAGTAAGTTTATTAGCCATATTATATAAAAATACAAAGAGACATTGTAAAAGTGAAACTAATTAACTTAGAGTTAATACTTAAAGATAAGGTTAATATAAGTACCCAAACCTGTCTAAATTCTATTGGTTGAGTTGTTTTCTACCCATACCCACCTTAACAATTAAATAATCAACTTTGGAGCCATTAGAAACCGAATATAAATTTATTATAAACTAATATTTTGAGCTTTTCCAAAGGTGCCCATCACCCCTCTTATAAAAGGGAACTCCTCCTCCTCATTTCTTCACACCTTCAAAACCTTTTGGTTCGGAAAAACTCTGCCCAAATACTCTCCCAACTTCCCTCACTACAACCTAGAGGCCTTAGTTTGATCAGAAATCCAACCTAAGGAACCCTTTTGATCAAATCAAAAGGAAGAACCCGAAAAAGAGGTAATGATTTCACCACCCTTTTCCAAGTTCCTTTCTTCTTCCACTTCTTCTTCCTTTGTTATTACCATTCTAAAATAATAACTCCAGTATCATATATATACTGTTATATTATTATAAATATGGTACAACCATATTCAGTATTCTATCCACCCTTTGAATAACATGTCACCATACGTGCGTACGTACGGCTTACCGTCTCCACGTCGTGGTGTAATTGTTATTCAATATATTATTATTTGGATGGGTATAATAATGATATGTAACTCATGTAAATAATAAATATAACATGTTAATTATTCTGTATATATGATATAACAACCATTTATATATTATTTCAAAAGAATGATATTGTCGCTCGTGCGTACGTACGGACTACCGTCTCCATGAACGCGATGAGATTCATATCCATCGTATCCATTCAAGTATAATTATCATTTGATGATTTAAAAATGATGTTTAAGGACTTGATGTCATTATGTATATGAATAATATACAACCTATCCATTACAATCATGGCTTACGTAACAAAACATATAAAAGAAAACAAGTAAGTTAACACCCGAAACAACGATAATACTAAGATATTATTATCAAATCAATATTAAAAGATCATATATGATATAATATTAATGTATATGATTCTTGTATAATTTAATAACAATTATTTCACCATTATACAGGAGGTTAACCTACCCCAACCAAGGAAAAGTACAAGGTAAGGGGTTTTCATCTCACTCCTTATTCCTGTGAGATTCATGCCATATAGCCACCATTACCTTTTGTGTGGTGTATGTACTGCCCATAATTATATTCTTTGTGTAATACAATCTAATTTATGTGTATTTACATATTCATTGTATGATACCTCTTTCATGGGTTTTATGTTTCATAAGTTACCAAATTGGTAAGGGTTATTTCGCAATCTCTTCATTATCCGAGGTTGTTTACACGTAATAATCTACTGCGATCTCTTTATCATCCACACCCATGTTTCTTAAAAATTAATTTCAAAACATTTTTACTATTTACTAGAATTATGGGTTAAAGTCATTTATACCCTTGTTTGAATTTTTATAAGAGGTTTATAAAGGAATATTTCTGTCGTTTTCCAAACAAGGTGCTTTTTAACCTTTTCGACAAAACTAAGGTAAGAATGTTTCTTATACGGTGGGTGTGGCTATTTTCCGCCATTATAAAATCGTCGAAGCTTCCCTTAAAAGCTTATGAGAATATTTTCAAATTGAATGTATTATTTTATAATTATGTTACTTTTAAAATGATTTAAAAAAAGAGATATTTATCTAAAATAGTTTTTATTTCATCTATGTCAACATCCTTTGATGGATTTTAAGCTTATTTGAAGTTGATTTATTATGATACAAAACATCCCTATTTTATTGAAGGTTTTGTGATATTTTTTACTATGGATAAGTTATTCTTATGTCACTCATGGTTTTTGTTTAAATTATTGACATTTTATAAGTTATTTTTAATCTAAATGTTTATGTTATATTTCAACCTTTCATTCAGATTAATGTGTTAGACAAGTATGTTCCGGGTTGGGGACCGGTAAAAGTAAGCCCTCCGGTTTGGTCTCTGGTTATTAGAGGAACTCCGATTTGGTCTCCGGTTATTAGAGGTACTCCGGGTTGGTGTCCAGTTATTAGAGGCACTCCGGGTTGGGTTCCGGTTACAGTTAACCCCAAGGTCTTGGGACGAGGCCTTGATAAAGAAATTAAAGTTCAGCATTATGCATTCCATCGTTATGAAAGTGGTTATTGATATTGCATGTGATTATTCGATTAGTAGAATATCCATGTGAATAAGTAAATGGAATTATTTAATTTTTCTTTTTCCATACTATGTTGAAGTTCAAGTTTAAAAGGCTTTTGTTTTTGTTATACATTGCCTTAAAAGTTTATGCTTATTTTTGGAAGTTTCCGCTATATTGTTATCCTTACTGGGCATTTGAGCTCACCCCTTTTCTATGTTTTATTTTTCCCAGGATGTGAAGAAGTAAGTTATGAATGACCTGCAGGGATATTATGAGGGGATAATAGTGTGGACTATGGAGACATTATGTTTTCGTAGTAGTTTTTCACTTTATGATGTAATGTAAAACTTATGAATATATCTAGTGTTTCCAAGGCTACTAAACCAATCGGTCTTTTTAGATTTCATCTTTCTTGTGATCATGCCAATGTTATGTAATAATGCACCAACTCTGGGTAACTAGGTTCAGGGCGTTACATCAGAATATCAAATATAGCTTAGGGTGAATTTTTGGTATTTTTCTGAAAAACTTCAATTTTTGATGAATAGTGAAACCACTAAGTGGTACTTATAAAAACTGATTTTTCGTTTAAATGAAATTTTACCACTTCTGTGTTTTGAATTTCAAAAATCCGACATACATGGTTTTCATTAAGAAGTAAAATGTGGTTCAATGAGATTAAAATAATTTTTTGGTGAATAGTAACTTTTAAGTTCTTAATCGCGATTAGTGGTAATTAGTGTAGTTTAAGGAAAAAATAATGCTTTAATAATATAAAATGACCTAGACACATGTATTAACCTTATTGGATGTGTCATGGCCGACCAAGGAAAGCCATGGGTCAACTTGGGGACCCCATGGAACCACTTTGGTTGGGAAATGACATAAATAACTTTTTATTTAATGTTAAAGTAAAAATGACACAATCATGAGTTATGTTACTAAAACAATTTTTACATGGGGTTATAAAGATTAGATTTTTGATTATAAATAGTCATTGGAAAGATACAAATATTTCCTACATCATAGTATTTTTTTTATAATTTTTATACTTTTGATAAATTAAATTATTTATGACATCATGATGATGCAGCGATGACCTCATTATTTAATGATTTAAATAAAATGGAAAGATAATGTAATATATAAGACCTAAACATGTCCAAAACCTATGGGATGAGTGGATTTAAAACCCTTATCACCTTATCCTTGAATTATATCAATGTGGGACCTCTTAAATCCGAATACCATTTCAAAATAAAGTGACTTTTCTTTACTTTCCAAGAGTGTCCCTCCTCTCCTCTTATAAAAGGCCCCCACCTCTACCTCCTTACCCACACTCCAAAAGCCTTTGGCTCGGACAAACCATGACCATTTTGTCTCTCCACTTCCCTATATTACTCCTTGAAGCCTCAATTTGGGAAGAAGTCTTCCCAAGGAAGCCTTTGAGCTCAAACCAAAGAGAGTTACCCGATTTTAAGGTAAAGTCTTCACTTGAGTCTGTTTGTTTTATTTTGCTTCTCCAACCCCCTAAGCTCTTTTTATTTATTTATTTTCTAAAAAATCCAGTATCCTAAATATACTAGGATTTTTTTATAAAAAGGATTCGAGCTACACTTACACACACCTACATCTAATGGTTAAAGGACATACTGTTTCCGTAGATGGTGAATTTATGCCTCCCGAAATGATGATTGTTCAACATTCATTTAACACCTTCAATGGTGGCCATTAAGATGTCACTATATTTATATATGATATATAATATGTTTATGGTTTCCTTAAGCTTATTTATTTTTCATTTTGGGCATACCTTTATGGTTTCCATTATGGATAAACGTGATATCTTCATTTAAGGAAGTGAGGACTACCGCCCCCTCAAAGTGATTTGATTCGTTAAATTCCATATGTGAGACGTATAAAGGATGGAAATATGATATTATATATGATATTATACAGGAATTATAATATACCTTTATATCATTATGATTCCATTCTATAAAATACGAAATAGAAATGAAATTAGCGTTCATGCGTACGTACGGCTTACCGTCTCCATGAACGGTGCATTTCATTTATTACCTCTAAATGATTATGTAATATTATAAATTCATGCATGTACTGGATATATATGAAATATATGATATCTACATCATGAATACCATTCTGGATATAATGGATACATGAACAACTTGTAATTATAAAGGGCTTTTTTTTACTCAAGTACCAATGATCGCCAAAACGACCGTTATTAACTTAAATAATTACATAGTGTTCATGAAATGGAAACAAGTGATATAAAAGTAATAATGAACTTGAAAAAGGTTCTTAAACAAGTACAAATTAACTCAAGTTTATTATTAAGGATATTAAACAACGATCGAGTCAAGTCGGACCCGAGGTATGGGACTTCGTCTCAATCTTCTTTCATTGAGGCATATTTTGTTTTATACAAAACCTTCTTTTATACGGTGTATTAACCCATCTGACTTTTAAGTTTATCCAAAAGGAATCTTTTTTATATGAAGCATTTATTAAACGACAAAAGGGAATGTTTTTGTCGTACGTATGCGGTGACAACGACTTCTCTGCCTTCGTGACCATTATTTGAGTTTCGGCTTCCTCTACAAGCCATACCTTTTTTTAAAAGAAAAATAAATACCATGTTTTACTTTTATTTTATTTTGGTATTGAAAATGGTTTACAGGATGTTTTTATATCAATGTGTTGTATTGATATCTTGTGATTGAAAGGTGGAAATGTTATGTTTCCTTTATGCATGTTTTATGTGATACGATTATGTTGAGGTTCTTGGGCATTATTATGAAGACGAGTGGTTCCGTGATAAACTAAGGGCGGGTGAGCCCGATATAGCTCTCCAATGCATTGGGTAACGTGAAGGAGTGAAACGTTAAGGTTTCTCCGAAGAGATTTAGGGAATATACTGTGATGGGTATTCCAAGCGTAACCAAGAGGGTTACTCCCTACGTAAGAATGTTATGAATGCCTCAAGTTTCCTTTATGTCTTATGATTTCTATGATTTATTCATGATTTGATTTGGTATGTTAAAGTGATTATGTTTTATGGGTAAAGTATGATTTCATTCTTATGTATATATGTACCCATGTTTCTTTTCCATATTTTTATATCCCTTACTGAGCTTTTTATGCTCATCCCATGTTTTTTTGAAATGTTTTTCACAGGTCAAGGGAAAGGTACATGATATGATGATAGTGTCAAGGAAGTGTCAAGAAAGAATCTATGTTTTATTTTAAATATGTTTCCATTGATGGGAAAGAAGAATACTATCTTTATGTAACCACTTTGTTTATATGTGGAATGTAATGCAAGTTTTATGATATAATTCTCTAAAACTCTAAACCCGAAAAGATCCTCAATGTGTAATCTTGTAATAACTCAAGATTAAGTAAGGTTTAAGTCTGGGGCCTTATAGTTGGTATTAGAGGTCGGTTTAGATAACTTTAGGAGTTATAATTCTATTAAATGATTATCCAAAAATATTTTTTTGAAATGATATAGCTTTTGAAGATTACCATGTTGCTTCATCTAATACATGTTTGTTCAGAATGGTTTTCCGTAGAGGAAACAGGGAAGCTGTGCTAGGAAGGCATACAAAAGGAAATAACCTTCCGAATCAGCATCCTGAGATGGTCGGAATTGGAACTGAATAGTCTGTTTCAGTGATGGAACAGTTGAATCAGGCTATAAATGGTGGTGGTATCGATGCACGAGATCAGCCAGACCAACCGCAGAGGAACATGTTAGTAGTGGAACATTTCATGAGGCAACATCCCCCATCATTCAGAGGATCATCTGACCCTGTGTTAGCTGAAGGGTGGATTAAAGCACTGGAGAAGATTTTCAATGTCATGGGGTGTTCAGACAATCAAAAGGTTAGTCTTTCTATTTACTGTTTGGAGGGTGAAGCAGATCAGTGGTGGTCGATGGTTAAAAATATCAGGGACACTGATGAGATCGATACTCTCGACTGGGATGAATTCAAAGGTATGTTTCTTGAGAAGTATTTTCCTAAGGCTGTTCGACTTAGCATGGAAAAGAAATTCTTGGAATTGAGGCAAGAGGAAGACTCAGTGGCTACCTATGAAGAAAGGTTCACTCGATTGGCATAGTATGCTCCAAATTTTATCCGAGACCTTGATAGTAAAATCAATCGTTTTTACTCAGGATTAAAGTAAAAATATTGAAGTTCATTAGCTTCTCGTGAGTTTAAAAGTTATGAAAAGCTTGTTCGATGTGCTGAGAAGGTGGAAATGGAGTTTGCCGATGACCAAGTGTTCTATAACAACCAGTAGAAGAAGGGACCGAGGTGGAAGGAGAAAGGTAAGAATTCTTCAAAAAAGTATGATGGTAAGAAAATTAAGTTTCCAATTTTTGATAAATGTGGAAAAAGGCATGCTGGGGAATGTCTTCTGAATTCTGGAAAGTGCTACCGATGTGGTAAGATGGGACATAAGGCTCGTGATTGCACTGAAAAGGATCAAGGTGAAGGTAAGACCAAATTTGATTTACAGTTAGTGAAATGTTATAAGTGCAATGAGATGGGTCACTATGCAAACTAGTGTCCGAAAAAGAGCTTGAGTGATGGGAAGCAGTTAGACTACAAGCAGAAAGTGGTGGTGAAATCTTTTGCAACTACTTCGGCAGACGTCGGGCCATCAAATGAAGTTGTATCAGCTCCAGGGAGCTCAGTATTTTTCAAAGATTGACCTGAGATCGGGGTACCATCAGCTGAAGGTAAAGGAGGCAGATGTTCCGAAGACCACGTTCCGTACAAGATATGGCCATTATGAATTTTTAGTAATGCCTTTTGGGTTAACCAATGCACCTGCTTTATTCATGGACTTAATGAATATAATTTTCCATGACTTCTTGGATAAGTTTGTGGTGGTTTTCATTTATGATATTTTGGTGTTTTCTAAAAGTAAAGAGGAGCATGAAAAACATTTAAGGGTTATTTAGAAAACCTTAAAAGAAAAGAAACTGTATGGAAAATTCAGCAAGTGTGAGTTTTGGTTGCAACAAATTTCTTTCCTTGGTCACATTGTTTCTAAATTTGGGATAACTGTTGATCCTGCAAAAACAAAAGTTGTGGAAGATTGGCCAAGACCCACAAATGTAACTGAGATTCGTAGCTTCCTTGGTTTGGCAGTCTATTACCGAAGGTTTGTTAGAAATTTTTCATGGTTATCTGGTCCAATGACTAAGCTAACTCGGAAGGGTGTTAAGTTTATCTGGAAAAAAGAATGTGATGATTGTTTTTAGGAAATGAAAAGAAGATTGGTGAATGCTTCAGTTTTGGCACTACCTTCTAGGAATAGTGAGTTTGTTATATACAATGATGCTTCATTGAAAGGACTTGGTTGCGTCCTAATGCAGAATGATCAGGTAATTGCTTATGCTTCATGTCAGTTGAAAACTCATGAGGTAAATTACCCTACACATGATTTGGAATTAGATGTTGTTGTTTTTGCTTTAAAAATTTGGAGGAATCATTTGTATGGAGTAAACTGTGAAATATATACTGATCACAAAAGTTTAAATTATATATTCACTCAGAAAGAGTTAAACATGAGACAGAAGAGATGGCTGGAATTAATCAAGGATTATGATTGTACAATTCATTACCATCCGAGAAAAGCAAATTAAGTGGCTGATGCTTTGAGTCAAAAATGTAATGCTTCATTAGCAATGTTGCGTTTGGAACGTGATCCTTTGGTTAAGGATTTGATGAACTTTGGCATAGAAGTTTTTGGTGCAGGAAGTTTTTCTGTTTTGTTTCAGGTATCAGTGAGATCATCTCTATCAGATAGAATCAAGCAAGCACAAAATCAAGGCAGTGAGTTGTAGAAAAAGGTAGAGCTGGTTCAGAAAGGTAAGTTTCCTGAATTCAACATTGATAATGATTGTGTTTTGAGATTTGGGAAGAGATTGTGTGTGCCTTGTGATTCACAGTTGAAGAGAGAGTTGTTATGTGAAGCTTATAGTTCTCTGTTTTCAGTTCATCCTGGCAGTACTAAGATGTACAGAGATCTACGGGAGTATTACTGGTGGGATGGAATGAAAATAGATATTTCTGATTTTACTGTGAAGTGTTTGACTTGTCAGTAGTTTAAAGCAGAGCGGCAGTTACCGAAAGGGATGCTTCAGCCTTTACTAGGGCCAGAGTGTAAATGGGAGAATATATCCATGGACTTTGTTGTGGGATTACCGAAGACATCTCGAGGTAATAATGCAATTTGGGTTATTGTTGATCGCTTGACCAAATCTTCTCATTTCCTTGCTATACGAGATACTCTTTCCCTAGATCAACTTTCCCATTTGTATCTTAAAGAGATAGTCAGGTTACATGGAGTTCCTCTCTCCATTGAATCTAATCGTGATCTCAGGTTCACTTCTAACTTTTGGAAAGGCCTTCAGAAGTCGTTGGGTACTGAATTAAATTTTATTACAGCTTTTCATCTTCAATCAGATGGGCAGTCGGAACGAACAATTCAGACCTTGGAGGATATGCTACGAGCTTGTTTGATGGATTATTAGGGAAGTTGGGACCAACATCTTTCTTTGGTTGAATTTTCATATAATAATAGTTTTCATTCTAGTATACGGATGGCACCATTTGAGGCATTATATGGGAAGCGGTGTCAAACTCCAGCTTTCTGGGATGAAGTGGGTGAAAAGAAGTTGATGGGACCGGAATTGGTAGAAGAGTTGGCAGAAAAAGTTCAGCTGATTCAGAAGCACATGAGAACAGCTCAGAGCAGGCAGAAGAGTTATGCGGATAACCGGAGGAAGGATCTATCTTTCGAGGTAGGTGATCATGTTTTTCTCAAGGTTTCTCCTTGGAAAAGTGTGATGAGATTTGGTAAGAAAGGAAAGCTGAGTCCAAGGTTTATTAGACCATATGAAATTCTGGAGAGAGTTGGATCAGTTGCTTACCGAGTGGCTTTACCTCCGAGTTTATCTCAGGTACACAATGTTTTTCACATTTCGATGTTGAGAAAGTACATGCCAGATCCATATCATGTTTTGAGTCCAGGGGTAGTTCAGCTGGAAGAGAAACTATCTTATGAGGAAAAACCGGTCCAGATTCTTGACCACAGGGAGAAAGTGTTACGGAATAATGTGATTAATCAGGTAAAGGTTTTTTGGAAAAACCACATGATTGAAGAGGCAACATGGGAATCTGAAAATGCAATGAGGGATAAGTACCCTCATTTATTGGATAAGTAAATAAATTGTAGGGACGCCATTTTCAAAAGTGGGGAAGGATGTAACATCCTAAGTAAGTAATGAATAATAGATATTTTTATCTATGCCAATTAATGAATTAGATAGTGTTTTAGAGGCATAAAATGAAAATAAATCCAATCTTAAGCATGGAATACACTATTATTTTTAAAAGATTGTTTTACTACCTTTTAATGGGAAACCATTTTTAAATCTATCTTTTGACAATTTTATAAGCTATGTTTTTCAAAATAAACATATTCTTTATGATTGGGACATCAAAATTTACTTTGTGTGAATTTTTGGTATTTTTCAGACAATGTTCATTTTTTAATAAATAGTGAAAAATATTGCATTTTACATCAAAACTGCTTTTTAATCTAATTTATTTATATGATTAGATTATCTTTTGAATTGGTTTTGAAGTCAAATTAGAATATATTTTTACCATTTAATCCAATGGTGGTCATTGTAATCAATTTCACTTTGAAATTCGACTTAAACTGGTGTCAATCTTTTGATACTTATTGTTTCATAAAAACACGCTATTTGTCATGACAGCGGGAATTAATTATTAAATTAATTAATGTAACTTATATGTTTTGAATTTTGTAAAATAGACTTCATTTTTGAATTCAGAATATCAAATATAGCTTAGGGTGAATTTTTGGTATTTTTCTGAAAAACTTCAATTTTTGATGAATAGTGAAACCACTAAGTGGTACTTATAAAAACTGATTTTTCGTTTAAATGAAATTTTACCACTTCTGTGTTTTGAATTTCAAATATCCGACATAGATGGTTGTCATTAAGAAGTAAAATGTGGTTCAATGAGATTAAATTTTTTTTGGTGAATAGTAACTTTTAAGTTCTTAATCGCGATTAGTGGTAATTAGTGTAGTTTAAGGTAAAAATTATGCTTTAATAATATAAAATGACCTAGAAATATGTCGTAACCTTATTGGATGTGTCATGGCCGACCAAGACAAGCCATGGGTCAACTTGGGGACCCCATGGAACCACTTTGGATGGCAAATGACATAAATAACGTTTTATTTAATGTTAAAGTAAAAATGACACAAACATGAGTTATGTTACTAAAACAATTTTTACATGGGGTTATAAAGATCAGATTTTTTATTATAAATAGTCATTGGAAAGATAACAATATTTCCTACATCATGGTATTTGTTTTATAATTTTTAGACTTTAAATAAATTAAATTATTTATGACATCATGATGATGCAGCGATGACCTCATTATTTAACGATTTAAATAAAATGGAAAGATAATGTAATATATAAGACCTAAAAATATCCAAAGCCTATTGTATGAGTGTATTTAAAACCCTTATCACCTTATCCTCTAATTATATCAATGTGGGACCTCTTAAATCCGAATACCATTTTAAAATAAAGTGACTTTTCTTTACTTTCCAAGAGTGCCCCTCCTCTCCTCTTATAAAAGGCCCCCACCTCTACCTCTTTACCCACACTCCCAAAGCCTTTGGCTCGTCCAAAACCTTCCCATTTTGTCTCTCCACTTCCCTCTCTTACTCCTTGAAGCCTCACTTTGGGAAGAAGTCTTCCCAAGGAAGCCTTTGAGCTCAAACCAAAGGGAGTTACCCGATTTTAAGGTAAGGTCTTCACTTGAGTCTGTTTGTTTTATTTTTCTTCTCCAACCCCCTAAACTCTTTTTATTTATTTCTTTTGTAACAACTCCAGTATCCTAAATATACTAGGATGTTTTTATAATATGTATTCGATCTACACTTACACACACCTACGTCTAATGGTTAAAGGATATACTGTTTCCGTGGATGGTGAATTTATGCCTCCCGAAACGATGATTGTTCAACATTCATTTAACACCTTCAAAGGTGGCCATTAAGATGTCACTATATTTATATATGATATATAATATGTTTATGTTTTCCTTAAGATTCTGTATTTTTCATTTTGGCCATACCTTTATGGTTTCCATTATGGATAAACGCGATATCTTCATTTAAGGAAGTGCGGACTACCGCCCCCTCAAAGTGATTTGATTCGTTAAATTCCATATGTGGGACGTATAAAGGATGGAACTATGATATTATATATTATATTATACTGGAATTATAATATACCTTTATATAATTATGATTACATTCTATAAAATACAAAATAGAAATGAAAGTAGAGTTCATGCGTACGTACGGCTTACCATCTCCATGAACGGTGCATTTCAGTTCTTACCTCTAAATGATTATGTAATATTATAAATGCATGCATGTACTGGATATATATGACATATATGATATCTACATCATGAATACCATTCTGGATATAATGGATACATGAAAAACTTGTAATTATAAAGGGCTTTTTTTTACTCAAGTACCAATGATTGTCAAAACGACCGTTATTAACTTAAATAATTACATAGTGTTCATGACATGGAAATAAGTGATATAAAAGTAATAATGAACTTGAAAAAGGTTATTAAACAAGTAGAAATTAACTCAAGTTTATTATTCAGGAGATTAAAGAATGACCGAGTCAAGTCGGACCCGAGGTATGGGACTTCGTCTCAATCTCCTTTCATTGAGGCATATTTTGTTTTATACAAAACCTTCTTTTATAGGGTGTATAAACCCATCTGACTTTTAAGTTTATCCAAAAGGAATATTTTTTATACGAAGCGTTTACTAAACGAAAATGTTTTTCTCGTACGTATGCGGTGACAACGACTTCTCCACCGCCGTGACCATTATTTGAGTTTCGGCTTCCTCTACAAGCCATACCTTTTTTTAAAGAAAAATAAATACCATTTTTTACTTTTCTTTTATTTTGGTATTGAAAATGGTTTACATAATGTTTTTATATAAATGTGTTGTATTGATATCTTGTGATTTAAAGGTGGAAATGTTATGTTTCCTTTATGCATGTTTTATGTGATACGATTATGTTGAGGTTCTTGGGAATTATTATGAAGACGGGTGGTTCCGTGATAAACTAAGGGCGGGTGAGCCCGATATAGCTCTCCAATGCATTGGGTAACGCGATGGAGTGAAACGTTAAGGTTTCTCCGAAGAGATTTAGGGAACATACTGTGATGGGTATTCCAAGCGTAACCAAGAGGGTTACTCACTACGAAAGAATGTTATGAATGCCTCAAGTTTCCTTTATGTCTTATGATTTCTATGATTTATTCATGATTTGATGTGGTATGTTAAAGTGATTATGTTTTATGGGTAAAGTATGATTTCATTCTTATGTATATATGTACCTATGTTTCCTTTCCATATTTTTATATCCCTTACGGAGCTTTTTATGCTCATCCAATGTTTTTTTGAAATGTTTTTCACAGGTCAAGGGAAAGGTACATGATATGATGATAGTGTCAAGGAAGTGTCAAGAAAGAATCCATATTTTATTTTAAATATGTTTCCATTGATGGTAAAGAAGAATACTATCTTTATGTAACCACTTTGTTTATATGTGGAATGTAATGAAAGTTTTATGATCTAATTCTCTAAAACTCTAAACCTGAAAAGATCCTCAATGTGTAATCTTGTAATAACTCAAGATTAAGTAAGGTTTAAGGCCGGGGCCTTATATTTCTGATGTGGGTTTTCCACAAAGGTATTTTCTATTTTTTATTTTTTATTTTTGAAGAATAATTTCAAATTGAGAGAACGCAATATAGTGTAGAAGGAGCTAATGTAAAACACCAAGATTTCATAGTTTGTTATCGATTTAAAGAAATTCAATAGCTGATGCTACACGCAACACCGAGTTCGAGCGCACCACAACTTACTAAACAAGTGGTTCAAAAAGAATTTATTAATAATATTAAATAAATTTTTAATTTACATACTACATATAATTTTAGAGTCTATATTTTGTGTTTCTTAGACAACATATAAGAACAAATTCATTATTTTCAGATAAAAGATTTATTTTTCAAAAAAATGTAATTTTACCACCTTTTAATGGGGAACCCTTTTTAAAACAAATATTTGAATCATTTATATAAAAATTTTAATGAAATTAAATTCTTATTTAGAAGGGGGACATAAAAATTTATTTTGGAAAATTTTTTGGTACATTTCTGATAACATTAATATTTTAATGAAGAGTGAAAATACTATATTTTAATTGAAAACAACTTTTTAAATCGAAATAATTTAATAGAGTTAAATTATTAATTTTAGTGGTTTAACAGTATAATTAGACAATATTTTTATCATTTAACATAATGTACGTCATTTGATGCAATTTCACTTTTAAATTGTACATAAACACATGTCAGTCTTTTAATGGGTTTTACTTTTTAAAAAACCCGCTTCTTGGTTTTGACAATGGGAATTAATTTTAAATTAATTAATGAAATTAATATTGTTTTAATTTCGTAAAATAGACCTAATTTTTGGAGATAAGTATCTAAATTATATTAGGGTGAATTTTTTTTATTTTTCTGAAAACATTCAATTTTTGATGAATTGTGAAAAACTTTGCGTTATTGTTTAAAACCGAATTTTTTTTAAATAATATTTATTTATATATAAATTTAATTAAATGTCCAAATAGATACATAATACCAATATTATTTCAATTTTAGTAATTATAGTCATTTTATAATAAAATTATATGTATAACATTTTATTGACCTTGTTAACGTCTTTTAACCACCATCTAAGCACATTTGCAAATTTTCATAATACGTAATTTTACCGCTTTTGTGAATTGAATGTCAAAAATCTGAGGGAAATTGTTGATATTAATAAGTAAAATGTGGTTCAATAGGATGAAAATAAGTTTTCGTGTATAGTAACTTTTGATTTTTATTTACCACAGTTAAAAGTAAATAGGGTAATTAAAGGTAAAACTGATTTTATAATTACACTAAAACATGTCCAAATTCTATTAGATAAGTGTATTTCGACAAAAATAAACCTTAGGAAGAAAATCATATCGTTCTGGTCCATATGGATTAGATTTGACATTTATTAATATTTTATTTTATGAAGTGTTACAAGTGTTAAATTCAATGTTTAACAACTAAAAAATTTTAATATAGGGTTATAACGAAGATAAATTATACTATAAATATTCATTAGAAATATAAAAATATTTCCTAGAAAATGATATTTTATTTATAATTTTTATACATTAAATAATTAAATTTATTTATGTCACAATAATGATCTATAAATTACTTTATTGTAAAATTATTATTATAAATATTAATGTAATTTTAAATTGAGACTTTTGATGTGTTCTAGAAATTTTTTTGGTTAATATGACATTTTAGGGCTGATTAAATAATTTTTTTTAGATTTGATAAAGTTTTTATGACATTCAAAAAAATCAAATACAAAATAGTGTCAAAAATGACATAAAAAGTTTTTAAAAAAATTATATTATTAATTGATATAATATTCCTAAAAATATAATGTTCAGCCAAAGCAATTAGATAAGGTTATATATATCAATAATTAACCACTTGGGGTTTTCTTGGATTTTATATCATGTTTACTAACCATTTATTATAATAATACAAGAATACATTGTCAAAGTAAACTATTTAACTAAAAGTTTAGTCTAAAGGATAAGGTTAATATGGTGACCAAACCATGTATAAAACTTATTGGTTTAATGGTTTTCAACCCAACCCCACCTTAGCCTCAAAATAAATCTTATTAGAGACATTATAAATTGAATATGATTGTATAACAATATAATATTTCAAGCATTTTCTAAAATGACCCTCACCTCTCTTATAAAAGGGTACTCCCCCTTCTCTCAACATATCACCTCCAAATCCATTTGGCTCAGCCAACCCCTACTCATATATCATCCCAATTACCCTTAAATAATCTTAGAGCCATTACTTTGATCATAATTCCATCCTAAGGATCCCTTTTGATCAAATCATAAAGAATCACCCGAAGAAGAGATAAAAAATTTCCTCACCTCTTTCGAAGTTCATTTCTTCTTCCACTACCCCTTTCATTATTGATTCCAAACCAAAATAAAAAATCTAGTACATTATAAATACTGTGATTTATTATAAATATAGTACAACCATATTCATTATCTTGTCCCTCCTATAAATGACTTAGTCTCCATATAGGCATACGTACGTCTTACCGTCTCCAAGTCGTTATTTAATTTGTTATACAACGGTTCATTATTTGGATGAGTATAAGAATGAGTATCATTGATTTAGATAATAAATATAACATGTTAATGTTTTTTTATAATTAATATACCATCCAATTCAACACCATTTTGTCATTAAAGAAATAATATTGTTGCGCATGCGTACGTACGGCTTACCGCCTCCATGACGCGATGATATTCATTTCCACATTCACCATTAAATGATAATTATAAAAATATTTTTTGGTCGGAGTGGATAGTCAAGAGGGGGGTGAATTGAGTTATTATTAAAAATATCTGTTTAAAATATTTATATTGAAATCCCCCAATTTAGAAAACAAGTTAAACTGTAGTGAATTTATAAAGATTGTAATTTTTCAATTAGTTTTTCAAATATTGATTATTTCTCAGTTAACATATTATGAAGATTATGTTATCATTTGAAACTAAATTACTAGTTCACAATAATTACAAACACTTTCTAGTTCACCAATCGGAGTTACTTTTAAACATAATTGAATTTCAATGTAATTAGCAGCGGAATAGTGATAATAATTTAAATTAAAAAAATGCACAACAGTTTTAACCAAGAGGTTCTGTCTCAAGCTGAGACTTTGTCCTCTCAAACACTTTATATAAAACATTGATCTACACCCTGGATCATGGATTAAAATAATACTCAGACTGTCCAGGTCCTCAAACCTCTACCACAGTTCTACGTTGGAAAACAACAACAACAGCACACAGGTTATCTAGGTCCTTAGACCTCTACCACAGTTCTATGTTAGATACACAAAGGTATAAATATTTTGGTGTGAGGATTTCAATATCCTCCAATTCAGAATAGGATTCAGTGTGTTTGCAACTAGATAGAAGCACACACTGCTCGTAATGTAAGAAAAAAATGATCACAGTAGAGAAAGAATATAGAGAGAGTTTAGAACGCTCTTATAAGATGTCAGTGCAGCTCTAGACTCCTTTGGATTGAAGAAAATGAAGCTTTGAGTCCTTTTCTGGAAGTTGTGTTAGAAAAACAGAGTGTCATGATTCTGTTTGAATTCATCATGAGGCTCAACAGAGCGAACATGTTCCTTAGTCTTCAAATATGTTTCGTGTGTTCACCAGTGTCGAGATTCATGTAATGTGCCCTTTATTTTGAAACTTACTCTGAGTATCTTCTTTTTTTGTTGTTCTCACAGCCTTGATTTTTGTTTTTTATCCCGCATGTGATTCTTGGCCACACTTCACTTTTAACTTGGAATGCATTTGTTGGATCTGACATGTTGCATGTGTTCTGCACCTCGTACCTCGTACTGTCTGATGATATGTCTACAAAGAAACATTAATTATGTCAGTGCATTAAAATCATCAAATATGACCGTTAGAAATTAAATTGAAAGATAAAAAAATAGTTTATGAAATGGTGTCCCAGTAAGTCATGTAAATGGTGTCTCCTTCACACGGTGTCTAGATTTATCATGGTGTCTAAGAGTCACGGTGTCTCATGGTCACAGTGTCTCGTGGTCACGGTGTATTGTTCATGGTGTCTGGCTTCACGGTGTCTTGTTAACAGTGTCTAACTGTATCAATGTGTCTGCTTCACGATGTCTGCTTCACGGTGTCTGCTTCACGGTGTCTGGCTTCACGGTGTCTACTTCGTGGTGTCTTGCTTCATGCTATCTGGCTTTACAGTGTCAGAAATACATAGCTAGTGGCAGACAGACTGTGTCTTATACTTTTCAAAATAACTGTACTCAGACTTAAATAATGATGATAATAGAAAGGATTAGACTGAAGCATTTGTCAAAGAAGGTATTATGAGATTAGATCAAAGATAGTATAAATTATGTAAATGGAATGTAGGGAAATTAAGATCATTCAAGGTTCTTCGTAAATCGTGAGAAAACTTTAATTGTAAATAAACATTATTGGATATAATTTATTGGAGTTAACTAGATTGAATAAGATTTGTGATCATTAAAACATTATTAATACATGGGGAGTCTAACAATATCCCCCTTTTTGATGATCACAAATCATGTATAGTTAAAGTGTATATTGGATTCAACTATAGAGATAAAAGTAGATAAAAGGCTAGTATATAGAGACTTCTCCCCCTTTTGGGATTATCAAAAAGATGAAATAAGAGATGGAAAAAGAAACATTCCATTAATAGAAACCAAGGTTCAGTACAAGACAGAAGAGTGATACAAAAGAAAAAGCATCCCTATCAAAAAAAGAGTAATCATTATTCTTCTTTATGGGTTGGCCTTCTCTTTTCCGTTAGCTTCAGTGGCAGAAGAAGAAGCCATAGGGGTAGAGTTTGACATAGTAGAAGGCATTGAGGTGGTTGATAAAGAGGGTAAAGGAAGGCCTTAAAATACTGAGGGGTCCAAGGTCGGAGTAGTTGAAGATCACGATAGTTGTTGATCGAGAATCACAGTCCTGATCTGACTTATTGCTTGGACTATAGACATTGCGTTTGAGGCTAGGGCAGAGGTGAATGTAGGCAGCCCGGGTCTGAGAGGTGTAGTAGCTGGAGCAACAATGGCTATACTCTGGACATTAAGATAGGGCCTTAGGATTTTGATGAAATTTGTAATGATTTCTCCACCATACTTCATGGATTTCTCAAAATCAGACTTGTTCTCCATAAAATATTTCATCAATCGAGTAAACTCGGTGAGCTTATGGACTTGGGACTTGAAAGATTGAGTCATAGGAGGAAACCCCGGATTTTCTACAAGGTACGTGAAATGGTTTGTTATATCGGCCTTAGAGAAGATTATGTGGAAGTAGAAATCCTCATTCTTGGAAATCTCTTACTGAGCATCATTAGAAATTTCAGAGTAGATTTGTACTAGGTCAAGATCTATATCACTTTTCTTGACCACATCAGATAAAGAAGTCTTATTGAATCCACTGAGTACATTCTGAAGTTCTTCTTTGACTATAGTTCTGAGCAGATCATTGTCCAATGAGGGTTTAGTGGATTGACTAGATGCTTTGACAGCTATGGTCAGAGATTTTAGTTGATTCAGCACATTTTGAAGACACCATTTATACTCATCAATGGGTTTATTAAGATTGGAAAAAATCCCTATCATTTCATTCACAATTGGTTTGTTCCTTTCAGAAATCTTTTCATCTAAGGATGCTAGATAAGGATGAATCTGAGGCACACCATCCTGTGGGATTTGAGGAGACACATGTTCTATATAAGTATCAACAGACTAAGATCTCGAATGAATGTATTCAACCATACTTCATAGGGTATTCACTTCATTAATGAGAAAATTATTTTCAACTCTTACTTCTTGAATATCATGGAGCATCTTAGGTTGTATTTTCCAAACAATTTTCTCCAATAATAATAAGGAATCTCTCTCACTTAAATTGGTCACAGGAATTGGTTGTGTATTTATGAGTTTCTCAACTCCAGATAATAGAGTAGAGCCAAAATCCTTCAAATAATCTTTACTCACAAAGAATGGTTGTTCAGTCAAGGGTTTGAGAGTAGGGACTGGTACAGGCTCGGGTTCCTTCTCAGGTGCAATATTGGAGATTGATTTCAACTGAAATAGAGAGGAAGTACCGATTCTGGTTGTTGTAACCTACTGAGAGACATCCACATCATAGAAACTGGGAAATTTATACTTAGTGTCTACAGGACTTGACTTAATTTGATGTGAGGCTTCAATAGACTCAAGATTTGGGGTTTTCTCCCCCAAAAAAGGTGCCTCCTCCTCAGGACTAAGAGTCTTAGGATCTTGGTCTAATTCCACAGACGCAGCTCTAACATCTTCACTCATTTCCTATCTAGCCAGCTAAAAAGATATCTTTATCCGTTCTTCAGCAGTTGGTATGATTTCAGGAATATATATTTCCACAGGGAGTTCCTCGAGATTGACCTCTTGAAAAATAGGTATCTCTTCCACTATAGGCTCTTCTATTGTAGGATCTTCCACTGTAGGCTCTTCCATGACTTGCTTTTCTGGTTCTTTGGCAACTAATTCTCTTACAGGTTTGAGCTGAGTTTCTAAATTAACAACTTCCCTTGGAGTAGGGAATTATTCTTCAAGAACTACATGAGGAGTAGTAGTCATGTCTTCCTCTACAATAACAACTTCCCTAGGTGGCACTTCGGCCTCTTCTTCTTCTTCTTCAGGATACTAAACAATTTATTTTGGTTCCAAACCAGGATCAGAAATATCTCGTGGTATTTAGGGATAATCCATCGGATTGAATTTCTCATAAATTCATTCATTGTTTTCCACCCATTCATTTTTCCAAGGATTCCAGATTATCTTCATTCTTTTGATAGTGGATTTTGATAGAATAAACTCACAGTCCTTAATCAATTTTTCAATTGGTCTATCCATACCCTTGGAAAGAAGTATGGCTGAGATTAGACGAGATTATAACAGAGAAGTTGACTTGGATGTGACATTGATCTACTCACACATATGGTGTATGATTTATTTTCACAAGTTGATCGTACACCCATTTTTTATAAGGTGAATCAGAAACACATCTGGATATTTTAAAATAGAAAAATCACATTTCCCAGGACTAACCAAATTTCGTATAAAATTGAACAGAAGCATTGATATTCCATTTAATTCATCAGCAATGGCTCTCCTTTGGGTTCCATTTCCAGTTAAGGTTTTCAGGGCATCCTCAAAATCAAATAAATCGGTTGAAGGTGGAGGTCCTCTCTGATAGTCCTCACAAATGTCTTCATGAGGTATTCTAAGGCATGAGGTGCATAACCTCATAGAAATTGAGAATCTCTGGCCATTAACCCAGCTTCATACAATATAACAATCACCAGAATCAAAGGATAACTAAATGTACTGGTAAAACTAAGCCACTAACCTAGGGTGTATGGGTATGTCTTCCTTCTAGAACCACTCTAACCAGCCATGTTGTTCTAACACTCTCAATACCAGAGACTTACTAGAGAAAATCCATTTGGGTAAAATCTGTTTCACAGGTACAACAACGCGGTTTACCAGATTCAGTTTTAATGGTCCTTCGGGTCTTAGCTTAGGTGCAATATTCATCTTCTTTGAAGTGCACTTTTCAGGTGTTGATGATGATGAATGTTTCGTTCATGGCATTCACTGATGGTCCAAGTGATAGAAGGGTTGTATGGATGAAGAAGGGTTTGAAAAGAGTAAGTAAAAAAAACCTTGAGTGAAGAATCGAGTGATACTTTCTTTGTTTTATCATTTAGGAATACCAAACATCGCCAAAAACGTGGGAAAATAAAAAGGCAAAATGGATAATTACCGCAATACGGTTTTAAAGAAAACATAAATAACTTTTACGGTGAGACCGTAAACGAGCTTCATGTTGAGACCGTGAACGAACTACTCAGTGTGTGTTACGGTGAGATAGTAAACATTAGACAGTAATTACAAAATACTAACAGTGAGACTGTAAACATAAAACTTTACAGTGAGATAGTAAATGTGAGATACAGTAACTGAGAAAACGTAATCATGAAACAGTAATGTTTAACACAGTATGATATCGAATAGTAAGACCTGAAATAGTAACAAGTGTGGTATCTATTTGAGATTTATCATTCCTAGTTCATGTATGATGTAGTCTATTCTCTTAGAATTTAATGGTTTGGTGAATATATCAGCATGTTGATATTCAGTACCAATAAATTCCAAAGTTATATCACCTTTTTGATAATGATCTCTCAAAAAGTGATGTCTTACAACAATTTTATTTGTCCTAGAATGTGAAACAGGATTCTTTTAGATGTTAATAGCACTTGTGTTGTCACAATTTATAGGTACATGTCTGAATTGATATCCATAATCTAGTAATTTGTGTTTCATTCATAAAATTTATGTACAACAACTGCCAACAGCTATGTACTCAGCTTCTACAGTAGATAATGAAACAAAATTTTGTTTCTTACTACACCATGATACTAGTGACTTTACTAAAAGGTGACATGTTACAAAAGTGATTTTTCTATCTTACTTACAGCCACCAAAGTCATCATCAGAAAAACTAACTAACTAAAATGATTGTCCTTTAGGATAAAATAGTCCTCGATTGGGTGTATTCTTGAGGTATTTGAAAATTCTCTTTACAACATATAAATGAGATTCCTTAGGGTTTTTTTGAAAATGAGATAACATACACACACTAAACATAATGTGAGGACGACTAGCAGTTAAGTAGAGTAAAATTCCAATCATTCCTCTATAAGTGGATTGATCAACGGATTTTCCTTCTTCATCATGATCCAACATACAAATGGTACTCATGGGAGTTTCACTACTTTTTTGGCTATCCAATCCAAAACATTTTAGAAGATCCATTGTATATTTACTTTGATTTAAAATAATACCATTTTCATTTTGAAACACTTGAAATCCAATAAAATATTGGAGTTCTCCCATTAAACTCCTTTCAAATTCATTTTTCATCATTTCAGAAAAATCAACAGATAAAGAATTCTTTGAAGATCAAAAAAATAATGTCATCTACATAGATTGGAACAACTAAAACATCATTAGAAATTTGCATTATAAAAAGGGTAGGATTGGCTATTTTTTTAATCCTCTGGAAATAATAAAAGTACTCAATATGCCATACCATGCTTGTGTATCATGCTTAAAACCATATAAGGGTTTTGATAGTTTAAAAATATGATTTGGAAAATTCAGGTGTGTAAATAGAGGGGGTTGTTCAACAAAAACATCCTCATTTATATACCCATTTAAGAATGCACTCTTAACAATCATTTGATATTGTTTGAAATTCAAATGTCCGGTATAGGCAAGAAGGATTCTGATGGCTTCAAGTCTGGCTACTGGTGAAAAGGTCTCCTCATAGTCAATTCCTTCTTCTTGACTATAGCCTTGTGCAACTAGTCTATCCTTGTTTCTAACTATTTTACCATATTTATAAACGTTATTAATAAAAACCCATTTAGTGCCTATGGTCAAAGTGTCCATAGGTCTTTCTACTAATTCCCAAAATTTGTTTCTTTCAAATTGATTCAATTATTCTTGCATACCCATCACCCAAAATTCATCATTGATTGCATCATTTATATTTTTAGGTTTATGCTGTGAAAGAAAATCTTGATGTTCAACATTCTTTCTTGAAGAAACTCTAGTTTGTGTTCCTCTATCTAAATCTCCTACTACAGCATCTAAAATATGGGTTTTAAGGGTCCTAGTTGTTCTAGAGAAAGTAGGGCTAGATATTTTAGTTTCATTCAAAGGTTTGGGTTCTACAAAAAAAGGTTTTGGAAAATTTCCAGAACTGGTTGTCTTAAAAATAGGTTCTATGTTTTTGTCATTGAGGTTTTGAATGGACATATCGTCTTTATGATTTTCAAGAGGGGTCTTAGGTTCATGTGGATCATTTTACTCAAAGTTTATGTGTACATATTCTTCCACACGTTTTATTATCTTATTGAATACTCTATAGGATTTTCTCCAGATTGAGTAACCAAGGTAAATTCCTTCATCACTTTTGGAAGAAAATTTGGCAAGGTTATCTTTAGTGTTAAGGATAAAAACTCTACAACCAAAAACATGATAGTAATTAACCTTATGCTTCCTATTGTTCCAAATCTCGTAATGAGTGTTTTTAATAATTGGTCTAATCAAGACTCTATTGATAATGTAACAAGCTATATTAACAGCTTCATCCCAAAAGTAAATTGCAAAATCATATTCCTTGAGAATTTTCCTAGAAATATCATGAAGAGTCCTATTTATTCTTTCTAATACACCATTCTATTGAGGTGTTCATGGAGCAGAGAAGTTGTGACTACAGCCATGGTGTGATCAATAAGATTAAAACTCTTGATTTTCAAACTCACGGCCATGATCACTTCTCAAGGTCTTGATCCTATGTCCACTTAGGTTTTCTACAGACTTGGAATATTTGATAAAATAAGATCAAGCTTCACTTTTGTGAGCAATAAAATATACCGAAGTGTACCTAGAAAAAGCTTCTCAAAGAAAATAAACATAGTGTTTCCTTTTTAGGCTTGAAACTCTTGATGGTCCAAACAAATCTATGTGAAAAAACTCAAGAGGTTGAGAAGTAGAGACTTCTTTCTTTTAATTGAAAGACGCTTTGTGTTGTTTTCCCTTTTGACAAGGATTACACACTTTGTTGAGTGGGAATTCTTGTTTAGGTAAGTCTCTAACAAAACAATTCTTAGTCAGTTTGCTAAGTGAGTTCACATAGAAGTGTCCTAGTCTTATGTGCTATAGCCAAGACACTTTATGAAAATCATTTAAACAAGTAACATTGTGATTAGCTAAAAAATTCAAATATGCATCATATTCATTTTCATTTATTAATACAGTAAATACCAAAACATTTTTATAATTAAAAACATTACATGAATCATTTTCAAATTTTACCTTGAAACCATATTCACACAACTGAGAAATACATAGAAGGTTGTATTTTAGTCCATCAACAAATAATACTTTAGAAATTAAAATTGAATCATTGTTACCAATCTAGCCTAAGCCGATGATTTTTCATATTGAGTTATCCCCAAAGGTGGCATGTCCTCCATCAACTTTGATTAATCTATTAAAGCATGAGTAGTATCCTATCATATGCCTTGGACATCAACTTTCCATGTACCATATCTTCCTACAAGAACTTTTCAAGCAACTTTCCTACAAAATAGATTTAGACAGAAGTTAATTTTGGTACCCATATTTTCTTAGGTCCTGAATGGTTAGCAAGTAAAACTTTAGGCACCCATATTTGTTTAATGTATTTTTTTGTAGTTAACTTATTCAAACAATTTTGATAAATAATCATTGTTTGATCTATAAGAATTTGAATAGCTAGATGAAGCATAAGAACTGCCAGAACTTGAACTAGCAGCATACTATCTAGATTTTGGAATAAATATTTTTTTAACAATCTGTCTCTATCCAGGTTGGTATCCTAAACCAGTAGTATACTTTGGTGCAACATGTTTTCCATGAATTTGAGCTAGAGTTTTCTTTACATTTGTGAACTTCTCTGGGTCTTTTATAAGTTGATCATGAGAAAATTTGAGTTCAGTATTCTCCTATAACAGTTGAGAATTATTTTCCTTTTCTATACAAAGATTATATTTAACAGTACTAGTCAAGGCATACTATTTCTTTAATGATTTGTACTTATATTTTAGCTCATTACAAGTATATTCTAACATATTACAGTATTAAAATAATTCATCTTTATACATACTATCATCAATATTTGAATCACTTTCATTCCTAGAATAATAATAATTGTGTATAGTGATATTAAGTGTTACCTTAGTCGTTTTATTCATGAAATGCATTTTGGCATAATTCTTTTCCTCAGAATCAGAAGCATTAGATCCACCTGATCTCTCTTCTGAATCACTCCATGTTTCTTTCATAGCATTCTTATATTTTTTTCCTTATAATCATATTTCATCTTAAACATCAATTTTGGGCAGTCATCCTTAACATGTCCATTTTTTTACATTCATAACAGACTATCTTATCATTTTTATCAGTTTTCTTCCAATATCTCTTCCAATTACCTTGTTGGTCATACTAACCCTAATAATTTGATTTTCTAAAAAATTTCTTCTTTCTATAGAACTTATTGAATCTCCTAGATATATGAGGCATCTCTTCATCACTATCTGAATCAAAATTTTCACTAGTTTAGTTTTCTTCAGTTATGTGAACTTTATCTCTGTCCTTACTCTATGAAGCAGTGGACTTAAGTGGCACTGACCTATTCTTAGGTTCATCATATTCCTCTTTTTTTACCTTCATCTCTTCTTCATACATCATCAACTTACCAATCAGCTCCTTGATAGGTATCTTACCAATGTCACATGATTCTCGTATAAAGACAAAGGTTCCTCTCCATCTGTTAGGTAGGAATCTCAGTATTCTCATGATTTTCTCTTTTGTTGGAACAGCTTTTCCCAGTGATCTTATTGTATTGACTATCTCATTAAACCTGAGATATATATCAGAAATAGATTTTTCAGATTTCATTTTAAAATTATCATACTTAATAGTGTATGTATTTAGTCACATTTCATTAACATTGGTTGTTCCCTCATGGGAATCAACCAGAGTATCCCATTTTTTATAAGCAGTCTTACAGGCAGATATTTGATTAAATTCTTCATCTCCTAAAGCACAATATAGGGCATTCATTTATTTACAATTATAATTGTAAGAATCTTTTCTAGGTTCATCCCAAGTATTTCTAACAGTTTTTGGAATCTTATACTGAGTCTCTATAGCAGTCTAGATGTAAAATCCCATACATTCTAAGTGGATTTTTATTTTTATTCTCCATTGGGAATAATTGACACAATTAAAGAAGGGTGGAATGTTGGTAGCTACACCTTCTAATCTATTATCCATAATAACTATGTTTTAAAAAGATTTATAAAGATATAAAAATTTATAATTAACAGAAATTTTGAGATCTTTAAGATACAACTAAAATCACAGTTGAAAACTTTTCACAAATAGATTATTTTGAAAAAAATTTATCTATAACATCTGATAACAAAGGTTGGTTAGAGTGGATACTCAAGAAGAGGGTGAATTGAGTTCCTATTAAAAATATCTGTTTAAAAGATTTATATCAAAATCCCCCAATTCATAAAATAAGTTAAATTATTGAATTTATAAAGATTGTAAGTGTTCAATTTTTTTCTAAAAGATTGATTATTTATCAGTTAACTTAACATGAAGATTAATTTATCTTTTGAAACTATCTTACTGGTTCACAATAATTACAAATACGTGATAGTTTAACTATGAGAGTCACTTTAAAACAAATTTAAATTTCAAAGTAATTACCAGCGGAATAGTGAAAATAGATTAAACTAAAATAAGATTCCCAACAGTTTTAACCAAGAGGTTCTTTATCAAGATGAGACTTAGTCCTCTCAAAAGGTTTATATGAACATTTGATCCACACCCTGGATTGGGGTTTACAACAGTACTCAGATTGTCCAGGTCCTCAGACCTCTACCACTATTCTACATGGGAAAACAACAACAACAACACACGGGTTGTCCAGGTCCTCAGACCTCTACCACAGTTCTATGTGGGATACACAATGGAATAAAGATTTTGGTGTGAGGATTTTAATATCCTCCAGTTCATCTTATGAGTCAGTGTGTGTCTAACAAGATAGAAGCACACACTTCTCGTAATGTAAAGAAAAGAATGATCACTGTAGAGAAAGAATATAGAGAGAGGTTATAATTCTCTTCTGTAATGTCAATTCAGCCCTAGACTCCTTTATATTGAAAAATATGAAACTTTGAGTCCTTTTTTGGATGTTGTTTGAGAAATAGAGTGTCGTGATTCAGCTTGTTTTCTTCATGAGGCTCAACAGAGTGAAGATGTTCTTTAAGCTTCAAACATGCTTCGTGTGTTCAATAGTGTCGAGTTTCATATAGTGTGCACTTTCTTTTGAAATTTTCTCTAAGTATCTTCTTCATTGTTGTTCTCACGGCCTTTATTTTCGTTTTTGTATCGTGTGTGTGATTCTTGGCCACACTACACTTTTAACTTAGAATTCATGTGTTGGAGCCGATAGGTTGCATGTGTTCTGAACCTCATACCTTGTAATGTCCAATGATATATATACATAGAAACATTAATTATTTTTGTGCATTAAAATCATCAAATATGACTGTTAGAAATTAAATTGAAAGATGACAAAAGAGTTTAAGAAAAGGTGTCACAGTAAGTCATGGAAATGGTGTCTCCTTCACAAGGAGTCTAGATTGATCACAGTGTCATAGTGTCATGTTGTCTCATGGTCACAGTGTCTCCTAGTCATGGTGTCATGTTAACGGTGTCTGGCTTCACGGTGTCCAGCTTCATGGTGTCTGGCTTTATCACGGTGTCTGCTTCATGGTGCCTGTTTCACGGTGTCTGTTTCACAGTGTCTGCTTCACAGTGTCTGGCTTCACGGTGTCTACTTCAGGGTGTCTTTTTTCATGGGGTATGGCTTCATGGTGTCAAAAATACATAGCCAGTGGAAGACTCGCGGTGTCTTAGACTTTTCAATGTAACTGTGTTTAGACTTAAATGATGATGATAATAGAAAGGATTAGACTAAAGCATTTTTCAAAGAAGTTATTATGAGAATATATCAAAGATAGTATTAAGTAGGTAAATGGAATGTAGATAAATTAAGATCATTCATGTCTCTTTTTAAAGCAAGATAAAACCTTAAACATAAATACACATGATTTGAAATAATTTATATGAGTTAACTAGATTGAATAAGATTTGTGATCATTAAAACATGATTAATACATGAGGAGTCCAACAATATTTATTATTAATAAGTATGAAATATATGACATAATAATTCTTTTAGAAATATTTATATATAATTTTGTGTGTGTGTGTGTTTGTGTATTCACATATACCTCAGTCCCTTACATCAATTCAGTATGATAAGAAAACGAAAACAACATCCATGCCTACATATGGACTACCATTTCCATGAATTGTGTTTCCATTTCATATATATATATCTATTACACATATTTATATTCTTAATATATATGATATATAATTAATTTTGTATATTCTAGATGTTTGTAAATCATTATCTAAGTGATAAGATCAAGAATATAATGTTAAAACACATATGAGAAAAAAGCAATTATTATCCAAAATTTTAGTTTAACATGGAAATTATTATTAATATACTATATAAAGTCATAAAATAATCATGTATGATATAATAAATATGAAAATGTTTCTTGTATAATTTAATAACATAAAATGGTCATTATACAGAAGGTTAAATGTACCATCGACTAAAGGAGTGTACAAGGTAAGGGTTAATTCCTCAATCTCATTATTAGCTGAGATTGTTTACGTGTAAGTATTTACTAAGAAATGTTTTATCATCTATGTACATGTTTCATAAAAATGACTTTAAAATTAATATTTTAAGGTTTTGTGGAATGGAATATTTATCGATGTCATTATTTTAAATGTTTTAATTATTATTTTTTAATATGTTTAATTAATGTCCATGTTTGAAAAATGATTTTAAGGATTTATTTATATAGAGATGACATTTTTAAAATGTTAATTTCCTTCAAAAGTTTCCATGTGGTATAGGACACTTTGATTAAAAAATATTTTTTAAATGACTTCATTTATAAATGCATGACTTTTAATTGATTTCCCAACAAAGGTATATTTCTCTCAATGGGTTTTACTGGTTATTTTCAACAATGGAAACATCCTTTACTCGATATTATTCTTGATCAAGGTTGATTTATTATAATACAATATTTCATATTGTATCAAATTATTTATGATATGTTTGACTATGGATGTGCTGTTTTTTTACCATTCAAGATTTATGGTTATAGTATTGACATTTTGTATGCTAGTTTTAATACAAATGTTTATGTTATGTTTCGACATTTTCATATGAGTAATAAATTGGACTTCGTATGTGATGGGTAGAGCTCATTATATCTCCTCGAGGCATCGATAGGTCTAATGAGACAAACTAGTGTCTCGTCACAAGGTCTTGACAAATTCTTATATGTAGTCTAGGCATAAGGTCTTGTCTATGTGATTATGATGTTCGACATTATGCATTCAATCATTATGAAATTGGAAATTTGTATTGCATGTGATTATTCAACTCATAGAATATCTATTTGAATATGTAAATAGAATTATTTGATTTATCTTTGCCATATTATTCTAAAGTTTATGTTTAATAGGCTTGTACTTTAGTCTTATACATTGCCTTAAATGATTATTTTCATTATGAATGTTTTTGCTATATTGGTATCCTTAACGAGCATTTGAGCTCACCCATTTCTTATGTTTTCTTTTTCATAGGATGCGAAGATGTATATTACGATTAAACTATAGGAATAGGCTAAGAGATGTGATTTTGTCAAAGGGGACACAATGTTGTTGTTTTTCGATTTCAAAATGTAATGTAAAACTTATGTGTGTATCTAGTACTTCCAAGGCTACTAAACTGATCAGTCCATCATGATATGATTCCATGTATCATTCCTATGTAATGTAATAATGTACCAACTCTGGGTAACTGGGGTTGGGGTATTACACTAATAGTGAGTATCTTTTGGTGTATGGGGAGGTACGCTTCTGGCCATATGGCCACCAGTCCAGCTATTGTTATCAAGTGAGCTAGGCTAGGAAATAAAAAAGTGGTACCCAAGAATTATTTCATTTTTATTACTATTTATGTTATTATACATGAGACTTGAAATGACTTGGAATTTGGTAATGAGCCTACACATGGTAGTTTCTAACTCACATACAGGGAAAATAGAGATTACATAGGATTAGAATTTCTATATTGGAAAATTCGTTTTACAGTTGTATTCATTTCTTCATTGGGTAGCGCACATGATATGTGGTCTTTGTTATTTTATATATGGGTTCACTTTTAACCATATCCTTGTATGAAAAATTAATATTGGACTCATGAATCATTATAGGCACATAGATATTCACATTTAATTCATATTCCATGCCATGTAGGATTCATTACTTCAATGCTGGATTTTGTATCATATTTATTTATATAACATGATTTGGTAATGATTTGACATTCTTAATTGTATACCATGATTTTGCAATTATTTAAATGTTTACTAGTATTTTTTATTTATGTTAGAATGCCTTGTTTTAGTTATGATTTATTATTGATTATTAAATTTTCTGTATCATCCTAAATAGTTTTTCTCATATAGCATGTTGGTGATACCTTAATTAACCAACCATGACAGGTTTTAGCCACATACCATTGGCTTCACAGGATGAAGCATTTATTTATGTATATAAGATGGTGGAAATAAAAATTTATAAATTTTATGGGCCTTTATAAATAGGGGATGGAAACCCATCTAATCAAATCATCATATATGGACTTTTTCATTCTGATTCTAGAGGTAAAAATCTAGTTGTTGTTACATGATGTGACAATTGAAAATTATAAGGTATAGTAATTAATAAATTTGGAATGGTAACACGTCATACGTGACCCTTATATATTTATAAATGATTACCAACTATTGATTTTTGAAAGTATAAAATATGTGTTTTTTGTTTACGAGTATTGTAAATTGCAATTTAATGGGTGTTTTCTGTTATAACATTCAATTGAATCATATTATAACTGAACCACTGACTTGAAACTAAGAAGTAAAACCTAATCCAACCTTAGAAGTGGGTAGTAGGTAGTATCTATTTGTATTATTCGTGTTCTTTTACATCTCCCAAACTTCTATTTAAGAGCATGAATAGGAGTTTGAATCTTACATAGAAAGTCTTGTACCTATATAAATTTTATATATGTGGTTTATATTGTTATTAAAATTTTTATAAGTAATTTTCTTGAAATTTTTGGAGATATTCATCCATTAAATCTTTTAGTCATTTACAAATATTGTGGTGAATAATATTCTTCTAATTTTTTAGGCCCTAATCCAAAATTGTTATCTCATGAAGTGACACTTATAACACCTCATATTATACCTAACTAGAGAACAGAAACCCATTTTTTGAGAGGGTTTTATATGGATCATGTAGACCATGTAGGGATACATGTGATCATCCCCAACAATAGCATAGTTGAGGTATCAATTTTAGCAGCAGTATCCACCCATTTTTTGGGGATGGTGGTCCATAGGCTATAGATTCATAAATAGAGTCCATGATATCAGTCTTTGTGAAACAAGATACACCACCTAAGAGGAGAGTGAAAATTTATCCATATATTTTTTTTTATTACACAAAATGGTGGGATATTATGAACCTAGTAGATCATTATTAGGATATGGTTTTGAGTGATTTATAGACAGATTTATATGATTATTTCAATCCAAATATGGTGAAGGATAATATATTATGATGGTTTATACACCCATAGTGGGGTTCTTAATCAGTTATAGACTACTCCTTATGTTTCAAAGATCTTTATCACTTACCACTAATTCTTCTAGGTGATGAGTTGTCTGGGTCTATGTAATTTTAGAATGGTATCTGATATGAAATCTGATCATAGGTGAATGTATTTTTTTACAACCATATTGGGGATAGTGAATTAGGAACTCATTAATGAGATAATCCTGGTATCTGTTTACAATGCGAGCTAGATTGGTTCAACTCCTGGACCCATAATTGATTCTGGTAGTGGAAGGATGTGTCATATTTAGTTTTATCATAGGATATGTAATAGAAAGAGTGTGGGCTTAGGTTTATAGGTGATATTCCATTAGTGTAGCAGGCCACGACATATAAAGACCTAACATATTAAGGATATAGTCATGTTTCAGGATTATATAAAGATGGGTCATCTTTAATGCTTTTGTAGATCATTAAATACAATGTTTTTTGAGAGGGGATCTTCATTGACTCCACATTTAGGAGCAGGATAGAATCCCCTCATCAGGCTGGGATATGGAGTACTACCTTCTGATCCGGCTAAAGAGGTTCTCATGAGTAAGAGAGAAAGACATAGAAATTTATTTACCGACAGATCAGGCCTTCCTAGGGTAGTCAGGATATATCTCAAGGTCATTGAAAGACAGAAACGTGTGTATTAAATATGATCTTTGGGGATTACAATATCGTTCCAAATATTTTTAGAGGTAAAATCTTAGTAGCCTATACTATAGTTTCATATTTATTTGATATTGGATATTCTTACTCCGTCGTATCTATTTTGAATATGTATAACCTTGGTCAAAATATTCATCATTATTTTTGAGTAATAAACATGATACCACATTGGGGATATGATCAGATTGTGTGTTACAATGCGTGGAGTTCCCCATTGATATAGGTGGGTATCTTTTCTTATAGGACCCCTTTTCCCTCAAGATGACAGGTTTTCACATCATCCTTATCATGGACTGGTTGGTTCCTTATCATGTCTATTTCAATTACTATCATTAGAGGGTGTTATTCACATCAAAAAAAGATGATATTTATATACACAAGGGTAAATATTATTTCAAGGAAAGTGAAGATGGACTCGATAATAATATCCTGGAAACCCAAATATCTCACCTTTATATTGATGATTTGGGAACACATAATTTATATTTCTATCTTATAGAATTTTTTAATGGAAGTATTACCTAGACATTTTCTAAAATAAATTTTGGTAAAGGGGTAGTTTTTATTTTCGAGCCAGTCTGAGGGGTAGTGTCGGTATCCATTCCTCTTTACAGGATGGATGTTTTTTGGTTCCAAAATCTCAAGAGGTAACTAGAGAAATTATATTACAAGGGTTTCATATGTCCCAATACATCTCTCTGAGGTTGACCTATTATTTTATCCATGATGTTAGGTAGTACACTTAGGATTTTCATGGACTACCATTGCTTGAGAAAACTTATGGTTAATAAGTAGTATCCATTTCCATGTATAGATGACATCCTCAACCATCAGGGAGGAGAGAGGGTTTTCTCTCATATGGATTTGAGTTTAGGCTACTAATATGTGGTTATGAAACCATCAAATACCGAATAGAACATTATGTAGTAGTTATAATTTTTATGAGTATTCAGTTATGTTATTTGGGTTTATGAACATGCTAGCAGTGTTCACATCCTTGATGAATCATTTTTTACACCCATACATAGATTAATTTATTGTAGTCTTCATGGATGAAATCATAGTGTACTCACATACTCGAAACGTACATTCACAACATCTTTATACCATTATAACAACACCTAGAGAGCACTATCTATAATCTAATATCACCAAATTACACATTTTTATTGTTGAGGTTAACTTACTGGGTCACGTTATCTCATAGATTGGAGTATCATTTTACCTAGATAATTTGATAGACTTATTTGTGTAACAATCCCAAAAAAACATTAACATACAAAGTTTCCTGGGTCACAATGGATATTACAAGTCTGTTATATATGATTTATAAAATATTGAAAAACCACAAACATTCTTGACTGAGAAAGGTGTCATGTTTACATGGTTTGAAGTGTTTGTGAAAACATTTTTGGAGATGAAATGGAGATTGACTTCAACACCGATATTGATTTTTCCTCATCCCTAAAGAGGCTAAAAAGTTTATTTTGATTGATTAGGCATCGGGATGCGAGTTTTTCTGATATAGGGAGATCATATCCTGGAATATGGGTCTCATAATTTGAGCCCTCATGATTGTAATTACCTTAATCCTGAACTCAAACAAGAAATTGTGGCTTATTCCTTGAGTTTTTTGAGTCATTTCTTACTGGGAGATTATTTTTTTGTGTACACAAAAAAAATCCTCATGTATATATTTACGCAGCATGACTTGAATCTCAGTCAATAAAACTTGATTTAATACCTTTATTTTTTACATTGATATTGATAATATTCCTATTAATGGTGATGTATTTTTTAATTCTCTTATCTAGAAACTTGAACATCGAATGTTTGGGAGGCCAATGTTGAGTTGCAGTTGATGGACCTATTTTCTGAGATGAATTTGGAGATTCATGATCATCATAGATAGCATGTATTCACATTATTAACAATGACCAATTCACTTATGGATAGATTGAGGATGAGTTATCCTTATGACCCTAAGGTATTTGTTTTATGGGCGACTGTTTCAAGCTAGGACCCACCGCTTTTTTTGATTGTTAATGAGGATAAGATAGTGTGCATTCATGGGTGTGAATGGGTGACTACATGTATATGATTGGAATTAAAGTGAGAGTCTCGAGCCTCATCTTGGGTGGTAAAATCATATAATTAGACAAATTTACCATGATTTACACCTCCAATACTAGTGGCATGGTATGAAAATGGAGATAGCTTGTTATCATTACTCGGTGTTCCACCTGTCATCCGATGAAGGTGGAACACTAGTGACAAATGGGGCTTCTACAACCATTTTTGACTCCATGGTGTAAATGGGACAACATCACTATGGTTTTGTGATGGATTTACCCATGTCTTATTAATGTTGGGAATAGTATGGGTGATCATAAATATATTGAAAAATGATTCTCACTTCTTACCTATCAGAGAGCCCATTTCAGTTGATGATCTTATAAGGATATATGCCAAAGAGATCATACTCCGTCAGGGAGTTCCAGGCACTATCATATGGGTAAAAATCATGCATTTTACATCTTTTCTTTTGAAGGGGTTATATAGGGAGCTGTGTTCATAGGTACTACTGAATACATCCTATCACCCATATATAGACAGTGAGTCTGAGAATACGATATAGGTGATTGAGGAAATGATCCAAACATTCATACTGGGTTTTAGTTGTTTTTGGTGAAACCCCACCCACTTAATATGTTTTCATAGAAAAATATATTCCATGTGACTATACCAATGTATCCATATTAGGCATAATATTTTAGGACATGATGTTTACCCTTATGACGGTGAGTGGCGGGAGATGTAGTGTTTTTAGGACATCATCTCATTCAAGAGTCATCGAATGAAGCATAACAGATTTGGAAGCACATGTTTATAGATCAGTTTTGGTTGAAATATTATTCATACTATCATAGAATAACTATAGAGTTTGAGGTCTATGATTGGGTATTCTTTCATGTTTCACCAATAACGGAACATAGACATATTCAGATACATGGTAATCTTTTGACTCATTTTATCATTCCTTTCAAGGTTATTATGAGGGTTGGAATAGTGTTCTATCAGTTGAAGATACCTCTGAGGTACCTTGATATGCATCATTTCTTCTATATATCCCCATTATGTTGTGATCACTCAAATCCATATTACATTATTTATCCCAATGTGTTTGAGTTAGAGGTATATTTTTCCATCAAGGAGTATACTATACGTATCATTGATCGGACCACAAAGGATCTCCAATGGAGGTCAGTTTCTATATTATAGGAGTAATTGATAAATTTTCCTGGATAGAATCTTTCATGAATTTTTCAGATTCTGAAGCTCAGGTTTTCAAAGGGACAGAAAGAGGAGCACGGTTGGTGAATGTTTAGTAGTAACCATTTAAATCAATTATTTGGACTTATAATTCAAGTATTGTGGTTTTAATCCATGTGAGGTAGGCCACATAGTCATGTGAGGAGTTATAGAAAATTAGTAAAGGGGTTTTATAAGGGATGTGCATAGTTTATCAAATTGATCTCCCAGCATGCATGGGAAGGTCCACTTAGTTAGTAATACCACATAGATGGAATATATATTAGTCAATCTGGGTGGTCAAACTAGGTCCACCCTTAATAAAGGGTGAATTTAATGTTTTCCTTTCATTCTTATTAAAATTAAAACCGCTCATTATTTATCATTCCATGCACAATATCATCCCGTGTGAAGACTGTCCATCTTCTCCTCACCTATGAATTTGAAGAACATATTTATCTTGGCTCAAAATCATTCTTTTTTAGTCCCATTGGATCTATATTTTTAATCTATCAAATACTCTATAATCATTTCTTTGATTATCATATCATAATAAATGGTTAATCCATGAAAGATAAAATGACCTTTTTTTGTTTTTTCATTTATTTATTTCATTTCTCTCATTCTTAGTCAAATCAGAAGATGATATCATAATATGAGTTTACTACCAACCTATGATCAGTGTTCCCATGATTTTCCAATAATTTCTAGTTTTTTATATATTGTGCCATTGTACCGGGCATTGGAATTTAGGAGCATCACCTCTTAAATAAGGTTTTTCTAAAAATTAATGAGTGCGAATATGTCTATATGATCTATAATACCATTGATAAATGACGAGGGATGAGGACACCAAATAGAGCCTCTCATTTGGGTGTAATGATAAACTAAAAAAACAAATACTTTCTTATGAATTTGATTAACTTTATGAGGTGTATTGTTTTCCCTTTTATATGAGGGAGGTTATAATTAATTATGACTTAAGGGGAATAATTATATTAAATGGTAATATTTATTTCATGATAGTAATTTTAATCCTAGTCTATGAAATTGAACTACCTTCTGATGAAACATTAACATATCCTTAATAAATTATATTGAACAATTAGATTAAATGTGATGTTAAATTAAATAGTTATATTGAGATCCCATTACTATTTGTTATTCCATGTTGAAGGTGATACATGTGTTATGACATGGAATTCGATGGATAGACTCATCAGTATTATTGAATTAAAATGAATTATTAAATGGATTTATAAACACATCGCGTGTGTGACATTGGTTCTCATATGAATTTCATGGATAATTAACATTAGAAGGATGAATTTACTATGTTCCATTTGTGACACTTGGGATCCATACATGAAATTAAAAATAAATACTCAGAGGTTAGTTATTTATACTATTACATGAGTGAAACATGTAGTTTTTATGTGGGACTCTAAGAATAGACTTAGATAGAGTTGAATTTATACCCCACATATAAAAATGTATGGGTTCCAATATGAAATTACATGAGCAGGCTTGTTGGCATATGGGTTTATATTACACCAATATTGATAACATTACTCCAAATATAAAATTCCTTGGATGGAATTATGTTTCCAATTAATTTATTTAATAAATAATTTGATATATTTTTCTTCCAGGAAAAATAATATACTTTGATTTAGTTATTTCATTACATAAAAATAACCCTCTTTTATTTTCTTTATCAAGTGTTAATTGTATGGGTCTTGTTCATCCCTCATACTGATATGATCCATGGGGGACTCCTGGGTTATGAGTTGGGTCTTGAGCCATATTATAAATTATAATCATAAATGGTAATCATTCAATAACATTTTAAATTATGTTGAAGAATGTGGTATCATACATGTGTCCTTTTCAGAACCTTTTACCTGATATTATTTATGTATTTCATTCAATATTTTATTGTTACATGCCCAATACTTATTTATTTATACATATACTATATAGAGTTAGAAACTATTTTTTATGTCCTACATGGTATATATAACACCCTTTTTAGGAAATCAATTGTTACCCAAACAAAATTCATGGATGCAGGTAGGCACAATGAAAAATGACCTATTATGGATACTTGATATCTATGTACAATGTTATAGTATTGGAGGAGAAGACCAAGATTATTCTCATGATAAAATTAGAGATATATTTTTATCTTTTTTTGATTTTATATTGGTTGTTTCATATTTATACTCCTATCTAGTTTTTATATTCTCATTTTTTATATCATATAGATATGACATCATTTTTTATTTTATTTTAGTTCTGGTTCTTCTTGTAATTCTATCTAGATGATTTATGATTATGTTATTCATTTAATTACATTTTTCTACTTATTTTTATTATATACCACTATGTTCCACTATGATTATGATTGTATATCCACCCCATCATACCATCATAGACCATCACTACTAGTCAGTAGCCTCTAGTGTACAAGGAACTACACCCGAGTTCATGTCGACATTGGTTCAGTTAATGTTATCAAGTGAGTTGAGATTTGATGTCACAGTATACATTAATAAGATTCAAATCAACTATTAGGATGAGTAAAAATACAATCATCCAATAATATTTTGAAAATTTTAGATTAATGTTTTAAACTTATATTTTTTATCCTCTTGTTAACCATTTTCACAATTATGGTGATGTCGATGTTTTTTAACTCTTTAGGGGGTAATACAGTTACTATAAATGAAAAATAATACCAAAAATGGAAAATAGTTTATATTTCAATAAATATAATATTAATATTGATGAATATATTATTTTTATTAATTTTAAATTATTTAATAAAATAATATTTTTAACAAAATATCATTAATATCTATTTCAGAACTATTCTATAAATTTGACTATGACAACAACATGAATGTAATGAAATTCAAATACAATCCTTTCCCACCTCCACAACATGTTATATTTACCTATTAAAATTATGGAACACAGTAATTCATTCAAATTATATTACATTTAATATTTTTAGAAACATTTATTTTCATTTTCTATTTGTTGAATAAATATTGTGTCGGTATTGCATCAGTATTTAATGTAATTATTTAATAAATAAAAAATACCAATAAGCTTCCATGTTATAAATATATATTATAACTCAAATGAAAATTTAGAACCTATCATAACTTATTTTTACAACTTTTTAAAAAAAATTAAAGATAATAAAACAAATAGAATGACATTATTGACTTTTCTTTGCATTAAATATTATAAAGATAAAAATTAGGATCAAATTGAAATAAAAGCTCATATAGTATATGTTTTCATGGTTATAAAATAAATCTAACCATCAAATAATATCAATGAATGTTTTATGGTAACTTTAAACTCGGTATCACATAATTATTTACGTCAATTACCTGATTTACCATTACTAGGGTGAAAATCATTTACTATGGTAACTATTCATAATTACCAAAAAAAAAGGGAACTACTTAATAAATTATAAAATAAAGATTGAAAACATGGAATCAATTTTTTATGATTCAATAGACTAATTTTTTTTAATTTAATAAAAAATTAAACACTAAAAATACAATAAATAATATTTTTTAGATAAATGTGTGTTTTTGTCCAAAAATGTACCTATACCAAAATCAGGTAAAAATATAATTTTTATATAATTTTTATATTATATATAGTTAAATAAATCATATTTCAATTTTAAAGCACATTTATATAATAATGATACTTTTTAATTACATTATTTTTGAAAAATAAATGAATGTTTTATAAAAATTGGTATTTTTCACATTTCACTAAAAATAAACCTCTTCAGAATATTCTCAAAAATTAAAACAAAATAAATTACACACAAAATTAGAAAATAATATCATTTTTATCAACTAAATTTTCTAAATGTTTCAAAAATTAATGATAATTTTATATCTTAAACAGAAATGAAATCCGTTTTTCATGTAAACATATCATTAAAGTATAAAATGACGTTACTAAAAATAAATACTTATTTCTTATGAAATAATAAATACTATTGTATTTATTAAGAAACTTATATATATTTCAGAAATTAATTAATTCCTTTCATTCCATCCAATTCAATGGATATGTTATAACTATAGAATTTAAATGTTAATATATCACAGTTTGTTTTAAGATCAGGGTTGCATATAATATATTCAATTGATCACAAGAAAGTGAAAAGGATAATAAAACTACATATTAAAAAAATAGAAACAGAAGTGAAAATATTAACAAGAATAACAAATAAATAGGTTTCTAAAAACTAGAACATTATTGGAACGTGAATATATAAAAATCGAGAGAAAATGTAATGTACAAATAATAATGGTGAGTGAAATAGAACATTGATCAAAAGAAATTTAATGATCATGAAAAAGATTATGAATTCAATACCATAAACCAATTATGTATGAAAAATACCATATATTAATAATAAATTAATGTAATATGATATATTGTTTCCTTTCAGGATCATCTTCCAAGAGTTGAGATATTTCATTACTATCTAGAATAATTAAATATGGAAAATATTCTTACTTGGCAGGTATAATTTCATAGTTTAATCTATTTCTACCATAATATCATCTTCTTCTCCAAATAATGAGTATTCGAGATGATTTATTTATTCATGAAGTTGTAAAAAAAACTTCTAATAGATCATAAAATCCAAAAAATATAAAAGTGTATTTCTCATCTCTTAATAAATTTTCAAAAACCAACATGATTTTTATAGTATAATATAATTCCCAAAATGAATAAACCTTCATATGAAAAATCATTCCCAACAATATCACTATTGATTCAGTGTAGATCATTCCATAAGTTAGTATCCTTAAAATTATTCAAAAATTTCCATACTAAAATTCAAATCCAAATATTATAATTATTTAATCAAATATTATATCAAGTAAAATTTAATATCTATCTCTAAATAAGAGTTACCTCTCTTAAAATATCATACCGAAAATATATATAACAAAGTTATATAACAACATGATATCCTAATTATCTCCATAAATGACATTAATCGACCAAAATCTACATTAAAATAAAAATTATTCCAAAATATATTTTCTACATTATTCCTCAAAAAAAATTCCATCGTATTAAAAAATATTTCCATTTACGTTGTTCATATAAGGTTTCCAAAAAAGTGAACTTCTTATGAAAAAACATCAATAACATAATGTAACACTATAAGATTTTAGAAAGGTAAAATTATATATGATTTCATATATGAAATGAAACAAAAATATTATATGATAATTTATCAAAAATATAATTTAAATTATATTTTATTTTAATAAAACATAATATATTAGATAATTTAAAATGCACACAACACCGGTTTTGGACGAAACATGATCTTCTATTAGAATGTTATTATTTAAACATGAACCTTGTACCCTAGCTATTAAGATAGATGGTATGAATAGTAATAACATATTTATGAAAACTATATGGTTTAAATATATATTAAATAAAATAAATGGTCATCTATTTATTATAAATAAAATTTGAACCATTTGAATGAGAAAGATATGTTTTCTTAAAAACTATATTTTTCTAAATTTCAGTTTATTCTCTCTTTGCGCACACAATTTGAGATTAATTATTAAAAAATATAAAAATTATTAGAAGTAAATAATCATGTTGGAAATAATAATTTCAAAATAATATTTGGTTAAATTTTTTTATTTCTTGAAAATAATATTTTTTGTGATAAATTGTAGAAAATAGTTATATTTATGGAAATTTTCCTTTTAATTTAAATAATTTATAAAGTTAGATTATATTTGAAAATAATTTTAAAGATAAATTAGTTAAATAATATTAAAATTCAATAAATTCATGTAATTTAATCAATTTAATAATGAATTTTTATATTAAAACATTACATACATATGATAATTTTCCCCTTGGAAGCTTGTTTTTTCATCGAGTTTTTGAATAGAATTTAAAATTAGATTATTCAACCTATATCGATTGAATTTTGAAAAATATATTCCATATTGAAAAAAATTATTATCATTTATATCTGATAGGTTCATTTTTTTACCATTATCAAATGAAAAAATAGTATAAATTAATTACAACGGTTATGGTATAATGGGTTTATTAGGGGTTAATCTAAAAAGATAAGTATTAAAAATGACCTAAAACATGTCCAACTCCCATTCTCTGGTCATAGATATACCCTCTCACATATATGGTTCAATAATATCCCATTTTGGTTGATTTTGGAAAGATAAAAATGCTAGTGTAATCGATTCTTTCCAAAAATACCAAGTGTGTCATCTCCCCCACTTATAAAAGGCCACCCCTCACCTTCCCTCTTTACACATCCAAACCCCATAGGTTCAAAACATAACTAGAGAAATACCTTACTTAAATCCCTCCCTAGTTCCTAGAGTACTATTTTATATCATTAATATAATCTTGAAAGGATTTATGTTAATCCTAAAAAGGTTTCCCGAAGAATAGATAATGTTTTAAACTATGTGTTATAATTTTAAATCTTCTAATAAATACTTCTAATAATCTTAATATATAATAATATAATAACATTAGTATACCGTATATTATTTTATTTTATTATGCTAATTTAATAACATAAATCCTTCTCCAATTTTATCAAATGGGAAATGAAACCATTGATCATGTGTATAGAGGACTGCGACCTTACAAAACAATTTAATTCATTTTAAATCACCACCATTAAAGGTTTTATATAAGGATAGATTAAAAATATATATATGATATTTATTAAATTATTATAATTATATAAATATGATATCACATGTAGCATCTTAATTTCTATTTCGTGGGGGTACAATAATGCAGCTCGTGTGTAAGACAATTTACTACCTAGTGAAGTGATGTTATTCATTTTTCACTTATGATTTTAAATTAATTGACATTATATTTAAAAATAGATGTGATATTTATGATATAAAAATTATTCTTTAAATAGTGTATCACATATAGCTTCTTACCATCCAATTCATTTGTAAATAGTAACAAAACTCGTGCGTGTGTGGAGACTACCACCTCAACTTAGCTATGTGATTTTTTTTTCATTTTAACATTAAAAGGATGGAAATCAGGATTAATTTTATTAATATTAATGATATATATAACATAATAATTATTTTTAAAAAATTAATTAATATTTATTTTTAATTCATTCGATTAGTTGAGAAAAAATTAAATTATGTTCATGCGTATATACGACATATTGTCTTTATGAACAGTGTAATACATTTACTAACTATAAATTTTATAGATTCACATAAATATATATGTAATGTAAATATATTATATTTATATCATGGTTAAAATTATTTAAATTATTTTACCATGAAAAAATTAAAGAAATATGTTTTTGAAGTAAAACATATATGAAAAAAGAATCCATTTTCACAAAAACATTGTTATTTTATAAGTTTTATTAAAAATGATTGAAAAAAGAATTTGCATAAATAATTATTTGTTTGAAAATATACTTATGGTTCTGTGATAATTATAAAATAAAACTATATTTATGATATATTTTTTTCAGAAACATAAGAAGGAATTCAAACATTAGGTTAGGGTTCTCATCTCACAGTTACTTCTGTGAGACATACACCTTATTCACAACCTATTATTTTGGTTTATATATAAGACCACATTGATATTTAATATCATTAATTAGTTTATATTAATGGTATTTAATGTTTTATTTGATGATTATATCTTGTATAGGGATTACGATTCACATGTTACCGAAGTGGTACGTGTGAATTTCACAATCTCATTATTATTCGATGTTATTTTTGTTTATGTCTCCCATGGGGGAATTGTTTTATATGTCAACACTAAAGTAAAAATATTTTCTTATCCTATTGTTATTCAATAAAATTTTCAAGTAATAGTACCATTTTTTAATTGTTTGGTAATAATTTAATTTTGAAAAAAAATTAATATAATCTATCTTTATTTATCTATATGATTGAAAGTCATTTTTTCCTCCAAATCCATGCATTAAAAAAATGGTTTCATATTTTTTGTTAAAAATATTGAAACTTATTATTAAATAATGTTTTTTGTATTTTAATTTTCTAAAAAAATTAATGGAATCTTGATGTCATATTAAAAAAAATCCTAATTTACTTTTAATGAAAATATAAATGGAATATTTATTTTAATGTGTATCGAATGAAAAAAAAAATATTTATCATGAACAATCAATGATTTAAATATTATTTTGAAACATTTGAATAGATAATTTAAAATTAATTTATTTCAAAAATATTTTTTGAACTATTTTATTTAAAAGATATATATGTTCAATGTGAAGATTTTATTTTAATCAAAAATACTTTTAATTGCATTATTATGATATTTATATTTATCAAAAACATCTACGCTTTTTTTACTTATGATACTCTAGGGATATGTTTTTATGATATCATCTGTATTATTTCTTTGGATTTTTTATGATCAGTTTGACTAAGGGTATATAATTTTATTATCATTCTCTATATTACTATATATGGTTTATGAATATGTTTATTTGATTGGTGTAAGTCCTAACAATTTTTATGTTAGTTTTTCATTACTATTGTTTATGTTGATTCTGATTCAAACCTTTCATGTGATAAATACATTGGACGTAGCATGTGATGGGTGGGGCATGGTTATAGATAGTCCCATGATGCATAAAAAAGTATCATGAGAAAAAAAATTTCTCCAAATTAAACAGTTTTATACCCACATACTATATCTATCATGAGGATGTTCTTGATAGTACAAATGTTTTTAATTATGAATTAACTTATTATGAGATCAGTTATATCCATGGGATAATTTAATTAAATAAAAAATCCACAAATATGTTTCAAGATTATGTGAATATTTATATGGATTTATTTGATCACTATTTATTTAAACCATATTATACATAATTTACTGATTAAATGGAACATTTTTATATTATTTACCTTTCCTTATTGATTATAATTTTTTATTTTTGATATCTATCTCAATAAACTAACCATTATAGAGAATTTGATCTCACCCCTTATTTTTTATTTTATTAGGGATACCAAGAACTATTTTGTGAATAATATGTATTGATACACTATGAGGAATTGAATCATTCTCAAAGAAAATAATTTGTGTATTTCTGGTTTTATAACTTTTGTAAAATTCATGTATGTATCTTTTTTTACCAAGAATACTAAACCATTTGGTCATTTGAGACTAAATACCTTAAATATATTCTAATTTAATTAAGTATACATGAGCTCGAGATTATGGAGTTTTTTGTCATTATATTTGGAATCAGATTAATTTTAGTATAAATCATTGGATCTATATTTTGGAAAACATATATTATTGAACATCGCCCTCTAATATAAATTATGTATTGGTATATAAGAACATCCAAATTTTTTTTAAGATAATGATTACCTGTTTTACCTTGAAATACATCCCTATCAGGATACTACAAGTGCACATGGTTCTCTAATTGATGTTACTAAGGTTAAAAAATCTAAAAATGTGTGTTGGTCTTAACTAGAGCATTCCCTAGTTCACGACGACAAGCCTTAGTACAAACCCTATTTAAAACTGTTGTGGGATATACATAGTATAATTAATATTTTCATTAAAAATTATTATGTCGGATTTGAAAATATTTTTATTATTTGGAATCATTCTCAATGAAACCATGTTTATGATTATGATAATATCCATGCATAAATTCATCGATTTTCATCAACTGTTTCACTAGTATTGTGATTATATATTAAGATAAATAATTTTATGATCTAATGTAATTAATGTCATTTTTTAAAATTACACATAATTGAAAAAATGTGAATTATATCTATTTACACAATCCAAATATTATAAATGATCATTTTTATGGGATTAAGACAATAATTCAAAGGAAACTAGTCTCCAAACACTCTCATCATATAAAAAAATTATACCATGTGATATCAAAAATAAAAAATAATTTTCTATTCATTATGGATTTTAATGTTATCAAGAGATGAAAGGGATGGATTATAAATAAATGGATAAGGGAAATATGGGAAATAAAAGTTTTCTGACTTGTGATAATTGTGGAATGAATCACCGTGGTACTTATATAAGGACCCAGCCTTAAACCTTACTTAATATTGAATTAAATGAATAATTCACATTGAGGATCTTTTTAGGTTTAGAGTTTTAGAGAATTAGGAAATAACTATTACATATCAAAAGATTACAAAGTAGACAATTCTACTAAAATTCCATAAAATAAAAACTCTTAAAAAGAAACATGTCTACTTCCATGTTTTAGATAGCATGACTTTTCTTCGATCCCATCCTTGACCCTATTCCACATTAAGTCCTGTGAAAAACATTTCAAAAACTTGTGATGATCATAAAAAACTTAGTAAGGGATATAAAAGTACGAAATAAAAACATTAGTCCATGTATGAAATCATACTTTACTCATAAAATATAAGCATTTTAACATACCTTATCAAATCATGAATAAATCATAGAAATCAGAAGACATAAAGGTAACTTGAGGCATTCATAACATTCTTACGTAGGGAGTAACCCTCGTGGTTACATTTGGAATACCCATCATATTATATTCCCTAAATATGTTCAGAGAAACCTTAACGTTTAACTCCTTCGCGTTACCCAATGCATTGGAGAGCTATATCGGGATCATCCTCCCTTAGTTTTTCACAGAACCACCCGTATTCATAACAATGCCCAAGAACCATAACATAATCGTATCACGTAAAACATGCATAAAGGAAACATAACATTTCCACATTTCAATCATAAGATATCAATACAATACATTGATATAATAAAAACATTATGAAAACCATTTTCAATACTAAAATAAATGAAAATTAATACATGGTGTTTATTTTTTGTTTTAAAAAAAAGTTAGTTTATGGCTTGTAGAGGAAGATGAAACTCAAATAATGGTCACGGCGGTGGAAAAGTCGTTGTCACCGCATACGTACGACAAAAAAACATTCCTTTTGAAATTTAGTAAAACACTTCATATAAAAAAATATTCCTTTTGAATAAGTGTAAAATTCAAAGGGGTTTATACACCGTATGAAAGAAAGTAGTGTATAAAACAAAATGTGCCTCAATGAATGTAGATTGAGACGAAGTCCCTTACCTCATGTTCGACGTGACTGGATTGATCTTTAATCTCCTGAATAATAAACTTGCGTTAATTTCTACTTGATTCAGAACCTTTTTCAAGTTCATTATTCCTTTTATATCACTTATTACCATGTCATGAACACTATGTAATTATTTAAGTTAATAACGGTCGTTTTAACGATCATTGGAACTTGAGTCAAAAATAAACTCTTTATAATTACTATTTGTTCATTTATCCATTATATCCAGAGTTATATTAAATATTTAGATATCATATATATCATATATATCTAGTATATACATGCATTTATAATATTACATAACATTTAGAGGTAAGAAATGAAATACATCGTTCATGGAGACGGTAAGTCGTACGTACGCATGAACGCTACTTTAATTTCTATTTCATATTTTATGGAAAGGAATCATAATGACATAAAGGTATATTATAATTTCAGTATAATTTCATATATAATATCATTAACTTCATCCTTTATACGTCCCACATATGGCATTAACGAATCAAATCACTTTGAGGGGGCGGTAGTCTGCACTTCCTAAAATAAAGATATCGCGTATACCCATAATGGAAGCCATAAATTTATGCCATAAATGAAAAATACAGAAGCTTAAGGAAAACACAAACATATTATATATCATATATAAAAATAGTTTCATCTTAATGGCCCCCTTTGAAGGTGTTAGAAGAATATTGAACAATCATCGTTTCGTGAGGCAGAAATTTTCCATCCACGGAAACAGTATGCTCTTTAACCATTAGATGAAGGTGTGTGTAAGTATAGCTATAATCCTTCTCATAACAACATATTAGTATATTTAAGATACTGGTTTAGTTACAAAATAAAGGAATAAAAATAGTTTAGGGTGTTGAAGAAGCAAAGTAAAACATAAGAAGACAAGAGAAGACATTACCTTTAAAACAGGTAACTCTTTTTGATTTGAGCTCAAAGGCTTCCTTGGAAAGACTTCTGACCAAAGTGAGGCTTCTAGGAGTAATAGAGGGATGTGGAGAGACAAAATGGGCAGGGGTTGGCTGATCCAAAGGCTTGATAGGTGTGGGTAAGGTGGTAGAGGTGGGGGCCTTTTATAAGAGGAGAGGAGGGGCACTCTTGGAAAGTTATAAAAGGTTACTTTATTATAAAATTATTTTCAGATTTTAAAGGTCCCAAAATTATATATTTCGATATAAGGTGATAAGAGTTCTAAATCCACCCATCTAATAGGTTTTTGACATGTTTAGGTCTTATATTTTACATTATCTTTTCATTTTATTTAAATCGTTAAATAATGAGGTAATCGCTGCATCATCATGGTGTCCTAAATAATTTAATTTATTTAATGTCTAAAAATTATAAAAAAAATATCATGATGTAGGAAATATTTTTATATTTATAATTAATATTTATAGTCAAAATTATGACTTGTATAACCCCATTTAAAAATTGTTTTAGTAAAAAACACATGTTTGTGACATTTTTATTTTAACATTAAGTAGAATATTATTAATGTCATTTTCCTACCAAAGTGGCTCCATGGGGTCCCCAAGTTGACCCATTGATTTTCTTGGTCGTCCATGACACATCCAATAATGGTAGGACATGTGTCAAGATCATTTCATATTATTAAAACATTATTTTTAACTTAAATTACACTAATTGCCTCTAATCACGATTAAAAACATAAAAGTTACTATTCACCAAACAATTATTTTAATCCCATTGAACCACATTTTACTTCCTAATAAAAACCATGAATTTTGGATTTTTTAAATTCAAAACACAGAGCTGGTAAAATTTTATTTAAATGAAAAATCAGTTTTTTTAAGTACCACTTAGTGGTTTCACTATTCATCAAAAATTGATGTTTTTCAGAAAAATACCCAAACATCACCCTAATCTATATTTGATATTCTAAATCAAAAATAATGTCTATTTCAAAAAATTAAAAACATATAAGTTAAATTAATTAATTTAATAATTAATTCCTGCTGTCAGAACAAATATCGTGTTTTTATGAAACAATATATATCAAAAGATTGACACTAGTTTAAGTCCAATTTTAAAGTGAAATTATTTCCAATGACCACTATTGGATTAAATGGTAAAAATATATTCTAATTTTAATTTAAAAGAAATTCAAAATATAATCTAATCATATAAATAAATTAGATTAAAAAGTGGTTTTGAATTAAAATACAACATTTTTCACTATTCGTTAAAAAAATAAACCTTATCGGAGAAATACCAAAAATTTACACAAAGTAAATTTTGATGTCCCGATTCTAAAAATGAATTTTATTTGGTCCAAAATAATGTATAAGAGTGACAAAAACTATATTTAAAGAGGGTTCTCCATCAAAAGGTGATAAGTGGACCTTTAGTGAAAATTAGAGTATATATGCCTAAAATTGAATTATTTTCGTATTTTAAGCCTTTATCTTTTATTGGATAAATGTAAAAACATTTAACAAACATATATAATTATATTTTAGTTATTTATATTCATTCCCAACAATAAAATGGCTACGTGTTAACTACCATTTAAAATAATATTATTTTATTACTAGTGTGCAACGTCAGATTTCAAAAAAAACTCTTTGTTGCGTATCGGGTACGCTATCGAACATAGAAACCCATTTAAAGTAAAATTAATATTTAATTCGTAAATATTAATAAGTATGAAAATTTATTATTCTTCATTTACCTGGGATGTTACATCCTTCCCCCCTTTTGGGAATTGCGTCCTCGCAATTTTATTCACTTATCAAAATAAGTGGGGGTATTTATTCCTCATAGAATTTTTAGATTTCCACGTTGCCTCTTCAACCATATGGTTTTTTCACAAAACCTTTACCTGATGAATTACCTTATTCCGCAACACTTTCTCTCTATGGTCAAGAATCTGGATTAGTTGTTCTTCATAAGAGACATTCTCTTCCAACTAAACTACCTCTGGGCTCAAAACATGATATGGATCTAGAATATACTTTCTCAACATATAAACATGAAAAACATTGTGTACCTGAGATAAAATCGGAGGTAAAGCCACTCGGTAAGAAACTGATCCAACTTTTTCCAGAATTTCATATGGTCTAATGAACCTTGGACTCAGCTTTCATTTCTTACCAAATCGCATCACACATTTCCACGGTGAAACTTTGAGAAAAACATGATCACCTACCTCGAACGATAGATCCTTCCTCCAGTTATCCGCATAATTCACACTGAGGATCTTTTAAGGTTTATATTTTTAGATAATTAGGAAATAACTATTACATCTCAAAATATTACAAAGTAGACACTTCTACTAAGTTTCCATAAAATAAAAACTCTTAAAAAGAAACATGTCTAGTTCCATCTTTTAGATAGCATGACTTTTCCTTGATCCCATCCTTGAACCTATTCCACATTAAGTCCTGTGAAAAACATTTCAAAAACTTGGGATGAGCATAAAAAGCTAGGTAAGGGATATAAAAATCTCAGTAGGGGGTTGGAGAAGCAAAATAAAACATAAGAACATAAGAGAAGACACTACCTTTAAAACGGGTAACTCTTTTTTATTTGAGGTCCAAGGCTTCCTTGGAAAGACTTCTTCTAAAAGTGAGGATTCTAGGAGTAACAGAGGGATGTGGAGAGACAAAATGGTCAGGGGTTGGCCGAGCCAAAGGCTTGAGAGGTGTGGGTAAGGTGGTAGAGGTGGGGGCCTTTTATAAGAGGAGAGGAGGGGCACTCTTGGAAATTTATAAAAGGTTACTTTATTATAAAATGCTTTTCGGATTTTAAAGGTCCAAAAATTATATATTTTGAGGATAAGGTGATACGAGTTTTAAATCCACCCATAAAATAGGTTTTTGACAAGTTTAGGTCTTAGATTTTACATTATCTTTTCATTTTCTTTAAATCGTTAAATAATGAGGTAATGGTTGCATCATCATGGTGTCATAAATAATTTAATGTATTTAATGTCTAAAAATTATAAAAAAATATCATGATGTAGGAAATATTTTTAGATTTATAATGAATATTTATAGTCAAAATTATGACTTGTATAACCCCATTTAAATTTTTTTTTAGTAAAACAACACATGTTTGTGACATTTTTATTTTAACATTAAATAAAAAGTTATTAATGTCATTTTCCTACCAAAGTGGATCCATGGGGTCCCCAAGTTGACCCATAGATTTTATTGGTTGGCCATGACACATCCAATAAGTGTAGGACATGTTTCAAGGGCATTTCATATTATTAAAACATTATTTTTACCTTAAATTACACTAATTACCTCTAATCGCGATTAAAAACTTAAAAGTTACTATTCACAAAAAATTATTTTAATACCATTGAACCATATTTTATGTCCTAATGACAACCATGAATTTTGGAATTTTTAAATTCAAAACACAGAGGTTGTAAAATTTCATTTAAACGAAAAATCAGTTTTTTTAAGTACCACTTAGTGGTTTCACTATTCATAAAAAATTGAAGTTTTTCAGAAAAATACCAAAACTTCACCCTAAGCTATATTTGATATTCCGAATTCAAAAATTATGTCTATTTTAAAAAAATCAAAACATATAAGTTACATTAATTAATTTAATAATTAATTCCCGCTGTTAGAACAAAAAGCGTGTTTTTATGAAACAATATATATCAAAAGATTGACACTAGTTTAAGTCCAATTTCAAAGTGAAATTAATTCCAAGTACCACTATTGGATTAAATGGTAAAAATATATTCTAATTTCACTTTAAAAACAATTCAAAAGATAATATAATCATATAAATAAATTAGATTAAAAAGAGGTTTTGAATTAAAATACAACATTTTTCACTATTCATTAAAAAAATAATCTTTATCGGAAAAATACCAAAAATTTACACAAAGTAAATTTTGATGTCCCGATTCTAAAGAAGAATTTTATTTGGTCCAAAATAATTTATAAGTGTGACCAAAACTATATTTAAAAAGGGTTCTCCATCAAAAGGCGCTAAGTGGACCTTTAGAAAAAATTAGAGTATATATGCCTAAAATTGAATTCTTTTCGTATTTTATGCCTTTATCATTTATTGGATAAATGTAAAAACATTTAAAAAACATATATTATCATATTTTAGTTATTTTTGTTCATTCCCGCCAATACAACGGCTACGTGTTAACTACCATTTAAAATAATATTATTTTATTACTAGTGTGCAACGTAAGATTTCAAAGAAACTCTTTGTTGCTTATCGGGTACGCTATAGAACATAGCAACCCCTTTAAAGTAAAATTAATATTTAATTCATAAATATTAATAAGTATGAAAATTTATTATTCTTGTTTACCTGGGATGTTACAACTTGATTGAAGGAAATGTGTGTTTTCTATTAGTGTAGAAAAAAATGTCATTGTGCTCTTAATATCAAGGTTATAAATAAAATTCGTATTTTCAATGTTTTTATTATAAGATATGTCCTATGATGAAAATGAATACCCCAAGAATCAAGGTAATATACCTCAAATGATGGTAAGGTAACATGGTCAAGATTATCTTATTATTATAGAAGAAGAGGAATGATTAATTTTGTTTTCTATGTATTCAATAATTTTGTTATAAGAGTGTTTTATAGATTATATTATAGTTATAAAAACAATTAAATGTATAATAATTTTCTTATAGTACTATTTAATTGAGTATTTCAGAGCATATATTGATTGGTACCATTGTGGAAAAAAAGTGATTCGGTGAAACGTTGAACCTCTTGTAAAATAAACAATTTACGAAGGATAACCCTTTATATGTGACTAATGTTGAGTATATAATGAGATATTTATGGGGTAGTGTTGATTACGATAAAAATGGTTATAGATTTTATTTTTTATGTCATATTTATTGGAACTTACTGCATGTATTTTTTATGTAATAATTTAGAAAACCATGATTTAATTTATGGAAGCATGGATCTTTTCATTAATGTTTATAGTGATCATGTTATTAAATTTTTTAATGGTACATTAAGAGAATAATTATATTTTCTAGGGAACATAATATTGATTCAGTGACCTTCCTCCAAATATTTTGGACTTTGAATTTGGACGGACATATTTTTGTATAGTTTTAAGTTTAACTACATGTGGAATGGATTAAGGTGAAAATTATGTGTTAATGTAAAACTTATGAAAACCATTTTTTTAAAAATATATAGAAAACTAAGGAATTACTTTTTTTTCTAATGATCTGTTAAATTTTTTTCAGGCATAAAAAATCATTTTGGATATTCTTTTATCTGAAAAAAAATTAATGTGGTAATTTATCGAAGCATAACCAAATGATGAAATTTTTCCAATGAAATTGAAATATATCAAGTATTTATAATTTTATATGTGTTATCTCTATACGATAATATAATTCCTCTATACATGGATAAGCATATTTAATCAAAAATAATATTCTAGTACCTTTATTTATGATGAATCGAATATCCCTTTAACTCATTAGAGGTTTATGGTGTTGTAGTTTTTGAATTTTTCTTAACCATTTACTCTCTTATGATCAATGAACTCAATCACCCTCTATAATTAGTTGGGCATTAAACGTTTATTCCATGTCTGTATCTTACCTTCTCGCCTTGTTCTCAAAATTGGAAACCTATTTATGTGATTCTTTCAAATTACATTTACACATTAATCTCATATTAAGATGAAATTTTATTAACACTACTAATGATATGGGATTTTATGTAGGATATTTTCATTTTTCAAACTCTTGATTATTGAGATGATGATTAAATTAAGAATATGTGAATTATTTAGGGGGTAAAATGTAATATTAAAGGGTTAAAAAATCATATATTATAGTATATATTACTCAAATCACTAAGCTTATAATATAATATAAAAACATTATAGTTTTTAATATGTTTCTTTTAAATAATTTCAATCTATTTGATAGCTTTAAATTTACAGACCCAGGGTTTGAAAAAAATTATGTACACTAAAAATATTATTATAAAAAATGAAAATTATAACATAGCCATTAAGATAGAGGTAATGAATATTAATAACTAAATTATCAAAATTATATGTTTCACAATTGAATTAAAAAACTCAATTGTAATCTATTTATTTTTATTAACATAAGAACCATTTCGAAGAGAAAGAAATGTTTTCAGAAAAACTATAATTTTTTAAAGAGTGTTTTATTCACGCATTGTACACGTATTTTAAAATTAATTATTTCAAATTTTTGAAACATTATTTTATAAGATAAACTTATTTTTTAAATTATATATGTTAAAATTATCATTGGGTCGGTTTTTTATATTTTTCTGTAAATATTAATTTTTTGACGAATAAAGAAAAAAAAATAATTTTAACATAAAACTACCTATTTAATTGAATTATTTACAAAGTTATATTATATTAAAATTTTGTTTTAAAGTAAAATTAGTTTTTATTATATTAATATTTAAATTATTTATTTTATTAGATGTAATTTAAAATTGAGTTTTGATATTAACACAGTCTATACGTATTAACATTTATTATTTAGAAACCATGTTTTTTCATAACCTCTATGGAAATAATTTTAAATTTTATTTTCCAACTTATGATAATTGATTTTGGGAAAAAATTTTCCTTATTTTTAATTATAATAATTTATGTTATCTAATAAGGTAAACATAATTTTTTACCATTTGGAATAGTAAAAAAGAAAAAACATATTTATCATGGTTAAGATAAAATTGGGGTTTTCAAAAGGTTAAACTAATAATATAATGATTAAAATTACATAAGAAAACTCCATAAACAATTATATTGAAATATCTATACCCTATAACCTATTAGTTTAACTTATGACCCATAGTTGTGGAATGTTTCATGGTAAAAACATGTGTGTTCTCTCTACCACTTATAAAATCCAACCTATATCCTCTCATATTAACACATAAAAAATTATTAGTTTCTCCATGACCTATAAACCTACCTTACATAAATACCTACCCACATAATGGAGTCCTTGGTTAGATAATAAAACATGATCTATAATGTTCATTGGTAAAATCGAAAGAGTTTCTTAAAGAAGATGTAATGTTTTTAGTTGTGTGTTTTCATTTTACTTTTAATTATAAATCCATATAATATTATTCAACAAATATAATTTAATGAAACCTGTATCCATTATTTATTTATATGTTATTATGTTAATTTCATAACCCAGATCCATCTCCACATCTATCTAGTGGGAAATGAAGCTGTCAATCATGTGTACGGCGGACTACCATTTCGTGAACCAATTTAATTATTTTTCCCTAACCAAAATTAATTTATGGATATAATTATTTATTTAAATTATTTATATGATAATTAGGAAATTATTCTTCTTCTTAAATTAGCATATCATGTATACCTTATTTTTTCCATTTTTGGGAGATATAATAATGTAACTCATTTGTACGGTGAACTACCACCACACAAAGTGATGTCATTTTTTTGAACATATGATATAAATGATATTTAGTGAGGTTATATTTAATTAATATATATCATATATAAGAAATAAAATTACTTCTAAAAATATAATATATCATCTTATTGCTTACCATCTAATCCATTGGAAAAAAATATTGTCGCTTGTGCATATGTGTGACCATGCGCCTCCATGAAACGATGTGAATGGTTATCCATTTTATATTTACATGGATGGTAATTTTTATTTTTTTAATATCAATTATATATAAACAATAATAAATAATTTTTAAAATTTGATAAATACATATTTTCCTTTTGTTCCATCCATTGAAAAAAATGGGATAAATGCTCATGTGTACTTACAGCATACCCTCTTCGGGAATAGAGTAATCAATTTTATATCTATAACATTTATATATTAATAAAAATACATTTTTAATGAATATATATAATATTTATATCATAGTTAAAAAAATTTATATAATGAATCCTTTATTAAATAAAAATGATAAAAATTACTGAACTCAAACATAAATGAAAATTGAAGCAATTATCACACGAAACAGTTATTTTAACAAAGAGTTGTTAACAAATGGTTGATAAAGGAATATAAATAAATCATATATTTTATGAAATATATGAGTATTTTTATATAATATATTTATAATTAACAAATATTAATTATACAGAAGTTTTAAACACATATGAAGGAAGTCCAACCTGAGGTAAGAGTTTCTCATCTCACATTTACATCAACGTGACAGATGACATATTCGCCCATTTTTAATTTTTGTAGTGTATATAATAATAATATGATATTTTATATCTTAAATATATTTATATTAATGATATATAATGTTTCAATTGCTTATAATTTCATTTATTATCCTTACGATTCCAAATTTTCTAAAGTGGTAAGGGTGTATTTCACAATCTCATCATTATTCGGGATTATTTTTATTTAAACCTCCCATGGGGAAATTATTTGATATATATATATATATATATATTAAACACAATATATGTTATCATACTATAGTTTTTAATGTCCCATTTCAAGTAATAGTACCATTTTCAATTGTTCGATTCTAAAAATATTTCCATAATTGTTTTTAATAAAATCCAACTTTATTTCCCTCATAGGTCGAAAATCATTTTTCATGAAAATATATGTTTTATTAAAATGATTTAAAAAATGTATTAAACCATTTAAAAAGTATTTATTAAAGTATTTTTTACCTATTTTAGTTTTTTAATAAATTTTTCAAAGACTCTTTATGTCGTTTTCATAACAAGTCACGTTTGGCCTTTACAAAAAAAATAGAAATGAATTGTTGTTATAACATGTATGGCATGATGATAATTTTACACCAGCATGGAAAATAAATGTTTTAAATATTATTTTAAATTTTTTCAGAGGTTATTTTCTAATATAATTATTTGAATTTTTTTTAATCCTTCTGGTTTTAGAAAAAAATATATTTTCAATGTTAAATTTTTATACTCCTCACAAATGTTTTTAATAACAGTATTATGGTATTTCTATTAATCAATTGCAAAACCATTTATTTTACGTATAATACACTAGGGATATGTTTTATTGATATCATATTTATTCCTCCTTTAGAAGGTTTATAATCAATTTGAATAATGATGTACAATTTAATTACAATTCACGATATCACTCTAGATAGTTATATATTATGTTTATTTCATAGAGGTTATTATTTACATTTTGTTAGATAGTTTTTCACTGTGAATGTTTATGTCATTTATTTTCACCCCTTTCATATGAGTAATGATTTATAATTAATATTTTATTGGTGGGGTCTTATTATAGTTAGGGCCTCATGCATCGATAGGTCGTGTGAGACAAACTAGTTGGCCATATTAGATGGGATTCCACCAACAAATTTTAAATTTATTAAATAATTTCTTGATATTCATTAAATTTCATAATTATTCATTCCCTCATAATGAGATCAATTATTTCCAATTTATTATTTTACTATTTATAATATCCATGGATAATTTTGATATTTATTTGATTATTTGTACGTATTTATTTGATCATTATTAATGCTTCCATATTATGCTTGGTTTATTCAATAAATGTCATGTTTTTTAGTTATTTTCCTTTTCATCTTGATTTTGATTTTTTATTCTTCCCATCACCCATTCTATTCATTCCCTTACTAATCATATGATATCACCCCTTTCCTATGTTGTATTTTTCAAAGATAATAAGAAGTGTTTGGTGAATTATATTTATAGATACACTATGAGGAATAAGGACATTATAAAAGAAAACACTTTGGGTATTTCATGTTTTCAAATGTATGTTAATTTTTTTTTCAACTTTACTAAGTCTATTAAACTATTTGGTTCTAAAGGATGTGATACCTTGTATCTAGTTATAGATTCCCAAACCTGATGTCATTTTTAATGGTGCTTTATATAATGCCCCAACCCCAAAATCCTAGAACCAGTGCATTATTTTATTATATTTACATGATTACAAGGAATAAAATACGGATAAAATGATTAGTTTATAAATATTGGGAATCCAAATTACATACAGAATACACATAATAAATTTGTAAATATATAATACAATCATGAAACATAACAAAAAGAACTGAATTGCGTCCTTGAAATCTTATTCAAATATATTTTCTTTCCATCTTGAGGAAATGAAACATAATAAGGGTCAGCTCAAATTTCTAGTAAGGTTAATTAAAGTGGAAGAAAAAATTAATCAATGAGAATAAATTAACATTTAAAGGTAAATAACTGATAAAACGTTCCATTCAAATATTTAGATAAGGAAAAGTCACTATTGAAATTTAACTAACTGAAAAAACATTCCATTTAATAAATGATATAAAAATAAAATTCATCCATTGATTTTTTGATAGAATATCTCATAGATAAATAATAGCCGAAATATATATGAATTAATTGATTAATTATTGGACATCATTTCTACGAGACATCATAACTATACCATCAAGTCCTATCACCATATAGTTAAAACTATAGAGAGAATCCTTTTTAGTATAGACAACTTATTTGTCTAATTTGAACATGTCGATGCATCTAAGGTATATATAAATTCAGATTCCCATCCAGCATAATCAGTGTAAATACCTTAAATATCCATGTGGTTTTTATTAAAATAAATGGGAATTTAAGAGACCTCAAAAATTGACGGCGCGTGATTCCGAGGCCCAAAGTGCCCGGAATGAATTTCTGATCTTTTTTCGGGTAAGTTCAGTAAACATGCAAGCATTTTTTTTTCTAACTTTTGAACCGGTGCTCAGAATTTAAATCTGAGGTCGTCGTTGAACTCTCAGCACCTATTTTTACATAATAAGACTTTCACCTCAAAGGTACATGGTCAGGGGTGAATGTTAGTTTTTGGATTTTCTGTGTAAAAAAAATTTAAAAAAAAGTTTAGGACGTTTTTATTTTTTATTTGCAACAACCATGTGGGTTTTGGGAGGTGGGGTCCACCAGAATTAAACTTCCATGTGGGAGTTAGTGGTGGAGACCACCAGACCTTATCCCCCCATTAGAGATTAAGGTGGTGGGGACCACCTGGGTTTAAACCCCCTTGAAACTCCGATTTAAATAGTAAAACCACTCAACTCCCTAATAAATGTTGGGGGAGCCTCTTCAACACCTCCACAATTTATTTGTGCCAACGCACATAATTTATTATGCCAAATCCTCCCCATTAATTAATTGAGAAAACACTTCAATTAATTAATTAAAACTTTTTGAATATTATTCCAATGACTTAATAATAGCGCGCTTGGTGACATAGTAGACCCACAGTGGCAGGCACCTCTGTGTGACGTAGCAGACCCACTGTACTCGACAGGAGGAGTACCTCAGCAGTCCAAGGTTAGTGGCAAGCTCCATTTGTGTCGTAGTAGGCCCACTATACTCTATTGAGCAGGTGTTCTCCAGCGGCCGAGGTTTCAATAATATGACTGGGGATATTACTTTATACTACACCCAAAATAAAATCTTGGTTGAGTTGAGTCAGTAATTTTGTGTTTTCCACATGATTGTGTTAGATTACTTAATAACATTGGTATATGTGTGGGCATATACCTAAGTAGGGTTATCTGTTTATTTCATACTTTGTGGTTTAACCTTGTTGGATTTTATGAGACCTTGATGGTCTCAGGGTCCCAACTGAGTATAATTATACACACCCCTACATGGGATATGCCTACTCCTTGTTATGTTGGATGCAGATGACGAACAACATTGACTGAGGCTAAGAGTACTGGGACTGGACGGTACCTGAAGGTGTACCATACGGCTTGTTGGTAAATGGAGGAGATGGAAGGATTTGAAGTTCTGAGGGGACAATCTATACCTACCCTTTAGGTAGGAATCTCGGAGCATGAACCAGTAGGTGACTTTCTCTTTCTTCGGTTTTATTGTATCATACTTGTACCTGTACTTTACTGTTGGGATTGTATTCCGGGCCCCCTTTTACTTTCAGTACTCTTTTGTTATACAGTTTTAATTGGTGTTTCGTATCTTGTTGTGTTCTTGGTTATGTATGATTACAGGTTATGAAGGAAATTCCTTCCCATTTTTAGGTAATTACACCTTTGGTACTAGTCTCCAGCCCCTGGCCTATGGAAGGAGGGCTTGGGGTTGTCACGGCATAGGCCCCAAGGGACGGGTTGTGACAAATTGGTATCAGAGGAGTCGGTTCTACTGTAGAACATAGGATACTGATCTTTATTTTCTGTGATGAAATATTGTTGTGTGTAGTGAGTGTAGTTTTCAGTTCAGAGAGACCAGTGTCGGTGGGATGGCCGATGTATCCATACACGAGGACCTTGACTTCTAATTTCCCACTCAGTGCAAGAAAAAACTGATTGCGTGTGTGTCTTCAAATGTTATCTTTAAGTCATCTCCCCAGGTCAGCTCACCAGGTATAACTTTTAACCTTAGCACACATGTTTCTTCTCTAGATGCCTCCACGTAGACAACCAGCTAGAGATCCGAGAGTTATACACAAAGATAGTCCACTGAGCAATGAGGTCTCTGTGATGGGCCCTTCTCCAGCAGAGGCACCAACAGTACCACTCCCCGTTGGGCCACCAATGCCACCATACCCAGTAGAAGACGATGCACACCGATTGAGCATGTTGCACGAGTTCTAGCACTAGAGGCCACCAAGGTTCAGGGGAGAGACAGACCCACATGTTGCTGAGGATTGGATGGAGGTTGTGGTGAGAGTTTTCTGACTGATAGAGACACCAGCCAAACTCATTGTGATTCTTGATGCCATCCTTTTATAGGCAGCAGTGGGCAGATGGGGGATCTTTATTCTCCCGGTTAACGACAAGGTGATGCTTCTCTGGGAAGACTTCGATATCCTGTTTCAAGAAGAGTTTCTACTTTCCACTCTTCTTGAATTGTGGATTCAGGAGCTACTTCATCTGCAGTAGGGAATCATGACTGTAGCTCAGTACTCATCGAGGTTCACAGACCTCTCACGCTACTCTACAAATATGGTGCTTGGCCCATTCTTCATGGATCAGTCCTTCGAGAAGGGACTCAGGCGAGAGATCAAGGCTTCAGTGATTTCACTCAGCATCCCAACGCAGGCGGGGGTGTAGAGAGAGCCCTCTTAGTGGATAGTTTCCTTGATGAGAAGTCAACAGTAGTGGGACCCTCCACTAGTCCACACATAGCGGATTCTTCTGCAGCTTGCAATAGATAGATGTCTCAGAGGCTCAAGAGGACCAGACATACAGGTGTACGACCTCGTGACTCCGGATGGGTTGTGCAGGGCACCAAAGACAGATCAAGACATACCAGGAGTGGGCAGTGTTACGCATGCGGCGGGAAGGGTCACATGGCTCATTACTGTCCGACCTGCCGTTCAGATTATTAGCAGACGGTCAAAGGACCGCCTTCATAGAGACAAATATTTGACTAAGGAGGTCAGCAGGGAGTAGGCAGACGTGGCAGTGGAGCTTTCCGTACAGCTAATGGTGGGATACGATTTGAGGTCTAACTGGCACCACCACCAGGAGGTTCACCCCGACCACCGGGAGCAGGTGGATAGGGGAGAGCTCAGCTTCATCCAGCTGAGACCTTTGATTATGGCACTCCAGAGGTGATACGATATATGATCTGTGTCTACTCCACCATAGCTATAGTACTTATAGACACAGGTGCCAGCCATTCTTTCATTGTCATTGCCCTCATTCGGAGCTCGGAGATTTTGATGAATCCATTGGCTCGATCCTTACGGCTAGAGATTCCAATTGGAGCAGATTCAATAATTACACGCTTTTTTCAGCAGTGCGAGCTTACTCTAGAAGGCAAGAGATTTGGCTAGGATCTCCTAGTAGGTTCATTGAGTCCTTACGACCTCATCTTGGGTATGGACTGGTTATCTATAGTCCAAGATCAGAATGATTGTATTAGGTGCAAGGTGCAGTGTGTCCATGTGGATGGGACCTTGTTTCCCTTCACCGGTGATAAGGGATCCTTTACAGTGCATGATGGACTTACTCAGATGAGATTCTCACCCATCACTCATCAGTTGGATAGACTTATCCTCAGAGCAGTTGATATAGAGAGTCTGAGCTCTCCTGTAGAGGTGGAACAGTACGCGGATGTTTTCCCTGATGATGTTATGGGTCTACCTCCTCGCTGATATGTGGACTTTTAAATTGATTTTTACCCCAGGACGGCTCTAATAGATACACCAGCCTATTAGATATCTTCCACGGAGCTTCATTAGCTATAGGTACAGATAGAGGACTTGTAGGGTAAGGGATTCATTCAGCCTAGTGTTTCTCCTTGGGAATCCCTGATTTTGTTCTCCAAGAAGGTGGATTGGAGCTTGAGGATTTGTGTTGACAATCGGAACCTAAACCAGGTGACCATGAAGAACATGTACCCACTTTCGAGGATTGATGGCCTCTTTTATCAACTGAAGGGAGCATGATGGTTCTCGAAGATAGACCTCAGATCAGACTATCACCAGCTCAGAGTTCAAGATGAGGATGTGCAGAATATGACTTTCAAATGTTGGTACGACCATTACGAGTTCTTGGTTATGCCATTCGGTGTAACCAACGCTCCAGCAGTGTTCATGGGAATCATGAACAGGATGTTTCAGCCATACCTTGATATCTTTTTAGTCGTCTTCATCGACAACATTCTGATCTACTCGACTACTGAGGAGGATCGTGCCAATCATTTACAGGTAGTACTAGACACACTCCGAGAGAACCATATTTGTATTAATCTCTCGATTTGATATTTCTAGATCTAAAAGTTTCACTTTCTAAGACATGTCATATCGGAGGCTGGAGTTTCAGTGTAACCAGCGAAGATTGAGGTGGTACATGCTTGGGAGCTACCTAAGAGTTTGAAAGACGTTCGAAGTTTCCTGGGTTTTCCGGATACTATCAGAGGTTTGTGAAAAATTTATCCAGAGTTGCAGCACCACTATATGCCTTGAAAAATAAGGGGAAACCCTTTGTGTGGTCGGAGAGAAGCCAGCAGAGTTTCCAAGAGCTGGGGAAGAGGCTGACTAGTGCCCCCATATTAAGGCTTCCAGAGGAAGGCATAGGGTATGTAGTTTACTACAACGCATCAGGGACCGGACTCGGATGTGTCCTGATTAATGAGAAAGTTGTGACCACATATAGTTCTTAGTAGCTGAGACAGAATGAGCATAACTATGCTACCCATGACCTAGATTTAGGAGTATTGGTCTTCACCTTGAAGATTTGGTGACACGATCTGATGGGTGAGAATTTTACCGTGTACTATGATCACAAGAGTCTTACGTATATATTCTCTCAGAAGGACTTGAACTTGAGACAGTGACATTGGATTGAGTTCCTCTTATGCTATGACTTCGAGATAGTCTATACACCTAGGTAGAAGAATGCTTTAGCAGACTCACTCAGCATGAGGTCTGGTATACAACTTCATGGGGAAGCGAAGGAGTACCTATCTGCTTCACATATATCCTTTGTGGAAATAGATGGATCAACTTTTCTCCAGTCTATTACATTCACTCCCCCACTTATTTAGTGAGTTAGGGAGGCACAGCGTGGGTATGCTGACTGCGAGGCACGACGTGCTCAGATATCCACAATACATACACCTAATGGATTTTCTGATGGTTGGGAGCATGTCATCCTCTTCAGAGGATGTACAATGGTACCAGTGTCACATCAGTAGGAAGTGTTGATGGATTTCCACACATCCCCTCAAGCGGTACATCTAGGAGTGGCAATGATGTACTAGGATCTTCGACGATAGCACTGGGGGCTAGGAATGAAGAAAGAAGTTGCAGAGTTTTTCTCTCAGTGCCTCACTTTCCATCATGTGAAGGTGGAGCATCCGGTACCAGAAGGCTTGGTTCTGCCTTTAGAGGTAATAGAGTGGATGTTGGATGGGATATACATGGACTTAATGATAGGAATTCCACGTACATCTAGAGTTCATGAATCGATTTGGGTGATCTTAGACCAGCTCACCAAGTAAGCCACTTTTTAACGTTCAGAGAGTAGGGTTCAGTATAGAGCATGGAATGCCTATATGGGAAAGATATTGTGTGACTAAATGGAGTACCTTCGATGATTATATCTGATTTTGATGCACATTTTACTTCCTGGCTATGGAAGGGGTTGCAGGAGGATTTCAGGATGCAACTTCTTTTGAGAACTGCCTTCCATCCTCAGACGGATTGCCAAACTGAACAGACCATTCAGACCCCCGAGGACATATTGTGTGCTTTTATCCACAACTTCGGTTACAGATAGGAGGGTCACTTACCATTTATGGTGTTTTCATACAACAATAGCTATTACTACACCATTGGGATGGAACCTTTCGAGGCATTGTATGGGTGACCTTACAGATCACCTTTGTGATGGACTGACTCAGGGGAGTTAGCAGTAGTGGGACCAGAGATGATATGGGCTACCATATAAAAGGTTCACATTATCCAGGAGTGGATGAAGACTGCACAGATAAGACATAAGTCGTATGCCGACATGAGACAGAGACCTCTAGAGTTCAAGGATGGTGACCACGTCTTTCTACAGGTCTCACCCAGACGAGGTCTACAGAGATTAGGACGAGGTGGAAAGTTATCTTCGATATTCATCAGATCTTTTCAGGTCCTCAGCAGAGTTGGCGAGGGGGCATACCTCTTAGCTCCTCCACCTCATTTTCACTTGGTGCATGACGTCTTACACATATCCCAACTGAGGAGGTATGTGCACGGCCCTTCTCACATCATCGACCATGGCGAGCTGGACACTGACAATGGGGAAACATTTACAGAGGTTCCAGTAGAGATTGAGGATCGGCAGGAGGAGGTCTTTTATGGATGTTCGATACCTCTGGTGTGTGTTCGCTGGCAGCACTGGAACCTCCAAGATAGCACATGGGAGCTGGAGGCTCAGATGCATGCTCAGTACCCCCAGTTGTTTACCTAGTTTGAGTTATGGCTTATAGAGATGTTGATCCTTGAGGTGGGGAGAATGTAGATACCCATAATTTCTGTGTAATTTTTTTAAATAAATTGAAATTTTACGAGTCTACAAAAATTAACGGTGCATTATTCCGAGGACCGGAGTGCCCGGAATGAATTTATGAACTTGTTTTTGGATACGTTCAGTAAACATGCGAGCGGGTTTTTCTAAATTTTGAACCAGAGCTCGGAATAGAAATATGAGGGCACCGTTGAACTTGCTACGCCGGTTTTCGATTAAGAATACTTTCACCTTGACGACAGTTTGTCGAGGGTAAAAGTTAGTTTTTGGGTTTTTTGTGTAAAAATAAAATAAAAATAAAAGTGTAGGACATTTTTATTTTTTATTTTCAACACCCATATGGGTGTTTGGGTCCACCGGAACAAAACTTCCATGTGGGTGTTAGTGGTGGGGACCACAAGACCTTAACCCCCCATGAGAGGTTATGGTTGTGGGGACCACCTGGGTTTAAACCCCCTTGAAACCCCCTTGAAACTCCCACATAAATGGGGAATCCCCTCAACTCCCTAATAAATGGGTGGAGCCTCTTCAACACCTCCACATTTTATTTGTGCCAATGCACATAATTTATTATGAAAAATCCTCCCCAATAATTAATTGAGCCAACACAACAATTAATTAATTAAACCTTTTTGAATATTATGTCAACATCATAATAGATATTTCAATCTATTATTTTGGCAATGAATTCACTTGGGTGTAATTGGGGAGAGGAGTAACTTGGGAGAAAGCTCCCAACGAAGAATGCTCCACCTACCAAGAATAACCTCAACCTCGACTTCGACTTTCTTTCTTAGAAATTCCTCTAACATAGGACGTGTTTGTCTTAAACGAATAGACGTCCACCTTCTTGCGCCAACATCAAACAACATCAAACAAGGTAGGGTTTTTAATTAAGTACGATTTTATTCCCTTGAATTGTTCATTATAAAAACCAAGAATGCATATCAACTTATTATCAAGTTGATACGTAGATGTTTTCCTTGTAAGATGGGAATAAATTGTTGTGGGAAGTTATAGGGGGTTTATTTGCGTGATAATACATTCCTTGTTTTCTTTTGCGGTTTAGGAAAGAATCGTTGCAGAGGATGTAAAATTCGATGTTCATCATTCTTATTTCTTGTTGAGCCAAGTGCTACCACCCTAAATGTGGAGAGTGTGGGCCAAACCAACATGGACCGACTCCTCCGCCATTCTTCTTTTGTGTATTCTTCGAAGTGGAGGAAGACAAAAAAGGTGATGAAGGAGACTGAGAAAATGGCGTCGCGACTCACATCCCATGCAACCCACACAGCCCCACGGTCGCGCACCCTCGCAGAGTCGTGCCGCCCCGGGCCGAACTGGCTCCACGCCCCGGCTCTTGCCACCTGTCGGCTATGCCGCCCCGGCCGTGCCACCGCCCACCCTCCAAGCCTCCCATTCCCCTCATGGGGCCACGGTTTCCCAAGCTACCCACGCCCCTCACGGTGCCCTGGCCTCCCACGCCGCCCATGCCCCTCCTGGTGCCTTGGCCTCTGTAGCCGATCGCGCCCCTCGTGGCGCCCCAGCCTCCCGAACCACCTGTTCCCCTCACTGCACCCCAGTAGAACTAGTCCCACACCCCAGGCCGAACCACCCTCAAGGTGCCCTCTGGGTTTGAACTGCCCTCGTGCTGACCTGCGGCCATTCTGCACCCTCGCGACCGGTCGACGCCCTCACAGCCCTCCATGGCCCCTCGTGGACTGCTAGGCTGGGCCCAACGGGCCATGCCAAACCCAACGGGTTAGCCCGTCCAATGGGCTGGGACATACACAACGGGTCAGGTCGGGTCGACCCGAACCGGGTCATCCCGGACTAGGCCGGGTCAGTCCAATCGGGTCGGACCAGACGTGGGCCCACTACGACCCTTTACTATATTTTGGACATATCTTTTCCAGTAGACATCTGTTTGACGAACCTTCAGCAGTTCTGGTAATCATGGTGCATTATGGTCCCTTTGAGTATAACCCACAAGAGTTTGGGGTATAGTTGAGATACGACCAGGTTGGATCATGCAAGAATCCAACCGGGCCCTCAAGAATAAAAGGCTAATAACTCATAGACCGGGAATCTGCATAACGCACCATCTATTGTGTTGAGACCCCTATGACATAGAGGACCTTTGACATACTTCTTCATGGGACTTTGTGACAGTTGGAGTATCCACCAGTAGCTCGTGGAGTGAATCCTTCCGGAGACAAGTGAGCGTACTGCAATGACCTAGTTGTTGGCTGAGACCTGACGACTGCAGACCGTTTGACTCGAAGTGACTCTACTAGCCCATTGGGGAGTGCCTCTGTTTGACATAGCAAACCCATGGTGGAGGAGTGCACTTGGAGACGCGGCAGACCCACGATACTCGACAGGAGAATTACCTTGGCAGGCTATGAGGGGGAGTACGCTTGGTGACGCGGTAAACCCATGCTGGAGAGCGCCTCTGTGTGACGTGACATAACCACGGTACTCAAGAGGAGGAGTACCTCAGCAGTCCAAGGGTAGTGGGAAGCACGCTTATTGTCACGGCAGGCCCACTATACTAGATTGAGCAGGAGTTATCCAGCAGGTGATGTTTTGATAATGTGACTGGGGATGTTACTTGATACTACCCCTAAAATATAATCCTATTTGAGCTAAGTCAGTACTTTTGTGTTTTCCTCATGATTGAGATGGATTACTTAATAACATAGGTATATGTATGGGTATATACCTATGTAGGGTTATCTGTTGATTTCATACATAGTGGTTTAACCTTTTTGGTTTTTGTGAGACCTTTAGAGTCTCGGTGTCCCTAATGAGTATCGTTATACTCACCCATGCACAGGCTATGCCCACACCTTGTTTAATTGGTTGCAGACGATGGACAGTGTTGACTAAGGCTGAGAGTATCAGGAATGGACGGTACCTGAAGGTGGACCATAGGATTTGTCGGTACAAAGAGGAGATGGATGGACATGGAGTGCTGAGGTGTTGATCTGTACCTACCCTTCAAGTAGGATTCTCATAGTATGACCCATCAGCTAACTTTATCTTTCTTCTGTTGTATTGTATCACAATTGTACTTGTACGTTACTGTTGGGATTTTATTCTGGCCCCCCTTTTACTTTTAGCACTCGTTTTTTATACATTTTTACATGGTGTTTCATATCTTTTTGTGTGCTTGGTTACACATTCATTCAGGTTATAATGGCTATGCCTTCCTAGTTTTAGGGCATTACTCCTTTGGTTCTAGTCCCCAGCTCCTGACCAATGGAAGGCGGGCTTGGGGTAGTCACGACACGGGCCTCGAGGTACCGGTCATGACAATCAGTACATATAATTAATCATATAAATTTATCAAAAAAATGCCTTATCAAATATCAGTATTGAATAAATAATTTAGATTTATCAATAATTCCCAACATAATCTTATAACTGTCAAAGTGAATATCGTCTGTAAAAATGATTTACAGTTAACGGAATAATAATATGCATTGCATGAGGATATGGATATTAAAGTAAATTTACAATGAAAAAATATTAAAATATAGTTATTGTTTCAAGAGAAATATAATGATCGCAAAATGAAGTTTTATTGAAATTATAGTCATTGTGAACATTATTTAGTATAATAGTTATTACAAAATCCAAAGTGTCTCATAACAAATTAAAACATTTTAATAATAATTACCATGAATGAATAATATTAAATGGGATTTATAATACCATTATAGTAGGTATATTCATGATATTACATATAAAATTATAGTATAAACACCATATAAAAGTGAGTTTGTTCATACCAACAAATAAGTCTCAATAGAATGTAAATTTAGAGAAAATCCATTACCTTAACCTTCTGTTTTCTTCTGTGGTATTTATCATCATTTATAGTGGTTTAAAATATTTTATTAAATTAAAAAAACCATAATCATCTTTATAATATCATATATCATCTTTTAATAATATATTATTACCCATTTTTTAACAATCATTCATTATTATAACTATTTCTGGTGTTATTTTTCTTGTTTTCTTATGTATGTTTTGACATGTAATTTGTTTTTCCTATTAAATATATCATTATTTAATCATATAATGACTGTAAAAATGGTTTAATTATCAAATATATTCAGTACATATGCAGTTATAATAATCTATAATGTTTGGAGATAAATAATGAAATGCACTATTTATGGTAACGGCTAGTCGTGTGTACTCATGAATGATACATTAACTTATTTTTCATATTAAAAGAATGAATATTAAATTATTAATATGTATTTTAAAATTCAATTATAATGACTACTAAATGTATGTAACAAATTTTTTATTAATGATATATTTATTACGATCAATGTTTAGATTGAACGAATCACAACGCTTTGAGGAGGCGATAGTCCACACTTCCACAAACGATGTTAATGTATTTACACAAAAATTTAATGTACAGAGTTATGTCTTATAAGAGAAAAAAATAATCATATGAACATAATACATATCATATAAATAATATATAAACATATTTTACATCATAATTTCCACTGTGGAGGCAGTAACAGAAAAATGAACAATCATCATTTCATGAGATCCTAAGTCCAAAGTTAAAATGGAATGGGTGCCATGGGATAAAATGAACCTTCTTGTGGATGAATGCTTAATTAATGTTCATATTATTGATGACACAATTAGTTGAATACATATAAAACTAGCATGGGAGGTCCTGGAATGTCACACATTATGGGGAAGAACTATTCATTGTACTTTAATGGGAGATATGATTTTTTGGATGGTAATGGTTCTCCATTATAGTATAATATTAGTTTAATTATTGATGATCTTTTTCCTTATTATCGATGGTTGGTTGGGAAGGTTTATTTCTTATTTTGACATTACACCTTGAGTGGTGAGTTAATTGGGTATCTTGGATGTCCTACTACTTAAATATCTTTCAAGGAAGCTTTCCATCACCCAACTTTTACTAATATAGTATTAGACAGAAGTCAACAGGATCTATCCAATCTCATTATTTTATCCTTATAACCTAATAAGTGTATCTTTAACCCTTCTCCTTCTGGATATTTCACTATGAATGATTATCATAGGATCGTTTACTAGAAGATTCCATTCAATTCATTGAATAATACACTCTAGGTTTAATCCATTCCCCTGAAATATAACTACTTTACATTAAGGATATGTAATGGACCTACTCCAATTGTTGAAAATTCTAAGTATTGTTGGACTTATATTGCTTCATAGATGTGTTTTCTATAAAAGACATAAAGAATAATTCTCTGACTATCTTTTAATTGATAGTGAATGGGATCATGATGTATGGATATATTTTGGTGAGTTCACCGACCATTCATCTCCATCTATGGCCAATCAATCCTTTCATGATCGATGGTTTTATGGATCCAGTGTTGGTAGTTCTAAAGTATTGGCACGTGCTATGATTTTACAGGCTAGATAATGGTGCCTATGGTAGGTGGGGAATCTGTTCTTTTATGAGGGTATTTCTTCTAATGGTCAAATGATTAAATGGAGAATAAAAAATATTCTCATTGATTTTATCAAGGAAATTGGAAAGTGGAATGAGGATCCTTCTTTGAAAAAATTCTTCATCTTTAAGACATCTAGATCTCCTTATATTCATCAAGGAAACTAGATATGTGGTAATCCTCCCCAATGGGTACTAAAATTTAATAGTGATGGATCTTCTATTTCTGGATAGAGCTGTGGAGGAGGCATTGCTCAGGACACCAATGGATCGGCTATCATGAACTTTTATATCATATAGGAACATGGTAATTCTTTATATACTAAGGTGATGTCCATTTTTATTGTTCATAACATTTGTAGGCAACAAAATATTTAGATTACCAAAGCTGAAACAGATTCTATAATTTAATATAATGCCATCACCGGGAAAGTATCTCTTCATTGGTATATTTTTTATATTGTTATAAAGTGAAAAATAATCATGTATGTTAATATAAATTTTTCCCATAGCTTTTGCGATGATAATATGTACGTAGACTACCTTGCCTCGATCAACATTCCTCGTATAGAGAGATTGTTTTATAATGATTGAAAATGTATGAAACTAGAAGGTGTTAATATTATTAGAGGGTATTCCCTTGGTCTCCAATATTTTAGGCCCACTTGATTCTTCATCTTCTCTTGGTAGATCCATTCAGACCTTGATATTCTTGTAATCTCTCTTTTCATTGAATAAAAATTTCATGATTGTTGAAAACAATCATCGTTTCATGTTGTGGTAGTTTGCCGAACATGTAAACAATATGTTCATTACAGATTAGATGAAAGCGTGTGTAAATGTAGTTGTTAACTTTAAAATAATAACATATTTTTATATTGAAGATGATTTTTTTATTGTGTAATCATGAAATAATTATATTTTAGGTGGTGTTGAATGTAAATAAAACTAGAGAGGTTTAGGAAAGATGTTGCCTCTTAATTTGGTAACTTCTTACGGTGATCACCAAAAATAATAATTGTATTGATTTATTACCAATGGTAGGCATCGAGTAGAAATACAGTGATACTGGGGACTAAATTTGGATGATATTTTTCAAACCCAATCATCTTGAGATCAGTGATGTTGTGGGAGGAAAAGAGGCCTTTATAGTATTGGAGGAGTGGAACTCTTATGATATTTTGGATGAAAATTAATGCCACCATTTATTTATTGAATGTGGATCTATAATATTTAAAATTATATCCAAGGGAGTATATGTAAGAAATATGGGCATCTAATTTCTTTTGTACATGTTTCTAGGCCATATTATGCATTATGTTTAGGGGTTAGTCGTTTGTTAAGCTTAATTTCACCTTAATTGTTTTAATAAATTTTATTTACATTCCCTAATATCATTGGTATAAAATAAGTTATCATTATTATTCATAATAAATTATTCTTATTACAAATATATAACCCATTATTTCAAATTCAAATAACAAATTTGGCACAAATTAAATAAAATTTAATCCCAAATATTGGATGATAATTTGGGTTTTCAAAGTAAAAACATTCCAAACATTGAAAAAAATTTATATTTAATTTGATAAATAAATTTATTATAACGACAAAAATTGATGAAATTTATTAAAATATTGTTTAATAAAACATTAAAATTAATTTAAAATTTAATTTAACCTTGTTGATAAATTAGATGAAAATGAGGTTCTGAACTAAAATTCAGTATTTTTCAATTTTCATTAAAAATGATACATCATGGAATGATACCAAAATATAATCTTAAGATAACCATTATGTTCCAATTAAAAATATTATGTTTATTTTTACATATTAAATTTATCAAATGGTCAAAATTTGGATTGATAATGGGTTCCATGTCAAAAAAATATAAAACAACATTTATAAAAAAATAAATTATTTTTTTGGGTTTGTTTTATATTATGCCAATCAAATATATTAGACGAGTGTAAAAATATTTTGTTTGATATATAATATATATATTTCCAAATTTAAATCTATAATATTATTACAATTTAAGTGACTATAATAAATGTGACTAAGTAGTTTTTTTTTAATCCGTGGTTATGTGGGTTATAATGATATCAATAAAATCTAATGGAAAATATGGTATATACATGAGGTGACACATTCTTATCCTCTATAATAACATTTTCCTTGAAACATCATATTTATTACATTAAAAAATAGGTTGGTATATCTTCTACATCAAATTATATGATTCTCATATTGCTTCGTCCAACTTTTTATTTCTACATAGTACCTACATGAGATGATTTGTCCGATTTCTCAATACATTATCTCTAGTTCTACCAATCTGGATGGGTTCTCTTCAATATGAAATGTAAGGTTCCACCTCTATCTCATCATATATTAGCACATGTGTTGGGTCTACCAAGTACTTCCTTATCATTGATATATGGAACACATCGTGCACCTTTTATAGAGTTGGTGGCAATGCTAAATGATAAGAAACAACTCCAACACTTTTAATAATTTTGAAGGGTCTGATGTACCAGGTGATCAATTTTCCCTTCATACAGAATCTGTTAACACCATTCCATGGATATACATTCAAGAAAACATGATCTCCCAATTGGAACTCTAAATCATTCCTCCAATTATTGGTACAACTCATTTTCATAATTTGATACTCATTAATATGATCTTGAATATCCTATACCTTTTCTTTCATTTCTTCAACATGTTATGGGAAAAATAGATTCCTTTCACCATCCTCAGCCCAACATGTTAGAGAATGAAATCACTTTCCATATAATGCTACATATGTCACCACATGAATACATGAATGGAAACTATTAATATAGGTAAACTCTACCAAAGGTAAGTATTGATCCCACATACCATGAAAGTCGAGTAATCATGATCTCCACATGTCTTCTATTGTTTGAATTATTATTTCAAACTATCCATCAGTTTAAGGGAGGTAGGAAGTAATCCAATGAAGCTCATTGTCCAGATAATTCTAAAGAATTTTCCAAAAATGTTAATGTAAAGTGGTAGGTCTCAATATAAATCAATTTATAGAGGTGTGCCATAAACTTTTAAGACTTCATTATTGTAGAGTCTTGTGAGGCACTCAAGACGCATGCCTTCTCTTACTGAACGAAAATGAGAATATTTGTTTTGGTGGTCAAAAATAACCCATATTGCATTATTCCTTCTAGGATTGTTCGGTAGTCATTTAAATTAATCTATAGTAATTTCATCTCATTTTCACACTGGAGGAGGAAACAGTTATAGGACTCCATTAAGATACTTCCTCACATCAACCAATTATTAAAAAACTAAGAATCATGAAACATAATCAATAGTTTCCTACTTCATGTTATCCAACCAAAACAATATTTCAATCACATGTACATATTTTTTATTTCGTGGTGTATAAATGAACTTGAGATATGGTTGTCACCCAACAATAATCTTTTTAGATCAGGTATAGATTGAATTCTTATCCACTTTAGAAACATTCGATCACTATCTTTAAAAACAATGTCTCTTAATTTTCAATTGTTCTAAGTTTCAATTTTATTCTAAATATCTTCCTCGTTAGAATGACAATTCTTTATCCTATCTAATAAATATGGTTTATCAGTCATTTAAAAGATGATTGATATATCCCCTTCCTTATAAAGTCCAATATCCATCATTAATTCATCCATAAGAATAGGTTCATTATAAATCCTCGTCTTGGTTAAAACTCATTGATCTTTTCTAATCAATGCATATGATACATTATTTTCTATTTCTAGGTGTTAGTGTATTGAGAAATCATAAACCTTGTTTAGCTAGATCCATCTATTTTGTCTCATATTGAGTTAATTCTATAAGAAGATTTATTTTGGGATTTTATGATCTATATATATCTCACATTATTCATTATAGTGATAATGCCTCCATATTTTCATAGTGAAGACTATAAACACAAACTCAAGATCATGGGTAGGATAGCTATGTACATGAGTCTTTGATTTCCTTGATTCATATGAAATATCATTATCATTTTTCATTAAGACACAACCAAGTACATTCTTTGGTGAAATATTATTTATGAGAAACCCATCACTACTAGATCTTATATCAAAATCAGAGCATTCAATAATATTACCTTAGGTTCTACAATGCATCCTTCACATTCCTTTTCCATATAAACATATCCAGCTTATGTGTATGCATGGTTATGGGGTTATCCAATTTTGAAAAATTATAATTGAATCGTCGATAGTAATTGCTAAACTAAGGAATAAATCTACCTCATTTATGTATGATGGCATAGGCCAGTATCTGACTACCTTTTTAATTTTCGTATCTACTAATATCACATCCTTGGAGACAATATGTCCAAGAAAATTAACTTATTGAATCCAAAAATAACACATACAAAATTTCCCATATAACTAGAGTCTTAATAATTATCTAGAAGTGATTATCATGGTCTTCATAGATTTTACAATACTCTTGACCATTATCATTGAAAAAAAATATTAATCATGATATTCATTGAATACTACACTCATTAGATCCATAAAAGGGGGTTCATTATCCAATAAAAATGGAATTACTATAACTCATAAGGTACATACCCCATTTTAAATGTTGTCTTCATAATTCCATCCTTCTTCATCACAATTGGGGATACCCAGAACGAAGATCGATATTTGATAAATTTTGGGGTTTGTGAACTAGATCAAAAAAGACCTTAATTGAAGGTATATGATACACGATCTTTACTGAAATAGCATTTATTTCCATAGAATAAATAAACAACCTCATGGTTCCATCATTCATCTTAAAAATAGGACAGGGGATCCCCATAGTGAAACACTAGGGTGAATAAGTCCTTTATTACCCATATACTCTAGTGGCTTCTTCATCAATACCAATTCCACCTTGGCCATTCTATAGGGACTCATTGATATTGGCCTTGTATCAGGGATTAAATAAATGGAAAATTGAACATCATTCTCTCGAGGATTATTAGGTAATTTATCAGTCAATACATCAATTTATTCTAGAACAATAGGTACATCCCTAATTTTAATACTACCTTCTTCATCACATTATTTTGTTTCTCTTCTTTCATGATAATTTCATTCAAGATCTACTCGGGGTGGATCTAGATAAGAATCATGTGAGGATTCTTCTTCTCTTAAGATGATTGATTCTACATATTCCTCAAAAATCGTATTTTCATTCTTCTTTTAACAGAATTTGTATCATATTTTGAGAGTTGGCCCATTTTTAGTATTATATAAATGTCATCCATAGGAATTATAACTATTTGAACACATAAATCATGTTTATTTGTCATAATTAGGACTTCATAACATAGATTTGTTGTAATGATACATCCCTTATAAGTTTTGACTAATAAATCCCTTATTAACTAAAAATGGGAATTACTAGTTTTCATAGAAAACGGGTTAGACATAAAAGACTGTGAATATCCAGAATCATATTACACATTAAATAATTTTGATGATATGATTCTTGTACCTACTACCACGTCATTTGGTACTTATACCTCTCTTTGAGTAATCACATAAGGTTGGAAATCTTACCTCAACCTCTTCAGTGCAAGATTCATCTGACTCTTGGGGAAATAATTTTCAAAATGTCCCATATCATTAAAATTATAGCATAGTATATCATTAATTGACATATTCTCCTTCCATTTATGAGCCTGATGACCCCTATCTGCACATTTATATCAAACCCAATTTCCCATCATATATTTCCAAATGTGATTTTCCCATATTTTTCACAATATAGAAAAGGTTTATATTTCTGGTTATTCTTGGATGAATTTCCATTTTACATGACACTTATATGTCCTTTTATTCCCTTAGTATTCTTTGAATACATAAGATCATCATAATTCCTACTCCATAGTGATGGAACATATAAATATTTCTTCAAAAGAGAAAAATTATGAGAAACCAGTTTTATTCATAGGTTTGGATTAATAACATCCCAAATATTTCAATCTTGCACTGTAAAGACCTGAATTTCTAAGTAATTTTTTTAATTATATGGAATTATTAAGAGTCATTGAAAATTGACGGTGCCTGATTCCGAGGCCCGGTGTGCCCGAAATGAATTTCTGAAATTCTTTTTCTGGTAAGATCAGTTAACATGTGAGCTGTGTTTTCTAACATTAGAACCATTTCTCTGATTAAAAATCTGAGGGCACCGTTGAATTTGTAGTGTCGTGTTCACTTATGGGAGGATTTACATTGACCACAGTAGGACCAGAGAAAAAGTTATGTTTTCAATCTTTTTAAAAGAAGTGAAATAAAATAATTTTATTATTTTATTTCTTATTCTCCAATGTAAAAACAAAGGGGTGGTGCCAGCGATGTTTCAATCCAATAAATTGCTTAAACTACCAACTCTAAGTAATGAGGTCGTTGGGGAATTAAGAATCTTTTAAATTGATGAACCCCATTAAATTTCAACTTTTCTTATTACCCTCTCCCTATAACATGTATATATAGATTGGGAATAGGAATCAGCATAGATTCACCATGAAACGAAGTGTTGAATTAGCACAGTGACACCAGACCCATAGAGGATGGAGCCAAACCCAGCGGGAGGTGACAAACGAAACTGATCCACGAACTGAAAGATAATGTATGAGTGGGGTTATTGGTAACCGGTTGAGGGAATGAAGAACACCAACCCACCATCAATATGTGGATGCTCTCCAATGGGTTATGATATAGTGGTTATTCTTTTACATTTTTTTGAATGATTTCCTCTTCCCCGTTATTGAATAATCCAAAGAATGCACACCATATGACTAACGGGTTGATCTGCGATTCATTAGTTTTTCCGAGATATTATTGCGTGGTATCTTTGTAGGGTTTTTTATTATTGTTAAATTTAATTGATTGTTAAACCCTTAACCCCCCTCATATTTGCGATATATTGTGGAGGGTGCGGGCCTAACAATCCTGGCCCAAACCCTCTGCTACTTTTCTAATTTTGCACCACCTTTGAAAACCGACGGCCCGATGATACCGACCGGCTACGTTGTGGATAGCGTGTAGACGCTCGCTGCAAGAGGAAGTGACAGAAAAATGTCAGGGTGGTCCTCGGAGTGGCCGACACTGGCTGCCCACAAAGGAGGTGCGGCGCGCAATTGCGCACCGCTGATGAACAATGGAGGTCATAGCTCTTCAAGCAAGATGACCGGAGGAAGGCGGTCGGCACACCAGCCAACCATGGGTTACGGTGTGGCGAGCCATCATGCACAACAGGAGAGGATGGTCGGAATGATGGACAGACGAGACAGAACCGGAAGGGATGGGGCATGCCCATGGTGGGGCACCCACACAAGAGCAGGGAAGCAGCCTGTGTTGGCTGTGGTGGTAGTAGGGACCACCAGATCAACCAGCGGTTGGAGGATGTGATGCGCGCCAGCGGCGCACTCGGCAGCAATGCTGTAACCCGTCGGCTGCTACACGGTGGACCTGCTTCAGCAGGTGGCACCGCGTTGGTTCATCCCCCGCAGGTTGACCAGGTAATGTTTCTATGTGCCAAGTTATCCCTAACCAGATTCATTGCATTCGAGAATCCCTGGCGGCCCGTGCTGCCAGGCGGGTGGCACTGCCTGGTTGGCCCAGCGGATCGACCCGCCGCTCAATAGGCCGACCAGCGGCCTAGTGGTCTGATCTGCAACCAAGCTAGGTGGGGCTAGTCCCAGCGGCCTGGGTTGAGTTATGACGGATTCGCCCCGAGTTGGTCTGAGTCGACCCAAGTCGATTCAGGTTGGCCCATGCTAAACTGTGTCAGGCTGGTCCGACCGAGGCAGACTGGACCTGGACCCAGAACTGACCAGTTACACAAAAAGGGCCCTAACTCCTAAACTAGACGTTCGTTTGAAGAATTATCTATGACATCGGGATACTTCGAGTAAGATGTTACTTTTGACTTACTCCATGATAGCCTCGGAGAAACATGGAGTATGGCCGGGTTGGATCGCACCCAAATACAATCGGGCCCTCGACACTGAAATGTCGATAACTCACAGAATGGGCGTCCAGTTGACACACCGTATGTTGTATCAGAACCCTAATGACATGGTGGATCATTGAGTTACTTTCTAGTGAGACTTAGGGATTATTAAAATATGACTGATGGGTTGGGGATCGGTTCTCTCAAGCACGCTACGTACAGAACCCTACGACTAGAAGAGACTTGATGACCGCTGACCATTTCGACTCGGAATGACTTGATAGGCCTATTGGGGAGTGCCTATGTGTGACGTAGTATACCCACGGTGGGGTCTACCTCTATGTGACATGACAGAACCACAATACTAGAGAGAAGGTGTACCTCAACAGGCCATGAGGGGGGGGGCTCTGTGTGACACAACAGACCCATGATACTCAACAGGAGGAGTACCTCAGTAGTCCAAGTTTAGTTGGAAGCACCTCTATGTAAAGATGTGGGCCCACTATACTTGTTAGATGAGGAGTACTCTAGAAGGAAAGTCGGTCGATGTTGTGACATGGAATGTTATTTGTTCTTAGGCCTAGAGAATATGTGGCTAGTTATTAGCATTCATAGTGATCCTATGTGGGTCAGTAACATAATCATATTTCATTGAGTTGTATACCTGGTTTGAGCTGAGACTCTAATTGAGATGTGTTTATTGCATTATTCTTTGTGATTGAGATCATGCTTTGTGGTTTCATTGTGGGTTTCTAATAGACCTTCGGGGGTCTCAGGGTCTCTACTGAGTATCGTTATACTCACCCCTGAATGGGCTATGCCTGCACCTTGTTGTGTCATGTGTAGATGACAAGCAGCTGGGGTAAGGTTTGAGGAAGCCATAACTAGGCGGTGCACAGAGGAGACATGAATGTGTGGATTTCTAAGGAGGTGATCTGTACCAACCCATCAGGTTAGATATTCAGATGATGACTCAGTTTCCACTACTAGAAAATGGTTCTATACCCAAGGTTATGCACAAAATTGTGGGTATAGGAAACCCTTATACCCACGGTTTTGGGAAACCGTGGGTATAGGAATAGTATAGGAACCTATACCCACAGTTTTCCAGAACAGTGGGTATAGGTCTTCTATACCCATGGTTCTCGGAAAAACCGTGGGTACAGGTTATTTTTTTGAAGACATATACCCACGATTTTGGTAAAATCATGGGTATAGGGATTATTACGGACACCTATGCCCACAGTTTTGAAAAACCATAGGGATAGGTTTTTTTAAAAGACCTATACCCACGGTTTTCAAAACTATGGGTATAGCTTTTCTGTGTTATGGCGGGGGGAAAATACTGTGGGAGAGAAATTCTTTTGGTGGGAACATGGTTTGAAATTAATATAATTATATAGATAGAAGATTTTAGTCATATGATTTCTGTGGGATAGTTGTTTTAGTTCTCTGTCTCGTACAGGAATGACCGATGTTCAAATCCAGGAAATTTTCTTCTTCAGATATTCGAGTATTATTAATATAAGTAAATAACCGTATGAAAAATATAAATAAAATTTGTGTAGCGTAGTTGGTAATCCGTAGTTGGCCTTTGCAGTAGGTCGTGTTTTCAAAACCGTGTATCCATTTTTTTATAGATTACATGATTTTTATTAATATATTAAAATAAAAGTGTACATACATACTGGTATAATGATAAGCCAAGTTGGTCAGGTGATACGTCCGATGGTGCGGCGTGAGGCGAGGGATCAAATCCCCCCAGTTGAGATTTTTGAATTTCTTTCCTATGGTTTGAAATCCATGAATACAGCGGTGTGACACACTGTGCCACCAGATTTAGTTCTCTTCCCACGGTTTAATAAAACTGTGGGTATACATTAACCCCTCTATTGCGATGTCTTTCTTGCTCACGGTTCCCAAAACTGTGGGTATATCCTATACCCACGGTTTTGAATCGTGGTTATAGCCTATACCCATGGTTTTGAACCGTGGTTATAGCCCTTTTTTACAGTAGTGTGATGTTATCCATTTTTCAGTTGTATTTTACCTTTTAGTTTTATTTTTACTTTTTAGTTGTACTCATACATTTAGTTGGGTATGTATTCCGAGCCCTTTTACCTTCACCACTCCTTTTTTCTATAGTAGTTAACTTCACAGACGCTTCTTGTTGTGTTCTCAGGCCGTGTGTTATACAAGTTTAATGGAAATGATTTCACATTTTTTGGAATACTCTCTTTGGTGATAGTCGCCAACCCCTGGACTATGGATAGCGGTCATGGGGTAGTTACAGCATGTGCCCTGGGGGATGAGTCAGGAAAGAGTGGTATCAGAGGATTTTGGTTCTACTGAAGAACTAGGACTCAGATCTTTTGTGTGTATAAATAGTGTTATGTGTTATGACTGTGCTTTTTAGTTTGGCAAGTCCCTTGTTGTTGCGGCGGCCAACGTATCCATACACCAGAACCATGAATTCTAATTTCTAACTCAGCGCATGAAAACACTGATTGTGTGTGTTATGGAATTTTTTTGATATCTTTAGTCAACTCACCAAGTATAACTTATAGTCTGTGGCACAAATATTTTCCTTCAGGATGTCACCACGTAAATTGCCAGATAGGATTCTTCAGAGAGTACGCAATGAAGGCCCACAAAACTATGACACCTTGGTGCAGGGCCCTCTTATAACGATAGCACCTTGGGTGGTTTACCAGTAGCACCATTACTCGTTTGGTAGCTAATTCCACTAGCCCCACTAGCATAGGCTGCACACTGAATGAGTGTGTTGCATGGGTTCTAGCAAAAGAGGCCTATGAGGTTCTGAGGCAAGATGGATCCACAGGTACCTGAGGACTGGATGGAGGCTGTGGACAGTGTTTTTCACTTAGTTGGTACACCAGCTAATTTTATGCTGATCCTAGTAGCCAAACATTTTCATAAAATAGTAGGGATATAGTGGAGCCGAATGCTCTAGATACCCAATGAGGAAACCCTCATATAGGAGGACATCGAGGGCCTTTTTGGGCAGAGTTCATCCCAGTGACCTTACTTTGTATGCGTTTACAAGATATGTTGCACTTACAGGAGGGAAGCATGACAGTGGGACAGTACACGGAGAGGTTCACTGATCTCTCCCGCTACTCCACATACATGGTTTTGGACCCTTTCTTTAGGGCTCGGACCATTGAGAAGGGTCTCCGAAGAGAGATCGGAGCATCGATGGTATCGATCAACATACTGACTCAGGATGGGGTGCAAGAGCGGGCGCTTTTAGAGGAGAGCTTCCTATCTGAGAAGGCAGCGACAGCGAGACCAACCATTGGGCGACACATAGAATATTCATATGATGTGGTTAGTCGGAAGATGACATAGAGGTCCAAGAGGACCATACATTCTGGTGTACAGGCCCAGGATGAAGGGTTGGATATACATAGCTCATAAGGTAGAGGATTTTAGGTGATGGACAGGTAGTGCTACATGTGCGGTGGGCAGGGTCACAAGGCGCGTGATTGCCCGACCCGCCATATAAATGCCCAAAAGATGGTAAAGGGAATGCCAAGGTAGAGGCAGAGGTTCGAGCAAGAATTTCTGCAGTCTGTAGGTAGACGTAGCAGAGGAGTTGACCGTGTAGAAGGTGGTGGATGACATTTTCATGTTCTAATGCCACCACCACCTGGTTGTCCACCCCAACCATAGGGAGCAGGAGGACTGGGACAAGCTTATCTCCATTCACCTAAGGCCTATACCGATGAACCTCCTGAGATGATAAGAGGTACGACATGTATCCAATCCACCTTAGATGTAGTACTTGTATAAATAGTTTCTAGTCACACTTTTATTGTCACAACCATCATTCGGAGCTCGAAGATTCTGGTGGAGCCGTTGGTTTGATCCCTACTGTTAGAGACTCTTACAGGAGCAGATTTGATGATTACACACTAGTGAATGCAGTCTAAGCTTAATCTAGGAGGTGAGAACTTTGGCTGGGATCTCTTTGTTTTGGCTTCAAGGGCTTATGGAAAAATCTTGGGTATGAACTGGCCATCTGTCATCCATGCTCAGATTGACTATATTAGGTGAAAATTGTGGTTTGTCCGCATGAATGGGACTAGGTTTTCATTTAATGGCGATAAAGGGACCTTTGCAGCACATGATGGACTTACCCAGAGGAGGGTGTAGACTATTACTCATTAGTTGTCCAACCATACCCTTAGAGAAGTTGATGTTGAGAGTCTGAGGTATCTAGTTGTGGTGGACCAGTATGAAGATGTCTTTCCTGATGATGTTTCAGGACTACCTCCATGAAGAGAGGTAGAATTTTACATCGACCTGTACCTCGAGACGACACTGATATAAAACTCTGCATATTAGATGTCTCCCATGGAGCTTCATGAGTTATGGGAAGAGTTTGTGGACATCTAGGAAAAGGGGGTCATATTACCCAATTTTTCTCCATGGGTAGTTCTGATTTTGTTCGCCAACAAGGTAGATGAGAGTTTGAGACTTTATGTGCACTATCAGCGCCTGAAAAATGTCATAGATAATAACAAGTATCCACTTCTGAGGAATGATGATCTTTTAGATCAGGATATGAGATGAGGATGTGCAGTATAAGGCCTTCAGATGTCAGTATAGCCATTATGTGTTCTTGGTTATTCCATTCAGGGGGACCAACGTCGCAGCTATGTTTATGGGACTCATGAACAGGATCTTTCAGACATACCTCGATCTCTTTGTGGTGGTGTTCATCGATGACATCTTTATTAACTATGTGATATAGGAGGAGCATGAATATCATCTGCAGATAGTTCTAGATATACTCTGTGATCACCAGCCTTACAGTAATCTCTCAAAGTGCTAGTTCTATATATTAGAGGTCCGCTTTCTAGGACATGTTATCTCAAAGGATGTAGTTTCAATGGATCCAGTGAAGATGGAGGTTTTTCTTTATTGGGAGCCACCTAGGATTGTGATTGAGGTGAGGTGTATCCTAGGGTTTGCTGGATACTACAATAGATTCATGACTGACTTTTCCAGAGTTACAACACCCTTGTCGGCATTGAGAAAGAAGGGGCATCCCTTCATATAGAAAGAGAGATTCTAGCTGAGATTCTAGGAGCTGAGGTAATGACTGATGAGTTCAACCTTATTGAGGCTACTAGAAGATGTATTTGGGTATGTAGTCTAATGTGACGTATCAGGGACCAGACATGGGTTTGTCCTAATGCAAGAGTGAGCTATGATCTCCTATGGCTCATGAAAGGTGAGATAGCATGAGCAGAACTATGCTACCCATGACCTGGATTTAGTATCATTGGTCTTCTCCTATAAGATGTGGTGACATTACATGATGGGAGAATGTTTTACAGTATAACTTGATCACATGAGTCTCTGGTATATCATCTCTTAGAAAGACCTGAACCTGAGACAACATCGATGGCTTGAGTTCATCCGGGACTATGACTTTGAGATAGTATATACTCTTATGAACGGAAATGTGGTAGAAAATGCTCTCAGTTGGAGGTCTGGTCTGTAGTTCCAGAGTAAGGCAACATAGATTCAAGTCGTGTTGCAGATTTCCTTCATGGATAGAGATGAAGCAACATACCTCCAGTCTGTGATAGTCTCTCCCTCATTCCTTTAGCGAGTTAGGGAGGCGCAGCTTGGGGACATTGACAATGAGGTTCAACGTGCTCATATATCCTTAAGGAAGGAACCCTATGGTGGTTATAAAGGTGTGGATCACATCATCCTCTTTAGAGGATATACCATTGTACCAGTGGAACTACAGGAGGAGGTGTTGACAGAGTTCCATATATCCCCTCTGGCAGTATATCCTGGTGTTTTGAAGATGTTCTAGGACCTTCGGCATCAGCACTGGTAAACTCGGATGAATAAGGTAGTGGTAGAGTTTGTTTTACGTGTCTCACTTGTCAGCAAGTGAAGGTTGAGAATTATGTTGCAGCAGGAATAGATCAGCTGCTAGAGGTGTAGGAGTGGATGTGCGAAGGAATCTACATGGACATTGTGACATGTATTCCATGTACATCCAGGGAACATGATTCCATTTGGGTGATAATTGACCGAATCACCATGTCGTCCATCTTCCTACCAATCTAAGAGCAGGGATAAGTAGAGGGCATGGTATGCCTCTACTTTTATAAAATTTTGCGACTTCATGGGGTGACATTGATGATCATCTCTGACCATGACACACTTTTCACATCCTAGATGTCGGCGGGATTGTATGAGGTGTTCAGGACTCAGTTGTGTTTGAGCACCTCCTTTCATCCTTAGACGGATGGTCAGACATATCGGAGCATAAAAACATTGGAGGACATGCTACGTGCATACGTCCAAGATTTTTGCTGCAGTTGGGAGGATCACTTTCCCTTGGTGGAGTTCGCCTAAAACAATAGTTATGACTTCACAATTAGTATGGAACCTTTAGAGGTCATTTACGGTCAACCTGGAAGATCACCTCTATGATGGACAAGCCCATGTGAGTCAGAACATATGGGTACAAAGTTGGTATGCTACCACTGAGAAGGTTCAGACCATCAAGGATCGTATGAAGACTGCACAAAGAAGGCAGAAGTCATATGCCGACAGGAGACTAAGAACTCTGGAGTTCCCGGAGGGGGACCATGTTTTCTTGCGTGTCTCTCCTAGATGGGGACTACGAAAATTTGGCCAAGAAAGAAAGTTATCACAGAGGTTTATCAGGAATTTTTTATACTTTGGAGGATAGGAGATGTGTCATACCACTTTTCACTTCCACCAAAGTTGAAGAAGGTGCATGATGTCTTCCACATATCCCAGCAGAGGAGATACATCCACGACCCATGTCATGTCATCAACCATGGTGAGCTGGACTTAGACGATGGGACGATGTTTATAGAGGTTCCATTAGAGATTGAGGATCGACATGAGCGGGTATTTTTTGGGTGGTCAATACCTCGAGTGTGCATTAAATGGCGACACGGGAACCCCCACGAGAGCATATCAGAGCGAGAGGCTCAGATTCGTGATCAGTACCCCAATTTTTTTTCTTAGCCTATATTGTGGATTTAGAGGATGAAAAGACCAAAGGTGGAAAGAATGTAAAGACTCAGATTTTCCATGTAATTTATTTAATTATATAGAATTATTATGAGACTGTGAAAATTGGTGGTGCATGATTCCAATGCCCGGATAACCCGGAATAAATTTCTGAACATTTTTTCGGGTACATTCATAAAATGCATGAGTGACGTTTTCAAAAATTTGAACCATTTCTCAGATTAAGAATTTGAGGGCACTATTGAATCCTACACACTGGGATTCACCTAAGGGAGGCTTTACATTGACCATAGTAGGTCCTGATAAAAATTTATGTTTTTCCACTTTTTAATATAAATGAAATGAAATAATTTTATAATTTTATTTCATATCCTCCCATGGATAAGAAAAGGTGTGGTTCTAATGATGTATCAATCCAATAAATGGATTGACATGCCAACCCTATGTAATGAAGTCATTGGGGAATTAAGAATCTTCTTAATTGATGAGACCCATTAAATTCCAACTTTGTTACTTACCCTCCCCCTCTTTTATATATATGGAGCTTGGGGTGGGGTATCAGCACAACTTTTCCAAACAACGAGGTGCTGAAAGAGCACCACAATGTCGGACACTTAGAGGATGGAAGAAAACACAGTAGGAGGTGATGAACGATACCGAACCACGAACCAAAGGACGAAGTATGGGTGGGGTCGTTGGTAACCGGTTGCAGGAACAAAGAACACCAACCCATATTCAAGATGAGGACACTCTCCAACAAGTTACGAGGTATGGGTAATTCATTTAAATTTTTTTGAATGATTTCTTATTCCGCATTCATGAATAATATGAAGAACACGGACCAACCGACTAACAGGTTGATCTTCGATACATTCGTTCTTGTGGGAGGTTGTTGAGGGGTAACTTTGTGAGGGTTTTTTATTATTATTTTATTCAATTGAGTATTAAACCCTTAACCCCCTCATGTTTGCGATCTAATTTGGACAGTGTGGGCCTAACAAACCCATCTCGAACCCTTACTACATTGCTACTTATGGACCTCCATGGAACATCAACGACGCGACTATACCAACGGGATGCATTGGCAATAACATTTTGATGCACACCGCAATAGGAGGCTACGACATAAATCCATGGCTCTCATCAGAGTGGTCGGCACCGGTTGGCTACAGAGGAGGCATGGCACGCCATCACACGCCACCAATGAACAAGGAGGACACGGCTCGTCAGCCACGGTGACTGGAGGAAGGCGGCCGACACAATAAGTGATTGCGGGGGATGGTGTGGCATGCATTCGCATGCCTTTTGAGATGTTGGATGGCACGCCAGATGGCCAGGACAGAATCGAAAGTGGTGGGGGTGCCACTGGCAAAGCGCCCGCATGGCATCAGGGTCATGGCTAGCATTGGCCATGGAGGGATCAGGGTCCTTCAGATCGCTCGGCAGCCAGTGGATTGCATGTGTGCCAGTGGCGCGCCCAGTGGAAAAGTCACGGCCCGTCGGTCGTGGCCCAGAGGACCCGCGGCCCGGAGGACCCACAACCCGGAGGACCCACGACCCGGAGGACCCGTGGCCCGGAGGACCCGCGGCGCCCCGTGGCATTGCATTGGTTCAACCCCTACAGGTTGACTCATTTACATGAAAACACACTACATCATCTCTACCCTAACGTGGATTATCCAGGAATACCTGGCGGCCCGCATCGCCAGGCGGTAGGCACCGCTGGATCGGCCCCACAGACCGACTCACTACTTAGCATGCAGACACACGGCTAGCGGCCTGACCAGTGGCCCAACTGGGTCCGAAAAGTTCCAGTGGTATGGGTTTACCTGGGTCGGGTTGGACTCGAGTCAGTTCGGTCTGACCGAGGAGGACCAGACATGGACCCAGTACCGACAAATTACACAAAATGTGCCCTTACTCCTAAACCGAACGTCCATTTGACAAACCATCTATGGCGTCAAGATCCTTGGAGAAAGAAGGTACTTTTTTACATACTCCATGAGAGTATTTAGAATCATCAAGTATGGATGGTTTAGATTTCACCTGAATCCAACCGGGCCCTCCGCACTGAAACGCCAATAACAGACAGACAGAGCATCCTGTTGGCACGCCGTCTATTGTGTTTGAACCCTTGTGACATGGTGGATTATCGTGTTACATTTTTGTGAGACTTAGTGCAGGTTTAAATATGTATGATGGATTTTGAGCGATTATACCAAGCGTGTTATGTAAGGAACCATGTGATTGGCTGAGTATTAGCGACTGTTGACCGTTTCGACTTAGAGTGACTCGACAGGACCAGTGGGTTGCACCTCTGTGTGATGCATCAGACCCACGGTGGGGAGAAAATTTTTGTGACATGATAGATCCATGGTACTCGATAGGAGGATTGCCTAATCATTCCATGAGGGGTAACGCCACTGTGTGACATGGCAGACCCCCGGTGGGGAGCACCTCTGTGTGACACGACATTCCCACAATACTCGATAGGAGGAGTACCTCAGTATTCCAAGGTAAGTGGTATGTGCCTTTATGTGACGTGGCAGACCCATTGTACTAATTATAGGAGGATTTCTCCAGAAACCAAGGTGATCAACGTTGTGACAAAAAATATTACATGTTCCTAGGCTTAGAGAATATGTTGTTGGCTATCAGCATTCAGAGTGATCATGTGTGGTTCAACATCATAATCTAGTTTCTCTGAGTTGTATGCCTGGTTTTATATGAGACTTTAATTGAGTTGTGTCTATTTCTTTGTGCTTTGTGATTGATATAATGATATATGGTTATACTTGTGGAATTTTGAGAGAATGTTAGGGGTCTTGGGGTCCCTAATGAGTATCATTATACTCACCCCTGCACGGGCTATGCCCACACCTTGTTGTGTCTTGTGCAGATGACAAGCAACTGGGCTGAGGATTGAGGGATCTAGGACTAGGCGGTATAGGGAGGAGAGGGGTAGGCATGGAGTGCTGAGGAGGAGATATGAACCTACCCTTCAAGGTGGATCCTCAGAGGATGACATAGTAACTGTTTTCCCTTTTTCAGTTGTATTGTTCCTTTCAAAATTATTTGTACTTTTCATTTGTACTCATACATTCAGTTGGTCTTGTATTCTGGCCACTTTTAATTTCAGAACTCCTTTTTCTACAACACATTACTTCACAGTCACTTATTTTTGTGTTCTTGGACCATGGGTTGTGCAGGTTTAATGGAAATGCCTTCCCATTTTAGGGAATATACCTTTCAATTCTAGTCGCCAGCCTCTGGCCAATGGAAGGCGGGTTTGGGGGAGTCACGGCATGAGCCCCAGGGGACGGGTCATTACATGAACTCTGTGTTGTGTATATAATATGTGTCATACCTTGATATCCTTATATAGGTAACTTCATAATCTACAAAACTCTCATATTAATTTTCCATTACGCCAAGGAACCTCCTCTTCGTATCAATTTTTTGATCATGAAGGAAGTATTAATTGAATAATGTCCCCATAAATGTTCTATATTACATGATTTCAACTTATTCTTCTTCCATAGTGTTTTTTATCAAAGTCCACCACTAATCATCATCAACATGGAGACAATAGAATGCAATTGTAATCTTTTCCTTCTAACAACATTCTAATGCTATAAATATCTTCTCCATAGTCTTAATCTATTTTAGATCTATAATTGGATTAGTTGTCCCACTAAATGATGGTGGATTCTATAACATAAATTGATCCAACATAGTGGAATCTTTTATGGAATAGGTTTCTCCATTTGGGAAAGTTTATTTGTCATAATCTAATTAATTTTTCACAATATTGGCATAACTTACTATGTTCCAATATCAGTTGTATTGGATCCCTTGGTAGGGAAATAACTACATTTTCCATGAGTATTAATACCATTCTTCCTCCTAGGTGTCATTTCTAAAAAAAATCAATATACTAGATTAGATCATAAAATCATGATTTTCAAATATGGTATAACACTCAACATAAATTAAAATTTTATTTGTCGTAAATCATAACATTGGTTTATTTGAGGGCATGTTTTCTTTTAAATCCTTCATAAAGGAAGGTAAAGAAAATTTGAATTATCATAATCATATACCCTGAGAGTTTCAAACTAGTTTCACAGTAATGTTTTTTGTCATAAACTAGGTTACCCCAAGGTAGGTTTGGGACACTAGGTCAGAGTTGTTACTATTAGTTACATCTACGAAAAAACCACATCAACTTGTAGTATCTCGATAAGGATGTATATTATGTAATACCCAAAAAATATATTCCTTACCAAAATTCTCAGATGATCATGTGTGATTATTATCAATGTCTATCTTAGGGTTTTTCTCCCCCGTCAATGTTTTATAAATCCATTTTCCAAAGTTGCTGCTAGAAAATCTTTGATACCAACTGTGATGTCATGACCTTAGATGACCAGAGTCGGTGCATTATTTTATTACACTGGAATGATTAAACTGAATAAAATCTCAAGGTATTAATTAGATTAGAAGTTTTAAAAATCCATATTATAATAATATAACCCATAATAGATTAGAAAATAGAAAATACCATCTTGATAAAATTGCATCATTAAAAGTTTATTCAATGATTTTTCATCATAACTTGGGTGAATGAAACATTTTAAGGGTGAGATCAAATTCTTAGTGAGGGTTAGTAAAGCAGAATAAATAATAAATTTATGATAATAAATGACAATATAAAGGTAAATATCTGATAACACATTCCGTTCATATAAGTAGATAAGAAAAAATCACTATGGAAAGATTACAAATTGAAAACACATCCCATTTAACTAATGACCTGAAAATAAAATGCATATATATATATATATATCGATGAAAAATTACATGGAAAACATATAATTGAAATATATGTGGAGGAAATGATTAATCATTAAAAATCATTTATAATTAACATGAAATCATATAATGTCAATACCTTTTATAAGACTGTTAAATCTATTGATAGAAACACTTTAAATTTTGAAAACTTATTTTTCTCATGAGAACCTATTGATTCATCGAGCTGATATATAAATTCCGAGACCCACACATCTTTACCAGTTCAACTAATTACTTATATAAATTAATCAAAATAAAAAATATTCCTTATCAAATATCCATATTGAATAAAGAATACATATTTATCAATAATTCCCCAATATATCAAATAACTATCAAAGTGAACATTGTATGTAAAAATGATATATATTTTTGGAAAAACTAATATCCATTATATGATAATACAGATATTTAAGAAAATTTTCCATAAAAATGATTAAAATAATGTTATCGTTTCAGGATAATTTTATCAATCACTAAATAAAGTGATATTTAAAAGATAATCATTAAGTACATTCTTTCAAATACTTGTATTTAAACATTCCAAATTGTCACAGACTACATTAAAAAAATTAGTTCATAATCCCCACACAGTAATAATATTAAATGAGACATATAATTTCATGAGATTAAGTATATTTATGATATAACATTTCAAATGGATTTATAAACACCGTATAAATGTGAATTTGTGCATAACAACATGTAAGTCTCAATAGAAATTAAATTGAGACAAAATCCCTTACCTTAAAATTATTTTTGGTTGTGTGGTTTTTCTACACATATATTGTGGTTTAAAATATGTTAATATCTTATAAATTAACAATTATAATTTTCATAATAACTTATATCATCTTATTATAATCTCTTATTACCCATTTTATAATAATCATTTATTATTTTCACTATTTTGGGTGTTAATTTCCATGTTTTCTCAAGTATGGTTTGACTTGTTATTTTTTGTTCCAATTAAATAGATCATGATTTCATAATATCCAGAATTTAGAACAATATTTAAATATCTTATATATTCAATATATATTTATTTAAAATAATCTATAAATTTTGGAGAAAATAAGTGAAATGCATCATTCATGGAAATTGTATGTCGTGCGTATGCAAGAATGGAACTCTAATTTATTTGTCCAATTAAAAGAATGAAGAGTAAAAGAAACATGTGTATCTTATATTTCTAGTACCATATATATTTTATATATATTTACATATTTTTATCAAAATTATCCTTACTACTTAACATTTATAGCATTAACAAATCACGTCACTTGGAGGAGGCAGTAGTCCACACATCCACAAACAATGTTATTGTTTTTACACAAAATAGAAAGTGTAGAGGTACATGGTATAATAGAAAAAATAAAAATATATACATAATATATATATAAATATATATAATATATATATAATATATATATAATATATAAACATATTTTATTTAATAATTCTCGCTATGATATGCAGTAATAGAAAAATGAACAATCATCATTTCGTGAGGCAGTAGTTCATCATACATGTAAATTGAATGTTTTTTCACATTAGATGGAAGTAACTATAAGTTTTGGTAAAACCTTTAACATAATAACATCTCATTAAATTTATTATTCAATTTTTATTATTTAACCCTAAAACAAGTAGATTCTATGGGTTTTCTAATGGAAATAATACTAGAGAGGATGTGGAAAGATGTTACCTCTTAATCATGTATCTCCTTTTGGTTTGTACAAAAAATTATTCCTTGTATAGATTTAATTTCAAATGTAGGATTAAATGAGGAAGAGAGGTATTTTTTTGATTTAATTCAGCAGATAATGGTTAAATATAAGTGTTTTTAGAGGTTTGAAGAAGTTGGAGGAAAAGAGTCCTTTTATAGTGGAGGAGTGGCACTCATGTAATATTTTGGAAAAAAGGATCCCCAACTTGGTTTTCATAATGTGAATTAATAATAGTCCAAATTATACAAAATTGAGTATGGTTTATAATTATGTCTATAAATTTTATTTTTTACAAGTTTGTAGGTCATATTAGGCCTTAAGTGTAGGGTTTTGTCCTTTAATAAGCTTAATTTCACCTTAGTTGTTCTAATTAATTTAATTAAATTCCCAAATAATTTTTGTAAAAAACTATTTATAAATTTTTATAAATTATATATTATGATTATTTTAAATATGGAATACAACTTTTAAAATTCCAATCATATAAGTGGTTGAAAATAGATTTAATTTTTTCTCATTTACTAGAAAACAATAAAGGGTTTAAAAGTAAAAACATTCAAAACATTGCTAAATTTATATATGTAATTTCAAATTTAAATAATTTAAAATGAATTTAATTACATAAATTGATAAATAAAATATTTAATTAAACATTAAAATCAATTTAATAAATATTTTAACCTTATAAATAATTTAGATGAAAAACCAGCTTTGAACTAAAATTTAGTGTTTTTCAGTTTTCAATATATAATGAAACCATATGGATAAATATCAAATCATCACCCTAAGATAATTTTTATATTATTTATCCAAATATTATGTTTCATATGACAAATTAAATTTATAAATTTGTAAAAAATTGTACTTAAAATGGGTTCTCTGTCAAATGGCGGGAAAACTACCTTTATAAAAAATATATTATTTTATCTGTTTTATTTGGTTTGTTCTCATATTATGCCTTTAAAATCTAATATATGAGTATTAAAAAAATTATGGATATAATATATACTATATATACTCTATAAAAGTGTTATAATTTAATTGATTATGTAAAAGGTGACTAAGTAGTGTTTTGTTTAAATCGGATGTTGTGTATATTGAAAAGATGTCAAAAAATCTAATGGAAATATGGTAAATTTTTAGAGTTATAAACTCTATGATAGAATGATCTTGGTATTTATGAATGCCTCCTCATATTTTAAATGCTTCCAACTACCAGTGGGGGTCTGATTCGGTGATAGTGGGGAGAATATACCCTAACATTCTGATAATAATAATGGTCCATTTTTATATAAAATATCATAAGAGGACCATAAAAAGTGAATGAAATAAAAAATCCAGTATAAGCATAATATAGTTGCAGATTAATAAAAATATACTTAAATAAACTATTCCATTTGTAGACATAACATTCTATAATAGGTCAAACACAACAATAAAAAAGAGGGGACCACTATGGTTGACCATTTGTAAATACATATATAAATCATACATAAAAAATAAAATTGTATCTTAATGCAATAACCATCATGGTACTATGTCATCTATCCCATGAGAATATGTACAGTAAAAATCACTAAGGACTTTCCCCTGAGCCATAATCCTTATATAATATCATTAGAATAAAGTCTACACCCATCTTGAGGGGAATATATGGGGTGAAAAATTAATATTAGTAGGAAACAACCGATATATGACTATATTAGAACCATAATTATGAATTTGTTTCTAAATATAACTGAAAATACAGAACATTCACATTTAATAAATAACCCAGTTCCCTTTTTGTCAACAACAATAAAGAAATATTCTACATACATCAACCATCACCGATAAATTTGAACACATTCCCCAAATTATATATATGACATACAACATGTGTATGTATATATATATTTTTAGTGGATCGGATCCATGTCCTAGAACCCAAATCACCCCCTAAAAAAATTCATACTTGGTGAAACCTAAGATTCTAGCTATAAAATATATCACTGGAACCTCATGTTGTCAATTAAGTAATGTAGTATCCAAACAATATTCCCAATCAAGAAATACCTAGTTCCTCATACCTCAGCTCCAAAAAATCATAATTGTCTCAATGCCCAATGTCTCTAGGAACAATGATATATCTCCTTCAATAAATAAAAAACATCATCTCAATAGTTGAAAACCTATGGAATGTTGATATCCATCTTCCCAAGTTCCGGCCTAAAAGCCTCAAGTATCACAGTGATCCTCACCCCCAAACTGATGGTCTCAACACCATCAACCGATGGACCATCACTATCCACATGGATTTCAATCAGGATCACCCCAACATACCTGATTGTCTACATCATCACCTAAGACACATAATCATTGGGGGCCCCCATCCACAATTATTGTTTATCACCACCTTGAGCTGAGTCATTTCTATGTGAAAACAACTACAATCGTGCATTGTCTAGAAAAAGTCTAGGAGAAGTCACCAAAATCCAAAGACACATCATCTAGAACATAATTCCCCTTCATCAATGTCACTATATCATGATGGTCAACACTAACTCAAATCACTCAGGCCTTTCCCTCATCCTGATACCCTTTTCACATCGATATATGATTAACATCACCCATATATCTTGGGCCACAACCAACCTAATGAACTACATCGCCTCAATATAGGTGATAAAAAATAACTCAATCATCATTTAAATACCATTAAATTAAAATATATTTCAACAAATTTATATATATACAATTCAATTTAATAATAAAACATACCCAGCCTAAACTACCTATATTAGTCCAAGCCCCTTCACAGATTGACCATTTTTAGGGCAATGGGAGCATTCACATAGGCATATAATATCATCAATTAAATTATTTAAATTCAACAATTTATTTAATAGGATCTATCTTGGACAAACCACACAACATTTATTTAATAATTCATGTTATACACATATATAATCACATAGGAAGATAGGTAACACCAACATTGTATTAGTAGGTGCACGCTTGTCTATTTTAAACCTCTAACTCAATTTGAATAAAGAGAAATTGTAAATTTAGATAAACTCTCATGAAATAGGATAAAATATATTACATTAATTTTTCACTCATTATGGATTAATAAATTAGGAAAATTATGTACTTTATTTATGTTCTTATTGAGATGAATCTGTATACACCAACGAATCAAGGATTAAAGCCCTGTAGAAAGATTTGGATCAATTCTAAGGAGAGAGAGAAATATGGAATCCCTATTTTTTTTTTGGTTTAAGGAGGAATAATGGGAGTAAAAAAATAAGTAAGTAGGGTTAATTTATTAATTTTTTTCAAATAAATGATTCTCACAGTTTGGTCATAAGGTTTGAATAATTTTTGCCAGTCATGTGGTTATCACTATCTAAACACCACACCCACACAGGTTAGGTTCCTGGTTTTCCAAACCTTGGTAAATTCCTAGGTTAAAAATTATAGTTTTATCACATGATAATGCACCCCCAACAACATATTTTTTTAATCTGTTTCCAGTGCAACTTGATTAATGCACAGTTACTCCTTAGATGATGCATGGTTTGTCCAATATAAGCGCCTATATCTGTACTTACCGAAAACTATGTTTCTTTTATAAAATGCACTGGAAACCCTAATTCACTTGATAACACATGAAATTGATCTAAAAAAATTTTGGTTCAATAAAACTCAAATAATTAATTAATTATGATTAAAATAATACTTTTTCTGACCACGAAAACATGAAAATTAAAACAGGTTGGGAAAATCTGACCTGCTCCAAAAACCCTAGATTTTATATTCTCCCACCCATAACATAGCCCATCCTAGAGATTTAAATAATTACTCATAAATTTTACTAGATGTACCCATGTAATATTTATCAACCTGGTCTTCCCCATTCAATAAGTCACATGCCATCTCCCCTCAATAGGCTCTCTATCTTATTATTTACCTAATTGGTCGCATACAAACCCAAAAAATAGAATTATGATTGTCCACCCACCATCCCCAATCTCAAAATTCACCTCATGATGAATTATCATTCATACACCTTATTAGGTGCTCAGTTCATATCGATGTTAGATCTAACACCCATTAAGTCATTCATCTCATCATATTCCTGAATTTACTTATTCCAAACATGACACTAATAAATTTCTACACCTCATTAGATTCTTATAAAATATTACATCGTGTATAAATATTTATACCCACAAAAATTTATATTCCATTAAACCTAATAAAAATCCTACATAACATCAATTCCTAGATTCATATGAACCTCATATAGAACGCGCGTCACATCACTTCCCATAATAATAGTCTAAGTCAACACACCTCATATATATATATATATATATATATATATTGCATCATTACTAATTCAAACTTACTAACCTGAACCTAGATAATACTAATAAAATACTTATGAACCACATGCATCAAAACATTCCAAATACAAACAAAAGGAAAACTCAATCATGCTTAACATCACAACATTCCTCTAACTATCGCTGTATCCCTGACCTACAAAACACCTGACAGCTCCACTGCTTGCACCAAAATAGAACCCCAACTACTTGAGGCCTAGCCTATGTTTATAGAATAAACAGATATAATTCTATGACCACAATTATAGGTCCCTCTATCTCTTCTACAACCTCCACATGTTACTAAATCCTCACTACTAACTTCTAGTACCTATCTTGGTCTCACCTCATATCCCTAAGTCTTAGCTAGTCCATAGCTTTCATATGTATGAGAAGGAACCCAACAGAACCTCTCAAGATTCCCAATCTACTACATGTTTGGAACTCCTTGGTAGACATCTCACACTGTGTTCGGACACCCAAAGAATCAATACTTGGCTCACCTGATTCCATCACCTAACATGAATATGTTCAATCCCTCAAATTCCCCTCAATAATCAGTGCCAAGTTGACACCCTCTGAGAAGGAGGTCATCTGAAATTTATAGATAGACACTGTGATTTCATGTCTCATTCCATCATTGAAAATCTAATAACTATGGTAAACATCACCCCATAGTAGGTTAAACCATGGTAGATTAGTGATTTTTTTTACATAATACCTGATAGAAGTGTCTCCCTTTTGGAGATTGAAAAAAATGCAGGCTCTGTCATCCTACAACATCTATAAAAATAAATAATCCATGAACTTTACTTAAATCTCATTCAAATATAGTCCCTCTTTTCATCCCACCTGAACCTATACATCCCACAAATGTTATTTTGGATTCCTTGAGCATGTATGTCTCCAACTTGAGCCTCTGACCAGGGGGTGCCTCATGTTGATCAATGATGTTCTGGACTAATTTTATCCATTTCTCTACCACATGTGGTCTACCCTCACCCTGGAATAGTTTTTTGTGCTATAAATGGAACGCACATGTCATTTTCTCCATAAAATGATCATCTTTCTGAGCTCCACTGTCATTACCCTGATGATATAAATCTGGCTCTCCCTATGATTTTCATTCACCCATGGTCGAATGCCTTCCATCAGTTTTGGTTTTCACTCTTGTACTAGATCCTATACCTTTACCACATTTTTATCCTAACCCTGTGTGCCTCATCCTATCCTTTAGGGGGCTCATTCCATGCACGCTTTTGTGTAACCATATCACCACCCTCTAGACGCTCCACTGGAATTTTATTTGGTGGAATCCTAATGAATACCAACAGTAATGTTTAAATATCCATAATATAATATATAAAAGTATTTCCTATTGGTAAAGTTATAACATGAATCAAAATTTCACAAACCTTAAACCCCCTACCACACCATTTTTTGTAACATCCATCCTCCTGGAATCTTACCATCCCTTATTAGGGTCAGGTATCATGTATAACTAATCCACATGTCCCCCTGTCTACCCGCATTAGATTATTGCATCATATATAACCCAACATCATCGGACCTTACTCTCACTTAATAGGGTAAAGTATCATATATAAGTATATCATATGAGGTATTCGAGTAGAATGTCACCAAATTGGATATACATGGAAACAATTTTTTGCTCCTTTTTTGAAACATTATACTACTCTCTCCCTCAAATCATTGATGTTTACTCTCATCATGGACATTCTCACATATAACATGCATATAGAATAACATACAAGTTTCGCCATAATCACATTCCTTGACAGGATGAGTAGAATTACCCAAAATAAGGCTATCCAGGAAAACTCTATTTAGCTTCTTTATTTACACTTTAACTAGCCCAAATCCTCTTAAATAAATCATGGTTCCGAATGAAGATCACAATAAATCCAAATAATATGAGCCTAATTTCATCTCATGATATTTAATAAAACCCCCTTTAATTTCTAGACCAATTTTATAAGCCATATAATAGATTTCCAATACACCCAAGTGAACACCTCGAGCTAGAAATAAAATCAACTACACAAGATAAAATCATAACATCAATTTCCTGCAAACAGAAACTTATTTTGTCCTATAAAAACCTAGTATTAAAATATATATACATAACATAAAATTAGTATAATAATTAAAAAAAAATATTCAAATATTCACCACAAACTGTGCTATTCCATTTCCTTTGGAAACATGGAAACATAAACAATAATAAATCAATGAGAGACATCATCTCCCACTATGTTCTTCTTAAAAAAATCCCTTCTTAGAAATATCAAACATAATATATATCTTAGAAACTAGTTAGAAAAGAAAACATGAATTTTGTGAGATTAGATTCTGTGTAATGGTAATCAAGGGAGATATGTAAGAATAATCATGAGCATAGGGGTATGTGAAATGATCATCAAAATTGATGATCATACCCAACATAGCAAAGATCATACACATGAATCATGACATAAATCATGGAAGTTTATATGGAATTAATCATAAGGAAATAAAGAACATAAGACATGAGAGAATAACATAGGAATATAACATGGAATTTTAGCTGACACAAAGTAATATAAAATTATTTCCATGGTAGTCATGGCCTCACAACTGAGACCATATTAGTGGACAAAGGCCCTTACTGAACTGTGTTCACACCCCATTATAGCCATGTATTTCTGAAGTAAGTTCACTCCCGATTCCATCCTTTTAATACTCAACCATGTTTATTTCTTATTCCATCCATGACTATCTCATTACATATAAATATTTACCCAATACATTGGATGATGATATTTGTCCCACCAATCTCATAATTAAATCATACATATGTGTGGAATAAAATAAGAAAAAATCATAACAAACCCCATGAAATTAAATGGGTATCATAAAAATATAATCATATCAAAACCAATGGAAAATGGTATAGGTTTTAAAATGATTTCATTATAAAAATAATTTGTAAAAAGAACCAAGATTAAAAAGTATATTACCTTTGAAAGAGAAATAGGTTTCATAAACATCATTCCATCCAAACAAAATCCAATTAAAGAATGAATATGAATGTTATCATTGAATAATTTCCCAAAAAGTCACGAGTATCAAAATCATTTGTTTCCTTATATGTGAAATAATTTTGATTGTTCATGTAAAAACATTTCTTGAGACAAATATCATTTTTGTAATGAAAAATGATTTTTAAAACTTAAAACCTTTTGAAAACATTTTTCTTTGAAAATATATTTGATAAATAATAATTTAATCATTTAAACCAAAAAATGTTTTTTAAAATCATTTTATTCATGAAAATGGGCTTCAAGGATCAATTGAAAACCTTTTTTCTATATCATGAATTTTAAATACAATAGATTTCCAACTAGAGAGAGATGACCGGATTTTATATAAAAATTTTATTTGAAGTCTCAAAGAGTGTAAAATGATACTAACACATGGATATATTTTTAATAAACAAAGGATAAGGAAACTCATTAGTTTTCTAGAGATATGGATCATAATATTTCATTAAATAAATCCTAAACATATATAATCATGAAAGGAGATGAGATTATCTCAATAAAATATTATAACTTGGTAACATATGATCATACTATCCATGTATGAAAAGGAAATTACGTTAAGGTTAAAATATTATGAAAATAAGGGATTTCATGATATAACTTGTTATATATAATTATATACACCTCAAAGAATAATTTTGGTGTATAATATAACATGAGTCTCAAAGAAGGAAATTTGAGACAAAAATAATTTACCGATTTGGTAACTTCTCAAACATAAACCCCATGAAATAAATATAATAAAATGGGAATGTGAATGCCCATTAATTTAGGTGTAATATAAAAATAATACAATCATTGGTGTACACACACTTCCCAAATGGAAAGAGTGGTGAATATAGCTTGTTTGTCACTCAAAAAACAATGTGAGATGAAACCCCCTTATAATGTGTCTTGACAATCCTTGTACTCATTCAACACAACTAAATAATAAATATAAATTTATTATAAATAATTTACATAACCATATTCTTATATATAATACCATACATGGTTTGATTTGGACCATATATTTCCTGCTTAAGAACAATCCTATGTTCAGTTTTCACATTGGTTAATATTCTCTTTGTTCTTTGCATTTGTCTTAATTTGTTTTATATTTTTTACTTAAACTTTATATCATGTTTTTTAGAATGTATAAAATGTTATAAATATCATTTATTTATAATATATATTTATTATAATAATCTATAGAATATACATGCATGAAACCTAATACACCATCCATGGAGATGGTTGGTCGTATGTACGCATGGACGTTATTTCTGTTTAATTGTCATATTGAATGAAAGAAAGAAAAAGAAATATATGAATATATATGTATATATATCATTATTAAAGTAATTAATTATATCATATATATCATATATATTCAATAAAACCATCCTTAATAAAATCCATATATTGTATGACATAATCATATCGTTTTGAGGGGACATTAGTCCACACTTCCTCAAACGAAATTATTGTATTAACACAAAATAGAATTAAAAAAAGATATTTGTTGTAAAAATTAATTAAAAAATATTAAAAACATAATATATATATATATAATGAATCATACATTCCACTATGACAGGAGATAAAGGGAAAATAAACAATCATTATTTAATGAGGCGGTAGTCCTCCATACATGTAAATAGTTTGTTTGTTAACAATTACAGGGAAATATGTGTATGTTTAGGTAAAATTATTATCCTAATCAAATAAAAGTTTATTTAGTATAATTATATTTTTATAAAATAATGTAATAAGATGATTTAAGGGAGCGGAGAAAGAAAATAAAATAAAGGAGTTTGAGGAAGGTTGTTACATCTCAATCAGGTAACTCCTTTTGGTTTTCATAAAATGGATTCGTTGGAATGATTTTTTTCCATGGGATGATTCAAACATGAATGGAGGTATTTATGGGAGATATTTGGGTAGATTTTGGATGAAATAATGTTCATTGAGAGGTATATGGATGTGGGAGGAGTGGATGTCTTTTATAATAGAGGGGGAGTGTCACTATTGTAATATTTTAAATGAAAGGAACCCACCCACGTTTTTTATTGAATGTTGTTCAATAATTGTTAAAATTACATAAAAATAATTATAGGATATAAATAATTCAATAAAATGGATTTTGGGAAAGTGTAGCTGTTTTTTTGGTGCCTTAAGGTTGCAGTTTAGTCCCTCGATGAAAATAAAAAAAAATTAATAAAGAAACACTTTTCTAGAAAAAGTTATAAACCAATATTTCAATCAATAAAAAAATAGTTGAAACATTAATGAAAATATTGAGATGATATGATTTGATCTACCAATGTAGATGCCAAGAGATAGTGCTAACCTGAGTATCAGAATCATCCTTCACAAGGTCTTCGAAATGATCCGCCAGTTTGTCCCATGCCTGAATGTACACTTCATGGTTGATCTTCCCTACATTAAATCGCCTAATAAATATAAGATCCTGTTTTTCAATCCAGTTACTCTGCTACTCATTGGTAACCACCCTCTAGGGTCTTCACATCATCCTCTTGTCTTCTTCGTTGGTAGCATTAATTATTAAAACTGTTTCCACCATTTCTTCTCCCGAGTGCAAAAGCAGGTCCAAAGAAGGGTATGTCATTGTACCAGACTCGCAAGGTTGGACAATGTTAGACTTTGAAGGAGAAAGTGGATCACTGACTATCATATTATCTTTGGACTTCTTCACAGATATATTCTCCCTTGGTGGTGGTAAAAAAAATAGTCTTTCCTCTCTTTTCGAGTTCCCCTCTGGCTCTTACTTATCCTCAGGCTAACCTGATCCCCCTAGAATTCTACTCCAATATCTCCTGATAATAGTTCTGATTCCTCATAACTGGAGTTTTTCCCAGATGCCCCCATGCTTCAGTGAGGGCCTATCCGGATCAGTATTAGCCACCTATTCTATATTAACCTGTGAAATCCCTTCAAATCTATTATTTATCACAATTACAGCCATTTCCCAACATGGAAAATTCACTAAATCTTGTTGCAGCACCTTACCACCAGAAGAGTAACCCTCCCTTGTTGCCTTGGGTTCCAGACCTTTGTCATTAGTTCCAACCCTTGTGCACACAGCCTCTACATATGAAGCTATCCTAGGAGTCCTAGTGCCTTCTTCTTCAACCATTTGAGAATCCACCACATTGAGACCAATGCCGGGTTGCACCTCCTCCACAGCATCACCCTCTGCTGGTGGAGAATTCTTCTATCCACCCAGATCCTCCCTAAAGCATTTGAAGGAATCCTTCACCAAAGTATTAACTAAATGAGGTCTACAACACACATCCATTGTAGATTTTACCTCATATTCCACACCAACCGGCTTCTGTCCACAATGGCCTTCCGTGATATGAGTTTCTAGTTCTTTACCAATGCCTACAACTATATGATAATTAGTTCCCCGCTAATAAGATTTTTTCAAATTCCCTATCCTCTTACACATAGAATAGAAATCAAACCATGATTTATAGACCACATCCTGTTTGCATCGAAATTTATCCTCAACTGTTATCCAAGCATAATTGAAAGGCACCTTGGATACATCTACGTCAAAAAAAACATTATAAAAAATACCAAAAATTTATCCAAACATAATTTTTATTTTTCACATAAAAATATGAATTTTATTTTACATATTAAATTATTAATTTTCCAAATTTTTTTAGAATGGGTTCACCGCCAAAAGGCAGTAAAAGTGCCTTTATAAAATATTGGCTTTTAAGCATAAAATTTGGTTGGTTCTGATCGAATGATTATAAAATCTATTGGACAAATATAAAAAATATTATATTGAATATATATTTTATATATTATAATAATAAAACTCAGTAATTTTAGTTAATTTAATTTATTAGGATTCATATAACTTTTTGAGCATTATTATATTTTTATATAAAAGTAATATTTCATATTCAATTGGTTCTTATATTCATTTGTAAATAATATTAATCTAAATAATTTAAAATATATTTTTTGAAAACCATAAATTTACATATGTTAGTTAATAATTTTCATAAAAACATATTTAACATCTAGGTTATAAATTATAATATTTTTTAAAATAATATATTATATTTCTGTAACACTCGGTCTTGCATGTTACACAAGACATCGGCGAAAGTATGTCTAGCATGAAATGTAAGCATACATCGGTATTCTGTGAAGAGAAATATAACCATAATATTGTGTGTAGTGCATTATTAAATTTTAATTTCAATTAATTAAATCCAAACCTAGTGCTTATATATATGAAAAATAAATATTTTCAAGGACACATGCAATGAAAAATTCAAAAATGATTAAATTAAATAGAATAAAATAATTCAAAAAACCTTGGGGTGTTATATTCTACCTCATTAAAAATAATTTTCCCTCGAAATTATTTTAGGTTTTCAAAGGTTTAATATTAGATATTTCCTTTCAAAGAAACCCACATCATAAAATATATATAAAAAAATCTATAAAAAAGAAAATAGTAACTGTAATGCTTACCCAATGTAACTCATAACTAGCTTCACACATAATAGAATATAGGTGGGAAGTAAAAACATGGACATGGAAGTTAAATATAACTATAAAGTTATAATGGAGAGTGATAGATAACAATCTCTAGTGAAAGATAATAATTACATGGTCATAAACATGTGATGACCTACAAGACCATCTGATACATCAAAAAGAATAGTACTAGGATAAAATTTTATTTATCAATTTTTTTTCAAAATATGAATAATTTCCATTAAAATATATACTTTCAAGATTTATAGAAAATCATACCATTTGTTGTTACTTTATCCACTTCACCTCTTTCACCAAAAAGGATGATTATTTTTCAATCATGAAGCACTAAAATATCATGATATCCATGATAAGTCATCCTGTATCTATTCAGTTACCATCAACACACAATTGTTAGAGAAGTTTATCCAATATTCATGAATCCTCTTATGGTGAGATAATACATTAATCTCCCAAACATTATCTGATGTTTACCTTAAACATATGATAATTGGTTATCCTTATAAACCATCTGAATGATGAAAATCCAAAACATTAGAAATAAAGTCAAAAATTCCACTTGAAATTGAGGCCTTGTATATTACAATGTTTCTATTGGTTGTCACATTCCAACATGTGAATAACCTAATAAAATTGTATTTTGAATCATGGTAATAAAATGAATTACCATAAATACTTTTTAAAAATTTGTATGATTCTAGATTATATAGGTCACTGGATATATTCCAAAAAGTTTGAAAATTCAACCATGATGATATAGACTACATTGTAAACCAATCAACAATATGATCTAGGATAATCAATACTATCTAATTAACTTATTTTTATGAAACATCTATCTTATCCAAAAATAATTATCTTAACATTATTAGCCCAATATTTTTTATCTTTCCCTTAATATTGTGTTTCTCACGAATATCATCTTTTAATTAAATAACTTTTCTTGTCCATTACAACTATCCATAATTTTCACGAAAATAATTAGTGGAAAACATAAATATAATAATCCTAATATAATTAACCATTCATAATTATTTAAATAAAATAAATAAATACTTCAATCCTTCCACGTAAATGGTTAGTAGGGTAAATGTATTTCCTTGATTTAGAATTATATTCTTATGTCTAGGTATTGAGTTTGGTAATTCCCGTGTTCTCCATGGATGAGACATTGAACTCCATGAAAATTCAGCAATCTATAACACTTTTTTCCAACAAAGAAAATAACTTCTCCTTCCTTTGAGGTATTCCTCAAGATTATTAATTTCTTATTCTAGACATGTTTGAATCCAAATAATCTTTCTTTTATGTTGTATAGTATTTGAAAATTTATAAAATTCTATATTTATATAATGTTATGTTTTAGGAATACAAACAAATGTAACATTGATAATCATATATCACGGTATCTAATTTGGAAAATAACAATATCTTTTTCTCCAGTAATTATCCAATTTCATTGCTCAAAATCACCAAATTGTCTATAAGTCTCAATGTGAACCCATTCATTTTGTTTTCCTCCCTTAACTAAAACTAGAAAATATGGGGTGAGAAACAAATATCATATAAGAATCCCACATAATCATGATAAATTACTTATAATATATATAAATAATCACACCTACCTTTTAATCGATGAAACCATAGGTTTATCCAAGGCTATTCATAGTAATTTTGTATTCAAATACTTCATATTTTTGGTGAAGTGTTTTTGAATTCCTAAATCATATCACTCGGGAGTGTCAACCTAGGTGTATAGAAAGGCCCATTTTCATGTATTAGATTACCCCAATTCAGGCCTAAAACATCTTTTTTGAGTTTCTACTCCTCGGTACATTTATTCCAGATCCACATCAACATGTAGTATCCTGATTGAGATGTATTACTAAGAAACCACGTACTCTACCATGTATCAAAATACCCTTTAATTTCCCTAAACTTTCACTTCTCCTTATATTTATTCTAAGATACATCCCTAGATATATCCTTAGAAATATACCAAGGGATCTCAATATAGTTTTCTCATCCTAGTACCAAAAGGTTAACTAAACCTTCAATTTGATACTTACAATAATGTCCCAGTCTTGACATACATATACATAACATAAAAATTTTATAATACACCAAACATTATACAAATAGACTACGAAAAACCATACTATTCTAGTGTCTTAGAAACATGGAAACATAAAAATAGGTACATCAATAGGTACAACCATCTCCCACTAGGTTTTTCTAGACCAGAACCCTTCAATGACATATCAAACCTAATACATATCATCATAGCCTAGGGTAATGTAAACCTAAAAGGGATGATATTAGATGCTTATTAAGTGTAAAAATAGATCTATATATGAATAATCTATTTTATAGTGGTATGAGAACTTGATCATGAAAAAAAAAGTTCATACACTGCATATCAACGATCATAGAAATTAACATTAAATAAATCATGGAAGATAATTTGACATGAATCATAAGGAAATAAATACCATAAGCCATGATATAATAACATTGGAATAAAACATAGAATTGTGATAGAAATATAATCATATAATATGGTTTCCATAGTATCCAAGGCATCGCCACCGAGACCTTCATAGTAGACAATGTCCTTTAATGAACTCAGTTCACACCTTGTTCCAACTCTGTATTACTAAACTGATTTCACTCCCAGTTCCATCCCTATAACACTTGTCCAAGATCATTTCCCATTTCTTCTCTCTAATATTTAATCAAGTTCATTTCACTTTCTAGCCATGAGATATAATTATTTACTCAATTCATTTGAAGGATATATAGGTCCCAGTAATATCATAATGAAATCAAACATACAGGTGTCGAAAATCATAAAAAATCATATCATAAACCATGAAATGAAATTGGTATCATAAAAATGTAATCATATCCTAACCTATGGAAAATTAAACAGGTTTTATAATAATTTCATCATAAGAATAACCTGTGAAAAGAAGGGGGGTTCAAAAGAATATAACTCGTGAAAGGAAAATAAGTTTCATAAACATGACTCCATAAAAAATAATCCATTAAGAGAAATAATATTAAAGGTATTATTTAATCATTTCCCTAAAGAGTAACAAGTAAAAATAATAAATGTTATATTATATGGTAAATAGTTTTTAATGTACTTTTAATAACATTTATTAGTCATAATATACATTCCACATTGAAAAAATTATTTTTAAATAATAAAAAGTTTTTTAAAATCCTTATTCCTTAAAATTGGGCTTCAAATACTTTTTGAAAATATTTTTTAATTTTTTTTTGGAAAACATGGTATTTCAATTCAATAGATTTCTGAACGTAGAGATAGAGATAGTCATGTTTTACTTAAAAACATTATTTAAAGTAATAATGAAAGTAAAAATAGTACTAACACATATAAATATATAGAATAAACATAATTTAAAAGAAACTCATGAGGGTACATGAGATATAGATCATAATATTTAATCAAAGGAAGCATAAACATAATTAATCTCAAAAAGTGATGTGATTTTCTCAATAAACTCATATAACTATGTAATATAAGATCATACTCTCCATTTTAGAATAAGAAATTACATGAAGCATAAAATATCATGAATATATGGTATTAAATTATATAGAATTTAATATGGAAGTATATACACCTAAAAATTAGGTTTATAATAGAACCTGAGTCTCAAAGATGGAAAATTGAGATAAAACTTTTTACCGATTTGGTAACTCTTAAATCTTAAACCCCATGAATGAAATATGATAAAATGGACATGAAAATACACATAAATATAGGAAAATGATACAAATAATATAATCATTGATAGTACATACTCCATAAAAAGGAAATTGTGGTGAACATTACATGTATCTCACTGAAACAAAGTGAGGTGAAACCTCCTTACTGTGTGTCTTGACTATTTTTGTACAAATTCAAGACACCTTAATAAGAAATATAAATTTATTATAAATATTTTAAAAAAACATATTTTTATATATACTACCATATCTGGTATAATTATGTACTTATATTACCCACTTTTTTACAATCCTATGTTAAATTTTCACATCAGGTAATATTCTCTTTGTTCTTCGCATGTGTCTTAATTTTTTGTATCTTTGGTCCTTAAACAATATATCATTATTAACAGAATGTAAACCATGATATAAATATAATTTATATACAATATTTTATTTATAATAATACTCTATATTATATATACATATGAATTAAAATACACTATTCATGATGACGGTAGGCCTTACGTACTCATGAACACTATTTCCATTTAATTTCTGTGTCGAAAAAATAATGTACATAAAATAAATATATTTATATGAATGTATATATATGTATATATCATTACTAAATTATATATATATGTTATCATATATATCATATATATTCACTAAAACAATAATTAATACAATCCATGTATTATATGAATGAATGATATCACTTTAAGGAGGCGGTAGTCCATAGTTCCTCTAAAGAGATTAATGTGTTGACACAAAATAGAAATTTAAAAAGATATGTGACATAAAAAGTAATAAAATAATATTAAATACATAATAAATATAATACATAACACATATAAATATATTTTCTAACCTAATGTCCATCGTGATAGGCGGTAAAGGAAAAATGGACAATCATCATTCAGTGACGCAGTAGTCCTCCACACATGTAAATAGTATGTTCATTCGCCATTAGATGGAACTGTGTGTATGTGTAGGTCCGATAAATTGAATAAAGACATATAAATATATTGAGGATGAATTTTTTTATACAAAAATGTAAAAAATATATTTTAGTGACTGGTGAAATAAAATAAATGAAATGAGTTTGAGGGAAAAATGTTAACTCTTAATTGGGTAACTCCTTTTGGTTTACACCAAAGGGATTACTTGGAAAGATTTATACCCATGGGAGTATTCTAGGATGAATGGAGGGATGTTTGGGACCTATTTTTGAAGTGTTTTTATGACCTTATGTGGATTGATATTTGTGTGGAGGTAAGTGGAGAGAATGCCTTTTATAATGGAGGTGGTGACACTCTTGTAATATTTAAAAAGAAAGGAACCCGACCACATTTTGTTTTGTTTAAAGTGAGTCAATAATAGTAATATGTTGGTCACATGGATGATAGGGTATAAATATTTCCATAAAATGGATTTCTTAAAATAGTATTTGTTTTTTTGGGCCTTAATGTTTTTGTTTTAGTCCCATATTAAGCTTAATTAAACCATAATAATAGTAATTAAATTTAATTAATTCACGAATATTTTTGGCCAAAAAATATGATTAAATTATTATGAATTATAATTTTTTCTGAATTGAAATATGGATTCAATTTATTTTAAATTCCAAAAATATAAGCGGTGGAAATTATTTTAAATTTAATCCCATAATTGGGTTGACAACTCGGGTTTGAAAAGTAAAAACATTCAAATGTTTGCATTGTTTTTATAGTAAATTCCAAAAATAAAATTGATTCCAATGACCCCAATTGATATTATTGATAAACATATTTTCTAATTAAACTTCTAAACCAATTTAAAATATAATATGACCTTATAAATAAATATATGAATAAAATTGAGTTAAAATCAAGTATTTTTTACTATTAATTAAAAAATGAAAACATACAAAAATGTACAAAAACATTATCCTAACCTAATATTTATATTTCTATTAAAAATATGAATTTAATTTTTACGTATTAAAATTAATTAAGTTCCAAAATTGGATTAAATTTTTGTTCTTCATTAAAAGGTGGTAAACGTGCCTTTAAATAAATATAGGGTTTTTAAGAATAAAATTGGGTTTATTCTAATATTATGCATATAAAATCTATTATATGAATATAAAAAATACTTTAATGAATATATATTGTGTATATTATATTAATATACCTCACTAATTGTAATTAATTTTATTTATTAGGATTAAAACATCTTTGTGATCATAAGGGTAATAATATATTTCATTAAAAATACACTTATATATTCAATTGGATCTTATATTAATTTGTAAATAATTTTTAACTAATTATTCAATATTATATTTTTTGAAAATCATATATTTACATATTTTAGTTAATAATATTCATTAAATATAATTTAATGTCTATGTTATCAATTATTATATTTTTTAAATAATATAATATTATTTCATAACACTCGGTATTGTGTGTTACGTACGCCCTTGAGGGAATTCAGTCTAGTGTAAATTTTAAGTATACCTCAAGGTTCCGTATATAGGAATCTATCCATTTTATTATGTGTAGTGCCTAGAAAAATTGGAATTGAAGATAATACATTCTAATCATGGTTCTTACATATATAATAACTATTTTCGGTGTCACATGAAATGAAAAATATCAAAAAGATTAAATTAATTAGAAATAAAAATATTTCACATAATCTCGTGACATTACATGTCTAACTTGCATGGGGATTTATGAAGGCAAAAAAGAACTATGTACCATGTTGTTACAACATCCTAGCCTCTTTTTGACCAAATCCCAAATCATAATACCCAAAAGAAAAGAAATCATTTGATATCATTCATACCCTAATGAACATTATTACCATTTAAAAAGCCATCTCTTATGATGTTGTGTGGCCAAACAAACAAGAACACAATATAATACTGTTTTAGAACACCAAACTAGATTCCACTTCAAATGGTACTCTAGGACAATTGTATAATGGGCCTTAGGAGTGCCCCCCCCCCCCACCCTCAAATGCCAACAGCTACATCCTATCTGTAAGGGTATTATTAGGTGACAGTGGGGAGGCTATACCCTCATGTGGAGATAATATTAATGGTAAATTTATATATAAAACAATAGAAGAGGATAATAACACAACAAAATAAATAATAAATCCAGAAGAAGCATAATGTAGCATAAAAATAATAATCAAGCACTAAAGGTACAATAACATTTGTAGACACAACATGCTATAACAGGTCAAACATATTAATAAAGAATAAGGGCTTCCCATGGATGACCATTAGTAAATACATATACAGAGCATGTTGAACAAAAAAGGAAACTCCATCCTAATTCAATACCACCATTCTCTAATTCCATTCGTCCAATGATAAGTTGTATGAGAATGATCACTAAGGACCGTCTCCCATGCTGGGATCCTTACCTGATATCAAAAGAATAAAGTCTATAAAGGTCTGGTGGGAACTATATTGTGTGTGTTCCTTATATCCAAAATTATTTAGTTGTTTAAAAATATAAGTGAAAATGTAGAACAATCACATTTATTAAATAACTCACCACCTTGTGCTCAACATCCACAAGTAAATATTCTACCTTACTTTTCCATCAACAATATAAGTTTGAAAATGTTCCTTCAATTATATTTATTTAATATGGAACGAGTCTGTATATATATATAATTATAGTGGTAAGAATACATGGCCTATCACCCTAGGAATTCTCTGATCAAATTTATTGCAAGTAACCTGTAACTCTCCAAGCTTCCACAATATGCTTCTCTTTGATTAATACCACAGCTTGTGTTGTACGCAGCTTCGAGTTCTTGCACACCATGAACTAGCCATTTAAAAAGAAATTATAAATATTAATACCCACTTTTTTGAAATTTTATATATTTTATTTTCCTAAATGTACTTCATTTTTTGATTTATAATATCAAAATTTTCTTAGGGTGAAATTTTGGTATATTTCTGAAAACATACAACTTTTGATGAATAGTGAAAACACAACATTATTGTTTAAAACTGAATTATTATTTAAATAATTATTTTTAAATTTAAATTTATTTTTAATTCAAAATAGATTCATAATACTTATATGATTCCAATTTAATTCATTGGAGTCATTGTATAAGATGATTAGTTATATAAAATTTTATTGAAAATTTAACGTCTTTTACCCACTTTCTAAAAAAAATTATATATTTTCATAAAACGTAATTTTACCACATCTGTGAATTTAATTTCAAAAATCTTATATACATGGTTTTAATTATTAATTAAAATGAGGTTCAATAAGGTGAATATAATATTTTGTGAATAGTAATATTTGAATTTTATTTACTGTGGTTAAAAGTAAATAAAGTAATTAAAGGTAAAAATAATATTATATTTACACCAAAACATGTCATAATTATATTGGATAAGTTTATTTCTAAAAAAATCAATATTAGGAAAAATTTATGATCCTTTTTTATCCTCATGGATTGGATTAAGACATTTATTATATTTTTTTTAATGAATAGGTAAAAGTGTAAAATTCAAATTAAAATAACTAATCTATTTTTAATATAGGGTTATACATAAGATAAATTCGACTATAATTATTAATTTGAAAGATAAATAAATTTAAAACATCATTATATTTTATTTAAATTTTTATTAATTAAATAATTAAATTTATTAATGACACAATGACGATGCATTATGTACCTTATTAATGAATGATTAAAATAATTGATATTATAAATATTAAAATAAATTTATATTGAAACATTTGATGTCATACCCTAATTTTCTAGGTGAATATGAAATTTTAGGGTTGATTCAATGTATTTTGTTTTAAGTAATCAAGTTGTGATTACTTTCACAAAAACCAAATTCAAAATAGTGTCAAAATTGACATAAATGAGTTTTGAAAACAAATACTATTTTAATAAATGATATAATTGTCCTAAAAATATAATATTCTTCCAAATAACATTAATAATATTATATATTTCATTAATGGGACACTATAGGTTCTTTTTTAATTTTATAGTTACTATATTAAGCATGGAGTATAAATATACAAGAAGACATGTTATAAGTTAAAATATTTAACTAAAAGTTAAATCTAAAAGATAAGGTTAATATGGTGAATAAACATGTCTAAACCTATTTTTTCGAGTAATTAGACCCATGCCCACCTTATCCTCTATATAAATCCATTTTGGGTTTTAAAAAACGAAAATAATTTAATAATAAATTAATATTTAAATCTTTTCCAAAAGTGCCCCTCACTTCTCTTATAAAAGGGTACTTCCCCTTCTCTTAATATCACACCTCCAATGCCTTTTGAATCAGCCAACCCCTACTCAAATATTTTCAAACCTACCCTAAATTCAACCTATAGGACATAAATTGATCATAAAATCAACCTATGTATCCCTTTTGTTCCAATCAAATGGAAGCACCCAAAGAAGAGGTCATTATTTCATCACCTCTTTCAAAGTTCATTTTTTATTCGACTTCCTCATTATTAGTAGTTTCCAAAATAAATAATAAATGAATTTCCTTATATAATCTGATTTGTTATTATAAATATGTTACAACCATATTTATTATTTTATCCATCCTATGAATGACAATGTCAGCATATGTGTGTACGTACGGCTTACCGTATCCACGTCGTGGTGTAATTTTTTATTCAACACATCATTATTTAGATAGGTATAATAATGATTATAACTGATTTAAATAAAAATATAACATTTTGATGATTATGTATACATAATATACCATCCAATGACATTATATTTCACCATCAATAGAATGATATTGTCCCTCATGCGTACATACAGCTTACCATCTCCACAACACGATGAGATTTCATTTCCCATTGTAACCATTCTTGAATAATTTTCATTTTATGATTAAAAAATAATGTTGAAGAACATAATATAATTCCAGATATGAATTAAATACATCCTATTCATAAAAAACATGACTTACTTAACCAAACATGTAAAGGAAAATTAATCACTTAAATCCCAAAACAATGATACTACAGAAATATTATTAACAAAACAATATTAGAGGATCATATATGATAACATATTTATATCTTTGTTTCTTTTATAATTTAACAAAAATAATTTAACCATTATATAAAAGGTTAATCTATGTTTACCAATGGTAAAGGTCAAGGTAAGGGTTAATTTTTCAATCTTATCATTATACGAGGTTGTTTATATGTAAGTATCTAGTGGGACATCCTTATAATCATCATCCATGTTTCTTAAAAATGAATTTCAAAAAAAAAATTACTATTTCATAGACTATGGGTTAAATTAATTTATAACCTTGTTTTATTTTTTTAAAAATCTTTTGAGACGAATCATTCCATCTTATTCAAAACAAGGTACTTTATGACCTATTCGGAAAATTAAGGAAAGATTTTTTTTAAAATTATATGTCAGGTGAAGCTATTTCCATCCACTGTAACACATTTTAATCTTCACTTACAAGCTTATATGAATATTTTCAAAATAAATTTTTTCTATTATAATTATTTGACTATTAAATGATTTCAAAGTTGAAAGATATGTGTCTCCCAAGTAGTTTTTTATTGATTTCCTCGATGTCAACATCTATTGTGGGATTTAATGTTTTATTGATGTTTATTTATTATGATAAAATATTCCAAATTGTATTGATAGTTTTATTATTTGTTTTACTTAGGATATGCTTTTTTTTTCCATTCACAGTTTATGGTAAAATATAACATTTTGTATGTTAGTTTAATACAAATTTTTATATTATGTTTCACCCTTTTTCTTATAAGGAATGTATTGAACATTGTAATTGGAGGGTGGGGCCCACTATAGCCCCTTGATGAATCAATAGGTCTCATGAGACAAACTAGTGTCTTAGCACAAGGCCTTGAACGTATTTTTATTTATAGTCTTGGCATGAGGCCTTGACTATGTTCTTAGGATGTCTGGAATTATGCATTCCATCATTATGAGATTAACTATTGATAATACATGTGATTATTCAATGTTTAGAATATCCACGTGAATATGTAAATGGAATTATTTGATTTATCATTTCCATATTATGCTGGATTTTATGTTCCAAAGGATTTTGTTTTAGTATTATAAATTTCCATAAATTTTTATGATTATTTATTATAGTTTCCACTCTATTGTTATCCTAACCGAGCATATGAGATCACACCTTTATAGAGTTATACTTTTCCATGGATGAGAAAAAAATATTTTATGACTGAACTACTAGGATAGGCTATGGGATATGAGTATGTTCAAAGGATACACAATGTTGTTTAACATTCATTTGATTTTTTTTAAGAAAATCAAGAAAAGATTCAAATAAATAAGGAAAATTACAGGAGTCTAAAGGAGGAAATTTTACACTTGTCTCTATTAAGCAAATCAGAAAAATCCTCATCTGGTGTGGTCAGATGCACTCTAGAGGCTGCAGAGATACCCTTGGAAGAAAGCCTATCAGCAACAGAGTTGGATTCACGATATACATGAGTAATGATAAAGTTCATGGAGGCAAGAGTTTCAAGGCATTTGATCCATTTCAGGGTGAGTTTCCAAGCAAGGTGAATCTGATTTTTCCGAACAGCTTGCACTATAGTAGAAGAGTCACTTTCAAACCAGAGATCATTCCAGTTTCTTTGATGAGCCATATCCACTGCATTAATAAGGGCCATCATCTCAGTTTCGAGGGCAGTGACATGACCACAAGAGCCATAGGAGCCCTCTAGAAAGTTGTTATTTGCATCTCGGAATACAATGCCATAACCAGCCGGTCCAGGATTTCCTTTCAAGGCACCATCAATGTTGCATTTGATCCAACCTGCAAGGGGAGGTATCCAGAAAATTTCCATAGTGCCTGAAGGTTTGGGGAAGTTACCTGACAAATGTAGCCTCCTCAGGACTACAAAATCTTTGATAGAATTGTGACATTGTCTAGAATGAAGCTGATTGGCATTTCTGGTCATTGTGAGAATACTAGAGATGGCATAATTTTGATTGAAAGCAGACCTTCCATGCCTGATGTTGTTCCTGCCTCGCCAGAGGGTGTGGAAAGTTTCAGCACAGGCAACAAAGAAGAGGACATGGATCTGCATTGAGAGGTGTTCGGCTGTAATAAAGTGCAGAAAATCTGCAACACTGTCAACATGCGGTAACGAGATATCAAAAAGACTAAATATGATAATCCAGATTGAAGAAGCAGTTTTTCAAGAGAGAAAGAGATGATCCAGATCATCTCTATGTTGGTGGCACAGGTCACATCTTGAGCATAGATAGATGCCGGCTCTTTGAAGGTTGCTGTCCATTGGGAGTTTTTTCCATTGAATTCTCCATAGAAGGGTGTACCGAGAGGGTTGTATCCATCTCCTAAAGGATTGAAAGCAGTAGAGTTATTAATATGTATGGAATGGTGGTAGAAGCTTTTGGAATCAAGCATTCCATTCACAGATGGCTCCCAAACCATTATGTCATCAGCATTTAAGAAATCATAGGAGTTAACAATTTCCAGAATTTGCATCGGCAGATTGTGTCGCATCACGAGTTGGGCAGAAATGGAGGCATCAAGATCGACATCCAAAGAATCAGCATTGATATCCTCGGCCAAAGGTGCCCCTGTCCAGTTATCCCTCCAGAATTTCAAGTTGGAAGAGGCATTTACCAACCAATGGGAATGAGTCTTGATCATTTGATAGATCTTTTTCAGACCAGGCCAAACAGAAGAGTGCATATAAGAGAGTTTACCAGCAGTCAGTCTGGAGAGAATTCGTTTTCTGAGGAAGGCCAGAGAGACTGAGTTTTCATTTATAAGTCTCCAGATAAAATGAGCTTGAAGAGAATTATTAAAGCATTCAATGTTCTTAATGCCAAGTCCCCCCATAGTGAGGGGTAAACAGCATTTGCTCCAAGGGACAGTAGCAATCTTCCTTTCAAGGATACTACTGCTCTAAACAAAATTCCTCATGAGTGAGTTAAGGAGCTTAAAGGTAGATGCAGGCCAGGAGTAAATCATAAAGGAATAGACAAGTTTGGAGATGATCACATGTTTGACAAGGCAGATTCTACCTACCATAGAGAGAGATTTTCCCATCCAATTAGAGAGAGTTCTTCGAACATTGCAAACCACATCAGTGAAATAGGTAGATCTCGGTTTACCAAAAAACATTGGGACTCCAAGATATGTAAAGGGGAGGGAGCCCTCTTTAATGCCAAGACTATTAATCATACCGTGCCTCCTGGAGTCTGTAATGCCTTTCCCAAAGAAGATGAAGGATTTATTCCAACTCACCTCCTGTCCAGAGACAAGCTCATAGTGATCGAGGATGGATTTGAGATTCTGAATATTTCTTTTTCCTCCTTGAGTAAAAATGATAATTTCATCAGCAAAGAGAAGATGTGAGGGAGCAGGGTTACCCCTGTTAGCCTGCAGAACTTTTAGATTTCCATTGTCATCATGATAGGTAATCAGTCTACTAAGGTAATCCTCTGTAATTGCAAAAATAATGGCAGACAAGGGGTCCCCTTGCCTCACCCCTCTGGAACACTTGAAAAAACCTTCAGGTGAGCCATTGACAAGGATGGAAATATAGGCAGAGCTGAGCAAGGTGTAGGACCACTGAATGAATGTCGGATGAAAACCAAATCGGTGCATAACATTACCTATGAAGCCCCAATCAATGGTGTCAAAAGCTTTCCTAATGTCCAGCTTAAGGGCGATGCTCCCTCCTCTAATGGGCTGTTGCATAAGGTTCACGCAATCAGAAGCATTAAAAAGACAGTCCTGTATTCTTCTACCTTTGACATAGCCAAATTGATTCCAGGAAATGATTTTATCAGAGATACATGCTAGCCTGTTAGCCAATATCTTTGTGAGGATTTTCTGGATAGTGTTGATCAGGGCGACAGGTCTGAATTGATTAATGTCACTGGCATTATCAACCTTTGGAATTAAGGCAATGAATTGAGCATTGATTCCATGAATTTCTGCTCCATTAGTAAAGAAGTGTTTGACCAGCCGGAAAACATCATCCTATATAGTATCCCAGTAGCATTGGAAGAAGTGATTTGTAAAACCATCCGGTCCAGGAGAGCTGTCCTTTTTCAGACCAAAAACAGCATTCTTTGTTTCAATATCAGAGGGTAGTCTAGTTATCATTGCATTATCCTCATCACTAACAAGGGCAGGTATAATTCCATCCAGGAGTTGCCCGTTTCTTTTGCAGCCATTGAAAAGGTTTCGATAGAACGAGACAATATGATTCGAGAGGCTCTGGTGATCTTCCAAAATAACATCTCCATCCTTGAGAAGAGATAGTGGCCTGCAAGCTTTTTTACTCCTCTGTAAGGCATTAATGAACTTAGTATTTCTGTCCCCATCCGTTAGCCACTTCACCTTATAAACCTCTTTTTGGATGTTATCTCTAAGAGTGAGCAGATTTTTCAGATCCAAGGATAACTTAGCTTCCTGTCCAGCAAGGCAAGAGAAGTCAGAATCAGTCATTGATTGCTGAATGCCATGTAAGGAGTTTTCAAGAGAATCGATTTCCTGATCCAAGAGGCGGAATCTATCTTTGCTCCAAAGTTTCAGCTTTTCCTTGAGGCAACGCAGCTTAAAAACACAAGATAAGGGATGATTATTTTCCTCCAGAGTCCAAGTGTTTTTTACAAGCATGGAACATTCAGAGAGTGTAGTCCAAGCATTGTTAAATCTGAACGGGAGAGGATGTCGCTCACAGTTTCCAATAAAACTGGACAGAATTGGATGATGATCTGAGTTATGTTTGGCAAGAGTCACACAAGAAATAGTCCTCCAGTTAATCAGTACTTTATCATTAACAAAAGCACGATCAATCCGACTAGCTCTCATGCCATTTAAGTGCTTCCTATACCAAGTGTATTTGGCCCCAAGCAGGTTAACCTCAGTGAGATTTGATCTTTCAACACATAAACGAAAGTCGTCCATAGCCAGAATGATATTTGAGCGTCCCAACTTTTCATCAGCCTGGAGTATAGCATTGAAGTCCCCAATGAGCAGCCAAGAAGCACCAATGGTGTGCGATAGATCAGAAATATGACTCCACAAGTCCCTTCTAACCAAATAGTTATTGGAGGCATAAACAATTGATCAGAAGGAAAATTGAGCTTGGAAATTAAATTTGAAGGTTATCATCTGTGTATGGGTAGCAACAAGGGTGGGATTATCAACACAGCTATGCACCATAATCCAGAGCCGATCCTGGTGATCCCCATGAACAGAATGGAATAAATTGTAACCCAGTTTGTCAAGCCAAGAGATAGCTCTTATGTCCGTTGTCTTTGGTTCAGCTAAACCAATTACTTCAGGTTTATTCTTTGTCACAAGCAGCCGAAGAGAACATGATGTGCCAGGGTTGGCTATGCCCTGGCAATTCCAAAAAAGAATCTTCATTCAAGATTTTTAGTGGGGTTAGGCCCCTTTTTTTGCAGGCTGTCACCAGCCATAATCCTGGAGGATCTTCTTGGTTTACTGCATTCTGAAATAATTGTTGTCGTAGCCCTTGTTGGAGTGACCTTATTAACAGGTGTGGGAACATCAAGCAGATCATCACTGGGTTTAGAAACCATGGGTACATCCGGTTGTGCCCGAAAATCATCCTTCCCAGAATTCAGTATGGGAGAAGAATCCTCAACCTGCCTTGCATCCTGCACAGACAGAAGTGAGAGGCTTCCCTGCTGCAGATTGGGATCGGACAGCGGAGTATCTCTATTGAAATAATCCACAGTTCCAATGATGGAAGGATCAGGAGTTGGATCGGCAGTTAGGAGAGTATGCTCCAGTTTGGCCTGACAGGAGTTCAGCACTTCAAGGAGTCCTGTGTTGATCAAATCAAGAGTCGTATTTTCAATTTGCAGATTGGCAACAAAATCAAACATTTCAGTCGAGAATTCAAGACTCTCCTCCTGTTCATTGCTGTCCACAGCCTGTTGCTGGGAAGAGTTTTCATCCTTCCCATTTTCAGCCGATAAGTTGGGATTGTCATCCTCCTCAGCCAAGTCGGCCCATTTTATACTGGGATCTGCGGTTTGTGGAATAGCCTGCTTGGCAATGCTGGTGCCTTTTTTAACATATTGTTTGTGGGAAGCAGGTTTCATATTGGGAGGTTCCTTCCAGGCATTCCTACTTGTAGCTGCTTTCATGGGTCTTTGAACATTACGGCATTGGTCCATAGAGTGCCCCACCTTTCTTCAATGTTCACAAAACCTTGGCAGGTTCTCAAAATCCAGGAAGAGATCAATGAAGTGATCGTTGACTTCAAGGAGAACACGTTTTGGGGGCAAAGACTCCATGTCAATCTCAATCAACACCCTAGAAAAAAGACCAAGGTCATTATTGATCGTCTTGTGATCAATTTTCAAGGGCGTTCCAATTCCTGAAGCAATGTCATTCAGGATTTTTGGGTGCCAGTATATCTAGGGCAGGCCATGGATTTTTGTCCAAACCTGAGCAATTGACTGTTTCTGTGTAAACGGATTAAAATGTGGATCCCATTCAGAGAGGCGAAAAAAGCCTGGTTTCAAATTGAGGGACCCAATTCTCCAGGCTCGGTTCATGTCATCCTGTTGCTGCAAAACAATTATGAAGTATTTATGACTAAATAATTCCCCAAAGAAATAATTTTTATGATTATGGATAATATGCATAAATTGTTCAATTTATGTTAATAATTTTACCAGATTGGAATTATGAATTGTGATTCATGAACTAATCTAGGGAATGACGTTGTTTAGTAATGGTGCCCAGTGAAAGGAATGGAAACCATATCAACAAATGTAATAAATGTAGATATTTCCATATTATTAAATATAATTATAGTGTATTTGGTGATGCAACTGGTGCTGATCATCTTATAACCATACTGAGAAAACTCACTTAGATTGTGAATAGAAACCATACATGTATGGAGCCCCCTGATCCACAACATAGAGGATCAATGTAAAACTACATCATGAATAATAACCACCAGCATTCAATGGGACTTCAAATTCATTTTAGCTGATCAATGTATAAGTTCCTTAGAGAAAATATTTTATGATTTGGGGAGTGGGAAAAGGGAAAAAGTTATCTTAGGTGTTTAGCGCCTCTCAAGAAATGCATATCTATAGTGGTCATTAATTAAAAACACAAAGGATGATGAAGAAGTATCAAATATGGAATGGAGGGAGTTGAATGATATTTTCATAGAAAAATACTTTCCTTGTGACCACCGAGCAGATATAGGAAGTCAATTTTTACATCTGAGGAAAAAAGAGGTTGAAAATGTCACAATGTATGAGGCTAACATTACAAGGTTATCAAGGCATGCTTCATATTAGATATGTAACACAAGAAGTAATATTGTTCGATTATTTGATGGGTGAAAACCATTTCTTCAATGAGAATTTGTCTCAAAATCCTTCTCATTGTAAGAAGATATTTCCTTTTGTGTTATTAAGATAGAAAATTAATTCTCCATGCCTTATTTCATTAAACTAATGATAGAGAATAAGAGATCTATTGAACACTATGGAAATGAAAATAAAGAGAATAATAGAAATTTTTAATTTTCATCTTGCATTAAATGTTGGAAAAAACATCATGATACTTGCCTAAAGGGTATGGGGGTCTATTAAAAGTGTGGATAAAAATGACACCAAGATCTTGATTGAAAGGGTAAGAAAGAGGGTATCTATTTCCAATTCTAAAATTGAAAATAAATAGAGAGTTATGAAAATTAATGTCTTAATCATCAATGAAATGTAACTCAGAAATGGTCAAGGGAGAAAGGCCAATCTTATGTGATCACAACTATCGAGGTTAAAGTTCCTAATGATGTTTTGGAAGGTTCATTAATCATTTCCTCAAAATTATCCAATGCTTTATTTGATTTTGTATCAATGCATTCTTTATTATCTTCCCAGTTTAACCCAAAAATAAGATACTTCTAAATTAACTAATTAAGGGAGTTTTTAGTCAATAATCCTAAGGGAAGTATCATTACAACTATTTTTTGTCAATTAGATAACATTATGTCTTGTAAATGTTCTTTATCTACTGATATTATTTTTATAACCATGATTGAATTTTATATAATATTCTATATGGACTATCTTTTAGACCATGATGCCAAAATATATTGTAAGAAGAAGTAGGTTAAATTTGTTTATGATGATTAGTAATATTTTATCTTTAGTGTAGAAATAACACCATTTCATTATCATCTAGATCCAAACCCATTAGATCTACTAAATTAAATCATTGGTGATGAGTTGAGTGAAATAACTATGGGTGAGTAATGGAATGATCAAATATAGAATGCACCTTTTGTGAAATAATATGTTGATGTGTTTCTAGAGGATTTACCTGGACATCCTCTAGAATGAGAAATTGAGTTTTCTATTGGCATAATTCCTAGTACAAGGCCCATATCAAAGACCACATATAGAATGGAAACTGTGGAATTAGTATAATTAAATAAAAAAATACTAGAATTGAGTAATAAAGTATTTGTTTCCCCTAGTGTTTCTCCTTGGGGAGCCCATATCCTTTTCGCAAAGAAGAAAGATGGATCTATGAGGTTTTTCATTGACTACCAGGAAATCAATGATATGAACCTAGGTGTGTCCTTATGCAGAATGATAGTGAAATTTTAAATGCATCACAACACCTAAAAATACAAGAACAAAACTATCCTACTCATGATCATGAGTTAGAAGAAGTTATCTTGGCTCTGAAGATATGGAGACACTATATCTATGGTGAAACATTGTGAGATATATACTGATCACATGAGTTTTAATTATATTTTATCATAGAAAGAACTCAACATGAGGCAAAGTTGATGGCGTGTACTACTCATGGATTACGATTTCACAATACACTACAACCCGGTGAAGGCACATATGGTGGCAGATTCATTAAGAAGATAGGATCATGAGGTTTGAAAAACATGATAGTTGAAAGGGATCCTATGTCCATGGATCTAGTAAAGATGGATATGGGAATAATAATAGAAGATGAAACATGAATACCTTTTCAAATGGTTTCTAAACTATCATTACTAGAAAAGATAAAAAGACATCAGACTGATGATGGGGAGTATCAAAAGATAATTAAAGCTATGAATTATGGGATATTTGATGACTACGTATACGAATATGGAATTTTGAAATTTGGGATGAGGCTTTGTGTTCCCGATATACCTGATCTAAAAAAAGGAATTGTTTAATGATTCTCAGAGCTCTAATTTCTCTATAAACCCTGGTAGAGCTATGATATATAGAGATTTGAAGGAACATTTATTGTGGGAAAACATGAAGAGGGAGACTTTCAATTTGGTGTTAAGATGTATGGGCTGTCAATGGGTGAGGGTTGGAAGACAACATCCTAGATGATTCATGAAACCTCTTCCCATAGCTATGTGGAAATGGGATGATATTATGATGTAATTTTTCATGGAGATACCAAATTCTCTTAGAAGGATTGATGAAATATGGGTCTTTATTGATCATATTACCATGTATGAACATTTCCTTGCTATACGAGAAGATTTACAACTTGAACACTTTTCAAGACTATATATTAATGAAGTTGTAACACTTCATGGTGTACCCTTATCGATCGTTTCCAATCATGATCCCCATTTTACATAAATATTCTAGAAAAGTCTTAAGAAACCCCTGTAAACTAATAATCATTTGAGCACTGCGTACCACCCTAAAACAGATGGACAATCAGAACAAACTATTCAAACCATATAACACATGTTGAGATATTTCTCACATGACTTTTATGGTATTAATGATCAATGTTTACCTCGGGATGAATTTTCATATAATAATAGCTTACATTTATATATTTAGATGGCACCATATGAAGCATTATATAAAAACAGATGTCACACACCAACTTGATCAGATGATTTTTGTGAAAGAAAACTCGTAGGCCTAGATCTTGTGGAGGAAACATTTGAAATGGTAAATATTATCCAAACCCACATCAAATTAGATGAATGTAGGAAAAAATTCAATGCCGATAACTGAAGGAATTATTTGGAATTCCAGGTTGGTGATCATGTTTTCTTGAAGGTATCTCCATGGTAGGGTGTTATACGATTTAGTAATAATGGTAAATTAAGTCCCAGGTACATCAGATCTTTCAAAATTCTAGAATGAATTGGAGTTGTTGCTTACTATTTGCCAATGGCACCACATCTCTCAGATGTTCATGATCTCTTCCATGTGCCATTGTTGAGAAAATACATGCCTGACCAATTGCATGTAATAACCTATGAAAAAATATAACTGGAACCAGATCTATCATATTGTGAATAGCCTATCATAATTCTTGTTACCATAGAAAAAGTGTTGAGAAACTAGATGACTCTTCTTTTATGTGTTCTTTGGAGAATCCATAAAATGGCAGAGGCAACGTGGGATCCTAAAGATAATATGATGAAGAACCACCCAAATCATTTAGTGCAGTAATATTCATGAAATTTAGAGGATGAAATTATTTGATGTAGGGAATAATTTAACACCCCAAGCTTCCTTGACATGCTTCTCTTTGATTAATACAATAGCTTGTACAATACACAGCTCTGAGTTCTAGCACACCATGGCCTAGCCATTTAAAAATTATTTATGAATAGTAATACCCACTTTTGTAATACTTATACATTTTATTTTTCAAATTAGGATTCTATTTTTGGATTTGGAATATCATAATTATATTAGGGTGATTTTTTTGTTTTCTTTTGAAAACATTCAATTTTTGAAGAATAGTGAAAACACTAGTTTATTGCTTAAAAATGATTTTTTAAATAATTATTTTTAAATTAAGATTTATTTCAAAGTAAAAATGGATACATAATTATTATATTAGTCCAATATAATTCATTTGAGTAATTTTATAATATGTTTATGTAACTCCCCGACCTCAGTTACCCAGAGTCGGTGCATTATTACATAACATTGGTATGATCACAAAAGATCATGTCTCGAAAGATTGATTAGTTTAGTAGCCTTGGAATCACTAGATACATTCATAAAGTTTACATTAAATCATAAAATGAGAACTAAAACAACATAGTCTCAATGTTCCACACTCATATCCCCTCATACTATCCTTGCAGGTCATTTATAAAATACTTCTTCACATCCTGGGAAATATAAAACATAGAAAGATGTGAGCTCAGATTCCCAATAAGGATAACAATATAGAGGAAACTTTTATAAATAAGCATAAACATTTAAAGAAATGTATAACAAAAAAAATTCATTTAAACTTGAACTTTATCATAATATGGCAGAAATAAAATTAAATAATGCCATTTATTTATTCAAATGGATATTCTACTAGTCTAATAATCACATGCAATATCAATAACCACTTTCATAATGATGGAATGAATAATGCCATACTATCATAACCACATAGTCATGGCCTTCTTCCAAGACTAAAAATAATATTTTGTCAAGGCCTTGTGCCAAGACACTAGTTTGTATCATGAGACCTACTGATGCATCAGGGACCTTTAGCGGGCTCCACCTGTCACTTACTAAGTCCAATGCATTCCTCACATGAAAAGGTTTAAACATAACATAATCATTCCTATTAAAACTAGCATAAAAATGTCAATACTTTACCCATAAACCATGAATGGTATAAAAATAACACATCCACAGTCAAACATATCACAAAACCATCAATATAATATGGAAGATTTGTATCATGATAAATCAACCACAAAACAAGTTTAAAATCCATTAACGGATTTTGACATAGATGAAAATGATTTGTAAAACTCTTTGAGAGAAATATCCCTTTTTCATGAAAACATTTAAAAGCCACACAATTTAGAAAGGAATACATTTAAAGACATTTTTGAATCAATGTGTCCCATACCACTTTGAAACAGTTTAAAGGAATTAACATTTTAAAAACATTCATGTCCAAATAAATAAATCCTTAAAACCCATTTTGAAGACATGGACATTGATGAGAAATATTTAGAAGAATAAATATTTAAAAAATTTGAAATGATGTTTTAGTAAAAGATTCCTTTAAAATAATCCCTTTGAAAACTATTTCATAAAACATGGACATGGATAATAAATATCTCCCAGCAGATACTTATGTAAAAACAACCTCGAATAATAAAGAGATTGTGAAATTAACCCTTACCATGTACGTTTCCTTGGTTTAGGGTAGGTTAACCTCCTACATAATGGTGAAATATTTTTTATTAAATTACAAAAGAATCATATACATTAAAATGATATCATATATGATATTTTATCATTCTTTTGTTAATAATATCTTAGTATTATCCTCATTTTGGGTGTTAACTAACTCGTTTTATTTTATGTGTTTTGTTACATAAGTCGTGTTTGTTATGGATAGGTTGAATCTTATTCATATCCATAATGATATCATGTCCTTGAAACATTATTTTTAATCATAAAATGAGAATTAGTCTTGAATGGATACAATGGGGAAAGAATCTCATCGCGTTCGTAGAGACGGTATTCTGTATGTACGCACGAGCGGCAATATAATTGTTTTGATATTAAAATCTTATATAATTGGATGTTATATCATATATAAAGAATCATTATAATGTTATATTTATTATTTAATTCAATTACACATCATTATCATAACCATCCAAATAATAATGTTTTGAATAACAATTACACCACGACGTGGAGACGGTAAGCCATACGTACGAACGTATGGTGAAATTTCATTAAAAGGATGGATAGAATACTGAATATAGTTGTAAAATATTTATAATAACATCACAGTATATATAATATACTGGAGTTATTATTTTATAATGTAAATAACAAAGAATGAAAAAGTGGAAGAATAAAATAACTTGAAAGAGGGTGGTGAAAACATTACCTCTTCTTCGGGTTCTTCTTGTTGATTTGATCAAAATGGCTCCATAGGTTGTATTTATGATCAAAATAAGGCCTCTAGGTTGAATTGATAGAAGTTTGGAGGATATTTGGGAAGGTTTTTTCCAATCCTAAAGGATTTTAAGGTATTAATTATTGAGAAGGGGGAGTGCACTTTTATAAGAGGGGTGAGGGGCACCTTAGGAAAAGCAAGAAATATTATTTTATAATAAATTCATATTCGATTTATAAAGGCTCCAAAAGATATTATTTAAAGGATAAGGTGGGGATAGTTCGAAAACCACTCAAAAAATAGGTTTTAGATAGGTTTGGGTCACTATATTATCTTTATTGTTTTTATTTAACTCTTAGTTAAATAGTTTGACATTTACTATGTCTCTTTGAATTTTTATATTATATAGTTAATAATCTTACTATATACTTCCAAGAGACCCCCAAGTGGTCCATTAATGATACACCTATCATTATATAATTCCTTTGTCCGAATATTATATTATTAGGAATAAAATATAAATTAATAATATAATATTTTTTTAAAAAAATCGATTATGTCAATTTTGACACTATTTAATAACTGATTTTTTTAGAGACTTAAAAACTTTATTAATTCAAAACAAATTCATTTAAGCAATCCTAAACTGTTATATTAACCAATACAATTTGTTTATGGGATCAAAACTTCCAAATTATATTTATTCTAAAATTTATAATACCAATTATTTGATTCTTTCATTAATAAGGAAAATACCGCATCATTATTGTGTCATAAATAAATTTAATTATTCAATGTCTAAATATTATAAATAAATTCCCATTATGTTAGAAATATTTTTATATTTCTAATGAATATTTATAGTCGAAAATATAAAACATATAACCCTATGTAAAAATTGCTTTTCTAAAAGAAATATGTTATGTAATTTTGATATTTACTTTAACTATATTAATATAAAGTGTCATTATCACATAGAAGTGGCACCATGGGGTCCCAAAATCGACCCAAATATGATCATGGTCAGCCATGACTCAGACAATAATTTTAGGACAAGTGTTATGGTAATTTTGAATTAATATAATATACTTTTTACCTTTAATTACCCTATTTATCTTTAACCGCGGTAATAAAAGTAAAAAAGTTACTATTCACCAAAAATTATTTTTATTTTATGGAACCACATTTTACATATTGAGGTTAACCATATCTCTCGTATTTTTAAATTTCCACTCACAGAAGTGGTAAAATTATATTTTATGTGAATTTTCAAATTCTCCTAGGAGGTGGGTAAAAGACGGTGAAAAGTTCAATAAACTTTTTATATATCTAAAATTATTATAAACTAGATTTAATGAAATAAATTGAACTTATATAGGTATTATGTATCTATTTTGACCTAAAATAAATTTAAATAAAATAAATAATTATTTAAAGAAAAATTCGGTTTTAAACTATAACTCAGTGTTTTTCACTATTCATCAAAAATTGAACGTTTTCAGAAAAATACCAAAAAATCACCCTAGGATAATTTTGATATTCCAAATCCAAAAATGAAGTCTATTTTAACAAATTTAATACATTGAATTTTCATTTATTAATTTAAAATTAATTCCCATTGTCAAAACAAAAAGCGTGTTTTTAATAAATAATAACTATCAAAAGATTGACACGTGCTTTTGTCCAGTTTAAATGTGAAATTATGTCCAATGACAAAAATTGGATTAAATGGTAAAAATATAGTCTAATTATACTTTATAATCACTCAAATTAATAATTTATCACTATTAATTATTTCGATTTAAAAAGTTGTTTTTAATTAAAATTTAGTAATTTTTATTATTCACCCAAATATGAAAGTTATCATAAAAACACCAAAAAAATTTTGAAACTGAATTATTATGTCCCGATTATAAATAAGAAGTTAATTTTGTAAAATTGAATGTATAAAAGTTTCAAATATTGTATTTAAAAAGGGTTCACCATTAAAAGTCGGTAGAAGTGCATTTTTAAAAAAATACTTCTTTTATCTGAAAAATTAATTTGTTCTTAAATTATGTCTAATAAACTCATAATATGGAATCTAAAATTAAAAGGATTATATAAAGTTTAAAATTCAGTTAATACTATTCATAACAGCTTTTGAATGGAAAGTTTGGCAAGTCGTTGTGCGCTTGAACTCAGTGTTGTGTGTAGTGCAAGTTATTGAATTACTTTGAAGAAATAACGTACTATGAAATTTTGGGGTGTTACATTCTTCCATCATTCAATAAATTGAATCCTCGCAATTTGAAATTTTTATTTGAAAATATAAGGTTGAAAATAGAAAATACCTTTGTGAGACAACCCACATCGAAAATTGGGTTAATAAAATTTACTCTTAGTAAGAGGAAAAGAGAAATGAAAGGGTCACCCCCAAATTATGATATCTATTAGGAGAATATTGGTGGAAATTAAAGACACATAATTGGAGGAAAAATTTAAATATTTATAGGGAGTGATTGAGGTAATCAGTCACAAACAATTTTATAATTTAGGGCCTCAAATCTCTCAATCTATGATGATTTAAAATATCATCGGTTCAACAAAACATATGGTATTAGGATAACACATTTTTAGTTTTAAGATCCCTTACCAAATGTTTAAGAATTAATTTATTCATAGAATAAGAGAAATATATATATATATATATATATATTCTTGACAAGTAGAGTTCCATCCTTTCACTAATTTCTACCACAAACTCATCTTTTACTCTAAAAGATAATAGAACTTAAAAAATTATTATTCCATTTATCCTATTCGTTTAGGGTTCTAAAAAAAGATGAATTTATAATTCATCTACCATACATTTAAGAAACTACATTATTCAATCCAGGACATCATGTGGTCCAGTGGTAGGTGATACACCCTTGTCACCCTTCAGTTGCGGGTTCTAGTGTCGCGGCCTTTCCGGACACGACGGGTTGCCGCCCGACCTTCGGGTTGTCCTTTTATGGTAATCAAAAAAATAATCTCAAACTAGAATTATCCAAAATACTTCCTTCCAAACTCATAGTTCAAAATTTATAAGGAATGTAAACATAATGAAGATCCTTTTTGTTGCGTAATAACATGTGTACACTTTCATCGTGTATTCTTTTAAAACACTACAACATCTTAAATTACCATAAAACCTTATTGATTACATTCATGATCCCTTATACCTTAGAGAATACTGGATATACTCCTTCTATCCAAAAATGTTGTAAACTCCAAAAATATTATGGTTTATCTTTCTCTCATCATATATTTTCCAAAAATTTAACCTGCTATTGAGTCACTTTTCTTGGTTCCACACAATCTCAAGTATTTAATGAAATAGTATGGAAATACAATCCTTATATACTCCATAATTATTATAACTGGTACATCATTGGTACAACACTCAAATGACATAATTCTTTAATTATAACATAAGAACTCCAATCATTCCTCCTCATCTATGGTAGTATCATAACTTGATTATTATCCAATAGCATCATTTGGGATATACTCTGATTATTTGGACATTGGTTCGCGTAGTGTCCCAACTCCTTCCAGATGAATCATTGTACATTTGCAAACTTTTTCTTACCCTTGCAGTCACGTACCCGGTGTCCTTTTTCTCCACACGTATAACTAACTCCCATTCCCTTCAGGCAAGTTCCAGGTTTTTTCTTCCCAAAGTTATCACATATGTGAAAATTCTTTTTTTCCCTCTTCCCTTAATCCATCATTTTCTCTTCCATCCTTTTATTCTCTTGCTTTCCTTAAAATCCATAGGACTCATAGAATTGTTTACTTATCTTATTAACATATGGTAATATTTCCTCATATGTTGAGAATACAAGGGATAATATTTCCCTTCTAAATTTTTTCTTAATACAGTGAAAGATATGATCCTTCTTACTCTTTGGATTATACGTATTGTTGGAGTTTAGATTCCTTCTACAGGGCATCATTTCTATACAATGGCATAAACTTGGCCAGTTTATGAATTGTAATGAATAATTCCAAAATTGTAAAATACCTAACGTAAATTGAACAATTTATGGATATAATATATAATCATACAGATGTTTTCATTGAGGAAGTATATACTCATAAACCCTTCATAATGGTTTGTAATGAAAATGATAATTATCCTAAGAATATCCCTCAGGAGTGTCGTAACCAAGAGTGCAGAAAGGCTCGTTGTCGTGCACCAGTTCTCATTCGAGTCTAGCTCAAATCAGTGTTTTCGGGTTTTACCCCTAGGTACATCTGTGCCAGAGCCGCCTCTACCGGATCGTATCCAGACAAGGATGTATTGCTCAAAAAACTCACAAAATCTCTACAATACCAAAATTCAAGGAAGGTCTTCTATTCTAATCCTCAATGTCCATCTTAGTTCTTTGTGCTCTAATTAGAGTTTATCTAAATCTAGCTTCCAAGGTTTGTAATAAACTTCCTATGATACCAACTGTAATTCCCCGACCCCATTTACTCAGAGTCGGTGTATTATTACAAAACATTGGCATGATCACAAAATATCAAGTTTCTAAAGATCGATTAGTTTGGTAGCATTGGAATCACTAGATACATTCATAAAGTTTTCATTACATCATAAAATAAAAACTAAAACAACATAGTATCTATATTCCACACTCATATCCCCTCATACTATCCCTGCAGGTCATTCATAAAATACTTCTTCACGTACTGGGAAAAATAAAACATAGAAAGGGGTGAGCTCATATGCCCAATAAGGATAACAATATAGCAAAAACTTTCATAAATAACCATAAACATTGAAGAAAATGTATAACTAAAACAAAATCCTTTTAAACCTGAAATTTATCATAATATGGAAGAAATAAAATGAAATAATTCCATTTACTTATTCACATGGATATTATACTAGTCTAATAATCAAATGAAATATCAATAACCACTTTCATAATGATTGAATGCATAATGGCAGACTATCATAACCACATAGTCAAGGCCTTATGTCAAGACTACAAATAAGATTTTGTCAAGGCCTTGTGCCAAGACACTAGTTTGTCTCTTGAGACCTACTGATGCATTGATGATCTATATCAGGCTCCACCCATCACTTACTAAGTCCAATGCATTCCTCACATGAAAAGGTTTAAACACAACATAATCATTCGTATTAAAAATAGCATACGAAATGATAATACTTTAACCATAAACCATGAATGGTATAAAAATAACACATCCATAGTCAAACATATCACAAAAACTTCAATATAATATGGAAGATTTGTATCATGATAAATCAACTTCAAAACAAGTTTAAAATCTATTAAAGGATTTTGACATAGATGAGAATGATGTGTAAAACTCTTTGAGAGAAATACCCATTTTTCATGAAAAAATTTAAAAGTCACAAAATTTATAAAGGAAGACATTTAAAGATATTTTTGAATCAAAGTGTCCCATACAACTTTGAAACTTTTTAAAGGAATTAAAATTTTAAAAACATTCATGTCCAAATAAATAAATCCTTAAAAACGATTTTGAAGACATGGAAATTGATGAGAAAGATTTAGAAGAATAAATATTTAAAAAAATTGAAATGATGTTTTAGTAAAAGAGTACCTTAAAATAATCCCTTTTAAAACTCTTTTATAAAACATGGATATGGATAATAAATATGTCCCAGTAGATACTTACGTAAAAACAACCTCGGATAATAAAGAGATTGTGAAATTAACCCTTACCTTGTACTTTTCCTTGGTCTAGGGTTGGTTAACCTCCTGTATAATGGTGAAAATTTTGTTTTTAAATTAAAAAATAAACATATACATTAATATGATATCATATATGATCTTTTAACATTTCTTTTTTAATAATATCTTAGTATTATCGTCGTTTTAGTTGTTAACTTACTCGTTTTCTTTTATATGTTTTGTTTCATAAGCTGTGTTTGTTATGGATAGGTTGTATCTTATTTATATCCAGAATGATATCTAGTCCTTTAAAATTATTTTTAATCATCAAATAAGAATTAGTCTTGAATGGATACGATGGGGAATGAATCTCAACGCGTTTGTGGAGACGGTAGTCCGTACGTACGAACGAGTGACAATATAATTATTTTGATATTAAAATAGTATATAATTGGAATATATACAGAATCATTATAATATTATATTTTTTATTTACTTCAATTACACATCATTATCATACCCATCCAAATAATAATGTTTGGAATAATAATTACACCACGATGTGGAGACGGTAAGTCGTACATATGCACGTATGGTGACATGTCATTCAAAGGATGGATAGAATACTGAATATGGTTGTACCATATTTATAATAACATAACAGTATATAGAAGATACTGGAGTTATTATTTTAGAATGGAAATAACAAATAAATAATAAGTGGAAGAAGAAAAGAACTTAGAAGAAGGTGGTGAAAACATTACCTCTTCTCCGGGTTCTTCCTTTTGATTTGATCAAAAGGTCTTCTGAGGTTGGATTTATGATCAAACTAAAGAATCTAGGTTGAATTGAGGGAAGTTGGGAGGATATTTGGGTAGGTTTTGGCCGATCCAAAAGGCTTTGAAGGTATGAATTAGTGAGAAGGGGGAATTCCCTTTTATAAGAGGGGTGAGGGGCACCTTACGAAATGCTAGAAATATTATTCTATAATAAATTCATATTTGGTTTCTAAAGGCTCCAAAAGATATTATTTAAAGGATAAGGTGGGGACAGGTCGAAAAAAACTCAACCAATGGGTTTTAGAAAGGTTTGGGTCATTATATTAACTTTATCTTTTTTATTTAACTCTTAGTTAAATAGTATGACATTTACCATGTCTCTTTGTATTTTATATTATATAGATAATTAACTTACTATATACTTCCAAGAGACCCACAAGTGGTCCATTAATGATACACCTATCATTATATAAGTTCTTTTGCTGAGCCTTAGATTTTTATGAATAGAATATCAATATATAATATAATATTTGTTTTAATTACTCCTTTATGTCAATTTTGACACTATTTAATAATTGTTTTTTTAATCTCTTGAAAACATTATTAAATCGAACCAAATTCATTTAAGCAATAATATCATGTCATATTAACCAATATAATTCGTCTATGGAATCAAAACTTTCAAATTAGATTTATTTTAACATTTATAATACCAATTATTTGATTTATTCACTAATAAGGAAAATACTGCATCATTATTGTGTCATAAATAAATTTAATTATTCAATGTCTAAAAATTATAAATAAAATCCAATTATGTAGGAAATATTTTTATATTTATAATTATTATTTATAGTTCAAAATATAACAAATATAACCCTATGTAAAAATTGTTTTTCTAAAAGATATATGCTTATGTCATTTTTGTATTTACTTTAACTTAATTAATATAAAGTGTCATTATCACTTACATGTGGCACCATGGGGGTCCCAAAATCGACCCAAAGATTCCCATGGTCGGCCATGACTCATCCAATAAGGTTAGGACAAGTGTTAAGGTAATTTTGAATTATTATAATATTCTTTTTACCTTGAATTACCCTATTTACCTTTAACTGCGGTAAATAAAACTAAAAAGTTACTATTAACCAAAAATTATTTTTGTTTTATTGAACCACATTTTACTTACTGAAGTTAATCGTGTCTCTAGTATTTTTAAAATTCCACTCACAGAAGTGGTAAAATTATGATTTATGTGAATTTGCAAATTCTCCTAGGAGGTGGGTAAAAGACGGTGAAAAGTTCAAAAAACTTTTTATATATCTAAAATTATTATAAACTGAATTTAATGAATTACATTGAAATTATATAGGTATTATGTATCTATTTTTACCTAAAATACATTTAAATAAAATAAATAATTATTTAAATAAAAATTCGTTTTTAAACTACAACTTAGTGTTTTTCACTATTCATAAAAAATTGAATGTTTTCAGAAAAATACCAAAAATTCACCCTATGCTAATTTCGATATTACAAATCCAAAAATTATGTCTATTTTACCAAATTAAAAATATAGAAGTTTCAATTATTAATTTAAAATTAATTTCCGTTGTCAAAACAAAAAACATGTTTTTAAGAAATAATAACTATCAAAAGATTGACACCTGCTTATGTCCATTTTAAATGTGAAATTATGTACAATGACCAACATTGGATTAAATGGTAAAAATATAATCTAATTAAACATTATAATCACTCAAATTCATAATTCATCACTATTAATTATTTTGATTAAAAAAGTTGTTTTTAATTAAAATTTAGTAATTTTCATTATTCAACCAAATATGAAAGTTATCAGAAAAACACCAAAAATTTATTGAAACTTAATTATTATGTCCCGATTCTAAAGAATAAGTTTATTTTATCAAATTGAATATATAAAGGTATCAAATATTGTATTTAAAAAGGGTTCACTATTAAAAGTCGGTAAAAGTTCATTTTTTGAAAAATAATTTTTTTATCTGAAAAAATGAATTTGTTCTTACATTATGTCTAAGAAACTCAAAATATGGATTATAAAATTAAAAGGATTATATAAATTTCAAAATTCAGTTAATACTATTCATAACTGCTAGTTTGGTAAGTCGTTGTGCGCTTGAACTCGGTGTTGCATGTAGTGCAAGTTATTGAATTAATTTGAAGAAATAACGTACTATGAAATCTTGGGGTGTTACAGTTTATATATATATATATATAATTTTATTTAACCTTTTATCATCTTTTAACCACCTTCACTGAACATTTAAAAATTTGTATAAAATGTAATTTTACTGCTTCTATGAATTGAATTTCAAAAATCCAATAGAAACAGTTGTCATCAGTAAGTAAAATGTGGTTCAATAGGATGAAATTAATTTTTGGTGAATTGTTAATTTTGAATTATATTTACCCAGGATAAAATTAAATAGGATAATTAAAGGTAAAAATAATATTATAATTACCCCAACACATATATTAATTCTATTTGATAGGTGAATTTCAACCCAAATCAACCTGAGAACAAAAATATGATCCTTTTTCAAACTGTTGGATTAGATTAGGACATTTATTATATTTATTATCTATATTAAAGATGGATTTATCCAGCTTATGTGTCACCATAGTATACAACCACATCACCAAAAAAAATACAATCAGCCCTCCAATATCATGCTTCCATAGTTCGCGTAACCATTTTCCCCGAGGTTCCTCACACAGGATTTTTATCTACTACAATTAACTTTCAATCCATTTATGCTCCTCCTTTGCCTATTCATCCATGACTAACCACAACCTCTACCGATTTCTCTGCCTCCACCTCTATTTATTCATCACACGGTTTCATCTGAAACCCATTCCACTACCTCCCTCTAGTTTATGGTTATGGCAGTGAGATTCTTAGTTATCCTCCCACTACTGATTTTCCTCTATTCCTGTCAGGGTTCCCAAATATCCTAATCTTCCTAACTAACATACCTCTCCAACCATACCTCTACCTCCAACTCCACCTTTTCTCATCCTCTTCCTCCAATCTTCCTCCAACTCGATTTCCCTCCTCTTTCCCGACTCAATCATTCCTCGAACACCCCCCCCCCCTGCACTGATGCCCTCCCTGAATCCCTCCTCAACCCTTCTCGACACATCCTCACTCCCTGTCCCTTCCTACAAAGCCTCTCCTTCATCATTGCACTTTATGTTGATCCACTGTGGCCCCTAATATATCAAAATAAGAAGACTCCACATCTCCTCAACAGGTACGTTCTCCTAATTCTAAATAAATTTTGAACCATCTATCCATCGTGGTTTATTTACAGTATAACATGGTTTACAAATAAATTTATAGTATACATCTTTTATTTATAATGATCAGTCTTAAGATATGTGTAAAATATTTATTTTGAAACTGTTTGGTTTATCTTTCTACTGTGTTCTATGGACATGCAGATATCTGTGTTGGGGGACATAGATCTAGAGTATTTTCTTACCAGTGTCGCAATATCAATTCATAACATAGTTAGGGGGATGAAACTGTTGGAATTCAGCATAGAGATGTTGTTTTCATAATACTATATTTTTCCCTCAATGATTTACTCTTCTTTCATTTATAAATTTCATATATTTAAACAGGGGTATCCAGTTATTATTTTTGAAATTCCAAACGATTATGTAATTTCCATGCCTCATATTTTACATGATTACTCAGTTATTAAGCATATTTTTGTAATAATCAAATTTGGAATTGTTTTAATTTTCAACCAGAAATATTTTAATATGAAATTTTTTGTGTTATAAAAAAATGAATTCCCATATTATTCATGTGATTGAACATTTGAGTTATTATATCAGTTGTGTTTAATTTAGAGTTTTTTGGTTTGTTTTTTAATTTTACATTCTTATAATTGATTTTTTTCATTACTATATATCCTAATATTTTCTAGTTTATTTTTCCACCACCTCTGCTTGCTCTACCTATGCCTGCTCCACATCTATTTTTATTTCCTCGATTGCTCTCAGATTTCAGTCAAATGATAGGATTTCTCATGTCCCAAATTTTCAACTCCACCTCCCATTTCAGTCATCTAGGGAATTTTTGTCCCTATTATTTATCTTATATCTTCTACAATTTAACATTGTTGATTTTTTTTATTTTTTTTCTTTGTCTAGGATTGTTTAATTTTACATGTGTTGTAGATTGCTTATTTTATTGTCAAAATTATCAGGGAAATTGTTTTTTTGTTATGGAGGTTGAAAAATTATATAAACCACATTCGGAGTGAAAAGTGATTCATTTTTAATTTAAATTATAGATTGTTCTTTATTTACAATTAACTACTCATTCCCCTTTCTCACATTTCTAGAATAATATTTGGTTTCATGTTTTGTTGTTTAATGTTTTCTCTGTAGGGGTAGAATCTTTGGTTTAGGTGATAGAGATCCATATTCCGACAGTATTGGCATTGTGATATCATTTTATTTCAATAGTAAAATTAATATGTTTAATTTTTTCATCAATAAACCACTTGGTATTGTTATCATTTTAATATTTTGATTTATGGTTTCAGGTTAAGCATCATTAGAATGAATATTGACAAAGATTTTACAATGTTCATTAGAGAGGGTTTGGGAGGAAACAATTTTATATAAGGTGTGTAATTCAAACATTGTTTAATTTTCAATTTATATTTATAGTAATTTTATCTATTACAATCATTAATTTTTTTAAATTGATCAAGGACCTTTGTCTCTGATAGAGGATAAAAAATTATAGAACCCAATTTTTGAGTGACAAGTGATGCATTTATCATTTCATTCTTGGCACATTCATTTTTTAGAATTAACTACTCCTTCCCTATTCTCACATTTTTATAATATGATACAATTTCATGTTTTTTTGTTTAATGTTTTCAATGCAGGGGTGAAATCTCCTGTTTAGGTAATGCTGCTTTATCATCGAATACCAATGGAATTGAAATGTGTGAAATTTTGATATCATTTTATTTTTAAGATTAAAATTAATATTTCTAATATTGTCATTAATTAACCACATGGTATTGTTATCATTTCATTAATTTGATTTATGATTTCAGGTCAAGCATCATTGGAAATAATATTGACAGTAGTAAATCAACATGCATTAAAAAAGGGTTGGGTGGGGATAATTGTATAAAAGGTGAATACTTAACATATTTCCCATTTATCAATTAATATTTATTGTTGTTTTATCCATCTAAATAAGTAAAATTATCAAAATTATTTTAGATTCATTTTCACTTTTTTTTCAAATCCTTTTATAAAATATTTTATTTATGAAATCAATAATTTTCAGGCTTAATTATTCAAATTAATCATATATATACATTATTTATCATTTAGTTACAAATTTTCTTATGTTGTTTTCGTGTATTTTGTAGTGTGTAACTTTTTATTTTTATATAAAGGAATATTGTGTCTCCTGTGATAATTTTTTGTTACTTATTTCATTAAACATAAAGGTGAATAACCCCATTATTTCAAAAAAAAATTGTATTCATTGGTTATAAAATATAAATTAAAAATATACTTGTTTTAATGAAGTCACATTAATATTCTATTCGAGCAATACATCAACATGTGCCCAGAAATCTGAAATATGTACCTATTTGTGATGCTTCTTCTAGTTAGATAAATTATTGTATTTTTACATTTATTACATTGGGTTTGCACTGTTATGTGAGAAAGGGGTATGATTAACTAATTGTAAATAAAGCATAATCTATGATATAAATGAAAAATGCATCACATGTCACTTAGAATGTGGGTTTTATACTTATTTAACCTCCATAATAGGAAATCAATTTCATTGTAAATTGTTGTACATAGATATGGTAATAAAGACCCCTAACATGGTATTCTATCCATGAAACACATCAACATGTGCCCAGATATTGAACCACTATACCTATTTTCACTTCTTCTTCAGGTAAGATCACTTATCTTATTTGTATATTTATTACATTGTGTATGCACTGTAATATGCAATGATTTAAAATAATTTAAATCATGATAGGCTATCATAGATCATTTTATATCAGGACCAAGAAGAAAATGACATTTTAAATATTATACTATTTTCATAAAAAAAATATTAAATGGTGATTTCATGTTAGGGGGCGTCATTACAATATTTGTGTACAAATATTGACTGTCCAGAACATGTACATATTAATATGTATGTATAGATTTGGTTGAATGACTATTTACATATATTGAACTGTATTTTGGAAATTTAAATAATATCTCTGTAGATATATTAATATATTAGGGGTGTTGTAAATGAAATGCATATATTTTTAGTTAACATTTGGTTACAAATTTCCCATCCAATGCTAGAATTCACTATCACTATGGTAGTAGTGTGGATGTAACTCTATAATAAAGGAATCAATTTTGTTAGCGGTATCCCAATATTTTATATGGTTTTCCTTAAATCGGTTGATTCATTAGAGGAGTAGGAGATGCTACAAGATTAAGAAGAGCTCAAGATGTATGATGTTTCAAACCAATCCCACCACCAGCTACAAGTGCCCTATTCCTAACTCATGGTGCCATCTTCTGAGACCATATAATGATCCATACAAGCGAGGGACATGATCAGGTACTACTCGAGATAGTTTTAGGTATGATATGTATATTCTATATATTGTCACCTATATGTTTCATTCTCTTATAGTGTGATTTAACTATAGTGAAATAGACGTTCTACATGTGTTCAACCAGCAATAATTTCTTCCTGTCTCTTTTTAAGTAGGGATCTAGAAATTTCGAAGTAGATTGCAGTTGCAACTACTCTTGTAGTCAGAGCCACCTCCATTCAGTACAAATTTGATTCATGTTTATATGTAATTATCCAAATAAAATTTTCCATAAAATTACATAGAAGATGAGATAAATCTACTTTTAGTTGGTGAATTTTCTAATTTGATTCCTCCTCACCCCATCATTAACACCAGTATGGATACACTAAACACGGGGTAGGTGCTATGATAGCTATAGTGAATATTAAAAGATCATTAAGTGGATGACTAAGATTATAATAGGTTTACATGGAGACATTCCTTCCTATTACCCCAAAAAAATCCATTATTTGACTGGACTGCTGCACTTTACACACTATGTTATTAAATAGGTTGAATATTTTTAACCAAAATTTATTTAGCTCATTTATTTTAAAATTTACTATATAGATCATTAAATAATCCTCTTTTACATATTTACAAAAATAATTGGTAACATTTTCAAAACATTATTGTGGAATATTGGAAAATTTTACTCTAGAATTGAGTTATTCATGTTGGCTTGTAGATACACTCTGTAGAGGGAGGTTCAAAGGAAACCTTTAGAGGGATATTCATCGTAAATAAGAACAAAGAATTATGTTTAAGTGATGTCCACTGTAAGGTATACAGATTGGTTCTTTATTTAATGTACATCATGTTGTTGGGTTTCATGCATGGTGTTCTTTGGATTATGGTATTCTAATGGTTTCCACTAAGATTAATGATTGTCTTTTGATAATTTCAACCATATAAGTGGTATCAGACCTATTTCATGTGCTTGGTTCACAAGATCATGTTATAAAATAATGAAATTTCATGAATCATTCATGATGTACAAAAACAGATCACCATTATTAATAATAGATGCACCATCTTATAATGAATCTTACATCTACAACCAAATATTTATATGATTTAAAATTTTAATTTTTTATATCTAATATTGAATACTAATTATTTGTCCATTATTATTAGAATAATATAACCAAATAAAATATATTTTGAAAATAGAAGATTAATGAATATCTAATCATGGTTTCTATCCACCATATATGGTGACATAGTTAACCAAACATTCGAATTCTGATAAACATGGTGTCCGGAAAAACATGTCCACTGCTACAGTTTCAGGCACTGGGTAGAACTATTTTTTATCAATATATACTTACTCATACTTGTATTTATAGTGATCCATCATTAAATTTTTTTGGACTGATTTTGGGGTATCCTAATTACACTAATGGAATTTTATATCAGGTTGCAGTACCTTACCAAGATCGGGACTGGAATTGAATATGTGAAGGGAAAAAAACAAAAAATTCATTACTATTAAGATGGATCTAAACATTGGATATTATAAGGGTACCATCTATGGATGTTAAGGTTATAATACATGTGATGTAGCTATAGTTTTAACACCATTATATACTAAATCAAAAAATAAACACATTTTAACTATTAAGACCCGTGTTTCAACAAGGAAAACCTCCTATAAAAATAAATTCCACTTTAAAATATTCAATTTTTAACTATTTTTTAATAGTAGATTATTTACAGGAAATTATTATTATTGAATATCTTATCATATGAGTGAAGAGATGGCACACACACCTTCCAACAATAAATCAAGCATCATGAAGAGTAGGCTGGAAGGTGTATTATTCATGTCTAGAGTTATGTATATTATCATTTTTTAAATTTTATTTCATGTTCTTTTCTACATGATATATTGTCTATTTAATTGATCACCCTCATTATAGGTTTTCGTATTACCTCAACTACCCTACCTTCTGATTTTCAAAACCAAACATCTAATTCAAATATGGGACATGATAGCCATATACCTACAGAATTGATGAAAATTCGGATCTCTATCATTTACCAAGGTTTTTTTCATACTATACAACATTATTTTAAAGTTAAACAAAAACAATTTTTTATTATTATTATTTTAGTATCCATTGTAGACTCAAAAATTCCAAATTATTTTAATTTTATCTTAATTTATTTTTTAATTGCATATATTTTGTCTTAGTTGTTCCACAATAGTGTTCAAGATGAATGTTCCCTTTTTAAAACATCACCATCAATAAGATTTTTCAAGATGGGTGTCCCCATATATCAGGTATGGTTTTTATGTAAAAATTTGTACTCATTATACTATTCTAGTTCCATTTATTCATTATTTTTTGTTGAACACCGAAGCAATGATTCTGGAATCTATATGCACTTATGTGTCTTCATGTTCTATATTCACTTATACTTTATAAAGCTTTGAGATTATATAGAATGGTGATAATGACACTCATGATATATCAATATTCATTTTTTTCATCTATTTTAGGATTCAATTTTAATTTTCCAGGTCTTAGGAAGTGGATGAAGGCTCTGCATCCACATGATTTTTCTATGCTCGTGTTGGGTTTAGAACCGAAAATCCAACACTCTTGATATTGACTGAAGATGGTAAACATTTAGATAATGGGGGAAATGTCACTAATTTCTAATACTGTGATGCATGCTTAGGAAAATTTAGATTTTGAAGAAAGCTCCCTTCATTCAATGATGCAACACCAGTTTTCACTACAAATTTCTTGACATTTTCTTTCAGATGTAAACTATAAATCTCTTATGTAACAATCTTTAGGAGTTAATGTGGATGTTATTAGAATGAAAATAGAATATATATATATATATATATATATATGGTTTTAATTAATAGATAAAAATGTATTATTTATATGAATTGAATGAAAATTTAATAGTCCTATTTGATTTCACAGGAGGAGGACTAGTTTTATTTAAAGAAGTGTTAAAAGTGTTAAATTCAAATGCTAATAACTAAACCATTTTTAATATAGGGTTATGCATAAGATAAATTCAACTATAAGTATTCATTAGTAATATAAAAATATTTTCGAAATCATGTTATTTTATTTATAATTTTTAGACTTCAAATAACGAAAATTATTTATGACCCAATGATAATGCAGTAATAACCTTATTAATGAATGATTAAAATAGTTGATATTATAAATATTATAATAAATGTAAATTGAAATTTTTGATTCCATACATGAATTTTCTAGGTTAATATGACATTTTAGGGTTGATTAAATTTATTTCTTTCTATGTAATCATGTTGTGATGACTTTCATGAAAACCAAATGCTAAATAGTGTCAAATTTGATAGAAATGAGTTTTAAAAAAAATACTATTTTTTAAAATGATATAATAGTCCTAAAAATATAATATTTGGAAAAATAACTTCAATAATGGAATATATTTCATCAATGAACCACTTTAGGTTCCCTTGGAATTTTATAGAATCTATATCAACAATGAATTATAAAAATACAAGAAGACATGGTAAAAGTTAAACTATTTAACTAAGAGTTAAATATAAACTATAAGATTAAAATAGTAAACTATGATTTTATAAAACCTATTTGTTGAGAAGATTTAGACCCAGAACTGCCATATCATCTAAATAAATCCATTTTAATCTATTAAAAATGGAACATAATTTTATAATAAATTAATATTTCATGCTTTTCCAAAGTGCCCCTCACCTCTCTTATAAAATTATACTTCCCCTTCTCTTAATTTCACACCTCCAAAGCCTTTTTAATGGGCCAAAACCTATTCAAATATACTCCAAACTAACATCAGATAAACCTAGAGTCATTACATTGATCAGAAAGACAACCTAAAGATCCATTTTGTTCAAATAAAAAAGGAATCCCCCAAAGTAGAGGTAATTATTTCATCAGCCCTTTCAATGTCATTTTTTCTTCTACTTATTCTTTATTTTTTTCATACTAAAATAATAAATACCATACCTAATACATAATTATATTTTATTATAAATAATTTAGAACCATATTCATTATTCTATCCATCCTATAAATGACAAAGTCACCATACATGCATACATATGCCTTACCGTCTACACGTCGTGGTATTGTTTTTTATTCAACACATTATTAATTGGATGGGTATAATAATGTATATAAATGATGTAAATAATAAATATAATATTTTAATAATTATTTATATATAATATACCATCTAATTACATATTATTATACCATCAATAAAATTATATTGTCGCTTGTGCGTACGTACGACTTACCGTCACCATGACGCGATGAGATTTCATTCCCCATCGTAACCATTCAAGAATAATATTCATTTGATGATTAAAAAATAATGGTTAAGAACTTATTATCATTATGGATATAAATCAAATACATCCTATTCATAAAAACATTACTTACATAACCAAACATATAAAAGAAGATAAATCAGTTAACACCCGAATCATTTATACTACTGAAATATTATAAACAAATCAATATTAGACGATCATATATGATATCATATTTATGAATGTGGTTATTTTATAATTTAATAACATTTATTTAACCATTATATAGTAGGTTAATTTACCCTTGACTAAGGAAAAGTGCAGGGTAAGGGTTAATTTTATAATCCCTTCATTATCTGAGATTGTTTATATGTAAGTATCTACTAGGACTTCCTTATCAACCAAATCCATGTTTCATAAAAATGTATTTAAAAATAGTTATATTATTTCCTAGACTATAGTTTAAAGTCACTTATACCCTTGTTTGACTTTTTATAAAATGTTTTGTATTGAATATTTTAGTTGTTTTCCAATCAAAGAACTTTATGAACATTTTTACTAATTAAGAAAAGAATTTTTTTTAACTTATATGGTGGGTACAACAATTTTCCAATGTTATTAAACCTTATAATCATACCTTATAATATTATATGAATATTTTCAAAATAAATGTTTTCATTTAAAATTATACAACTTTTAAATAATTTCAATTTAGAAACAGATATGTATCTCAAATAGTTTTTAATTTATTTCATCAATGTCAATATATATTGTTGGATTTTATGATTAATTGAAGTTGATTTATTATGATACAATATTCCATATAGTATTGATAGTTTTATGATATGTTTGATTGTGGGTGTGCTATTTTAATTTCATTTATTGTTTATGGTTAATGTATTAACATTTATTATGTTAGTTCAATATGAATGTTTATGTTATGTTTCGTCGTTTTTCATATAAGGAATTCATTGGATGTAGTAAGTGATATGAATGAACCACTATAGCCCCTAGATTCAATGGTATATCTCATGAGACCAACAAGTGTCTTGGAACAAGGCCTTGAAAATATTTTTACTTATAGTCTTGTAAAGAGACCTTGAATATGTTGTTACGATGTCCAACATTATGCATTCCATCTTTATGATTTGATAATACATGTGATTATTGGACTAGTATAATATCCATGTGAATAAGTAAATGGAATTATTTGATTTATCTATGCCATATAAATCTATATTTAATTTTTAAATGTATATTTTTTAGTCTTATACATTTCCTTAAATGTTTATACATATTTATTATAGTCTCTGCTATATTGTTATCCTTACTGAGCATCTGAGCTCAGTCCTTTATTTTGTATTATTTTTTTCAGGAGGTGAAAAGGTATTTTATTACTGGACTACAGGGATAGGTTAAGGGATATTACTGTGTTCAAAGTAGAGAAAATTTTGTTTATTTTTATTTTCATAATGTAATTTTAAACAAATGAATGTATCTGGTATATCCATGGTTACTAAATTGGTCGGACTTTAGTGACATGATATCTTGTGATCATGCCAATGTTATGTAATAATGCACTGAAACTGGGTAACTGGGGTTAGGGAAATACATAAATCATCATGTCCCACTTATAATATATTTCACCAGCACCTCACTCAATAAATTATGTAATTGTGTGTCCAAAAAGAATGACCAATCAAGAAGTACCTAGTCCCTCAAATCTCAACTCAAAAATATAATAATCGACTCAAATCCCGACATCCCAAGGTACAAATATATCTTTCCTATAACAAATAAACACCATAGTTTCAAAAAAAATGACATCCTAAGGCATGAATATCTCCACCCTACAAAGTCTCATCCCAAAGTCCTCAAGTATCAAAACGAGCCTCAACACCCATTTTATGGTCTCAACACCACTAACTGATGGTCCATCATCATCCACGTGGTGTTCTATGGTGATAAAATCCAACATACCTGATGGTCAACACCATCACATATGTTGAATAATCTATATGGGTATCCACCAATAATGAGTGGTCAACAGAACATTGATTTGAGACCAACTTTCATGTACATGACTCCAATGATGCGTCATACAACAAAAGGTGAGGAAAAATCATTAAAAAACTATGGATTGTCATCTAAAACCTCATTCCCCTATGTCTGTGTCACTGTATCATGATGATCACACCAAATAAAATCAGATAGGCCTTTCAATTATCACTAAGACCACATCACCTCAATCTGGAAACCTTATTTCCTCAACCTATGGTCAAAATCACCCATCCATATTGAGCCACGACCAAACTGAAAAACTACATCACCTTAATCCATGTGATCAACAACACCTCAATCCATTAACAAATCTCATCATGTTCCCATTGAGGTCAAGAAATTATTATACAAAAAAATAAATTTAATAATAAAAAAAATACAACTTAAACTACCCTAGTTGGTCAAACCCCCTTACCTGGATAAATCATTTATAGAGTAGTAGGAGGATGCACATAGGCATCTTGTATCATCAATTTAATAATTTAAAAAAAATCATTCATTTATTGGAGTCCTTATTAGACACCCCCAATGTTCATTTAATAATGTAATCAATACACCCATTGAATCACGTAGAAATAAAGGAACCACATAATTTGTATTGGTATGTTCTTTCTCATTTGATATCAGTCTTTAACTCGAGTAGAATCAATGTAAATTTGAATTTTATACAAATACCCTAGAAATAGGGTAAAGGAACTCACTCGAAATTATCACACTATATAAGGAGATAAATAATGAATGTAGGATATCATATTGAGGTTATTATTGAGACAAATCCATATCCACCAACAAATCAAGGATCGGATACTAGATGAATGATTCGGATCAATTACTAGATAGGAGAGGAATTGAGAATCTTTCTTGTGTGTGTGGTGGAATGAGGAATAAAGGTAGAAGAAAAACAAATAATGATGGAGGGTAAATTTCAGAATTTCCTCCAAATAAATGAGTTGAAAAGTTTGGATAACCATGCACCATCATTGTGGTTGTCACTATCCAATAACCACATCCCAAGGATTAGGTGAATAGTATTCCAAACTATTCACAATCCATGAAAGACCCCTCTATTAAAAATTGTAGAGGTCTCACACAGGTATTCACCCCCCATCATCACATTATTTCTATACCAAGTCTATTTCCACTAGAATTCTACATAGTTACTCCAAGGAAGTTGTGTGGTTCATCAAAATAGTGTGCCTCTATTTTTCATTCTTGTTAGAGAGTTTTCAGTATTCAGCACAACCAGAACTCACCTAAAAACCTGAGGAATTTTCCAAACCATAATAAAATCTAAAAATAGGTACTTGTGTTAATAAAACAACCAGAATCAATTTTAGAGGATTTTAATAAATGTTTTTCTAACAACCAAATATTAAAATCCAAAAAGGTTGGGAAAATCCGAACCACTCCAGAAATCATGCGATGTTACACTAGTGACAATGTAATAAATTGTGCTCCAGGTTTGGGTTAATAGAGTTGAGGTTATTACACATAATCACCAAATCAATTTTAAATCTCATTGTTATTTATATGATAAAATATATGTTTCCAAATTATAACAAACCATAACAACCACAATATCAAGGATATTATAAACTATAATGGATATCAATAATTTTAAAAATATGTCCACAAAATTTAATGTCATTAATCATCAAACAATACAAAATGTCAAAAAAAGTGATTCATATACCTTAAAATTATATAATGTCAACATAAAAATCATTCATCACCGTAAAATATAATCATAGAAATTCTAAGAAGGGGTTTCTAGGCCTTGAACATATGATCAATCATAAGCTTATTATCCCATTATTATATCCATAACTCTTAAAAAAACATCCCATCACAACATCTTAATCTCCCATTTTTTAATCCTTTCCCTCATACTAACTATAACAACCCTAAACCCACGCACTAGGATTCTATAAAAAACAAAATATTTACATTTATGTCTTGATACTAATAAAAATTAAGCAATTTCAAACCCTAAAAACATAATACATCAAAAGGAAATATTGTATCACTTGCATACTCAATAGCCATTTAAGTTTATAGTTTTAGAGAATTATAAAGTAATCTAGTATAACCAATTTTATAAATAAACAACTTTTTTATAAAAATATACATCATTTCCCATTATGTTCATAACATATAGTAACCTTCTTTGGAATAACATAATTTAAACCATTCCTCACAACCCTTGTAAAAATAAACATAAGAAAGTAATGATCAAATGATCCCTTAGGGTAATGATAAGAACTAATAATTGAATAAAATAAATGATAACAAGATACACATAAGGGTATGATAACATGATTGATGTTCATGAGCATAATATAAAACAACCGATACCCATTAAAGCCTAAATTCTTACATATGTGACAATGAATAAATCACTAACATAGAAAAGAGTAATAGATATCAATAATCATGAGCCATGGGATTTCAATCTTGATAAAAATAAACACTAAAATCCCAAATAAGGAAAATAGAAATCATATTAGGAGATACATAGAATAGGTATCTTCGAGCATTATATGTAAAATAATAGTTAAACTCGTGTCAAAAATTAATATAACCAAGTTAAATCCATTTGATAAACCACACCGTTTTACTCCCTTCTTCTTTCCTTAGTAAAAAATGAACATTACCTTATGCATTATAGAGCTATAATGGGTCTCACCCATCATATGGAATTTTTCATGCTCAAAAATTTATAATATATAATTATCAAGTACCATATAATTAATAAAATATTATATTCGTGAACAATTTAATCATAAAACCCTTGAAACATCATTAATATATAACTTCGTTAACACATGGAAAAAATGTGTTCATGAAATTATATTAAAAAAACATCATAAGACATATAGAGAAAGAATATTGAAGGTATCGTTGGATTTAAATAATGATGATGTCAAGGAATAATTATAGTATGTTGACATAAATTAAAATACCTATATAATAAAATTTAAAACATTACATTAATAATAGGGTAATATACACTTCTTAGTAATATTCTATAAAAAATTACATATTATTTGGAAAAATATTATTTCTTAAAATTAACATGAATATTTATAAATTTTAATCAATAATAAACAACAATAATGAATGTGTAAATATTATTCTTGTGGTATTCATTAAAAAGAATCATTTTTTTCAAACCATTATAAAGAAAATAAAAAGTGACCCATGTGGAAAACATTATGAAATTTCATTTTAATACCTTATAAAATAATTTCAATAATCATGTAAAATAACTTTATAAAATTAGGTATGTTTAAAAAATAATATGCTTAAGGACATTTTTGAAAACAAAGATATGGAAGATAAATATTCTCATTCTAAATGAATATAAAAGATCATTATGGCTTATAAAAAACCATATTGATGTGATATTAATACATTACAGTATAAATGGAAATTAAACATTTAAACCACATCAATAACCCAGGGAAAATAAAATTTATGTGGTTCATGAAAATAACGTCATATGATTTCTTCTAATGAAAACATAATAAAAAATAATGATGAAAAAATATAGAGTATCATAAAGACTTTACTACTTTGGTAACATTAAAATAAAATTTAATTGAAAGAAATTATATGATATTACTATTAAAATCACATTAATTAAATGATTTAATATATCAAAAATAATTCATGAGGAATTAAGTACACCATATAAGTAAATCATGGTGTATGACATGGAACCAACTTTAAGTAAATGAGATTGAGAAAAAGAAGACCGGTGAAAAGATATTAAATTTTGATGTGACAATTAATCAATGAAGATATAAATAATCCATGAAGGGTTATGTGAACATAATAAAATACACATAAACAAGTGTAAATATATTATAAAATAATTTATAGATCAATTCACTCATAATCATGACATAAACAACTTAATGTTTTAGAAGATTACCCAATGTGTCATGCCCCCCTCCCCACAAGGTGTACCCCTCCTGGGTCAGCAATATGAGAAGGGAGATAGTAACCTATGAGTACCACCTCTAGTAGACCTCGAGATAGTGACTAGCACAGAGGGTATATTAACGACAAAAATGAGAGGCATTACCCTCTAAGAGAACACAAGATAAATAGATAGATAAGATATAAACCAACCAACTCCATATCAAACTGAAATATAAAAGAAAACCAATGTACACATATGTAATTCCATAAAAAACGAATACAAATAAAACAAAATACTACAAGTACAAACAGAAAGTAAAAATAGTAATGAACATGAAGCCCAAATAGATCCTACAACCCCAACCAGTAATAACTAGCCTAATATTCAACCTACTCAGTGTGACCTGAAAATAGTTTATAGATATGTAGGGTGAGTATAAAAGTATACTATGTAGGATCCTCCCCCGATCCTCTATTGAAAAAGTAAGGAAAGGATACTAAAACACAGTGAACAACAAGTGAAACTAACCCATCACCAAAATAGGTATACTATATTACTATCCTCACTATGGATACTCTCACCAAGTATAAAATAAAATAGTATATAATATAAAAAATAAACATCTCAGGTACCTTGATACCATTTCCACACTAGTTTTCCTCTTTTCCACAATATCACACATCTTAATTCATCTCTCACCAAAAAAAATTGGATTAAGACACCTAGTCATGCACTACCACATGCACATAATGAAACACAAGGCATTCCCACAGATACCTGGGAAAAGCACCACACCATCCACACAACTGAAAACGTAACCTGGTAGTTTCAAAGAGCCACCATATCCCGCATAACATTTATCATACATCAGGTATTATACCTCAAGCCACTACATCCCATATGCCAATTTAGGATCCTCAAACCACCGTAGCCTATACATGTTATACCTATAGTAGCACAATGAATCTATATCCAGAATATATGTCTGTAAAATAACGATAATACATTATATCTTTATACACACATATATGGAGAAAACTAACCATTGGGCATACCAGGACAAATAACTTCCCATAGAATAGAGTAGGGCCAAAGGGTGTAGTTATCTATACATACTCCCACCAGAATGTTGGGGAAGACTCCCCCCAGGGCTCAGAATCACAAGGGTGCAAGTTTCCCTAACATAAGGGGTGGACTAGTGTATAGAAACTAAAAAGTATAGAATATATTTTTTCTCACAACAACACTATGGGCATAACTAAGTCTTATACTAAATTGTAGATAACGTCTCATGGGCTCCCAGATGCCACATCTAAGACTATGTATCATATAACCACACAACCATTTAAAGTGAAACATTAGATTACTTTATCCCATTATATCTTTTTCACTTTACATTAATTAAATTTTCAAACATTAATTAACCATTATTAAGTATATATTACATTTCATTATCATCACACCCAATGTCTATTGTTCCTTCAAATTGTGACCTCACCATTGCGTCCAAGAAAGCTCTAACCCCATGGGTTAACCTCATTTATTCAATAATTTTTAATAGAATTATTACATTCCATATTTACAGGTATTCTGGAAAAGATAACCATAGCGACCAAACACAAGGTGCACAAAATTTTGAGTAGATTAGATACCCTTCGAGTCATTTCCATATATAGTATGAGAATAAACTTATCCATACTTGAGAATCTAAATATAGATAGAACATGTCATACACCGCGGGTTATCGACTCTTTTGGAAGTAGGGTAAGAAAAATCATCTACCTTGAGATGTGGGGAATGTAAAGAAGATAAACAACCAAAAAAATTCTGCCAGCATCCAACATCCATATCCAACCTGTTTCATCTCTTCTAGTTTCCTCTATAAAAACCCCATGCATGAACTGATGCATATCGCCACTCTAGGTGTCAACTGCAACCAAAACCAATGGGCCTCCCTACCCCACATCCCACAACATCCTTCTAGGTTCAAACCACTTCACAAAAAACATGAAATAACAAGGAAACATGGCTCTTGACCCGATCTAAGGAACTCTTCCTTCCCATTAAATGAGCTCTCATATCTCCAAGAATAAGGCTCTTTGGCCTTTTCAAGAAAGAGGGTAACTGAGAACCCCACCATACATTATCTATTATCAAACAACCAGTTCTTTAATCCATCATTAATTAACCAGTTCATTATTAGTAGGTCCCAACTATGGGAAACCAAAAATGCATGATGTCATAGCTACGACAAATTAATTAAACAAATAAATTTACATTCAATTAAACAACAAGCACCAACATGCTTCAGGTATAACAACCTACTAGAATAGGAATCCACATTTGAATCAATTTTATTAACATCAAATTACAACAATAACTGGAATCATTTAAATTCATCTTTATCTTTAAACATTTAATTGTCAATTAATTCCAGCTTTACGTTCTTTACCATTTTCTTCGAGAACAATATTCTAACCCTCACACCATTGATATCAAACACTCTTTAAAATATAGTGGCAAACCGTTATCATGGCGCAAAGAAACAACATGGGATCGAGCTAATTCATTTAATTCAGTTCAATAATTTAATTAGGTTGATTTTATTATGGTCCAAAGGGGTAAAAAATGATAACTATATAGTTTCATGTAAATGAATATAGAATCAATGAATCCCATAACTAAAAATGTTTCCTATGTTCCTTGCTCGTGAACAGATCATCTCACAGACCATGATTGCCTTCCCTACCACAAATGCATCCATCTGAGGATGTCGTGACATAACCGCATCAAAGAAAACCAAAAGACACTCTATTAGAACAATAGATATCAAGCCCCATTGTATGGAAATGAGAAATGGGATAAGATAGATCGGTGGAAAACAAAGAAAAGAGGATGATTGTACCTCAGATCAATGACTGATTGATGAAAGAGGTGAGGAACTGATTTGGGATGAAGGAAATACCCAAATGTTGAATAGGTAGGTGTCCGAGTCATCTTAGGTTGATGGGGGTGTGATCAAGAAGTGGGGTTTGAGAAACCTGAGCTGCTGGTTGTCTTTAAAAACACTTTGCAGTGGGGAAGTTCACAATGTGTACCTCCTCATCATGTTGTGTACCTCATCGAGGTGACTTAAGCTGAAAAACGCATCACCTCAGTGCTTTGTTTTATTTTTCTAAAATTCATAGGGTACACGTCGTGTACCCCTTGGTCATGTAATAACCCCCCTATTTCCATCTTCTAATGACCAAACATCTCCAGACATCCTCAAAACCATCATCGAGAACCTCAGTCTTTGAAAACACAAAAAGGGTTCATCAACACTGATCATGGCCCTTACATCATATACCTCTCAAAACATTCTCTTCCTAGAGAATCAAAAACCAACCCGTGGAGGAAATAGAACACGATTTTTACAAAAAAAAACACCCCGTGAGATACCTCTCAAGGATCTCAATTCCACGGGATCTCAACCACATTAAAAAAACAACGTGACACCTCGCGAAAACCACAACTAACTCATAAATTCTCCCTCAAGGGAGATACCTCTCAAAGAGATAAAGACACAACAAGCAACAAAAGCAATACATCTCATAGATAGGAAAGGTCTACAACCACAAAATGAAAATCATTACAAGGAAATATCTGAACATAAAAATACTCAGGGTACTGAGCATATATCTATGACTCACATTCCCATGTACTCTCCTCCACTACACTATATCACAACAAGACACGAACTAGTGGAATAGAATACCTATGCAACACATTATCCTCACAGTCATGGATCTCTACATTCCACTCCTTGGAGGTTACATAATCTTCAACGTCGATATCTCCCCAATCAATGATGTTATATTGGTCATGAAGATAATGACGGAGCTACAACATATGAAAAATATCATGTATCCTGTTCATTTATGGGGGAAGTGATACATGATACTCCACGACTCCATCATGAACAAACACCTCAGAAGGACAAACTAATTGGGTTTAAAGCCTACTCCCATGAACAAACCTTTAATTCTAGTGATGGGGATTCACCTTTAGAAACATGTTATTCTCAAAAACAAATTCGAAAGGTCACCTCCTTTGATTTTCGTATAATTAATAATGATCATGTGCTACCTTCATCCTCTTGTGTATCTCCCGAACCATCTCTATTAGATTCTATACCAGTTCGGCCCTGAGAATTGTTGAGTCTCCAACCCCAGTCTAGAACAATGGAGAAAGTAATGTTCAGACATAAAAGGCTTCAAACAATGACATTCCAATGGTTGAGTGAAAACTATTTTTGTAAGCGAACTCTACCAAGGGTAAGTGCCTCGTACACACACCTCCAAAATCAATGACATAAGAATTCAGCATGGATTCATGTCTTTGGATGGACCGCTCTATCTGACCATCCATCTATAAAGGAAAAGGAGTGATAAGGAATAGTTTATAAATAGAAGCATGTTGGACACCTATCCACACCCTAGAGATAAAAAGAGGATCTGGATGGGAAATGATCGTCCTCAAGTATCCACGGAGTCTCACCACCTCCTCTATATTTTCCATTGAAAAATATCTGCAGAGATTGACTCTGTTATCACTATGAAGTGGGATGATTTTGTTAAATAATACACAACCACACAAATAGTGTTATGGCCTCCCTGATCTTGAGGTAAACCAGTAACAATGTCCATTGAGATGTCATCCCACTTCCACTTAGGAATATATACCTTCTAGAGTAACCCATCGGGGACATGGTTCTCAACCATATCCTTTTACAGACCAAACATAATGACACAAACTCTATAGTTTCATGTTTTAGCCTAGGCCACCAAAATTTACTCCTCATGTCTTGGAACGTCTTTGTCAATCCAATATGCATCGCTAATGGTGAACTGTTGAACCCTATGAGAACTTTTTAATGCATTTCCAAAGGAATGAAAAAACACACCTAATATAACATTAAGTGTTGTTCGTACATAAATCAACTATCAGGGGCCTCGCCACAAACAACATGGTCTCTAAAGATCTTCACCTCTAGATATCCCATCTGGGACTCTTCCACCTGTTGCAATAGAGATAACTACATGGTTATCTGAAATAGAAATCATATTCCCTTGAATTATCCAACGTCAAGGTGTAATGTTGAATGTTCATCTATCACTCTCCAAGAATCACTGGATTCACACACTTCATCACTACGTGATTTTCTGCTCAGTGTATCAGCTACAACATTCTCCTTTCCAGGTGTATATGATATCTTGAAGTTGTATTCTTGTAATAAATTCACCCACCAATGATGTCACAAGTTCACTTAACACTAGGAGATTACATACCTCATGCTATTATGATCAGTGAAAACCAAAATGAACTCACCAATGATGTAATGTCTCCAAAAATTCCAAGAAAACACCACGACTGCCAATTCAAGAACATGGGTGTCATAGTTATGATAATGGTATGAAACTTTTGAGATCCATTAGAAACAACGGATATCTCCTATATCAGAGCACAACCTAAACCTAGATGTGAAGCATCATATAAAACATCAAAATAAACTCCCTCTATAGGAAAACAAGGATCAAGAGAACCTACCAACTTCCCCTTCTGATACTCAAAAGCTTCACAACACTGACCAGTCCACATGAAGATTGATCCTTCCTAGTCAAATCTTTTAGAGGAGTCTCAACCTGATAGAAATCAACTAAGAACCTCATTTTGTAGCCTATGAGACCTAGTAAACCTCACACCTCTGCCACTATGTTAAAATATTCCTAAGACACAACTTCTTCTATCTTCAATGGTTCCACAAATACTCCCTATTGGGACACCACATTCCCTAAGAAACTAACTTCTCAAGACCTAAACTCAGACTTTGAGAACATCTCAAATAGCTTTTATTGACGAAGAACATGGAAAATGGTCTATAGATTCTATGTATTCTCCTCCTTAGATGCAGAGTACACAAGGATTTCATCGATGAAAAACATCATTATCATATCTAGGATGTCATGGAAAATTGATTTCATCATCCCTATGAACATAGTTGAAGCATTCATCACACTAAATAGCCTTACAACAAACTCAAAATGCCCATGATGACAATGGAAAGTAGTCCTCATGATATCTTCCTCATTCACACAAATCTGATGATATCCAGACCGAAAAATGATCATTGAGAACCAACTTTCACACATCATATGATCAAATAAATCATCAATCCATGGAATCATATATCTATTCTTTATTTTCACTTTATTTAAGAAATGACAGTCGATAGAAAACTGCAAAATAGATTCAACCTTATTCCAGAACAAAATGGGTGCACCCAACGGTGACAAACTCGGATAAATGAAATTGCACTGTAATAGACTATCGATCTATACATGTATCTCCTGTAACACATAATGGGATATCTAATACGGAGACATAGATATATGTGATGGTTTGGGCTATAGATCGATTCCAAACATGATCTCTCACCAATGGGGTAATTCTATAACCTCTTATGGAATGACATTAGGGTACTATTATACAAACCTATATAACGATAACTGATGAACCTATGAAGAAATTACCATCAAATCAGAATTCAAGGATGAAAAGGATGGAACACGCCTCTGACCCATCTGAGGGTCTCCCTTACTAATAAACACTGTTGGCTCTCCTTTAGCATCGAATAACTCCACCTACCTCTTTAATCAATCCATGATAGTCTGCACTGAATACAAACAAAAGATGATGAGTATTATATCATATGGTTGTATCCATAAACATAAGAAATCTCCCCATGAGTGGGGCTACCCCATCATTGGATAAAAATATCTAAATACTTCAAACACGTTAACTCGACCTCCAATAGGAATAGTGAACACCCAGGGCACTAGAAGCATATCTTCCTCATGTACAAAATAATGGAAAAGTGCGGGTGATATAAAGTTTTACATCACCCCTCAATAAAACAAGGAATACCCCCATGTGGAAAACAAGGAAAGGATACCTCAAATGAAGTATGGATCACCTAGAGCTAGAAATTCTAATGCATGAAACTAACCACAACCTCTTCCACAACCTATTTGACCCTGATGATGACCACCACCATTATCGTACTCTTATCTCTTATGATGAGGAGTATCATGGGAATATCCACTAGTTTCCCCATCTTATCTCTACTGATCCAATGCTTGTATAACCTGCTAATGCTTACTTGGCTAGAACTACCTCAATGGACAAACCTGGAGTGGAACACATGGTACACGCTGACCACACTGAAAGGTTTTGTACTCTCATTGTTGATGACCTCGTACTCCATAAGAAAAAAAGAACCTGATATGTTGGAATTGGCATGAGAGACACCTCCCCTAGAGAAATGAGATGTTGATGGCTGGGACCTATCCCTAGATGAATAGAAACTCTTATGCCCTAAAAACTGAGAACCCCAGACCATATATCTTCTTTGTGAGGAATCTTGTCGACTATCTTATAGCGATGATCTAATTTTGGATAATGTCCTCTCAGCAAATTCTTCCTTCTTCAACACCTCAAGATATGTCATTGTCATAAATGGGGTGACCTGGCGATGTATCTTTGGATGAAATGCCTACTCAAAATTCCTTTCCATGGCCTCATCACCTGGAAATATGTCTGAAGCATATCGTAAAATGTTCCTGAAATGGATTCCAAATTCTCACACACTGGAGCTCCCCTATCAAAGGGTATGTAGCTCCTGGGGTCTGTATTCCATCACATTTGTAGAAAGAAACTCATCTATAAACATGTCTCGAAACTCATCCCTCAAAATCTTCTACTCCTTAAAATCACCAAAGAACATGAACAACCATTTCCTCAATTCCCTATGAAACATCATCACAAACAAATACACCCAGTTCTCCTTCCGAGAATGGATTGAACTGAATGTTATCTAAACCTCCTCCAACTAGTCTTCTGTGACTACATCTAAAACAGATCCCTCATACTTCTGCAGACTCTAGCATTGAAACTCTCGGAGTGTCCTCTTCTTTTTTTGTCGCTACATCAATCTGCTAGCATAGCCTACTCGACAACTTCTGTGCAAACCAGATGTGGATGTCAACCAAGAGCCATACTTACTAAAAATAACAAACAGTTATAACTCTTAAACTATAATATGGGAGTCTAAATATTAATTATTTATTTATTTTCTTTTATTAATTTTAGGTTAACCTATCCCAATTTCTACCCATTCAAACACAGTTACAAAGAAGAATGATGAATGATCCTTTCCAAGGTCTCTACCCTGAAACCAATATCACCACATTTATTAGCCACTGTAAATATAATGGTTCGTGAATTATATTATTGAGATTCCTAAATGAATATGTCTCAACAGGTATTTAGTGTTTACATCACATGATAAACTTGTTGACACTATTTCCCTACCACCCCATGAAACCTCACCTTTTCCTAACACCAAACTCCATCATATCCCTCAACCTGACCTCTGATACCAATCTATCATGACTACCACCCCACATGGTGTATCCCTCCTTGTCCAGCAATGTTATAAAGAAGATATTGACCCCCAGGTACCACCTCCAGTAGGCCCTAGGATGGGGACTAGCACAGAGGGTATAATAACTATATAAATGGTAGACATTCCCCTTTAAGAGACTACATGAAAAACAGAGAGATAAGAAAAACACCAACTAACTCCAAATCAAACTACAATATAAAAGTAAACCCAAGTAATCATAGATTATTTCATTAAAAAATACTAAAACTAAAACTGAAAACTGTATGTACGGATAGAAATTAAAAAATGGAAGTGGACACAAAGCCCAAACAACTCCTGTAACCCAAAGATATTAATATCCAGCCTGATCTCCATCCTATTCCATGTGAAATGAAAAATATATATATATACACTGGGTGAGTATGACAGTGTACTTAGTAAGATCCTTCCCAGATCCTCTTATGAAAAAGTAAACAATGAATACTAAAGCATACTAAACAACAAGTGAAAGAAACTGATCACCTAAACATGTTTACTAAGTTCCCATCCTCACCATGGATACTCTCCCAAAGTATCACCTAAAAGAGTATATAATATTGTAAATAAATATCAGCGGTACCCCTCTACCACTTCTTCACTGGTTTTCCACTTTTCTCCAACATTGCACGTCCTAATACATCTCTCTCAAAAAACAAGCTGGCTCACAGAATCCTGGGAAAAGCACCACACCATCCACACATCCACAACTGTGACCACATAGATTTTGGGAAAAACCAAATCCCACATAATGTGTATCATATGTCAAGTGTTATGTCTCAATCCATTACAGCCAATATGTTTTGTAAGGATCCTCAATTCATCACTGCTTATATATGTTATACCTATAGTAGAACAAAGGAATATATATTTATAATATATGTGTGTGAAATAATCACAATACATTAAAGCCTCATACATACATATATGGGTCAAACTAACTATTGTTCCAACCAACACAAGTAAATATTATGATAAGAGAGTGGGGGGAAAGGGGGTAGTGATACATCCATCCTCCCACCAGAATGTAAAGGAAAACACCCCCTATGACTCGAAATCCTTAGGGTGTCAGTTTACATAACTAATGGGGTGGAGTAGCGTATAGAAACTCCAAAATTTCATAATATACTATATCTCACAACAAAATTATGGGAGAATCTAGACTTATACTCAAATGAATCTAATGTATCTCGGGATCTTGGATGAAACTAATAAGACTATGTAAATATATGCACATGATCATATAATGAGAATCATTATATTACTTTATACATTTAATAATTTTAATTTTACATTAATTAATTATTTAAACATTAATTTACCACTAATAATTCCACATTACATTTCATTAGCATCACACCCAATGTCCATTATTCTGTTAAATTGAAACCATAGCATTGCATCCCAAAAAACTCGATATCCATAGTTTAACAACATTTATTCAATCATTTATTAAAACAATTATAACATTCCATCATTTGAATCATTCTAGGAAATAAAAAAAAATTCTACCATACACAAGGGGATCAACATGATGATTAGATGGGATACCTTTCAAATCTTTTTCCACCAATATCACGAGCATAGACCCATCCATCCTCGTGATGCTAAACTCAAAAATCACATGGCATACCCCGTGTATCATGGACTCTTTTGAAAAGAGGTTAATAGAAACCAACTACCTAGAGCAAGGAAAAAAGTAAAGAAGCTAAGAAATAAGATCTTTCAAGCATCCAACATTCATATCCATCCCATTTCATCACCTCTGGGTTCCTCCACGACACCGACATGAACAAACTGATGCTTCAATCCACTATAGGCATCATCTTATGTGATAACCAATGGGCCTCCCTACCCACACATCTCAAAACATACATCTTGGAATAAAACACATCACAAAAAGTAGGAAACAATAAGGAAACAGGGATCTTGGCCCTAAATAATGCATTATTATTTCACAAGGAATAATCTATCATAAATCTAAACATAAGGCTCTTTGGCCTTTACCAGAAATAATGTAACTTAGAACCCTGCCATGCATTATATTTTATCTAAAAAACCAGTTCTTTAGTAAAAATTAAATTTATCAATTCATTATTAGTAGGTTCCAACTATGGGAAACCTAAACTACCAGCTATCATATCTATGAAAAATTAATTACCCAGTTAATTTGACATGCCTTTAAAGAACAAGAATCAACATTCTTCAGGTTAAACAAAAAACTGGAATAGACATACACATTTTCATCAATTTTATTAACATCAAATGACAATAACAACAACAACAAGATTCTTTTACATGCATCTTTATCTTTATCCATTTAATTATCAATTAATTTTTTCTCTATGTTCATTACCAATTTTTTCAAGAAAAACATACTAACCAAAAAATCATAGATATCACATTATCTAGAAAATCTAGAGGAAAACCATTATCATGGTCCATAGAAACAACATTTGATCAATCCAATTCATTTAATCTGGTTCAAGTAATTAATTAGGTCGATTACATTAATATCCAAAGATCAAAAACTTGATAAATTTACAGTTTCACATAAAAGAATAGAGAAGAAACGAATCCCCTACCTTAAAATGTTTTTGAAATTCATCTATTAGGAATGGATCAACACACATATCACTATCTCCTTCCATGCAAAAATTTCATCCACCTGAGGATGTCACGACACAACCATATCAACAACAACTAAAATAAACACTATAGAAACCATTTAGATCAATCCCCATATCTTGGAAATGAGAAATTGGATAAGAAATATCAAATAAAACCAAAGAATATAGGTAGATATTACCTCGGATCAAAGACTAATCGAAGAACGAGGTGAGGAACTGATCCAATATGAAGTAAATTACCAAAAGTTAAAGAGGGAGGTTTCTGGGATGTCTAGGTTCAAGATGGGGTGTTCTCAAGCTGTATGGTTTAAGAATCCTAAGTGGCTGGGTGTCTTTAAAAAAACCCAGCTTCGGGGTAGTACATGATGTGTACCTCTTAATCCCATCATGTACTACCTTGAGGAAACATATGCTGAAAAACATGTCACCTCGATGATTTGTTTTATTTTTATGAAATACAAATAGTACATGTCATGTACCCAATGGTCACATTGTGTAGGACCCATATTTCCAGCTTCTCATGACTGAACTTCTCCAGAATTCCTTTGATCCTTCTCTGAGAACCTCATCCTTTGAAAAAACACAAAGGGTCAATCCACATGGATATAGGTCCTTACACAATGAATAGAAAATGGCTTAATAAACCTCTTACCACTTTGTAACATTCAATTCAAATCCACATGGAAAAAATAATTTTAATTTCACCTTTAAATAATATTACGTATGAATTATTCATGATATAACATTTAAAATGGTCGTATATAATCTATACAAAGGAAATTACAGGTATAACATTAAAATATGACTTAATGAATATAAATTGAGAAAAATCTCTTACCTAAAGTCAAGAATTACAATTAATGTCCTTTAACTCCTATACGAGAAACTAATTTGAATTATTTACATAATTAAGAATCATTTTCAGGATTATTTTTTATTTTATTTTATTTTATTTTATTTATTACATGGTTATATTAAATTTATTAACCTTTTTTTATTGTTAGGCGGTTTGATGATATTTTTCTCATATGTCAAAAATGATTTCGCTAGGCTTATTATAGTTCAGTTGGTCATTAATTTACCAACTAAAATATAATAATAATATCATAATTAGAATTTTAATACACAAATTATATTTTTAAATCTTTTTAGTAAAATTGTAATGAATTATTCACTGTTTTACAATTATGGATATAGTATGTCATACTTATGCATGGGTAATGTTTCCAATTTTTAATGATCATCCCAGAATGAAGGTAAGTATTATTTTAACTTTATATAATGATAATTATATCATTAATAACATATTATTTCATTAAATATAGTTTTATATACCAGCCATGTGATGTGGTGATGAAATAAAATCACATAGTTTCATAGAGGTGGTAGTCCACGGGTATGCACGAACGACATTATTATTTTTCAGTGAACGAAAAGATGAGAAAAATAGATGATATATTACATATATATATTGACAAATATTTTAATAATATCATATATATATATATATATTAAATTATTCACTATTACCAGTCATGAAAGGCGGTGAAGAAAAAAAATTACATCTTTTTGTGAGGCGGTAGTCTGTCGTACACATAAAAAATGGTTTCATTTACCATTTTATTGAAGAGAAGATGAATATAGGGTATTCCATTAATAATAAAATATCTAAATATATGGAATATTATTTTTTTATTTCATGATGTTTGAATAATATTTTAAGTATTTAAAATTATAAAGAAAATTAAAATACTTGGTTAAGAACTATACCTCTTCTTACGACAACCTACTTTTCTTTACACATTAATCCCGTTGAGGTTGGTATTATAAATAAAATACCTATATAATGGGTTTAAGGATGTTATTAAGGTATTTGGTCAGGTATTGGTTGAATAAAAAGGCTTTATATGTGTGTAGGAAAGATGATAGGAGATGCAATTTTATATGAGAGGGAAGAGACACTCATAAAATTTCATATTATATTAAACAAATATAAATTAATTTTATTACTCAAATGGTTACTCATTGATAAAATTTTAATATAATAATAGAATGAATTTAAATAGTATCATCCAAAAAAAATTTTACATGTTTGTATTATTTTTTCCTATTTTTTTTAACACTCCATTAACCCTTTTAACAATTACAATGATATCAATATTTTTTACACATTTGGGGTCAAAGTAGTTACTATAGAAGGAAAATTGACACATATGTAGACCCTATTTGATATTTCAAACCATATATCAAACACTTTTCAAAATATATTATTTGTAATAATTTTGAATTATTTAATAATACATTATTTTTAATTAAATAACATTAATATCAACATTTGAACTATTCATTTAATTGGAATTTGACGAAAACATGAAAATATAAGAATTAAAACATAATCCACTAAAACCTCACTATCATATTATATTTAACTATAGAATTCATGAACCTAATAATTCATTCAAATAATATATTATTTTTAGAATCATTTATTTTATTTTATTTAATTGAGTAAATATTGTGTCAGTATTGCCTATACATTTTGGGTAATTATTTCAGCACTAAAAACTATAAATAAATTATGATGATAATAAATAATTTATATTTCAAATAACCATTTTTATCTAAACATTACTTTATTTATCCACATGTCCAATATTTAATGATAATAAAATAAATAGATTGACATTTTTTACTTTTCTTTACAAAAACATATTATAAAGGACAAATCGTGTACAATTGGAAATAAATGGTCATATACCATAATTTTTTGTTATAATTTAATAAATATACTATTAAAATAAATTTAAATCTTTCTTTAAGGTTACTTTTAGTCTATATAACAATACTTTTAACATTCATTTCCAGATATACCCTTATCGGGGTGACAATTGTTTTGTATAGTTGCAATTCATTATGATCAAAAATAAATAGATCTTATTTAATAAATGTTTAAATTACTATTCCAAATATAGAAACCATTTTTAAATATTATATGTACATAAGTTTTATAGTTTAATTTAACATTAAACTTGAAAAACACAATGAAAAACTGTTTTTAAAAAATCATTTCAAATACCAAACAATGTACTTATACAAAAATAGCGTATAAAGATGAATAAAATTTAATAATTTACATTATATTTAAATAAATTATTATTATTTTAATTTTAAATAAAATTCAAGTGATAATGAGTCATTAAAAGTACTTTATTTAATGAAAAAATTGGACAGTTTTATAAAAATCTATATTTTTTCACTATTCATTGTAGAATCAATATATTCATAAAATTTTAAAAATTAATACAAAGTTAATTTTTGAATGATGAAATAAAAAATTATATTATTTTTATCAAATGTTTTATCTGAATTTTCTAGAAATTAAATATAATATTTTCTAATAAAAAGAAATAAACCCCATCTAAAAAGAATAAGTGTTTTTGAAATATAATATGAATGTACTAAAAATTGAATGATTATTTCATAAGAATTAATAAATGAATTCTAATTGATATAGACAATTATATTTATTTCACAAATAATTTAATCATATTAATACTCACCAATTTATCAACTTTTTTATAACTATAACTTTTAAATATTAATATATCATGGTTTGTTAAAGCTTAAGGTTTTGTGTTGTATACACAATCAAATATAATGTTTTTTTAAAATATAGAGGTTTTATGACTAAATAATTAACATTATACAAATAATATAACATATTTGATTCTACTTCATAAAATAAGTCTACATATTTTATATGAAATTTAAAATAACATCTTCATCCATGTTGAGACCAAAATTTCTAGAATTTAGCATAATTGAATTGTTTATGGTATTTTCAATAAAAATTATTATTGTAAGGATTAAAATTATTATAAAATAATTAAATTTTAAATGATTTAATCCTAAAAAAATTTGTTATAGTGTAAATACATAGATTTTTATATAAATTGTGCCTCATGGATTTAAAAATATTAATTTGGAGAATCATGTCTCCAAACTACATGGTGAGTGTTCTTTCATGGACATTACTGATTCCCTTTATTGTATTCAAAAAATTTCTCCCAAAAAAGTATTATAAGTGTCATGGGGATCTATCCTCCCCCATGTTAAGAACATATAATTTAGTTAGAATTTTCAAAAAATGAAATCTAAAAAACACATCTTTCAAAAATAATGTTGGGAAAATAATGGATTTATTTGTTAGTTCTACCACCACTATTTTTGGATTCATATATACTACATAAAAATTAATAAATAATGAGTGTGTTGATATATTAATATAATAACCAATATCACACAAATAATAAAAAAATCTTAATTTTATTATAATGGGTAATGGGATAGAAAATGTTCCAAGATCATTAAATGTTGTAGGAAATTATAGTATGATTTGGGAAGACCCATTTCTTTTAAAAATTGTTTTTCATTACCTTGAAAAATCATATTTTTAATGTAATATTACTTATGAAATATATCATACATGGGGGATTTTTTGAGATCTTCCATAAGAGGGATATTAATTTCAACTATCTGAAAATTGTATGGAATTTCTTTCTAAAGTGCTTCTTCATAGTCATTATTTGATTACATCACCCATAACGGAAATGGGAGTAGAATTCCTTTATTCTCCTTCTGTTTCATTAACAATATTGACTTTTTTCTATTATTTATTTTTCTATATTTACATTAATATTACACTTTTTCTAATGATTTTTTATTATTATTCAAGTTTTTCATCAATTTGTGCCTCTAGGTTTTTTTATCATTTTATTTATCATGATCTTCATGGAATAGTTTTTATAGTTTAGGATTAGTCTGTCTAACTCCAACAATTTCACAACTAGGGTTATATTTCCCAAATTCAACTCTTGTTAGAGGTTTAATTTCTTTTCCACTTCTTGTGGGTATCTTTTCATTGACTCCTTCATGTTATGAATTGTGTATTATGGTGGTTTAGCCTAATTTTTTAAAATAAGATCAACTTGAATACTGATCTAACTTCATATCTATCCCACTTCATTATTAATCTTCTAAACTATAAGTTCTTCTTACTACTTCTTTACTAGAGGTGGTTCACATGTTTATAGATACTCATAGGTTTTATTTGGTAGAAATGTTTTATTTGGTACATGGAATAGTTATAGAAATACTTGTATGGTTATTGAAATGGATTTGGGTGATGGAATTATTTGTTTTGTTGTTGGTAAGGGGATGTTTTGAAAACTAATTTTGTTATTGTTGTTTTTCCTATTTCTTCTGATTAACAAATCCATACTATAATTTTTTAGGTTTTCTTCATCATGGGATTTTTTGGAATTACCTCTAGTGAAATTCTATTTCACAACTCTAGCTATTATCACTTTAGTCCATAGATTAGGAAACAGTTGTGTGATGAACATTATCGAAAATCAATTTTCGGTGTTTTTATTCAATTATTTATTCCAGATCCATATGAATGACCAAACTGATTATCCCTTTATGCTTAGTTTCTATAAAATATAATGAATGATAAGTTATTAAATCATGAATTCATCTCATTTTATTACATATTATGCTAAATTGTTATGAGTTATGATTTATCTACTCAATCAAGACATTTTATATTCTTTGGAAAATTTTATATCAATGCTTCTCTTGGTGATACATCCAAAATATTCTAATTATTATTTAGAAGTACTTAATAAAATAACACACGGATTTGGTTCCCTTATAAAACATGATGGGGACCACTGGAACACAACTTCTTGTACTTCTCCTAGTACTCATAGATATTGTACCTTAATTCATGTGTGATAAAATATATTTAATTTATTATTTATATACTTATAGATGTGTGGAAGAATCTTTAAAAGAATATTCTATGTAATTCATACCAATCATGAACATCACCTTGTTTTAGTACAAAATAACATTATTTTTTTACTCCTACTGGAAAAGAAAATTCCCTCTATATCACTCATTCCTTTCCCACTCTTCGGTATTTTTGAGTCAATATTACTTATGGTATGTCTTTTTGGTTTCTATTTGGTTATTCTCTAATAATACCACTAAACTTATCAAATGTTTTTATTACAATAATTTATAATTCAATGTAATTTTTAATTTATACATATAAATTTTGTTATATAAATTATAAAAATTTGGTGGGCAATGTTCTATGAGAGTCTATTTAGGGTTTCAATCCATGGAATTAGTCTTGGAGTAAAGGATACAGGTTTAAATCATATTTTTAAGAGATAATTCTTCATAAAATTAAAAATATATATTTATTATTTTGTTTAAAGATATTTTTATTTCGGGATACAAATCAGATAATGTATTATTAGTCATTTTTATTAAGAAATATTAAAATTTGTCTTTTTTGGATCAACATCTCCTTAAATGGTTCCATTTTTTTAATTTATGTTTCACTGTGTGTTCATAATCAAGTATTTTTTCAGATAAATATTGTTATAATTAAAACCTAGGTCGTATCCTTGAGATGAGATCCTATAAAAATCATTTTTCACTTTTTAATTGGTTAATGAAAAGGTTTTCTGATTCTAGGTTTGCGATTTACAAATAAAATAAATTGAAATTTTGAATTGGAATTAAATAATGATGATATGGTGACCATGTAATGGTTGGATTCATCTATTTCAATGTTATCATAGTCTAATGGTTATCTATTATTCTTCTATTAATAATGTAAGGAGAGATATTCCACAATATCTTCATCTCCCTCACTTTTCCAATTGGTGGTGGTGCGAATAATCATAAAAAATTATCTTATCTTGGTTTTCCTCCTTCCTATATTTTTATGTATTTTAGAGGGTTGAACATATTAATTTATGAAATTCGTAATTGGGTCATGTTACTTCTTAATAACCAAAATATTTCACAACCACTTCCACTAATGATGAAAATCATCAATCACTTCCCCACATATATCTATCATGTTACATCATATATAGACCAGATCATTATGGAGGGAGATAATGGATCATCAAGAAAGGAAATTAATGATAAACAAAATTAAACTAATATTAATCTCACTTAATAATAAAAATGGTTAATGAAATATTGAAATAAATGTAATGGATGAAGGGTGAGATTTTATTTCATTAATAAAGTGGAGCCATGATTCAAAAATTGGTTTTCCCTTCCCTTCCCTAATCAGTAAAAATTTACCCCACCATTATAATGGTAACTAGGATGAGAGGTACGGGATACATCAAGGATATACTATGAAAAATTCAATGAAAGAAATAAATAAAAATGATAAATAACTAGATGCTTATTCTAGGAATCCATATTCCATTATCCATATCACCCCATCCAATTCACTTTTCTCTTTCTCTTATGGACAATCATATTTAATTTCATAGCACCTAAGTCAAACCTTTAAGATTTTCACACCTTATAATATTGAATATATTCTCAATTACCTTTATGATATTCCCTAAAACTTGTGGTTTCTATATCTCCATGAAGTTTTTCACTTTCTAATTTTCTAAAATTCATTATCTTTTAGGTTTCCTATAGTTATAATTTCATTAAACATCATTTTTGATGAATTATTTTTTCATGCATGTGTGCTAAAATGGAAGCATAGAGCCTTATCTTGTAATAATAAATATTTTTACTATTTTAGAAATCACTTTTAAGGAAAAAGTGGGAAATCAAAAGGTTCAGAATACATGGAAATTCAAACCTCATAAGAAATATCAGTTCATTCTAGAATAAATTAATGTGATTATAATACTTTAAATTGACTAGACTCCATTTAATGGATATGGCCTCCATATCAAGGTTTTCCGTAATACAATACTCAAAGAGGGATTCCATCATGTCCCAGGTCTACACATGCTCCTATGGACTTGTTTTTTCCTCATAGAAACAATGTATGAAAATCCTATTCTGTTTGTCGATCTGAGAGGATTTTTATTCAGTCCAATCAACACACAGTGGCCTTTTGAAAATTCAATGTACATCCTCCTATGAAATATTGATCAGGAATTATTCATCTAGAATTTCATTATTATAATGCATGATAATCTCCTCGATGATGTCTAATTCAACATCCTCCTTAGTCTTTGGGTTGTTAGTAGCAACTTCCAAACTCTTTTGAGGGACTTTGCCTTTACAAGAAGTCCTTGTAACAAGAGGATTAGGTATGTTTGAGTAGTCCTTTTGTCTCATCGGTCTCTGACTATGGTGGATAGACCCTTCTAAATCCACAAGGGTGTTCTTTCCTTTCTTTGAAGTGGACCAAATGTACTCTTCCGCAATTTCCTCTTCCATGGGATCTGAGGAACAGAGTTCTGTGGCAGACTCATTATCTTCTGCTATAACATCCAACCAACCTTGTAATGGATGGATCAATACATTCCCATCCTCCTCGAGAGTCACTTCTTTAAATGGAGTAGGATCATCAACACTCCGCACTACAAAACGGTTCTGAGATCCACTAGAAAATCCAACTATACCTATGCGTACAAGAGAGGGAGGTTTCTAGCTCTCACCAAGGACCTGTTTTGTTGAAACTGGGACCTTAATAGGGCATGGTCTATAAACTATACCCACACCAGCCCCCTAATCATCACGAATCCCTAGAGAATCGGAAGGACATTCCTTACCAGATCTAGGGGCCACAAACACTTGGGGAAAATTTAAAATGGATCTCACAGCCTCTGCATATTTGGGAGGGTTACATGGGCCCTTGATCACCCCCTCAACCACACTTGATCAGCCTTGGACCCACCTTGGTGAAGAGTTAATATCTATATCTTACCTTAAATTACCAAAAATATCCTCAACCCTCTACTTTGAAAAAATTAGTCATATTTCCTTCTGGGTGGCATAGTGCGTTAGCTTGTAGTGTAGTAAATTTACCATAAAAATGTGATGAGACCTATCTAGGTTGCATAATTTTAGTGGTACCCATATAAAGTACTTAAATTATGTCTCTGACCTTTAATAGGTTTTAGAGTCTGATAATTACTCCTACATAGGCCTCCATATTTTTTGAAGACATTTACACAGCTTGTGGAGGATGATTATCACCCCTAAACATATCAACATAGTATATCACCCATATGGTAATTTCATAATGTTTTATATCCACATATGGTTATATGGTTTATATTTAAATGTATTTTTTGATCCTTACACAGTTGGTTTGATTAAAATGAATTTGAGGGATCAAACATGTGGTAGTTGGGAATTCTTTAAATGTAATTATGGTGAATCAACTTCTTGGAATATTCCATTATGTAGTTTCTTCCTCCTTTATTAAGGTTTATCAATTTAACACCGAACAAAAATGATACTGAAATGTAGGTTCATCTTGTAGTTACTCAAGGACTTAGTCATTTGGTCAGTTTCCTGTAGCATTTCCACAACATTTTATATATATTATAACCTCCTAAATTCCATTTAAATACCACCTAATCACCTAAATTAATTATAAAAAAGTGACCTCCTGAGCCTTTCTCACTCATATAAAACCTGACTCGGTGGGACACATATCCTTAAGCATTCCTCCCTATAATCCAGAGGCTATAGACTTGCAATGAATGTCAATGATGGTATGTTGGGGAGAATATAACCTAATGTCTAGAGTGGAGAAAAATGGTATAATATATGAATAAACAATTAAAAAATATAATAATTATCAAGAGAAACATAACCATTCATCGAGATAAATAAAATAATTAAAGTAAGTAACAAGTATAATTTTATATAAAATGATTTCATGTCTATATGTTATACAAAAAGGAACTCATGCAGACATTGAAGAAGGTGTACAATAAAATAAATAAACATAAGAAAGGAAAATAATACCAAATAATATCCCATGATCATCTCAAGAACTGTTTATGTTAACTAATATGATGTTCCAATAATAATAGATAATCAGGTACCCATAGATGGATGTTTCCTTTGTCGCTAGCTACATCCATGAGATCTATTCGGGAACCAATTGGTGGCCCAAACATTGTTTTAGTTACAATATGTATGAAAAAATTATTTCTAGTAAAATACTATTGGCGTACCTAAAATGATCAGTGTTCAGGTATAAAAAATATAAATCTATAATATAGGTTGTAACCAAGTTGTCTTGGGTTTCTGTAGGACATATGTGTTACTATACCTGCTTCGGCCTATGCCAAAATGTCACTAAAAAATATATATATAATTATGAATGTATTTATATTTTATATATATAAATGTATATATAATCATATCTATAGATACGTAATACTATACAGGACCCAAGGTGTATCAAATTTGTCTATTCACAATCATAAGATTCTAAAGTTGTAGTTTTGGGAACTAGAACATTTATACAATCAGGGATATAGATTACATCATATTTATAAACCCATGGAGAGATGTGAAATTCCATTTCCTACATCTTCTAGGGGAATGTGAAGCATCATGTGCATCATCAGAATAAATGATATGAAATGTCATGTCAAATATCAAATGTCAAGGGAGAGTGATGCTTCATGTCTAACAATCTACTTTACCATGTCTCAAAAACTATTATAAGGTCATACTATAATAAAAATAAATTGTGAATTTAATGCTTTAAAATAATACATGGGATGGTTTTAAAACATTCCAATAAAATTATAAATAGGAATAATACACAAATTATATGGAGGTCACATTAAATTGTGATACCATTTACTTTTATTTCGTTTAAATAAAGAAAAACCCAATTATGTGGTGATTTAATTTAATTGAGTATTTTTAATGTAATTGAATATGTGATAACACTAAAAGAGGTAGAACTAGTCTAGGAGGATTACCATCATCAATGGAAACGGAATATGGGAGCTTTTCTAACATGGCTAAAAATTAAAATTGATTTAAATCTAATTTTTATGTAAATATTTGGAAGGTCTAGTGGGCGGCTTGATGATACATGATATGAAACAATTATACTATTTGATAATAGTACTAGACCATATATCTTAAGCCGGTATATGTATCCTTGCCTAGTATTATCCTCTAATGTAGTTTAGAATAGAATAAATCTGAGAAAAATATGAATTCCCTAAATATAAGGCATATTATGTCACATTGAATTATCATTCCATATAGAGAGAGGAATTAAATAAGGAATCAGTATGATTAGGGGTCATATAATATGGATTAAAATAAACTATAAATGATAAATATATACATTTTATGATGTAGAACACTCAAATAATTGCACGAATGCTAAGGGAGAGCTCCAATCATGAGAAATGTTTGTGTGCATGAAAATGGATGAATAAGGGAGAATATAAGTTAAAATATGTGGTAAAATGGTAATTTCACCCATTTTAAAAGGATAAGGGATTTTTTTATAGATTTGTAAAATTTATGTTCCAACTGTGTGATAAAATCGTCCCATGGCACACACCCTTACACAGTTTTCACACGTTTAGAAAAAATGTGTGCACACCATATAGATCACCTATGAAACCCACCTACACCAATTCACATGTATGTGTGTCTTAGGGAACATGGTTTGATAATTTTTTTGTCACCCTACAGGGCCCACATAGTTGAGGGACATAGATAGAACTAATGATGCACTAACCATGTGACTCACCTATTTCTCTAAAAAGCCAGAGCTCTAGGCTCCAAACTAGCCCCAGAAACTCACAAAACCTTCCTTAGACTCTTAGGAATTTCCATTTATATAATAAAAAATATTTTAAACTAGTATTCATATTTTTTATACCTCATGATAATATAGGGATAATACAATCTATTCTCTTTAAAATAACTCATCCCCATGTTTCCCTTCTGATGGTGGATTAGAATTTTCTAAGAATGAATATGGACACTAAGCACATATGGTAACCTACCACTCTTTGGTATCTTCCTATATATGATTCTGATATTATATAACCCATAATATTGAAAATGATCTTACTTGGAGATCCTTAAACTGATGATCAATGATCCATATATGATACTCTAAAAAGGATGCATCATCTTCCAAGACAACATCCTCGGGATCAAAAGTACGAGTTGGGTATTAATGGTAATTGCAGAACTGGGAGATATTGAAGATTTAATAGATGGCCTAGTACCTATAAAGATGTCATATCTGATATGGTATCTTCCTTAAAATATCAAATATCTCAAAAGTCTTGAAATAATGAGGCTATACCTTTCCTTATATCTGTATCCATCTATGAACCAACCATGGTAAAAACAGAATAAGACCCAGATGTCCCACCTCAAACTACAAAGGTTTCTCATGACAATCAACATAATAAATTTTCATATTCTAATATATGGACATATGTTTTATAATATAAACAAGCTCTAGTGTTTTCTAAAAAAGAAGAGGCCCTAGTTCTATTACCTCTCCTTCCACTAAAAAACATAGGGTTTAATGGAATGAACTAAAGTATAATTAATTATAAATATTTATCTATAAAGATTCCTAAAATATATTATTATAATATAATTTTTAAAGAAGAATATTTTTCACCCAATAACCTATAAAATTAAGTACACATTCCTGAATCTTTTCCTATAATATCTAAATTGTATTATTATATTTATTATTTGTCTTTCGGTGATAGGTTTTGATCAGAAGCACCTATGAACTCAGATTCTTTTAAAACCCCTTCCAAAACCACAATTAAAAGTGATCATCCTAGTATAATGTTATATTAAACGGTATCCCATGATGTCTGAAAATCTTTCAAATGTGAAGCCTCTCAAGATCATCCACTAAAAAGGTCACTCTGATGGGTATGAAGTGGGTGACCTAGGTCAACCTATTAATGATCACCCATACTGTGTCATAGACATAATGAGATCTCAATAACCCCAAAATGAAATCCATGATGAATTAATTGCATTAATACTATAGAATGTGTAGTTGAAATATAATATCACCTGACCAATGGGATTCCACCTTCACCTACTGATAGGTGGAACACCGAGTTATGAAACTAGCTATATCGATTTTCATACCAGGATAATGGTACTAGTGGAATAGATCATAATAATTCTTTGAATGAATATATATATTTCAAATAGAGGTATGAGACTCTCACATTGACACTTATAATATTTTCTTGGTTATCCAAAGTCATCCATGAATTCATAAGATTTTATCCCCATCAATAACCCAAATAGGGAGTGGGTCTTCACATGAAATGCTCTCTTTCAGGACCAAGCCCTCAAGGTATGAATGTTGAATCATCCTCACTCTATCCATAAGTGAAGAGATCAAAAATTAGAATGAAAATAATGAATTACCATAATAGTTCTTTACCTTTATGTACTTCTCAGAGAAAAATTTCATCAACTACCACTTGCTATAGGCCTCCTAAATGGCCTATGATCATGTCTTTCATCTTAAAGATCCATCCATTGCATTTCCTTTCCCTGGTGTATAAGCGTGATAAAAATAAAAATGATTGTCGTTATCCATCCAATATTTTTATATATGATTTATGTCACACTATGTAATGATATAATTGGAGTTTTTTTAGTCAGAATACAGCAAAACGACTCTTAAAAAATTAATGTCTCTAGAAGCTCAAGGTGTGAAAAGAAGATTCCTACTCGAGATCATATTTGGGGTAATTATTCTTGTGAGGAATAAACTGATGAGATCCCTATTCCATGAATCAAACTACTAGAATAATAATTTATCATATTTTAATGACTGATATATTACTATAAACCACATTGCCTCTTCTAGGATTAGTTAGAATCCAGATCGGTGTTGAATTCAACCATCCACTTTACACTTAAAAGTCTTCCTCACATTCCTCAATCCATAAAAACATAACCCCATTCTTATTCAATCCCATAATAGGTTCTCTTATGTTTATAACTTCATGAATAAAGTTCATGTAATATCATTCTAACCCTAAGAATCATAGTCTATCAAAAATGTTCTTAGGATGCTCCTAAGAAACCACAACTCTCACCTTCTATGGGTTAATGAATAATATTTCCATTGAGATGATGTGACCCTGTAAGTGGACTATATAAATCTAGAATTGACACTTTTTTATTGTAACATACAATTACTTCTCACTTAGTGACATCAAAATGATATCACGTTGTTTTTCATTTTCATGTCGAGTATGTGAGTACACCGAGATTTCTTCCATAATGTCTACAATAAAAGATTCAAAATATTGGTGGGAAAAAGGATTCATCAGGTCCATAAAAATGCAGTTGTGTGTTTATGAGACCAAATGACATTACCAAATATTTTTACAATACATATCTACTATTTAATGGTATATATGGTATATCTGACGGTATTAATCGTACATGATGATATTGTAAACTCAAATTAGACTTTGAGAATATGTGATATCTTCAAGGCTAATCAAAGTGTTCATATATATGAGGAAGTGGATACCAGTTATAAACCATAATGTTATCCAGTTTCATTATATCCACATAGAATATGAGAGTATTATCCAACTTCTTAGATTAGGATAGGTTAACCCTAATGAGATGTATTGGGATGGATAAACCCTTTGGATTCTAACATCTCCATCTTTATCCTATGTTCTTGAAGCTCAGTAAGTGTCATCCTTTAAGGATAGATTAACACTAGTGCCACTCATTATCTAGCTCAATAAAAAACTCTACTTCTCTCTCAGGAGGTAGTACATAAAACTTTTTAGGGATAACATCCATGAAATTATGAAATAAAGAGGGATTTCTATCGAACATGTTCCCTAATCATATGAAAATAGAATTGTAATCTAGGTTATCAGTCCTTCCACCCGACAACGCTATTGTCCAGGCCGAGCTTCCTAGATATCCCATTATCCTTTATGTGTATAGATACCTCCCAAAGGTTATTTTAAATACACCCTCTGATGATATAAGTCTAAATGGGAATTGTGAAAAATCATCCAATCCATAATGAGAATTATTTCAAACCCATTCTTTTTTAGGGAAAAGTGACTCCACATGATCTGATAATCACTTATCTCAAGGTGGAAGTCTAAATATTAGAATCCACTTTTTGATCTCAAACCCAACAGAGTATCTTAGGTCATTAAAACCATTCAGTTTAAGGTATATGGCTGGCCTAGACCATAGTCATGAGATGCAACTTGACTTCCTAGAGTTTTCTCACTTTGCTGGAACTTTATATCAAGCACCTGGATTCCATGGACATGAAAACTCACTAGACAAAAAATAGTTAGTTGTACTCCATATACCAACCTGAATAAGAGATTATGATCCTATATTAGAGAGTATATCTAGTACAGATCCTCCCAGACTAGTTACATATAGGATGGTCCAGCAAAAATGATGAAGATTCTCCATCCGTACATAGGCTCGACACTCAATCTGGTCTCTATTATACTGTGGTTTCATTTATCCTAGCTTCCAACCAAGATTATATATCATATATTTATTAGTATGATCCATCTTATTTCAACTACCATTATAATTAGACTCCAGTTTTTTCTCTCATCCAACTGATGAACTACTCCCAAGTTCGGAAGTTGAACTTCCCTGTCCAACACCCTCAACTTCCCTCAAATTATTCTTAGTGATGAAGAATAATAATCTGAAATCATATATACTTTTTTCTATCATTTACTTAAATATTTTAAATTATTTTAATTAAAATGATATTGGTATCTATTTTTTTGTAGAAACTATATTTATAATGTTTAAAAGGATAAAATTTAGGGAAAAATCAAACATTTCTATTACACATCGTGAAAACTCTTTACACAACCTATAATTCGGTTTCACAACATGTTTTAAGTCATGAAGAATTTCAATAAAAAGTAATAGTGGAGAATCCATTACAAGACATGAGTTGAAAATACAATTCATGAATCCTTTGAATGAAATTCCCTCTTCATAGATAAATCATGACGGAATGCACACATAATGAAACTAGGATACATGTCATGAAAAGAGTAAAATATTCAATCTTTGATGAGATAGGCATGATATAAATAGATATTCAAAATCCACAGAGAAAACCACAGATCGTCATTAAATAATGTGAATCCACATAACATGTCGTGTAATATTTCACCTATAAATAAAGAAGCAGGGTATAGGAATTAAATAGAGCTTCAGAAGAGATAAATATTCATATATTTTTTATCATGTTTCCCTTACCCAAACTCTAAATTTCCTAGCATCAATTAATTAATTTAATTTAATATAAGCTTCATGGTTTTTTAATTGTTTTCGTTCAATATTCTTCACACCATCAACTTCAAACACCATATTTTGGTGAACTTTTTCATTCATTCAATCACGCACATATTTCAAGTAATTAGTTTTATGAACTGTTATTTATTTGGAACTATTTTTTTAATTTAACTCCCAAACAGAATCCATTAATGTTTTTAAATAATTAAAATTCAAATATTTATGGCATGTTAAGCCCAATTTCAATTCTTAATTTGCTTGCATTCAATCCTACCATGAGTGGCTAAAACCACCTAGGTTAGGGATCGAGAGTCAGTGTATATGAATTCAAAAAAAAATTATTTCTCAAATTAGTAACCATAATAATTTATAATCAATATAAATTTAAATTATCTATACCATTTATTTAAACATCCCTAATCATGGGATATTATTGTGATGGACCCTATCTTGGTTGGAGTAGATTAGGTCATCACCAATAGCCAAAACATAATTTAACCTTAGATGATAAGAATAATTCACCTAGGTTTCTACTCTTTCTAGATCAAGGAATAGATACCAATTAGGTAGAAATATTTGAATTGACCATAGTCATCTAGAAACCTCCTCTTGATTCACATCCTAAACCTTTAGATACTACCAAGTTATAATTAAGAACTTCTTTTCTACAAATCCACAAAATTGATCTCAATCCTTCTCTTATCACTAATGTAAACCATTAACCATATAGAAATAGTTTTCCAATACCGAAACAATTCAAAAGGTCTCCTACACTAAAGGGTTCAAGGATATAGGTTTCCATTTCCAGTATAACACCCCATGGTATTTACCCCATATATTCACAATATTGCGTCCTAGTAGCAAGTAGTGTTTTGTAATCAAACAATTCTAATATAACCGCAGCCCACATGAATTGAATGATGTGTAAAGGTGCGTAAAAATTTTTCATCGTCACCACTAAGTTCTTTGGTTATGATTTGCATAGGAAACATTATAGAAAAGAACTAGGATTTTCTTTCCCACACCCCCTTTATTTCTCTTTTTCAAGATGCAACTATATCCTGGATCTTGTGACATACTACATGTACCAAGGCCCATAGACTCATTCAAGGAGCCTTGAAATAGAATAACTATTATACTTTGATCTTGAGATCGAATGGTATCTATTTACATGCCTCTAGTATAAAATGGATGACCAAAACAATCCAATGGAACCCAACCCGCCTAACCCTCCTAATATGAAATTGATAATTCTTGGAGATCACCCAATGTGACAAGAGAGAAACATCATGGATTATGTTTTTCCTTCAATACATGGTATTGCACAATGAATATTGAATCCTCTCATTCGAGATCATACCTTTGAAAAAAAAACATGGTTCTATTCACATGATCCATAACGAGGGCCAGTTCAGTAGACATCAAAGTGAAGATCTTCATGAAAATGTCTCTAACTTCCAGGAAGTATGTGATACCAATCACAACCAGGTACTATCATATGATTCAATTAAGAAACACATATTACCATTATTTATGTGATACCAATCAATAGATTTGCTTAAAATTCATGTTTTAATGTCAATCATGACTTGGAATGATCTAGACAAGAAGTTTATAGATTGATACATTCCACCAATTCAGAATTGGAAGGTGAAAATTGACATTTAGAACATCTCTTAGATATAATAAGTGTAATCATTGGAATATTTTGATAGATTCAAGAAACTGGCGAGGAAGTTGCCATGCCATGTACTAGACCTGTAGATCTAGATTCATACATTTTACCAATGTCTCCATCTAGGCGAACAAACTATTTTTGATGTTGCAGCAGATGTTTGAGTAATGTTAAAAGCACATGAAGTTGGAAGAACCATTCTGGATGAAGTCTCTCATAATGAAATCCTATGGAAGAGTGATTAGGGACCACCTCATAGTGGTATCTACCAAGTGGATGAGAACACTATACTAGCTGTGCAAGTTTAAGTGATCAATGAGAAGATAGAATCATTTTAGTTGCCTACTATAAAACCCATTTATGTTCCTGTAATGGATATTCAATCAGGTGAAATATGTGGTTCCCCCTCTTGTACCAAGACTGTAAGACAAGAGTTGAAGAAAAATCTCAGGATTGTAATGACATTAATTACAATCTACAGAACCCTCCATTCCAATAGCAGCAGCAGTATTATCAGTAGAGGCCGACTCATTATCCACCCAAAAACAAATAGAGGAATTATCAATAGATAAGTGTTCAAGAACCATTTTTTAATCAAGGACCACCTTTGTACCCTCCCAATAACCCTATATTATGACCAAAAACATAAGTGAAACAAAAACATTTCCCTCAAAGAGTGCAGTAGAAGTTTCATCCCACACAACAATGACCTCAGTTGAAAATTCCTCCCTTATAAAATAACAATGACAACCTCCACACTAAATTTTATCAAAAATCATACCATTGAATGAATACTCTAGAGATATTGATTCAAAACCAATGAGTTTCTTTGGACAATCATGAATTTGAAATGAGTTAGATCTCTAAGACTCTATCTGACAGATTACCAAGTACTCTGCCTATTAATACAAAGACATACCCAAGGGAAGAAGCTAAGGATGTAGTGTTGAGAAGTGAATTTTTTTTAATTTTAACAACCAAGTGGAAGAGATTATGGATAAAAAAATGAACAAGGGAATCATTCACCAGTAAAACAAGAAGAATTTGATAGGATCTCTCACATGATACCCCAAGAATCATCGCTAGCATTAAAAAATAAATCATATGATCATCCCAAATATCTAGTTTATATTAACCCACCACCATACACCCCACCTCTTCATTTTCCATATAGATAATGGTAAGGAAAATATGAAAAATAATACAATAATTTTATGGAAATGGTCCAGAAATTTCATATCAACATACCGTTTGCAAATGCCATTTCTCAAATGCAAATTTATGAAAAATTCCATAAATGTATAATTTCCAATAAAATAAAAATTTTAGATCTTTGTTTTATATCAATTAATGAATATTTATCTACTATCATTCAGTAAAAAATATCACCAAAGATGAGAGTCCCCAAATATTTTTCATTCCCATGTGATTTTGGAGAGTATAAATTTGAATCAGCATCATTTGATCTCAAAGAGAGCATCAAACTCATTCCACTAAGCGTCTTTTGAATATTTGGATTTCAATAGATTAAAAAACTCGAGTATCACTATAAATTTAAGACTGATCAGTGTAGTATCCTAGAGGAATTCGTGAGTATGTTTTAGTAAATGTTGGAAAATTCATCTTCCCAGCTGACTTCCTTATTCTAGACAAGGATGAAGAAGGTGACATCCCTATTATTCTCAGAAACCCATTATTAGCTATAGTAAAGTATCTAGAGGATATGAATCAAGGTTGTAACACCCTGATATTTTATGAGATAGATTATATTAATTTATTTGATATATTGTGTTGTACACTACACGGATATTAAATTTCGATATATGCAACTTCGTATTTTCTTGTAGTGTACACAACACTATTGTGGGCTCGTGTTATACACAATTTCAAGTTTGTTTGGTTGAAATTATTCTATGAATAAATGAGTATAGATTTGGTTCAATTTATAAAAAAACTACGTTAGGATTATGTTATACGCAACACCAAAAGAATCTTTTACTGCACGCAACACTAACTTCGATTTCATTGCACACAAGAGTGACCTTCCTCAATAGCTTACATGGTACGTAATACCAAGTTTCACTAAACAACGATATATAATTATTATATTATTATGATCTAGTATTTATGAATAGTGTTAACTAAATTTTGAATTTTAAAACATTATCATTCATTTTACACATTTTTTAGATCATGGTATGAGAACAAAATCAATTTTTCGTATAAAAGAGCTATTTTTTAAAAAATGTATATTTTCCGAAATTTGATGGTGCGCCCATTTTAAATATAATTTTTCACAATTTTATAAGTTTAATTTGAAACAATAAACGAATTATTTTTAATTAAGATATAAAAATTACTTTGGATAAATTTTTCATACTTTTCTAATAACATTCATCTTACTATGAATTGTAAAAATACGCTAAATTTTACTAAAAAAACTTTTTTCATCGAGATATTTATATAGATAAATTATAATATTGAATGGTTTTAAATTATAAATAGAATATATTTTTACCATTTAATATAATGTATTTCATTATCATTAATTTTACATTGAATTCATAGATATAAACATTTCAATCTTTTGCAATGTTTTAAACAAAAACCCATTTTTTCTACAATGGGGTTAATTATAAATTAATTACTACAACTTATGTGTCTTGAATTTGGAAAAATATATTCCATATTTTGAATCAGTTGGTCCAAATTATTTTAATAGGATACTTTTATTTTTAGACATTATGAATAGTAACTACGGTAAATGTTTTTACCATAGTAAAAGGTAAATCAGTTAATTATGTTTAAAAATAATATTAAAAAATTACTTTAACACATGTATTAATATAATTGGATGATTATATTCTTTCCTAAAATATACTTGGGTCTAAATTTTATCTATTGGAACCCACTTGGATGAGATTTAGACATTTAATTTTTTTTATTTAAAAGGAAAGTGAAATATGTCTCACTAAAACTTTAATAATTTACATATTTTTAATATCGATTTCTACAAAATATAAAATCTATTATAAATAATAATTTAAAAGATAAAATGTTTTTATTTATCATGGTAATTTATTTTTAATTTTTAAGAAATATATAATTACATTAATAGCTTACACATTAATGATGGCGAAATTATTAATTTAGTGAAAATCAATAATATTGTTATAATTAAAATAATAATTCCCAAACAAAAAACTCAAAAACCTGAACAAAATTTATTTTCCATGTATATCTAAACCATAATCATCCAATAGTCACCATTTTTACCATTTGGAGCCCTATAAAACCGATTATGAAACTTATATTATTTTATTTTAATTGATGTCAAAGTTGTCACCTTCAGAATTTAATTAATATAACTTTTTAAATTTTGGGTGTTTTAGAAGATAATTTTGACTAAAATTATTATTATTAAATATATTAGATTAATATTCATCATAGTAATTTGATTTTAATATTTATGCCACAAATAAGTATTTTAGATAATTATTCAAAAATATTGAAGTAATTATTTTATTAAGAAAAATATCAAATAAATGGTTTTAAAAATATTAACAAAATATTAAATGAACATATTAATGTGATACACAAATTTTATAGAAGAACATGACATGTTAGGAATCTATTGAATATTTTGTTTTGAATATATATTTTGTATAGATTTTATTTGAATTCAAATAAATGAACTGTGTCTATATTGACACTATTGATAATTTAAAAAAATAACATATTATTAAATTGTTTAAAAATCACAAAAATATTTAAAAATAACAAATTTAAAATTAAATGGTCGAATATTTCTTTAAGTATCCAATTATGGACTATTCATAACACATATGTTGGTATTTCACACCATTTTAAATTTAGAATATTATTACCACAAAGAAAATTAAATAGATAAAATAAGGATAAATCAAAATGATAAGGTTTAAAATAAATTCAAAACATTTATAAATATTATGGGTTGATTATATTACAACCCTATCTCTTCTCATATTCTATTTTTAATAATTTTAGAGGTTTTTATGTGGGGTTTTCTTTTATTATAAATTAATATTTTTGACGATTCCAAAAGAGCCCCTCTCCTCCCTTATAAAAGGGAACCTCCCCCCTCTCCCCCATAACTCTATTTTGAGCATTCAAACACAGAAAAACCCAAAACATTTCTCTTCCAAACATCCCTATAAACATACTAGAGGTTCTGTTATTCTTCAAAGACCAACTTTAGTTCCCAAAGAGGAGGTTTAGAAGAGGCACGTCGAAGAAGAGGTAATATCCTTTACCGATTCATTCAAACTTCTTTCTTCTTCTACATAATATATATGATATGTTTTAATATTTTTTTAAAACTCAAGTATCAATTTTATACTAATATTTTATTATGAGTATTGAACCACAATATTCGGTCTTCTAACCATCCTATGAAAAAATAAATCACCATGCGTAAGTACGTACGGTCTGTCGTCTCCACGCCTTGTTGTAATATGTTTTTCATCACCAACAAACATAGATGGGTATAATGATGGAAGAAATAACTATATATAATAATTTTTAAGTTATACTTATTCTAAAATATTATACACCATACACTTAAATATGATTCCACAGTCATGGGAATGATATCATTGCTCGTGCGTACGTACGGTATATCGTCTCCACAATGTGATTTGATTCGTTCTACATGATCTTTATTGAATAATGATTATATAATTGAATATAATGGATAAATATGATATATATTATACGAATACCATTCTTTAAATTATATAACTATAACCTACATAGAGGAATATGAATTTATTCAACAAAACATGCAGAAGAAAATAAAGGAGTTATCACCGAAATAACGAGTAACAATGAAATGTTAGTAATAAACAGATAATATTATGTCCATATATGATATCATAAAAATGTATATGATTTTTTAATAATTCAATGACATTATTTCAATTATTATAAAGGATTTTGGGATATGTACAAATCATATTAGACCTATGGTAAGGGAAACTCTTGCAATCTCATTTTTATCCAATATTGTTTATACTTTTGTATTTACTGGGGCATATTTATCATCCATATCCATGTTTCCTAAATATGTAATATTATTTATATACTTATACAATTTTTTAATTTCAATTCTAACCATGGGTTAATTTTTATTAAAATATATGAAAGGAATCTTATGCCATTTTTAGTACGTGGTACTTTTTGACTTTTCCGGCCAAAATACGAGAAAAATGTTTTTTTAACTTATACGACATGAATGGATTTTAGGATTTCATAGAGAATTATTTCCATAAATAATCCTTTACATGTTATCAATTTTATTTTAAAATAATGTCTTTTACTTTAAAATTTCATGACATATTGATAAATGAAAATGTTTTTGAAAATGAAAGTATATTTTCCTCAAGAACTATGTTCAAGTGTTTTATAAAAATTATTTTACACCTATGATGATATATGGGTATTGTTTCTATCCTTATTATTAATTTTATTTGATTATGTTGTGATTTAATTTGCTTTATTATGTAGTTTTATCTTATATAGATTATGTTATGATGGCATGATGTTTAAGAATATCATTTTATTACATGGGTTATGAAATGATGTATGATTTTTGATTTTGTGTCACACATAAGCATGTTTTCATTATGAAATGGGTGGAACCTATATCTCCTAAAAATGGATTGGGTAAAGATTAATATCTCATGAGATAAACATGGTTAAAATGGCATGTAAATCTAGTTCAGTAATACAAGGATGAAACAGCAAGTAAACCCGGTTCATTAATGGACTTCATCCACTATGATGGTCTTGCCAGAAATGCCTTGGATACAATGAAAATAATAATTTGTGATTATTAGTTTTTGACAATTACATGTTTAATTCCAATTCTATTCTTTAATGTTTAACGTTCCTTTATGATCCATGTCTTATGTACTTCCATGTTTTATTTCATTCCTCAAGATTTTGATGTTTAAATTCTATGTTCATGTTTTTACGTTCAAATGTTTATGAATTGTTTTATGTTATCCATGTTTACCATTACTGATAATTCGAGCTCATCCTTAATATGTTTTATGTTTTCCATTCCCCAGGATATATATAAAGGTTTTAGGTAAGAAAGCTATAGGGGAAGATCATTATGGGAGATATTTAAGATCTTTCACCATGATTAGAAGATTATGTTCTTAGTTTCTAGAGACACTAAACAATTACATTCCTTGGGTGTCTATTTTTGTTATGTATTACGTATTCTGCAAAAGTAATGTAATGTCAATTTTTGTCAAGCTTGGTTCTCTATAGTTGGTATCAGAGAAAAGATTTAGTTATCATTTGTAAATTAGGATGTGAAAACATTAGTGAGATCCCTATAGATATTTCTAAGGTATGTCTAGGGATGTCCCTAAGGTTAAGTATAAGTATAGGTTACAGTTCTAGAATTATGATAACGATCATGAATAACCAAGGATTAAACCTAAGATGTTATAGATTTAATGTAATTCCCTTTGATTTTGTTGTTTTCTTAGTGTGATTTTTTCCTCTCACACTATTCTTTTTGGGTTTTAGAAAATGGATGGAAACCAGAAGATTCATGTTAATGGATAATATGATGGAAAATGGAATGATATATTTCATGAGCAACCAAATGAAATGGTATTTGGAAGGAAAATAATAATTATTATTATTAATTAGCAATCTCATAATATGATCAATAATCTCAACTTTGGTATGTTTCCAGACTCATCTAATAAGGAACAGATAGAGTTTCATGATGATCATAGAGGAATGAAAGTTAAATTTCCCTCATTTAAATCATTTTGGAAGATGCATCGAGGAGAATGTTTTAAAAAATGGAAGATGCTTTGGGTGTTGAAAAGAAGGACACAAATCCATTAATTTAAAAGGAAATGGTTCAGTTAACACAATGAACAAGGATAATGGTATTTCTATGACATAAACAATGGTTAAATGTTTTAAATGTTAAATGTATTGGAATTATGATTAATAAATCCTTAAGGGAATATCTCATGAAGAGAATCAGCATGGTCATATGGGTTGTATTTATGTTGATGATGATGAAGAGACGACAATTGATATATGAGATGAAATAAGTGTGGATGAATAAAATGGCGTATCTTGGTCAATGGTTTTGGAAGGTAGTGGAATGATTTCATGTTTATCAAGAGTAATGTTGTATATGTATTTTCTTGAAACTATGGAATAATGAAACATCTAAGGATTGTTACACTATTGTTTTTCCTTAAGTATTTGAAAGTATGCGTTGAATGGTACCAATAACCATGAAAAGTGATTGAAATATTTTGTGAAAGAAAATGATATGTCCATAATGAAGGGATAAGGAGAAAATAATATGATTGATAGTATGAATGATCTCATGACTAATTAATGGACAATGTGATATCAGGGTTAGAGTATAAAGAAATTTTTGGATTTTGGTATGTCGAATGAGTTAACTTTTGATATCATTCATGTTTTCACTAAGATTATATGGTAATTCATGTTTCAAGAGAATACATGATTAGGGTATTCACATGTTTATAATGTGACCAAAAATATGTATCTTTAATAAATGGTGGATAAATGATGGTATTCACATGCTTTATAGATGACCATTCTAGTAATCATTTTCTTTAGACTATGAGATTGGATAATAGTATTTTGGATAAGCATAATGTTTGGAATGGATTATGTTTGACATCAGATAGTATTTTTTAAGGCTATAACTTTTTTTCTATATTATTTCTGGAATGTTATAAATTTGGGGTTTTTAAAAAAGGAAAACCTGCAGGATGGGAGACAACATGTCGTGTCGGACAAGGATACGAGAATAGAACCCACAACCAAAGTGATACAAGCCCTTATCACCTATCACTGGCCTATAGGAAGTCCCTAGTTAGTAAAAATTAGTTTCATTTTATTACGAGGGATGATATATGAAGTATAAGTCCATTTTTGAACCATATATGATTAACCTCACCATATATGGACATATGTATATTTAATATCTTGTGCTAACATTTTGGTGATAGAGATAGATAGAATGACATATCATTCTATTTCTTTATCAGTTACCACATCAAGAATGAAAAATTTAACTTATTTTCATTAAATAAGTTATAAAGTGGAAATTGTTCATGGAATGACCAATAATGATATTAAACTGAAATCAAAAAAGTATTTATCCTTATTAAAAAATTCATCAACTTTAAGGAAATGATCTTGAAAACCAAAAATTTTATCCTAGTACCTTCATATCCAATAAATCAGTTGTTACCTTAGATCATCACAAATTTCTGACTTTGTGATTTTTGACTTTTTTATAGTCATGTTCTCGACCACTCTTCACTATAACTTAATGGATAGATTTCTCTTATATATCTATATTTTCAACTATGTTCTCCTATGTGGAAACCAAGTGATGAGTTACTTTTGGTAACTATTATAATTCTAACAATCTTTTTTAAAATTATGTTTTTATTAATTTTTATGATGTAGGATTCTATGAAAGAATCTTTCATGTAGAAAACCATTTATAACACCAATGATTTTTGAGGGCCAAATTCATGTTAAGGGGGGTAGAATGTAACACCCAAAAATTTTATGAGATAGATTAAATTAATTTATTTGATTTCTTGGGTCATACGCTACACCATGATTAGCTTGCGATATATGCAATGTCGTGTTAGTTTGCAGTTTACACAACATTATTTTTGGCTCGTGTTATACCCAATTTCAAGTTCGTTTGGTAGAAATTATTCGACGCAACATTGAGTATAAATTTTTTTCAATTTATAAATAAACTAAATTTGGATTATTTTATAAGAAACAACAAAATAATATTTCTGTACATGCAACACTTACTTGTCTTTTTTCACACGCAAGGGAAACCTTCCTTGATAGATTAATTGATACGTAATACCGAGTTTCACTAAACAATGATATATTATTATAATATTATTATGAACTAGATGTTATGAATATTATTAACCAAATTTTTAATTTTATCACATTATAATTCATCTTACACATTTTCAAGATCATGGTATGAAATCAAAATCAATTTTTCGGATAAAATATCTATTTTTCAAAAAATGTAGTTATTCCGCCTTTTGATGTTGCACCCATTTTAAATATATGTTCTCATATGTTAATAAGTTTAATTTGGAAATATAAACAAATTATTTTGAATCAGGATATAAAAATTTACTTTGGATACATTTTTCATACTTTTCTGATAACTTTCATATTTTGATGAATAGTAAAAATACGCAAAATTTTTCTAAAAAAAAACTTTTTTCATCGTGATAATTTATATGGTTAAATTATAATGTTTAATTGTTTTAAATTATAAATAGAATATATATTTACTATTTAATATAATTTATTTCACTATCATTAATTTTTCATTGAATTCATAGGTAAAAACATTTCAATCTTTTGCAATGTTTTAACCAAAAACCCATTTTTTCAACAAAGGGAATAATTTTAAATTAATTACTACAACTTCTATGTCTTGAATTTGGAAAAATTTATTCTATATTTTGAATCATTAGGTCCAAAATATGTTAATGGGATATTTTTATTTTTATAAATTATTAATAGTAACTACGATATATTTTATTTACCATAGTTAATGGTAAATCAGGTAATTATGAGTAAAAATAACAGTATAAAATTACCATAAAAATTGTCTCAATGTAATTGGATGATTATATTTCATCCTAAAATATACTAGGGTCGAAATAATATTTATTGGAACCCACTTGGATGAGATTGAGACATTTAATTTATTTTATTTAAAGGAAAGTGAAATATGTCTCACTTAAACATTAATAATTAAAATATTTTTAATATAAGGATATACAGGATATAAATTGGATTATAAATATTCATTTTAAAGATAAAATATTTTTATTTATCATGGTATTTAATTTTTAATTTTTAAGTAATATAAAATTACCTTAATAGCTTATACATTAATGATGCAGAAATAATTTATTTAGTGATAAATCAACAATATAGTTTTTAATAAAATAATAATACCCATACAAAGACCCAAACCCCTGACCAAAACATATTTTTCATGTATATATAAACCATAATAATCCAATTTTATACTATTTGATCATTTTAGGATTTATAAAATTGATTATGACACTTATATTAATTTATTTTAAATGATGTTAAAGTTTCCACCTTTATAATTTAATAAATATAACATTTTAAATGTTGGGTGTTATAGAAGTTAATTTATACTAAAAGTGTTTTTATGAAATATAATAGATTTTTCTTCATCATAGTATTTTATTTAAAATTTTTATGCAAAAATTAGTATAATAAATAATTATAGAAAAATATTGTAGTAATTATTTTATTAAGAGAAATATCAAATAAATGGTTTGGAAATATTATAATAAATATTATATGAAATTATAAATATTATAATAGAATTTTGTTGATTAATATAAAATGTTATTAATATATTAAACATTTTATTATGAATATATCTTCTGTGTGGATTTTATTTAAATTCAAATAAATGAATAGTTTCAAAATCGACACTATTAATATTTCTAAAACTAACATATTATTGAACTGTTTACAAATCAAAAGAATATTTATAAATAAAAAATTGAAAATATGATGGTCTAAAATGTAATAATGTATCCAATTATAGATAATTCACAATACATAAATAAGTATTTATAAACATTTAAATTTTAGAATATTATTACCACAAATAAAATTAAATAGATAAAATAAGGATAAATCAAAATGATAAGGTTTAAAATAAGTTAAAAACATGTCAAAATATTATTGGTTTATGAGTTTAAAAACCTATATCATCGCATATTCAATGTTGAGTCATTTAAGAGGTTTTTATGTGGGGTTTGGTTATATTATAAATTAATATTTTTGAGGATTCCAAAAGTGGCCCTCTCTTCTTTTTTAAAAGGGAACCTCCTCCCTCTCCCCCTTCACTCAATTTTGAGCTTTCAAACTAGTCAAAAACCTACCCATTTACCATATAAACATCACTAGAAAAATACTAGAGGTATTGGTCTTCTTCAAAGGCCAACATTAGTGCCCTAAGTGGAGGTCTAGAAGAGGCACGTCAAAGAAGAGGTAATATCCTTTAACGATTCTTTCAAAATTAATTCTTCTTCTACATCATCTATATATGTTGTTTCATTATTAAGTAATAACTATGATATCAATTGTATACTTATATGTCATTATCCATATTAAACAACCAAATTACATCTTCTATCCATCCTATGAAAAATGAAATCACCATGCATACGTACGTACGACCTGTCGTCTCCACGTCGTGGTGTAATATTTTTTTCATCACCAACATACATGGATGGGTATAATTATGGAAGAAAAAATATATATGATTATTGTAATTTGATTTTTATTCTGAAATATTATACATCATACAGTTCAATACAATTCCACAATTAGGGGAATGATATCGTCGCTCGGGCCAACGTACAGCCTACCGTCTCCACGATGTGATGTGATTCGTTCTACATGATCTTCATTGAAAAATGATTATATAAATGAATTGAATGAATAAATATGATATATATTTTACTAATACCATTTTTTAAATGATATAAATGTTTACTATTTAGTGGAATAAGAATTTATTTGACAAAACATACATAAGAACCTAAAGTAGTTAACACCTGAATAACGAGTAACAAATAAATATTATTAATAAATAGATAAAAATATGACCATATATGATATCATAACATTGAATATGATTATGTAATTAGTCAATTAAATTATTTAAATCATTATACCAGTGGTTGGGATACGTAAAAATCATATCGGACATAAGGTAAGGGAAAATCTCGCACAATCTCATTTCTACACGAGATTGTTTATACTCCAGTATTTACTGGGCATATTTATCATCCCCATCAATGTTTACTAAATAAGAAATACTATTTATATCCTTATAAAATTTTCTAATCCAATTTTACCCATGGGTGGATTTTTAGTAAAAAATATGAAAATAATCTTTTGTAATTTTCAGTATGAGATACTTTTTGACTTTTTCTGGCCAAAGTAAGATAAGAATGTTTTTTTAACTTATACGGCATGAACAAATTTTTATGATTTCCTAGAGATTTATTTACAAGAAGTATCATTTAAAATAATTCATGTTTATTTTCAATTAACTTCTTTTATTTAAAAATTTCACGACATATTGAGAAAATAAAAAATGTTTTCGAAAAATATAGGATGTTCTCCTCAAGAACTAAGTTCTATTTTTTTATCAAAAAAATACATCTAAGATGATATAGGGTTACTTTTATATCACTATTATTACTTGGATTTGATTATGTTATGAATAAATTATTTTTATGAAGTTATTTTATCTTATAGGTATTCTGTTATGATGGCATGATGTTTAAGAATCCCATTTTATTACATGGGTTATGCTATGATATATTATTTATGATTTTGTGGCACACATAATAATGGTTTCATTATGAGATGCGTGGGACCTCTATCATTCTCCAATTAATTGGGTAATGATTTATATCTCATGAGATAAACATTTCTAGAATAGAAGGTAAATCTGGTTCAGTAATACTGGGCCGGAACGACATGTAAACCGAGTTTAGTAATGGACTTCATCCACTATGATGGTCTTGGCAGAAATGAATTGGATACTATGGAAATCATAATATTTTCTTATTAGTTTTCCTAAATAACATGTTTTATTACAATGCTATTATTTCATAGTTAATGTTCCTTTATGATCCATGCCATACGTACTTCCTTGTTTCATGTCACTACTCAAGAATTTAATGTTTAAATTTTATGTTCATGTTTTTACGTACAAATTTTTATGGATAGTTTTATGTTATCAATGTTTACCCTTAATGAGAATTTGAGCTCACCCTTTCTATGATTTATGTTTTATTTTCCACAAGATATAAATATTGTTTTTAGATAAGAAAAAACGGTAATATATTTATGAGAGATGTTTAAGATCATTCACTATGATTAGAAGATTATGTTCTGATATTCAAAAGTCACTAAACTATTACGATACTTGGGTGTTTGTTTTTGTTATGTATTATGTATTCTGAAAAATTTATGTAATGTCCATGTACGTCAAGATTTTTTCTCTATAAAGGTTTTCTAATCATTTGAGTCAAAGAAGAAAATTTAGTATTTAATATATTCAAGGATACTAATTAATCATATTATTCCATTTATTGTAACTCTATATCTCTTAATGAAGAAGAAAATAAACCCATGGACATAGAAGAAAACAATGAGGAATCACTCCATGATAAAGAAGAAGAATGTAATTTTGAAGAACTTAACTTCAATGAACCACTGACAAGGGATATCATTCCACCATTCATAATCTCAATAATTCAACCACAAACACTTGAGATGAAGCCTTTACCTAGTACTATTATGTATTCATACATAGTATATTAATCCCCTTTTTCCAGTAATCATCAACTCTGAACTATAATAGTCACAAGAATAAAAAATGGTTCAAGACTTCAAAATACACAATAAGTCAATTGCATTGGGAGTATTTGACATTAAATTAATTAGTCCATTTGGGTACACCCAAAAAACTCTACATGAGGAAGATACAAAACCCAAATGTCAAACTCAAAGGTATCTCACACCCCAAATGAAAGATGTTATTAAAAATGAAGTACTCAGAATATTATATGCAAGAATAATAATTTCTATACTCAATAGTGAGTGGGTGATCCCACTAAAATTAGTTCCCATGAAAGGTTGGATCACAATGTAAATTACTGAGGAAGATAAATTGATCTAAAAACACACCATTACTACTTGGAGAGTTTGCATGAATTAGAGAAGTTTGGATGAAACAACAAGAAAATATTATTTTTCATTTCCAATTATGGATTAAATTTTGGATTGATATAAAGGATATGAATTCCATTGTATCCTAGATGGATATTTAGGATACACTTGAATAGCAGTCGACCCAGATGATTACTGTAAAACTGCATCCAAGAGATCATTTGGATGCTTATCCTACTTGCACATTTCATTCGTTATGTGTAATGAAAAAAATATCAAATATTCTTGGCACATATATTATATGATATATCAAAATAATTATTATAATTAATCATTTATGACTACTCAGTTTAAGGAATATTTTTTGAAGGATGCCTATGAAATATGGAGGTAGTATTGTGACACTATGAAGAAAAATTCATAGTATTGAATTGTGAAGAGTGTAATTTTATAGTCCAAGGGGGAATAGTCCTCGGATATAAAATTTCCAAATAGTTTATATAACTAGATCTATCTATGATAATTTTCATTAAATAATTACCCTAAGATTCAATATTTAAGGGTATAAGAAACATTCTAGGTCATTCAAGATTCTACAGGAGATTTATAAAATATTTTTAAAATGCTTCCCACCCATTGATATACCAACCATAAAAGGAATTTCCTTTTGAATTCACTGAAGAATTATATAAGACATTTAATACCTTTAATAAAATCCTAAAAATAAACCCTCTAGTCATTTCACCTAATTAATAAAAAGAATTTGATTTAATGTGTGATGCAAATGAATTTTTTATTGGCACCGTCTAAGGACATTGGATTGGCCAACTCTTCATCCCAATCTACTATTCCAAGAACACATTGAATGAAGCTCAATTCAACTGCACAAATACATAGAGATAATTCTTATAATTTAATGTATTCTTTTGAAAAATTTCGTTTCTATTTGGATTTATCCAAGTTCATTGTGCACACTGATCATGCTACCATCAAGTATCTACGAACAAGAAGTATGTAAATCCAAGGATTATAAGGTGTATCCTACTCCAAAAAGAATTTTATTTTGATATCAACTGTAGTAAAGGTATAGAAAATGTGGTTGTTGATCATCTTTTTCGACTCCCTTCTCCACTCATCAAGGATGACGATGATACTAACATCAAAGCCGATTTTCCTGATGAAACCTTATTCAGTATTATTGTACAGCCATGATTTTTAGAAATTTATAATTATCTCTTCATGATATTTTTGAATAAATACATCTCTTACCAAAAAAGAAAAATATTTTTGGATGAAGTGAAACATGACTAGTTGGATGAACCACTACTATTCAAGCATTGTTATGATGGATTATTGGAGCATTGTGTTCCAAAAAATGAAATCCCAATGGTGATATAAATTTTTAATATATTTCCAACTAGAGGAAACTCTGGAACTAAGTGCACTATATCAATGATTCTAAAAAGTGTACTTTTCTGGCCCACTATACACCATGACATAAGGGAATTCTATAAAAGATTTGATCGTTTCCAATGGACTAGGACCATTGTGAAATGAAATTAAATACCTCAAAACCCAATCATTGAAGTCAAAATATTAATCATTTTGGTTATAGACTTCATGGGTACATTTCACAATTGACATGGAAATTGCTATATTATTGTTGTTGACGATGTCTCAATGTAGATAGAAGCCAAATCCACATTACATGACATAGAAAAATTGTTCATGAATTTCATAAAAAATAATGTGTTCACAAGATTATAATTTCCAAGGATACTCATTAGTGATTGAGTAGCACATTTTACCAACTTAGATATTAAATGATTGATGGAAACATATGGAATCCACTATAAAACAGGAACACCCTACCACCAAAAATCAAATGGGAAAGTAAAGTTTTCATATCATGATATTAAATAAATCATAGAGAAAATAGTGAAAGAAGTCAAATACACTATAGTTCTAAACTAGATGACACACTATAGGAATACCACATAATATAAAAAACACACATTGGTACCACACTATTCAGATTTTTTTATGGGACACTGTGTCAGTCCAGTTGAACTAGAGAACCACTCATACTGGGATATTAAAAGTTTAAATTTGGATTTTGAAAAAGAAAGAGATGATTGGATGTTGGAGTTGGATGAATTAGAATAAATTAGGAAAGATTCTTATGAAAATACCATGATCTAGAAAGTAATAACTATAAAATGGCATGATCAACATATCACAAGATGCATCTTTGTTCTAGGGAATGAGGTCCTCTTTCAATTACAAATTGAATTTATTCCCTGGATTCATCAAATCTTGATTGTCCATCCCTTTATATTTCATTCATGTTTTTCCATATAAGATCATTGAAATTAAAAGGGAGGGTGGAAAACATTTCTTAGTAAATAGTCATTGGATGAAAATCTTTCAATATCCCTTCTATGAAGTTTGTTTCATCAGGCTTAAGTTCATTTGATCATTAAAAAAGTTTAGATCGTGATATTAATGGATGTGGTAACTAGAATGAAAACCATTGTTGGACATCTTTTTATAGATTAAATTATGATATACTTAATAAATATTATTTTAATTCCGGAGCTGGAGGATAGGGTTAAAATAAATTTGAAAAAAAAGAGTCAATTACACATTGTGTTATCCTATTACACGATGTTGACCTTTTATGAATAAAATTCAACAAAACCATCGTGAAATTTTGTAAAAGTTTGATAATTTTCTTTTAATGGCATGGTCTCGTTTAAAAAAACATGTTGTTAACCCTAGGATCGTGACCTAAAAACCTTGACCCCCTACCTTCCTCATCTCTCAATTGTATGACTCGCCTCCCGCCTCATTATCTCTCACCATGTAACGAACCTCCATCCCCTTATCCCTATCGCAAACCATACTCCCTCCTATCTCAGGGAAAAAATCCACACCCCCATTCCATTATTTTTACTATAAACCCATTCCCTTTCCCTATACTGGAAACACCCCCTCCACAACCACAAAACTGCACCCCTCAATCCACTCCTCCTTATTCAACTAAAACCAAACCTCCCCATCATCATTCTGCACTCCACCATCCTTCCATGATGGAATGAACCAAAATATTGGGCATGAAACTTAGGAGCCATCATCATAGAACGATTTATAGACACCATGAAAAATTCCTTGTAGAGTTTCTCCTCCCACACATTCGACACCTCCTGCATCACCACGTGTTTAACCCACTACTCTAGCTGAATCATCTTCTATCTCTAAGGACTCATCAAGTGATGAAATCCTATATATACACCCCATTATATGCTTCTCCAATGGAAATCATCATGTCATACACAACTAAGTGTAGGAGAAGCCAATTAAAATAAACAATATTTGGATATGGCCATTCTATCCCACCTAAACATATTTGATGATATCAATGACCTCCTCAACATACTCCATTTAAACTGCTTTGTTGAGGTATGCGAGGAAACATAACAGGATCCATTCCTTGAGTTCCATTCAAAATTTGTGGTGTAAATGGATAAACTACATTTCCTTCATGGTGATTTAACACATAATCTATAATTTGGGGAATTTATCATTACTATGTGCATCTATTCAGAGGGATTTTCCATGTTTGAGATCGTTATAATGATTTGCCTTAGTCGCCCATGTCTAATTCTAGGTGCATGTGGTAGATGACTGCATGAGATTCCCAAATAGTTGATGACCCCAAAATCACAACATCCACCTTTTTACATATCCCATCTCTACAGATACTCCATAGATCCCCATCCAATGCATGGTTTTCTCTGGAATATTCTAATGGGAGTGTGAGCAAGGTAGATGTACACATCATGGCAACAACCATGGGTGGCCCAACCATAAATATGGATTCCCACATCACCTTCTACTACCGGGATCATGAAAAGAAAACCATATGTATATTAATGGAGATCGATTATTACCCACATTTCCATACATCATTGAGTTTTTTATTCTACTCTTCTCCCCACATCCCTTTGACTTATAGAGGCCATATTTTTCCTAATATTGCATAAAATGCATCACTTGGTGCGGGATGACTATACATACCATTGTGCACCTGGTTTTCATGAGGAAGCACCATCTGCAGAATCACCACTAGTCAATGACCCACCACATGATCCACCCCCACCACTTCTATAAGGTCATGGCCTTAAACCTTACTTAATATTGAATTAAATGAATAATTCACACTAAGGATCTTTTCAGGTTTAGATTTTTAGAGAATTAGATCATAAATCATGAATTACATTCCACATTTAAACAAAGTGGTTACATAAAAGATAGTATTCGTTTTTGCCCATCAACGGAAAAATATTTAAAATAAAACATGGATTATTTCTTGAGACTTCCTTGACACTATCATCATATCATGCACCTTTCCCTTGACCTATGAAAAACATTTCAAAAACTTGGGATGAGCATAAAAAGCTTAGTAAGGGATATAAAAGTACGAAAAGAAAACATTAGTCCATGTATGAAATCATACTTTACTCATAAAACATAAGCATTTTATAATACCTCATCAAATAATGAATAAATCATAGAAATCATATGGCATAAAGGTAACTTGTGGTATTCATAACATTCTTACGTAGGGAGTAACCCTCTTGGTTACGTTTGGAATACCCATCACAGTATATTCCCTAAATATCTTCAGAGAAACCTTAACGTTTAACCCCTTCATGTTACCCAATTCATTGGAGAGCTATATCGGGCTCACCCGCCCTTAGTTTATCACGGAACCACCCGTCTTCATAATAATTCCCAAAACCATAACATAATCGTATCACATAAAACATGCATAAAGGAAACATAACATTTCCACTTTCTAATCACAAGATATCAATACAACACATTGATATAAAAAAATTATGAAAACCATTTTCAATACCAAAATAAAAGAAAAGTAAAACATGGTATTTATTTTTCATTTAAAAAAAAGTTATGGCTTGTAGAGGAAGCCGAAACTCAAATAATGGTCATGGCAGCGGAGAAGTTGTTGTCGCCGCATACGTACGACAAAAAAATTCCCTTTTGTCATTTAGTAAAACGCTTCGTATAAAAAGATTCTTTTTGGATAAATGTAAAATTCAAAGGGGTTTATACACCGTATAAAATAAGGTTGTGTATAAAACAAAATATTCCTCAATGAAAGGAGATTGAGATGAAGTCCCATACAAAGACGATATCCTTGGATTAAGGATAAATCAATTACATAATTATGTGTGACAAACGAATACACCAAATATAAGTGGATATTAATAGTAAAACAATCAGAGGTTATTCACATATATTTATAGAACGACATATTCAAGGAGTGCAAGTTTATCCCAAAGAATCAAAATTGGGTTAAGAAGTTCCCTTGCAAAAATTCAACAGCCTAACGGCGTCACTTCAAAATTCAGAAAATGATTTGATGAGAGATAAAAAGTGTATCTCATCACTTGGAAATAAAATTTACATCAATAAGAATATATAATAACATCTCCAAACATAAAAATATGTAAATTAAAAGACCCAATAAAATAAGTCTTTTAAAAAGAGGAGGGTGAAAGGTTCCCTTACCGACTTGGGTATCTTTCGAAACATACACCCCATGAAAGAAGGACAATACATCATCGATGTAAATACTCATAGACGAGATTATATTACACAAAGAGAATAATAATGGGCAGTATATATACCACTCAACATAAATGGTGGAATATTTAGCATAAATCTCACAGGAATAAAAGTGAGATGAAAAATCCATTACCAAAACTCGGCAGCCTAACAACGCCACTTAAAACTTCCAAAAATGGATTGATGAGATCAAATAGGGTCTCTCATCATATTAAAATAAAATTTAAATCAAGATGAATATAAAATAATATCCCCCAACATAAAAAAGATTATCTTAAAAGAAATTACATAAAGGAGAGTACTTAAAAAGAAAGAGAGAGGTTAGATCTCTTACGAAAATTCGGCAGCCTAACGGCGCCACTCAAAACATCCAAAATTGATTGATGAGAGAAAGTAGTGTCTCTCATCATATGAACATAAAAATTAATTTAATATTAATATAAAATAACATCCCAATCATAAGAATGATGAGCTTAAAAGGAATGGCATAAAAGAGTTTACTTAAAAAAGAAAGAGAGGGTAGGATCCCTTACCTCGTGTCTGACATGACTCGATCGTTCTTTAATCTCCTGAATAATAAAATTTGGTAAATTTATAATTTCTTAAGGACCTAATTTAAATATTATTATTCAGTTAATATCACATATTATAATGTTATAATAATTGGTTAATAAAGTGATTTCATATCAGGCGTTTTTGTTGATGTTCGGTACATGAGTAAAAATTGAACTTGTTGGAAAAGAATTTTCCATGCGGTTATAGGTACATCATATCCAGAATAGTATTTATGTTTTTAATATCATATATATCCAGTATATATTCATTTTATACTATTCCATAGAATTTGGAGATAAAAAATTAAAATCACCGTTCATGGAGACGGTAGGCCGTACGTACGCATGAACGCTACTTTCATTTTTTGTCATATTAATGGAATTAAAAAAATGAGAGATATATATATTATAATTCCAGAATGATATCCATAATTTATATGTAATATATTACATATATATCCATTATATATATGTACTTATAATAGTACATAACATTTGGATATAAGAAATGAAATGTACCGTTCATGGAGACGGTAAGTCGTACGTACGCATGAACGCTACTTTCATTTCATTTTTTTTTGTATTCAGTGGAATAAAATAATAATGATATAAAGTTATATTATAATTCCAGTAGGATATCATATGTAATACCATTAATTCCATCCTTTATACGTCCCACATATGGCATTAACGAATCAAATCACTTTGAGGGGGCGGTAGTCCGCACTTCCTAAAATGAAGATATCGCGTTTACCCATAATGGAAACCATTAAGGTATGCCATAAATGAAAAATACAGATGCTTAAGGAAAACATAAACATATTATATATCATATAAAAATTTAGTGACATCTTAATGGCCACCTTTTAAGGTGTTAAAATAATATTGAAGAATCATCGTTTTGTGAGGCAGTAATTCGCCATCCACGGAAACAGTATGTTCCTTAACCATTAGACGGAGGTGTGTGAAAGTGTAGCTTGAATCCTTATTATAAAAACATCATAGTATATTTAATATACTGGTTTGTTACAAAAAAAAGTAATAAAAAGAGTTTAGGGGTTTGGAGAAGCAAAATAAAATAAAAGAACAGAAGGGAAGACATTACCTTTAAATCGGGTAACTCTCTTTGATTTGAGCTCAAAGGCTTCCTTTGAAACGATTATGCCCAAAATGAGGCTTCAATGATAAATCAATGGATGTGGAGAGATGAAATGGGCAGGGTTTCGTCGATCCAAAGGCTTGAGAGGTGTGTGTAAGGTGGTGGAGGTGGGGGCCTTTTATAAGAGGAGAGGAGGGGCACTCTTGGAAAGTTATAAAATATTACTTTATTATAAAATGATTTTCGGATTTTAAAGGTCCCAAAAGGATATATTTCGAGGATAAGGTGATAATTTTTCTAAATCCACCCATCCAATAGGTTTGTGACAAGTTGAATACTTATATTTCACCCTATCTTCTCATTTTCTTTAAATCGTTCATTTATGAGGTAATCACTACATCATCACGGTGTCATAAATAAATTAATTTATTTAATGTCTAAAAATTATAAAAAAATAATGATGTAGAAAATCTTTTTAGCTTTCTAATTAATATTTATAGTCAAAAATATGACTTTTATAACCCCATGTAAAAATTGTTTTAGTAAAAAAACACATGTTTGTGACATTTTAATTTTAACTTTAAATAAAAAGGTATTAATGTCATTTTCCAACCAAAGTGGCTCCATGGGATCCCCAAGTTGACCCATGGATTTTCTTGGTCGTCCATGACCCATCCAATAAAGGTAGAACATGTTTCAAGGTCATTTCATATTATTATAACATTATCTTTACCTTAAATTAGACTAATTACCTGTAATCGTGATTAAAAACTTCAGAGTTACTATTCACCAAAAAATTATTTTAATCCCATTGAACCACATTTTACATCCTAATGACAACCATGTATGTCAGATTTTTGAAATTCAAACCACAGAAGTGGTAAAGTTTCATTTAAACGAAAAAATAGTTTTTAAACTACCACTTAGTGGTTTCACTATTCATCAGAAATTGGAGTTTTTCAGAAAATTACCAAAAATTCACCCTAAGATATATTTGATATTTCCAATTCAAAAATGATTTGTATTTTAAAAAATTCAAAACATATAAGTTGCATTAATTAATTTAATAATTAATTCTCGCTGTCAAATCAAATAGCGTGTTTTTAAGAAACAATATCTATTAAAAGATTGACACTAGTTTAAGTCAAATTTCAAATTGAAATTAATTACAATGACCACTATTGGATTAAATGGTAAAGATATATTCTAATTTCACTTTAAAAACAATTCAAAAGATAATAGAATCATATAAATAAATTAGATTAAAAATATTTTTTGAATTAAAATACAATATTTTTCACTATTCATTAAAAAAGGAACTTTATCGAAAAAATACCAAAACATTACACAAAGTAAATTTTGATGTCCAGATTCTAAAGAAGAATTTTATTTTTTCAAATATAACACATAAAATTGTCAAAAAGTGTATTTAAAAGAGGTTCACCATCAAAAGGCAGTTAATCAACCTTTTAAAGAATATTAGAATGTTTACACTTAAAATTAGATTCATTCGTATTTTTAATCCTCTAACATTTATTGTAAAAAGTAAAAATATTTGACAAACATATATAATAATTTTGCAGTTAGTTCTGTTCATTCCCTCCATTACAACGGCTAGGCGTTAACTACCATTTAAATTAATATTATTTTATTATTAGAGTGCGACGTAAGATTCCCAAAAACTCATTGTTGTGTATTGGGTACGCCATCGATCATAGTGTCCCCTTTAAATTAATATTAATATTTTATTCACAAATATGGATAAATGTGAAAAATTTCATATTCTTTATTTACCTGGGGTTTTACATCCTTCCCCCCTTTTGGGAATTGTATCCTCGCAATTTTAAAATTGGGCTTGGAAACTTCATTGAAAATCCCACATCGGAACAAGAGTCAGTAAAAAAATCACTTTAAAATAAATAAAGAGAAGTACAAAGGTCACCTGAGTTAACCCATACTAGGATTCCATGTAGGAAAACATGGATATGGAGGAAAAAACAAAGGGTCATGTTCTGATGGAGAGTGATAGTAAACATGTCTTGGAGAAAGCTAACCATAAGAAAATCACAAACTTTTGATGGGTTAAATGGTATTCGATTCCCCATTAGGAAAAGTTAACAAACAACATTTTTGTTTTAAGTTACCCTTCATTGAGGAATTTATTTTTGATCTTAACTGAAACATACTTACTTGTCACGTAGACTTTCAACTTTTACTAGATTCCTTAATCAAACTCATATTTTCTCCAAAAGACGAGTATTTAGGAAGACTTGTTCGCATTAAGAGTACTATAATCAACTTATTGAGAATCACCTAATCCAAAAAAAAGAACTATATATTTCCCATGTCTTTAGACAAAAACCAAAACCGAAATTGTTAGTATGAGATTAGATAATTCACAAAAGTATAATCCTTTATAAAAATAAAATCTATTCTTAATCTCCAAAATTTGTCCAAAAAAACCCAAAGTTTAACGAAGACCATTCAATAAACAATTGTACATAAAATTCTTCAAAGTAAAACAAACTAAGATTAAAACCCAAATATTTGAAGGATTTAATCACATAGTCTTCCAAGGTACAAATTAACTTTTATCTCCAAATAACATCAGTTGCTCTTAAATTCTCATATTAAAAAGTAATTAACCTAATCACATATCCTCCATGATAGGTTAATCATTTCCATAGATAACCCAAAATAAACTACTCTTGATTCCTAAAATCATATAACTAAAAAGAATTAGTCAAACTAACCAGGGACTTCATGTAGTCCAGTGGTAGGCGATAAATACCAGTCGCACTTTGGTTGTGGGTTCGATTCCTGCATATTTGTCCGACGCGACGGGTTGTCACACGGTCTGCGTGTTGTCCTTTTTCCAAAACTATATAGTTCTTAAAACATTCCCCAAAACGAGATAAAATCTTCAAAAATAATCATAACATATTTTAACCACAAGTATATCTCATGACTTTCATTTTCCATCATAACATATAATAACCCATAATTACCTCAATAGTAAGGATCATATAAACTCTAATGGTTACCTTTATAATTATTACATGAACTTCCACATCGATTGGTCATCTCGTACATGATTCATTACAGAACATACCAAGGTTAAAGTGGTTGATCATGACTCCTTGATAGTTGGTTTAGAACAACCACGAGTTTCCTCATTGAATCCCCCCATTACATCCAGTCTCTTAATCAGAGAACCACCACAGTTCCCTTCAAACCTGTTGTCACTTTGGTTCCTGCTAGATCCATCCATTCACTAAAAACAGAAATGTCAGTGTGAGTATATCAACAAAACCATCATGTACTAATGAGGAAGATAAACACTAAGATATACTTACTCATTCACTTTATCTAAAACTAGGACTCTTTCTGAAATCTGAACCATTATGGTAATGTCACTTATGCTTAGAGAATACCCTAACCTCTAAAGTTATCTAAACCTCCCTCGGATACCAACTATAAGTCCCCGGCCTTAAACCTTACTTAATATTGAATTAAATGAATAATTCACACTGAGGATCTTTTCTAGTTTAGAGTTTTAGATAATTAGATCATAAATCATGAATTACATTCCACATTTAAAAAAAGTGGTTACATAAAAGATAGTATTCATTTTTTCCCATCAACGGAAACATATTTAAAATAAAACATGGATTCTTTCTTGAGACTTCCTTGACACTATCATCATATCATGCACCTTTCCCTTGACCTGTGAAAAACATTTCAAAAACTTGGGATGAGCATAAAAATATTAGTAAGGGATATAAAAGTACGAAAAGAAAACATTAGTCCATGTATGAAATCATACTTTACTCATAAAACATAAGCATTTTAGCATACCTCATCAAATAATGAATAAATCATAGAAATCATAAGGCATAAAGGTAACTTGAGGCATTCATAACATTCTTACGTAGGGAGTAACCCTCTTGGTTATGTTTGGAATACCCATCACAGTATATTCCCTAAATCTCTTCGGAGAAACCTTAACGTTTAACCCCTTTGTGTTACCCAATGCATTGGAGAGCTATATCGGGCTCACCTACCCTTATTTTATCATGGAACCACCCGTCTTCATAATAATTCCCAATAACCATAACATAATCGTATCACATAAAACATGCATAAAGGAAACATAACATTTCCACTTTTCAATCACAAGATATCAATACAACACATTGATATAAAAACATTATGAAAACCATTTTCAATACCAAAATAAAAAAAAATTAAAACATGGTATTTATTTTTCATTTAAAAAAAGGTATGGCTTGTATAGGAAGCCGAAACTCAAATAATGGTCACGGCGGCGGAGAAGTTGTTGTCACCGCATACGTACGACAAAAACATTCCCTTTTGTCTTTTAGTAAAACGCTTCATATAAAAAGATTATTTTTGGATAAACGTAAAAGTCAAAGGGGTTTATACACCATATAAAAGAAGGTTGTGTATAAAACAATATATGCCTCAATGAAAGGAGATTGAGACGAAGTCCCATACAAAGACGATATCCTTGGATTAAGGATAAATCAATTACATAATTATGTGTGACAAACGAATACACCAAATATAAGTGGATATTAAGTGTAAAAAAATCAGAGTTTATTCACACATATTCATATAATGACATATTCAAGGAGTGAAAGTTTATCCCAAAGAATCAAAATTGGGTTAAGAAGTTCCCTTTCAAAAATTCGACAGCCTAACGGCGTCACTTCAAAATTCAGAAAATGAGTTCATGAGAGATAAAAAGGGTATCTCATCACTTGGAAATAAAATTTACATCAATAAGGATATATAATAACATATCCCAACATAACAATATGTAAATTAAAAGACCCAAAAAAATAAGTCTTTTAAAAAGAGGAGGGTGAAAGGTTCCCTTACCGACTTGGGTATCTTTCGAAACAAACACCCCATGAAAGAAGGACAATACATCATTGATGTAAATACTCATAAACGAAATTATATTAAAAAAAGAGAAGAATAATGGGCAGTATATATACCACTCAACGTAAATGGTGGCAAATGTAGCATAAATCTCACAGGAATAAAAGTGAGATGAAAAATCCCTTATGAAAACTCGGCAGCCTAACGGCGCCACTTAAAACTTCCAAAAATGGATTGATGAGATCAAATAGGGTCTCTCATCATATTAAAATAAAATTTACATCAAGAGTAATATAAAAGAACATCCCCCAACATAAAAAATATGAGCTTAAAAGAAGTGACATAAAGGAGAGTACTTAAAAAGAAATAGGGAGGTTGGATCTCTTACGAAAATTCGGCAGCCTAACGGCACCACTCAAAACTTCCAAAATTGATTGATGAGAGAAAGTAGGGTATCTCATCATATGAAAATAAAAAGTACAGTAATATTAATATAAAATAACATCTCAATCATATGAAAGATGATCTTAAAATGAATTATATAAAAGAGTTTACTTAAAAAGAAAGAGAGGGTAGGATCCCTTACCTCATGTCCGACATGACTCGATCGTTCTTTAATCTCATGAATAATAAAATCTGGTCAATTTATAATTTCTTAAGGACCTCATTTAAATATTATTATTCAGTTCATATCACATATTATAATGTTATAATAATTGGTTAATAAAGTCAGTTCATATCAGGCATTTTTTTCAATGTTCGGTACATGAGTAAAAATTGAACTTGTTAGAAAATAATTTTCCATGTAGTTATAGGTACATCATATCCAGAATAGTATTTATGTTTTAAATATCATACATATCCAGTATATATTCATTTTATACTATTCCATATCATTTTGAGATAAAAAATTAAAAGCACCGTTCATGGAGACGGTAGGTCGTACGTACGCATGAACGCTACTTTCATTTTTTGTCATATTAATGGAATTAAAAAAATGAGAGATATGTATATTATAATTCCAGAATGATATCCATCATTTAGATGTAATATATTACATATATATCAATTATATATATGTACTTATTATAGTACAAAACATTTGGAGATAAGAAATTAAATGTACCGTTCATGGAGACGGTAAGCCGTACGTACGCATGAACGCTACTTTCATTTCATTTTTTTTTGTATTCAATGGAATGAAATAATAATGATATAATGGTATATTATAATTCCATTAGGATATCATATGTAATAAAATTAATTACATCCTTTATACGTCCCACATATGGCATTAACAAATCAAATCACTTTGAGGGGGCGGTAGTCCGCACTTCCTAAAATGAAGATATCGCGTTTACCCATAATGGAAACCATAAAGGTATGCCATAAATGAAAAATTATAGAAGCTTAAGGAAAACATAAACATATTATATATCATATATAAATATAGTGACATATTAATGTCCACCTTTTAATGTGTTAAAAGAATATTGAACAATCATCATTTCGTGAGGCAGTAATTCTCCATCCACAAAAACAATATGTTCTTTAACCATTAGACGGAGGTGTGTGAAAGTGTAGCTCGAATACTTCTTATAACAACATCCTAGTATATATAAAATACTGTTTTTGTTACAAAAAAAAGTAATAAAAAGAGTTTAGGGGTTTGGAGAAGCAAAATAAAACAAAAGAACACAAGGGAAGACATTACCTTTAAATCGGGTAACTCTCTTTGATTTGAGCTCAAAGGCTTCCTTGGAAATGATTCTGCCCAAAGTGATGCCTCAATGATGAAGAGAGGGATTTGGAGAGATGAAATGGGCAGGGTTTAGTCGAACCAAAGGCTTGAGAGGTGTGTGTAAGGTGGTAGAGGTGGAGGCATTTTATAAGAGGAGAGGAGGGGCACTCTTGGAAAGTTATAAAATATTACTTTATTATAAAATGATTTTCGGATTTTAAAGGTCCCAAAAAGATATATTTATAGGATAAGGTGATAAGGTTTATAAATCCACCCATACAATTGGTTTTTGACAAGTTTAAGACTTAGATTTCACCCTATCTTATCATTTTATTTAAATCGTTCATTTATGAGGTAATCACTGCATCATCACGGTGTCATAAATAAATTAATTTATTTCATTTATAAAAATTATAAATAAATCTTGATTTAGGAAATATTTTTAGCTTTATAATTAATATTTATAGTCAAAAATATGACTTATATAACCCCATGTAAAAAAAATTAGTAAAAAAACACATGTTTGTGACATTTTAATTTTAACTTTAAATAAAAAGGTATTAATGTCATTTTCCTACCAAAGTGGCTCCATGGGGTCCCCAAGTTGACCCATGGATTTTATTGGTCGTTCATGACTCATCCAATAAAGGTAGAACATGTGTCAAGGTCATTTCATATTATTATAACATTATCTTTACCTTAAATTACACTAATTACCTCTAATCGTGATTAAAAACTTAAGAGTTACTATTCACCAAAAAATTATTTTAATCCCATTGAACCACATTTTATATCCTAATGACAAACATGTAGGTCGGATTTTTGAAATTCAAACCACAGAAGTGGTAAAGTTTCATTTAAATGAAAAAATAGTTTTTAAACTACCACTTAGTGGTTTCACTATTCATCAAAAATTGGAGTTTTTCAGAAAAATACCAAAAATTCACCCTAAGATATATTTGATATTCCGAATTCAAAAATGATGTCTATTTTACAAAATTATAAACATATAAGTTACATTAATTAATTTAATAATTAATTCTCGCTGCCAAAACAAATAGCGTGTTTTTAAGAAACAATATCTATTAAAAGATTGACACTAGTTTAAGTCCAATTTCAAAGTGAAATTAATTTCAATGACCACTATTGGATTAAAATGTAAAAATATATTCTAATTTCACTTTAAAAACAATTAAAAAGATAATATAATCATATAAATAAATTATATTAAAAAGAGGTTTTGAATTAAAATACAACATTTTTCACTATTCATTAAAAAATGAACTTTATCGGAAAAATACCAAAACATTACACAAAGTAAATTTTGATGTCCCGATTCTAAAGAAGAATTTTATTTTTTCAAATATAACACATAAAATTGTCAAAAAGTGGATTTAAAAGAGGTTCGCCATCAAAAGGCAGTTAATCGACCTTTTAAAAAATATTAGAATGTTTACGCTTAAAATTGGATTCATTCGCATTTTTAATAATCTAACATTTATTGTAAAAAGTACAAATATTTGACAAACATATATAATCATTTTGTAGTTATTTCTGTTCATTCCCTCCATTACAACGGCTAGGTGTTAACTACCATTTAAAATAATATTATTTTATTATTAGAGTACGACGTAAGATTTCCAAGAAACTCGTTGTTGCGTATTGGGTACGCCATCAAGAATAGCATCCCCTTTAAAGTAATATTAATATTTTATTCACAAATATGGATAAATGTGAAAATTTCATATTCTTTATTTACCTGGGGTGTTACAACTTCCCCACATGCCCCACCAACACATCATACACTTCCAAATCTCTAGGAAATGAAACTACGCACCATGGAAAACCTATGATGGATATCTTCCCATCCACACCTCCCATTTGAAATGCATTCGCAGTTTATCACCTTCCACCACCCTCTCTTCATGAAAAATCTCTGCCACCACTAGAACCTACCGGCCCCTCCCTTTTAACAACACTAACACCACACACAACCCTCCCCAACATGCACTCAGAGATCACTGACACTACTCTAGGGTAGGAGTACATCACCAAATATGCTCAGTAGGGAAAGGGGTCTTCCACTTCCACATCTACAGAGGTGTTTTATGTTGATTCGGATTCTAGAATCATAGCCCCACTTTGGATCGGCACCTCTCTACCACCTTCTTCATCCCATATTCCCAGCACCATGACTACAACATCTATAGCTGATCCAACCACCCCTGATAACATACCTTCCACTAATTCATCATGACATCTACCACCTCCACCTTATCACAACTGGACTGTAGAGGTGATTTTTTTACTTTGAAGAATTATCTTAGTTGTCCAAATTGCTAATTTTTTTAGAATTCTATTGGTTGGGATGGCTGTTTTTCTTTTTAAGTCAGTATATTCCCATATTTTCTAATGATACGATCATTTATATATATAAGAACATATTTTTACATCACTTTTATTGAACTTAATTCTCATGTCATTCAATGTTTTAATAGACATGTCTATCTCTTTTATTTCATCTATGGTTTGGGATGGACCTATACCACCATCTATTCTAGTTCAATGAGTGACTCAATGCGTGCCCATGATCAAAATTTATATTCAAGAGATTTCATTGGAATTGCATGCACATCAACCACCACCCTAGGATCAGCTTCCCTTTGCACCATATCAAGACCATGCTCATTTTATTCTAAAGTCATCAATCCATTCAAAACACCCCATGAGATGAAATATACTACTACTAGTAGTTTTATATTCCAGAGGAGACACTGAGCTGATGGAAAACACTATATGATATTTTTATCCATTCATCTGGCTGATGAAGTTTCTATTAGAACTTTATGGGAGGCAACCCATTGTTCATCATTTTTCTATTATGTGACTTCATTATAATTTTAGTTCTATCTTATTCTTCTCTTTTTCATGAGCCCCTTTTTATATATTATATAACCCTATCTACCTTAAAATAAAATTGGGTTCCATTACTATTCACCTACATATAATTCTTCTTATAAATTTTTTAACCCCATGGACTATTGTTTTATACAATGTAGGATATGTTTTTCTTTCCCATTTTTTCAGGTAGCCCAAAATTCTATCAATAAAGACATGTTACATTGTCGAATTCCACTACTTATAGGGAGATATTGATTTCCTTAGTATTAAATTATTCAATTTCCTTTTCATTTTTTCCCATCTTTCATTGCAGTACCCCCTCTGACATTAATTCCATGGAGAGTTAAGACACTATTTCTTTTTAAGGTCAGGGGAGTTTTTTTTACTTTAACTTTTGATACACTTGATCTTTTTCATATTATCATCAGTATAGAAGATATTTTTCAAATTGGAAGAAATCATTAAACTTGAAAATAGTTTTATCCATTTAAATAAAATAAAACTTTAAGTTAGAAATTATTGAAAGGCCATGTATTATCTATGATTACATTTTTAGAATGATTGTTGATCTTAGTGATTTGATTCAAGTTAATCATTTTTGAAATTATTGTTAATTAACTTATTACATGGTTTTGTAACCTTAGTGATTGATAGTTCCTCTTTTTTCAAATCCAATGATGATTCTGATCGAATAATCACATATTATTTTAGATCATATTTCTCTAGTAATAACTGGGACACGTAAACCTATCAGAACATTCATTGAGATCACATTGATGTTATAATTGAACAAATAAAATTTTACAATTATTGAAGCACCTTTTGTAGAGATACTTTTTTACTGATACACACCTTACATAATTCCCTCATTAAGATAGTAGTTTCAATGAATGACCTTATAGTATACAACGATTCCATGCTGATTATTTCTTCCTACCATGCTATTTGTGTAATTCATGAGTTTAATTAAACAAGTGTTGGGGAGGATTTAAGATATCACATGATGATTCTAATATGGAGATGTATTTTTTATCATCAGACCTTTTTGTTGTGATCCATGTATAATTTGTATCATTTAACTTCTATCCTCTTCCATTGAAAAATATAAATGAAAAAGAAAAATTGAAATGGTTTGTGTATTAGGAAGGTCAAAAATCATTGTTTCTAGACTAATGAATCCCATGATGGATCATATGTGGTTAATAGATTGGTGTGAGATATGGCCTATACAATGACTTTAGAAAATATAAAATTCAAATGAAAAATGAAGGAACATGACACCCTTCTTACAGTAACTTGACATATACAGGGATCCAACATGATATGTTGGGAGCATTAACATTGGTATCTATGGAGGAATAATTTTATTACAATTTTAGAACATTCATGAATTATAAATAATAGCCTACCCTTTTTTTTACTATTTAACTACCTACCAACATACTCAATGTCACTAGTACCTAATTATTCAACCCCTCATGATTGATTTTTTATTTTTCTTTAAAAAGTGGAAAGGGTAAAACCAATGAAAGATAATGGTTAAGAGAATGTACTCAGGTTATGAGCATATCTCTAGTTTCATTCTACCCTAAGTTATTAGATATAAATTCATTATGAGGAAAATTGGAAATGGGTATAGAATTGAAGGAATAGTTATAAAATTTTAATTAAAAGATTAATAATTTTTCTAAATATCTAACTTATGGGGAATGACTAATTTTCTATGCAGGTACTGAAATTTTCTGCAAACACATTGTTTTATTTAACTTGATATAATGTATATTTCATGTACTAAAAACAGATTAACTTTTTGAAATCCTAATAGAGAAGTTATTTCTTGAGGATAATCAACTGTTATGGTGTGGGGGAATTTGATAAGTTGGAATAATATATTCTTTTTTCAATCATTTATTTAAGGATTTTCAATGATTTAAACAATAATGCACTTGGTATTTTCTTATTTTGGAATACAATAGTATTCCAAAGTATAAAATGAGAAAATGTAGAAAAATTGGAGAATTTTATTTTACACATCTTGAAAACTACATACACAATGTGTAGTTGAGCGTGATGGAAGTCATGAGAAACTGAAATTAGTGAAGTTATTACATGACGCGAGTTAACAATACACATCATAAATCCATTGAACATAATCCCTGATTCAATGATAAATCATAAATAATGTTACACATCGTAAGACTTTGACACATGTCATAAAAGGAGTAAAATATTCAAATCTCAGAGAAGATACACATGAGATACGTATAGATTCGAAAAATATGGATAATACCACAGATCAGAATTACATGACATGAATCCACATTACATGTCGTGTAATATTTTTCTTATAAATAAAGCATCATAACAGTAGATTTTAAAAGTGATCTAGAGGAGTCGACTTTTATTCTATTTTTCCTCTCTTGTTTCCCCTACCCCAAACATAAAATTTCATAGCCTCTCTACATTATTATACATTATTATGAGAATAATCAGTTGTTTTCAATCAGCGTTATTTATTCTTTGTCAAACCATAAACATCCAACACCATATTTTGATGTACTTTTTATTTCATTAATTCTCTCTCTTATGTCATGTATTGATTTTTCTGAATTATGTTTATTTTAAAATTCTTGTTTGTAATTAAATTCCAAAACTTCATCCTATCATGTTTTCAAAAAATTTAAATTCAATTATTTTTTTCATGTTGATGAATATTTCAATTCTTTATTTATTTTTATTCAATCCTACCATGAGTGGATTAACCCACCTAGGGTTGGGATCGAGAGTAGGTGTATTTGAATTCATCAAATCATCAATTATATACTTCGTAACCTTAAGGATTAGTAATCATGATATATTTTAGTTGTTTATCCAATTCATTCAAACATCCCTGACCGCATAATATTAGAGTGAAGGACCATATCCTGGTTGGAGTATATTAGGTCATGTCCAATAGCCTAAAATATTTTCTCCCTCAGAAGCTAAGTATAATGCATATAGGTTTTCACTATTTATAGATAAAGAAATGGTTACCTATTAGGTAGAACTAGATGAATTGACTTTAGTCAACTAGAGACCAATTCCTACTTCTCAGCCTAAACATTAGGATCATACCAAGTTATAATTAAGATTATCTTTTCTATAGATCCATGAAATTGATCATGAGCCTTCTCGTATCCCTAATGTAAACCATTATCCCTCTAGATATAGTTTTTCCAAACTGGAACATTTTGAAAGGACTCATACACAAAATATTCCAAGCCAATGGTTTCTTTTTCGTGATTAACTCCCTATGGAATCTCCCATGTTATTTCACTATATTGCATCCTATTAGAAATTAATGTTTGTGAAATAGACAATTATAGTCTAATTGCATCCCGAAAAAATTAAATAACGTGTGTTGGCATGTCGAGTACTATGTTCACTATATTAAAATGGGAGTCAAATAGATGAAATTTACCTAATATGGGATGGATTAAATGATACCATCTTCAATCCATCTCATTTTCTTCATCTCATTACTCATGAAAGTTTGGATAAAATGTTAAATCTTAGTGAAATGAGTTAAATACTTCATTATGAACATAAAAACCTAGTGTAAGCGCATAAATTCCCAAGCCAATTTAGATCAAAGAATTTGTAGAATGAAGTAATAATAGAATACTATTTGGAAGTCCCACCAGTGCATCTATTGATACCGATTAACCTAGGAGACAACTCCCCACCATCTCATAGTTGAATCACATAGAATATAGGTTGCGAGCTAGAACCTCATTTCCAGATGAATCTCTAGGTAATCAAATAAATATAGGAAGTCCTCTAGCCATGTCTCAACATCCGAATGACCACCATCTTTTAAAGTGGTAGTAGAGTTATACTTTTGAAACTCTCATGTTAACTCTATCACACTAGGGGAAGTTAATAGATCTCCTTTTATGGACTGTATAAATCATTGGAATCTCTCTCAATTATAAGAATTAGATCCCAACTCAGGTATAACTAGAGTTTCCGAAACTTGTATTAAATGAGGGTCAACTGGTAGATCGGGGTTCACCACCTTAATTACAAGGTCCTTACATCACTATTTGAATATGAATCAAGGTCATCATGGATTCATAACTCTATAATTCCAAACACATACATCAGAATAGTATTTAATAGTGGAATATATCATAGGTAAATTAATATGGTAGGTATAGGCCCACCTATGTAAGGGTCAACACCCCATTTCCTACTTCTAATTCCAGTTCGTGGTGATATATAAGTTCATACAGGTTCACAAGAGAAACTCCCTACCAACCACTACTAAGGTCAGTTCAGGGTGTAGGTATCACATATTATTGATGAACTCCCAGTATATAGAGTATCAATTGAAATGTTTAGAGGAAAACACCCATTAAATTGTAAATGGTTGTTCCATTTAATAGAAACCATTTTATTTAAGAGTTTAAATCTTTTCAAGTTAGTAATTATTTAGATATATATATTTCATAGAAAATTTTTATGAGTCACCATTTCCATGTTATAAATGAATAATCTTTATAAAATTCAATATTCATATCATGACTCCAACAAGACCCTTACATCTAGTATATAGTTTTATCATGTTTCATGATTATTTTATTAGATGAATCACTATTTCTAAATTATTAGAGTTTTTGCCTTATAAATTACAATTGTTATTCAAGTAATCAAAATAATTTGACGGTTTAGCTCTTATAAGCATGGTTACATAGGTCAAACATGTAATAGTTTGTTAATAAAGTTTACACCATCATGTTATATGGGAAAACCCCATTTAGGTTGATAAAACCAATTTAATTAATCCAAGTAATTAATACAAAAAATAAAAAAAATTACAATATAATAGTCATGTAACCATAAGTATTTTGTAAGAAATGATCACAATAATATAAACATGCAATGACATATGCATGACATGTTAATCTCATGTTCCTATCATGATGAATGTGATGAGACCTTCTTTCCATACTAACCAAGGGAAAAAGATAACCTCATAGAAATAATAAATTTCAAATATCATGCATTTCACCGAACATTGAAATAAATACAATTTTAATTAGAAGAAACTAGAACATCATGTAAAATCCCATTTATTTTGGATTTTCCTTTTTACATGGGTAAGATACACCCATGAACTATCTAATTACCAAAATCCGACACTTCCTTGTCTGATGTCTACCATCCCAAAATAGTATTTCATAGAAAAATTAAAATTTGTGATAACACATTGTGATGTTCCATGATCAGTATACTCATATGTTTCCTGAATTGGTGGTCCACATGGCATCAAACGTGCCTACCCATACTCTAAAGGTGGGAGACAACTAGTAAGGGACTATAATGATACAGAAGGAAGATTGTAGCCTCGCAGTTAAAGTGTAGCACAAGTTATTATACAAGTATAAACAACGTAGAGGAGAATAAATATCTAGAGAAACATAACCAATCATTCAGATAAATAAAGTAGGTGAAGGAAATAACAACCAGAGTCATATATAAAATGATGTAATTTCGGAATTCTAAAAAAACAAAATCATGAATACATGGTATTAGGTCTATAAGACAATAAATGAACATAAAAAGATTAAAAAGGACAAAAAACATTCCACAAGAATACTGAGAACTAGGTCAATAATTTTCTTCCCAGATCCTATCCTGACAAATAATTTGGTATCCATAGCTAGACATGTTACTTTGTACCTACAAGAATCCATGAGATCTGTTTGAGTACCAATCAGTGGACTGAACAGGGTGTGAGTAAAACTCAGTAGTACACAAACAAAAGTGTGTAGTATAACCCAATCATTGTACATAATATTATCAGATTATAGGTATAAAAATTGTAAAGTTGTAATGTTAGATCAACCATGTAGGTTTAGTTTCCAAGTTGACACCTATTTTATTGTCATTGCTTGGGTATAAGTCAAAACATATCTTAAAAAAGACTCCATGTAGATGTATATACACATAAATATAAGTATGTATCTATATATTTTTACTATATATTTAAATTAATATATATAAATAGATAATACTAGCCAGGAGCCGAGGTGTTTCCAAGGGGTCCATGCTTAATATTATGAGTCTCAAGCTGTATATAAGGGAACTAGTACAAGCAATCAATCAAGGATTTGGATCTCACCATATCTATTAACCAAATGTGGGATGTCAAATTCCTTGTCCAAAACCCTCTAAGGTAATGACAATCATCATGTACAATGTCTAAATAATTGATGTGGAATGTCATTATCAACATCACACATCAAGGGAGTGTGAAGTATCATCTCCAACATTATCCTTGAGTGTGTATCAACAACCATCCTATGGTCATACAAAAAATAATAATCAATCAATCATGTAATGATTTAACATAAGTAAAGGGATGGTTTTCAACAATTAAATATTTATTATTAAATAGAATAATATCCAATTTATATAAATATTGGGTAATGTGGCCATACTATTCACATTCATTTATTTGAAATCAATCCAATCCAACTTAAACAGAGGTTCAGTCCAATTGTGAATTTTCATTATAATGAAATATATGAAAATGCCCAAATGGGTGGCAGCCTCCATGGAAGAGTGTCTAGGCCAATGGAAAGGGAATATGAGATCATTTCGAACAATACTGATAATTAAAATTAATTTAAATCTTATTTTTAAGGAAACACAAGAAAGTTCCAGCATGTGTATTCATGATGTAGAATATGAAACAGCAAGGATTTTAGGTAAATTCACTATACAACCTACATTATGGCAGTATATGAAACCCCATCTAGTATTGGCCTCTAATTAGGGATAAAATATAACAAATTAAAGAAATGGATGAATACCCTAAATTTAGGGAATATTACCTCACATGGATTTACCATTAAATATGGAAAGAGAAATGAAGGAAGCAAAGAAGTATAATGTAGTTCTTTCTCACATAGATCCAATGCAAATAACCAAGAAAAATTTACATATTGTATGGGGAGGAGTACCAAATCCTAGGTTGGATAACAAGTGGGATCACTAATCATGTGGAAGGATGGTGTGTCTGAAAATAGAAGAAGAAGGGAGGAGGAATGTTAAAATAGGAGTGAAAATTGTAATTTCACTCATTTTAAATTATGCAAAATTTGGCCGCCCAATTGGACAAAAAGTGCGAAAATGTTGTTCCATGGAACACACCCACTTGCCCAGTTCATGCATGGTTTGAAAAATTTTGCACACACAATTTTGATCACCTCTACTACCCACCTATTCCAATTTGCATGGCCATGTTTCCTAGGGTATATAGTTTGATAAATCATGTTTAAAACCCCATGTCCCATACTGTTGATGGAAATAGTTAGCACTAACTGTGATCCTTGCCTATTTCTCCCACAAAACAGTGCTACATGCTCTATACAAGCCCCAAATTCTCCTCATACCATCCATAGACTCTAAGAAACCTCTATTTTGATAAAGATAAAAGTCAAAAATAGATTTTAATGTGTCTAAAACTCATTATAAAAATCACGATCTTACACAAAACATCAAATATCATGTTTATAATTTACTCCAGTAATACCCATACATGTAATAAATAATTTAAACTCATTTTTTAATCCACTTATAAATTAAATTCCATATTATTTGTAAAAAAAATTACATAAACAGGTCATCTATTATAAATGGTTGTATTCAATAATTCAAACATGAGAAAATTTTATTAAAATATAGACTTTTTATTCTTTCTATAAATATATCTTTTATTTCTATATCATATTTATAAATGATTTTATTTTCTTTAATAATTAAAAATAGGAATTGTTCAATATATATAAATGAAATGTTTTATAGAATTGGGAAAATGTTGAATGATCTATACATTTAAGGAATGAATATTTAGATCTATGACATTCAAAATAATATGCTAAAGGTTGAATCTAATAAAAAATTTCTTTGGAACTATTTCCATGTAAATATAATTGATAAACATATCTAAAAATGCCAAATACATGGATTATTGGATTAATTCAATTATTAATTGTTTTATAATTGTGAATTTTATTTTTTAGGAAAATTTACCAAATAAACATTACCTTGAAGATGAATGTTCTAGGTGTCATGACCCCCTCCCCACAAAGTGTACCCCTTCTAGGCTGTTAATGTGAGAAGGGATATAATGGCCACCTCAATCCGCCTTCAGTAGGCCCCAGGTTGGTGACTAGCACTGAGGGTATAGTAAACACATAGATGGGAGGCATTACTCTCTAAATTAACACATGCAAAAGGGATAGATATGATAGACACCAACCTAATCCAACTCATAGAATAGTATAAAATAAATCCAAAGTACACAAATGTAATGTAATTCAAAACTACTACAACTGAAAGGGGAAAACTGCAAGTACCCAAAAGAAAGTAAAAATAGCAGTGCCCGTAAAGCTCGAACAACTCCTGTAACCCCAAAATAGTAGTAACCAGCATGATCTCCACCCTGCTCCATGTGAATTGAATAACATTTATATATTCATAAATTGATTATAAAAGTATACTCAGAGGGATCCTCCCAAGATCCTCTCTTGTAATAGTAATGAAAGCATGCTATAGCACAGCGAACAACAAGTGAAACTAACTCATCAGCTGAACAGGTACACTAAGTTCAAAACCTCACCATGGAAACTCTCACCAAGTATTCCATAAAAGAGTATATAATATAATAATTAATATCAAGGGTACCCCACTACTACTTCCCCATTATTTTTCCTCTTTTCCCCAATGTCACATGACCTAATCATCTCTCTCTAAAAATGTTTGCCTGCATACACCTAGGCAAAGCACCACAACATGAACCTCTTACTTAAAAACCACCACGTCCATGTATGAAAAGTAACCAGATAGTTTCTTGGGTGACACAAAATCTTGCATAGTGTGTATCATACATTGGTTATTAAACCTCAAGACATTATAGCCCATACACAGAGTAAGGATCCTCTATCCATCACAACCTATACATGTTTCACCTATAGTAGTCCATAGGAATCAATATATATAATATTTTTGTGTGAATAACCATAATCCATTAAATCCCTCTACACACATATATGGGGAAAAATAACTGTTGTGCCAACCATCACAAGTAACTACCATGAGAAGAGAGAAGGGTTAAAGTGGGTAGTCATCCATCCATCCACCCACTATATAGTTGGGGAAAACACCCCCAGGGATCAGAATCCCTCAGGTGTCAGCTGCCCTTACTGACTGGGTGGAGTGGCGTAAAGAAACAAAAAAAGTACAGAATATACTATAGCTCACAACCACACTATGGGTATATCATAGTCATAGAAACAACTGTATCTAATGTCGGTCAGACTGCTGACTGTCGCATCTAAGACTATGTATCTTATTAATACACAACCATTTATAGAGATTAATTACATTACTTCATTCTCTTTTTATTAGTTGCTTTTTATTTAATTAATTATTTAAACATTAATTAACCATTAAAATTCAACATTAAATTTCATTATAATCATAGACAATGTACATTGTTCTTTCAAATTATAACCTCAGAATTGTGCACTAGCAAGCTCCAAACCCCATGAGTTTCCATCATTTATTCAATCATCTATTTACAACATTACTTTCCCTTATTCTCATGCATTCTAGAAAAAACTTATTACAACTAAACATAAGTGGGATCAACTTGGTGAGTAGATGAACTATCGGTCGAGTCATTTCTACCTATATCAAGATCATAGACCCATCCTCCCTTGAGAATCTAAACAAAGAAAGCATGTGGCATACCCCCGCATCTTCACCCCTTTTGGAATAAGGGTAAGCAAGACAATCTTCTATGAGCAGTGGGTAATGTAAAGTAGATAAAAGACCAATAAGAATTAGAAAGCTTCCAAACAATCAAATCTAACTCCTTTCATCATCCATGGTGTCCTCCCCAACACCCACATACATAAATCGATTCATCTCGCAGCTCTAAGCATCAACTAGTGACCCAACTAGTAGCCCTCCATGCCCCCAAATATCACAACCACCATCTAGGCTCACATCACAACACACGTAGCCTGAAAAAAACATCATATCAATTGGGATATTGGCCCTTAAACAAGAAATAGGGTAACTCATAACCCTATATAGAATTATCTTTTATCAAACAACCAGTTGTTTAATACATCTTCGATTAAGCGATTTATTATTCTTAGGTTTAAAATTCGGGAATCCTAACCAGTAAGCTATCACAAAAAAATTTAACATGCTTACTGCACCAATTTGATTAACATCAAATTACAAAAAGAAGAAATTGATTCATTTAAATTCCTCTTTATTTGTTGCCAAATAATTATCAAATAATTCGGGATTTACGTTCTTTACCAATTTCCATCAAGAATGAAAATCTTAAAAAATAAATAATAGATATCACACTATCTAGAAAAAAATATGCAATAACATATGACCGATATCAATTTATTTATCCGGATCAAATATTTATAATGTCAATTACATTGGGATCTAGTGGGATAAAACATGATAACAATATATTTGTATGTAAAAGAAAAGATAAGCAATAAATACCCTACCTCAAATGGTTCTTAACGTTATTTATATGATAATGAGCCCCACAACAGGTTATGATCTCCTCCCCCAATGACAACTATATTCAACTGAGGATGCAGAGACACCACCACATCAGTCAAAATTAAAGAAAAGTCTATTAGGAACATGGAGATACCATTACATAAAATGGAAAAGGAGAAATAGAAGGAGATGGACCCAAATGAATGACGATAGATCATACCTTATATCAAAGATTGATTGATATTGATTGTTTGCATCAGAACAATGTGAAACCAATCTAAGGAGGAGAGTTTGATCATGAAACTCTAACAAGATTGAATGAATGGTTCAAGCATCTCAAAACTGAGTACAAGGAGGAAGAACTAGGGAGGATGTTATATCATCCCATTAGATTATTTAACGGAGCAGTGGTTTACGATATGCTGGATTTTCCATTAAAAGGCTATGGCATTAAACCATGCATTTTGACCAAGTAAAAGCATCCTGAGCCTTAGGAAAATTAATATAGGAGTCATGGCCATTAAATCTACCTTAGTATTTTTAAAACAAGGCTTTAAATGTATTTTACATCAAAGGAAATGTCAAAGGGGATAAACTATATGAAGTTGGAAACACTGTTTATTAACACAAAATTTGTCAAAGGAATTAGGTCACATTTGGAACCTCACCATTCTAGAAACTCTTTTCATGAAGTCAAAATTTGGAAAAGGAAAGAGGTCACCATTGGAACCTCACCATTCTGGAAACACTATTCTTGAACTCAAAATTTGGAAATGTAAAGAGGTCACTGTTGGAACCACACCATTCTGGAAACACTATGCATGAACTCAAAATTTGGTGAAGGAAAGAGGTCACCATTGGATCCTCACAGTTCGGGAAACACTGTGCATGATGTCAAAATTTGGAAAAAGAAAGATGTCACCATTGGAAGCTCACCGTTCTGGAAACACTTTTCATGAACTCAAAATTGGGCAATGGAAAGAGGCCACCATTGGGACCTCACCATTCAGGAAACAATGTCCATGAACTAAATATTTGGTAAAGGAAAGAGGTCCCCATTGGAACCTCACCATTTTGGAAACACTATTCATGAACTAAAAATTTAGTAAATGAAAGAAGTCATAGTTGGAACTTCACTTATCTGGAAACATTATTCATAAACTCAAAAATTAGCAATGGAAAGGGGTCGTCATTGGAACCTCAACATTTAGGAAACACTTTTCATGAACTCAAAATTTGGAAAAAGAAAAGAGGTCCCTATTTGAACCTCACTATTTTAGAAACACTACTTAAGAAGTCAAAATTTGGCCAAGGAAAGAGGTCACCATTGGAACCTCAATGTTCTAGAAACACTATTCACAAACTAAAAATCTGGAAAATGAAAATAGTCACAGTTAGAACATCACTATTCTGGAAACACTATTCATGAATTCAAAATTTTGTAAAAAAATGAGGTCACCATGGGAACCACACCGTTTTGGAACCACTGTTCATGAACTAAAAATTTGGAAAAGGAAAGAGGTTACCATTGGAATTTCACCATTGGAACTGTTCACATAAGGTTACCATTGTACTGTTCACAGAATTGTAAATTTGGAATAGTGTTGGTGATAAGTCACCTTGACCTCCCAGAACACCTCAGACACCAGATTTTCACAAAGGAATGGACCATATAGTTTCAAGTAATTACATAAGATACCTCTCAAAACATTCTCCTCCTTGAGAATTGAAAACCAAACTAAATGGAAATAGAAAATAATCCCAAACAACTATCCATCAAGATATCTCACAAAAGAGACCAAGCCACAAGAAGCAACCAAATTAAGCCATCTCAAAAACATTAATGGTCTATAACCATAAAGAGTACATTGTTACATGAGAAGATTTAATCCTCAAACAACTCTAGGTATTATGCATGTATCTGTGACTCATGTTCCCATATACTCTCCTCCATGCCACTATGACTCCAAAAGACACAAACAATGGGGATAGAATGCCCGTGCAACAACTTCTCTCTACAGTCTTGGATCTCCACAGATCGCTCCCCAAAGGGCACATAATCCTCAACATCGATCTCTCCCCAATTGATGACGTGTGATTCATCATGAAATTAATGAAAAAGCTATAATAAATGGAAAACAACATGTATCTATATCATCTGTGGGGTAAGTGATACTCGATATGCCACAAATACAACATGAGCCAAAACCTTGAAAGTCCCAACAAAATGGGTAGAATGATTACTCCCACAACCAAACCATCGCTGCCCACGACTGGGAGTAACCTTAAAAAACACTTGATTCCCAACATTAAACTTTATGGGTCTCCTATTTTTTTCTAAATATGATTTATAATGATCACACACTGTCTTTATCCTCTCACAAATCACCCGAACTATATCAGTTGTATTCTTCACTAGTTCTGGTCTGAGAGTTGTTAACTCTCCGACCCCAGTCAAGCACAATGGAAATAGAAAGGCCAACCATAAAACACTTCAAACGGGTCCATAACGAGGGTGGAGTGAAAACAATTGTTGTAAGCAAACTCCACTAAGGGTAAATGCCTCATCCAAGATCCTCCAAAATCTAGGACACAAGAGCATAACATGTCTTCAAGAGTCTAGATGGTCTGCTCTGTCTGACACTCCGTCTTATTATGAAAAGAATTGGTAAGGAATATTTGAGAACCAAAAGCATGCTAGATACCTCTCTGCACACATGAAGTGAAATGAGGATCTCGATCAGAAATGATAGTCCTTAGGACTCCATGATGTCTCACCACCTCCTTCAAATACTACCTCAACAAAAATTCCAATGAGCTCGACCCCTGGATTGCTATAAAGTTGGATGACTTCATTAAATGTACCAATACTATCCAAATAACATAATGTCCTCCCGGAGATCAAGGTAAAACAGTAACAATTTCCGTTGAGATGTCCTCCCACATCTACCGAGAAATATCTAATGGCTAGAGTAGTCCACTAGGATCACAGTGTTTAAACATCACCTTCTGGCATACCAAACACTGAGACACAAACTCCACAACTACATGCTTCAGCCCAGACCACCAAAACTAGATCCTCAATTCTCTTTATATATTTTTCATGCCATGATTAACATCTAAAGGAGAACAATGAAACTATCAAAGAACATTCTTGTGCATCATCAAAGGAAGAAAATTACATCCATGATACATCACTCGGTGTTGTTCATCATCATACCAACAATCATGGGCCTCAACAAAAACAACTTGGTCTCTACAGACCTCCACATCAAGATCTCCCAACTGGGGATCATACAATTACTACACCATAGATATAGCATCCTGCCTCTTTATCACATAAACTTTCATTACATTTTACAAAACCGAGGATCTTTAAGGTTTAGTGTCTTGGAAACCAGGAACTTTAAACATGAAAACATAAAACATTCTTCTAAAACACTTGAAAGGCTTCTCCTCATGTTCATCCTAGGTTAATTACTGCATCACATAACCTGGGAGCATACATCAAAAGAAAGGGTGAGCAAAAAGCCCAGTAAGGAAAACAAGAGAAACATTTTACATGTGAACTTGAGATACTTCAATAAGGTCATGAAAAAGAACTTTAAGGCATGAGAATGAAATAAGGAGGCATATCATAATAAAAATAACATTTTTCATAACTTGAAAATGTGGCTACATCATTTAACATAGACAATCATGAACATATCACCAAGGTCCATCCCCAAGGTGTCATTTGAAAATTACCAAGGTTATTCACCAAGGTATCGTGAAAATTGTAATCTCTAGTGGTTACATCATTACCCAATGCATTGGAGCGCTATCAGGGAGCACCCTTAAATTTTCCTTTATTATCATGTGATCCACATATATCATCATCAAACATTTCATAAATAACCCATATAGCATAAAATAAATGGGTTTCATTTCATAATCACAACGTTTTAAAAACTGCTTTAAAGACATGATCTATACGTCACTTTAAAACCCACAGAAAAGGAAGGTAGGTCTCATGTATGTAAATCCCAGAATTTAAAATAGAACATTATGGTATATATTTGAATACCCCTTTAGAAGAAAGATCTTTGAGTATTCACTTAATAATATAAAAGAACTTTAGAAAAATAGAGAGACATTTTGAGACGGGAATTCTGCAGCATAACGGCTATGTTACGAGGTTTTAGAAGACATTAAAAAGAGAGGGAAAATGGGTCAAACATTCATAAATGACCCATAAAACAGTATATGGACAGAATAAGAAGGATACATGATCATGGTAATGAAATTTCAAGGACATTCCATTTGAAATGAAAAACATGGAAGGAAGAAAAAAAATTAGATTTCTCTTATGAAAGTTCGGCAGCCTAATGGCATTACTTAAACTTCAACAAAAATGATTGAAAATATCAAGTAGGGTTTCTCATCATGTGAACATAAGAGTTCAGTATGATATATATAGAGATAATTCCCCAACATAACAAAAAGGAACTTGAAAGAATTGACATGAAAGTAGAACTTCAAAACGAGAAGGGTGAAGAACCACTTAAAAATTCGGCAGCCTAACGGCGCCACTTAAAACTTCAAAATACTGAATTGAAGAGATCAAATGGGGTCTCTCATCATATTATCATAAAAGATCAGTTTGATAAATTTATAGATCATACCCCAACATAATAAAAAGGAACTTGAAATACTTTACATGAAAATAGATATTGAAAAATGAGAAGGGAGAAAGAATCTGTTACAAACATTTCGGCAGCCTAACGGCACCACTTAAAACTTCATAAAACAAAATAATGAGAGTAAGAGGGGATCTCTCATTATATGAACATGAAAAGGTCAGTAATAAGAGTATAAAAGAACATCCTCCAACATTATAACATTGATAATAAAAGGAATTACATAAAAGAGATTACTTGAAATGAAAGAGAGAGGTCGGATCCCTTACCTTAAAACATAACCCTTAAAACTCAAAGGATGGGACCTTGAGGGCTTGGGGGCACCATGGGAGGACTCCTTGGGAGGTAGTGAGACCAAAACTTCGTTGGGGATAGTGGGGAGTCGAATGGATGAGAGGATGGCTTGGTATTTATAGGGAAAGTGAGGGGACAAGGCATTAATGGCAAAGGGACACCTCATTAGTGGTTTTGGAAAAACCATGGGCTTGTCCATGGTATTTTCCCATGGTATTGGCCACTTGGGACACCTCATACCTTATCTCACTATTCATAATTCGAACATATTTATTACAAACTTAATACATCATTTAATGATGTCATTAAACACCCGTAACTTAAAAACTGTATTTTCACTATTCATCAAAAATTCAACTTTCTCAGAATAATCCCAAAATTTCACCTTAACCAAATATCAACGCTCTGATTACAAATATGAACTCCATTTTATAAAAAATAATTTTCTAAATATTTTTAATTTAATTTTTAAATAAAAACATTATTCACCGAAAATTCATTTTTTTAGAAAAAAACCCCAAAAATTACCATAGCATAATATCGGTGCTCTGAGTTCAAAAATGAAATCCGTTTTATAAAAATAATTATCTAAATATTTTTAATTAAATTTTTAATTAAAAAACACCATTCACCCGAAAAAACTAATACTTGAATAATAATTTATGAAATCGTTATTTAACTATTTTATTGAATCACATTACTTAATCAAGGTGCCTAGATTATATTAATACTTTCTTTAAGTGAGATTACTAATCCATTTGGACACATTACTAATCCTAATCATAAAATCACTATTCATAATTTACTATTCATCAAAAAATTAAGTTGATCTTATTAGACTCTAAATTTCGTACTGAACATAATTGTAGAAGACCATTTTTCGAAAATCATTACACATTTTTAATTCTTTAAGGTTTACACAACCATTTTTAAAATATCCTTTTTCTAAAATTCGTCAAAAATATGCATACTATATTTATCCGGTCATTTGAAAATTCATAATCTTCATCATAAGAAGAAATCCCAATTTTTATTTAAAACAAAGGATTACACAAGGCAGTTACGGTCTCCTTACATAGCCCCTTATCACACCAGTATAGGACCTAATTGTAAGGTGTGCTAAGGTGAGAGAATATGAGGGAGGCTCGGCCAACATCGCACGAGTAGTAATTTCTATCAGTTTCAACTTCTCGCGAAGGCGATCCCGTTCTAGCTTTATACGATGAAGTTCAGCTTGGGTTTGGTCCAGAGCAAAGCCCAGTGGTGCTACCTCCTTCCCAAGTTCTGTTAGATGGGCTTCGATTGGTCCAAGACTACTGGGTGAGGCCATCGAATCTTCTTTCTATATTAATTAACCAAGATTACTTGTATTTAGAGACAATAATCAAAACGTTTAGTTTCCAGTGGTCATATTGACCAATGGTCATATAACAGTCAAAAACCAACAGTATCATTTTAATTATACTCATTTTATCAAATGAAACATTTTTGTTGAGTATAAAAATAAAATAGCACATAAAATTAGGAAACAAGATTTATTCAAAATTTCGGGTTGTTAAAATCTTCCCCCCCTAAGAAATTGCGTCCTCGCAATTTTTTAAAATTAGGTTTTGAAATTTCATTGAAAGTCCCACATCGGAAAAGGAGTCAGTAAAACTATTAATTTAAAAGAAAGAAAGGGATGTACGAAGGTCACCCGAGTTAGCCCACACTAGGATTCCATGTAGGAAAACATGGACATGGAGGAGAAAACAAAGGGTCAAGTTCTGAGGGAGAGTGACAGAGAACATGATTATGAGAAAGTTAACCATAAGAAAATTCCAAACTTATGATGTGTGTAAACGATCTTTGATTACCTAGTAGGAAACGTAAACCAACAACGTTGTTGTTTTACGTTCCTTTTCATAATTTTGAGGAATTCATTTACAACATAGAACAAAAACATAAGGAAATATATCTACCTTCATGTATAGTTTCACCCTTTAATAAGTTTCTACCAAAACTAATCTTTTCACCCAAACGATGAGCATTCAAAACTACTTGGTCTCATCAAAACACAAGAATCATCTTCTAGAGAATCACATAATCCACAAAAGATTAACTATCTATTTCTTCTATCTTTAAACATTATCCCAAAAACAGAAAGGGTAAGGTTAAACAACTCTTCAAAAAGGAAGAATCCCATAGGAATGGAAACTAATTTTAAATATTCAATGTTCCATGGTAATACCCAAAGTTCATCATAGACCATCCCATAAACAACGGTCCTTAAAATTCCTCAAAATAAACCAAACTAATATTGAAACCCAAATACAAGAAGGATTTGATAACATAGTCTTCCAAAATAAACTTCATTGTTCATCTCCAAACAACATCAACCACTCCTAACATCTTATAACAAAATTATCTAAACTAAACATATTTTACCCAAGATAGGTTAATCATTCCCATAAGTAACCTAAATCACTATAAGTCCACCATAAATTCATCGATTCTTCAAAATATAAGTCAACCTTACTCCTCAATGAAAATATCGTAGTAATCTATTTACCTCGATCGTATAGGGTCCCTAAAATAGTGAACGTATTCCAAAATAATAATCATCTTGTAATCCCCTAATCACCTCTGTCATATTAATACGACAATTGTCACATTTCCTATCACATTGGTTTTTGGGACATGTTCTTCCATTTCCTGCCATTAACTAAGAAAAGAAACTATAATTATGGGCTTATTTACTTAGCTAATAATCATGAAAAGGAAACTTTAAGCATAAAAGGTTAAATATGTAGAATAAAAGTATATCCTAACTTGTGATCCCCTAGGTTCTAATATAGGTTATCCATGATCATATATTCTTATGTGAATCTTTATTTTGTTTTATCCTTTTTCCTTTAATAATGGTTCATACTAAGCTTATGAATTTACCAAAGCATATCCCCCGGGAGTGTCGTAACCAAGAGTGCAGCAAGGCCCATTGTCGTGTACCAGTTCCCGTTCGAGTCTAGCTCAAAGTGGTGTTTTCAGGTTTTACCCCTATGTACATCTGTGCCAGAGCCACCTCTACCTGCTCGTATCCAGAGAGGGATGTATTTGCTTGGAAACCCCTTACTCAATACTCACCAAAATACCAGGAAGATTTCCTATATTTAAACTTTTCTATAGGGTTATTCCTAGATTTTTCATATCCTGATTTCCATAAATAACTAAACCATCCTTTGATACCAACTATAGCATACCGCCTCTTTATCACATAAACTTTCATTACATTTTACAAAACCGAGGATCTTTAAGGTTTAGTGTCTTGGAAACCAAGAACTTTAAACATGAAAACCTAAAACATTCTTCTAAAACACTTGAAAGGCTTCTCCTCATGTTCATCCTAGGTTAATTACTGCATCACATAACCTGGGAGCATACATCAAAAGAAAGGGTGAGCAAAAAGCCCAGTAAGGAAAACAAGAGAAACATTTTACATGTGAACTTGAGATACTTCAATAAGGTCATGAAAAAGAACTTTAAGGCATGAGAATGAAATAAGGAGGCATATCATAATAAAAATAACATTTTTCATAAATTGAAAATGTGGCTACATCATTTAACATATATAATCATGAACATATCACCAAGGTCCATCCCCAAGGTGTCATTTGAAAATTACCAAGGTTATTCACCAAGGTATCGTAAAAATTTTAATCTCTAGTGGTTACATCATTACCCAATGCATTGGAGCGCTATCAGGGAACACCCTTAAATTTGAATTTATTATCATTTGAGCCACATATATCATCATCAAACATTTCATAAAAAACCCATATAGCATAAAATAAATGGGTTTCATTTCATAATCACAACGTTTTAAAAACTGCTTTAAAGACATGATCTTTACATCACTTTAAAACCCACAGAAAAGGAACGTGGGTCTCCTGTATGTAAATCCCATAATTTAAAATAGAAAATTTTGGTGTATATTTGAATACCCCTTTAGAAGAAAGACCTTTGAGTATTCACTTAATAATATAAAAGAACTTTAGAAAAAGAGAGAGACATTTTGAGACGGAAATTCTGCAGCATAATGGCTATGTTACGAGGTTTTAGAAGACATTAAAAAGAGAGGGAAAATGGTTCAAACATTCATAAATGACCCATAAAACAGTATATGGACAGAATAAGAAGGATAAATGATCATGGTAATGAAATTTCAAGGACATTCCATTTGAAATAAAAAACATGGAAGGAAGCCAAAAATTAGATTTCTCTTATGAAAGTTCGGCAGCCTAACGGCGTTACTTAAACTTCAACAAAAATGATTGAAAAGATCAAGTAGGGTTTCTCATCAAGTGAACATAAGAGTTCAGTATGATAGATATAGAGATAATTCCCCGACATAACAAAAAGTAACTTGAAAGAATTGACATGAAAGTAGAACTTCAAAACGAGAAGGGTGAAGAATCACTTAAAAATTCGGTAGCCTAACGGCGCCACTTAAAACTTCAAAATACTGAATTGAAGAGATCAAATGGGGTCTCTCATCATATGATCATAAAAGATCAGTATGATAAATTTAGAGATCATACCCTAACATAATAAAAAGGAACTTGAAATACTTTACATGAAAATAGATCTTGAAAAATGAGTAGGGAGAAAGAATCCGTTACAAAAATTTCGGCAGCCTAATGGCACCACTTAAAACTTCATAAAACGAAATAATGAGAGTAAGAGGGGATCTCTCATTATATGAACATGAAAAGGGCAGTAAGAGGAGTATAAAAGAACATCCTCCAACATAATAACATGGAGCATAAAAGGAATGACATAAAAGAGATTACTTGAAATGAAAGAGAGAGGTCGGATCCCTTACCTTAAAACATAACTCTTAAAACTCAAAGGTTGGGACCTTGAGGGCTTGGGGGCACCATGGGAGGACTCCTTGGGAGGTAATGAGACCAGAACTTCGTTGGGGGAGAGTGGGGAGTCGAATGGATGAGAGGATGTCTTGGTATTTATAGGGAAAGTAAGGGGACAAGGCATTAATGGCAAAGGGACACCTCATTAGTGGTTTTGGCAAAACCATGGGCTTGCCCATGGTATTTTCCCATGGTATTGGCCACTTGGGACACCTCATACCTTATCTCACTATTCATAATTCGAACATATTGATTACAAACTTAATACATCATTTAATGATGTCATTAAACTCCCGTAACTTAAAATCTGTATTTTCACTATTCATCGAAAATTCAACTTTCTCAGAATAATCCCAAAATTTCACCTTAACCAAATATCAATGCTCTGATTACAATTATGAACTCCATTTTATAAAAATAATTTTCTAAATATTTTTAATTTAATTTTTAAATAAAAACACGATTCACCGAAAATTCATTTTTTCAGAAAAAAAACCCCAAAAATTACCATAGCATAATATCGGTGCTCTGCGTTCAAAAATGAAATCCGTTAAATAAAAATAATTATCTAAATATTTTCAATAAAATTTTTAATTAAAAAACACTATTCACCTGAAAAAACTAATACTTGAATAATAATTTATGAAATCGTTATTTAACTATTTTATTGAATCACATTACTTAATCAAGGTGCCTAGATTATATTAATACTTTCTTTAAGTGAGATTACTAATCCATTTGGACACATTACTAATCCTAATCATAAAATCACTATTCATAATTAACTATTCATCAAAAAATTAAGTTGATCTTATTAGACTCTAAATTTCATATTGAACATAATTGTAGAAGACCATTTTTCGAAAATCATTACACATTTTTAATTCTTTAAGGTTTACACAACCATTTTTAAAATATCCTTTTTATAAAATTCGTCAAAAATATGCATACTATATTTATCCGGTCATTTGAAAATTCATAATCTTCATCATAAGAAGAAATCCCAATTTTTATTTAAAACAAAGGATTACACAAGGCAGTTACGGTCTCCTTACATAGCCCCTTATCACACCAGTATAGGACCTAAGTGTAAGGTGTGCTAAGGTGAGAGAATCTGAGGGAGGCTCGGCCAACATCGTACGAGTAGTAATTTCTATCAGTTTCAACTTCTCGCGAAGGCGATCCCGTTCTAGCTTTATACGATGAAGTTCAGCTTGGGTTTGGTCCAGAGCAAAGCCCAGCGGTGCTACCTTATTCCCAAGTTCTGTTAGATGGGCTTCGATTGGTCCAAGACTACTGGGTGAGGCCATCGAATCTTCTTTCTATATTAATTAACCAAGATTACATGTATTTAAAGACAATGATCAAAACGTTTAGTTTCCAGTGGTCATATTGACCAATGGTCATATAACAGTCTAAAACCAACAGTATCATTTTAATTATACTCATGTTATCAAATGAAACATTTTTGTTGAGTATAAAAATAAAATAGCACATAAAATTAGGAAACAAGATTTATTCAAAATTTCGGGTTGTTACAATCTTCCCCCCTTAAGAAATTGCGTCCTCGCAATTTTTTAAAATTAGGTTTTTAAATTTCATTGAAAGTCCCACATCGGAAAAGGAGTCAATAAAACTATTACTTTAAAAGAAATAAAGGGAAGTACGAAGGTCACCCGAGTTAGCCCACACTAGGATTCCATGTAGGAAAACATGGACATGGAGGAGAAAACAAAGGGTCAAGTTCTGAGGGAGAGTGACAGAGAACATGATTTGGAGAAATTTAACCATAAGAAAATCCCAAACTTATGATGTGTGTAAACGATCTTTGATTACCTAGTAGGAAACGTAAACCAACAACGTTTTTGTTTTACATTCCTTTTCATAATTTTGAGGAATTCATTTACAACATAGAACAAAAACATAAGTAAATATATCTACCTTCATATAGAGTTTCACCCTTTAATAAGTTTCTACCAAAACTAATATTTTCTCCCAAACGATGAGCATTCAAAACTACTTGGTCTCATCAAAACACAAGAATCATCTTCTAGAGATTCACATAATCCACAAAAGATTAACTATCTATTTCTTCTATCTTTAAACATTATCCCAAAAACAGAAAGGGTAAGGTTAAAAAACTCTTCAAAAAGGAAGAATACCATAGGAATGGAAACTAATTTTAAATCTTCAATGTTCCATGGTAATACCCAAAGTTCATCATAGACCATCCCATAAATAACGGTCCTTAAAATTCCTCAAAATAAACCAAACTAAGATTGAAACCCAAATACAAGAAGGATTTGATAACATAGTCTTCCAAAATAAACTTCATTGTTCATCTCCAAACAACATCAACCACTCCTAACATCTTATAACAAAATTATCTAAACTAAACAAATTTTACCCAAGATAGGTTAATCATTCCCATAAGTAACCTAAATCACTATAATTCCACCATAAATTCATCAATTCTTCAAAATATAAGTCAACCTTACTCCTCAATGAAAATACCGTAGTAATCTATTTACCTCGATCGTATAGGGTCCCTAAAATAGTGGACGTATTCCAAAATAATAATCATATTGTAATCACCTAATCACCTCTGTCATATTAATACAACAATCGTCGCATTTCCTATCACATTGGTTTTTGGGACATGTTCTTCCATTTCCCGCCATTAACTAAGAAAAGAAACTATAATTCTGGGCTTATTTACTTAGCTAATAATCATGAAAAGGAAACTTTAAGCATAAAAGGATAAATATGTAGAATAAAAGTATATCCTAACTTTTTATCCCCTAGGTTCTAATCTAGGTTATCCATGATCATATATTCTTATGTGAATCTTTATTTTGTTTTATCCTTGTTCCTTTAATAATGGTTCATACTAAGCTTATGAATTTACCAAAGCATATCCCCCAGGAGTGTCGTAACCAAGAGTGCAGCAAGGCCCGTTGTCGTGTACCAGTTCTCGTTCGAGTCTAGATCAAAGCGGTGTTTTTAGGTTTTACCCCTATGTACATTTGTGCCAGAGCCACCTCTACCTGCTCGTATCCAGACAGGGATGTATTTGCTTGGAAACCCCTTACTCAATACTCACCAAAATACCAGGAATATTTCCTATATTTAAACTTTTCTATAGGGTTATTCCTAGATTTTTCATATCCTAATTTCCACAAATAACTAAACCATCCTTTGATACCAACTATAGCATCCCGCCTCTTTATCACATAAACTTTCATTACATTTTACAAAACCGAGGATCTTTAAGTTTTAGTGTCTTGGAAACCAAGAACTTTAAACATGAAAACATAAAACATTATTCTAAAAACACTTGAAAGGCTTCTCCTCATGTTCATCCTAGGTTAATTACTGCATCACATAACCTGGGAGCATACATCAAAAGAAAGGGTGATAAAAAATCCCAGTAAGGAAAACAAGAGAAACATTTTACATGTGAACTTGAGATACTTCAATAAGGTCATGAAAAAGAACTTTAAGGCATGAGAATGAAATAAGGAGGCATATCATAATAAAAATAACATTTTTCATAACTTGAAAATGTGGATACATCATTTAACATAGAAAATCATGAACATATCACTAAGGTCCATCCCCAAGGTGTCATTTGAAAATTACCAAGGTTATTCACCAAGGTATCGAGAAAATTGTAATCTCTAGTGGTTACATCATTACCCAATGCATTGGAGCGCTATCAGGGAGCACCCTTAAATTTTACTTTATTATCATGTGATCCACATATATCATCATCAAACATTTCATAAATAACCCATATAGCATAAAATAAATGGGTTTCATTTCATAATCACAACGTTTTAAAAACTGCTTTAAAGACATGATCTTTACGTCACTTTAAAACCCACAGAAAAGGAAGGTGGGTCTCATGTATGTAAATCCCAGAATTTAAAATAAAAAATTTTGGTATATATGTGAATACCCCTTTAGAAGAAAGATCTTTGAGTATTCACTTAATAATATAAAAGAACTTTAGAAAAATAGAGAGACATTTTGAGACGGAAATTCTGCAGCATAACGGCTATGTTACGAGGTTTTAGAAGACATTAAAAAGAGAGGGAAAATGGGTCAAACATTCATAAATGACCCATAAAACAGTATATGGTCAGAATAAGAAGGATACATGATCATGGTAATGAAATTTCAAGGACATTCCATTTGAAATGAAAAACATGTAAGGAAGACAAAAATTAGATTTCTCTTATGAAAGTTCGGCAGCCTAACGGCGTTACTTAAACTTCAACAAAAATGATTGAAAAGATCAAGTAGGGTTTCTCATAATGTGAACATAAGAGTTAAGTATGATAGATATAGAGATAATTCCCCAACATAACAAAAAGGAACTTGAAATAATTGACATGAAAGTAGAACTTCAAAACGAGAAGGGTAAAGAACCACTTACAAATTCGGCAGCCTAACGGCGCCACTTAAAACTTCAAAATACTGAATTGAAGAGATCAGATGGGGTATCTCATCATATGATCATAAAATATCAGTATGATAAATTTATAGATCATACCCCAACATAATAAAAAGGAACTTGAAATACTTTACATGAAAATAGATCTTGAAAAATGAGAAGGGAGAAAGAATCCGTTACAAAAATTTCGGCAGCCTAACGGCACCACTTAAAACTTCATAAAACAAAATAATGAGAGTAAGAGGGGATCTCTCATTATATGAACATGAAAAGGGAAGTAAGAGGAGTATAAAATAACATCCTCCAACATAATAACATGGAGCATAAAAGGAATGACATAAAAGAGATTACTTGAAATGAAAGAGAGAGGTCGGATCCCTTACCTTAAAACATAACTCTTAAAACTCAAAGGTTGGGACCTTGAGGGCTTGGGGGCACAATGGGAGGACTACTTGGAAGGTAATGAGACCATAACTTCGTTGGGGGAGAGTTGGGAGTCGAATGGATGAGAGGATGGCTTGGTATTTATAGGGAAAGTGAGGGGACAAGGCATTAATGGCAAAGGGACACCTCATTAGTGGTTTTGGAAAAACCATGGGCTTGCCCATGGTATTTGCCCATGGTATTGGCCACTTGGGACACCTCATACCTTTTCTCACTATTCATAATTCGAAAATATTGATTACAAACTTAATACATCATTTAATGATGTCATTAAACACCCGTAACTTAAAAACTGTATTTTCACTATTCATCGAAAATTCAACTTTCTCAGAATAATCCCAAAATTTCACTCTAACCAAATATCAATGCTATGATTACAAATATGAACTCCATTTTATAAAAATAATTTTCTAAATATTTTTAATTTAATTTTTAAATAAAAACACTATTCACCGAAAATTCATTTTTTCAGAAAAAAAACCCCAAAAATTACCATAGCATAATATCGGTGCTCTGAGTTCAAAACTGAAATCCGTTTTATAAAAATAATTATCTAAATATTTTTAGTTAAATTTTTAATTAAAAAACACTATTCACCTGAAAAAACTAATACTTGAATAATAATTTATGAAACCGTTATTTAACCATTTTATTGAATCACATTACTTAATCAAGGTGCCTAGATTATATTAATACTTTCTTTAATGAGATTACTAATCCATTTGGACACATTACTAATCCTAATCATAAAATCACTATTCATAATTTACTATTCATCAAAAAATTAAGTTGATCTTATTAGACTCTAAATTTCGTACTGAACATAATTGTAGAAGACCATTTTTCAAAAATCATTACACATTTTTAATTATTTAAGGTTTACACAACCATTTTTAAAATATCCTTTTTCTAAAATTCGTCAAAAATATGTATACTATATTTATCCGGTCATTTGAAAATTCATAATCTTCATCATAAGAAGAAATCCCAATTTTTATTTAAAACAAAGGATTACACAAGGCAGTTACGGTCTCCTTACATAGCCCCTTATCACACCAGCATAGGACCTAAGTGTAAGGTGTGCTAAGGTGAGAGAATCCGAGGGAGGATCGGCCAACATCGCACGATTAGTAATTTCTATCAGTTTCAACTTCTCGTGAAGGCGATCTCGTTCTAGCTTTATACGATGAAGTTCAGCTTGGGTTTGGTCCAGAGCAAAGCCCAGTGGTGCTACCTCCTTCCCAAGTTCTTTTAGATGGGCTTCGATTGGTCCAAGACTACTGGGTGAGGCCATCGAATCTTCTTTCTATATTAATTAACCAAGATTACTTGTATTTAGAGACAATAATCAAAACGTTTAGTTTCCAGTGGTAATATTGACCAATGGTCATATAACAGTCAAAAACCAACAGTATCATTTTAATTATACTCATGTTATCAAATGAAACATTTTTTTTGAGTATAAAAATAAAATAGCACATAAAATTAGGAAACAAGATTTATTCAAAATTTCGGGTTGTTATAATAGATGACTACACCGTCATCTAAAAAAGACAACCTCTACCCCTACGTCTCTCATATAGAGACGTAATGCTAACTATTCTTCCATTACTCTACATGGATCTCCAAATTCACGCATTGCATCTCTAAGTGACTTCCTGTTTAGTGAATCAACTACAAAATTCCCCATTCCAAGTGTATACTATATTTTGAAATCTTATTCTTGTAAGAACTCCATCCACCACCATTATCCCATATTTTAGTCATGTTGGGAGAAAACATACTTCCGTCTATTATGACAGGTGAAAATCACAAAGCGCTCACCAATGACGTATTGTCTCCACAACTTCAGAGAAAACACCACGGATGAAAACTGAAAATCATGGGTGGCATAGTTACATTCATGGTGACTTAACTGCAAAGACCCATAAGGAACAACTGATATTTGCTACATCAAAACACTGCCTAACCCCAGATGTGAGGCATCGCATAAAATATCAAACTGAACACCCTCAGCTGGAAGAAAAAGAATTGGAGCACTTAATAAAAAATCCTTTAGAAATTATAAAGCTACCTGACACTGATAAGACCATATAAATGCCTGAATATTCCTATTGAATACTGTCAGAGGAGTCACAAATCGAGAGAAATCAGCTACGAACCTCCTATTGTAGCCTGCGAGACCAAGGAAACATCACACCTCTGAAACATTCTTGGTGGATTCCCAAGACACAAATTCTTATATCATCAATGGATCCATAGCTACCCCATGTAGGGACACATAATGACCTGTGAAACTGAATTCTCTAGCCCAAGCTCACACTTCGACATCATCCCAAATAGCTAATGTTGATGAGAAACTCCCAAAACAACGCGTAGATGCTCTGCATGCTCCTCCTCATACATGTAGTACACAAGGATGTCATCGATGAAAACCGCCACGATCTTGTCTAAGAACCCATGAAACACGGCATTCATAAATTCCATGATCACAGATAGATAATTTGTCTCAGAGAATGACATTACAATGAACTCATAATTCTCATGATGACAACAAAATCGTGTCTTCAAGATATCCTCATCCTTCAAATGTATCAGATGATATCCTGACAGGAAGTTGATCTTTGAGAACCAACTTTCACCCTTCAGTTGATCAAATAAATCATCAATCCATATAAGAGGATATCGATTATTTACTATCACTTATTAAGTGAAAATAATCAGCACACAACTGAAAACTACCATCAGCCTTATTTATGAAAAAACCAGTGTGCCCCATGGTGACACACTCGGTAGAAAAAACCACATTGTAACAGACCATAAAGCAGTAGACATAGCTCTACTAACTCATAAGGGGCCATCCAATATGGAAACATAGATATAGGAGACACTCCTAGTTGTATCTCAATCCCAAACTTGATCTCTTGTCAAGGTGGTAAGGCTACAATCTCTTCTAGAAAGACAACAGGTTACTCTTCTATGACCCTATGAAACACCAACTTCTCAACCTCTGAATAACTCAGCATTAGCTCATCCATCACGGATGATAAAGAAGGAACACGCCTCTAAACCATCTGAGGGTCTCGCTCACCAATGAACACTATTGGATCTCCATCCACATAGAAGAACACAACCTACACCCTGATGTAATCCATGATATCATATACCGAATACAACTAATTCATGCTGAGGATGAAGTCATATGGTTGAATTCATAATCAATTAAAGTCTCCCCAATAGCGGTTCTTCCCAACACTAGCTCACAGTCTCTACATACTTCAAACAAGTCAAATCTACCGCCAACTGGCATTGTAAATGATAAGGGAACTGGAAGACTCTCTACCTCATGTCCCAAAGCATGGAAAAGGGAAGGTGATATAAAAGTTTGTTTCTCTCATGAATCAAATAAGGAATACACCAAAGAAGAAAACAAGTAAAGGGTATCTCAAATGACGTCTCGCTCACCTGGAGATAGAAACACAAAATAATGAAGATGAACAAGACCTCCTCCACATCCTCTCTGACCCTGATGATGACCACCACCACGGCCATGCTCTGCTCTCTGAGGATAGGGAGCATCACAGGGTTGTCCTTTACCTGCCCCATCTACCCTATGCTGATCTTAATCTGGTGCTACCTGAAGCTGGTGCCTTGGTTGGAACTTACTCAATGAAGGAACCTGAAGTGGAACACTAGGTTCACGACGACTACTCTGAATATCCATTCACTCTCTATAATAATGTCCTCAACCACCACAAGAGAAACAAGTGCAACCACCCTTGGTATAGGCCTGAGAGTTGCAGCCCCTGGAGAAACCAGATGTAGAGGGATGGGACCTACCCTCAGCCAAACAGATACTCTTCTGCCCTGAAAATGAGAAACCACAGACCAAAACTCTAATTATATAGAAATCATGATGAATCCCCTCTCGTGATGATATAGTTCTGGCCAAATTCCTCTCAATAACCTCTTTCCTCTCCAGCACCCCAAGATATGACTTCAGCATAAATGGGGTGACTGGGCGCTAGATCTCTAGATGAAAATCCTTCTCTAAATTCCTTTCCCTATCTTCCTCATCTGGAATCAGGTCCGAAGTATATCGTAAAAGGTTCTTTAAAAAGATTCCAAACTCTCACACAATGTAGATCACTTATCGAAGGTTAATAATCTCTTGGCAGCTAGACACCTATGTTGTCGAGGAAAGAAACTCAACTCTAAAAAATTCTCAGAACTACTCCCATGATATCACTAACTCCTTGAATCCCTAAGGATAAGAACCACCACTGCCTCATTTCTCAGCAAATCATCATCCCAACCAAGGACACCTTGTTCTCCTGTCGAGCACATATCGAACTGAATCCTATATTGACCTCCTCCTACTAGTCTTCCATGAATGTATCTGAAATGCATCCCTCTTACTTATGCATAGTTTAAGACTAAAACACTCATAGTTTCATACACCAAGTGACGTTGTTATCAACAACTACCCTTTAGAAATCTGCGGGCACAGCTACCAGGACATCTTCTGTGCGATCCTGACGAGGATGTCGTCCTGGAGCCATACCTAAAAAATAACAAATAGTTAGAGCTCCAAAACCAGGAATATAGAAGAATCAACATGAAATAATTTATTGTTTTTGTTTATTAATTTTATGATAACATATTCCATAGTCTACTCATTCAAAGACAGCAACAAAAAAGAATGACTCATGATACTTTCCTAGGTCTCTACCTTGAAACTAGTATCACCTCGTTTTGTAGAAATTTTAAACATAATGGTTCATACATCAGTTCATAGGGGGGCCTAAATGCCTATTTCTTAGCTAGTATCCAGTGTTAACATCACTTGTTAAGCATTAATGACATTGTTCCCCTACCAACCCATGCAACCTCACTTGTGCCTAACACCAATTCACATCCTATCCCTCAACCAGAGCCTCTAATACCACTCTGTCAGGACCCCCTACCCACAAAGTGTACCCCTCCTAGGCCAAAAATGCGAGGAGATAGATAATGACCCTTAAGTCCTGCCTCCAGTAGGCCCCGGTATGGTGACTAAAACCGAAGGTATAATAAACACACATATGGGAGGTATTACCCTCTAAGAGAACACATGTGAAAGAGAGAGATAAGACATAAACTAACCAGCTCCAACTTAGAGAAAAATATAAAAGAAATACCAAGTACACATATGTAATGTCATTAATAACTACTACAACTGAAAGGATTAAACTGCAAGTACACATAAAAAAGTAAAAAACTGCAGCAACAATGAAGCGTGAATAGCTTCTGCAAACCCAAGCTAGTAGTAACCAGCATGATCTCCAAAATTCTCCAAGTGACCTGAAAAACAGTTTGTATATACATAGGGTGAGTATAACATTATACTCATTAGGATCCTCCCTAGATCATATTGTGAAAAATTAATGAAAGCATGCTATAGAACAATGAACAACAAATGAATCTAACTTGTCACCTAAAAAAGTATACTATGTTCCTAGCCTCTCTATGGATACTCTGACAAAGTATCTCATATAAGAGTATATAATGTAATAAATAATATCAAGGGTACCCCACAACTAATTCTCCCCTGGTTTGACGCTTTTCCCCAGTGTCGCACGTCCTAAGAATCCCTCTCCAAAATGGCTTGCCTGCATACACCTGGGTGATGCACAACAACATTCACCTCATGCAACAAAACCACCACATACATGTAAGAAATATAACCAGGTAGTTTCAAGGAGCCACCACATATCGCATACCATGTATCAAATGTCGAGTATTAAACCTCAGGCAATTATAGCTAATACACCGAGTAAGGATCCTCAAGCCATTACAGCCTATATAGGTTACACCTATACTATTCCATAGGAAACTATATCCATAATATATGTGAGTGAATAACAACAAGCTGTTACAACACTTTACACACATATATGGTGAAAACTAACTGTTGTGCTTACCAGCACAAGTAACTACCAAGAGAGGAGAGTAGGGCCAATGGGGGTAGTCATCCATCAATCCTCCCACCGGAATGTTGGGGAAAACACCCCAAGGGTTCAAAATCCCTAGGGTATTAGTTTACCTTACTAACAGGGTTGAGTAGATTAAAGAAACACAAAAAGTAAAGAATATACAATAGATCACAAAAATAATATTGGCATAACCTAGTCTTAGACACAACTGCAGCTAATGTCGGTCGGACTCTTGCCTACCACTTCTAAGACTTGGTATCCTATAAGCACAAAACCATTTAAAGAGATTAATTACATTACATTGTTTTATTTTTTTAGTTTCACTTTATGTTAATTAATTTTTTAAACATTAATCATCCATTAACAATTCCACAATAAATTTCATTACCATCACACCCAAAGTCTACTATTCCTTTAAATTACAACTTCAACACTATGCCCCATCATGCTCCAAACCCCATGGGTTAACATAATTTATTCAATCATTTATTTATAACATTACTTTCCCATATTGCAAGGCATTCTAGGAAAACATTCTTTGCTACTAAACACTAGGGGCACAACATAGTGAGTATATAAACTACCCATCGAGTCTTCGCTACATATAGCAAGGTCGTAGACCCATCCTCCCTTGAGAAGCTAAACACAGAAAGCACGTGGCATACCCCAAGCATCTTCTCCCCTTTGGGAAGAAGGGTGATCAAGACCAGCTAACCTTTTCACTAGGGAATGTAAATTAGATAAACAACCAATAAGAATCAGTAAGAATCCCAATAATCACATCCAACCCATTTCATCATCCATGGTGTCCTCCCCGACACCCACATGCATAAACCGATGCATCTCACGACTCTAAGAATCAACTTCTTCCACAATTATTAGGCCTCCATGCCCCCCCCCCCACCCCATATCACAACAGTCATCTAGGGTCACATCAAAACACATGAAGTAGGAAAAAAACATCATATCAATTTGGATCTTGGCCCATAAACAAGATAGAGGATAACTCAGAACCCCACAAAGAATTATATTTTATCAAAAAACCAATTCTTTTATCCATCTTTTACAAACCAATTTATTATTAGTAGGTTCCAAATTCATAAAACCTAACCAGTATGCTATCAAAAATAATTAAACATGCCTACTGCACCATTTTGATTAACATTAAATTACAACAAGAAGAACCTGATTCATTTACATGCTTCCTTATCTTTAGCCAAACAATTATCAATTTATTCTGGATTTATGTTCTTTACCAATTTCCATCAAGAATTAAAATATAAACAAATAAATCATAGATATCACACTATCTAGTAAAACAAGTGGCAATAACATATGATCGATATCAATATATTTATCTGGTTCATATATTTATTATATCAATTCTATTGTGATATAGTGGGATACAACATTCTAACTATACAGTTTTACTTAAATGAAAAGATAAGAAAGGAATCCCCTACCTCAAATGGTTCATAACGTTGTTTATATGAGAATTAGCCACACAACATGTTAGGATCTCCTCCCCCTGTGACAACTATATTCAACCGACGATGCAGAGACACCACCACACCAGTTCAACACCAAAGAAAAGTCTATTATGAACATGGAGATACATTCCATAAAAGGGAAAGGAGAAATAGAAGGATATGAACCCAAAAGAATGATGATAGATCATACCTTATATCGATGATTGATTGTTACTTCATGTTTGCATCAAAATAGAGTTGAACTAATCCATGGAGGAAAGTTTGATTATGCAACTCCTATGGGATGGAAGGAATGGTTTGAGCATCTCATAGGCGATAAAATGAGGAAGAACTAGAGAGGAAGATATATTGTCCCTTTAGATGATTTAATGGAGTAGTGGTTTAAGATACACATGATTTCTATTAAAAGATGATTGCTTTAAACCACTAAGTTTGACTAAGAAAAAGAATCCCAAGACATAGTGAAATTAATATAGGAGTTTTGGCCTTTGAATCATCATTATAGTCCCCAAGAATATCTTTAAATGCATTCTACGTCAATGAAAATGTCAAAGGGTCCAAACTTTAGGAAGCTAGAAACACTATTCATTAACAAGAAATTTGGAAAAGGAAAGTGGTCACCATTGGAACCTCACCATTATGGAAACACTATTCATGAATTCAAAATTTGGTAAATTAAAGAGGTCGCAATTAGAACCTCACCGTTTTGGAATCACTGTTTATGTACTCGAAATTTGGAAAAGGAAAGAGATCACCATTGGAGCCTCACCATTCTGGAAACACTATTCATGAACTAAAAATTTGGGGAAGAAAAGAGGTCACTGTTGGAACCTCACCATTATGGAAACACTGTTCATGAAATCAAAATTTGGAAATGGAAAGAGGTCACCATTGGAACCTCATCATTCTGGAAACACTATTCTTGAACTAAAAATTGGGTAAAGGAAATATTTCACCGTTCTTTAAACACTATTAATGAACTCAAAATTTGGAAAAGGAAAGAGGTCTCAATTGGAACCTCACCATTATAGAAACACTATTAATGAACTCAAAATTATGAAAAGGAAAGAGGTCACTTTTGGAACCTCATCGTTCTGGAAACACTGTTCATGAACTCTAAATATGGCAAAAGAAAGAGGTCACCGTTAGAACGTCACTATTCATGAAACTATGTCCATGAACTCAAAATTTGGAGAAAGAAATAGGATACCATTGGAACCTCATCATTCTAGAAACACTGTTCATGATCTCAAAATTTGGAAATGGAAAGAGGTCACCGTTGGAACCTCACCATTTTGGAAACACATTTCATGAACTCCAAATATTGAAAAGGAAAGAGGTTACAGTTGGAACCTCACCATTCTGGAAACATTGTTCATGAATTGAATATTTGGAAATGGAATGGGGTTACTGTTTGAACCTCACCATTTACATTGTTCATATAAGGCTACAGTATTACTATTCACAGTACTAGAAAATTGGAAATGTGTTGGGGATAAGTCGCCCGGACCTCCTCGAACACCTCAGACATCTGATTTTTTCAATGGAATGGACCATAGAGGTCCATGGCATTACACTAGGAAATGATTGAATCATATAAATAGTGATGTATATGGTACAAGGACTACTCAATATATTTTTGGTTATAAGTACATCAAAACCTTTACTGGAGACTTCAGTTGGAATGGATATGTGTTTCTTATAAGACAAAATTTTGTAACCTTTTAAGTGTTCAAAGTGTTCAAAAAATAATTATAAAATAAATTATGAAATCTGATATGATTCTAGGATTAGATCATGTTTCTGAATTATTATTCTTAAAATATATTGATCATATCAATGATTTTAGAATTATCACAATGCACACCTCCTAGAACTCCGTAGTGGAATGGGGTAACTGAAAAGATGAATTGTTCATGTTTCATTTTAGATATATTCTCTGGAAGGAGATTCTTCTATATTAAATTTTATTCCATCCATGGTAATAAAAAAGAAATAATACAATATAGCATGTGGGAAGAATACTAATTTGTTTTTTATAAGTATTTGGGGTTTTGAGTCTTAGGTATGTTTTTTGGATTCTTATAGATTTTACATTAACTTAGAAAATGAAAATTTTTTTTATCCAAGAGATACTAATGGATATTAATATTATAATCTAACTAAACACAAAGTGTTTATGGTCTGATGTGGTCTTTTTTTTATTAATATCACATTTATTGAGGGGTTAGTGGGAGAATGTTGTAACTTAGTGAATTTCACGACCAAAAATAATTTATTCCTAATATGGAAGCTAAACCAACATTACAACGAGTTTTAGAAGAATTATGTACTCATGTTATACAAGTACCTCGAACATATAGTATGATTTTTAGGATCCTAAGAGATATTTATTTCTTCTGGAAACATATAATGATGTAATTTTACAAATTCTGAAAATACTTACTAATAAAAATTAATAAAGTGTTTTAATTTCAAGAAGTTGATTTATGTGATGAACCAAGATAGGATACCCATAATCTCGGTGCAAGACCTATCCCATGTTAAGGCCCAATGGTCATTTCTAATACCTAAGTGTAGGAAACAAGTTCTTGGTAATCAAGTATACACTCTTAGAGATTGTTTTTTCTAAATAAATATTAATATAGTTGTCATTTTATAAAATGAATATAATTAAAGGAGTGTTTTTCTACTCTAAAAATCGCATGACCCTTACAAACATTAGAGTTTAACCAATATGAAATATAAATTTTCTGAAATGAATAATCCCAAACACATGATAGTAAAACAAACAAAACTAATAAATTATAAACAAACCCAATAAACACTAACAATTCATACCAATGCCATGAAATTCCAAACATAAATACAATACAATCAAGAGAAAAAATATATTAAAGGGGGTGAAATACATAGTGGATAAGTATATAATATCAAGATAAATTCAAAAAATAAATAATGAAACTATAACTAACAATCTCTATGTGTTAATAAAAATTCTCATTTTCTTAGCATCACCACCCTCATCACACAAAAACGAGAGTAATGAATAACATCTACTTCATACTAGTGGGACATTAACTATAATTTTAATGTAATACGTTTGAGAAAAAACATATGGTTGTAATACTACAATCACACCATTTATAAAATTTAAAAATAAATCCAATTCATACATGTTTGAAATACATATATAAAAGTAATATTTTTATTTTTATTAAAATATGTAATATTTTACCATATTTTGAAAATGTTAATTTAAAAAAGTTTTTTACAGTTTTTCTAAGACACAAAACAATTTAATAGTTTTTAATGGAAAAATAATTTAATATTAATATTAATTTTAAAAAACCCATTTCTTATGAAAAAGAAGAAGAACCCAATATTTAAAAAATCCAATGTAAACAATGGAATGAGATGTGAACTGTGATTATACTTTAAGAAAGAAAATTACAATATAAATTAACCCCAATAAATTAACCACAATACTCATAATAAGATTACAATATAAGGTAATAATATTTCAACTACCATTAGGATAGTATAATCACACTCTATTGGGGAATACCTAGGATCTATAAAGTCAATCTAACATAAAACAAAAAAAATATCATCTAATAAGAACATAATGTGATTCATCATCCTAACAATCATTTATTTCATATATGGACTGAGAATGTGGATAAATCCTATATTAATGGAATGATACTAGATTGGAACCACTATCTTGATAGATTATCTTAAAATCAAAAAATACTTATAGCTATATTACCGACCCAGGTACTCATGGATTCCCAAGACATATAAATTAATGTGAGTATTAAGGGAGTGACATATAAATCATATGATATACATAAAATAAAACAAAATCCCACATTACAACATCTTTCATATAAGAAACCTTTTTTTACATGAAAAAAATAAAATAAATGTTTCCCTCAATAGGGAAAATTTCCATCCACTTTACACAAATTATGGTCAATTTATTTTTATATAAGATAGATGAAGGGTTTTACATCGAGGGAATTTTTTATTAAGAAAACATATTTATAAAGTTCAATTCAATTAATTGTAATACCATTTATATAACCAAGTTATAAAATCCTCTTTGAAAACCAAATCATCAAATCACCATCAAAGCATCTCAAATTAATGATGAAGCATTAAATAAATTTAAAAGAACACACACACCCGATTAGTTTTAAAATTACAACTTTAAATTTTATTAGAAACTAAAACACCACATTTTTATTGTAAAATTCATATGAAAAAGGTCTACATAAAAAATTTACCCAAACATACAGTGTGTTTAGTTTTCTAAAAAATGGATATGATAATTTTATATCAGAAAATTCACATACATGTTGAACAAAAATAGAGAAATAAATTAGTTAACTTTCTTAATTATAAATAGGTTCACTTATTATATAAAATCGTCATTTAATTAAATTTATGTAAATGGATGATAAATAATAATTCAAAAATTAAATATTTATGATTTGATCAACCTAACACAAATCGAAGAAATCATTATGCAAGATTGAGAATACACTAAGGGGGGAGATAGAAGGCCCTTAACGCCATGAAACATTATCATAAGTTAATCCAAATAAGAAATATTGGAAACCATGGCAATTTATATGGAAGAAAATAGTGATATGGAATAATATAATAGTGGAGTGGTGAAAAAGAATAAAAATGAAGACCATGCCTTAAATGACATCACATAGTGTCAAAGAGGAAGCAAAGAATCTAGTTAATATGGGAGAAGAGTCATTCCCAAATTTCTCTTGGTTAACACATATAAATGGTAGAATATGGATGCTTTAATATATATTATTTGATAAAATTTTGATCAATAAATTCACAAAATTAAAAATTTGGGCATTGCATGTCATGGTATGATCTTCCCTATCCCATCCAAATTCACCTTCCTGAATCTAGGAAGTATCATGTCCAATTTTTCCAGGTCCTCACTATGGTGTGACCCATCCCATTATAATGTGATAACACAAATTGAAAAACCAATCATTATGTCTCTCTAAATCATGGATCCCTAAAAAAACCCCTGTAGTGTAACTTACATATGTTGTGGTGAGACCTACCCATCATTCAAAATTCTAAAAATCTAGGACTCCTAGGAAAGTGGGCAACTATACATTAGATGAAACCTTTTAACTATTATGCATGGTAATTATATATTTTAATCTATCCAAGGCACTAGTCATGGTGTGAACATAATGGTCATAGCATGGACTAATCCCTCAAGAATGAAAATTTCAAAAATTCTAGACCTATATGAATGGAAAATTTTTCCAAATAACCTTGAATAAGAGAAATATTTATATTAGGATACTCTTAAATATTAAGTAATTTTTAAATTTTTTAATCCCCTAGAAGCCATAATTGTTCTTTGTTTATAGTTTTTATCATGACAATCTATTATCCAAAAATTATAGAATACTCAAAAAACCAAAAACCCTATAAAATTAATGAAATTGTAAAGGTAAGATAAGAATAAATAATTAATAAAATTTCTACTCAAAAACTAAATGGTGGGTGTAAAAATTCCCCACAGCATATAATGTTTTTCCCAAAAAAAATTATTATAAAAATAAAGAGTTTATTAACGTCACTAATCCGAAATCAAGGAACTCAAAGATAATCACCATGATGTGTCTTAAAATAATGATCTGATAAAATTCCCAAAGATAATATTAGACTATATCAAAAATATAGATACTTATTATCAATATGGGGTTGAGTGTATGATCTTAACCTAAATATCTAATATATTTGTAATATTAAGGAACTCTATTAGAATACTCAAAAATACTCAAGGAAACAATGAGCGGATAATATATGGTGGTCACCCCACTATTTTAAAATTTCACCAATGCACCATATTTGAAAATATAGTTGATTTCTCTAAAATATCCATCAAGGTAAAAAGACTGAACACATGAGAGGATCTCAACTATAGATACAGTAACTAGGTTTCCCTATATCTCCTTAGTGATAACCCATCAGAAACCTGGATAATTATCAAATTTCATCAGTAATGATTATAGAATACTATAATTTAGAACTATACATAATAAACTTTTAATCATTTACTCAACATTAATGATCCCTGAACTCAACTACCTAAAAAATACATCTATGATTAATTAGATAATATTGTTCACAATACCCTCCCTCTGAGGATACCCCTCCTGGTTTGGCAATGAAGAAAGGGACATAGTGACCCCCAAGTCCCACCTCTAAAATTACTCCAATACACATATAAAAGAAAGAAAAACACATCCCATATACATCCATAAAATAGAACTGGTACATATATAATAAAAATCTAAATTAAAGTACCCAAATGTAAGCTAATGCATCGATATAGCAATTGTCCCAAAGCCCAAGTTGGTAACTCCCTGCACAGTCCACGTAATCCTCCTAGAAACCAGAAATCAATTTTAAAAACCATGTGTGAGAATACGGGTATACTCAGTAGGAAAACCAATGTCTCTCATACACATGTATTGTAAATATAAAAATTACCCCATTGGAAAATAGTGGAACCAAACACCACCATATAGGTATACTAACCATCCCCACCGCACCATGACATGTTCACAAAATAACACATTTCATTTAATGTAATATAAATCACATAAATGATAGGGTATCCCACACCACTTTTCCATTGATTATCCACTCTCATGCTATAACTGAAAATGTATGGGAACTCCCACCTCTTCCGAACATAAATCATCACAACCCACATGCAGACACTTGGGACACAACCACATGACATACCACCCATAGACACCTAGGCCACAACCACATCACATCCTTTTTGCAGACACCAAGGCAACAACCACATCACATCCCTCCCATTTTCACCTGAAACATAAACAAACCTCATCTTGAAGACACCTATGAAATAAAATCACATATCATGTTGATGAAACCTAGTAAATCACAATTCACTAGCATAAACATGGTCCTCACACATCGCCAAAACCAACCTGAATAATATTGGGAAATCACCACCTAAAAGAGTGTGCAAGGATGATCGGGTGGCCATCCTACCATCCTCTCACTATGATGTTAGGGAAAGAAACCATCCCCCATAATGATAGGGGTTTTTGGCACATAATTATCAACTAGGGTGGGTATGTATAGGTATCAAAATGAATAAATACAACTATATAAATATATGTTACCAAACACTCAATCCCTACCTATAGGTTCTGAGACATAAATCAAATTAAGATATCATCACTTTTTTTTCCACCTATGTATGCATAACTCCACACATTATGTCATAAAACCCATTTTAGATTTCAAAGAACTTATTTTGACCATCCCATTCATTTTATTATTTATCATTAACAACATTTAAGCACATTTCCCTTCAATTATTCATCTATTAACCATTTTCATTCCCTTACCAATCCAACCTAAGTTATTCAAAACCTTATTAATCTATTATTTATTAATTAAATCACTACACAAGAAACCAAAAAGCACAACACACAACAAGAAACACAGAAACAATCATTTCAAAATGTGAAGAGCCAAATAAATTAAGGTGACTCCAAATTAAAGACTCGTCATCACACGAAATCCTAGTTTAACACTCATTCCATATATATCATGTATCGATCTCAAGATATGATTTGATGCATTATGCATTTTATTAATGGTGAATCACCCACAAAAATTAGTATCTTTGTTCTTTAAAATCATCCTACTTAGATCAGATATCAACAAAACCAACCCCTAACTCACAACGCTATCTACTAACAGATTTCTATACAACCAGTTCACAGCCCTACTATGAAACACATTTCATACACCTAGAAATAAATCAATATCTCAATATGAGATTCCATTAAACCACCCAATCCATCCCACAACACAAAACCATGCTCACAACCATACTATAACAGAAACCAGAAAAAAAAACCACACATCAGTTCACTCCATGTACCGTGTAAAAAAACTATTCAAAATTTAAAAAATTATCCTTTATTTAATTCAAATTTTTAATTTCGGGTTTATCATAGATACTGTATGAACCTGGGGAATCCATTAACTATAAAAATATAAATGTTTAACCAATTCCACATATATATATGTGTGTGTGTGTGTGTGACTATGTGTGTGTGTCCAAACAAAAATGAACATGAATTCCATAAATAATTTATTGTGAATACAAGGGCCCCCAAAATCAATGATTTTCATTGGTTAGTAAAACCATACAAAAAATAATATCATGCAGGAACAAATAACAATGTATAATTATGCATCACATTTTCCCAACCCCCTGTAAAATGCTCATAAATCGATTCAATTTTCTTAAATAATTATCTTTCAACAATCTCCACAATGATACATTAGTATCCCCACCCTACATAATGATAATATTTGAGAGATAAAGTATAAACATCCTCAAAATGGTTTGAAAGTTCATTGCATGAGACTGGATCATGCATCAGATCTCTGATTACCTCCTCTGTAAGATCTACATTCATCCGAGGATTTTGTGGCACCATCGCACCAACAAAAACTGAAGAGAAACCCATTAGAACCAAGGGAGATCAATTATAATCACATGGTGAGAATAACAAGAAGAAAAAGGATATAAATCCAGGAGAAACGATAAAAATGGATGGATAACACACCTAGGATCAAAGACGAACTTCTATGGATTGAAAGAGAGAAGCTATGAATCTATCCATACCATAGGAATCCTAAAAATGCTGGAGAGGGGTCCCTAGGTTGCCTGGGTCGAGGGGGAGTCATTGAAGCTGTAGAATCTGACAACCAATATAGATTTAATATTCATAAAACATTGTATTAGTGGAGGTTTACACAGTGTGTAATCCCCTTTCACATCTTGTAATGCCTCGTGGTTGGTTTTCTCCAATAAACCATCACCATTTGATTTGTTTAATTTATCAAACCTCAATATATTACAATATATGAACCATCTAGAATATGTCATGAATCCAAGATTCACATCATGTAATCTACTTACATGAAGTGTAATCCATGTAGAAACATTTTTTCACCCTTTAATACCATGAAAACTCCAAGGACCTCCTCCGAAAATCTCTAACAACTAAAAACCAGAAAAGTGACACGTTAGAATGGAATAGATCATTACATCCAATACCTCTTAAATTATTCTCATTCTCATGAATCAAAACCCATGACAATAATGAATGGGGTCCAAAAACCCACCCAGTGAGATACCTATCATGAGTCTTGTCACACCTCAAACAACAACACAAACCCTCCACACATCCAAAACCTCTATTTTCCTCCTTTCACACAATCCACACTACCACACAACTGATTTAAAACTTTACATCCAATGAACTACATTATATAGGACATACAAATTAGGTAATTTCATCCTCCATGTCAAAATAATATCCACTCTTGGCAGCACTGACTCGCCTGCACTGGTTTAATCGCATCACAGTTAATGAGTCTCAATTATAAATTTGGTCTTCCCCTTTTTATATGTCAGGACATTATCACATATCCCACCACACATATCTCAATCCATGGGAAAATTGAACATTTCATTAAAAAAGATTCAAATATCATATTTTAATGAAAAAAAATAAAAAAACTCAAACAACCTCTGATATTGGGAACACATTTGTGTTTCACAGTCCTAGGTATCCTTCTCCTAGCCACCATGACTCAAAAACACATGAACCAAATGAATTCCACCCATGCGGTGCCTTATCTTGTAGAAACTGGATCTCTACTTGATTATCCATGAATATTGTCTAGGATACGATATCAAACTTCCCCCAGTCAAGGACATGGGAGTCATTGTGATGATATAGAAGAAGATGAGAGATGTGAAAGATTTCTTGATCCTCTCAAACTATTATAAAAATTCTAACTAGTATGAAACCATTAAAACATGATCCAAAACCTCAACGATCATGAAAAACCAAATGATAAATCTTAGTACCCCAACTGAATATTAGCTTCCCACGTCGAGGGGAAACCTGTAAGAACATGTGGTCCCCAACCTCTAATTTCAAGGTCCTCGCATGATAATCAGAATAAAAATTATTCCCGTATTTATCTACATTAATCCTCTCACTAATAGGGTAAAATCTCTTTGTCATGCACTGCACCATATCGAGACCAAGTACTACTACCTTCCTAACCTCTGTCCAGTACAATAGAGAACGAAATGATCTTCAATACAGGTCTTCAAACAGAGCCATGAAGATGGAAGCGTGGTAGCTATTATTATTAGAAAATTGTACCATTGGAAGTTGATGTATCTATGATCCACTAAATTCCAAGATTCATGCTGGAAACATATCTTGAAATGTCTGGATAGTCCATTTTATCTATCTAGGGGTAGAAATTAGTGGTGAGGCATAACTGGGTGCTAAAATCTTACTGCAATCCATTTCAAACTCAGGAGGTAAAATTTGTGTCTCTATTTAAGAAATTGTACCTTGTAACTCCATGCAACTGCACTACCTCATCCACATAACTCTTAGCAAAGGCATCCATTGTTCCCGACTACTTGATAGTTAAGATGTGTACTAATTTCTTTAGACACTATCACCCAAAATCCTTGAAAAATACCTAAGCTCTGGGAAACCATGTTAGAAAATACATGAAGAATTCATCCCAATTACACTCAGGATCATCCAAGTGATGAAAAAAACCACCCGGAAGATGATACATGGCCTTCACCTAGTGAAAACCCATCCATATTTCCACAAACATTGCCACAATTCACTTCATCTTGGGCAAACAAAATCAAATCCTTAACCCATGGAACATCAAATAATTCCTTGGTTATGCCACTAACAGTGAGTTATGAAACTCATGAAGGGCCCCAAAATGCATCTTTACTAGAAAAAACAACCTCCCTTGAAACAAAATATGATTCTGACCGTCCAAAAACTAACCCTCCTGAGCATCACCATGGTCAACACGGCCGTACAACACCTTTGACTCTGAGTCTCCCAACTGAGCATCCTCCACCTACTAAATTAGAGAAGACAAAACCATCATCTGAAACAAATATCCTCTACCATCTTACATTATTTCATATATTTTCCAGCATTCCAACTCCTCCATCTCCCTCCAAGCATCTGCGGACTCTTGAACAACCTCGTTCTATGAATTTCTGCTAAAAGCATCAACAATGAAATTTCCCTTTCTTGAAGTGTAAGAGATAACCAAATAATTGTCCTAAAAAATTTATATCCACCTCGACTATCAGATGTTTATATCTCATTGAAACAATATATACCTCAAACTCTTCTTATTTGTTAAGACTACAAAGCACTCCCCAATTAAGTAATGTCGCCAAAAATTTAGCACAAACATGACTTCTTCTAGATCCAGATCAATGGTGGCATGGTTATTCTTTTGGGGATGTAACTTCCTAGATTCATAAGACATCACTACCCAATTATGCATCAATATTCATCCCATGCTTAGAAGGGAAGCATCACAAAAGTCCTCAAACCTCACCCCTCCTTCTGAAAAGTGGAGCACTGGAGCATTATCCCACTTCCCCTACAAAAATCTAAATTATATCCAATATTGATTACTCTAAATAATACATTTGAATTACTTAGTAAAATATTTCAATATGGATAGAACTCTATATAAATCGAGTACAAACCTATGATAATAGTATGCAAGACCAATAAAAACTATGATCCTCTGCCACATTCATGGATACTGCCCATGAAAAACAACTTCAACCTTCAATGGGTATACTTCCACACCCAGATGAGACACCACATGACCATTGTAATGCACCTATTGAATGTATAACTTACACTTAAACAGCATTCCATAGATTTGGTGGCATCTAATATCATACAAGACAGTTTTGAGATTCTCAAAAAGACGATCCTCTGAATTCGAGTTGATTAAGATGTCATTAATGATCACGGTGATGAAAAGATCTTGGAACCCATGTAACATGTTGTTCATGATTCCCATGAACCTGGATGTAGAATTTGTTACACCGAATGACATGACTATAAACTCAAAGTTCCCACACCTATAGATAAAATTAGACTTCTGGATATCTCCTTCCTTCACCATTAATTGGTTATATCAAAAATGTAGATCAATCATAGAAAACCAAAACAATCCTCTCAACTGGATGAAAATATTTTCTATCTTTGGAAGAGGGTAACAATTCTTTTCTGTCAACTAATTCAACCTCTAGTAGTTTCTTCACAACTAGAGACCACTGTCCTTCTTATTTGAGAACACCACTAGAGCACACCATGATGATACATTGGGTCATATAAAACCCTTCATCATAAAATCGTCTATATGAATCATAAAATCATGTAACTCATATGGTTTTATCTGATATGGAGCCTTCAAAATAGGAGAATCACTGGGTAGAAATTCACACTTGAACTCATCATCATGTCGAGGGGGTAGCGTCATAACCTCCTTGGGTAAAGCCTCCAAGAACACCCCCAATAACTCTACAAACCTATACCATTTCAACGTCCACTAATTCCACTAACATCTCAACCAACAGAGATATAGGGGTATTTATGCACCGATAGACCACTTGACAACCCAACTTACCAATGAAAACCACATGATGGCTATCCATATCTAAAAACAAGACTCTCCTCCAAAAGCAGATGATAACATTACATACGGAAATACCACAATTCAATGTTGAGGATGACATTGTATGGATGAATCTGTATAAAGATGAGATCCTCATGGGAATGATGTAGTATCATTATCATTCTACACCCCTAAGACGCATCAAACAAGCTAGTCTGGCCTTTGAATGGCATACTCAACACTAGGATAATAGAAATAAACTAAATGTATAGTCCCAGAGAAAGTCCTGGAGAGGTTTTATCATAGGAGTGCAATTTTATAGAATCAAAAATGTAAAAAACGATAGTACATGTCAAATTGATCATACCTATGGTGATTTCAAGCCTCTCTAGAACTGTAGCATCCAATGCATGCAACTAACCTTGCACAACTCCTATAGTTATCTAATAATGATCACCTCCATAACCACACCCAATTCAAGGACCCTTTACACAAGGAACATCCTGAGGTTACCCTCCACCTGCTCCATATCCCCTTAGTGGAACATGAGCATACTACCCTTATTATTGAAACAACAAGATAGGAATATGATGTTGAAGCATGTGATAAACATGTCAACTCCACCAAAATGAACTCAAACTTCCATTAAGAACTAATTCTATATATTTTCCCAAACTACACAAAATAAAAACTTCAGTCCCATTTTCATTGGGAATTCATAAGGACTAGATGGTTGAAATGGAATATTTTGAGGCCACCTCCCTACTAGTCAAAACCTCTAAGACCCTGGAACTCAAGACCAATTGTTGGTAACCCTACCTCTTGAATTACCCTCTTTGATACCATCTCATGGTAGACATCCTCATAAGTTCATTTTCTTGACCTCATCTTCTTTATTCTGATCCATCAGGTATGTCAGCAATGTAAAAGGAGTTAACATGTACTAGAAATAAGGACGAAGTACCTCCTCAAGATGTTTTGCACAAAAAAATTCATCTAGAATGAGACCTGTGACAAAACTATTGAGATCATGGTATAGGATCTCCAAATCCCTCAATAAATTAATCCCCTCTCGAAGGGATAGTAGATATGACCTCTTATCAGCCTTCATGGTCAATGAATGGAACTCTTCTAAAAACTCCTTAAAGTCAACCCACAAAACATCTACCTATTTTTTCCCCTAGGTACTGTTTCCACCATTGATGAGTAGCTAATCACATCTGGATGACAACCAAAGGATCCCAGTACTCCATCGTGGCCTGGATCAAACTGAAGGTGATATTATCTTCCTCAAGTCAGATTTCTATCTACATGATCGAAATTTTACCTCATACTTACCTAAAGCTTGATGTTGGAGAGATAAAAATGTTCTCTTCCATTGGTAATCCTCTTAAACTGGATCAACCCTCCTTTTATCAATCAGATCGGCCAGTAGAAGCTCTACTACTTGAGCCACACATAGATAGTGACCAAGATCCATTGATGAAAAGGTAAACCATGATTTCCTAATCCCGAGTTGTATGAAGCCTATATTAAGATCTATTTTAACCCATTTAAAAAATATTTGTTATTGATTCCTTCTTTTCAAAACAACACAATTCAAACAAAACACAAGTAATTATGATGAATGTACCATTTCTTTTGTCTATACACTGAAAATGGTGTAGCCTCACTTAGTTATTCGGTAGGCCTAGAGTCCTAGCGTCAGATCACGGGGGGCCCAAAAATCATGTGTCCATGCCAGCCTTTCATAGCCTATGTGGTGCAACAAGATCAGTTGACACTATTTTTCTACCAACCGATTAAATCTTCATTATTCTTAACTCTAAAATCAATCTTTTCTCTCAACCATCACCCTTGATACCATTTTTTCATGACACCCACTCTCTCAGGATTCCCCCCATAGGATAGCAAGAAAGAAAGGAAGATAGTGACCCCTAATTCCCTATTCCAATATGTTTTGGGTTGGTGACTATCACCTAGGGTATACGAATCATACAATATGGGAGTAATTAACCTTTATAATGAAACAATATCCATAGATATGATGGATAATCCACAAAAAAAATCCATTTCATATATAAAAGAAATATGAAAACCATCCCACACGCATGCATAAAATATAACTCATAAAAATACAATTAAACTCTAAAGAAAAGTACCCAAAAGCATGCTAAATCAGTGAATCGGCAATTGTCCCAAAGCCCGAGTAGGTAAATCCCATCACGGTCTATATAATCCTCCTAGAAACCTAAAAGTAGTTTCTTATATGTACGGTGAGAATACAGGTATACGTAGTAGGAAAAATAGTCTATCGTTCACATGTATAGGAAAAAAACTAATCCTCCCATGGAAATAGTAGAACCAAACCACACCTAACAAGTATACTATCCATCCCAAACTCACCAAGGAACACTAACCAAAAAATTAATTTCACATAATGTAATATAATTAACATCAATAATATAGTACCTCACACCACTTTTCCACTGATTAGACACACTCACACCATAATGGAAAACGTCCTAGCACTCCAACTTATTCTGAACATACCACATCACAACCCATCTGAAGGCACATGGGCCACAACCAAATCACATCTCGCTCGTAGACACCTAGTCCATAATCACAACATACCCCACCCACAAGAACTTGGGCCATAACCATGTCACATCCCTCCCATAGACACTTGGTCCACATCAACATCACATACCAACCAAAAACACATTGGACACAACCACACCTCATCCTGAAGACACATGGGAAAGAACAACACATCTCATACCAAAGACACCAAATAAAGCACAAGTCTCCCACATAATCCTAGGTTTTACACATTAAAACAACATTCCCAATAAATCTTAGGCTATCAACACATGGAATAGAGAGTAGGGAAGAGTAGGAAAATATTGATCAATCCTCCCTTAAGGATGTTTGGGAAGACACCCTACCCTGTAGGGATGGGGTGTTCATCACATAGTGATGAACTAGGGTGGGGTGCGTATAGAAATCACAAGAAAAAAATAAATATATATAAGTATATGATACCAAACACACAATCCCAACCTATGGACTCTATGAAGAAATAAACTCATGATATCATCACTTTTATTTCAACCTTTCAATTCATAACACTACACATTATCTCATATAAACCATTTCACATTCCAACCAACCTATTTAACCATCCCATTAATTTTATTATTTATAATTAACCACATTTAATCACACATACCATCATTTATTCATCCATTATCAATTTTAATTCTGTTATCTAATCCAATCCATGTTATTTTACAAGGTATTAGTCTATTATTTATATATTCCAACACTACACGAGTGTCCACTAAGCACAACACAAAGTAGAAAACACAGAAACACACATTTCAAATGGTGAAGAACCTGATAAATTGAGGCAGCCTCACATTAAATACACAGCATCCCATGAATGCCACATTTAATACACATTTTGATACATCTTGTATCGGTCTCGAGATATAGGGAAAACTTTCATCATTTTAATAATGGTGAATAACCCATACAAATTACTAAAGTCATTCTTTAAACTCATCCGGCTTAGATCACATATCAATAAAACTAACACCCCAATTACAACCCCATCTGGTAATACATTACCACACAACCAGTTTATAGACCTGTTGTAAAACACATCTCATCTACCCCAATGTCAATCAATCTCTCAACCATAGATTCTATTACAACACACAAGTCATCCCACAATAAAGAATTGCGGTCATATCCATACTACCACACAAACCAGAACAAACCCACACATCACCTAACAACATGTACCAAAGAAAAAAACAATTTCATATTTAACAAGGAATCCTTCATTTAATTCTACTTCTTAATCCAATGGTTATCATAGAAGTTGCATGATCATGTGGAATCCATTCATTATCCAAATATAAATGATTAACCAATTTGATGTATTACGTTTCCATCCAAAAATAAAAAACATTTATTCCATAAATCATTTTGTTCACAAAAAAGGCCCCCAACAGCCATAATTTTTAGTTGTTAGTTAGCCTATACAAAAAAATACCAACCAGAATCAAATTACAAAGAAGAATCATGTGTCCCTTTTTCCAAACCAATGTAAATAGTTCTTAAACTGGTTCAATTATCATGATTAATTAGTATTAAACTATCTCCATTTGTATAAAATTCATATCCCTGCCTTGTGTGATGAAAAAAAATAGGAGATAAAATGAAAACCATAACTCAGAATGTTTTCAAAAATCTTTACATGAGAATAGAGCACAAAATGGAAATATGATCACCTTTCCCACAGTATCTACATCTGTCCAAGGATTTCATGGAACCAACACAACAACAATTACCAATGAGAACCCAATTTGATCCCAGGTAGATCATCTTCCATCTCATTGAGAGAATAATGGGAGTAAAAATAGATCAACCCAAAAGAATCAAAAAAAAATAGAAGAATAATGAACCATGGATCGAAGAGGGATTTCTACAAATATAAGGAGAAAATATATGAATCAATCCAAGGAATAAGAATCATAAAATAACTGGATAGGGGTTGTAGGGTCACCTAGGGTTGAGAGTGGGTCACTACTATCAAAGGGCTTGAAAACTAAATGGCTGGAAGATTCTTAAAACATTACAGCATTGGGGGATTACGTGATGTGTAGTCCCCATTCACGTCGTGTAATGCCTCAAGGTTGGTTTCCGATGAAAAACATGTCTCCTTTAAATTTATTTTTTTTTTAAACTAACTAATATTACACACCATGAACCATCGAAGAAAAATAATTGAAACAATGATTCATTCCATGTAACCCACTTACACCATGTGTAATCCGAATAGAATCTTTGATGCACCCTCGACTCCCATGAAAGCTACCGGTACATTCTCTGAACACCTCTAGAAAATAAAAACTATAAATATAATAGAATGTGATGGAATGTACTATTACAAGTTAAAAAAACATAATTGAATATACTTCAAATATTTGTTACATCTTAAAATTATTAAGTATGATGAACATGTGGATATTGTAATGGGATTGATCTAGATTTACCACACTTACAGGAGACTCCTATGTAATACCATTGTAGAATACCCAAACAGCCACATCTATAATAGTCATTGGGATCATTAAACATATATTATTTTTATGACCTGACTTACCAGAAAGATATAATACTATTCGTTTACTCATAGAAGAATCTAATGAAAAGAAACCAGATGGTCTCTCAATTTCGACACCCATTCAATCAGGAATTTCTCAATTTCTCTTTCCTTTATGACAATTATATTCCCTACCTCCAATAATAAAGGAAATTTTAATCATATAAATAATCCCATCCAAATATTATATAAATATGAAGCCTATTTTAACACATCTATAAAGTAATATAAGCCCAATGTGAACATTTTCAGTTGAATATCTGTGAAGATGCCTCTGCAAAAATATCAACCCTTTTAATAATAATCCATGTCTTGATCCGTATGATAAGATACCAATATAGTGAAATAATGATAATAATCCATAACTTATTTACCATTAAATTCATGTTAATACAATTTCAATACATTAAACTCTTTTATAAAATAAATGATGTATTTTTGTATAAAAAATTCAATAAAACCCTCCCATAGGTGTTCCTATTTTTGTATAGAATGAATGATGGAATTATAAAATTTCCAAATTATACATTGGAGTATAAATGTAGAAAAATTTAGTTTTATAGACTTTAAGAGTACAAGAATATTGAATATTTTATCAATTACACACAACCCTTATTACACATAACTGGAATCCATTTTTTTGTATGAGATAAGGGAGTATGTTCTGAAACTCATGATTGATGTCCCTTTCTTGAGATATAATAATAATATCACTATACTCCTCAACTGTAGAAGATATAACAATTGACTCAGAAAAACATTTATCAACCAGAGGGCTTAATTACAAAAACCCACATATATTTCCATTTGGATAATCTATAATGTCCTAGTGGGAGAAAACAATAAAATAAAATAAAAATTTATAATCATTTAGGTCTCATAATTACAATAAATATAAAACTATGTGGAATAAGGTAAATTATTATGAAAATAAAAATAAAATCTATTTCAGAGAGCTAATGTATCCAAATAAATAGTTTTATGAAAATACATTTTAAAATAATTTAAGAATCTAAACCTAAAACAACCTTAGAAACATTTTTTACGAAATTGAACAATGATATTCAATAAAATTTTACAAAATATCTTGAAATTTATAATAATAATCCTTTAATAAATGATAATACCATCTTTTCCCTCCAGAAAAAGTAAATTCAGCTAATTGATTAAAAATAAACCATATTAATGAATGAGAACATCATTTAATACAAATAAAATATGAATGTGAAATTTAAAAAAAAAATCACACATGTGTGTGGTTTGGCTACACATTCTAGAGAATCATAAGATAGCAGTGAAAAAGTTAATGGAAGTTACCTAGATCAGGCCACACAGTCTGCATAAGTTTTCCATGATTGTGCGTTGTAAATTTGATACCCTAGGGTTCTTCCCGTTTTCACTAAAACATAGGTATCTTTTCAAAAATAATCTCAAAATTAATATGAAAAACATGAATAATAAAATAATTACTTAAAATATTAACAAAAAATCAAGGTCATAGCTGAAATTTGAAAAATAAGCATACTAACCATTCCTGGTAAAAAATATTTAACATAAATAGTGTTTTCTAAACACTTATACCTACAGTATAATATTAGATAGTTTTAACTAATATCTTCAATAAATACTCAAATAATAACATAGATTTGAAACCATTGTTTCATGAATCAACCGGAGATATCCCTGATCTGGGGACCAGAGTCATCCTGTGAAAAAACCTTGAGGTAGTTTCTAATCCTCATGGGATGGAAACTACTGGTTGGTGAAGAAGGATACACTCTTAGGAATGGTTTCTCTAGAATAAATATTAATATAGAATTGGATTTCCCCTAGAATTATGACCTGACCATTTAATAAATAGAATATTCACATATATAAAATAAGTTTTTCAAACAAAACAAATTCAAAAATGGAATAGGAATGTAAACATAACTCATAAGCAATAAACATATCCAAAACATACAAATGTAATATAAATCCACACATAAATACAAGATAATAATAATAAAAAATATATTAAAGGTGGTAAAATCATAAGTGAATAAGTATATATGTTGAACATAAATACTAAAATTAAAATAATAAATAATGAATAACCATCTTCATGTGTTACAATAATTACTCATTTTCCTGGTTCCATCACCATCTTCACACTAAATCCAGAATAAATAAGAGTGTATTATATATCTAAATAGAGACCAAAATAAACCTATAATGTACAATCTATGAGTAAAAACATCGATTATGTATCCTCTGCATAATCCATGGATTACATTTAAAAACAATCCTAATTATGTTAGTTTGAAAAAAAATTATACATTTAAGCTGGACATTTTTAGGGAAAACAAGTAACATGTTACCCTCATTTGAAAAAATTCTATTCAAAAAAATCCATTTATATTTTTCCAAACCATATAAACCTTTAATAATTTTCAATTAAATAGAAATTTTTACATCGATAATATTATTTAAAATATACATTGTAAATACCTATTGTCTTGAAAAAATAAGAATATTCCTAGTATTTTCAAAACTATAAATTAAAAAAAGTAAAGACAAGTGAAAAATAATTATTCTTTATGAATAAAAATAGATATATAAATAAACAACATAAAATTAACCAAAATGACCATAATAAGTGAACAACACATGGTAATCATATGTATACTATCATCATAATAGAATAATTGTACTCATCATGGGAACACCCAAGATATCTAAAGAGAATCTAGTATATAACCCAACAGATCTATATTAATAGTTACTATTTTGATTTAGTTGCCTAATGTTTAGAAAACAAAATTAGGTATTCATAATTAGAGGATAAATCACTTAATCTAGGTGCAATAATTTTATTTGGAAACTAGGTAGAGAAATGATCATAAATGGGTACATCACTTATCCATATATTTCCTACCCAGATACCTGTGGATTCCCATGAAATATATAGAGGAATGAGTATTTAGTGGTTTACAAATAAGAAAACGCGATATATATATATAATCACTTATTCTCCTCCTAAAATAATCAAAGAAGAGTCCTTTTTCACATGAAGTACAAAATAATAAAAAGATCACATAATTGGGGTTATTTTGATCCAAATTTTTATATGAACCAAAGAATGTTTTTTACATCACAAGAACATTTACATTAAAAAACTATCTACATGGTTCCAAACATTACTGTAAAACATCACTTAAGAAAAAAGGATAAAAAATATAATTTGAAAACCAAACCACAAAAACACAATTTAAGATTGTTGTGTAGATGATGAAGTAAAAAAATTATAAGAACCCACACAAATCATTATTTTAAAAATTACCCTATCAAATTGATTAGAAAAAAAATACCCCCTATTATAATGATTTTTTTTTCAAAAGGGACCCTTATTAATTTACACAAACATAAGGTGTTCATAGTTATCAAAAACTATTTTGAGAATTTATTATAAAAAACCCTTATAAATTCCATAAAAATCAAAAAATAACTCGGGTACATTTGGTTTATGTAAATGGAAACACTTATTATTACCTTTAAAAAATTTATAAAAAAATTTGTAAATGAGAATTAAATCATGGTTGTAAATGAAAATAACTATGAAAAAATCATCATAATAAAAATTTATGAAATCGTTAGATGATGGTGAGAATCAACCAAGGAAGAAGATGGAATCACCTTACATCATGATCCCTTATTATACATTTTCTAAACTGGAACCATTGGCCACCATGGTTATTGGGAATAAATAAAAGATAAAAATAAATTAAGGCGAGAATGGGGTGGAAGAGAAATATAAAATTTTATACCATATGTTAGAAAACTTCACTAAGAGTCAAACATGATGCCATATGTCTAGTGTGGAATGAAGGAGAGTCCTTTGAATCAATCTACAAGTCGAGATACTAAAATGGGATAAAAATAAAGCTTTAAGATATTTTAATTTGACAAGGGTAAATAATGATATTCAAAAAATTAAAAATCTAGTTAAAACATGTAATGGACTGAAATTCTTTGTCTTTGAGTGATGATTTAATCTTGATAAATGAATAATAGGGACCATTATCCCCATGTTTGTGTTATAGTGAAACCTATCCCTTAACCACATGATAATCTTATTTGTTAAACCTTTCACAACATGGGTCTCGAACACAAACAACAACTCCCAGAATACAATCATGGTAAAATGAACATCCATTACAAAAATACCAACCCATAATTCAAAAGTCACAAACTCTAGTACTCTTATATAAAATAATACACAAACATCATAGTATAATTTTTTTTATTATGTATGGGAATTATCCATTTCCATCTTACACTAATAACCTCTTCCACATGACCTTAATGATCATGGCGTTAATTACTCCATCTATAATGAAAATTTCATAAATTATAGACCTTTATGAATGTAACTTACACTATTTACCTTATACAATATCAATCATTATAATAGTATACTCTCATGTGTGAGGGTATTTTTTCATTTTTTTAACCTCTTGGCATCCATCATGGTTTGATGATTATTGGAAATTTTGTGAATTTCATTCAACATAGTATTAAAAAATTCTCAAAATACCAAAAAATAATGAAATGTAAATAAAAATAAAGATATAGAAAAATTATGTTAAGAATCGAAATTAATAAATTTTTTATTTGAAAATAACATTATGGGTGTGAGAATTATCCCCTTTATATCACTTCCTACCCAAAAAAATCCTAGAAAAAATAAATAGTTGATTATAGATACTACTCTAAATTAGAGGAAATCATAGACACTAATTGATATGGGTCTTGCAATACTGATCTGATGATGTTCCCAAATAAAAATAAATATTGTAAACAAAAACATACACATTATGATCTATAAGATGGATTATTTAATGATTCACACGTAAATTTGTCACACAAGAGTATTCTCAAGGAACTCTATATTAGATTACTAAAAATGTCTTAAGTTAATAGGGATATAATAATCTATGGTGGTCTCCCTACTATTTTAAAATTCCACCAATATACATATTTTTTAAAATAATATAATGCTCCAAAAGATAAATCAAGGGAATAATACTAATCATGGGATATGGGTTAACTAAAGAAACACTGACTAGGATTTCCTATATATTCTAGGTGAGAAACCATCATCAACATAGGTAATTAAAATATTTCATCACTAATAATTTATAAATACTATAATATGGTACTATGTAAATTGTGTTTTTCTTAATTTTATTAAAATTAAGGATCTATGAATGATAATACCTATAAAAAAATCAAAATAAGAATAAATGTAAAAGATGAGATAAAGAATAACATGTAATACCTCAACATGTCACTACATCGACATCAGTTTTAGTTAGTTGAACCTGTGAAATTTCTAAATGGGTAGACCTAGCTCTAACTATCTTACATGTGGGTCCTCAATATAATCATTGTACACACCCTAAATAGGCCCAACTATGGTATACCATCGAATCATCTTTATATAAAGGCTTTGATTATTAGACATAACACAATGATTACATATTAAAGGATTAATCAGAGAATAAGCTTATGAAAAGAAATCATATGATATCTTAATTCCACCATCCATATGAAGAGAGTAATCCTACATTTTTTTCCCTCAATTGAAATTCCACTCATTACCCCTATTAATAAAATAAATGTCAATAATCCTATTTATCACTTCATTGTCATCCTTAAATATAATAGTTTGTGACTCTTACATTTTATAGGATATTAATACCAATATAAAAATTTTCAGAAGATGATTAGGATAGATACCTCTTTAAAATATTGAGCTTTTAAATAATCATCCCTATCATAGGTATTTAAGAATCTAGCTCAATGAAACAATGATAAATCTATTATAGTGATCCATAATTTTATTTTAAGAATTAAAATTTTGTCAGAGTAAACACTTAAACAATCCCAAGGTAGTATTTATGTATAAAAAATTCCTTTACACTCTCATGTTTGGCCCTTTTGTGGCCTGGTTTGACTGATAGACTTCCACTACTTCCATCATAGACCTTAAATGTAAGTCCCCATGATTATATTATATACTATTCATTAATATGTTTTTTGTGTTGGATACATTTTGATGCATGGAACCATAACAGTATTTGAAAAAAAAAAAAAAATTAAAAACTAATCACATTATATAAAATTTAAATGAGATATAATTGTTCCACATAATTTTTTAAGAAATGCCACTAATCTTAAAGAAATATTTTGAATTATTTTATTTATGAGAATTATTTTTTCATGTATTTTTTATTTAATAAAAAAATCATAGAATTAAAACTATGAAATATTTTTTTTACACATGTATAAAATTAATTCAATGGTTTTCTATTGTTTTGAAATAAAAATTAAATCATTTTAAGGTAGAGAAGAATTTTTTTCTAAAGAACAATATTTATTAATGAAATATGTTTTTATCTTCATAAATTTTATTAATAAATATTTATAAATGATGTTAATAAAATTTTTAGATAATAAATTTAATTATATATTTTAACATTAATCTAGTGTTTTTTAATAGGCACGGGGTTGGATTATGTTTTTTTCTTAAAAAATGAATTTCTCTAAAAATGATTTTTATGCATTTAGTGTTTGGATATTAGAAATAAATTATACCAAATATAGGAATTAAATTTTGTGAAATGTATTACATATTTTGAATCATCATAATTAATATTATGTAATATTTTTTGACCATGGTAAAAATCTTATAACTATTGTAAAGGATAACATGATTAACATAACGTTAAACAAAATAGATTGGGGTTAAATTACCGAAAACACATTATAAATACTATTGGATAGATTTATTTCAATAATATCTCATATAGTATTTTAACATGATTCAATTTGGATCCAATATCCCAAATAGTGTCTTTATTATATTTTAATATTCAAAATAAATACCAGTGGGTCACTCCCCCCATATAAAAGGACACCTCCTCTCCTCTAATATTCACACCACTTTATCCCTTTATCATATCCAAGATATACCTGAATACTCTCAAAAAATATTTATCAACAATCATGAGTTGATTTTCTTAAAATATTTTTCATCCTATAATCTATAATGGGATTTCAAATGGAGAATAGAAAAAAATGAGTTATATATTCTTACAATTCATTTAAATTTTTCATTCTTCTTGAACATCTTTCAAATATTCTATAACTATTATAAAATTATTAAATAAGTAAATCTACAATACATAGATTTTTTATGTTAATTTTATAGTCATTTTATATCTCCTTCCCATCTATTGGAAAATTATAATGTCGCCAATGCGAACGAAAGGACCACAACAACTACGAAGATATCTAATTTGTTCTTCATTTACTATTTACATGAATGGTAATAAAGATAAATTTATTTAATATATATGATTTTTATAATACATTTTTTATTTATTAATGATTAATTATTATGTTCTTCTATTTCATTCCATCCATCAAAAAGTGAAAACATCACCCATGAATACGTAAAGACTATTGTCTCCATATAGTAATGTAATTAATTTTTTATTACTGGTTTATATGATGGATTATGAAATTATATTTAATAAATAAATATTATGCTCATAATGTGACTAATATTATATAGTAAATGAAACCATGACAAATTTGTGGGTACTAAAACCGTCAAACCAAACCATGCATGGAAAATAGACCATTTTCACCCGAGTAATGATTTTAATAATGAATTTATAATAAAAGGGTAATTGGAAATTGTAATGGAATGATATAAAATTATATGTATTTGAATATGGTTATAAAATATATTTATCATTAATCAATATTTAATATACATTTGATTAGAAGGAATAAGAATCATGATTCAACATGAGGTAACGGTTTATTATATAATCTCACTTATTTTCATGATTGTATATGAAAATTTTCAATTACAGGAAATTATATTATCCTTTTCCTTTAGTTCCATATATTTTCTCCCCATATGGTTATTATTTTAATTTTCATGTATTAGTACCATTATACTCTCTATGGTACTTAAAATGATCAAGAAAATGTTTTTAATAAAATCCATCCTTATTTTCATATTCATTGATGATCATTTTCTACCATGTACATGTTCATTAAAATGTTTTATGTATATTTTATTACAATAAAAAAATTTTTTATAATGAATATTTTTACTACTATTTAATTTCATGGTAAATTATTAAAAATAATATTTTCAATTGTTTTATATAAAAAAACATTTATCTTTTTTAAAAAGTTTTAAAATAATGTTCTCTTTTAATGTATAAGACATGAACCGATTTGCCTATGTTATGTCAATTATTTAATTTGAAGCTTACAATAAAAATTTATAGGGTTAGTTATAGTGAAAATATTTTTATCAATATTATGGTAATATCTAATTTTTATGATACTGAAGGAAAATGATATTTTTAATATTAAAAAATTAAATTCTATTTTAAAGGTATTTTTCATCTATGTCCATATCCTTTAAGAATTATTATGATTCACTAGGATATTTTCTGTTTATAATACCCTATTTCTTTCTATGGATGGATTATAATGATTATATTTTAATGGTGATTGTATGAAACACATTACTTTTCAATGGGTTAATTAATCTATGATGAAATAATGAATGATTTTATGATTCCAACAACCTCCTTTTTTATCTGGTACGATTATGTCAGGATGAAATGTTTATGAATATTTTTTCTTTTATAAGGGTTATTTTAGGATTAAATTATGATTTATTTTATGATCCATTGACCCATTTATATATGGATTTCATTATCTGATGGGGGCTAGGAATTATATATTTTTCCAACGTATTAGGTAAATTTTAATACATAATGATATAATATGGAATGAAATGGGGTGTGAACCCAATTTAGAAAGGGACTCTATCTAATCTGATAGACATTGGGGTTAAACATTTCCTTAGGATATTATGTATTGAGAACTAAACCATGTCCACTATGGGGCTCTATCCACTATGTTAGTCATGGAATTGAACCCTGACTAAATAAATTATTTTCTATGCTTATGGGTATACCAAAATTTTATGTCTTATGGTTATGATATGTTATCATTGTTAATGATAAATTATTTATTATTAAACAATATTAAGACTTATATATTTTATTATTACAAATTCTCCAACCCTAATTCCTGATTAATGATCCTTGACTTATTTGGATATTGCTTTTATAAGTTGTTATCATGTTATGAAACCCTTATTCTCAGGTAATGAACACTTATGATCATTAAATGATATCTCAAATTTTTACCCTTACTGAGAATATGATATCACCCTTTATCATCTTTCTATTTAACCATGTTATGAACAATGTTTTTATGTAGTTTATTTCAAATAAGGGTGATATTTTTGAAGAATTTTTTGGAAGATGTTGAATATTTTTCATGAAATAATCTAATTATGTATCTAGTAACTAAATACACTAATCCTTTATGGTTATGTGGTGTGTATTATTATAACATATATTTAATATTCTTCTAAAATTATTTAAATTTTCTGTGTGGAATGATTATTTTACTTTAGTAGGTATCAGAGTAGTGTTTTTTGGAGATTAAGATTAAAAAAACTGTGAAACTCAAATAGATAAGAATATAAATAGGATAATATCCACTATTTTTGTTAAATTAGAGTGTGTGTAGTTTCCCAGAAATAAAATATCAACCTTGATAAAAAAAAATGGATACATAATGTAGTACAGATGCACTTAAAGATAATAAACCTAAAACTTTTGGTAGGATATTCACTCGATCTTCACCTCCTTCACAAAAAAAAAGTCTAATTTCATACCTTGTTAGACAAACCAAGATGATATGCTTTGGTTAATTCACATTCTCTTTATAAAACATTATCAATAATGAGATGATAAAATATATGAGAACATATGATAATCCATAGTGATATGGGATGAACATAAACTGACATGGGTTTAAATAATATGTCACAATTTATTATATTATATGAATTAATTCCTGAATTATTCGATTTTTTAATTTTATTATTAATGTTTTATACTCATAATAATATTTTTATTTTTAGTTGATATATGGAACTAGGATTAATCATGCAGAAAATAGGTGTTATGACCAATACAATGACTTTCCTCGTGTGAATCCAAATGAATTGGGATATGGAATGTGAAACATTACGATTATAAAAAATCAGTTATCTTGAGTTATGATTAACAAACTAGACCTAGTTCTTATTTTGAAATTACTAAAAAAGATAAAAATGGTATTTCTAGAAAGATCAGGTGATAAATACAATATATTGTAGAGGTTATATCTTCTAACATGTTATGAATGTGGGATGAACCTCATAGATGAATGTATCAAAGGAATGGGAAGATATATTATGTATGAAAAATTAGGGAAAAGGGCAACTAATATTCAAGAAAAAATGAATATTTTGATATTGGGAAATAAATTTAAACCAAAGATTCCACTAATTTCTCAATTTCTTATTTGTGTGGATCTTGGTAATTATCTTAGAAAATTGCATAATCCAAGAGATAACCCTTTGACTAAGGGAGTTACTATTTTTTATTAGTCACTGAGGTGGAACATAATGGTTATGAAACACTTATCCACTACTCTTGGGTTGGGGATGTCATGTTATGTTTTATAAGTATATTCAATTTGAAAAAATTACATTTACAGAATTTGATGCGATTTTGATAATTGATTATCACTCTCTTTATATATTCTTTATGTATAGATAGAATAAAATAATAAATTTTGACATTATGAATCAATTGATGATAAATTATTTCTGTAATGATGAACATTAACATCCAATTGAAATTACTTCCATTATATGAATCTTAATATCTATTCATGAGTCATATTTATCTGAAATGGTTATAGTTAAACTCAATATTGAATATCTACTTTTCTTTTATAATATTATGATGTATTTTTAGAATACATTCTTAGTATTTACCCAAATGATGAAGTTGATTTTTAATGTAAATCATATCTGGTGATACAATTATTTCAAAGGCTATATATATAATGGTTCTAATTGAGTTATAGGAATTGAATAATATGCTCCAATGTAATCGTGAAATGGGATTCATATTCCCCTGTGTTTGGTTATAGGTTTCACTTGTTCCTTTTAATAATGATATGTGTCAAAGAATATTTTCATTGAGTATAGATAATGTAACATGATCACTATTTCGAATAAGTATACCTTGACCCATATCAATGATATGTTTGATCACTTAAGGGAAGCATAATATTTTTAAAAGATTAAAAATTATTATGTACAAAATTAATTGAGGATCAAAAAAGATGATACACCAAACACTGCTTTTCTTGTGATGTATGGTTATTATGAATTTATAGTGGCTCATTAAAACATACTGGATTGAATCATCAATCATTCATTGATGGTGGTTTGAATACTAATGGTGATTAAGATATGAAGAATAAAAAATTTAGTGTCATGATTATTTGAATAAGAAATAAGTTTCATCCATATCTCTGATTTACAATATTTCTGAATTGATTATCAAGAAAGGATCCATTACTCAATTTTGGGCTAGTAATGTAGTCTCAATGATTCGTTCTCCCTTCTATGATTACATCTTAACCATAATCACTATTGGGAGATTGATGAAGCCATGGAAGTTAAGTAACTTTTTTAATTATCTCTTCATTATTTTGGATTTTTTAAAATTATAAGTTCATATCAATTTCTAAAGGATATTCTCATATTATTTTTCCATATATGGATTTCAAATGGAAATATTTTTTCCTTTTATTACTTCATTAAACATTTATATTTTAAGGATCTATGAGGGGTGGTTTAATTTTAATTTTATTGATGTTAAGGATTCATTTGTGTAAGTGTGGGTTCAAATTCATGGTGTGAATTGGGTTTTATGGAATCATAATTTTTCTTCTGATATTAATGGATTTATTATAATTTCAATTGTAATGGAAAATTACCAACAATGTTAATGTTTTATACATTATTCTTGTGTAAAAACCCCATTATTTTAGAATATAATTATCTTTAAATAATATGTATGTGTTCATTATCATTCTTAACATGCAACATTGAGCTTAAAAAACATTGTGATATATTCTAACATAGCTGTTAAATTGATGGATATGAATTGGATTAAAAATAGTATGAAATATATATAAATTTTAAAATTAATTAATATGTAATATTTAATGCATGATATATAATTACTCAAATTTGTAGTAAATTTATTTTATGATTCAGAAATATTTTTTCGTCAAAAAAGTTTTTTTCATTTTTTGTGTGAGTATTATAAATAATTAATTCCACTTTTATAAATTGAATTTTAAAAAAAAATCATTTTTAATTAAAAATATAAAAATCATCTTAGGGTGCATTTTTGGGATTTTTTTGAATTGATTTATTTTTCATTAAATGTTGATATTTTTATATTTTTCAAATACAATCATTTATTTTCATTATATAAATTAATTTAGAGGAAACATTATATATATATTTGGTCTTAATGTGATAAGTGACCCATTTTGTTTATAAAAATCTAATTATTTCCATTTTAATAAGTAGTATTCGTGATTTTGATATAATTTTTTTTCTGAAAATGCTTATTTCTAAATACAATATTTTCTTTTCATTTTATGAATTTATAAAAAAAATGATTTTTTCCACTTATAGAGATTGAATATTGAAAAAGAGATACAATATCATTAATCTAGTGGTTCAAATTTGGAAATTATTTCACTTATATTTTTTGTCAAAAATAATAGTATCCATGTTAAATATTTGTCACCTTAGTATGTGTAAAATGGGAAAAATATAGTCAAAGCCATTTGATGAGGTCTCAAAACTACCCCAACATGTAAATTTATTTCATCATATGGAATAAATTATTCTATATTACACTAAAGTTTTAATATATATAATTTTACTACCCTTTTTGTTTGGTAATGATGTTTATGTTATATTAAGGAAAATTTAAAAATTCCACTCTCTTGACTTTAATATCACAATTTTCTCATAAGGATAAAATGAGGGTATGTTCAGATCAAAATATTTAATTTGAATAATAATCAATTTTTATGATGTTAATATATTTATATTTTTTATTGATTGAATAATTAAATTAAATGCTTATGAAAAACTGACATAGTATTCCTTCAATTAATATAAAAATAAAATAAAATATTTTTTATATATTAAAATTAAGAAAATTTAGGTGAAATAATTTGTTACATGAATTTTTTAGATAAATACAACGTGTTAGGGTAGTTTTAAATGTTTATATTCAAATTTTATAATGATCTATATGGAATTAAAGTGAAACTAAATGAATATTGTCAAAAATGTCATTAATGACATTCTATGAAAAATAATTTTATTTTATTTTTTTTTAAATTCATAAAAATAATGAAAGATATATTTTTTTATGATAATTAGTCTAAAATATCATATCTTCCACATTTTATATCCAATTTAAACCATATAAGTTAAAAAATGAACCTTTAATATTGAAAATTTAATTACCATTGTTATTGTTAAAATTGGTTAACGAAGGGGGTTAAACCAAAAGATAATGATTAAAATGACACATAAACAAGTTTAAATTTAATTTTTTATGATATTTATGTCATAGAATATTTTTCTTTTAATTCATGGATATTTGGAGTCATTATACATGATAAGAACATTAATTAGATGTGTTTTTATTCTTAAAACACCATTCCAAGGGTACTTAAGAAAGGGTCTAGAGGAGGACATCCGAAAGAGATTTCATCATATTAATCTACCTATTTCAATTTATTTCTTGTTATATTTATTATAAATTTATGATATTAATAAATAAATAATTTGAATATAATAAATAAACTAAAATTATATTTTGATTATCTAACTACCATTCGCCACTATATTTTCCATCAAATGGGAAGTGAATGTATCGCTTGTGCGTACATGTGGACTACAACCGTCATGCAACCATAAAATTTATTTTCCATAACCATATTTCATGGATGGTTATCTTGTTCAGTTTAAAGTTTATATATTATTTTTATTACATTATATTGCTTCGAGAATTATAATATCATATTTACCATCTTTCTTTCCAATACGTTCAGAAAAGATAAATTCGCACGTGCTACATGTAGACTACCACCTCCATAAACCAATATGATTCATTTTTTTATTTCACTTTACATCAATATTAATAAGGATAGTTTTTATGAATATATATATGATATAATAATTTTTATTTAAAGGAGAATTTTTATTTAACTTTGTTTTTTTCTCTCCATTGAAAACTCACACCAAATTAAATTTTTTATTATTAAACAATTTTATGGAAAAAATGATAAACCACATGTTCAAGAAGGAATAAAATACTATAGAAAATTATAACATTATTAAAAAAATAGATAAAATATACCATAATCAACCTCCCTAAATAATTTCCAAGAAAAATCAGAAACCTTATTATCTGGTTCCTCTATGATATTCTCTTGGATTTGAGAAGACAGATTGGCCAATACTTGTAAGAACTCTACCACTGATAACTTATTATTTTTGAATACTAAGCTTATAATTAAATGTTTTTTTGATCAAATATCTATGATCGTTGCTTGAGTAAACATGGATTGGTCCCTTGTTCATCCTTTCCATATCCTCATTAAAAGCACGAATGAACAATACCTCTTCCAGTATCTCTTCCTTAGATTGCATGAGAAGATCACATTATTTCTCCTTCTTCACTACATCAACAACATGTATCAGAACAACCAAGATCGCCAATGTGGTTTCAATAATAATATCCTCCTGACTTCATAGCCCATGTTTTTCCTCCTTGGGTAAAAGATAATGTAGCAAGGGTGCCTCCTTCCCAGCCTCTAAATTCCTTAACTCCCTGTCAGAGGTGGATTCTAATAGAAAACTCTACCTATCCCCGGCACTAGCTATAGAAAATATTCTATCCAAAAAGTTAGTTGTATTTCTTTCCATTGAAGAATCCAAATACACACCACGATACACAGAAGATTCCCCGGATTTAACCTCTATGCCATTGCACCATTACTTACATGACGATCTGGTTACAATTGTCTTTGGAGTATTCAAGTAATCTTTATGGGTTATTGGTCTTTTACCCACATTGGGAATTGAATTCTTTCCAATAAAAATAATCCCTTGTTTACCAATCCTTGATCTTGGTCATATCAAAGCCTCCTGCTCATAGTCCGAACATAGCTTGGAGACCCCATCAACATCACTTTCCTCCTTAAAAAATTACTTCTAACCTGCTTGCATTTCCATCTCGGAATGGTGGGATTCTGTCCCTTCAGATCCACATTTTCATTTCCCTAATCATTCAGAGTCAAGAAGTGGTTATTCCTCAAAATAGGATTTTATGCCATGCCTGAAACAAGAACCCATTGTCTTGGAAAGACAGTCTCACTCACCATAGAGGTATGTGTCTCCTAGAGCACCATAACATAAGCCTGAGAAATAGAACTACTGTGCTTTGGGAGTTGATAATTCACCTCATAATGAACCCTTCTTCCATTATATACCATTTCAGCAAAAGATGGAGAAATAATAGGGCATGGACTCCCCAAATCATCTCTACTAACATGGGTGCACATAGATCGTGCAACAGTCTTTCAAAAACATCATTAACTATTGGATCCTTAGAACTCATCTTAATATTCATCTTAACAAAGGAATGGTCCACTACCTACGCCTCTTTTTTACCCGTACATACCTAGTTATTGGAAGATGAAAAATGACCTTGAATATTTCAGGATGAGCAGAAATTTTACCACGAATAAAAAAACCCTCTTATTATATAGAAACTCTTCACCAACTGTGATCCATATCCAATCAACTAGAGGTCTAGAAACATCGATATCCAAACATATATGCTATGAAACAGGGTGAATCCCCATGTTGGTTCTCTTATCCGTGCATAAAAACTACCAAGCATGTTCCTTAAAATATATATAATAGGTGGATTATGAAAAGGTAGGGGTGTTTGGGTAGACATGCCCATATCTCTATCTATATAGATTCACACAACATGGGAAGATCGTATGACCGCCAAAAAAGAATGAAATGAGATCCCTAATAGATGTGAGGAGCTAAAGACCATGTCTAATTCCTGATTGTTTCTGTGGATAAGTGGATCATAATATGGCATCATTCAAGTAGGTCGATAAAGGCCGCATTGCACAAACACCAATCGTTGGCGACGAACCAATCACAAACATCCACAGAAGGGTGATGACAAGAGAAATGTGCCACCTAGGTACGATTTAACAAGGTCGAGGCCTCCATCAACTCCTCTGTAGAAATAGGATACTGAGGGTATCCATTGAAGATATCTACCACCTTAGGGAAAATATCATTATTATGGAAGGGAAGGAGAATATTTGGGTTGGAGAATGAGATGAAGGAAGGGGTGAGATTTAGAGGGGGAATAAAGGAGTCCCCCCCCCCCCTCGGATGGGGGAAGGACCACGACGGCTGACATCATCAGTTAAGGCATCACGAAGTGCCGAAGTAGAGATGAAGTAGGGGTAATATCCTTTTTCCTCCATCGAAAACTGAAAACAGCGTTCATGAAAACGCATGACATACGAGCTCCATAAATGGTGTATTTAATTTTTCTATATATACGCTTTATTGATGAATATATATATAATGAATATATACATTATTCATATCATAATTAATAATATGTATATAATATAACCATGATCAATGTATAAGTACTAGAACATTTGAATCGATGTTCTAATGAAAAAATGAAACAATTACCACGTAGAAATGACGATTTCAATAAAAAATTATTAATAAATGATTGTTGAATGTTTATAAGTGGATCATATATGATAATAAAATTAATTAAATTATTATTTAATATAATTATAAAAAATTTAAATTTATTATACAATATTTTAGTTCTCCTATTATGTAATTTGAACATGAGGTAATCTAGTTTAATATCACTTTTACTTCTATAAGACACATGCCATATTCATCACTCATTTATTTTTTTTGTTGAATACAGTTACCATGAATATATTTTAATATTATTTTCATTAAAATCATAAGTCAATGCACAACCTACTGATTTTCACACTTTCATGAGGTTTTTAATTGAATGTCACCAATGTTGTATGGGATTAGTGTTCCAATATCATTTTAATGAGGATTCTTTATAATTGAGTTTCTATTGATAGAAATTATATGATAATTTACTATTAAATCCATCTCAGATTCATATCATCTGGTTATTTAGTGAGAATACATGTTTTCAATTCATTTTTTTCAATTTATGTAATATAGAGGTTGAAATATTGTTTTTAATGAAATCTGAAAATATTTCTTATTTCAATAAAAAATAAATGTACATACATATCAATGATTTCTGAAAATTTTGAAAAAATATTTTTATATTCTTCTATGATCGTTTAAATTCACAATTATGCAATATTATATTTTAAATAAAAAGGTTTTAAAATGAATCTCCTACTCATTTTCTGAATGATGTACATTTGACTTTTCACTAAAAATGTGAAAGAAATAATTTCTTTAACCTATATGACATGAAAATATTTTATATACATCATGACCATTAAATTATTTGATGATTACATCAGAATATTCCATGGTTCTTTTCAATTTAATTTTTTCCCATTACATTTAGTAAAATGTAGCTTTTATTATGTGATTTAAAAAGGAACTGGATATTTACCTCAAGTAATATTTTGGTGATATTTTAAAGTATTTTTTCATCTATGATAAAATAATTTTATATTAGTTAGTATTTAATTATTATATGATCCAATGAAACCATATTTATTCTTTCTATGTATTTTTTTATGTTTATAATGATCAAATATCATGGAAAGTCATTTTCTTTTAAATGGGATATGTTGTGAAGAATTTTTTTATGATCTTGTGGTATACATATGGATGAAATTGTGTTTATGGGAGGGGTAGTTCCATTATTATATATTCTTCTAATTAGTTGGGTAAATATTAATGTTATATAATCTTAAAGGGAACACAAGGGGTTATCTCAAACCAGAAAGAGGGTACACTAAAGGATATCCAAAACAAAGAACATGGTACATAGGGGGTTATCTAAAGAACAAAGAAGGTACATCAATAGTTATCAGAAGCCAAACATGTTTTCAATGTCATGGTTGGTATCCTTGAAATTATATTTCTATGATTATGATTATTTCTCACTTTATTCCACTATTTTATTGTCAATAACTTATTCTAACGTTATGTTATCATGGATCATATTCATTAATTCCATTATGATACATATCTTATGATCAATCACGATTTTGACCATGAATCATGTTTTTGATATAAGAATTATTGGGTATTTTTTCAATGGTTATTCACATTTTATCAAACCGTTTATGCTCATTTTTAAATTATCATTGATATATTCCTCTTTTAAAATTACCGACTATTGGATCTCACCATTTATTATGTTTCTTTTTCCTCATGTTAAAATGTAAATTTTTATATATGATGTGTCAAAGAAGGGTGCTAGTTGTGAATAAATATTGGAGAGATGGTGTAGATCTTCCATGAACATGTTTTTAGGTATACATGTTTCCAAATAAAAAAACCTATAGTTCTAGCATGGATCTTAATGTTGTTATTTTAATATTAATATAAAACGATGTAATATTTATGTATGAAAAAATGGGCCTTATATTAGGAATCATATATTGGTTTAGTTGATCATTGGTGATTAGGATCAAAGAAATTTGGTGAAAAGACAAGGTATAAGCCTAAGTATAGGTTAACAAACTAAATTTTTGGTAAGATAGAGATAATGTTTTTTTATAAATAAATCCATTTCTCAATAAGACAGGTTGATTTGGTTTTGTAATAAATGCTTCTAAGGGTAATAAACATAATAAAGAGATGGTCATGTATATCTTGGCCCTCATTCTAGTGCATGGTAAATATACCCTTATGGAACACTTGTATTAATAATCATAGGGGATATGCTTGGGTTATTTAAAATTTTATTTATGTTCAATTATGACTTATTTGAATAGATTATATCCATTAATGGAAAAAGATAAATCTAATGTGTCATATATTGGAAACAAGGTATCAAGATTTACACATTCTATAAATTATTATTTTTCAATAATCTGTCTCTATGATTAATGTTTCTGACACTATGGTTTTTGGTTTTAGAAAATGGCTAGGACTAAGGGGATTCATGTTAGTGGTGAATTTGTGGAAAATGAAATGATTTTCCTCCTGAGAAATTAAATGATGTAGGAAATATAAGGTGAAACGTTGTGATTATTACTAATCAGCTATCATGATATATGATTAAAAATGTAATCATTAGTATGTTTCTAGACACACCAAATAAGAGGAAGATATACTTTTATGAATTTTCATATGGTAATTACCATATAGAAAATAAATTTTAAATTTATTCATATTAAGAATGTGGGAAGGATAACCCATGAGAATGTATCAAAAGAAGGGGAAAATTTTTCTGTTTGTAAATGAAGGATAAATAGTAATAAAATACTAAAAAATTTCATTTCTTATATGTGGAGAATATAGAAATTATTTGAGTCAATACCCTAATCCAATGACCAACTCCAATAACAAGGAATGAACTCTTTTATGATAACCATTTATGTGAAAGGACGGATGTGTGTATGAATTGGGATTCATGAATTATTTTGTGGAAGTGTTATATAAATGATATTATAGTAATAATAATCCTTAAACATATTAGTAATGTTCAAATGTATTAATTCTTTATGTACATAATAACATACATTGAATGTGACTAATAACCTCGAAAAGTGATTTTGGGTTAAGGTGTTATTTTTGAAGAACATGTAATTAAGGGAAAGATAAAACTTAATATGTTCCTGATGTTGAGTTGATAATTTTAGTTGGGATTATGAGAATTTTTAAGTTTATGTTGTAAATGTTACATTAATGGTAAACTTGAAATTATTTAGTTATTTCTTGAAAATTTTACTTAAAACATATGTAATGAAGTTTACTGCAATTTTGAATTTATTGAATATATTTAATCATATGAGATTTTATTTGAGGAATAAGGATAGAGTTAATTTTTATAAGAATACATCTTTCATTTTGGTTTTACAATGATTTAGTTTATTAGAATGTTTTATGTGAATAATGTTATTCACATGTCTTTTTGTGACATTTTAATCTACTTCAATTTCTGTGAGGATAAATGTTATTTTTGATTTTAAAAAAATTTGATAAAATATATCGTATATTTTTGTTTCGAATTTGGCCAGGAAAATTTAGAGGATACATAAGGTTAACTATTTATGGAATGTATTAAGTTCAACATTGACAGTTATTCTAGAGGTTTAGAGATTAATTTATTATATTAATCTCTATTGGATAACTTATGGTAACCATTTTGGTTTGGGTACATATTTAGATTTAGAAGGAATTATTTATTGATCACATAATTCACTAAATGTAAATATTATTGCTTAATGAATGAAAATTTCATCTCGAGTTTCCATTTCATGGAGAAAGTGATGAGATAGATTTGGAATTCATTGAAGGGAAGCCAATGGATGAAATTGTGCATAAAAATTAGAAATAAATATTATAATTATATTTCTTTATGTATTAAATCTAGATAGTAATAAAATCAATAAACTATAGGAAAAAATATTGAAATAAAAATGTTGTCCTTTTAAATTCGTTTCAGATGAATTTATGGTATTATCACCCCACAAATATATGGTTTTTTCATTAACATTCATCTGAACATTCTCTCTAATACCATATATTTGTCCATAGAAGTTAATTTTCTCATCCATGGCTATATTTTAACATAAAACCAATGTTCTCCTTATATGATAACTTGAACATGTGTTATTTATGGTAACCCTTTTGTCTCCCACATCACATTCCATAGAAATATTTTTTAAGATTTATAGAATGAGTGTTTTCAACAATGGTATTTTTAAATTTGGATACTTTTTTTACCAAGATAAAACTTTTGAGGGGACATTTTATTTATGGGGGTAGAATTTAACACCTTAATATTTTATAAAATATTTCTCATTAAATAAATTGTAAGTGTTTGATATTTTTATTGACAAGGAACACCAAGATTAAAAAAAATACAATACATTATAACATTTCTATAAAATTGACTGGTTTGAATAGAATTTAACGCATTCAAAAAATGGTATTTAATGCATTTTTTTAGTATTACAATTAATTTATAAAAAAAATGAAGTTTATTTTTATTAAAATTAAAACATTTTTATGTAATAATATGAAAATAAAATTTGGTTGAAATTTTTGGATTTTTTAGAAATGGATGATTTCTTAGGAATAGTGAAAAATAACTATTTTTAAAATATAATCATTTATTTTATTTAAATCCTGTAATTTAAAAGCCCCATTTTATTTTTTAGTTTTTATTATTATTGAATATGATCCATTTTATGCATTATAATATAATTAATTCCTTTTTAATTTATAATATTCGTGATTTAGATATAAGTTAATTTTATTTCTTAAAACAAGTATTTCTAAAAAAATATTTTTTGATGTGTTTAATTAATTCATAATAAAATTTATTAATGTAACATATAAATTTTTAATCATAAAAAAATGGATATCATATTTGGAATCATTAGGTTCACATATGGAAAAAAGGGACTCTTTTATTTGTTTCATTATAAATAGTAATCGTCATAAATATTTTCCACCTCGGTTTGGTTAAAATGATTAATACATAGTTTAATCCATGATATACAGTGTAAAAAACCACTTCACACTTCACACTTTATATTTTAGGGTATAAATTCATCCATAAAAATCTCATATTAAAATATATGGAAATTTTTCCCATTTTCCCTAGATAACGGTGTTCGTATTATTTTAAGTAATGAAAATTCTGAAATGTCACCCTCTTGATTTTAATATCTATGTTATTTTACCATCATATGTTTGATTATAAATTTTTATGTGAAATGTGAATTTATTATTTTTTCATGTTAATTAATTTCTAATTTTTTTTAAATAATTACATTAATTTATTAAGAAATTATTACAACGTATTTATTCAATAAATATAAAAATAAATAATTAAATAAAATATATTAAAATTAATCCATTTCGTGAGAATTATTATGCTTAAAAATTTAGACAAATATAACATGTTAGGGATTTGTTTAAGTTTTATATTTCAATTCCATAACTATCTTGATGGAATTAGTGTCAATGTATATTAATAGTGTCGAAAATGAAATTAATGATAATTAATGAAAAATAATATTTTACTAAATTTATTTAAAAACAAAAAAATATTAATATGACAAGTAATGTGAGATTGTTTCTAAAATTTTATTTGTTTTCCATTTATCATCCAATTTTTACCTTCTAGTTAAAATTAAACCCCTTTAATATTGAAAAATTTATTACTACAATTAATGATAAATTAAGCTAAAAAAGTGGTTAAACTAAAATATAATGTTTAAAATGATACAAAAAAATATATAAATTTCATTTTATGATGATATTATTACCGTAAATTTTTTTAATTATAATTAATTTCTTTCTATAAGCATTATACACGGGATATACATTATTTATATTTTGTTTAAATCCAAGTGAGACTTTTCCCTCCCTTATTATGGGACACCACTTATCTCTTTTAGTTACACCACATGGATCCTGATATATTGAAAACAATATATCCAAATCTATAATAAAATTCCTTATATATGGATTAGATGATTATTTATTCTTTAAAGGCCATTTCAGGGGTCCTTATGAAGGGATTTAAAGAAGGCCTGCAGGAGAAGAGGTAATCTTCCCACCCTACCTCTTTCAAATTATTTCATGTTAGAACTCCTATAAATTTGTGGTATTTATCATTATATAAGTCATAAGTTATTATATATATACTTATATTTTATTATTATCAAGTAACTACCATTATGAACCCCATTTTATAATAAATTAGAAGTAAAATTATTTCATGTCTGTATGTGTGGACTACCGCCTCCACATTGAGATACAATTCATTTTCCATAAAAATATTTCATGGATGGTAATTATGATGAGTTTAAATATTATATATTATATTAATGACATTATTATTATTTATTAATTATAATATCATATCTATCATATCACCTTCCTATCTGTGGGAAAATGATAATGTTTCTCAAGCGTATTTGTGGGCTACCACCTCCACGAAGCGATGTGATTCATTTTTTGATTAATCTTTATATGGATTGTAATGAGGATTTATTTAATGAATATATATGATATAAATGAATTAATAATTTTTTTAGAAATTTTATTTTTTATTAAACTTACATTTTTTTCCTTAGTCTTAAAGTTAAAACAGTATTCAAGCATATTTATGTCCTACCATCCCCATGAATGGTGTAATTAATTTTTCAATATCTATCCATTGTGGATGGATATATATATATATATATAATTAATAAATATGATATATATAAAATAATTAAAATTATCTAGAAAATGAACCCATGATCAAAGTACAATTACCATAACCATCGAACCAAAATTCTGATGAAAAAATAAAATAATTATCAACCAAAAATGATACTTTTAATAATAAATTAATAATAAATAGTTGCTGAAATATTATATATATATCATATATGATATTATAAAAGTGAAAATTATTTTTTTATATAATAATAGTAAATTTAAATTTATTATACATGAGGTTAAAGTGCTTTCAAATCAAGTCAAACTAGAGGTAATAGATTTTCATCTCACTTTTAATTTCATGAGACACACATCATACTCAAAAAATATTTCATTTATGTGGTGTATATACAGACCATGAATGTATGTTATTATAATTCCCATGAATTTTATAGGTATATAAATTTTGATATAAGGTTTTTTTTTCATGAGTTTTTTATTCAAATGTTACAAACGTGGTAAGATATTTCTAATTCAATATCATTTTAATTGGGATTGTTTATGATTGAATTTCAATGAAGAAAATTATATTACCAACTAATAATAAATAAATTTAATTTTTTTATCTTTTTTATTTAATTAGAATATATTTTTTTTCTTTTTATTTACCTCCCTTTATCTACCCAAGAGATCAAAATAATGTTTTAAGGAAAATTGTCATTATTTCCCATTTCGATTGAAAATCATATTTCTTTCAGAGAAATGTTATATAAAAATTTTTTCAAAATTTTTTCTATTATTAAATTAATTTTAAAATTAATTTTTACCCATTATTGATCTTTTTAATAAATGGATTAAAATGAATATTCTTGTCATTTTCTGAATGAGTTACCTTTAACAGTTTATAAAAAATGTAAATGGAATATTTATTTTAATGTATATCACATAAATATAACTTCAAAATATAATGAAAATTCAATGATTTGAAGCATCCATTATAGGATTCAAAGTTATTTTTAAAGGAATTTATTTCCATAATATTTGGTATTTTTTTAATAAATGATTTGAAACAGAAAATGGTATTTTAATATAGAAATATTCTATATAACTTTAAAATGGATTATTAATATATGGTAACTTTCTTTAATGATAAATATGATTTACTAGGAATTTTGTCCAATGTTACCATATTTTTTCTTTCATTGGATGGTTTATGGTTATTATAATGGAAAATTGATGAAATGTGTTTTATTTTCCACGGGTTAAGTTAGGATGAATATTATTATGATATTGTAGCAAACATATGAATGGATTTATTATTATTTACACATGAGAATTATCCCAGTTGGTGAGTTATTTATAAATTCATCCATGAGACCCAGGTTTGAAACCAAGAAGAGGCATATTTCTTAGTTACTATAGCAGTACTGTAGAAGGTACAATAGCGTCACATTATTTGCGTTGTAGTAGAGTTGTAGTAGAATTGGAGAAGTTATGAAGTAGAATTGTAGTAGCGTTGTAGTAGTGCTAGAGCAGTACTGGAGCAATGCTGCAGTAGCTCTGTAGCAGATCTAGAGTAGTGCTAGAGCAGCCCTGTAGCAGGTATGGTAGATGCACTGTAGCTGTCAGAACTATTCACCATGGGCCACTGGTTTGGGCTTGTAAACTGTAATGCCTTTGGTCCACCCAGGACTTCTGGTCAGTAAGGCTTTTGGACCACCCTTAAGGACTTTGGTCCACCATCACACCATCGGGCCACACGATCAGTGCAGTTTCCCCAGATATACTCTACAAAAAATGAGAAACCTGAGAGGAGGATTCAGAGTAGGTTCACTCACCAGAGGAGAACCAATAGATTTGGAAGAATGAGAGGGTACGGCTATACCATCGAGACTATATTGTTCATGCATGAGAATCTTAGTCAGACTACCTTGCGAAGGGTAAGAGATACCATCCTGATGTAGATGTTGGGGAGGGAAAGTTCCTTATTGTTATAGTCTAGATGAATTCCCTAAGACCTTCGGGTCATTTAATATATTTTATGCCTATGGGAAATGAAATCTCTAAGCCTGCAGGCTTTGTAAGGGTTCCCCCTCATCCCTTGAATGGGGGGGTTATCAAGAATCAATAAAACCAAAGCCCATCATTCCATTCGGGAAATGAGAGGGCCTTTAATTATTAGGCCTCCAATTTATTGGGTAAATATTAATGTTTTATGATCTCAATGTTTATATAGGATGTTATATCAATCTCTAAAGATGGTACATGGGAGGTTCCCATGAATGAAAGAGGTTACATAAGATGATATCCCAAGCATAAACTAGGTACACCAGTGGTAATCCTAATCCTAACATGTTATTAATGTCTTTATGGATATCCATGACATAAGATTTTATGATTCTGAATCTTCCAAACTTTATTCTAATTTATTATGATGTGATGTTATGAAAATGCTATGTTTTTATTTCTTATGATCCTTAAACCCTTTATGATTCATGTCTTATGATTTGCTAATATTTATTCCATGACTCTTGTTTATGACCTATGAATTATAATGAATAATTTTCAAAGGTTAATCTCATGTTCTCATACCCTTTATGTTCATTTTTATATGATCATTGATATTTCTAAAATTTACCCTTACTGATCATTTAATCTCACCATTTATTATTTTTTATCTTCCCCCAGATATGAATAAAACTGTTAATTATATTGTTTCTAAGGGTGATAGTTATGTAGATATAAAAGAGATATGTTGAAGATTTTTTTAGGAAATAGTTGTGAATGAATCCCAGTTTCGAATGACGCTGAATCATTATGGTTTTGGAATGGATCAAAATTTTATGTATTAAATATTCATCTAGCAATCTATATTTGAAAAATATGGGCCTCTATAGAAAGGGTGGTTATTGAAATTCATATTTTTTCCAAATTGACTAATTGTGTTTTTTTATCAGCACCCAATGATGAGATTTTATAGAGGATTGAATATGATAAGACCCCCATTATTTTCTATTTTTGGTATTTTTGGACATTTCATTATTAATAGAATAAAGGAAGACTTTTGATAAATTTATCATCTAAAGGGTCTTTATATGACTAAATATCAATGAAGTGGGATTTTTCTAAACAAGATTAGGATATTACTAAGAAAAATACTAAATTTAATTATGTAGTATATTAGCCTTTTGAAACTAGATGTATAACCTCTAGTAATCATAAAGCTGTTATTAATCAATAAGGGTTATATAAATATGTTTCTGTTGGGAGGAAGAAAATCTATATTGGAGACCAATATAGAAGAATCATGAGTCCGGGAAACTAGATCTTGAAATATGATGCCTCCATGCACAATGGATCGTTGAAAGATCTATAGTTAAGGATCAAAATATTGATGAATAGAACCAATCATGGAACATTATACCTGGGTTATTAAGATGGACCATTCTATGGGATGATTTAGCAGGAGGAATTTAAAAATGTTTGAATGATTATGGTTTTTCATGACAATGTAAAGGGAATATTTTGAAGCACATGATTCAGGTATTTCCTGCACTAGAATCAGAGATCTTTGGTTTATTTTTTATTCTTATGTTTTAGGCTCTCTATAGAATAGGTTGTTTGTGGATTTGAACCTCATATCTAGTTCTGGAACAAATTCCATTCATATAGATAGTCCACATTCATTAGATAAGTTGTGAGGATATGAGGATCCTCGCTATTATCTATTCAACGATGGTTTGTGTGCAGCTTTTCAATTCTCAAGTCTTCTCATAGGGTCTTCGATGTGGTTTATTTTCTACCTCCCATGTTGGAATAGTTTGATCAAATTATATTGGTTTACACTCTTGGTCGGTTGATATTTTGGTTGAAAATAGGTGGTCATTGTCTCTATAGGGACAATGTTGGTTGGTTCTTTGGATTTGTGACACAACTCTTCTCATATTTCTTTTTCATCCACCAGTGTTTTTATTTAATCTCTTAGTGTGTCCAATCCTAGAAAAAATAAATTATAGAAAAATATATAGAAGGTTGAAGTGGAAAAGTACAGTGGGTACTTGGAAATTTACTTTTAAAAGGACTCTAAATATGTTATGAAAGAATCTAGAATAGGTGGTAACTAGGGGATATCCAAGATGTTTAATAGGTTAGTGGTGATAATAATTCATTAAAATATATAATCATATAAATGGAATAAGATATTAATGGTATGGAAATGGTTGACGATGGAATCATACATGGTTAAAGAAAAAATTACATACCAATAATGTTTATTCCAATTTAAATCCCACTATGGTTAAAACATCAAATTTTATCTCAGGAAGGAGGATATCTCAATATATTATTAGTGATTAAATGAGATATTACTTAGACTGGTATAATTATTTTGATGATTTTAATCATTTTTCTATGATTTATGGTACTTTTCTATTGGTTTTGGATTCAGAATGAGGGATGGTTCTTCGTGTATAACTTCATTCACATCATTTCATATCTTAATGTTTATTTTCATTAATAATGGTTTTATACTATATCATTTCTTATTTGGAAATAACAATTACATTTTTATCATAATGAATTTAATTAATAGTGTCATTAGATATTACCTTTATCAGATTATGGTTGTCTTTATAAATGATATACTTATATATATTCCTATTGAAATGAATGGAATGAAGGTCATTTGATTATTTTATTAAATAATTGAGGAAGGATAATTTGTATAAAAAAATTCAAGTCTTAATACTAGATATATACAGTTTCATTTTGGGTCATATACTCTCAAGCGAGCGTATATCAGTGGAAACTTCAAGGGTGGAATTTATTGACCAATATCTCAGACCAAATATAGAGTTTGAGATCCATAATTTTCTTGTGTTTTTTAGATATTATCTACACTTTGTGAGAAATTTAATATGGATATATACTCCAATAATAATGTTGATATTTAATGGATCCATGTTCTTTTGGACTAATGAATAAGATGAATATTTAATGAAACAGATAAGATTGTTGGTCAGTGAACATGTCCTCACATTTTCCTTTTGTACAGAAGGTTTTTTGATCTATAGTGATTCAATTTTAAAGGGTCTAGGAATATTAATCAGGATAAATGATATGGTGTTAGATTATGCCTCTCTTCAATGGAACTTTTAATTATGAGCTGGGAGAACGAAGTTTATCATTTAAAATATGAAGGCATTTTCTTTATGATGAAATATGTGATATATATTGATCATAAAATATTTAAGTATATATTCAAAATGGAATTTTTGAATAGATGATAAAGTAAAAAGTTATTTTTGATTAATGATTTTGAATACACAATACATTACATCCCTAGTATGGAAAAGAAGGCGGATGATGCTTAGAGTCGGAAGGACCATGCTAGTTTTTCTATAATGAGGATTTAATGAGATCCAATACTTTTATATTTTCAGATTAAATATCTAGAAAACATGATGGAATAGGGAAATCATAACACTATAATATGAATGTTCAAACATCCATCCCTATAGGGATTATATAGTCCCAAAAAATTGTGTACTTATAAAATATTATGAAAAAAATTAATGAGTTAAACCAAAATTATGATGGAACAATAAGGTTCAAGAACAGATTTTGTAACCCATAAATATCAAATTTTATGAAAAATACATTGTAAAAAGATCATATTTCTTCAATATATATTTATATTGGAAGTCAAATTATACATACACATCTAAAAGATTATTTCTAGTGGGAAAACATGAAAAAGGATATTTAAGAATATATATCTTCATTCATGATATGTCAGCAAGATAAGGATGAGTGAAATAAAAATATGAGGATGTTATAACCAATATCCATACCAAAATGTAAATGGAAAAAAATCACCATGGATTTTTTACATTGGACTCCCATAACCATGTAATGTAAATTATGTTATATGGGTTGTAATAAATCCCCTTAAAAATTTAGTTAATTTTATTAATATAAGATAATATTTATATCTTGACCATCTATACAATATATAAATTAAGGAAGTTGTAAGTTTTTATTATTTACCCCAATTTATATTATATGATCGGTACCTCTGTTTTAGCTCAATGTTTTGGATAATTCATCAGTAATATTAGAATACAGAGTTTAACATTAACACTTCATATATGCCTCATACATATGATGAGTCTGAGAGGACCATTGAAACCCTAGAAGATATATTGAGAGATTATTGTAGGGGTTTTAAAGGTGGTAAAGATCGACATCTATATTTCAATTATTGTTCCTATAAAAATATTCATTTATATATCATTAATAATTCTCCTTATGAAGCCATATATGGTAGGAAATTCCCAACTCTAATGCATGTAAATTAATTTGGATAATGAAACCAATTCAGACTTAATTTATTTAGAGAAATATAAGAGAATGTTAGATCCATTCAGAAGCACGTCAGGGTAGATCCGATCCAATACTATGGTATGATGATAATCTTCAATGATATATAGATTTTGATGTTGGTGACAAGGTATTCATATGAATATATCCTTGTAAAAAAATTATAAGATTTTGAAAGTAGGGAATGTTTATCTCTAGATACATTAGTCCCTATGACATTATTGATCATTTTTAGTGGTATCTTGCCACAAGGTTCTTCCATAAAACCAATATCAACTTCATTATGTGTTATATGTGTATCTCATGAGGAAGTCCCTAACTCATCTATAACATGTACTAAACATAGAGGTTGTATGACGAGATCATGAACTCTATAATGAGGAACAATCCATGGAGATTATGGGTCAAAAAGAGAAATTATAATGGAAAAAGACCACTCACCTATAAAAGTTTTATTGTGAAACCACAAATCAAATTAATCAATGTGGGATATTGAGGATGAGATGACACAAAGTTATCCACAGGTTTTTTTGTCATTGTGATTGAATTTCAAGGGATAAATTCAATAATTTACTAGAATATAATACCTAAAAATTGAGGAATATAATTAACATAAATAAATTGGATGCACATAATGTCTTATAAATAATGAAACCATGAAAAAATGTTGAAATTAATTATGCATTATAAAATGATTCCCGTTATATTCTATTTAAATGATATATAATTGTCAAAAATAATTTCCTAGGAAATATTATTCATCATAAAATATTTTTTAAAATATTTTTCTTATTGGAATAATTTTATTCTGGTTTTAAATTTTAAATTAATAATTCCATGAAATAAATTTATGAAAATATATTTTTTACACATTTATAAAATGAATTCAAGGGTAACAAATTGGTTGAAAATGAAAATAAAATCCTTTAAAGGTAAAAATGGATGTTTTGTAACAAATTGTTTTTATTCACACAATGTGTTTTCATCATAATTAATTAAAATAAACACTATTGATGTATTATTTTAATTAAATATGTTGATTATTAATTCAATTATATATTTTAATATTCATCTAATATTTTTTAATAAGAAATTAATTATATTAAATTTAGTTTTATACCTCAAAATTTACTCCTCTAAAAATAGTTCGTATACATTATATAAGTGAATATTAAACTTAATTTCTTCTACATCTAGAAATAGAATATTATAAAATAGTTTATATATTTGGAATCATAATTATTAGGATTATTTTATATGGTATACTTAATATTTGATCATAATGAAATGTATCCATTGTAAAAATCTTGTTACAACAATAAAGGTTAAAAAGTTATGAGGGCTAAAATTAAAGAGTTAAGTGTTAAAATGACCAAAAACATGTTTGAATAATAATATGAAAATATATTTCAATAATATATTATCTTATATTATATCATCATACATTTTTATTGCACATTCCCTTTAGTGTCATTTATTATATTATAATATTCTTAATAATTACAAGTATGTTTCTCCCCTCACCTATAAAAGGTAACATCCCCTCTTCTATTATCCACACCACTTGATTCCTTTAGATAGACAAAAATATGACGAAATACTCTAAAAAATTCAATATCCATTAGCATTATTATAGTATCTTACTAGTGTTTCCATCCCATAATCCTTAAGTTTCTTTTCAATTGATGAAACATGAAGAAGAGGTATATGTTCTTAACAATATTTTCAGATAAATTTTTTTAAACCTCATAAAAATAATCTATAACCACATTAAAATGGTGGAATAATTATCTTTACCACAGTTGTATGTTTTTATGTTAATGGTGTAGCCATTTTATATCTCCTTATCATATTTTGGAAAATGTTATTATCGTTCGTTCGTACGTGTGGATGACCACCTCCACGAATCATTTAGATTCATTTTTAATTCCCTCTTTTTTGGTTGGAGATAACAATTTATTTAATGAATATATATGATATTTATTAAATAATTATGAATTTATATATTTTAATTATTATATACCTTTAATTATATTCATAGATAAAATATTTAAAAACATCAGTTGTGCATACGTACGGACTACCGTCTCCACGAAGTGATGTAGTTCATTTTCTATCACCACATTATATAAATGGTTATAAAAGTGTATATATTGACTAAATACTATACCTATAATGTAATTAATATTATTTATATAATGAAACCATGATCATGTTGAAACAACCAGAACATTCAAACTGGAACATGCATGGAAAACATACCAATTTTCACCTGAATAATGAGTTTAAGGAAGAATTTTTAATAAAATGGAAAGTAGAGATTATATGTGAACGATATATGGTAATATTTATATTAATATGGTTTTTTATAGGATTAAAATAATTATATATTTATTAAACATGAGTATTGAATACTTATAATACAATACGAGACCTATGGTATGGGATTGTGTTATGATGTCATTAATTTTCAGGATTGTCTATTATAACTTTCCATTTTTTGAAATTATTTAATCATTATACATTGAAACCATTAATTTATATTCCCATGTGTTTATTTCTATAATTTTCAAGAATTAGTCCCATTTCCACTCTTTTTTTATTTTAAATGACCCAATTTTTTTTAATTAATGTAGACCTTATTTCCATTTTGATCGATATAATATTCCTTCCATATCCATGTTCATTAAAATATTTTATGGATTTTAATATATATTGATTAATTCTGAGTAAATAAAATTTTTACTAACTTTGATTTTATTTACAAATAATTAAAATTATTATATTCAAATGTTTTATGTTCTAACCACTTTTGACATTTTAGAAAACTGTGCAATGAATGTTCTCTTTTAACATATAAAACATTAATATATTTTACCTCTATTATGACCTTTATATGATTTTAAGGTTTATTTATAAGATCCATGGTTTTATAAAATAATTTTTTGTATAAATATTCTGGAAATTTTTAATTTTTAATGATGCCAAATGAAATGGATATTTTCATTATTTTTTAAGAAATGTTGAAATTATATTTTAATGATTTTTTCTTCATTGTAAATATAATTTAATTATTTTTATGATTCACAGGGGATAAATTATCATGAAACCATTCAATTAATTTCTATATATTGATTATAATGATGTTTTTTAAGGATAATTATATGAAACCCAATACTTTCTTGAGGGTTAATTATGATATTATGAAATAAGGGAAGTTTTAATGATAAAATTCCCATCCATTATTTTGATAAATTATGATTATGTGATGATGAAATGTTTTTAAAAGTTAACTTTTCAATGGGTAAAGCTATGATAAAATGAATAATATTTTTATGGTTTTTTGTAATGCATATATACAGTTTTGAATAAGTCATGGGTGGGTCCAAAATTATATATTCCTCTAATGAATTGGATAATGATTGATATATCATGTTTTAATATGGAATATTATGGGGTGTTAACCAATTCTAAAAATGGAATAAACCCATTATGATAATCTTGGGAGTGAACCTTGGATAATGAAATAATGAAATGGGAAGTGAAACCAATCCACTAAGGGACTTTTTCCACTATGATTGTCATAAAAGTGAACCTTTTCTAAAGAAATGTTTTTATATTCTTATGTTTATGCCAAAAATTTATGTATTATGATTATGATATGTTCTCATGGATAATGATTGGTATTGATAACTATACACTCTTAGATTTTTGTATTTTTTTATTAAAACCACATTTTCTAGGATTCAAGATTAATAATCCTTGAACAATTTGGTTATTGATTTTTTTTAATTTACGAGTGGGTTCTCATACCCTTATTCTTATAATATGATCACTTATGATCATTTATTGATATTTCCATTGTTTACTATTGCTAAGAAACTAAGATCACCCTTTCTTATGTTTCCATTTCTCTAGGTTATGCAAAAGTGTTTAATTGAGTAATTCATAATAAGGGTGATATATGAGAATAAATTTATATAATATATTGAATATATTTCAAAAAATAATTTGATTATGTATAAAGTTTCCAAAGACATTAAACCTTTATAGTTTCAGGGTGTGTATTATTATGACATGTGTAAGATATTTATCAAAAATGATTTAATATTAATGTATATAATTCTATGTTCAATTCGTTTAATACTATTTTTAGTTAAATTCAACTTGATATACACTTTAATTTCACGTAGGTTGAATATTTTATCAATACCCAATATCCACTATTCTGATTTATGAGAGTCTTATTTACCATGGATGATATGAGAGGTTATGTTCCAAAAATATGGAACACAGGCCCCAGGATGAGATAAAACAGGATGATCACAATGCTCACCAATTCGAACAAATAGGATAACTAACTCAGATATATATTGGTCATATATTGGGTTTAATTATGGAGATCCACCTAAAACTGATTCTTTAGAATCAATAAAGCCTTGGTGGGGGAATACTCTAAAATAATAAAAACACACGACATAAAAATATAAGTTTCACAATTTAAAACCATGTAAAAACATACTTCATATGATAAATAAATCTAAAATCACCATGAATATTTATTTGGAATAAATAAAACATTTAACTAAATTTATTCCAGATGACCTATTTTAAATTCATTTAAATATAAAAATCCTTCATTAATCCTATGTTTTTTTGCATAACTACACAATAATGTTCTAAATTTATTTACATATTCCTTAAATATTTACAAATCATGAAACTTCATAAAATTTTGTACAAATATTCCCTCCTAACAAATTTAAAATTGACCAATTCATTTTTAATTAAAATCATTAAAGAATGAGAAAAAATAGAGAATCATAATGAATATGAACATGAAAATTAGAATTTTATTTAATTAATCATGGTTCAGACACAATGTTGGGTTAAAAATACACAAAATGTTGGAATTTCACTAGAATTAAACCTTAAAAGGTTTCATGACCTTCACATGGTTATCTTGACAATTAATAGTTAACATGTGACCCCAAGATTCTTCCCATTTCCACTCCAACACATGGTGTTTCTCTAAACAATTTTCAAAATCATGGTGAGAAACACGAATTATAAAATAATGAATAAACATCTCCAAATAAATAGATTAAAAATATAGATTTTGAGAAAAAGACATTTTAAACACCATAGGAATATTCAATTTTAATTTGAAATTTGTTACCTAAAAAATTACTCGTACCTACACCCTGGGCTCTGAAATTCATAACTCCTATATACGAGGACTCCTAAAATAATGAATTTTCCTTGATAACATTTTTTCAAAAACCAACCCATGTGACCCAAGATCTAAGTACTCAAACTGTCCCATTATAAGGCTTGAAGTGTGTTCCAAACCTCTACAATATATAAAAAAGTGATTGTGCATAAATGATTCACTCTTATTAGTATTTTTTCTGGAATAAATATTAATAATGGAATGTATTTCTACATGAATCTACAATATGACCATTCAATACGTTGAATGGTCACCCATATATTATAATAAGTTTTCAAAATAAATAAATCAATATATAGAATAGGAATTTAAATGGAGATCATAAATAATAATCATATCCAATACATCCCAATGTTATATAAATCCAAATGTAAATTCCAGAGCATCCTTAGATAAAAGAAATTAAATAATATTAAATATGAATTGGTTGACTACATAAGATGAACATAAATACAAAAATTAAAATAGCAAACCACAACACACCATATCCTTGTATTAAGAAAAATTATCCTTTTCATGGAACTGCCTCAATAATGAAGCCTAAACCGACATAATTAAAATTATTTTCTATATCTAGTGTTGAAACTGAACTAAACCTATAATGTATTAGGTGTGAGAATTTTTTTTGTCGTTATCCCCCCACCCCAAACCTAATTGTATAAATATTAAAAATAAATCTAATACTGTAACATCCCATGTAAATAAAGAATAATACATTTTCATAATTATTCATATTTTTGAATTAAATATTAATTTTACTTTTTAGGGGTTGATATTCTCGATGGAATACCTGATACGCAACAATGAGTTTCTTTGAATCTTACATTTCACACTAATAAAATAATATTATTATTTTAAATGTATTTAATGTCTAGCTGTTGTATTGGGGGGATTGAATAGAACTAACTACAATATGATTATACATGTTTTTTAAATGTTTTTACATTTATCCAATAAATTTTATAGGCATAAAATTTGAATTAATCTAATTTTAAGCATAAATACTCTAATATTCATTAAAATGTCGATTTATAGCCTTTTGATGGGGAACCCTCTATAAATCTAGTTTAGGTCACTTTTATATGTTCTCTTTGACAAAATAAAATTCTTCTTCAGAATCTGGACATCAAAATTCACTTTGGGTAAAATTATGGTATTTTTCTGATAAAATTCAATTTTTGATGAATAGTTGAAAATACGGTATTTTAATTCAAAACTACCTTTCAATATAATTTATTTATATGGTTAGATTATTTTTTTTAATTATTTTTAAAGTGTAATTAGAATATATTTTTACCATTTAATCCAATGATGGTCATTAGAATTAATTTGACTTTAAAATTGTTCATAAACAAGTATCAATCTTTTGATAGTTAATATTTATTAAAAAACACACTTTTTATTTTGACAATGGGAATTAATTTTAAATTAATTAATTCAACATCTATGTTTTAAATTTGGTAATATAGATATCAGTTTTTTGAATTCAGAATATCAAATATTTCTTCGGCTAAATTTTTGGTATTTTTTTGAAAAACATTAATTTTTGATGAATTGTGAAACCACTAAGTAGTAGTTTAAAATTGAAATCTTCATTTAAATAAAATTTTACTAGTTATGTGAATTGAATTTCAAAAATCCAACATACATGGTTCTTATTAGTATGTAATTTATGGTTCAATAACATGAAAATAATTTTTTGGTGAATAGTATCTTTTGACTTTTATTTACTAGGGTTAAAGGTAAATTGGGTAATTAATGGTAAAAAATTATCATAATAGTACAAAATTACCATAACTCTTATCCTAACCATATTGGATAAGTCATGGCCGACCATGGGTATCCATGGGTCTATTTTGGGGGCCCATGGTGCAACTTAAGATTGATAATGACACATTATATTAATTAATTTAATGTAAAGACGAAATTACCTAAACAAATATAATTTAGTAAATTAATTTTTACATGGGGTTATATAAGTTATTGCTCTGTCTATAAATATTATTTGGAAAGGAAAAAATATTTCCTACATCATGGTATTTGTTTTATAATTTTTAGACATCAAATAAATAAAATTATTTGTGACACAACAATTATGTAGTGTTTACCATATGAATAAATGATTTAAATAGTTTTGGACCATTATAAACAGAAAATCATTTTATAATAAAATAATATTTTCTCACTTTCCTAAAGAGCCCCTCCCCCCCCCAATAAAAATCCCTCACATCTAACTCATTAATCACACCTCTCAAGCCCCTTGGCTCATCCAACCCCTACCAAAATAATCTCTCAATATACCTCTATTCCACCTAGAATCCTTAACTTAGTAATAATGCACATCAATAAACCCATTTGGTTCAAACCAAAGGGAGTTACCTGAATTAAAGGTAACAGTTTCTCATAAATCCTTTTCTTTTAATTTACTTCTCAAAACCCTAAAATATTTTTGTTCATTTATTTTATAACAACACCAGTATCTTAAATATACTAGAATTTTGTTATGAAAAATATTCAAACTACACTTTCACACACCTCCATATAATGGGTAAAGAACCTATTGTTTATGTGGATGGAAAACTAACGCCTAATGAAACGATGATTGTTCAATTATCTTCTACCGCCTCTCATGGTGGACATTAAGATGGAACTATATTTATATATGATATATATTATATTTATTTTTTCTTTATTCTTTTGTATTTTCCATTTATATAATACATTTATGGTTTCCATTATGGGTAAATGTGATAATTTCATTTGAAGAATTGCAGACTACCGCCCCGTCAAAGTGATATGACTCGTTAATGCCATATGTGGGATGTATAAAGGATTGTGTTAATGATATTATATATGATATTATACTAGAATTATAATATACCTATGTATAATTAGGTTTTAATTCCATTAAATATGAAATAGAAATGAAAGTAGCTTTCATGTGTACTTATGGCTTACTATCTCCATGAACGGTTCATTTCATTTCTTACCTTCAAATGTTATGTATTGTTATAAATAAATATATATAATGGATATATAAGATATATATTATATGTAAATCATGAATATCATTATTGTTATAATGAAATTTGGACCACATGAACAACTTGTAATTATAAGAAGTCCATTTTGACACAAGTACCAAATACCGACTGAATGACCGTTATTAACTTAAATGATTAAATAATGTTTATAACATAGTAATAAGTGATATGAAAGGTATAATAAACTTAAAAATGGATCTTAAGAAAATATAAATTAACTTTAGTTTATTATTATAGATATTAAAGAACGAACCAATCAAGTCGGACACGAGGTAAGGGACTTCATCTCAATCTCTTTTCATTGAGGCATATTTTGTTTTATACACGATTTTCTTTTATATGGTGTATAAACCCCATTTAATTTTACTTTTATTCAAAAGTAATATTTTCTCTACAAATCATTTTACTAAACAAAAAAAATAATTTTTTTTTAATGTACACAGTGACAACGACCTTTATGCCGCTGTGTGTTCTATTTGATCTTTGGCTTCCTTAACAAGCTATAATTTTTTTAAAATGAAAATAAATTCCATATACTCTTTTACATATTTTGGTATTGAAAATGGTTTTTATAATAGATTTTTTATGTCAATATATTTAAATTATATATTGTGATTGAAATGTGGAAATGTTATCTTTCATTTATGTTTGTTTTATGTGTTATGAATATGTTATGGTTGTTGGGAATTGTTACGTATATGGATGGTTCTGTGATAAACCTAGGGAGTTTGAGCCTAATATAGATCTCCAAATCAATGCATAATTTGACAGAGGTAAAAGTGAATGTTTGTCCTAAGATATTTTTGGAATATAATGTGATGGGTATTCCTAATGTAACCCCCTACATAGTTGTGATAGCTACAATGTAAGTATGATATGGATGCCACAAGTTACCTTTATGATTTATGTTTTATATGTGTTATTCATAAATCTTATGATTTCATGAGGTATTTTAAATAGCTTATGTTATGTATGCAATGATGAACTAATGTTTTCTTTCTTTGTTTTGTAACCCTTTCTGTTCTTTTTATGCTCATCACAAGTTTTGAAATGTTTTCCATAGGACCAAAACATTAATACAGTCAAGGATGGGATCAAGGAAAAGTCAGGTAGTCAAAAACATGGGACTAGACCTGACTCTTTTTTTCAAGAGTTTTAATTTTATGAAAAAATGGAAACTGGGTATAAGTTTCTAATTTTTAATTTTTGGGATTTAATTTAATAGTTATGTCCAAATTTTCTAAAACTATAAACCTGAAAAGATCTGCATTGTGAATTATTCATTTAATTAATGATTATGTAATGTTTAATGCCAAGTCCATATAGTTGGTATTAGAATTCGGTTTAGATAACATTAATAGTTAGGTTATTGTTAAATTAATATCCGTAAATTACGTTATGTTAATATTGAAATAATATATAATTTATAGATTACCATGATGCTTCACCTATGATATTTATGTGTTCAGAATGGTTTTCCAAAGAGGAAACAAGGAAGCTATGTTGTGACGACATCGGGAGGAATAAATCCATCCAAATCAACAACCTGAGATGGTCGGAATCGGAATTGAACATTTTGTTGTGGTGATGTGACATTTGAATCATGCTATAAATGGTGGTGGTATCCATGAACGAGATCAGCTAGATAAACCCCAGAGGAACTTGTCAGCAGTTGATCATTTTGTGAGGCAATATCCCCCATATTTCAGAGGATCATCTGACACTGTGCTAGCTGAATGGTGGATTAAAGCACTGGAGAAATTTTTTGATGTCATGGGGTGTTTATTCTATCAAAAGTTTAGTCTTGTTATGTAACCTTTGGAAGGTGAGGCTGATCAGTGGTGGTCGATGGTGAAAAATATTAGGGATAGTGAAGGGATTTATGCACTTGATTGGGATGAATTCAATGGTATGTTTCTTGAGAAATATTTTCCTAATTTTTATCATTTTAGGATGTAAAAACAATACCTTTAATTAAGGTAGGATGATTATTTAGTGGCTGCTTATGAAAAAAATTCACTCGATTGTCAACGTATGCTCCAAATTTTATACGAGATCTTGATAGTAAAATCAACATTTTTACTCTGGATTAAAGCCAACATATCAAATGGATTTAGCTTCTTGTGAGTTAAAATGTTATGAAAAACATGTTTGATGTGTGGAGATGGTGGAAATGGAGTTTTCTTATGATCAAGTGTTCTTTGAAAAATAACTGATTAAGTGGTCAAGGTGGAAGGAGAAAGGGAATAACTCTTCAAAAATATCTAATGATAAGAAACTTCAGTTTATAGCTTGTGAAAATTGTGGTAAAAATCGTGTTAGAGAATGTATTTTGAATTCTAGTAAGTGATACTAATGTGGTAAAATAGAACATAAAGTGAGTAATTTCACTGAAAATGAGCAGGGTAACGGTAAACCAAATCTGATTTATAATTAGTAAAATGTTTTAAGCACAACGAGATATGTAATTATTCCGATGAGTGTCCAACAAAGAACTCAACTGGGGGAAAGCAACTAGACAACAAGAAAAAAGGGTTGGTGATGTCCTTTGGAACTACTTTAGTAGATGTTGATCCATCAAAAGAAGTAGTATCAGGAACGCTGTTTGTTTGTTCATATTATGTCAATGTGTTGTTTGATTTGGGGTCTACACATTAATTCATTTCTTAGAAGTTTTCTAGTAAATGGGGAATTCCATATCATGATAGGAATCCTGAACTTATGGTAAAAACACCTGGAGGAAATGTTGAGAAAAAAAGAAATTATAAGAACCTTCATATCCTTATGTGCAGAAATAATCTACCTGCAAACCTTATTGTTTTTCCTCTAGTATAGTTTAATGTTATTTTGGGTATGAATTGGATTTCTATGTATCATACTAAGATTGACTGTAGTGAAAAGGAGGTTTCTTTTCAGAATGATTTTCATTTTCTATACAAGAATGAACCCTTAATTTTGATAACATATCAAGAAGATGAGAAACTTCTAAAAGATTGAAATGAATCATAACTTGCACATTTTGTTGAAAACAAATGAACTGTTCAGATTAATGATGTTCCAGTGGTAAATGAATATCATGATGTTTTTCTTGATGAGTTTTCTAGTATTACACCTAATCGGGAAGCTAAATTTATTATGTACATAGTTCGTAATGCTAATCCAATTTCAAAACCCCCTTATCGAATGACACAAATTAAACTTTTAGAGATAAAGATGCAAATGCAAGAGTTATTTGATAGAGGTTTCATTCGACCTAACACAACATCATGGGGTGCTTCTATCTTTTTTGTTAAAAATAAAGATGGTTCATTGAGACATTGCATTGATTATAGATCATTGAATAACATCACTGTTTAAAAAATGTATCCATTGACTCATATCAATGATTTTTTTTACCAGCTCCAGGGAGCTCAGTATTTTTTGAAGATTGACTTGAGTTTAGGGTACCATCAGTTGAAAAGAAAGGAATCATATATTATGAAGACTACGATTCATACTAGATATGGAAAATAGGAATTTGTAGTTATGCCTTTTGGTTTTACCAATGCACCTACTATATTAATGGATCTTATAAATAGAATTTTTTGGGAGTTCATGGATTAGTTTGTGGTTGTGTTCATTGATGACATTTTGGATTATTCTAAAATTATAGAGGAGCATGAATGTCATTTCGGTTTGTCTTGAAAACAATAAAATAAAATAAATTATTTGGGAAATTTAGAAAGTGTGAGTTTTGGTACCAAAAAAATTCTTTATATGGTCACTTTATTTCAAAAAATGGCATAAATGTTGATCCTTCTAAAAAAAATTTTTGAAGAATGGAAATGACCCACAAATATAACTGAGATCCATAGTTTTCATGGTTTTTCATGTTACTACCGGAGTTTTGTTGAAAAAATTTCATGCTTATCTAGCCCACTGAATATGTTAACTCAAAAAAGTATTAAGTTCATTTGGACAAAAGAATGTGATGATTGTTTTCAGAAATTGAAAAGAAGATTGGTAAATTATTTTGTTTTGGATCTACCTTCCAGAAATGGTTATTTTGTTATCTACAATGATGGTTAATTGAAAGGACTTGGTTGTGTCATTATGCAGAATGACCAGGAAATTGCTTATGTTTAACGTCAGTTGAAACTTCAGGAGTTAAATCACCATATACATGATTTCGAAATAGATGATATTTTTTTACTTTAAAAATTTGGAGGCATCATTTGTATGAATTAAAATGTGAAATATATACTGACCACAAAAGTTCGAAGTATATATTCACTCAAAAATAATTGTACATAAGACAGAGGAGATGGTTGGAATTAATCAAAGATTATGATTACTCAATGCTTTATCATCCTTGAAAAGAAAATAAAGGGGATGATGCTTTGAGTCAAAAAAGTAATGCTTCAATAACCATTCTATATATAGAATGAGATCCTTTGGTTTTTAATTCAATGAACTTTGGCATATAATTTTTTGGTGAAATAAATTCTTCTGTTTTGTTTTTGGTTTCAGTTAAATCATCTCTATTAGATTGAACAGTGAAAGCATAGAAGGCAGACATGGAGTTACAGAAAAAGGTAGAGATGGTTCAGAAGGGTAATTTTCCTAAATTTAACATTGGTAATGATTCTGTTTTGAGATTTGGAAAGGGATTATGTGTGCCTTGTCATTCACAATTGAAGAATGTGTTGTTATGGGAATCTCATAGTTCCTCATTTTCAGTTCATCCTGGCAGTACTAAGATGTACAGAGATCTTTGGGAGTATTAATGGTGGGAAGGATTGAAAAGTGATATTGTTGATTTTACATTGATGTGTTTGACTTGTCAGCAGGTTAAAGTAGAGCGGCAGTTACTGAAAGGTGTGATTCAGTCATTACCAGTGCAATAGTGGAAATGGGAAGATATATCCATGGACATCATTATGGGATTTCTGAAAAAAATCTCATATTAATAATGCAATATGGGTTATTGTTGATCTGTTGACTAAATATACCAATTTCCTTCCTATTAGAGATACTTAGTCTCTAGATCAACTTTCTTAGTTGTATGTTAAAGATATAGTAAAGTTTATTGGTGTTCCCCTCTCCATTATATCTGATTGTGATCTCAGGATTACTTATATCTTTTGCAATGACCATCAGAAGTCGTTGGCTACTGAATTAAATTATAGTTCAACTTTTCATCCGTAATCAGATGGGTAGTGAGAATGAATAATTCAGACCATAGAGTATATTCTACATGCTTGTTCACAAGATTATCAGGGAAGTTATGACCAACATAATTATTTGGTTGAATTTTCATATAATAACAGTTTTCATTCCAGTATACAGATGGCTCCATTTGAGGTATTATATGGAAAGCGTTTTTTAACTCTATCTTTTTGGGATGAAGTAGGTGAATGGATATTTATGGGACCAGAATTGGTAGAATAGATGGTAGAAAAAGTTCGGTTGATTTAGAAGCATATGATAACAACTCAATGTAGGCAGAAAAGTTGTGCAGATAACCATAGGAAGGATATTTCTTTTGAGGAAGTTGATCATGTCTTTCTCAATGTTTCTCCATGGAAAAGTCTTACACGTTTTGGTAAGAAGGGAAAGTTGAGTCCGAGGTTCATTGGAAATTATAAAATCCTTGAGAAAGTTGGATCAGTTGCATACACAGTGGAACTAGCTCTATTTTTATCATAGGAACACAATGTTTTTCATGTTTCAATGCTGAGAAATTATATGCCAGATCCCTCTCATATTTTGAGCTTAGAGGTCGTTCAGTAGGAAGAGAATCTCCCTTTTGATGAACAGCCAGTCCAGATTCTTTAACAAAGAGAGCATGTGTTGGGGAATAGGGTAATTCACCTGGTAAAGGTTTGTGGAAAACCCATATGGTTGAAGATGCAATATGGGAATCTGAAAATGCTATGAGGGATAAATACACCCACTTATTTGATAAGTGAATAATAATTGTGAAGACGCAATTTTCAAAAGGGGGGAAGGATATAACATCCCATGTAAATAAAGAATAAAACATTTTCATAATTATTCATATTTGTGAATTAAATATTAATTTTACTTTAAAAGGGTTGATATGCTCGATGGTGTACCCGATACGCAACAATGGGTTTCATTGAAATATTTCATTGTACACTAATTATATAATAAGATTATTTTAAATGTAGTTAATGCCTAGTCATTGTGTTAGTGAGAATGAATAGAACTAACTATAATATGATTATACATGTTTGTTAAATGTTTTTATATTTATCCAATAAATTTTAGAGGCTTAAAATGTGAATTAATCTAATTTATGCATAAATACTCTAATATTCATTAAATGGTCGATTTATCGCCTTTTGATGGTGAACCCTCCTTAAATATATTATTGGTAAATTTGATATGTTCTTTATGAAAAAATAAAATTCTTCTTTAGATTAGGGACATCAAAATTAACTTTGGGTAAAATTTTGGTATTTTTCTTATAAAATTCTATTTATGATGAATAGTGGAAAATACTGTATTTAAATTCCTAACTACCATTTAATATAATTTATTTATATGGTTAGATTGTCTTTTTAGTAGGTTATAAATTGTAATCAGATTATATTTTTACCATTTAATCAAATTTTTGTCCTTAGAATTAATTTCACACTTAAATTGGGCATAAACACGTGTCAATCTTTTGATAGTTAATATTTCATTAAAACACGCTTTTTGGTTTGACAACAGGAATTAATTTTAAATTAATTAATGCAACTTATATGTTATTAATTTGGTAAAATAGACCTAATTTTTTAATTCATAATATCAAATATTTTTTAGGATTTTTTTTTTGGTAGTATTCTGAAAAACATCAATTTTTTATGAATAGTGAAACCACTAAATAGTAGTTAAAAACAGACTTTTTCATTTAAATGGAATTTTACCGCTTCTGTAAATTTAATTTTGAAAATACTAAATACATGGTTATTATTATTAAGTATAATTTGGTTCAATAAGATTAAAATTATTTTTGGATAATTGTAACTTTTGACTTTTATTTACCATGATTAAAGGTAAATAGGGTAATTTACTGTAAAAAATATTATAATAGTACAAAATTACTTTAACACATGTCCTAACCTTAATGGATGAGTAATGGACAACCATGGGCATCATTGGATCAGTTTTGGGGCCCCATGGTGCCACTTATGATTGATAATGATGAATTATATTAATTAATTTAATGTAATGACAAAAATGAAAAAAACCAAAATCTTTTAGTAAATTAATTTTTACATGGGGTTATATATGATATCTCTTCAACTATAAATATTATTTGGAAAGATAAAATTATATCCTACAAAATTTTTTTTTAATTTTTATACATCATATAAATAAAAATCATTTATGAAAAAATATTGAGGTCATGTTTACCTCATTAATAAATGATTTAAATAAATAATATTATAAATCATAAAATAATATCCAAAACCTATCCAATTCTTATTTGATGATTTTATTTTGACCACGAGTCATCTTATCATCGACTATAATTTTTTTGGACCTTTAGTGTGATGACCCAGACTCTCTTGGTCCTTCCCTTTGCCAAAATCCGGGTTCTAAAGGGGTGGCGTCTCAGTGAGACCGATCGGCGCGACCGATCGGCGTCACCCGGCCTTGTCGAGTTGTTTCCAGTAGCGCTTCTTTTTGCGCAAATGGGGTTTTAAACCCTATTCTGACTCGTTTAAGCGTGTTTTAAAGACCCGTAACACCCATAAGAGTTAATTAAATGGTTAATGAATTAATGAGTCGGTTTAAACCACTCGGACCCCTTTAATGACGAGTGGGGCCGCGCAGTCAACCCACGACCCCCACGCCTTACGCGGTTTCTCATTCTCACCGCAACCGCCCGCGGCTCTTATAAACTAAGGGTTAAGCTGTGGTTTCTCCTTTCCTCGATCACAGATTTTCACAAACATCTTCTGGTGCGTCGGGCGTGCCGCATCGTTATCCGTAAAGTCCCGCGCCCGGCCTAAGCATCGAACGTCGATCAAACAAGTAGGGAATTTATCCTTCGCCTCTCTCTTTTGTGTATCATGCGGGGTGGGCGTGCTTCTATTCTCTAGAATTGGACAAAACAGACCTAAATGAAGATAATGAAATGGTTTTTATAAAGAAAAAGGGGGGGGTGTGATCGTTGGTGTTGTTTATATTATGACCATCTTGTTGAGTTGTGCTGGCTTATGCCTTCTGAAAATCGAGGTCGTTGGTGGTCATTGTTTGTGCACTAATGAACCCCTGCTAATGTTTTAAATGGCTTGTTGTGGTTGTAAGCTCCTACTGTGAAAAGTAATTGGTTAATCACGTATATCCGGACAAATAAATTGAGGCACTAGGATCAATCCTTCTGTGATAACCCCCTGTTAAAACACACGAAAATTGAAATCATGGAGTGTGTTAAGTCGTTTAAATCTGAAAATGCCGGCATGACCCTGACTTGTGTTGATGGTGGTAGTTGGTTGTTTTCCTTTCGGGCCGATTGCTGGAAATGTGGGAGGGGATGGGATCCCCTGTCTTATACTCTTGGTGGTCATGTGAATTTGGGGATGGGATCCCCTATTGGTATGGATTTGGTGGTTGTGAGTTTTAAGACCAGGTGGTTACCTGTTTATATCACGAATTGGGGTGGGATCCTCTATTGTTGAGAACCAGGTGTGGGTATTATAGTTGATGCTTGACTGTTTACATTCCTGGACTTGTGCCTATGCTTACTAGTTTCCCAGTAGTGCTTAAACTGGAACATTATTACTGAACAAGAAACAAGAATGGAACAAATGGGTTTTGCTGGCGAGAGTCGTGACTTGTGACTTGGATGTAGTGGTGTTGTGTTCTGTAGGCTGGTTAGAAAAACCTAGACTTTGGGTGAGTTCTTATTACCTATATCTATACTTGTAGTTTTGTGTTTCTTATTTGCGCCCCACCCAAGTTTAGCACTTAGTGCCGAACACCCCCATTTCATGGGGGAGGGTGTTTTTCCCAACACTATTCTTGGTGGCTGGTTATTAGCTCCTTTTCTGCTCCCTTTCCCGGATAGCCCAAGTATCTTCGGGCAGGCTGTGATGGCCTGAGGTCCATTATTATCCCAAGAACCTTCGGGCGGGGTAGTGTGGTGGTTGGCCAGGTGTGTGCGGCAGGTGGTTTCCCAAGTGTCTTCGGGATGAGGCCCAGGTGTCTTCAGGCGTGGCAGTGGATTTTTCTCGCCCGAGTGTCTTTGGGCGTGGTGGTGGTTGTTCTGGACTAGGTGTTTGCAGGCATGGTTACATGTGACAGTTGTGGACCAAGTGTGTGTGGGTGGGATTTCAGCAGTGGGACTGCGTGTGGTTATGGCCCAGGTGTGTGCGGGCGGATGTGGCAGTGGGACTGCGGTGAGAATGGCAGGATTGGTCTGATGCGTAGGATGTCTCAATAACCAGTGGGAAAGTTGCGTGGGGTACCCAAACATTGATTTTCTTCTATTATATACATTACTTGACTTGTGTTATTTGGGGAGTGTGCCCTAGTGAGTCTTGGGTGGATATTTTACCTTGATAGGCGTTTGGTTTACTCCTTTCTCACGGGACTTTAGCACGTTCCCCCACTTGTGCACGAGAGTCTTTGGTTTTCCCTACTGAGTGTACTTGTATGCTCACCCTATGTATATAAAACTGCTTTCAGGTTTCCAGGAGGACTTCGGGGATCACGCGGGACCATACTAGCTCAGACCTTTGGGGCAGTTGTAGTTGTTGCTTTTCTTCTTTGGTACCTACCTTTGTAGTCACCTTTTGTACTTTGTGGCTTTATTTTTGGAGCATGCATGTGGGAATGGTTTACTTTTTGATTTTCTTTTACCTTGGTGTTGATGAGTTTCATCATCTTATCTCCCGATCTTATAAAACAAAAAGGGGTAATGCCTTCCATTTGTGAGAAATTTCTATACCCTTGGTGCTAGTCGCCACTCCGGGATCTATTGAAGGCGGGTCTCGGGGGTCATTATCTCTCCTTCAACTTAAAGAAGGAAGGGCCTGGAAATCTGCTAACCCTTCCCTCCTTTTTGGTGAAGGCGGGTCATGACATTTAGAATCCAAACATATTTATATAATTTTAATAATATTTCTACACTTTCTTAAAGAGCACCACCTCCCCCTTATAAAAATCCATTGCATCTAACTCATTAATTACACCTCTCAAGCCCCTTGGCTCATCCAACCCCTACAAAAATATGCTCTAAAGATCTCTATCTTCCACCTAGAATACTTAACTTAAGAAGAAGGCACTTAAACAAACACTTTCGATTCTAACCAAAGGGAGTTACCTGAATTAAAGGTAAGAGTTTCCCTTAAATCCATTTCTTTTATTTTACTTATCCAACCCCTAAACTCTATTTATTCATTTATTTTATACAAAAACCAGTAGTCAAAATATACTAGGATGTTTTTATGAGATTTATTCGAAATAAACTTTCACACACCTCCATCCAATGGGTAAATAACATATTGTTTCGTGGATGGAAAACTAACGCCTCACCAAACGACGATTGTTCAATTATCTCCTACTGCCTCTCATATTGGCCATTAAGATGGAACTGTACTTATATATGATATATATTATGTTTATTTTTTCTTTATTATTATTTATTTTTCATTAATATAATACCTTTATGGTTTCTATTATGGGTAAATGCGATAATTTCATTTGAGGAAGTGCAGACTATCACCCCCTCAAAGTGATATGACTCGTTAATTCCATATGTGGTACGTATAATAGATGTAGATAATGACATTATATATGATATTATAATGAAATTATAATATAACTATTTATCATTAAGTTTTAATTACATTAATTATGAAATTGAAATGAAAGTAGCGTTCATGCGTACGTACGGCTCACCGTCTGCATGAACGGTGCATTTCATTTCATACCTCCAAATGTTATGTACTATTATAAATACATATATGTAATATATATATAATATATATATGATATCAAAATCATGAATATCATTCTGGATATAATGAACTTTTGACCACGTGAACAACTTGTAATTATAAGAAGTCAATTTTGACTCATGTACCAAATTCCGAAAAAAAAACCGTTATTAACTTAAATGATTGCATAATGATTATAACATGGTAATAATGGATATAAAATGAATAATAAACTTGAAAAGGGGTCATAAGCAAGTATAAATTAATTTTAGTTAATTATTCAAGAGATTAAAGAACGAACGGGTCATGTCGAACACGAGGTAAGGGACTTCGTCTCAATCTCCTTTTATTGAGCCATATATTGTTTTATACATGAATTTATTATATAGGGTGTATAAAACCCATTGAATTTTACTTTTATTCAAAAGGAATATTTTCTCTACTTAGCATTTTACTAAACAACAATAAATAATGTTTCTTTTAATGTACGAGATGACAATGACCATTACGTCGCTGCAAGTATTATTGGATCTTTGTCTTCCTTAACTAGCCATAATGTTTTTAAAAGGAAAATAAATACCATACACTATTTTACATATTTTGGTATTGAAAATGGTTTTTATAATGGATTTGTTATGTCAATATATTTAAATGATATATAGTGATTTAAATTTTGAAATTTTATCTTTCCTTTATATTTGTTTTATTTGTTATGGATATGTTATGGTTCTTGGGCATTTTTACGTATATGGGTGGTTCTGTGATAAACTGAGGGATGGTGAGACTTAGATATCTCTCCAATTCATTGGGTAACATGAGAGAGGTAAACGTAATTGTTTCTCCCAAGAGATTTAGGGAATATATAGTGATGGGTATTTCAAATGTTACTCCCTACGTAGTTGTGATAGCAACAATGTAAGTATGATATGGATGCCACAAGTTACCTCTATGATTTATGTTTTCTATGTGTTATTCATAAATCTTATGATTTCATGAGGTATGTTAAATATCTTATGTTATGTATGAAATGATGAAATAATGTTTTCTTTCATTGTTTTATTACCCATACTGAGCTTTTTATTGTCATATGATGTTTTGAAATGTTTTTCAGAGGACCTAAAGATGAATAAGGTCAATGATGTGATCATGGAAAAGTCAGGATGTCTAAAACAATGGACTAGATATGAATCTTTTTTTCAAGAGTTTTAATTTTATGAAAAAAAGGAAACTAATAAGAAGTGTATACCATGTAATTTTTGAGATGTAATGTAATAGTAATGGCCTAATTATCTAAAACTCTAAACCTGAAAAAAACATCAATGTGAACTATTCATTTAATTAGAGATTATATAATGTTTAAGGCCAGGTCCTTATAAATACATTTTTTTTTTAAATAAGTATAATTATAAGATTTTCATTTTTTTAAAATAATTAGAATTCTACCCTCTTTTGAAAACATTCTAGTCAAAACAATTCATTTACACTTTTTCAAAACCAATCAATAATTTCATACATTTATTGAAGAAAAAAATTAATAAAAATAAAAAAGTTCAAAAATAACTTTTTAAGTTCCAATTTTCATGGAATAAGAATATGAATCTTTGACTTTATAAAACCATCAAATTAAAAAAATGAATGATAGGTTCAAAGTAATGATTCTTTTAGAAGGATACCACCTATGTATATAAACATCAAAATGGTATCCACACTAACCACAATATGGTAACAATGTAAGGTAATTATATTCCAACAATCATCAGGATAGTGAGAACATTGTTATCATTGGAAAACGTTGGAACACTATATAAAATATATGATAAAACCAAAATAAAATCCATCTAAAAAGTTCCTAATGTAGTTTTAAAAAACAATGCTCGATACTAACCCTCCTTTATTAGGTATGAACCTAAATCCTATAATAATTGTTTGATCTAATCATAGGTCCTCTTGTATGATCAATGGTTATAAAGTAGTGCATCACTTATTCCTAGATTCACCAATTAGATGCCCATGGTTTCCCGTGACAAATAAATATAGGTGAGTATTTAATGGGTGACATATAATAATATATTATATACAAAAAATAAAACACTACCCCACCTATAATCACCCTTAACATTTGAATCAAATTTTCCATAATTACAACAATATTATAAACATGTCCCCTGACTGGGATAATTTCCATTCAATTTATACCAAATAATGGAAAATTTTGTAACACCATCAGTTTATGGAAATTTTATATTTCATTCTGTATTATTATGTTATACAATTATTTATTTGAGTTATAATAGTTTTTTGATGATTTCAAGGTGTTTTAGAAGATTTATAGAGGATTTGTGGTTTGAACATAGTTAGGGGAAACCATGGAGATTCTATAAGAAAATGTGTGACATGTATATAATCTCTCTAAGAATGTGAATGATTTTCTATTAATTTGGGAAAGACAAAAAGTAAATCTGTGTCTTTTTGAATTTTTATACATATAAATTATGCATGTTTAGTGCATAGTTTTCCAAACTATATGGGCCAGTAGTGTAACCCTAGGTGTTCTCTAGTAACACTTGCACGGTTGGTGCACAATAGTTAAATCATGTATCCTAATACTGAGATGTATTTAATAATATTCAAAAACTATATTTTTATTCCAAATATTCTCTCAAGACTCTCATTCTTCCTTATATGAATATGTTTTTTGTCTTCCCAGTTTATTTAGGTTGAGTTTAGTGAACACTTCATTGTTGAGGCTAACATAAATAGATTTTTGGCAATGGAAATATGAAATAAAATGTGAGTGTTATGTTTCCCCATCTCTTTTAGGATAATCTAATTTTTATTGTAAGGATCATCATGCTGAAAATAATTTTTTAGATATATTGTTTAGAATATATTTTCAAAGGATTTACCTATGATTCATTAATAAGATGGTGTGGATATTCTGGATCGGAAATATCATTATGTGATTCATAGAAATGAATTTTTGAGGTAGGTGGATTCTATCTCATTCCACATTACCTAGAACATGATGGCATTGGTTTAAAAAAAACTAGTGTTTCTTAATAATAATCAATGATGATTATATTTATTTTATTGGTTTAAAATTATGGGTTTTGATATTTTACAAAAAATTATTCGATGAAATAGTTTGTAGGAAATTGATTTTAGTGAAATGTATTGGGTGTGAGAAATTGGAAGGTATTTGTGTTGTGTCTTCCATGAATTCATAGATAGAGCCTAGTTGATTTAGACTTGGTTGTCATAGAAATTAGGATTAACTCCAGATTTCATGAGTTTTTCTGCATTCAAAATGAATTATACTATGCCTTGTTGGTTGTAGACATTTTTATTAATGCTTAATATAGAGGGCACAAGAAATTTTTTACCAAAACTTATGATTTCTTTGGTCAGAGGAACATGATTCCACTCACAGGGTGGTTCTATTTTTGATGCATGCATTGGACGTGTGAGATCCTTACATGTGTTAGTGACATTAGGGAACAATACAAATTTCAAAGGAAAACCAGTTTTTAGTGTATGTTACTTACTTAGATTTTTTGGTTAATTTTTTTTTATTGTTTCATTTTTTATATAAATGTGATATAAATTTTTTATCACTATGTAGAATGTTTGGAATGGTTTTGATGGAATCCCAACTGAGTCTATTTAATCACCCTCTACATATGATTTATAGTTCATATTTAGTCATTATTATTAAAAATACATGTAATTATATTTGATTTTGTGGATTATGATAGAGTTTGGAGCATGGGTTTAGTTGTTATATAGAGTTTTGAATTGTTCCATGTGGAAACACTATATTTCCTTTTGGTTATTTTAGATATATATTACCATTTTACTATTTTATACTACACTCTAATTTTATTATATTTGATTTATATATTGTAGTAGGTATTGTGTTGATTAATGAGAATTTTTTATACACTAATGAAACTTTACTATTGTAAGTGATGTTATATATATAAGGGTAACATTTCCCCATGATTTTACTAATAACTAGTCATTTATTTCCATCCTTTGAGGTTTAGGGAATTCTACCTAAGGTTAGTGGAACCTTAGTCATGCCCAAACCAGTGGGTCAAGGTTTGGATGGTGCCAATGGTATCTGTTTTGTACGATCCTTCACTTATTATTATAGGCATAAAGATATGATACTTTTTTGGAATTTAAATGTAGATTATAAAAAATAGATCACAAACATATTTATATTGAACATTTTGTCACAAGGGTGGTTTAGGTACAAAGAGTGTCATCAAAAACATCTAGGCACATTTTCATATCATCAACATAAGTTTAGGTAATTAGAGTTCAATATCATGCATTAGTAAAAATATTTCCCATAAGGAACCAATAATTCATGTAATATTTGGTTCATTATGATTTTGTAAATAGATACATGATCACTTTTTTTTTACTGAAATTGGGATATTATATGCTTATGGATGAAACAGAATATTTCTAAGAAGTTGTATCTAGAACAATGTGAATGTAGTCTAACCTTGTTTGTGTACTAATTATTTCTTGCATTAACATGTTTTTTTTAGTGATGTTTCTTAAAAAAATGTAGTAGTAATGACTTTGGTAATAAATAATTTATTATATAGTCATACAAATCAATTATACTCTATGAAAATGTGATTAATTTTAGAATTATCTCTCAAATTCACATTAATATGTTTACATTCCTATATTCTTAAAAATTACTGATATTCCATTATTGTAGAAAACATTTTCATGTGATTTTGTACTTTTGTATTAATATTATGTTTTGAAATTATCATGGCATGCTATGAGTTGATTTCAATTAATTACTTTATGATTTTAGTTTATATTTCCTACGATTAGAAAAAAAATCATTCTTTAACTATGATTTATTATTTCCCTGATTTATTTTAAGATAATATTTAAAATATCATGTCTTATATTTTTTTATATATTTAGTTATTCAATAATTTTTTTTAATGAGTAGAGCAGAATATAGAAATTGTGATTATGTTAAAATGAATAGTTTCCTATAATGTTTAATTTATTTTATAATTCTTACAATTTAATAGGTTATTGATCATGATATCTTGATGGAAATCTATTACAAGTTGAATTTGATTGTTATATTTCTTAAATTATTGTGAATACTTATTTGGAAAAAAAAATATTTAAAAAATATATATCTTGGAACAGGATAACATGAAAATGGTATTTATTTATTTATCACACAAATCTGTTTTCTTCTGGGTGAAATAAATTAATATTATCCATATTTTTTGAAAATCATGTAAAAAGTTTTTGTATTATCTAATCTTATGGATCATAAAATAAAAATTAAATAGATAATTCATTCACTATGAGGAAATCATTCATGCATATGGAAGAGTTTTACATAAGGAGACTTTCTTGAATTTTTGTGGGAGAATATGTGACCTTGTTATTATAGCCATGTTTTTATTGATAAAAGGGTTAGAAAATAAGTAACATCATTGGAATGTTATTTTTATTAATATTCAATTCATTTAAAGCAGGTTTTTTAAAAACATAATGGAAACTTTTATGAAATTTTATTGGTATTTTTTGTTTGAAAATAGAATTAATAACACTTACACGAAACCACTTCATTAAAGGAAATTTTAATGAAAATAATTTTTGAAATAAAAACTTTTATTGTTTTAAGACCTTCAATTTTCTATTTTTTACCATGTTTTTTAAAAAGGTGACATTACTACAGAAAAAAAATTTAAAAAATAATTAATAAAAATGTATTTTTTGTGAATGGTATTATGGGTATTAATATTTTAAAATATTTCATTAAATGGGGAATTTATAAAAGAAAAATTGTAATGGAAACCTTGTAATTGTTTTCAAAACTCTATAACTTTTAGTATGGTTTAATATAATTATTTTAGCATGGTAAATTAGTGGATGAATCTTTATAGTAGCCTGTTGTAATTTTCAGTTGTGAGATACAGTTCCAAGAATCGATTTAATGGATATTTTCTTGAAAAATGTGGTATTGGTTGTGTTTTCATTATGATATTACATTTTTTGTATACTTCTTATGTAGGTCATTTTTTTTATTGTGAAATTGATGTGATAAAATGATGGGAGATAATAGATCCACTAGGTAATGATGGATCATGATATTATCATCAATACATCCCATAAGAAGTGGAAAATTTTGGGATCTAGATTGGCCACCAAGCTCAATTTCCATTGAAATTGTCCAGATATGATGGAATTTTATATCTAAATGTTTTCCTTTCTACAATCATGGGAATGTGGTGGTTCCATAAATTAAATTTCATATTGATTGCTATGTATGGAAAATCACTCTCATAGCTCCTAATATAGTTTCTCTTATTTTCAGCAGGGACGTGATTTGATTATGGAAGGATAATAGTCTTAATCGGAATACTTACTCACTATATCATGTTCATCACTAACTAAACTATATGAATTTTGGGTCTAGTCAATGGAATTATTAACCAACGTGAGTTGATTTTTTCAAGGTGGTGTACTTATTTATGAATAGTTTCTTTATAGGTAACCTCTTATTAATACATATTTGGTATAAATCGGTACATGTTCTTCTATTTGGATTCAATAATGAGTGTGAAATATTATTTGGTACCTATTAGACTAGTACACACCATGATAAGTTTTTAATTTCTAGTTCCATGTTTGTTTCTTCTTGTGGATGGTCTCACCATGGTCTACTCAGACTAGGTCTAACATTTCATGATTAATTACATAGTAAGTGTCTTTCTTCACCTTAAATTGGATGAAATGACATTAAAATGGTGGATCATGGATGATTTATGGGATAAATCACTGACATTCTCTTGGGTCATACAAACGAAGATAATTTCATGGGTTTCTATATGGTGGCCTACATTCCTAACTGAGGTGTCCATGTTATAGGATATTTAGTGGCTGACTTATGTCATCCTTATAATTATTTTTCACCTTAATTGTAGATAATCATCAATGGTTGTGAAGATAAAAAAAATTCTATCCTTTCTTTTCAGATTCAATTCTTATTCCTCTATGTGTAAAATAGTTTCAAGTGGTTTTTTTCATTCATACATTTGGATAATACACAATCCAGTAAACTTTGAACACCATAAAATGGGTATTTTTTTGTGTTGTGTGTACCATTCCAATAATTTATGTATATCCTCTTGTGGTTAGAAACCATCATGTCTTAAATATAATTATTTCAATGAGGTGTTATTTTTCCAAATCATTGAGTCAATTCTTTTCATTCCTCTTCATGAAATAGTGAATGTGATGCCTGGTTAGTGGAGTATGATTGAGAATAGTTGAACGTGAATCATATTATAATCATAATATTTTATTGATACCTAGTTTTTATTTTGAGATAGTGTTTAATACCGTTAACTTGGGATATTGGTTGGATATGGGTACCCAATACCACCTTCAATCAAGAGGTATAACCAAAGTAATCTTTAGTCTAGGAGGAAGTGTATCATATACTATGGTAGTTCATGGAAGGATCTCTTTTACTTTAAAATGTATTCATACATTTATTGTTATCAATAGATTATATGTATGACCATATTTGTAGCATTTTACCATCATATTTTTCAATTAATGGGGTTTGGGTTGGTTTTTCATTGTGTTCTAGTATTGTTAGTAAAGGATCATGTGTTTTCCATGTATTATCTAGGGTTTACAAGTTTTCTCCTTTGTATGAAAGGGATTCTAGTTCTTTGATAGTTGGGAATTTTATATTCTTCATCATAGTTGAAGGATTTTATATTGGGTAGAATTGTATTCCTACTTTAATGATGTGTATCTCATTATATAATCTCATTAGGGTTGAATTTTGAGTCAAAACTTGGTTATGTGTTGGTATTCCTCATGTCACTCTTAATATGAAGGTTCCAACAAATTATATTTATAATTTTTATATCAGGATGGTAAAGATAAGATCATGCTAGGTCAATTACTACCTTTTATTCATCATCGGTAGTACCATCTTTCAGCTTGTACAGAATTCTGGTATAGTGTTCTATTAGACCAGTGGATAAAGCTATTATCTATAAACCTCTAATATAAAACATTATGATGATGGAAATCCCACTGGTAGTGATATTGTAACACCCATGGTTTGTTTTAATTGTCCCTTTCTAATTTTTTGAAATTATATAATGATTTAGTTGAGATTTGAGAGTTTTTATATGGTTTAGGGAGTTTTAGAAGCATTCTATAGGGTGTTTGGTTTGAGAATGGTCAGGGGAAACTATGTGGATTCCCAATATAATTATGAGGTATGTAAAGAAGCTCTATGGGTAAGTGCATTGTTTGGAATTGATTTGGAACATTGTGAGATAATCATGTGACATTGTAAATTTCCAAACATTGTTGTGTTTCATGGTTTCCGCATAGTTTACCAAACCATGTGGTCTACCTATGATTCCATAGGTTTGGTTTAATAACCCTCATATTGGGGCATATTTTTCCAAACAGTATGGACTATCCAGGAAACTTATTTATTAAAATAAAGAAAATAATTTTAACTAAAAAATTATATCATTCAACTTAGATTCTCCCTCAAGTTATTATGGATATGGAATTACAATGTATCTATAGTATATTTTGTGTATTTTATTCACTAGGGAGCCTGATTCTTAAGGATTGTTGGGAATTAGATCTAAAAAATTAGCAATAAGGTTCCTATTTCTCCCTATCTTTTGGGATCTTCTCATTATCTCATAGAAAGAACCCCATACTGAGGCTTATTTTTCTTTATCAATGGTTTAGGATATATTTTGATAAGATATATATATTATTTATTAATATAAATGTGATGATATTGTGGATTGGAATGATCATGAGGCTATTCCTAGAAACATTAATTTTTTTGAATGTGTATTCTCTCCCACTCCAATTTTCCTAGAACATCAAGGATTTATTTATTAAAAAAATAACTCATTTGATTTCTTGATAAAACCCATGATGAATCTAATTTTTCAAATTTATTTAAAATTATGGGTTGTGGGATCCTCACACAATATGTTCGATGAAATTCATGAATGTGAAATTGATTTCAATAAAAAATTCATCACACGAGAACTTATAATATGTGTGTGTATTGTGTGTTTAGGAATGCATATATATGGGTTATTATTAATATTTAACTCACCATTGAAAAATTATGGGGTACTTTAGATTCCTTGGGTTGGTGTACATTCATAATTCATTGTATGGGGCCATTTCATTGCGAACATGGATTCCAATTCCAAATATAGAGGGAATATATAAATTGGTACAATGCTAAGTGATGTCTTAGGTCAGAGGAATAAGATTTTTCTTCTGATTTGGGACTATTTTGGATGCAATCATTGGCTATGTGAGTTCATCGAATTTGTCGATGAGTTTGGTTAAAAATATGGATTTCAAAGGAAAATTAATTTTTGTTATAATTTACATACATGGAATACAAGGATTATTTGTATTATTCTTATTATCTCTTTTTTTATAGATTCATGAAACATTTTTCTTAATTTACTATTATGTATGGGAGTAATCTATTGGATTTATTAATTATTTTATATACTCACCTGATTTATTTGCATTTTGGTTTGTATTATATCATTATTCTGGGATATTCTCATAAGGGGAAGAAATATTACAAGATTGTGGTATGGTTGATGTTGTATAATATGAAGAATTTTGGAGATTGTGGTACTTTTCATGTAGATCAGGTGGTATTACATGTGGGTGCCCCTTCTTTCCTATCAATTCTATTAGTTTTTATTCATGTTTTAATAGTTTTTGTTATTGTAATCCTATTTTTATTTATTTTCTTTTAATATTAGAGTTGGTTTTATGTTGATTCATGCATCATGTTAATACACGGTTGTAGTTTTTCTATTGTATGTGGTGAAATATATATAAGGGTAAATCTTTCCCCATAATATTACTATAACCTAGCTATTTGTTGCCAAACGTTAGAGTAAAGTTAATTACACCTATGGTTAGTGGAACATTGGTTTGTCCCATTCCAATGGGTAAGGGTTCAAATGTCACACATTAAATTTAAAAAGAATCACAAGAATGGGCTTCCATCACAAGCACATTTACATCATGAAAAATCTTTACAGATTTCCACCTTGGCCTTTTGAACATGATTTAATATTCTAGTTTATAAAATAAAAATTAAAAAAAACCATGTAAATATCATGAAATAATCTCAAATAGAAAATAATGAAAAAATAATTATAAGAATCAACACACCACCTTAGAATGAAAATTACCCCCATTAAACATGATTGAAACCAAAACACCACCTTTTATTTTGAAATTCCATTTAAATTGGAAACTATAACATTTAAATAAGCATAATTTTTTTGTGATTATCTAGAAATGTATTTGAGAATTTGATATCAGATAAACCCCTTTAGGTTCTTTATAAAATGATATAAAAACTGATTACCTTTATCATGAATATAATGATACCCTCATTTTATCATGTAATACATTTATGAAATTGTATATAAATGTCCAAGTAATCATTGTTATAAATTAAATGATATAAACATGGAGATAATTTCCTCAAATCGATAAAATCATTAGAAAATGGAAATAATCCACCAATGGGGAAGAAAAAAGGACTTAACATTAAGAACCCCTATAATATGTTCAAAAAAATAAAATCTTAATGACACTATGGTCATTAAAAATAAATAAAATAATTAAATATAATAAGAGATGATGTATTCCTTGTAAAGGAATAAAAATGAAGACCTTTATTTATAGAACATCCATACGAGTCGATGAAAAATCCATGAATTTAGCAAGGAAGGAAGAAGATTCATCCCTAGTGATACGTAGATAGAGAAACTCCAATGGGGGGAAATAAGAATCAAGATAATTTAATTTAACAAGGATAAATCATAAAATTGACACTTTTTTGGGAAACTTAGATCATGGTGTGACCAACCCTATCACGATCTAATGCACCTTCCATGGGCAAGGAAGAATCACAACCATTATACCCAGGGCCATCTTATAGAATAACTCTTAGCATCAAGTCATAAAGACCCTACATAGACTAGATCTAATGGCATGGTTTTTGACTAAAAAACCCTCGAAAAAAACATCATGGCATGGAATACATCTATAATGAAATAACCTACTCGTTATTCCAAATTTACATACTCTAAGACTCCTATGTAGTGGGATACCCATATACAAGTGTAAATTTTTTTGCTCTTTTGTATGGGACTTTTCCATTATTATATAACCCCAAAACCCATTACAGTGTACCCCTATTGGTCACAACATGACCTATTCCTCAGGACCAAAAATTCCATGAATTCAGGATCTGTATACATGGATCATACTCTATTACTCTTATGTAAGATTTTATAAAAGGAAAATATCTTTTATAAGGGACATTTTTAATCTTCAAACCCATGGGAACCTCTCATGGTGTATAACTTATAGGTTGGGTCATAACATTCTATAATTATATAATTATAGAACCCTCAAAATACCTTAAATGCATGAAAAAAATATATAAATAATGTATTAGGAAAATTATGTTAATTGGAAATAATAAATATTTCTACTAGATGAAAATAAAATTGTGTTGTTTACACTTAATGCTATGAACTCAGAATTTTACACCATTTAACCTAAATATGTATAAAATAAGGTGGATACCCCAAAATTTGTAAGGAATATTTGATGAAAGTGAGTTTTAGGAAATAAAACTTAAATTAATGTTAGAGAATCTACCTATAAAGAGTTTCGGTAGCCAAAGTGTATAAAAAATCATGTTATTGAATATTAATAGATATTTTTTCTAGTTGTGATGATAAATTTAATATCAGTATTTATTATCATATTTGACCATTTTGAATTTTATATATATCAAATGGATATCAAAAAAACATTACGTAACATGAATTTAGTTTTGGATGTGTATATAATACATCAAAAAAATTATGAAGTACTAAATTTTTATGCCATGATTTATAGATTGAAAATGAATTTTTATAAATGGTAGAAAGACTGTTAGAGTTGGTAAATCATGTTTTATGATGAAATCATACTATTTGGTTTCATCCATAATGTAGATTATTTCATTGCATGCAATCAGTTTAGTGTGAGGGTTGTAGGATTTTCTAAATTTTAGGTGCATGTGAAACTACTTATTAGAAATGATATCCTAACTCAACATTATATGAATATAAGTTTGGTAAAATTAATCTCAATGAATTAAATTCTATAAATATCATGCATTCTAGGTATGAATATCTATCGAGATAGATTGAATAGGTTTCTTACAATGAGTCAAAATACATTTATTGGAATAGTGATTATATGGTATCTACTAGATATCTCCCAAAAAGATTTTTTTTCTAATTTTTTAGTGGATAAATACAATTAATATTCAATATTTATCTAAATATTTATAAATGATAAATAATATTCTTTATGCATCCACAATATGATCTATCCTATTTTTCGTGATATTTTCTTAACCAAATGTTTCTTATTTTTTAAGAAAAACAACTTGATACTAATCCAACATGGGTGATATTAATTAGGTTTTATTCAATATTATCTCATATAAATATAAGTAATTAAGTATTCATTCCCAATATATATAGGTGAGTATGATCTCATTATAAGGGGTATCAGTAATTCTAGTTTCTTATCTAAAAAATATGGTATGAGATTTCAAAATGGTTTTGTGTTTTCCTTTAATGGTGGGGATATCAATTGGAGGAATTCAAAACAATATATCATGGTAGTATTGAAAATATATGTATTGTGAATCACTCTATATTATTATGTGAAATAATATGTCTATATAAAAAAATTATTACTATAATTGGGGTGATTTCAATCATTAAGGAAGTATTTAATATTTCCTATTAAAATAATGGATCTATTTCTTTGGATAACGAATCCTGGTCTCCCAAAAAAAAATAAACACATCATTATAAAACACCACCTCATTATATATATTATTTATATGGGTAATGTAATGATATGTTGGGTGGTTATATATGAAAATTTATAATATCCTTTGACCAAACCATTAACAAAAAAAATAATGACATTCATTTGGAATCTCATGGTATTAGACACATGAGATATTTGATATAATGTCCATAAAATGTAGTATGGTTTTATAGTTATGGAAATCTCAAATTATTATTCATTAAGATGTGTTGCATATGTTACATGACCTATGGAATTCTAATATCTTCTAAAAGTATGAATTTTAGTTTTTCCTAATCAACGTTCATTCTGTGTATTATGAGTTGTTATGATATGTTAGTTTTTTCTTGATTAGGATTTTTTCAATGATAAATAATAAACACAAGAGGTAACATGATGACATATATTATCTAGATTGGACAACTAAATTATATCTCATTTAATGTCATATAGTCTTTGATATACATAGTTGGGTAATCTTATTATGAATAATCATTACACAATATTGGTTATATATTTGGATTAAGATCTGTAATTTTTAGATAAATTTATTATTTCATCCTTGAGGTTGATCTAATTTTTGGGTAGTTGGGTGATGTAATCATTGTTGAGAGGATAGTCAAATATATATTTATAAACCTAAGATAAAAAATAGTTTCCAACCTCACAGTCTCTCTCAAAGAAGTAGTTTCGAATTCCCCAAGGGTATTTGTAAAACTATTTTTGTGATTTTATATATTTTGAATGATGTATATGAAAAATATATGAAATAGTCATGAGAAACACAATGGTAGTGATGATACAGTGATAAAAAAGAAGACAAATAGTGTAAATAGAAAGGAAGAGAAGAGAGAAAGATAGCGATATTAAGGCCATAACCAGGTTGATGCACCCGCAATTACCTATCATAGATCTTCTTATGATATAAATAACAAAACCTCATCCTCGCCCAATTCATATTTGATGAATCTATGCACACACTTATCTCACTAAAAACATTGAGCACTCATACACATAATCACTTCCATCAGATGATAACTCTCCTAAAGTGAATAAATATCCTAATAAAAACACATCAACCATGAATTTCATTCTAACAGAAGTGATTTTAAAAGGATAAAAAATCTCACAACCTCACCAAACCACTCGATCAAGCATGATAAATGAATAATTAAAAAAGGATCAAGGGAAGAATAGTAGAGAATCAATCACGTTATATAATGAGCACATGAATCATCCCAAATCACCTTCATGAAATTCTACGTGGATATGTGGAATAATGATCATCATGAATTGTAGATATCTAGGTAGCATATAGATTATCTACATGGATAAAGCCCTATTAATTAGCTCTCAATTTCTAGATCATCGAGATCACGTCATTGAGGGAAAGAAAAACCAAACATCACCATTCTAAAAATAGATAAATAGTTATGATATTTAGAAAATAGAAACAAAAATGAATACAGTGAAAATGGAATATCAATAAAAAGAAGAAAGAAGGATCCCATATCCAGGAACTGAGGTGATTCCTGTGTCCAAGGAATACCAAACATAAAAGAGGGTACATCCTCTTATTAAAAACCAAATATAAAAATAGTGACATTAAGCACACATCCACTCTTTGAAATTCTCACTTCATTCGGTCACATCATAAAAATCTGGTAAAGAGCAGCATGAGCTTGGGATCTTGATTCCTCATACTCAACGTTAGTGTCAGGTTGCTTTGAAATTCAATAATCACACATCCACTCTTGGTATGAGGTTTTAATCTGCGGTTTGTGGGTGTTGGCTCTATCAGATTTGGTGTCTTTTCAATTGACAACAAGATAAGGTGAATATGGCTCACCACTCCACAACACTCATACATCTTCGATCTCTTGGTGGGGCTTCATTGGATTTGGTTAGTTATTTATATATGGATGATCAGAATATCAGTCTCGATGATGCAGAGGTGGAAGAAGTTTTACAAATGTAGTTTATTTTTTGTGTGGGAATGGTTGATTTGGATCTACCTTTGGTGATGTGGAGGAACTAGTGGAATTATTTAGCGATGGTTGGATGGTAACAGAAGAAGATGGTAGGAATTAGTGGATTGGAAGAGGCTTCAATGGTGTATTCCATTTTTAGTGGGGGATAATAGTTGATAGTATAAGAACTAAATATGGGGTGATGCCAATAGTAGATGGTGATCTACGGTTGTCACGGATGGACTAGAAATGTATTGTAAAGGGAGATGGTGGTAGATAGAAATGGATATTTTTGCTCTGCTTCAATAGATGATGGATGACAGCGATAGTTGTTGGGTAAGGCAGCCAATGGTAACAGGCATCCATGGATTCTCTATTCATGGTAGTTTATTCAAATGTTTGGTGGTATATACCGTGCTACCGATGGATGTGACAATGGTAGATGACCGTGGATGTTCTAGAGGAACCAAAAATTAGACAGTGAAATCAAAAAATATGTATGAAATTATAATTTGATCAATACATTTTCATAATTACAAAATTAATTACATCATAGAATTAATTAATCAAAATCATGGAATATCTTGGAATTCAGATAACGAAAAAAATTACATCCAATTTAGAAAATATTCCAATTATAGTACAACTATGACACAACTTTGAATACTTAATTGTAAAAAACATTTTATTAATTAAAAAATGTCACTTAAATAAAATAATTTAATTTAATTTATCCAAATAATGTTCATTAAAAAAATTTTGAACAAGATATTTTCCATGAAATTAACAATTTTCCAAAAAAAATGAACAACAACCCCAAAAAAGGATCAAAATAATCTCCCAAAACACCCATTTTAATTAGATTTTCAATGAATTAAAATTTTAATACATCATTAAAAAATTACAATATATTCTTAAATTATTGAACACATTTGTATCCAAAACTCATTGTTTCCATCGAAACATATGTGGAAATGTTTGTAAACAATAGCCACGTCAAACTCCAAACATAAACATTTGTTTTTCTCAAAATATTTCATATGTTTTGATCTTTATAGAAAAGATATAATGAATTTTCCTAGTATTCTCAAAATTAAGCATTTAAAGACTTTTATTTACAAAGAAACAAATTCTGAGGTGGGTCAGCTTTTTAAAATGAAATGATCATAGAAGTTCCTACCAAAATTCAAATACCCACTACGAATTAAGGGAGAACAAATCAATTTATCATTGAAAATTTCATTCCTCCAATATAAAGTATCCTAATTTTATACTTAAATTCTAATTAATCTTAAAAATTTAAGAGTGATTAAAGGTTAAATATAATAGGAAATAAAATATTAACAAAAGGAACCTTGATTTTTCTATTTTTCCAAGGATAAAAAAAATGCATTTTTAAATATCTCAATTCATTGATTCAACCCAAATGGTATTTTTATAAGTCAATTTCACCATTCTTCATCTGAGTTCAAAATTTCCCTCACCTTAATGAAATATTTTTGTAAAATTCCATTTATTTTAATCTTTTCTATCCATATTTATCATGTAAATCTCTATGAATATCACATATTGAATTTTGAAATGGGTTTTATTTTCTCATAGAAATTCACCCAATGTCCATGTATCAATGACCCAATGTGATTTCTCAATTTAATATTTTACTCTAGTTTCTATGGAAAAATAATATTATAATTTTATATAGTTTCCTAAGGTGAATAACTTTTCAAATGGTTATTTTACTTAGTTCAAGTTCAAATGTATAGTTTCCATAAATCAGGAAAATAATTCCGCATATATTTATCCTATACCACTCCCTTTCTCTATTACTGAATAGAAAATCCTTTAAAACATTGTATAACTCTAATCAACAATCATACATCCAAATAAATTTACAATTTAGTGCAACCATCAATAACTAGTATGTAATTATTATTTGGGAAAGAAATAATTTTATACAAATTGATAACAAGGACCCTAGTTTGGGAAATAATTTAAAAAATGTTGGCGATTTTGATGAAATAAAATTAAGCTGAAATTTTAAGTGTTTATAATTTAAAATGAAACTTAGCATAGAAATTCCCCTCTCCCACACACATAATACTCAATATTTTCTTATATTTTGAATCTTAAGGTGGGAGACAGTTTAGATCACAACATATTAGAAATTAAACTACTGAATAATGTTTGAGAAGTTGCCTAAAAATTCCAAAATCACATTATCCTTAAATCTAATGACTTTTTTTGTAAAGGTTTTGATTTGTATTATTAAACATTGAAAAAATAATTTTAAACATTGCTCAAAAAGTATCATATTAAATAATTTTGTACAATAATAATGGAATCAATGGGAATAAAATGGGTTCATACATGTTTCATAAAGAGTATCAGTTTAATTATAAATAAACTATAATTCTACATAATAACACACTATAAATAAAAATGATTCACTAGATTTTAAAAAAATTAGGGGAACCCCCCCCCCCCCACATAGATTGTAGTAGTGTGGATCACAAATAATTACTATAAATTTAAAAAAACTAGTGAAGAAGCCTTAAAATATGTCTTTCTTGAATGAAACCCCTTATTTACATTGTCCAAGATCTTGTACTACTTAATTCATGTACCTGCATGATGTAAACAATTTAACATTAAAAATACTAAGATTAAGCTCATTAATTAATGAATCCCGAGATTGATTTTGGGATTTTTATTATGTTATTTCTAGCGTTAATCTTTTGTTTTTCTTAATTAGTTTTCACATAGAATCTCTACCTAATTAACAAGTATTTATAAAATAATAAAATAATATAAAATGGATAATCTTGAGATAACCCCCAAATAGGTGATATTTTTTACTATCCATAACTAGATATTATTTGGTTCATCCCCAATATGATTGTCATTCTAGATTATTTTATATGAACCACCTTATGTGATTCTTCCCAACATCAGTGACTCGAAATTTTTGGAGTACCCAATGTAATGCATCCTTCATGTCCCTCTCTTTAGTAGTGGACTAATTATAGAATAATGGTTAGGAATACAAGATGTAGTCATACTTCTCCACTTCATCTTGGGGGTGGTGGAAAACTAGATGTGGGGTAGTGATATTGAAACTCCTAGATCTATGTAAACATATAGTTCAATTGAAACAATTAGTTTCTCTTGGACAGAACAAATATTTCATCATCCACTTCTTATGTTGTACACAATTCAAACCAATCGTCTTAAATGTATAGTAATTCATTATTATATATCTTAGGTGCTTGTTTTTCTCCTTCAATACTATACAGGAATCCACAAAATATAGTTGATTCTTAAATATTTACATAGGAAAAAACACAATCAGGATAGTCTTAAATATAAACAAATTAAAATAAATATTCTTTCATAAAATTATTAACTCCTTGAATCAGTAGAGTTTTCTCTTCGTCATGATTTAAGGGTGATCATGGGAGAATGTCTAGTGATAATGTGACATATTCAAACTTATTCTACCTCTCATCTAAACACATCACCTCATTTTGTGTATCTTTCAAGGAAAATGAGATTATTTCTGGTGCTGGATTGACTTGTTGAGTTAATGAAAATTTATTAGAAAAGTCTGAACACAATGAAAATTAATATAAATATCTGGGAAATAATGGTCATCAAATAGTTGTCCTACGTATTTATTTTTTTCATGTCCTATATCCTACAAGACCTTGAAACAATGTTTAGAATGTGATTATTGAATTTCCATCTTTGAATGCAGGGTTATGGAAAGAAAGAAAATAGACATCTCCAACTTTTTCATTATATTTATTATATTCTCTTTCCTTCATAGTTGATTTATATAATTTTGTACTTCAGTGGGTTGTTGGAGTGTTAACTTATCTTCTAGATTTTATTTGATCTTATCTATATCTTGATGAATCATTTTTATGATTTCATGAGAATGAGTTATTATATAATTTGTAAACTCTTGATGATTTCTTTCTTCCCAAAAAGATTGAAATATTGAAACAAACTCCACATGTTTTCGAATTGTATAAAATAGTGAAAATGAATCATAATTATAGTTCATCATTATTTTTTATGATGTTTTTTTCAATTTAAAATTATAAAAAAAAATTGGAAATCCCACCACGGAAAATGGTTCTTCCCTAAAAATATCACCAAGAATTGATGGATTCCTTATCATATTTCAAATACAAGGTAAATATATAAACCTAGGATATGTCAATGTAGCTAACATTGGGGTCACTATCAAGGGAGAAGTGTTGAATATCCATGTGGTATTTCTAAAAATAATTTTTTGATTTTATATATTTTGAAATCATTTGATGAATATAGCATGAATCAGTGCTTGGAAACATTGTTGGGGTGAAGAAACACATATAAAACATAAGAATAATTGATTAAGAATAAAGTAATTGAAGAGAGGGAGTCAGTGAGATCAAGGTCAGATCTATGTTTATTCACCCCCAAATACCTATCACATATCTTCCAAAAAAATAAATCAAAAAATATCATCCTGAAACAATGCATGATCAATGGCTAGATGAACACACCTCAATCACCTAAAACATTGAGAATTCATGCACAAAATCAATTCCAAAACATGAACACTCAACCAAAGTGAATAAATATTCTCATAAAATCACTCCAGTTGGTAATTTCAATGTAATGTAAGTGACCTTGAATAGATGCAATGATACATTACCTCACCTCACCACATAACTGAGAAAGTTATCCAAAGAAGGGAAAAGGGTCTTGGGGAAACGAATCACAATCCAATAACGTGCTATAATTCACTAATGTGACAAGATAAATAAACTTCAAAATATGCTAAAAGGAAAGGTGGAATGATGAACATAATGAAGTGAAGATCTCTAGAAAGTATAGTGTTTATATACCTAAATCAAGCCCCATGAATAATCTCTACATTTATAGATAATCATGATCACAACACTAGGAGAAAGAATGAACAAACCTCATAGTTATAAAAATAGGGACTTAATTAAAATATTTACAAAACAAAAACAAAAATAAAAATGGAATAATAGGAACAAAAAGAAATAAGGTTCCCATCCTCATAAATTGAGAAAATTCCTGTTTTTTAGGAAAATCAAAAATAAAGTTAGTGATGTCCTCTTATTAAAAACAAAGGGAAAAATTGTGCAATAATAATAATTAACATGAATATGATTCAACGAGGAACTTTTTTACAAGCTTACCCACAACCCCATGAAAAATATCTATGATAATAGAATTTCTCTTATAATGTCCCCTGATTCCCCTCACATATGCTACAGAATGTCCAACGATAACATTGCCTTTGAATTCATTGGCCACCCCATGATTGATCCTTTCTAGAATATAGTAGTCAAAATATATAAATGATTCATCAGAATGTTTTTAAAATTTTACTATTATATATATATATATATATATATTATCATTATAAACATATTTACAAACAAAAAAAACTTATTAATATATATATAAATTTACATAAACCTGTTATTATTAATATTAAATATATATATATATCATATATATATATATTTTATTTTTTATTATTAATTATATATTTACTATTATTATTATATATTTATATTATATTTATTTATTTATATTTTCTAGTTTGATTTTTTTTTCTTTTCCTCATTATAATTTGTGTGTGGGTATTCATCCTCAAGTGATAAAGGTGTTCATCAGATTTTGGAGGGAGGATCATTAGCTTGGGTACCCTCAGTGGTAGTTTTATCTTCCAATGATGATGTCATCCAATTTTTTCTAAGAGCAACATGAACTCGGACTCTTGGTTCATTATGTTCAATTAGGGCTTCCAGTTGCTTTGGATTTAAACATGTGCCTAACCGATCTTGATAAAGGGTTTTAATTGGATGTGTACATGTGAGGTCTCCATAGGATTTTATTTCATTTCAACAGTTGTGTGGACTAGTGATTGTGGCATGCCAATTGACGATACTCGTCCCTCATCGATCTCCTAGTGGGATTCATTGGATTTTGTTTGGTACTTCCCAATGGATGACCAATATATGGGTCTTAATGGTGTAGTGGTGGATGCATCTCGACAATGGTAATTTGTTTGAAGAAATGGTAGATTTAGGTGTACATGTGGTGATGTGTAGGAACTAATGGATCATGTGGGCTACTAAGGGATTGGAACACAAGAAGATAGTGTGCAGTGGTGGATTGGTAGAGTCTATAATCGTGGATTCAGTTTCTGGAGATGGATAGAGAAAGACCAATTTATGGGGGTGACTCCAATGTTAGATGGTGATATACCATTATCATAGGTCGATTGAGGGAGGATTGTGAAGGGGGGTGGTGGTGGATGGAAATGGCTATAACATCTCTATTTCTGCGGTGGATGGATTCCATCTGTAGATGATTGTTAAGTTGGCCAAAGGTGGAAGGTGGTCGTGGGTGCTACGTTCATGGTAGTGGACACTAATGGATGAAAACATATGTAGTTGTACTAGTGTATTGGACAATATTTGATTATAGGTGAAGTGAGGTATGAACCAAAAATCATAGAGTGAAATAAGAAAAAATGCTTCAAATTATAATTTTATCAATCCTTTTTCCAAATTTAAAATTAAATATAAATTAAATTAATGACATAAAATCATTGAATTTCATAAAATTATGATAACCAAAATGATTTAATTCAATTAAAAAAATATTCTAATTATAATTCTTATGGGACACAACATTGAAAATAAAATTATCAAAAACTATTGATTCCATAAAAATTTGTCATTGAAATGAAATAAAAGAAGTTAGTTCATATAACATATGGAATTCAATTTATTTTTTAAAAATATACCATCAATGAATAAAAAATAATATCCCATAAAAAACAATTGAACTACAATGCACAAAAACATTGATAAAATCATCTCCCAAAACACACATTTTAATGAGATTTTCAATGAATTAAAATTTCAAAAAATATATCAAATTAAATGATATTCTCATATTATATCACTCATTTATATCAATAAATCATTTATTATATAAAAATATATGGTAATGTGTGTAAAAAATAAACACATTATTGGATTTGTGTTTTACCCTGTCATTAATTCAGAATGACCAAGACAAACAATTTCTCCATATATTACGAGTATGACATCGGATCCCATGATTTTATTAGGAAAAGGAAACACATTTCCATACTTAGTTGAGTTTCATGTGATGTTCCTAGATACTTAAACGAATTATATGCTATGAATTCATTCATACAAGTAATTATATTTCAGAAAGTCATGAATATATGAGATGTATTATCGGTTTTCAATGTCATCACATGCTTGGTTAATTATTAATTTTATAACTAAAATAACTATAGTAAAATAGTGACCCAATGTAGTCTCTCAAAGAGTTCTGGTTGGGGGTTAGAAAGGTAATATTTTAAAAACATTTAACAAAAGGGAAAATAAATATGGTGGGGGGGTTGAAAATGATTTTATTATAAAATATTTGAGAAAAATATGAGAATAATTATAAAACATGATTTTGGATCAAGATGGTGTTTATAGGAAGGAAATAAAACATTTAAAATCAATGTGATAAAATATTAATCAACTTTAATCAACATTCATTATGCTATAAAGGCTAGTTCAGACTTTAGTCTGATGTGGGAAAAATCCAATCCTCTAAAAAAAATTTCATCAAAAAAATATAATACATTGAATTTTTTATAATATATGAAAAAACGGGTCTATATTCTCCAATTATTCAAAGAATCTATAAATATAATCATTTATTCCAATAATCCATGACATATATGAAGGATAAAACATAACATCAATTCAAAAATCATTAGAATAGGGAAGCCATCATCATTGCTCTATCACTACTCTCAACATCACCCAAAAAGGAGTATTGACCCAGTCAAAATTATGAGTAGATAAAGAGATTGGGTGATGTAAGAATGAAAATAATATAAAATGAGAATGAAGAAATTTAATTATAAAAGATGAAAATTGTGGAATGAAATTCTGAGTATGAAATTAAAATTTTATTAAAATGAAATGAAATTAACAAAAATGACTTATAATGAATGAAAATGAAGATAAAGGAACAATAAAAGAGCATCACAAGCGAACTTCAAAAAAGGAACATATTACCCCATGGTCTAACAACAAGATACTCTACCATAATCACTAATTTATTGATCATTGAAACGACATGGTCTTTACCAAATTATAAAATATGTAGATTGTAAATGGGGTATTTCGTCCATTTTTTCAATGTTTTGGGCCCAAAAGTCTACCACCATATTAATTTTATCAATTAACTATCAGTAAGTTGAATTACATGTGTAGTACTATTTCAGTAACTTGGAATGTACTGTACTTTTCATTAACCGACACTCAATATCATGAATTATAAGGCATGATGGATTCTGAAACAAAAAGTACATACTAGATAAAACATGGACATGAATCTACTTGGCTCTACTCCAAGTATTATTCAAAATTAAAAAACATATAATTTTATACAAGGGTTTTATTTTTTCTACAAGATGTGTATGTTTAAACATTATTTAAGGTAATTCTCAATTTTTCAAGAAAATTATTCCAAGAATCCCTCAACACCTACATATTCTTTAAAAACATGAAGACATGTGAAATTTAACATTTTAATAGATATTTTAATTTAAACACATAAAACATGATAATTTTTAATGATGATAATAATGAGAAATTAATTTCAATAATCATTTAAAAAAATTAGATGTTGAGGTCAAAAAATATGGAAAATTGCTGAATTATAGAATATACTAGATTGAAATATTCTTTGTATAATGGACAGTTGATCACTTAGTAAAAGGGAGTATATAATTATACATATAATTTATACCATATATCTTATTGATTTATATGAACTAAAACTAAGTTGAGTCAGATTTTTTTATTTCAATATATCCTATGACATGATATGGAGTATATTCATATCATGGTTTGTGTTTTTCAGGAATCATAAGACATAATATACATTATATTCATATGAGATATTATGATTCACTCATGACATAAGATGGAATAGGGTGCCACAGATTTACATTACCATGTAATATGATTAGAATATGATATAGATATGCATGGGATGTTGATGCTTCCATATAGACATTACCTCACTCATGGTTTTCAGTAGATATCAATCATGAGATGAATTATTAATGGCTTATAACATGTTCATTGAACTTTTTAAGGAATAATACACCAATTGGAAATAATTCATGAGTTGAATGAGATGGAACCCAATACACATAATGTTATACATTAATGATGTGTGTTAGGGATGACATGTGTAAGAGAATAGATCCATATATTAGAGTTAACCATTGTTACATTCTATATACAGAATCTCTATTCCGAACCAAAATTTTATTCAACATTGAAAGAAGGTGTTAATACCTGTTTGGAGGATCCTCTCATTGTGAATGAGGATCTAAGTCCAGTGTATCACCTTTAGAGGTAACAGGAATTTGATTATAATATAGATAATACTATTAAACATTTAAGGATTTTAGATGATTATATCCAAGAATCAAGTACACCATGCTTTTATTGTTCTTTTTATTATTTCATAATTTATTTTTGGTGATAAATGGTAATTTTCATGGGGTTTTTCCATCACCATTGATCATTATATGATCTCCCTAAACCATTAAGGGATATCATAATATTATTCTGTAATGATTAAATGTGTTTATCGACTAGTCTTTTGAAGAACATATTATCGTATTGCATCTATGCCAATATCATAAAACATTATATAACATGGTTGAATGTCAACTGCTGTTTTTTTTTTGTTTTTTATAGTCATAGTATAAGACGAAGATATATCCTAATGTATAAAATAACAAAATCTCCTGGATTTTCTTTGTATCATGGGTTAGGATATAAAATATCATAATCCATGAAGGAACTAGAGTTTGAACAAAAATAAAGTATCTTAATATAATTATGATGTCATATTTATCAAAAAAATGATAGAGGCATTACAATATCGACTTATGTATTCAACAATATGAATAATAGTGTATAATTGGGACATATATAGTTAAATATATTTTATTAAAAATGAATCCCTTTTGTATTAATTGTATTTTATAATTGATAAATTGAATATCATTCTTAGAATATGATATGGATAAAAAATATTTTTAATAATTTACTTATGGATTGTACTATGTGTTTATGTTTTATTTTTTAGGAATTATAATATTTCAATTTTTATTATTATATTAAATATAAAAAATTTATATTTTTATCCCATATTTTGTGAAATAACTAATGATTTTATTTATTTGTTAGTTCATATTTAAATATTTTTTTATAAATTGTTTATGAAATGTGGATATTTTTTAAGCTCAATTTATGTGATAAATTTTTTCTATGATATTGTATTATTAATTATATGCTTGGTATGATATTATAAGATTTTTTTCATCTTCCTTGACCTGAGTTTGTTTTTAATGTTATGATATTGAATTTGTTTTGAAAATATATTGATAATATTAGGTTTTAGTGTTATTATGAATTTTATTCTCTCATAACTGAAGTCTCTTTGGGGAGAAGGACTTAGTGTCGAACTTCCCACTGTCTTAGTGGATTATGCCTTATTCTCAAAATGTCTTTGTTGGTTATCTATTTATCTAGTATTAATAATATTGATATTGATAATCTCATATAACTATATGTCTTTACATAAATATTTAATGTACATTATGCATGATATGCATTTATGTGTATCTATATATATAATTTTGGATTCTATTTTTTTGGTGAGTAATATAAGCATGTAGGTTGTGTCATGAGTTACAAATTAATGTGGAGTGAACACATTAATTTGGATAATGGAATATGGTTTTTAAAAGTATTCCATTAATATAATTAATACATAAAGGAGTAAAATATGACATAATAAATATTTATTATGTTGAAATAAATTAAATAATAATATGATGTATATTAAGTTAGTGAAACTTTAAAAATAAAAACCTTTAAATATTAATTGTGAGATTCCTTATAGCGAAAGAAATTTTCAAGACCTCTATCATTCAGATTATTTGGTTTAAGAAATGTATAGTACCCATGGATTAAAATGGGTTAGTCATGGTGGAAATGGATCACCCTAAAAGTTAGGTAACCAAATACCATTGTCATATTTTTGTGACACTTAGCTGGGATACCCTAAGAAGTATGACTCCAGAGGAATATAGTTATGTATTTTTATATGATTGATTGAGGAAAAGTGTTTCCCATTAAACTATCCAGTAATCATAACTATTATGATCAAGAAGATTCCATATCCAAATAACTAAATAGATAGAGTAAATCCTAAAGAAGACTCATTACATAGTGAAATATGGATCTTCACTCACTAATTAGATATGATTTAGAGAGTCATAATTTTTTGTGGGATAAATTTTATTAAATGTACTTAATTAAAGGATATAAAAATGATACTCACCGATATATATATATATTTATTATAGATTATTTCTTACTTAATGATATTAATTGTTAGATCCCTTATAGGTATCACATAAGAAATTTATCTAGATTTGAATCTATGTATAGGAATTTTTATTAAATAGAACAATTATAAACATAAAAATATTAATGTTAAATATATAAATTTGACAAACTCTATCTCATGGATATTTGATATTAGGTGTGCATCACACATTTTTTATAATAAACACAGACTCAGATATATGAGTATATTGAAAAGGGGTGAAGTTGATTATTATATCGGTTATTGAGCATATATTATTACATTAGAGGCCATAAAATATCATATAACATTACCATGTAGATTAACAAATGAATTATAGAAATATTGTTATGTTGGATCTATAATAAGATATTTTATTCATATATCGTGTCTAGATAAGATGTTATTTTCACTCAAAATTTAGAACAAGAGTGGTTATATATATTAAATATTTGTTTTATTGAATCGCTAATATGATAAATGGTTTATACATTATATCTATTAATAATACTCTCAATGAAATTTATCAGTACATGATAAGGGTTGATTCTAATCCCACCTAACTTTGGAATTTACACCTTGGAAAAAAAATGTGACACACATCAATAGAATTCATAGATATTGATTGATAGAACCATTAAATTATGTATTTTTTGATACATTTGAATCACTTAATTATGAAAAATTACCAAATCACCTTTTAGTGGAAAATGATTAAAGTTCTCATGGGATATTGTATATCATACCAAGTGATTTATATAGGCTGATGAATACTCAGGAAAGTGTGGTTTTTATGTACTTATATACTTTTAATAATTAATTTAGATATTATTTTTATGTTTTTCTAATGAGACCCAAGTATGAAATAGTTGAAATGTTGAAAAATGATCAGAAATAATTGAAGAATAAATATGGAAAAAGTATTTACATTATTTGATCGAATTGTGGTGGTGAATAGTTGATAAAATAATTAAATGGTTTTTGGATATATTGTGGAATTATTCCACAACACACTCCTCCTAGAACACTGTAGTTGAATAAAATGTATGAGGGGAGGAGTCTCACCTTGTTATACATTGTCTAGTTGATGATGGGTCAGTGTGGATGTAGTATTTAATTCTAGGTATTTTCTCTAGATATTGTTTCCATTCTATTTAAACATGTTCCATATAATGTGTTCATAATGGAATAATATATGATATGGAATATAATACATCGCAATATTTATTGTTATGTAGCATATGTATGACGTTTGGATTCTAAAAAACTTATGTCAAATAATTGTTTGTTTTTTGTTACCCCAAGGAAACTATGAGAAATTAAATCAATAATCCAACATAGAAAAAGAAAATTGGATAGGCATTTAGTATTTCTTAAGAGTTATTTTATTATATTATGAGAGAGTGGAAGAAAATTTGAACTTTGAGTTGTTCAAATCCAAAAAACATGAAGTGTTCCTCGGATTTAGGTTAACCTAGTTCCATAATGTGGTATGGAAGATGACCCAACACAAGATACTCATGTATCTAAATGGTCTTGTATTATTAATCAGGATACTAATATATATATGTATTTATCATAGATAAATATAATGAATTATTTTTCACAATAGATAAATAAGATAACAAATGGTTGTTCATTAAGAGTTCTAATTCAATGAAATGCTTAAAATACATGGAATATGAAATATACTTCATGTACTCTAAAAATGTTTGTATCTTTTTGGATCAACCTAATGGTGTAAGACCCATAGGTTTAAAGTGTATTTTTTTAAGAAAAATGATATGTATGGTAGAGTTTCTACTAATAAATAATTCATAGTAGTGATAGGGTACTATAAAATCTAATGTATTGACTATGAAGAAACCATTAAACCTGTAGTGATTATAAATTACATTTGGATATTGAAATCTATAGTAGCACATTATTAATATGGGATATATAAAATGTATGTAAAAAACAAATTTTCTTAATATAAATTACTTCAATGAAATGTATATGAATCAACATGAATGTTTTGAAGAACCGAATGTGTCTATTATGTTATGAAAGTTACAATAGTCAATTTATGGATGGAAATAGGTTTCATGGAGTTCGAATATGTAGTTTGATAAAACAATAAATAATTTACAATTTTTAAAAAATATGGGTGATTCTTATGTATATAAGAGGATTAGTTGGAAATTTGAATTATTTTTAATATTATATGTGCATGAAATACTACATATCAAAAATTATAGATTGACACTTCGTGCTATGAATATGTTATTGGGTAAATACTTTTCTATAAAATACATGGGTGTAGAAACCTATATATTGGGTTTGAATATCTATAGAGATAGATATAATTGTATTCGTAGAATCAATTAGGAGATGTAAATTACTAATATTCTAAAACTTTTATCTTGTTGAAAAATAAAGGGGACTTTATGAGTGTTTCATATCACAAATTTATGGAAGATTTAGGGTCCTTATATGGAGTTATAAATGATAGAAATTACTCGTACTGCCTTCCACATGCCCTGTCATGTATTCCATGATGTGTACTCAACCTGATATCAACTATTCTCTTATAATTACCATTATATACTATTATAACCCAAGTGAGAGTCACTGAATTGTTATAAATAGCATACTTAAGAACTTGGGAATGACTAAGGATATATTATTGTTCATTGAAGGAGTATACGGTCTCAATAATAAGTGTTTCCAAAATTATGTTTTCCAATCCTACAGAGATGATATGAGATCTCAATTTGGTTTAGTATTTCTCTTGAATGGTGGACCTTTCAATTAGAAGAATTTTATATAAGCTACCTTGGTTGAATTGACAACATCTATATCATATATCATTGAATCAAATGTTTTGAAAGAAATTATTTTCCCTATGAATATAATATCTAAATTACATGTGGTTCCTAGAATCTAGTGATAAATTGGGATTGAATATGATAACAATGGATCCAATGCTTGGTAAAGGGAACCTAGTCTCACCAAAATACAAAAAACATACTACAAAAATACCATCTTATATGAGAGATTATTGAGAGGGGTGATATTAGGATCTATTGGGTGGAATCATAAGACAATGTAACAGATCCATTAATTAATCAATTAAAATTCATGTTATGTCTCTTGGTATATAATAAAAAATATATTGATTTAATTGTTTTATAATGCACCATGATTTTATAATAATGGAAATAATTATTTATCATTCATTCATGTGTGCTATAATTTAATAGTGGAATGATAATACTAACATGAAGTATGACTCTGAGTTATCCATAACTAATGATAAAAGTGAAGTATTATGGGTCATGATGATATTTTAATATTAGAATGAGTAGTTTTTTAAAGACATAATATGTGTAGAATTTTTATTTAGACTGACAAGCCATGTATATCCCATGGAATGGCACACAGTCAACAATATACTTAGGGTGTATTATTATTATTATCATTACATTTTAACTTGAGTTTGGTGAAATACGTACAATGATAAATTTTATAATTTGATACATTTTTTTAAAATATTTTAGTAATATCTAATGAAGGGTTGGTTAGGTATGTTGTTGATCATGCCATAATGTATAGATCAACCAAGAGGGGATTTTTACACTCATATAAGGATAAAGGCCATATATCCCATGATTGAATTAGATTGTTGAAAATTATGGATAGGCCTAGTTGAGTCACATGTGATGTGTTACACTACTTTGATAAGGTATATGTGATGTATTCATTGATCATGATAGTATTTATTGAAGAATTTTGAATTTTGGGAATAGACTATAGTAGGGTAACATTGTTCAATGTCAAGTGGTGAATTAATTTCATTGAAAATGGGATTAAATAGGAACACAAATTAGGTATATGATACATTTCATGGTTGACATGTTCATATGAGATATGATTATGATTAATGGGGATTACAAAAGACCCCTTTATTTCTATAGTAGCACTGATTATTTACTAGAGTTTACTCTTTTCTTAAGTATATAAAATATAGATTTAATATTTTTTTCAATGATACTAAGGACCACAGGATCATATAGTTATTCCTTTGTATATGGATTATGATTTGAACAATGTCATTTTTTAAAAATGAAGAGTGTTTCTTAAACCATCTACAAAAGTGTTTTGGATGGATTTAGAAATAGTTGTAATGTTTTTCATCAAGTCATTATAGGAATTTACAATAGTGAAAGATCGATTTAAATGCAGTAAAACTAAGGTGAATTGAATTTTATGATTTCCTTATTTTATATAAAATTATATGCCTAAGATTCATATCATGGTTTATGATTGTCATAAATCTTAAGACACTATATACATTAGATAAATATTGTATCATACAATTCACCCATGTCGTTTGTTGTCATAGGATTCCATATATTTGTTATATCATAACACATTATCGGCATATGATATATTTTTTCATGGTATGCACATACATATATATATGTTTATAAAATTTTACATGGTTTTTATGAGTTATAAATAATGTGATAATTCATTAATGGCTTGACACATAGTCATTTAATCATTCAAGGAAGAATAATCTTATTTGAAGTAATGTAAGAGAACCATGATATGGAACCCAATTAGAATGATTATATTAATTCAATGATGATAGATAGGGATGGCATATATAAGGGAAGTTTTCCATATGTTGTATTTCACCATTTTTATACCATATTTCTAAACTCTCATCCTCCCCAGATTGTCATTCATCTTTAAAAGAAGGAACTAGCACCCCTTTGGTAGCTTTGAGATCCCCTCATTCTAAAAAATGATCCTAGGATTATCTATCACCTGTGAAGGAATAATTCATTGGAAACATTATTAGTGATATCCATTAATTATTAAAGATTAAATATGGTTATAATAGGTTATCAAGTATTCCATGCCCGTTTTGTTCTTTATATTTTTTCATATTGTAGTTTTGAAGATAGATATGGAATTTTCATTGGGATTTCCCTACCATTAATCATTATATGATCTCCCAAAATCCATCACAGATGTTAGAAATGTTCATATAGATATTTAATTTTTTTTATTGGTAATGCAAAAGGACATTATAAACATAGGTGAAATAATGTTTTTTCAAAGGCTTCTATTTTATTAAATATATGAATTTGGGAATTCATATTTTTTTGTTTCGGTTATAAAGGCTCAAAGGGTAACACTATTATGTCTTATGAATAAGGATTATTTTTAAAAAAATTACCAATATAAATAAATATTTCATAAAATGTAATCAAATGTGTTAAATCAAACCTATATAAACAAAAGAGAATAATTTATTTAGTTTATATTATCTACCAAACAATGGAAGCTAATGATTGACCTATTTCATTGATTTAGGGTGTATAATAAAAGTGTATGAGTCATTCCTTTTGTAGTGTGGTTAAAATGACCTAACAAGTTGAATCCTAATATATAGAATCCTTCCATGTTCATCCTTTATCTTTAAGTAGAAGGTTTGAACACACCTTTGGAGTTTGGAGCGATCATGTCATAGTGTACAAGGATCCTAGTATCGGGTGTACTACTTGTGGAATACTTGATAACCTATTGTGTATTCCCCCGCACTATTAGGATAAATTGTGCATGCTGGGTGGCATCATTTCTACTAACCATGTGGACATGTGGTTTCTTCCACCGATCATGGTTTCTAGATTCGAATAATCCCCAGAAACCACCATAAAATTTATATAACCTCTGTATGAATACATAATAGGTCCAAGATAAATAAATAGACCGAAATTTAAATAATCCATACATCATTTTAAAAATCAGTTCTTGTAGTATTCTCCCTTAATGAAAATTATCTTTAATTTCACTTCCAAGGGTGGAAAAACTATATCTAAGAACAACTCTGTTCCCTGAGAACATTCACTAGTATCTCACTCCTATGTCTCATCATGTACATGAAAATTTTACCATATCACTTTTAATAATGTGACAGACTTTCCCCAGAGATACTTCATGCTCTACTAAACGATACATATGGGATTATCATCAAAAGAATCATTAACATCTTTCTAAAACTCCCTGGAATCAAAAGTGTGAGACTTGTCAGCAATGTAATTGTGGAACTAGAAAACATGAAAGACATGGTGAATTGAATACTACTTTTAAGGTAATAACAACCAATATGCTATCAAAATAACAATATTCAAGATCTTGATAGTCTTAAAAAACTAGGTGATAGATTTTATTGCCTCTAAATCTATCTATACCCATATTTTGGTGATACCCATAAGAATACACGATCCTCGAACTCTAACTCCTATAGTCATAGATGGCGATCAACATATGATTTATTTATTGACGGAGTAGTTGAATAATTGTACCTAATCATTTGAACCTACTCTGATGTCTCTTCCAAGAGGAAAGGACCTAGTAGTGTTGCCTCTCCTGCCTCTAGCCATAACATCGGTGAATGACATGACCTACAATACAAGACCTCATACAGATTTATCTAAATTTTCACATAAAAGATATAATTATAGGATAAATATATGAGAGGGATATGATTCTCCCATGAACCACTAAAAACAATGATGCATACTCAGATAATTGCCTCTAAAAAAATGTATCATCCATTTTGATTGGACATTGATCTAAGGGTGAAAAGCTATGCTCAAAAGGCCCTATGAACCCAAATCACTCTGTAAACATTTCCAGATCCTCGATGTTAAATGATAATACCTATTAAAAAAGATAGTATGAGGGACCCCATATAGTAATATAATATCATAGACATACAATATTTCCAACTCATCAATTACAAATGTATATCAGGTAGAAATTAAGTGGTATAATGTCATCATTCAACCCATGACTGCAGAAACTACATCTCTATCTCAAGGAAACCTCAGTAATCTGAATACAAAATCCATAAAAACCTCTATCCATATCAATTCTAGGAATTGAAATAGTTGTAATAATCCAGTATGATACTGGTACTCTGTCTCCACCTACTGATAGATGTAACACCTATAAAAAACATTTTATTTGGTATTTCATCCTTGGTCACAAATATAGGTGAAGATTATTATGATACATATTGATGATTCATATGTGAACTATATAACGAGAAGCATGGTACTCTCACAATTTTTCCACTCTCATATCTATAACAACCCATATATGAACATGTATATATAGGATGTCATCTCTATCTATAATCTAATCCATAGTCTGGCACTCATTATAAATACTCTCCCAGTGAATGAGGCCCTCATGATCTGAAAACCACCAACTCTTCACCCTATCAAGAAGTACAAAGGTAACAATCATGGATTTATGATAATTATATATGTTATTCTCATGAAACTCCATATGAAGCTCTAAAAAAAGGGTCATCAATTTATATTATTCGCCAGCTTCATCTACGACATGTGCTTGAGTTTTCTGACTCGGTGCACCAGCTTCCACATTTCCATTTACACACATATAGAAAATCTCAAAGTTGAAATACTGAAGTTATTAAAAACATATTCATTATATGAGATTCAATTCATGATACATAAAGATATATTTTAGTATCTTATGGTCCATATACCAAAAAAATTTCGCATCCATCATTTTATGTCTCAAAAAGCATAAGGCATAGGCAGCAACTGCTAGCTCAAGGTCATGTGTCGGGTAATTACACTCATGATGTATCAACTCGTGATGCCCGTAGGAAAAAATCTATGCTCCTACAAAAACACAACACTAATACCAATGTATAATGAATTAAATAACACTATATAAAATTTTCCAGGTTCTATAAAAATATGAATAGATGCTGAATAAATCCTACCATTCAACTCATTAAAGGATCTATCACATGATTCTAGCCAAAGGAACTTCACAACATTTTTTTACATTCTGTTAAAATGAATAAATGTGTGATAAGTCGTTTTTGAAACACAAAAATATATAGACATCTCTCAGAAACATTGTATATCAAAAACATTCGTGGGATTCTACAATGAAAATACATCACTCAACTTCTTTAGGTCAATAGATTCTTTTTTTCTTCGAAGATAATATGACCGATGAATTGAAAATTTTAATTTTAGAAGCAACAATTATAAATTTTGGTATAAATCTAATGATCTATCAGTATATTGAAAATGACCATAAGATTTTTAGAATGGTTTCTATGAGTATGAGAATACATCAAGATGTCAACCTTAAAGACCATGTCAATGTAATCAAGATAGGGTTTGAAACTCTATTCATCAAGCCCATAACAATTCTCGGTGCATTATTAAGAATGAATAGCACAATTAGGTACTCATATAACATACTACAACTATAAATTGTCGTATGTGGTATAAATGAAGGCCTGACATGCACCGGATAATAGTTTTATCTTAGGCCGATCTTTGTTAACACCCTTGATTCTCAAGGATGGTCAATGATACCATCAATTCATGGGAATGGATACTATTTATTAACTATAATCTAGTTAAACTGTTGGTAATCCACACATAAATGAAGGTTCCTAACTACCTTTTAGGTGAAAAGCTTGGTGAACCCTAAGAAGAAGTACTAGGTATGATAAAGCCTTTAAAATCACGTTCCTCCAACTGTATCCTTAGCTCCAAGAGCTCAGTAGGGTCAAAATAGTATCAAGTAATTGACATTAGATCTACTCCATGAATGAGAGTATTCATGAACTCTACCTCTCTCTCTGATGGTGTGATAAAAAAATCATCAGAAAATAGATTTTCCAAATGATCTATCATGGGAGGAAAATGTAGAAGATGCATTACATAATCCTCCCTAAAAAGAATAACTATATGGATGGTAACTCCACCAATAACATGATACTCTAGTCCATCTCTACTAGCCTGCACATCCCACTATACCTTGTAAAGATAACAATCATGCTCTGGAGATGTAAAAAACACCAAGTGGTGATAACAATCAACAATGGCGTGAAATTAAACCAATTACTCCATTCCAAGAATGAAATCGAATCCATTCATCTTGATCACTAAGAGGTATTATAAAAAGATATAAATTTGTAAATTAAGGGGGAATTCCTTGCATTGGATTATTCCCTTAGATAGCACACCCAAAGGTGTATCCAAGGTCATCACCCCATAGATGTTTTGAATTTTTAGCTTGAGACTGTCCATGTTTGATATGGGTGTAAAAGAGTGAGAATAACTTATATCAAATAATGAATATAATATAATAGAAGACACTAGAATAGTATCTGATAAAGTAAACATTCGTACACTCATATCATTAAGTATTAACTATAAAGCACATAACTGGGCCAATCAGCAGCATTAAGCTGTGGCTGGACTAACCCAAGTAGGGTCGCAATACTGGTGATGATAATTTGAAGTCTAGATGTCGTGACCATAACCTCTTCCATAGAATTTCTTATGGGTTCTAATCTAAATCCCTACATACTGTGGCATAACTGATCCTTCTCTGGAATATGAAGCAAGGAACCTATTCCACTATAAGTAGATGGAATGGTTTGAAAAAATCATTGAAGATGACCTATATGGAAATAAGAATAAAAGTAAATAGTATCACTATGACATTGAGGATTTATATTCCCATGACTTACAAAAAATGAAATATAATAGAGATTCCAATGCATATAATATATCCACCACGGCTCTGATTAGAAATAGCAAGTCTAAAATTCATGGTACCAGAAGAACTACTGCCCAACCTTGGTATTAGACCTCTATACCTAGTACTATTGGATTCTCTTAGGTTATTATTAATGATAAGATCCTGATTAATTATCTTAGAAAAGGTAGGTATGTGTAATACATTCATCTATGAGAAAATGGAGTACTTGATCCCATCATCAAAATGTCCCGCTTGCAATATCTCATCACCTCCTAGAAGTTCTGAAAAGTGTTTCAACACATCAAAATGAATTGAGTAGTCCATAATGGACATAACACCCTGCTCAAGGTTCCAAAAATATTTATATCAGTAAGATCTCAATATCTGAGGTAAAAATTAATCATAGAATCAATTCTAGTTGTATTCCCAGACCATGCACCTGATAATGACTAGACAATGTAATCTTTCCCCCGCTATATCTTGGTGGAATCATGAAGCCTGTAAGTTGAAATCAATAACCTCATCTCTGTAAGTGTATTCAGATACTCGAATATATATATAGTGGACTCCATCCAAGACTAAGTAGTTTGAGGGCCACCACCCCTTGAGAATATGTTGAGATGCTACTACTGGAAATCATGAGTCAGGTCAGCTATAGTAGGTGTAAGTCATAGAGTACCCTTAATGGTCGGCATCACACATAGAAAACCCTCTCAAAATCAATAATTAGTTCCCATTTTTGGGATATCAATTTCTTCTTTCTGTGGAAGTACTAGAGGAATCATTGATGGCTCAGGGCCCACCACCTCTTGAGTATGGTCATCACCGCCCTCTTACCACTTGATTGGAGGATGTCATAATGGAATAGCTCTAAAAATTCCAAGAACACACATGAGAACAAGATGTGAGGTAGATTTAGGAACTAGAGGAAAAAGAGAATAATAATTTGGTCACACTACACAAGGACCAACCCCCAATACCGCTTATAAAGACAAGGTGTTTTTAAGTGTATATGCTTTATTTATTGAGGTTCCAGTAGGAAAAGTGTCAACTTCACTATGCCTATTCATTTAATATAAACCATTCCATTTTTTAAGTAAAAATTTTCTTCTAGTGTTTTTATTTTCTTATTTTCATATATCTTGGTTCGATTAATTGAATCATGATTCCCAGCAAATAAAGTCCCATGCACTTCATAAATGAAAGAAACATCCAATTTTTTTCATAAAACACACACTACATTCGGTCTTGGAATGTAACAGGTATTATATGTTGGATAGACTTGATTAAATATTCATTATAATTCATAAGACCAAATGAACCTCATACATTGAAACAAGTTGTCACTCAATTGTATCCATGAATCTTTACATGTAACTAGGGGTCTATAGCTGACATGGGTAATTAACTATCACTTTAAGATTCCACCATCAACCTGCACAAGATAACACTATTTATATTTATGCCAACACTTTATATAACCAATTAATTTAGCCTAAATAATATATTAGCATCAAAATAATATATATATTAACCATGCGTAACTCAACAATCACATGAAAAAAATAAATTTAAGAAACAAAATTCACATATATGGTATGGAATAAGCATGGAATTTGAATTCTAAGGGCCTATAATGAAGAATATAATAATGATCCTTACTAATCCAAGATAAGGTAAAATATCCATAAATCATATAATGTATTGGATCTCATGTTCATCAATCAATGGTGAAAGTAGATCAAATGTAATAATGAACAACAAAACAGTAATTTCCCATTCCCATGAAGCATAGTATTTAATAAAAACATGGGTCAGTTACTGCCATGGATATATTATAACCATTATATAACATATTATTAATCTCTTATATATATTCCCAAACAATAATAAAAAATAAAAGAAAAAAATTCCCTAATACCACTTTGTGACGTCCCAACCCAGGTCCAATTGAAGGTTCCCTGATCCGATGAGCCACATGGCTACAAGCCCACCTCCCCATATGCCAAAGGCTATCGATTAGAATTCAGGGACTATGGTTTGTTAGTGGGGAGAATATTCCCTCCAGTAAGAGTGGATCATAATAGATATAATAATAATAAATGGATAAATATAAAATAAGCATAATAATGAATAAACAAAATAGATACTAAAATATTAACATAAACATCCATCAATATTAATTGAATAAAAAGATAGAAAATGAATCATATACAACATTGTAATTTCATTTCATGAAACTACAAAACAAGAAAATAGTTATTCATAGAAACAAGAAATACATGCCATATCAATGAATCAACAAAATAGAAAAACTATCCAAGCATCCCAAGAACTAGATTGGTCATTCTCTACCAAGATCCATCCTAAACCATGCAAGGAAGTTAGGTTTTAAAATAAGGAAACTTATCCTTATCAACACCTGCATACATACACTCTTCCATGGTACCAAAGACGTCCTAGATAGGATGTGAAATAAATATTAGTAGGCCACCACCTATGAAATCTATATGAATCCAGTTTGTTATGAAAAACAGAATTGTGGGTAGGTATATATAAATTTAATGCCTTGAAAAAAATAACTCATAACTACTTTAACCTTAGTTGGTAATTTGTGAACATGATATCATTTATTTGTTTCATTTATGATAATTTTATATTGAAAACTAATTTGACATGTAAAAACCACTGAAATTATATAATGATAATAATAAAAGAGTATATAGGTTTTAACCAAGGAATCATAGACCTCAGGGATCATATGGCTCACTGTAATCAATTATGAAGTGTATAATTAAAGGGGTTTATGTGCAATCCATGGGGCTATACCCAATGAATTATTCTATGAAGGATTCTAACCGAGTCTGAGGATCTCTTCCATGGTAATCATGAGAAAAACTTGACTTTTCCCAATAGGGTGAATAAATGGTGCCATGTGAATGAACAAATCAAACTAGAACCAAGGAGCATATCTATGGAATCTGAATATTCAAAAAACAATATTATATGAAAAGTGAGTACTACCCTGGGGTATTCACATACTAAAAAATGACGTTGTTCCAAGTTGGGTATCTTCCTTGGAAGAGGTATCAAGGAATTAAAATGTCATCCCATGGGTTCTCAAGGATTTACCTCCAGAATCTATTGTTGGCTCACACTAATAGAAAACACAAGTATATATCCAATGTTTATAAAAGTGGATAAAGACCCCAAAACCATGGCTATAGGTAATAACAGTGGTTTCACTGACCATGGATCCAAATGTCATGGAAATAAGAAAAAACTTATAGCCATGTTTTGTAACCAGGATAATAACCATATTATAATGGTTTAAAGAGTATCAGTATGGCTATATCCAAGGTTCAAACCATGGATATAGGTCTATTGCTACAGTTACAAACTATTGGCATAGAATCTTCCATGTATATTTATGGCCACAGTTTGCAACCGTGGCTACATCATGGAGTCTCTAGAAAAAAATCTAGATCTACTGCCATGGTATACTCATGTCAAGAGAAAAAATACAGTTCTACAACTATGGATACAAACATTATATTCCATAAAACAAATACATATCTACTAAACCCCATATTTATCTACTACTCCATGCTCCATGCTCCCTACCTAATGCTCTCATCTCTCTATCACTACCCTTCACACTACTTTATGCTCACTACCTTCTTTCCCCTTCCTCCTACACCCTACTCCCTGCTCCCAGAACCCCTCTTCCTACCTCCCTACTCCCTGTTAAACTGCTGCTCCATGCTCCTTTCCCCTACCTTCATGCCTCCGCAATGCTCCCTTCTCCCAGCCTTTTTGCCTCTGCCCCACTACATTATCCCTGCTCCCTACTCCCTACTCTCAGCTCTACTCCCTACCTCACTACCTCTAAACTCAAACTCATATTGAATTTTCAAAGTCAAAGCTCCTTATTTTATGATTCATCATCAAAGACACAAAAATCATCAAATCAAAATATGTTGTTCTATCCAAATAAAAATAATAATTCTATATTGAAACCATCTTCTATCAATATTAAAATTTTGAAAATTCATTAAAAAAATTCCCCCAGGAGGAAATTTTAGTAAAATAATTAAAAGTGGACAATATTTAATCAATGAGTTTTTAAATTAACATTAAAGGTGTTTCTACCAAATTCACTTATTTTTTCAAATCATAGTTCCAAAATTATAAAAAATTATATTTATAATAGATCATAAAGAATCCACTATAAGAATAAATTTTTCCCATTTTGAATTGTAGTAAAACTATGAAAGAGTTCCACCCTAATAAAGAAATATTTTTTTGATATATAAATATGTGGAAGGGTTCTATCAATGCTTCAAAGGGTTTTTTATTTTCAGAAAACAATATGTATTATTAAAGTATTCAAATAATTTAATCTATCACCCAAATCATATTCAACTATTTTAATGAAAAACATATGACAAATAAAAAATTTAAATTCATGATTGATTAGAATTATTAAAAAAATCATTAATGAAAAAGATATAATAGAATCATAAAAAATATTAACAACCATGAAAATGGGAGGAATTTTTTTTGTTTCTTTCCACTAAAACATTCATCCTGATTTGTAAATGAATTTAATCCACTTATCTAACATAAATTAAAAAAATTGATTTTGAGAGAAATAGAAATATTTTAGTAGAAATAAAATTTTAACAAGGGGGACTTTCAATTATAACTCTACAATGTTTCCCCATAATTTGTGGTTGATGATAATATATAACACAAATCAGTTTTATTACTGAAGGCTTCTATGAATTATAGATTGTTTTAGTGTGATGAATTCATGTCACACTAATTTAAATGGTTTTCATCATTGAATGATGTTTCTAGAAAAATTATTGGCATTACATATTTTGAACGAATACTATTTTTTAATAATAGTTCAATAATGATTAATATTAGTGATAAATATATAATTCATTCATGTAACATACCTAAAAATATATAAATAACAAGGTTGATAGGTAAAAAATTAATAATAATGATGGGTAACTTGTAGTGAATCTTCTTCAAATTATAGAAAAAAATTCTCTGCAAGAAAACAATAATGTTATTAATATATAAAATGTGATTCTATTGGAGAAGTTATTTAGATATGAATATCATGGAGATTGTTGAATACACAACTATCTAAATTTTTCATATTAAGAATGTCAATATAATGCATCACATTGGCATAATATTAAAAAAATTATATTATAGTATATCATAATGTGTATGTATTTTAGTATTTATATAATCCTAATAATAACCATAATAATCTTGAAAATGCATATTTATTATAGTATATCTATAAAAATAAGAAATCTTATGCACTGACAACATGAATATGTGTATTATTTATGATTTTTTATATGCATTAGTGTATTAAGGACCATAAATGTGAGAATATGCATGCAAATAAAATAGTTTCTAAATAAGAATAATCCAAACTAACTGCATTTGTTATGATTTATATATTATATTATTTCATTACAATGATTTTATATTATAGTATTTCAAATTATATATGTACTATAGTATTTTCATAATAATGGCATTAAACATAATCATAGGAATTGTCATGGTTAATTTGATAATGTGTTCATATTTCAGAAAGTACTTAAGAAGAAGAATAAACATATGCACTACCAACATCTAAATGTTTGTATTTCTATAAATGTACAAGGATTTTAATGATCATAAGAATAGGCATGATCATAGGAATAGGCATAATCATATTTATGTAAGTATAAAATATTTGTCAAATCATGAGCATAAGTAGATAAAAAAGTACTTAGAAATATATATTATATTATTACAGTGTTTTATATTACAATTGAAGCATAAATATAAGAACACTAAAAGAATGTATCTTTTAATATATTTTGTGATGTATATATTATATATATTTTTTAAAATGTTTATCTTTTATTCTTTTTGTAATTATATGTTGGATAACAAGTAGAAGAAATTTATGAATGAAAAAAAAAATCTGTATAAAAGTATTCATGTTGGTATAAAAATTAACATTTGAACAAACATTAGTATATATATGAGGATATGCATTTTTTACTTATGTATTACTGTCCAAAAATATTTCAGTATTTTAAAATGTGTATCTATTGATGGGTTTTTTTATATTACAATTATCATCTTATTTTTTTGCTTTATATAAACCTAATGTGTCACTTTTTTATCATTTTTCAATTTATGCCTAATTTTTTTTAAGGTGGAAAAAATTTATATTCATTTATATGAATGTTGCTAAAATTAAATAGAAAGGAATCAAAATATATTAGGGATCGAACACTAATGATCCTCCACTTTCAGACTCCTTTATCCCAGGTAATTAATATCACCTTTATTATGAAGTGATTTCACCATGCTCATGTGGAACCACCTCTGAAATTCCTAACACAAAATCATTTAATAGATTAATTATCACTCAATTATGACACCCCAAATTTGTATGAACATTAATATTAGTCAACAAGTACCAACATGTCTATATTTTTCTTGGACTATCCTAAAATTTGGTTCTTTCCCCTATCAAATATCTCCAAATCTTACCAGTTTGACACATTTAGAATATAAAACAATCCCAATCCAATGTCTTAACTCCCAATGTCTAGTTCAATATCTCTCAATTATTTGCATACATACCACTCCATCCATTTTTCTTACATTGAAATGCACCAAACCAAATCTATTCCATTATTATTGATCAATAGAGGTCAATATCATTGGAACATCAATAAAAATTAATAAATGTAGAGTAAAAACACTTTTTTATAGTTTTTTATTGGAATGAATTTTGTTCTATTATTTTATGATGGATTCTAATTCTAATTTTCTAGGGATATAATACATGTCAAATTTAGATGAAATTTAAAATTCATAAGAGTTTTGTAACATATAAAATGGATAATTTTAAAAGATTTTCTTATAATTTATCTACCCTCTATCCCCAAATATCCAACCATGAAAAAATGATTTTACATATATAATTAATTTGTCATCATATGATGCATATAACAATGTATAATTACTATATTAAAATTAAACTCACTACTCCTATGAGTCGAAAAATATTTGAAATGCCAATATAAGAATACATCAACAACAACCCCCTTTGGTTGGGTTCCTTTTCTTAATTGAGAGAACTCAGAACCCTAAAGCACTATTTATTGAGTTTACCAAACCAAATTGACACATGATTCTACTCTAATCATTGTCCTTGTTAAATACCCAGTCTGAAACCCCACAAATACTACTCATCTTCATTTGGACCATGCTCAAGATAACAACATGGATTATTGTCTTTCCTAAATTCTGGCTTGTATAGGATAAGGATCAATGATTATGACGAGAAGGAGACCCACAAAAAATAATATTCATTCACTAACAGAACTGGAATAGTAAATCAATAATATAAAACATATTTAATATGATCATTTATACAATAAACTAAGAATTTATTTTTAATATAGGAATATAAAATCATTTATCAATTAAAAAACTAATACTTTTCTGATATCTTATAATAACCAATATAGTAAAATCCCCATGATATTACATAAACATTTCTAAATATTCAAAACTATGGTAAAGAGTGCATCTATCAAATGTAGACTCTTTTGTCAGGAAACCATTAATAATATATGAACCATGCTAAGATAAAATATCAACTCTAAATGAAGTTGAATGTAATAACAAATATTTTGGGTGACAAATTAGCATTGGTTTGGCTGTTTAGTTATAATCATAAATAGGTGAGCTCTTACATGACTGACCATGAGTATTTTTCACATGATGGGAGTAATATATTTCATTTTAAAATGACTGATTTTTTACCATAATAACATGGAATGTTTGATCTACTTGGGTGGTTTAAGAGGTGATATTTTTAAATGTTTATAAAATAAGTGACTATAATCAAAAAAAACTGGTAGAAAGTATATTATTGTGGTAGTAATGACACATTTTGATTTCTTAAAGAATTATCATTGAAAAATTAAACATATGTAATATCTCTTGGTTATATAATGGTGTTGTTCCAAAATAGTATAGGTTAACAGTTAATGAGAGTTTTAGGGACTACCATGTGTTAATAGTAGAGGAAGTACATGCAGGTGGTTGGTAAAATATATTCAATAATGTTTAAATGTGTTATTTAAGTGAAATTATGAGAAAAATGATTTTCATGTTTGAGAAATCACCCCATGTGAATTATTATGGCCACATGAAACATATGTTAGAGAATCAAAATTACCAAAAAAATCCTCCCAAGAAGTAGAAGTAGATAAGACATATGTAACGGCCCGGACCCTCCTGGTCTAGTGCTTTCCCAAAAAACAGTTACATCAAACGATCTCACCAAAACAGTGGAACCAGTCACGGTCTCACACCAAAATGGTGGCACCGTAAAGGTGACACCGTGATAGTGGCACCGTGAGGGTGACACCGTTAGGGTGACACCGTGACGGTGGCACCGTGTGGGCATCATAGTGACGGTGGCACCATGGCAGTTGCACCATGTGGGTGACACCGTGAGGGTGACATTGTGATGGTGGCAGCATGACAGTGACACCGTGATGGTGGCAGCGTGACAGTGACACCGTGATGGTGGCACCGTGTCCTCACCAAGCGGTCTTTGTTCTTTTTCCAACTTCCGACTTTTTCCGCTCCTGCAACGTATCATTGATGTAAAAATGATTTAATACCCCTTTTAAAGCCATTTAAAGCCCATATATAATATCTAAAATCCCCCAAGATCCGGGCGACCCATAACTTGCCAAAACACATGGATTTTCTTCGGTGTCACACCCTTTCCCCATACTTTTAGTTCTTCCCCTATTGCGTGATTTAAGGGAAACCGTTTAAATGCACAGCTGCTATGGCCACCTCTCCGATGAGAATTATTAAATTACAATCTATTCTATTGTGCGTAACCGCCCAACTGCATGGAAAACCACGATCCGACTTTAAAGTCGTTCAAAATTCTATATCCTGTAACAACAGGATCTCATCATTATATCACGCTAGAATTTCTTCCTTATTCTTCTTGGTTGGTCTCCTTTTTCCTTCCTTGTATGTTTGGAGTCCACCCCCTTCCCAAGGCAAGTGGTGCGCCTGTGCTGGAGCTTCCCTACTCATTCTTGGAGTCCCCGGAGTTCCTCCACTACAAGTCATGCATCCCCAGTTCTTAGCGCGCAGAGTTAAAATGTCGATCCTTGATCAATCCAGGTAGGGTTTTTCCTTTGCCTCTCTTTACTGTGTATCATGTGGGGGCGTATGCTATTGTTTCTGTGGGGATGGATGAAACCAATACTTAAGGAAGATAATAAAGGGACCCTTAAAGAATGAAGTGGGTGTGCTCGATTTCTATTGTACTTTTTATCCTTGATAATGTGTTGTTAATTGTACAGGCTTACGTCCATTTAAAATCATGGTCTTTGGGGGTCTTTTCTTGCACATTAATGAACCTCTGCTTCTCTGGATATTCATGTGATTGAATGACTGTAACATTAAAATTGTTTAATCATGTAAACTCGATTGATTGGATGGATTCCCAGTAAACAAAAATCCTTATGTGATCACCCCGGTTAAACAAACATAAAGAAGAAACATAGTGAATGATGTACTTGAGTCTGGAAACATCCTTGCTCTGTCTTGGTGGTATGTCTATTTGTTCTGCATGATACTTATGGGGTGATATGGATGGGGATGGGATCCTCTGTTGTTATACGGTTGTTGGTTGTGGATCTGAGGCCATGTGGTGTTGTATCATGGGTCTTGGTTTGGTTCCAATACTTTGAGGGATCTCACAGATCCCTTTGTTGTAACTTTACAAGAGGACTGGGTGTGAATTCTTGAGTGCTATTTGGCAGTTTTTTCATTCCACAGCTTGTGGTTATGCCTGTTATTTGCCCAATAGTGAAAAATTTACTTAAATTAAATCACTTAAACATAAAATCAAGAATGGGTTCAATGGTGAATTTGTTCTAGGAATGAGTTGTGACTTGGCTGTTAGGGGTGTGCCCTTTTATGAATGAATAGTAAATAGGTTGTTTGTGCTTAGGTTGGTTTTGGAACCTCTAGGTTGGGATGATTTCTTGTTACCTATACATATATTTGTAGTTTTTATGTTTTTTGCTCACGCCCCACCCATGTTGAGCACTTCATGCCGAACACCCCCATTTTATGGGGGAGGGTGTTTTTTCCAACACTCATATGAGTGGCTGGTTATTAGCTCCTTTTCTGCTCCCTTTCCCAAATAGCCCAAGACTCATCGGGAAGGTTGTGATGGCCTGAGGTCTATTATAGGACAAGATTCTTCGGGCAGGGAAGTTATGGTGGTTGGCCCAGGTGTGTGCAGGAAGTTTGTCTCCCAAGTGTCTTTGGGATGAAGCCCAGGTGTCTTCGGGCATGGCAGTGGTTGTTCTGGCCTAGGTGTTTAGGGGTGTGGTTACGTGTGGTTGATATAGCTTAAGTGTTTGTGGGTGGGATGTGTGTTGATGGACTAGGTGTGTGCAGGTAGGGTATGGCAGTGGGACTATAGTGAGAATGACGGGAGAGGTTCGATGCGTAGGATGTCTTCAATAACTAGTGGGAATGTGGTGAGGGGTACCCAAACTTCAATTTGTTATTACTATTATATTACATGACTTGCGTTATTCGGTGAGTGTGCCTTGGTGAGGCTTTGGTGGGCAATTTTTCTTTACTAGGTGTTTCGGTTATATCTTTTCTCACGGGGCATTAGAATGCCTCCCCACTTGTGCATGAGAGCTTTTGGTTTTCCCTACTAATAATACTTGTATGATCACCCTACGTATATAAAACTTCTTTTAGGTTTCAAGGAGGACTTCGGGGATCGTTTAGGATCATACTAGTTCGTACGTTGGGATGGTTTATGTTGTTCTTTTATTTTTTGGTACTTTTTTTGGGTTACTTGTACTTTTGTAGCTTTACTTTTGGAACATGCATATGAGAATGGTTTGTTTTGGATTTACTTGTACTTCCACCTTTGGTGTTGTTGGGAACTACTATCTTATCTCCCTATCCTACTAAATAAAATCGTAATGCCTTCCATCTTATGTGTGATTCTATACCCTTGGTGCTATTCGCCACTCCGGGACCTTTTGAAGGCGGGTCTAGGGGGTCATTATCTCTCCTTAAACTTGAAGAAGGAAGGGTCTGTCAATTAGCTATCCCTTCTCTCATCTTGGTTAAGGCGGTACGTGACAGCATAGAATACTGATAATGAAAACCATAACATGACAAAAATGAAATTTAGTTTGGTTGGTGAGTTGATTCAAAGAAGAATGATGATATTACCTATCATAGTAGAGTTAGGGTATTTTCAATCTGATTTCCAATAGTGTTTCTGTTAGAAAATGTTATAGGGAGTTAATGGGTTGTGTTTCAACAAATAAATGATATATTTTCTCCAAAATGTGAATAATATTTCAATAACATAACAATTTTTACGATCCATACAAATATAAAAGGTTGTTGTTATATATTTGACTAAAAATTTAAAATTAGGTTGTGTGTGACAACAATTATTGGAAGGTGTTATGGATTATCCATCACATAATCAATGGACAATTACCAAGAACATACAATCTGGGATTGCTGAAAAATAGTATTTTGGCAAGGAAATGATTTGAGAAAATAATATATACAACCGATTGAATATATACCAACATGGATTGGTTATTTTGGTTTATCAAGAACAATCCTTCTTGAATATATAAGTAACAATACTAAAGTAGTTTTTGATGAAAATATATACTTGATTGCATTAATCATTGTCATTTCTCAAGAACGAACATGCATGGATATATAAATTACATAGAATAGTTGTTTAGAAAGTATTGACACATAAAAAAATAATTAAACTCTTCTTAGAAGTCAATTTTTTAAAATAATTATAAATATAGAATAAAAAATAAGGAAAATGATATAAAACCAATCCATGCCTATGACACAGTATAAACATGTATAAATAGGGTAGAAATCACATTATGCTACTACAATATAGTGGGATCCAAATAAGTAATTGTTTTAGGGAGAAAATTATAAAATTGATTGTTCATGGAAGAAATAATTTTGACGGTTTAACTAAACACATATTCTATCAAAATAAAAATAAGTTTATATGGGAGATGAGATAGGTGAAAGAGAAATTCATAAATATAATTCATTTTCAGTGGTAGATTAGGGGAACAAATAAAAAATAACCAGCATGTTAACTATAATCTCATAAATATGATATGTGATGGGAACCCTAGCAATTTATGTGGATTGAATTCAATTGAATGGTATGAGGTACATATTTTTCATTAAAATAACTGAATATAGAATTTTCATAGTGTCTGTGATTGGTATTAGTGAGAAATGACACGAGGAAGTGTATCATCATGTTAGGGCTGGGTTCGGGATAGAAATTAGAGAGGTTGGGTGGCCACGTCTTAGGATAAGGATCTAGTGGTGGTAGGGTAGCCACATCGGAGGATGACCGCAGAAGGTGGGGCGGCCACATCAGAGTGGTGAAAAGAGGCGGTGAGCTGCATTAGAGGAGGTTGGTCATGGTTAGGTAAGGTGTATTGGAGCTTTGTTGGTAGGGAGGCAGGGTGGTCATGTCGGCGGGGAGGTGGGTTGGCTACACCAGAGCCACGTTAGTAGGGAGGCATCATAGCCATTTTAGAGCCATGTCAAAGCCATATCGGTGGGGAGGTTTGATGGATACATTAGAGCCAAATTGGGAATACGATTCTTAATGGGAGGAGGAGGAATGGTGGTGGAGTAATCATAGATGGAGAAGGGTTAGTGGATGGTAGAGGAATGTTACGATGGGAGATAAACACATTGAGGACATGTTCCATGAACAACCTTTGCTTATTTCTGCATGAATATTTAATCCACAGTTTGAAAACAAATGAGGATATATCTCACCCTATAGCCATTGATTATTTAAACCATGGCTATTAATTTGTGTCTATAGGTCATTTTTCTCACTGTTTTAACTCTTACCATTCCTAAAATGTTAAAAAATGTATGAATGAAATAGGAACATTATATATAAATATATGTATATTTCTTTAATTAAGTACATGTAATTATCATTCTTTTTAATTAGTAATTTTTTTTATTAAATTATTTTTCATTAATATGAAAATTTATAACAAGGAAATGAAAACATTGATTACCATGATTTCGTATTCAATTATTAATTCATTCATTTTCCTTACATAATATTGACAAGGGGGGATAAGGACATTCCCCATATGCAATTCAATTATATATAACTAGGCCAAGTGATATCTATAATATTATTTCCGATTTAAAATTTTCTATTTCATTAATTAAATATAACACTTACCGTATAAGGGTCAAGTGATCTCTTTACATGGTATAGTCATCAACAATTCATATCTAGTTTTGAAAAAGGTACATTTCATTAAGAGGGTCAATTCATATCACACCAGAACATTGACATCGATAGTCATAAAAAGATAGTAAAAGCATAACTTGGAAAAACTGTACTTGGTTTGTTGGTGTTGAGGTCAAAACCTCCAATGGAATGATGAACAAGTATATAAATATCTATAGAATACAAGCATTGAGATTATAATAAAGGAATGTAAATTTTATAGGTAAATTCTCGGTGAAACTGCATTAAAACATCGAATAACAATTATAAACGATTATAATTTTATTGAAAATTCCTAGACCTCCTAACATAGTCATGTAGTACTCTACCCATCCAACATCATCCCTTAGTTTTGTATGGATCAACAGAAAATGGAACAATCGACCAACAAACTCAAAAATATGGCATATGATCCAATATCAAAATAGCTTCATTGAGAAGAATAAAAATGATGAAATGAGCCAAAGGACTAAATCACTTACTGAGAGGAATACATTGTGGTGATCGAATCTCAAATTAGAGATTGTATAGTGAAGTAATCTAAGATCCTAGGATGAGCGATGGTGGGAGATCCAATAGGGGAGAAATAAGGCCTCATGTCCACTAGAGGAGAAAATGAGTTGAGGGGTGAGTTAACTATATTTGTTAGTGTAAAACAGTAAATTCATTAAAAAATTATTGGGTCCCATTGTCTGGTAGAATGAATATACTAATCGTGTGTCAACCATGCGCACATCATTGCCTCAACAGGGGACCTCATGGTTAGGAATCACTGTTCAAGAAACCGTGTTCCAACTATGATATTTGTATTTGTAAAATATTACAGACAACAAACGTGTTCCGGAACCCCTTAGAGAAAAGTTAAGGAATATACCTTGTCCTGCATTTCCCACTAAAATGCCCCCACACAGTTTGGGGAAACTGTGCGGGCTGAGATGAAAGGTTTCTACTAATTGTGAATCCATGTTGTTTTTTCCATCATGTTTTTGAGCTTTTACATATCCTCAGACATCCCCGGAATCATATTTAAAATCTCTAGGAATCCATAATTGTTCAATGGGTTGAATTTCTTTTTTTGGAATCCCAAAATTCTGAATGATATAACCTCCTGTATTGGAACCCCGCTGAAAATTGATCATCGGACTTTGAATGTTGATCTTGGGATTTATGCGCAGGTGATGGTGGAGGTCAACCTAGAGCACAAGCTGCCAGATGCTGTTGCTTTTAGTGCGAACGATTACAAAATAGAGGTTTGCTTCGAATATGAGCGTCGTCCGCCATTCTGTGACCTATGAAAGATTATCGGCCATTCATTGATGAATTGTCGCGTGATGAAGAATCAGGTGAAAAGCCAAGAGGTCTAGTTGAAGGATGATGAATGAACGCTAGTTCGGAGGAAGAAAAAAGAACTGGTTTCTTCCTCCGATAAGAATGAAGTGCCCGTGAAAAAATCGGAAAAATGGGTGAAGAAAGTACCTCAGCAGGGAGATTCCTCTAGTGCTAAATGGTCTGATATGGTGGAGGGGGACGAATCTATTGGTGTTGAGGTGAGTATTATGGATGATATTGAACAGATGGTGCGGAGCATACTCGAACAGCCGCAGGTTGCTTCGGAAGACCTCGACTCACGTCAGCATGCTCCCTTGGGTGAGGACCTACAGGCAGTGTCTCGTAACGATACTCTTGAGGATACAGGTACTCACGACATGGGCGCTGCTGCAGATCAGGTTCTGGATACCACTGGTACATCTAAAATTTCCAAGGTTCTAGTGCCAAATGAATTGACAATGGCAATGGACTCTATGGCTACTGTGATTGTCTCTACAGGCACCTCTGTTTCTTCTGAACCTATTTCTCTGCCTTCAAGAGATTGTCCAACGACACCATCTGTGTCTGTAATTTCCTTGAAAAAAAATCAGGATGTTGATACTTCCTATGCTTCTAATTTGTCTGTTACTTCTTATAAGATTAAGCAGGGACAGAAACCCAGCCAAACCTCCTCGCAGGAACCAGAAGGTCAGCAAGGAAGAAGGGCTCAGGTAATTCAAAAAAATGGAGTACTAACTGCAAACGCAGGTATAAATGATTTTTTTATTTTGGAACTGGCAGGGTCTAGAAAACTCTGGCACTTTTATTATTCTTAAAAGATTTCTTATGATCCATAAACCAATATTATTTGCTATTGCTAAGCCTAAAATCAATTTCTCTTCTAAATATTTGCATTTGTGCTCGTTTGGGTATAATTTCCTTGGTGCTTGCAAGGATGTAATTGCTATTGAAACCCTTTGGATTTTTTATCATTCTTCATTGCAATATGTTAATGTTGTTAAAGTGTCAGAACAAATTCTTACTTGTGATTTATCTACTGATTGTGTACATGCCTTTTGCACTATGGTTTATGCTAAGAATAAATATCAAGAGCGAAGATCCTTCTGGCATGACCTTCTTTCTCTCTCTAGAACTATTCAGGATCCGTGGTTTCTGATAGGTGATTTCAACGCCATTTTCTCTCCAAGTGAAAAAATTGCACCATCGCACTCTTCTATCTCCTCTAGAGAATTCAAAGCTTCTATTGAGAACTGTGATCTTATAGAAATCAATCTCACCGGTGCCAAATATACTTGGTATAGAAAGTGTCTCAATAGAATTTTGGCAAGAAAACTTGACAGGGCTTTCACTAATCATGTTTCCCTTGATAATTGAGAATCCTTATCTAGTATTACCTTGCCCAAGATCAATTCTGATCATCACCCCATTCTCGTCACTCTTTCCACCACGGGTTTGAAATTTCCTATACCTTTCAAATTTAACAATGCTTGGGCTGAGGATCCTAAATGTTTTAACATGATTTAAGATTTTTGGGCCGACATGAGTCATCAAAATGATGCTTATTCTTATATTACTGAATTAAAACTCCTTAAATAATGTCTCAAGGGTTGGTGTAGCTCTAAAACAAAACACCATGACAAGGACATCTCCACCCTAGAGAATGACCTCATTCGCATACAAAGCTCTAACACCTGCTCTGATTTCTAGCTTGACCCTCAATCTGAAATTACTACATCCTTGAAGCTCAACTCCCAGCTGAAGCTCAAAGACAACATACGTAAACAAATTTTCAAAACCAAATGGCTTTCGGATGGAGACAGGAATACCAAGTTCTACAATTCCCTTAAAAAAATCAGGAATGTTTGTTGGCCACTTTCCTTTCATAGAGTTGATGATACCCTTCATGAATTTGAGGATGCCATTTCTAGACATGTTGTTGATTATTTTCATAATGTGTTTAATGGTTTAGAGATTTGCAAAGACCTTCTTCCTGATATCATACCAAATTTGGTTACAACGGATGACAATGACCATCTCTTAATCATACCCCTGGATCATGAAATCAAGGACACTATTTTTAGCCTCATCCCAGATAGCGTCCTAGGTCCTGATGGCTTTAATAATGGTTTTTTTCAATGCTTCTGGAAAATCATTCATGTGGATGTTTGCAAACTGGTCAAATCTTTTTTCGCCACTGGGGCACTCCCGCATGGTATAAATGCTCAATTTCTCACTCTTATTCCTAAGGTGGAAAATGCCGCAGAGATTCACCTCTTCCGGCCTAATGCCCTCATCAACACCATATATAAAATTATATCCAAGCTCATTGCCAACAGACTCTCATAAATCTGTGATAAAATTGTTTCGTGGAACCAATTTGGCTTTATTAAATGTAGATCTATTCAAGACTGTATCTGCCTTGCTTTGGAATGCACTAATATGCTGAATAAAGTCTCTAGGGGAGGCAGTGTTGCTATTAAGCTTGACATTAGGAAGGCCTTGGACACTATGGATTGGAGTTTCATCTTAAAGGTTCTCAAAAACTTTGGGTTCAATGGTTTTTTTACTGATAGGTTACGATCCTTATTTAACTCGGCCTCCCTATCTATTTTGGTCAACGGGGCTCCTAAAGGTTACTTTAAATGTACCAAAGGGGTAAGGTAAGGTGATCCACTTTCTTCTATCCTTTTTTCCATTACCGGGGACTATTTAATTAGACTTCTCATGAGCCTTGTGAATCAAAACAAGATCAACCCTATTCAGGCCTCTCGTAATCTAAATGTTCCTACACATCTTTTATATGATGATGATATTATTTTGTTCTTAAATGGTGATATAATGAACATTCAAAACCTCAAAAGTGCTATGGCTCATTATGAGGATGTTTCGGGACAAGCTATAAGTTAGAGCAAATATTTTGTGTTCTTTGGGAAGAATTTTTCCCCCAACAGAAAGAGTCGTATCATTAATTAGTTAGGTATCAAGGAGGGCTCTTTCCCCTTCACTTATCTTGGTGTTCCTATTTTTTGGGGAAGACCCAAAGCTATATACTTTCATAGCATTGTCGACGAAATTACTAATCAACTTTCAACCTGGAAGGGTAAATCTATCTCTATGGCTGGTAGAATTTGTCTTGTTAAATCTACTATTGTTTCCAAAATGATCTATTCAATGATGGTTTACAATTGCCATGCTATTATTCTTAAGAAAATCAACGCTTACATAAAAAAATTTGTTTGGATTGGTAGTACGATTGAAAAAAAGCTTGTGACCACTCCTTGGAGTGTTTGTTGTAAACCTCTGGACAAGGGTGGTCTCGGTATAAAAAATCTTAAGTTTTTTAATGACTCTCTCCAGGCTAAGATGACTTGGAAGTTGATCCATAGCAACACTGATTCCTCTGCCTTTCTCAGGAAAAGATTCATTACCAAGCTTAAGAACGGTAATTTGAGCTACATCAGGTCCTCCATCTGGCCGTACATTAGACAATCCTAAATTAACATCATGAACAACTCTAGATGGATGGTTAACGTTAACTCTTCAATGAACTTCTGGTTGGATAACTGGACGAGTGTCCCCTTAATCTCCATGTTGACTTTCAACACTCCCCCTGACACCACCAACGCCACTATTAGGGATGTCGTTAACTCCCATGACATCACCCTTCCTAATAATATCAGTACTATCATTTACAATTATACTTTCTCCAACACTGATGATTTTCTCATTTGGGAGTCTGCTTTCAATGGTGTCCTTGATTCAAAAAGATTCTATAAAAACAATTTCAGTAATTCTGATTCTAGCCTTAGTTGGTTGAAATCGTTCAACAAACCTTGGATCAAGCCCTCCAGATTTACTTTTATTTGGCGTATTGCTCATAATAGAGTCCCCACTGATGTGTTCCTTCAATCTTTTGGGATCCCTCTTTGCTCTAGATGTCATATGTGCAACCAACACAGTGAAGCTGCAAATCATTTATTTTTGTCTTGTGATACAGCTGCTGCTCTTTGGAATTACACTCTTGACATTTTTGGTTGTAGATGGTCTCTTATATATGCTATTAACTCTCAATTACAGCTCTATGTTAATTGGGACTCCTCGTTGCAAATTAAAAACCTTTTTCTGGTTGCGGTGGTGGAACTCCTGCATGTGATCTGGTATGTTAGAAATAATTCTCTTCATAATAATTGCTCATTCAGTCTCAATGCAGGTAAAATGTGTATTCTTATTGCCATCAAGGATGCTGCCTCTCTTCAGAAAGCTCATTGGGACAATTCTGTTGGCGATTTTGATATCCTTTACCATCCTAGGATTGCGGGATCTTACAGGAATCCTCGGCGCACCCTTGAAGTTTTCTGGCAGGCTCTGCTTCAGGGATGGATCAAGGTCAATGTCGATGGTGCCTCGAGAGGAAATCTGGGGCTGGCAGGTTGTGGTGCCATCTTTAGAGACTATCTTGACAGGTGCCACGGTTGTTTCTTCGGAGGATGTGGTATGGTCTCGGCTCTGGAGGTGGAAGTGCTGGGAGTGATTCATCATGTTGATTTTTCCAATCAAAAAGGTTGGAACAACCTATGGATTGAAAGTGATTCAACCACTGTTATCCAAGCTATATGGAAGGGGGTTGTGCACCTTGTCTGGCCGCTCACCTCTAGATGAATGAATTGTCTTGCCTCGCTCAAGGAACTCTTCCTCATTGTCACGCATGCTTTCCGTGAATCGAACAAGGTCGCTAATAGCCTTGCCAACAAGGGGATTAATCAGGATATTACCTGGGTGGATAATTTGCCTGGTGATTTGCTCCCGCTTTTTTAATATGGATTGTAATAAGATTCCATCTTTTAGACTTTTGTAGCTCCTTTTCTTTCTTAATCAATAAATTGTGTCTTGTTCTTTGACCGAGGAATTTTAAAAAAAGTACCTTGAATTGCTCCTTGATTAATACATTTATAATGAAGTTTTGATGAAAATTACGTCTTTGAAATCAAATTTCCTCATGTATGTTTCAAATTGATCATTACATGATCATTGTACAATATAATGAATTTTTCTGATTAAATTTATATCTTTCATTATTTTAAATATACTAATTCATACCTACAATTTTAAAACTCCATTTCAGAATGAAATAATTATAACGTTTTGATATATCTTAAATTATTATTGATTTAAAACCAAAAAAATAATCAAATTAATTCATTTCATTCCATCAGTATGAATTTCTTCACTAAATTAATTCCTTAATTTAGAGCATGGCCTTTAAAAACATGTCATTCAATGTTCATAATCACATTACCATTATCATCAGTATGGTCTTTTATCCCCAATTTTTTCGATTGATATTTTCAGTATTTGGTCTCTCATTATATCCTAGGTATTTTTCACTTACTTATTTTCAAACTTTTCATTCAAGGATTTAGTTGTTTACTCATCCTTCATCTCTTCCATAAAAATATATTGGTTTTTCATGTCATAGAAAACATTTTCTCCGAATTCATTATGTATAAGTTTTTTTAGAACAATTTTCATTAATGATATTAGATTCATTGATTTCTTCTCTTCATCTTCATAGTTGAGTCGGCGATTGAATAACCTCAACTCCATCTTCCTCCTACAATTCAATATTATAATATTTTTAAGTTATGCATTGTTGTGTATCTCTTGGTAGCCAAACAAGAAAAAAATGAACGCGCCGAACGCGCCTCTGCGATTTCAAAATTTACCGCCCGTTGCGGCGGAGCCGGTCGTTCAGGGAGATTTGGCGTCGGACAAGATCCTGCCCCTGGCCCCTGGTGTGAAGGGTTCTCTGGCTTCTTCGTCTCAAACGGGGGATCCCTGTCCGTTCAAGCCTGATATTGTTCCTGGTACATCGTGGAAGGATGTTCTTCGCAGGTCCACTTCTTCCCTTCCTCTGGTGTCTCCTCTTTTTCCAGCGATTCCCTTGGAATCCTTCAGCGCTGAGCAGTCGGATGGTCTCCCGATGCTTTCGTTCTCCCCTTCTGCCTTTTACAACGCTGCGGATCAGCTAAGATGGACTCTGATTGCTCGTTTCGGGGCCGATAATCCCTCGTTGGTCGTTTTCCAGGCGTATGTTCGATCGTGGGGTCTGGAGCGGCAGGCCACGCTCTCGGTTCTGAAATTAGACAAAATAAGATATCCTTATTGGCTGTTCTTGAACCAAAGCAGAACAATTCCAGAATAGAGGTTCTCTCTCGAAGGATTGGTTTACGTTCCTATTTGCATGGGGACCTTTTGAATCACCATATTTGGATCTTCTGGGATTCCTCTGTAACTGTTGATAGAGTTAATGTCTCGGAACAACATATCACGACTAAACTGTTGATAGAGTTAATGTCTCGGAACAACATATCATGTGTATTATATTCACATTTGTTTATGCGAAATGTGATCGGAGAGAAAGGGAGATCCTATGGTCGGACTTGGAATCCTTCAATGCTGGTGAGTTGGCTTGGTTTGTGGGCAGAGATTTTAACACCATAATGGATGATTCAGAGAAGAAAGGAGGATGTGATTATCCATGAATAGATCGTCAAGATTTTGTCTCCTTTGTGGCCAAGGCTGGCCTTTTGGATTTGGGCTACACAGGAGACAAATATACATGGTGTTGAAGTGCCCAGATCAGTGTGAATCACTAAGAGGGGGAGGGGGTGAATCAGTGATCCCTTAAAGGTTTTTACTAATTGATTCTTTATCAATTAAACCTCTATGGCTGGTTAAAGCCTCGATCCACTCTTCTTGTATCTCTCAACCTTTCTCGGATAATGCAGTAATGAAAAGGCACAGGACACAAGGATTTACAAGGTTCGGCACCAAAGGCCTACATCCTTGCCATGCTCTCTCAGCATGGATTCTCCCATTAAAATCTGTTAGTATTACAATGGTCGATACAGCTTCCCACCGTATCTCTCCTGAGTCCCACATGAGGGTCTTTATACTGCGTCCCACAGTGTTACCAGAGTCCCACTGGCCTGCTCCAGAATCCCACTGAAGACTTCTTCTCCCTGAGTCCCACAGGGTCTTCTCCTGGCTGCTCGAGTCACACGAGTAGCTCTTCTTCTTGTTCAGCTCTTCAAGTATCTTCAGCAGTCTGGGATAAAGACTGCTGGCCTTGCTCTGTACCTCTGATCACTTGTGATGATCAGGGTCTTCTCAATCTACTGAAAATTCAGACAAACAATATCTTTCACTTCAGTCTGGCTCAGTCTCAGTTGCACACCACTGATTTAGCACTGTTCACGTGTGCACATGCATGCATGCATGCATGCACTTCTCCTTTCCTCTTCTTGGTGCAGTAGACCCACAAAGGGTGTAATCAATTATTGCACACACCTTCTTCACAATCTTCACACACTTAATTCAATTTGCTTACACACTTAGAGTGTGTTCTACTTTAGTGTGGATGTCTTCTCTTCTTCTTAGTGTGTACACACTTTCTTTTGCACACACACTAAGGTTCGGCCTTGTTGTCTTTTTGCACACACTTGTTTCACTTTGCACACACTTTAGACTTGGCCTTCACTTGTTTAGCACACTCACTTCCTTGTTCTTTTAATCTTCTTCAAAGTGTGCACTTCACTTATGCACACACTTGGTTCTTCATTTTTCACACACAAGGGCTACGGCCTTCTTCTTCAAATGCACACACAAAGTATGACCTTGTCTTGCTTACACCCACTGCCCTTAGGGTACTTAGCACACACAAGATGTGTTCCTCAATTTGGCACACACTCAAGGGCTACGGCCACTTGTTGTTCTTTTTGCACAAAAAGGCACAAAGGCCTTTCCTTCCCTTCTTGCACACACACAAGGCTACTGCCTTTTCTTGTTTTGTTGAGCACACACGGCCGTAGGGCCTTCTTCTTGCACATAAATGGCTACGACCTCCTTCTCCTTTTTACACACACACAATGGTGTGGTCTCGGCCTTGTTGTTTCTTTTGTGCACACACACACAAGCCGTAGGGTGTTCTCACTTGAACCCTTTCTACAAGGAGGCGCGCAAGGTGTCTTGGTGCAAGGGGCAGCCGCACAAGGTGTGGTGGGCTTCGGTCGCGCAAGCCACAAGGGTGGTACTGCCTCTGGTGCGCAAGGTGCACTGGCCGAGGGGCATGCAAGTGTCACAGCCGCGCAAGCCAAGCGGCCACGCAAGGCCTCGACCAACCGCGGGCACAAGAAGTTGCGGCCCTGGGTTCTTCCTGCCGCGCAAGGGATTAGCGCGCAGGGGACTCTTCACCTCTTTCGCGCAAGGGGTGCGCGAAAGGAACTCCTTCGGGCCTCGGGTGGCACCAGAACACACTGCCGCGCAAGTGGGATGCGCGGGGCAGATCTTCGCGAGGCAAAGAGCTTCACGGGACTTCTGATTTTCAAGAAAGGATCAGCAAAAAGCACAGAGGGCTCGGCTTCATTTTTATAGGCAGAGACTGCCTCAGATTATCCGCGTGCAATAACTTCAAACGCCCGAGATCTTCGGATTTTCAAGATTTCCAAAATCTTGTTTCTCCTCTGTTTCACACGGCTTCCCTTAGTTTTCGGCCTTCTTCACGTGCATGCGACTTAGAACGCATGCACGGCCTTCCTTCGATCCAAACCATGCAGAGTATCAACACCGAATGGCCTCGCACCTTCGGTTTGCTTCGGCCTTCATCGAAATCTCCCAAACATTGCATGCATGTGTATTTTTAAGCATGGATCGGTTCAGTAGGTCCAGACGATCACCATGGAGGCTTTACTTCGATCAGCGGTGGCCGGGAGCTCGAAAACACTGCTCGGGTTACTCCTGGTTCGAACGGAGTTCGCGGGGAGCTTCGGTCGAGCTCGAGGGAGGAGACGATGTCGGGGCCGTCGGATGCGGTGATCAAAAGGGTTTCGACGACTTGGATTAGATCGCGGCGCCGCGGATCAGATGTGCGGCTCGGATCGGCCGCGAGATCAGATGAGCGGCTGGGATTCGCTCCCGGTGGAATTTGCGCGTCCCACATCGAAACGCCGCGGGATTTTTCCGCGGTTTATCACCCTGGCGCTCCCATGAGCGGCCAGTTGAATTCTCTCCCTCCACGGTGCCGCCCCGCACCGTGTTCTCCCTGCGGGCGCGCTCTGCGCCCACTCTTGCTCCCTGCGGGCGCGCTCCTAGCGCCCACTATGCATCCTGGGTGCGCGGGCTTCACCACCGCGTGCCCTCGGGGGCTTATACACGGCCCCCTGCGCTCCTCCGGGCGTGCCCCAGCGCCTCTGTGGTGTCTGCGGGTGCGCCCTGCCGCCCTGAGCTCGCCCCATGGGTTCCCCCTTGGGCGTGGCGCCTTAGGCCCACATGAGCCTTGGGGTTGAACCCACAAGGTGCTCACGGGCAGGCCAATTTTTTTGGCTAAGTCTTGAATAAGACTTTGTAAAAACAAAGTCCTCCATGTAAAATATGCCAAGTGCCACTTGTCCTTCAAGGCATTCTTTTCCTTCTTCTTCTTCTTAAGAATTCAAACATTAATCTTCTTGATTAAAAACAACTCCTCAATTTATAATTCTTCTTCACCATCTCATTTTCAACTTAGGAGAGAATTCTCAAGGATCTTCATCAACCGAGCTACTTGCTCAATTATTTCTTCTTCATTAGAATTCCTCCATTCTTCTTCAACATTTATTCATCACTTTGTAATGGAATTCACGAAGGGTCTTCATCTTCAACTGAGCTCCTAAATCACTTAAATTCTTCAATGTGCTTCATTGATCTAATCAGAGATCAATTGGATCAACTTCAAATTCACATGCACTAAGAGTTAGTACATGGACTTCATTAAACCACTTCATCCACTTAGTAGTGGTGGATGGAACTCCTTTCAACTCCTCATGCATTGTGAAGACAATGCATGGTCTTCAAACATTGTTGTGACTTTGTATCCAGTTGATACAAGTTCTTGGAACTTTAAGAACAGCTCAACAATCGTCAGATTTTACATGGAGAATGTTGCAACCACAATTTTCAATACCACTTAGTGAATCTCCTAAGTGACATGCATCTTAGTACCATGGCCATTCTCCTTCATCACCATCACCATCACATCCTTTGACATTCACATCTTGACTCCTTGACATCCATTCATTTCAAGACAACTTCATGCCTCATTGACAACAAATGCAACACAATGCACTTCAATCTCCCCCTTTGTATTTGTTGTCAATACACTCCTTCAGCACATATGAATGGGTCAATATGTGTGCCAATATTTCTCCCCCTTATTGGCAATCAAATGCAAAGGTGTGGTGTGGTTCTCTTCCACAATATCTCTTCCTCCCTTTGAAAAGTATTTTCTTGAAAAACACTGAGAGAGAGGGATGATGTCACATGTTCTTCTTTAGCAAAGAACCTTTAGTAAATCAACTCTAAGTCTACTTGGGCAAACCCGGTGTAGAAAACAAGAGTGATATGACCAAGGAACTCAATGCTATCCACAATTCTCTACACATGTGAGATCATGCTTCAGGGGTTTGAAAATTTTTCAGATATAACAATGAATTGCTAAATCCTGCACATACTTCACAAAACACATTAGAATGTTCAGGTGCAAAGATAAAGCTCCCCCTTTCATCCATTTGTCTTCAATCCATACTCCCCCTTAATTGACAAGATAAACTCAATTAAGAAACAAGGGATGAAAGCATGATTGGAATACCTTCACTTTCTCAAGATGATATTAATTTTAGAACATCATCTTCTCCAGATTGGCTCCCCCTCAAGGGGTGCACTCCATTCCTTCCAAACCATCCTCCACTTGAGAATGATCATCATCTTCAATTCCCTGCAATGTCAGCACATTTAAATACAAATAGTATAAGGGAATAAGATGGAACCTCCTTGGTTCATCAATGTGAACAACAAGGTTGAGAAGATTCTCTCAACCGAGATGTCCCATTTTCACCAGTCTTCACACTTGCACATTTGATCTTTATTGATGATTGTGCTGGTGTGGTTCTCAAAACATCTTCATGTGAAACCTTCTTCTTCCCTTTTGTCTTAGCAATTGCCAGAACTTCATCTTCAGCTCTTTGTAGATCTTTGGCAAGTTGCAACTGATGTGGCCATATGACTAGTAGATCATTTGGAAGGGTGGCCCCAGTTTTGGAAGTTCCACATGGTTCTTTGGATGCTGTTAAGCTACCTTTCTTAGACAACTTATTTTCAATCAATCCCTTCTTCTTATGGATTGATTGTCTTTTGGAGTTCAGTCTGCTTCTATTTAGTTTCATGGCTTCTTTACAAAGGTCCATGATGTGTCCTTTCTTTCCACAGTAGAAGCATTTCTTGGTGGTCCTTCTGGATGCATCACCCTTCTTGGACTCAGACTCCAAGGACTTCTCTTCATTTCTCAAACACTTCTTGGGAGCATTTTCCACTTTCTTATGCTTGCTTCCCAAGAAATCTCTCTGAGCCAGGTTCTGTGATCTTTTCTTCTCTTGAGCTCTGGATACAGTTGGAGATTGACATGTATCTATTTGACCACTTTTGCAATCATCCCAGATGTTGTCAAGTAATCCAAATCTATTTGCAGTAAACAGATGTCTCTGGACCTGTGGATGTTGCTTCTTTTCTTCTGGCTTACTCCCCCTAGGCATGGGCTTCCTTTGTGCTTTGACATTCAGTGGATTGTACCAACAATCCTTTGCACAGTGCCCATACTTATTACAACACCAACACTGCCCCACAAATCTTGATCTCTTCAGTCCTTCTGATTGTTGGGAACTTTTCTTGACTTGCTGTGTTGTTTTAGGAGAGCTCTCTTTCTTCATTGTCTTCATCCATACTTGTTTGGAATTATTCTTCCATCCTGCACTTTTTGTGGAAACACTATTAGAAGCATTAGTACAAGATGGGATGGATGGTACCTTCTTTTTAGAAGTTGTTGCCCTTTCATTAGAGGATGTCTTTATTTTAGAATCATCCTTCTCAAAGCTCACTTGAGTAGCAACATTTCTTCTTTCAGCTGACTGGGAGGCTTTAGCTTTGGGTGATTGCTGATTTTTCAATATCACCTCCAGTTCTAAGCATTTCATATTGAGGGAGTTCTTCTCATCCTCAATAGTTCTTAGCTTTCCTTCCCAACTTTCTTTCAGCTGATTCATCTGGTCTTCATACACCTTCTTTAATTCTTGCAATGAATTGTCCAGCTCCTTCACCAATTTGACTTTTTCTTCAAGTTGAGCATCTCTGACAACCATTGATACTTTATGCCTCTTTTCCAGTGCATGGAAAACATCTTTGACCACAGTCTTAAAGAATTCTTTCTCAGAAAGGCTTCTTTGCAATTCTTCACAAGTATCTTCATATCTTTCATTGCAAAGAGATACTGTTTCATCTTTAGCATTTACCAGCTTTCTGAGAGTGTTGGTTATGCCAACCCTTTTAGCCAATTGAACTTCCAGAGAATTGGCTTCATCTTCTAGCTGTAATTTTTCTTCCTGAAGATCAAGGAGGCCTGTAGCTATACACATTGCAACTTCCTTGGGGACTGTCTTCTGAAGATATTTGATTGCATTTAGAAGATCATTGTTCCTTCCATCTTCATCACAGCTAGAGCAGGCTTCATCAGAAGAATGATAAAAGGAATTGTCATCTGATGTGACTTTCACATTTCTTTCCATAGAAGGAGTTTCTCTGATTGCACCAGCCTTCTTCTTCATCTTCTTTGCCTGTTTCTTCATTCTGTTTTTCAGAGTCTTGGCAGATATCTCCATTTGAGGCTGTTCTTTCATTTCCTCAAATCTGCACTCCATATAGACTCCCTTGGATCTTTTAGAGGTAACCTCCCTCTGATACCAATTGAAGTGCCCAGATCAGTGTGAATCACTGAGAGGGGGAGGGGGTGAATCAGTGATCCCTTAAAGGTTTTTACTAATTGATTCTTTATCAATTAAACCTCTATGGCTGGTTAAAGCCTCGATCCACTCTTCTTGTATCTCTCAACCTTTCTCGGATAATGCAGTAATGAAAAGGCACAGGACACAAGGATTTACAAGGTTCGGCACCAAAGGCCTACATCCTTTCCATGCTCTCTCAGCATGGATTCTCCCATTAAAATCTGTTAGTATTACAATGGTCGATACAGCTTCCCACCGTATCTCTCCTGAGTCCCACAAGAGGGTCTTTATACTGCGTCCCACAGTGTTACCAGAGTCCCACTGGCCTGCTCCAGAATCCCACTGAAGACTTCTTCTCCCTGAGTCCCACAGGGTCTTCTCCTGGCTGCTCGAGTCACACGAGTAGCTCTTCTTCTTGTTCAGCTCTTCAAGTATCTTCAGCAGTCTGGGATAAAGACTGCTGGCCTTGCTCTGTACCTCTGATCACTTGTGATGATCAGGGTCTTCTCAATCTACTGAAAACTCAGACAAACAATATCTTTCACTTCAGTCTGGCTCAGTCTCAGTTGCACACCACTGATTTAGCACTGTTCACGTGTTCACATGCATGCATGCATGCATGCACTTCTCCTTTCCTCTTCTTGGTGCAGTAGACCCACAAAGGGTGTAATCAATTATTGCACACACCTTCTTCACAATCTTCACACACTTAATTCAATTTGCTTACACACTTAGAGTGTGTTCTACTTTAGTGTGGATGTCTTCTCTTCTTCTTAGTGTGTACACACTTTCTTTTGCACACACACTAAGGTTCGGCCTTGTTGTCTTTTTGCACACACTTGTTTCACTTTGCACACACTTTAGACTTGGCCTTCACTTGTTTAGCACACTCACTTCCTTGTTCTTTTAATCTTCTTCAAAGTGTGCACTTCACTTATGCACACACTTGGTTCTTCATTTTTCACACACAAGGGCTACGGCCTTCTTCTTCAAATGCACACACAAAGTATGGCCTTGTCTTGCTCACACCCACTGCCCTTAGGGTACTTAGCACACACAAGATGTGTTCCTCAATTTGGCACACACTCAAGGGCTACGGCCACTTGTTGTTCTTTTTGCACAAAAAGGCACAAAGGCCTTTCCTTCCCTTCTTGCACACACACAAGGCTACTGCCTTTTCTTGTTTTGTTGAGCACACACGGCCGTAGGGCCTTCTTCTTGCACATAAATGGCTACGACCTCCTTCTCCTTTTTACACACACACAATGGTGTGGTCTCGGCCTTGTTGTTTCTTTTGTGCGCACACACACAAGCCGTAGGGTGTTCTCACTTGAACCCTTTCTACAAGGAGGCGCACAAGGTGTCTTGGTGCAAGGGGCAGCCGCACAAGGTGTGGTGGGCTTCGGTCGCGCAAGCCACAAGGGTGGTACTGCCTCTGGTGCGCAAGGTGCACTGGCCGAGGGGCATGCAAGTGTCACAGCCGCGCAAGCCAAGCGGCCACGCAAGGCCTCGACCAACCGCGGGCACAAGAAGTTGCGGCCCTGGGTTCTTCCTGCCGCGCAAGGGATTAGCGCGCAGGGGACTCTTCACCTCTTTCGCGCAAGGGGTGCGCGAAAGGAACTCCTTCGGGCCTCGGGTGGCACCGGAACACACTGCCGCGCAAGTGGGATGCGCGGGGCAGATCTTCGCGAGGCAAAGAGCTTCACGGGACTTCTGATTTTCAAGAAAGGATCAGCAAAAAGCACAGAGGGCTCGGCTTCATTTTTATAGGCAGAGACTGCCTCAGATTATCCGCGTGCAATAACTTCAAACGCCCGAGATCTTCGGATTTTCAAGATTTCCAAAATCTTGTTTCTCCTCTGTTTCACACGGCTTCCCTTAGTTTTCGGCCTTCTTCACATGCATGCGACTTAGAACGCATGCACGGCCTTCCTTCGATCCAAACCATGCAGAGTATCAACACCGAATGGCCTCGCACCTTCGGTTTGCTTCGGCCTTCATCGAAATCTCCCAAACATTGCATGCATGTGTATTTTTAAGCATGGATCGGTTCAGTAGGTCCAGACGATCACCATGGAGGCTTTACTTCGATCAGCGGTGGCCGGGAGCTCGAAAACACTGCTCGGGTTACTCCTGGTTCGAACGGAGTTCGCGGGGAGCTTCGGTCGAGCTCGAGGGAGGAGACGATGTCGGGGCCGTCGGATGCGGTGATCAAAAGGGTTTCGACGACTTGGATTAGATCGCGGCGCCGCGGATCAGATGTGCGGCTCGGATCGGCCGCGAGATCAGATGAGCGGCTGGGATTCGCTCCCGGTGGAATTTGCGCGTCCCACATCGAAACGTCGCGGGATTTTTCCGCGGTTTATCACCCTGGCGCTCCCATGAGCGGCCAATTGAATTCTCTCCCTCCACGGTGCCGCCCCGCACCGTGTTCTCCCTGCGGGCGCGCTCTGCGCCCACTCTTGCTCCCTGCGGGCGCGCTCCTAGCGCCCACTATGCATCCTGGGTGCGCGGGCTTCACCACCGCGTGCCCTCAGGGGCTTATACACGGCCCCCTGCGCTCCTCCGGGCGTGCCCCAGCGCCTCTGTGGTGTCTGCGGGTGCGCCCTGCCGCCCTGAGCTCGCCCCATGGGTTCCCCCTTGGGCGTGGCGCCTTAGGCCCACATGAGCCTTGGGGTTGAACCCACAAGGTGCTCACGGGCAGGCCAATTTTTTTGGCTAAGTCTTGAATAAGACTTTGTAAAAACAAAGTCCTCCATGTAAAATATGCCAAGTGCCACTTGTCCTTCAAGGCATTCTTTTCCTTCATCTTCTTCTTAAGAATTCAAACATTAATCTTCTTGATTAAAAACAACTCCTCAATTTATAATTCTTCTTCACCATCTCATTTTCAACTTAGGAGAGAATTCTCAAGGATCTTCATCAACCGAGCTACTTGCTCAATTATTTCTTCTTCATTAGAATTCCTCCATTCTTCTTCAACATTTATTCATCACTTTGTAATGGAATTCACGAAGGGTCTTCATCTTCAACTGAGCTCCTAAATCACTTAAATTCTTCAATGTGCTTCATTGATCTAATCAGAGATCAATTGGATCAACTTCAAATTCACATGCACTAAGAGTTAGTACATGGACTTCATTAAACCACTTCATCCACTTAGTAGTGGTGGATGGAACTCCTTTCAACTCCTCATGCATTGTGAAGACAATGCATGGTCTTCAAACATTGTTGTGACTTTGTATCCAGTTGATACAAGTTCTTGGAACTTTAAGAACAGCTCAACAATCGTCAGATTTTACATGGAGAATGTTGCAACCACAATTTTCAATACCACTTAGTGAATCTCCTAAGTGACATGCATCTTAGTACCATGGCCATTCTCCTTCATCACCATCACCATCACATCCTTTGACATTCACATCTTGACTCCTTGACATCCATTCATTTCAAGACAACTTCATGCCTCATTGACAACAAATGCAACACAATGCACTTCAGGTGTAACAACCAAAAAGGCAGGCGTCGAACCTGGTGTCAGCTTGATCGTATTCTAGGCAATCTTCAAGCTGTTTCTGGCTTTCCGGATGCTAGAGTTAATCATCTTGTTCGAGCCATTTCAGATCATTCTCCTTTAATCTTACGAATGGTAATTAGTGGGGCAGACATAGATCGTTTCTTCTATTCTAAGCAGTGGGGTGATTATCAGACGTATCATGAAGTGGCAAAAAATTCATGGTGTAAACCAATACATGGGAGATCTTGGACTAGATTCCAAAACAAGCTCAAACGATTGAAGGCGGATCTTCAAAACTGGTATAAACAGCAACCAGACCGTTTTGCAGATCTGGATAATCTTAAAAATGAAATTGAGCGCATCGAATCTGATCATGAAGATGACTGAGATGAGGAGTTTTTTCTGAATCTTATTAATAAGAAGGAACGCCTTAATGAAATGCTTCTTGAACAAGAAAGGGTTGTTCGAGACAAAGCTAGGGCCACCTGGCTTAAAGAAGGGGATAAAAATACAGCATTCTTTCAGGCATGTATCAAAGAGAAAAGGCGAGGGATCATACCAAATATTCGCATGGAAAATGGAACCTTTTCTAATAATCCAGAGATTATTGGAGGTATGGGTGAAAACTATTTTAAATCTTTTCTTGCTGATGTTAACCCAAGTATGCAGGATGGTTATCCTCATGGTTTATCTGAGCTCTTTGATGGTATTTCTCATGTGGTATCCAATGATGTCCATGATTTTTTTAGGGACATTCCTGAGGAGCAAGAAATCTTTGAAGCTATTAAGTCGCTCAACTAGAATAGTTCACTCGGCCCTGATAGTTTCCCTGCATCTTTCTATGTGGTCTCATGGGAACTAATTAAAGAGGATTTGATTGAAGCGATTCAGGATTTCTTCCATGGAGGGCCTCTTCCGAGGGTGGTCTGTGCAACCGTGCTCATTCTGATTCCAAATGTGAAAGACTCGTCATCTTTCAATCAATTTCGACCAATAAGTATGTGTAATGTTTCTTATAGAATCCTGGCTACTATTCTTAACAGGCGAGTGGCAAGATTCCTGAAAGATTGGGTGGCCAACGAACAACATGGCTTTATTAAAGGAAGGTCCCCACAAGCAGCCATTGGTATTGCTCAGGAAATTCTTGTGGATATCAACAAAAAAATTCATGGTTCGAACGTGGAAATTCAGATTGATATGGATAAAACTTATGATAGGATGGAATGGGGGTTTATTCTCAAGGTTATGGCTTGTACGAGTTTTTCCAATTGGGTGCGGGACTTATTTTTCATATGCTTTAGCTCTCCCTGGTTAAAATATCGCTGATGGGTAAGAGAACTGGTTTCTTCAAATCTGTTAGAGGCCTTAGACAAGGCGATCCTCTTTCTCCTAGTCTTTTTATTATGATTCAAGACCCCCTTAGTAAACTCCTGGATAACAAGATCAGCAATGGCTACATTCAAACTTTTAAATGCAAGAATCAGACCAATGGAATATCTCACCTACTCTATGTGGATGACATGATCTTTTTCATTAATGGAGGATGTAGATCTATTAGAAATCTTAAAAAGGTTCTGGAAGAGTACAGTAAATGGAGTGGTGAGAAAATTAATTATGATAAGAGTAATCTGTATTTTCAATGGTCATGTTCAGAAAGGCGGATAAGAAAAATGGATGAAGTTCCGGGTATCAAGAGAAAATAGTTTCCTATGGAATATCTTGGAGCTCCCTTATCTCCTGGAAGATTGAGAATTAGACACTGTGAAGGTATTTTTAATAAAATTATCAGTAAGATTAACAATTGGAAGAATCGTTTTCTGTCTTTTGGTGGTCGTATTACCCTGGTTAATTGTGTTCTATCTTCAATCCCTATGCAAATTATTTCAGTTCTCAAAGATCCTAATGCGGTTTTGAGAAATATTGAAAGGACCTTGACATCTTTTATCTGGGATTCTCATGGGGATGGAAGATACCACTGGGCATCTTGGAAAAAAATTGCTAGGCCGGTGAATAATGGGGGTATTAATCTCCGCAGTGTGGAAGGCTCTATGCACTGTCTTCAAGCAAAGTTGGTCTGGGAAGTCCTTGAAGGTGATACCTTATAGAGTAAGTTTATTAAAATGAAATATGGGACTAAACTGGATGTCCCGAGGGGTAATATCTCTTGGCCATGGAGGTCGCTTTGTGAGCACATTCCGACTCTCAATTTGTATTCCCGGTGGATCGTGGAAAGGGGTGATATCAATTTTTGGTATAGTAATTGGTCTGGTTCGATCATTGGCTTTCCTGCTTATCCTACGCCTAATCTGACTTTTTCCCAAGCAATTCTTTATCCAGATTTCATTCATTCCATTCTTAATAAGCAGCAACAGGAAATTTTTGACATCATCGACCACACTGTAAGTGCTGATCGTCTGGTTTTTACAAATTCTCCCACGGGGGTCTTCTCGGCTAAGAGTTACAGAATGACTCTGACTTCTTCAAATGGTGGAAACAATGTTATGAATGCATATTGGTGTAAAGAGTTGCCTGTCAAATACAATTTCCTTCTGTGGAGGATTTATAACAACTGTATTCTGATGGATGACCTGATCTGTAGGAGGGGTGTTCAAATAATGTCGAAATGTTGGTGTTGCAGGTCCGCAAGTTCTGAAATGGTGAAGCATTTATTTTTTGCGGGTGAATGGGCTACAACGGTGTAGAGATACCTGGGTAGCCTCATTGGTATTGATATTCATCATGAATCTGGTTTTGATTTCCTTCTTAACGACTCTCTCGGTGTTGACTTGAATGAGCATGAGCGAAAGGCCCGATCTATGCTAATGGCTGCGGGTTGCTGGACTTTAGGGAGTGCTAGGAATAAAGCCCGCCACAAAGGTAATCAGAGCTCCTTGCTTGCCATACAGGTCCAGTTCAAATGCCTGGTAGTGGAGTTTGGATCTTTGATAAAGCAAGGGAAAAAAGTAAAATCCTGACAATGTTTTGCACTGCTAGAAGATCTTCTTTTACTCAAGAAGCGCATGGTAGATTGAAACATGGAAAATGGGTAAGTTGGAACCCACCTACTAGTGGATATAAGCTAAATGTTGATGGATCGTGTGCTCTTGGTATGATGCATGGAGGGGGAGTCATCCGAGATAACAACAGTTCTGTTATCACTGCTTTCAGTAGCTTCTTCGGGCAAGGAGACTCTATCAGAGCGGAGGCTAAGGCTCTTCTTGAGGGGCTTGAAATCTGTAGGGACATCAATTTATCTCCGTCCTTGATTGAAACAGACTCTACAGTGATTTATAATTCTATACAGCGCAAGACAAATACCCAATGGTCTATTGATTATTACATTCGAAGGTGTATCTGTTACATTCCTAATGGTGCGGTTGTCCAGCATACATGGCGTGAAGGCAATAAAGTGGCAGATTTTTTAGCCTCCAAGGGTGATCAAAATGATCCTCAGATTATTTTCTCTAATATGGGAAGTCTACCATCAGAATGTGTTGATCTTGTTCGGGCGGATGCTCTTGGTTTGCACTATTTTAGACCTTCCTAATTCCCTTGCATTCAGATTTCTTGTTTTTTTTTTCTGTGTGACCTTGCTCCCACATTTTAATAAAAATTGTTGTTGTTGTTGTTGTTGGTTGTTGTTGGAATATTTTTAATGTAATGAACATCATGGATATCCAAAAATTGATTCATTTTTATATTATTCATCTTAAATTTACATCAAATTTTAGCCTCCTATTTTATTTATGTATTTATATTCAATAACTTTATGAACATTGGTTTTCAAAATATTATTGAAACATTCGATAAATCACTTATATTCCTTAAATTATTTTAAATAATCAATAAATATGTGATTTTTCAACAACACCATATTTTCTAGGTTGTCATATTTGTTGCTGGAGTAACACTATCAATTTAATCTTATATAATACATTATAGCTAGTTTCCTTACGTTCCACATATACTATAGCATCACCTTCTTTATAGGACTTAAAAATCTATTTTTAGTATATATCACATTTTTATCCACCTATTTTTAATAATTCCTTGATATAAAACTCTCACAGAGATGTATTTTTACTATATATTTTTAAAATGTGTATTATCCTCTTAAATATCAATTTTTTATATTTCAAAATAATGATACCTCTTGTTTTATTATTTGATTCTACATGTAGTTCTCCACATTGTTGTAAATGATTTTCATGTCAATATCAAATCATATTGTTTTAATCGTCCTTATAAATTATTTTCCATCCCACATAGAGTATCATTTGATACAATCCATCACAAAATTCTTTGTTTTTGTAAACATAATGCATTATATCAAGAAATAATAATTAATAAAAAAACCTTTATCCTTTTGTGACTTTATGTGTCATGAGACCACATATTTCATTTCGAATAAAATTATCAAAATGTAACGTATTTTTATTCTGTACCATGTAGGTATGTGGAACAATATTTAATCTTATATAAGAATGATATCTTGTCTATCGCTTTTTAGATTTGTAATATAAATACATACTTTATAAATTGAATGATTTTTTATTTTTTTAATGTATAGCACGTTTCATCAATTTTCCACTTCCATTATGTGGAAATTTGAGATTTTTTTGTTATTAACATAATAAATATTTTTATTGGCACCCTTTATTGTATTAATGCATCACCATCATTTGCATTAATCATGCATCCATTACAATTAAAATAAATTTAAAATATAATTTCACAAATTTTAATTACATATAACATATTCTGATGAATTCCATTCAAAGAGTATAGCAATATTATTCAATTATAAATTATATAACCTTGTAATTATACTACACATGATCTTTAATACATAATCATCTCTATCCATTACAAATACTTAAATATTTATCTTCTTTAGGAATCTCAATTCACTTATTATGTGTAATGAAGGCATACTATCTAGTATCAATGTGTTTATATTCTTGAAAACCTAGAATTTTATTTTTCCCAATATTTATTTCTCCATATTTTTTCATTCTATGGATAGTTAAGGAATAACTAAGTTTCTCCTCATTTATTACTACAGCAGCAGTGATTTAATATTAATCATATTCATGTATGAATATTTTTCCATCCAATTTGATTGTATTTGTAACTTCCCTTTTGAAATATTTTTTGAGATGATATTTATTTAATTTTTTATGTCCTTTAATTATAATTATCAACATTATGGAAGAATATTGATGAAATAAAAAATCCAAGTAAATATTATTCAATATTTATCATGGTTGATATTTTTTCATAATTTATTTCCTATTTAAACATTCCTATCCTCATAAAAATATTATTTCCACATAAAAATTGTATTGGTGTAACCTATATAACCAAAGAATAAGACCATGGACAATTGGGATGAGTACTTTCTTCTCTTTACCAAAACCACTAAATATATTTTAAAATATGAAAATGGTCATGATGTTTGAAAATTTCCTCCAAGCCTTTACATACCATTAACTAATTCATTATGATTATTAGATGACTCACGTTTATATTTATTTCAAATCACACCCATTTTATGGAATATTTGATCATTCAAGCATTATTATAATTTTATTATTCTTTTTCCAGATCATTCATTGGAATCCTCTTGGATAAATATTTATAATTGTATCTCTTTTTTATCACAATTTATTTAAAATCTATTTATTCATGGAAACCACAAATTAGTAATGTGATCCAATCATTATTCCCAATTTTTCAAAAAAACACTAGGTTTATCAATTACATTATATTCTTTAGTGATGTTTAGCTAGAAATATGTCGATTCTCATGATTTTTAATGAATAGTTGTTTGAAAATCCCTAACATGCTCAATCTATATGATTTCAACAAATATCTATTCTATGTAATCCAAATACTACTTTATCAGTTAGATTATATTAATTTTATTCTTTCTCTATCTATACAATTCACCAAGTAAACGTTTATGTTTTAGTTATATATTTTTATTGATCATCAAATTTTAGTTCTATAATTTTTCTCCATTTTCATCGTAGTATCCTTCATCTCAGATTTTAAATCTATTTCCCCTTCTTTAAAAAAATTTATCATTTTCTTCCTCCAGTCACATATATATTAATTTCCAACATCATTCTGGTTTTGTAGCCAAATATATATTTGGTATTTCTTATTATTGGAAAATTATATTGTTTGTTTTTTATAAATACTAATCAATTTATTCTATATATTTCATTATTTGTAATATTTCTCATATATGGAAAACTTCACCACACCTAAATCATGTTAATGGAATTTTTTTATAAAACCTTCCATTTCATCATTACAATGTCTTGACCAAAAATTTGAAAAATTCATCATTCACATCATTATTGAATTATCCATGTCAAAGTCAAAAATTATTAAACACCATTAATGATATCTGTTTTAGTGTGTGACTTACCATTACGTTGAACATTACCTTCATAATACATGCTTGTAAGCTACATTTTAAATCCTGAAGTGATATTTTAGCTATATTACATTCACCCATAACAAAAAACAATTTATTTACAAGGAGGATTAATTCATAAAATTATATTATATATGATATTAATATCCTTGATATTATTTCTATGTTTTACCATAGATCCTATAACTGATATATTTATTGAATGTTTCAATGATGCCTTCCTTGGGTACATCTGGATATCCCTAAATATATTATGTAAGACCTTAATCTAGGCATTATTCACCTTGTTATATCTTCATTATATATTTTATAATATATTTTATATTGAATTTGAGGATGTATAACACGTCAAATTTATATATATTTCATTTTTGAGTGATATTGGAGAAGTATTTTTTGACTTTGCTTCAATGATTAACAATATTTGATCATACAAATTAAATGAAATTTATATGGGATCACTAGTATAAATTACTTAAAATAAATTAGATAATAAATCACATTTTATCAATATTAAATGAGATTAAATATCATAACTCTTTTTAAATTGGTAATGTAAAACATGTCATTAGTCCATTTAGGTAGTTTCTTCGTTTATAACTATAACAACTCCAGCCTTAATAAACACTTAAATATGAGTTTAAAAGATATGATTTATTTTCATACAATTCCAATATCGTATAGGTTTATAATTTAATATAATTAAGAAAAAAAACTTACATATCAAAACCTTATAATACAAATTTGATACAATAAGTCCACATCCATTTTTTACACAAAAATAAGACTCTTAAATTTAAACACATGTTTTAGTAATAACTCATTCATTTATTATAATATGAATACAAATAGTTATATATATATATATATAGTTTTCTACTCATAATTAATCCATGTGAAATGGATTTGAAAATATAGTATTAAAAAAATATCATCAAGGGATAAAAAAGAAAAAACAAGTTATTACCTTTTAGAAAATCATAAATTCCCATTATTTGTTTCCTATTATATGATAATCCTTGAGATAAATACATTAATTGATATACTACATATTTCACATTAAATTCTCAAATATTTTCATAAAATATATTATAAGAAACCATAAATCAAAGAATCATAATCAAGATGGTTTCTTTTAAATTATCAATACTCATGAAAAAAGGATTTTGGAAAACATACTTTTCACATTTAAAAGGGTCATAAACATCCCATTAAAAATAAGCTCATTAGAATTAATTATGAAATAAAAATACATATCAAAACTCATTTCTAATAATATAAAATTAATGAGTATTCTTTGTACATCGTCTTCATACAACTCTTATAATCACATTTACATTAAATATTAGAAAAAGTATATCCTACTCAGTTAATTAAAATATATGTTCCATGGAGAACGAAATAATTACCCAATGTATTGAATATAAATATAGTAATGACCCACTAATTCTCATTGGATTGAGAGAAAAATGTGACATTACTTAACATTAAGTGACCTCACCATGAAACCAAAGGCCGGAAATTAATGCTGATGGGTTTCTATACAATAGGAGGAAAATTTAACCTTTAATAAATAAACCATTCAACTAACCAAAAATAACCAAAACATTCTCCATTTGATGCATGATGAAAAGAAAGACAACTAAACAACTTCATGTATCTCCAAACCACATCAATGTATATAACAATAAAATACTAATCTAGGGTCAAATTAAACAGAGTATAAACAACTCATGACTCTCAAGTGACTATAAAACTCCATGATCCACATGCTCCAAGCTCCACAATAACCGAATAGCCCAAATATCACAAGGTAGTGCTAAAAACGTTGGAAACCATACCTTTTCCCATGTCCTTGAAAATAGCATATGAAAGAGCACCAAAGTCCCAAATCAAGGGTTAGTATAAAACTCAGTAGGATTTACCCAATAAATTCACAACTCATGCCACTAGTATATAAATGTTATCCACATTTATATAAAACAGTTTATATAAAACTGTTTACCAAAACATTTTATAACCAAATATAAACACGTTCCAAAAACCATTTACAACCAAGTAAAATAAAAAATGAATGAAACCAATTTACAACAAGTTGTTTTTCCAGAAAAATAACTAATAAAATCTTAAAACCCAATTTTTATTATCATTTTCCATGCCCATTCCATAGTTAACCACACACCCACACATGCATGTTTCGTTTGAAAGTTCAATACTCATAAGAGGTCTCTCATTCAATTTCATTGTGTCTTAATGACACGCGCCCCGATCAAAGGTCACGTCCCATGTACCCCAATGTTACTCATCCCATACAAAGGTACTGTTAGGAATGAACTCAAACCAACACCATTTATTCCAAATACTTCCATTTCAAAAATAAATCATTTCAATAAAACTGAACATTTATTAAAATCCAAAGAACAACCAATTTGAAAGAAACATTAAATTTTAATAATATTTTCCATTTTATTGAAAACATCTAATCCCAGTCATTTTCCTATAATCCAGGAAAACCCCCTTTCTAAAATGCACATTTTAAAACCAAGAAGCAAGGGACTAATTCAAAATCCCTAATTTTACAGATTACACAACCATCACTCAAGAAGGTTTACCACACGTTTTCTACAACCAAATCACAACAAACTAAAAAACATAAATTTAATTTGAAAGCATGCCAATAATTTCTACTATGTGAATTAGAAAAATAATCCTACTACCTCAATGTTTGTGATGAAAACCACAACGAACGAAAAATGATGAATACAACTTGGTCGATTCTCCAAGAACTCACCTTAGATACTTATCCTAGAAAGATCAAGACTAAATATCAATATTTTTGGAATTGAAACACCTATATATAACCCTAAAGTGTGTAGATATATGAATCTAAGAGGGGAGAAAAAGTAGATCTATGTAGATATACGAAACCGATCAAGAACGATGAAGAACAATCACATACCTCAAGAATCCGGCTTTGATTCACCAGGGAATGCTTTCAGATCACCTCCAAAATGCTTGTGATAGGTTCTACTATCTTCAAGGAAGATAAATACCGATGTATGAATGATTAAGATAAAAAACGAGCCTCTTAGAGGAAAAAATATGTGAGATCCACTTATTTTAGATCTCACTTAAACCATCTGCACGGTTAGTTCACACAGTTAGAAAACCGTGCGCTAACCGTGCCTTAGATATTACCTAGGAGGACCCTCACATGGCTTCCTCACATGGTCTACCTAACTGAACTACCATAGTGATGGTGCTACTATCTCAAGAGGACCAAATACACATAGTTTCGCTGCATGATTAGACAAACCGTGCACCACCTGCAACTTCCATTATGCCTCCAAACAACTTCCAATGAACTCAAAACTCTCCCATTCGTCACCCTTAACATTATAACCATGAATAGAATCATGTAAGGGTTACATACCAAAAACTAGGGGTACTACATTCTACCCAACATTGGTCTTTCCGCCCTTTGAATGTCGAAAACATTTTCTTCCCTAAAAGAGTTCTTGCCACTGCACTTTCATCTATTTCTCGTGTTCCCAAGTCTCTTCCTGAATTTTACCATTCTACAATAAAACCCGCACTAGACCAATTCTTTTTCCATGTAATAATTTCTTTCTCCTATCAATAATCCGTAGCAGGATATGTATCAACGAAGAATCTGGTACTGTGTGATCCAATTTGATCACATGGTTAGGATCAGGATGATTCTTTTTCAACTGAGATATATGGAATACATTATGCACCAAACAGAACCGTGGTGGAAATGCAAATCGATATTCCACTTCTTTGACACGTTCTAATATAAAAAAGGCTAATGTATCTAGGAGATATCTTTCCCTGCTTCCTGAAATGATGATGTACAAGCATTGGGGATATCCTATAGAAGACATAATCACCCACAACAAATGACAACAATCTTATGTGGTGATCTGTATAAGATTCTTGATGACTCTGATCCAACACCATCCTCTTTCAAATCAATTGGATCATTTCCTCTGTTTCTGGGAAAAGGATCAGCCCAACTGGTGATGTTTGACATGTTTCCACCCATCATAATGGAGAACAACAAGGATGCCCATACATTTCTTCAAAAATATCCATATATATTATGGCATGAAATATGTTATTATATGATAACTCCATCAGAGGTATATGTTCCTCCCATGATCCACCAAAATCCATTACACAAGACTGCAACATGTCTTCCAACATCTATAATCTCCTCTTAGACTGGTCATCTATCCTAGGATGATACGGCGTGCTCATCGTCAACTGAGTCCTAGGGGATTTCTGTAAGGATTTCAAAAAAAGGAGATATTAACCTTTTATCTCTATTTGAGATGATTGAAACTGGTACACCATGCTTCTTTACCACTTCATTAATATTGATTTTAGACAGGCCCTCCACCGTATGAATATCTCTAATTGGAAAAAAATTTGTCGGCTTAGTATTTCGATCAACTATCACTTATATGGCATCGTGTTTCTGAACCGTTCATGGAAGACCTGTAAAAAAATACATTTATATTTACTCCCATTTCCACACTGGGATAGGAAAAGACTGCAACATTCCCGCTGGTATCTGCTACTCTACAATAACTTGTAGACAATTTATCCACCTTGAGACGAACTTGACCACCTTTATTTTAATGCCGCTCCACCAAAACTACACCTTTATCGCCTTATACATATTATGTGAACCTGGATGTACAACCCATCATGAATGGTGGTAAGCATGAAGGAGTTGTCCCTGTCAAGAAATAGGTACAACCATATGATATCTGATTCACAAAACTGAACTCCCATCAAGTTTCATGCCCTCAATAGACTTGATACCATTGAGTTTTGAACTCATAACTAGAATGTATGAACCTTATTTATGTGATTCTTTGACCATATGTACCAAGTCAAGAATATGTGTATCTGAAAAGAAAACTACAAAAAACAACTCGATCTTCACATTCGACATGCATGTCGGCTAGGACCGTCATCATCTTCCATTCATCTAAAGCTTCTTTCACCAATTGAGAATATGACTTTCTTCTCAATGCATCTGCCACTGAATTCACATTTCCTGGTGTGTACACCAAGTAAAAGATAAACATTTAGAGATATCTCATCCATCCCCTTTTCCTCAGATTCAAATCATACTAGGAGAAAATGTGTTTCATTCTTTTTTGTTTTGTGAACACTATAAATTTCTCCCAAAAGTGATAATGACTCCCTGCATTCAATTCATGGACGACATTAGCTAATTCCAAATCATGTGTTAGGTAATTCTAATAATTAAGTCTCAAAAAAATTGAACCATAAGAAACCACATGGTCTCTGTTCATGAGAACATAGCCCAACCCTAATCTCGAAGTATCGCAATACACAACAAACCCCTATCCTAATTCTGGAAAAATCAAAATAGGTGTCAATTTAAGACAAACTTTTAGCTTCTAGAAAGACTTATAGCTTTCCTCTATCCATTAAAATTGTGAATTATTCTTTTTCATAGCTTTCATTGGTGATGATAGTCATGATAAATCACACAAGAAGCCTTTGTAGTAACCAGCTAGACCTAGAAAACTTCATACCTTGAAGAAATTATTCATTGGTTTCCACAATATAACTGGTTCTATCATTTAAGGATCAATTGAAATTCCATTTTTAGAAATGACATGGACAATAAAATGTACTTCCTATATCCAAAAATTACACTTTCATAATTTGGAATACAAACAATGATATCTCAAGATTTATAAGACTCTTTCTAGGTGCTCCCCATGGTTAGCCCTTGTCTTTGAATACACAATGATTTCATCCACAAACACAACAAAAATAGAATCCAAGTTTCGCTGAAATCTTTGACTCATCAAAGCCTTGGGGACCACTAGTTCATTTGTTAGACCGAAAGGCATGACTATATATTCATAGTGAATATATCTACTTCTGAAAGTTATATTTGAAATAATCTCCTTATGAACTATCAATTTGTGTTATCCAGATAACAAGTCAACTTTAGGGAACCTTTGAGTTCCAATTAATTGATTGAAGTGATCATCCATGTGTGGAAGTGGATATCTATTATTTATTGTTACTTGTTTAAGCATAAGATAATCTACACAATGATGAAGAGTTCCATCTAATTTTTTTCATGAACAAAACTGATGCATCCCATGGAGATGTACTTGGATGAATGGAACCCTTTCTTTCATGTTCCTCCAATTGTACTTTCAAATCCATTAAATCTTTTGGTATCATTCTGTATGATGGAAGGGAAATAGTACTGGTCATTGGAAGAAGATAAATTGTAAAATCCACTTCCCTTAAGGGGGTAACTCTGAGAATTTATCAGGAAATATGTCAAGAAATTGATCCAAAACTACTAGAAAATTAATTTCCCCGATGTATTCCAATGATTCCAAATTAAATGCTTCCAACTGATAAGAGATCGTTCCCACCATTGGGGCCTACAACCTCTTGTCCCCTTTCTTTACCATCCTCTCTTCTCTTAATAGATGCTTGATTCCATCCTAAGTTGTGAAACTAATTCTTCTACTATAGCAGTTGTTGTGAGTATTAAATGCTATCAACCAATCCATTCCTAGGATTAAATTATGGACATTTAGGTCCAACATCAAGAAGTTCCATTTCAGCTCAGTTTCATCAATAGTTATAACACATGCTTTACACACAATGGATTAACATTCTCTTTCACTGAGAGGAGTTTGTATTTTTAAAACAGAAGGAATCAATTCAAACTTTAAACATAGAAAATAAATAACACGAGAAGAAATGAATTAATGTGATCCACCATTATATAAGATAACTTTACCAAGGGTATAATTCAAATGAATCCTACCTCCCACTATAGACGGTCCAACTTGATCATCTATATTCAACATATCAGCTCCATACAAAAATTTCATTGCTGCACTATTCTATTTATTTCATTGATGATATTTCCCTAGTAGAGGAGTCATGGTATTCCTAGAATCACCATGAATTTATCTTCTCTTCAGAAGAGACTGATTCTATTATCCTCTCCCTATCAAAGCATATGATACTTGCGATTCCTGAGAAGTGTCTCGAGTACTTGACATTGGAGAACTACCATAATTGTGCTAAAGGTGCCCCATATTTTTTAAGTTATGGAATTCTTTAGTTTCTTCCATTCACTATCTCTTTTTTTGGTCAAGAGAACCACATTGAAAGGATCCTTCTTTTTTATGGTGTTTTTGAGGAAGGATCACAGATATAGACTTCAGATTTTGAATGCAACGCCATCCTTGGAAATAGTTATCCCTTTTCCACTCACTCCCTACGTTTGAGTTCCCACCATTTCTTATGGGTACCAACAAAAATCCTCCCATAAACCCAGAGATATCATGTTCTTCCATAGTCTCTCAATTATCCATCTTTGTATAATCCATAATAAAGAGTACAACTATCATCGATCTAGTCTCATGTCATAGCCCCGATTCGAAGATGTCTGCCTTTGAGGATGCACTTGTCACAACTTCTGGTGGAAAAAGGACTAGTTCCATTAACTTAGCCACACACTTAGTGAAAGAGTGTCTCTTGTTTCAGGATTAAGATGTTTGTTTTTTTTATCATAAACATGTGAGGATAGACGTTTTTTTGAAAAATTCTTCAAAATCCTCCCATTTAAGGCCTTCATAAAATTAATATTTCATCGCTAAATCCCACCACTGGCGTGATAGATCGTCGAGCCTATACGATGAAATCTTGATCATTAGATCCATAGTTTTTCCAATGAAATCACAGATACAATTCATCCTACATAGCAACACCTGCTCTTTTTTGGTTTCATCATCGCCCTAAATGTTAGGTAGATTCTACTTTATGAATTGGATGATATAGTCCACATGCCTTGGCTCTTTCTTCTACTTCCCCATATCCACATCTTGAAAATCAAAGACAATACTCTAAACCAGATCTCGGTTCACCTGTGGTTCATGTGTAACCAAATTATCCTCTTCTTTTTAAATTTGGTTTTGAAGACGCTTATCAGGTGACATTTTCCAAACCGACAACAAAATTCTTCATTCTCACTCTCTAGAAACTGATGGCTTAGTATTTCAAATTATATCACATCAACTATCACAATTTTTTCCCAAAAAAACTCTTTCAATGTTTAAACATTTATGAAAAAATTTAATAATTCTTTAGAAAATTAAACCATTTTCAAAATACCATACGGATTCCCTTTTCAAAATCATTCATTTGAAAAACAATTTTTCACTTTTTCAAAAATCAACACAATTTGTCAACATGAATCATTCCTCAAAATGATGTAAGCACTTCAAGGGGGATTTCATTGATCTAAAATTCATTTCATGCTCATCTCATTGGATAATCCCATGATAAAGAGATTTCAAGATCCTAGAAGTGTCTCCAAACACTCGTTTACCCAACTCCTGGGTAACATGAAGTTCAACATAAAAGGGTTATCTACGTCCATTTACGATATAAATTTCAAGTTCAAACAATCATACTACAATCCAATATTCCAATACCAATGATATACAAGATGAAATTTCAACTCCAATACTAAGAACATTGATGAAAACTTGTCAGGAAAGGACCGAACAAGAAATTAAAATTTGTACCAAAAAGGAAGGACCAGACTGTTACTATTTGTAATGACCAGCAAACTCTCATTGGCTTGAGAGCACAACGAGTCATTACTTGACCTTATGGGATATCTCGAAGATGCCAAAAGATGGAAATAAAATCCTAATGGTTTAAATACAAGTGGGGGATGATTTAAACTTTATGAAATAAAGTATTCAACCAACCAACCATATCCAAAACATTCATATATATGATATATGAAAAAAAGAAAGACATTCTAAACAAAATCATGTATCTCAAAACCACATCAAAGTATGTAATATCAGAAGACAAATACAGTATCAAAATAAAATGAATATAATCATTTTATGACTCTCAAGTGACTACAAAACCCCATTCTCTACATCATCCAAGCTCCATAATCATCGAACATCAAAAATACAATGAGGTAGTGCTCAAAATTGGAAAACTCTACCTTTTCCCTTGTCTTGGAAAATAGAATATGCAAGAGCACCAAAGATGCAAAGCTGGGCTGAGTATAAAACTTAATATTATTTCCACCTAATTAATTATCTAATCATTCCACTAGGATATAAATTTTATCCACAATTATAATCAGTTTACCAAAACAATTTTATAACCAAATATAAAAAAAATCCCAAAAACCATTTACAACCAAGTGAAAAAAAATGAATGAAACCAATTTCCAGAAAGTTATATTTTCAGAAAAATAACTAATCAAATATTAAAACCTAAATCATATTATCATTTTTCAATCCCATTCGATTTTTCACCACACACCCAAACAAGGTACATCGTTTGATTGTTCCATTCTATTGAGCGGTCTCTTGTCAAATTACCTTCTGTCCCAATGACACCTCCCAATCCAGGGTCACATCCCTTATACCCCAATGGTACTCCTACACTACTATGGGCCCATTTAGAATGAACTCACACCAACATCATTTATGGAAAAAACTTCTATATCCACAATAAACCATTTCATTAAAACCGAACTTCTATTGAAATCCAATGCACAAAAAAATTTCAAAGCAACATTATATTTAAATAAAATTTTACCTTTTATTGAAACCATATAATCCTAATAATGTTCCAACAATCCAAGAAAATCCCCTTTCTAAAATCTTCATTTTAAAACCATGAATAATGACAGTAATTCAAAATCCCCAATTTTATAGATTTCACAACCATCACTCAAGAAGTCATCCAAAAAGTTTTCTACATCCAAATAAAAAACAATTAAACACTAAAAATTTAATTTTAATTCTTTAAAATTATTTATACTAAGTGGTTTCAATAGGGAAGCCTCCTACCTCGAAGGTTTTTCCAAAACCCATAATGAATGAAAACTTACAAGACAACCAGGTCGATTCTCCAAGAACCTACCTTATATCTCATCTCATAGAAATGTCAAGATCAAATATCATCATATTTGGAATCTAAACACCTATATCTACCCATAAATGGAATTGATCTAAGAAATCAAGAGTAGAGGAGAAGCAGATCTATGTAGATCTAAGAAACCAATCAATAATGATGAAGAATGATCACATACCTCAAGAATCTAGCTTTGATCTACCAAGGAAAGCCTTCCAATCATCTCAAAAACTATTGGGATAGGTTTTACTAACTTCAAGGAAGATAAATACCATGTTATGGCCATATAAGAGAAAACAAAATCCACTTAGAGGCAAAAAAATGTGAGATCCTCTTTTTTAGGATCCCACATAATCCATCACCACGGTTAGTTCGAACAGTTAGAAAAATAGTGTGCTAAATGTGTGTTAGCTAATGCCTATGTGAACCCATGCATTCCTTCCTTGCACGATCTCCCTAACCGTGCTCTAACCATGTTGGATCCACTTCCACAAGAGGACCAAAAATGCATAGTTTGGCCGCACAGTTAGACAAACTGTGCGCCTCCCGTGCGACTTCTATTTTTCCTCAAAACTACATCCAATGATCTATATACTATTTAATCATCACCCTCAACATTATAAACATGAAAATAATCAAGTAAGGATTATATACCAAAAACTAAGGGTACTACGTATATCATGATCATCAATAATCATGAACAATGTAAATAGTCTATAAAATAAATAAAAATATAAAATCATGCATTTATATAATAAAATATCATAAATTATTCCACTTAATACAAATACAATTTCAATTTTTGGTATCATGTAAAAATATGTATAATAATCCTTTTTCCATTGAAAACTATTAAAATGAATTATTCATAGAGTTATATGAAATAAAATATTCTTTTAAAAACCATGAAAAACTGTAGAAGATTATTATTAGATAATAATGTACAAGACTAAGTGAAATTTAGTATCTCTTTTATACATTAATAAAGGATTCCTTTCACACATTTGTAAAAATGAAAAAATATAAACCATTTGGAAAACATTAAAAATAATTATTTTAAAATTTTTATAATCATTGTTTAAAATTAATATTTACAAACACGTTAATAAGATAATAACACAAATAAAACATTTTAAAGAAAATATTTATGGAGGGAAATTTAAATAAATAATTTAAATCATTTAACATATGGTTTTAAGGAAAACTTTCTTATGACTTTAGTAACATTTGAATCAAAATAAAATTGAAGCAGAAAACATAAAATAAAAGTGAATGAAGATAAAACTACGTAAATAATAAATTAATAAAATTATTTAATTTAAATATATCACAACTATTCAAACATCCTAGAGACCTAATAGTTTATTTTCTTACAAAATAGGAACATAAAAATACGTATATTACTTTTTGTGGCCATATCTCCATAAAATAAATCCTAATTTATATATTCCATGAGAAATAATAATGTATAAATACTGAAGAAATTAAAACATAAGAATTTATGGTCTTAAACTCTTATTATGTGATAACATATCAATTTATATAATGGTTATATAATAAACATATGGGAAATCATCAAAAATAGAAAATATTTGATTTAAAAGAACATAAATCCATAACTATTATCCAAATGCATGAATGTTATACAAATCATCTAAAATGATTAAAATTTTAACTTGTAAAGAGATCATAAAACATGAATCGTATTACATGATCCATGGGATGTAGGAAGAAAATTGGCACAATAATTAACTTAGTATTTATTATCTTTATGAACATGTATACCCAACAACCTGTTCGCACATAAAATTATTAGTAGAGTTAACCTCTATCACACTCAAAATTTGTGGAACTGGTTACTCACTAATCTATTCTCATAAAATTTATATACCTTGAGTTACAACTCTCCACCCAATTCGATGGAATAATATATAGATCCCGCCTGTCTCATATTCCATACATTTGTGTCACAATTTAAAAACAATCATCACATGAAAAAAAACTCATAGGGATAAAAATGGGTATCATTACATTTATAAATATATCTAAGCCATGAAAATAAAATTGGGTTTATAACACCACCAAAAATTTATCAAATAACCCATTTTAATGAAATTATTTTCATAAAAAATCATTAAAATATCAACGTTGTCCATCTATAGAAATAAGGAAGAAGTGGTCTTTAAATCCTTTCCCCAAAATTTAATGGATGCTAAAATTGATAAAATATATATATATATATATATAAACTAAATGTGGATAATAAAATAATATATTTCATAATAATGTGAATCATTTGTAAAATATAAAACTATTTGAGTTAGAGTATAAAATTGAAGCATAACATTAAGAAAATGTGATGCTTTAAAATTCCATTATTTTTTTTGTAAAACAGAGTAATAAACCATTTAAAAATCATGTTTCATAAAATTTAAAATGATAACATTTAGAAAATTATTTATATAATATTTAATCTTATATATGGAGAAATAAATGAATGAAAAAATTTATGAATGGTATAAATTTAGAACCTTTGTAAATGGATTATAAAAATAAATTAAAATTTATAAATAAATTAATCATGGAATAATACATGGTTATAAAACACAATTCCACATAAAATCAAGAGATATTAAATCATAATAAAATCATAGTAATTATTATAGTTATATTTTAATGATAATGTTAAATAAATATACGTGTAACTCAATGAATGGTATTTTAGTTATCAAAACCATTATATTAGTAGTAATTTTTGAATTAAAAAATGTTGGAAGTATGAAAATAATTTCGATCAATAAATCATATTAATTAAATTATTTATAATAATAAAATAAAATATTGGGTATTATATAAACCATATAGATGAGTTATTTTTTCCTAACATTAAAACATGTCTTCCTGAAATGGTATTGAAACAAAAAATCCTTACCTTGTTCCATATTCATTCTGTACACATTCTTAGCATCTTAAAGAATAAAATTATATTTATTAGATTCCATATTATAAAACATATTGTTATATATTTAATTTAATATTTTCCAATTAATTTAATTTTATATTTATTTTATATTTTGTTTTTGTTTTATGTTTCATAGAAAATTGAATTTTTGTCACCTTATTTTTGGTAATTTTAGAGATCAGTGATGATATGATAATAAGGAGTAAAATACCTAATATAACCATTAACAAACCTAAAATGAATAATTAAATTTTTATTATCATATATTAGTATTAGTTTTTACGTTCCCATAATCATTCATGATAAATTTTAATTAAATCATTCTTGTAAGTCGTAAAACTGATCCAAACTTGAACACAATTTAACTATATGGGTGAGTATTGTAAAATTGGTGTTTATTTTTTACATAATATCACAATTTAAATACATTGTAAAATTATTTTTATGTTATTATAATTTTTAAATGGATTTGAATATTTTTAGATAAATAATGAAAAGCTATGTGAGAAACAAAATAAATCATTTCTTCATAGAGGTGGTAGTCCGCACACACACACACACACAAAATAAGAAGTACTTTTATTTTTCTATGTTGAAGGAAATGAATAATTATGTTTTGTATCATTAAAATAAACATATATAAGTATAAAAATGATAATAAAATTTTCATATTATTATGGTGATAAAATATTTTTAAGTGTAAGATTACGAAAGAGAACTTCTGAAGGATATAATACCTATGTTTGAGACTTCATCATTCCTTAGAACACTCTTCAGAATTGAAGGGAGTAGATTAACATTGAGTCACTATGGGATTTAAGTATTTGGGGTGAATTATTTTCGGAGAAAATATCATTATTTCAAGTAGGAGTTATAAGATAAAATTTAAATATGAAATGGGGGAAGTGGTATACTTTTATAGGATAATAAAATGGATCTTTTGGAAACACTCATCATTTTTCAGTAATGTAATGAATACATTCAAAGGTAAATGGACCTAAAATGGAAATATGAGGAGGGTAAAGTGAGTTTGTGTCGAAACAAACCATATAAACTCATTTCAAAACTTTTTTTAAAATGTTTTGGCGTTTTTTTCTTAGTAAAATACTTTTTACATTTTCCCTTTTATCAGTGTAAATTTTTTTAAACACATTGAAATTAATTCTAATGAGGACAATGAAAATTAAACTTATTACGAAATTTAAACCTTATGATACAAAATTTAATATCACTTTATTAATTTAAAATTATAACATGATGATATTTTATTTAAAAATACACTCAATCAGTCAAAAACAACATTTAGAAAACTAATTTTTCCCAGATTTAAATTTATATATAAGATAATATTAACATTGTCAAATATTTAAATGAAATAAGATGATTTATTATATATAAGATAAATTATATGTGGATTTAATGGAAATGAACAACATAAATCAATCCTTTAAAATACTATATAAAATGTAATGATCGAAAACATGTTTTATTTAACTGATATTTTAATTTAGTTCTAAAAATGATGGACACAGTCGTTACAAGCACAATGAATATATTTAAATAAATAATGTTATTCCTTAAATACATATTTTATTTTAAAAATAATTTTATTTTTATATTTCATTATTTCATAATGATAAAATCAAATAAATCAAAATTTTCATAAAATGGAATTTTGTGACTAAAATTATACATTTTCAGAAGAAGCTAAAAAATTCATAGTCAGTTGATTTTAATAAATTGTATTCAAAAAAAATGTTTACATAAATTAAAAATATAATATTTCAAAAAAAATTTACTATAATATATCTTTAATGGAAAACTACTTTATAGAACAACCTTTTCCAATAATAAAACATATTAATTGTTTATCTTCTAAAGATAATAGTTTTTAATTCTTTACCATATCATAGTTAATTATTTATTTATTAATAAAAATCTTCTAATATGTTTTAGATTTTTTTACAATGGGACGATAAAGTGATGAATGATATTGAACATGTCATCAATTATAAGAAGTCCAAAATTTTAGGTTGTTTCATTATACCACATTTAAAGTAATTTCTTCATAAAAAATTTATTACAAAGAGGTAAAAAGGTGAGGATAATTTTGTCTCATTACATACTCATGTTCCCATATATATTCTTCATTCTTAGAGTTATTTCATAGTACCTTGAATAAATGGGTGGTCTTATGCCACTGAACCTTGTCACTTAAATACAATATCTCTATAGGTTTTTCATCATAGGAGAGGTTATGTTTTAGTTTCATAGCTTCAGAGTTTAGTACATGTGACAGAAGTAATAATTGGGCCACAATAACATGACATAGACCCCTTATAATATGTTTTATAGGTCCTAGAACACCATGCACCACCAATTTCCCCACAAACTCAATGTCCCCTACCTAGGGCACACCCACATGCCTGAACGGGTCATCAAACTAATGGTTTTCCCCACAGGACAACACTTTTTCTTTATAGGTTCCCAAAAATAATTGTTCACCTTGTTTACATGACTCATATAATTTTTTATTTTAACACTTTAAATTTATGGGTTGTTACATTCACCCCCCTTAAAAACATCCCCACTGTTGACCCAATATCTCAACCCAAGAAGTGACACTGCACACAATGCATGTTTTATGTTTGGCCAATGTAAATACTAGGACCTAATGATATAATAGACACACCATAAAACATGCACATGAGGTCCTAGAACACTAGGTACAACCAGTTTCCCTTAATGAAAAAATAGTCATTGTGGACCCTATATATCAACCTAGGAAGTGTCTCCCACATGCCTGATCGAGTCATAAGACTAATGACTGTACCCATAGGACAACACAATTTCCTTATAGGCTGCCCAAAATAAATTTTCACCATATTGACATGAGTTATATAATACTTTCATTTAACCATTTAACATTTTGGGGTGTTACGTTCACCCTCCCCCCACCCAAAGAAAAAAACATCCTCGCTGTGGACCATATATCGTAACCTAGGAAGTGCCACTAAACTTAATGCTATGTTTCTATTATGATACAAATGTAACAAATTGGACTTTATAATAGCATAGAAACCATTACTAACAATTTCATCGGGTCCTAGCCCACCATGTACCACCAGTTTTCCATAGTGAAAACATCCACATTGTGGACCCTATATCTAAACCCAATACGTGCCAACACACTTAATTTTTGGTTTATTTATGATAATTATGTAACAACTAGTCCCTTCTAATTGAAAATACACCACACATAACATTTACATTATGTTCTATCCCTCTAGGTACCACCAGTTTCCCCCAAAGACATGTGATCCCCTACTTGGGGATCACCCACCGGCCTGAACGTGTCATCATACTATTGACTGTCTATACATTCCAACATGTTTTCATTCGAGTGTTATTTTTCCACACTAGAAAACACCATTTAAATCTTCTTATAAGGTCACAAATCCTCATCACTAGTTTAGGTCAAGCATTCCTAAATGTGGAATTATAATGAGGTCGGATTTGGAAAAGAATGATTATCCTTATTAACATGAGTTATATTATTTATTATTTTTATCCCTTAACATGTTTAGGTGTTATTGTGGATCTATTGTGTACTTCTTCAAAACGATATATGGCACACATCATGAACATGGGAGAGGTGAGGAGGGATCATTATGTGAAAATTTATGACCCTGATATGATAAAGGAATTAAAAGTGACTAATATATTGGGGTCTGCGCATCGCATTCTTCCCAAATATCATAACCTATTTCCATGGAGATATTCAGAGAAACACCTTGTCATCAACTTCAAACATTATATATTTTTTATGATTAATAGTATAACTATTCTGTAAAAATTTTACCATGTTCATATGTCATTGAATGGTTTATAACTCATATGTCATACATGGACATGGTTAAGACTTACTATACTTCCATCCCCAACTTCATTCAATCATGTTGGAGTTATACATCCTTTCTGATATATATTCTTATTTGGTTCCATTTGGATACTAAAATGGGAAAAAATTATTTAGTAACTCTATTAGAGGAATATTTTAATCTCAACATCCCTCAAAATTATTTGAAAAAGATCTCATTATATCCAATAAAGTTAGAATGGTTCTCTCAAACAAACCATCTATTTTATGGTGGTAATTGATGATCAAATTCATCTTATCCCCCAAAACATGATAAATGTTTTTCCAAAATCATGATGTAAACCTAGGATATTGATTATATACAATATATATGTGTATTCCATGTATCTTAACCACCTCTATAGTGTATATCTTAGAAATATGATCGAGGGATAAATATTCCATTATAGAAATAAAATGATTCAACATTGTAATATAGTCGACTACAACCCATATGGCATTGGGAACATTATATTTTCCTGGAGTCCTATGATAAAATAAATGGTGATGTTTTCTAAATTCCATATAGGTATTGGTAATGGTTTTTTATTCCATCGGTTGTTGGTTTATAACTCCTACTTGATTATTTTAATGTTTATAATGTATAAGGGTGGAGGATATTAGAGTTTGGAAAACATTCAAAATGTTCTTAGGGACCAAGGAGTGATGCACTATCTATTCATGGATTGTTTAAATTGTATTGTGGTTCATGAACAAACCATGCAGACATGTAGTTTTGGGAGAGTGGAAAACAAACAGTTAGTGCATAGTTTTCCTAACTGTGTGGACTAACCGTGTAGAGGAAAATGGTAAGATCTTATTTTTTTTGGATCATACCCTTTTTTTCTTCTACATTCTGTTTTTTCTCCAAAATATACCTAATTCAATATTTTTCTCCATTGATGGTTTGGGAACCTGTCCCATGAATTTTGGAACCGATCTGGATCCCCCTTGTCCTTTTCAAGCTCAATTATTGTAGTAAGTGATGTTCTTCATCGTTCTTGTCATGTTTTTGTAGACCTACTTACATATAATTCCCCCAAACACTTGGTTTCTAATATCTATACCTTTTATGGGTATATATAATATTACTGAGGCCAAATATGTTGAGATATGGTCTCTTTGATGATAGGAGAATATATCTAAGGCAGTTTCGTTGAGAATCATTCCATTTTTCTTGACCATTATTCATCATTGGTCAGTTTCTATCAAAACACATGAGGTGGTTGGATTCACATTCATATCCACTTGCTATAATTTATTAGATTAGTTTCAAATTTTCTTAGATGAATGGAACTGATTTCGAAAATCCAGGAATAAATATTCTATAGTGCCGATTTATGGTTTTGGGTGAAATTATGTGATCTTGGTGAATTGTTGTGAAAAGTGATTCAGTTTATTAAATATAAAATGGTGATTTTAAAATATGGATTTTATGGAATATCTAAATGGTTAGTTGTTAATGGGGTTTCAATAAAAAGTTTTTTTTATTGAAATGGTTTTTCTTAGAATATGGATTGATAGAAAAATGGTTTTTAATAAAAAGGTTGTTTAATAGAAATGGTGTTTTGGCATGATCCTTTTCCATATTGGTGTGTGATCTTATATTCCATATATAGAGCATGGTTGAAATATGATCTTATGATCAATGCCAAATGGTTAATGAAACATGTGATATAATTACCCAGTGACAACTTGGTAGATAAATGAAAAACCACTCATGAGTATGGAACTATCATCACGTATCATGCATGGTTGGTTGTGTTGATGTGTGGAATGGATTGGGTATCCCAATTAAATATTGATAAATGATTTTAAATCCTCACTTAGATATTTTTATAGAAAAATAACTTACTGGAAAATTCGTATAAATTTTATTTGTATGTTTTTGGGTATAAATGGTTTTGGAATCAAGTATATATGTAGTTCTAAATAATTTTAAGAAATTGTTTATTATAAACTATTTTTTTGAATGTTACTAACTATTCTATAAAAGAGGCATGAGTAGTGAAGTCACTTGGGAAAATATACATAGTATTATACTCACCCTTAATTTGGAAGTTTTGTGCCTTTTTCAGATGTTATCTTTAAGGACACATGAAAATGTAATGTATCACATGTTTTTAGTACAAACTCATGGTACATGGGTTGTTCTATGATTGTGGAGTTTGGATGTTGTGGAGCATGATGTATTTTGGTCTTCTGGGAGTCATTAGTTGTTATTACTCTATTTACATTGATAATTGTTCTGTTTTCTACTGTTTCACACATCAGAGTTGTTTTGATATTAAAAAATAAGTTGGGTTTCCTTTATTTTTTTCATGCATCATTTAGTGAACAGTTTGGTTATGGTTTGATGGTTTAGTTTATATTTATTAATGATTAAATCATTCCCCACTTGTATTTGAAAAACATAGGAATTTATTTCACACCAATTTAATCTTGGGGATTCATTTTAAGGATTGGTAATGATTCATTTTATTCTCAAGACAATATAAATAAACAGGTCCTTAAAAATTGTATCATCTTGTTTGGTCCTTGCCTAAAAATTAGTTTTCAGTTTTTTAGTCTCAGTGTTGAATAAATTATTGTATATTCCTTTGATTGTGATCATAGAAAAAATTAGGATTGTCGAAACATGAAATATAGGGCATAAAATTATGTAGCTATCCTTTTTATGATGAGAATCAAATTTCAAGGGAGTTGGGTAAATAAGTGTTTTGGATACACTTATTGGATTTTGGAATATCATTGTGAGATATTTACTCTATGAGGTGAGCAAGAAAAGAATTTTAGAGTAATTAATTCCCACTAGGATTAAATAATTCATTCAGATAAACGATTTATCATTATTTTCTAGGTGTATGTTTTGGATAAATGCAATATTTTATTTCAAATGAATGATTTTTTAAAAGAGAGTGATATATGTATTTTAAAAATGGTTTGATTTCAAAAATAAAAAAAGTGTATTTTTTTTAAAAAAGGTCGAATGAGTAAAAGTTTTTCTTTAGAAAACAATGTCATGATAGTTTATGATTTAAATTTAAATGTTATGACAATCAGTTTCTAGGGAGGGAGACCTACCAATTTTTTGTTTTTTAAAAAATTGAACTCAGTAGGAATCAAAGAAACCAATTAGAAGAAGCTACGGAGAACGTGGTTTTACCTATACCACAGGTGAACCAAGAACTAGTTCAAAGTATCATACATCATTTCATGCCGTGGATATAAGGAATATGAGCGATGATCCACGATAAGTGGATTATTCCATTCAGTTCATGAAGAAGAATCCAACCATCTTCTTTTGTGAATTTAAACTCGAAAGGTAGAGATGCAGCTCTATAGGATGAATCATATCTTCGATTTCATTAGTGAACCATCAGAGCTTAATGATAATATGGTCATGTATATCCTTGAGGATCATGAACACTAGTGGTGGGAACTATTTATCCCTAATAATGTGTATCAAGGCCTTACATTGGAGAATTTTGAGGAATCATTTAATAAAAAATTCTATCCTTATACATTCAAGATACAGAGAATGAAATACCTTGTTATCCTGAAGTAAGATAATATATATTTAATCGATATAAATATAAATTCATGCATTTAGATTACTTGCACCTAAAGTTGCAGAGAGTGAATCCTTAAAGGCACATATATTTGAATTAGGGATAAAGAATGAAATTTTATATAAGATTGTAGTGATTTGTATTACAGATTATACAAAGATGGTAAACAGAGTAATAGTGGATTAATGTGACATCTCAGGAGCTATAGAAGGAGGAAGTATAATTATACCTATGAGAAATAGTGGTAAATCTAATGCTGGGTGCAAGAGGCAGAGGGAATACTATTTTCAAGGTAGGATCAGATCTTAGAATCAGATAACTGGATTAGTAAATCTTACTCCATTACCAAGGAGACAATATGGATTATACAAATGTGGTTTCATTGAACACATGAATCCAGAATGTATAACACCACCACAGGCATTCCATAAATACAACAAGATTAGACATCATAATCCCTTTTGTCCCAATGCTCAAGGTTCAGCTTCTCGAGACACATTTTAGGTGTCGCAAGCATCATATGCTTTCATTGGAAGAGGTCAGCAGAATCAATCACATCATCACAGAAGAGATAACCATGGTGATTCTAGGAACACCATGAATTCACATTAATGGAAATTTCAAAAATGAAAACAAGGAGTAGAGTCTAGTGATGAAAAAAATTTATACAGCTAAAAATATGATTGTAGATGATCAGGCTGGACTATCTATGATGAGAGGTATGATTCTATTAAATTATACCCTTATAAAGTGTTGTTTGATTTTAGTTCATCTCATTACTTAATTTATTCTCATGTGTTTGATTTTCTATGTTTAAAAAAAGATATTATGACCTCTATGATAAAATATATAACTGATCTTAGGGGTAGAGAATGTAGATCCCTCTTATGTAGATCATGTTATGTAAATATTGATGGAGATGAGATGAAGTGGGACTTCCCAGTGATGGAGATGAATGTATATGATGTTATCCTAGGTATGTTTTGTAAGATAGTATTCAATTCTCACATATGCTATTATAGGAGGAAAATTAGTTTCATTACAGAGGATGGCATCGAAAATCACTTTAGAGGATTGAAGATTGTAATGAGAGGTGGAATAGGTTTTTGACACCAATGCTAGGAACAATATCTTATCATTTTTCATCTTTGACATTGTAATCAATAGAAGGGATTGTGGATCCAAGTTTTTCAGCACTTGTGGAAAAATTTATACTTGTATATCCTAAAATTTTCTTTGGGTTTCCACCTCTAAGGGAAATAATTTTTACGATTGATCTCTTTCATGAGAAACTTATGACTTATTGGATGGAACCAACAAAGTCAAAGGATTTGAAAGGGTAGTTGGAGGAACAAGATATAAACTGATTTATTTGGAAAACTATGTCTCTGTGGGATGTACAGGTTCTATTCATGAAGAATGAATATAGAACATTAATTTTGTGTGTGTATTATCATAATATTAACCAAGTTATGATAAAGAATATATATCCACTTCCATGCATTGACAATATATTTTATCAATTTTAGGGATCATTGTGGTTCTCTAAAATTGTATTGTGATCAGGATATCATCAATTTCATGTTTGGAAGGAATAAATTCTGAATACAACAATCATAAATAGAAGTGGCCACAATGAATATTTAGTCATGCCTTTCGGTCTTACAAATTCACTAGAAGTATTCATGGAATTGATGAATCAGATATTTCAGTGATATCTGGATTCTTTTGTGGTGGTGTTTGTGGATGACATATTGGTGTATTCAAGGAAGAGGGATAAACATGTGAAACACTTGATGAAAGTTTTGGTAATCTTGAGAGACCATCATTTGTATTCCAAATTTCCAATGTTTGATTTTTGGATACATTTTGAATGCATTCAGTGTCATGTAATTTATAAAAAGGGTGTTTTTGAGGATCTAGAGAAAACAATGGCTGTTATCTCCGGGAAACCATCAAATAATGTATTGGAGAAAACAATTCTGGCGTAGTTGGATACTACCGATGCTTTGGTCAATAATTCTCCCCAATATCTTTTCCTATGATTTCTATGAAAAAGAGGAATTCCCTATTATAATGGAATATGGAATGCTAGAAGTCATTAAAAGATACGAAATTCCATCTTACATCAGCACCTATATTGATTTTTCTAGAATCAAGATCGAGATATGTGATGTAAATAGATACATTTGTATTAGGCTCAGGCTATGTTCTCATGTAAGGATACCTTGTGGTGGCTTATGGTTCACGATAGATGAGAGTGCATGAGAAGAATTACCAAACACAAGACTTGGAATTATCTGCAGTTGTACATGCTTTGATGACATGAAATCTCTATATCTTTTTTGAGAATCTTTTTGTGATCGTGGATTATAAAAGGATGAAAATATTTTCTCACAATTATATTTGAGCTTTAGGAAAATGAGATGGATAGATTATCTCTAGATGTTTAACTTTTACTCTCCTAGAAAAGTGTATTCCATGGATAATAAATAATACAGAATGTCATATGCGTAGTTGCATAAAGGAAGCTCCAAATGATTGGAATTTGATATGAGTCCTAGCCGACGTTCATGTAGAATGAGAAGACAAAGGTAATGTTCTGATTTTCATTTTAGTTTTTATTGTTCCTGATTTGGTAAATATGGAAAAATAAGCACAAACATCCAATGAAGAATTCTTTTTTATAAGTTTGAAAATAAATGGGGGGAGACTATTAAGGGATGGAAACATGATGGGAGTTCGGTTTTGTGTTTCCAAGATCTGATGGTTTTACCTATAGTTTTCAAGGAGTATCTTATTCATTCTTAAAACCATTTGAGATGGGTTGTATATCCATGAATATAGAAGATGTATAAGGCATTGATGGCACAGTTTTGGTGGATCTTCATGAAAAGGAAAGTGGACGATTTCATTTCAATTTGATTAACATGTTACGATAATAATGAATAACATCAATAACCACTATGTATTTTTCAGTCTTCAACTGTCCTAGTGTGGCAATGGGATCATATAGCGATAAATTTTGTTACTAGTCTATGAATAATGGCTCAGAAACAAGATGACATTTGGGTGATAGTGGATCATCACTTTTCACCCCTATTTGGGAAAATCATATAGTGGAGGATCTGTATAAAATCTAAATATGAAAAGTGGTAAAGGTACATGAAATACTGGTTTCGAATATATAAGATAGAGATCTGAGATTCACATCTCGTTTTTGGAAATATTTTTAGAATTCCATGGGAACTCAGTTGACTATGAGTACACCATATCATCCTCAAATGGATGGGAAATCAAAAAGGACGGTACAAATGTAGGAAGACATTATCTGAGCTTGTGTAATAAATTTTGGTGGCTCATGGGAGGAGAATCATCCCTTAGTGGAGTTCTCATATAATAGCTACTATTAGTCTTCAATACATATAGCTGTATTTGAAGTATTGTATGGGATTCATTTTCATTCTCTACTATTCATGGTGGAAATAGGAGAGACCTCACTAGTTGGGCCCAATCTTGTCCAAGAAACAATGGATAAAATTCAGTTGATCAGAAAGGAGATTGAGATGGCTCAGATTCATCAGAAATCTTATGCAGATCATCAGTGAAGACTTTTATCGTCCATGGAGTGTTATCTTGTGTTCTTGAGGTTCACTCCAAGGATTGGAAATCATCATTTTGGGAAGAATTAAATGTTTTTTTCTCAATACATTGTCCCTTTATAGATACTATAACATGTTGGAGAGGATGAATATCAGTTGTCATTGCAACCACAATTCAGAAAAATGTATATTGTGTTCCACATATCTCAGTTGAAAAATAATCAGCCTGATCCTGACCATGAGATTAGATGGGATCAAATTCACTCAGATCTGGATTCTTGGTCTATACGTATCCTGATGCAGATTGTGGATAAGCAAGAGAAATTCATGCAGGGAAAAAGCATCAGTCTAGTGTGGTTTTTTGGAAACATGGTCAAATTCATGAAGATAATTGAAACATGAGAAGGAAATTAAAGAGAAATGGTCATAACTATTTTAGGGCTTTAATGGTTTGCTACACTCCATGTATGTAAAGAACAATGGTGGGGAGAATATATTACCCTTGGTTTATGGTATGTATCCCTAAAATGATTCTTTTGTTGTTTATAAAGTGTAAGGGTTAGGGATGTGGATTTTTGTAAACATTCAAGATATTTTTGGGGCTAAAGTAGTGGTGCATTGTCTGTGCATGGTTATTATAAACCATGAAGAGGTCCTTGAAGAAACCATTCTCACATGTATTTTTGGGATAATGGAAAAGGCATAGTTAGCGCATGATTTGCCTAACCGTTTTACTAACCATGAAAATGAAAAATGTATGATCCTGTTTTTTAAGATATTAATCAATTTTGCTCCTAATTGAACATTTTATCTCATAAACACCCCAAATTCGATATTTATCTCCATTGAGTGTTGTGTAATCTCTCTTCAGCATTTTTTAACAGATCTAGATCCCTTAGTTTGTGTTTTCATGCCTAATTCAATCGGTAATGGACATTCTTCATCGTTCTTGTCATGTTATCTTAGATCTACATAGATCTACATATCCTCTCCTATAATGTTTTCCGATATAAACCCATTATGGGTATATCTAAGAGTTTTAACTCCAAATATGATGATATTTGGGATTTTTTTATTTGAAAAGAGATCTAAGGTGATTTCATGGAGAATCAACCTAGTTTTCTTTATCATCCTTCATTCATTTTTGATTTTTGTCGAAATGGTTGAGGTAGCTATCTTAACTATCAGACACTATTACAATAATTGATTATAATAATTTAAATTTTTTATATTTGGATGTATGTTATTTTGAAAATCATGGAATAAATCTTCTCTCATGATTATTTATGGTTTTGAGTGAAATTGTTGGATCTAAGTGAATGGTTGTGAAAAGTGATATAGTTAGATAAACATAAAAAGGTGATTTTTAATTATAGATTTTCTAGAATATCTATTTTTTTTTGGAATGGGTTTTAAAAAAAATGTCATTTTATTGAAATTGACTTTTTTAGAAATGGTTATGACGGGAAAAATTGTTTTTCAATAAAAAGGAGGTATTATTGAAATGGTGTTTTGGAATGATCCTTGTGAATATTGGTGTGTGAGTTCATATGTAATATATATGTATTGGTTTAAATATGAACTTTTTCATAATGATAAAGGGTTAATGTCACATGGGATTTAATTACCTTTAGATGATATGTTTAGATCGATGAGAAACCACTCCTGAGTATGAAACTATCATCATGTAGCATGAATGGTTTGTTGTGTAGATGTTTGGAATGGATCAGGTATGCCAAAGGAATATTTATAAATGGTTTTAAATTGTTGTTTAGTTAATTTCCTATAAAAATAACTCAATATAAAATTGGTTTTAGATGAATTTGTATGTTTTTGGATATAAATGGTTTTGGAAACATGATTATATGTATTTATAAATTGTTTTGAAAAATATTTTATTATAAACGATTTTATGTGAATGTTGATAACTCTTCTATTCTAGTGGCCTGAATAGGGGTGTCATTGGGGAAAAAACCTACTAAGCATTATACTCACCCCTTCATTAGATCTTTTGTGCATTTGAAGTATGGGACATGGAAAAGGTAATGTATCACATGTTTTTTGCTCCACCCTGTGATAATTGGGCTATTTGGTGATTATGTATCTTGGAGATTGAGGATCATGTAGTCTAGTGGTATTTTGGTAGTCTTTAGTTTTTTTTCACAATTTTCATTGATTATTTCTCAGTCTTCCGATGTTTCACAGTTCGGAGTGGTTTCGATATGAATAAAGTAGTTGTGTTGTCATGGTTTTGTTCATGCATCATTTAATGAATTGTTTTTTATAGTTTGTTGGTTTAGTGGTTTATTTATTAAATGTTAAATCATACCCCAATTTTATTTGAAACCCTTAGACATTCATTACGATACTTTTATGTCCCGGGGATGTCACATAAGGCCATGTAATGATTTATTGTATTCTCAAACCAATGGGAGTAAGCGAGTCATTATAGGTTTCATAATACCTTTGTGATTATGTCAATCTGCCTTAACATGCTGACATTCCATAAATTAAGATCTATAACTCTTGATTTTCATCTTCATGTTATCCCAATAGAAGTTTTTCTTTGGATATTTATATATATTTCTACCACTATAATGGATATAGATGGATAAGATATGTGCATCATCTAGAATCATTTTCTTCATATCCAGTACATATGGGTCTTATATCTAATATCTAGACCATATAACACATTATTTATCAAATTGGTTCTCTAGGATATTATCTACCATCTTTTATATCTCCAAATAATCCTTGTAGGCATATTTGATTATTATACGAATGGAGGGTTGAGTATAAATTTAGAAACGATAATTTATCCACTTCACGTATGACTTAAGAATTCATACTTTTTAGATCCATGAGTACTAGGTATTTTGAAATCCACTTCATGGATAATGTGTCATGATCTTTTATACTCGAGCATCAAGCACCTTGTATGCCTTTCTAGGGTGGGAATGTGTCATGAAATTACTATCTTTGATTATATCTAACTATCTCCACTGATTCATGTTTGAATCCTTTTGTGTGAATATATATTTAAAGATCTTGTGATCAATTTATATATCACAGTTATCACCATAATTGTAATGCCTCTAAATTTTTAATTAAAGTTTGACACTGCTAATTCCAAATCATGTGTCTGGTAATTTTTCTAATGAGTCTTTAATTATCATGTGGAATAACCAATTACCATTTCGTTTTTCATCAGAAAAAATCCCAAGACAATAAATTATGCATCAATATAAATTAAAAATCCTTCACCACTATAGGGTAATATAGGAATAGGTATAGTGAATAAAAATTCCTTAAGCTCCTTGAATATTTTCATGCATTATTCTATCATGATGAACTTGAATTGTTTTCATATAAACTTTTTCAATGGATTTTATATCAATGATATATTCTTCAGAAAAATCTTCAATATCCAGTTAACATAAGAAAACTAAGGATTTCAGTCACAATGGTTGGTTTGGGGAATTTCTTAATAACCTCATTCATTGATAGATCAACAGAAATACCTTCAATTGTGATAACATAACCCATGAATGATACTATTTGAATCCATAATTCATATTTTCTGAGTTTGGAAAAAAATATCCTTCCACATGGTCTTTAACAAAATCCTTAGGTGGTCTTCATGCTATATCTTTCTTTTGAAATATAATAGTATATCATCTATAAAGGATCTACAAATTTTATAAAGGAAATTTATAATGGAAATGTTAATAAGATTCATGGAATTAATAAAAACTCATATTGTTAATACCTTGTCTAGAATATTTTTCATTTATACCCTCAGTTGATCACATCCAGACTAGAGATCATCTTTTGGGAATAATTAAACTCCTATTATTTGATTGAACAATTCATCAATACTAAACATTGGATACTAATATTTTATCATTACTTATTGATATTATGATAATTAATTAAAATAAACATTGATCCATCCTTCTTAATTACAAACATGACAGGTGCACCTCAAAGTGATGCATTTTGGAATATAAAACACTTTTCACAATTCACCTGTTATTGATTCGTCAGTTATTATAATTCAATAGAATCCATTTTATATGGATTCTTGGATATAGGCAATTATATATAGATATATTTTATTCATAATTCAACCACGTGTTATGGGGGGAGACTAATTAATTAATTGGGGAATACATCAATATATTCCCCAACAATAGGCATGTTATCAATGTTGACTTCATCCTTGATAATATAAGCTCAGAACCCCTTCTTGTTGGGTATCCTGACCCATATTATAGAATTTTTTTTTTCTGATGGAGGTGCATGATCATACATGTATTGACACCAGATGACCATATGATGAAAGTAATGAAAATTGATTTCCCATTATCTATAATTAATATGAGTTTTATATAAGTAAATCAAAACCATATCCAATGTTATCTAAAATTAATCTATGGGAAGAAGAATCAGTGATTCTAGATGTATGTCCCAATTAATCTCAATTGCTGAAGAGTTGTACTCTATAGCTACATTCATAGGGCCACTGATTGTTTTCATAAATAGAATTATATTCAAAGTTTGAGGTGGTGAATCCATATTCTTAGAAAAATTATATACTTTGAAATAATTTGAATAATAATAATAAAACAATTTATTTAGGGTTTTAGAGTGTAGAATGATGGTACCGTTTACCACATAGATATTATGGTCCTTCGCTGTAGAAATAATTTCATATTCCCTACCTTGTTCCCTTGGTTTATGAGGTTTTTACTACATATTCACTTCATTAAATTCAGTGTTTGGGAATTGATTTCCAAAAATGACCATACTTTTATGAATTTTTAGGCATTGATGTGAATGGGATAATCAACTCAGGCATTTTTACCTTTAGTGGTGTTATTCTGCCTCTTTCCAATGCTATTGAAATCATGGGTTATGTGTCCTGGTTTAGCACACTTGTAACAGTTTTCATAACCTCTATGTAAGTTAATATTGTGTATCCTTCCATATCGTTTACTTGATGTTGTTTTTATTTCTTATCCACATGAGGCTATTTTTTATGGATTCCATAGTAATCTATTTAATAATTTATTTTTCTAGAATCACAATGGGTATCCATATTTCATTTCAAACTTAAGATAACGTAGGAAAACATCCTCAAAACATAAAAATTATCTTATGAATAATGTATTAAAAAAATGTGTTTTAATCCACTAATTATTTGATTGAACATATTTTCAGATATAGATATGGACTATAAGTCTTACCTTGTTAGTCGTTGGATGTTTTCATCATAATATCCAATAGACTCATCTTACCTTTGTTTCAATTCAAGTAATTCTCATTCCTAATTAGTGAAAATAGTTTTAAGAAAATATTTAGTGAAAAATATTCCCTTTAAATCCTCTCACTCCATATAATAAATTTCCTCTATTTTTTTATATTTATAACAATATTCTTCCATTGTTCAGACTCATGTTCTAGATGATAAACAACCAAAATGACCTACTCATGCTCTTAAATTTGAGGCACCAAAAATATATTTTCAACCACATTAATACATCTCTCAGAAATAAATGGGGTTGATGTCATAGTAAGTGATGGTGATGTTTAGGATAGATTATTCCCCTTAAATTTTCTCTCTACATGTTGTTTTTAGGAGATCTATAATATTCATGTTATTATTCAAATTAAAAGTGAGATTATAGTGACCATATACATGATATTTTGAACTCAAATTCATATCTCATATGGAAATAACCACATTTTCCATAGTATCATTGATTATTATAATTGCTTTTGGATCATGACATATACTTGAGAGAGTAAATTTCATTATGAAGATACCAAAATATTTTAATTTATATAGTGGAAAACTATGATAAAATATTAAATTACTAAAAAATAATGATTATATTCCTCTTCAAAAACTCTATAAGTTAAAATCTTATTTATCCATGTTTATTTTATTTCATGTTTTTTCCTGACCCCACTAGTTAACTAATAACCAAATCCCCCATAATGGTTCTTTAAAGATAATTTTAAATAACCAAAACATGTCTCCAAGGATTTTCTATTTAGGTGTGTAGTTAGGCCTCTTGGTCGTGTACCGGGTCATAGTTGAGTTAATACCCAACAAACCCTCTTTGGGATTACTACCCCTATGTATAAATATGCTAGAGATTCAATCCAATTTATAGTATCTAGAAATGGTTTTATATGTTATGGAAAACAAATAATCTATACATTACAAAATTATAAGGTCATTATATTTGACTTATACATAGATTTTTCACTAATTCATTCACATCGTAATCCTTAAAAACAAATAATCATTCTTCTGATGCTAACTAAATCCACCAAATATAAAAAAAAATAATACATTGATTCCAAGTTTAATTAAAACATCTTACAAATATTCTAACTTCTTAAACACCTAAAATATTAGTTTCTTATACACTAGAAATATAACACACGTATTTTATAAGTTATGATAATATATCCATAAACTAAATCCCCTATTCAACATTCAATTAGATATAACCATCATAAAATTATAGGGAAGGGAAAAAATAAGAATGGTTGATCTCAAATTCCTAGTAAGGGATAACATATCAATTTCCCTGATGGTTACATAATTAACATGTTTAATGCATGATAAAAACAAAATATTTTATTTTAAATAACATAAATCCATAATTTTTAACCATAAGCATGAAAGGTAAAAATATCATCCCAAACAATATAAATTTTACCATGGCATGAGAAAATAAACCATGAATAATATAACATGATCCATTGAATTTCATAAATAAAGTGTCATATTCATTAACATAGGGTTTCTTATCTGTTTTAACTTGGAAACCAACTGAACTAATCACATGTAATATTATGAGTAGAGCTAACTACCATCACACCCACCATTTCAGACCCTTTCTACATGCCAAACTATTCTCATATAATTTATATCTCATGAGATATATTCTATTAATAAACAAATTTAAAGGTGATATAGGTCATACGAATCTCATAAACCATATATTTTTCATCCACTAGAATGATCACATCATAAAATAGCCTATTGAAAAAAAATTGGAGTCATGACATTTAAAATTAAATAGAACTTGTGGAAAACAATAGGTTTAATAACATGTCTAAAATTTCAATAAATAAACTATATAAAAGTAATTTTGTTAATAAAACATCCTCAAAAAATCTACATTGGCCATTCAATGAAATAAGGTAAATATAATCATTAAATCATATCACTATGATTCAAAGTAAGATAACATAGATGAAAAATAAATAATTAATTAAATGTCGAATAATATAATCATATATAATATAATCATAAGTATCATTTTTTTAATTGATAATACTCTTTGATCTATAGAGTAAAATTGAAGAAACCATTAAGAAAAAGTAATGTTTAAAATTCATTAAATTTGTTTATAAAACTGATTAATAAATAATTTCAAAAACACTTCTCAGGAATTTTACAAAAATACATTTCAAAAAAATTATTTTCAAATTATGGAATATCTTTTATTTTGATAATAATGGTAGTAAAACTTTTAGAATATTATTTTTTGAGACCATTTTATATTAAATGTAAAAAGGAATTAAAAAATCATTTTTCAAAACACATTATAAATGAAATAATATTGAATGAATACAAAGATATAAAAAAAATTTACAAATAAATAAAGTGGGATTATATCATAATATCATTATATGGAATATTGGAAATAAATTTTAAATATATGTTTCAATAAGAGAGCTATAACTCAATGAATGGTATTTGTGTTATCAACACCTTCACAGTTGTAGTGATATCGAAATAAAAAATTATTGGAATAATGAAAAACTCAGGGATATATAAATTCCATGAATTAAATAATTTAGTATTACCAAATAAATTCCTGGTTATTATATACATCATAGTGAAAAGATATTCATTCATAACATCAAAATAAGTCTCAATGAAGAAAAATTGAGATGAAAAAACATTAAAATTTTCCAGATTCATTCTAAACACCCACATGAAATCCTAAAGAATAATATTATGTTTGACATATTACTTATTATTAACCATATTCATATATATTTAATTTAATATTGTTCAATGGTTATCATATTTTTTTTTTATTTCATACATTTTTATCAAAAATAGAATTTGTGTCCACTAATTTTAGTAATTTTAGCGATCAATAGTGATATTTTATAATGATTTAAATTTAAAATATACCCATTAAATAACTAGAAAACAATATATATATGTTTATTACCTTATAATTATATTATTATATATTTTCTCATAGTTATCTATGATACATGTTTATAGAATCATTCATGTTGGAGGCTAAATCGGCCAAAATTTGTGCACACATTAACTTGATGGGTGAGTATAGTTTAGGGGGTGTTTATTTTGAAATAATTTCATTATAAAAGAAAAAGAAAAATATTTTTTTTTATTTTTTATGATGGATAAAAATATTTTAATGTTTTTGGATAAATAATTATATTCAACCTGAGAAACAAAAAAAATATTTCTTGTGGGAGGTGATAATATGTGCACATGAATGATTGTCATTCCTTTTCCCCTAAGTTAGAGGAAATGAATAAATAAGATTAATAAAATTAATTTTAAAATATGTAAGTATACCAATGATACTTATTTTATCACATTATTATGGTGATAAAATATTTGGAAGAGTGAGATTATGAAAAATACTAAAAAGGAGATAGTAATTTCATTGGAGACATGAACATTCCTTGGAATACACTTTGGAATTGAAGGGATTAGGTTAACATATATTGACCAATGGATTTTAAAAGTTATATTATGTTATATTAATGGGATAAACATTGAATATTTTCATCGTTTAATTATATGGTGAACTATATTTTCGAATGGGAGGAAGTGATATTGTTTCATAAAAGAAGAAAATAGATTTTTTGAAAAACAATCATCATTTTCAATAACTTCATGACACTATTAAATTGTAAATGTCTTAAAAAGGGAAATTTTTTAGGTTAATGGTTTTTTATATAAACTCACTTGAAAAGCTAATAAATTCATTTTTTTAAATTATTTGGCATTTCCCCTTCGTTAAAGGCATTTCATCATTTTTACATTCAACTAGGGTAACTATTTCTTTAACATTAGAAATTAATTTTAATAACCAATATTAAAATAAATTGTTACATAATTTATAACATATTATTTAAATTTGAATATAATTTTTCATATAAAATTACTGTATATGTGATGAGATAATATTAATATAATCACACTTAATCATGTAATGCAGATTTTTAGAAAAATTAATGTTTTCTAGTATGAAATTTATATATATGATAAAATTATCAATATAACTGAATTTATTGACATAAATTGATTTATTATAAATAAAATTAATGTTATGAGTCTTCCATGTCAATCATAATCAAATATCACTATTAAAATAGTTTATTTAAACAAAATATAAAAAATAGTTTTTATTGAATTAAAATTTTAATTTAGGTCCAAATTGATAGATATAGGACTAATGATATCAAAGAATATAATAAAAATCATAATTTTATTCATTAGATTAATATTATATTACAAAATTTTTTTAGTCTTCTAGATCATCCTTACATAAGGATAAAATCACATAATTCATATTTTTTATAAAACAATATTTTTTGACTAAAAATAATTTTTTTGAAAAGAAGATAAAAAAATCATACTTTATAAATTTTTGTTAAATTATTTAAAAAAATGCACTTTAATAAAATTAAAATTAAAAAATATGAAAAACTTTATTTCTTAAAATAAAAAATAAAAAATACCAAAAAATATTTCGAAATATATAATTTTTCAATTAGAAATCATATTATTTATTTATCTTCTAAAGGTATTAGTTTTTAATGTATTCTATATTAAAGTTTATTATAGAGTTATTAAAAATGTTATTATAGTTTTTTTTACATTGTGTGTAGTATGTAATGCATCATTTCAAGAGCATCACTAGTTTCACAAATTCTAAAATTTTAGATCGTTTGAGAAATTGATTTGTAAACAACAAGAATTTCATTAAATTAATGATAAAAGACATCCATATGGATGTATATTGTCACAATTCGTCCTCCGAGGCCCATGACCTGACACTCCCCAAGCCCTGCTCCCATATTCTAGGGGATGGAAAGTAGCACCTAAATCTTCAACATGTAATTGGGAAGCATTTTCCTAAATACCTATATGCACACACACACACAACCATGTTCCATGAAAACTGGAAAAGAGAAGATACATTCCACCAAACAACCACTAAGTTTAAAAGTACAAATTGAAGGTAAATGGGACAAAATACAAACCCAAAAAAAGAAAACTACAATAAGATAAATTATGGGATCAATGAAAATAAATCCTCTTAAAATCCCACATGATGGGTAAGCATAGAGCTATTGCCAAAATCCATAGAAGAATGCCTGACCTACCTGATCTCACTAGGCACCACCTGGTATTGGGACACCAATTCCTCTATCAAGTCATCGGTTGCCTGCACCAGACATAACATGTGTGGGAAAAGACCGTGCAAGGGTGAGTAAAAAAATACTCCATAGGGACCCCAACCATAAGGAAAGACTACATTGAAATCCAAAAAGAATAGATCAAGAAATGAGACAACTCATACAGGTATAATCTAAAGTACATAAACCAAGGCTATCATTCATAACACTATACACCTTGGAATATTGTGGTAATCATCCCAAATGAGTATCGTTGGTATGTTGGGTTACACAGAGCCTCTAGAAACTGATCCACACTGAGTCGCTACGAGCTGATCCACCTAGGGTCTCTATGAGATAATCTAAAAAGGGTCTCTAGGAGGTGATCCAAATAGGGTAGCATGGAGCTGATCCACATAGGGTTGCTGGTCGTTAGGTCTCATCCTATCGTTGGATTCCCACACGAAGCAGGCTTACTTTTGGGAGAATCTAGTTATCAAGACAATAATTATATTAAAACATCCATTAAAGTCATCTTAGATCATGCCAAAAGAACCGCCTCGTCATGAGGGTTACAATGCTATAAACTTCTCATAAATATGACACTGAGTAGGAACATTATAGCTGTTTTATAGAAAAGGGTACAGTTGGGTCTGACCCAACTCAAATCTGGCCCGACACTGGTCAGACTCATTCCAGCCCACCTCCTTCCCAGCATGATATATTAGGATTGTTCCTTCCCTAGTATGGATGTATGGTGCATCAAGGGCATGCCTCTACATGGCCGGTCAAAGATAGCTGCCTAAAAAGACTGCATGCTATCCCATGACCATGTGTTGGACACTTTGCCGATCATAGCCATGGGCTACTCCACTAACGCGGCCTCTTGACCGCATTCGATTAAACCGGCCATCCACATGGCTGGCAGATCCTACTACTCCACTGTTTCTGAAGCTGGTCATGGCATACCTTTTGGCACTCCACCACCTACCCACAGTGTCGTGCCCCCACCGGTGTCACTAGTGCACCTGCAGAGCATTCCATGGACCACCAGATCTGCTCTAGTGGTTCGTTCTTCCCACCATTTAAAGATTTGACCTACATGAGATGTCCCTCTCCCAGCTATTTCCTAATAAGATCCATTCCTTCATTACAAAAATGAGACCATGAATAATGCCAAAACAATTCATATGGTATAGGGTCTCGGGCCTTGTTCTTTTCGGCCCACACCCTCTGCATTAGTGGATTAGAAATTGGGGAAAATGGATTGATGTTCTATAAAAAATTAACCCCTATGAAATCTCTAGAAAAGTGTACCTTCCTACAAGAACAAATGAACCACTAATCAACATATTCATGGGTTGATCTAGGATCATTGTTTTATAATGAAGAATAGGGAAACTCAATCCCAAAGCAAAACCCTACCTGAGTCACTCATTCATTTGTGGAGATTTGTTCAAAGGGTGAAAGAAAACATGTCCTCCGTTCATCACTCCATGATCTGTTGTTTGGCGGTTGTTGGTGTTCATCATCGTCACCCAAATGAGAATCAGAGTAGAACCAGGATTGGTCCAGCAATCATGCATTGTTTAATTGATCATTAATGGGAAAAATGAAAAACAATGTTTCAGTTACATTCTATTATGAAGTCATTATGTTTTTATTTTATAAAATAACATTTTTGGTTTAATTTAATTACAAAAAATTTCACTACAATTGAATAAAAATTCTTAAAATAAAATAAAACATGTTTATTTTTTTTAACTTTTTCTTCAAAAAGTCTTAAAAAATATCTTCTTCCATCATCACATGCTGGTTGAGGTTAGATTAATTCTAGATGAATCCCTCAATTATGAGTTCAATGGTGCCCTCTGATTTTTTATCTGAGCAATGTTCATATAATGATTCCCAAGTTTCCATAAAATGCACACTAGATGAATCAACTGACCATGAAGGACCCACTCATGTAGATCCTCAATATTTTTTAAGAACTCCGCAAACATCACCCCTTATTCAATTTCCACCTCGCCATAATTACTGATGTGTGATGGATCATATACGTACCTCCTCAGCTGCGACAAGGGAAAAACATCATGCACCTGGTGCATCTGTATGGGAAGATCTAGGTAGTACTCCACCTCACCAACACTTCTCAGAATCTAAAAAGGTATGACGAACATTAGAGATACCTTGTTTCCCTAGATGAATCTTTATAATCCCTGTCACGGTGAGACCCGAAAGAACACATGGTCTCCCTCCTCAAAATCCAAGGTCCTCCGTCTCCTACCATCATAATATTTCTTCCTGCTTTGAAGAATCCTAATCTGTTCCTGGATGATCTGCACCTTCTCAGTGGTAGCCCATACCAACAACGGAACCATGAGTGCTGACTCTTCTATGTATGTCCAACATAGAGGTGATCTACAACGCCACCCATACAATTCCTCAAATGGTTCCATGCCAATGGTTGAGTGATAGCTATTGTTTTATGAAAAAACCACCCATGGACTGTGGTCCTCCCAACAATGAAAAAATCAAGATCACAAGAATGAATAATTTCCTCTAAGATTTTTATGGTCTGCTCAATCTGACCATCAGCCTATAGGTGAAAGGCATTGCTCAAGCACAGATGAGTCTTGAATGCCTCCTACAATACCTTCTAGAGATGGAATGTACTGAAAACATCACAGTATGAGATGATCATCGAAGGAACCACACATAGCTTCAATATCTTTGAAACATAGAGGTGCCCCAAGGCCTCTTTTGATCCCTGCTCTAGGATGGGTTAGAAGTGATCTGACATGGTGATTTGGTCAACGATCACCCAGATAGAATCTCAACCCTTGTACATGTATGGTAATCCCATAATGAAGTCCATCGAGATACCATCCCACTTCCACTCCAGTACCTCACATGGTTGTGCCAAGCCTTCTGAAACCTGATGCTTAGCCTTCAATTGCCGACAAGTGAGGAATCATGAAACGAACTCATCCACCACTTTTTTCATCCATGGCCACCAGTACTGACATTAGATCTCTTGGTACATCTTTTCTACTATAGAATGTACCTCCAAGGGGGAGGAATGGAAATCCATAAAAATCTACTCTCACAACACCACTGGAACTATTTTTCACCCTCTAAAAAGGATAACATTATACTCAACTGTCGAAAATTCATCAGGAGCCTATCTTGAGGATAAATGAGAACGCCGGGCCTCACAATCAACATCCAAAAGCTATGAAACCCTATATTACTCTATGATTGGGGGATTAACAATCATCGATTAAAGGTAAGCTACCCCATCATCATCCATAAATGATATCTACATCACAGATAGATGCTCTGTCACCTCACTCAGTAGCTGCAAACCAGATCTCTTGCTGAGCGTGTCTGGCACAACGTTCCCCTTCCCAGGAGTATTGACTATCTCAAAATCATAGTATTGTAGGAACCCTATCCATCAACACTATCTCAATTTCATATCCTTCTGGGAGAATATATACCAAATAATCTTATGTTCGGATTAAATGGTAAATATTTCACCCATCAAGTAGTGTTGCCACATTATTTGAGAAATGACCACTACTACTAACTCCTAGTTATTGGTCACATAGTGCTACTCATGCTGCCTCAAATATTGTGAACCATATGTTATCAATACTCTTTCCTACATTAGTAAAAAACCAAGTTTTTCCCCTGAGGTGTCATAGAAAAATTCATTCCAAATATCCTCCCCTGGTTGTCTCAATATGGGGTTACTCATCAGTCTCTTCCTCATCTATTGGAAAATCTACCGGAACTTCTAATCAACACGAATGGTTTTCCCATCTATTTCAAAGATGATATGGGTGATTATACTCTAGAAAAGTCAGGAAATAACCTTTGGTAATATACAACCAACCCATAGAATCTCTAAACCTCTGTCACGCTCCTTGGTGTCTCCCAAGCTAGCACTACATCTATCTTTATCGGATATACTAAAACTCAAACCTCCAAGATGATTTATCCCTGAAAGTTGACCTCTCTGGTCTAGAACTAGAACATTAATATCTTCCCATAAAGTTGGAGATATTAGAGTGTATCCAAGTCTATCTATATTTGTGTGGAGTGCTCCTCCTCTGATGCTGAGTACACCAATATTTCATCAATAAAGACCAACATGAAATGATTGAGGTAAGTCTAGAAGATCATGTTCATGAGTCCCAAGAACACTTATGGTTAATTTGTGATTCCTAACGACATTACCATGAACTCATAGTGTCCATAGTGAAATTTAAAGATGTATTCAATACATTCTCATCCTGAACCTGATTCTGATGAGGGCCAGGCCTAAGGTCTATCTTTGATAAACACCTCGCTCCCTTCAGCCGATCGAAGAGGTCATTAATTATCGGTAATGGATTATTTTTCTTCATAGTCACCTAGTTTAGACAATAGATGTACACACATAGCCTCAAGATCCTGTATGACTTCTTAGAAAACAAAAATAGGTTTCCCACTGTGAATCGCTGGTCCTCACAAATCCCTTTCCCTACATGTCCTCTCACTGTACCCTCAATTCACAAAGGTATATCGGAGACATCTGATATATTGGTGTTGATATAAATGTCATCTCGGGGTACATAATAATGCATAATTCTACCTCTCTACAAGGATTTAGTCTTAGAAAAACCTTAGGAATGACTTCCTTGTACTCATGCTCCACTATAAGAAAACTATGACTCCTATCGTCCACCACACTGAGTGTGAGGCAAGCCAACTGTTAAATAATTTGCTGAAATCTTGTTCATGAAAATATTTCCTATGCTAAAAAAGATCCCTTCTTAACATTTATGAAAAAATGGGTCCCATCCTCACAGACACACCACCCATTGCACATAATACAGTCGATCTGAGAATTGACTGTAAATAACCAGTCCGTACTCAAGATGACGTCGTATGGCCTCAACGTTGCTACTAAGAGGTCCAAGCCAAAGATATCACCTCTAATAGTAATCTCTCATTACTGTCACCAGTGTGTGTAATCATAAAATCTCCTCCTATAGGTGTCTATAAATTTATGGATCAATCCGACGGCTCCACCAGAATCTCCATGCTCCGAACAAGATTGGTGGAAAGGAAATAGTGATTGACACCTGTGTTTATAAGAAATAAATCCAATGTTAATAATAAATAGATCAAACCTCTAATCATCTTCAGAGAACTGTGGTCATAGGCCTCCATCTCATAGTTCTTGACTTGCCCATATCCTCCAGCAATTTGAGTTTGTGGTGGACCACATGGTGTTGGTGGTGGTAGCACCTCGAACCATCGTCCACCTCCTTCCGCTCGGCCATCTCCCATTCGACATCTTCCACCTTGTAGACCACATCACTTGAACCTTTGATACTACCTCAGTGGCCCTTCCATCACCTACTGATCTTCTGTGCGGCGTGTAGGGAAGTCATAAGCCATGGGTTCATACCCACTGCCAGAGTATAATACCTTACTCTTCTGCAGACCCTTGCCGCCTTAGTGGCCTTACACCCCCGATCCTGTGTCATGGGGTCACCCATCAGCTGGTCTAGCCCTCTTGGACCTCTACGTCATTTTTCAGCTACCCGTAATGGATGACCCGGCCACCAATTTCACGGTGTTATCTCCCACCATTGATGGCTACTCTATAAGGAATCTCTCTACTATTATAGCTCTCTCTAGAACTCCATCATATGTGCAGATGCTGTGAAAAATCCTCAAGGCCTTGATATCTTCCCCTGGAGTCCCTTCTCAAAGCTTGAGCTCTAAATAAAGGGTCTTGTACCATATATATAGAGTAGTGGGGGAGATCTGTAAAACTCAAAGAGTACTGAGACACTGAAATGATACCCTACTGCAGGTGAATCAACTCCTGTATGAGCACTGAGTGCTAGGTCTCAAGGAAGAAATCCTCTAGGAAAAGTCGTTTGATGTTACCACAAGAGAGGGTATACTCCCCATGTGTATGTATGGTAATACTACACCATCTCCATGCTAATACATGTAGATGGATTGCAGCTAGAAGTAACTTTTTGTTAAGTGGTGACCTCACTAAGTAGAAGACCCACATCCCTACCTCCAACCAATCCTCATTGACCTTAGGATATGTATCTCCACTGAACCTGTGTGGTCTCTATCTCAGAAACTCATGTAGGAAGATGATACTATGTGATTCCTCTACCGTTAATTATAATAGTATATGATGACCAACATGTGGTGGTAACACTGGTAAAGCACCCAGTGGTTCCATTTATAGCACTAGTCCCTAAACTTATGCATCATTAATAGTAGGGATGTCCTCAAAACCACTTAACGGAATTATGGCTAGTTGTACGTGTGGAGGGATCCTGAAATAGATCATGATATACCATGGTCAATAGATTATACCTATTGAGGTGACTCAAGGAGTACAAGAGGAAAAAATAATCACAATCTTATAGGATTCATGTCACCCTTTATTTCCCCACAACCAGTGTTTCCATGTACTGATTTGGAAAGAAGGTGTCCCATGAACTGGTGTACAGATACATCAGCCGGCTCCCCAACACTAGAGTCCTTGGACTGAAATCCAAACTCGAAACACGAAAAAATGTTTCCCAAAACCAAAAACAATAGAACCCTGGTCTTGTGGGATAACCGAACACCTCTGATACCACTTTTTCATGACCCGTCCCCCTGGGCTCATGTTGTGAATCCCCCCAAGCCCGCCTCATATAGTCCAGGGTTTGGAGACTAGCATTTAAGGTGTTAACCTGTATGTGGGGGGAATTTTCATCAGTACCCATATGCACAAACATGAAACAACATCCCTAGAAAACTAGAAAATAGAAAATGCATTCCACTAAACAATCATTAACTGTAAAAGTACAAACTACAGGTAAATGGGCCAAAATACAAACCCACCAAAAGACAATTGAAAAAAGAGAAAGTATGTGATCGATGAAAATCTATTCTCTAGAAACTCCACCTAATGAATAAGTGTAGAGTAGCTTTCGAAAGCCATAGAAGAACACCATGCTTTCCTGATCTCACTGGGTAACACCTAGTCCATGGTCAACAAGTTCTCTGTAAAGTTTTCAGTCATCTACACCAGAAACAACATGTGTGGGAAAAGTTTATGGATGGGTGAGTAACAAAATACACTGTAGGGAACCCAACCACACTGAAATACCACAATGAAATCAACAATGAAAACCACCAATTCTGATAACGAAACAAGACAGCTCACACTAGAATAATTTTTGGAACAAAATGAAAGAATGTAAGTTGTAACACTAAACAACTAGGAATATTGAGGTACTTATCCCATATCAGAATTTTGGGTCTTATGGGTCACACAGAGCCACTAGGAACCAATCCACATAGGTTCTCTAGGAGGTGATCCAGACATGGTCACTAGGAGATGATCCATATAGGGTCGCCATGACCTGATCAACAGAGGGTCGATTAGAGTAGATCCAAAAAGGGTCACTAAGAGCTAATACACATAGGGTATCAAGGAGATGACCTATATAAGGTCGCTAGTAGCTAATCCACACATGGTCTCTAGTCTTCAAGTCTCAGCTAGTTTCATGATTCTAGTATGAAGTGCTCAAAATTCTGTTGTAATCTACTACTCAAGAAAATCATTGTATTTCAACTTCCATGAATGTGTCCTTAGAAAATTCCAAAAAACCTACTCATTTAGAGGGTTACGATGAAACAAACATATCAACAATTGGACACCCAGTTTGAATGTTAATTTTTTTTTTGAAAAGTCTCTAGTCTATTTCGGGTTTGGTCCGACCTGGCCCAGGGTACACTGACCCAACCCGGGACTGCCGAACAGACCAAAGAACGACCTGACTCAGATACTTCCTAGCTTGTTTGGTCATGGGTCTGACCTGCCTACTTCCTGACCTACTAGTGCAAGATACTTTCTTCCCCAGCCCGGACACGTGGTGCATTCGGGGCTCACCGCTCTATGGCCGGTCAAAGACGGCCGATTGAAAAACCCAAATATGGTCTCCTAACCGCGTGTCGGCCCCTCTATAGCCCGCAACCACGAGATTCTTAGCTGATGTGGCCACCCATCCATGTACTCTTCTTCCAGCTACCAACATGACTGACGAATCCTTCTGCTCTTCTGCAGCCTCCCTCTCAGTGTTCCATTGTGGCACGCTATCACCTGCCCATGGATGCCACTGGCATCAGCGCTCCAGAAGATCATTCCACAGACTACTATGTCTAATATAGTTTTCCATTCATCAGGTTGTTTGTGCCTTCAGCCTCCACAGGATGTCACCTCCTTGCTATAGCCTAAAATACTCCTTGCCTCCATTTTGAAAAATCGACCATGAAGAACACATAAAAATGAACACAACGGAGGGGCTCAGGCTTTGTTTTTGTTGTCCCTCACCCTCCATTTTAGAGACTTTGAGACATGGGATAAAATTATTTATGTTCTATCATAAATTATACCTAATGAAAACCCATGAAAAGAGTACCCTCTTTCAATAACATGCAATCTTCGGATCAACCTATTCGTGGGTTGATCCACGTTCATTGTTTTAGGACGAAGAACTAGGAAACTCAATTACTAAGAAAACACCTAGCTAAGTAACTCAATTTTTTGATGATATGTTCAAAGGGTGGAAGAATAATGCATTTGAAATTCCTCACTACATGAATTGTTGTTTGGCTGTCATTGGAGTTCATCATCGTCATCCACCAGAGCATCCGAGGAGAAATATGATTGTGCCAACAATCCAACATTGTTTTCTCAACCATTAAAGGATGAAATGCAGACAATGTTTCAATTACGTTCTGTTATGAAGTCATTATGATGTTTCAATTGGTAAATAGTGTTTTTGGTTTTATTATGTTATACGTCATTTTCACTCAAATGTTTTGAATATTTCAAAAATACACTTATTTTATTTTTTAATTTTTTGTTTAAAAATTACCAAAAAAATATTTTCCCTTGACCAATGTTAGTCGAGGTTAGGTCCATTCTAGGCGAACTCTTCTATTATGAGTTCAACTGTGCCCTCATATTTTTGATCCAAGATCCGATTTAAATGTTATAAAAACCTACTCCCATGATTATTTAAATAAACTTAAAAAGGATCAAAATTCTATTCTGGGCACACAGGGCTGCTGAATTAGCTATTATCAGAGCGACTGGAATGAAAATAATTCTATAGAATATTAAATAAAAATGACACTAAATTTATAGTACATTACATCTTTACACCAAAAAATTTGATTAAAATTTTATTAGTCTCTATAAAATGAAATAGGGATGGGAAATATCTTAACATGAGTCCAATTAACGTCAAACGTACTTTAAACCATATTATATGGAAACCAACCTTTGGATTAATCAATTAGCCTTCTAGGATGATATTTTTGTTAGACAAGAACATGTAGGAAATTTAAATGAAGGATAGGGGGATTTTAGAAGATCATGGTAATGATAAAGTGCTCAAGGTTTGTGGAGATGTGGGGAGAGGAGGTTCCCATTAATAAATGAGGGGAGTGACACTATTGTAAGTATACATAACATTTAAATGTTATAAATGTATTACTCATAGTATTGTGGAACTAAATCAATCTAATTTAAAATATTAGGTGATAAGTGAAAAATTAAGCTCATCCCATAATAAATAATAAAATATATTGTGACCTAGTCACTTAGTTTTTACCTTAATTTACTCATCCTTACCTTTACCGTGGAAATAAATTTTTACATTGGAAATTATTCATTATGAACATATATGAAATTAAATTCATAAATAAATATTATCCTCTTTATTCCAAATATTAAATATATTTTCCTATATTCAATTTTTGGTATTGGTATAAATTTAATTTAATATAACATTGCAAAATGAAATAGAAAAAATGTTTTTTTATAGAAACATGTTTTCAATCTGATAAATGTATTTCTACCAAAATTGTGTATACTAATTTTAATGTTGAATTAATTATGTATCAATGGAAAGGACAATTTATCGGTAAAAATTCATTAAATCATAATCCATTATCAGTTTTAGTCATATTTTTTTACCTCATGTTCAACTATTTTTTTAAAATATATACATTAATCATTTATGGTTAGTGTATATTTTTAATTTTACTGCATATAAAATATTTAACCATATTTTTAATGAAACAAATACATCAACTACTTCAAGATCATGCATAGGGTAATTTTATTAATGGGTTTCAAATTTTCATGAAGCTTATGAAATTAAATAATAATATTACATCTAAACACAACATAGGCCCTTCAAATAACTATCACTAGAAAGAAAAAACCCATTATTAATAGATGGAATGTTTAACAACAGATCATTTACTAATACCTTAATAAATTTTAGGAAATATTCATCATAATTATTTATCCATTTGAATTTCACTCTTTTTTGAGTTAACTTAGTAAGTGGGAGTGATAACTAATTTTTTTCAGAAAACTATAAATCCTAACCTTATAACTCTTGAAACATCTAAATATAAATGAAACTTTAGGGCTTATAAACTCTTCCACGACCGTATTTTTAGTAGGATCAAAAGTTATGTCTTATTTAGAAATACTATTCCCAATGAAAGAAATGTATTATAACCAAAACTGAAAATTACAAAAAATTCATACTATATTTTTTTAATATATGTTTAATAATAAGAAGATATTTTAAATGATCCTTATAACATTTACAATAAACTAGAATGTCATCCATAAATAAAAAAATAAATTTATTTGAATAATCATGAAAAATATTGTTCATAAGATCCATGAATATAGTGGGTGCATTATTCAACCCAAAAGGCATAACCACAAACAGGTAATTCTAATACTATATATGAAATTCCATCTTAGTAATTTAATCATCCTTCATGTTTATCTTATGATATCTGACCTTGAAATTAATCATGAAAAAATGCTACACACCTTGAATTTAATCAAATATATATTAGTAAACAGATCTTTGTTCTTAATATAAATCTCATTGTGTTCTCTATAATCAATAAATAGGTTCATAGAATCATATTTTTTCTTAACAAACAAAACAGGACCACCCAAATGTGACTCTCTAGTAAAAATAAACCCTTATCAAGAAACACCAGTTAATGTTTTTTCAATAATTACTCTAACACATACATTAAATATGGGTGGTGTTATAATTGGATTTTCTTCTTGAACTAATTTAATAAAGAATTCAACCTCCTATTCAAGAATAAGACCAGTAAAATCATTACAAAATACAAAAATATATTCATTTACTAATAGTATATAACTAATCACGACAACTTCACTATTATTTAAAATGTAAATATGATAATATTTTACATCCATCATTAATTAGTTTATCATATTCTTGATATTTTATCATACAAATTAGCTATTTCGTACATAAAGATACAAAATAGATATTTAAATTGAATATAACATACATAGTACTATTAGGATGGAATAATATAAAAATACATGAGAGGGGTGTGAAATGCCTCTTTTCAATAGTATTTATAGATTCTTGATTTTGGATTTATTTTTGATTTATACAGATATGGTGTGTTTTCTTCTATTAGTAATTTGGAAGTGGATAAATTATAATGAATAAAAAATCAATTTTTATTGTCTTTAAGGTTCAATGATCCCCTATTCCACTCCACCAATGCTCTCTCTATGAGCTTGGTCATTTTCACAAGGAATGTCCTTTTATCAAAAGACTATCACAACTGAGTTCATACAATTGAAACCATTACAACACGTCTTTACAGATCCTTGTTGTTATTTTATAGGGAAATAGTATATCCACACCTTAGTTTGAGAATATAATATTATTCCATGGATGAGTCAGAGTAGTAAAAACTCTATTAAATCAAAAGAGTTCAACTTGATTGAATAGATCAGTTCTTGTACAAAGTTGTAGGAACAAATGATAAAATATAGATATTCTTATTCAAATAATAATGTATTCAATAAAAAATATCTTCTATGATAACCAGGTTTTGAATGATCATTAATAATAATAGCAATAAACATACAATAGTAGTTATATAGCATCATGAGGTAGAAACATGTGTATATATAAAATGTAGATTCTTAAGAAATAAAAGAGTTGATTGATCATCTATTTCATTGAATAATTTGTGTATTAAAAAATATATTTTCATATAAATGACTTTTTTAAACCCAAAAAACACTTTCTATTTGTATAGATTTCTTGGATTTCATTTGGTTGATCATATTCATGACTGTCACTTAAAAAATTGAAAACATTAAAATTTAAATCATTTAATAGAGTTGTAACTTCCATATGAAATATGATTTATTTACTCTACTGAATATGAGGTTTTTAACCAGTCGTAAGATAGATATTAAAAAATATTTACATCAATCAATACCATTTGATTAATTATGGAAAATATATTTAAATTAAAGCTCAATCATTGAATATTAAAACACAAGGTTCCTTCATGTTGAAAAAAATCCAAATATCGGGTTGATGTATCTTAAGTTTGTTTCCTTAAATTTAGGATTCCTTACAAATGTACAGTTATTTATTCAAACATTCCTTTTTCTCAAACAAAAGGTTCCATCCAAATCTAGTGTTGATAAAAAATACTTTTACAATAGTGTAGTTTTAGTGATCCATACATGAAATTTCAAACAAAGGATTCATGAACTATACATTATGCTTATACATACAAAAATAGGGTATGGATAGTGTTTCCAAAATACTTTCAAAACAAAGTTAGAATTCATTAAAAAATATTATTACCCATAAATATAATAATCATCAAAAGAAATATACTATGGAAAAATACATAATGTAATTTCATTAGTAAAACAATAAAAGTTATTTGTGATCATTAAAGGAAATGAGATTTATAGAGTATTGTTAAAACAGTAAAATCCAATAATTTCTTATTTTTAATGAAAGAAAAACCCATTAATTAATATTATATAAAATATAGGAATTGTAAACACAAATGAAAAAATTTCTATTGTTAAAAAATATATGGAATAAATCAATTCTATTTTATTGATAACAAAAATTGGTAATCAAATAAAAAGATCAAGAATGATGTTTTTCACAATTTCTCCCCCTTTGTGTGATACCAAAAATAAATTAGATGAATATGGACCACATTCAACGAAACAAAAAACTATAAATGAATGCAACATTATTATTTAGATAAATATGAGATATGTGTTCTCACAGTATAAATGGAATGAAATAAAAATAGACAAAAATATAATAAGATAAATAATTTCATAAAAATATGTTATCGATTAAAATAATAATTTTTAAGATAAATGTTTTATAAATTCATGATGGATAAATGTGAGAGGGATGGTTTAGAAGAGGTTTTAGATTATGGTGAAACTTGTATCGCCTGAAGAACCTTTTTCAATTATTCCATCTTTCCTCGAAAAACTTTCATAATTATTTTCATCCAACTATCGCATTAAAATATTTGAATCATGACCAATCATTAATCATTAATCAAAATTTACCTTTTGAAATTCATGAATAATTTCTTCTAACTAAAAAAACTAAGATAGAATTTTACCAAACTAATTTTGAAGAGTACTTATTTTAGGATCTATAGAAGTTTGCTTCTCAATAAGATATTATTTTTTTTCCCACAAAAAAATATGTGGTGCACTATCACATTGAAGAGTGGGACGCTGATCATTGAAATTACACATTACAGTTGTGATTACTTTAAACCTTCTGAATAAACATGGAGAATATTTAGTTGAAAATATACATGATCTAGAATGATTGTAACTACTTATTAAAGAGTCAAAATGACTCCCCAAATATCATTCCAAATCACTGAAATGTTTTTTTGTAAACAAATTATGTTTAGAGATTTCCAAACTGATCAACCATTTCTCTATGGAAATCATAATAATATATTCTTGAAATTGAATTATCTCTATGATTATACAGATTTGCTTGATCAAATACTAAATACATCATAGTAATAGTTGTATTTATTTAGTCATTGAATTTTTTTCTTATTGCCTCTATCTCATTTTACAGTATAAAATTTTATTCTAGTAGCATGTTTTAATGAAAAATAAACAATTTGATTTGATTTTTCAATATATCAAAAGATTATTCTTCTTGATCTTGATATAGTTGGTCTCTATAGAATAGTGTTATGTATTTTTCTTTATATATCTCTCGTTAGGAATAAAATTAAACATTAAGAACCTCTATAATATCAATGGGTTAAATTTTTTCATTATCTTAAGAATCAGATATAACATATATTGAATTATTATTATCTAACCGTGTAGTGTCAACTACTTCTAATTGAGATATATCATTTTCACGAGAAATTTCAAGAACATTTTCCTTATCAAGAGTTATATTAGTCTTATATTCAACATAATTCATAATTAGAGCCAATTTATATTCTTTGATGTTTGGTTGAGTAATTTCACCACCTATAACAGCCTCTGCTTCTAGTTTCTAAACAGTAGTATCTAGAGTTGAAAGTTCATCCCATTGTATTGGAAAGAAGAAAATGGCCTTATAGTTTCCTTCTTATTAATTTTCATCAAGATATTGAGGGAAATTTCTTGAATATTGTTTATTAGAGACATTATATCTTATTTCACATGCCTTTATTTGAACCAAATTTTATATTTTAGATTCATCAACTTAATCTTATTGAATTTGGACTACATATACAGATCCCAAAACTCATTTCTCCCCCCCTGAGAAATAAGACCAAGACCTTATTTTGCTTTTGTACCAACTGGTAAAAGTATTATATACATTATACTCTAGAAGAAAACATTATTCCTTTGTGATCCAGCATTATGAATGTTACATTGATTAAACATGGTGTGCATTTGTATATATTTAATCATTCCTATTATATATAGAAGAAAATAATTTATCCTTCTATAAGGATAAAACAACATTCTTGCCTCCACTTATATACTTTGGTGCATGTTCCTTAACATGTACCATGTTAAAATAAAAATAATATCACTCAACATCAAAGAAATTATATCCATGTCTTGTTAGAGAATAATTTCCATCTCATCTATTTTTGTAATTATTGATTACTTAATAAACTTGGTTGGAACCTTTTGTTTAGCCTCAATCTATTTAACAAGAATTCTACTGAGTTGGGTAGAGCATAAGAAAAATGACATAATATCTTCAAATTTAAGTTTATTATATCAGAATGATAGGGGATTAAAATGAAAAACCCATTAATGGGGACACTAAAACTTTTTTAATTAGACTAAAGATATTTCATATACCTAGAATTTATACGAGAGAAGATAACATCTAATGTGTCACTAAAACTGAACATAACATTTCGGATGAACTATTTTACTTCTATATAAAAAATAAATTGAATGTTTCCTTTAGTAATAAAGTGATTATAAGCATTGAAACACTAGAGAATGCGTCAGAAGAAGGTTTTTATGATGGATCCAATTGAAATATATTACCTTTTAATAAATAATTTTTCTAGAGGTGACATGTTGTCACATTGATCCACTATTATTACCTGAAAATGTTCTCTAGTTCATTAACATTTCATTGATTATGAAGGATTAAGGTTTTTGGTTCTCTGGTTTCAAATAAAAAATAAGATATCTAGATGTTGAAAGGGTTTGAATACTGGGAGTGAGAGTGAAATATATTGGGGGAATTGTTTGAGGGTTTTTTATGTCAATTTGAATTCTCAAGTAAATTACAAAGTTTAATAATTAATTATTTATTTAAAAAATGCATGCTTTATATAAAAATTAAATAAATTATTTTTTTATTTAAAAAATAAATGAAAATATTGTAATCAAATAAAATAAAACTATCAATACCCAAAATAACAATAAAAATTATTGTAAAATTATATATTTTGAACTATCCCTTTATAAAATCAAACTTTTTGTGGGATGTGGTTTAATAATTATATCAAAAAGTTGATATTTAGTAATTAAAAAAATCTAAAAATATATCCCTTTCATGAACATGAATTATTAGAAATTAATTTCCTATATAAATATTTTTGTTCTGTGAATGAATTATTATATTTTTGAATATAATAATCACACCTGTATTATCACATAAAATAGGTAATTATTAGATTAAGTCCAAATTCCATAATGGTATATTTCATCAAGATCACTTGTTCACAAAAACTACCAGTACATATATATTCTTACTTGGATCATGACTTATTAACATAATATTTTCTATTAAAAGACCATGAAACTAATGATTTTCATATAAAGTAATATGTTCTGTATGTTATTCTCCTATATAATCCACATCCTAAAAAATAACTATCTGAATTTGATATTAAATTAATATCATACGTTTTTGGGTAATGTTGAGATTGAAAATTTGTTCATTTTAAATATAAAAAAATTATTTTAACATCATTAATAGTGAGTTATTTTGGTTTGACTAAAATATAGTGAATAAACATATAGAAATCATATTACCTTTCATGATTATAGTGAGATTTAATAGACATCAAATCATTGCATTGTATAACATGTTTTTGACTGATTTTATACCTTTATCCAAATATTGTTTATCATTAGTACCCATGGGAGTAGTGTAAGTCTTACTTTATTCTAGTACAAAATTTTACAATAAATCAATTATGTTTTTGCATTAATTAAAAAAAAATTAAATAATAATTTTGATAAATTTGAAATAATATAATCAAATTTAATCCTCATATAATACTCATTTCAAATTCCTTTTTCATGTTGTCTGAAAAATCATTTCAATGTTTTTTATTTGTTGAAACGAAAATAACTTCATCCATATAAATTTGTACAAATAATATAATAGAATAAAGGTTTTTATTACAATTTGTAGGATCTTAAAAACCTATTGAATATCCTTTTTCAAATAATAATGATATCAATATTTCTTACCAAGATCTAGGTTATTTTTTAAATCCATAAATATCTTTTGTATGTTTAAAACTAAATTTGGTGGATGGGGGTTTTCAAAACCTAGTTTTTTTTCAATATAAACTTCCTCCATTAAATATAAATTAAAAAATGTATATTTTACATCGATATGATATAATTTAAAATTCATATGATATAAATAAGCTATCAAGATTCTAATTTATTCTATTCTAGGAAAAGGTCTAAAGGATTCATCACATTCTATCCCTTCTTCTTCATAGTAACATTTTTCTACTAATCTAGATTTATTTCAAGTAATGATAAATTGATCATCTTGTTTATTCCTAAAACCCAATTTGGTTTTTATTTCTAGATAATTGGTTAGTCTCTCAACTAATTAACAAACATAATTTATACTATATTTTTTAAGATCATACATAGACATTAACCTACATTCATCATTTAAATCTTCTTAAATTGTCTAAGGTTCTAATTATGACTGTAAACAATAAAAGTCATCTATGTTTCCTATATTTATTCTAGTTCTTACTCTTATATCTAGATTTCCTACAATAGTTTCTAAAGGATTATCCTGTAAGGTTATTTATTTTTTAGGTAAGACACTTTCAAGTTCATTTTCTTAACTTTCTTCTATAATTAACTAAATTTCATTTATTTTATTTTCAAAATTATTCATAGGTTATTGAAGCCGCATGTTGTCAAAAGTGTCAACAATTTCATATTTTTAATATTTAATTTTATGAAAATGATCACTTTAATAAAAATTCATATGAAACTATTCTTTAAAAATCATTAAATTTTTATTATACACTCTATAGGCTTTAAAACTACCATAATATTCTAGAAAATTTCCTTCCTTAGCATTTGGATCAAATTTATTGAGGTTTTTCTTAATTTTTATGATATATACCCAGCATCCAAATACATTAAAGTAAGTTATATTAGTATTTTTGTTATTCCAATGTTCATAGGGTTTCTTTTTAATAATAGATCTTATTGAAACTATATTCATGATACAAAAATATATATTTACATCTTCTTAACTAAAAAGGTAGGATGTATATTTTTTATAACAGTTCTATCCATCTATTGAGTATTTATGTTCTATATTAAAATCAATTTCATTATGTGGAGGAGTTCCTCATGCATAGAAGGTGTGTTTAATACCTCTGTTTTCGAAAAAAGAATTAAATTCTTGATTATAAAATTCTACACATTGATCACTTCATAATGAAATTATTTTCAAATATTTTTCTATTTTAAGGATTTTACAAAAGTATTCAGAAATAGTGTGCACTTCACTCTTATGTTTTAGAAAATAAACAGATATAAATCATGAAAAATTGTCAACTAATATATAAATATATAATTTTCTATAAAAAAATTATAAATTTGATAGTCCAAAAAAATACATGTGGATAATTTCTAGTGGTTTATATGTATAAACAATTTTAATAGATTTTAAAGATGATGCGGTTTGTTTTCCAAGTTGACATTAATCAAAGAGTCTATCATTATCAAATTTAATACTAGGAAGATCATAATATAAGTGTTTATTAGATAATTTATATTATGTATATGCATTGTAGAATCCAATTATTTTATACCATATCCAATACTCGTTTGTCTCTTATGTTAAACAATGAACTTTTATTACATATTTAATCAAGATCCAAGGTATAAAAATTTTTAGGTCTAGGATCCATAAATTTAAAAAAGTTATCTTTAAAAACTAAGACATAATTATAAAATAAATAATCATAAAAACCATCATTAAAGAGTTGAGAAATAATTATTAGGTTTGTAATTATCCCTTGAAAATTTTCAATTTATTGATTGAAATTGTCTTTGAATCTACAATTGATCCAACTATAAGTTTCATTCATTTATAATTGTCCCCAAAGGTGACTAGACCACCATCATTTTTTTCTAGTATTTGAAAATTAGTAGAGTCTCCCCTGTTGTTTCATGAGCTTCCGCTATATAAATACAATAAAACATTTTTGTTTTTTTCCTTTTTACTTAAAAATGTATTTAAACAATAGTTTTTTTTCATTCATATTTTTTTGGTCCAGCTATGTCAACAAGTAATGATCATGGAATATAGGTATTCTTTATTTTTCCAAAAAATTAAACACTTTCTTCAGATATATTTTTTTAAATAAAATCATTCTTATTCGACATAACTGATGATTTCTAAAATTTAACTTGTTAGAATAATAACATTTTATTCCATAATAGAAATAATTAGTATTTTTTAAAATTCAAAAAAAATTAATTTTTATAAAAATTTTATTTTTATTCTTTTATTCAGGTTCTTTATTTTTTCTTATTAATAATTTTTTTCCTAATTCTCATTTAGATATTTTTATCCTATAGTTAAAATACATTCCTCAATTTTAAATTATTATACTTCATCTTTTAATTCTTTTATTCTAATTTCATGAACAATAATGTTTTATGTTAAAATATTAATTTTTATTGTGATGTTATTTTAGCATTACATCATTTTCAATTATAATAGAAAAGTGAATATTTTTTTGTCACATTACACCTTTTAACTAATGATTCATTTTTTTCATCATGAATTTATTAAAAAAACATATAATATTCTACTTGATAAGCTATAATAATTAGAAGTAAAATAATAATAATATGGTAACTTATCTTATTCATTATTTGAAAAGATAATGTTTTCTTTTAATTTTTTTGTAAAATTTTATGAGTTTGGTTTGGTAGGGATGATGTATCCTTCATATCTCTTTTTTCCTTTATTCTCAAAATCAGTTTTCTTCTAATTTTTCTTTTATATATTTAATCATGTTTCTTTTGAATAGGTTAAATCAGGTCTGATATGACTCATCTATTTTCATTCATATTATATTAAATCTTTATATTCTTTATCATATTTCTTGATTTATTTTATGAGGCCTATCATTTTATAATATAATTTGCTAAATTTCAAGGATAACTGAACCAATTGCAATTCAGAATCTAAGAAATATTAATCCTTTGATATTTTAATATCTTCTTTCAATTTCATTTCATGTTTCTGAGATGTAAATTTAAGATAAGTATTCTCCTTTTTTAATATATTATGATCATAAAATTCAGCATGATTTTATGATGTTTTAGATCATCATTGTTCTAATAAATTATTTCATTTTGAAATATTTAAATGGTGATAATTATCGTACAGCTGTAGATATCCCATTATATTTGGAGGGTATTACACTAAGTACATTGTTTTTTTGATTTGAATATTTTATTGAATCACCTAAGTAGCAACATCGTTGACTAATTTTGTCAACCACAAATTTATTTATGTGATGCACTCACCACCATACATTCGTATGGTTTAAATATTTAGTTTCATAGTATCATATTTCAATTATATGAAATTGTCAGGTCCTTCATATGAAACTATGATTTTCATCCACATTCAATATATAGTAGAAAATTTTGATAGTCAATTAAATTTTTTTGGACCAAGTCCACATATTATAGCATTAATTGTTTTCTAATTGATGTAATAATTATTAAATTTGAAACATCCAATGTTTCTAGTTTGTCTAAAATTTTAAATCAAGTGAAGATCTTCATATATACATTAAATAAATTATTTTTCAAATAGATGATCATAGGATATTTCTAAAATATATAGTAATCATCATTGAAGAATGGGGAACACTTCATGAACAAATCTTCCCTAGGATAATCCATTGAAAAATTTCTTATAATAGACCATATATGTTGATATTTTTAGATCTTTGTCTAATTTAGTTATAAAATAACTCCATTGGTAGCATTGTTTAGGTTTAAAAAATATAATGACACAAATGAGGGGAGAATTATGTATTTTTTTATCATAAAAGATTCACAACTTTTGAATTATTTATGATTTATGAAGATATAAAATGGTTCCCCTGTAAGTAATTTGAGAAGTGGGTAAATAGTAAATAAGAACAAAATATTTTTTATAGTGGTTTAGGGTAAAAATATCCCTTGGTGCACTCCACCAATTCACTCCCTCTGATCTTTGGGATTTTCTCTAGAAATTCCCTCTTATCATAAGTCCTTGACAACTGAGCACAGACAGTTGATACCTTTACAATAAGGCTTTATTGATCCATCTAGTAATTTTACTGGGAACCAGTTTCCCAGTGTATTATATCGACATAGTTATACTCTTCCATGACTATGTTCATGAAATCGAAACTCCAATAAATCAAAAGAGATTGATTTTATTTCATTGATATGTTCTTATAATGATTTATAGTAGTAACTGAAAAACTAAAGATATTCTTCTTCAAATATTAATTTCATCCAAAAATAGCTTCGAAAAGATCCTAATTCGATTGATAATTAATAATAATAGAAACAAACAAACTCCAGTAGTTACATTGCAACCCAATTTGGAAATATATTTATCTCCAAAATGTTGCTTCTTTAGAAATGAAACAGTTTCTTGATAATTTGTTTCTTTATAGGACTTCTGTATTGAAGAATATATTCCATATACATGGTTTTATTAAAGATAAAAAACTATTTCTATTTAAACAATAGTCATTGGTGGTATTTGGTTGATCAGATCCAAGACTGTTCCCAAAAAAATTAAAATCATTCCAATTTAAAACATTTAATAGAGTTGTAACATCCCTTATAAACAATAGTGATTTACTCTATTGAATATAATCCTCTTAATTGGTCCTAAAATATCTTTACAATGATATTTATGTCATTCTATACTATTTTAGTAGTCACATAATATATCTTTAAATTGAAACTCCTTCGTTAAATAATGATTCATAGGGTTACTTCATTTGATGAAAAAAACATCAAACATAGCGATGAAAAAAAACAATTGATCACAGAAGTAGGGTTGATGTACCATGCATTTTTTTCTCTAAACGTTGGGTTCCATACATTCATCAGGTTGTATATCCATATATTACCTTTTATAAAATGTTGGTTTCCATCCAAACGTATGGTTGATAAACAATAATTTTCCAATAACATAGGGTATTGAATCTACATGTGATATTTTAAACATAAGATATCAGAACCATACCCTATGATTATACTTACAAACATAGGATATGAATAGTGTTTCCAAAATACTTTAAAAACACGTTATAAATACTTTAAAAACATTAAAACCTATAAATAAAATATTATTCTCAAGAAATATATTCATGAAAAATAATTAAAAGAATTTATCAACAAAAAAACATTGTTATTTGTAAAGACCCATAAATTTCGAGGGAATTTTTTTCTTAAATTCTCTGGATTTTATGAGTACGCAGTTTCTGACAGCACTTGATTCTGAGGCCCAGTGTGCCCAGAATCAATTTCCAAAGTTTAGCTCGGGTACGTTCAGGGAACAAACAAGTGGGTTTTTCTATCTTTTGAACCGGTGCTCAGAAGTGAAATCTGAGGGCACCGATGAATTTGCAACACTGGTAATTTCTTAAGAGGACCTTTACCAAAGATGCGTCTGCTCGGGAGGAGTTGTTAAAAAATGTGAATTAAATGAAAAGTAAAATAAAATTGTGTTACAATTTTATTTATTTGTCTAAGGTGGTTTTAACCTACATGGGTAAGTTAGGATGTGACCCACTAACATCCTAAATACCCATGTGAGGATAAATGTGGGGTGGGGCCCGCATGATCCCCAACCCTTCACATTCCCTAACCCCTTAACTCCCCCCCTTTAAACTTGTTAAACCCCCTTGTAATTAAGTGGGTGACTTCTCCTCTACCCACCTTCCCCACATTAAATCATGCCAACACACTTAATCAATTAAGAGAGTTATGTGTTTGAATTTTAAAATTTAAATGCATGGCATGAATTAATAAAATAAGATGAGACTTATTTTATTTTGGGGTTAGCATTGTTGTTTGAAGACTTTGTAAGAGAGCTCTATTCTCTTTTGGAAAAACTTCATCCTCCCGCGAAGAATGACACCCTTCGACAAAGAACACCATCACCACATGGAGAGACGACGTGTCTTTTCATCTACTCTCCGCAGCTAGAGTGAGGCGTTGTTCCTTCCTTGGACGTACGCCAATGCCGTCTTCGAAACCTCACCCCGCGACTCCATCTTCCGCGTCTCCGGAAAACGACATCGTTTATCGAGGTAGGGGTTAAGTTCATTTTAATGAATTAAAATTGTGCTTTTTTTGTCGTTGGGTATCTCATAAACTTTTTCCGCCTGTTATCATCATAACAGGAGGAGATCAGACTGCTCAAACATGACCAATCCTCCTCCACTTTTTATTGTTGATCATCGATGATGTTTGTGGCGAAGGCGGTGCAGTGCCTTTGCACCGTGCGGGTACGAAGATGACCGCGGCCGGAGCGGGACAAGGCGATGCTGAGTGGTGCTGTCATGCCACGCGGGTGAGGCCGAAACTAGGAGCGGGCCGCAGCGGAGGGGCGCGGAGCCGTCGCGCCGCGCCGTGCTGGAGATTCAAGTGGCTGCGACTGGGGCGGGCCGCGGCGGAGGGGTGCGGTGCCGTCGCGCCGCGCCAGTCGGACAGGAGCCGCGAAGGTATTCAAAGGGGCGGCCGACAGAGCTGGCCGCCGGTGCCACCTGGAGGCGGGACCCAAAGGGGTCCCGCAGTTCACCAAGGCCGGCCATTACGGTCGGCCGTTTAGGAAACAGAGGGGCGATGCCCCCCCTTCGCACCCCGCTCGTTCGAGAGCCGACCCGCGGCCAGCTTCCGAGCCGGGCCGCAGGCTGCACGGGGCGGTCCGTGCCCAAATGGACCAGACCCGGACCTAGGTTGGGTCGACCTGGTTCGGGCCGACCCAGGGGGTATTGGGCCGGGTCGGACCGGGCCCAAACCCCCTATTTTCGGACAGGTTCGTTCAAACGCCTATATCTTGTGATATAGACCTCCAATCGACGCACTGTTAGTTGCATAGGGATCCTTGGATTGAGATAGTCATTTCGGTATATTAAAATCAAGATTTCGGTAAAGTTTATGTATGGTCGGGTTGGTTCTAACCCGAAACCAACCGGGCCCTTGGAGCGGAAACACTTATAACTTAACGGCCGGACGTCCGAATGACGTGTCATCGATCACGTTGAATTCCTATTAGTGAGACGGTTCTTTTGGCTTACTCCACTTGAGATTTGGACGTAGATGGAGTACGGTTGGATTGGTTTTAACTTAAAAACCAACCGGGCCCCTGGGACGAAAAAGCCAATAACTCTCAGACTGGGCGTCCGACTGACGCACCGTCTGTCGCGTTGAGTTCCTTTTGATGAGACGGGACTTTGTGATACATCAACTCTAGACTTTGTGACAATTGATGTATCGACCCCCTTGGCTCATGGAGCGGACCCTCCCGGAATCGAGTGTGCTGTGTGCGGGAACCCTAGAGCTGGCTGTGACGGCGATGACGATGGAGACTGTACTTGGATCCTATGTGGGTTCGACAGCGAGGATGAATGTACATGGATCCTACATGGGTTCGACAGTGATGACGACTGTACATAGATCCTACGTGGTTTCAGTAGTGATGGTTACTGTACTTGGATCCTACGTGGGTTCGGCAACGATGACTTCTGAACTTGGATCCTACATGGGTTCGGCAGAGGAGATGATTCAGAGGCTACATCTAATAATCTCCACCCCACTTCATGAGTAGTATACCTGTGTGAGATGAGTCTTGACTTCAAATAAATATCATCGATATGATTGACTTGCTTTCCTATGTGGACTGGGTTGTGTTTTCCTTTGTGGACTGGGTTGTGCTTTCCTGTGTGGACTGGGTTGTACTTGAGATCGTGAGTTGGAGCAGAATTGGAATTTATGACTTAGGTATATATATGGGCATATACCTAAGTAGAGTTGGTTAATAATTCGTGTTTTTATATTTTTTTTGTGGTCTATCCTTTGTGGATTATGGGAGACCTTCGGGGGTGTCGGGGTCCCTACTGAGTATCGTATACTCACCCCTGCACAGGCTATGCCCGCACTACGTTGTGTTGGTTGTAGATGATGAACAACGCTGATCGTGGTTGAGGCTTGTGGAGCGGGACGATACCCGGAGGTGAACCATCAGGCGGGACGTACACGGAGCGGACAGACGGACCTAAGGAGTCGACGAGACTATCTGTACCCACCCTTAAGGTGGGAATTCCGGAGGACGACTTGGTGGTTGCTGCTTTACTTTTCAGCTATTGTAATTTCTTTTCTCAGTTGTACTGTACTTTCAGTTCGGTTTGTATACTGGCCCATTTACTTTCCAGCACTAACTTTTTTACTCAGTTTACTTAGTGTTTACTTCAGCTTGTGTACTCTGTTGTGCTTTTTTACTTATATATCGGAAATTACTTCCCTATTATCAGGATTTACTCCTTTGGTGCTAGTTTCCATCCCCTGTCCTATAGAAGGCGGGATTGGGGTAGTCACGGCACGGGCCCTGAGGACGGGTCATGACAAATTGGTATCAGAGGAGTCAGTTCTATCACAGAACTCAGGACTCTGATAATTTCTTCTATGTGAAGCAATAGTGTTTATGGTATTGAGTGTGGTTATCAGTCCAGGGAGTCCAGTGTTGGTGCGGCGACCGACGTATCCATACACCAGGACCCTGACTTCTGATTTCCGACTCAGTGCACAAATACATTGATTGCATGTGTGTTTCAAAGTTTTCTTTGTGATTACTTTGTGTCTGCTCACCAGGTAAACTGTATTAACCGTGTCACACCCGTTTCTTTTCAGGATGGCCCCACAATAGCAGCCATCCAGGGTTTCGATCTTTGTGTGAGATGGCAGCCCACCGAGCGACGAGGCCTCGGTGCAGGGCACCGTTACAGCGGAGGCATCGGCGGTACCTTTACCTGCCGAGCCACCGATTCCACCAGCCGCAGCAGCTGATAGTGCACGTCGCCTGAGTGCACTACATGAGTTTCAGTGTCATATGCCACCCAGGTTCCGTGGGGAGAAAGACCCTCAAGAAGCCGAGGATTGGCTGGAGGCTGTTGTCCGAGTCTTCAGATTAGTAGGGACACCAGCTAACCTCATGGTGATCCTTGCAGCATGTCTGCTACACGTGGTAGCAGGTAGATAGTGGATCCTGATGCTCCCGGTGCACGATGAAGCATCTCTTCTTTGGACGGACTTCGAGAGCCTCTTCCGCTCGAATTTCGTTCCAGCCACCCTCTGTGCGGTGCACATCCAGGAGTTACTACAGCTGCGGCATGGAAGCATGACAATAGCCTAGTACTCGGTGAGATTTACCGACCTCTCGCACTATTCCACGGACATGGTATGAGACCCATTCTTCCAGGCCTGGAGCTTCGATCAGGGATTGAGGCATGAGATCAGGGCATCGATGATCTCCCTCAGTATTCCAACGCAGACAGGAGTACTGGAGCGATCCCTTCTTGTGGAGAACTTTCTTGCTGATCCTTCACCAACAACGAGACCTACCGCAGGGCGGCACGTAGCAGAGTCTTCTGCAGCCGGCGGTAGACAGACGTCATAGAGGTCCAAGCGAAGCAGACCATCAGGTGGATGAACTCAAGATACTGGTTTGGAGGTGCGGGGCACACGTAGCAGATCCAGTCATACGAGAGGAAGACAATGCTATGCATGCGGCGAGTAGGGCCACATGGCTCGTGACTGCCCGAACCGCCATGCATAGGTGCAACAGACGGTTGAGGGACCACCTAGGAAGAGGCATAGGTTTGATCATGGCGGTCCGTAGAGAGCAGGCAGATGAGGTAGAGGAGCTGGCTGAGCAGAAGGTGGTGGACGAACCTTCGAGGATCTACCACCACCACCACCAAGAGGTCCATCCCGACCGCAGGGAGCTGGCTGATAGAGGCAGGATCAGCTTCAGGAAATTTAGTCCTACGACCACAGTGCACCTGAGATGATTCAAGGTACTATCTGTGTCTACTCCACCCTTGCTGCAGTTCTTATAGACATAAGAGCGAGTCATTCTTTTATTGTCCCTGCTTTTGTTTGGAGCTCGGAGATTCCGACTTAGCCGTTGGCTCAATCCTTATGTCTAGATACTCCTACGGTAGAAGACTCAACGATTACACACTGGTTCTGGTAGTGTGAGCTTACTGTAGAAGGTGAGAGCTTCAGCTGGGATCTTCTGGTATCAGCGTCGAAGCCTTACGACATCATCTTGGGCATGGATTGGTTATCTACGGTCCATGCTCAGATCGACTATATTAGGCACAAGGTGCGGTGTGTCCGCACTAATGAGAGCAGGTTCACCTTCACCGGTGAGAAGGGAGCCTTTGCATCACGGGATGGACTCACACAGAGGAGAGGACAACCGATCACCCATCAGTTGGCTAGTCTCATCCTAGGAACTGTTGATGTGAGGTGTCCGAGTTTTCCTGTTGCGGTGGATCAGTATGGGGACGTTTTTCCTGACAACATTCCAGGACTACCTCCTCGTAGAGAGGTAGAATTCTACATTGAACTGTACCCCGGGACAACCCCGATATCTACTCCATCATATCGGATGGCTCCTGCTGAGCTTCGAGATCTACAGGTACAACTGAAGGACTTGTAGGGCAAGGGATTCATTCGACCCAGTGTTTCACCCTGGACTTCCCCAATTTTGTTCTCCAAGAAGGCGGATGGGAGCTTGTGACTGTGTGTCGACTACCGTCGCTTGAATCATGTGACTGTGAAGAACAAGTATCAACTTCCGAGGATTGACGACCACTTTGATCAGCTAAAGGGAGCACGATGGTTCTCACAGATAGAACTCAGGTCAGGCTATCATCAGCTCAGAGTTCGAGATGAGGATGTGCAGAAGACGACCTTCGGGTGTCGGTATGGCCATTATGAGTTTTTGGTTATGCCATTCTGTGTAACCAACGCTCCGGTAGTGTTCATGAGTCTCATGAACAGGATCTTCCAGCCTTAACTCGATCGATTTGTCGTAGTCTTCATCGAAGACATATTGATTTACTCGACTACTGAGGAGGAGCACGCCTACCACTTGCGGGTTGTACTATATACACTCCGAGAGAAACAGATTTATAGTAAGATCTCAAAGCTTCAGTTCTGGATTCGAGAGGTCCACTTATTGGGGAACTTCATCTCTGAGGCGGGAGTTTCGGTGGATCCTGCGATGATCGAGGCAGTGCTAGCTTGGGAGCCACCCAGGAGCGTGATGGAGGTGCGGAGTTTCCTAGGTCTGGCTGGGTACAATCGGAGATTTGTACTAGACTTCTCCAGAGTTGCAGCACCCCTTTCATCTTTGATGAAGAAGGGGAAACCCTTCGCGTGGTCAGATATATGTCAGTAGAGCTTCCAAGAGCTGAGACAGAGATTGACCAGTGCACCCATCTTGAGGCTACCGGAGGAGGGCGTAGGGTACGTAGTTTACTGTGATGCATCAAGGACCAGACTCGGGTGTGTCCTGATGCAAGAGTGGGTAGTGATTACTTATGGTTCATGATAGTTGAGGTAGCATGAGCAGAACTACGCTACCCATGACCTAGAGTTAGTAGCAGTGGTCTTCACCTTGAAGATGTGGTGGTACTATCTAATGAGCGAGCGCTTTACAGTTTACTCTGACAACCAGAGTCTCAGGTACATCTTCTCGCAGAAGGACCTAAACCTGAGACAGCGGCGATGGCTCGAGTTCCTCTAGGACTATGACTTTGAGATAGTCTATACTCCTGGGAAGGTGAACGTAGTAGCTTATTCTCTCAACAGGAGGTTGAGAATCTAGCTACTTGGAGAGGTGACGAAGTATCTAGCCACATTGAAAATATCCTTTGTGGATAGAGATGGGGTAGCCTTTCTACAGTCACTCAAATTCACTCCTCCACTACTTCAGCGGGTCAGAGAGGCACAATGTGGGGACATTGACTGTGAGACGCGATGTGCATAGATATCCATAGGACAGGCACTTGATGGATTTTCTATAGGAGGAAATCACGTCATCCTTTTTAGAGGACGTACCATGGTACCAGTTGCATTAAAAGAGGAGGTGCTGAGAGAGTTTCACACTTCCCCATTGGCAGTACATCCAGGTGTAGCGAAGATGTACCATGATCTCAGATGACATCACTGGTGGCCGGGTATGAAGAAGGCTGTAGCAGAGTTCATTTCATGATGCCTCACCTGTCACTAGGTGAAGGCAGAGCACCAGGTACCAGCGGGTTTGGTACAACCCCTAGAGGTCCTGGAGTGGAAGTGGGATGGGATATCTATGGATTTCGTGATGGGACTTCCACGTACTTCCAGAGGACATGACTCAATCTGTGTGATTTTAGACTGACTCACCAAGTCGGCCCACTTCTTACCAATTAGAGAGCATGGCTCAGTAGAGAGCTTGGGACGCCTCTATGTTTAGGAGATCGTACGGCTTCATGGTGTGACATTATCCATCGTCTTCGATCGAGATGCTCTCTTTACTTTCCAGCTTTGGAAGGGATTGCATGAGGCATTTGGGACGCAACTACGTCTGAGCACCGCCTTTCACCCTCAGACGGATGGTCAGACAGAGAGGACCATTCAGACTCTCGAGGACATGCCCTGTGCATGTTTCCTTGACTTTGGTCGTAGCTGGGAGGATCACCTACCATTGGTGGAGTTTGCGTACAACAATAGCTACCACTCCACCATCGGGATGGCACCATACGAGGCACTGTACGACCGACCATGCAGATCATCTCTGTGCTGGACAGACCCTGGGGAGTCAGCACTTGTAGGACCAGAGATGGTCCAGGCCATAATGGAGAAGGTACAAATCATCCAGGAGTGGATGAGGACTACTCAGAGCCGACAGAAGTCCTATGCTGATAGGAGGCAGATACCACTAGAGTTTGAGGATGGCGACCACGTTTTCTTACGGTTCTCACCTCGATGTGGATTACAGAGATTTGGCCGGGGCGACAAGTTATCTCCGTGCTTCATCAGACCATTCCAGGTTCTCAGCAGGATAGGCGAAGTGGATTATCGCCTGGCTCTTCCATCTCAGTTGCACCGGGTGCATGATGTCTTCCACGTATCTCAACTGAGGAGATATGTGCACGACCCGACGCATATCATTGATCACAGGGAGATGGACATCGATGATGGGGCAACTTTTGTGGAGGTACTGGTGGAGATCGAGGATCGACAGGAGTGGGTCCTAAATGGATGGTCGATTCCTCTAGTGAACATCAGGTGGCAGCACGGGAACCTCCAGGAGAGCACTTGGGAGTGGGAGGCTCAGATGCGTGCACAGTACCCCCATTTGTTCCCCTAGTTTGTTATGTATCTTTACAGGGACGTAAATCCCTAAAGTGGGAGTAATATAATGAACCGTAAATTTCAAGGAAATTTTTTTCTTAAATTTTTTGGGATTTTACGAGTACACAGTTTCTGACGGCACTGGATTCCGAGGCCCGGTGTGCCCAGAATCAATTTATGAAGTTTATCTCGGGTACGTTTAGTGAACGAACGAGCGGGTTTTTCTATCTTTTGAACCGGTGCTTGGAATTGAAATACGAGGGCACCGATGAATCCGCAGTGTCGGTAATTTCTTAAGAGGACCTTTACCGATGATGCGTGTGCTCAGGAGGAGTTGTTAAAAATTGTGGATTAAATGAAAAGTAAAATAAAATTGTGTTACAATTTTATTTATTTTTATAAGGTGGTTTTAACCTACATGGGTAAGTTAGGATGGGACCCACTAACATCCTAACTACCCATGTGCAGATAAATGTGGGGTGGGGACCGCACGAGCCCCAACCCTTCACATTCCCTAACCCCTTAAATCTCCCCCTTTAAACCTGTTAAACCCCCTTGTAATTAAGTGGGTGACTTCTCCTCTCCGCACCTTCCCCACATTAAATCATGCCAACACACTTAATAAATTAAGAGAGTTATGTGTTTGAATTTTAAAATTTAAATGCATGGCATGAATTAATGAAATAAGGTGAGACTTATTTATATTTTGGGGTTAGCATTGTTGTGTGAAGACTTTGGAAGAGAGCTCTATTCTCTCTTGGAAGAACTTCATCCTCCTGCGAAGAACGGTACCCTTTGATGAAGAATGCCGTCACCACAATGAGAGATGACGTGCCTTTTCATCTTCTCTCCGTAGCTATTGTGAGGCGCCATTCCTTCCTTGGACGTACACCAACGCCGTCTTCGAAACCTCACCCTGCGACGCCATCTTCCGTGTCGCCGGCAAACAACATCGTTTATCAGCTGGGTTTTGTCGTTGGGTACCTCATAATATTTTTCCACCTGTTATCATCATAACGGGAGGATATCAGACTACGCAAACACGACCGATCCTCCTCCCCTTTTAATTGTTGATCATTGATGATGTTTGTGGTGAAGGCGGCGCGGTGCCATTGCACTGCGTGGGTACGAAGCGGACCGTGACCGGAGCGGGCCGCGACGATGCTGCCTGGTGCCTTCGTGCCATGCCGGTGAGGCCGCGTCCAGTAGTGGGCCGCGACGGAGGGGCACGATGCCGTCATGCCGTGTCGGTCGGACAGGAGCCTTGACGGTCTTCAAAGGGGCGGCCGACAGAGTCTGCCGCCGGCGCCACCTGGAGGTGGGACCCAAAGGGGTCCCGCGTTTCACCAAGGCTGACCATTATGGCTGGCCGTTTTGAAATTAGGGGGGAATCGCCCCCCCCCCCCTTCACACCCCGTTCGACCGAGAGCTAAGCCACGACTAGCTTCCGAGCCAGGCCGCAGGTCGCGCGGGCCGGGCCGCCCGTGCCGGGCCGGGCCGACCGCGCTGGGCCAGGCTGCTAGCACTGGGCCGGGCAGCGCCAGCTGGGCCAGGCCATGATCAAATGGGCCGTATGTGGACCCAGGTAGGGTCGACCCGGTTTGGGCTGACCCAGGGGGTATTGGGTCGGGTCGGACCGGGCCCAAACCCCCTATTTTCGGACAGGTTTGTTGAAACGCCCATATCTTGGGCTAGACACCTCCGATCGATGCACCATCAGTTGCGTAAGGATCCTTGGATCAAGACGGTTATTTAGGTATATTACACTCAAGCTTTCTGTAAAGTTTGGATACGTCCTGGTTGGTTTGAACCCGAAACCAACCGTGCCGTTGGAGCGGAAACACTTATAACTTAACGACCGGACGTCTGAATGACGTGTTGTCGATCACGTTGAATTCCTCTTAGTGAGACAGTTATTTTGGATTAATCCACTTAAGATTTGGATACAGCTGGAGTACAGTCAGGTTGGTTTTAACTTAAAAACCAACCGACCCCCTAGGACGAAAAAGCCAATAACTCTCAGACCGAGCGTCCGATTGACGCGCTGTCTGTCACGTTGAGTTCCTATTGATGAGACAGAACTTTGTGATACATCAAATCTGGAATTCGTGATAGTTGATGTATTGAAACCCTTGGATCGTAGAGCGGACCCTCCTGGAATCGAGCATGCTGTGTGCGGGAACCCTAGAGCTTCCTGCAATTGCGATGACGATGGCGACTGTACTTAGATCCTATGTGTGTTCAGCAGTGAGGATGACTATACATGGATCCTATGTGGGTTCGGCAGTGATGACTACTATACTTGGATCCTATGTGGGTTCGACAGCGATGGTTACTGTACTTGGATCCTAAGTGGGTTCGGCAGCGACGACTTCTATACATGGATCCCATGTGGGTTTAGTAAAGGAGATGATTCAGAGGCTACATCTAATCATCACCACCCATCTTCGTGTGTAGTATACCTGTGTGAGCTAAGTCTTGAATTCCAATCAATATCATCGATATGATTGAATTTCTTTCCCGTGTGTACTGGGTTGTGTTTTCTTTTATGGACTGGGTTGTGCTTTCCTGTGTGGATTGGGTTGTACTTGAGCTCGTGAGTTGGAGAAGAACTGGAATTGATGACTTAGGTATATGTATGGGTATATACCTAAGTATAGTTGGTTGATACTTCATGTTTATTTCATTCCTTGGTGGTCTATCATTTGTGGATTCTGGGAGACCTTCGGGGGTCTCGGGATCCCTACTGAGTATCGTATACTCACCCCTGCACTAGCTATGCCCACACTACGTTGTGTTGGTTGCAGACGACGGACAACGCTGATCGTGGTTGAGGCTTATGGAGAAAGATGGTACCTGGATGTGAACTATCATGCAGGACGTACACAGAGCGGACAGACAGACCTGAGGAGTCGGCGAGACTATCTGTACCCACCCTTCAGGTGGGAATTCTGGAGGACAACTTGGTGGTTGCTACTTTAATTTTCAGCTGTTGTACTTTCTTTTCTCAGTTATACTGTACTTTCAGTTGGGTTTGTATACTGGAACATTTACTTTCCCACACTTACTTTTGTACACAGTTTACTTAGTGTTTACTTCATCTTGAGTACTCTGTGGTGTTTGTTTACTTATATAAAGGCAATGCCTTCCCTATTATCGGGATTTACGCCTTCGGTTCTAGTTGCCAGCCCCTATCCTATGGAAGGCGGGCTTTGGGTAGTCACGGAACGGGCCCCGAGGACAGGTCGTGACATTATTTTTCATCATCAAATATATAATGATTTATAGATTATTATTGATAAAGTTCAGGGCCATTAATTAATATAATATTTGATAGCATGATCAAAAAAAATCTAATCCATTCCCTGAAAAGCATCAAACTCAACTATGGGAATGATAACCATATTTTCATAAAAATATAATTCCACCTAAAATCATACGAGGATTCATATATATATTTTTCCCTTAATAAAAACACTAATACAATTTACTAGAATTTATTTTGGAATTTATTTTGGAAATAATTCATGTTTACAAAAATATTTCGCTTAAATAAAATAAGATATTGACCCTGATTTAAAAATGTCATCAACAAAATTTGAGTAAACATATAGTGAGTTGATCACAACTTCATTCAATAGTTTTGAATTTTCTAAGGTAATCATGAATTATTTTTTCACATCCATCTACTGACCATCTTAGTGATTCCAATTAGTCGTTCTTTTTTCAATTATGCATCTTCTTCATGTTCAAACTCATTACATTTAAAATATATCATTACATGATTATTTTATTTTTCATAACAATTACAATGATTATTTTATTTTTCCTAACAATTAAAATGATTATTTTATTTGAAATCATGATCCAAATTCCTTGAGATACCACATAAATAAATACTCCCAAATTTCATATGACACTACCGATGATGATATTTACCACATTTATCACACGAGGAAAATTTAAACATATTACCTTTGGATTTATTCGATGTATCCATTCCCATTTATATCCACATGGATAACATATTAAATTTATTATTTTATATGTAAAAAACTCTATCATAAATTTATCAAAACTCTGTATAATATTCTCATATATTTTATATTCTTGATATTTCAATTCCCTTCATAAAAATAATATTAGTCATGAGTAAAACCTATCAATTTTACTATCATAGTTAAAAATGAAATTCAATTCATACAGGGCCAATATAGTAATATTACCTTTAAAATTTCAAATAGAGACATCCTCATTTTTTCATCAGTTGAAAAAAGAATCCTTTCTATCCCAACACTATCAACCATTGTAAAAATCTTATCAATGAAGATATCATTAATTACATACCACTCCATCAAATAAGTCTCATCATTATCCTTGATATTTTTAACCAATGAACACCACTAGCCGAATTCACCATCAAATAATAAATTTGAAATAATTACCTTTTAATGCTCATAACAACCTGAAACATTAAATTTATTTTAAAAGATAATTGATCAATCTTTAATCTACTACTAGATATGAAGTTTTTTCAAATGTCAGAGGGTGTTGTTTCATGTAATGTTTCACTATATAAATTTTATTCTATAATGAATTTGGTTACTCTCTACCATGGGTACCACCATTAATATCCTATATCAACTAATTTAACATAGCTACTAACTGCTCTCTTCGAATTCAAAAAATAACTATGTTACGGATTTGGAATAATTTTATCATCCTAATTCCTTTCAACTTGATTCACCTTTTTTACTCTATATAAATCCATTCTAAAATATAAAAAAATTATATGAAGCATCCTGGAAACCCTTAATGTTTTATCTTGATAATATTATCCATTTATTAATATTCGATAAATTTATTTTATTAATAACAAAATATCTTCTAATTTTTTGTCAATCATTATTTGATACCAACTTAAAAAAAATTATTTAATCAACCCATATATATGAGTTTAAAAGTAAGGATTAAGTTTTTTATGTTCTTGTGGTATTTAATGTTAAATGTTTAGTTAATTAGGAAAATTATTATATATAAAATTTTTATATAAAAAAGTAGACACTTTTACTCAATTTCAATTTTTTCCATAAAAACATGATTCTTAAATTTAAACTGTTGTTTTCTTCAAAATTCATTCATTTATCCTAATATGAATCCCTATATAATGTAAATATAGATCATGATATAGTTTTCTACTCATCCATAAGTCCTCTGAAAAACCTTTTATAAGATGTGATGAGTAGAATAATTTAAGGGGTAAAAAAATAAATAAAACCCTTAGTTTGTTTTGAAAATCACGAAATCCCATAGAAAATTTTCCCCAAATACAATTATCCTTGAGAATAAAATAATAATTTAATTACAAAAAATATAAATATTTCTTCTCCAAAATCGTCAAAAATTTTCATTATATATCCTATGGAAAATATCTTAATCACAACGACATCCTGTAAAACATGCGTACTAATAAAAACATATTTTAGAAAATATAATTTTCAACATTAAAAGATGTATAATGTTTCCCAATCGAATAATTATTATTATCATAGGTGCCCTTATCTTGAGATATAAATTAATATATATTGAAATTAAATACAATTTTATGTCTTCAAGGATATAAAATGGGTTTTGATAGTGCAATCTAGTTATTCCCGAAAATTATACACACATAAGGTATCATAACATAACATGTAGATTAAGCAAGAAAACATGACTTAGTATATCTAGGATACATACCCAGTAAATTGTTTTGTCCCAGATATCTTGTACCTTGATGGTAAAATACCATTTATTTAAACATTAGACATGATTGGTGGTGATAATTTAAGACCATCTATCATCCAATACTTGCATTACCTATAACCTGGATGTAAATGTTATTCATTTTAAATCCATTGGTGATTTACATATATAAATATTTAGGTACTAGTTTGGTATGTAGGAGTATTCTATCCTATGAAAATTTTCTTACAGAAAAGGATGCTACAAATATATTTTTCATCTTAGGGTTATATTCATGGATAAGAGAGTTTCATAGTTTTTTAGAGATGATGATTTGTGTGGAATGATGACTGCAATAGTCATGGGGTTGGTATTTTTCATAAAAATGCAATTTTAAAATATTTTAAAATATATTACAGTTTTTATAAATATAAATATTTTTCACTATTCAGTATAAAAAAATCATAAAAATGCCAAAAATTTATACTTATATATATATATATATATATTATTATGTTATCAAAAATAAATTCAAATTTATGAAATTAAATTTCTTATATTTAGAAACTGGACTATTAATGAAAACATTACATTATATGTGAAACACTATATATAGAATAAAACTATTTCTATCTCGATTTGAAATATTTATTAAAAATAATATAATTAATGTGAATCAATAAAATATATTGATGAATATTAATTCTATATAAAATTAAAATATTATTAATATTACTTGGTTTTTCAGAAGAATATTTTACTTTTATATCACATATTACAACTATCAAGGTCGCAAACAACATAAGAGGTAGTGAATTAGAGTGAAACTCTTTTCATTTAAAATGTATCTTCTTCTAATATTATAATGAACATTCGAATCTATCACATAGAAAAAACAAAGCACATTATTCATGTATATAAAATAAATCACAAGAACCTGAATATTTTTCATTATACACTTAAAGATAATATGAATAAATATCATGAAACAGTGATATGTTAAAGTACCAATTTCCACTAATGAACTAGTATATTAAAATAAATTTTGGATTAGTTCATTACTATATACAAGGATCACCACCTTCTCTTATCAACCCCCTAAAGATTCATGGAAATACTGACCAAATATTAACAATTAATACATTAATATGGACAATCAAATTAAACCGGTAATTTGATTAAAAGACTTGGCCCACAAGGAACCCTCTTGGTCCAGTGATGAAATACATGTGATACCCTCAACCCGCCTCAAATAGAAAAAGGGTAGGGGACTTGAACTAATAATTCATAATAACACATGGGATACTTAATCATATAACAACACACACAAAAAATATGCGATATACAATAAAAAATAAATCTAGTAACTAACACCATAATAAATGAGTTAAATAACTATTTATCAATAAATGTATGAACAATAGTTATTTAACACCACACATCATGGTAAACCATGAATGTAACAAAAATATTTAATCACTACTTTATAAAATATTTGTGCACAAATGAGTAAACAACTCCTCATGGTAGGGATACCTAATAAGAGACACCATGTTTCATCAAATTCTAAGGCATCCTAATGTGTTCCTATAATATAAATATGCACTATCAGGTCTCACCATGCATCATACAACATCTAAAATGAAAATATTTCGATATATATATATATATGACCACCAATCACATACTTGTAGTATGAAACAAATGAATATACACAACTTGTGTGGAAAAAGGCTTGTGTAGGGTTAAGTATAAATAGACCTAGTATGATGCCTCTAAACAAAAAATGGATGCTGAAATTGAAAGTTAGATCTAAACCCCAGGTATAAGAATTTACCAATATATAGAAAATCTACAAATCCCTTAAAAGTAAGAAAAAAAGAAAAAGGGATGTATCATATTTCTAATTCTTAACTCCTTGAAAAGTCATATAATAAAAATATCCAAGGCCATAGAGTCCATGAAAGACCTGATGTGTTTGTTGTATACAATCCAACTATAGGTCATATATCATTGGTTATCTGAGGAAATATAGAGGAAACATCAAAAAATTAGATATCAGGTCCATTTATATTGAGTGATTATGGAATACATAAATATATTATAATACAAAACACCATAACACCCTAGTTCCTTACAATCATGACATCACCACTCTATCATTATGGATTGGAATTGCCCCTCATCAAAGAAAACTATATCAAACATCACAAATCAGTTGTAAAATTCTAAAAACAATAAAGGAATATAGAGTATTGAATGTATTGAATAACCTAGTTCATCTAAATTATACAACATTTTAACCAGTATAACATCACTCAATAGTATTATTTGGGGACCCTCTAGAGGTCACCTAAGTTGAAATGGTGACCGACCCCTATAGAGGAGTCACACCTCGATGTGTGTAGTGTGTATTATTCAAGACAGTTAGTAACTAAATGAGGGGAGTACCTTTAAAACACCCATATCATAGGTATACCTACTTCATAAATATAAATATATGACATATACCCTAGAGATGGATATTTTAAATGAGGTTTGGAAACCCTATAGCTCCTCTAGTCAACCACCCACACATGTCACCATCTTTATGAAACTAAAAATCTCTAAAATAAGTTATTATAATAATTAAATGAAAAATATATTTTCATCTTCATGTTTTATATATAATTTTTTTAGGATTGTATTCTCATAGTTTCAAAGCTAATCACCGAGTAAGAATATATGAAAATTACCATGGGATACAAAATACACAACTTGAACTTCATATGTATGAGAAATGTACGTATTGGATGATAGTTGGGGATTTTATAGTATCCACCTATATTTTATAAACAAAAACATACATTGCATGTCTTAGGAGGGTACGTGATGTATGGACCAATAAATTCACTGGGTTTGTATCCCAGAAATACTATGTTTTGTATTATTGACCGCAAAAATGTGATATCTAATGAAACAATAAGTGTGTAACACTTCAAGGATTAGTTGGAAAGAAATGATAAAACCCATGTCATATCCTTGATGTCAAAACATTCTTCCTAATTTAAATCTAAATTAATTTACATCTTTAGCTAATGTCCCCAATGATAATAATAATTAAATATTATAATCAAGTAGATTTCTTGTAAAACATGTGTACTAATTAAAATATAATTATTATTCTTGATCTCTATATGTTTACATTTATTAAAAATATTATATTCATATATTATCTAAAAATTATTTTGTATTAAATATTATTAAAATATTAATTTTTTATCCACTTATTTTTTTATTTTTTTGAATTCCCTTTTTTAATAAAGGGTGGTGGGTGAAATTCAAAAATCATTTCCTATAAAGAAATACACTAAATATATATGCTTTTAATTTTTTATATAAAGTTAATAAACAAATAAATTTTCAAATAACCTAAAAAATTATGAATTTATTTATTTATATTATACATAATTTGATCATCACTGTTGTTTTCTATAAAGAATATAAATTCTCAACAATTTTTTATGATAGTTTTTACATAGTTAATTTTTTCATAGACATTGACCTGAATTTAAAGAAAATCATTCTGATCAATCATTTAAAACCGTGTTTTGTTGGATTTACATCATCAATAATTTCATTATATGATGTATATGTCATCGGTAAATATGTCCTAAAAATTAAATTTTTATATGAATCATGTTTTATGGGGATTTTAAAAATCCTGGGATTTTTATGGATTAAACATAAATCTTCATGGATCATTTCTATTAATTATTATATAATTTTAATTAAATATTCAATTAAATAAAAAAAATAACTCATACTCAAAAGCAAAAAAAAAAAATCATGTTACATTAAAAAATACTTATTTTGAAATATTTGATTTATAATGAAACCATAAAACATATATCATGATATGAAATGTTTGAAATTAAGAATTATAGGAGAAATAAGATATTAAATTATTCTTCATGTTAATTCCATATTAATATTTAATTATCATGATAAGAACAATTCGTTAGCCCAAATAAATAATAATAATAATAATATAAATTATTATTATTCACCAATATATTATTATGTGAAAATTCTCAAAATAGTTCATAGGTTTCATATTCTCCAAGATTCACAAATTATTTTTTATATCCATCAAATAATTAAGGATTAAGTCTGGTGATTTATTTATGTAAAAACATACCTTTATCAACTAAATTCAATGATAATCCATTATCCTATATAATATAAAATTTACATAACCTAATTCCATAAATATTAAATTTTATAATATTTTATAAAAGAATACATATCAATGTCCATGATTAAGGAATATGGATTATTTATAATTTCTTTATCTACCCATTTCACTAACATGGGAGAGAAGTTTACTTCCACACCAATACCTCCAAACATGATTCCATTAAATAATGATTTTTTTTTTGTTATTATTATTTATTTCTTCATAATGTTACTAAGGAGTATTTAAATAAATATCATTAACCTCATAAGGAAACATGGAAATTTACTACTTCTAACTGGTGATCCATTTAGTCATAATTTATTGTTGATTATCCAAAATATTCAGATAAAAATTCTCTCTCCACTCCACATCCTATGATATAACATCAAAAATTTGTGTGGATAAACCATAAACAACATGGAAACACCCCCATAGCATATTTGGATTGATATATTTTGAGATTGACGAAATTTACTACAAAATATACTACGTCATGGAATATACTCCACTAGTGAATCTCCATGATAAAGATGATACCATTGGATCATCATCACCACTATGTTATAATACCATAAAATATTTCCAACCCTATCAAGGATAAACTCAGTTCACTAGAAAGTGTGAGTGACATATGGCTTCCATAAACGATAATTCTCTAACTATAGTGGGGTCTTTCTATTACATCCACTATAATCTCTTATTCCAAAACATATAATTTTGATGAATATATCGTGTTTGAATCAATAAAAATAAGGCTCTATAATAATGAAATAAATTATACATTGAACTGCACCAGGCTACATCTGACAATATCCCTCTATTATATATGTCAATCTTCTGTCAAAACTATCAGCACATTGATCTCCTATTTGATTATCTGAAGGTAATAATGGGGGGAGTTGTTTGATGTGTCATCCACCTCTAACTAATATTTTCCACTGACTTCTCAACAAAGACAAATTTTCTAGAATGTCTCAACATCCACCACTCACTCAAAGACTCTAGCATAGATAGAGATAAATGGTAGAATAATCCCAAAATAATTCCTCTCTTTAAAATATCCACTAAAACTACTGATATATTACAAATCTATAAAAAATTATGTCTAGGGAGTACCATGTGAGCTTTGTAGTTCTCAATGAGTACTTGAATATTTATATGTTTCCTTGTGATGGGTCCAACATATTTTGAAATCAAGAAAAAATTTCACTACCATATGAAACAAAATCATTATTATGGGATCAAAACATTAAAAATGGTGGATTAGTCTAATGGGGTGTTTTAGAAAAATAATCTTATCCCCTGTAGCTTGGTGTTTTGTGTAAGGGGTTCAAATTAGAATCACACGCTACTTGGTAGTGTATGAAAATGAAGGAACGAAAAATTTGTAAAATCCAAAAAACTCTATAATCCAAGAGGATTAAGGTCATCATCATTGACTAGTAAATCTATCCACTTAGAAAATCTACAGAATAAAATTCCCATGGATTGTTTCATCAGACACAATGTAAACCGCCCTCCACTCTATAAAAAGGTATTCCCAAAGAAAATAGGAATTAAAATATTCCTTTTATTTTGAGTAAAGGATTCCTCCTAGACAAGACTCTAAATCAATTCATTATTTCTCAACTAAATAGATATGAGATGCTCATGAATTGACACAAGAACCCACAACCCTCCATTTATACAAGAGATGAATATTTGATGGTTGAATCTGTAATATGATTTGATAAAACAATAACGATTAATGAATATCTGGGTGAGATTACATAATAAGGACCGAAAGACTTGATTATACCCTGTAATGAGTGACTCAGTGATCTAAGGAGATTAATGGATCATTAATTTCATAGTGAATGGATATTTTTTCTGTCCCCCAAAAAATGGTTTACTTGGGTGTTTAATCACTCTTAGAAAACCTTAAAATTGTTTCTTAATTTCTTAAATTAATACATACATGACTGAAAATTCCCGACTCTATCTATATGAATCAAACCAATCTAGTACCAATTTGAAAAATCTCGAACAACTGACACAATGAATTCAAAATAACACATGATATACCTTATCCTATAACAACAAACAAAATATATACAATTGAATATGAAGAATATAACAAGTAACAGAAATTAAAGTAAATGAATAATTGAACTGTATATCATTAATTTTTTTTTAAAAATATATACAACCTCAACCTCATTGGAAACCGAGATTATAAATCAAAATTCATTAAACACATCCCCTAGAAATCTATATGTAAAAAGGAAATACAACCCTTTCATGGAATGGATTTCAAAGTGAAATTTAGGCCACCTAAGATCTAGGAACCCAATTTTTTTTGATGAAAATCCCAAATTGGATACCCAACCCCACGAGTTTGGAACTAGTTCCTAAATATCAAGAACACTCTTTAGGTATAGTTTGAAATAATAAATTATTATGCAAGTTCAAACATAGAACCTGACATGACATTACCATAACATATATATTCATACTCCCAAATATTAATGAACTCAAAAACTCATATCAACATTAAATAACTAAAATAAATCATAGAATGATAATGGTAACCACATACAAAATTGTAAAAACAATTAATTTCATAACCAAAATGAGTAATCCAACATACAAATTCAAAATGTTACGAGATGTGATGTCGAATAGGTGATATTATGAATTCCACCAAATAGATCCAAAAATAAAAAAATGATACTACCCATCTCTATATGACATGAGGGTCAACTCCCCACCATATCATCACTATAACTCAGGCTCCACTAATAAAAAAACACACCCCCACAATGTGATTCCCTACTTTTCTCTACATCATCCAAAACAATGTCTATATACACCCCACAACTAGAACAACATGATCTTACAATGTGTTTAATGAGTTAATCATGTTTTATAAACACGGTCATTATTTTTTGAAAATAAACTATTTGAAAATACATTTTTAATGTTATAAAGATAGAGTGTAACATTAATAAAATATATTGATTCATAATAAAAATATTTAAAACATGAACAAGGGAGAAACGTAAGGATGATAAGAATATAGACACCGTAGAATCCACATATCATCTCATGATCTTGAAATCCAAAATCAATTGTGACCGTGAGCCACTAAAGAGAGCGTGACATTCCCATGTGGCCTGATGACACCCATATAGAGGCACCAAAAAAATCCCACCATTGAGGAGTTCATATCTTGGTACATAGGCATGGTTTCATCAGTATAACAACCCCATTACCTCTATATCAAATAATTAGTAGTTTTTATTTATGAATAATTGTATAAAGGAGGTAAATAACTCTAATCAAACTACTATGATACCCAGGTTCCTGGGTGTTATTTTCTCTGTCAAACTAGTCATAATTCTATTCAAAGGGGAATTTTAACAAACACATATATTTCATCCATAATTTCTCATAAATTTTAATTTTTGTGGAATGATTTAATATTCATAAACCATATAAATAAATTTTTAGAAATTAGAAATTATGAAATCAATACTCATAATAACTTTACATTCTGAAAAATAATTTTAATCATGTTTTTAATAAAAAAATAATAATATAGGTTTTATAAAACAAGGTTTACTTAGGATACCAAATACATTAATATGATAAAACATCAAGTTAATAATGATAAATCCAATGTAATTCAAGGAATAAAACAGTATTAGGTATGTGAGACCCTACACATTGCAAGCCATACCATTACATTCACATAAAGATAACACATGCCTTCATGGACATATGGTGAGAGGAAAACATTATTGGTAAGGATAAATGAACCAAGGGAGGATGATTAAACTATATACCAAGAGTTTTCCTATATAAAATAGCTAAAATACCACCCAAATCCATGATTAGAAAGAGAGGATCAAGTGTTTATCGAGGAAGAATCCAAGATTAGTCCAAATGGGGGGAGATGGAAGGGTTTGAGGATTAAAATCCTGTATTATTGGTAAAATATTTTTTTTGGGAAGGACACATGGTTTGTACACATGTTTTTCCAAACCCTATTATTGGAAATAAATATAGTTTCAAATGTTTCATGATTTGGATTCATGGTTTGGAAAACTGTTCACCAACTATGAAAATCACCATTGTTAATAAATTTCAGTATTTTAAATGATTTAACATGGTTAAATCTAATCATATGAAATATGCGTGACATGAAATGTCCCCTATTGTTTCCAAATTTCATAATGAAATACATGAAAATGAAATGGGAAGGGTATAAATAAATAAATAATATAATCCATAACTAAAAATCACAATTAGGGTGTGACAATTATCTTCACTATATCACATTCATTTCTAAAAAATGTAGTTTTAATCCTGATCAGGAAATATGTGAGGTCATTTATCTCTCATAAGATATTATCATTGACCTATTTCATGAGAATATATTATATTATTTTATTGTAATTAGATCCAAATATTGGATTTCTCCAAAATCACACTCTCTTGAGAGTAGATAATTAAAACCTGATGCTCAGTCACAAAGACACAGGGCTATATCTAGACCTCTTCCCAATTAAGAAAATTGGATGGGAATGGATTATAGTTATTCCATTGAGAGTGATGGAACCTATTATGGATCTACATTAATTTATGAGGTAACTCAAAATGATAATAAATAATCATGATACTCCCAATGATTTGAAAATATTCCACATATGTTGGAGAAATATACACTTTCATTTTGAAATAATGGAAACCAAATTAAAGTTATATCTTCAATAAAAAAACATCTCCCACCCAAAACCAAAAAGGATTATGATAATGATCATTAAAAAACTTATAGTGACTAGGGGATATCACTAAACAATGTCAAATAGTATGTTTAATAATCTTCATCTCTAACATAATGCTTGGTACTAGTAAGTAATTCTCAACCATATCGGTCTATGTGAGGGAATACTAGCATTCATGACCATACAAAGGCAAAAAAATAAGAAATCAAGATCGATGGATGATAAATAAAAATATAGGAAAATTAAACCAGTTCTAGATGGGTATCTATAACCCCTAAAAATAAAAGACCCAAGGATAAAGAATATCCTCTAGAACCTAGATTTCCCACTCCATATACCCATCAATATATGGAATATATTTCATACTCAACTTTAGCTAGTATACCATTTATTATTATAAGAATCTCCTTAAATGGGAGGTGAACCAAGGTTCTCTATCTAAGATGATTTTATATGGAACCCTATTCAATATCATTTTCTATTTTACAAAAAATATCTCTTTATTTTCAACCATCATAGTATATTTGGTCAAACTAAAGCTGGTTTACCTGGTCATTAGATCAATTATGTCCTAGATTGAGATTTTTTTCACTAGTGATATGTGGTAACCCCATGATGAAGTATAAAAAATATATTTTCCAACATCCTATTGGGAATTGGATGACGCTAGAGTAGACTATATTCTTGTCTTTTTTCATCGTTGATTTGTTGAAAAGTATAACATTTTAACATGAAATTATATATGTCAAGTCCCATACCCAGCTGGTAGTTTCAAAATATAATATTTTAATACATATTGGTGTCACATCGGTGAAAATACCACTTGGAGTGAAGGAAATAATTTATCACCACTTTTTCCATGGATAAAGTAACCATATTCTAATTATAGAGGAAAAAAATACCCTTGATATATAGATTGAAATCACTAGTACTGTACACACAATAAATAAATATCTCGATGCGTATAAATCATTTATTACTTGGTAACTCCATGTGACGAGGCACGAAAATAAATAGAAATAACTAGACACTAGAAAAGTCATATCCCCCTTATCCTTTTTCACCTAGAAATACATATGGACCAAGAGAACAATAAAATTGCATTCCTCATTAGACTCTTTAAAATAATCAGATGGAAAATTCCTTCTAAAATTACTAGAGACCACATCCACTTACCTGGAATATAAGAAAGGTTGATGTCCAATATCTGAAGATGCTCATAATAATGTATCATTAAATGGTTCCAAAATTTATGAGAAATTATATATAATAAACTATTATGACCAGAATAGATTGTGAACGTATACCTAAATAGGTACAGTCACTAATTCTTAACAGAACACAAAACCACAATGTGTTCATGGTCATGTGCCAGATAGTTCTTCTCATGTGGTTGTTGACGGTGAGAACCAAAAGTCACCAACTGATTCCACAGTGTTAGAAAAAACCCAAACCTATACATGATGAATTATAATATATCATGTATCCTTGATAGGCCTCCTGTATTATCTGTATAGATGCTGAGATAAACTTCTTGTTCATCTCATTAAAAAAAGATCGGCATTTAGAGATTCAAAAAAAAATTCACCTCCTTCTTTGTGAGAGTAGTAAAGGGAGATACTAATAAGGTAAAATCATTAAATAATCACATTTAATACCATGCTAGAATGAAGAATCTCTTACTATCAAAATAATTTATCGGTTCTTCCCAATACATAACATATTATTCAATATCAAGATCAAATAAATACCATTTTTTGAAGCCACATGTTCTATGAATATAAATTATTGGATGAAGAACATTAACATTTATATGTTATCATATATTTTATAATAATAAATGTTTGTATAAAATTTCTCAAATTATTCATGAACTTATCATATATCTTTGAAAAAACCAATATATCATCTAAAAATATCATAATGAACGAATCATGGTAAAATTGGTTTATTAGATTCATCAACTCCATAAAGGCTACATGAGAACTTCCAGAATAAAATGATATCTCCAAGTACTCAATGTGGCCCTACAAACTCATAATGAAATTCTGGGGAACATCATATTCCAACACTCTAAATTCATGATATTCTAATCATAATTCTATCATTGAGAACCACCTTGGCCCATTTAACTATTCAAATATTTCATCAATATTGTTAGAGTTTTATTTATTCTTAATGTTTAACTAATTAATATTTTTATAATAAATTATTAATTGGTGAGTCTCTTATAATTTTATAGAAAAGATTAAAGGGATTACCCAATTATATAAACTAGTTTAGATAAATAATTTATATTTTAATTCCTTTATATAAATTTTTCATTATTATAATTCTATGTGAGAAAATTCATACTAGGGTAATGATATTGGATATGTTTTTGTCACCCAAACAATGGAGAAATTGACTTCATGTTCTAGCATTAAACCCAAGAATTCATCTTGATACACCAAGGGTAACACCATAACCTATAAGAGGAGATCAATTCCATAATCCCCATTCATTATCCTTAACTAAGTGGGATTATATATAACATTCCTATAATAAAAATTCAAGATTTAGTGTCCCTATCTCACTAGATTGTGGATCAAAATCCCCATGGAACATGATAGATCCCATTGAGAGTGGTGATGGTCACTTTTAATAAATAAAAATTTACACGATCCTTGAATAAAACCATTTAATCTGTCCCAATAATTATATAAAAATATTCATATCATTGAAGTGGATGTACTATTATATCTTCAAAATTTGATATGGAGATAGTAAAATATAGGAATCAAAATCCAATATCATTCTTTCTCTATGAGGGGTGTCGATATATCCATGATGTATGGAATAATCTTTGGTAGATGTTTTGATAAATTTCCAACATGGATAGAATTAAATAATTGACAAGAACCATAATCAAATAAAAAAACAATAGATGATGAAATATGAATAGTATTTATCCCTATCATAATTCCAATATCATATTATATAGGATCTAACTCTAATGCACGATACTATCGAGTCTAGGTCTGTGTTTGAGTTCTATCACTAACTTGGGGATTAATTATTAAATGAATATTCTCATTATATGAACTGTATCATCCTCGAGACCCCTATGATCTGTGTTCAATAACCTTAGATGTATTAAACTGAGTAAGGGATTATCTAGGTTTTGAGGATCCTACACCACATTGGGGTGAAAGGTTTTATTTGAAAAATTTCTATAAATTTTCTAGACATCCAATAATGTATAAATATTATTGGGTGGGTTCTCACAATGAAATATTTTTCCTAAAACATCCACACTTGTAAAACATATGATATCTACCTCACATTGCTGTTGAGACTTAAATATGTGACATGTTCCTAGATCCACTATAACATTCTCTTTTTGGTTCATCATGCTTACTATTCTTCTCAATATGGAATCTATCACAATAATATCATTGCACCCTGGTCATCCTTGATATCATCATCTAATCAATCAAAAACATATAGCCTCAAAAAAATATCTTAACGTTATTCAGGATATTCCATAAAAATACCTCAAATATGATGACATGTTAGGAACCCATTTCAAATCTCTGATCCTTATCATTTTCATTATATACAATCTATCTTGAAAAATAAACTAGATTATTGAAATTTTTTTCCATACTCCATGATTGTCGTATCACCATACTAAAGGTAAAACAATTACTGGGATTTATCTAATTCCATCATGTTAGGAAAAAAATTCTATGTAAATACCATCTTGATATAATTTCATTCGAAAATCTCTTGTAACTGTTTCTAAAATATTAAATCCCACCATTTTCAGTCAGTGTGTTCAAGAATGAAGAAATCACCTTTCACCTTGACAGATTCTGAGGTCTTGAATAACATCCCTCGAGCCCCATGCCGATTGAGGATCATTTATTCCTTGGAATTATGGAGGTTTATGATTATGTAAATATTAATCTCTATCCTTATCTAATCCTATTTTTTTTATTTAGCTCCATAGAGGTTAGGTTCCACTCGTAGATCCATTGTTTAAACCATTTAAACCAATTCATTAATACAATTCTAATCTACTAGGGTATTTTACCATAGAAACCTATTTTATTCTCCCTCTATGGGGTTTTTAAGAAGACTTCGTAAATCCAAATATAATTATGAAACCATTAAAATAGGTAATAAATTTTAAATCAAACCCATAAACATTCACTAAATAACCAGATAAATTATACACAAAACAAAAAAATACTATCTCTTCTATAAGATATGTTGCTTGTACATGGTACACATGATAATAATGATACTCAAAATGTGGGGTAAATCCAATTCATATTCAAAATAAAATTCCCAAAATACCCTATAAATTCATGGTTATATAATAAAAGTGTCAAAAAAATTATTTATACTTATTATATGATCCCCAAAACCCTATCACTTTTCTTCCAGAAATACCAAATAACATAAACCAAAAATGATCTTTGAATCCAACCCTATGTCATGCACTTGAACCATTATAGGGAAATAATAAATTTATTTCTTGATCCCCATGGTTTTAAAACTAATTCATGGACATCAAGAACAATCATTGGGAATAGATTCACCCAATAAATCCATTAATCAGGTTTAAAACTAAAACAATACATGAACTCTATATAAAATGGTGAGTTAGGCTTCCAAATGTAAAATAACTAAAAAAACTCATATCATTTTGGATTAGCATAATTATATATAATAACATTAATTGAAACTATATAAAACAATGTGAGAATAAACCCAAACATAACTAAAATAAGTAATCTAACATTAATATATATATATTCAAAAGTTATGTGATGGGAATCTGTTTAAGAGAAACAATGTACATCTACAAACAGATCCAAAAATAAATAAATGTTAGATAACCATATACATGTTACATGAAGTTAAACTCCCCCCATGTCACTATCCCAACTCATGTTGTACTAACAAGAACAACCACTACCACGAAGTTGCACATTACCTTTACGTAGACAATCCAAAAATGGTCTACAAACACTCAATAATTATATGTAGGGTTTAATTATAACTATCCCAATTGGATCCCACCATGTGTTTCATGAGTAACTCCAATTTGATAAATAGAATCATGCTTTGTAAAAAATAAAATATATAAAACTAAGATTTTAATGTTTTAAATTTAATGAAGATAATAATATATTAAAAAATTAAAATAAAATAAGACATGACATATTAAAAAAAATATTTAAAACTTGCACCATGGGTGAGCCTTAAGGTAAATATGGTCATGGTAACAAAAAATTTTCTACCATCTCATGATCTAGTGGTCCAAAATAAACTTCATGTGTGAGATGCTTAGGAGATCATGTCTTCTGTTAATGGAATAGTGATACCCATCTAATGGAACCCATTACAACTAATTACTAAGGAGTTCAAGTCTTATCATAATAGCGTGGTGTCACCCATCCAATAACACAATGAAATCTATATATGTTTCTTAGTATTGTTTAGTTAGTGTGGAATAGTTTAAAAGGGGTATATAATTCTAGTATTACTACCTCGATATATGGGTTCTCATGATCCATTAACTCATTCCAATATGTCAAAATTCCATTCAAGGGGACCATTTAACAAATACATGGAAATAATCCATCATTTCCCAAAAGGATCCTTTTTATAAATTAATTTAATATTATTAAACAAAGGTTATTAATTTTTAGAAACCCCATGTTATATAATGAGTCCCCAAGATCTCTATATGTTATTGAAAAAAAATTAAAACACATTTTTACATCAAAACATGAATTTTTCTTTCATCGAAAAATGTTACCTCGAAAAACCACCCTCCTTAATACGGTGAAACCTCAATTTAACATTGAGAATCACCATATAAATTATAGAAAAAAACAATGATATAAAGGGAGACCACTAAAAACACAACCCATACCATTATATTTTTATTAATCTTACCCTAGGTTTAACACCCCAAGCTTCCATGATACGCTTCTCTTTCAATAATGCAATAGCTTGCATTGTACGCAAGTTCGAGATTCTAACACACTGCGACCAATCAAAGTAGCAGTTATGAATAGTAATACCCACTTTTTGAAATTATATAAATTTTATATTTCAAAATGGACTTCATTTTTTTATTCGGAATATCAAAATTAGCCTATGTTGAATTTTTGGTATTTTTCTCAGAACTTCCAATTTTTATGAATAGTGGAAAATAATTAAAAACAACTTTTTTAATAAAAATAAATTATATTGATAAATTATACTATAGAGTGGTTTTAAAGTATAATTAGAATATATTTTTACCATTTTATCCAACGGTGGTCATTATAATTAATTTCACTTTGAAATTGAACATAAACAATTGTCAATCTTTTGATATATACTGTTTCTTAAAAACATGCTATTGGTTGTGATAACAGGAATTAATTATAAAATTAATTAATTCAAATTATATGTTTTGAATTTTTTGAAATAGTCATCATTTTTGAATTCGTAATTTCAATTATAGCTTAGGGTGAAATTTTGGAATTGTTCTGAAAAACTTCAATTTTTGATGAAGAGTGAAACCACTAAGTGGTAGTTAAAAAACTGATTTTTCGTTTAAATGAAACATTACCACTTCTGTGACTTGATTTTAAAAAATCCGACATACTTGGTTGTTATTAGGAAGTAAAATATGGTTCAATGGGATTAAAATAATTTTTTTGAATAGTAACTTTTAAGTTTAATTAATCGCGATTAAAGGTAATTAGTGAAATTTAAGGTAAAAATGATATTATAAAAATATGAAAATACCTTTAAACTTGTCCTACCCTTATTTTATGAGTCATGGAAGACCAAAAAAATCCATGGGTAAACTTGGGGACCCCATGGAGCCACTTTGGTAGGAAAATGACATTAAAAACTTTTTATTTAATGTTAAAATAAAAATGTCACAAACATGAGTTGTTTTACTAAAACAATTTTTAAATGGGGTTATACAAGTCATATTTTTGACTATAAATATTAATTAGAAATATAAAAATATTTCTTACATCATGAAAGTTTTTTTATAATTTTTAGACATTAAATAAATTAAATTATTTATGACACCATGATGATGCGGCGATTACCTCATTATTTAACGATTTAAATAAAATGAAAAGATAATGTAAAATATAAGACTTACACTTGTCAAAAACCTATTGGATGAGTATATTTAGAACCCTTATCACCTTATCCTCGAAATATATATGTTTGGGACCTTTAAAATCCGAAACTCATTATATAATAAAGTAACATTTCATGAAATTCCAAGAGTGCCCCTCCTCTCCTCTTATAAAAGGCCCCCACCACTACCACCTTATTCACAACTTACAAGCCATTTGGATCGTCCAAACTCTACCCAAATACTCTCTAAAATTCCCTATATTACTCCTAGAAGCCTCAATTTGTGCATAAGTCTTCCCAAGGAAGCCTTTGGCTCAAATCAAAAAGAGTTACCTGATTTTAAGGTAATGTCTTCTTTTATCTTCTTTTGTTTTATTTTGCTTCTCCAACCACTTAACCTCTTTTTATTTCTTTCTTTTGTAACAAAACCAGTATCTTCAATATACTAGGATGTTTTTATGAGAATGATTTTATTTACACTTACACACACCTTCGTCTAATGGTTAAAGAACATACAGTTTACGTGGTTGGCGAATTTCTGCCTCACGAAACGATGATCATTCAATATTCTTTTAACACCTCTCATGGTGGCCATTATGATGAAACTATTTTTATATATTATATATATATTATGTTTTTATTTTCCCTATGATTCTGTATTTTTCATTTATGGAATACCTTTACGATTTCCATTATGGGTAAACGCGATAATTTCATTTTAGGAAGTGCGGACTACCACCCCCTCAAAGTGATTTGAATTGTTAATGCCATATGTGGGATGTATAAAGGATGGAGTAAATGATATTATATATTATATTATACTGGAGTTATAATATGCCTTTATATAATTATTATTTAATTCCATAAAATACTAAATAGAAATTAAAGTAGCGTTCATGCGTACGTACGGCTTACCGTCTCCATGAACGGTGCATTTCATTTCTTACCTATAAATGTTATGTAATATTATAAATACAAGTATATACTGGATAGATATTATATATATGATATCTACATCATGATATAATTGTGTATGTATGGATATTTTACCACATGAACAACTTGTAATTATAAGAAGTTTATTTTTGACTCAAGTACCAAAGATCGACAAAGCGACCGTTATTAACATAAATAATTACATAATGTTCATAACATGGTAATAAGTGATATAAAAGGAATGATAAACTTGAAAAAGTTTCTTAAGAAATTATAAATTAACTCTAGTTTATTATTCAGGAGGTTAAAGAATGGTCGAGTCAAGACGGACACGAGGTAAGGGAACTTCTTAACCCAATTTCCGTCCTTTGGGTTAATCTCCTACTTTCAAATTATGTCATGATATTATTATGTCCTATCTTGTATTTGTACTTTATTTATGTGTACTTATAATTAATACACATAATATATCTATTTTATTTAAAAAATGATCTTTTTAAGGGAAATTCTAAACCCAATTTCTGTTCTTTGGGTTAATCTCCTACTTTCAAATTATGTCATGATATTATTATGTCCTATCCGGTATTTTTACTTTCTTTATGTGTAATCATAGTGAATACACACAATAGATCTATTTTATTTTAATAAATGATCTTTTTAAGGGACTTCATCTCAATATCCATTCATTGAGGCATATTTGGTTTTATACACAACTTTCCTTTATACGGTGTATAAACCCCTTTGAATTTTACTTTTATTCAAAAGGAATATTTTTATATGAATCGTTTTACTAAACGATAAATGGGAATGTTTTTTTCCCTACGTATGCGGTGACAATGACTTCTCCACCGCCGTGACCATTATTTAAGTTTCGGCTTCCTCTACAAGCTATAACTTTTTTAAATGTTTTAAAAAAAAGAGAGATATATTTCTCTCAAATGTATGAAAATCCAGTGAAAATGTATACGTATTTAACGCAAGCTTAAAAGTGTTTTCAGAAAACCCGACTCTCGAGTGTGGTAGACAGGAAGGGATTGGGCGTGGACCCATCATGGCCTGTAATTAGTCGAGCTGTCTCAGAATTAGTTATTTTGTTTTCAGAAGCTTGCATAATGTTTTCAGAAATACACTGGAGTATATTTGAGAAATTTTAAACGTAATTATATTCTAAAAAAAATTGCATCGGTAGGTCTCATGAGACAAACTAGTGTCTTGGAACGAGGCCTTGAAAAAATCTTATTTGTATTCTTGGAATGAGGCCTTGGCTATATGGTTATGATAGTCTGGCATTATGCATTCCATCATTATGAAAGTGGTTATTGATATTGCATGTGATTATTCTACTAGTAGAATATCCATGTGAATAAGTAAATGACATAATTTCATTTTATTTTTTCCATATTATGATGAAGTTCAAGTTTAAAAGGCTTTTGTTTTAGTTATACATTGCCTTAAATGTTAATGATTATTTATGAAAGCTTCCGGTATATTGTTATCCTTACTGAGAATCTGAGATCACCCCTTTCAATGTTTTAATTTTTCCAGGATGTGAAGAAGTATTTTAGGAATGACCTGCCGGGATAGTCTGAAGGGGATATGAGTGTGGAAAATGGAGACTATGTTATTTTAGTTTTTCACTTTATGATGTAATGTAACATTTATGAATGTATCTAGTGTTTCCATGGCTACTAAACTAATCGGTCTTTCGAGACTTGATCTTTTGTGATCATGCCAATGTTACGCAATAATGCACCGACTCTGGGTAACTGGGGTCGGGGCATTATAGTCGGTATCAGAGGTAGTTTAGTACTAACATGGGAAGCTAGATTTAGATAAACTTTGATTAGAGCACATAGCCCAAAGATAGAATTTGAGGATTAGTATAGAAGAATTTCCTAGAATTTTGTTTTTGTAGAGATTTTGTGAGTTTTTCGAGCAATACATCCCTGTCTGGATACGAGCAGGTAGAGGCGGCTCTGGCACATATGTACCTAGGGGTAAAACCCAAAAACACCGCTTTGAGCTAGACTTGAATGGGAACTGGTGCACGACAACGGGCCTTGCTGCACTCTTGGTTACGACAATCCCGGGGGATATGCTTAGGATAATTCTCATTTTATTTACAAACCATTATGAAGATTTTATGAGTATATACTTCCTAAAAGGAATTTTTTTTATGATTATGGATTATATCCATAAATTGTTCAATTTATGTTAAGTGCTTTACAAGTATGGAATTATGTATTTTGATTCATAAACTAATCTAGTTTATGCCATTGTTTAGAAATGGAGCCTAGTGGGAGGAATGGAAACCATATCAATGCACACACTCCATGTAGGGATTTCCCTCCTGCTCAAGATAATTATTGTGGAGCTAGAGATACAACTAGTGCTGATCACCTTATCACCATACTGGGACAACTCACCCGGGTTATGAATAATAACCTTACTCGTATGGAGCACCCTGATCCGCAACGTGGAGGATCAATGTTAGATCGTTTCATGAGGAAACAACTGCCAACATTTAATGGGGGTAAAAATCCATTAATAGCTGAGCAATGGATAAAATCCTTAGAGAAAATATTCCACGCCTTGGGGAGTAGTGAAAGGGAAAAGGTTATCATGGTAGTTTACCACCTCACTAGAGCTGCTGATCAATGGTAGTCATTGATTCAAAATACAAAGGAAGATGATGAAGTATCGAATATGGAATGGAGGGAGTTCAAAGATATTTTCTTAGAAAAATATTTTCCTCATGACCATCGAGCAGACATGGAAAGGAAATTTTAGAGTCTGAGACAAAAGGAGGATGAGAATGTCCCAAAGTATGAGGCAAACTTTACAAGGTTAGAAAGACATGCTGCAGATTATATACGTAACCCAAGAAGTAAGATCGATCGTTTCTTTGATGGGTTAAAACCGTTTCTCCATCGAGCATTAGTCTCACAAACCTTCTCATCGTATGAAGATATTTTCTCATGTGCTATCAAGACAGAAAAGGAATTCTCTAAATATTATGTCAATAAAGTAAAGCAAGATAAGAAGAGAACGATGGAACAAGAGATAGATAAAGGGAAAAATGGAAAGAAGGATTTTCCATTATGCGATAATTGTGGGAAGAATCACCCCGGTACTTGCCTAAATGGAATGGGAGTTTGTTATAAATGTGGAGAAAAAGGTCACCAGGCTCTTGATTTCAAGGGACAGAAAGAGTCTATCAATGTTTAATGCTACAATTGTAGGGAAATGGGGCGTTATGAAAATGAATGTCCTAAGCATCAGGGAAACTTACCTCAGAAAAGGCCAAGGGATCAAGGCCAATCTGATGCTGTTACTACAGTTGAAGTGGAATAATCAATGTTTTGGTGCTTTTGGACTCAAGGATTATATTATGATTATAAGAATAATGTGATATATATAAGGATTGTACTATAGTACTTGTTGTTTTCATTAAGGATTTAATATGATGAAGGTAATCATATTTTTAGTATTTGACAATAAGAGAAACTTTACTTTGTTTCGGGAATCTGATGTTAAAATTGATTTTGGAATTTAGATACCTTTTAGAGAAAGTCTGGATAGAGGTATTTTGGATAACTATAAGGGTTGGAATGGATTAAGTTGAACTTTGGATAGTATGGCTTATGTTTAAAACATTTCATAAGATTATTTATGGAATATTATAATACTATAGATTTAGAAAAAGGAAAACCTTCAGGTTGGGCGATAACCCATTGCTTCAGACAAAGCTACAGGAATCGAACCCACAACCATAGTGCGATAGGCCTTTATTACCTACCACTAGCCTACAGGAAGTCCCTGGTTATTAAAAAAAAGTTTTCCTAATCTAAATGGTATGTGTTAATATTTTTAACCTTATACAATTATGATAAATAGAATATTTTTGAGTTCTATTACCTTTTGGAGTGAAAGATGGGTTTGTGGTCAAAATTTATTAAAGAATGAAAGTATACATGACAAGCAAATATATTTCCTTACGTTCTTAGTAAATCTCATAAATAAATTCCTCAACTTTATGAAAGGTAACTTAAAACAAAAATGTTGTCGGTTAACTTTTCCAATTGGGGAATCAATGACCGTTTAACCAATCACAACTTTGTGATTTTATTATAGATAACTTTCTTCTAATCTTGTTTTATACAACTCTCCATCAGACCTTGATGGTTTTTTCCCCCATATCCATATTTTCATAGAATCCTAGTATGGGCTATCTCAGGTGACCTTTGTACTTCTCTTTCTTTCTTTTAAAGTTATATTTTTATTATCCTTATTTCAGATGCGGGTTTTCCACAAAGGTATTTTCTATTTTCAACCTTTTATTTTCAAAGAAAAATTTCAAAATGAGAGGAAGCAATTTATTGAAGTAGGGGAGAATGTAACACCCCAAGCTTCCACGATACACTTCTCTTTCAATAATGCAATAACTTGCATTGTACGTAAGTTCAAGATTCTAACACACTACGACTAATCAAAGTAGTAGTTATGAATAGTAATACCCACTTTTTGAAATTATATAAATTTTATATTTCAAAATGGACTTCATTTTTTTATTCGGAATATCAAAATTAGCCTATGTTGAATTTTTGGTATTTTTCTGAGAACTTCCAATTTTTTATGAATAGTGAAAAATACTTAAAAACATCTTTTTTAACCAAAATAAATTATAGTGATAAATTATAACATAGAGTGGTTTTAAAGTATAATTAGAATATATTTTTACCATTTTATTTAATGGTGGTCATTAGAATTAATTTCACTTTGAAATTGGACATAAACAATTGTCAATCTTTTGATATATATTGTTTCTTAAAAACACGCTATTGGTTGTGATAGCGGGAATTATTTATAAAATTAATTAATGCAACTTATATTTTTTGAATTTTTTAAAATAGAAATAATTTTTGAATTCGGAATATCAATTATAGCTTAGGGTGAAATTTTGGCATTGTTCTGAAAAACTTCAATTTTTGATGAATAGTGAAACCACTAAGTGGTAGTTAAAAAACTGATTTTTCGTTTAAATGAAACATTACCACTTCTGTGATTTTATTTTCAAAAATCCGACATACATGGTTGTCATTAGGAAGTAAAATATGATTCAATGGGATTAAAATAATTTTTTGGTGAATAGTAACTTTTAAGTTTAATTAATCGCGATTAAAGGTAATTAGTGAAATTTAAGGTAAAAATGATATTATAAAAATATGAAAATACCTTTACACTTGTCCTAAACTTATTTTATGAGTCATTTACGACCAAGACAATCCATGGGTCAACGTGGGGACCCCATGGAGCCACTTTGGTAGGAAAATGACATTAAAAACATTTTATTTAATGTTAAAATAAAAATGTCACAAACATGAGTTGTTTTACTAAACAAATTTTTAAATGGGATTATATAAGTCATATTTTTTAATATAAATATTAATTATAAAGATAAAAAGATTTCCTACATCATGAATTTTGTTTTATAATTTTTAGACATTAAATAAATTAAATTATTTATGACACCATGATGATGCAGGGATTACCTCATTATTTAACAATTTAAATAAAATGAAAAGATAATGTAAAATCTAAGACTTTAACTTGTCAAAAATCTATTGGATGAGTAGATTTAGAACCCTTATCACCTTATACTCGAAATATATAAGTGTGGGACCTTTAAAATCCGAAACTCATTATGTAATAAAGTAACTTTTCATGACTTTCCAAGAGTGCCCCTCCTCTCCTCTTATAAATGGCCCCCACCACTACCACCTTATTCACCCCTTCCAAGCCATTTGGATCATCCAAAATCTCCCCAAATACTCTCTCAACTTCCCTCTCTTACTCCTAGAAGCCTCACTTTGTGCATAAGTCTTCCCAAGGAATTTTTTGGCTCAAATCAAAAAGAGTTACTTGATTTTAAGGTAATGTCTTATTTTATGTTCTTTTGTTTTATTTTGCTTCTCCAACCCCTTAAACTATTTTTATTTCATTCTATTGTAAAAACACCAGTATCTTAAATATACTAGGATGTTTTTATGAGAAGGATTTTATTTACACTTACACACACCTTCGTCTAATGGTTAAAGAACATACTGTTTCTGTGGTTGGTGAATTTCTGCCTCACAAAATGATGATTGTTCAATTTTCTTTTAACACCTCTCATGGTGGCCATTATGATGACACTATTTTTATATATGATATATATAATGTTTTTGTTTTCCTTATGATTCTTTATTTTTCATTTATTCCATACCTTTACGATTTCCATTATGGGTAAACGTGATAATTTCATTTTAGGAAGTGCGGACTACTGCCCCCTCAAAGTGATTTGAATCGTTAATGACATATGTGGGATGTATAAAGGATGGAGTAAGTGATATTATATATTATATTATACTGGAATTATAATACACCTTTATATAATTATTATTTCATTCCATAAAATACGAAATAGAAATGAAAGTAGCGTTCTTGCATACGTACGACTTACCGTCTCCATGAACGGTGCATTTCATTTCTTACCTCTAAATGTTATGTAATATTATAAATTCAACTATATACTAGATACATATTATATATATGATATCTAAATCATGATATAATTGTGTATTTAATGGATATTTTACCACATGAACAACTTGTAATTATAAGAAGTTTATTTGTGACTCAAGTACCAAAGATCGACAAAACGACCGTTATTAACATAAATAATTACATAATGTTCATAACATGGTAATAAGTGATATAAAATGAATTATAAACTTGAAAAAGTTTCTTAAGAAATTATAAATTAACTCTAGTTTATTATTCAGGAGGTTAAAGAATGGTCAAGTCAAGACGGACACGAGGTAAGGGAACTTCTTAACCCAATTTACGTTCTTTGGGTTAATCTCCTACTTTCAAATTATGTCATGATATTATTATGTCCTATCTTTTATTTGTACTTTCTTTATGTGTACTTATAGTTAATACACATAATAGATCAATTTTATTTAAAAAATGATCTTTGCAAGGGAAATTCTTAACCCAATTTCTGCTCTTTGGGTTAATCTCCTACTTTCAAATTATGTCATGATATTATTATGTCCTATCTTGTATTTTTAATTTCTTTATGTGTAATTATAGTGAATACACATAATAGATATATTTTGTTTTAAAAAATTATCTTTTTAAGGGACTTCTTCTCAATATCCATTCATTGTTGCATATTTGGTTTTATACACAACTTTCCTTTATATGGTGTATAAACCCCTTTGAATTTTACTTTTATTCAAAAGGAATATTTTTATATGAATTGTTTTACTAAATGACAAATGTGAATGTTTTTTTCCCTACGTATGTGGTGACGACGACTTCTCCGCCACCGTGACCATTATTTGAGTTTCGGCTTCCTCTACAAGCTATAACTTTTTTAAATTATTTAAAAAAAGAGAGAGATATTTATCTCAAATGTATGAAAATCCAGTGAAAATGTATACGTATTTAACACAAGCTTAAAAGTGTTTTCAGAAAACCCGACTATCGAGTGTGGTAGACAGGAATGGATTGGGCGTGGTCCCATCATGGCCTGTAATTAGTCGAGCAGTCTCAGAATTAGTTATTTTGTTTTCAGAAGCTTGCATAATGTTTTCAGAAAAACACTAGAGTATATTTGAGAAATTTTAAACGTAATTATATTCTAAAAAAAATTGCATCAGTAGGTCTCATGAGACAAACTAGTGTCTTGGAACGAGGCCTTGACAAAATCTTATTTGTAGTCTTGGCACGAGGCCTTGGCTACGTGGTTATGATAGTCTGGCATTATGCATTCCATCATTATGAAAGTGGTTATTGATATTTCATGTGATTATTGGACTAGTAGAATATCCATGTGAACAAGTAAATGGCATTATTTCATTTTATTTTTGCCATATTATGCTGAAGTTCAAGTTTAAAAGGCTTTTGTTTTAGTTATACATTTCCTTAAATGTAAATGATTCTTTATGAAATCTTCCGCTATATTGTTATCCTTACTGAGCATCTGAGCTCACCCCTTTCAATGTTTTAATTTTTCCTGGATGTGAAGAAGTATTTTAGGAATGACCTGCAGGGATAGTCTGAAGGGGATATGAGTGTGGAAAATGGAGATAATGTTATTGTAGTTTTTCACTTTATGATGTAATGTAACATTTATGAATGTATCTAGTGTTTACAAGGCTACTAAACTAATCGGTCTTTTGAGACTTGATATTTTGTGATCATGCTAATGTTACGCAATAATGCACCGACTCTGGGTAACTGGGGTCGGGGCATTACACTAGGCCTCCATGGACTCAGGGAGAGAAGAAAATTATAGAGGGAAGGAGAAAAAAACCTCGGGAGTAGGAAACCACTTAATGTTTTTTTGAATAAACTTGGGGAAATATTACTCAAATACAATCAAAGAAGGTTAATATGGTGTGTTCATCAAGTTATATTTGTAGTGGAGGGTAAATGGTGGCACCCAAATTTTTATTTGGATAAAACCATGTTAGGATGTACATTTATATTTTTATGTGTTTGGATAGGCTATATAGTTTTGGTGCATGGTTTTGCAAACCATGAATATACAATGTAGGTAGCATTGGGAACACTTGGAGAATTTTCAAGGTTTGGGCCAAATTGTTAGGAAAAAAAAGCACTAACTGTGAAAATAATCACTTATAATAAATTGTATGTTTCCACAAAGTTGTTTCATGGTTATCTCTATGTGTATACCAACCATAGAAGAGACACTATCCACTATTGTTTAAAATATTTGAAAAAAATATCTAAAAATAAAAAGAGAAAAATAAAAATAAATCAATATAGAACGTGTGCCAAAAATTACAACATGGGTGTGATAAGGGAAACCATATAATATCCATCACATGTCATTGTATCCTAAGGACTCTTGAAGAGAGTCTATCAGAGTAATGCCCATAATCAAGTATCACTATGTATCATTTCATATCAGCTCTCTATAAAATGATCCCACTCCAAGAACACCAATACCATCAGTTTATTATGATGAATATTCATAGAAATAATATGTGTGGGGTATAAGAATCATGCTGGAGGGTATAAACACTCCGAGTAGGATGCCTAAAAACAAAAAATGAAACAGTAAAAAACTAGACAGCTTAAAATAACCAATAAAAGAGTGTATCATTATAGGAAGTATTATTATATGATTTATAGTACAATAATAATTGAATATAAAAAATTTTCAGGTTACCATTGTCCATCTCTTCCAAATATCAAGTCATATAATTATCCAAGGTTACATGGGACAACAAAGACACAAAGGGTCTGATTTTTGTAGCCCAACTGCATGTCACGCCTCGGTGGTGATCCAGGGTGATATAGAGGATCCTTGAACCATAAAAGTTCATATAATCAGAGTTTATGTTCTTAAAAATTATAATAATATTTAATAATTAACATCACCAAAAATTAATTCCTTACAATCATGGTTTCACCACTATGAAGCTAATGAGTAGAACTATGCCCCACTAGGGTAATGTATATTGAATTTTACTGCTCAACTCTACAAATGCCTAACATAGGAATGTATTGTATAGTACCTATAAAAAAATATATCTTAGTACTTCCAATATATCTCACATATCTCAAATATACAACATACCTCAATATAAGTAGTTAGTGAGACCCATACCCCACTAAAAGAAAACTCTGACGAGAGGGTAACCGAACCCCATTGAGGACTAATTTCATATCATGTGAAGTGTGAATCACTAGAAAGTTTTAATAATATCCATGAGTAGAGGACCCATACATATTACCAATGAGAGAGTTACCAACTTCTATACATAAATAAAGGATTGTACCTTAGAGATAGATATTCTTCCAAAGGGTTACCAAATTCATGGCTACTCTAGTCATCTTCCAGTACGTGTCATCATATCTATAATTCCCTTTCTTCCATGAATGTATAACATGGATGATAAATATATATGCACCATAATATTCAATATAAAAAATTTATCAACATGGGATACTAATACATCCAATAAATAATATCATATAATGAAGATATGAAATTCATTATAGTATCTTAAGTACATGACATGTACTTAAAAGGTATATGGTTTGTAAGCCTTTGGTGATGATTGGGAATGTATTAGAACTACCCAAATAGTATAAAGTAAACATATGTTGTGTTTTTAATAGGTTAGACAATATGTTGAACAATAAATTTCATTTAGTGGGTCTCAAATACACTAATCCATGCTACCTTGATAGATATAATGGGTTACATAATGATACAAGACATCTGTAATGCTTCAAGGCTTAGTTGGAATTCACTACAAAAACCCAGGTGATTTTTATAGAGTCATGTCATTCTTTTAAATTTCAACCCACGATAATTTAGGCCTTAAACTACAGTCCCTAATGATTGTAAGAATTAAAATTTACTATTATAGATCACTATATATCAAAAAATGACAAAATTATTTGTTTAATAGTATTGATATACTTAATTAACACGAATCCCATATCCTTATGTAACATTATTATTCTTAAACAATTCATTAGAGCATTATCAACCCTTTAACTTCACACCATTTTAGAAGAAATAATCTTTCCATATATCACTATTTTAACAATCAGTTATTATTAATTTAATAATGATAATTGTCATTATTATTATCCTTAAATAATAATAATTTTAATCATCGTAAATGGGTGACTAACATAATTACTTTTATAGTAACAAAAAATATATTTCTTACTCCAAACTCAAAAATTTAAACTCTTCTTAAAATACCATATGTGTTTTTCAATTGCATACACACAAAATAATTATTTTTATTAAATTATTATAATTAATTAATCCTATACTTATAACAATTATTTATTTTTTAAATTTATATATCATTTAAAAAACATTTTTGGGTTAAAACATTTAAAAACATCAATAATTGTTTTGATTAACTTAGTTTTTATGATATTTTAATGACCTAAAACAATCATGATTTGTGAGGGGAATTAAAAATATAAATTTCTGTCCTGAATTGAGAACAAGATATATTTTACTATATTTTTCTTCAATTAAGAAGTCAACTAAAATTTAAAAAACCTAGAAAATTATGAATTTTTTGGGTTATATTTTAGATTACTTGATCTCCCCTTTTATTTTTTTAAAATAAATCAAAATTATTAAGGGTTTTTATGATATGTTTTGAAAAATTTCATTTATTCCTAAATTTGAGATCAATTTCAGGAAAATATGTTAAGAAAGTCGATGAAATCCATGCATAATTGGAATAATCTCTTTAAAAAGACTTTTTGAAGATTTATATGTCATAGGTAAATATTATCTATACTAAGATTGAATATTCAACTAGAATCATCTTTCATTGGGGTTCGACAGGTAAATTAATTTTTAATAAATAAACAGAAATCCCAAGAGTGCAATTAAATCAATTAATGCCTCATGTTGATTACATATTAAATAAAACAAATAACAATGAATCATAATAACATGCTCATAAATAATATCATGCTAAATTTATAAAATATTTATTTCTAAATATTTTAATTGTAATGAAAACCATAAAATTTTATCATGTAATGACTTTAGAGAAATAAATAATTATGTGAGAAAGAAAATATTATATTCTTATCCACATTAATTCAATTCAATAATTTCATTATAATATAAGAAAGAATCTATTATATACAATTATTATTATTATTATCCATCATCAAATAATTCCATGAAATTTTTCAAACATATTCATTAGTTTTATATTCATTGAGACACACAAATAATTTTTAATATACATCAAATAATAATGTTCTTGGTCATTTGAATTAATTATGTGAAAATCCACCTATATTAACAAAATATGATCACTAATGATTATATAATTTAATATTCAATTTTCATAACCTAATTCAATAAAGATGAAATTTTTGAAAGTATTATCATATAAGGATAAAACACACAAAAACGAGGTTAAAAAATCAATGTCTTAGCTCATTTTTGAATTTCTTATGCATAAATAATACTCTATTTGATCCATTTTCATCATTATTACATTTTATAGACATCATATCCATGTGAGTTGTACATTTTTCCCCTTCACAAAAAAAACGTGAAAATGGAGGAACCATTTTAATTGTGTATAGGGAGATGGATAGAGAGGGAGGGATATATCTATAAGAGATAGTTTCTTTTTCCAATCACATAAAGTGATAGAGGATATTAAATCATCCCAATATTGGAAATAAAAAATTTAAGCTTATTATTTTTTCCCTTTAATTCATCATTAATGCCCCTTAATGGGTTCCCCCATTAAATCCACATACAAATAACCCTCATTGTTTCTTAGTAAACACCATAAAAAGAACAGCCTTAAGAATATTTTAATTTGAAACACAAACACCATCATGTCAACAAAGATCAATTTGACCACACACCAATATAATATATATATATATATTTATTTTGTATAATCATATTATTTTAAATAAATCCCTAAACATGTTTGATTCATGGATTGAAATATTAGGACATAGATTATTCCTCACATAGAAAAAACAACCCATTCCAAACACAGTCTTGGTTGTAAATATTTTCTTCTATGATCCCTTTTTAGGTGTTTAATTTTTTTTCTTATGTTATAAATATCCATTTATTAACCAATATTTATTATTTCCCAAAATTTTATTTTTTTTGTAAAATAAAAAAATTTTACCCAAGGGTAAACATAATGGTTTGAGTCAAGTGTGACAATACAAAATTACATTGGAATTTTACTATTAGGAAATTACTAAACTCAAAAATATATTAAGTCACGATGAATAAAAAATGACTGTCTTTATAATTAAGAAAATTCATGTGTTTATCTTTACATTTATCAAAATTCATCATTCTTGTTATTTAATTAGGTGTGTATTCATGAACTCTAACACAATATTTATCATAATCACTTTTATATTATAAACATCTATATATTTTGATGAATATATTTCCCCTCATTTAAAATATTTTAATTACATCACGATTTATTTTTTATATTTCCATAATTTGTTATTAAATATTTCATCTAATAATTGTTCTTCAATAATATCACAGATGGTCAAGTAAAATATTTTATAAATTCTTATATCTTTATTTATTTTATGTTATATTCAAATTTATTAATCCTGAAAATATGTTAAAAACCATGATATGGGCACATTTTGTATGATGTGGTGTCTTAGATTATGTATTTTCATTAAGAAACATTATTATAAAATCCTGAAACTCTTGAGTTTTTACTCATTTCATTAATATTATATTTATATTGGATACAAACCATGTTGTGTTCTCATCCCTTAAATTATATAGTTTGTGGATGCATTTTATAGTATGTTTCTCTTGAAAAATAGGTTTAGAATCATTATCACAATTCCTTCATACATAATTTATATATATGAAAATATTTTAAGAATAAACCTTGATGTGGTTTTAATATTCTATAGTCTATAGTGATGATCAAATTATATAATCTAAAAATTATTTAAATAGTGGTTATTTTATTCCAACCCTGATGATATGTTTAAAACTTTGACATGATTATCCACATTATGGAAAAAATGGGAGTCAAATAATTCAAATACTACTCAATAAAAACCATTATTTATATAATGCTTAAAATAATGGTGCGGTATATATTATTTCTCAAAAATGTCTTCAGATTTCATAAATTCATATCCAAAGGTCATAAAACATCAACTAAGTAGTATTTAATCAAACTATAAAATTTTAAAATATATATATAAGTCAATTATCATGTGTTCTGACATTCTCATCGATTGATCAATATAGGCTCAAACCAATTTTAATTTATGTTAAAATGTTATCATGTAATAATTGAATTCAAATAAAACTTTATGATTATAATTCTACCTCATATTTCCTCTTAGGAAAATAGATGGCTTCATTTTGTCAACTGTGGAAAATAGTGGTATCATATGGGGTATATTATAGTATTTCCTTAACCTATTAGTTAGTTTCATAATGTAAAAATGTTTTGTTAAGTGCTTATTTAACATTGACATTGGTGATATACTTTAGTTGATGTTCATACCACTCATATCAACTCCCAATGTAGGTTTTTTAAAAATGAGTCTTGGTGAATTAAACATGCATACATTATTCTAAATTTATAGACTTACTTTTTTTCAACTCTCTATCTGACTTAAATATATTTTTCTACCATATTAAATGTTATAATTATTATGTATATCAATATAATACAATACATTACCATTTATAAACTAACCATAATTAAAAATATTTATAAAACAAAACTCCACACTATTATATAATTTCATGTTATAAAACACATTATTTTATAAATCAGAAGCATCAAATATATCTTCTATAATTTTCATAATACAATTTGAAAAAAATACACCTAATAATGAATTAAGGAACCATAATCTCCCCTTCATGATTTTTTAGAATCCATCTAATCATAAAATAAATTCGAATTGGGAAAACACAATCCTCCTATCAATAATATATATATTCCTACTTACTAATCACCATATCAAACATTTCTTATATCCATTTTCAATAAATGGAAATGTCATAAATAATTAATATGTGTTGGAATTGGTTCTCTATAACCAACAAAATTGTAGTTTTGAGTATCATATTAATAAATATCTTATCACATGATGATATTTCTTCTATTTTCAATTAATTTGATAATTTCGTTAGAGTATTTATTTCTTTGAAATGTAAAAGTATTTCATTGCAATGATGAAATAATTTATGTGATATAAAAATATTATTTAAATTCCGACGGAAGAAAAAAATCTCTAATAGGACATAGAGTATGTTTTACTAATAATTTCATAATAATTTTAAGCATTTGAGACTTCATATAATTATGTTCACATGAGGTAATAACAATTATAAGATGATTATAATGATAGACCAACTAATAATAATTCCATATATTTACATTCCATTGGATATTACAATATGTCAACATGTTTAATGATCCTTAGACTTGAGATTATTATTAATGAATATCATAGGCTGTGTACTTTGATATGTTGAAAATAAACCCAGACATAATGTGATTGTTGTGAGGTAGGATACATTGGGTGAGTCACAAGTGATATATAATTAATGAATAATAAAAGAAAGGATTTGTCTTAATAATTTAAGGATGTTGATCTCATATAAAATTTTATTTAAAAAGAACTAAGGGATTAAATCTATGTCCATAGTTATTAAGGAGTTCATTTCATGTAATATGAAATATATATCTATAATATAGGTTATTGGAATATGTATTATATCTTCATTATGGGATAACGAGGCAATGAAATATATTACATGATGAATTCTCTTAAGAAATTGTTATCATGTTGACATTTATATATTTTTATATAGATTTGTTTATGTGTTCCTTGATTCTAATGTTGAGAGTTACACCTTCTCACCAAATGCTATTAAGAAAGAGGCTTAGAGGGTCACACACATAATGAATCCTTGAATATTAGTTAAATTATATTCGAATTTATTAGTTTGAATAAATAATATTCTCAAGGACATGGAATATTTTTTATTCTATATTTTATAATCATAAGTATCCAATCACAAATTATATTAGAGTAAGAATATATATGCGAGTTGAATATTAAAAAAATATTTATTCACAATCCCACCGAATATAGTATTTATTTATCTTGTTTATATTATTGTTAAGGTACTAAATAAATATTTATTATTGGAAAATTTAGTTAATGAATTAATATAAATAATTATCTAGTTATATAGTCTCAAAATAAATATTTATTCAGAAGTCAAAGATTATAATATTTATATAAATAAGTATATTATTTAAAATGTTAGTGAATAATGTATATTTATATATTTATTTTGTAGAAAATATTTATTTATTTAAATATTTATTAAATTATTGATACATGTCAAGGATGATTGATGAACTATGTTAAGGGCCCTATGTGGAAAACAATATTAGCATTAAATATAATTTAAATAATTAATATTTATTTATTTATTAAAAATGAAATATAATTTTTGATTTTTTTTCATTCTAATATATATACTAGTATTATTATTGTTATTGTTATTGTCATTATTATTATTTTTATTATTTCTAAAAATATCAAATATTAAACCCTAACAATATATTCCTATCTTATGTCATTTTTATAGTGGTGAATTGTTACTCACAACATTTATCTTTGGATACTTATCACAATAATGAATAAAATCTATACAGTTCTTTAAATATTGACTTAAATGATTTATCTCGTCAACCCACTCAAGAATGAGACAAAAAGATAAATAATATTAAAGGAAGAAGTATTACTTATTATATTCAATGATAAATATTGCAAGATGATTTTTGCATCTATGATAGAACCAATAGCCCCATCAGTAATGTTCTAAGATTGTGGATAATGTTTAGATAACACTCGAGTGATTCTACTTTGGATCCTCTTAGTGAAATAATGGAACATATTGAATGGGTCATGATTGATCAAATCCTTATTCAAAAAATTAATTCCAATAGCGAGGCTATTCTTGTTGTTAAATTAATTATATATAAATTTTGGAAATATTTTTTTAATGATTCATGATTTTTGTTCATAAAGTATTATTTAGTGTATTCATTAGATGTAAGATTTATCCATTGTGTGCTTTAAGATTATCAACTGGATCTGATGAAATAACATTATTGGGCATGAGGCTGATTGTCTTATACTTCAAAAAAAACCTTCAAGTGGTATCAGAATAGTCAAATTTATGTTTATAATTATTTAATCTTTGTTTATCAATGTTGAAATTAATTTTTAGTCATTAATTTTTTCATTATTAATACATAAAGTCGATATAACATATTTTTACACCATATGTCCAAAAAAAGGCCATGAACATGTGAAGAAAATATAAAGATTCCATCTAAATATGTCATAAATTCAAGATGTAAGAAATAATTAAATTATGTTTAATTAGAATTACAAATTGTGTGGTCCCTATCAACCAAAATAGGTTGTGTTGCGATCATCACTACATAACTTGTGGGTTACATTACTGGGAATGTATAATGATATGTCATGTATCATATTATAGCATGAATATGGATTAATGAGGCTACATAGAATGTAGCAGTGTAAACATGTTATTGTACATGGTTCTCCTAGAAAAATCATGGTATCTATGTGATCAAAGTACATGATATGTGTATTAATTAAAGTTTCAGAGTGAATGACAGTCGATAAATATGAGATAGAATTGATTAAACAGTGTATAATAGGATATACACTTATAGTCCCTATGAATGTACAATGGATGACCATAAATTAATTACGTTCCATGTATCTAGAGTAAACACCATACAAATCCTTCTTGCCCATGTAGGAGACACACAAAGCCTTTCATTTCATGTTAGTCAACACACTTAATTGAGAATTTAATACAAACTACGTGGTGTGTAGATGGTGAACATGTAATGGGATTGATATTCACTGCCCCCATGTAGATGTCATGTATATCTAAAAATGACTAGTAGAATAATGTAATATTGGTTGATTTTTCATATTACACTACAAATACACATCATGTATAGTTATCATACATATCATGTACTTTTTAGGTAGGGTGAGAAGGAAACACCACATATCTTTATAGGGAATCATATGGTCATGAACATCATTAAAAATTTACATATTTCCTAATGGAACTATAGAATTTCTAATATAATAACACACTATTTATGCTTCGATGTCATGTAATAATAGAGTACATGTTCAATACTACCCACAGATGTTGAGGGATTTTACACAACATGTATGTGTGAATCCCTAAAAATATGTTAATCTAGGAATAAAATGGTGTATTTAGTTTTTCCTCCAACACATTTCATGAATTATTTTACATTTCAAACTACATTTAATCTGAACCAATTAAGTACATGTTCTATACTCAATTATTACATGTCATGTACTCATTTAATTAAAACCATTTACATACATAATTTTTATTTAAACTTTTTTATAAATTTTTTAAAATTAAAATATGTGGTAATATTATATATCCCACTGACTTCTGGATTAATTATTAAAATAATTATTTAATTTGATCATAAAAATATATATTTCTCATTAATTCAATATAAATATATCTTAATTAAGAGAAATTTAAAATGTATACTATATTTTATTTTTGAGATATTGGTGTACGTATGAGACTGATCATGAGCTTGATCCACCTATGTATTTGTCGGATTACTGTTTAATTTAATATTTGTTTCCATTTGATTAATTATGTGATAAAAGTTCATTATATTATATATAATAATTCTTTAATCATATCTCAATACAATATTATTCATGTTACCTCATTTTTTTTGGATTCTTTTTGGTAGCTCGTACACTTGTTACCCCTCAACTATGAGTGAGTAAAGACATTTAAAAGATAGACCTCCAAGGAATGAAGGAAATTCAGAACCTGATCTATGGTGAATCCAACAAAAAATATACACAGGTTTAATGCATAATGTTGTATCTTATGTCATGCTCAACTCATTGAGTTTTCCCCTATAGTAATAGGTTATTTTAACTTCTACATGATAAACTTACCAGTAAAAGATCATGATTTAATAATTTTTTTCTTTTATTTTAACAAATTCATAGTAATTTATTTTTTAATGGGATACAAATTTATATGATGTTTATACATGATCACATAATGTAAATAAGATAAAAATCCTGAAATTTTAAAAAAAAATATTTTTCAAAAAAATATATTTTCTATTCATAGTAAATAGATTAATTAAAATATATATAATATTAATAAGGCATGAAAATGATAAAATTAATAAAATTTATACATAAATAAAAACTCATCAATGAAATATTATGTCAAAAATCCCATCAATTACATTATTTAAAATATAACCATTGATCATAATATTGGTCTAATAGTTTTTAGGAAAATTCCATTTATTAGGGAGTTCTAATGATGTTTTGGATTGACTTATCCAAGTTAATGTTAAGAGAAGTTTCCCTACAAGACTTGGCACAACATATAAGAATGTGTTGTGGAAATATGGGTCCATATCTCAAGATTGTTGAGTCACTAAATTAATCAAGGAACCGTATGTTAATTAATTTGGAATGGTGGACTACATATCTACCTTTCAGTAATTAACCAGACTCTTGTATGGGTTATTGGAATAGAAATATGGATTATTCCACTAGAGTATCCACAAGATGGGATATTTAATATCTAATGGCGATGGTTATTTATATTTAATAAAATAATTAGAGATAAATAATATATTTTTTTTACATCTCACATAGAAATAAATATAATGTATTTAAAATAATTCTTTATTTTGATGTAGAAAATGGAAATTTCATCAACTTTGATGATTTCCCTGTGAAATATTTTTAATAAATAAAATCTCTTGAATGATATGAATTTCTAGGAGTATCACCGGGTCTTTCACATTATACTATGCCTATTGTAGAATTTTTAGGTGTTGGAATCCCCGTTTATGTCAAACCTACTAATGTGAAAAGTGAGGAAGATCATAATGCCATGCATAAATATGTATATGACGTAATGGATGTTCAATTTCTCATGTTATCATCCATGTCTAGTGATCTTGAAATGATATATAATGATATGAATGTATATGACATTATGTACCATATCTAGGATATTTATTATCAGAGAGTAAGATAACATAGGTAATTGATCTATATAGAACTTTTTACATGATAGATAGGAGAAGGTCCACTGAATAAGCCTCATGTTGTCAAGATGATTGGATACATTAACTGTTTCAATATCATGGGTATCAATCTAACCATGGATTTATGCATGGTCATAATGTTTTCCACATTACCTCAGATATTATAAACATTTATTGTGAATTTTAATATGAATTATGTAAATAAGTATCCCCCATATCTCCTTATTCTAATTCACTAGGATGTTAAGGAAACTAAGCATGAAAATCCTTCAATACTATTGGTGAATATGAAAAAAAGTACATTTTAAGAGATCAATGGAAAATATAAAGTCTAATTCTTCTTCACCCCACCTTTCCAAGTAGAATATTATCAATGTTCAAGAATGATGGTAGAATGTTTACTATTTTTTCACGTTGAATGATGGGGAATTTAAATAATCATTGTTCCTTAGTGACGATGAAATGCTATGCTCCAAGGGTGTTTTTTATCAAGTGTAACTATTATTTTATATAAATTGTGTATTAGATAAAAATTTGGGTTCTCACATTTTCATAAAATATAGGAACCATGTAGATTCTAGAAGATTACCCTAATAAGAGGATTATCTATGAGCATTAAATGGAGAAAGACTAGTTATGCCATATTTTAGAAACTACCACCTCCCAATTTGGACTATATGAAATCTAGTTCTGATTATTTTTTATTATGTGCCTAGTGTATCTAAAAAATATATTCTTTTTATCCTACAATTATGTAGAGAGATGTTTTAAAAAAAATTATAAATAAGATTAGCTAATTTGATAATGATATAAAATGTTATAGTATGGATTCTTTACACACTAGAATTTATAAATAAGAATATGAAAATATGGTGTTTGAAATCAATAATGAATCTAGTTTTCATGAATCATACCACACCCATGTTTAAAATTATATAATAGTTCATGTAAATGACAATTTAATGACAAATATATATCAAAATAAGTATTAAGATTATTATAAACTAAAAAAATGGAACGTGTTATGATTTTTTTCAGGAAAATATATATATGTGCCATTTATTTTTAGTGAAATCATGAAGTGTATACTCATAATTCATAAATTTCAAAAAAAAATTTATTTGATATAGATATGTGTACATATTTATGTATAAGTATAATTTCATTGTGAAATTTAATTAATACATGAATTAAGTAGGAAATCAATTTGGTTTGAAGATAATGAAACTATACTCAGATTGTAATGGAGTGTATCATACCCAAAAATACATTTATTATTTAATAGATTTTAGGATATTATCTTAACTCAATCCTCCCTATACACCATGTAGGAATATTGTAAGTGAAATGATAAATCCTACCTTATTATACATTAGGATATCAATGATTTCCCATGAATGTATTTCACTATCCTTTTACGGATATGTACTATTGATTATAGTACACATACTCAAATACATTATAAATAAAGTGAAAAATAATAACCCATATGATTTATGGTGTGGATGTAAATCCATTTTGTAAAATTTTCATTTGTAGTATGCGAAGAATGCGTTAAGGGCACTTTAGGTAAAACCTTGCACCCCAATGGAAAAGTGTATATTTATAAGTTATCCCAAGGAAACTATGAGATATTACCTGTCTGACCCCTCATATAAAAATGTAATATTGGCAAGACACACCATGTATATTCAGATATAGAAGATATCTAAAATATATAGTGGGAGAAATGTAGACATTGATGAAGTCATGGATGAGGATACATATGAGTTGGTTTAGGAAGAAATTCCACAAAACCCCATGGATGTTGTTGTTCTTTAGAAAAAAGTATTAGATATGAGCACCATAGAGGTTAATGAATTAGAAATATATTATTTTCTAGCCACAAATAATGTTACACATTATTAGATGTTAATAATAAAACCCTATCCTTCAAGGATGTAGTATAAGACAATAAGATGAATGATGGAAATATGATATGAATTCTATGATAGATTTTATATAACAAAACCATGTATAGATCTTTATAGACACTCTAGTGGACGTAAATAATTTTGTTTGAAAATGGGTATTCAAGAATTAACTATAACTGGAAAGAGAATTCAATACCTAAAAATAATGAGTAGTTGGTATAGGGTTTCAACAGTACCAATTTACAGACAATGAATTTTTTTTTGAATAGTCATAATACTAGAATCTATCAGAATTCTTATTTCCAGAGTAGTGTACCATGATTATGGTATTTGGAATAAGTATGTAATAATTTATTTAACTGATAAAAAAATTTCTGGAAGATTACTAAATGTAATAAGAAAGAGAATTTTTTAATTTAAAAGATCATAATTTTGTATGCATGTTTGGAGATCCATTATTTGGTTAAAGGGAGCATCATGATAATGGAATATTCACATTAATGATGAAATTTGGGAATTTTAATTCCTAAATAATGAATGTTCAATCTGTATTGATATTATATATATCAAATTGATAGTTTTTCTCATTTTAGTATAAGTTGATGATATATTACTATTAGGAATAAAGAGTTCAGTCTTATCGTTTGCTAATAAATGGTTAAATAAATGATTCTTTATAATGAAATTTGGTGAATCAATGAACAATATAGGGACTAAGCTATGTTTTGATAGATCTAAGAGGCCACATGGACTATGTCGTGGTAGATTTATTGATAAGGTTCTTAATATATTCATTATGGAACAATCCCTTTAGGTATTTATTCTAATTTCTTATGGCATATAACTCTCTATGAAAATGTTTCCCCTGACATAGGATGATAGAAAAAGGATGAGTATAATCCCTTACACATCAGTGATTGGATTTATCTTATATGTCACGTTATTTACCATTGAGGATGATTCCTATTCTTTGAACATGGTAAGCGAATAATAAGTAAACCCAAGAGATCTCAAATGGAATGTTGTAATGACTAAATTTAAGTGTCTAAGATATACTAAGGATATGATTATAGATTATAGAGGATATTATGAAATATTCATCAGGGGGAATAAAAAAGTTATTTTCCAAATAGATCAGATAGATCTAAAATATCACTTGAGATATGTTTTCTGCATCAGTGGAGAATTTTTGTGAAAAAAGAGTTTAATGAATCCAATGACTACCAATTCAACTATATATTCCATGTATATTATGGATTCTTGATTTAGATAATGAATTAGTTTGGATACACAAATTCATTAATGAACTAGATGTTATACCTAGAATAAAAAGATGTTATCAAACTATATTATGATAATACTATTGTGCTGGTTTATGAAAAGGATCCAAGGTCTCATTAATAGGCAAATAATGTACTTGAAATGTGTCATTTCTTGATATGTTTTTCTCTTAAAGGTGAGGTCATATTATATAGTGTTTCCATGGAGATGAATATGGTGTAAATTTTTAAAAAAGCATTATCTTGGAAGAAGAATGAATATCCCATGAGAGATAGTGTAAAAAATACATTAGTTGTCATACCTAGTGTAAATGGGAGTATATTTTATTTGGTGTCCCATGATTAACCAATTATTACTTTTTATTTCCATATTTATAATCTCATATCAAATTATTTTTGTTCTTCGATACAAAATTAATGTTATAATATACTTAGAATATTTTTGGTTTTAAAATATCAAAATAGTTCCATACTATGATGAGAACCTTAAAGTTATATGAAAATATTCTAAAATGTATAATTCATATGATCAGGATAACAGAATAGGACAGTACATAGTGATTATTTTATTTTCTACTGTTCAAAATTCTTAAGAAGTCTATAATTATACTTTGGGAGTTCCCACATGGTAATATTCAAGACAAGAGGGTTATGAGGTAAAACCAAATAATAGGAATTACATTTCATTACATGTAATTAGAGATTCCTATCTATGAAAATATGTATTGATCCTTTGAACTTTAATTATAATTAATGAATATCATGATTCACATACTTTCATATGTTTATGAAAAATATGATGGAATGTATTTGAGGAGAGGTGGGATATATTGGGTGCATCACAATTTATAGACCATTAATTAATATGTAAATAAAGGATTTGTCTCTTCTATTTAAGGATGTTTATATCTCAAACCCTTTGATTAAAATGGAATCGTCAGACTAAATCCATGTCTATGGGGATTGGTGAATTCGTTTCATTTTGTTAAAGAAAGTTATATAATGCATATGAGTTGAATACATTAGTATGAAACTTTTATTATGTGATACTGAGACAAATTGTAATTTTATATAGTGATCATTTATATATGGTTTCTTTCCTTGTGGCATTAACATATCCCTATAAAGGTTCCATAATTTATTTCAAGAGTTTGATCTTAGACTTTAGGCCATCATGAATAATGATAATGGGAAAGAGGCTTAAGGGATAAGACACTAAGTGTATCTAATAATTTTATTTAAATTATTTCTGAACATAAAAGTTTGAATAAATAATATTTTCAATAGTGTGGATTAATATTTATTCATTATTTTTTGATCTTATGTATTCAATAACCAGTTATTTTCAATTTACAACGTATATGTCAGTTGAATATTAAAAAAATATTTATTTTCAATCCCAATGAATAGAATATTTATATATATCATTTTTATTATTCCATGATTAATAAATACATATGTATTTATTCACAATTTTATGAATGAATTAATATGAATATTTAATTTTATTTGTGAATAAAAAAAATACTTATTCAGAAGTTAGATAATATGACATGTATTATAATAAATATATATATTCACAAGTTAGTGAGTAATGTCTATTTGTTTATTTATTTTTGATAATATAATATTTATTTATATAAATATTTATTAGAGGATTGATAAATTCTAAGGGTGATTGAGGGGTTGATTTAATTTCCTCATGTTGAAAATGTTATACTCATTAAATATCATTTAAATAAATAAGTATTTATTTATTTATTGAAAATAATATTATAATTTTTATATGTTATTTCATGTCATGAAATATATTGTTATTATTTATATTATTATTATTATTATTTGACATGGGGAATATGGTAGATATAATTTATGATGCAATATTTTCATCAAAGTTTCAAATAATAAAACCTAAATAATTATTCATATAATTATTCATTTTTTTAGTAGTTATTTTTTGAATAGAAAATTTCTATCTCAGCATTTTTCTTAAGCCAAAAGAACATCTCGAGTATTATCTCAAAAATTATATCAATGATTCATCTCCCACATACTCTCAAGATGAGTTAACAAGAAATTTAATATTCAAGGATAAAGGATTTCTTAATGTGATAAATGTTTCAAGATGAATTATGATTAGTGTCTCTATGATATCATGAATAATTCAATCATTTACATTCTAGGATTTTGGAGCACATCTTGATAATAATAAAAGTCTTCTTATTTTGATCCTCTAAATGTAATGATGGTAGAACTCTAATATAATATCATTGATCTACATATTTTCCAATTAAATAATTCCATGATCGTGGTAATTATTATTATCCAATTAATTATATATATATATTGAAAGGATCTTCTCAATGTTTTGGAATAATTTTCATCAGTGTTTTGGGTGTAATGTCTAGAAATGTTGAATCTTCTTCATGTTTATATATATAATCCATAGGGTCCAATGAAAAAACATAATAAAACATTGGTCTGGTAGGCTTCCACTATACTTGTAATCTTCAATAATAATTTTAATAACTCAATTTTAAGACCATGTGATCTTGGATTTGTTTAGAAAACAAGAATTACTAATCAATAATTAATAAAAATCAATTAATTTCTTATATATAGTACATTAAGAGAGGGCCTAAAATCATTCCTTTTTAATGATGATGTGATAATTTATTAATTGAAACTAATATGATATTTAAGACTCCATGGTATATAAAAATATTTAAATTCAGTCATTAAGGAAAAAGGGATATAATATACCTAGTCAATACATGTATCTAAAATATCTAAATATTATCATACTATGTATCATGATGGGTCTTATTATAACTTACAAAACTAATCCCAAATATAATAGGGAATTATCATCATAAGAAATGGTGGAGTCAAAATGAAAAGGGAGAGGATTCCTGAAATGCCTATATGAAATGTACTATTGATAGATTCATAAAAAGATGATGTCTAGACTAGTTTTAGAAAGATAACACCTATAATTATCATCTAAATAGGATTATTGGAATGATTGAGTGAATATGATGCTATAAATGGTTATCTAAAATAGCATAACTAGAAACAATTTTATAATGTAATATTTCAGAAAAATTTCATCTAGAAGTATAAAAAATAAAAATTATCCTTAAAAAATGCTGACAAAAAAAATATTTTGAAATCATATAGAGTACTAATTTTTTTTCATATATAGAACCATATAATACCAATATTTTTATTACAAAAAAAAATTATCATGATCCTAATCAATCAGGTCAAGTTATAAAATAATTTTCTTTTCGATATAATAGAAAACATTTACTGAAAATGGTGTGAAATAAAATTCCTACAAAAAATATAATAATAAAATTATTGATTATTAATTTTTAAATTGTAATGTAGATCATTATATTTTCACACAATAAGAGGTACAAACATGGTGCATCAATTGAGATCTAAGAGTGAGTAATGTGACATGGTTTGGTGGCCTGGTTTGGAGATGTAGTTTTTGAAGGCCAGATTTACAAATATTACCACAGTATAAGTGGTATTAATGTTTTATTCAGGAATGTATAAGAACTAATAATCAATGGATCAAGGGTACCACTAATTAGGATTTATATTAATAATAAATAAATAAATAAGAGGAATTAGTGGAAGTGAGTTAGACATAGAGGATCATATATATCAAGGGCCAATATGGAAATTGAGGAATAAGAATGTATGTAAAATTTTATTTATATATATATGATCCATTCTTAGGGAATAATAAAAATAAATATAGATAAATCAATGATAAAGGGAATGAAATAATAATTTGTTAGTCCTGGATTACTATGACTTATGTGACATGAATAGAAGTAGTGCATTTACTGATCAATTACCATGCTTAATATATATCTACAATAGTGTAAGAGTAGGGATAAATTATTGACTACCATAATTGAAAATATGGAGGGCCCAATCCTAGAGGATACTGGCACATAAGACTAGAATATACTGTGTACTGCAAGGGGTGCACACTGAGGGAAGGAAAATCTTACTAGGAAGAGGTATAAAACAATAGATGCCTAATGCGGGGAGTGAAATAATCGGTTTGGGTTCCAAGATTCTTTATAATTGTAATTTTCTATATTTTAACATCTATGAATATTAAATACAACTCCCCTTATGGTGTGAAAATTTTCAATTTCCATTCAAAAATAATATTATATATATAACTATGATATAAAAACATACGTGGTTCTTGAGATTAGTTTATGTTTTCCATTTAAAATTATAAGATTGAGTATTGAATAATATAATTACTATGTGATTGAATTTATTTTAAATGTGAACTATTTTTATTAACCATGAAATTAAAATGTATTTATATAAATGGATAAACATTAACTACAAAAATATTAATGGAAAATGAGTGGAATCATTTAACTATAGGGATAAACATCAAACAAATAGAATGTTAATATCAGTATAATTCAAAAATTATAAATGTGGTGTGGGGAAACTAATTTTATGTCAATAGAAAAATATGTAAAAATATTTAAACCTTGAGAAATGTTATTTGATTAGGCACCCAAATAAACCATTGAATTTCAACATCATAATATAGTTTTTGTAAAATTATTTTATTAATCATGATTTTAAATGTAAAAATACATAAAATTTATATAAAATTTCATTTTAATATATATATATAATACAAATATAAATAAATAATTTTAATTTATATAATATTTAACGAATAATAAAAAGTATAAATTCAATGAATTACTAAAAATAAAAAAATCAATCTGAATATATTTCTTTCATTATATTATAAATTTATATTTTGGAATATTTAAAATAATCACATTTAAATATTTATTTTATTAAATTTTTTTATTCATTTATATAAAAAAATGATTTAAAAATTATTGAATTGTTAGTATTAATGATAAATAAGAATAAATTCATTTAATATTAAAAAGAATATTTTTTTTCAAAAAGAATATTTTTTCATATATTTAAATGTTTTCATTTAATTGTTAATTTTCATCTAAATAAAATTTTAATTTTACTAAATGGAGTACAATATTTTATTGATCGTGTCGAAATACACTATAAGGGTTTATATTTTATTTTTAGTAAAAAATAGATTCAAAAGGTAAATAATTGAATAATGAAAAATAAGGTAAAATGAGGAAAATAGAATTGTATGAATTTTATTTATGTAAAATGATATTTACAAATTTTATATGTCCCTTATTAGCTATGAAAAAAATATCTCAATTCCAACCAATATTTCCTTAACTAACTTGCCAAACGCTCCTTTAATTCTATGTTTACCCTATATTAACCTTGTGATTTCAAGGAAATGTCATTGGGTTTCTTCAATAAAAATAACCATAATCTACCAATAAAACCCACTTCTCTTTATTTTTTCTCCCTCAAATACCTACCATAATTTCCTCCATTAAATCCCTTTCTCACTTTGGGTAGATTCTAATCTTAAAAAAGAGGCTTAAATTATTCATTATAAGGGATGTGGTTAGGAGAAGAAGTGATTCCGATGAAGTAAAGAGTTTTTCTTCATGTATTTCATTTATTGTCTCATATAAATTCTACTTAAATACAATTCTAAAAAATAGAAATGTATTATTGGAATAATTTATTTTTTATAAAAAATATATTATAACCATATAAATTCAAACATATTATCGTTCATTACAATACAATTTTAATGTTTGTCTAGGTTCACCCCTGTTTGAATTATGGCATATTATATTCATAATTTCCATTATAAATTTGTATAAAACCCAAATGATTAAAACATATGATACTAATGTGAAATTTATATTGCTATTATGGCTCTATAATAGTTTCACTATAATGAATTATCTTTATAAAGTATCACATTAATATTGGTAAAGTCTCCGAAAATGTTTGAATTATGGATTTTATTATTTTGAACCATACTCATATATACCTATAAAGGATATTTGTAATTTATAAATCATTAAAATAACTTGAATAATTAATGTAATGATTAACTTTATAACATTGAAAAAGGACTAAAATCCTTATACTAAAAAAATTTAAAAAATAATAATTAACAGTAGATGATTAAGTTCAATAACGAATTATTATGAAATTAGTAATAAAAAATTATTAATGGATGTTATTTTGTGAAATAAATATAAATATCCTTCTTAAAATTAATTATGATATACTTATATTTTTTAAAGGAATTTAGTGCTCATCCCATCAAACACGTATTCAAGGTAATGGTTTTCTTGAATTAATCATATTTTCAATGATTTTCCTATTTATACATTGATTATGACAATCAATGTTTGATTTATTATAATATTTGAATTTATAATATGTTATTTAATATTTATTTAATCTATATTATATTTCATTTAATAGTATCCATCATGAATAAATCATACATCAAAAAATACATTTTTGTAATGGGAAGCATCAACTCTATTTATTGGGGGTTACTCTTTCATATCCATATTCATTCCTATTAAAAATATTTGTTTTTAAAATTTTTAGAGTAAAATGTTTATTATATTCGATAATTCTTTTATTTAGCGTTTATTATATTTAAAATAAATTATTATTTCTTTTTTATCAATGTGAGTGACTTTTAATGATTAAAAAATATTATATTATATATCTTTTCAGTTTAAAAATATTTTCATATTTTTAACTATTCATTTCTTCAACCTTAACTTTATTTCAATTGATGGTTCTATTATTGGGACTTCTTTTTAAAATATTTTTTAAAAAATAGACTATTCACCTTTGGGAAAATAATTTTTAATGGTACATATATATTTTTTTATTAGCACATTAACAAAACATTAAAAACTATTTTTACGATTTATATCTCATTTTCCTCTCTATCAATAAATTATATAAAATATATGAAATTTTGTTTTTTATAACACCCTCTAACTTCTCATTTTAATTATACTGGTTATTGAATTGGGGTTCAAATCTAATCAAATTTCATATTTATTTTTATATAGTACCATATGAACATGTTTTGTTAACAATTTTCTTTCCATGTATTAATCAATCATTAATGTATGCTTGATTTAATATGGAAAAATATTCATATTTTATCATTATGTGGTTTTTATTCCCCGAGTTGTGTATCCCTCTAATTTATTGGGTAAATATTTTTATCTCATGAGATTTACATGGAAAATCGGTGGTTATCCCAGTCAATTATATTGTGGGTCATAAGTGGTTAGCCTAGTACACTATATTATGAATGTTTTAGTGGTTACACATGAAGTATACTATGATTTTATATGGTTATGTGTGTGAAAAAGTACTTATTTATGACAATATGGATCATGACTATTCTTATGATTTTAAAATATTATTCCACGATACTTTCTATGATTTCATGTTGATTTTTTGTAGTTCTAAAATTATATGACTTATGATTTGATTTTTATTCTCCATAATCACGTCCTATAATATCATGATATCATTTTATTAAAATTTTATTTCTTCTTTGTTCATTTTCCCCCATGTTTAGGATTTAATGATAAATCCTATCCAACTCATTGATATATTTTTCCAATACTGATTATCTGATCCCACCCTATTATTGTAATTCTGACTTCCTTGGATAATAAAAAAGTGTTTTTTATGATATGTGTGTAAGGGAATTGAGTTTGAAAAAATCATATAAAATAAATGTATATTAAACTATAATAAAATATGTTTATGAAGCTAATAACTAATGTCAATAATATTTTAGATTTGAGGAGTGTGTTTTATATGGAAGGTATACGGTGTGACAATGAAAAATGATCTAATATATAAATATATATACATATATAAATCATTATTAGGTTATCATTGTTGTTGTTAGAGTGGTATTTACTTTATATTGGAGATTAGGATGTGGAAAATAATATGATAAAGCTAAAGTATACTAGGTTGTACTAGAATTGATATATGTAGAACTTAAAGAGTTATAAAATGAACCAATAGTTTCATAGTTGGATCATTAGTTTCATATATTTACCACATAGTTTCATAGTTGAAAATAATGTTTCACAGGTTAAAATGAAGTATTGATTGAAAAATATATCTCGGGATTGATTTTTTCATATACATATAGTTGTAAATTTTTGTCACCATGAAGATAAAAGCCATTATAGTGGGGTTGAATCAGGGTATGAATGATTAAAATAACTTCCCAATTCTGGATCATGTTTTTTTTAAAAAAAACACACTTCTTGAGACATCCCATAGAAATGAAAGAAGAGGAATTAAATCACGTGAAGGATATCTAATCTTTTAATTGGGCAGCTATTTCTGGGTCATATTCAAAAAGATTAAAAAATAAATACGTGGATGTAAAAAATAGACTATAGCACAATTTTATTACAATTCTTGTAGTAGACTCACTATCTCGATTTGTTTACAACAATTCAAAATTTGATAGATAAATACCTTCTACATGATGAAATGAACACACTACCCCTCCAGTAATACCTTTTTAAGATCATTTATGAGTTCATTCATCCAAAAATTAATGTATTTATATGCACATTTTTCATCAAAGATATAAAAATATCCTCCATTCATTAATGTTGTTCCTAGATCATGTAACCCTTATTGGATTATATGATCACATGACTATGAGCATGAGAAATGAGGTGTATAACTAAGAGTGTGTAAATCCGTTACACCTATGTGATCACATAACATCATCTTCATTATATGTTAACACTTATATGAATCTACATCAATCATGTAGTCACCTTTTCTTCTTGTGAAATACATTATTTACATTTACTTATGAGACTTCTATCAGTGAACTTCCTTTACTTCACATGAAAACACCTACCCATACATTTATTTATATTAAATCTCTTAAAAAAAAAATTTCTTAATGTTGAGTTAACTAGGTGTTTATAAGAATAAATAAATTATATTAAATATAAAAAACAAGGTTATTAAACCAAATAATTTTCACTTCAGCATTACTCACATGAATCCTCAACATCACAAATCTTCCTCACCTTTGTGTGATCATATAACTACCCTAACATGAATGCAATCACAAAACTACCATTATATGAATGTCTTTTCCCGACCATCAATGAAAAAAATCACACAGATATCATGATCATGATAAATCCACTTTCCACTTGTCATTGATTTTTTATAATAGAAATCCATATATGATAGTATAACATTATTCATGTGGTTCACTTATGAAGTTGTGATCTCTCCTGTAGTTTATAAGTGGTGAAACACATCCACTCATCACTTGTTTCTGAGAAACCACATGACCTATCCTCCTTGATGCAAGTTTCTAAAAACATGTGATGAGTCTTAATCCATCACATAATCTCCTTCTATTCATGTGCCATCATGATTATAAATTCTTTATGTGATTGTGTAATCCTTCAGGTCTTATGCACAAATCCTTCTTCTTACACAATTTATACTCAAATTTCAAAAAGAAACTCCATAACCTTTTCAGTGAATTTTTTATATAACATAAATCCTTTTAAACATATAAAAGAAGCCAAAAAAATCAAGATATATATTTTTTCAATAATATTACCCTTTGGGTATGTTGAAAACACTTCAAAAAATATAAATCCATCTTGTTGAAAAATTAAACTCATAGGAATTTTTTTTGTAACCACAGATAGTGAGAAAGTACTTCTTTAACAGATACTCTAAGACCATAAGAGCCATTAACAACTTAATAAATAAGAGTATCTTGAAATTCTCATCAATGAATCACATCATTCGTGATTTCTCGATACCAAATAATAAACAAATCTCAACATCATTTGTCAATATAATTTCTCAAAACACATGTGTCAAATACACACATCATGAAAATAATGAACACACTTTCATGATAATTCTTCTATAACTGAACAACAAAAAAATATGCACATTTAATAAATACCCTTTTTCTACTCCCCCTATTTTGGTCGTGAAATCTCCCCCATTTTAAATGAACCAAAAGGTCTCACCTTTAATCTCTACAACATGGTAAAAATGAATATTATATCATAGGAAAAAACATTGCCTATATTAGGGGGTGGGGGTCATATCCACATCATTCAATTGTGGGGAGTCGAATAAACTCCATGATCCTATTGATGTATTTAAAATGAATCATTGTGTAAGGCCTTCATCAGTATATCTACAACATATAGTTCATTAGGAACATATTCCAACATTACAAGTCCATGATCTGATTTCTACATATTAAAATGATACTTGATTTCAGTTTTCTTCATCTATGAGTGATGGATAATATTTATGATTTGAATTAAAGAAGATAATTTATCACAATGAATTATGATTCCATAAATTGCTCAAACTATCATATCTTCATGTTTCTACTTTATACATAGTAATTGCAAACAATATTTAGGAGTGAAAATATATTTAGCTTCTATGATTCTTAATGAAATTAAATATTATCACTTACTTAAAAAAAATTCCTAGTACACCATGATAGAATACTACTGCTGATGTTGACTATTTCTATCAACTGAATAAGCCCAATATTCATCATTATAACCCAAAAACTCTTGATAAATTTTTTCATTGTATAGAAGAAAAAAATCTATTATTCTTTTCATATACTAAATTATTCTTTTCATTATAAAGATGTGTCTTTATTTTGGATTATATTCATAAACTTCAACCTGTAATATGGATAAACTATAGTGGTTCATGTTATTATTATATAAAACAAGATTATAATCATCTAACCATATTCTATGACCTTAATAGTGTTTCCTGCTTCATCCCATGATAATTTCATTTAGGTAGATACCAGTGATTTTATATCATTGGAATTATCAGTTATGTGTGTTCTCAATACATATTTATAATATTTCTATTGAGATATAAATATGAATTACTTCCCTTTAATCCCCTATAAACCAAATAAGAACATCATCTCTCCCATAATTCAAATATTAAACTCACATTTTATGAATTATATAATCTTTTTTTCTATTAGTTAATTTAATTCACTTGATATGTCATCAACATATAGAATAATCAAAATCCATTTATTTCTTTCCTTGTTAAAATAGTGATGATAATCAACTCCACCATACTATAAACTGATATTCTTCAAATATTGATCAATCCTTGAATATCATGCTTTCAGTTTTTGCTTCAACCCATATAGTGAGTTATTCATCCAAGAAAAATTTCTTCTTAATTGATAATAAATACATATTTTAATTTAATATATACCTCTTCGTCCATATCTCTATTAAAAAAATGTTGATTTTACATCCATTTGGAAAACATTGAACATCAATTTTAATACTATGTATAAGAATAGTTAAATTGCATATATCCTTGAAATGGGTAAAAATTCCTCATCTACATCAATTACCTTGATAATGGAGTATCCCATTCACACAAGTCAGGAATTGTTTTAATATAAAGTTTATATTCATTAAAATAATTTTGGAAGACACATTTGTCCATGATGAAATTATTATATTTCAACCTCAAAACAATATCACAGGTCTGATTGTTTTTTATATTTTTAAGATATTAATTCATCTCTTAAACCCAATACACATTTATTATAGATTATTAAAAAAATTACTATTTATTATAGAATGATTTACTATGTTGAGTATTCATTCTCTATGTCTTCACTATTTTTTTATCACAAATTATGTTATTCCTATCAATTTCAACTCAACTCTTTAACTTATGTGTAGTTACATTTGTAACTTCATCATACTCATAATTTAAATTATAATATGAATATAACATAGGTACTTTTAATCCTATTATGTTCATATCTCTTCATCATTACCCTTATAGAAAACATCATTAATTTTATATGAATTGTTTCAATTTTTCTGCACACCAACACCATTTCTCTCTTCAACCTTTCCCCACTTCATAATGATCAATTTAAATTTTATTATTTTTCATCAGTACCAATAAATATCTCATCACCAAAAAAATATTCAAACATAATATGTTTCTATTTATTTGGAGTGAAATAATCAATTCTAAAGACTCAAAGTTACTTCAATTTTTCCTTCTTTCTATACCTTGACTTTTGGTGAGTCTTATATTCTCGTTGACGTAACAATGTTTTGTTGTAAATGTAGACCAATGTCAAATTTTTTTATTTCCAAAAAATCTCGAGTATATGATTATCATTAAACATATCTTTTTCTTCATTTTTTATGACTCCATTACTTCTCTCAACCACCCCATGTTCATATATGTTCTTCTTACTAAGTCATGGTACATTATCCCTTTCGTTTAGATATAATTCCTTACCTGGATGTTTATGAATTCCATCCTATTACCATTTCAAAAACTATGAATTATTTATCCAATGATCTATTTTGTATCTCTATGGTATTGTGTTATGTAACTATACACATTGGAATTATGGGTGGTGACGAATATCAATTCAATTATTCAAAAACAAATAATGAACTAAAAATGGAAAATCTTTTCATCAATTTCTCTTAGAGAGATTTATCCCAATATAGTAATATTCACAAATTCTAACACTCTTGTCAAATTTTATTCCATTTCCTTGTAATACTATTGATTTATTTAAACTTATTAGAAAGTATTCACTGGGTGTGTATGGTGATGTGATAGCTTAGCGATATCCCAAACGCCACAACTTTTACTATATCAACCAAGGATGGTTAGATCAAATAACTAAGATGTTTATCCATAAACTATTCTCATATTCATTGAATAAAAAGAACATATAGTCCTATAGACTACATTGTTAGAGATTCATATTTATGTGAACCACATGTAACAACATTGTAATGTATAACTTAATGATGATATAAATCTTATTGGTAAATATTATTTCATTTCCTGATTCACACATTTGACTAAAACTAATCATTTTCTGACTCATACCTTCAACAAATATGTCATATGAATTTTCATATCTTTACCCCCAAATATTTATTCACTATATACAATAATTTTTAAAACATAATTTCTTCTAAAATTGATGACACATTACATTCAATACTTGATTCTTATAACAGAATCCTTATTCCCCATTATATGGGATGTGAATCCACTGTTAAAGATCCATACTCCATTATGATCTAATGCTTTTAAAATAATCTATATAAGCACTTACTACTCAACTATTTTATTTTTCATTCATGTCATTGACATGATTCTTGATGTTAACTGACATTCTTGATCTTATTCATAGTACTGTTGACCATATTATTATCAAAAATATGAAAAACTATTATTCATTTTTAGTTTTTTTATGGTTTCTTGAGTTGCTTCGTGCGACCACATTGGGTTTGTTTCGATAAATTACTCTATATTTTCAATGATAAATATCTAGAAATGTTTCTAAATCCTCTAAACATAAAATTGTGACCATAAAAATCATTCATGGGATATTGAACTCTCTTTTGAGGACTCAGTTTCTGTTGTATCCTTTTGGTACCTTTTGGCTATAAAACAAACATTTAGGGAAACCCCCATATTTCCACAAAAGTAACTCATAATATGAGGTGAATTTTATGTGTAATTTTTATATAATTTATTACCCATTGGGTTCTCTAAATATTATTATTCTAATTCATACCCAAGTAAATCATCAACCTCATAGAATGTTCTTTTGGTCTGGCATAAATCCTTAAAAGTTTTTTGTGATAAAACCAAATTCCAATAGTAATGTTCTAATGTTTAGTTTTTATCTTGTGATAATTCTTAGAATATTTTTATAGACTAGAATACTGTAAATTACTATTTAAAATCACTTGTGTGACTTACTTTTCTTATTTCATAATGGGGTCATGATTTATCTTGATATTTTAGTTTTCTTCATTGGATAGAAACAACCTCATCATGTTCTTCGATACATTTTACTCGGACTTCATGTGTTACTAAAATCATATATAACCCTAATATATTGTAAAAATTTAATATTGTACTCCAAACCATTATCCATGATTTTAGGCTTTTCATATTTGATATTTTTAACATTCTATTTCATCTATAAATTCTCTTATACCTGCTACTACATATAGTGTTTTGAATCATAAACCACTCAATTAGATTTTACCATATTATCTCTCTATCCATCTATAATATCAAGAGATGCTCTTAATTATAGCTAGAGATCAACTCTTCTTCCACTCTTCCTTTTCATTATTACTCTCTTACCTTGTATACTAATTAACTACAAACATTTCCAAGGTATTTTCTTTATGGTATCTTCATTATTCAATTTCTTCTACCTTCGGTTCATCGAAATTATATTTTTCTCCTAAAAATGGATTATTATACTTGAAAGAAATTTTCTATGTGATTTTACCACCTTTTACATTGGCTGATGAAATTTTAATGTGAATATCATTATCATCCTCATCATCTTATATGAATTTCCTTGGAAACATTACTATAATATTCCAAATGTTTCCAAAACAAAATCACACAAGAGGAATTTTTTCTTTGAAATAACCATTCCCATTATTAAATTTTGGATAGGAATTATATTACCTCATATACTTCCTGTTCATCTCAGCCATCCTCAATGGTGATATTCTTCATGTCCTTGAATTCCATGCCTTTAAATTTCCCATTTTTAACATCCTCATATTCATCATTAATATCAAGTATGTAACATCTAAACTATGTAATATATACAATGTCAAATCCTTAGGTTATTTATCCTCAATTATAGAGACTCTAGGATTGAACTGGGGTAAAAATATTCTCAGGATGAACATGAAAATATTTACACCATGTATTTTCCATAGACCTCATATGTCCTCCACATTAACACCAACACAATAAAATAATTAATCAAAAATTTCATTACTGTGCATAAATAGGTTATCATACAAGATTTTTAGAACCTATAATTTAGCTTCTCAGACATTGGAATCACGTACATATATATATTTCAAATTTACCCACATTTTATATGATTACGTACATAACATCACTTTAAAGAAGATTTTATTGGATAAGGATTACCATGAAGCATTGATTCCTCTAGAATCACCATCCAATTATCATTAGTATAAATTTGATAAAGCCCCATATTAATAATGAATAAAATAACATATATTGTTTCTATAAAACTACTATTATAAAAGATAAAAAATATTGATGAATTGTATTCTTCAATATTTTATATTTTTTCATCTAATATTTGAATCTCTTTTTGATTAATAACTTTCAATGTTTCTGATGAGGGAGAATCACTAGAAATAATATTTTTCTCTAATAAAAAGTGTTAGACCTATTGAGTATATCCTAATAGTGGTGTGAATTAGGTTATGACATATTAAAACAAATACCCCTTTTTAGATATTTTTTCACTGTTAAAAAAACACTCTTTTATCTCCTTCCTATTGTAAATAATGAAGAAAAATAAAACATGTCCACTATATAGTATTATTTAGGTCATTCAACCTCACTGGGATATATCCAAGGATCAATCAAATGTGACATTAAAATTTACCAAAACCACTATAGAACAATGGTATTACAATGATAATAGAGGACTCACAGTCCCTCCTGGTTTACAACCATTCATAATTTTAAATATACTCACTCTTTTAAAGTGAATGCACAACTTCTCCATTTGAATGATATATATATTTTTATGAATTGATTGAAAATTAAATGTGACTATATTTTTTCTCACTTTTCATCAAATATATGAAAATAAACCTCAAATTTAACATTTATTCTTGGAGTGTTTATCTCTTTTTGGATTACATTATTTCATGACTCCGAGCTTGAGATCCCAACGAAACAACTCCCCTATGCCTTTGTGATCATTTAACCACCTTCACTTCTTATGAAATCACATATGTGCTTCATATTCGACTGTGTAATCAATTATTATTCTCTTGAACACCATTATATGGTTCCAAATTCTATACTTCTATCACATAAATCCCTTCTCTTCGCATGAAAAATTTTATTCAGACTGAACCACTTAAGCAAAGAATATTCCAATATATTGAGTTAATGGGGGTTTTATAGGGAGAAATACAGTGTATTAACTCTAAAAACACAACTATTCATAATATTATTATGTAAAATACGTTAACACTAACATATTCTCAAAATCACATATCTTCACCACCTTTTTGTGATCATGTTACGACCCTCGCAAGACAACCTTTACAGACTTCCTTCGTCTAACATTCTTTTCATGAATTCTACTGGATATCACAATCATTAGACCTCCACTCATCGATTGACTTTGATAAATCACAAGAAAAATTATTATCAAAATGTCTAACATTTTTAATGAAATTAACTTTTTTGGTCATGAAATATTATTTTCTAATTCACAGTGAAAAACATGCACTCGTTCCTAGATTCTCAGTGACCGTATGTCCTTTTTGGCTCAACCAGATTTTCTTTAAACATGTGAGGAGACATACTCGAATATATTATCTCATACTTCTTGTTAAATATCATACTATCATTTCATTAATATGATAATTTGAACTTATTTACATTGTTATATTTGATGATATTTCTATACATATGCACCGAGATTTCTCATTAGTCAATTTCGACTTGCAACTATGAACAATTATGAACACCTTTGTCAAACAATTTTACAAGAAACATCTTACCCTGTCAAGAAACACAAAAATCGATGAGCATAATCAGTAAGGGATTTAACAACAAGAAAATTTATTTTATATGATATTAGCATGAATCCAAGAAATATTTTTTTAAAAATTCATTTGGAAATAGGATTATGAAAATATTTTGGTAAGTGGAATGTATCTTGATTCTACATAAGAATAATAATTCATATCAAATACCAAATTGTAACAACCTCATCTCCAATACCATATAAACAATGGATAATTTATTAATATAGTATATATATAATGTATCTAACAGTTGAATAGCCTTAGGAGTACCAGATACATACCATAATTTTAAATTTCAATAAAAAAATAAGAATACATCATCTGAAAACATGGAAAAATTATTATTCTCTATAAGAACATTTTATCATAGGTATTAATATTCTAGGTTTCTTAGTCAAATTTAATATAAAATAAATTGGTGAGCTCAGATGCTCAGTAAGGGGTAGCATTCAACGGAAGAAATTATAAATAACACAATATAGAATGAATAAATAAACTAAGTTATGTCATGTCAAATGAAACTGTAAGAATAAATAAATCCATAGAAAACATAAAAATAAATAAATTCCTAGATAAAAATAACTAATATTATTGTTATGGTAATATATAATGTGATTCATCTTAATCATACCATCAAGGATTTGATCCAATAAATTTTACATAATGTGTAAGGACAATCCCCTTTCTCTAACGTAATTATCTTATGTGACCTACCAGTGCACTAATGGGATATACAATTATAGGACTCACTGAACACATAATTTTATATTTCACTCCATAAAAAATTAAAATATTTCATGGATTAAGTTTCTAGAAAAAAATGGCAGAGATACCTAGAAAAATTTCCCACTGGGTATAACATACAAGATTTTCCCATATAGAGGAATGGATTATGTGGTATGAAATTATTCTCCACCCAATCCAAGAATAAATAAATATATTATAATTTAACAAAGTATGATACCACTTAAATGAAAGATATATTTTTTATAATGTTATATAATTTTTTTTAAATCTTCCAGTCATACGTCTCTTAGGATTTTCAAACCAAGTATGTTGCAAAACCCATTTTCATGCAACAAGTGATGATCGATTCAAATCCCAATGTTCCCTTTTCATGTTTATTACCCCTAAGTAAAAGTGTTAAAAATACGAACCTAGTTTTATAATCCTAACAATTATTTATTTTTTATAAATACACTTATACATTACATCACCAAAATTCTAGGATGGTTTTATATTTATGAGATAGTTTGATCATTATACCATCTTAGACAAAGGCTATAATGGGGGGAAGTAATTACTATTTCTTCTGGAATCATTCTAATATATGGAACTAAAATTTTATTAAATGGATTTATTTATATGAAAAGTATTATTAGAATGCAACATAAAAATGTGATTTAAAATGAAAATTAAAGGTGAGGATCAGGGAAACCCTTACCTTTTTGGTTCTTTATAGCATAAAGACAATCCTATAGACCAAAAAAACTATTCTAGAATAATTATAGTGAAATTGAAGAGACTAATTTGGAGGTAATTGGTTATAGAACTTATAATTTGGTTTGGGATAATGCAAGGAGGGGTGGGTATTTATTCATGAGTAAGGGTGGTGTTAAGGGTTTAAATAATGACTATTCTTCCATTAAAGGAAACCAATTAAGGGTGGTAATAATTCCTAAATATTTGTTGATAATTTATGTATTCAGTGATGGTTAAGTCATTATAATATATAAATCAAGAATTTTAGTTTATTATATTTCTGAAGTTCATTTTTATCAATAATGAATATTAAAAAATTCTACAATTTCATGGGAACTCTATTTTTTCCTTTTCAATTTAACAATAATATGTTTTTTCTAAAAACTTATTCATTCCATATTTTAATTTTTGTGTGGATTATAAAATAATATATATACATCTTACATTTAGAAAAACATATATTGATCTATATTTTGAGGGGTGATATGTGATCATGAATTCAACACTACCGTGGATCTAACTAGATGTGTCCCACGATAGTAATTTATTCAAAAAAAATTTATATGTTTGTGTATTGCCCTAAATTTATGAATGATTTATGATGAATTTATTGTGAGAATTTCATAAAACTAGAATAATATTTGGTTCAAACTTCATCTTGGTAAAATGCACGTGTGAAAAAAATGCATCAACATTCAATGTATCATCCAAGATAGAAATATTTTCATCAATAATTTGACCATAACTCAAACAAAACATAATCCAAGAGGAATAAATTATGATGGTGAATTTCAATGAAAATGGGTGAAAGTTCACAAAAGTCCGAATTCTAATATTATATCATTAATGTATTCACAAAATTGTAGACATTCAGTATATTAAATCAAGAGAGTTTGTTAGGAAAGAATTGTTTTCTATAATTATTCAATAATAAATTTTTCATTACATGGCCAAATAGATGAAAATTTGAGGGAATAATGATAATATGTTGATTAAAAAACATCCCGAAGAAAACTTATCCCAATGAAGCCATCTTATTCTCCAAAAACACATAAACTATTGGGGGAAATAGTTGAATTAAATTTATTATTAACAGATTCGAATTAATTTTATAAACATAATAATACAAGGTAACAAATATATTAATTAGTATATAATAAAATAAATACCTATATTACAAATAATATAGTTTTTATTGTAAAATTTACCCGATCTCTTGAAAGAAAAACATTAATGTATATTTTAAAGTCCTTGCTTGATACACAAATAACCATCCATGGTAACAAAATAGTGGTTTAGACGATTGAAAATCTCAATATATTCCAATAATGAATGAAAAAAATGATTCATGGTATATTACTATATTTACAATAAAACATATATATTAAGTCATGCCAATTTTGAGAATATTGTAACCTATTTTTCAATGATAATAGAAAATAAAAAGTTCTAAGATTAATTTCATAAGGGGTGAGGTGTTTAATATACAATATTTAAATACTTCTCCATTATATGTATTTTTTTTATTTCCTTTTGAAATTAATATTTTCAATATATATTTTATATTGAAAATATTTGTTTTTTAGAATGAAAAAAATAATTTATTTTGAAATAATGATATTAAATATAAAAAATATATAATTTTTATGTGATTATATGTATTTTTAAAATGAATTGAAATTACTAACACCAAAATCAATACGTGATCCTTTAAATTGAAATATATTATTTTGAATTTTTTTAATGGAAAATGAATCGGATATTCTATCTTCTAAGATGAACATAAAAAATATAGAAAGTGAATATTTGTAGAAATCAAAAAATATAAAGGTTATATGAGAATATTAATTTTTTATTTAAATTAATATGTTTAAAAATAGGAAATGTGATTTTTTTGGTACCCAAAAAAACAACAATAATAAATTTCATAATATATTTATTATAAAATTGTTTTATTTCTCGTGTATTTATATATAGAAGATAAGTATATATTAAAATATTTATTTTAAGTTAAATTTATTTATTATAAATTTATAAATAATTAATAGTAAGTTATAGAATATATTATTAATAATGAAAAGTATGAATATAATCAATAATAGAATAAAAAATATTTTTTATTCCAAATATATTAATTTCTATAAACTATGTATTTAAAAAATTAAAAATGAAATAATTCACCTATAAATAATTATTTTAATGATATTTATTCGTTATATATATAAACAAATCAATTATGATTCATATAATTATTAGTAATTGTTAATAAATAAGAAAAAGATAATTTAGTGTTTAAAAAATAGTTTTTTAAAAAAAGTGTTTTTTGAATATATTATATGATTATATTTCAAATTAAATATCATTTAATTAAAATTAAAATATGGTTAAATTGAGTCTAAAGATAGCATCATGATAAATAAAATTTGATAAAATGGTATATTTTTTATTTTCAATAATGAATAGTTATACTACTAAATAATTAAATAATGTAAAACTAGGTAAAAGTAGTAAAATGACATAGAATTATTTTTTATGTAAAAAGATATTTAAATATTATTTATGTCCCTTACTATATGTGAGATTCAATTATACTATTCCATCCAACATTTCATTACTTAATTCACCAATCTCCCATGTAATTCCTTCTTTTACCTTTATTTAACTCATGATTCTAAAGGATTGTATCTCATTATCAACTCTAAATTTACTCATCCTATAGGAGTTAAAAAACACATCAAACTTACTATTTTATCCCAAATGTTTTACAAAATTTACTCCCTTAAATTAAAATATAAATTTTATAATCTTTTATTAACAATAAGGTTGTCTAAATACATTATTACCAAGGAATTAGTATTGGGAAGGAGAGCTTCCATCAATGTTAGGATATTTTCTTCATTACTTTAATTTATTTTATAATATCCACTATTATAAGATATTATAATTCACTATAATTGTATATTATTTTCACCAATAGTATTGCTGACAAATTATATGATTACCATATAAATTCATTCTCTTACCTATTCATTAGTATATCATGTTCTTATTTGTGTAGGTTTAATCACCTACATGAATGAAGTTATTATATTATCATCATTTACACCATTCATGATAAAAAACATTAATATTGATAATATATAATATTAATAAGTAATTTAGGTTATTATAATTGTTTAATAAGGGATAAATTAAAATTAATTTTCATTAAAAGTATCACTTTATTATTAATAGTCACACGAAATGTGTGCATTATGAATCCCAATCTTGAGAACTATTCATATATTGTAACACTATGATATTTAATAATATATTTCCTTATAAATAAAATTTATATCTTTGATAGATTACTTTTCACAAAACACCCAGTTTATACAAATTTCCTTATACTATAAAAATATTATTTATTTAATGTGGTAGAAATCACATTACCATAGAATTAATATCTATGAAAATAATTAACCACAATATGAATTATATATAAAGTTACCGTGTAATAAAAACATATTATTTAATTATTTTGAAATAATTACTTTATTTTTAGTAAATACATTTAATTATTCCAAGAAATATTTTTCATAATAATTGATTTTTTTGTGTGAAAATATTATAATTAATTTATGATAAATTTTTAAATTTTAGTTAATAAAAAATTATATAATTTTTAAAATCGAAATATAAATTTTATATAATGTTAACTTTTTAATTTTTTCAGGAAAATTAATTTTTTAGTAAATTGTAGAAAATACTAATATTTATTGAAAGCTATATTTTTGTTCCGAATATTTATAAAATTAAATTTTACTAAAAAATATAAAAGTAAAATTGTGACAATTATATTATTAATAGTCCTATTACATTAATTTAAATTAATTTTATTTTTGAATTTGGAATAAACACAAATTTATACTTAAATTTATTTTGAAAGATAATTTTTCATTTCAATTTTTTATTTTTATATTAATTTTTTTATCACATCATGAAATTAAATCTTGAAAATTTTATTCCATATATTAAATCAAGAGTATCAAATTCGATAAATAATTCCATTTTATTTCTGGTCAATATGAATCATAACCCAGGTAAATTTTTTTTACCATGGTAATGGTAAAATTAGTTAGTTAGGGTTAAAACTAATGTGATGAATATTGAAATTCATTAAAAAAAATTCATTTATCTTATTAAATGAGTTTATTTTTACTATTTTAATATAATTATCCAATATATGGCCAATTTGATTCATTATTCCTTGATCATTTCCTTTATATAAATTTTAAAAAAGTAGTAAATACAAAACGTCACTCTCTTGAGATAAATATCTCTAATTTTTTTTAAAGGGTAAAAGACGATACATTTGGTTATAAAGGTTTATTTGGAATACTATTTTTTTTCATTTTAGTTTAATTAATTTTTATTTAAATAATAATTACCTTAAATGATTTTATAACACCAGACCAGTATTTATTCTATTAATTGAGAAAATAAAATAAATGATTTTGAAATTATTAAATGTAATAAAATATGAAGGATTTGTTGTGTTTTGAAAATTTTCAGATAAATATAACATATCTAATAGGTTTTAAAGGTTTATATTCAAATGAATTTTTTATATTGTTTTCAAACTATAATTAAATGAATAGTTCCTAAAATGACATTAATGACATTTTATAACAAATAGTATTTTATTAAATTATTTATTTTTCATAAAAATATTGTATTTATGAAATTTAATGGGATATTTTTTCAAATATAAACAATTATCTATTTATGCATCACATTTCTTCGTATGAAACATTATTAACCCATAAAGATTAGAAAACTTTGTTATTTCATTAATTGTCCAAAGGGTCAATAGAGGGTTCAAACTAATAAGTAAAGGTAAAAACATAACCAAATTAGGTTAATGGTTATTTTAATGATATTATTTAATGTTATAATCATATTATATTCCAATTATATCAATTTGGATAAATTTTTGCATGATAATTAATTGATATTATTTTAAATTTTTATGTAATTTCTAGGGTTCCCCTCCAATCACTTATAAAAGGTACCTCCCATCCATCATTATTCACAATTTTTGAGCCATATATATCTAAGAATACCTAACGTAATGTCATCCACGATTACTTTATCAAATAAAAGATATTTTTTTATTTCCACATGACTATTATTTAAAGACCTAAGGGGAAATCCGAATAATGTTTCTCAATGGAGAGGTATAACACTTTATATAGAGTATTAAATTTTATTTATTATTATATATTTTCTAAATATACTGTATCCATTATAAAATAACTAATTAAGAATATTAAATATAATTATTTTTTTATTATAAAGATGTGAAAACCATTGTCAATCTTATTCCCTTCAATTTGAAAATGATAACATTATTCATGTGAACATGTAGACTACCACCTCTATGATGTGGTGTGATTCATTTTTCACATCTATTTCACTTTGATGTTAAAAGGGGTAAAGATATTTAATATTTTTTATATATAAAGTATATTAGTTATTCATTAATGTTTAATTATTATTTATCAGTAATGTTTTCAATCCTTTGAAAAGTGAAAACATAATTCATGTTCCCAATCAATATACCATTTTCAGGAACAATTTAATTCATTTTTTGTTATTACCTTATATATATGATAATAAATACATATATATAAATATAATGAATCTATATTTTATCTATAACAAGATTAATATTATGTATATTATAAAACCATGATCTATGCATATCGTTCTGGACTGTCGAACCCAAATATGTATAAAAAAAAGCAGGTATCACCTGGAATAATATTTAGGATAATAAACTATTAACAAAAAAGTTATAATATGTTATAAGTAAATAATATATGGTACGAAATGTATTATTATGGTTCTATAATAAATTTCTGATAAATTCATATTTATTATATAAGAGTCTTTAACATGTATAAGGAAATATGATACTTGAGGTAAGGGATTTATGCTTTATTTCACATTTTATTCAGGATAGTTAATGCTTGAATTTTAATTGAGGAAATTATAGGTTATTTATTTGATAAATAACTTTACTTTTTATTATCCTCTTTTTCTATATAAGGATTACTTTTTTTACTTTCATTTTAATCACTTTATATACTTAAGATATTGAAATGAATTTATAAGGAAAACATACCACGTTTTACTATTTGGTCGTGAATTATTTTCTTCCATGTATATGTTTTATTTAAAATGTTGTCATGAATGTTTTTTTATTCTACAATATTTTTTATAATTCGTTTTTATCTGTATTTTAATTTTTATAAAAATGTTTCGATATAATCTTCCTGTCATTTTTTGAATGAGTTACTTTTTAATTTATACCAAAAATGAAGAAAGAATATTTATTTTAACATACACAACATGAATGTAATCTCTTACCATAAGGACCACTAAACAATTTGAAACATACAATAACATTTTACATGATATGATCCATGGAAAATTTTTTCCTTGATATTTTCGAAATATTTTGATTTCTAATAAGCTATCTCAAAATAAGAATGGTAATCCCATGAAGAAATATTACAAATATCATTCTATGGGATTTTCATCTATTATAACATATTTGATGTTAATAATGATTTAATGGTGACAATATCTATTGAAACTATATTTATACTATCTATGGATGTTTTTTTAAAGATGATGATATTTTTATGAAACAAATTTATTTACAATAGGTTATGCTATGATGAATTGAAAAAAAATTTATGAAACCATTTGTCATTCCATGGGGTTGGTTATGATGATATAATGAATGTTTTATGATCTTCTATCACACAAAAGTATTATTTTAATCATTTAGAGGGTGGGAACAATATTATATATCCCTATACTTTATTAGGCAATGCTTTAAATATCCTGAGATAATTATGAGAAAAACTTTTATGTTCTTGAACCATTATGAGAAATATGCAGGGATACTTGATCCATTATGATATAGAAAACGGTGTTCGATGGATGATCCACTATGATTTCATTTTATCAGCAGCTAAACATGGAGTAAGAAATTATTTCTACACCTATGATGGTTCCACACTCTTATGACAGGTTTTTATGCTAATTATATAAAAATATGGTTCATGATTGATTAATAACGATTCCTCACACTTATGATTCATTTCATTTGAAATGATAATGTCTTTTTCTATGACTCATTCATATGGGTTATGAAATATTAGGTATGAATATCTTAGGTTATGTTAGGATCTCAATCCATTATTGTTATCTTATTATTTCATATTTTCAATGATTGAAATCTGTTTTGTTTACCCTTTAATTAGCTTTTATGATCAAACTTTATTAAGATTTCACTACTAGTTTATGATGGAATGTTTTAAGTTGGTTATGTCAAGAAGGGTGAAAAGTGATATGAAATTCGTGATAGATAAATAATAATCTACATAAATGTGATGTTTATGTATCTAGTCTCTCATGTTATTAATGATTTAAGGTTTTGGAATAGATCACACTGTTATGTATTGAATATTTATGTAAAAATATGTAATTTTTATGCATGAAAATCTCAGTAAATTATACATATCATTACTATAATAAACATTTTGGTTTATAAATCATTAAATACCCCAAAATAATTTGGAAATGATGAAGTTATAATATATAATGACGACCCAGAGATCTGTACCTAATCTTTTGTATAAAAAAGGAAAAATTAACACTCGATGAATACTTTTAAAAATTATTCCTTATTAAATGAGTAAAAAAAATTTATTTATCATTTTAAATAAATATAAATAAATATATATAATAGTTGTATAATCTTTCCAAATCTATTAGAAATGAATTTGTAAATTTTTTTATGAATATAGTCTATGGTGCGGGTTTTCTGGACTTATTATTTTTTACATTAGGTCATCCTCTTTCTTCATTGACTATATCCTTATATGTTTAATATACATTTCTCCTAAACTATTTTGTACTTTTTTTATACTTATATCTTGTGATATTACATTTCCTTTAAAAAAATTCTTCATGAATAAAACATACTTCATAAAACAAGTTGATTTAATGGAAAACAACCACTCACATTATTGGGTATTTCACTTCTATATTCATATTAATTCATTAAAATAATTTTTTCACAATTTTTATAATAAAATATGTATTATATTTAATAACAATCATATTTATCTTTAAATATATTCAAAAAAAAATTTAATATTTCCTTTATCGTTGTGGGATACATTAAATGGTTAAAATTTCTTTTAAATTAATTTTTTCACATCCATTACATTTTATATCATTAAATCCATATTTATTATACTTTACCATTATTTATTTTCAATTTTTTTTGAGATTTTTTAAAAAATATTTTTTAAAAATTATTCTTTTCATATTTTAGAAAATAATTTTTAAAGTGATGTATATCCTTTTTATTAAAATCATTACCAAAATATTGAAAAATAATTTTATCACTTTTATTCAATTTTTATATCTATTTCTAGATGATATTAAACATATGTAATTAGGTTTTTCTATTACAGATTCTACTTTGAAAATTTTATTTTTGGTAATTGAATTTTTTATCATCCTTTTGAATTTCATAATTCTTCTTATGGGATACCCCATGAAAATGTCATCTAATCCTTTTTGTTTTCACGAGTTAATAATGATTCGATATATGATTAATTTAATCTAAAATGAATTTATATATATTATCAGTCTTTGATGGGTAATCTCTAAATTATTCATCACTATAATTATTGGTTAAATCATTAAATCTGATGTGATTATTATTGGTATTGGTGATTATCACAAGTCCAGTATGTTATGGTACATGGGTTGTTAGGCTAGTCCATCATGTTAAGAACATAGGTGGTTAGACCAATCCCCTATGATATGAATTTCTTTGTGGTTGACCTAGGCATATGTTATGATTTTCAATACTTATACTTACACTACATTCCAGAATTATGAAACTAAGGATTATGATTACTAGCATGATTTCACATTCTTTTTCCATGGTATATATTATAACATGAATTTTATACTTTTATGGACCTATATTTATATTCCTCGAGATTACATTAACAAGCCCAATGATAAAATATTATAATTACATGATCTTATTCTATTAATTAGTTATTTCTCCCATGTGAATGTTTTTTCACAATATATAAATATAATGATAAGTCCTCTATATCTCATTGATATACCTTTTTCATTACATGTAATTTGAACACAGAATTTTTGTAACTGTCTAGAACCTAAGACCACTTAATTTTAATTGGACTAGAGTTCACAATTATGCCTCATGTTACCTGCATAGTATTCCATTGGCTACAAATTAGTATCATAGATCTAATGTGGTATTGTGGGGAGACAATAATCACATATTACAGTAAACTATTATCAAGAATAATTAAATCATGAACATCATATAAATAAATAAATTGAACGACAACTAAGAAAATGATTAAAATAATTATAATAACAACATATATAATAAATAAGACTATTTATTATATATTAGCCTAGGTATAAATCGATAAAAATATATACATAATCCCCAAAATCCAAAAATATAAAATGTGGAAAACCCTAAAATGATCTCATGTCTTGGAACTGTCCCAGATCTCATGTTACATCCTAGAAGCATAATAAATACCTAGAATTGGTCGCAACCCCCAAACATGTAACTACAATCAAGTGACATCTTCTGGGATATTGATGTGCAATGGTGTCTAGAGTCAGGAGTGAGTAAAACTTAGTACAGCTCCACCAACATCATCTATATATATAACCAGTTCATAAACATTACATGTTGACGTGATTGAGAAACAAATTAAAAATTCCAATATTTGATACATCTAAAACATAATTCATAATATAAAAGTTGAACCCAATCCACAAACATGACACTAAGAATAGTGCATACTTTATTTGACAAGTTTCGGGGTGTCATAAAGCATTTTGAGATGAACATGTCATCCCATAAACTTTCGGGAGTAATATAACCATCCTCGACCAAAAAATACCACATGGAATCTAGTTTTACCTTATATCCATAGAGCAAAAAACTGACCCTAGGGCTAGGGTTTACCCCCAGTCTAATGAAAAAAATGAAGTCCACCCATTGGTAATGTTCACCCTAGGTTTAACGATCACAAAACAAGTCCACCTTGTGTTTGTGTTCATCCAAGGATTAACAAGCACAAACTGAAATAAATAATAACAAGGCATTGGGGTCATTTATCAATTCCAATCTGAAAGAAATACAAAATTTACAATTTTTTGTTCTATTTCAATGTCTAATTCCCATTATATAATACCACCCAAAAGGGTTTTTTACAATCTTGCAATTTTTTTTAATATAAAGACTCAATACAAATTCACACACATTAATAAATTGTTTAAAAAATATTAAAAAATTCACATTTTAACATTTACCATGTTACCTTAACTAAAACCATATCGACCCTCGAAATCATGCCTTTTGTTTAGTTTTTTACACTTTTATTAGGTTGAATCTGTAAGTCCAAACTAATTTCAATTATTTATGAATGTGGAATATCACATGAAAATCAACATATTAGAACACAATTTCCCATTTTAAACACATTTATGATATGTTTACATTTTACTAGTATTCACACAATTCATGAACTAGGTTATAATTAAGGAATTACACATAGAATCAACATTCTCATGGGCATATATCATATTTAAGGGAATTTAAATTAAGGTGATATTCCTCATTAAAAAATTTTATTTCATATCAGCTAATTCATGACAGGGTCAGTGATACCACACAATACACTACATAAAAATATAAGACAAACTATGGGTTAATTTATAGGGATGACATACTTTAAACAAAGCCTCACCCTCTTTAGTTCTGAACTTGGAAACCCATTTTTGAGATCATTAAGGTAAATAGTTAATGCTGAAATCACCCACAATACTATATCAAATAATAAAATCAAAACAAATTAATTATTATCAAATTATTATTAATTAAGAATAAAAACTAATTAGTTAATTTATTTTAAATAGGAATAAACAGCATCTCACTCACCAGGTACCTATTCCACTCCTAGACCATGTGAAATGATCCCACAAAAGTATTCAACATTCTCCTTCCACTGAAAAGGTATAAATCAATATCAAACAAAACCATAACTTCAACCAAGGATATATAATTTATCTCAAAATACTTGAAAAAATAACATAGTGACATAACTCCATCAAAACAATGAGTGAAGGCATGTAGGTGTTCTCTTGGGACATCCTCAATCATGGTTTCATTGAATCCCCATAATCCTAGGATGATTCCACCATGATTTGGTAGAATGTTCACTCAAATACCAAACCAAGAGACCCAAAAATTAAAGGTGGATAAGAAATAAGATTAAGGTAATTGGTGGGAGAATCAACCACGATTCTATAAAAATTGGTACCCAATATCATCCCACCTAAAGGGGGCCACATGATGAAAGGGTATACACCCTGTTCTATGCATTATAAACCAAAGTTGAAAATTGGGTTTTCTATTCAAAAAACTAAAGAGGAAATAATTTTATTTATACCCCTAAAAAGTCCCACCTATTGGTTGGTGGAACTAAGAAGTGGTAAATGCCACTAACAACCGCCACTAGCTGTCCAATGGACACTTGTAGGCTTGAAATCCCACTATCATAGCCACCTAATGGATGGTGCATGTCGAATGCATCCCCATTAACTGAACCATCCAATGGTTCCTTCTCGCTACTAATAACCACCTTCCAACTTCGAAATATCATCCATAAAACCCTTTTTGGGATTCCAAACTTTCATAAAACTCTTCTGAACCCTGTTCCTTAATACAACATATGTTTACCTTAAATAAAAAATTTTCAGTACACCTCGGACATTACAAACACCCCATCATAATTATTTTAATCCCCATGAATTCATGGAGGTAATCTAATTGGATCTTCTATCCTATGGAGATCAATATTTCATGGTCAATGGATGCATTTCAACCTCAAATGATCAATGTTCCATTGTATAGTTGCTTTGAACTAATGGTTCATAAATTCTAAAACACATTCCACAAATTAAATAAATTACCAAATTTGAAAGACAAACTGCTCTTTTTCTCATCTACCATGAGGTACTCATGGTGTATTATTACAATTGATCAACCCACCTATGGTTCTCCAAACCATATGTCATGAACCATGGTGGAAAAATTCGAACCATGGTTCTACCATCACATATAATTTTCAATGAAACTTATATCTTCCATTTGGCGGGGACTCTTACTCACCACAATTTATCATTCTCAAGAAGCCAGTGATATTCCAGTCCAATCCCTCATTCTCAATTTACAATCAAAATTGATAAATCTTAACCATATAGGATACACACATGAACACATTAGTTTATCCTAAAAAAGTACTATTCAATTATTCCAAAATGTACCCATTACATCCAATATGAAAAATCCCTATGTGGTTGTCAACTCACCATCTCCATTTAAACTCAAGAGCACAAGTCAATCCTTATTATGGAAGACCTATATGAAAACACATATAAATCTTTAATAATGCATCACCAACACACTCTACTATGACACCTAAAACCACTACTTCATCGCACAATCATATTAACACAACCAATAGAGTCTCAACCTGAATCCTAATTTTATTTGAAGAACATGTCCTAAACTAATACGAAATTCATTCACAATACACCCTGAACACCAACATGTAGTTAATCAAACTGTTGCCCAGATCACTAAATTTCATATTGATCCTGAGGGATTTTCTCAGACTCTTACCAACTTCACATTTGAACATCTACACTTCTACCCTCTAAAAAACTAGACAAACCAAGGTTTATTTTCAAACTAGAATTGTAGAGTTACTTTGGCTATCCATTGTATAGTCACACTGCATCCATGGTCTTTCCCACAGGAAACCCCATGATCATGACTGATTTGATACTCCCCACTATAGAAGCAACCTTATCATCACTCCAACAATCAATTTTTATGTTCCCCAAGGACCAACCTCCATCTATCAGACAATATTATACATAAATGAGGCTGACATTGCTTACCCCTGAGAATTATTACAAAAGGAAAACCATTTGTTGTTACTAAATCATGAGAATTACACCTACGATTATGTTAACAAGCCTACAAACAATGAGGTCTTTACCTTAAATGATTGATGGTGTTCTCCACACCATTTGTGTCATCCTTTACCACTCCTAGATCAATGACCCAAATGGATCTCATCAAAACTAGGAATGTATAACTCATTCCAAGACGTGCTCCCACATCTGATATGCCATCCTCTAAGGCTTCCATCTAGGTTTAACCTTATATCGTCCATCTCATCACACCCTGAATTTACCATTATTTTTATACTTACTAAAGGGACACCATTATTATTATCTATAGTCTCATGGAAACCATACCCATGATCCTCCACTCAAATCCATGTTGTTCCTAATCCCATACATGGATTCTAACTCATTGATCATTTCAGGAATATAGTCCCATGCCACCCAAAACATATTTCAAAAAATAAAATGCCCTTCTAATGTGTGATTTATTCAATGTTCTCAGCATAGTTCAATGGTTATACACTAACTTGAAATGTAAACACAATACATGAATCAACTCCAATGATTCACGACTCACCAAAAATTAATTCACATATAATCCACTAGACATTCCCCTATCACATGTCAGTATAAGAAAGAATATATCACCCATGATTCTTGTCAAAATAGTGCATCACACCATTAAGAACCATTCACTTGACCAATAAAAACTCAAGTGTAGTCTTGATGTCCCATCATGGTTCAATAACACTCTCATCATGCTCCAAAATGTGTATATTTAGTTAATAGGGTTAGTAAAATGGCTGGACCTACCCTAAAAAATCATATATGGTTCTAAACCATTAGCTCATAGGGTGCTTCACATTCAAGGGTACTAGGAATTTCTACATGCCACAAACCAAAACCCTCCCAAGGTTGTGATTATTCATAGGAACATCACATTTGATCCACCTCATAGTCTCCAGATATACACAACCTATACTATCACCCTCAATGAAAATATATATTTCTTACTCAATATCATTCAAGGGTATCTAGAAACATAAGGAAACAATGACCTGAACATTCTCAATTTGCCTCACTAGACTTTACAACAAATTCATGATCACCACATATTCTTCGATCTCAAGCAAGGAAATTATCTATATCATGCAGGTTATTGTAGAGACCCAAAGAATGTCGTACATAGACATTATATTACTTTTTTGGAATACTTAATACATAATAAAAAAACAAACAAGGACCGTAATAGTTTATTGTCTTTGGAAACTCAGAAAAATAATCTTCAAATCTTGGTGAAAGATCTTCAACATCTCCCATAAAGATCTTCCCTTTTTTTTCTTACATAAAACCTTTATTTATATCATAGGGAAAATAAAACATATAAAATGTGAGCTCAAATGCTCAGTAAGGGTAAAATGGATAAAATAAAACAAACTATATACATTTGAACTTCAAAACATGAACATAATATTTAAACATCAAAATTTTGAGCAATGATATAAAACATGGCAGTGCGTAAGGAATAGATCATAATGGATCATCAATCATGATAAAATTGCATGGGAATAAAAAATGTAATTATGAAAACCATTAAGCATATGATATGATTTCCATAGTATCCAAGGCATTGCTTCCAAGACCATCTTAGTGAACAAAGTCCCTTTCAAAATCGAGTTCAGTCCTCATTCCAGTCCTGTAACACTGAACCGGATTAACTTATCATTCTAGCCATGTCAATATCATGAGATATAAATCTTTACCCAATGAATTGGAGGGATATATAGGTCCCATCCATCTCATAATGAAATCATTCTTTCGTGTTCCAAAAAATAAACATACACCATTCATAATAACCCAACGAATAAAATGGGTTTCATAAACATCATCCCATCATAACATAATCCATATAAAAGAAATGGATATCATTTCATCATAAGAAGAGTCAAACCATGTTAAAAATAGGGAAATTATACTTGAAACATCAACATACTAAATAATTTCATCTTACATGGGAAGTAGTTTTGATAAAACACTTGAAATTAATTCTTGAGGAAAATATCCTTTCTTCTTCAAAATAATTTTATTTTCACAAAATGCCATGAAATTTTAAAAGAAAAATATTTTTTTGAAAATATCCATGAAATATTATAGAGTAACCTTCATGAAAATAAGGCATTATAAAACCGTAAAAATCCGTTCATGCCATATATGTTAAAAAAACATTCTTCTCGTACTGTTTCCAGAAAAGTCAAAAAGTACCTCGTATGGTAAAAATAAAAGAAATATTCCTTACATACCATGTAGTAAAAGTAAAAAAAGGGTAAAAATGACTTTAAACATACATGAGACCATTTTTAGAAAATAGGGACATGGATGATAAGTATAACCCTAGTAAATACTTACAAATAAACAATCTCGGATAAAAATGAGATTGAAAAAATTATCCCTTACTTTAGGTATGATATGCTTCGTACATATCCGAAAATCCTGTATAATGATTTAAATAATGTCAATTACTTATTAAAGAATCATATTCATTGTTATGATATCATATATGGTTCAATTATGACTTAATATTACCCGTTCTTTTGTAAATTCCATGTTAAAGCAGCGTTTTGGGTAAAATCGTTTCATTTATCGTACGTGTTTCGACATGTTGTTCTTGATATTATTAATTATATCCTGATTTACTTAATTCAATAATTTCAAACATGATTTATATATAATATATTTTCAGTATATATATATATATATATGATAGATCGATAAATGGAATGAAATACACTGTTAATGGAGACGGTAGGCCGTGTGTACGCATGAACGCTGTTTTCATTTACTTATTGAATTAAATGGAATTAAGTAAATGAAACATATATGTACATAAATCCAGTATCATTATTATGTAATATATTTCATGATTATTTATTATATATTCTTTATAATCATACTTTAATGGATAATCATGGAAAATGAATCTCATCACTTTCATGGAGACGGTAGTCTGTACGTACGCACGAGCGATGATATCATTCCCATGATCGTGGATTTTTATTGAAGTGTATGTATAATATTTCAGAATCAATATCACTTTACAATAATCATATATAGTTATTTATTTACACCATTATACCCATCCATGTAAGGTGGTGGTGGAAAATAGATTACACCACAGCGTGTAGACGGTATTTCGTATGTACGCACACGTGGTGATTTCATTTCTGTAGGATGGATAGAAGATGAAATTGGGTCATTTCATATTTATAATAATATATCATTATATGAGTTATACTTATGTTATTAATTTATTATGAAAAAAATAAATAATAATAAGTAGAAGAAGAAATAAATTGGAACGAATCGGTAAATGATATTACCTCTTCTTTGACTCACCTCTACTTTACCTCCTCTTAAGGCACTAGGGTTGGTATTTTGAGGAGACCAGAACCTATATAATGTTTCTAGGGAAGATGATAATGGAAATGGGCAGGGGTTGGTGGAGCATCAAGTCTCAAAAGGGTGTGAAGAGAAGAGGGAAGGGGTTCCCTTTTTATAAGGGAGGAGAGGGGCACTTTAAGAAAACATAAAATATGATTTTATAATAAAGTCATATTCGGTTTATAATAGCTCCAAATTGATTTATTTTAAAGATAAAGTGGGTAGGGGTATAAATAATCTCATACAATAGGTTTTAAACAAGTTTAGGTTACTATTTTAACCTTATCATTTAGATTTAACTTTAAGTTAAATAATTTAACCTTTACAGAGTCTTCTTGTTTTCTTACACTATATGGTTAATAAACATACTATAACAAGCCAAAAGAACCCCAAGTGGTACATTATTAATATATATAACCTTATATAAGTCATTTTTCCAAACCTTAGATTTTTAGGAATATAATAACAATTAATAATATAATATTTGTTTTAAAAACTATTTTATGTCTATTTTGACACTATTTGGTAATTGATTTTTGTAAAAATCATAACATAATGACTAGTTCACAAAGAGTTAATTAAATCAATAATAAAATGTCATATTAACCAATAAAATTAGTGTAATTCATAAAAAGTCTCAAATTACATTTATTTGGGTATTTATAACATCTATTATGTTAATATTTCATTAATAAGGTAATTACTGCATCATCATTGTGTCATAAATAAATTAAAATATTTAATGTCTAAAAATTATAAATAAAATACCATTATGTACGAAACCTTATTATATTTCTAATGAATATTTATAGTTGAATTTATCTTATGTATAACTCTATATTAAAAATGATTTAGTTATTAGACTTTGATTTTAACTATTTTAACTCTTCTTTAAATAAAATAATAATAAATGTCCTAATCTAATCCAAGTGGACCTAAATGGTCATATTTTATTCCTAAGGTTGTTTTTGGTCGAATTAAACTTATCCAATAGAATTAGGACATGTGTTAGGGTAATAATAATATCATTTTTACCCTTAATTACCCTATTTACTTTTAACCGTGGTAAAAAAAGTAAAAAGTTACTATTCACCAAAAATTATTTTTATCTTATTGAACCACATTTTACTCCTTGATATTAATCCTGTCTCTCGGATATTGGAAATTCCACTCACAAAAGCAGTAAAATTATGTTTTATGTAAATTTTCAAATTCTCCTATGAGGTGGGTAAAAGACGGTGAAAAGTTCAATAAAATTTTTATATACCTAAAATTATTATAAAATGACTCCAATGAATTAAATATAAATTATATAGGTATTATGTATCAATTTTTACCTATAATAAATTTAAATAAAATAGATAATTATTTAAATAAAAAGTCAGTTTTTAAATATTTACCCAATGTTTTCATTATTCATCAAAAATTGAATGTTTTCAGAAAAATAACAAAAAATCTCCCTAGGCTATTTTCGATATTCCGAATCAAAAAATTAAGTCCATTTTGAAAGGTAAAATTTATAAAATTTCAAAAAGTGGGTATTACTATTCATAACGGCTAGTTCATAATAATATTATAATAATATCTCGTTTAGTGAAACTTGGTATTGCGTACTACACACGCTATGAAATAAGGTCTTGATTGCGTGTAACGCAAGCCAAGTTAGGGCTGTGTGTAGTGAAATCTCCGTTTGGTGTTGCGTATAACATAATCAAAACTTATTTCATTTATACATTAAAAAAATCTATACTTAATGTTGCGTAAAATAATTTCCACAAAACGAACATGAAATTGTGTGTAACACGAGCAAAGAACAGTGTTGCGTATACTGCAACCTAATACGGTGTTATGTATAGTACAATCTAATATTGGTTTAGTGTATAATAGAATACATCAACGAAATTAAAAATAATATATCTCATAAAATCTTGGGGTGTTACATTCTACCCCCATTAAAATGAATTTCGCCCTCGAAATTCGTCGGGGTTATAAAAGGTTTTATACTAGAAAGTTTCTTTCATAGAAACCCACATTGTAAAAAGGAATAATAAAAATTAATTTTAAAAAGGGAAGTTAATATCATAACAGTCACCCAAAGTAATTCAATACTGGGTTTCCACATAGGACAAGTTAGGTGAAAATATGGATATAGAAGAGAAATATAACCATGAACTTCTAATGAAGAGTGGTAGAGGACATGGCTATGGAAAATCCAACAATCACAAAGCCATAAATTTGTGATGATCTAATGTACCATCTAATTAATCAGATATAAGGGATCTAGGACAACATTTTTGGTTTTCAAGATCATTTTCCTAAAGTTGAAGAAATTGGAATGGGAAGAAATACTTTCTTTATTTTTCTACAATCTCACCGTTGGTCATTCCTTGGACAATTTACACTTCATCCCTTAACTAAATGAAGTTGAATTTGTCATTCGTGAAGTGTTAGCAGATTCGGTGATAGAATAATAGGTCATTCCATCTTTCTAAAACAAAAGGTTAGAAAACGTTATAAAAAATACATAAGTCTATCTATAGTGAGATTAATCATATATGGTTCCTAAAATGTACTTATAATTCATATATAATACTTATTAATATAATAAAACTAGTTTCTACTAACCAGGGACTTCCTGTAGGCCAGTTGTAGTCAATAAAGGCCTGTCGCACTTCGGTTGTGGGTTTGATTCCCAGAGCCTTGTCCGACACGATGGTTTGTCGCCCATCCTGCAGGTTGTCCTTTTTTTAAAACTACATTATTATAACATTCCAAAAATAATATCAAAAAAAGTTCTATCCTTAAACAATACTGACTTATGTCCAACATAATGAATTCCAATCATTAGGCTTATCCAAAATACTTTTGTCCAAGCTCATAGTATAAAGAAAACAATTACTAGAAATGTCATCTGCCGAGCATGTGAATACCATCATTTATCCCCCATATATTATAAGATATATCTTGTTGGTCAAATTAAAAACATGTGAATACCTTAATCATGTATTCTATTGAAACATAAATTACCATATAACCTTAGTGAAAAAATGAATGCTATCAAAAGTTAACTCTTTCCGCGTACCAAAATCCCAAAAATTCTATATACTCAAACCATGATATCACATTGTCCTTACATCAGTCATGAGCTCAATAATACTATCAAACATCTCATTATCTCCTTATAACTTCATTATGCACATATCATCTACTTTCCAAAAATATTACAATCACTTTTCTTGGTTACCGGTACGATATAATTATTGAAAACCAATACATAGATATTCCAAAATTCCACGATGCCATAAATGAGATTCCATGATACTATTTTGAAATCCCATTATATAAACACTTAATCATTACACAACATCATTTTCATACTCAAAATCACAGATAGTTATCGCATGAAACTTCCCTTTATCCTTTTCCTCGAGAGGTTTCTCACATTGATCATCATTAACCCTTGCATTAGGGAATTGATTAGCATAATGCCCCATTTCCTTGCACTTGAAGCATTGAAGTGTTGGTGGTGCGTTATCTATAGTTCTTTCTTTATTCACATCATTAGAAACCCTTTTTCCATTACTTTGACACTCAGCTGCTTGATGACCTTATTTTCCACACTTAAAACATTTTCTAGTCCCTTTAAGACAATCTCCACATGCTTCTTTCCACACTTTGAGCATAAAGAAACATTCATCTTATTTTGACCATTATTCCGAGATTTCTCCCTGAACTCCATCTTTCATTTCTTATAAAAACCATGAGATGGATATGTAACACCAACTTCCATTTCTACCTTGATAGCACAATGCAAAATTTCTTCATAGCTACTGAAGTCTCTTATAGCTAATGCCCTTCGATGACTTGGTTTTAAGCCACTAAAGGATCTATCAACTTTACTTTCAGGTTGGATGATAATGCTAGATGCATACCTTGAAAGCCTTATAAAATTCACTTCATATATACCAAAAGATTCATCATCCTTTTTCTTAAGCTTAAGGAAATCCTTTTCCATCTTTGTTTGAAGAATAATAAGGAAGTACTTGTTGAAAAATAAGTTCTTGAACTCATCCCATTCCATGTATTCAATTTCATCTTGGGGCCTCATATTCTTAATTAGAGTCCACCATTGATCTGATTCACCTTCTAAATGGTAAATAGACAGAATGTCTTTTTCATGTTCCAAATAGTGAAGTATGGAAAATATCTTTTCTATGGTACTGATCCATTGTTCAGCAACAAGTGGATCAGAAGACCCACTGAAAGAAGGTGGACGTTGCCTCATGAAGGACTCAATAGAATATTGTTCCCTTCTCTGGTCATTTGGAAGTCCAAAATGATCCATAGCTTGTGTAAGTATAGAAATAAGATTTTTCACTCCATATCCCATAACATTTGTTTGTTCATGAGGAAAATCATTGCATTGTCTATTACATTGATCAACACGGTTCCTTCGGGTTCCAACCACCGTCTAAAACCCAAAAAGAATTGTGTGAGAGGAAAAAATCATGCTAAGAAAAACAACATAATAAAGGGGGAGTACCTTCAATATCTAACATCTTAGGTTTAATTATATGATCGTTACCATAATTCTAGGACTATAACCTATACTTATACTTAACCTTAGGGACTTCCATAGACATACATTAGAAATATATCTAGGGATCTCACTAAAGATTTTGCATCCTAGTTTCCAAAGGTTAACTACACCTTTCCTCTGATATGAATTGTAGAGACCCAAAGATTGTCATACATAGCCATTACATTAGTTTTCGTAATACCTAATACATAATAAAAATAAACACACAAGGACTGTAATAGTTTAGTGTCTTTGGAAACTTGGAAAAATAATCTTCTAATATTGGTAAAAGATCTTCAACATCTCCCATTAAGATCTTCCCTTTTTTTTCTTACTGAAAACATTTCTTTATATCCTGGGGAAAATAAAACATATAAATGGTGATCTCAAATGCTCAGTAAGGGTAAGCATGGATAAAATAAAACACACCATATGCATTTGAACTTGAAAACATGAACATAATATTTAAACATCAAAATCTTGAGTAATGACATAAAACATGAGAGTACGTAAGGCATAGATCATAATGGATCATCAATCATGATAAAATAGCATGAGAATAAAACATGTTATTGTGGAAAATCATTAAGCACATGATATGATTTCCACAGTAGCCAAGGCATTGCTGCCAAGACCATATTAGTGAACAAAGTCCCTTTCTAAATTGAGTTCACTCCTCGTTCCAGTCCTGTAACACTGAACCAGATTAACTCACCATTCCAGCCATGTCTATCTCATGAGATATAAATCTTTACCCAATACATTGGAGGGAGATATAGGTCCCACCCATCTCATAATGAAATCATTCTTTCGCGTTCCATAAAATAAACATACATCATTCATAATAATCCAACGAATAAAATGGGTTTCATAAACATCATCCCATCATAAAATAATCCATATAAAAGAAATGGATATCATTTTATCATAAGAAAAATAAATACATGTTAATAATAGAGACATTATACTTGAAACATAAACATACTAAATAATTTCATCTTACATGGGAAGTAGTTTTGATAAAACACTTGAAATGAATTCTTGAGGAAAATATCCTTTCTTCTTAAAAATCATTTTCTTTTCAAAAAATGCCATGAAATTTTAAAAGAAAAATATTTTTTGGAAAATAGTTATGAAATACTGAAGAGTAAGCTTCATGATAATAAGGCAATATAAAACCGTAAAAATACGTTCATTTCGTATAAGTTAAAAAAATATTCTTCTCGTACTTTTGTCGGAAAAGTCAAAAAGTACCTCGTATGGTAAAGAAAATATTCCTTAAATACCATGTAGTAAAAGTCAAAAAAATTGGTAAAAAGTAATTTAAACATACATGAAACCATTTTTAGAAAACAGGGGCATGGATGATAAATATAACCCCAGTAAATAATTATGAATATACAATCTCGGATAAAAACGATATTGGAAAAGTTATCCCTTACCTTAGGTCTGATATGCTTCGTACGTATCCAAACCTCCCGTATAATGATTTAAATAATTTCATGGACTTATTAAATAATCATATTCATTGTTATGATATCATATATGGTTCACTTATGACTTTATATTACGCGTTCTTTTGTAAATTCCAAGTTAAATCAGCGTTTTGGGTAAAATCGTTTCATTTATCGTATGTGTTTCGATATGTTGTTCTTGATATTATTACTTATATCCTGATTTACTTAATTCCAGAAGGTAAAACATGATTTATATATAATATATATTCAGTATATAAATATATATTATAGATCGATAAATGGAATGAAATACACCGTTCATGGAGACGGTAGGCCGTGCGTACGCATGAACGCTGCTTTCGTTTCCTTATTGAATTAAATGGAATTAAGTAAATGAAAAATATATGTACATAAATAAAGTATCATTATTATGTTATATCTTTCATGATTATTTATTATATATACTTTATAATCATACTTGAATGGTTAATCATGGAAAATGAATCTCATCGCGTTCATGGAGACGGTAGTCCGTACGTACGCACGAGCGATGATATCATTCCCATGATCGTGGAATTTTATTGAAGTGTATATATAATATTTCAGAATAAATATCACATTAAAATAATCATATATATATATTTATTTGCACCATTACACCCATCCAAGTAATGTGGTGGTGGAAAACAGATTACACCACGGCGTGGAGACGGTATTCCGTACGTACGCACGCGCAGTGATTTCGTTTCCGTAGGTTGGATAGAAGAAGAAATTGGGCTGTTTCATATTTTTAATAACATATCAGTGTATGAGTAATACTTATGTTATTAATTAATGATGAAACAAATAAATAAGAATAAGTAGATGATGAAATAAATTGGAAAGAATCGGTAAAGGATATTACCTCTTCTTTGACGTGCCTCTTCATAACCTCTTCGTAAGGCACTAAGGTTGGTCTTTTGAGGAGACCCAAACCTCTATAATGTTTCTAGGGAATATGGTAAGGGAAATGGGAAGGGTTTTTATGATCTTAAAGGCTCAAAATGGTGTAAAGAGAAGAGGGAAGGGGTGCCCTTTTTATAAGGGAGGAGAGGGGCACTTTAGGAAAAACATAAAATATTATTTTATAATAAAGTCATATTCGGTTTATAATAGCTCAAAATTGATTTATTTCGAAGCTAAAGTGGGAATAGGTCTAAATAATCTCAAAAAATAGGTTTTAGACAAGTTTAGGTTACTATTTTAACCTTATCATTTAGATTTAACTCTAAGTTAGATAATTTAACCTTAACCATCTCTTCTTGTTTTCTTACCCTATATGGTTAATGAACTTACTATGACAAGCCAAAAGAACCCCATGTGGTTCATTATTAATATATATAACCTTAGATAAGTCATTTGGCAGAAAATTCTATTTTTAAGAATATAATAACAATGAATAATATAATATGTTTTTAAAAAACTATTTAATGTCAATTTTGACACTATTTGGTAATTGATTTTTTTGAAAATCATAATAGAATGATTAGTTCAAAGAAAGTAAATTAAATAAATAATAACATGTCATATTAACCTAGAAAATTAGTTTAATTCATAAAAAGTCTCAAATTACATTTATTTGTGTATTTATAACATTAATTATGTTAATATTTAATTAATAAGGTAATTACCACATCATCATTGTGTCATAAATAAATTAAATTATTTAATGTCTAAAAATTATAAATAAAATACAATTATCTATAAAATCCTTTTATCTTTCTAATGAATATTTATAGTAGAATTTATCTTATGTATAACCCTATATTAAAAATGTTTTAGTTATTAAACTTTGATTTTAACTATTTTAACTCTTCTTTAAATAAAATAATAATAAATGTCCTAATCTAATACAAGTGGACCTAAATGGTCAAATTTTATTACTAATGTTGTTTTTGGTCAAATTAAAATTATCCACTAGAATTAGGACATGTGTTAGGGTAATAATAATATCATTTTTACCCTTAATTACCCTACTTACTTTTAACTGTGGTAAAAAAAAGAAAAAGTTAATATTCATCAAAAATTATTTTTATCTTATTGAACCACATTTTACTCTTTGATATTAACCGTGTCTCTCAGATTTTTGAAATTCCACTCATAGAAGCGGTAAAATTAATTTTTATGTAAATTTTCAAATTCTCCTAGGAGGTGGGTAAAAGACGATAAAAAGTTCAATAAAAATTTTATATATCTAAAATTATTATAAAATTACTCAAATGAATTGCATTGAACTTATATAGGTATTATGTATAAATTTTGACCTAAAATAAATTTAAATAAAATAAATAATTATTTATATAAAAAGCCGGTTTTTAAATAGTAACCCAGTGTTTTCACTATTCATAAAAAATTGAAAGTTTTCAGAAAAATATCAAAAAATCACCCTAGGATAATTTTGATATTCCAAATCCAAAATGAAGTCCATTTTGAAAGATAAATTTTATAAAATTTCAAAAAGTGGGTATTACTATTCATAATGCTTAGTTCATAATAATATTATAATAATATCTCATTTAGTGAAACTTGGTATTGCGTGCTACACACGCTATCGAAAAAGGTCTTGATTACGTGTAATTCAAGACAAGTCAGGGCTGCGTGTAGTGAAAGCTCTGTTTGGTGTTGCTTATAACATAATCAAAACTTATTTAATTTATACATTAAACAAAATCTATACTTAATGTTGCGTAAAATAATTTCCACAAAACGAACTTGAAATTGTGTGTAACACGAGCCAAGAATAGTGTTGCGTATACTGCAAGCTAATACGGTGTTGTGTATAGTACAAGCTAATCTTGGTGTAGTGTATAATAGAATACATCAAAGAAATTAAAAATAATATATCTCATAAAATCTCGTGGGGTTATAGTTATTGTCCTATTACTCATGACTCTTATAATTCTACCCACTAGAACACACACTAGGAAAATTAATAAGGACAAACATCTAGAAAATATTACCCCTTATGAAATGAGCCTCAAAACCAATATAACTAACACACATGTAATAATCTTGGAATTTCAAAGGCTTATAATGTGCCTTAAACACTTTCCTAGTAACACCCTTCATGTTCTAAAGTCATATATTGAAGAATCTACCCCTACCGAATATACATAAAGGCACTCCGAATAATTGGTTTACCGTTGAAGGTCATAAGGAACCAACTCATAATCCTTGATTTCATTAAAGGAATGTCACTAGGATCTACCACCAAGCCCACACATCGATCCTCATATAGGGTACACCTCATGGAATGATATCCATTGTTTTTCAAAGGTCACTCAACATTTAACATTCCAACCACCCACTATTGGGTCACCATTAGTCACCGACCATGTCAACATTGTAAAAACATTTGATCACAATTTTACTCTAGTACCATATAAACCTCACATCATAAGCATATCATATAATCGAGGATCTCTCACATCCTGAACCACCCATGCAGATGGTCAACACCAAACACCGACTAGGTAAACATTATACATCTACTAAGGGTTCACAGTTCTACACTTAAATTTAACATTAAACATGGTCTAAAATAATAATTCATAATTAAATTAAATGTCAAGTATAATTTATATAGTATTTTTCATTATAAGTAAAATTTAGAACGTTATTCATTTGTCACCATGTAAAAACTTGGACAAGTCATATCATAATTTTCGGTTAACCATAAAATTTATATAGATGTTTCCAATATCTAAGGCTCTGTTAAATAAAATTTCAATTAAAATTTATAGATAAAAATAGTATTTATGATGTTATTGGGATTTTATTTAGATAACTCTCCATAATAATCATTCGATGTTGTCACATAACACATCTTTCATCCATTTAAGGAATTAGGTAAGTAATATTCCACCGTAATGTTAAACAAAAACACTATATAAATGGTTACAACCAAATTAAATAATTGTCCCATGTCACAACACAAGTAATCAGACAATTAGTTATAGGAAATCAAACAAATTTCATGTGATTCCCACAGGACTAAGAAGATGATTGAGCTAAAGCACTCTTTCTATATTGAGACAATGAATAAAATCTCATTAACCAATAACCTCAGAATCAGGTACATTAATTAAGGTAAAAATATATTAACTATAATAACTAATAGTTTGAACAATAATATCATAAATGAAAACATGAAATTTCCTCATACTTGTGGTAGCCACTCCCATGAACAGTTCTATACTAACTCTTAACATATTCCTATTCTCTAATCTACCTTTCCCAAATAGTAAAACAAAACAAAAGGAATGATACCAATTTGTAATGTCCTTTTTCTCTAGCATACTATATGCTGCCTGTGCCGGCAGTTTCTACAGTTCTAGAGGTGAACCTACCAATACACCAAAAGATTCAAACTAGTATTATGAGTCTAATGTAGTATAATGGTGATACTATACTGGCATATCATAGTAATCCAATTGAAAAAAGGGAAATCATAAACATTAGATAAATAATGAAAGAGAATGATAACAAGGAAAATGAAAATAATAATAACAATAATCCATATTATAACAAATAAAGATATATAAAACATGTTATAAAGGGAATAAATTAACAAATCATAATATACATCCATCCTAAAAGTTAAAAAAATAATTGGAAAATAAAAAATTGATCCTATGTTTGGACCTGGCCCCAACACCCATGCTCTACTGTAGTATCCCAAAAAATATCAATCATTGACCCATACCCCATAATTTGTACCATCAATCATGAAACATCTTCTCAGTTACCCATGTGCCATGGTGGACCAAGTAGGTAGTTAGTAAAACCCACTAGGCCACGACCAAATATTTGCCAAAACATAATCAGTCCAAAAATAGATTATGATGGAGTGATCAAGATAAAAAATTTCAAATAAAATCATTTATTACATTTAAAAATAAATTCATAAAAAAACTATGATCTAGAGAATCAGGATGACAACTAAGAATGTTATATACCCTCTTCATCCGATGATATGGTGTCTCTGAGAACATCATGATGACCATGCCCACACATTACCTACTAGTGGTAATATACCCGTCCTCATAAAAAAACCAACCAGGGGATGGTTTCACACTAGGTCTATCGAGCACAACCAAAAACCACCCGGGGGATCATCTTCACCTTTTGTTTAACAAACACAACCAATTTCATCTATGGGCCATGTTAACCATGATATTAGTGAGAAAAAACTAAATAAAAATGAACAAGAAATAAGGGAAATATATAAATTTGATTCCAAGAAATTATAACATTTACAATTTTTATTTACTATTTTAAAAATATGATTCATTAAAAACAATACCAGCCAGAAGATGCTATTGTCATTTCATACAGAAAACATTTTTATAACCCAAGGATTCATAACACATTCACCCATATTCATAAATATTTTAACAAAATTTTTAATATTCAAATTTTAACCATTACCATTATTCCATAACCAAAACCATTCAAAATACCCAAATCATGTTTTTCATTTAGCATTTACCCCTTTCACTAGGTGTAATTTAGAGGTCCAAACCATTTTCTATTTTTTATTATTGTAATATTCCACTTCACCATCGATTTTCCATAATGAAATTTACCCTTTTGAATACATTTAGTATTTGTTAACTTTTTAGTAATATCCACCCAGTTCAAGACTAAGTACATAACTATGGATATATTCTTGAAATATCCTTTTTCAAGGGATCAAAGCATATTTAAGTTCATTTAAATTTATATTATTATCCCCACATTAAAAATTTATTAAAGTAGGCGAATACATGACATGGTTAGAATTCCACCACTTTTAACTAATTCAAAATAAAAGGCATAGTAGAGGTTAGTTATGAGGTACCTCCTACCTTAATGAAAGCTTCACCCTTTTTTATTTCTCAACCTTACATCATGGTGCCTGAGCTTGTTTATGTTTAGCAGCCAATACTCAAATCACCCATGGTACAAGCTTGAATCCAAACAACCAAATAAAATTAATTATAATCAAATTATACGTAAGTATCAAATTATAAATAATTGATAAATTATGTAAAATTTTTAATAAACAATATCTCACTCAATAGGTAACTCCACCACACCTAAACAGTGATCAATGATCCCTTGGAGTCCCATTACATGATACTAGTACTCACATAGGTCAAATATATATTAACCAAACCCAAAATCAAGATCATGGAAATTTAATTTATCAACATACCCTATAAAATCACACTTTGACGTACCTCCATAAAAACAACAAGCAATAACATGCAGGCATTGTATCATGTCATCTTCAAGCAATAATAAATGGATACCCCATCATCTTGGGTTGATTCCACCACGCATAGGAGAAATATTAACTCAAATTCCTTACCAGGAGATCCAAAAATTAAATGGACATGAGGAGGAGGAGCATCAAGGTCACATGTGGATAAATTTACAAATATTATCCATGACAAGGTGCCCCGAACCACCCCACATGAGGAGGGGTTGAGAGAGAAGAATGGGGAGAAAACATAGTCCATTTGATAAAAAATAATGGGTAAAATAGGGGATGTAACTCTGACACCCCATGCGATAGAATATTAATTCTCCCCCCATAAAATCTCCATTGAATAGCTTGTGGAATCCTGTAGGCTAGTAGGCCCACTGGCCTGACCACTAGCTAGCTATTGGCTAAAAAATTTATCCTCATCCACCCTACAATACTTTAGTTCATTCCCACTACTTAAAAGAAACTTAATACTCTAAAACCTCATCCATGAACACCCTTTTGTTGTGTCCAACCTTCATAAAACCCCTATAAACCATGGTCTATGAAACAACTCATCCACTAAAAGAAAGTCCAAATTTCCAATGGAAGATCAACACATAAATACATGAGGGATATTACACAATTATATGTTTATTATTTACCTATATAATAATGAATATTGTTTTATATTATATGTTTAAAAGATTTTTTACGATAAACTGTGGAATAAATATATTTTGTATTGTAGAATAACACAATTGTGAGGATAATATCCAATGAAACTAAACCTATAGGTTTGGGAAGTATGTTTTTATTTAAGAGATGTGATGTATAATTATATAAAATGATATAAAATATACATATGAATTGTTCAATTATTTCATGAAAATTTTGATTTAAATTATTGAACAAAAAATTAAAACCATAATTCTAATACAGAAGATTTTATTTTCAAGTTTTTAATATAATATTCCATAGTTATAATATTTAATTTCAGGTTTATATTAAATCTTTATGTTTTTAGGGATTTTATTACATTAATGGGTAGGAATAATGACTATTTATGAGCCTATGAAAATAAAAATTAAAACCTCTTATCATTATAATACATGAAAATATTTACATGGGTATGTTGTTGTGTCTCCCTTCCAATGTGCAAAACATATGAAAAAATTTAAAACAACAACGAATTTAATTTTAAAAATCAATTTTAAATGTATAAGATATATTTTTTCTCTCTATTCTCATCAGGGGTCTCTATAAAACTCTATAAAAACATAACCCTCAATTCCCCACTCCTCCAAAATTATCATTAGAGATCTGTCATCAAAACTCTTTAATCTCATAAAGTAAGAGACTATATTCATCATCCATGAGCATCTCCATTCATTTTATCTTAGTCTTAAATTGCCCAATGAACATGGTAGACTAATTTGGTTTCATGGAATAAATTTTATGTTTTTCATGTTAAGTCTTATTTATTGAAATCTAAATGTTTTGTCCCACTACAACAGATGTAATACCATTTATTGGTAGTGGAATTATCATTTTCTGGTAGGTATTTTCATGTAATTCATTTTATTTTTCAAGGCATGTGATAATTGGATTTTATAAACCAATTTATCATAAAATATATACCTATATGTTTTATCTTTTATTATATTATTAATTTATTTAAAATGTTTCAATGTTTTCTTCATATTATAGAATGGGGGTTTACATTAATTTTTAGTTATTTTTGACAACTTTTTTTATTCAATCAATGTGTCTTAGAAAATTACTATGAGGTATTTTATAAATAAATCATTAAAATATATGTGTTTTAGATTATAATTGATTATTAAAATATTTAATTCATGCTTTTAATTTTTTTTCATAAATTTTAGTGATTTTTTACATTTATTTATTTGAATATGGGATTTATTATCCATTTATTGTGTTCTTGGATATTTACGTATATTTTAGAATTTTATATTGATTTAAATGATTTTTAAATTGATGTTGTTATTCTTTTATTATTTTAAAAATTAATATCTTATTCCACATATTTCCAAATATGAAATTAATGACAATTTATAGAAACATTAAGTTGAATTCGTGGCATGTTTTGCACCGTTGGTATCATTTTACCTAAGGTAATGGATTATATGGGTATAGATATTATTTGATATGTGATTTTTATTATTTGATATAAATTTTATGATATTATTTCTTAATGGGTGCTTGGAGGGGAGATGTGGAATTTTACATTGATATATTTTATTGATATTATGTGATATGTGTCCTTTACTGTATTAGATAAACTAATGGGAACTTTGAAATTATAATTATTTTATTATGTGTTTTTTAGTATAATATATAAAAATATGCTCTAACGACTATCATCTATTATATTATATAGTCTCACTATGTAGAGTGTCACCTAGTAAGGCTAGTTGGAGTGATTTAGTGTTATTTTTCTATGAATGCATCAATAAGTAAGTATATGGTTCCACCCTAGAACATCTACGACTATCCATACCGATCACAACAAGTTAACTATGATTATTATTATGTTATATTATGTTATTATCTCAGTGATCAATTTTTTATTTATCTTAACTTAAAATAATAAATTTTCATTTTATTTTACATATGTGAAATATTTATCTTATTGTGAAATTTATGAGTAAAATATCATTCCAAATATTTCCATCCAAAAATTAACACTTATATTATAATTATTGTTATTTAATTATGCCTCATGTATTTGAAGTGACTTCATATAGTTTTAAGTTTTGTATTTCATTTCATTCAGAAGTTTGATTTTAACATTTATTTAGTTTTTTAAATTATTTAGAACGGTTAATTTTAATGGAAAAATTTGGACTTTTCTATCCTCTTTTATAAAAAAAGTTTATTAGTATCATGTTACAAATTTATTTCAAAAGATATTCTAACACTTAGTTTATCCAAAATGGTATGGTATTATTATCCATCTTGTAAGAGTTCGTGAGATTTTATATGTCACATATATATATATATACAAGATAAAATCTATATTAAAATTATATTTATATCTAAAATTTATGATATATATTATGAAAATTAATTCCATTGACTCATTGGTGGAATCTTACTATGTTTTTTAACTTATACCCGACATTCACACTCTCATGTGTATGTAGTCCATGTTTTGATATATGTGTTCAAATTGCATTATTTAAATTCATGTACTGATTCTTATATCGTGTTTTATGTATTTTCCATTATTTATGATGTCTCTTGTATCAACTATATTAGTCTTATTTTCTATACATTTTACCTTATTTTATATTATGTATCATATTGCATTCATTTTATTTAATATAATAAGGGATTTAATATTTAGTTGGTGAGTTATAAATTGTTTCATTTATTACATATCTAGATGTTCTTTATTTGAGTTGAATAGATATCCAACAAGTTAATTTGATATTTTGGATTCATATCAGGATTTTAATATTGACTTATTTTTATATAATGGTAGCAATCATAAAAAAAGTGAATGTATGAAATTTTTAGCAATTGTTTCCAGACAATGGGGATCATGAATACACAATAGGCCTTGTGTTGAACTGGCTCATGTGATATAGCTGGTTTACCCTAGTTGTTTAATTAATAAAATTTTTAGTAATCTTTTTATTATGTGAGAGGAAAAGTTAACTTATAGATAGAAATATCATAACATAATAGGTAGGTATGATGAATTTTATAGAAAATAATTTTAGTATTGAAACTTCAGATTTCATTGGTTATTGAGTATATGTTATTGAATTTCAGTTTTATTTTGGAGGATTTTTTACATTGATTTGATTCTAATTGATGATATAAAGTTTTATGATAATTTTTTTATGTTTATTTTGTAAATTTTCATGGTTTAGAGTGAAAATTCTGTGAAACCTAAGTTGAAAAAGCCCTACACAGAGGCCATAGATTGTGTAAAGAGACAATAAAACACATTTTGGTACCTATTATATCTCATATATATATATATATATATTATTTTTAGGTTTATTATGAGTTAAAAATTATTTATATTATTAATTTTTTATTAATGACAAAATAGAAAAATATTAAAAGTTCTCTAATATTATTTTATTGTATTAAACCAGTATATTATGTTTAATAATTTTTTTTTGAAATAAAACATTTTATTCACAAAAATGTATTTTCAAATTGTCCAGGATGATTTTTCAAAAAATTATTTTATAATACCTTTTAAATTTGTAAAACTAAAAGATATGTTTTGGTGTTATGTTTGATATAATGTTGTATTATAGGTACATTGAAGAGTTATTTTTCAAAAGATATGTTTTCTAATCATAATGTATTTTATAAAATTGTTTTCATTTTATTGTGAAGGAATTATATTCAAATGGGGTTTTGTTTAATGTAAACATAATGAAATTTTTGACACTTATATAATTTGGTTTTAAAATTTATTTCATTTATTTTTTTCTAATGTTTAAACAAAATTTGGTTTTCTAAATATTTTTTGAAAATTATACTTGAATGAATTTCCTCAAATCATAAAATTTTCATATGTTATTATTGGAGGTAATTTTGAAATTATTGGAATTGTCATGTTTTTTTGTATTATTTTATTTCTTTTTTAGTATTTTCTACGTTTTTGATCCAAATTTTTTTGATGATTAATTTTTTTAATATATATTATTATTGTGTGGAAATCCTAAAATTGTTTCATTGAATCAAGGAAAGTGTATTCTAGGAGATTTCAAGAAGTCAATTTGTACAAATAATCCAAATATTTTCATGACAATTATTGATTGTACAAAGAATTTTAATGGTGTAGTGGGATGAAATTAATATCATCTATATACCATATTCATGATTTTTTCAAGAAGGGGACAAATATTTTCAATGGTGGTTGTGGTCTATATGAGGTTATTTAGTGCTTAGAGAAGGTTAATGGAATATTATTTTATTTAAAGACTCATAGAACCTATAAGGTGGAAGACTCTATGGTCATGTTTGATCGACTAAGTAGGGAACGATAGGAACCAGGCCCATTTAGTAAAATTCTTGTCTTTGGGATATTTCATGTCCATTTATAGACAATGGAATTAACCTATGTACATATATATTGAAGAGGTGATGGAATTTGTGAGTATCCAGTAATAAAATTTAATGTTAATGGAGTATAAAAACATTCCTAGATGAGCATGAGTTTTTCTTATAAATTTTTCATTAATGAATCATTAATATTGTGTTTCATTAAATGGTGCATCCATCTAATATTTTAATGAAAGTGATTCAATATAGACTAACTATATAAGAGGAAGTAGTCAATATGGCTATTATAGTAGAGGAAAACTCTGTAAAATATAACATGACAAGTACAATTTCCTTAACATCTTTTTATAAAAATGGGTAATTCGTCTAGTAGAAAATAAAAAAAATATGTAACATAAAAGGGACGTGATTTTAGTAAGGATCAAACTACTTATCATGTTTCTATTGATTTTAAAAATAATGGATCTGTCATATGTCTCTAGTTTTAAAAACATGGAAATTCCAAGCCATCATGTTTATCTGATCTAATAACCTACTATTGATGTAACTTTTTAGAAAATATTTATAAATTCAATATATTATTTTATCATCAATGATGGAAATAATATATACATACCAAATTCTGGTACATGTTTGTGACATAGCTTAGGTATAGTTAATTGGTGGTTGTAATGGAGAACAATCCAAGGTGATTCATAAGTAATTAAATTTGGGTATTTATTTACATAATTTATATATATCTTGATATTATGATACATAAAATATACTTCACTTATCCATTTTATAGCTCTAACATTATGTATTTTTTCAATCTATTTTAGTTTGACTATATATCTTATAAAAAAATAATTTTATATCAGTGTATGGTTATAGTGTCACGAACCGAATATGGTCGCCGCCAAAACCGGCACCAAACCCATCCCTTGACATGACCCAAAGGGCATTCCCTATCCCCATGGGCTGGAACAAGTTCCCGGGTATCATTTTTTTTTGTTTGGGAATGATTTACCTGAATATGAAGGCATAAAACATTAAAAACAATCAATAAACTGAATCTGAAAAATTTATACCGAACGATGTTTACACGAAAACCAGAACTGAATACATTGGTTTGTATTCAATACAACATGTCTATAAATAAATGAAAAAATTCGCAAAAAAACCACCAAGACTCCACACGACAAGGGGTCATCACCCCCGAGCCGTCTCCACAACACCGCACAGTAGGAGGGGGCTAACAACCCGAACCACCTTCACCTGAGGCCTTACCATTACCTGAGTCAAACATAACCAAGTCTACTTACACTGAAGGGGTGTAAGTAGGGTGTAAGTAGGGTGTGATTCTAATCCCAATATGATACCACCCAATTATTCCAAATTTCATGCAATATAAGGTGAATAAGCAAATAGTTTTAATTCGTAAAGAAAAAACGATAATGAAATTCCAAGAAATGCAACTTTCATTTGAAAAAAATATTTTCAAACTAGAATTTCCAGAATGTTAACATATCAAAATGGAAATTATAGATACTGTAATTTACTGAAAAACACACCCAAATACAAGGGTAAATACTAAAAATCTACTGAGCAACAAACCAGGAACACCCCCAGGCACTAGGTTGTCTCGGGCCCTATGTACCTCGTACCTCGGTGTAAAGCAACCATTGTAAAATCCATTCTCGTGCATGATCCACTAGTAGGGAACATACATACAACATAGTTGTTTCCAATCATCATCCACATAGTTTAGTTATAGTTGTCGTTATCCAAATGCTAGGTGAAACAGGGACAACACCCATCCGGTCCACTAGCCGTACGTGTACAAATCCACCCACCTAAGTACCCGGGGTTCCCCTTTTGTGCTCAAAAAATTTCAGCATGCAACATAAATCCATTTTCAAATAAAACACCACTAATGGTCACAAACAATCAATACAGTAGCTATCACATTTTTATACCACTTAAAACACACAATAAAACACTTTGATTTTTAATAAAACAATTCTTCAAAATCCCATAGTGTTTTGCACAAAAAAACACCTTAACAACCCCAATTTCACACTATTTTCACATTTTTGAGTTACCAAAACATAAAGGGAATCCCAATACATTTAAATTAAAACAAAAAATCATATTTAGGGAATCCACATATGGTTCAAGAAGTGACATCATTGTAAAACCTCCATTTTTACACAACACGACTCTTAGAAATTCATGTGTTTCACAAACACCATTAAAACCAACTTTCACAGCAACAAACACATGGTATAATCATCAAAAAAATATTTTTAGTCATATTATAGTTCATTAAAATCAACTAATTACTTATAGGGAAGCCCCAAATAAACTAATAAAACATTTCTATAAAAAACCCCAATTCCACATGAAATTGGAATTTAAGATTAATTTGAAATACAAACACCACTAAAACTATTTTTTAGAAATACTAAAATTAAATAATCATGAAAATACGATAAAAACAGTATCCAATTCACAAAAACTGCACACACAATGGAATCACCTACCAAAACCAAGGAAACCCTTGAATCCTTTGTACGAAAACACAAACGCACCACCACCAAACCTCAAGGAAGGTAAAACAGACCTAAAACCAGAATTTCATACCATGAAACACAAGATAAAACCCTAATTTCTAGACAATAGGAATGTCAATGATAACGGAATAAACCCTAATTACATTGAATGTAACCCTAAAAAAATTAAAAGAAGAAAGAAGGAGAACAACTTACTAAAAATATCTTGTAGAAATCGCCCCCAAACATACCAGTAGCTGATTTTAAAAATAGTCAAAAATTCAAGTGAGGTTCTAACAAGGATAAGGAGATCATTTATGAATTTTAATGGGGGAAAAAGAGTAATAATTTAGAGAGTTATGAAGTAATTAACTTACCTCTTCAAATCTGGACGTTTTGAGAACCCTATGAATATCTTTCCAAATTTGAAATTTCCAGGATCTCCAAAGAGGGGGGGGTATGGGAATGGTCATGAGGTAGGTTTCTGTGGTCTTGGGATCCACTTGGAATCACCGAAATACCATAACTAGTGAATGAGATATGAAATAAACAAATTTTAGTTTTAAAACTGTAAATGGGCCTTCGGGCTGGCCCAATTCCTTAAATAAAAACCCAATTCCACCATTATTATATATTCTTAAAGGGTCCAAATTGCAATTTTGGTGTTAATATGTCAGGGGAGGTCATTTAGGAAGTTTAATGGGTGCAAAATATTAAAAAATGAAAATTTTATAAAAGAAACAAAATTGCTTTTTAAATCTGGAATTGGGCTCACGGTTTGGACAAATTCATGAAAACACTCTCATTCCTCCATAAAAGATTGGGAACCCCCAAAAACAAAGCATGAATGGAAATTAAATGAAATTTACTTTTAAAATAAGTCATGGATGTGACATATAGACTATTTTTCTCAACTATTGTAAAGAATGATCAATTTTAAGGATTAATATCATAATAGTGGCGTTCTTATTATTTATTTTCTCCTCATAAATAGAATTCATAATCTTGGGGACATATTTATATAGTCTCAGTATTTTAGGATGTCATTATTATGAACTATTTAAGTTTATTAAAATGGTTTTCCTTAGAATGGTCTGTTTTTTATAAGATATCAATTAAGAATTTTTTTCATTATTCAGTAATATTATCATTATAAGTGTGGTTCAAAATATATAGGGTCATACATCAAATTCTATAATGTTTTTAAAGGATAATATTATATTTAATCTTACATTTTGAAAAAATTATTTTTGAGTGCTTCCCCTTATATATCCAATAGAGGATATATCTTTTCCATGTAAACATATATTTTTGTCTCGTAAAATTTGGAATTTAATTGGTTGTTTCATTAATCAGATATCAAAATCATATTTGGGATTTCTATACTAAACAATGGTTTGAATAATATATTATAACTGTGATTAGATTGTATTTTTATTGCATTCATGGTTAGTCGATGACTTTACCAAGGTAGAAATTGGAATGGTTGGGAGAATTATGACAAACATGATGTAATTTATTTTATTTTACATGTTATTCATTAGTAACAAAATTTTATTATTATTTTCTTCTTACATTTAATGTTTGTGGTTTTTTTTATAGGATGCATTGGTTTGGTGCACACCCACACAGAATACAATGCAATAAATAATGAAAAGGGGTTTTCATTACATTATAGGTAGAGAGTTTCATAGATAAGTCACATGTGATACCTACTCAAGTAGATGTTCCATAAAATATTTTAAAAATATGTTTTTTTGTTTTTTAAAATACATTTTAAATTGATAAGAGCACCATTTTCTCCAAAATTCATCTATGGTTTCCAAAACCATCTCTACACACTGACCACTTGATACATTTCTATTATTTTCTTCATATTTATCTATTCATCTACAAATTTTTTTTATATCTTTATGAATGTGGATCCACTCTTCTTGCTCGATCATATTCATCCCTTTTCATCCACTCATTCATCAAACAATGTCCATGGAATCCAAGGGTTTCAATTTTCATGGAATGAATTTGGGTTTTCTTATTAGGGATTTGTATTGTTCTTAAAGTATTTTTACTCCCTTATTTAGATCTAATAAAAATAATTAGTGGTGTATTAATCATTTTAAAATATGTGATTTTTGGTAATTCATTTTATTTTTCATTCCATGTGATGCATGCAATTTATAATCCGATTTATCAATGAATATACAACTATATTTATTATGAATAATGTTATTATTAAATTTTTCCATCATTTACAGGTTTTAGATGTTTTATAAAAAGGTTATTTTATTAGGTTAATTGTTCTTTAATCATAAACATATTTTTCAATAACTCAAATTACTTGAAAATTTTAATATGTGGTCCTTTAAAATTATATAACTAAAAAAGTAGTGTTTTTAATTCCAATTGATTCTATAAATGGGTAATTCATATTTTAAAAAAGTTTTAATTCAATTATAAATATGTTCTTGAATTTTATTAGATTAAAATAGAGATTTTGGTCAATTTTATATGTTTTACATTAGTAATGTGTTGGATTGGCATTATATTTTCTTAAATGATTTTTTAATTGATGATTTAATTCTTGGATTATTTTTAAAGGATTGTCTTTTGTGTTTAAATTCTATATGGTACATGAAGGCCCATTGAAAAAATACTAAATGTATTTCATGACATATTTGAAACCCTGGGCACTATTTCCCATTATCCTAATGGTGTATATTTGAATGCATATACAGTTATATGGGTTGTTTATTATTTGATAAAATTATGATAAGGATATTTCATGAAGGGTGTTTGGAGGTGACAATAATAGTTTATATTTATGTGTTTTATTGATATTATGATTTGATATGTTTCCTATTTCCATACCTCCATTAGGAAATATCATGGTAACCCTTGGATTATATGTGTGAAATTGATATATTATCTTTATGATAGTTATGATAATTCTAGGACTTGTATCCTCTTATATATGATATGATAAGTATATAGATAGTTCTACCAAATGAGGCTAGTTAGAGAAAGACAAATGTTATTTTTCTAAGGAGGCATCGATGAAACAAAAAACGGTTTTACTTCAGAACGTCTAGGATTTTTCCTCTAAATTACAGTGAGGTTTAGATGATACTTATTATGTTGATAATGTAATTAACTTAATGGTCATTGTTATATGCATCTTATTTTATATTTATCAATTTCAATATTTAATTTAATTTTGTGACTTATTTCGATTATAACAATACTGTTGAGTGAAATATAATTTATAAAATTTAAATCATACAATTTCCACTTATATTAAAATAATAGGGATTAACTTATACATCAACTATTTAGAGTTATTTTTTATAGTAGTAAGATAAAAATTTCATTCAATTCATGTTTTGGTTTCAAACATTAAATTTATTTTTTACATGAATTAAAATTATAATTTGAATGGAAAAAAGTAATTATTTCAAATAAAAATTTATAAACAAAATTTTATCATTCTAAGATTTAATATATATTTAAAATCCTCTTGTATATCAAATAGGATATATAATTTTCTTATAAATGGTAAAATATCATGATATTTATTTTCATCACACATATATAACATATAAACTCTTTTTTAATTATTTTTCAAACTATATTTATTAATATGTCTTATAAAAAATAATTTCATTGACTTTTTATTGGAATCCTACAGTTCCTATTAAGATAATAGATTATATACACACATATGTATTCATGTATTATTTATGTAATTATACATGTGTTCTTTGTGTGACACAAATTTTGGACATAATTCATCATTCTTATAGGTGAGGGATCAATTTTGATTATTGAGGTAACCCCATGTCATGTTGAAATTCCTAAATTTTGATTTTGTGGTTCTAGATTATTTAGAATATCTACTGTATCTACCTCATCAGTAATCCATTTTTATTTTTTGCCTTCAGTTATTTATTTTTAATTTGACAATGGATATATTATTTTGTTAGTGAGTTATTCCATTTTTTATTAAATATTAAATATAGTTTATTTTATATTCAAGAATATACAATGTGTGGATATGTCTTGCTAAATTCACAGTAGGAGTATGATGTTGGCTTATTTGTTTATAATGGGTTGAATTGCTACCAAAATATATGTTTGATACCCTAGACACCTATTACTATCCCATTGTGATTTGGAACATGCTTCAAGAATTGGGACAATCCGATATATGTTTCATAGTAAGTTAACCCTTTCTGGTTCAATAAAATAATATTTCATAGTCTTTGAAACCAGGTAGAAATAATTGTCCCAAAAAAATTTCCACTTAAAAGAGGAAAGAACAAATTATTTTTAAAGAATACTATTTTATTGAAAAAATAAAATAAGGATAAATGAAATTATATTATGACCAATTTCTCAGACACACTAATAGTGAGAGGTATTGAATCAAGGTTTATATTATTTTTGTTAAATCACTTCAACTGGTTATTGATCCCTATATAATAAGAAACAATGAATCAAAATGTACATCACACAAGCATATAAACAATTTGATGGATACTAGATCATACATATATAAATATTTGAAATTGTTAAATCAATTTGATACATCAATGTTGAATACATTAACTAATGTTTTAGTGTATAAAATAAATGAAAAAACACTATTGAGTAATTTGATGTTTTAGAATGGTTAGCTATAACATCCTAAACACAACCCATTAACTCGGGAAGGATCCAAATATCACTAACCATCAATTAATACAAAAAAATCATTAGGATGGAAATAAATTATATGGGTATACAATATCATTGAGTGTGGGGGTTATTTACCATTCTATACCAAACAACCTATAATAAACAACTCAAAGACGATATCTATACAATACAAGACATGAATACAAAAATACCACATCTATTGGATATCCTCAATTAAAAAAATATTCAATGAATATAATAATGTATTCAATTGTTTCTATAAGAATAAAAGAACCAAATAAAGATAGGGTTCCCACACGGCACTCTCCCATGCTCCACTGGATAGCTTCCTCCATGTTCCTAGACCCATCATCCATGATGACAACATAAAAATAAATTTATATAAAGTTAAATATGTATATCCTTACCTATATAATTTCACACAAGGACTATATATGATCTAAGATTATTATGTAGGGATAGAGTATACAACTTAATAGGAATTACTCAAATGATTTCCCATATAAACCACTTAAACAAGAACAATATAGTTCACATTTTTTTTTTCATAAAATAGAATATTATCATAAGACAATAAATGAGGCCAAAGAAAACCATGTAAGTTACTCACACCAAAAAATAACCTATCATATCATCTAAAAGGTCCATATTAAACTCACACCACAACTCATGCACCCATATGTGTTCCCACACACCTAGTGTAATGTACCAAAATAAAAGAAACTCTTATTAATGAGGGATCTCCTAAATATACTAAACCATGAGAAGAAACTCATTCTACCTAACCCAAGTCATTTTTAAATAGTAAAAACTAATATTCCAACCTAAACAAAACGTGAATCCATGTCAAAAACTACAATTCTCTATCCATATTTATCATGAATTCACACATCCCATGCCTAAGCAAAACATATAACACCTAATTATTCTTTTTAGGTACTATCTTTGTAATTCTTTATTTATCATCCATTTTGGGGTGAATATTACATTTCTCTAGGATATAGATAATTTTCTAAGGGAAATGGAATAATATTTAATTATGTATGAATGATTGAATTAATAGAGTATGGTTATAAATTTTTAATGGATAAGAGGGATTCTCCCCATGTTCTGATAAAATCCCATGTTCTTTGGTGGTATTCTATATATAGTAGTCATGGTTGTTGTCTTCTATGAAATTACATGTCTTGTAATGGATGCCTGGAATATTCCCTGAATCTAGTTCATGGTTTGAAGTGGACATGCTGAGTATTTTTTACATAACGTAATGGAAAAAATCACTTTTTAATAAAAATAAAATGTTGTTTTTTGGAAATTTTATCCTTCATGGAAGACACGTTGTGTTATGGGATTACACATCATATAAATCACATGAGATGTAGTTTTTAGGGAATCATAAAAATGATTTTCATTTCATTCAACCATTAAACCACCCTCCCTCGACCTGAATCTAACCCAAGGAAATATTAGAGATATTGTCTCCTTGCAGAAAACTCATTCAGTATTTGATCATAATGTTTCTTGTAGTGAATTTATATAGGAAAGTTTTCTTTCTATATCTTGGTTTGTTTTATCATGAATAAAATTATAGATATTTTTATGGTTCATATTCAAGATCAATATATATTTTCTATTGATAAGTTTATTGTTTCTTATTAAAAACACATTTCAAAGGCATATCTCTTGGTTTATAAATAGTGTTGTCAATAGAGGCTATTTTTCTACCATTTTTATGTAGGTTATTCTATAAAATGATTCCTTTTTATGAATTTATTATTATTATTGAAAAATTCCATTGATTGTTTCATTGACTTATAGTGATATGTTGTTATAAGGAATTTCATAGAAGGTAAAATGTTTTTAAAGTGGTTTTTCTTTGTAAATGGATTTATTAATTTGGAAATGTTTTTTATAACACTAACGTGGATTATATTTGATTTGAAAATGATTTATAGAATTAAGATAATGTTTTGGAAATGTATTTTGAAAATTGGAATAGTGGGACCCTTGGTTGCATCAAAAAATAGTCATAGGTAGCCTTACTCTGTGTGGTTCCTCTAGGATGTATCCTTTTGGATATATATGGAATATGGTAGAAATCAATATTGTTTCATACCAACATTATTCTTATTTAGGTTGTTTTATTTCTAGTACATATTCCAATAGTCTAGGCCATGATATGTTGTTCTTCCTCATTTATTATTATTTATAACATGATTATTTTTACTATAGATTGTTGCTCAGAGGTTTTTATATGAGGCTATATCACATGGAATCAATTATGGTGTTTCATATATTTTTGTAAACATTATTACCATATGATTCATGGATATTATTTTCTAATTTGTCACTTATAATTTCCATATTTATGGCTTGTAAATATTATATGATTTTACGAAAACCAAATGGAAAAATATTTACAAATGATTTTAGATTTATGAAAATTCATTATAAAATTGTATTTGTTTTAAAATCTATTTAAATTAATTCATTGATATTAGACCCAATATAGCCTATATGATAGTGTTGTAGTGGGATTTATTCTTACACCCTACTTTTTACTTTGGTTGGTTTTAGTGGTTGTAATGTTGGATTAAAGTAATCGTAAAGGGGATCTTGTAGCATGATGATATAACTTGATTTTTCTACCTTTGTTTTGGGTTGGGTTTGAGGTGACTATTAGTCACATGAAGACCTGATGGTCTTTTTTTTCATACATTCTTGTTTATCTTGTTGGTCTTATACATCATGTATTTGGTTGTATCAATTTTCCTCTCTACTATACATTGGTTGTATTTATTGTTTGGGTTATATTCAATACTTGGATTCTACTTTCCTTTTTATAATTTTTTATAACTTATAATGGGATAAGCATCATTAGGTGTCTTTTCCAGTTGACATGGGTTGGTTTGTTAAAAATTGATATAAGAGGGATGCTCAGCCTGATATCCATTTACACTGTAGGATTTTGGTTCTATATCATAAGTAGAAATAATTAAGGACCATAATAATCCATGTTGTAATTGTGGAAAAGGGGCCTTTCTAGATCACTTTTATAACAGAACCTGAGTTACCATGGGTTTTCATAGACTTTTACCATGATTGAGACTCAGAGTTTGAGTTTTGTTTAATGAACTGTATGGGATGTTCATTTAATTTTACATTTTCCCTTTTTAGTGATTCATTTCATTAGTATAATTCATAAATTAGTTTAAATTATTATTATTTTAAGTCATTAATTTGAATTATAAATGTGGTTATAAGGTTTTGGAATTTGATAATGATTCAATTACCTAATATCTTGTGTTTATTAAACAATGCCTCTGAAAATATCCTTTAAAAATTTGAGAGGGAATGTTGTGATACATGTTCCACATGAAAATGCTATAGTGGATCCTTCATTGATGTATGTTCTTACTCATACTATTTAGAATCCAATTAATGTGGTTTAAAATAACACATTATAAGGACCAAACCTTAAACATTGCATAATCTTGAATTAAATGAATAATTCACATTTTGGATTTTTTCAGTATTAGAGTTTTAGAGAGTTAGGTCATTACAATCACATTATATCTTAAAAATTACAAATTAGACACTTCTACTTAGTTTCAATTTTTTTCATAAAATAAAAACTCCTATAGAAAATGATACATGTCTAGTTACATGTTTTAGATAGAATTAATTTTCCTTGATCCCATCCTTGACCCTATTCCACATTATGTCCTGTGAAAAATTTTTCAAAAACATGGGATGAGCATAAAAATCTTAGTAAGGGATACACAAAGAAGGAAAACTGTTAGTTTTTTCAAAACCACAAGTAAACCACGAATACATTATCATAATTAATACTTTTCACCTTTACGAAATAGTAAATACTCTTTATTGAATAAAAGATCAATACATACCATTTTGTAACCAAAATATTACCATAAAACCCATATAAAGAACACATAATATATAAATGTAACTTGGAAAATAAGAATTCTCAAATTGAATAACCATACGGTTGACTTACACACATATTACTAAATAGAATAGCCATATGGTTGACTTCCATACACAATGCATGGATGTTATAATGTATCCACTCATCATAGTTTATCACGGCACCACCCGACATATGGTTTATCACGTAATCACCCATAAAATGTCCACGTACCATAATAACACAAAAAATATTTCAAATACTAACATCTCACTAATAACATTTCATTTTCTTTCACAAGAAGTAATTTCAAGATATTGGAATAATCAATCCATTTTGATAAATCATTTAAAAATGGATTTTTGAATCAATGTGTCCCATAACACTTTAAATATTTTAATGGAAATATAATTTTGAAACAATAATGTCCATATAAATAAATACTCAATACTATTTTTAAACCATGGACATTAAAGATAATTATTTATAATAATAAATCTCAAAAAAATTTAAAATGATATTTTAGTTAAAGAGTTTTTAACAATATGAGAGACTATTGAATAAAAATAATTGATGAATAAAATTTAATCAAAACATTATAATATCAGGGGAGTAAAGGGATTCATGATATAATATTACATAGGATAGTATATACACAATATAAAAGTGAATTGGGGCATAAAAACAATGAAGTCTAAATGGAAATGTAAATTGAGATGAAATCCCTTATAAAGATGGAATCCTTAAATTAAGGATAAATCAATCACATAATTATGTGTGAAAAATATTAATACACCCAATATAACTGGATAATATGTCTAAAACAATCAGATGACATTAACTCATATTCATAGGATGACATATTCATGAAGTACAAGTTTAACCCAAAGAATTGAAATTGGGTTAAGAAGATCCCTTGCAAAAATCCGAAAGCCTAAAGGCATCACTTTAGAATTCAGAAAATGATTTGATGAGATAAAAAGGGTATCTCATCACTTAGACATAAAATTAACATCAATAAGGATATATAATAAAATATCTCAACGTAAAAATATGTAAATTAAAATACATAACAAAAATAATTCTTTTTTAAAAAGAGGAGACGGAAAGGTTCCCTTACCGATTTAGTAACTTACAAAACATACACCACATGAAGGAAAGAGCATACAATGAAGACGTAAATACTCATAAATGAAATTATATTACACAAACAGTATAATCATGGGCTGTACATACACCACACAATAGGAAATAGTGGCAAATATAGCATGAATCTCATGAGAATAAAAAGTGAGATAAAACCCTTTACCACGTTTTAATCAACTGGGTCGTATGACCAAAAGTTAATAACCACCAAATTAATCTTATAATACCTTGAATATAATGAGAATCATGATAATATTTATCAAATTTCAGTACACAATACACCACATGCAATGAATAAGTGGTGAACAATGGAAATCTCTTTGAATTAAAAGTGAGATAAAAAAATCCCTTACCTCATGTCCGACTTGACCCATATGTTCCGTGTTAATCCTGAATAATAAAATGAAGATAATCAATACTTAAATAATTTTTTTTTATTTTTATTATTACTTTTATATCAATTATTATTTTTCTATAACAATTAGTTAATTATTTGAGTTCCTAGAGGACATTTGGTCGATGTTTGGAACTTTAGTAAAAAATGAACCTATTATAATTACAAATTATCCATGTGGTAAAAATTACATTACCTCCAGTAGGATATTATTGATTTATATAACATATATATCATATATATTCAGTTTATATGTATTTATGATATTCCATATCATTTAGAGTTAAGAAATGAAACGCACCGTTCATGGAGACGGTATGTCGTACGTACGCATGAACAATACCTTCATTTCTATTTTATATTTAATGGAATGAAAATATAATAATAAATAATAATATTATAATTATAGTATAATATCATATGATATATATGTTACATAATTTCATTAACACCATCCTTTATACATTCCATGTTTTTCATAAACGAATCATATCACCTTGAGGGGGTGGTAGTTCGCACATCCTCAAATGAAATTATCGTGTTTACACATTTTAGAAAGCATAAAAGTATGTTTGGAAATAAAAATTACAGAATAATATAGAAAAAAAGCATAATTTATATCATATATAAATATTTTGCCATCATAATGGAAACCATAAGAGACAGTTGGAGATATTTGAACAATCATCGTTTCGTGAGGTGTTAGTTTTCCATCCACGGAAACAATATGTTTTTAACCCATTAGATGGAGGTGTGTGTTAGTGTGGTTATAATACTTCTAATAACAACACCCTAGAATATTTAGGATACTGGTGTTGTTATAAAATAAAGTAATAAATAGAGTTTCGGGGTTGGAGAGGTAAAATAAAAGAAAATAAGTTAAGAGAAACCATTACCTTTAATTTGGATAACTGTCTTTGGTTTGAACCAAAAGGACTTCCTCAAGTTACCTATGATAAAGGTAAGGCTTATAGGAAAAGGAGAGGGATCTTGAGAGCTTATTTGGGCAGGGGTTGGATGATTCAAAGGGCTTGATAGGTGTGAGAAATGAGTTATAAGTGAGGACTTTTTATAAGGGGGAGGATGGGCTATTTAAGAAAGTGTGAAACTATTATTTTATTATATGATGTTATTAGGTTTATAAAGGACCAAAACTAATTAAAGTTGAAGATAAGACGACTCATAGTCGAAATATAATCATCCAATAAAAATTTCACATGTTTTGAATATCGGTTTAATATTTATAATCATATTTATTTAAATCATATATTAATGAGGTAAATACTACATCATTATTGTGTCATAAATAATTTAATTTATATGATTTCTAAAAATTATAAAAATAACATAATGTAGGAAATAGTTTTCTCTTTACAATTAATATTTATAGTCTAAAATATGACTTATAAAACCTCATGTAAAAGTTAATTTACTAAAAGATATTCGATTATGCCATTTTTTCCTTTATTTAATATTAATTAAAATAAAATGTCATTATCACTCATTAGTGGCTTCATGGGAACCCAAAATTCACAAAAGGATGAACATGGTCTTCCATTACTCATCCAGTAATGTTAGTAAAAATTTTAAGGTAATTTTTTATTATAATAATATTTATTTTACCTTGAATTACCCTATTTATCTTTAACCGTGGTAAATAAAAGTCAAAAGTTACTACTCACAAAAAATTATTTTCATCTTATTGAAACAAATTTTACTTAATAGTAATAACCATGTATGTAGGATTTTAAAAATTCAATTCACAGAAGTGGTAAAATTTCATTTAAATGAAAAATTCAGTTTTTTAACTACTACTAAGTGATTTCACTATTCATAAAAAATTGATGTTTTTTAGAAAAATACTAAAATTTCATCCTAATCTATATATGATATTCTGAATTCAAAAACGATCTCTATTTTACCAAATTAAAAGCATATAATATTCATTAATTAATTTAAAATTAAATCTTGTTGTCAAAACGAATAGTGTGTTTTTAAGAAACAATAACTACCAAATGATTGACAATTGTTTATGTCCAATTTCAAAGTGAAATTAATTCCAATGACAAAAATTGGATTCAATGATAAAAATATAATCAAAATAAAATTTAAAACCAATTAAAAACATAATATAACCATATAAATAAATTATATTAAAGAGAACTTATGAATTAAAATACCATATTTTTCACTATTCATTAAAAATGAATTATATCAGAAAAATACCAAAAATTTAACCAAAGTAAATTTTGATGTCCCGATTATAAAGAAGATTTTTTTTGTCAAATAGAACAAATAAACTTAAAAAAACTAGATTAAAAAATGGATCACCATCAAAAGGTGGTAAATCTATTTTTTAAAATTAATTATACATAAAATTAGATTCATTCACATTTTAAGCCTCTATCAATTATTGGATGAATGTAAAAACATTTATCAAACATGTATAATAATGTTGTTGTTAGTTCTGTTCAGTCACACCAATACAATGGCTAGGATTTAACTACCATTTAAAATAATTATATTATTATTTTTCAGTAGGGTTCAACATTGTGTACAACATATGATTTCAAAGAAACCCATTGTTGTGTATTGGGTACGCTATTGAAAAAAGCATCTCCTTTAAAGTAAAACTAATATTTAATTCTGAAATATTAATAAATAAGAAATTTTTATATTTTTTATTTACGTTGGATGTTACATCCTTCCCCCTTTTGGAAATTGTGTCCTCATAATTTTAAAATCAGTCTGGAAAACATAATTGGAAGCCCCACATTGAAAAAAATGTTATTAAAACTGCCATTTTAAAAGAAAGAAATATAAGAACAAAGGTCACCCAAGAAAAACCATTCTAGGATTCCATGTAAGAAAACATGGATATGGAAGAAAAAAAACCATCAAGTTCTGATGGAGAGTGATTGAAAACATTATCTGCAGAAAGTTAACACCCAGAAAATTAGAAAGTTGTGATGGGTTAAATAGTCCTTGATTACCCAGTAGGAAAAGATAACAAACAACATTTTTGTTTTAAGTTACTTTTCATTGAGGAATTTATTTATGATCTTATATAAAAACATATGAAAGAATACTAACTTATCATGTATACTTTGACACTTTACAAAACTTTCTACCACAAACTCAACTTTTCTCCAAATGATGAGTACTCAAACTGACTTAGTCACATTAAATGATCTAGAATAAACTTCGAGAGTATCACATAAACCACAAAAGATGAATTGTATATTTCCCTTGTCTTTAGACATCAACCAAAACAAAAAATGGTTAGTACAAGAACATATAATCCCTAGAAAAGGATAATATTTTACAAAAATAAAAACCAATCTTACTCTCCAATGACTTTCAATCAAAACCTCAAGTTCAAAAAAGACCATTCGATAAACAGTTATCCATAAAATTATTCAAAATATTCCAAACCAAGATTGAAACTCAAAATCCAGAAGGATATAATCCCATAGTCTTCCACATTAAATCATAACATTTATCTCCAAAAAACATCAAATACCCTTAAAATCTCATATTGAAGTGTAATTAACCTAATCGCATATTCTCTGTGATAGGTTAATCATTTACATAAATAACAAAAATCACCATATGTCTGTAAAAAACATAGATTCTTCCAAAATAAAATTTCGACCATTACTCAATAAAAGAAAGGATAAATATTACTTGAATAACATTTTCATATATCAAACATCGGAGTTACACATACTATAAAAAGTCTTCTTATGTAATCCCATCATCAAAAGAGACTTAATACTAATAAGCATCTCATCATCTTAAAATCTTCCATAAATTTTTAATCCCTTATATGTTGAATTCTAACAACGTTCTTCATGATCCATTCATCATTCTTTACCAACTTATTCAGAAATAATTCTTTCTTACAAACTAAATCATGAATCATATCCTATGATTCAATAATGTCAAAACATCATATAATAAATAATTCATTACATTCATTGGTCATTGTTATTTTCCTCATCTTAAATTGAAATGGAATTAGGAATTGGTGAACAAATATTTGTACGATATTGGTGATCACAATATAGAAACATCTATGTAGGATATCTGTTTGTATAATGACCATGAACACCACATTTAAAACATTCAATTGATCCCTTAGAAATAACTTCTTCCCCTTTCCTAGAGTCATCTTGATGCATCCTTCTTCCATGGAAGGTTATTGATTTATGGCATTCATTACCACATCTATACCATCTTCCCGTCCCCTTGAATCATTTTTCTAAGTGTTTCTTTCCACATCCTTAACACATAGGTTTTTGAACATACTTACCTTTATGATTATTACCTGAACTTCTGTAGGTATTTATTTCACGCATATACAATTCCTTATAAAAATCACCCAGGTTCATATGGTCAATCATGACTCCAGATAATTGGATGAGAATTACCCCATGATTTATCATTTTAGCTCCCATTTAATTCAGTTTCTCATTCAGAAATCTATCACAGTTTTTATCACATCCACGGTTACTTTAGTGCCTTCTAGAACCAGCCATTTACTAAAACCAAAAAGGTTAGTGTTAGTATATCAGTAAAATCATAATATAATATATTATTTGGAGGGTAAATACAAGTATATACTTAATCATGTTATCTTAAACTCATTTAATTTATCTATGTTAACTATGACTCTTTATAATATGAAAAGCATTATAGTTATGTCACTTGTTCTTCAATAACACCCTAACCTCTAAAGTTATCCAAACCGACCTCTGATTCCAACTATAAAGACATGGCCTTAAAATTTTCATAATCATAAATTAAATGAATAATTCACATTGAGGATAATTTCAAGTTTAGAGTTTTAGAGAGTTAGGTCATTACTATTACATTACATCTTAAAAATTACAAAGTAGCCACTTCTACTCAGTTTATATTTTTTCATAAAATAAAAACTCTTGATGAAAATGGGACATGTCTAGATCCATGTTTTAGGTAGCATGAATTATCATTCATCCCTACTTGACCCTATTCCACTTTATGTCCTATGAAAAACATTTCAAAAACTTGGGATGAGCATAAAAAGCTCAGTATGGGATACATAAAGAAGGAAAACTGTTAGTTTTTTCAAAACAACAAGTAAACCATGAATATATTATCATAAGTTATACCTTTCACCTTTACTAAGTAATAAATACTCTTCATTGAATAAAGAATAAATACTTACCATTTTTTATAAAAAAGATTACCATAAAACCCATATAAAGAAAACATAACATAAAAAAGGTAACTTGGGACATTAACATACTTAAATGGAATAACCATACGGTCGACATCCACAAATATCACTAAATAGAATAGCCATATGGATGACTTCCATAACCAATGCATTAGAGGTTATAACGTAACCACCCATCTTGGTTAATCACGACACAACCCGTCATATGGATTATCACGTAACCACCTATCAAATGTCCATGTACCGTCATAACACATTAAATATTTCAAATATAAACATTTCACTAATAACATTTCATTTTCTATCACAAGTAGTAATTTCATGATACTGAAATGATCAATCCATTTTCATAAACCATTTAAAAAGAGATTTTTTAATCAAAGTTTACCATAGCACATTGAATATTTTAACTGAATTATAATTTTAAAACATTAAGGTATATATAAATAAATACTCAAAACCATTTTTAATACAAGGAAATTAAAGATAAATATTTAGAATAATAAATATTTAAAACGTTTAAAATGGTATTTTAGTTAAAGGGTTTCTAACAAAATTCGAGACTCTTGAATACACATAATGGAAGAATATAATTTAATTAGAACATTATAATATCATGATATTAAGGGATTCATGATATAATATGAAAAAGGATAGTATATACACCATATAATAGTGAATTGGAGCATAACAATGATGAAGTCTCAATTGTAATGTAAATTGAGATGAAATCCCTTATAAAGAAGGTATTATTAAATTATGGATAAATCAATCCCATAATTATGTGTGAAAAATATAAATAAACCCAATATAAGTTAATATTATGTGTAAAACAGTCAGTGTTCATTCACACATATTCATAGGTTGACATATTCATGAATTACAAGTTTAACCCAAAGAATTCAAATTGGGTTAAGAAGTTCCCTTGCAAAAATTCGAAAGCCTAACAACCTAACTTTAAAATTCAGAAAATTAGTTGATGGGATAAAAATGGTATCTAATAAATTGGACATAAAATTTACATCAATAAGGATATTTAATAACAAATCCCAACATAAATATATGTAAATTAAGTGACATAACAAAAAGAAGTCATTTTTAAAAAGAGGGTGAAAGGTTTCCTTACCAATTTGGTAACATAAAAAACATATGCCACATGAAAGAAGGATCATATAATGAAGATGTAAATACTAATAAAATAAAGTATATTACACAAATATTACAATCATGGGATCTAAATACACCACACAAAATGAAATAGTTGCAAATATAGCTTGAATCTCACAGGAATAAAAAGTGAGATGAAACCCTTAACCACGTTGTAATCAACTGATTCATATGAAAAAAATTTAATAACCACCAAATGAATCATAAAATAAAATGAATAAAATGATAATCATGATAATATTTATCAAATGGCAGTATAAAATACACCACATTCAATGAATAAGTGGGAAACAATGGAAATATCATGGAATTAAAAGTGAGATAAAAAATCCCTTACCTCATGTCTGACATGACTCGTAAGTTCCGTGTTCTTCTTGAATAAAAAACATAAGTTAATATATAGATACCTAAGAGAAATTTTAAAGTTTATTATTTATTTTATATCACTTATTATCTTGCTATAATAATTACTGAATTATTTGGGTTCATAGGGTACATTTGGTCGATGTTCGGAACTGTAGTAAAAAATGAACTTTTTATAATTACAAAGTGTTCATGTGGTAAAAATCCCATTACCTCCAGAATAATATTCAGGATTTATATATCATAAATATCATAAATATATTATGTATATGTATTTGTAATATTCCATATCATTTTTATTTAAGAAATGAAACGCACCGTTCATGGAGACGATATGTCGTACGTACGCATTAACGATACTTTCATTTCTATTTTATATTTAAAGGAATGAAAACATAATAAAACATATGTATATTATAATTCCATTATAATATTAGATGAAATTTATGTTACATAATTACTTTAAATCCATCATTTATATGTTCCATGTTTGTCATAAATGAATCATATCACCTTGAGGGGGTGGCAGTCTGTACTTCCTCAAATGAAATTATCATGTTTACACATATCGGAAAGTATACAAGTATGTTTGTAAATAAAAATTACAGAATAATATAGAAAAGAAAAATAATTTCTATCATATATAAATATAGTTCCATCATAATGTCCACCATGATAGGCGGTTGGAGATATTTGAACAATCTTTGTTTCGTGAGGCGTTAGTTTTCCATCCACTGAAACAGTATGTTCCTAACACATTAGATGGTTGTGTGAGTAAGTGTAGTTATAATACTTCTCATAAAAACATCCTAGTATATTTTTGATACTATTTTTTTATAAAAGAAATGAATAAAAATATTTTAGGGGTTGGGGAGGTAAAATAAAAAAAATAAGTTAAGAGAAACAGTTACCTTTAATTTGGGTAACTCCATTTGGTTTGAAACAAAAGGACTTTTTGAAGTGTCTTTTTCCTAATGTAATGCTTCTATGAAGAGGATAGGGATCTTGAGATATTATTTGGGAAGGTGTTGGATGATACATGGTGCTTGAGAGATGTGAGGAATGAGTTATAAGTGAGGGATTTTTATAAGGTGGAGGAGGGGCTATTTAGGAAAGTGTGAAAATATTATTTTATTATATAATGATATTCAGTTTATAAAGGTACAAAACTAATTCAAGTAGAAGATAACATGACTCATGGTCGAAATAAAATCATCCAATAAGAATTGGACAAGTTTTAAATATTGTTTAATTTTTTATAATCATATTTATTTAAATCATTTATTAATGAGGTAAATACTGCATCATTATTACGTCATAAATAATGTAATATATTTTATGTCTAAAAATAATAAAACAAATACAATATTGTATTAAATTATTTTATATTTATAATTAATATTTATAGTAGAAAATATTACTTATATAACCTACTGTAAAAATTAATTTACTAAAACATATTTTTTATTCCATTTTTTCCTTTATTTGAAGTTAATTAAAATAAAATGTCATTATGACTCATAATTGGATCCATGGGGTCCCAAAATCGACCTAAGGATTCCCAAGGTTGGACATGGATCATCCAAAATGGTTAGTACAAGTTTTATGATAATTTTGTATTATTGTAATATTCTTTTTACCTTGAATTACCCGATTAACTTTAACCGCGGTAAATAATAGTCAAAAGATACTATTCATCAAAAATTATTTTCATCTTATTGAACCATATATTACATACTAATAACAACCATGTATGTCTCATTTTCAAAATTCAATTAACAAAACTGGTACAATTTCATTTAAATGAAAAAGTTAGTTTTTTAACTACTACTAAGTGATTTCACTATTCCTCAAAAATAGATGTTTTCAGAAAAACAAAAAAAAAATCTGCCTAAGATATATTTTATATTACTAATTCAATAATTATATTTATTTTACCGAATTAAAACATAGAAATTTCATTAATTAATTTAAAATTAATTCCCGTTGTCAAAACAAATAGCTTGTTTTTAGGAAACAATAACTATCAAAAGATTGACACTTATTTTTGTCCAATTTCAAAGTAAAATTAGTTTCAATGACCAAAATTGGATTAAATAGTAAACATATTATCTAATTAAACTTTAAAACCAATTAGAAAAAATTATCTAACAATATAAATAAATTAGATTAATATTCACTTTTGAATTAAAATACCGCATTTTTTCACAATTCATTAAAAAATGAATTTTATCAAAAAAATACCAAAAATTTACCCAAAGTAAATTTTTATGTCCTGATTCTCAAGATGAATATTATTTTTTCAAATAGAACATATAAAAGATACAAAAACCAAATTTAATAAGGGTTCTCCATCAAAATGTGGTACATCGATCTTTTAAAAATAATTATACTTAAAATTAAATTCCTTCATATTTTAGGCCTCTAACTTTTATTGGATTAATGTAAAAACATTTATCAAACTTGTATAATCATGTTGTAGTTATTTCTGTTCATTCATTCCAATACAATAGATAGGCATTAACTACCATTTAAAATAATTATATTATTATTTTTCAGTATGACTCAACATTGTGTGCAATGTAATATTTCAAAGAAACTTGTTGTTGTGTATCAGGTTCACTATCAAAAATTAAATCCCCTTTAAATTAAAATTAATATTTAATTCAAAAATATTAATAAATATGAAAATTTCATATTCATTATTTACGTGGGATTTTACACACATGATGTGTGGGGAATCATGGCTCTAAGATGACTAAGCTGCATCCAACCATCTTCTGTGGTGACCAGGGACCTTAAGACTCAATGAAGTGTCTTGAGAGGAAATATATAATCTTTACCTTCTTAAAGAATCATAATGAATATAATAAGGGTTTTTCTATATACAACCTCAAGGGACTGGTAATGAGATAATGGGAATCAATTCTGTATTCTATGATTCATGAGGATCATTTTAGGGAATATTTGAAGAAAATATTTAATCATCATATTTGAATTTTGAAAATATGTGCAGAAAATTCCCAGGAGTTTCTAACCGTTGGTCATAGGGAGTATATCATTCTAGAGTATTCTACCAATTTTCTAAGTTTGTGTATTTGGAATTGGGTCTTGTCACTAATGAGTACCTAAATGATTAGATGTTTTAGTAAGTAGTGAGGCCTTAGATTCAGTCAATGTGGATTCTAGATTGCCATAAAAATTTTGTGGATGTAGTTAAAAAGGAATATTCATTTATGGAATACATATCTAGAATGACTGGTATGGGTGGAGAATCAGTTGGTGCAGTTATTAGCAAGGGTGTTTTTTTTATATTGGTGAGGATGTGAAAGGGATTTTAGATTTATTCTATATTAGATTCGGATGATTCATCTGGGTAGAAGTAGGTTGTATTTTTCTAGTTTGAATGGTGATTTCATAACAATCATAATTATGTAAAGGCTTTCAATACTTATAATATTTTTGGATGATCTAGCCATCAGAATCATTTTTCTGACAGGATATCCTAGGGTAGTAATGTAGGATCCACATTCACCACGTGTCCACATGTTGTTGTAGATACACCCATGGGTGCTGGGTAATACTCTAAATATAAAGGGTTTTTTAATGTGTTAAAGAAATAAAAATAATGGAATAAGACTAGACACATTTAGGTTGCTTAGTATGTACAAGAGGAACCTGAAGCTAGTCCATCTAATGTTATAATTTCAATAATTATTTCAGCTTCTATGGTGGTAGAACTATTTGATATAGGTGATACTCATTATATAATTTTATAAACATATTTTAAATTTTAGGATCTCACTTGGAGTCTATTCGATACATATTGGATATTTACATACCATTAGGAAAAAGTTTTGAACAATCTTTCAAGTGTCCCACATGTTAGGAAATGATAATAGACATTGAGGTGGAGTGGGAATTTTTCATTCTTGATATTGACATCATCATATTTTTTATCTTCTTAGACTAGATGATATGTATTAAAGAATAGATAGAATATTATAACCCTTATGTGATGTTATTATCTATCAATGGGGTCACTTGTGTCGTTCAGGGTGAGTGGGAATTTAGATCAGAAAGGATAGGTCATGCTGTTCTCTATGTTATGGTAATCTTGAGCCAATTGCTAGATATAAATATTGATCAAGTTGACTCTTTTTTGGGTGGTTAACATATGGTATTGGTGTTTTCAAACACCATTGTATTTCAGATTACTTTTTAGTATACATCCACATAGATAGGTTATGTTTATTATCATCATTATCCCTAATAAGATTCCCATTTATATTCCATATTATAAAATAAAACCTACTATGTTGATGGAACTTAATTTATAGCTTGAGGACCTAGTGATAATAGGAATTATTCTTCCTATAATGTCACCATGGGTTACAGATAGGCAATTTTCTATAAATAAATTCGAGAGCCTCAGAATTTGTATTGACTAACGGATGTTGAATTAGGTGACCATTAAAAACAAATATCATTTTTCTATGAATGATGAACTATTTTACCAACTTCAATTAGAGTGTTGGTATTCAAAGACTGACCTTTAGTTAGGGTACCATCAGTTGAGAGTATGAGAATAATATATTCCTATATTAGTGTTTAGGAGTCGATATGGGAATCTAGAGTTTTTGGTTATGTCATTTGATCTTACTAATACCCCTACAGTGTATATGGATTTGATGAATCATATATTTCATCAATTCTTGAAATATATTGTTATTTTATTCGTGTATGATATATTGGTGTTCTTCAAGTCATAGGTGGAGAACATGGAACATTTAGATATCATTCTTCTAACATTGAAGGAACATCGTCTATATGGTAAGCTTTCCTAATCTACGATTTCAATTCCTAATATGAAATTTCTGGGGCATGTGATAACTGAGAGGGGAATATCAAAGGATCCAAAAATGGAAGAGGATAATATGTCCTAGGAGTATCCCAGAAATGTCTTTGAGATCTGAAACTTCTTTGGTTTTGTTGGTTACTATAGATGGTTTGTACATGATTTTTCCAAGATAACATTTTTTATGACATATTTAACCCATTAGGTTGTAAATTTTGAATTTAATGGAAAATTTCAGAGAAATTTTGATTATTTTAAAGTGATGGTAACATTAAAACTAGTTATGATTAATCTAGAACTACTTTTGCGTTAATATTTTATTCTGCGATGCTTCTGGTATAGGTTTCTGATGTTTCTTGATACAGGAGAAACATGTGGTGGCCTCTAGATCATGCCAGTTATTCCCTCATAGAAAGAAATATCATGCCCATGATATTGAATCAGACATATTTATGTATCCACTCAAAATGTTGAATCAATATCTTTTGGTGGGATTTATAGTTTATTAAGATTATAAAATCCTAAAATATATTATTAAGCACACTAATCTAAACATGTTATAGATACTATATGTAGAGTATAAAAAAAAAATTTATTTTAATATTGTATACACTCTTAAAAAAGGGAATGTGGTTGCATATGCGTTGAATGTAAAATTACCAACAATAAAGTGAATGAATGAGTGTATGATTGGTCTCTAATGAGTTTTTTTACAAAGATTCACTTTGGAATAGAAGAGGTTAGTTGATACGTGGTATTATCATTGATGAAATTTGAGTTGTCTTTGGATGATAGAGTTCATCTTTATCAGGTTATATACACTAAGTGATAAAATATTAGTGAAATCCTTTATAGTGGGGAGACCTCGTGTGAGTGGTCTCGGTCTCCTAGTGGCATGTTTTTTCTACCACAGTAGGTTGGATGTTCTATTTTACCTAAGGTAGAAGTTGATGGACAGTGGACACTACACTTATTATTCTGTGCACCCTGGGGATACTAAGATGTTTCATGAATTGAGACATTAGGATTGGTGGTAGGGGATGAGGCAGTCAATTTGAGATTTTTTATAATGATTTATTACGTGCAATATAATTATTGTGGAACCTCAATTGATTTTTGGTTCGTTATTGAAAATTTCTATTTTCTATAGAAGTGGGATGAGATTTCTGTGGATTCAATAATTGGTTAGCCATGTAATCCTAGTGGTAAGGATTTAATTTTGGATTATCATTGATCAACATGTGAAATAAGTTCATTTTCAACCTAGTAATGTTATAAAAAGGTGGAATTTATTAAAGTATTATATGTCTAATATATTATGAGAGTTCACGGGGTTTCCTTTCGGGGTTTTTTGACAGGGACACAAGGATCGCATCTAGGATTCTAAAACTTTTATAGGATATGATGGTTTCTAGGATTAAATTGAGCATGGATTATCATATTCAAACAAATGGACATACAGAGAGGGATATCTTTGTTTTTGATGATATGTTTTGGGTTTTTGTACATGATTTTAGAGAATCTTGGGAAAATAATTTGCCTCTGGATGAGTTTTCCTTCAAAAATATTTATCATTAATCAATAAAAATGGAATCCTTTGAGGAATTCAATGGATAACCATGTAGATCTACCTTGGGAAGGCGAGATTTGGGAGATCATTCCATGGTTGGGATGGGTATTATTTTCAGAGAAGATGGAGATGGTTCAATTTATCCATAGTAGAATGATCATGACACATAGTGCTCATAAATCTTACATGGACTATCGATGTTGAAAAGTAGATTTTGAAGATGGAAATTGGGTATTTCAAAGAGTTTCACCTTTCCGAGTAATCATTTGTTGGTTAAACATCATAAGATGAAACTAAGACATCTGGTCCCCTTTGAGATCATTATACGATTGGGTATGATGGCCTAGTAGTTATTATTACAATCTCGTTTGACATCTGTCATTAAAATGTTTATTGTTTCCTAGTTGAGGATGTATATACACGATTTATGATATTTATAGGAATAGAGGATGTTAATATTGAGACTGACACCACTATGGTTGAGTAGCCAGTATAGATTATAGTTCTCCAAAACATGGTACTATGAGGTAAAATGATTCCTCTTATCTGGGTATTGTTGTACTACAGATAGGATAACCACAAGATATTGGAGAGGGAATCATTGATGAGGCAATAATGGCCTTTTCTTCTTATAGATCTATAAATATGAGAAACTTTTGGGGCCATTAATAATTCATTTTTGGGATATTGTAACTCCCCATTATGGTTTTTAGGTACTCTCTTGTGCATGCTTCTATTATCATCATTGTTTTGGTCCATTTGCATGTTTTTTTGGGGAAGAAGAGCCTTTGATGGGGAAAATGACAAAATGTTTAGGGATGTATGTTTGTTTGAATTAATGGAGCCTTGGTATAAATGGGAAAATGGATTATATGGAATCTCCCCATGTTTAGAAAATGTCAGGGGTTCTTTTGTGGTCTTATACTAAGAACGTTATCATTTCCTATCTGTTAGGAGATTACACATCGAGTAAAGGGAGTACAATCTATGTAATGGTCACCTGGATGATGTCATGAATCTGGTTCTGGTAATCTGGTTTATATTCCTTTTATTATTATTTCACATCATGTCATATTAAAAATAAGTTTTTAATAAAAATTTGATTTATGTTTTGCTGTTTTCATCATTAATGGAATACAACAACTATATTTGGATTACACACTATGTAAATATAATGAGATTTGATTTTCAGGGAACCATGTGAATTATTTCCATTTAATTTAACCATTTATAAATCATCTCATGACTTAGAGCTAACCATGACTGATTTAAGATATCTATGACCTTCCTGGATCACTAGTTCAGTGACCATTCATCAGTATTTTTGTGGTTCACTTCCTCGGGTTATTATTATTTTTGGTTCTTCATTTTTCTTGTTTTGGATAATGTGTTGTTTGTGTGCATGGTATATATTTGTGATCATATTTCTTTTACTATCTATAATTTTTAATTTCGTATGGTTCCTTTTATTTTCATGTATGATCTCTTGGTTTCCAATCACTATTATTGATGGAATATTGGTTTATACTTATTTTAGGTAGTTGTTTCAAAATAATGTCTCAATTAAATAAACTCCTTATCATTTTTGATAAATTAATTTTATTTTTTGGTTTAATTTAAGTGATATGTGGTTATAAAGGGTTTCATAGAAAGAAAAACGTTTTTAAATTGGTTTTTTTGAAAATATTTTTCATTGAATTGGAAATGATTTTATTAACACTTTAGTAGATTTAATTGGATTAGAAAATGTTTTATTAAATTTTTTTCATGGTTTTGAAATTAGTTTTGACAATTGGAACATTGGAAAACATGGTTTTTTTCAGATATATACATGGGTATACTTAGTGTTTTTGGAACTACTAGGCAGTAATATTGGTATATTAATGCAATGTAAAAAATACTCGATATAGTATGGTACCAATGATATAATTTTTAAGGATCTATTAAATTCAGTATTTATTCCCTTAGGCTATGTCCCAATATGAGTTGATTTTCAATTTATAGTAATTTATCACATTATTGTTTTCATATTGTATCTTTTCTCATAGGTTTTATATGAGATTTTATCAAATGTAATTTCAGTAAAAAAAATTTTGTTTTAAAATCTTTAACTATTGAATTCTTGATATTAGAACATATATAGACTATGTAGTGGTATCCGACTACAATTTGATCTCATACACTACTTTGACATTTGGGTTGTTATAGATGTTTTATTATAGTATTCTGGTAATTGGAATGTAATATTATAGTGTGATGAATTATCATTGTGTTGTTTCCATCATTTTATATTGGTTTGGAGGTGACTCTTGGTGATATGGAGACATCATGGTCTTATTTTATTCTGACTCTATGGGTTATCATGTTGGTTTGTGATTTTATGGATTTGGATTTATATCTTATATTACATGTTTTACTTTATTTGCATTTTTTGTTTGGGTTCTATAAAAGACTTGGTTCTGATTTCATATTTCCAATTTCTTATACATTACCCTTTGATGGGCTAGTTTGGGTGGATTGTGGAGTTGACTTGGGTTGGTCTGCTAAAGGCCCAGGTATCCCACCCAATGAAATCTAGAATTCAATTACATACCAACACATATCTATTCAATTTATTATAAATCGAGACCAATAAATTCCCATGCCCAAAATTTCTCAACTCAAAACCCTCTCCTTTGAAACTAAAAAATATATTTTTTATTTTCCAAACATGTCGGTCTATACATCACAAAACCATTATTTTCAAAACCTGAGATAACAATGGTAATAATTTCAAAAGTATCATCCCATAATATTCCTAAAACACAAGTAAGAATTAGGCATTCAAAACAAACTCAACTATTTTAGATAAAATGGTGAGAGGGAGAAGCCACCTACATTGATCACTCTCCCCAATAGGGTCCAATAAGAAAACATCAATAAATAATGATTCACAAAAAATCACCTCAGGGTGCATCAGGATTGATATAAAAATATATGAGGTGGAGATTGATGGTTTTTAGAGAGATAATCATGTCGAAAAAAAATCAATAACGCTCTAAACTACCACACATAAATTTCGTTTCAAATGTGCATCACCCAAAATCATTAAATTTTTTTGTTGTTTAAAAACTAGATGACTATCACCATGGCCGAGTCTATGGGGTGGAATATTCATTCATATCATTCTAAATGATATTAAACCCAAAAAACTCCTAGAACAATGGAGTTTTGGATCTACAAAGACATTTTAAATAGCCCACATGAGTCCACCTTAACATAGCTACCATGCCCAATCAACTAGGAATTTTGGATCATTCAATTACCATAGAGAAGTCTATCTAGTTATAAGACCAAAAATAACTTCAACCTAGTGCATGATGATATCCTGTCATATAGACAACACTTCAAACCCACCGAACTGGTAATTTTGATTTTGTGTTGATGAAATATTCTCATTTCTTTCCCACCAAGACCTGAGAAAAAACCACAACTCAGGTATGATGGTCTGCGCATAGCTTCACAAAAGTCTTGAAGAGATCATTCCCATTACCGAGATATAATATGCATCAATATTTTATATTTGGATTAATTTAAACACACAACACTCACTAAAATAACATTTACTATGGCATAGTGGTATCTCCATATACACTCAACCATGTCCTACCAACAGTTTCACCATGATAGGTACTACGACTTCTACCATGGATAACATAATGATGTGGTGCCACCATAAAGCCAAGTACTTCCATATCTAACAAATGAACGTTCCAAAAAATCTTGAATACCATCTTATGAACATAATAACTAGAGAAAACATAATAAAATAATGACATACCAAAAACCAAGGGTTTCATATTCTCACCATAATTAAGTATTTATCCTTAAAAAGACAATGGATGTAGTTGTTTTGAAAAAACCATATTCTGTGGGTCTATCATAATGATTTATTATTCCAAAAACTCTGCATAGACCCAACCATGATATTATGACACACATAAAAATGGTATTAATTGACCTCAAATGAGATTCTATTTCCTATACAAAGATTTTAACAATGTTGTAAACCCAACAGAGCATCTAGATTTGGGAAACACAATTCCAAACACCAACAAAATATTTTCAGGATCATACCACTAAATATGAGATATGTGAAATAGTGACGCATTTCCAAATCAGGTGGTTAATGCTTCTAGATACATAACCTGGCCATTTTAAAAGATAATAAAAATGATTCCAATGCACTAATGTTCAAACTACCCTTTCATTCCAACAAAACATCCCTCTAGTCCATGAAATACCTATAATAACACATCATTCATCACTACCAATGGTAATGGAATACTATAATGGTCCTAATAAAATACATAATCACTCTATGCAAGGGATATGAAAGCTGAAGAAAACAAAATAATATAATTACCACAAACCCATGGATTAAACTATAGTATTTTTATAACATCCCAGGTAAATAAAGAATAAAAAAAATTCATATTTGTAAATTTGATATTAATTTTATTTTAAATGGGATGCTATGTTTGATGGAGTACCTGATACGCTATGATGAGTTTCTTTGAAATCTTACGTTGCACACAACGTTTGGCCGTACTGAAAAATAATAATATAATATCATTTTAAATGGTAGTTAACGCCAAGTAGTTATATTGTTGGGAATGGAAATATCTAACTAAAATATAAATATACATGTTTTTTAAATATTTTTATATTTATCTAATAAATTTTATAGTCGTAAAATAAGAAATGATATGATTTTAAGCATAAATACTCTAATATTAATTAAAAGGTCGACTTACTGCCTTCTGATGGAGAAACCACATTAAATATAGTTTTGGTCTCTTTTATATGTTCTATTAGAGAAAATAAAATTTTTATTTAGTATTGGACATCAAAATATACTTTGGGTAATTTTTTGGTATATTTCAGATAAAATTCATTTTTTTGAATAGTGAAAATACTGTATTTCAATTTAAAATAGCATTTTAATCAAATTAATTTATATGGTTATATTACCAATATAATTTTTTTTAATGTTTAATTTGACTATATTTTTACCATTTAATTCAATTCAGGTCATTGGAAGTAATTTCACTAAGAAATTGGACAAAAACAAGTGTCTATCTTGTGAAAGTTATTATTTATTAAAACCATGATTTTTTATTTTAACAATGTAAATTAATTTTAAATTAATTCATCCAACTTCTATGATTTTAATTTTTAAAAATAGACCCAATTTTTTAATTCATACTATCAATTATATCTTTGGCTGAATTTTTGGTAATCTTTAGAAAACATTCAATTTTTGATGAATAGTTCAAACACTGAGTAGTAGTTAAAGAACTGACTTTTTCATTTAAATGAAATTTTACCACTACTATGAATTGAATTTAGAAAATCTTACAAAAATGTTTGTTTTCAGTTAGTAAAATATTGTTCAATAAGAAGAAAATAATTTTTGGTGAATAGTTACTTTTGACTTTTATTTAGCACAGTTAAAGGTAAATAGGGTAATCAAGGTAAAAATAATATTATAATAATATAAATTTACTTTAAAACTTGTCTTATACATTTTTGATGAGTAATAGACGAAAAGAAAAATCTTTTTTTGAGGCTTTTGGCCTTTTATTGCAATTTGGGTAAGATAATGATTTTAATAACTTTTTATTTAAAGTAAAAATAAAATTTTCATAATCATGTATTGTTTTGATAAAATAATTTTAATGGGGGTTATATAATTGATATTTTTGACTATAAATATTAATTAGAAATATAAAATGATTCCCTACATCATGGTAGTTTATTTATAATTTTTAGACATTAAATAAATTAAATTATATATGACACAATAAGGATGAAGTGTTTACCTCATTAATGAATGATTTAAATAAATAAGATTATGAAAATAAAAAAATATCCAAAACTAGTCCAATTATTATTATATGATTTTATATCAAACATGAGTCATCTTATCTTCAACCTTAATTAATTTTGGACCTTTAAAACTGTAAAGTGTTATATAATAAAATAATAATTTGAAACATTCCTAAAAAGCCCCTTCTCCCCATTATAAAAATACCTCACCTATAACCCATTCCTTACACCTATAAAGACCCATGCCTCATCAAAAATATACCTAGATAAGCTCTAAAGATCCCTCTATTCCTCTTATATACATTACTTTAGGCAGAAGGCACTTCAAGATATCCTTTTGGTTTAAACCAATGAGAGTTACCCGATTTAAAGGTAACATCTACTTTTAAATTATTTTCTTTTATATTACTTCTCCAAGCCCCTAAACTCTTTTTATTCCATTATTCTATAAGAAAATCTGTATCCTTAATGTAATAGATGGTTTTTAAAATAATTATTCGATCTAAACATACACACACATCTATCTAATGGGTAAAGAAAAAACTGTTTCGGTGGAATGTGAACTACTACCTCACGAAAAAATTATTGTCCAATCTTCTCCTACAAACTATTATGGTGGAAATTGTGAAGGAACAATATTTATATGTGATATATATTATATTTATATTGCCTCTATTATTATTTATTTTTTATTTATATCATACCTTTATGGTTTCCATAATGGGTAAATTTGATAATTTCATTTGAGGAAGTGTGGACTACCGCCCCATCAAAGTGATATGACTCATTTATGACATACATGGAACTTATAAATGATGGATTGGATGAAATTATTTATTATTTTATAATGGAATTATAATATTACTATTTATCATTATATTTTCATTCCATTAATAATACTAAATAGAAATGAAAGTAGCGTTCATACATATGTACAGCTCACTGTCTCTATGAACGATGCATTTAATTTCATACATCCAAATACTATGTTATATTATAAATAAATATATATAATGGATATATATGATACTTAAATCATGAATATAATTCTGTATATAATAGAATTTTGACTAAATTAAAAACTTGTAATAATAAGAAGTTCATTTTTGACTCAAGTACAAAATATCGAAAAAATTACCATTATTAAAATAAATGATTAAATAATGTTTATAACATGGTAATAGGTGATATAAAATGAATAATAACCATGAAAAATGTACTTAAGGAAGTATAAATTAACTTTAGTTTATTATTCAGGATATTAAAGAACAAACGGGTCTAGTCAGACATAAGGTAAGGGACTTCATCTCAATCACCGTTCATTGAGGATTATATTGTTTTATAAATGAATTTCTTTTATAAGGTGTATAAACACTTTTGAATTTTCATTTCTTTCAAAGGTAATAATTTTCTATGAGGAATTTTACTAAATGAAAAAATTGAATGTTTCATTTATTATAAATGGTGACAATGAACTTTTCTATTGCCGTGAGTATTATTTGATCTGTGGTTTCCAAAACAAGTCATAATTTTTGATAAATGAAAATAAATACCCTATACTCTTTTACATATTTTGGTATTGAAAATGGTTTTTATAATGTATTTTTTTTGTGTCAGTATAGTTAAATTATATATTGTGATTGAAATGTGGAAATTTTTTCTTTCACTTATTTTTTTTCTGTTTTATGAATAAGTTATTATTCTTGGACATTGTTTACTTATAAAGGTGGTTCCATGATAATCATCGGGCGGGTGAGCCCAAGATAGCTCTCCAATGCATTGGGTAATGTGACAGAGGTAAACGTGAATGTTTCTCTTAAGATATTTAGGGAATATATTGTGATGGGTATCCAAATGTTACTCCCTACATGGTTGTGAAAGCTACAACATAAGTAAGTTATCGATTCCAAAAGTTACCTTTAAGATTTGTGATTATTATTTTTTATTCATAAATATAATGATTACATGAGGTATGTTAAAAGACTATGTTTTGATGAACTAATGTTTTATTTCTTTATTTTATAACCCTTTCTGATATTTTAATAATCATCCTATTTTTTTGAAATTTTATTCACAGGACATAAAGATGAATATGTTCAATTATGGGATCAAGGAAAAGTCATGCTGTCTAAAACATAGAATTATACTTGAATATTTTTTCAAGTGTTTTTATTTTATTAAAAAAATTGGAAACTGAGATAAGTGTCTACTTTTAAATTTTTGAGATGTATTGTAATAATTATAGTCTAATTCTCTAAAAGTTAAATCCTTAAAAGATCCTCAATGTGAATTATCTAGAAAATTCAAAATTATGTAATGTTTTAAGGCTGGGTTATTATAGTTAGTATCAGAGTTCGGTTTAGACAACATTAGAGGTTAAGATATTGTTAAATTAGTATCCATAAATGAATTTATCTTAATATTGAAATTATATAGCATTTACAAATTACCATGTTGCTTCACCTAAGATATTTCTGTGTTCAGTATGGTTTTTCGCAGAGGAAATAGGTTAGCTATGATAGGACGACATCATAAGGAATCCAAATCAACAACATGAAATCATCAGAATCAGAAATGAATAGTTTGTTTCAGTGATGGAATTGTTGACCATGTCTATAAAAGGTAGTCGTATCCATGCATGAGATCATCCAGATTCACCACAAAGGATAACGTCAGTAGTGGAGCATTTCATGAGGCAACATCCCCCATCATTCAGTGAATCATATGACCATATTCTAGGTGAATGGGGAATTGAAGCACTATAAATTTTTTTATGTCATGTGGTGTTCAACACATCAAAAGGTTAGTCTTATAGTTTTTCGTTTTGAAGGTGAAGCCGATCAGTGGTAGTCGATGGTGAAAAATATCATGGATAGTGAGAATATTTATGCTCTTTATTGAAATGAATTAAAAGGTATATTTCTTGAGAAATATTTTCCTAAGGTGGTTCATCATTGGTGTGAAGAAAATTATAGGAATTGAGGCAGGAGGATGACTCAGTGGATGCTTTTAAAGAAAAAATAACTTGACTAGTAAGGTATGCTCTAAATTTCAAACCTAATCTTGATAGTAAAATCAACCATTTTTACTTAGGATTAAATCCAAAGTATCCAAGGTGTTTATAATCTCCTTAGTTCAAAAGATATGAATAATCTATTCAATGTACGGAGAAGGGGGAAATAGAGTATTACGATGATCAGTTGTTCTTTGATAAACAATAGGAAAAGATGACAATGTGGCAGATGAATAGGAAGAACTCTTTAAAAAAGTATGATGGTAAGAAACATAAGTTTATAGTTTGTGAAAATTGTGGTAAAAAACATGCTAGATAATGTCTTTTGAATTCTATTCAGTGCTACTGATGTGGTAAAATGGGACATAAGGCTTGTAATTGAACTTAAAAATATCAGGGTAATGGTAATAACAAATCTGATTTGCAGTCAGTAAAATGTTTTAAGTTCATTGAAATGGGTCATTATGAAAATGAGTTTCCTATAAAGAACCTAACTGAGGGAAAGAAACCTGACTACCTTAATAAAAGGGTGGTGAAATCCTTTGCAACAAGTTCAGTAGATGTTGGGCCATCAAATGAACTAGTATCATGTACACTATTTGTTTGTTCAGATTATAGAAATCCGTTGATTGATTCATGGTCTACAAATTCATTCATTTCTGAGAAGTTTTAAATTAAATTGGGAATTATATATCATGATATGAATCATGAAATTATGGTAAAATCACTAAGGGAAATGTTAAGACAAAAATAAATTAAAAGAACCATCTAGTCCTTGTGTGTGGAGAAAATCTTACTACAAACCATATTTCTTTTCCTCTAGTAGAGTTTGATGTCATTTTGGGTATGGATTGGCTTTCCGTTTATCATTCTATGTTTTAATAAAAATCTAAAGATGTTTCTTTTCCAAATTATTTTTATTTTGGGTACAAGAATGAATAACTTACTTTTTATTACATATCAATAAATTGAGAAACTAGTAAAAGATGGAAAATAATGTTACCTTGTACATATTGTTGAAAACAAAGGAACTGATCAGATTTATGATATTGTAGGGGTAAATGAGTATCTTGATGTTTTTCATTATTATTTTCTTGGTATAATACCTAACCAGGAAGTTGAATTTATTGTTGACTTTATTTTTAATTCTACGCCCATTTCAAAACCACCTTATTGAATGAATCAATTTGAACTTTTAGAGTTAAAGGTGAAATTGAATGAGTTATTAGATAAATGTTTCATTCGACCTAGTACATCACTATGGGGTGCCCATATCTTGTTTGTTAAAAAGAAAGATGTTTCTATGAGACTTTTAATTGATTATATAGCATAAAATAACATCACTAATAAGAACATGTATCCTTTTCCTCATATTGATGATTTGTTTTATCAGCTTGAGGGAGCTCAGTTTTTTTAATGACTTATATGAGGTTAGGGTTCCCTTAGTAGAATTTGAAGGAAGAAGACATTCTGAAGACCACATTCTATACTAGCTTTGTCCATTATGAATTTTTAGTTAGCATTTTGGGTTAACCAATGCACATTTTGTATTCACGGATCATATGACTATAGTTTTTCTGTGAGTTCTTGGATAAGTTTGTGATTGTGTTCATTGATGATATTTTTTTTATTCTATAAGTAAATAGGACCATGAATGTAATTTATGGGTTATGTTGAAAAACATAAAAGAAAACAAACAATATGGTAAACTGAGTAAGTTTGAGTTTTGGTTACAACAAAATTCTTTCCTTGGTCACATTGTTTCAAAAAATAGCATAACTATTGATCATGCTAAAACCTAAATTGTTTAGGAATGGACAACACCCAAAAATATAACCGAGATCCATAGTTTTTTTGGTTTCTCAGGTTATTGCTGGAGGTTTGGTAAAAATATTTCACGATTTTCAATCCCAATGAATATGTTAATTATAATAGGTGTTATGTTCATCAGGACAAATGAATGTTATGATTGTTTTCAGGAATTGAATAAATTATGGGTGAATGCTCTAGTTTTGGCGCTAACTTCCATAAATGTTGAGTTTTTTATCCATAGATATGCTTCATTAAAAAGACTTGGTTATGTCCTTATGTATAATGATCATGTAATTTATTATGCTTCATGTTAGTTGAAACATCATGAGTAAAATTACCCTACACATTATTTGGAATTAGTTGTTGTTGTTTTTTAATTACAAATTTGGAGGAATATAATGTATGGAGTAAAATGTGAAATATATACCGACCACAAATGTTTGATGTATATATTCAATAAGGAAGAATCGAAGATGAGACATAGGTGATGTCTAGAATTAATCAATCATTATCATTGCACGATCCATTACCATCTAGGAAAATTAGATAAAGTGGATGATGCTTTGAGTCAGAAAAAAGTAATGCTACATTAACCTTGTAACATTTGGAACAAGATCATTTGGTTTTCGATTTGATGATGATTATAATAGAAGTTGATGGTGCATGAAATTCCTATGTTTTATTTCATGTGTCAGTTAAATCAACTCTATCATACTAAATTATGAAAATGCAGAAGGAAGACAATGAGTTGAAGAAAAAAGTAGAGATGTTTAAGATGGGTATGTTGCCTTATTTTAACATTGAAAGTGATTTTGTTTTGTGATTTGGAAGAGATTATGTGTTCCTTATGATTCACATACGAATAATGAGTTGTTATTGAAATCTCATGGTTCCCCTTTTTCAGTTCATCTTATCAGTACTATGATGTACATAGATCTTTGAGAGTATTACCGGTGGGATGGAATGAAAATATCTATTGCATACTTTACTGTGAAGTGTTTGACTAGTCAACATGTTAAATAAGGACAACAGTTACTGAAAGGGATTCCTCAACCATTATCAGTGCCAGATTGGAAATGAGAAAATATATCCATTGACTTCGTTGTGGGATTACCAAAGACATCTCAAGGTAATAATTAAATCTACGTTATTGTTGATCTATTTACTAAATCTTCTCATTTCCTTATTATTTTAGATACTTTGTCTCTAAATCAAATTTCTTGATTGTATGTTAAATAGAGAGTCAGGTGGCACGGAGTTCCCATCTCCATTGTATCTGATCATGATCCCAGGATTACTTCTAAATTTTGAAAATGCCTTCAGATGTCGTTGGGTACTAAATTAAATTTTAGTACAGCTACTCATCCTCAATCAGATGGACATTCAGAATGAACAATTCAAACCTTGGAGGATAAGTTATGTGCTTACTCGATATATTACCAGGGAAGTTGGGACCAACATCTTTCATTGGTTGAATTTTCTTATATTTACAATTTTCATTCTTGTATACAGGTGGCTTCATTTGAGGCAGTATATGGGAAGCGGTGTCGAACTACAGATTTTAGGGATGAAGTAGGTGAAAGGAAAAAAATGGGACCAAAATTGGTGGAAGAGATGAAAGAAAAGGATCATTTGATTTAGAAGCACATGAAAATAGCCCAGAGGAGGCAAAAAAGTTATGCAAATAACTGGAAGAAGGATCTTTCATTCAAGGTAGGTGACTTTATCTTTCTCAAAGTTTCTCTATGGAAACGTGTGATGCATTTTGGTAAGAAGGGAATGTTGAGTCTGAGTTTCATTAGACCTTATGAAATCCTAGAGAATTCTTGATTAGTTACATATATAGTAGATTTACCACCAAGTTTATATTAGGTACACAATGTTTTTCATGTTTCAATATTGAGAAAGTATATGCATGATTTATCTCATGTTATAAGCCCATAGGTTGTTTAGTTGGAAGAGATTCTCTATTATGAGGAACAACCTGTCCAGATTTTTGATCGAAGAGAGAAAGTGTTGCGGAATAAGGTAATTTCTCAGTTAAAGGTTTTACAGAAAAATTATATTGTTAAAGAGGCAATGCGGGAATCTGAAATGATATGATGGATACATACCCCCACTTATTTGATAAGTAAATAAAATTTCTTGGACTCAATTCTTGAAAGGGGGGAAGGATGTAGCATCCTATGTAAATAAAGATTAATACATTTTCATATTTTTGAATTAAATAATAATTTTATTTTAATGGGGATTCTATGTTCGATGGCTTACCTGATATGCAACAACAATGTTTGTTAAATCTTACGTTGCACATGATGTTTCATCATATTAAAAAAATAATAAGATAATATTATTTTAAATGGTAGTTAATTCCTAGCCATTATATTGGAGGGAAATTATAGAACTAACTACAATATGAATATACATGTTTTTTAAATGTTTTTACATTTATCCAATAAATTTTAGAGGCTTAAAATAAGAAATATTCTGATTTTAAGCATAAATACTCCAATATTCATTAAAAGCTAGATTTGCCACCTTTTGATGGAAAACCCTCATTAAATCTGGTTTTGGTCACTTTTATATGTTCTACATGACTAAATAAAATTATTCTTTATAATTGGGACATCAAAATTTAATATGGGTATATTTTATGTATTTTTCTGAAAAAATTCATTTATAATGAATAGTAAAAAATAATGAATTTCCATTAAAAAATTACTTTTAATATAATTTATTTATATGGTTAGATTAACATTTTAATTGGTTTTAAAGTGTAATAACATTATATTCTTTCCATTTAATACAATTTTGGTCATTGAATGTAATTTCACTTTGAAATTGGACATAAACAGGTGCCAATATTTTCAATGTTATTATTTCTTAAAAACATGTTTTTTGTTTTGACAATAGGAATTAATTTTAAATTAATTTATCTAACTTATATGTTTATAATTTGGTAAAATATACATAATTTTTGAATTCAGGATATCAAATATTTCTTAGGCTGAATTTTTGATATTTTTCTGAAAACCTTCAATTATTGATGAATAGTGAAAAACCCTTTGTTGTTAATGAACGAAAATTCTAATTTAAATAAAATTTTAGCACTTTGGTGATTTAAAATTTTAAAATATTACATACATGGATGTTATCATTTAGTAAAAGTTGTTTCAATAAGATTAAAATAATTTTTTATGTACAGAAACTGTTGACATTTATTTACCGCGGTTAAAGGAAAATAACGTAATTAAAGGTAAAAACAATATTATAATAATATAAATGTACCTTAAAACTTTTCCTAACATTATTTTATGAGTAATGGAATACCAAGAAAATCCTTGGGTGAGAAATTTGGCATTTAAATTCCACTTGGTTAAGATAATGATATGGATAACTTTTCATTTAAAGTAAAAAATTAAAATATCATAAACATGTATTGTTTTGATAAAACAATTTTAATGTGGGGTTATATAATTGATAATTCTTAGAATAAATATTATTTAAAAATATAAATTTTTTTCCATAAATCATGGTATTTTTTAATTAATTTTTAAACATGAAAAAAATATTATTATTTCTGACACATTAAGGATGCAATGTTTACCTCATTAATGATTTATTTAAATAAATAAAATTATAAAAATTAAAACAATATTCAAAACTTGTCCCAATTTTATTGGATTATTTTATTTAGAACATGATTCATCTCATCTTCGACTTTAATTGGTGTTGGAACTTTAGAAAGAGAAAATCCATATATAATAAAACAATATTTTAATACTTTTCTAAAGATCCCCTCCCCCCATTATAAAAAGCCGTTACATCTAACCAATTACTCACACCTCTCAATCCCCTTGTCTCATCCAACCTCTACCCAAATAATCTCTAATAATATCTCTCTTACACCTATAATACTTACACTAGGCATAAGTAATACGATGAAATCCTTTTGGTTAAAGCCAAATGGAGTTACCCGATTTAAAGGTAACATCTTTTTTTGAAGTTCTTTTATTTTATTTTAATTATCCAATCCCCTAAACTCTTTTTATTACATTATTTTATAAAAACACCAGTGTCCTTAGAATACTAGGAAGTTGTTATGATAATCATTCAAAAATAATATACACACACCTCCATCTAATGGGTAAAGAACATACTGTTTCTGTGGACAACAAACTACTGTCTCCCAAAACGATGATTGTTCAATCTTCTCCAACCACCTCTTATGGTGGCCATTGCGAAGAAACAATATCCATATGTGATATATATTATATTTATTTTTTCTCTAATATTATATATTTTTATATTTATATAATACCTTTATGGTTTCCATAATTGGTAAACAAGATAATTTCATTTGAGGAAGTGCAGACTACCACCCCCTCAATGTGACATGACTCGTTCATTCCATACGTGGAATGTATAAAGGATAGAGTTAATTCAACTACATATTATATTATACTGAAATTATAATATAATTATTTAACATTATGTTTTCATTCCATTAAAAATACGAAAGAGAAATGAAATTAGTTTTCATGGGTACGTACGGCTTACCGTCTCCATGAATGGTGCATTTCATTTATTACCTGAAAATGTTATATATTGTAATAAATAAATATATGTAGTGTATATTAATGATATATATGATATCTAAATCATGAATATAACTCTGAAGATATTGGTATTTTGACCACATGAACAACTTGTAATTATAAGAAGTTCATTTTTGACTCAAGTACTAAATATTGTCAAAACAACCATTATTAACATAAATGATTAAATAATGTTTATAACATGGTTATAAATGATATAAATGGAATAATAAACTTGAAAACGGTTCATAATCCTGTATAAATTAAATTTAGTTTTTTATTTAGTAGATTAAATAATGAATGGGTCATGTCAGACACGAGGTAGGGGACTTCATCTCAATATCTTTTAATTGAGGGATATTTTGTTTTATACAAGACATTCTTTTATAAAGTGTATAAACAAATTTTAATTTTCATTTCATTCAAAGGGATTCATTTTCTATGAGGTGTTTTTCAAAATGAGAAAAATTAATGTTTTTTTAACGTAAGTGGTGACAAAAACCTTTTCCACCTCCCTGTGTATTATTTGATATGTGCCTTCTATAACAAGACATAATGTTTTGAAAAGGAAAATAAATACCATACACTATTTTATGTATTTTGTTATTGAAAATTATTGTGATTAAAGTTTTTTTCTGTCAATATATTTATATGATATATTGTGATTGAAATGTGGAAATATTATCTTTCCTTTATATTTATTTTAAGTGTTATGAATATGTTATGGTTCATGGGAATTTTTTACTTATACGGATGGTTTCATGATAAACCTAGGGCGGGTGAGCCCGAGATAGTTCTCCAATGCATTGGGTGACAAGATGGAGGTAAACTTTAATGTTTCTCATAAGAGATTTAGGGAATATTTTGTGATGGGTATCAACTCCCTACATGCCTGTGAAAGCTACAACATAAGTATGTTATGGATTCCACAACTTACCTTTATGATTTTTGATTACTATGTGTTATTAATAAATCATATAATTTCATGAGGTATGTTAAAATCTTATGTTATGATAAACTAATGTTTTCTTGATTTATTTTATAACCCTTAATGAGCTTTTTATTCTCATTCCAAATTTTTGAAATGATTTTCACAGGACATAAAGATGAATAGGGTCAAGGATCGGATTATTGACAATAAATTCTATCTAAATCATTGAACTAAACATGACTCATTTTTCAATAGTTTTTATTTTATAAAAAAATGGAAACTAAGTAGAAGTATCTACTTTTTAATTTTTGAGATGTAATGTAATAGTTACAACCTAATTATCGAAAACTCCATACCTAAAAAGATCCTAAATGTGAATTATCTAGTTAATTCCACATTATGTAACGTTTTAAGGCTAGGTCCCATAGAGACGATGCCAATTAGTACACCATACAATCTCAAGGGTCAATGGAAAACCCCCACTAACAGTTTAATATAAAAATTATCTCCTAAATAAGAATAAAATACTCCATATCAAGGATTCAGTCAACTATCATATAAGTGATGTCATGATTCTAAAACATCTCCCTCAAACCAATATCACAACGCATGAAAATTCCCTCCCACTGTAATAATGGTATAGGTAATTGTAACAATATACCCCATGGAAATTGGTGGTTAACCTCTATTAACTTATATACCATGACATCATAAGGAATTGGAATCAAATTCCAAGATATAATTATCATTATCATCCCAATCATCCATGAAACAAAACCATTAATGATTAATTTTCTAGTAATGTTATCAGAAATTGACCACATAACATCCTTAAACATTATTGACCAAGTTATCAATGAAATTCATCCAATAGAAAGAAAAAAAAACATCGTCTCAATCTATGAAACCCAAGTGCAAGCCAGTGTTTTGAAATATGAATCATCAAGGATGTAGCCATTCACTAACTTATCACTTAGAGAATTTTGAGTTATGGTGTCCCCCAACTAATTTAACATGAACTACCAGACCTTGTCTTATAAGTCTTTAATGATACCATATATAGTAATAGGAAAACATGGATATATAAATAAAAAAATATGACGAAATGGTAAGATTTATAATGGTGTTTAGAATATGTATCATTCAACAATGCCATGAAAATACATCACACATTGATAAATATAGGTACATTAGCAAGTACTCACCAATACCCTGGAAACATCATAGGATATAACTCATCCTAATAACACTCCAAAAGAACCACACATGATTTAGAAATTAAAACTAGGAGGGTTTTCAAAATATAACACAATACTTATTTCTGAATTTCTCAAACTAGACCTGTGGTCCACATGGTTTAGTTAGTGACTAACAATATAGGATTATCAACTCTACATATAAAGACTCCAATCATTCTAGATAAGCATATGATATTCATTGAAAATATGAAAAACACCATCTAATAATGTGAGAGTGTCTTTTATAGAATAGAAATAAATATGATGTTAATTTCTATCACTACATTATCCCATGGTTATAACTACTATATACACTTATAAGTTATTGATTGACCAACCAAACTAGATTTTGTAAATAATAATTGATCATAATGAAAAACTTAAATCATAATTTTTCATGTTCCTGAGAGGTTCTTAGATACTCATCATAATATATATCCCCTCAAAAATAAATCCCAATTTTAGCATCTATTAATATTTTATACAAAACAAATTACCCCAACAAATTGAAAAAGAACAAGTAGTATGTATGAACCACCAGAACAACATGAAATAATAAGATTAAGAGAACTGATGCATAACCCGAATATCAAGTGTCACAAGAATATTTAGAACAACAATGATAAACATAAAAATTATACTTAAAAAAATATCAATCCCCATATTTCCCAATCACAGTAACTCTATACTTATAGTTCTCGAAAGCCATAATAATGTTTCCATCTACCAATAGACAACATTAACAGTCCTAGAAAACAATATTCAATGTTATAGAGTTTCCCAATCAATTAAAAGATTTTAACTAACCATTTTGTTTCCAAAACCAGGTTAAATAAACTCTAGAAATATTATATAAATTTGGAAATTAATAAAACATTTCATAAAATATGTTATATAAAACCACTATAAAAACAAACCAATAAAAATACATTATATAAAACCAATATTTCATGGGATGTTAATTTTTATTGAATCCTATTTAACAATAATACATTCCCTTATAAATAAAAGTATAAGATAAATAACACTCAAATCATAGAAATTTCAATGAGAAATAGTTTTTTAATATACACATCTAATTTCATATTAATTCAAGAGTCAGTAATTAAAACATAAAATCAATAACATAATATAATAGTATACGATAATTTTATGATGTATTTAAAAAACTATAATGCATTATTTTATTTCTATCTAGGAAGAAAAAGTTTTTAATTTGATATACTTTTATGGTCATATTTCATGTCATTATTCTCAAGTTTAAAGATATTCGCAGAAATATTTTTTTATCAATCCATCCTAAAAAACTTAATTCCCTAATCTAACAACCATGGTTAACATGTAATTAATTTCATTATGCTTTAATAACCCATGAACTAACCATTATTCCATTCTAAAAAATTAATCAATTAACACATTATCACATTTTACATATTCAAAATTTTAATTGTTTTTATATATTTTAAATAAAACACAATTAGTTTCCTAGGAAAATTCCCTAAGATAATAACAATGTTATATTATTTATCATGTCGTAAAATCCACTAAAATGAAAATAATGAATCTTCTAGCATGTATGTTTTCTAATAAAGTCTAAAATTATCAATTTTAGACATATAAGTTTCATGAAATAAAAATTATAAAATTTAAGCATTAAATAGTCCACACTATCAGGTCTAAAAGTCTTCTTTGTTAAAAACATGTCATGTCACGATCCTGCCCAGGTTCCCAGGTTACCTGTCACCCGAACCGATTCATATATAGCCCGATGGAAATTCTCAATCCCAAAGGGTTGGTGACTAGAACCTAGCCTTTTATAAAAATGAATATGGATTGAATATTAAACAATATATGTGGTAGCAAGATAACAAATTAGTATTAATACAAAAAAACTCAACTAGGAATAGAGTACCAGAAACAAATGGTACAAAACAACACAATTTACTATAAAAAGGTTCCAGTAAAACATATTAGATTACCATCCCAAGTCCCAATGGTTGAAACTATCCTTGTCCATGGATCAATATCTAGAACCAACTCCAATTGGATCTTTACCCCTCCTCTATCCTGGAAGGTGAAAATATACGAACAAATGAATAGACAAGTATTGGGTCAGTTAAAATGCCAGCCGGATCTCACAAATGATTTCATAATATATTCCAATATTAAATTAACCTAAATAAAATTCATTAAATTTTAAATAAACTGGTTTGGCATGTAAAATTCATATTTAACAAATCACAATTTCATTAAAAATGATAGAAATACATTTAAAAAATTTATTATCACACATTTAAATAATTAGTTTATATAAATTCAGTAAAATTGTAGAATAATTTACAATTATTTGCACTTATATATATCTCATATATAATCAAGCGAGAAACATTTTCTTCTACCCAAAGGAATCATAGTTCCTGGTTATGATATCCTCACACTCTCAAGTGATAAACCACAATTAGTAAACATGTCCCTTCGCATTGGGAAGAGAGAGATCATCTATTTCCCACTAGGTAATACATATTTCTACGATTTATTTCATTTGGTGCTGTTTTAAATCCTCAATATGGTGATAGAGAATTCCCATCCATGTGTTTTTTCCAAAATAATCCACAATATAAGGAGGCATTCACGTTCTCTCATAAAAATAATGATGGTTACTTTATTTTAAGACTTCTTAATATAAAAATACTTACCTTTCCCCTATTTCAAATGTTTCAGTTTTTCCATTTTAAACATAAATGGTGTTTTAATCAAAACATGCCTTTTTCAAGATAAAACCCATGGGTTCCTATAAAAATAATTTCAATCCATTTTCCTCGAATAATTCATTGAAATAAAATTCTACAAAACAATTACATAATTTAAATTTATAAATTTAAATTCCACAATTTTTTATCAATTTTTCAAATGCACCCTAATTCACTAGAATTGGGGGGTTTTCCCAATTTCATGCCATAATTATAATTTCACAATCCAAACCCCAATTTAATGGATTGTTTGTCAATAATCGAATTGAATACAGTTAAAGTAATTGACATTAAATCATACAATCGAATTTAAGTAAATTAATTCATGGTTAAATAAATATAAACATAACAATAAAACAACCTACCTATTTCAAGGAATAACAAAACATGCAACGAACCCTACCAATAAGAATGAAGTAATAAAAGATCTAAGAACTCAATATAAGTACAATATTTGAGAACACATAGTTTATATCTGTTAATCCCAATACAATCTCCAAAAATAAAGGGATGGAAATAGAAAGGGAAGACATGATATGGAGATATCATAGTTGTTGAGTAACACCGTAACCGCAACAATGATCAATCATTGATCAAAAAACTTGAGAGGGTTTGAGTGCTCCATAATCAACTAGGAATAGCTCTTGGGTCAAGAGGAATGAAAAATAGAGATGATAAAATAATATTTTCATCCATGTTTCCTATTTAAAAACAAATATTGGGGTTTTACATGATGTGTAACCCAATTAGTAGATCTATAATTAAAAATTCTCAAAATCATAGAAAAAATCATCCTCTATTGATAAAAATGGATTTAATTTTATTTTATATCTTAAACATTATGAAACCATAGTACACAAAGTGTAAATTCCTAGAAATATGTTGAACAAGCCCGTTTTATGCATAGAATTCAATAATCATCTATCTTCTCTATTATAGGTATCCTACCAACACCTTAAAAACCCTACCCAAAGAATAAAAAATCATAATCACAAGATGTAACAAAAATGTACATGCTTGGAAGGGAACAAGATGTTACAACTTCCCCTATAAAGAAATGTTATATGCCCATGAAGCTTACTCAGAATATTCCATGTCATAAAGATGAGGTCAGTGATTATTCATCAGTGTCTTGCAGACCCATGCCTCATGATTATCAACACTCTGTTACCATAGAACTCAAACCAATAGAATCTTCCTCCCACGAAGAAACTTGGTTTCAAAATCAACTCTCATGACATATCATTCAGTATAAAATAAATCATGTTTAATATCATGATCACTGTAGCTCAAAAAATGAGATGGATAGGAAAGGTAATTTCATAGAGGAGATATAGGGACCATGCTATTTATCATTTTTAGCTTTGGTGGAAGTGATAAATGGTAAGAAACATCCACCACATGCTAAAAACCTGAAAATGTCCCAAAAATGGGGATGATGTTTCTTTTTTCTCCCAAGATGTTGATGATTGAACATGTTTTAATCAATTAAGAACATCCACTGACTAACTGAGAACTCCAATGGTATTTGGTGATGATCAGAATAAGACTTTTATCAGATATGTTCTATAAAAATCCTCTATCATATCAAATGAATTTTTGTTATCATCACTTAGATCAATCTTGGACCATCCAATGAACATTCCCCAACCTCCGACCTACAAAATATTGATCTATAAGGGAGGTCATACAATGCCTCCAAATGAGTCATTATGATCAAGGACTATTATATAATATTATAAGAAAACTCAACCAATTCCAAATGAACATCCCAATCCCGGCCAATGTAGTGTCCACAGGTGTGGAGCATATCATCAAGAATATTTATAGATCTTTCTATTTGGATATCTGACTATGGGTGGGATGTCATAATCATAAAGACATGAGATCCTAGTGCCTCTTGGAAGCCTCTTCCCAAATGAGAAGAGAACTGAGGATCCCTATCAAAGACAATAATAGACAGAACTCTATGAAAACTAATCATCTTTATCACATATAGGTCTCCCGACTCCTCAACTTTGGTTTTATTCTAAATGTTTATAAAATGATCTGACTCGGTCATCCAGTCAATCACAACCCAAATTTCATTCTTATTTCTCTTGGTAAGAGGAAACCCAACCATAAAGTACATAAAGATTTACTCCCACTTCCTTGTAGGGAGATTAAGTGGTTGAAGAAAAAATAATTATTTTTAGTGCTCATCTATAATTGAATAGAATGTATAATAGTGATAGAAAAAATTCAGAAATATCCCATCTCATACCAAGATAGAAAAATATATAGCACATGTCTTAGAACATGTACTGGGTTCCAAAGTCTACATCGCACTAGGAGATACGGAAACCCCCTATAACAGATTATTTTACCATTGGTGGTACAAAAATCATTTCCTATGCATAGAATTCCCCTCTATAGAGAATTTCCAATCATCCACAATTTTCCCCACCATAAAAAGAGTCTTTAATTCCATCAAACTCATCCTCAAGTCATTGTTCCTAAAGAATCAATTCAAGAAGATGAGAGGTCAGTTGAATTTTTTTTAAATAAATCTCATCCCCTATTTCCTAAACTCTAACATGAGTATGTGGAAAAGGATCCATCAAATTACCCTCTTATGATGATTCTTTCATGGAATAGGTAAGAAATTCATACTCAATTCATCTAAAAAGAAATTACCATTCCTCGGGGTATTAGTGATGTTAAATTCAAAATATTGGAGGTATTCCATCCAACACATCTTGCATAGATTTAATTTTTTTAGGGAATATATAACTCAATGTCTTATAGTCTGAAAAAATGGTAAATATTTCTCTATAGAGATAATAATTACAACTCTTAAATCATGTGTATCATAACTTCCAATTTGAGGTCATTGAATGGATAATTCTTCTCATGTGCCATAATCCGATGAGATCCAAAAGCAACAACATGGTTACCTTATATAAGATAGCATCTAGAAACTGTACTCAATGCATTCTAGAAGACAACATACCCCTACCTGGCCTCTAGAAGAGTAAACACTGGTGTTTTTGTCCATAGGAATTTCAACTCAACCAAATAATTCTATAATTTTTAATTCCAAGAAACCATTACTCACTTATAAGTTAGTGCATTCATCGGATAATCCAACTTTGATAATTCCTTAATGAAGATTCGATAATACCCTGGTAGAACCAAGATGCTCTGAATATCAAAAATATTATAAGGTTGTTCTCATGTCATAACAGCTTTCACTTTTTTAGGATAAAAAAATACACTTTTCTAACACATATTTTCCAAATAATTTCACTTCCTGGATCTAGAAATCACATTTCAAAATATTGGTATAAAGCCGGTGATTTCTCAACAAGATTAGAATTTTTCTCAAATGATTCTCATAATCCACATTGGATAGAGGGTAAATAGGGATTTCATCCAAAAATACTACCATGAAGGTATTAGAATACACATGAAATATTCTGATCATTAAATCCATAAAATCTATAGGCGCACTGGTTAGATCGAAATTCATAACAAAGTACTCATAATGACCATACCTACATTGAATGGTGGTATTTTTAACATCAGAATCTTTTATCCACAACTTATGGTAACCAGATAGAATTTTAATATTCGATAACCACTTTTACCCTTTCTACAGATCAAACAAATCATAAATCTATGGAAACATATATTATTTATTTACCATAACTCGATTTAGTTTGTGGTAATCCACACAAAGAAATAGTGAACTATTAGCTTTATTAGCATAGATAACTGGAATCAACCAAGGTGACACACTTTGGCATAGAAATCATTTCTATATAAGTTGATCCCAATGAGTCTTTATCACTTTTTTCTCAGCTGGTTTCATGTGGTATGGAGGAATATAAACTGTTTGGGTACTAGAAATTAAATCAATATAAAACTATACCTCACTTGCAAGTGGCAGACAAGAGATTTCAGAAGGAAACATGTCCAAAAAGTCAACATAAACTCGAGGGATATCACCTCTATAAGATTCACAATATATATTAAATGAAAAAATTTATATTACTTTCCCAAATATCGAATAATATGTTCTAGGTCAGCTTGACCTTTGATCCCATTCTCCTTGATAGACACAACACACACCAATAGGTGTAGTGAAGGAGACCCATTGAAGATAATAATCAATCTATAAATTATTATAAATGTTACTCTCCATCGCAAATATGAAATAAAGTGGTTTCATGTTGAGAAAAATAAATGTCCATGAAATATTAATATATGATAGAGAGAAAACACAAAAGGGATGATGGTAAACCTTCTCTTTTCGTACAAACTGGTGTAGAAATATCCATTACACAAGATAATATATTTGTATTAAGATTAATCATATTATCAATATGAGTTTATATAAATTAATAAGAAGAAAAAGTATCAAATAAAGTAGTCACTAAGGAAGAAACTATTATATAGGTACCTCTCACAGTCACTAGAACGATATCCACTTCCTCTAAAGACTCTTCCAGTGATTAAAAAATATTTTTTCTAGATTTCTATATCTATAACCTTATTATCCATGAATAATATGATTTACCTAAAGTATTAGAAGGATTTTATGATCTCGTTTCAATTAAACTGAGTGGAAAATATATAAAAAACATATGTAAATATCTTGAGAATCTGTAGAATCCACAAAAAAATTGGTGCCTCAGGGAAAACCCTATTTAAATTAACAAACATTCCACACATAGAAAAAACCAAAGTGCCTATGCTAGAAACTTCTACATGTTTAAAAAACAATTCTATCGATATCCACTATGAGAATCATCATGCTTCTTTTTTCATTAACGGAAGCTACACTACACATAGGAGATAATGAAACTCCTAATAACATTGACATGACAGCCATGTCCATTTCAACCATCAATGCTCTATCCAGAACATTATCATAAGAAGTAATATTCAGTAATAAAACTATAGAAAAAATATTTGATCGAAGTCCCAACTCAATCCATTGAGCCTTCATATTCTAATTTGATAGTATCTCATGTACGAAATGAACGGTCTGAGAAAAAATATTTTCATACTCAATATGATTCTTGTCATCCTACTGAATCTTGAATAACTGTATGGATTTATCAAATAGAATCAATGTTAGATAAAATTGTTCAGTGAAAACAACATTGAATTTTTCAACTCTAATCCCTCATCCTTCTTCTTCATTACCATAGGGTCCCACCATCTCATACTCAGTCCTTCCTAGATGAAGGTGGAACACATTACCATGATTTTTATTTGGTGTGTCAATGAACCTAAAAAAATTACATTCTCTTCAAACCACTCCTCAACCTATTGAGGATCAATTAAGCATTTTAATGGTGTTGTATTATAGTGAATGAACTCTTGAGAGAGAAATATTAGAATGTCCCTCTAAGGTTCAATAATTGGGGTCTGAATGGGAACTGGAGGTTGTTCCATCCACAATGTATAGACAATGTACACAATAAACTCATCTAGATTTGGGTCTAAGAGAGGTTTAACTTATTGAGGTTCAACATAGGCTTCCTCTTGGATCCATTTCATAAATCTTCTAAGAGGAATTATGCTACCCAAATTCAAGACACAACAATTAAGACATTAGATTAACACTCAAACAGACAAAAAGGGGAAATTAATCCCAACAAATAATAATTATATATTTAGATTTAAATATATACAAATCAATATCAAGGGAATTTCTAGAAATAATCCTCAATTTGTCTTTCCCAAACCATCCCTGATGACTTAATGTCTGTTATTGTGAGAGTTGTCCAGGCACACAGTCAAAAAAACCTCCATGTCCTGACTATATTTCACAAAGAATTATAATTTAAGGACAAGAAGCTATAATTGGAGGTCTGATACAACATTGTCACGAATCAAAATGGGTAACCAATTCACTCGAAACCCAATCCAATTATATCATGTCTCAAAGGGATTTTTGGATCTCCACTGGTTGGCGACTAGTACCTGGCACCAAACAAAAATCAATAGGGATTGAATTTTCGACAAAGTATTTGGAAAGTCATATAACTAATCAGTATGAATACAAATGAAACTGAACTAGGAGTAGTTTACAAGAAAATAAATATGTATAAATCAACCCAAAGTAATATAGCAAGGTACTATTAAGATGGGATAGAAAATAGCCAATGTCCCAATGTACAGAAATGCCCATATCAATGAATCAATAGATTTAACCACCTCCAAGTTATGTTTTACACCTTCTCGTACCATGAAATAGATAATCTATAAATATTCAATGGCCTGGGTAGTTTCTAAGATAAAAACATTGTAGGTTCTCATAAATGATTCTATAATAGAATCCAATATAAATATAACCAATAGAATAAGATTTCAATTTAAAATAAATATGTTTTTCTAGTTATAATAATATTTAACAAACTATGATTTTCATTAAAAATGATTAAAATACTATAAAAAAATGGATTATCACACATATACATAGAATAGTTCATATAAATTCACTAGGAATTTAAAACAGTTTTCAAACATTAGAACACATTTATATCTCATATATAAATAAGTGAACAACATGGTTATATACAAAATGGTACGATAGTTCTTGGTTATGAGATAATCACACTATCAAGTGATAAAACTCAATGTGTAAATAGGTCCCTAGGCTATCGAAATAGAAAATTTGTCTATGTACTTCTAGGGAATATGAATTATTAAGCATTATTTCTTTTGGTGGAGTTGTAAAGAATCAATATGATGCTAGTGAATTCCCTTCCTAGCTTGTTTGTGTCATATAACCCAATAACTACTAATTATTTCATGTAATATAATACAAATCAATGATTCAAAATTTATTTTAAGACATCATAAAATAAGATTATATCTCATTCCCCCATTTCAAAAGTGCCAATTGTTTCATTCCAAAACAAGAACAGGTTTTCAATCAAAACATGATTTTTTCAAGTGAAAACCATTGAATTTATAAAAACATAATTTCAATCCATTTTCCTTTAAAAAAAATTTGAATTCAATTTCAACAAAATAATTCCCTAATTTAAATTAAAAAATTTAAATTCCACAATTTTCAATCAATTTCAAAAATGCCTCCAAATTTATTGGAATTGTGGGTTTTCCCAAATTTCATTCAGGAAATTAAATTTCACAATACAAAACCCAATTCAAGGGAATTGTGTTTTCAATAAACCATTTAGAACCTATTAATATAATATAATTTAAATCAAATAATTCAATTTAAATGATGAAATCCAATGTTAATAAATTTTTTTCATCATAATGGAACCACCTACCTCTTTCATGAAAACAGAAAGCCCAAAACAGAACCCACCAGCATGAAAAAAGTCATAGAGGATCTAGGAACTCACACTAGAAACAATATTTGACAAAACATTGTTTAGATCCATAAATACAAAGATGATCTACCAAACTCCAAGGAATAAAAGACAATGAGACAGAGAGACAAGGAAAACACTTAACCGGTGAGTCTACCCGCCACCGTAATGATGATCAACCATTGATCAAAATGACCCATGTGGGTTTGTGGGATCCAAAATTACATTTTAATGGCTCTTGAGTTTTGATTAATGAAAAATGGAGGGGATTAAATAATATTTTCTTTCAATTTTCCAATTTAATAATAAACCAATGGGTTTTACATGACATGTAACCCAATTACCCGTCGGGTACTTGAAAATTCATATAATCGCAAAAACAAAATCATTTAATATTGATAAAATAAAATTTTATTTTATTAAAGAACATATACATCAGGTGTCCATATTATAAGGGATGTAAATTCTCAAAAGATGGCTAATCAATCATGTTTTATGCTGAGAATCCAACAAATATTTGATATCATTATTATAGGTGTCCTCCCTACTCATTCTCGCCCCAACCCAGACAACATAAAATGAAAACAACATGTATGTTAAAAAATTCCTTTAAATAATGTAATGGGATATTTATTTTAACTAATTAATCAAATAAATAGGTCGTAAATAGGTTATTATACTATTAGGTACTTGTTTAGTAATTGTTAACATCTGCTTAAAATAACTAGTATATCATTTATCACTTCATCAATTTTTTCCATAAAAATCATTAGTAATTATTGTTTTAGTTCCAAATCAATATCATTATCACATACAGATCCTCCAAGTCCCATCTAGAAAGCAAAATATCAAGTGTGACACCCCATGACTTCCTCCAATATACAATGGGCTATCAATAACCATCGAGTTGGAATATCACAGACATGGGAGGTCATATCCTATGGTACCTATACAAACATATATACATCTAAAAACACCAATACAATTCATAAAAGAAAGATACAAATGATATTGTGTTGCATCCATACAACTAAATCCCATATCGAATATCAACATTAGGATGAAAATTTTAAAGGTCCAAATATATGCACACAAAAACTATAAAACAGTCAAAATTATTAATAAAGAGGGGGATAATATCAAATACAATCCAAAAAATAAATGAATTATTTCTAATTAAATTATTCTCCACCAGATACTAGTAATCCTTGGACTCTAATAAAAGGCATGTCATCTGCATAGGACATGACACTTGCAGGAAGAGATCATGCAGTGGTGAGTTTAAACACACATAGTAGGACAACCCGAAATCACTAAAAATAATGTATAAAGAGAGATGTAATATCTTCGTAACAATTTTATGTTAATTAAAATATGATAAAATATAAATTATAACCCATATATTCTAAATATAGACACTAATTCTCAAATATGTTCAGAACAAAACTGGTATCCTTGGATTTTTCTTCAGGGTTCAAGGTAATGCTCATTTGGGATAACTCACTACTTGAGTATTGCTAACACTGATGGAGCTCATCTAATAGGTCATCCATGTTGGTCCCTTCCATGAAATAGAACATATTACAACCCGTAAGATGCCGATACATAGATAGCGGATCAAACCACATTCCTATGGGGGATCCCAAACCTTACCCCGAGTAAACCATTAGGATGGGACTCACACAATCGAATATTCTGTAATAGGATACCTAACCCAAACTATGGATGAATTATAGGGGATCAAATCGTATGATACATAGATGGATACGTAACTCTATCCATTAAAGACCTCTAGATGGGATCACTCATCGTATTCTTTGGACGAGATGCCTCATTATAAACTCATAAAAATGGAATAAGGGATCATAACCTACTAGTATCCATCTAGACTGAATAGAATGGGGCATAATCCTACCCTATAAAAAGTACATATCATTTAATCGGAGTAAATGACATTTCCAATTATTTCCATATAGAAAAATGTTTATCCACATGTGCCCATGTACTCCGGCCATGTTCGTTTACACTGGTTGTGGCCATATACCAAGCCCTTTATTGAGTACACTAGTAAAGCAAAAATATTTTGGTCATGACCATGTACCTAGATTTTACCATGTACCCAACTATGATTGTTCCTATATAGAAATGGGATTTATGTCAATTCACTAGCTTCGGGTCACGTGAAATGTGGTCTGGTCAAATGGTGTCGTTAACTATATCTATGAAAAAACACCAACTATTGTATAAGATAAATATATGGAGTCATTTCTTCCTAATTAAATATCATGCATGTTTTGATTTTCTAGAAACACAGTAAATCGAGTAAATCATTACAAGATCCATCTCATGTTAGGATGAAGATGATTATGAATAATATCCTTTTCCAGTATCGTCCATTCTTGTCAAGGAATCATGAAATGATAGGATATAAATTCACATTGTATAAGTGGTTACTGGAAGATAGGGATGTTTCAGTACTTCCCATTGAAACTTATATGATGCTTTTCTGATTTTTATTTCAAAAATATCATAAGATATAAGATCATGTGATACAACCATTATGAATGAAATGGGGAGTAAAAGGTTATCCCAGCCATATTCAGTTTTGATTAGAATGAATGATTCTAGTGCAAGACATGGAAGTGGTAGTACTTTCTGGTTAAAATCTGACAATTCAAATGGTGTTCGATCAATGAGAATATATCACAATAGATATGGTTCATGATGAAATCAGTTTTATGTTGAATATGTCACATGATAATGAAGAAGAATTGGTGTTCGTGCTGAAATAGATTTTAAGGTGCTTCAATTTCCCAATGTTTTCCCAATTTCTGGGGGATGAAAATCAGAAGATAGAGAAATGTCATTTTAGAAATGGATGATGCACTCAAGTTTGAATATGTCTTGTTATTTTGTGCACATGTAGAGTTCTATTATCCAAACATCAAAATATGGTAAATGATATGCTTGCACAAAAGATTGGTTTTTGCGCGCAGGATTTAAGGGATATTTAATGTTCCGTGAAAGTCACAATTTGAGGTCATAACATTGAAAAATGGAAAAGGCATGAAGTGCGGGAATGATTCAGGAAGAGCACAAATGATGTGGTTGGCATGAATGAGGCTTACACGCCCAATGCGACATCAAATTGGGGTTTTCACGGTGTGTCAGGATCTTGCATGACACATTGGGGTTTTTTCATTCTAGGGTTGACGAGGTCTATAAATAAAACGTGACCCCTCACATTTGTTTCGATCTACACATAGATAAATCCTGAGCTCTAAGGTGCGATAGAATTTTATGTAAAGGGGATTGCATGAAATAAATAGAGTTACGTGCAAGAAGAGTGTTGAAATAAATATTTAAGTTTCATAAAAGAGGTGTTTTGTGACAAAAGTCAAATCTTGCGCACGTGGAATAAATGTTGCGCACAAGACACTTAAAATATTGCGTGAAAGATTTGGTTTCTTCTCACGTATTCAGTTATGAGAAAGATAGTTCATACAAGCTTCTGGGTAAGAAATTGATGATTTGAAATTCAAAGAATACACTTGTTCAATTTTAAAGAAGCACTGGAATACTAGAATTCCCTATTTGTGATAAGTGGGTGCACAGACAAATGAAAATTATCTCCCATGTACTACACGAGTGAAAGGGGATATACTACAACTTTTATTCCACATCAATTTTTTTTCTAGTGGATTGTGTGGTACTGGATTATTTTCGTACCATACCAAGGACATAACTTTTATTTTTGAGTAGTGAACCTTGTAAATCATCTGTTTCTCTGGTTGTGTGTGTATAGCAGGGAACAAAATCTTTAACAAGAGATGATGGTTGTTTCAAAATGGGAAACCTAAAATAAAAGTATATCACTGACTCACCCCAACCCCTCTTAGTGATACTTGGATCCTAACTAGGTAACATCAATTAGTATTAGAGGGAAAGGTTCCCTTCATTTGTTCTCTTCTAGTGTGTTGAATAAATGTTTTGATAGAGATTTTGAATTGAGTGAATATTAATGGTATTATGATATTTTATGGGAAAAATTATAATATTGGTAAAGATAAAATGATTCCTTACCTTAACTATCATGGATATTAAGTTCATGAAAATACAAAAGATGGATTTTCTGCTATTCATGACAAGGTTCCTATTACTTATTCCGATAAGAAGAATCTGGAGAATGATGGAAGGGCTAAATATTTCTTACTCTCATCTCTTTCTGAGATTGAATTTCTAAGAGTGAAATGTGTTTCTACATCTAAAGGAATCTGGGAAAAATTAAAAAACATCGATGATGGAAATACAAAAGTGAAGAAGGAAAAACATCAAATTGGGAGGCTGATGTATGAATACTAAAATATTTTTGAGCATGAATATGTTGGGGAATTCATTAAAATGATAAATGATATTAATAGTATAATCAGATGCCTTGGTGAAAAGTTAGAGGATTACACAATGGTAGAAAATATCTTGAGAATTATTCCTGAAATATTTGATTCTAAAGATTAATTACTGGAATATAGAGACCGTGAAACATTATCTCTGAATTGTTAGTATAACACTCTCATCACTTATGAAATGATAAGGGAGAAGACTATAAAAAAAATCAAAAACTAATAGGGAAATGTCTATCAAGGATGAAAAGAAAGAGAAGTCAAAGAAAACTCTTAATGAATTTGAAGTTGGTGAATCGGACTCTAAAAATGAGTTATGTCAAATTTTTATGAAATTTTATCCTTTATTCTAAAAATGTGAAAATTGGCACATGGAAATACAAAGGGAAGATCCCTTCTAAATATTTTGAATGTGGAGTTGTAGGCCACAATGAGGCTAATTTCCCTCAAAAAGGGAATGATGAAGATAGTTATAAAAAAAATATAATTCATAAAAGTTCATGTAAGAAACATGGTTTAAAATATAAATATTTTTTAATAGTTATGGATAAAAAGTTCTTCAGATCAAAAAGAAGATTATTTTGGTCAAAAAATGAAAAATTTGATGATTTCAAGACTAAATATGAAAATTTTGTTTCTGAGAAAGCAAGAAAGGGTACATGTTTTGCAATATTAAATAATGATTATTGTGAGAGTAGTAGTATTGAATAAGAGAAAACTCAACTTGAAAAATATCTGAAAGAAGAGAAGAAGTAATGTTTGAGAAATATCAGAAGTCTAGAGAAGGAAAAAAAGAAATTGAAAATTGAAAAATCATTGTCAAATGACCAAGAAGGCTTTCCTAATAAGAATTTTTTTTTGAAAAATATATTGATTATATGAAAAAATCTATTGAGAATTAAAATAATGATAATGATCATCTTGATGAAACGATGAAGGAAAAATAAGATGAAATGGAACTTGTCTAATAGAAACATTCTAATTTTGAGGAAAGGAACACAAGGTTCAAAAACACATTTAGAGATGTTGGGGAATGTTTTTCTAATATTGATCCTATGAAGGGTCAATAAAAGTTACCATTAAAGGTTGAATAGTAATATGGGACTGGTTATGATAAAAAAATGAATGAAAGGCTACGTATGTGGTCGAATTTGGTAAAACTAAAAAGTTAGAAGTATCTAAAAATAATAGGTCTATAAAAATTTCAATTACTTCTGCTTCAAGTAAGGATGAACAAAAATATGAGTCGAGAAAGAAATATAGAATTGAAAATATAAAGGTCGATGGTCAGTAGAGTTCATTTACAATGATTATTGAGAAGCAAATTCAAAACTCTGGTCAGTATGTATGGTTTAGAGGTCCAATATTTGGTTACTGCTAGTATTGTGGTCAATTGGGACACATGGAAAATATGTGTTGGTTCAACCAACAACATTACTAATATTCTAATAATATTTAATGGTAAGGATTTAGGGGGAGTCAATATTTTTAAAAGAAAAAATCCCAAAAGAATTTCCATTATATATTTGATAAGGTTGGAGTGAATGTTGAGAATATCTTCCAACCACTAGAAACTATTTGTGAAATATGTGATCAACATGGAAATATTTCTAAGGTGTGCATAATTGTGTGACTGGAACAAGAACAGTATTTTAATTCTCAAAATCTTTAGATTTTAAAGGCTCAATAAGATTGATATGATAAGTACGAAAAGAATAAATTCATGGTTTTTTAGCCTTAACACATTTACTTAGCTATGAAATCGGAATAAGCACAATAGATAGTGGAAGAAAAGAATGAAAAAAGCTCATGTTGTTGAAACCACATTGAATGATACAAAATGGGAATGTCCATGGATTCTTGATAGTGGGTGTTCCTCTCATATGACTAGAGGCATCATGATTCTGAATAATTTGAATGAATTCAATGAAGGAACAATAAAATTTGGTAATGATGAATCTTTGAGGATTAAAGTTGTTGGATCAGCCATCATCGGGAATGAAATGATGAAATCCATAAAAACATTATATGTTTATGGGCTAAAACACAATATGCTGAGGGTTTCACTACTCTGCGATGAGGTTAAAAATGTTATCATAAATAAAGATGGTATTTTTGTGAAAAGTGAATAAAATGGAAAGGTGATTACAATAGGCCACTGTAAAAAAGGGAACTTGTTTAATGTTTGAGAAGTAAAAAACTCTTGCTACATGGGTATAGTGGATGAAAGTCAGATATGGAATAAATGGCTAGGGAAATTGTGTCAGAGTAACATGTGAAAATTAACAAAGCAAGATAGTGTTCGTGATATGCATGATTTATCAAGAAAAAGATATTGGTGTTGCACTATTTGTGAGAAAGTAATTATTACAAACTATGTGCATAAGAGAGTTTATATAGGTTTAAAACGACCCTTAGAACTTATTCATTCTAATATCTGTTTGATAATGATAAAGCATTCAACAAATGGAGATAAGTATTTCGTCACATTCATTGATGACTTTACTCACATTACTTTTTTTATATTCATGAAACATAAATCAGATGCTCAAAAGTTTTTTAAGATTTTCAAGAGGAAAGTAGAAAATGATTGAGAGTATACAATGAAGAATTTGAGAATTAATAATGGTGGTGAGTATAATGATGAATAACTAGAAATTTATCTTGAGAAATATGTAATTCTTCACGAGTTCAGTTCATTAAACTCCCCTGAATGAAATAGGGTTTTCGAAAGAATGAATTGAATTGTAGGGGACATGAGGAGAACTATGTTACTTTGAGATGGTCATTCTCATTACATTTGGATTCAAAACATGAACAATGATGTGTATATAAAAAACGTTGTTATTAAAGGCCAAATTCATATATGACTCCATACTAATTTTTCAACAAATAAACCTCCAATTCGTGAACATTTTAGAGTTTTTTGTTAGTCTATGCAACATAAATAAGAATAGTGGAAACCTTGGAATGTTTGAGCAAAGAGGATATGATGGAATTTTTTTGGGTTAATCTCTAAAAGGAAGAATATATAGATATACCAGTAATCATATGTGACGAAATGTTGATTATAAACATGTGAAAGTTTTTGAAACTATTCTGAAAGAAAAACATTCAAATGTTGAAGTGGAAGTTGAGAAGGATAGTGATAAATTTGATAACATTTCTAATAATGATAAAGACTGTGTTAATCGTACTCAAGAATAGGAATCAGACTCAGCAATATCAAGTGATGTGGATAAAATTTAAAGAGCTAATCCTAGGCTAAGGAATCAAGTGAAGGCTTAGAACAATATTTGAGATCAACACCATAGGGTTCAAACAACAAGAACCACAAATTCCATTTCACACACTTCTCTATATTATAAAGTTTAACTTCAGGATGTGAATGAAGCATTTGAGCTTTCAGATTTTGTTCGGTCTATGAAGGAAGGGCATGATAAGAATAAGAAGAATGATACTTCAGATCTAGTTCCCAAGATAGAAAAAAAAAATATTATTGGGGAAAAGAGTTGTTTCTAAAATAAAATAAACAAGTATAGTGATGTAAAAAGAAAAAAAGCACGATTGGTGTGAAAAAGGTATTCAAAAATTGAAGGCATTAATTTTGATGAATCATTTTCACCAGTGGAATGTTTGGAGATGATCATAATATATTTTTTTTCTTCATTTTTTCACAATGAGGATTCATGATATTTCAAAAGGATGTTAAATCCTCATTGTTGAATGGAAATCTTAATGAAGAAGTTTATATTGAACAAACTTGTGGCTTTGTTATTGGAAGAGTTGAATTTTTTGTGTGAAGGTAGAAGAAGTATTTGTATTGACTAAAAAAAGCACCTATTCAATGGTATTAAAAATTAGATATTTTCATGAAGAAAATGAATTTAAAATAGGGAAGGGTAGCCAAAAATCTTTATATCAAGGAATTCCAGGATTTATCCTTGATGGTAATTGTCTATGTTGATGACATTATCTTTTCTATAAATGATGAATGATCTTGTGAAATATTTAATAAGGATATGATGAAGTTGTTTGAAATGTCCATGCAAGGATAAATAAAGTAATTTCTTGTGTTGTAGATTCTAGAGAAGAAAGACCACATGATTCTTTCTCAAGAAATATATATAAAAAGAACATTTTATGAAGATTGACATGGAAAATTGGAAACCAGTTTCCACACCGATCAAAGTTGGAATCAAGTTGTCTAAAAATGGATAATGGAAGGAAGTTGATCATAAAGTGTCTTGAATACGGATTAGAAGTCTGTTATACTTGACTGCCTGAAGAATCGACATTGTCTACATTGTTACCTTATGTGCAAGATTTCAGAGTGCTCCTAAAGAATCACATTTTGTTTCTGGAAAATAAATTATCATATATATAAATGGTACAAAGTATTTTGGAATCATGTATGATGGCTTAGAAAATGTGGATCTTTTCGAGTATTCAGATATTGATTGGGCATGAAATTTTGAGGATAGATGATCCACATTTGGTGAAGTATTCTTTTAGGGAAAAAGAAGTGTTAGTTGGAATACAAAGATACATAATTCAATAAATATTATCATAGATGATGTCGAGTATGTTGCTACTACTCAAGCTGTTACACAACTCATGTGGGTGAAGACTATGTTGGAAGATATAGTAGATGAAATAAACCTACCCTGGATCTTGGGTTGTGATAATAAGAGTGCAATAAATCTCACAAGGAATACAGTACAAAATTCTCATTCAAAACATATTGAAATAAATTACCACATCATCAAAGAGTATGTGGAGAGAAATGAATTGAAGCTAGTTTATATTCTTACATCTGAACAAGTTACTGACATTTTCTGAAAGACTTTACCGAAGGATCCATTTTATAAATTGAAGTTGAACATGAGTATCCAAACTCTTTCACAACATGGTTGAGGTATTTAGTTCTATCCCCTTTCTCATATTTCCTTTGTATATTATTTTTAAGGGGATTAATTGTTTCATAAATCTATCCTTATGGTTACATTCATAAAGGGGGAGATGTGGGTAAGGTGTGAATTCAACATGTAAGGGTGTGAACTATTATAACCTTTTGATGGATTGGTTGTAAGAAACAAATTGTTTTTCTCTACTAAGAGATGAATATATTTAAGAAGGTTAGGAAGAAAAATAATATGAGTTTGTTTTGGAGAATTCTATAGAAGAATGTTGTAAATGATTCATAGTCCCTAATTTTGGACTACATGGTTTATCTATTAATAATTCTTGTTTCCTACAATGGTATATCTCACACATGATTATAATTGTTGAAGAGTAATCCATTTCTTGAGATTACAATGTTCAGTGATTTATGAATCTTGGTTGACCACAAAATCCACAGGGGTTGATTTTTAAGACCATGTTGATTATGAATAATAACCATTTCAGTTATTGTCTTTTGTTTTCAAGAAAACATGAGAATAATGGAAATCAATTCACTTTGTTTAAGTGGTTGTTGGGAGATAGGGATGTTTCGGTACATCCCATTGAAAATAAGATGATTATTTCTTGATTTATATTTCAAAAATAACATAATTTAGGTGATTTTGGGATGCAAGCCTTATAAAGGAATGGGGGAGTAAAATGTGATGCCGGTCATATTCATTTTTTTTGGAATGAATGATTCTTTTGGAATATATGGATGATGTTGTACTTTCAGTTGAAAATTTGATGATGCTAAAGGAGTTTGATAAAAGACTATATATAGCACAATAGATATGGCTCGTTATTAAAGCAGTTTTCTATTGACTAAACTTGATGATAATAAAGTTGCATTGGTGTTTTTCCAAAATAGATATTAAGGTGGCGCTATTTCCCAATGTTTTCCAAATATTTGGGGCTAAAAATCGCGAGATGGAAAAATGTGATTTTTGTAAAGGATTATGTATTGAAGTTTGAAGATGTCTTGTTATGTAATGCACAAGTAGGGATACTTGATCTAAACTTCAAAATCTAGAAAGGTAGAGTCTTGTACTAAAGATTCGTTTTTGCGCACAAGATTGAAGGGAGTTTGGAATGTTGTGTGTAAGGCATGATTCGAGGTCAAAACATTGAAAAGTTTCATGTTCTAGATGTGTGAAAAAGATTCTATAACTACACGAAAGATGAGGTTGTCATGGAATAGACATACACACCCAATAAGATTTCAAATATGGTTTTGCATGAAACATTAGGATCTTGTGAGACACATCGTGGTTTTTTTGCATGAGGGTCGACGAGGCCTTTAAATAAGATGTGATCCCCTCACATTTGATAATATCAACACATTGAGAAATTACAAACTCTGAGGTGAAAAGAATTTAATGTAAAGGGGAGTATGATAATGAAATAGAGTTGTTTGTAAGAGGGGAGTTTTATGCAATATTGAAGTTGCGCACCAGAGGTGATTCAAGACAAAAGTCTAATCTTTCATGCATGGCGTAAATGTATCATGCAAGATACCTTATAGGGTCCATGAAATATTTGGGTTCTTCTCAAGTTTCATTATTGAGTAAGATAGTACATAAACACTTCTAGGTAGAAATGTGAAGATTTTTATTTTAGAGAATAGACATGTTCAATTTTAATGACGCACTGAAATACTGTAATTCCCTATTTGTGCTAAGAGGGTGCAGACACACTTACGAATTATCTCCCAATTACTACACTAGTGAAAGGGAATATCCTACTCGTTGTATTCCACCATAATGGATTGTTTTCTAGTGGATTATATGGTATTGGATTATTTATGTTACATAACATGAACATAGCTACACATGTTGAGTAGTGAACCATATAAATATTGTGTTTCTGTGGCTGTGTGTGTTTATAAGGGAAAGAAATCTTTAATAGGAGGACAAGGTTGTTTCAGAAAGAGAAACATAAAATTAACATATAACATGGATTCACCCCCGCCCCTCTCACAGATACTTGGATCTTGACTGATTAACTTCACTTCCACCTCTGATTCTTCCATAAAATAAACCAAGGAACATATATCTAGGGTTTCCCAAACCATAATCTTCATCGGTGGCTATATTCTATCTATCCAACATCTCGAGAATCACCTATCGTCATATGAAACCACCACATCACCAAAATATAGACAAAAACCCTACATCAATTCTTCAATTATTATCCAATATCCCATCACATTGAATGATAACCCAATTAAGCCCTTGATCCCGAGCCTCAACCCATGGAAATGGTGCATTATGGGAAAAATTTAATGCACAATGATTAGTTTTAAGGCATTATTGAATCACCAGTAAAACAGAATAATGATGATGAATTCATGAACAAAAAGTGGAGAAAATCATAAAATACAATATTGATAAATGGATGTCATCCATTATTTTAATTTATTAAAATTCACTGATGAATAAAAGTGTCTAACATAAGGAAAATCAATGAAAAACCAAAATATTATAAATTATTATACCTAGGAATAAAAACCAAAAATGTTCTCGTGAATCAATTTTTCAAAAAATAATTGATTTGTGTTCAATAAGGGAGAAACAAAATTGTGATTAATATAACATAAAAAAACTGCATCCTTGATATTGGATTGATCTATAATGAATAATGGATCTTCATTGATTTAATCAGTAAGATTCATTATCTCCTATATTGAATAAAAAGTCCTTGAAAAAATGATCAATACCCAACAATACCATTATTGTTCATTAAAATATCTTCTCCACGACACCTCTAAAATTTCTAGGGTAATGATGTTTACTCTAGGGATTCACTGTAATTGAGATTATATATAGAGGGAATTTTGTCTGGACATATAATAAATAATAAATTAAATTATTTATTAATTAATTTATATATTTATATATTCTCCCACAAAGTCAATTATAAAAAAAATACCCGATGCTCACAAATGTTTTTTTACCATGGAATAAACATTCATTCCAGATTTAAGGGACGTATTATATTTCTCATATGGAACACCATTCAGGATATGATAAATTATTTCATAAAAAATATTTTCACATGATACAATATTGAGAACATTTTTATTATATAAACTTCAAGGGTCCTTAGGCCTCAGAACCATATTCTAACACATCTCCTAGATTCAAAATTATTATTTAAAATATTTCGTAGTTTTATATGGAAAAAATATTGTCATTAAAGTCTCCCACATCAGCTATTTTAATCCTAAAAAAATACCTTCTCAAACAGATGAGGATACAAAGACATTATCTGGTTCTCCCACTCTCAAGTGTTCTCTAGAATATTTCAACATTTCTGTTACACATGTGCCAAGTGAATGAGTCTCCCACAAAGAATTTTATCCTACTAATCATAGATATATACTGATTACAAATTGAAATTAGATTCATCCATGACATATATCTCTCTATATTATGTAACATGTGTTGAGTAATTAACATACCTTCTCATATGAGACACATACGAAACATCATATTCCTTGTCTAATTATAAAAATTGGGATATGTTTTAAACCTCCTTGCCAACCCAACACAGTGTTTGGAAAGGTCCAATGAATCTCTATGATAGTTTGATGGATTAGTAATATATTTTTTATCCCCATCGAGATGAGACCTTTATAAATACGTGGTCTCCCCCATAAATATCCAAAAAGGCTCCATTATCAATACTTATAAGACTTATGCTGGTTCTGGGTAGTCCCTATCCTCTCAAAGATGGCCTGAAACTTATATTTCGTCCCTTTCACCAGCTTTATTCCCATGATTCTTGACTCTCCTGGATAAGTCCATCATAGTGGTGACCTATATGGTTTCTCATACAGGACCAAAAATTATTCCACACTAATAATAGAGTCATATCTATTGTTATATGGAAACTTCACTAAAGGTATGCAATCATCCCTGTTACGGTTAGAGTCAAAATGCAAGCCCAGATCTTTTCCTATAGAACCTAAATGGTCGTCCCAATCTAGTAGTCTATTTGAGAGCGAAATTTTACACTCAAATAGCACTAATATCAAAATTCCTCATAATCATGACCTAAAGTGAGAATCCTAGTAAAAAATGATCATTGAGGCAACTCTATGGATTCAGACTATCTCTTTCATGTAATGGATTCTCAATATCTCAAATTAATTCTTTTCTTAGATGCTTTGAAAGTGGGAAAAATTTGATATTTGATCTGTGATCACCCAAACAAAACCATTTCCACTAGCTGGTCATTGAATAACCCTCAATAATTCTATATAGACACCATCCCACTTCCACTCTAGCACCTCATGTGGTTGAACCATATCCATTAGATCCTAGTGATTATCCTGGAACTACTGAAAAGTGAGGCATCAAGAGGTAAACATATCTATAATCTTCTTCATCCCTGGCCACTAAAACATTGTTCAAAGTTGCAGGTATATCTATTCCACCCATGGATAAAACATTGTTCAAAGTTGCAGGTATATCTATTCCACCCATGGATGTATTGCTAATGGGGATTCATGAAACTCCATCGTTACCTCTACCCAGAGCGTTGTAGGTATCATCATCTTCCCTCAAACTAGATTATGTACTCGCCACCTTTTAGAAAATCAATCAAAAGAAAGTCTAGCGTATGACTAAAAATTTCCGTTCTTCCAATAGTTATCTCTAAGCTAAACCTCTATAAGTCAATGAAGAATAGAAGGCGTAACAACCAACAACTATAGGTAAGATTTACAATCCTCATCTACTGAGGATAACTGAAATTATTTTAAGTAATATGATGCCTCACTCGACAACATTAAAGAATATCTCATGTTGAGAGAATCATCCACCACATTCCCCTATCCAATAGTATAAACTATCTAAAATCCATAATCTCATAGTAAATCATTACTTCATCCCAATATCATGTTATTATCATTCTATGAAAAGATATAATTAAAACTATTAATGTACAAATTGATGAAAAACTACTCAACCACAAGGTTGATTCACCACATATAGTCCGAAAAGAACACATCTTATTTATCGAGATCATGGGTCACATAGTTCTAACCATGGGGTCTTGGATGCTAGGACCGATATGAAATAAATTCCTACTTCTATATCAGAAAACTTCCTAGATATTTTTTTAGGAATACCATATAACCATAAAACCACATACCCAACACCCTCCTCAGGTAGTCTCAAGTTATGAGTGCTAATCAACAACTTCCACAACTCCTAAAAATTTTATAGATAACTCTTTGTCCACAAATATTTCTGACCCTTTTAGGTCAATGTTGACGAGGGTTATGATATCCTGGATAAATCATGCCAAAATCTCTAATAGTATCATACCAACCCAAGGATTATTTGTACATCATTCATATTCTTCGGTGTCTCCCAAGAAAACTTGGCATCAACCATATTTTCATCCCTCCTTTTGAGATGAAATTTCCTAGGATATGGATCTAGAACTAACACTTTCATAGATTCCCATAATGAAGGTTCTCTCAGAGTGTTTCAAGGACCATTCTAAAATGTCTCACATGTTCCTCCTTATATTCCAAGTACACAAGCATATCATCAATGAAGACCAAAATGAAGTGGTCTAGAAGGGTGTGAAATAACTTGTTCATAAGCCCTATAAACACTGTTGGGGAGTTCATCATGATGATGTGTTTCAATAAGTAATTATAGTGGTTGTATTGACATCATAATTCTATCATCGATATATCCTCCTCTCAAACTCAGATAAGGTGATACCCCGAGAATAGGTCAATCATTGATAACCAATTCACCCCATTAAACAAGTTGAGTAGGTCATTATTTATCAAAATTGAATACTTATTCTTAATTGTCACTTGATTTAAGTGATGGTAATATGCACATAACATTAATCTCCTATCTTAGTTCTTGGATAACCTAACTAATGTTAGATGGGGAGACACATAAGGTTTGAAAAATCCATTACTCTAAAAATCTTACAACAGCAATTTTAGATTTGGAAGTACTACAAGATTCATATGATATGATTCCAAAGATACCAGGGTAGTCAATGGGTGAAATTATATGAAAAATTCAATATCTTTGTGGTGATTTAATCTTAAACAATCTTTATTAAAGACATGTTCATATTTAACCACCATGTGAGGAAGGTAAAAGATCATAACATCTACAACTACAAGGGTAATACTTTCTAAATGAAAACTGATTGGTTGTAAATTTATGTTTATGAGACCATCTATGTTATTAATTTATCAATTTTATTATTTACTCCAATTACATATTTTTAATTAAAACATAATAATTTGTGTGAAATTATCATTTTTTAATATTAAATATTATTTTCAAGCATTATTTTGAATAATATAAATTTGAATCAGTGTCCTATTTTAATTATAAATATCATACAACTAATCCAAACTATGTGATTCTTGATTTATAAGGATCCTAATTCAATTTTATAATAATCACTAAACTAGATCATATGATAATTCGTCCATTAAAAGTTAATTTGGTCCATTCAAGAAGGCCCAAAGAATCTGTCAATGAAACTGGACCAACCGTGATGATTAAATTTATGGGATCATTGATGCAGATTTTTTTTTATTAAAATCATATGTTTATTCATGAATGTAATAATTAATCATATATAAATTGTTTATACCCCAACAGATTCTTTGAAGTCCATCCCACCATTCTCTATGGGAATTAAAAACAATACACTATTTTTAACTTTTCTCCCAACACAATTATCTAATTGAGCTGAGATTTTGTGGAATGAAATAAAATATATATTTTTATAACATTATAAAATAAATGTTTCATATTTAAAGAAATATTCTTGTCCTAAATCCCATTACCATTTATACCAAGGAATAACATGAATGAAAAATGGGGAAAATAAATTATTTTAGTAAAACAGATATAATTTTTGCATAAAAAGTCAAATGGATGACAAATTTATAGTGTTGACCTTAAATATCAATATATAAAACTTTTACAAAGAATATCTGTATAGATTATGTTGTCTATATAGAAAAATTATCAATCCAATTGGAGGAATATATTTAGAAAACAAATAGTTCACCACCAGTGTCTATAAATGCATCCCCTCTTCCCCTAGAAATGGGTTCGAATGTCAAATATTAGTAGAATATTTTAGAAAGAAAAATTCCCTAAAAATCATGGGAGGATCTTAAAAACTCAAGATTTTACTTGAGATACCTTTCCTCATCTATGTTTTCAAGTTCTTTTGTGTTGTTTTAAATTATAATCACATAAGTTTTATTCGATTTCATTTGAATGATAATAAATGATTCGTATTAATATTATATTTTATCTAAACACCCTATTTTGTCTCAAAATTAATGTTTATAAAATAGTTTAAATCATGTTGAAACCCCTTTATTATTTTCCATTTTCATTCAATCAAAAGTGTGTATTAACTCTCTTCCTCATTCATGTGTGTTTTGGGTGCACAACTCTTATCTTATCACATGATTTTCTTTCTATTGTTAATTCATCACCATAAAGAAATATTAAAAGATTACTAACCATATAAATAGAGATTTAAATCTACCATTTTGGATAGTCATAATTATATGATGTTTTTTGATTGAGGGTTTTTTCTTGTTGTGTTTTCATTAGGATAACACTGCGTATATTAAAATTTAATATGTTATGGAATAATGAATTTTTTTTTTTAACGTTAGATTACATGGATTATTGGAACCATAAATATAATAAGATAAATAGGTTATTATTGATATTATAACCCTAGATAGGTTTACTCATGGATTAAGGCCTTAACACTTTGGAATTCTGATCCCAATCATCTTATGAAGTGATTGTTAATTTATTGAAATATATAGCAAGGCTCAATGATATCCCATGGTTAACTTCCTAATAATGAACTCAACCCAATAATTCTTATATTGGAAAATAAATATTCATCAATTGATCATTTAAGATAATCTCTATAACTAAAACCAACATTAAAAATACAAATTAGAAAAAATCAAGTCTAAAATTTGTTCCATCATTGAGGATATGACCAAAGTGTTGGTATAAACATTAAAAGAGAACCATAAATTTGAATCTTCAAAAGTGAAAATAGGCCATGATTCAAATGGAACCATTTACAAGGATGATGTAACACATAGATGATATTCTTTATTTATTAAAAAAATAACAAAAAAAGGAAAAAATTAAATAAACTAAAACCCACTTTCTCATAAAAAAAACATAATGAAAAACCCTCCATCCTTAACCTTTAAAAATTTCCATAAAGGCCCCATATCCTCCTAATAAATCTATAGGATTTGTTTGAACCAAAAATCATGAAAACACTTCACCAATTTAGGATTACTATTAGGGATAATAAAATATATCAAGATCCATTCATTGTCTATAAAATTATTATAGATATTCAAAATCATTTGGAAAAAAATTAAAAGAACCCACTTCCCATTATATGAATTACCAACCCCTTGGTAGTAAATATCCAAATAATGAGTCTGATTTTGTACTGAAATCAGGTTTGATTCATCTTTGACCTAATTTGTAAAGACCCGTAAATTTCAAGGAAATCTTTTTCTTAATTTTCTTTGGAATTTTACAAGAATGCAGTTTCTGACGGAACATGATTCCGAGGCCCGGTGTGCCCGGAATCATTTTCCGATGTTTGGCTCGGGTACGTTCAGTGAACGAATGAGTGGGTTTTTCTAACTTTTGAATCGGTGCTTGGAATCAAATTCCGAGGGCAGCGATGGAATCGCAACACCGATATTTGCTTAGAAATGCCTCTTCCGGAGTTGCGTTTTCTCGGGTGTGGTTTTTAATTTTTGGGCTTTAAGTTAAGAAATAAAATAATGTGGTAAGACAAACTTTATTTTATTTCACTTAAAGCCGCTTAAAGCCACTTAAAACTTCTTAAGCTAAGTTGAAGCAGATAGGGTGGAACCCAAAATATCCTACCCTCTTGGTAGGATATTTGTGAGGTGGGACCCGCACGAGCCCCACCGTTTCTTTTCCGCTAAGTAACGGACCCGCGAAAACCCCTATTAAATGAAAGTCAACTGAAGCATTTTCTAAATTCTTAACGCCCCTATTAATTGGGTAGTTAGTTCGTTGAAATTAATTCTATGAATTAATTTGTTCATTACTTATCTTTAATTTTCGTTTGTTGGCATGTAATGAAATAATACCAACACATGTCTTCTTGAGGATTGTTCGTTGAGAGGATTTGACAGAAACTTTAAGTCCTTCATCCTCCTTCGCGAAGAATGCAAAGAACGCGAAGAACGCGAAGAACGCGAAGAACGCCGGCCTCCGACGAAGGGCGACAAAGAACGCTAGACCCCTGGAGATCGACGCGACACGACGCCGACGCTTCTTCCGTGACGTTCCATCCCCGCGACAATCTTCGATCGGCATCTTGAGGTAGGGGAATTCGGTCCTTTTAATTCTTTGTGGATTATAACATCAACATGGATTTAATTGTTATAATTAAATCTTTATGTTCTTGATCCTCAGAGTTTTTCTACGCGACTCCGAGTACCGCGCAACAGCGATGCCCTTCCGCGACGCGACGATCCTTTTCTTCCGTGACGGTCAATTCCGCGATGAACTCGTGTCCGACGATGACGTTGAGGTAGGGGTCATTTTGAAAATGATAATACCCATGTTTGTTTTCTTCCAAGGCAAGAATGCGGACCAACCAATTAACAAGTTGGTCCGCAGATTATCAATGCGGGTCGAGGTTTATCAATTGCTGGAAATTATGGTGTTGTTTCAAACCGCTAACGCGGTGGGTGCGGACCAACGAACAAGTTCGAACCCACCACCCTTTTGTTCTTGGTGTGTGGAACCGTGGACGACGACAAAATGGGCCGCATAGATGATTTGTTGATTCTGTAGTGAAGAACGGGACCCGGGATGAGCTACGGCGCAGACAGAAATGAAATCGGACCACCGGAGCAACTCTGGTGGCCCGCGGACTCCACCGGCGGCTGGAGGCGGCGGCGCCCCGGCGCGCCGCCGAACGGAGCCACTGCGGCTGAAGCCGTGGTGGCAGGGTGAGGTTTCACGGCCGCGCGGAACCGAAGGCAGGGACGCGGCCGGCTACCGCGTCCGTTGGCGAGAGGCGGCCCCAACCGGGGCCGCAGATCCTTCACACGGGGGCAGCGCACCCCCGCCCGCGGTTTCCCTCACTCGGCCGCTCGGCCTAGCCGAGCCGAGCCGACCCGCCGGGCTGGGTCGCGCCCAGCCCGGGCCGGGCCGGGTCGGACCCGGACCCGAGTTGGGTCGACCCGGATCGGGCCGACCCAGGGGGGGGGGGGGGTCGGGCCGGGTCGGTCCGGGCCCAGACCCCCCGTTTTCGGACCTTTCGGGTCTTTTGTCCGTATCATGAGTTTCGGGCCTCTGAACGTCACGCCGTCAGCGATGATACGATCCTTGGATCCAGACGGTCATTTCGGTATATTGCACTCAAGGTTTCGGAATACTTTGGATTTGGCCGGGTTGGTTCGTACACGAAACCAACCGGGCCCTCGAAGCGGAAACGCTCATAACTTGAGCTCCGGACGTCCGATTGACGTACCGTCGACTTTGATGGATTCTTCTAAGTGAGACAGATCTTTTGGCATACTCCGCCAGAGGTTTGGACGTAGGTGGAGTACGGTCGGGTTGGTTTTGCCTTAAAAACCAACCGGGCCCCTGGGACGAAAAAACCAATAACTCTCAGAACGGGCGTCCGATCGACGCGCCATCTGCGACGTTGAGTTCCTGTTGACGATATAGAACTTTTGGATACATCAACTCTGGACTATGTTTCAGTTGATGTATCAGCCTCTCGGCTCGTGGAGCGGACCCTCCTGGACGAGCTTGCTATGTGCGGGAACCCTAGAGCTGGCTGCGACTGCGACTACGACGACGACGACAGTACAGAGATCCTCAGTGGATTCGACGACGACTGTGCAGAGATCCTCAGTGGATTCGACGACGAAGACTACAACACTCAGCGATCCTTTGTGGGTCAGTGCTACCGATCCTGTGTGGGTCTGATCCTGTGTGGGTCAGCGCTCAGCGGTCCTGTGTGGGCCAGCGCCTACAGATCCTTTGTGGGTCTTTGTGGGGGTTAGTTACCTATCGATCCTTTGTGGGTCAGATACTTTGTGGGTCATTGCGGGGGTTAGTTACCTATCGATCCTGTGTGGGTCAGATCCTTTGTGGTTCATTGCGGGGGTTAGTTACCTATCGATCCTGTGTGTGTCAGATCCTTTGTGGGTCATTGCGGGGGTTAGTGCCTATCGATCCTTTGTGGGTCCGACGACTTGGATGAATCAGTGGAAATACCTGATCATCTCTATCATCATACAAAGAAGTATACCTATGTGAGATGAATCCTATTTTTCATTCCTTTTTGGATTTTGTTGTGCTATCCTGTTTGGATTTACATTTTTCTTTCCTGTGTGGACTGGGTTATAGTTGAGCTCGGATGTTGGAGCCGAACGAGAATTGATGACTTAGGTATATGTATGGGAATATATCTAAGCAGTGTCGGATGTTACTTCGTGATTGTATCTTTCCTTTGTGGATTATCCTTTTTGGATTCTGGGAGACCTTCTGGGGTCTTGGGGTCCTTACTGAGTAGCTTATACTCACCTCTGCACGAGCTATGCCCGCACTACGTTGTGTTGGTTGCACACGACGGACAACGCTGATCGTGGTGGAGGCTTGCGGAGCAGGACGGTACCTGGAGGTGGACCACTGGGTGGGACGTACTTGGAGCAGTCGGCTGGACCCGAGAAGCAGTGGAGGCTATCTGTATCCACACTTCTGGTGGGACTTCCAGTGGACGAATTGACGTTGCGGCTTTACTTTTCAGTTGATATTTTCCCTTTCGAGTTGTACTTTACTTTCAGTTTGGGTTTGTATTCTGGCCCACTTACTTTCCACACTTACTGTTGTAATCATTTTTTACTAGTATTTTACTTCTACTGCTTGCTTGCTCTGTGGTGTTTGTTTACTTTACAAAGAAAATGCCTTCCCTTTTTACCGGGAATTACGCCTTGGTGCTAGTCGCCAGCCCCTGACCTATGGAAGGCGGGCTTGGGGTAGTCACGGCACGGGCCCCGAGGATGGGTCGTGACAAATTGGTATCAAAGGAGTTCAGTTCTACCACAGACTCTGATCTTTTTCTATGTGAAGAAATAGTGTTTAGCATATTGGGTGTGGTTATCAGTCCAGGGAGTCCAGTGTTGGTGCGACGACCGATGTATCCGTACACCAGGACCCTGACTTCTGATTTCCGACTTAATGCATGAAAACATTGATTGCATGTGTGTTTCAAGTTTTTTATGTGATTACTTTGTGTAAGCGCACCAGGTATACTGTTATGACCGTGGCGCATCTGTTTCTTTTTAAGGATGCCCCACCACGGCAGCCAGCTAGGGTTCCGAGAGTTGAGAGTGATGACAACCCACCGAGCGACGAGGCCTCGGTGCAGGGCCCTTTGACAACTGAGGCACCGGCGGTACCTTTACCTGCCGAGCCACCGATGATTCCAGCCCCAGCCACTGACGATGCACGTCGCCTCAGTGCACCACATGAGTTCCAGTGCCAGCGACCGCCCAGGTTCCATGGGGAGACGGACCCCCAGGCAGTCGAGGACTGGCTGGAGACAGTTGTACGAGTTTTCCGGTTAGTGAGGACACTAGCAGACCACATGGTGATCCTTGCAGCGAGCCTACTGTACGCGACAACGCGCCGATGGTGGATCTTGATGCTCCAAGTGCAAATGAGGCATCCCTTCTCTGGAGAGAATTTGAGAGCCTCTTCCGCTCAGAGTTCGTCCCGGCCACCCTCCATGCGGTGCGCATCCAGGAGCTTCTTCAGCTATGGCAGGGCAGCTTGACGGTCGCCCAGTACTCGGCGAGATTTACCGATCTCTCGTGTTACTCGACCAACATGGTACAAGACCATTTTTTCCGAGCCCAGACCTTTGAGCAGGGTTTGAGACATGAGATCAAGGCATCGCTGATCTCCCTTAGCATTCCGACTCAGGCAGGAGTACTGGAGCGAACCCTTTTGATCGAGAGCTTTCTTGCTGAGCCTTCTTCAGCAGTGAGACCTACCGTGGGGTAGCACGTAGCCGAGTCTTCTATGACAGGCAGTCGACGGATGACTCAGGGGTCCAGGTAGACCAGACCCTCACGCAGATGACCTCAGGACACTGGCTCAGCAGTGCGGGGTGCACAGCGTGGAGCCAGTCTTTCGAGAGGCAGGAAGTGCTACACATGCGGCGGGCATGGCCACATGGCTCGTGACTGCCCGACCCACCGTGCCGAGGAGTAGCAGACAGTTGAGCGGCCACCCAGGCAGAGGTAGAGGGTCGACCATGGCGGTCCGCAGGGAGGAGGCAGACAAGGCAGAGGAGCTGGCCGAGCAGCAGGTGGTGGGAGACGCTTTGAGGCTCTACCACCACCACCACCAGGAGGCCCACCCCGACCACATGGAGCTAGCGGGAAGAGACAGGCACAACTCCAGGCAGTGGAGGCTTACGACCACGGCGCGCCTGAGATGATTCGAGGTACTATCTGTGTCTATTCCACCCTTTCTGCAGTTCTTATAGACATAGGAGCGAGTCACTCTTTTATAGCCGATGCCCTTGTTCGGAGCTCGGAGATTCCGACAGAGCCGTTGGCTCGATCCTTACGGCTAGAGACTCCTACAGGAGAAGACTCGACGATTACGCGCCGGTGCCGGCAGTGTGAGCTTATTCTAGGAGGTGAGAGCTTCGGCTGGGATCTTCTTGTAGTGGCGTCGAGGCCTTACGATGCCATCTTGGGAATGAATTGGTTATCTACAGTCCATGCACAGATTGACTGTATTAGGTGCAAGGTGCGATGTGTACACATCGACGGGAGCAGGTTCACCTTCACCGGTGAGAAGGGATCCTTCCCAGCACAGGATGGACTTCCGTAGAGGAGAGGACAACCCATCACTCATCAGTTGGCTAGCCTCATCCTAGGATCTGTTGACGTACGAAGTCCTAGTTTTCCTGCAGTGGTGGATCAGTACGCAGACGTCTTTCCCGACGAAATTCCAGGGCTACCTCCTCACAGAGAGGTAGACTTTCATATTGACCTATACCCCGGGAAATCCCCGATATCGACTCCAGCATATAAGATGGCCCCCGCTAAGCTTCGAGAGCTACAGGTACAGTTGGAGGACTTGCAGGGCAAGGGATTCATCCGACCAAGTGTTTCACCCTGGGCTTCCCTGATATTGTTCGCCAAGAAGGCGGACGGGAGCTTGCGACTTTGCGTCGACGTCGCCTGAACCAAGTGACGGTGAGGAACAAGTATCCACTATCGAGGATTGATGACCTCTTGGATCAGATCAAGGGAGAACGGTGGTTCTCGAAGATAGACCTCGGGTCAGGCTATCATCAGCTCAGAGTTCGAGACGAGGACGCGCAGAAGACGGACTTCAGGTGTCGGTATGGCCACTATGAGTTCTTGGGTATGCCATTCGGCATAACCAATGATCCAGCAGTGTTCATGAGCCTCATGAACAGGATATTTCAGCCATACCTCGATCGATTTTTCATATTCTTCATTGACGACATTTTTATTTACTCAACGACTGAGGAGGAGCACGCCTACCACTTACGGGCTGTACTAGACACACTCTGAGAGCACCAGCTTTATAGAAAGCTCTTGAAGTGTCAGTTCTGGATACGTGAGGTCCACTTCTTGGGACACGTCATCTCTGAGGCTGGAGTTGGAGTGGATCCTGCGAAGATCGAGGAAGTGCTAACTTGGGAGCCACCCAAGAGAGTGACGGAGGTGCAGAGTTTCTTGGGACTAGCTGGATACTATCGGAGATTTGTGCCAGACTTCTCTAGAGTTGCGGAACCACTCTCATCTTTGACGAAGAAGGGGAAACCCTTTGTGTGGTCAGACAGATGTCAGCAGAGCTTCCAGGAGCTGAGACAGAGCTTGACCAACACCCCTATCTTGAGGTTGCCTGATGAGGGAGTAGGGTACGTGGTCTACTGCAATGCATCAGGGAATGGACTCAGATGTGTCCTGATGCAGGAGCGGGCAGTGATCGCCTATGGATCACATTAGTTGAGGCCGCATGAGTAGAACTATGCTACCAATGACCTGGAGTTAGAAGCAGTGGTCTTCGCTCTGAAGACATGGAGACACTATCTGATGGGCGAGCACTTTACAGTCTTTTCTAACCATCAGAGTCTCAGGTACATCTTCTCTCAGAAGGACCTGAACTTGAGACAGCGGCGATGGCTCGAGTTCCTCCAGGACTATGACTTTGAGATAGTCTATACTCCTGGGAAGGGGAACGTGGTATCCGATGCTCTCAGAAGGAGGACGGACATTTAGCTACTTGAGGAGGCAACAGAGCAGCTAGCCGCTTTGTAGATATCCTTTGTGGATAGAGATGGAGAAGCCTTCCTTCAGTCTCTCACAGTCACCCCTCCACTACTACAACAGGCCAGAGAGGCACAGTGTGGGGACGCTGACTGTGAGACGCGGCATGTACAGATATCCTTAGGACAGGCACCTGATGGTTTCTCCTTCGGAGCAGAGCACAAAATCCTTTTCAAAGGACGTAGCTTGGTACCAGTTGCTTTATGGGAGGAAGTGCTGAGAGAGTTTCACACTTCTCCCTTAGCGGTACATCCTGGAGTGGCGAAGATGTACCAGGATCTCAGACGACAGCACTGGTGGCCAGGCATGAAGAAGGCTGTTGCAGAGTTCGTTTCACGATGCCTCACCTGCCAGTAGGTGAAGGTAGAGCATCGGGTACCGGCAGGCTTGGTACAGCCTTTGAAGGTACCAGAGTAGAAGTGGGACGGGATATCTATGGACTTCGTGACTGGACTTCCACACACTTCTAGAGGTCACGACTCCATCTGGGTGATTGTCAACCGACTCACCAAGTCATCTCACTTCTTACCCATCAGAGAGCAGGGCTCAGTGGAGAGCTTGGGGCGTCTCTAAGTTCAGGAGATTTTATGACTTCACGGTGTTACATCATCTATTATCTCCGATCGAGATGCTCTATTTACTTCCCGGATTTGGAAGGGGTTACAGGAGGCGTTCGGGACGCAGCTACGTCTGAGCACTGCCTTTCACCCTCAGACGGATGGTCAGATGGAGAGGACCACTCAGACTCTCGAGGAAATGCTCCGCGCATGTGTCCTCGACTTTGGTCACAGGTGGGAGGACCACTTACCCTTGGTGGAGTTGGCGTACAACAATAGCTACCACTCCACCATCGGGATGGCACTGTACGAGGCATTGTACGACCGACCTTGCAGATCTCCTTTGTGCTGGACAGACCCTGGGGAGTCAGCACTTGTGGGACCGGAAATGGTCTAGGACACGACAGAGAAGGTCTAGGTCATCCAGGAGCGGATGAGGACAACTCAAAGCTAGCAGAAGTCTTATGCTGACAAGAGGCGGAGGCCACTAGAGTTCGAGGATGGTGGACACGTCTTCTTGCATGTCTCACCTCGATGTGGATTACAGAGATTTATCCGAGGCGGCAAGTTGTCTCCACACTTCATCGGACCATTCCAGGTCCTCAGCAGGATTGGCGAGGTGGCCTATCGCCTGGCTCTACGACCTCAGTTGCACCGGGTGCACGACGTCTTCCACGTATCTCAGCTGAGGAGATACGTGCACGACCCGACACATATCATTGACCATGGGGAGCTGGACGTTGATGATGGGGCGACTTTTGCAGAGGTCCCGGTGGAGATCAAGGATCGATAGGAGCGTGACCTATGTGGACAGTCTATTCCTCTTGTGTGCGTCAGATGGCAGTATGGGAACCTCTAGGAGAGCACTTGGGAGCAGGAAGCTCAGATGCGTGCTCAGTACCCACTTTTGTTTCCCTAGTTTATGATGTATCTTTAAGGGGACATAAAGCCCTGAGGTAGGAGTGATGTAAATACCCGTAAATTTCAAGGAATTTTTTTTCTTAATTTTCTTTGGAATTTTACAAGAACGCAGTTTCAGACGGCACATGATTCCGAGGCCCGGTGTGCCCGGAATCAATTTCCGAAGTTTGGCTCGGGTACATTCAGTGAACGAACGAGCAGGTTTTTCTAACTTTTGAACCGGTGCTCGGAATCGAATTCCGAGGGCACCGATGGAATCACAATGCCGGTATTTTCTTAGAAACACCTCTTCCGGAGTTGCGTTTTCTCGGGTGTGGTTTTTAATTTTTGGGCTTTAAGTTAAGAAATAAAATAATGTGGTACGATAAACTTTATTTTATTTCACTTAAAGCCGCTTAAATCCACCTAAAGCTGCTTATGCTGAGTTGAAGCGGATAGGGTGGAATCCAAAATATCCTACCCTCTTGGTAGGATATTTGTGAGGTGGGACCCGTATGAGCCCCACCGTTTCTTTTCCTCTAAGTAACGCACCCGTGAAAACCCCTATTAAATGAAAGTCAACTGATGCGTTTTCTAAATTCTTAACGCCCCTATTAATTGGGCGGTTAGTTCATTGCAATTAATTCTATTAATTAATTTGTTCGTTACTTATCTTTGATTTTCATTTGTTGGCATGTAATGAAATAAGACCAACACATGTCTTCTTGAGGATTGTTCGTTGAGAGGATTTGACAGAAACTTTAAGTCCTTCATCCTCCTTTGCGAAGAACGTGAAGAACACGAAGAACACTGGCCTCCAAAGAAGGGCGAAGAAGAACGCCAGACCCCCGGAGATCGACGCGACGCAACGCCGATGCTTCTTCCGTGACGTTCCATCCCCACGACAATCTTCGATCGACATCTTGAGGTAGGGGATTTCGGTCCTTTTAATTCTTTGTGGATTATAACATCAACATGGATTTAATTTTTATAATTAAATCTATATGTTCTTGATCCTTGGAGTTTGTCTACGCGATTCCGAGTACCGCGCGATAGCGACGCCGTTCTGCGACGCGACGATCCTTTTCTTCCACGACGGTCAATTCCGCAATGAACTCGCGTCCGACGACGACGTTGAGGTAGGGGTCGTTTTGAAAATGATAATACATATGTTTGTTTTCCTCCAAGACAGGAACGCGGTCCAACCAATTAACAAGTTGATCCACGGATTATCAATGTGGGTTGAGGTTTATCAATTGCTGAAATTATGGTGTTGTTTCAAACCGCTAACGCGGTGGGTGCGGACCAACGAACAAGTCCGAACCCACCGCCCTTTTGTTCTTGGTGTGCGGAACGGCAGACGACGACAAAATGGGCTGCAGAGACGATTTATTGATTTCGCAGTGAAGAACGGGACCCGGGATGAGCTACGGCGTAGACGGAAATGAAATCGGACCACCGGAGCAACTCCGGTGGCCCGCGGACTCCACCGGCGGCGCCCCGGCGCGCCGCCGGACGGAGCCCCCGCGGCTGAAGCCGCGACGGCAGGGTGCGGTTCCGCGGCCTCCAGGAACCGAAGGCAGGGACGCGGCCGACTTCCGCGTCCGTTGGCGAGAGGCGGCCCCAACCGGGGCCGCAGATCCTTCACGCGGGGGTAGCGCACCCCCGTCCGCGGTTTCCCTCGCTCGGCCGCTCGGACGAGCCGACCCGCTGGGTCGGGTCGCGCCCAGGCCGGGCCGGCCTGCCCTGTTTGGGCCGGGTCGTGCCCAACCGGGTCGGACCCGGACCCGTGTCGGGTTGACCCGGTTTGGGCCGTCCCAGGGGGGGGGGTCGGGCCGGGTCGGTCCGGGCCCAGACCCCCCATTTTCGGACCTTTTGGGTCTTTTCCCAGTATCTTGAGCTTCGGGCCTTCGAACGATGCGCCGTCAGTGGTGATGCGGTCCTTGGATCGAGACGGTCATTTCGGTATATCGCACTCAAGGTTTCAGAATACTTTGGGTTCAGCCGGGTTGGTTCGTACACGAAACCAACCGGGCCTTCGAAGCAGAAACGCTCATAACTTGATCTCCGGACGTCCGATTGACGTACCGTCGACTTTGATGGATTCATCTAAGTGAGAAGGATCTTTTGGAATACTCTGACCGAGGTTTGGATGCAAGTGGAGTATGTTCCGGTTGGTTTTTCCTTAAAAACAAACCGGGCCCCTGGGACGAAAATGCCAATAACTCTCAGACTGGGCGTCCGATCGACGCGCCGTCTGCGACGTTGAGTTCCTGTTGACGATACAGAACTTTTGGATACATCAACTCTGGACTATGTGTCAGTTGATGTATCAGCCTATCGGCTCGTGGAGCAGACTCTCCTGAACGAGCTTGCTGTGTGCGGGAACCCTAGAGTTGGCTACGACTGCGACTACGACGACAACGACAGTACAAAGATCCTCAGTGGATTCGACGACGACTGTGTAGAGATCCTCAGTGGATTCGACGACGACGACTACAACACTCAGCGATCCTTTGTGGGTCAGTGCTACCGATCCTGTGTGGGTCAGCACTCAGCGGTCCTGTGTGGGCCAGCGCCTACAGATCCTGTGTGGGTCCGATCCTGTGTGGGTCAGCACTCAGCGGTCCTGTGTGGGCCAGCGCCTACAGATCCTGTGTGGGTCCGATCCAGTGTGGTTCTTTGCGGGGGTTAGTTACCTATCGATCCTTTGTGGGTCAGATACTTTGTGGGTCATTGCGGGGGTTATTTACCTATCGATCCTATGTGGGTCAGATCCTTTGTGGGTCATTTTGGGGGTTAGTTACCTATCGATCCTGTGTGGGTCATATCCTTTGTGGGTCATTGCGGGGGTTTGTACCTATCGATCCTTTGTGGGTCCGATGACTTAGATGAATCAGTGGCAATACCTGATCATCTCTATCGTCATACAAAGAAGTATACCTGTGTGAGCTGAATCCTGTTTTTCTTTCCTTTATGGATTGTGTTGTGCTATCCTGTGTGGATTTACGTTTTGCTTTCCTGTGTGGACTGGGTTTTACTTGATCTCGGATGTTGGAGCCGAATGAGAATTGATGACTTAGGTATATGTATGGGCATATACCTAAGCAATGTCAGATGTTACTTCATGATTGTATCTTTCCTTTGTGGATTATCCTTTGTGGATTCTGGGAGACCTTCGGGGGTCTCGGGGTCCCTACTGAGTAGCTTATACTCACCCTTGCACGGGCTATGCCCGCACTACTTTGTGTTGGTTGAAGACGACGGACATCGCTGATCGTGGTGGAGGCTTGCGGAGTAGGACAGTACTTGGAGGTGGACCACTGGGTGGCGCATACTCACAGTGGTCGGCTGGACCCGAGGAGCAGTGGAGGCTATCTGTATCCACCCTTCAGGTGGGACTTCCAGTGGATAGCTCAACGTTGCGGCTTTACTTTTCAGTTGTTGTTTTCCCTTTCGAGTTGTACTTTACTTTTAGTTTGGGTTTGTATTCTGGCCCACTTACTTTCCGCACTTACTGTTGTACTCAGTTTTTACTAGTATTTTACTTCTACTGCTTTCTTTCTCTGTGGTGTTTGTTTACTTTACAAAGGCAATGCCTTCCCTTTTTACCGGGAATTACGCCTTGGTGCTAGTCACCAGCCCCTGACCTATGGAAGGCGGGCTTGGGGTAGTCACGGAACGGGCCCCGAGGATGGGTCGTGACATAATTTCCACGGGCCAGCTGGTTTGGATCCACATTTTTTACTTAAAGTGTTCCTTGTGTTGGGCTCTAAAAAAAGCCTCAATGCGGTTTTAAAGAACAAATCAAACTTTGAGAATTCTCTTTTTCCATTAATGACTCCACTGAGTCATGGATATAACATATATTTCATGGTTAGATATCCTTATGGAATGATATGAAGAAACACTTCATAGATAATTTTTTTCTAACTTCTCATTTTACTTTTATTTGAAAGGAAATAAGTGGTATACCTCAATTCACAAATGAATAACTACATGAGTATTGGGAGAGGTTCAAAATTCTTATTGAATCCATACTACACCACTAAATCCCTAACTAACTCTTGATATAATAATTCTATGAGGGGTTGTTGGATATGGATAGAACTCTCATTTTTGCTGCAAGTGGTGTTGTACAGTTAAAAAAACACCTGCAGTTGCATGAGATCTCATAAGAAACATGGCTACAAACAAATTGAAATTCCATACCAGATCAGACAATCATGTTCAAAATTTACAATATAATTAATACATAGAGCCTATCATGGTGAAAAAGTGGATGAGTTAACTTAAAAGTCTTGTGTGACCACTTGTGGTGGCCGCTAAGGCTCTAACCTCATATTCTCCAAAATCTATGTTCCCATGGCCTATAAAAAATTGTGGAATATAATGCTCAACAGATCGTAAAATTGAAACTTGTACACAACTACCATATAATTACTCAAATTAGTATGGTTAAATGGATCTCAATGAAACATATGTTCAGCGAAACACCATCCCTCAATAATTAGGCTAGTTCATTATAATCACACCAAACAACACTCTAATCCATTCTCTTCAACCTATAACCAAATCATGAGGTATGTTAATCTCTAGTCTAATCCAACTCAATTACATCGTCAATATACAAACCAATTCGAATATGGTCAAGGTGTTGGTAACTCTCAACAACCTTGTCATTTTTTCCCACAACCTAATAGGAAAAATCGTCCCTTTGATGCTATTGGATTCCATTATCATAATTAGACTTCCAAACATCCAACCGAATATAATAACTTTACTATGTTCCCAAATCAAGGTATTCCCAATGCAAGACTTGAATCTTTGTCTATGCAGCCATACACATGTTTTGTTGAATATATTTACTCATTAACCCATTCTAGCCTCAAAAACATTGATAACCAAATTGGTCAACATGAATCTCACCTCCTTACTCACATCTCAAACGTTTACTAAATCTAAGGGTAATGTAAGTGAAATTTCACCTAGATTGGAGAATTAGATCAATATTCCTCATGATGAATCCTCTCAATACCCATTTTATGTTGATATTGAAAATAAAAACAACAAAAATCTAGAAAAAAATCATAGATAAACACCCTCACCTCCTTCCATTCCTCTAAAAAACCCAATTCCATTTCATTAAGATGTCTTTATGCCAAAGAATCCATTTGAGCATGATTCTAAAGTGCTTTATGTCTTTAGACGAGTTGAAGTGAACATTCCCCTCTTTGATTCCACTGAATACCTACGTATGAAATGTTTCTAATGGAATTTTTTACCCATAAGATACAACATAGGACCACTGAAATTGTTTCAAACCCACATTCCATACCCATGAAATGAACTGTTCTAGGGACCAATATGGATCTATGCAAAATAGGGAGTTCAAACTACAACGATGCACTCATAGGCCTAGGATCATTAATAAATGTCAGGACAAAAAAAGTTAACCATCCTTGGTCTAGGTCCCTTGAACCCAATGAGTGTTGCCATCCGTTTATCCAATCGAGTTATAGTAAGTCCCATGTGAATAATTGAGGATGTACTTTTCTGTGTTAATGATATTGTCATCCTAGTAGATTTTTATGTCCTAGATATTGAAGGTGAAACAAACACTTGTTGATCTCCCATAATTCTAGGAAGGCCCTTACTTTTAACTTATATAACCGGAATTGATTTCGATGCTGGAATAATATCCTTGTAAACTTGTAACCAACTGGTCAAGTTTAATATTTTTCAATTCATGTGATACCCAACGTAGAATGAATTTTTATTCTTTATACATACTTATGAAATTATCTCTAATAGTGTTTGAACCAAAATCCATCATTTTCATCATATTCTAATGATATAGGAGATTGTGAATTTTTCATCCTCTGTATCAAAGTCATTAATTGAGATGTTGATGTTGATATCTCACATGTAAACACCATCGATCTAAAGGATCATGAAAACTCTTTGTAATATCAGCTCACCTATAAAATCAAATAAGCCAAATTGTATGATAATGGGGAAATTGAATGATCTTGATCATTTATTTAAACAAATCAGATTATCCAACATTCATCATTTACAATATAATTTTTTTAAAAAAAATATATATGTGAGGCTAAACTTAAACCATTGGGTTTATCTTTTACCAATGATATAGATTTTTGTGAGAGTTTTCCCTTATTATTAAATTTATCACTAGTGAGGTGGAAATTTACCATTATTTGGAAATTGAATAATTCATATTATTGCTCTGAAAAAATAAATTCAATCTCATTTCCTCTTTTATCCTCATAACTCTACCTAAAAATGGAATGTAATAAATGTTTCAAAAATAATTGGGATATCATACTCTGATTTCGTGTTATCTGACCCTTACATAAATACACAATCATAATTGAAACACCTTCTTATATCTCCAATCATATAAAACCATCACACTTTTGGATGGAATCATTCCTTATATTGATGGAAAAAGAGACAATACCTTCATTCTTTATCAACACCATTGAATTGAAATAACAAAAATAAGAAAGGGAAGAAATTATCCAATGATAAATAATTCCTCCCAAAGGATTAGTTTTTCTAGAAGAACAATTGAGTTAAGAATATACATTGGAAACAATCGGACTGTGGGTTGTCCACAGAAACTGTACAATAATAGAAAAAATAAATGTAGTTCTTCTTGGGAGGAATCCGATGTTTTATTTTACTTTTATATAATTTTAATTAATTTTTATTTTTTCATTAAATGAATAATTACTTTGGTATTTTGATTTTATTTCAAGTAATAGAAATTTTCCTTAGAATTCCCATTAAGGAAACATAACCTAGAAAAAACATCTACTTCTACTGACCAACCACTAGATGGATATGGAGACCCACTGAATCAAATCTAGGGGAACCTCTTTCCCTTTAACTCCATTTTCCATTTTTCTCTCTCCCTTTAATTATCTAACATTATTATTCATCCCCTCTCATTAGAACTTTTTATTAATAACTTTTCCTCACACCCTTTTTATTCCACTTTTTGTCTTATGTTGGTTTTTATTTTAAAATCTCTATGAAAATCTAAAAAAATATAAAAACAAAAAAAATCTTCCCATATTGTGGAGTCAAAAGACATGTCTTCGTCTAATTTTTTTAATTTTCATCGTAATTTTTTTAATGATTCTTGTTTTTGAATCATCAAATTTGGAATGCTCATTTTTTATTTGGAAAATAATTATTCCATAATCATGAGGAAAAATATTATATTTCATGATATGGTCATCAATGGCCATATTTTCATATAATGTGCTTTCAACGATGACTGTGACTCTTGGGTTTGTGAAACTTAAAGTTGAATTAACTACTTTGTGTACATTAATATGGTAGATCCATTTTCTATAACATGATATAATTATAACATAAAATTACTTATATTTACCCATACATTGACACCCCTATTTATATCACCTTCAAGAGGATGAAATCATTTTTAAAATCTACATTTTAAGCCTTATACCTTATCCCACCTAACATCTACATTGATTTTCATTTCATGATTTATTGAATTTTAGGTGTGGGGGATTGATTTTATTTTCAGTATTCATTCCTTCATAATTATCATTTCCTCATATTCTTGAGGGAAAGAATACATTTACATGTTTGGTAGAGGTTTTCATTCAGTTTGTTTTGGGAGTGTATGCATGTTTACAAAATATAGTACAAATTAAATTGAAAATTGGTTAAAAAAATATGTGAAAAAACAAAATAATAAAAAAAAAATGGTAAAAAATAATGGTTTGTGTCTTGGGAGGGTCAAAAATCACCTTTCCTCAACCTTTTCCCTTTTTATAAATTTTATAATTAGTTTCATGAGATGATCAAAAACAGGTTGGGGAATGAGTGTTAGATTTTTTCCAAGTTAAAATTTTGAAAAAAAGAACACTTATGTTATTCAGAGAAGTTTTGTGTTTATAAATATTTATTATTTTCATAACCATCAAATTTTCTTTCCATTTTTTGGTTTTACATAACAAATTCATTCACTTGTAAATATGTTTTTACATTTTTTCCATGTTTCACTTCATCAAAATTGTGCATTGCTTTTTCCATATTGGTGTTTTCCATATTTTAATATATTTTGGAGATTATATTTCTACCATCCCATATCAATTTAAAACCAGTAAAAAATACAATATTATTATTTTTCTCATTAATATTGTTAATCAAAGCAGATTTCTCTTTCAAACTCTATGATTTTAAATTTTTGGTTGGTGAATGAGTGAACCTACAAAAATAAATTTTATCATCTTTATATGAGTAAGTTATACATAACTACAATTTCTATTTCTAAATACTATCATGAAAAATTAATTTTTTTTTGGAATTTTATTACTGTTTTTTGATTGGAATTCTTTATGGATCCGTGAACTAGTCTAAAACCCCTTATAAGTGAAAATACAATTTCAATATTTGTGGTCATGTGAAAATGATTTAGTTATGTTTTTATATTTTTTGTACATGAGGAAATTTACAATAAAATAGACGGGGGATTTGATTTTATTAATTTATATATAAGCACTTATTTACTCTCGTTACATATTTTCAAATTAAAGTAAATAATTGGTTCTAAATAATCATGTTTTATTATTAAACATACATTCTGAACATTATTTTTATTAATCCATATTCATGTATGTTTACTATTTTAATAATAACTTCCACAATAATTATCCAGATTTTGTGATTGTTGTTTTTAGGGATTCTAATTGAATTTACTAAAAATAATTTAACTATATATTGGGAGAATTATGCCATTTGAAGTGTCATGTGGACCATATAATTAGAACCAAAGAATTTATAAAAAGCTACACTAGCCATGGTGATTGAATTTTTGGGATTTATTAAGAATCAAAAATCATATTGAACTACTTAAATTATAATTTAATATAAAAATAAAGTCATTTAAAAAATATTTAAGTTCCAATCTACCAAAAAGGTTCCCAACTGATGTCTCGAAATCTATCCCACCATTCTGTCTGGGAATTAAAAACATCCAACCGTTCTTGAATTTTCACTAATTAAGTTATCCAATTTAGATGATATTTTTTATATTGAAATAAAATATACATTTTTTTTGAATTTTTATAATAAATGATTTATATTTGAGGAAAAATTATTGAAATGAAATTCATTCCCACATAGACAATGGAAAAACTTGATAGAAAAATGGGAAGAGTAACATTTTTAGTAAAATAGACACAATATTGCCTAAAAATTTCCAATTGTCCTCAAATTTTGAGGGATGATATTCCAAATCAATATAGAATACTTTTAACACAAATATATCTCAAGAATATATGTTATTTATTGGGAAAATTGGGGATCTAATTGGATTTACATATTTTGAATACAAATAGTCCATCACCTTGGGCTTTAAATGCATCCCCATATTCTCCTTGAAAGAGGTTGAAATTTCAAGTATTAAGAAGAAAAATGGGAATAAACAATTCCCATGAAAATGTATTTGGAGGATATGAAAAACTATGTTTTTACTTGATAGACCTTTCCACATCTCTTTTTTTCAGGTTCTTTTTTGTTCTTTTCAATTGTATCACATAAGTTGTTTTTAATTTCATTAGAAATTTAATGAATAGTTCTTGTTTATTTTTTATATTAATAATTAACCATATTTTGTTAAATATTAATGGTATTAAAATAGTTTAAAAAAAATTTAAACCTATTTCCTCTTTTTTTTATCATTCATTCTAAAGTTCATTTTTTTTCTATCTTCATCATTTCTGTGTGTGTTCAGTGAACAACTATTTTATTATCCCAATATTTTAATTCTCATTATAATTCATAACAACAAAACATATTAACAGATTATTAACCATATCAATGTATAATGAAATATACAACTTGTGTTAGTCATAATTGTTTGTATGTTAAGTTATTGAGAGTTTTTCTCATTGAATATTCATAAGATTAACATTGTGTATGTTAAAATTAAAATTTCAGGGATTAATGACACGTTTTGTTTAACATATGGATTACCGAGATTACTGGAAACATAAATACAGTAACATAAATAAGTTTTTATTGATATTAGAACCTGAGTTATGTTTTGATTTTGATTACCTCCTCAACACTTAGGAATTGAGATAAAAATAATATTGTGAAGTCAGTTTTAATTTAATATAAAATATAGTAAGTCCTGAGGATATCACAAGACTGACTCCCTAATAATTTACTCACACCAATCATTATTATACTATTAAATAAATCTTTATCAGTTAATCCTTTAATCTATGCTCAACAAACAAACCCCCCCACCATTAAAAAGACAAATTAAAAACAATAGACTCTAAAATTTGTACTATCACTGAGGATTAAACCTGAGTGCTTCTATACTCATTATAAGATAACCAAATGTTTAAGTGGTCAGTAGATGACAATATTCGATGAATCACCCATCCTACTCTTCCTAAACTTTCTTCTTAGCAATGATGGAGAACCTCATTCTGTTAACTCTAAAATTCCGCATCTTTCACTTGATATAATAAAACTATGGATGAACTGTAAAGATATAGTAAATTAATTTAATGATGTAACAGGTCCTCATTTTTTATAAAAATGTTCTCATTAAAATTTATCACCACTAATGATAAGGTCACAACGTTCGAAAAAGATTGTGGACACTGTATCTCCCCAGGTAGGTGTCTCTAAATGCAAGGGTCAATCAAAATGTTCCAATAGAATATCTAGATCTTAAAAAAGGGATATGGTAAGATAATAGTGGATCAATCCCATGTTTATAAATATTATATACAATGTATATAAGAAAAATATAATACCTCAAATCATCAATGGAGCCTCAGATTAATAATACTCCACTACATGCACCTGCCCTTATTCCTAACCACCATCTCTATAAGCATGGTGTGGAACAACTAGGGTGGTGGTGGAATATTTTCAAAATATTGGTCAACCCCCACTGCTCTCTTAGATCCTCTAAAACATATTCCACAAAGCAGAGATCCCTAATATAATCATAACTTCTACCTTGGTGGTCCATTGACCATCTCCTTATCTAATACAAGGACAGTTGGACAACCCCACATGGGATATTCCCACCTGTCACATGAGTAACATTCCCTACCCCTAGAGTAACCAGAACCCTACTAGGAGCCCTAAAATTCAAACCCCAAATCCCAATTCTTTCTCCAAAATAACTCAAACACCGTGATCCTTGATTATTACTTCGAATACTAGCTACTGAAGTCTCAACTCTATAGTGGCCACATCCAGCACCAACTATCAGAGTATCCATGGATAGAAATGTATCCCTTATTATGGAACACTCTATAACTCTTGTGTAATTATAGATTCACAAAGATACCACACCAATCCATATCTCTCATTAAAGGCCATGTTATAAGGTCCATGCTCTGATGTATATAACATAAATCATATCCTTGCAATATAATGATACGTTAACAAACATTAAAAAATTATTTGTAACCATAATGTTTCCCTACTTGATCTTTAGAAGATCTTGGATGTGAACTACTCACAACATAGCTAAATAGAACTCTTATATGAATAGATTCTTGAACTCTTTCCAAGATATAGTCACTTTGCCATTCGTATTATTCACTAGAATCAATACAATAAAATAAGGCTATATCCATGTACATATAATCACGACTATAAGGAATATAGAAGTCGATAACATATATCCATGGACATTTTCTGACCCATGGAAGTAGGCCAATCAATTCCATATTTCTCACTCGACAAGTGATCTTCCTCCTTCCTATTTCCCTCCCGCCTCTATACTAGCACCCAACCTCCGATGATTCCCCTCCGTTGATGTTACCACAAATCATCACCATGACCCTCCTCCTCTATCACAACCACCCCACCTCCCTACTGACACAAGTATAAAACTACCTCCCCAACTCACCCTCTAATTATTTTCTAAGGCAACCACCCCATCTCTCCATGGTCCTCCTCTTACAATATAGCTCAGATGTGGCTCTTACATTCCACCCCACATCTCAATATACACCTCCTTTGATGTGGCCACTAAAAATCCTTCTCACACATAACTACCCACATACCCTATTTATCACACAATCTCATCCATACTATAGTGGTCCTACTTCTCCTATTATTTCTCAATAAACCTATTCATCTTACCATGAGAAATCCTCAATTCCAAAATTTCTCATGACTAATCCCTACTTATTTCATTCTTATTGAATTGAATCTTCATAACTACGGAAGGTTGATATAATGGTACATTTTTAGGTATGTTGGTATTCATGATTATAGGTAAAATGATAATTAGTTTTGTTTTTATTCCCTCATTATATTTATATAAATTTATTGATATTTATGAATTTATATTTCCTCCAATCTATCCCGAAAAACGATTTTTATTATTTTATAATATGTATTTAGTTATACAGTCATACATATTTATTTTATAAACTGAAAACATTATCCATTTCTCCCTAAAGCAATGAGATAATTAGATTTCATTGTATTGTTACTACGTAATGTGATTTTAAACTATTTATATATGCTTAGAACATTTCATAATTATTAATTGGATATATTTAATATTCTTCCATGTTTATATTTATTTATGTTTATAGTGGATACTGATAGTTATGTTTTGTATTCCCTTTCCTAATATGATCATAACCAAATTTCTATAATACTAATATTAATTTTTATATTACATGTATGACAATGTTTCTAGGAACAATTGTATGATTTCTTATCTCATTATAGTTTATTTTATAAAACATGATGAAAAAAACTTATAGAATATATCACTTATTGTAATTTTTTTAGAAGTGTTTCCCAATGACAAAATCATTTTTGGCGACATATCTATGGATATTTTCAATATTATAACAAACAATTATTTTTTTAAGATGATTATCATGTGTTATAACTGTGTAAAAAAATTCAATAAGTACAGTCAATAAGGACTTCAATATTTCTGTGTTAAGTGATTTGACAGTTACTAATAAGTATAATAAATATTTTCATGTCATAAGATTTGAATTTTGGTTCCAAAATTAATTGTTTTTTTCTATATGATATTTTTTATTCTTTTTTTATATTATTATAAGACATTTAATAAAAACTTTTTACACTATTACATATTATTTTATTTATATCTATTAGTATGAAATATTTTTTTTGTTATCTCATAGTTTTTAATTCATTAAAAATTGTTTATTTACAAGGATACATGACAGTTTTACATGAAATTCCAAATATGAATAATGATTTTTTTTAATTAAATGGGGTGTTATTTAATACATGAATAATTATTGTGGATTATTTTTCATTAATTAATAGAAATATTTCTTATGAATATTCTATAATTTTAATTATTTATTATTTGTTCTAATTTTAGAACCCATTCAATATTTTTTAGAATTGATAAGAGTTAATAGTGTATAATTTCATGGGCTAAAATATTTATAGTTTAATATTATTTTAATTGATTTGATATTTATAGAATAATTTAACTATAAAATTATATTATAATATAGAATAATTTGATGATATTTTAATATATAAAGGTGGATTAATAATGTTTGTATGTGTAGATTCATATTATTTTTTGGTTGGATTAACTTTACATTATCTCTTTCTATGAAGGGAAGTAATTGTAATTATTATTTGATTTAAATTTTCAATATATTTGAAATAACTAGTCTTTGATATTTTGTTACAATTAGAGGAATTTATTCCCTATTACTTGGTTATAATTCCTATATATTGATTTTTATATTTATGTAACTTTATAGCGATATATACAAGTTACTTTTTGTATTCCCTTTTAAATTCTACCAATTGTAAAAAAATTGAATTATCTAACTCCCCCAATTAAATCAATTTAAATGAATTTATAATCAATATAATCTTGATATAATAGAACATATCCTCTCAATGGTGAATACTTGTTCATCCTAGGCATAGATCCCACTAACTTGATCACTAATGTGGAAACATAGTCCTAATAAATACTAAAACATGAACAATTTCATAATGCTCATCCATCCATGGAAGGAAGTGGGGTTTAAAGAGCTTCCCTCCACCACATTAATAACCAACCAAAAATATGTTACCCTATGAGGAGGGGTTATAAAAAACCTGGGATTTACTTATTTCTCTAATTTCAAAAACGAAAAAACTTTTAAGAAATAATTGGTGGATTCCACCAATATTTTAGTGGAATAAGAATGTGTCTAAAACCACTATCCTTAAAACTAGAACTCTGGTGGACTAAAACTATGGTTTGGGTGGGCTCATTTTACCTACAAAAGAAACGGGTTCCCTCCATGAAAAACAAAAAACATTGGATTGGGTTTCCTCAACCAAAACCAACTCAAAAAAAACCAATACAACCTACAAAATATGTCCAGAATATCATTTAATCATCTTGAAGTCTAAAGAGGTCACTCACTCAACCAAAAATATGGTAAAAATATTACCCACATACCTATTCACTAACATTATAATTCCATGGGTTAGAAAAATTCCCCATCAGGATATTTCTTATCCCCAGAAAGTTTCTAAAAAAAATACATCAGACAATTTCAATTACTGATATCATTTGATCATTAATAATCCCAAATCACTATCATTTTTTCATGTAATTACCACATCCACACCGGTAAAATGAAATACACCTTTGAAACCTCAGTCTCTTCACTTCATAAACACTTTTTATCACCCAAATGATGTGAGTTTATCCTCTTCTATAATATTGTTATTAATTTAATGTGTAATGTTATAATTATTATTGAATTACTTGACTAGGTATAGAACATAAGATATCATAAACCTCTATGTTTGCTAAGTATAACATCTCTTAAATGACGTTAATTCATGATTGAATTTATGTATTTCAAAATTTTAAGTTTCATACACCAATGTTGGTTTCACAAGTCTAAACCTTTTCATCTACCACTTAGTTCCACACCAGAATGTATCTCAATAATTGTCATCAGAAACTTTATTATCACATGAAGGATTATAAAAACCACATTAAGTCTCACACTATGGATTACAAATCACAGTCTTCAATTACCCCAAAAAATATAGAGGGTACTTCATTAAAATTTCACTGAGATATCAATTATATATTATGACTGATAATACCCCCCTTCTTACTGACATGTGGAAAGATATTTTAAGTTACAATGTGATTTTAAAAACCCAAATTACATATTGTAAAATTACCTATACAAATAGATCATATTTCTACTACATATACATTTTGATTCAATCTTCACATAATTGACCATGTATTTAATTATCTTTTATGATTATTAAAACACTTTTTTACTTATCTATCTGATACTCTATCACGTAATATTATGATAATAAGCCTTGAAAATATTACAATGAATTTATTTCAAAAAAATATATTTTATAATGGAAATGAACCTTATTAATCTCCCAAATGAACCTTACAATATCACAGAAATAGCCCAAAAAATTCCATATTCAACTATATAATGGCTGGGAAAACGGTAGTATAAAATTTTGAATGCAACCGTATGAAGTTATTGGAACATTTGACTGATCCTATGATCAAATTTATGAAATTTAGGATATAACATATGATTCATACAAATGAAAATTTTATAAAACTTTAAAACCATAAAATAAACCATTATACTCTATAATTTATCCATCACACCACCAAACCTTACATTATACGATATATTTCATACATTGTGATCTATTTTAGACATTAAATCAAAAAACATGTAATAAAATAAAAATTAAGACCACTTATAAGGATATTTTTTCAATAAATGTCCCTCTTTGTCATTAATTAAACCTAGAAAATATATTTACCACTTCTTTATTTTATAACAATGGAAATAACAGATCTATTCAAGAACACAATTTGATCCTCTTACCTCCAAAGAGTGCATAAATGATTCATAATAAAACAACTATAATCCTAAATAATTCAGTATTTTTGTGGTAATCACTGTTAAATTAGTAGATCCTCAGGAAAATAGTTTTTTAGTCATCACACTCTTTAAATCCATTATGAGGAAAATACCCCCAATTATAATGTTATATACTATCTCTTTTTTGAAATAAAAAGAATCATATTCATCCACCATTATCAACGAATATTTATTCTCTATGAATTGGTTACACTTTTTATCCATCCATTTTTATATTTATAATAATAGATCAATACTTTTTCTTCCAAACCAAGTGTTAAAATTGTAAAACTTTCATTTCTAGAATTAATGCTAATAATTGTGACCCATTATATCCATCAATACAATAAAACATCCAAAATAAAAAGTAGATAATTTGTATTTTATATGATCTTTTACATTTATATATTTGTATAATTATGAAAAACTCATACATAAATAATACCAATATCATCAAAAGATCATGTATCCCACTTATCCATGAATTTATTTTTTCACATTAAGTAATCATCATCATCCTTATAAAATCCATTATAAAAAATAAAATTTTCAACTTCATTATTCATTAGCTAAGGAAAATATAACTTAATAAGGCTGAGATCAAATGATTGGTAAGAGAAAATCTAAAAATTAATAAATTAATTTCATCAATTATCATAAAAATAGAAAAAGGGTATGATTAGAAAATAAATGTTCATGAGTATAATATAAAAATATTTAGACCTATTAATACCCAGATTATCAAGCATGAAAACATGTTATAAGTCTTTAAAAATTGAATGAGCGATACTAATTAATAATAATTATCCATGTGATACCATTGTTGATAAAATGAAAAAACATAAACCCATTGAAATATTTGATAATATATATTGTTATCTTAGAACATCTTATTTATAGAACACTTAAAGAACTGCCATAGAACCCTTACAGTTAGAATAATTATACATTTGAATTACAATAAAATTATCTTGACAACATAATCATTACCCAATTCATTAGAGATTTATCTATGCGCACCCATTATTTAAGCTATAATAAGTTGACCCAGTTCTTTGTAGGCCTCTCTATAGTATAATATATAATGTGCACACAGAACACTATCTAGGCCGCCCCGTTTTTTATGTTGCAATGAGATCACCTCGCACTATCTGAGCCACCCCATCAAAAATGTAATTTCTGGGAACCATAACACGAATAAAGAAAAATATATCTTGAATTTCATCATAAAACACATACAAATAATTATTCAATTCATAACAAGGTTAACTATGTGATAAAAAATGGTTTCCATAACAAAATCATTGAGAAATTATTAATATGTGGAAGATAAAAGGGTTTTATAACAATAACATTGAAAAAATCATATTACATCCAGAGAGAGAAATGAGGTAGGTTTAAATATAAAATATCACCAGGGCAGTTTATGTGACAAAATGGTTAGTTTATGTTGAGTAATGGTAATAAATTTATAATATCATTAATAAAATTCTTAATTAAAATATCATTTTAATTTTTAGACCCAATTTTTGAAATATAAAACATTTGAATAATCCATTTTAAATCATAAAACATATTAGAATTATTTTCTTTGAAAATAGTTTTTAAAAAATAATAATTTACTGAATATTAAGAAACATATTATTTTAAAATAAATTTTAAAACCTTGAAGGGAAACATTAAATAAATTATGGTCACTTCAAAATATAATTTTGATAATGTCCTTAAGTACATTCCTTTATCATGGAAAAAAGTTAAGGAAAGTTCATTGTTCAAAAAGTGACAAGAATATTCTTTTTAATTTTTTGTAAAAATACAAAATGCATAAAAATTTATTTAATCAATCATTTTTAAAATGATGAAAAAAAGTTTTAATTTTTTTTAGAGAACTTAATTTTAAAGGATAATATATTTCTGACCAAAGAGATTAATTAAGTCACATTTTCTTATAAACGTTTTCCCAATTATTATAATTACTATAGAGTAGAAAATTGGTAATATTACATTAAAATATCAGAAATTTCCATAGGAGAATAAAATTCGTGATTTTATTATGATATGGACCATAAGGCTTCCTCATTGGAAGAATAATCATAAATAATCATAATTATTGATTATACCGTAACATAAAATGATTGAAAATTATGTAACATTGAATAGAAAGACCCATAAAAAATGAAATTAAATATATAATATGATTAAAATATTTATATTTATGATTTAACATTTCAAAGGGATATTATATACACCACATAAAATAATATAGGTGTATAACATAACAAATATATGAAATAATGAAAAAATGAATCAAAAATACCATACTACTTTGGGTACATTGAAACCGTAAACCACATCACCGATTAAAAAAAATGTTTATATAAATCCATATAAATATAAGTATAATAATAATAAAATAAATTCATTTAAATTATATACATCACTCAAAAAAAGTTATGAATATGATATATATCTCACAGAAATAATAGTAAGATGATAAAACCCATACCTCGAGTTTGATTCGCCACACCTGTTATTTATCATTCTGAATAATAAAATTATATTAATTAATCACATTATTAATTAAAATTTTAATATATATAATATTTTTATTTCATTTATTACCATATTGTATATAATTACATAATAAATTAGTTACATCAGATGTTTTGACCATATTTGGCTTATGTGTCAAAAATTTATTTGGTATGTTGAATATGTTGAAAGAGTTCACTATATAAACACATAATGAGTAATAATCATTGAATAATTATAATATTCATAAATGAGATATAATTTTGAAGTCAATCATCAAATAGTTTTTAAAAAAATGAACAAACGTTATGGTCAAGGATACCATGTGATGTACATACGCATGAGTATCATTTCTATTTTTAGTGCACAATATGGAATGAAGGTAAGTAATATTTTATATTTATTGAATCATTATTATTTCATAAATACAATAATATTAAAATATACATACTTATATATATAATTATGAGATGTGGTGATAAAAAAGGAATCACATTTCTTCGAGGAGGCAGTAATACACAGGTCCATGAATGATGTTATAACATTTTCAGTAAGTGAAGAGGTAAGAAAGAAAATGATATATATTATATTTAATGAGTCATAAATATTTTTAAATACCTTAAATATTTTATTTATATCACATATATTCATTATCCTTACCATTATTACCTTCCATGTAATTTGTTAGAGAATAATGAATAACATTGATTTGTGAGGTCCGCCTACACACCAGCAATGTTATCGAATCCCATTCTAAATGAAGTGTAAAAAATTAATATATGATATAACAACACCATATGAAAAATTATGTAATAAAAATAATTAATATAATTTGAATACATCATCATACCCTTCTATGAGAGGTTGTGATGGAGAAATGAAAGACATCTGTTCACAAGGTGATTATCCTCTATACAGAAGTACGATGGTTGTTAACCTAATTGATAGATGCGGAGAAACTTTTAGGACATTAAATTATTATAAAAATATATCAGTATATGTAATATTATATGTTTATTATATGATCGTGGTTTAAGACTAGTTAAATGATATCAAAAATGAAATACAATAAAAATGCTCATTGAAGGAAGTAACCACTTCTTAATGAATCTTCCTTAGGTTTGCCCTAATATCTTCACACGGTGTATTTCTACCACAAATATAGCCTCTTAGACCAATTGAGGTATTTTTGTAATATATTTGGTTTGGTATGGTAATAAACAAAGAGTTTTTAGGGGTCATATAATAGAGGATAAGGGTGGCCACTTATAAGTGGTAGAGAGGACACACTTTGTATTTCTGAAAAGAAAAGGAGTGGTCCTAAATTTTTTAAATGTTAAAAGGTTAATAAAAATGGGGCATTATATAACCTTAGTGGTATAATAGTATAAATATTGATAATTTTTAGTCAAGTTTATATGTCATTTTTACCTTTATATTTTTAGTTTGACCACCAGTAAATCCATTTTTACCTTAACCACGATAATTAATTTTTAATGGATTCACCACAAACTTTGGTAAAAAACTAATTTGACCCTATTATATTATATAAAATTTTTTATTAAAAAAATGGAATCCATTTTTTATAAATCCATTCAAATAAGTATAAAATTTCAATTTGAAATTAATCTCAAATACGCGATGATAATGTAGGGTTTTAAAGAGAAAAATACAATCATTTACAATGTTTCTATATGATAGATCAATATTAAATTGATTATAATGACTTAAATTGGATTATATTATATATATTTAACTAATTTTATTTTAAAATCCAATTTAAAAATCAATTTTACCTTATAAATGATTAAATCAAGAAAGGCAGTTTTTAATTAAAATTAAATATTTTCACTAATCATCAAAAAATGACACATTTTAGAAAATTATAAAAACATAACCCTATTATAATTTATACATGATGATTTCAAAAATAAAATTTATTTTTTAATATATATTTTCTTAAATATTAATGAAAAAACTTTAAAAAACCCAAAAACATGACTAAAAACAGGTTTTCGATAAGTGTATTGTTTTCAAGAAAAAGATTATTTTATATTAACTCCATGTCAAATAATAATAATTTTATAGATATAAATTTATATTTATTTATTTATAATATTTAAATTTCATTTAAATCATGACACATTACAGTTCATTTTAAATAATTAAAATTGAGAGAACTTATGTAAGTTAAAATAATTTTTAGAGAAATCCCTTTTTTAAACACAATAACATAATGATATCAAAATAAAAATAAAATTTTATTCATAATAAATATAGTGGGATAAATTAAACAATTTAATACATATATTAATTTAAAAAAATTATGCAACATTTGTATATCTTAATTAATATAAAATAGAAGATACTTTTACTATAATTGGTATTTTTTACCATTCAATGAAAAATAAATATTTTCAAAAAAATTCAAAAAAAATTACCCAAAGTGTAATTTGATATTAAACTTATAAATAGTAATTTAATTTTATTAAATACATTTTTTAATAGTTCCAAAAATTAATTATATTATTCATTTCAAGTATATTAATAAAAAAATTTATGACTAAAACATTTTTTTTAAATTTAAAATCACTTTTTTAAAAATTATTTTATTATTTATTAAAAATTAATCAATAATTAATATTATGTAAGACATTTATATTTATATACATATATCATCTATTATATAAAACTATTCATACCAACTAATTTAAAGGCTAGGTTATAACTGTTTTACATATCGTGGGTCATTTAAGATTGGTGTTGTGTGTTGGATACACTATCAATCATAAAACATTTGTGGTTGCATGTACCCAAAGCCTTCAATGAGATTAATGTTTTTTAAAAATAAGTATATCATAAAGTCTCAAGGAGTTAAATTCTTGTATAAGTTCAGTTTTTTGTGTTGGTTACATTATCAAACACAATTTTCTTCTCTTAAAATATTGTAGTGTTACATCCTCTCCTCTACCATATATGAAATTGAATCCTCATAATTTAAATTATTTATTTAAGGAAAGGATTGAAATAAAAAAAGTATTTTTTAAATCCACATCATCAAAAGTGTTAATAAAACAACCAATGAATGTGAGGGAAAAGGGAATTACAAAGGTCACATGTAATAACACATAACTATATTTCCAAATAGGATAACATATGTGGTAATGGATGAAAAGAATAAATCATTATATAGAGTGATTAATTTAACTAATCAAAAGCATGTGAATGATCAATGAAATAATACGGGTCTAAAATCCATAGAAAATTGACAAATCAAAAGACCATTTGACTCATTAGATATGAATTTAATATGATAACATTTTTGTATCAGGATCCTTTTATAGAGTTGATGAATTTAATTATGATCTACACTAAGTGAAAACAAGTAAATATACCTAAGGTATTAGTTAAATTTCATACTTTAATCAAATTCTATCAGAGTGTTATATTTTTCTCCAAATGATGTGTATTTCAAACTAATTTGGTAATGATTTAAGCACTAAAATTAAAATTTTAAAGTCCATATAACCGTAAAATAGATACAAAGATATTATTCTTGTCATTATAAATTAACCAAAAAAATTGATTTAACATGGAAAGATAATTTTGATTTTGAATAAACCATCATATGATATAATAATATTCAAAATTAAATAGTAATAAAAAATTTTGAAAAAAAAAATTCCATAACCCTCTATCCCAAATAACCATAATGTCCTCAACTTTACAGAGTTTTTAAACCTCGAATGTAATCTAAAAACATTCATATTTAATTTCAAATGATATAATGATCTTTTTTAGGTAACATTAACCACTTAATAAAAATTCAATTTTCAATCCTGAGGTTATTTATATTGTAAAACATGTGTTATAAATATCCAATAACATATAAAACCTCATGGTTATGAATAACGTAAATATCATTTCCAAAAATAATTAAGTTACTACTCGATGTTATACAAAATCTTTACAAATTCATCCAACTCTTAATAATTCTACTAAAATTACATTAATTAGTTTAAGATATCATCACTTCAAACCTCATAGGGTGTCTAAGACATTGAACATATGATCATGTATAAGCTTATTGAACTCTGTAGGTATCAATAAATCATAATATAAACTCACCTAAAACATCTAAATCTCCAAAGGAACCTAAACCATTCCTCTAAGAGAAACTATAACAACCTAGAACCTGTACTCCCATATCTGTGCTAAAATCATAAACATAACATTTCTAGTTTTTATTCTCATGATTATGACACAATTATTACATCCAAAACATTCAAAATCAGAAATAAATTTGGATCACTTATATTTTATAGGAACTTTTATGTTTATAGATTTAGAGAATTAGGAAAAACTCTTACATAAACAATACACATGCAGTCTAATGAGAATTTCTCCCACTTAACCCAGATTTTCTTATTTATGAATAAACATCTCCATAATCCGTATGAAATCCCTTTTAGATATAATTCATTCAACCTTATTCTTTATAATATGGGGAAGAAGAAAAATAAAAATGGTAAGCTCAAATGCACAGTAAGGGAAAACCATTGTATTGATAATTTAATATAATCAGTGATCAGAAGTAGATCATAAACGTATGATGACATAATCAAAGTTCATGAGTATATAATAAGAATATTCATACATATCAATTTCTATATCATCAAGTATGAAAACCTGGAATAAGGATTTAACCAAGGAAAGTGTAATGAGAATCAATAATCAAGAGTCATGGGATACAAATATTTATCAAATTAAACACCATAAACCTATAAAAGTCATAGATAAAACATATTGGTATCTTGGTACACCAAATTCATAGAAAAATTATAGAACCCTAAACAACTAGAAGAACTTTATATCTGACTTACAATATGATACTCTAATGAAAGTAATCATTTCCCAAGGAATTAGAGCAATTTCTGGTTGAACCGATCATTAAAACTATAATATGATCATCTAACACTATAAGATCAACCCCATCATTTAAGATGTAATGGGGAAACCTGTCACTATTTGGGTCATGCCACTATATAAGTTATAACGGGATGGCCCGATTCTATTGGGGCCACCCCATTTTATAATTAATGTCTATGAACTATAATATAAATAATGTAAAAAAATATTGAATTTAATTATAAAACTCATTAAAACGATAATTATTACTTACATATTGTGGTAAACATTTTGAAGGTAAATTAGTTCAAAGATAATTACATTGATTCCTGATTAACATATAGTATAGAAACTAGTTTCATGGTAATCCATTTGAATCAATAATATTCTATCTAAAGAATAATATGAGGATTGTATCAATACAAAATACCTCAAGTAGATGATAATTATGAGCAAGGGTTTTTGATATTTATGGTAATAAATACCCTTAAAATACCATTATAATCATTATTTAGGAAAATATACTTTTAATTTTTAAAATCACTTTTTAATAAATAAATCATTTTGAAAATCCTTTTTAAAACATAAAATATTTTTAAAATTATATTATTTAATAAGTACTTATAAAAAATAATTTAAAGAATATTTAGAATTTGATTTCATTGAAAATATCTTTGTAAAATTGTAAAGGAATTTTTATACAAATGACGATCATGTCGGCTGGCAATTTCTTACATGATGTAACAAACATTCTTTGGAAAGGTTAAATGGTTATGAAAGTGCCGTATATAGAATTATATAAAAATTTCCTTTGAACAAAATTTTCAAATAATAATATTTTTTAAAATTTAATTAATAAATAATTATAAAATTATTAAAAAACTTTTTGAAAACATTTTTAGAGTACATTTTTTTTGATGAAAAATCATTTCGGGTCGAAGATATAAAAGAGGTTGGTTTTTAAAAAACATTTTCTAAATTATTATAAGTACTAAAGAGTTGTAAAATGGTACTATCACATATAAATATCATTATTATTAATATAAGAATAAATTTAACGAGTTTAATGAGTGATGTATCATAAGGTATCATTATTGGAAGTATACAAAAGAAACAATCCAGATAAATGATGAGATGGTAACATATGTTCTTTACCACATTAGTAACATTGAATCATAAGACCCATGAAGGAATAAAATTAAATAAAGCATATAATATAATTAAACTAAGGATATTAATGGAAGAACATGTCCAAGGGGTTTTATATACACCTCATTAATGATGATAGTAGCATAACATAACAAAAATATCAATGAAAGAAAATTGAGACAAAAATCTCTTACTGCTTAACATTGAGACCACAAACCCCTGAAAGAGGGATCATGAAATGTATTTTTATATACCAATAAATTTTAGGGTAAAAATAATAAAATAAATTCATGGGTATTATAGACACCAAAAATAAAATAAGTTCTGAATATGGCATATATCTCGCAGAAATTAATGTGAGATAAGAAAAACCCTTACCTCAAGTTCGATTCATCACGTGTGTTTTTATCATACCGAATAGTAAGAATATGTTAATTATTTAATTCATTAAGGAAAATTTTTCAAATTTTATATTCTTTTTAATTATCTTATTAACATTTTATATGTGTTTATAGAATGAATTAGGTTTATTCCAGATGTTTTGACCATATTTGGCTTATGTGTCATAAATGACTTTGGTAGGTTAACTATGATCAATGTTTTCATTTTTGAAATACCCAAGAATAATAATAATAAAATGATTATAATATTTATAAATAAATTATAATTTAAAAATCAACCACTAATTAGAATTCTAAAAAATGAACGAATGTTATTACTATGTAGACGGTAGGTTTTATTTACAGATGAGAGACGTTTCTATTTTTCAATGATCATTATAGAAAGAAGGTAAGTAATAATTTATATATATGGAATTATAATTATATAATAAATAAAATAATATTTAATTTTATATAATTATATATATCATTTATTTGATGTAGTAATGTAAAAGCAATCACATCGCTTTGAGGTGGTGGTAGTCCTTACATCAATGAAAGATGTTATCATATTTTCATAGAGTGAAAAGGTGTGAATGGAAATGATATATATTATATTTACACAATGATAATTATTTCATGAATATAATATATTTTTCATTTATATCACATATATTAATTATTATTTCCCTTATTACCTTCCATGTAACACATTAGTGAAAAACGAAACACATTGCTTCATGATGCAGCAGTCCACCATACACACGAGAGACGTTATCGTGTCCCATTAAGAATGAAATGTAAAACTTCTTATATATATATATATATAATTATTAAAATGATGTTATTATATTATAAATATCTTTTATATACTTTATATTCTTCACCATATCAAACCGTGAAAGGTGGTAATAGAAAAATGAATGACAAAAGATTGTGAGGCAGTTGTCCTCCGTACACACGAACAATGATTTCACAACACATTTGATGGAAGAATAGATAGTTTTAGGTCCCAAAAATATTATATAAAAACCCTAGTATATGGATTATATATTGGGTTTTGAATTAATTTTTTTATGAATAATTTAAGACGGTTGAGAAAGAAATGAAATAAAAATACTCGTTGAGGAACAATTTCTTTTCTTCAGGTATCCTCCTTTGGTTAGAAAAAAAACTTTCTATGTTGGATTTTTGACTAAAATAATGATTATATGATGAGTTTATGGAAGTCATAACTTTATTTAGATAGGTATATTCTAAAAACAAGTGGTTTTATATTGTGAATAAGATAGGAGTGTGATTTCCTTTTATAAGTGTAAAATAAGGAACACATTGTATTATTGAAATGAAATGAGTGATCCAATGTTTTTTATATATTAAAAGGGTCCCAAATGGACCATTATAAAACCATAAAAGTTTAATTATATAAATATGGTCATAAAAGATGTTTATTTATGTTTATATGTCAATTTGACACTAATATTTTTAGTTTGACCCCCTATGAACACTTTTTAAACTTAATTGTGATAATTAATTTTTATTGGATTCATTATTTATTTTGGAAAATATTTAAGATGAACTTATTATATAATATAAATTATTATTATTAAAAATATGGTTTCATTTTTTCCAAATTTTATTAATAGTAGTGGAATTTTTTTTTATAAAATATCTCAAAGGCTTGATGAGAATGAAGGTTTTACAAGAGAAAAAGATCAAAATTTTTCAAAATTTTTATATTTGTGATCAAAATGAAATTGAAAAAAAGGACATAAAATAGATTAAATTATATAAAATTTGACTATTTTTTTATAAAATAAATTGAAAATATAATTAAACCCAATAAATAATATAAACAAAAATACAATTTTTAATTAAAATTCACTATTTTTACTAGTTATCAAAAACTGAAACATTATCAAAAATTATAAAAAACACCATCTAATATAATTTTGAAATAATTATTTCTAAAATAAAGTTCAATATCTCTAATATTATTTCATAAATTTAATGAAAATAAATTTAAATCAAAACCCAGAGGTGTGGCGAAAAAGCGGTTTTTCAGGGGGTAAATTATTTTGTAGCACAAGATGATTTAATATTTACTGTGTGACTAATAATAAAACTTTTATGAATAGAAATTGATATTTATTGGTATATAATATATAAATTTCATTTAAATAATTCTTAATTCAGGGTTATTTTAAATAATTGATATTCAGAGTCATTATGTACTCTAAAAAAGTGTTCAGAAAAATCCCTTTTTTAAACCCAAAAACAAACATACACTACATTCCAAAATAAAGACAATTAAGAAATAAGTAAATTGGTTAAATATAAATAAATAATTATTATTTTTATTTAACTAATAATTTTTCATTCAATTTATATAATTTATTTAATATAAAAGATAGTATTACAAAAAAGGTATTTTCACTATTCACTGAAAAATCAATATTTTCACAAAAACATAAATCTTTTACCCAAGATAAATTTTGATGTTATTATTCCAAAATTATTTTTTTTACCAAATATATTTCAATATTTTGTAAAATTTTATTATAATATTCTTTTCATGAAAATAAATAAACATTTTTGATGGAAACTATTTTTTGAAATATAAAATCTGATTACTAATTATTGACTAATTATTTACTAAAAATTATAAATAATTTAAAAATAATAGTTTATTTATATGTAATTTTCATAATTTAGTTAATACTATTCATTCCCCCAATATTATAGCTTTGTTATAAAATTTATATTTATAATGGGTTGTTTAAACTCGGTGTTTCGTGTTGTATACACTATCAAACATAAAAATATTAGGGTTATGTATACTGAACTCAATATAATAGATTATATTTAGATAAAATATAGTATTAAATATTGTATCTAGTAGTGAAATTATAATATATGTTCATTTTTTCATGTCATTTATGCTGTCAGACATAATTTACATCTTATAAAATCTCAGGCTGTTAAATTTATGTAATTTTACACTAGCGGATACTAATTATTCATTATATTCACTTTTAAATTATTATCATACCCACCTTGAGATAGTAATAATAATACCTAGAGATGATAATAATAATAATTTTTTTGAAACTACTATAATATTTACAACTCACAAGGGACTATTCAAAAACTATCATTGAAAACTTTTTATAGTGCATATCACATATGATATGTGCTTTTATAGAAGTGTATAATGTAGAAAAAAATAATGTTCTCCCACAAAAATAAATAATTCATTTTTAAAACCCACTATTTAATGTTATTTATAAATTTATGTGCTATTCTCTTGATAAATTATTATTATCTTGAAATAAGGTATACATTTTCTTGAAAAACTATTATTTTTAATTTATTAATAAATTCACGTAGGTGTTACAATGATCGAATTGAGATGGTACATATATATATAGTAAAAATTTATATTCTAATATTTTTTACAACAAGTCATTCAATGACCCCATTCATCAGAATTAAGAATGAAAATACTCTTTTAAATAGGGTTAAGAAGAAATTTATACTTGGACTAGAGATCTGATACTTTATTTCCCAAAGACCATGTAGAGTAAGGGCCCATACATGTCCATGAGGCCGTAAGTGAAATGTCTGCAACATTTTATATCACCGATATAATGATACACTACCCCCTTCCAGTAGTAGTATTCACATGATTCCAGTATAAAAATTACATTTCCCCCACCCCTAGCATGAGACGTTGCATCAAGTTGGACAAACACAATGATGTATGGAACCCCACTATACAAGGTGTGGGATGAGGGTCAGGTGATTGGTGTTAGCATACATATCTCTCGTTTGATCCTTTCACCACGTTATATCTATATGGCTCCACTCTTGCATTACCTGCTTATTAAATTGCATCTTCTAACCAATACCAATGATGAAATTCACAAAAAGGGCACCCCTCCATCCATCAACGGGGATAAAAGGGAGGATGATGAGCATTAACACACCCATCCCTCAAAATGAGGCCACCCACTTCCAACCATATACACTGGATTTATTAACTTATTCTAGTCATGCTTCTTCCAATCAATAAGTGATGACCCAAAGGTCATAAGTAAACTAAAGTCCAAAACTTATTGTAAAGGCCCAATTCTAAAATAAAAGAGAACCCTTAGTATAAATATCAAACATTTAAATCAAATATTTTCCACCTCTATTGGATAGGCCACCATGAAGCCTCGACGACACCACCCACCCCTATTGTCATAACTAGATTCCTTATTCTCCACCACCACCAGAAAAGAACACTGCAATCAAGGAACCCTATATTCAACTCCATACCATGAAACCCTGAGTAGATTCCATCCACTGAAATGTCCCTCACCTTGATTGACATCTAATGTGAAATGAGGTATTCCAACAGCCACCACCAAAATTTTCCCCCACTGCATTAATGTCAACACCAAAATCTATAATCACCAAGATCTAGCAACATTGAATCCAAATAGGTCATGGGTCTGTAGCCCCTAATGAGGCCAATGGTAAATAACCTTAACTACATAGATGAAAAGGGATCTTAGCCTAAGCTGAGTGCCTTTATCAGTATTTATATTATTATATATAATCTCTCCATTTCTAAACATTTATATATTTTGAATACATTAATTTAAACATACTCTTACTTTATTCTTTGAGAAAATTTTATAAATGTTTTTTATTCAAAAATATGATTGTTTATTTGTTTCAGAAGAAAACTTATCAAACAAAAATTCATGGGGACACTAGATAATGTTTTAAAATTTATTCTCCTACATCATATAACACAAAAAATATCATTTCTCACATAATTTCACTAAATCATCAGATTTATAAATAATTTACTGAATTTTACCAACCACCTTTCTATATATTCTATTATATTAACACATTGATGTTCATAATGATTGCATGAAAATATATTAACATATTTTTTTATTAGAAACCAAAATAGGTGACTCAACATTCATCAAAATTATTATTCTCAAGATTATGTTAATATCATATTGTATTGACCAATTTGAATTCTTGAAAATATATGTCATTTTCACATAACTCCTATGTATATTCCTAGGATAGTTCAATAAATATTACCTATTATTTTATTATAAGCAAAATTAGAAGACACATTTATAGTGATGAAAAAATTAAATTCAATGGATACTTTCCATTTAGTTATCATATTTTTCATTTTCACTAACATGTTAATTTTTATTTCCTATACTGTATTTATTTTGTTAGTTTAGTTTCAAGTAAAATGTTATATTTTTTCATGACTCACTTTTTTAAAACAAACCCCTTTATTAGTGTACTTGGGTTTTGATTTTTTACTTTATTACATCAATATGAGGTTTATGTTTTTTAGTTTAGAATTTCATTTGTATTTAAATGGATTTCTAATTATTTAGATTAATTCCTATTGAATAGTAAAACATTTTTTTATTTTAACCATTTTCTTGATTTCAGTGACTGATAGATGATGAATTTATTCTATTCAAAATCTTATGAATGAGACCAGGTTACAAGTGTGAAGATTATTTGCACCATATATCCACTTGTTTCTATAATATGAGTAGTAATTCAATCTAACCAACCTATTTATTTTCTTAAAAGGTTACTATTATATTTTAAGATCACAAAAAACTGACACATGTACTATATCAATTTCACAACTTTACCAAATTTTAGGTAATAATTTATCTCATCTATAATTTAATTCTATATTATATAGTACTTCAATGGGATGCATTGGACATTATATTTCTAGTTCGTTATTTTTGTTTTAGTGATTCAATTTTAATTTATTTTGTGAAAATATTTTTTTATATGTTAATTTAATTGAGTTGTTTCAACACATATAATAAGAAGGTTAAGAAAGAAGGCCATGAAATCCATATAGTTTATAAGATAATTTTAATTAAAAATTCAACATGATAATAGATATGTATAAATAGTGTTTATGTGTGGTTTGTATTAATGTAAACATAAATACCATTTATATTTGTATTTATATGTCAACAAAGTTTTTATTATAATATTATCTTAGTTTAATAATGTTTAAATGTTCATATAGATCATATGTTTAATGAGTTCACATGTTCAAATGTAAATATATTTATAATTTTTTCACCTTCAGGTACGATAAAACAAGACCTAGATGTATCATGATCATATATTTGTGTTATGTGTATAAATATAGTTGTTCTAGAATCATTACAATGATTAATGTGAGGTCACATACTTTGGGGATATTTATCGTAGTGAAAAAATTGATTCTTTAATCTATGACTATTCTTGTTGCTTTATCATTCTTATATTTATTTTAATATTCTCAATAGTGATAATGAAGTGTCTGTAATTTAAGAAATAAAGTGATGGATTTAGGCAAATGTTTGTTTTTCACACTAAGAAAATTATAAATTCTACATATTATTTTTTACCACTAGTAAACAATGATAATATTTATTTTATCAAAAAACAATAAGCAATTCACCCAAACTAACATTGATTTTTCCTTCTATTCATATATATCTAAATCATTTGTGATAAAATAATTAGGACCATTGAGTGTTTTTTCTGTATTCATTATTCTTTTTAGAGTGTTCAATCAACCTTGATTATATATTTTAATTTCATTTACATGGTTTAGAGTTTTTCTATAGTAACTATCGATTTTTTCTTTGTATCCAATAGTAGTTAATTCCTTTGATAATATCTCAATATGAAATAATGTTAATTCAATTTTTTTAGTGTTAGTACAATACTTCTAAAATAGTATATATCAGTTATGTTATGGTATTAGCCTATATAGTTCGTGAAATATTTTTTAAAAAATTCTTATGGACAATGAAGATGTGATTATTTAGGAATTTAACTACAAACTAAACTACTTCCACCCACTTTTTAATCATCTTTGTGTTATTTACCTTGTTATATCTCCTCCATCCACGCGTAGTCCACCCAAACCATAAAATACCCTCAAACCCTTGATGTTCTACCACAAAAAATATGATTCTTACACAATTTTATTCAGCATGTAAATTATATTTAGATCTACACAATTTATATTCTTCTTATTTAAAACTTCTATCCTTCTATTATGTTTTTTGAAACATCTCAAAATAACTCATTTTTACATTTGTATAAATAAAAATCCTTTGAATTTCTAGGTTCTGAATGGTAATTTAGTTTCCTTGAATCAATGGATTAATAAAAAAAATTAGAATTAGTTCTTCACAAAGAATTATTTAATCTCAATTTAATAATTTTTATTACTTTTATCTTGAATGAAAACCATTCAACACCTTTAAATATTTTATTTAAGCTTGATATTTAGATTCCATAATATCCAACTTGAATTCTTGAATCACATTATTATTTTCTCGTTAATTCAAAAAACTCAATTACTTGAAATATCCTTACTTTATTAGGAAAAGTTTAATATGATTCATCTATGTTGTGATATACTAGTTTGGGAATAGATCACTTATCACATATTGTATTCAATTGTTTCCTATGTAACCCACCCTCTCAACATGATATAGAATTCATTTTTATATTGTAATATCATAATTCATGAAATGAAATAATTTGTGTGAAAACATAATATAAAAATAATATTTCTTTTGGATTCAGTTTTTTGAAAATAAGATTTTAAAATTACATTTAAAGTTATAAAATATTTTCATTTGTACCATTTTTATATTATCTTCATTAAAAAAATTCATTTCCATAGATTTATATTTTTATGGAAACCATCTTAATAATTGTTACTTATCGGATAACCATTTAATAGAACAAACAATACAATGGTTAGTGATTTTAAAACAGATGATGAAAAACATATTTTTATTTGTTTCAAACATTTACTCAATCCCATTATATTTTAATCATTATATTTTGGTACATAAAAATGATTTTTATACTCTATATTATAGTAAATATTCGAAGTGTTATGTTATGTTAATAAGAAAAAATGTTTGTACTCAGGCCATTAGGATTACTTTAATCTTTTTTCCATAAATTTTATCATTATTATAAATTATAATTTTTTTTTGTGATATGATATGTTGTTCATATGATCTAATGTTGATTAATTTTCCGAATAAATTTCATAGTTTTTAATTTATCCATAAATTTTATGATAACGTTATTTAATAATAAAATCCTCCTTGACATATAATTTCAAAACAAATTATATATTTTTTCTTATGTTGTTCCAATATGATTTAAAATTATAACTTCTATAATTAGGTTACATGAACTTTTTTTGTAAACAATAATTCAAGCAAGGATAAATAGATAATTTTTTTAAAAAAATTTATCACTGGATTAATTTTATTTTTGCTTTGTTCTTCCAAAATGTTTTCAAATTACGGGAGTTTTGACCAATGAAGTTATATAACTACATTTTATTTTATTATAGTTCCTCAGATTATTGAATCCTTATTCTCTTAGATAATATATAGGTTTATAACATAAAATAATTCCTTCACTTTTTGGGTTATATTACATATCGCTTTCTCGTGGCCTTAGAATGGGATCATAAGTTAATTACGATCTGCTTTTTTATTTTAATTTATAATATGTGTTTATTTTATAATAAATTATTCAAATTGGTGATGAATATATATTTTTTATTTGTAAAATGATGATCACAACCATAAATGGTGATATATGGTTAAAATTATGTTCGAACATGTTTAAACAAATGAACTGGTTAGGGAATGGTGAATATGAAATGCATAAGATAAATGGACAATAATTTGATTATTTTAGATTTATAAATAAGGCTAAAAAATAAATAAGTAATGGTAATAATAGTATATTACGTTTTAAGTAGTTATTTTAAATTAAATATGGTGTAAGTATATGTTTAATTATGTCCTTCTAATAAGTGAAACATATAATGGTGGTTTTAAGGGGTATAATTTCTTCCAAAATAGTCAGCTACCCATGTAGAAATTAGTAATTTATACGGATAAGCATGTCATGGAAATATTAGTGAATTAAACTCTATCATGAATGATTTATTTGAATTCATAAGCTATATTTTATGTATTTAAGAAATCTAGGAAAAGTATTTTATTATTATAAAGTGGTGAATATACATATAAAAAACACATATAGTGCTTGTGGTGTTAGATATATGATTTTTCTTACAATAGTTTTTGATTTATATGATTTAAATTTTTCTATAAATGCTATGGAAAATGTTTAAGAAGAATATTAAATTGATTTTAAGGTAGAATGTCTGCCATGTATGTCAAACTAGAATGTGTGATGATGTTCTTTAACCATGTTTTTAAATGTGTGAGTAACATGCTAAGTTTATATGTAATGAAGGTGGAAATGAATTATTAAATACTTATATAGGAAGAATTATTAGGTAATGTTTTTATAATTAAACATGATAGGAATTATGACCATGTTATTAGTCCTTTATATTAATTGTGTTGGAAAATTAAGATCTTAAATATAGAAAATGGATTTATATTTCCATATTGATTTGACATCCTATGTTGGGGGAATAAAATGACAACATGAGTTTTTGTGGAAAATAAATTATATAATATGTTTTTAGTGACGCATGATATGTTTATCACTAACCATGTTGTGCAATGTTTGAGCGATGAAAATGATCACGTACAGGTCACTTATAGTGGTTTGAGTTTTGAAATTCCATGGTATAGAATAATTTTCACTAATGGTAATTGAGAACATTTGGCATTACACTATTATTTATATATTCACATCTGTAATCCTGGAGTCAACTGATGTTATTAGGTTTCATACTAATGATTTTATTCACACTCACTATACATAACATATTTGTGCATACAAATTGAATGCATTATTTTTCACATGGTGGATGTGAGTGTCATCTATAGAAGATTGGGAGGATATAAGTATTGGAAGGTTGCAGGGTAAGATTTTTTTTCTTTAAAATATAGAGTATATAGCCATAGTTGAAACTCTAGAGGTATGATATTTTTTTATGGAATTGGGAAGATATATCCAGAGTTCTAAAAAATGGTTATAAAACTATTTACATAGTTCAAACCCTATATATAGGTTTATTAAAATAGTGTCAACCATGGAAATAGGTTTACTACCATAGTTTATAACTGTGGATATAAGTAGGTTTGGTAATGGCTATGACCATGGTTGTAAACCATGGATGTATAAATGTTTCCATGGATTAAGCCATTTTTATTGGTATTTTACCAAGATTAAAATGTTCGGATATAAGTCTCAATGGAAAAATCTATAGCCACAGTTGGTACATGTGGTAATAATTGTGGCTACACAGATATTTCCATAGTTTAAACCATGGACATAGGTCTATTTACATGTATTTAACTAGGGATATAGGTTTATTACCATAGTTTTGAATATTCAACATAGCCTCTTCCCTATTTCCACACCAATATGATTTATGACATGATAAATCATGGATATTACCTATATAAATGGTTATAGGAATTATATACGAGGCTAGAAACCATTAATATAGTATAATTTTATAGTAGTTACACCATTATCTCATTATGGAACCATGGTGATGTCCCACCACTTGGACCACCATATAATTTGAAGGGATGTAAAACAATGTGGAAAACTATCCAAATCACCTCAATCTAGTCCTCATTTTCTTTGGGGTCAATATCTCATAGAACTCTAAGAGGTATATACCCTTGAATATCATAATGTGTTCTCTTCCTGTGAAAACCCACTTATGGAACTATTGGAGAAAACTGCTACTAAACTGGTGGTGGAAAGATCAGAAAACCATCGGGAGGTACCACCTCTTACACAGGTCCATGTACAGAGCCTCATTATCATGATCCTATAGAGGAATCCAATCTAGTTACCATTTTAGAGGAATCCTAAAAGGTCAAGACATACCCCATTCAAATGTATATATGGGGATATGACTCTAGAAGGATATGTAATCCCCAAATCATTCCTATTTATTCTTGTTTTAATGATTTCCCTACAAACATTTCCTATATGTTCTGAGTCAATAAGAATGTTATCAGTGTCCACGTGAATGGATACGTCATCTACCTCACCAAGACTAGGTTACCTATTGTAATAGATAAACATTAGACACATGAACACTATTTTTATAGATCACAATCCAAAACACACAGAAAAACTATCAGTAAACTCTGATCCCAATATAAATGACTATGATACCAACATATCCTAACCTGACACTTCATGTCCACACTTGCAAAAAATGAATCGAGTGTGACACACCATATCCGACTTCAATAAGTTAAGTGATAGTGACAAGAATCGATGGGGCAAACTAGACACATGATATGCCCTGTCATGAGGTTCCATGAACACAAACACATCTCCACAAAACAATATAACACAAAAAGGAATGATACAACTGTCACCATGGTTAATGCATACAATTCAAAATAATTATATTTTTTCAACATGGGTGTATATGTTGGTAAAGGTGCAATTTGTGTGGGTAAAACATTTTACCATCAAAAAATTTCATGTCCCATAACTTTTGGTAAAAATATATCACTAAATTTTATTCAAACATATAAAATATTTCAGTTATAATTTTAATAACACAAAAAAATAATATATTTCTTGGAAAAAGTGAATAATTTTTTTTATATGAAAAATATATGTGTTCTTAATTATTTTATGAACATCTAATATTTATTTATAAATTAAACTAATATAAAAATTATAAATTTTTTATTGATATAAAAATGTCATATTATATTTATTAATTTATCATATATAAAAAACCTGTTTTAATTATCAATGTGAAGATGATTTTCACACAGGATCAAACATAGATAAAGATAAATTATATTTATAATTTAATTTAATATAAAATAAATAATTATATAGTTGAAGATGATTAATAAAAAAATAAGGAAATAAAATAAAAACCCAAGATCAATTTATCTTGCCAACACTAATGCACCCCCCGACCAATAGAAAATGGGAATGTCTTATATTTAATATAATCCTTCACTACCCATCATTTTAGGAAAAACTACTTCTTCCTGTGATCTTTCATCATCCCGAGAACACACCTATCGTAGGGAATCACAAAATCAATTTATTTTCATAATGTAGTGCAGAGGCTGACTAGGGTCGCCTAACTTATGGAGCGTTGCAATTGGTTGAATCACTAATTCTAATTCCCTTAATCCAAATCTATTTGTTTTTATATAATATTTATTGAATACAATGGTTTTGGTTTTTTGGAAAAACATGATATTAAAATAATTACATTTAGAATTTAAATATGGATGAAAATAGAATGAAATCAAGTAAGAGAGGTCTTCATACTAGGGTTGGATAACACAGATTCGTTCATAATTTTATTATTTGTTTCGATTCGATTTTATAATTCATTTAGTTAATCCTAATTAATTAATTATATTCCCTTTATTTATTGATTGTGTGATTTTAGAAAGACTTCGGCACTTAAAACTACACCTCCTCCAACAGACAAATATGGTAACACTTCAACCGAATTATGTTTTTTTGGTAGGACCTGGCTCCACCGTATTCCATTCCAACCCTTATGGAAACCCAACATCCACCATATAAAGGGTTTTCATATGGGAGGGTGAAGAAAATTATAAAATCAAGGAAATGAAATGGATTTGGAAATAGTGTCGTAGTGGATAACTTTTTCACCCGTGTAATACCCCTGCATCCACCACATACAGATTTAAAACATTTTTAATTGAAGTGAAATAATAATGAACAATGTGAATCCTCACCCAGGGTCAAGCCTCAGGTTATTAACATTCCATTAAAAGGTTAGATGATATTAGGATGGAATGAGGGAAGAGGGAGAATGAGATAATTAGATTTTAAAGACCAAGAAAGATGGAATAAGGAATGATAAACACATAAGAAATGAATTTGTTACATGTAAAAGAAAACTAAATAAAAAATAGAATAACTAAATAAAATTACATAATGGATCTTGGCCTCCTACCATTGGTGCCTCAGATGGTGTGGGGATGGGAAGGAACGATTTGAGAGGTAGGAGATTCTCTCCTTTTGTAGGTTGATTTATATACACCAAATGATGACCTGTTTTGGACCCATTAAATAGACTATTAATGCACGGCCCCCTTCATGAAGGTTATTCCTCATTTTTGTGCACATATCCTCTCAAAAAGTACAGCTCATTTATCCCTTAGATTCAGGATTATCAATTTTTTGTTGAGTTTTAATTTTTCTGGATGATGGTTCCATGAAGCTTCTTCCAAAATAATAACATCTAATAGAAAACTTAATGGATTCAAAAATACAACATATTAATTTTAGATACATTCTAATTTATCCTCATTCTATTCCAGGTGAAATCAACTGAATTGGAGGTGAGTAGGCCATGATGGGATTTCGTTATGGTTGTGGGGTCCATGTTGTGTGTCGAGAAAATATCACATCTTTAATGAATTTTTTGGACCTCTAGATGATCAAATCACCCCCTTTGACGTAGAAATATATAAAAAATCCATAATTAATCACTTTTCACCATTTTGATCAAAACACATTATTATTCCAAAATTGATCCATATAATATCAAATTGATTATTTTGGATGGTTAAAACAATTAAATTTCATTCAAAAAATGTGAAGAATATTAGCTCTATCAACCCCCAAAATATTGCATTAGAAGAAAAAAACCAATATAACTCCAGTACAATTGAGGAAACTCATGTCACTATAATTCCACACCCTTCATATCCATGATACACACCACACAAAAGTATAGTGAATACCCAAAAATCAATGGATAATATATATATTTATTGAAAAGAGAGATGTCTGTAAAAAAATGATCTTCATAAAATGAAGATTTTTCATTCATCATATCTATTGAAATATCAAAAAATCATGTCACATCCAGTACTAGTGAGGAAACTCAAAGTACTTCTATGCCACACACTTTTGTTCCAATATCTATACCACACAGAACCAAAGATCATACCCATAAATTAATGCAAAATATCAACTAGAGTAGAAACCAAAATAGAAATAAATAAATATATTAAAAATTGATTTTTATAGAGTGCGAATTGATCATTCATCATTTATATTTACATATCAAGAAACCTTATTACCTCTAGTACCAATGATGAACTTCAAGTCTTTTTTATTCCACACCCTTTAGCTCCATGATTCACAACCCTCAAAATAGAAGAGCACACCCACAAATCCATTAAAAATATCTACATGAATTAAAACCCAAATATAAATAAATGAAAATATAAAAAATTAAGTTAACATTAATGATATAATAATAATGAAAACATTATTTAACGTTTTTTTACATAATTTAATGTGTTCTTCAAATCTTATGGATACAGAATATGGGAAAGAAAATTTTATTTTGAAATAAATCTAGCCAATATTTTCAGTATTCAATTTATTCATGCTGTATTCTATAATAATTTGATTTATATTTCCTTTTCATCTCGAGATTCCAGTTTTGAATCCGATTACAATAGTATCATTTTATTGAAATTTATCATTAAAGACTCATAGAAATTCTATCTACAATAATTATATTGTTTTATATTGTGAATATAGTAATAAATAGTTGATTTAATCTAAGGATACAACATATATATGAATATGAATAATTGGAGTTGATGAAAATCCGAAATTCTCATAATATATACTATTTTTATGAAGATATTAAATTATTGAAAACCAACATTTTCTTTAGAAATCAATTATTTTAATAAAAATGAAACATTAAAAGATACCTATTTTCTAGAACACTCCATTTATAACCCAAAACACATCATAATAGTAGTATAAAACTCAACAGGAACAACAATATGATTTCAGATCCCAACTTATGATGTTTTTTCCATCCTTGTGGAGATTCATACAAACAATAATATCTTCAAATAATTCATCCTCATTATATATTTATTCCATAATTTGACTTATCCAGTGTGAATATATGTATCCTAACAATGAATAAATGTTTACGGAGTCTAAAATTTCAAATTAATTATCCAATCATTCAAACAACAAAGACACAACATTGAATTGGTAATGATCCATGAGCACATTCAGTATTACTGAGGACTAAATTTCAATGAGAAAAATGAAATATGTAACTTACCAAATGCACTATATGTGGTCATATAATCAATATTCAAGGGAATATAATGTTTAATGTTCACAAAAGTTAAAGGACTATGCATAACCATCAAAATAAAAAGGTAAAAAATACAAGATCCCAATGTATATAAGATAACAAATAATGATATTCTAAAATCAAAATAATGATACTAATTTACTTCCATTGAATAAAAATAATAAATCAAGAATGTGAAAGTTTATAGTAATGAAAATTGTACGTTTCAAAGGAAACTGAATATAACTTGCAGATTAAATTTTCTATGAATTTTGTATATAAGCACATAACAATTTGTAGTAATACATTAGAGATATATGTTAGAATATTGAATCAATATATTAAAAAGGATTCATAATGAATAAAAAATCGTAGTAGTCAAATTGAAAGTGCATATAGAACCTTCATATTACAGTGTTATTGAAATTTCACAGTGGCACTGGAAACTATTCATGAAAAAGACTACTGAATCCCACAAACAAAAAAAATTTATGTATAGTATAAAAAATTGATTGAATTCATGTTAGAAGTACATATAAATTCAAGGTGACATAATCAACATTTATTTGGAAATTTCATAATTATATACATATTTTTCATTACATACACTTAGTCAGGTATGGTATCTAGTGTAAATTTCTATAAAATAAATATATATACTATTTATTTTGAAATACTAAACATAGTGAGATAGACAAAATAATTTATCTATTAACATCAATATATAACCACAATATTCATTGAAAAAGAAACATAATAAATCTAGTGATATTTGGAGAATCATTTTGATGCATAAGATTATTCAACATTAATATGAAAAGAACAAATGTGTTCGAGGATTTGAGATATTAATTTTCCTTTAAAAATAAAGGATCATTTTTTTGGTTTATTTATAAGAAATAATTATTAGAATCCAATTATATGTTATATCTAAATAGAGAATATCCCTACATCCTAGGAAGATAGAATATAGTTATAATCTACAATAACATATTATATCATTATTGTGATTTTAATTTTTCTATCATTGTATAATGAAAATCCATCCTTTAGTCGCGTTTCACATTTATTCTCAATGTAATAATCCTAAGAAACCAAGTCCATCATGTATGAAATAGTTTCAATAAAAAATAACAAAAACATGCATATTGCAATGTCCTTATTTGAGGATCCGCCTAGAGGTTCCCCATATTTGGTTGGTCAGATGGCCTCAAGCACATTTACCTAAACAGAAAAGGCTGTGACTAATAGAGAGTTCCTTGGCTGTGATTGTGGGGAAACTATGCCCTCATTGGTAGAGTAATACATCATAAATAAACAGATAACAATATAGGAATCATTAAAACATGAAATAAGTAAATATTGGAAGTAATAAACCACTAGAGAACACATATATAAATGATGAATGATATATATGTCTAGAAAAAAATCCAAAAATAGTCATAATTTTGGAATACAAAACTAAACCAATGTACAAAGAAAGAAAATAAAATCCAATAGCATCCCAAGCCTTAGCTTGGTCTCATGATCTCCAAATCCACAATAATAATGCACCTTAAGTAGAAGGGTTCTTTCCCTTATCAATACCTATAAAAATATAAACTTCCTGGGCCCAAAAGAATGACCCAAATAGGGTATGAGAAAAATCCCTATAGGCAACTACCGAGAGATCTGAGCTTATTATTCAGTCAATATATATGGTAGGCAATAAGCCAAAAGAAACATTAGGAACATATGAACTCAAATTTAAACAATCCAATAGTTCATGTGAATTCAATTTCACATGTCAAGTAAGCAACAATTCACAAATAGGTAACCCTATGGGAATTACTCACATCCTAACCCCTCTAGTTATACCAAACAACAAAATCAACCCTCTAGGAAGTACTCACAGTTTAACCCTTCTGGTTTAGCTTTATAAAAGACTCTCTAAAGAAGAAGTCACCATCAATTACACACATGATCTCGTATCAGTTACTATAGACATTGTGGGGGAGAACTCAACGTACAATTCCCCCTATGGTCTCTTAACGGAGAACTATAGAAACTCTGAGATATCACTTACATCTATCCCCCCTATGGTCTCATAACGTAATTTACATATACACTCTAGAGAATCCCTCAGTGTCTATTCTCCCTATGGTATACTACACTAGGTTCCCATATCCATGTGTAAAAAATCGTGCTCAAAGAATATGTAGTAGCCAATGTAGACATCAAGAACTACTTGGCTAAATAGTATAGAATATGTAACAACATGTTTGTTAAAATTCACTACATCCTAACAATACTAGGCATAGAAAATAAAGCAGCCTAACATGCATAGCCAGACCAAATGGTCAATATCAAGAAAACATGGAAAAAAATATATAGAAATGTAATTAACCTTATTTATAGTCACAAAACCTCTGCTCAAGCACATAAGGCATAGTAGACAATAACATGGCTAAAATCCATAAACAAGAAATACCCCAACCAAGGGTATTAGGAACTTTTCAACATATAACTCAATGAATAACTATGGAAAGGAACAAACCACGTACCTCGGCATTGTACGGATGATATACGTGAACCTCTGGCCTTGAATCACCCTAGAATGTTGTAGATAATCAAAAACACTATAAACGTTCAACAGAGGATATCTCTCAAAAGAGGAGAAATCAAGAGATTAGGTTCTAGAATTAGTAAGAACTCAAATATTTGATTCCAACAGAACCGATAGAGTTCAATTCAGAGAAAAGACGAGAAGTCAGGGGATCAGAGAAGAATCAAAAGTCTCGTTCACTCCTGGACATGACAGATGAAGAAAAAGTGTGTTCTGTAGATTAGACGCAACCCCGACCCATTAAATGATATTAAAAGTAAGTACACTATGTGTATTTAAATAGTACACTACACGTAATTTCTTTAACTAGCCTCTGCTTTAGGCATTCTCTAGCTCACCCTACACAACCATGTGTTCGGCTGTTGCATGGAAAACAAACAACAACCTGCGGAATCCCTGTACATAGTGTGTACTTATAAGTACATGCCGTGTACTCCTGAAATTTCCAGAAACACTTATTTTTCTCAAACACAATCAGAAAAAATGACATACCTAAAATGAATATCCATGTTCTTACAAACTTTCCCCCCATAATGAAATTGTTCCCCGAATTTCCCTAAGAAGGGGGCGTAGAAGAAGAATCCTCGAACAGCTCTGGCCACTATGATCGTACACCGGCCTACCGCTCCCAGATCATGTCTTGTACTCACCCGTGATGCAATAACACTCATAACAGAGAAATAAAATGTACATAGAGAACCTTCACACTACTATCCAAAATCCGTATATGTTTCTCCTAGAATGATGCATCCACCTCCAACATAACCACTTCAGGTTGAAAGACATGACATTGGTCTGAGAAGTAACATGGACACTGAGAAATGTGGAAAAAATGTTCATAGCTCGATACCTCAGAGGTAACTACAACTAATAGGAAACCGGCATGAATCTCTCCAAAACCTCAAACGGTCCAATATATGTCCATGAAATCTTACCCTATCTTCTATTCCACCAGTGTCCCAACCGTCGTGTGAGACGGATGAAAACATAATATTCGACCTAAAAATTTAGAGGTCATCTTTTTCGATCAACATAATACTTCTATCGTTACTGTGTAGTATCCATCATCTTTCGAATCAAATTTATCTGCAATGTGGTCTCCTAGACTAGATGAGGTCCTAACATAGCTGCCTCTCCTACTTCTAGCAAATATATGGGTGATCAGCAGGGCCTACTATACAAAGTCTCATAATGTGTCATCTGAATAGTTTCTTGAATACTATTATTGTAGGAAAACTCTACAAGGGGTATGTTCTTCTCCAATGAACCAAAAAAAAACATGGATTCATGCTTGAAGAATGTACCCATTCACTAGAATCATATGGTAGGACTGGCCATATGTGTGGGGATGGTATGTTGTACTCAGAAGTACCTGTGTACCAAAATCCCTTTGTAATCTCTTCCAGACCTGGGATTTAAAACATACGTGCCTATATGAAACAATTGATTGTGGAACCCATGTAGATGTATAGTCTCCTTGAAGTAAAACCTTTCCAACTGATCCACACTGATGGTCTCCAAGAACGACAAGAAGTGAACTTCATTCGCATGTCTATCAATAACAACCCAAACTACATCATTCCTTCGAGGTGACCATAATAAACATGTCATGAAGTCCATCGTGACATCATTACACTTCCAATTGGGAATGGTAACTACTATAAAATACCTACTGGTCATTGATGCTCCACCTTCACCTGCAGATATGTCGACCACCACTGGACAAAACCAAAAACATCTCTCTCCATTTCTAGCCACCAATACTGATGGTGCAGATCTCGATACATTTTGGTGATACTAGGATGAAATACCCAATTGGAGGAATTAATGTCCCACATCAGTTAATCGTGTATGTATTCTGACACCCATACACGCCCCTAGAAATAAAATATCTCATCCCCACCAAATGTCCATCCCTAAATAGGGTCCTCTCCTGACACACATTCCCATAGTACTAGGCTTCTTAATCTGATAGCTTCCTCATTCGCACTGGACCAAGTAGTGTAAAATTAATTGCTAAGGATGAACGAAATATCTACCCTTATCTGTTGTGATCCTCTAGATGCATTTCAGATAACATATCTATTATCTACAACTCACTACTGGCCTCTTGAACTTATTATATCTGAGTCCTTCTTCTTAACGCAATAGACACTGTGTTGCCATTCCCAGGCGTGTAAACAAGCTAAAATTCAAAGGGATGAAGGTACTAAACCGACATTCATTGTGTCAAATTCAGATCAAACATAGTAAATATGTACTTTAGACTTTATTGGTTAGTGAAAATTACAAATTGCTCTCCAAATAGATAATGTATCTTGTAGCGTAAAGCGTTAACAACAGCAGCCTACACAAGATTGGGTGTGAGGTAATTTCTCTCATGTGGCCTCAACTGCTGAGACCCGTAAACTACGAGTCCTACCTGCATAAGCACTGATCCCATACCAATAACTGATGCATCACACTAATCTGTATAGCTATTTCCTGACAATATAAATACTAGTATCAATGTGGACGTAAACCTTAATTTCACCTCTTGAATGTCTGACTCACAAGAATTGTACCACAATAACATTTCACCCTTATTAGTCAGGCCCATCAGTGGCACTACTCATCATGAAAAGTACTATATTAAATTTCTTTAGTAACCATCTTTCCCTAGAAAACATTGTACCTCGAAGACTTTCTTCGGTTTCTCCAAGGAAATAACTGATTTCACTTTCTCTGGGTCTATTGATACTCATGTATCTGAGATAACATGACCCAGAAGTGAATTTGGTCCATCCATAAGTGGAATTTTGAGAGCATATCATATAACTGATGCTCTCTCAGTGTCCTCAAAACAATATCATGATTTTTAGAATGGTCCTTTAGATTGTGAGATTATACCAAGTTATAATCAATTAAAACAACCAAGAAAGAATCCATGTAAGGATGGAAAAATCAGTTCATTAGTACCATGAAAACTACAGGTGTGTTCGTGAGACCGAACAACATAACCACATAGTCCTATAGACTATACCTACTCTGCATGGAATAAAGAGTTATATTATATGGTCTAACATTTATCTTACGATAACCAGATCTCAAGTCAATATTTGATAAAACCTGGGCTCCACAAAGCAGATCAAAGTGATCATCAATCCTCGGTAGGGGATATCAGTTCTTAACCCTCAGCGGGTTCAACATCCAATAATCCACACAAAGTTAGAGGGTATCATCTACCTTCTTCACAAATAGGAAAATCAAACCCCGTGGAGAATTTCTGGGTGGGATGAAACCCTTTGCCTGCAACTCCTCCTACTATTTCATAAGGAAATGAAACCATGGTGTGGCCATCCAATATGGGGGAATGGACACCGGTGCCACTCATTTCATGATCTCAATAGAAGAATCCACCTCATGGATTGGAGACAAATCAGAATAGTCTTATGGAAAGACATCTCCGAAATAATCCATCATTGGAGGAATGTCCATCTAGGAAGTCCCCTTGTCTTCTAGATAAAGACTAGAAATCTTGGATGAAACTCCTCCCAACCCATGATCATCGGGTCCCACCCTACACTATTGGACATCCCACTTGCCCTTATGCAGAAACATACCCTCCTCTGGTGACGTAAAATTCATTCTGCGGTGATATAAATTGACATCATCTAGGAAGGGAACTAAAACATCCATTCTGAAAATTACATCATAGCCTGTCTTATTTATTATATAGAGATACCATATGAGGTGACACCCACCAAAATCTAGAGGTAACTCCTTGCACTATTGTACAATAGTTGTTCTTGTCCCCAACAGAGTGTCCAACATCAATATATCAGAAGAAGAAAAGATACAAAGCCCAAGTACGTTTACAATAGCAAAAAATATGAATCCTTGGGAAGCCCCTGTATTGAAACACGATGAAGCTAAAATTGAGGCAACTAAGATTGTATCTTGAACTGTAGAGGGTTCAGGATCCTGCCCCTGCTGGGTCTGCTCCACTTCATAACCGGGCATGTACCACGACCCTGTGACCCTGCCTCACCACCCTGAGCTGATCCACCATTTTGCTGTTGAATGCCTACAGACTGGAAACCACTACTTAAAACTCCACCTCGGCCGAAACATCCAATAAACCACTATTTTACAAACTGATGAGAAACTGGTGGTGCTTCTTTCTAATTTATAGTCATAGAAGAACTCTTACCATCAGCTACTGGGGAGATGATATGACAGAAGAACCAAAGATGACCCATCTTTCCACAAGATCAGCACTCCACCGGGTGTCTCAGGCATTGTGGCCATGTATGCCAACTCTTCCCGCACTGGTAGTACACCATCATTCCACCAAAAGAAGAATCTCGCCTACTATGATCTCCATGTGTAGACTCCCTGCAGTGCTTCTAGTTATCAGTCTAAGGGGTACCAACTCCAAATACTGAACGCCCCTGGCTCATTGCTCCAGAATCCTCAAATTTAGATCCATGATTAGTGCCTTGATGACTATATAGGTGATTTAAGTCCCCCTAATAATGTTCAAATAAGATCATATGTTGTGCCTGTGACCATCCTTGAACATTCTCAGCTGGAATAACTCATCTCCTCCTGGGATAGGTGTGAAGCGCTGTAGCTTAGTGAACCGTGAATAATACTCCATAACTAAAAGAGTACCCTGCTTCAGAATCATGAACTCTTGGGCTTGATCAACCCTAAAATCCTATGGATAGAAGTAGTCATAGAAGGCATCATAGAACTCATCCCACACTATAACATGCTATAATCAAGCCTCTGAGAGAGAATACCCCGATCTCATGGCAGATTCTTGAATCATATATGTAGTAAGCATGACGCTCCTCTTTAGAGACATCTCCATATTCTCGATTATATATACCATTGATTCTGACCATAACTCTACAGCCTGAGGTCCTCCTTCCCATATAAAGGTGGGAAGATACTACTATTAAAAAACCCACATCAACTCTTTTATAGAAGTTGAAGGATGCGGTACTCCTCAGAAGGTCAAAATGACCCTCATGAAGCCCTTTCAGAACTGTGCATCGACACCTATATCTGAGACAACAACTACATCCATGACGGGCACAACTAGAGATCTTCCGGCAGTTCCTGATCTACAATTTCTGGTGTCTGATCACTGTCCTATAATTGCCACACAACTGGAGGAAGTCTCTCTAGCATGACTCGTCAGTGTCAAGCGCACACCTTAGATCATGATTATCATGGACCGAAACATAGAAGTCAATAAAGTAATAGGAAAAGGAAAGAATTGATGTTTTTCAAAACATGGATACTCGGAGTGTATAACACTTACACGACGTGTTACTTTATGATTTGACATGGGCATGTACTTCTGCTAAAACGTTTCGTGTTACACCCCATACACACAATGTATTCTCCGATGAGACAACATGTACTTGATTCGTTTTCCCTACCCAATTTCCCTTACACAGCTAGGACACATGGTTCACCTAGAACAAGACTACATGGAGTGTTTTTTCCATACAAAGGGTGTACTGGAAGGATTCAACCACCCCATGTTTTACTACAAGACTGGATAGATGGGTTCCACTACACAACGTGTTCAATCTTGAAACAGAGTTTATAACCTTTATTTGTATCCATATGTGATGATAGTCACATGGGTGGATACATGCTCTACACAACACGACATGTAAATCTGACACATGGCATGCCCCAACAAATATTTACCAACCTCGTGTCTCTACCCACAGAGCTTGTTACATGGTTTGAGACTAAATGGAGTGCACATACAGTACATGACATGTACATAATAAAAAAAGTTCCTTTCCGAAAGAAGGGTACATGGCATGTATTTATCATTTCACACCATGTATTTAGGGTTTTTCGGGACAGTAACCCTCAAAAACTACTCTGGAATCCATAAAATAACGACACGAACATTAAAGTGAAAAATTCTGTTCTGTGATAGCCCATACTCCCTAAGAATCAAAGCATGGCATGTTACACATGTCATATACAATCATAACAGTGCAACGACCCACAAAATTCTGATCCATGAGGGACCATAACACCTCAAGAACCAAATTTTGTCATTGATTCAATTAAAACCATAGAGAATTTAATAACCTATCAAACAACTAGTATTTTATCAAGAAATCTATCACAATAGTATGCATATCTAGCACAACATCTATCACAACAAAATTAGAATCAGTAATGAACCCTAAATGGTATGGAAAGATTGAATGGAACGTAGTCTATAGCAAGTGCCTATATGAAGCATGATATGGAATGCACTCATATCATCAGGATTCAATAGAAATATAACCTCAATAATATCAATGATAACAGCACAAAACCTATAGATCACCCAATGGTGAAATCAAATCAACTGTAATAATTGAAAAACCTAAAAACATCATAATATATGATGTAAATTGGTTTTTTCCCTGTACATGGATTAGAAAATCTTGGGCACAAATTATTACCAAGTAACTATTCCTTCTTATCCCTGGTTATAGGCTCTAAAAAGAATGTCAAGAAGAAATAAATTCCTCGGATACCACTTTGTAACGTCCTGATTCTGGGATCTTCCAAGTGGTGCCCCATACCCGGTTTTCCACATGGCCCCAAGTGCATTTCCCCAAATTCTAGAGTCTACCAACTAACAGTGAGGGCCTTGAGTGTGATAGTGGAGAATCTATTCCCTCATTGTTAGATTAACACATTGGAAATAAAACTATAATAGTAGCGGAAGCAGTAGAACATGGAATAAAAAAATATTGGAAGTAAAAAACAACTTCAGAAAACATATATAAATGATGCATGATACATATTTATATGAAATTTTTGAAACACATCACAATGATGTAATAAATTACTAAACCAATGTACAAAGAAAGAAAAGAAACTCCAATAGAATCACATTCCTCATCTTGGTCCCATGCTCCCTAGATCCACAACAATATAGTACCGGAAGTAGAAGGGTGCTTTCCCTAATCTATACCTACAATAATAAAATCTGTTTGGGACCAAAATCAAGACCCGAATAGGGTGTGATACAAATCCCAGTAGTAAACCTCCCAAATATTTTTTCCAAACAGTCATTCAATATATTTGGATGTCAATAAACAAATATAACACTAGGAAAGGAAGTACTCAAAAATTAACAATCCTACAATTCAAGTGCATTCAATTTCACATATCAATAATGAAGAAAATAAAAAATAGGTAACCCTCCAGGAATTACTAATAGCCTAACCCATCTGGTTCATCCAAACACCACATGAAACACTCTAGGAAGTACTCACAGTCAATCCCCTGCAGTTCTGATTTAACAAAGACTCTATGAGGAAGAACTCACCGTCAATTACCCGTCTGGTCTCGTATCAGATACGATGGACTCTCTCAAGATGCAATTAACATAAAATTCCCCCTGTGGCCTCATAATAAGGAACTAAATATACTCTGAGGGAACACATAAATCCATCCCCCCTATGGTCTCACAACATTAAGTAAATAGAAACTCTGGAGAAGTCATCATCGTCTATTCTCCCTATAGATTACTACACCAGGTTCCCATAGCCCTATGTAAACAATTGTGAAGAAAAAATATGTGGTAGCAATATTAAACCTCATTAACTACATGGATAAATAGTCTATAATATCTCACAACATGTTAGATAATGTTAAATCAATCCTAATATTACATGGTATGGAAATTGTAGGAGCCTAACAGGAAAAGCTAGACCAAACGATCAATATCAAGAAAACATGGGTAACACATCCATATCAAGGTAAATAACCTTATTTACATTCATTAAACCTCTAGTAAAGCACACAAGGAATAACAGGTAATAACAGGGAAAAAACCATAAACACGCAATACCTCAAACAAGGTTATTGGGCACTTTTGCACATATAACTCAAAAGTTACTACAGAAAGGCACAAACCACCTACCTCGGCATTGTAAAATTGATATATGTGAATCACATTCCTTGAATCACCCTAGAACACCGTAGATCTACCAAAACACTAAAAAAAATTCAATAGAGGATATCTCTCGAAAGTGGAAAAATCTGGAAATGCGGTTCTAGAAGAAGGAATAACTCATCGATGTGATTCTGACAAAACCAACAGACTTTGATTCGGAGAATGGACAGTGAGCTGGGGGGATCAGAGATGAATCAGCAGTCTCATTTCATCATGGACGAGACTAAAAAAGAAGAAGTTTGTTCTACCGATTATATGTGACCCCAATCCTTTCAATGAAATAAAAAGAAAGTACACTGTGTGTGCTTCAAGAGTACACAGTGTGTACTTTCTTTAACTATCGTCCTCTTAAGGTGGTCTCCAGGTCCCCCAACACAACCATGTCTTCGACTGTTACACTGTTAGCACATGGCTACCTACAGAAATTGAGTACACATCATGTACGTATATGTACATGACGTGTACTACTAGAATTTCCATAAAGTCCTCTTTTCTCAAAAACAACCAGAAATAAATACATAATTGAAATAAAGATCTGGGTTCTTATAAATATATCATAAAATATCAAAACCTACTTATAGACTGATTATATGCGAGATTAGTACCACAAATTGAATCAAAAGAACACTCCCTTACTCAGTGAAGATATCAACATCTGCCTTCAATCCAGAAAAGAAAATTCAAATCCAGATTCATGTGTATCTTCGTTTTTCAGTGTCGTATTTGATTGATAACCTTGAAAATCAGATACAAAAAAATTATGCATTAGGTATTCCATTAAATAAAAAAAATTCAACTTTAACACTTTTAAATGATCAAGTCAGTTATGTTTTAAATCAGGTACTCAAGGGTTAAAGAATATGTAAGTGATCAACTAAGAAATAGATATTATTAAAGGAATTTTGTTCTATCATAGAATTAAGGAACAATGTCATTCGTTTTTTCATAAAAAATTCCGAGAAAAATGTGTGAAGCGCCACAACTCAGTGTTCTTCATCTCGAACTTCGGTTTACATTCTAGACAAATATTACCAAAGCATTTACATGGTCCACTAATTCCACTCAACATATCATCATTTTGACACATAGTGAAGTTTCTAGCCCCAACATGTTCTAGGAGATCATTCATGAAATATTATAAGTATCAGTTCAATGTAGTAGATCTAAATAACCTTGGTTCACCATAAAATGTTTTAAATACAAATGAATTATTTTTCCCTTGATATTTTCTCTTTTTAATAGGCTTAAAAAGAAATTCTAACATCTCTATGCACATATATCCATTCATATCTCTTTTGATAAGCATGAAATATCTAGAAATATCAACAGTATTAAAAATTTGTGTACGAAGTGATATTCCTTGTTTCAATGTGTTTTATAAAAGAACCTGTTGGCACCCATTCTCTAAATTGGGTATGAATGAGTGAAAAAAATCTTAATGTTCTGAAGACACAAATTTGGAATCATCATATGTATTTTTAGGAATAGTTGTTTCTTATTTAGTAGGGCTAAGTTCATCCTTAGACATCTCATATCCACTATTAATACTTCGGGAGTCATGTTATTATTCATCCCATATTCGTTGTTTACTCCCATATTTAATTCCTGAATAGTTTTCCCCATGATCATGTTGATGATAAAAATACTTGTTTTCCAATTTAACAGGACTTGATCGCAGCTTCCAAATATGTATGTTACCCATCAATGGTGATACGAGAGAAATAATTTGAAATTGATATCCTTTATTATTATTCTTCAGGGATAGGTTATGAAATCATGGAGGTGGTATATGTCCCAAAAAAATATAATGGTGGGAGTTGGAGTATCTAGAATGAGAGGGGATGGTGATGCTAGGAGACATAGAGTATGGATAGGGTGATTTTGGATGGTGGGTTATGGCAGGGTTGTGCATGAATGACAGGGGGTCAGGGATGATGTGGATTGAGGGGTAATGGGGTGATGTTGAAGAGATGTTATTCCCTAGAGGGATATGTCAAATTGGTCTGTTGAGGGAGAAAAAGTAAGTTGTTTTCACGAATAAGTCTACAGGGGAAACTAGGGATGACGATGGAGCTAGAGAAGATTTGGGTTGTGATAGTGAGGGAAAAAATGGGGATGGGGGAGGATAATATAGGGTGATGGGAGGTGAGGTTTGAGTATGGTAGAGGAAGATGTGTGGTGGGATAGTGTGATGAGATGTGGGGAAGTGGGATGCGAGTTTGAACACATGACTGGAGGTGGAAAGGTCTATAAAGAAGAGTCACCAATTAATGTTTTAGTGGTGTAATTATTTTATAATATTTTCGATTCTAGGTATCTATATTGAATATATCTAGGATATTATTACCACTATTAGATATTATGATTGAAATACATTCACGATGATCATATATCCTTTATCATGATGGTTAATGTTTAGTTATTTTGAGTCTTCCTATTGGGTATGTTTATTCTAAACATTTCAGGGGATCTGCCTACACATTAAATCCCGTATTAAGATGATAGGCCTTTCGACAAATTCCAAGGTTGACCAAGAGAATATGGAGTGTAGTTTAGTTATATGGACAATATTTGAAAACATGATACCTTACCTAAACTATAGATGAATGATAGAGTATCACAGCTTGGGACACCTGGATGGATACCTAACTCTATCAGATACTAACCAATACAGGGGACAACTCATCCAATTAATGGGATATGATTCGTCATGCACCATCTTATATATTGAAAAAGAATATATACCCTAATATCACTCATCTATAATGAAGAGAATTGGGGCCTCAACCTTCCCTACAAAGAGTATACAACATGTAAAGAGTGTACACAATGTGTCCTTCTATGTCCAGAACTTCCCATATTTATCCACCCATTCCCTCAGACATTATCCAATCACTTATACACAGGTTGTTCCAATGTACTTGATCTTGTATGAGTACTATAGTTATTCCCAAATAGTCCATCCATTCAGATATACTTATTTTTGTCTAGGTACTTGTTCATTTCAGTTATCGTTTACCCTCCTAACACACATAGAGTCACCAAAATTAGAAAAAATAATTTTTTTTCATGTCCACACAACATGTAATATCTTTCTCTTCATGGAATCCCTAGACTCCAAAAAATTGAACTATATTTCATGATCTCTTTTAATGTTCATTTCAAGTATGTTTGGGTTTTACATAAACCATGAAAATATATTTTTCTTTCACTTAAGCCACCACCACCTCTGAGTCAACCAAAATATCTACCTAAGAACTATCATCTATGGTGGAAAAAACCATAATTATCCCCATTGGATGGATTCTAGCCACCCATCATCACGGGAATAACCTCCCATCATACCACACCACCACATCCCTGAACCATAAATGAAATACCTTCGTTTGGTGTTTGATCTATACCCAATCTATTGTCATACTACATCACTACTCAATCATTCTCTTGATTCCAATATCGAACAAGAAAAAAGTATAAGTTTCAAAAATGTAATATCTAAAACATTATAAAAAAAATTCTTGTTAAAATTTGAGTTTGAGTATTTTAACATTTGATAATTATGGTTTACCAGGTGTATGTGGAAGATCACGGGTATTTTAGGGGTTGGGGACAAGAAAAAAAGTGGTATCAGACCATCTACAACATGTTTCCTAATTAGTACAAGGTTATAGTAAACCGTGTGATAGGGGAATCCGAACTGTACAGCCATGGATAGAGGCATTTCACACGGCTCATGCATGGTTCTTTAAACCTTGTTACTCCCCTTAGGTAACCATATGACCTATCAACTCATGGATATAGGATAGGGAACTATAAGCTTATGGTTTGGAAAATCATGCTGCTAAACCATATTCTCCATTAAAATGTGATTAATAACATTCTCCCATAGATTTGAAGTCTCTCACTAAATTTTTATCCCTGTTTTCTCTCTTCTATCCAAAGTGATAAAACTAAACCCTCAAATCATCCCAAGGATCAATATCCTTAGATTTTAGGAAGTTTTTAGTGTTGTTGGTTGTAGATAAAATCTCCAGGTATGTCTAACACTTCTATTTCTTATATTTTCTAGATTAGAGATTATGGTTTCATTCTTCTTAATTTGATTCCCTAAAAACCCATTTTTATAGTGGATCATTTTTTTGGGTGTAATGTGTTCTTGAATCTAGATCTAAGGCTATGGTTAATTGATATTTTGTCTATGGATTCGAGGAAGGTGGTCAAAAAGTCATATCCCATAGTATTATTGTCAATTTTTTCATGTGTGGTTGGGGTATTTCTTCCCCATTAGTGTAGTTTTGATACCTTTACTATGATTTTGTAATATGGTTAGATAAATGAAAATTTTGAGTCCTCATTATTCCTGTGGGATGAATTGAGATTTATTAGAACGATTGAGGGACACCAATGGGGTGAGCTTACACATCAGAACATGGACAATTTTATTTTAGGCATTGTGTTGCTTGTGAGGAAATTGAGACCATGATAAATTTGATGAAATAATTAGTTTGAATTAAAAATAATCCCAAATGGTAGTTTTTTCTAGTTATTATAAATGAAAAAATGGTTTGTTTTATTTAATATGAAATGGGTTGGGTGGAAAAAAGTGATTGGAAAAAATGACTTATGAGTTGTACATTAAATGAATAAGTTAGTTAATGCTTGTGTAGATGATGAACATGATGAATCAATAACTAATTATGAAATGATTATTATATTATATGGGTTAATATATGGGTAATTAGTGAATATGTTAAATGAGATGAAGTATGTAGGGTTTTGATTATGTCAATGAATTAATTAATAAGAAAGAGAAATAGGTTAAATGATCTATGTAATGTAATTGTTAAATATTGTAATTAGTTAAAGATTGATGTTTACTCTCATGTTGAATAATTATGAGATGATAATGGTTTGTGCATTGTTTTCTGTATGGTTTTTGATATGGTATATGTGGAAAATGGATGATGAAACGTGTGAACAAGGCATGAAAATTTTGGGTTATTGTAATTGAGGATCTATATCCACTGTTCAGTTTATACTAAGGATATAAACCCCACCCCAATAATTAACGATTTTCGGAAGTGGTTCGGGGTTCTATAGCTGCAACAGTTTCATTAGATGATATTTTCTAGACCAAGGATCCAAGGTATGTGTGATGTATTTGTTTATGAAATGTTTATCCTTAGTAAGATAGGTAACCTAAATTATTCCCTTATGCAAGATTATTGACTAGCCTAATTAATTGTGCAAATTATGTACATTACTAACCCATGGAAACATGTGATGAAAACAAATTAAATAATGAGGGTGGTAAAAGTGATAAAAATGGAAATAAAAATGTAAATAAAAATGGAAATAATTAAAGTAAATATTGTTAACTAATGGAACTTGAGTAGTGTTTTGTTTATCATTTAATTTATTTATTCATACATGCATAATATATTTATACGATATATTTTGTAGACCCCATTTTTGGTGGCCTACTGAGTTTTACTCACACCCTGCTTTGGATGTCCTTAGGTACCTAATCAGACATCATTGTTGTATACCATGAAATGGGAAAAGGATATATGCTAGAGAGTAGACTTGGGATTAGGATTTCAATAAATGAGGATACAATTATGGTGATAAAACACAATTATGGGATTCAATTTATTTATTTATTTTGGGTTTTCACCACATTGACAATGTTAGCCTGACCTGAAATATTATCCATTTTGTTGTGTCTGGTACCCTATTTGGGAAATGGTTTGGAAATTCATGTTTCAGGTTTATTTAATATTCTTTCATTATTTCATATATTTCCTACTGTGGATTACTTTTTTAAAGATGATATATTTTTCCCTAGTGATTTATAATTCCTTCATAGCTAGTTGGAAACCTCAATAGTATGGGGAGGTGCTCTTGAGGTCAGGAAACGATCCAACTCGGTGCATAAATTTTGTTGATTTTGGGTTCGGGTTGTTATAATGTGGTATTAGTGTGGTTCATTTCAATGGTATTATTATTTTGGGACGGTTTACAGTATATTAGGATTTGTCGGGTCCTAGAAATATGCTCATTATTGGGAGTAGCTAGAATGTTTATGATAGAAATCCTAAGTACCCTGTGTGGGAATTATTATTCTTGATATGTATTGTTATAGTGGAATCCTATTTCACCTTTGGGTCATGTATTTATTATGTTATTTGAAAAATTTATAACATATTTATCACGGTAGAGATGACAAGAGGATTTTTATTCTTATATTCGATAAAAAACCTAGGGATATATGAAACATTAATCATGAAAGGAATACAAGATGGGTGTGTGGGACATGAAGGGAATAATGGACATTACGTTATTTAATTTTTTAGAAGAAGAAAATGTCTAATAAAGATGATGTAAATAGATAAAATTAAATTATGTTAATGAATGTTGAATTAATTTTGATTAATTAAGGGTTGTAAATGATTAAAAAGATGGTTTTATCATGTTGTGAAATGGGAAAAATGACTAATAGGAAGGATTTACATTATGAGAGTGGAAATAGTTTTAAAATTTTGTTTAATGATATACATTTGACTATGTCTATTGGTTTACTCCATGTTATCTTTGACCTATGGTTGGGAGTGTCAAGGGTGGTTTTCTAGTTGTGGTGAGGTCTGTTGGGATAGTTCATGCAGAATGGGGTTTTTATGGCTAGTAGAGTGGCTACATTTATGTAAAATGTGAAATCTTTATATCATGAATTCTATGAATTGTGTTTGTAATTTTAGATAAAATCCACCACGATAATGTTTTCTTGTTTGGAGAGAAAATTATATCGTTGAGAATTTTCCTCTATTAATGGAGAATGAGGTTTAAGTAGTTATGGTGGATTTGGGAGGGGATCAGTTCAGTGAGAAAATTTCTCATTTTATGAAGATGATAGAATATGACCTAGGGCATGTTGTTCCATGTATGGTTGATTTCACCCAAATGTTTTAGTTGTTGGACCCTAAAACATTTTATAGAGGGGTTGGACTAGTGGATATCAAGTTCTGGACATAGTCTATTCATATGATTTGTGATCACTTGGATACTACTTCAGATATGAGAGTTAACTTGCAACATAGTTTTTATAGGGACCAACAAAGTGTTAGTGATATATCCTTGTTCAAACTCAATAGGATGACGATATTTTTTGGAAATACATTCAAGAAATGTATCTATAGTATTTCATTCCAAAGACCTTGTTACATGATTGAGCTATGAAGTTTATAAGGATAACCTAGAGGATCATGTCAGTTCTCGATTACGTGGTTCGATTCACAGTCTTGAAATGGACTATTCTATTGTTAGCTAGAGACGAGACATCCCCAACTAGACAATTTTATGATTGACATTGACATGAGATCATGTATCAGGTGAAAATATTCCATTTAAAGTGTTTTGAAGAGGTGGCAGATCATCCACTTATTTTAGATGGAAACATAAAATAAGATTTAGGTTGTGGAATTGTGGAAGTAATTGGATGTACCAATGGTTTTTCTATTGAGGGAGTGAATCATCATTAATGAAATATTTACCAGGGGTGTAGCATGTCGTGTAGTCAAATAAATGTATCAGGCTCTTAGGGTGATGACTATGTGTTTTTATAATAGTGTGTCGGGATGGGGTACATGCATGTTCATTTCCTCCGACCACCGGTTGAGGGTGATTAATGTGATAGAATGGGGAATTTGTATATGATATATAGGAACCATTGACATCTGGGCATTGATTAAGGATTGAGGCTGATGTTGAGTGTATGTGCAGGCCGGTTACCCTGTATAAGGTAGGAATTTGGAGATCGATTGGTCATACCAGCCATTGTGGTAGATGTGGTACTATGGGCTGAGAGCATCAATATCATATTTGTAGTGAAACACTAGGAAGTCATACTAGACCCTAGGGTATAGGGGTAGGTGAAAATTATAATGTTCATTCCATCCTTGGAGGTGGTGAGGCTGGACCATTTACGATTTGAGGTACGTTCCTTATAGCATATATGCTTTCTAGTTCTTTATTTGACACAAATTACTAGAATTATTTTGGTTATTCTAAGATTATGGTTGTGAAAAGTATAGCGTCAGAATGAATATTTGGGGTTATATAGATTTATACAATGTTAGGGGTGTGAGGAGAAAATATCAAGCAATGTTAGTGGTGTGTGATCAACGTTTATGTGTACTATTTCCTATGGGAGATGCTTTTGATTTAGATGTTGTGTTATGATCTGATTTTGGTAAGGGATGACTAGTTTTATTCCATGTCTATATTTATTTTTACTGGAATAGTGTAATTATCATGCATCATTACGGAGAAACTTATGTCCATGGTAGAGAGTGGAACATCAGACCAGACAACATTGGGATAGTTCATCGGTAATTGGGGGAACACACAATCCTTGTGGATTGTCTTATGCTTGATGATTGGGGAGTAGAGATGCTTTCATTTCCTCCTATGGTGGACCAGTTCTAGGATGTGTTCACCAAGAAATTTACTAGGCTTCCACCTGAGATAAATGTTGATTTCATGATAGTGATACTACAAGGAGCAAAACTAGTCTCCATTCCATCATATCTAATTAAACTACTCTAGCTCTAGGAACATAAAACTCAATTGGAGGAGTTGGTGAACAAGGGATTTTTTCACCCATGATTGTTATCATGGTATCCTCAGTGTTGTTTTCCATGGAGGAAAATGTATTGTTCCAGTTATGTGTCATTTATAGGAAGAAGAATCAAATGATGATTAAGAACTTATTCCATCTTCATTAAATTGAGGATATCATTGTCCATGTAAGTGGTTCTTCAGTGTTAATAATGATTTATATGAGATAATTGTATCATCAGCTGAGGTTTAATCCTTATTATGGTCCACTAATGGGTTTTAGGAATAGGTATGGGTTATATGGGTAATTTGTGATGTTCTTAGGGATAAACAATGCACTGGTAGTGTTTATGGCCATGATGAACCAAATAATTGACCACTACCTAGAACAGTTTTTATTTTTCATTTTTGATAACATCTTGGTATACTTAAAGACTCAAGATGATCATTCCAAACATCATGATATCATCTAGGGTACACTACTATTATATAATCTTTTCACCAATCTATCCAAATATCAGTCATGGATAAATATAGTGAATTTCTTGGTACACATCATCTCAATTGAAGGTGATTCCATAGAAAAAGAGAAAGTTAATGTAGATGTATCATTCATGTAGCCTAAGAATGTTTTAGATGTCTAATATTTTTTGTCAATGTAGTTTAATACTGACAATTTATTAAATACATATATATTTTGGAAATAAACCACTTTTGTAACACCCCAAGCTTCTACGGTACGTTTCCCTTCGAATAATGCGATAGCGTGTGTTGTACGCAACCTCGAGTTCTAACACACACCACAACTAATTAAACTAGCCGTTGTGAATAGTAATACCTACTTTTTGAAATCATATATATTTTATATTTCAAAATGGACTTCATTTTTGGATTCGGAATATCGAAATTAGTCTAGGGTGAAATTTTGGTACATTTCGGATAACTTTCATATTTTGATGAATAGTGAAAATTACTAAATTTTAATTAAAAACAACTTTTTTAATCAAAATAATTAATAGTGATAAATGGTGAATTTGAGTGGTTTTAAAGTATATTTAGAATATATTTTTACCATTCAATTTAATGTTTATCATTGGACATAATTTTACAATTAAACCGAACATAAACAAGTGTCAATCTTTTGATAGTTATTATCTCTTAAAAACACGCTTTTTGTTTTGACAGCGGGAATTAATTTTAAATTAATTTCTGCCACTTCTATATTTTGAATTTAGGAAAATGGATTCCATATTTGGAATCAGGATGTTCAAATTGTGTAAATAGGTAACTTTTATTTTTAGACATTTTGAATAGTTACTGTGGTAAATATTTTATTTACCATGGTTAAAGGGTAAATCCTGTAAATAAGGGTTAAAAAAATAATATTATAATAATACAAAATTACCCTAAAACGTGTCCTAACCTTATTGGTGGACACATACCCGACCATGGGCATCCTTGGGTCAATTTGGGGACCCCTTGGAGCCACTTGTATGTGGTAGGGACACTTTATATTAATAAAGTTAAAATAAAAATAAAAATGGCATAAGCTTACATCTTTTAGAAGAACAATTTTTACATAGGGTTATACATGTTGGATATTCGATTATAAATATTCATTAGAAAGCTAAAAAGATTTCCTACATAATGATATTTTATTTATAATTTTTAGACATTATATAATTTATTTTATTTATGACACAATGATGATGCAGTAATTACTAAAATAGTGAAAAATAAAAATAATTGATCTTATAAATACCCAAATAATTATAATATGAAACTTTTAATGAATTAAACTAATTTTCTATGATAATATGATATATTAGGATTTATTTAATTGACTTTGTTTTAAGTAATAAATCTGTTAGGAGTTTCACAAAAATCAACTATTGAATAGTGTCAAAATTGACATAAAAGAGTTCTTAAAACAAATATTATATTATTAATTGATATTAAATTCCTAAAAATCTAAGGTTAGGCCAAGAGACTTATATTATGATAGGTTCCTCATTAATGGACCACTTGGGGGTCGCTTGGATGTATATAGTAAGTTTATTAATCATATTATATAAAAATACAAAGAGACATTGTAAAAGTTAAACTAATTAACTTAGAGTTAATACTTAAAGATAAGGTTAATATAAGTACCCAAACCTGTCTAAATTCTATTGGATGAGTTGTTTTCGACATATCCACACCTCATACTTTGAATAGTCAACTTTGGAGCCTTTGTAAACCGAATATGAATTTATTATAAATTAATATTTCTAACTTTTCCAAAGGTGCCCCTCACCCCTCTTATAAAAGGGCACTCCTCCTTCTCATTTCTTCACACCTCTAAAGCCTTTTGGTTCGGCCAAACTCTGCCCAAATACTCTCCCAACATCCCTCAATACAACCTAGAGGCCTTAGTTTGATCAGAAAGCCAACCTAAGGAGCCCTTTTGATCAAATCAAAAGGAAGAACCCGAAGAAGAGGTAATGATCTCACCACCCTTTTCTAAGTTCATTTCTTCTTCTACTTCCTCTTTCTTTGTTCTTACCATTCTAAAATAATAACTCCAGTATCTTACATATACTGTGATGTTATTATAAATATGGTACAACCATATTCAGTATTCTATCCACCCTTTGAATAACATGTCACCATACGTGCGTACGTACGGCTTACCGTCTCCACGTCGTGGTGTAATTGTTATTCAATATATTATTATTTGGATGGGTATAATAATGATGTGTAACTCATGTAAATAATAAATACAACATTTTAATTATTCTGTATATATGATATACCATCCATTTATATATTATTTTAATATCAAAAGAATGATATTCTCGCTCGTGCGTACGTACGGACTACCGTCTCCACGAACGCGATGAGATTCATTCTCCATCGTAACCATTAAAGCGTAATTATCATTTTATGATTTAAAAATGATGTTTAAGGACTTGATATCATTCTGGATATGAATAATATACAACCTATCCTTTACAAACATGTCTTACGTAACAAAACATATGAAAGAAAACAAGTAAGTTAACACCCGAAACAACGATAATACTAAGATATTATTATCAAATCAATATTAAAAGATCATATATGATATCATATTAATATATATGATTCTTGTATAATTTAATAACAACTATTTCACCATTATACAGGAGGTTAACCTACCCCAACCACGGAAAAGTACAAGGTAAGGGTTATTTCACAATCTCTTCATTATCCGAGGTTGTTTATATGTAATAATCTACTGGGATCTCTTTATCATCCACATCCATGTTTCTTAAAAATGTATTTCAAAACATTTTTACTATTTACAAGAATATGGGTTAAAGTCATTTATACCTTTTTTTGACTTTTTATAAGAGGTTTATAAAGGAATCTTTCCGTCGTTTTCAAAACAAGGTCCTTTTTAACCTTTTCGACAGAATTGAGGTAGAATGTTTTTTTTTAACTTATACGGCGGGTGCGGTTATTTTACGCCGTTATAAAATCTTCAAAGCTTTCCTTACAAGCTTATAAGAATATTTTCAAAGAAAATGTTTTATTTTATATGGATCTTAAATGATTTCAAAATAAAAGGAGATATTTCTTTAAAAAGAATTTTGATTTCATCTATGTCAACATCCTTTGATGGATTTTAAGATTATTTGAAGTTGATTTATTATGATACAAAACTTCTATATTGTATTGAAGGTTTTGTGATATGTTTGACTGTGGATGTGCTATTTTTATACCATTCATAGTTTATTGTGAAATTATTGACATTTCGTATGCTAGTTTTAATACGAATGTTTATGTTATGTTTAAACCTTTTCATATGGGAATGCATTGGACTTAATAAGTGACGGGTGGAGCCCGCTATAGCTCCTCGATGCATCGGTAGGTCTCATGAGACAAACTAGTGTCTTGGCACAAGGCCTTGACAAAATCTTATTTGTAGTCTTGGCACGAGGCCTTGGCTATGTGGTTATGATAGTCTGGCATTATGCATTCCAACATTATGAAAGTGGTTATTTATTTTTGCATGTGATTATTCGATTAGTGGAATATCCATGTGAATAAGTAAATGGCATTATTTCATTTTATTTATGCCATACCATGTTGAAAGTTCATGTTTAAAAGGGCTTTTGTTTTAGTTATACATTGCCTTAAATGTTTATTCTTATTGATGAAAGTTTCCGCTATATTGTTATCCTTACTGGGCATTTGAGCTCACCCCTTTTCTATGTTTTATTTTTCCCAGGAAGTGAAGATGTAAGTTATGAATGACCTGCAGGAATATTATGAGGGGATTATAGTGTGGACTGTGGAAACATTATGTTGTTGTAGTAGTTTTTCATTTTAAAATGTAATATAAAACTTTATGATTATATCTAGTGTTTCCAAGGCTACTAAACCAATCGGTCTTTCGAGATTTGATCTTTCTTGTGATCATGCCAATGTTATGTAATAATGCACCGACTCTAGGAAACTAGGGTCGGGGCATTACAACTTTGGTTTAACTAAGATGAGCATCAAGTTTTAATGGTCTAGGGAATGCGAGAATGTTTTCTAAGAGTTAAAGAGGTGGTTTACAACCGCACCAATTCAGATCATACCTAATCCAATTAAGAAATATACCATGTTTTTTATATTTCAAGTGTTGGGATTAGGGTAGTGTTGATGCATGATGTTCAATTTGACACGTATGGTTCATGAATAATGATACCTCATGAGTGAAATTACCCTACACATGATATTGAAATGGCCAATGTGGTTCATACATTAAAATTTTTGTGGCATTAATTGTGTTTGGATTGTTTTATGTTGAATAAAGATCATAATAGAATGATTTAAAACATATATTAGTCTTATTTGAATATTCAGTAGTGAATATGGGTTGATTACAAGCATCCTTTTTTACATCGATTTAGATTACACAATAGGAAAGGGAAACAATGTGGCAGATGCATTGAGTCAAAAGAAACAAAATCTTGAGATTTAGCAATCAAGTTCATAGTGGATGATGATGTCATTGTTTTGTCATATGGAAATTGATGTGCATAATGGCTAGGGGAAAATAACCATTTCATCTACGACACTTGAGTATGTGCTTATGAGTCAGATCAAGGTGAAATAATATAAAGACTCATATTTTCTGGCTTTAAAGGAATGTCGTAATGGTGTGGAGTCACCTTCCTGTTGGAATATTTTTTATGATGGAATCATCTATGTCCATGGATTTTTTATTTTTCCACTGTGTATGTGAGAATTTTTGATATGTGAATTTCATTCATTGAAGTGGGAAGTGCATCTTGGTTTAACCAAAATGTATTATGAACATCATATGTAGTATTGGTGGCTGAGGATAAAGAAAGGTGTTTCCAGGTTTTTGGTATGATTCCTTAACTATCTGTAGGTGAAGGCTATGTATTAGTGGATGGGTGGTTTGTTGAAATAACTCCTAATTTCAGAATGGAAATGGGTTGACATGATGATTCTTTTTGTGGTAATTATTTATAGGATACCTCGAATTTATGATGTGATCTATGTATTTTTTATCAGTTTTCTAAGGTATCTCACTTATTATTGATTCAAAAGAGTTTTAATTTTGATATGTTGGTTGAGATGTAAGTTAAGGAGATAGTTTAGTTGCACAATTTTCTGTACACTATAGTTTCGAATCGTGATCAGCACTTCACATCGCACTTCTGGACAGGATCACATCATTTTCATTATACCCATGTTTTTTTGTAAGGATTTTAACCCATAGATGGATGGGAAACTGTAGAGTATTATCCAGGTGTTAAAAGACACGTTGAGTGGTTGTGTCCTGGATTTTGGTGGATCGTGGGAATATCATATAGCATTGTTTGATTCATCCTACAATAATAGTTAGCAGGTTATGATTCAAATGGCTGCATATGAGGTGCTCTTTGTTAGACAATTTATATATTCATGGTGTTGGAATGAAGTAGGGAAATTAATATTTTTGGGATTAATAATTGTTCAAGGAACGTCAGAATAAGTCCATATAATTCATAAATGTATGAAAGTAGATCCAAGTATGCAGAAGTCATATGCATATTGGCATCGTAGACCCATTGAGTTTTTGTTGGATGATCATGTGTTTCTTAGGGTGTCACCATATTTGGGTCACCATCAAATTTAAAAAAATGGTATGTTGGTGCCCAAGTACATGGAGATGTTTGTGATTGTGGAGAGGATCAGACAAGTGGCCTACATATTGGATCTTACACATCATTTTAGTGGTATGCATTATATTTTTCATGTGTCTAATCTTTAGTAGTATCACTGTGACCTATCTCATGTTATTCATGTTGGAGATGTTGGGCTTGAGGTAGATGAGTCTTTTCAATAACATCGGGTTCATATTGTGGATCTTATTGATAATTTATTGAGATGATATAATGTACCTTTGGTTTGTGTTTTATGATAGCATGTTAATATTTAAGAAGATTATTTGGAGATGGATTTTTATGTGCGGTCTTATTGAAAAAACCACATTACATTATTATCTCAGTGATTATTGGAAGCACTGCTCATGGATGATTCATTATAAGGTGTGGAGGTTGTATGATCCCGAACATTAGGGAGGTAAATTCTAGTTTAAATTATTGTTTAAATAACTTAATGTTGGATAATTAATATTTACTAAGTTAATGAGGATTCTTGGTGGTGTCCTAGTGGTTCAGGCCATTAAGGAATGGTGGTTCGGGCCATATAGTTCATGTTTCATGGTTGGAGCACGGTTTGAGTAAAACATGTGAAGGGGGAATCCCAACAATTAAACCTTGTACAATGTAATTTCTCATGGTTGTAACATAATTCTCAACCTCTTATAGGCGCCCCATATAACCATGTGACCTATCCACTCTTAGATAGAGGCGTGTGCATAGTTTTCACATGGTTTGGAAAACCATTTTACCACACCATGTTCCCCATTAAAAAGTGATAAATTACCTCCCCCCTTGAGATTTAATGTATCTCAAACAAAATTTCCCCATTCCTCCTTCATCCAAATTGATGAACATAAAACATTGAATCTAAATAAGGATCAATATTATTTCATTATTGGAATTTGGATAACCGTCGGTTTTGGAACAAAGCTCTGGGTTAGTATAACACTAATCTTTATTCAATTATCATGATTAGGGTTTGGGGTTTTGTTCTTCTTCTTTTGGATCCTTAAATAGCTATTTTTTAGTGGATCATAGGTTGGGGCTTCAAATTGGGATTGAATCTTGTCTAAGGATAAGGTTAAGTGAGTGATCGTCTATATATTTGAAGGTAGGTGGGCTACAAGTTATATCGCATTTTCTTATTTTTGATTTGTGCGTACGAAATTGTGATATTTCTTCCCCATTGGTGTGATTTTTATTACTCCAGTAATATTCGGTAAAACGGATTGCTAAATGAATATTTATGCCACTCATTATCCACATGGGATGCATCGATAATTATTAGACTAATTTAGGTCCACCTATTGGGTGTGCAAACTCTCCCAAAAAAGAAAAAAATGTAGTATTATGCATTGAGTTTCTTGTTTGGTAATAAAGACGATGATAAATATGTGGATATGACAAGTTTTAATTAAAAAAAGGCACAAATGGTAGTTTTTATAGTTATTGGCAATGACACAACCGATTTTTTGGATTAATATGAAATGGTTTTGGTAAAATAAAGTGATTGTACTAACTGATTTTTGAATTATACTTGAAAATTATAAGTTGGTCAATGCATGTGGAAATTATGGAGATGTTAAAGAGGTAAATTTTTATGAATTGATAATTATTTTAAATGGGTTAACAAATGTGAAATTGATGAATATATAAAATTGTCTAATGTATGTAGGTTGATGATTATGTTAAGGGGTTAAGGCATGATAAATAGAAATGGGTTAAATAATCTATAACATGTAATCAATAAATATTATAATGTGTAATGTCATGATGTTAAATATCATTCTAAATAATTATGAGATGAAAATTGTATGTGTAATGTTTTGTGTATTGTTTTTAAAATTGAATATGTTGTAAATGGATAAACAATCATGTTCACATGGCTTGGTAATTTTGGGGTATTGGACATGAGGATCTACACCCATGGGTCCGGTTAGACTGTGTCTTTAAACCCCACCCAAACTATGAACATGTTAGGTAAGGGGACTGAGGCTCTATACTTGTAACAGTTTCATTTGATGAGATAAACTAGACTAAGGCTCGATGGTATGTGTGATGTATTAGTTTTGAAATTTTTACCACTAGTGAGATAGGGAAGTTGACTTATTCCTTTATTCATGATAACTAACATGCATTGGATGTTGTGTAATTGATGTAAATTCATATACCATAGAATAATCTAATGAAAACACAAGTAACAGTGAATGATGTAAAAGTTATTAAATTTTAAATCAAAATGGAAATGGTTATAGTGAATATTTTTAACTAATGAAACCTTAGTTGTTTCATGTTTATCCTTCCATTTATTTAGTACTTACATGAACAATTTATTTTTCCTAGATATTTTGTAGAAACTGTTGGTGGTGGCCTTCTATGTTTTAGTCACACCATGATTAGGCTGCCTTTGGGTACCGTAGAGGACATTATTACTATTTTTCAGGATAAGGGAAAGGCTATATGCTATAGATTTCATTTGGGATTAGGATGTGAATGGATGAGGATGAAAAAATAGAGTAAGAACCAATTTTGGGTATTCACCTGTTGTCTTTATTTTTGGATTTCTTCGCATTGACATTGTTAGGGCGACATGACATATTTATCATTTGGCTATGTATTTTACTCAATTTGGGAAATAGTATTTAATTCGTGTTTCTTGTTTATTTGTTATGTTTAATTTATTTCATTTGTTGTCTACTATGGATTACTGTAGTAAAGAGGGAATAGTATCCCCATCTGATCTATTAGACCCTTGATGATAGTTGGTAACATGTGGAAGATGGGTAGGTGCACTTGATGTCATGTGGAGACGCTACTTGGAGCACCTATTTAGTGGATTCTAGGTTTGAGATGTTATATCAAAAGATCAAATACGCAAAAATTGTTTTCTAGGATTTGTGAAACCCTTAAAAAATAGAACACTGATGATGAATGCCAAAATAACAACCATAGAAAACTATGAAACACAAGATTGATCAAAAGGCGTCAAACATTGTTTGTATTTTCATAAATTAATTTATATTGAAATACCTATAATTCAAGGAATAATGTTTTTTACCAAAATATTATGTATTCGAGTACCTCAAATCATTTACTAACAATATAACCAGAAATCAAATTGTTAGAATTATTTATTTTTATATAAAATGGGATAAAAAACATGGACTGAAAATATAAAAAACTCGCACCTCTAGATGTGATTGATCACTAAAAAATAATTATTCTATGCCAGTTTTTATAATATTCTGAGATACCCTCAATTACAAATGAACTGCTTGGCATGATGATCACTACACAAGGATATTAAAGTCATTCATAAATTTTTTTGATATATAGATCCTCTCAAATCTATAGGTTAAAGAGAATAAACATATGATTTCAACATAATTATGATTATATAGAGGATGAATTACATCTTTCCACTTAATAAATAACAAATTATTTATTAATTTTATATATTCATTATTCTTCACATGGAAAAACATAAACAAAATACTCAACACACACAACTATTTTGTCACCCCTAAGGTAAAACATGTATGATGAATTTAATAAAGGCCTCAAATTTACCATACGAAACACCATTTTCAATATATTAAATTATTTCAGACAAAATTTGACTGCATGATATAATATGTTTAATATACTTATTTTATCAACAAGAAGGATCCTCGAACCCCATAATCTAGTGATAACTGAATTCCTAGCTTCAATAATATTCATTTAAATATTCCAATGTTTTACAAGGATAAAATATATTAATTAAATTCATGTTCCTATATAAAATTATATCAGAAATAATGCATTAATTCAAATCCACAATAGCAGGAATCAACAGCCATTATGATGCCTAAACCCCATTATACTGTGTTTGCAAAACCATTTATCAGAAACTCCCATTTTCTACAACCATTCTTAATAAGAATTCAAGAATACATGGTTAACACATCCCCATTTACCAATGTTTAATTAATAACATATGCTGAGAATGCTAGAATCCTAGTGGGATGCCACTCTATTAATACATGATAATAAAATGACATCATTTAAACCCACGGTGATGGGGTTAAAATAAACCTATAAGTGACTAAAATTATTTTTTTATAATTGGCTAACCATGGTAACTTGATGTTCAACATTAATTGGATAGTTATGCCTTTTTATGATCTTCATTTCAAGTCCGGACACATCCTATCACCATTATTACCATCCCAATAAATAAATCATATGAATCAGTGACCATTTTTAATATCCCAACCCCAACACATTTGTTTGGGAATGATTAGATTGCCACTAAAATTTAGGGCATCCCACAAAAAAAAGGATATAAATAAATGACACGTGTATACAATATAATTATCGGATTATTCACTATTATACACAATAAAATATATAGATGAAATTTATAGGACAATATATAAAAAATATGGTTCATGGATACAATAAGGCCATAAACATTACATAACCTCAAAAAACAATAATAAGGGTGTAATTGAAGAAAAAGGTATCCAGATGAGATTACATGACCAAAATAACCCAATGATAGATAGGGATCCCACATGAATCTCTTATATACTCCACCAAATATCTTCTTTTAAGCACCAATATCTATTATCCATGTCCACATCATAAAAACACAATGCTATATTGCTTAACAGTCTCCTCTTACCAACATCATGTTGAACAAGGACATAAAATACACCATGATGAATATGTAGTGGGTAAGTATAAAACTCAACTGGAAATCGATGAAATACTTCCTAACCATTCTATTTAAACCAGAATAAGGTAAAAAACATGTTCAATAATAAACCAAACATAATCATACGAAAAAAACTTGATATCAAAACCCATGTAAATAACTCACACAATAAAATCACCTTTTAAAGAATGCATAATTTTATCATGTAACTCACACCATAACTCATGAACCTTAGTCAGGTTAAAATAGACCCAATGCATTTCACCGAACCCAATGTAACACTAATCAAAGTGGGCTCTCTTGAATATAATAACTCACATAAATAAATGTATTCCCCCTAATTGAATATGACATTTGGTGGTAAAAACCATGTTTACCACTTGAACAAGATTTAAATACACATATAACCAATAAGGAATCATCCATTAGCATTATAAAAATATACCCCCAGTGACTATTACAATCAAATAATCCCAACTAAACAATATGGGCAGCTAATTATGTACCAATAAGGCCCCAATAAATGCATCATCAATGCCCAAAAACACATTTCCATTCCAAAATTTTCACATATAAAAACATTCCCTTGAAACCAAATATAGTTTAACTATTTCCCAAACATTTTTTGGTGATTCACAATACCTTTATTGTCAAAACAAGAGATAAAAATGTTAATAATTTCAAATAGATCCATCAATAGAATTTCTAAAATAAACAACACCAATAAACATTACAAACCAATTCCTTTGAATTACAATGAACGAGAAATGATAGAGAATCCACCTACCTCTACCACACTCATCCAATAAAATCCAAGAATAAAATTTCATCTTAAAACAATATCAAAAAATTACCTTAGGGAGAATCTAGCTTTCTATCCAAATAAAGTAGATGGAGACTAATGGTTTTCATGGAGATAATTTTATCATAATTACATTAATAAGCCCCTAAATATATCACACATGGTTTCTATATCAAACATGAATTACACTAAACTTGGTTGTAATTTTGAGAATTTTAAAAATGAGATGACTATAACAATACCTTGGTGCATGGAGTGGTGAATTCTCCAATGAAAATTTGAATATATAACACAAGGCAAACCACTAATATTCATATCCCTATGTTTTTTTGTTCTATCGAACCATTTTGATTAACCCAAATGAGGACAACCCCACACAACTACCTCATCCACTCACTTGAATATTTGGATATCTCGTTTTTATTATGTAATCCTCTTGGTATCTACACTACCAAAATAAATAGACCTATCATGTGATGAAATTATATCATTTAACTGGATCACCACACCCACTATAATGGTAAGGCCCATGGTGTTGTGTTGTCCTCTTCTAATGTCTAACTCCACATTCCCTATAAAGGACCACTATTTTTCCATTATGTTCTTCACCTTGATTTATCAGTAACATATAAAGGACAAACTAAACACTTTGGAATAATGTAACTTCCTATTTTATATAGGTATATAAATCAACACACCACTCTCTCTAAATATCCATGCTATATGTTATGGTGGAATCCCACTAGACACTCGACAACATCACACCTATAGTAGCACCATGAAAAATACTATAGCTTCCACCATGGCTAGTGATACGTTATACTAAAACCATTTATCAAAATAACCCTTTTGAATCGTCTATAATAAAATCCAACCAACCACATAACCTAAAAATATAGAATAAAATAATGGCATACGATAAACTATGAGTATCATATTAACTATTGATTACAAGGTACACTCCTTTTTAATTTACCATATCACATTATTTTATTAAAATTTTTAAAATTAATTTGATTTTAGTCTATTATAGTGAGAATATAAATTATAAATGATATAACAAAATAGTGATTGTGTTTCTATTTAATTTCATGTTTTTGTGAATTGTATTTTAATCTCTCCATATCTTCTTGATCATCTTTTTTCAATTTATAACTACATGTATAAAAGTAATACATCTATTCTATTGGTGTGTCCTCTTTTTGTATCAATTATATTTCACAAATTAATACTATTAATTTCATCATTTATAAAAAATAATTATCATGTAACATATATAATATTGAATAAATTATCATAAAATGTTTTTATAATCAATTCCCATTAAATAGTAGAAAAATACATCAATTATTTTCATATAAGTTCTAAAAATATAATAATATGTACTTCCAAAATTGAATGAGATTTAATTATTCAAAAATATCAACAAATATAAAATTATGGTATCAATATATTCCAATAAAATCATGGTTTATCCAGTTAATATGTTTACTCCTCAACAGATGATTTAAATATCCTCCCAACCTAAAATCCCAATAAATTTTATATTTTGAAATTAAATACATATCATCACCCATGTAATAGTCTGTGTGTCCATAAAATAGTTATATTGACCAAATTGATGAATTATTTTCTATAGGTAAACACCTATAGTTTAATTTGTTTTCATAATCTATTTCTCTATAAAACCTTTACACATGTTTGTGTGGTCATCCTATTACAACTTTGAAATGTTGTGATTGTCCTCTTACAAATGAATTGTAATTTGACATAATTTTATTTACATCCCATTCATTGTTGTAAATTAAAAATATTTATAATCTACCATGAATTAATTTATATTATGGTTCCTCTATTCATTCTATTTGTGTTATTAACTCATAAACTATTGTCCATATTAAAGTTTAGGACCATATTGTGTGTCATCCCACCACAAAATGGTTAATTTAATATATTTCTATTTAAACATATATTTTAGAAAAATCATTCCAATTCCATTAAGTTTTAACAATATCAAATCATGAATACTAAAATTTTATAATCAACGTATTGGTTTATTTAAATTTCGCCAAAGCATTAATTTTCATCATCAATTTATCTCTAAAAATATAAATTTCACTTACAATAATATTTTTTCTTATGAACATTTTATAGTAATCGATTTTTTCAAAACCAACACAACCCCCAACCCATTTTTTAATCATATATTCCACTTATTATTACTCATTCTTTAAATTGTTATAAAATTCTCCCCCATTGGTTTATTGGAAATTCTATTTTGTTACAAATTATTTTATATATTTCATTATTATTTAATATATTTGTATATATATGTACATTTTTCATCAAATATTTTTCTAGTCGAGTCACGTTCGATATTTTAACCAAGATTGATTGGGAAAAATAAAATTAATACCACTCGTTTGATATAAAATATTCAATACGTATCAAATCAGAAATTATTTATACATCATAATGTAATTTATTATTATGAAACATATTAATTTTTTATTTCCAAAGAAAATAAACAACACATTATTTGAATTTTTCCATATTACATTTGACATGAAAACACTTTCCACAAATGTACACCACTTATTTTTATGAGCTCCTTGAGTATCACTTTTCATTATGAAAATATACGGATGATTGTACATTATATCATTCAATAAGTGAAAACTATAAATGTATACCTCATATTATAATGAGAAAGATGAAAACATTTTAATATTATTTCGAAAACATAGTATATTAAGATGAAAATCTCATATTATTTTGACATTATTATTATTTTTAATTTTCTTCCAATATTCCCCCTTTTTATATGAATTTCCACCTTGGATCACCATTGACAATAAAACCAAATGAAATATCTATAATCTAAGAACAAAATATACAATATTTTTTAATATAATACACATGGTAAAGGGGAAACATCCAAACCTACTTATTTTAATAGTTTTTGTTTGACTATAGTATTTAACATATGATTATTAAATATGGGTGAACCTAGGGGTTTTGTGAAAATATCTTCTATTTTATCATTTTTTCAATATGTAATACTTCGAAAACTCCTTAATAAACATTATATTTCATTAAATGATATCATATTTGAATGTATTTTTCACAAGAGTGTATCATTGGGTGTAATTTAAGATCATTATTACTTTTATCATAAAATAATTTCACTATGGAAATCTTTACTCCTTCTCTAATATCATTTAACTATTTCATTATCAAAATTAGTTGGGTATATGATTTTTTCATTGAAAGATTATTTTTTTATATATGATAATATAAATTCTCTCTTATTTATTTATGAACCATAATGTAAATTTTTTCTATGTTAAATGATCTACCGATTATGAATTTTCTATCCAAAACATCTCAAGAAACATAAACATTAATATAAGATTCCAAATCTCATATTAACTATTTTATGAATAATAATCCATAGTCAGGATTTCTATATTCAAACCTAGTGATTATTTTCACTACCATATTAAAATCTTCCTTAATATTAATTTGAAAATTATTGTCTTAAAAAGATTCATATTCCATATCATTTTGTGTTTCCATAAATAAAAATAGACGTCTTATCATTCACTAAAACTATATTTAATCAATATACATTTCATTTATATTCTTCTCAATATTACGTAAAACAAAAATATGGATTCAAAAAAGGATTATAATCATATGTTTTAAAAAAATTCAATAGTATATTTGATTATTTTCAAAGATATATTAATGTAAACTCACCATATTGGTTCACATTCAACTCAAAAATTTAACTGAGTTATCCAATAATTTATATTTAAAATTATTATCTCATTATACTTTCAATTTAATCACACAATGTTTTATTGATTCTAATAAAAATTATATTTTCAATAATGTTGAGTATTATAAATTTGTCTTCTTTTGAGATATTAATAAATTTATTTTGTTCAATTACACCTCTCTTGAATTATGTTATTATCAAATATGTGTCCAATAAATCAATCCAAGTGGGAGATTCATACTTCATTACATATAATTACATCTTTCAAATAGAATACTCTTACATAATCATCATCATTAAATTGAAACCAGTATAGATATACACTTAATACTTATTCCTTGAGATCATAATACTATAATTCTATCTCCACTTCCATTTATACTATTTTAAATCTCATTTGGATTCGTAACAATTAGAATAACTTAATCATATAAAATCATTCTATAAGTGTAGTTTTTTATTTATTTATAAATATAAAAAAAATTTCATAAATTTTTTATAAAACATATGATTTTTTTCATATCACATTTCCATCGCAAACATGTCCTTAACACCCAATTTAATATTTAAACAATTTCATATTATAGTCTCTTAAAAATAATTCATTATTTATTATTTTCAAGTTGATCTAGAACCACAATGACATCCTTATCACATGATTCATCCAATGTTGATTATTTAAAATATGTGTGATTTACCTGTGACAAAAATGTTTTTTCTCAATGTTCTTCATTATTTGGGATTTTTTAGGTTTCTTACACCTATGATGTTAGAATAAAAAACAATTCCCTTATGTATTTTATGAATTGTTTGAGTTTTATGTTAATTAACCTTAACCTAATTTGTATCCTAAAATTCAATTTTGGTTTACTTCTCATGTGACATACAATGAGTTTATTAAAAAAATCAAAGTAATATTAATTTACATTACTATATAAAAATTATAGTTGAATAATATATTGATATATTTATATTATGTTTCCATGACATAGACTTTCAATTATATTATTTAACTTCTTGTTTAAATATTTTAATCTTTTTATTTTTATTGAATAACAACAAAATAAGATTTTTCATGCTAAATATCTATATTTTAGTTGTGTTCATTGATTATTTATCATATGGTTTTTTCGTTGGAATACTATAATATGTCTTAGAGTTGGTTTCCATACCTACCATAATTCATTTGGAATAAAATTTTCTCTAAGACTATGTAAATCCAAACATTGAGCACACACCCCCATGCACTTGTTCTTTACAATGATACCAAGAAAGGCCATACATATCAAGTAATGTGTTTACTATATTATTTATTGTGAAAAAAATTGGTTTTTACACTATATCTTTTATAGAGTGAAAATTGTTGATACCTAAAGCTTGATTCTATAATTCTCTAAATATTTCAAAACATTAATAAATTTAAACATCAAATCCTTTAGTTGTCATAATTTTTCGATCGTCCTTCCCTATTATTTTTATTGAATCTCAAATAAGCCTTCATACATTTGATCGCCACTTATTTAAGATCATAATAATGATAAAAACTTTACTTTTACAATAATTAATAAAAAATAAGAAATAACATTCACCTTTTGTCCCCTCTTATGTCATGGGAACGTAAAAATTGACGTGCTCTATGTTATGAAATTGTGGACCCCTCTTATTCTTGGGTTTTCAAGGATTTTGAGTCATATTCATCCTTATAAAAGTATTACAGACCTTATTTAATTTTTTATTGATATTTATAATACCTATTTTGTGCTTAAATTATAAGATTATTCTATATAATTTGATATATGTGGAAAATCAGTCAGTTCCATAAATTATTTTCTTTTTTAAAAGTGCAAAAACATGGATTTTAATATTGTAATATTGATATAGTTTTTGTTTTAATATGATAAAATTATACATATGATTTACTTTTTATTATATATAAATTCATATTTAAAAATCATTTATGTCTCAAGTCTCACAATTCACTCTTAATTATGTTGTAGTGGTGAAGTATATCCACAAAGGATACATCTATGTTCACCAATTATTCATTGAATATCCTAATATTTTCACTTCCCTTAATATTTAAAAACCATCATTTCCAATGTGTTCCATTCCATTATCATGATTCTTTATTTTTTTTCAACAATTACCTTTTCCCATTATATTATATTAACAATCAGTATAAGGGATCCATGTGTTTCTTTTTTTATTCTATATAAAAAAATTCAACCCATTTTTTCTTCCCCTCTCTATTGATTTTCTTCCATGAAATTCCATGATTAGTACAATAATTTTTGGGTCTAACTTATATGTTATCCAAATGTCCATAAAAATAATCCCCATCATCGTGAATAAATATTTTATTGAATAATGTAATTATATTCATAGAATATCTTTCAAAATTTGATTAATGAATTATATAATTTATTTAATCTTCTATTCATCAATTATATTCCATTTATTCATATCTAAAATAATACCAATCAAATTATTTTCTATTTTACTATGTTGGACATGTTATTTTTATTAATTATTTGATCTTAATTTCTTCTCCATGTTGATTAATCCTAAAATTTTAATTATTTCATTATATAAACCATGTATAATAAAATTTGGCACTTCATTAAGGTAAAATTAATATTGTTTTTTATTCAAATTTCCTTTGAATAAAATTATTATTTTTTATATTATTAATAACATTGGTTGAGAGTATACCTTATTGTTTTTCATCTCTTTACTTTTGATCTTATTATAATATTCATTACATCTTTATTTTTGGATTATTTTCACTCATTCCCATCTCTACTCATCCCCATTACAAATTTTCTTCACTGGATCTTTCTTTTATTAACATCATTTCAGGGAAATTTTTATTTTACATCAGTGATATAACTATAATAGATTTTAAAATTCATAACTTTATATATCTGATAAAATTTTGATTCAACATCAAAATTCTCATTTATAATGATTAGTTGTACCTTGATTAATCAATCCATCCCATTTTCCTCATTCGACATTGAAAAAAACATAGTCCATCCATTAAACTTGACAATTCATCAAAATTTTACTTGAAATCATACATTTATTCTAAATTTTGATGGGAAAAGTAAGAATTATAATCTAATTATTCAGTTATAGTGATTACATATCTATTTTCTTCAATATATTAAGAAAAAAATAATGAATATTTCCAACAACTTATTTTTATTTCTTTGACTATATAGATCGTTAATAGTACATTCAAGCTATACAATTAGATCAAAATAAATAACATTATGATAATCAATTATCATATTATTTTAATAAATGTCAATTTTTTGACTCAATACATCATATGAATCAAATTTAAATTTAGTTTCTTCTTTTGTATAGAAGTATGAAACATTATTTTCCTCTATTATCACATAACATACTTTTAGAACTATTTATAATTTATTATCAAATATAAACTTAGAATTTATTCTTTGGATAAATTATTTTTTTTCCTTTTTATTCCTGTTTTTAGGATCAATATCAATTAAATCAAATTATGGTCCTCTTGTACAAAACATTTCTTTTCATGGATAGGTTTTCCAAATAGAAATCATTCTAATCATTGTTTACATTTAAAACTACCATAATTTAATTTAAAATGAATGAAATTTGTGATAGTAATTCATTAAAAAAAATATTATTTTACATCATAATTATGTCAATCTTTAATTTTTAATGTTTCTTATAATTTCATCTTGTGTCAGTCTCATCACATTTGACGCAATATTTATTTTTATGAGATCAATATTGATTTAACTGTACTTAATATTGTAAAATGTTGAAAGGAACCTCAATATTTTGTTAATTATTTATATATCTAAATATTTATCACAATTCCAGATATCAAGGAAAATACATAAATTTTATGATTGATGGATTTATCATTAACATTATTAGTATGTTTCCTAAATTTTTTATTTTTTTATTTTATTTGATGTATTACATCATTCACCATACTACCAATTAAATTGATAATTTTTTTTCTCAAATATATTTTTAATTTTATTAAACCATCATATTATGTAAGTGTTTTTCATAATTCTTCTTATTTTTAATTTAATGTTTTTTATCTATGTAAAGAATTTAATTTTTTTTAATTCAGTCAAAAACATCTCAATCAGGTAACATATAATGAGTTTATGTATAATAGTATAGAATATATATATGATGATATATCAAATACATGATCCCAACCAGTTCTTCGATATCTAAAATTTCAGTTCATTAATGATAAGTACTCATTATATATTTAGAATTCTAACTTTGTTAATAACATCATAAAATCTGGGTCTTCATGAATTAAGATATTCAATAAGAATATTCCTTTTAAATATAATGAAACTATTTGTGACCTAGGAATATAAATCTATAATAGGTGGGGTGAATCATGGTGTGAATTTGTTTTAATGAATATCATTTTATTTTTAAAGTTAACATGTTATAAGAAATTATTAACAGATTAATTATTCCATGAATGTATATCTACTAAATAATGTAATAAAATGTATGATGACATGCTGAATGTATGTAGTTAGCCTAACAGTCTATATACATAGAGCATACATATGATGGTGTTTAATTTTAATGTGGAATAACTATTTTATTATTAATTGATTAATTTTTTGGAATAGTTCACAACTAAGTCCTAGGGACACCCCCTTTTCTAATGTAATGACTAAAACATTTTGAATGACAATTTTTCTTGAAAATATTTTTGTATTATATTATACATAACAAAACAATATCCCTCTTTTCTTGATGTGAGCATATTTTGAAATGTGACAATTGGGTTCTGACTGTTATAAGTACGTTGTTAAATTATTATCATTGGTTAATATGATATTTGAAAACTATAATCTTAAATAATAATTTTAATGTTATAATTATAATTTATAAGTAGGAATTAAAAAATAAAATTAATGTAGAATGAAGAGTCGATGAGATAAACTAGTAGAGTCATTCCATATGATTCCCATTTATCATAACATGGTTGAAAGGTAGAATCATTGGACTTTTCTCATTCCCTATCCCAGGCAATGCTTCAACAAATGAGCATTGTAAAAAATCACAAATAGGAGAAGTTCAAGTCAGTGGACACACTACTCACGCGATGTGATCAAATCCCCCTAAGAATCTATCAGAATCTCACACCTTACCCTTAGGTCATATATAGGTGTCTTAAGGGGTTATGTATGGCCTTAGTTACTTAATTTATAATCAGATTATATAAATAAAATTTTTTATCTATGAATTATTTTTTGATATTAGTTATTCCGAAAAAGATGATAATTTTGATAAATTTATTTTACAGAAAGAAATTGCACTTTTTAGAATATATATATTTATTATTATATACTAATTTTTTATTCATAAATTTTATTTTAATAATATAGTATGATTAAAACACTCTTAGTTACATTTAAATGATAAAATAATTTTATTTTTTCCCTCTGTCAAAAATTTTACAATGCATTTTCTATACGCTATTATTTTTAACAAACAAGGATTTTGATATTTAAAAGTTAAATTTCCAATAATTATAGAACTATTCTTATAAAATGAACATAATTTTATAAATCATAATTTCTAAATTAAGTTAGGGTGAAATTATGATAATTTTGTAAAATATTTTGTTTTTCGATGATTAATATAAATACAGTTTTTTGTTTTCAATATGATTTGTTAAATCCTAATTATTTACTATTTAATATAAAATTATGGAAAAAACATATGGATTAAAATAACATAATAGGTGTCCCATGTGTCAAATTCCATGAGAAATCACCAGGTTTTGAATTTACCATTACCTAGGTGTTCCTGGAAATTTATAAAAAAATCCTCCTCTTTTATTATAAATATACACTCATTTATTAATTTCCTTTTACTTCCAAATCATACACCATGAATCTATTACAGTTTTACATCCCAATTATTCCACCCAAAGAGTCCTTCCAAGGTTCCCTCAGCAACCTGAGGTTCCAATCTTTTTTTTTTGAGTTACTCATCAATGCAAGGGAAATCTCATCTTCTCTTATCCATTCAAGTTTATTTTTTATGAGGTATGTATTTAAAATATCCAAGATACGTACATTTTTAGATTTTATTATATCCATTTAATGTATTTATATTATTTTATGAATGGTTCACCTTTTCACACAATTATTTAATACTTTATAAAACCCTGTTTTGTACACATTATGCTAGCAAATATTCTTCTCATCATTTCTCTCTTTTTCTCAAGAAATTATCTTAATATTTATAGTGAATACCCAAACTTTTTTATTTTACAAGTTTATTAAAATAAATGTAAATATAAAATATTTTATTATATAATTAACATATATTAATCCCACATTCTTTTTCCATGGGATAATAATAGCATAAATATCTTGTCTTTAAGAACTAAATTTTAAAACACAATGAATTTTATATGAAACCCATTTCTTTTACTCTCCACATGTGATTTATGACATGTTTTATTCTGATCTATGTGGATAACATTAATTAATACATATGAAGGGTGTACACTAATATCGCTCAAATGAATTGGGTATAGATTTCAATCTCTAAATATGACATGTTTTAAAATTCCTTTGGTGAATAACTATGGTAATGTTTATGTCACCTCATTGATAAACCAATGTGATATGCTTATAAATGAGTCAATTAAGTGTTTTAGAGAAATTTACAGGTTTTGATTTATTTAATTATTATTATTATTATATGCCCCTATATCATGCCTTCATTTATTTCCTCAAGTTTATATTAATATTGTTCAAGATCACAGGTAATTCATTTCCCTTCTTGCCCCTTGTTTGGAATTATGCTCGCCATTTAATTTGATGTACATCCCTAGTTTATGAGATTTAGTTACACTATATAAGGTGAACCAAAGAATAATCCATTAATGTGTATTAAATGAATAATTTATTTTTTAATGTATTATGTACCTTTTTTCATGAAACAAAACATTAAAATATCCTTTTTTTGCACAATGTAATGTAATGTTATGTAATAAAAGGGGAGATTCCATAGTTGGTATTAATGGATGGTTTAGTTATTTGTTGAAATTTGGATTTGATAACATTGGGATGAACCCAAGATAAATATTTAAATATTGGGAACCTTACTAGTATTTTGGTGAAATATTATGTAAGTGGTTTCTGACCAATGAAATCCCAATCTGGATACGAACAAGTGGATGTGGTTCTAGCATTAATGTACCTAGGGTAACAGCTTCGACAAGGTGCATCTGGTCTAACATGACATAACATGGTACACAAAAATGGGCCTTATTTCACATCTGGTTTGACACACTCAGGGGATAATTATGATTAATCACAATATTTTTAAGAACCCTTATGAAGGATTTATAGAAAAATTAAATAATTTTAATGAATATCATATTTAGGTATGATGTTTTAAGACATGGAATTACTTTAGAATTATAATTTTATTAAATGAAACACATTTCTCACTATGGGTTTCTTCTTTTAGAAAGTAGAATGAAATAGGATAAACTATGTAAATGGTGAGTGCAATGGGATAGATTCTAACAATGTTTGACATAATATAAAAAAACATCATAAGAATGGTGAATCAACTAACTAGAGATATGAGAAATTACATGAATCATGCTGAGAGACTGAATTCACCATAATGGGAACAACATTCCATTAATTCCTACATTGCTCAACAACCACATTCTTTTAGTGGATGTACATACCCATTGATAGCTGGATGGTGGATAAGCTATATAAAAAAGATCTTTTCTATATGATATTGTTTGAAATATGAGAAATAAAACCTTATAGTTTACTTCATAATGGTAGAATCTGATCAGTGGTGACACTAGTGAAAAGCATGAATCCAACAAGGAATATTGATGCTATGCAGTGGGAAGATTTCAGGAGAAATTTTTCAAAAAATGATTCCCCAATTTAATGTGAACAAAATTGGAGATGGAATTCCAAGAGATGAAGTAGAACGAAAATAAATCTATTGGAATCTATGAGATGAACTTCACATGACTTTATCATTACAACTCTAGCTTTGTAATGGATCCTAAGGGGAAGGATGAATGATTCTTCAGTGGACTAATTCCATTTCTGCGGATGAATCTATCCAATCAAGACTATAAGACTATTAGGGGATCATGATGAGTGATATAATGGTCGAACTAGATTTTAGAGTGATTCACTGGTCCTATATATCAAATAAAAATAAGAGATATTTGGAGAAAAAATTGGGGAGCAGAATTTATCATGGAAAAGGAGGAAATAAAATGAAACATTCCACATGCAAAAAATTTTGGAAGTAGCATTAAGGGAACTATTTTCTCTAAGGTGGTAAATGATACACTTTTGGAAGAGAATTCCACATTTAATTGATCTTTCATAGTGATGTGAAGCCTCACCTCATCAATAGTAATTATTAATTGATTATTGGGCCAACCCTACCTAATGTCAAATGCTTCATGTATGGACAAATTGGGAAAATTTCCAATCATCATCCAAATCCAATGTTAATGGAGGGTAATAACCATTATCCATAGATTTGGTCAAGGGTAAAATTTTGGGATTTTTTTAATCATGACAGATGACATAAGATCTCCAAATGATGTCGTAGTAGGCACTCTCATTGTTGTCTCAATGCCATAAAGTACATTGTTAGATTATGGTTCAACAAATTCCATTATTTACTCTATGTTTGAATAATATATAGAATCAATAAATGAATGTATATAAATATATTTATCAGTGATGAAAATTTTAGGGTTTTAGACAATAATTTATAGGGTATAGAATCTCAAGCATTCACTTGGGAATTGAAAAATCTCATCCCAAATTTAGAAGCCAATCCAATTATAGAATTTGAAATTATACTATGGATGTATAGGCTCTCAATTCATAATGAAAAAATCAACTAAAAACGTATGAAATGTCCTTAGTATTTAATGTAAAACATACAATTTTTTTTAAAGGATATATATATTTACTTGAGCATTGTCTAGAAGCACCTCTAATAGCCTTATTTATAAAAATAATCATTGAAATGGAGAAGTAAATGAAAGTATAAAAATAGTAAAATACATCATCATCTAGGAATAAATTGATGTATTTTCTGAGTATTTACCTAGACCATCACCTTTAAAGAGAGGCAGAGTTCTCCATTGACCTCATACCAGGTTCCAAGATGATTTCAAAGAATAGATATATAATAGAAAATGTGGTGCAAGAAAAATTAATGAAAAAACACCATGCTCATTTTGAGAAGGGTTTTATCAGACATAGTGTGTATCCATAGAGATAACATATTATATCTTTGAAGAATATGAATGGATCAATGTGTTTATGCATTTATTATAGAGAACTTAATCTGATCATAATGAAGAACAAGAACCCTCTTCTAAGAATTGTTTATTTATTTGACCAACATTGTGTGGCACAATAATTCCCCAAGATTGGTCTTCCATTGGATTTTCATCGATTGAGGTTGATGAAGAAATATTTTTCATAGAATGAGTTTAGATATAGATATGAGAATTATGTGTTTGTTTTTTTGGACATCGACTGGAGTAATTCACCCACTATTTTTATAGATTTGATGAAAAGATTATTTAAGGAATACCTTGAAAATATTTTTGTAGTTTTTATTGATGAAATTAAGATATATTCTAAAGGTCATGAGGATAATGAGAATCATCTGAGGGTTATATTGAAACCTCTAAGAAAGTGTAGGTTACATGGAATGATCAGAAAATCTGAATTTTTGTTACAAAAAAAATTCATTCTTTGGGAACATTGTAACTGATGAAGGAATCTTAGTTGACACAACAAAGGAAAATGATGTAGAAGAGTGGATTCATCCTAAAACTTCAACTGATATTAAAAGTTTCCCTTGTTTAGTAGAAAATTATAGATGGTCTGTGAAAGAAATTTCATGACATTTAAATCCACAATCCTTGTTAACACAAAAAGGGGTCATGTTAATATGGTCAAAAGAGTGTTAAAAAAATTTCCATGAACTGAAGAAGAGATTAGTTACTTCATTCGTATTAAGTCTTACCTCTATCGAAGATGGATTCTTATTTATAGTGATGAATATTTAAAAGGGATTGGGTGAGTCCTCATGAAAAATGACAGGGTGATGGATTATGCACCACAATAGTTGAAGCCCCATGAGTATAACTATACAATGTAGGACATATAGACATCTATGATTGTTTTTTCTCTAAATAAATAGAGGCACTATCTATATGAGGATAAATTTGATATATAAACATACTATAAATTTGGAATTATATTTTAATACAAAAGGAAGTGAACATGAGGTATAGGATATGGTTGTAAATTATTAAATGTGGTGATTTTTCAATTCATTTTCAACCAAAATGATCAAACAATATTGTTGAAGCATTTGTATGAAATACCCTGTGGTGTTGGAAATGATGAGGATTCAATGAGATTCTTTGATCAAATACATAGTAAAATTGGACATGGGAATCAAAAGGAAGGATAATAATCAACCCTATGACAAATTATTTTTCAACCATCATTTCCAGAGAATATCAAGAAAGTTTAATGAAAATATCCATTGTTACAAAATACATTACAGTCTATGATGAATGGGAAGTTTCCAATGTTTAATATTGATCAAGAAGACATATTGATTTTTTTGTACAGGGTTTTTTGTTCTATATATTTCAAAAATAAAGAGCTTATGGATGAATCTCATAGATATACATTCTCAATACATCATGGAAGAAAAAAATGTATAAGTAAATTTGTGATCATTATTGTTTGGATAACATGAAATGGGATATTTTAGACTAAACTACAGTGTTACAGGTGTGTCAACAAGTGAAGGTGAAGAGACATATTATTAAAGGTGTATTAAAATCACAACCCATAAAATCATTGAAGTTAGGAAATTTCACTATAGACTTTATCATTGGTCTCCCAAAAAACAACTAAAAGAATCATTATTATATGGGTTACAGTGGGCCATATCACAAAAAATTCCAATTTTATATCGATTTGAGAAGATTTCTCTATTGAAAAACTCGCCATGATATATGTGAATGAAGTGGAGAGCCTTTATAGAGTTTAAATTTCAATCATTTCTGATCATGGTCCAAGGTTCACATCAAAATTCTGGAGAAGTCTTCAACAAGATCACCAAATTGAATTTCAGTGTGGACTATCACCCACATAATGATGGATAATCTGAAATGTCTATTTAGAATCTTGAGGACATGATGATAACATGATCAATCTAATTTAATGGTGCATGGGATCAATATTTCCCATTTGGTGAGTTCAATAACAACAAAAACATCATACATTTGAGTATTAAAATGGCACCCTATAGAAGCTTTATATGGAAATATATATTTAATAGACTTTTTGGGATGATGTCGGTGATAAAAATATTCTCTGGACTGATCTTGTGTTATAGATGACAGAAAAGGTTCATTATATCCTACAACACGTAAAGTAAGATCTGAGTTGGTAGAAAAGATATACTAAAAACAATTAAAGGGACATGGATTTTGATGCTGGATAAAATTTATTCCTTCAAATTTTACCATGGATGAGAGTGATGCAGTTTTGGATGAAAGGGAATATCAGCCATAGGTATATTGGTCCCTATGAAATCATTGATCATGTAGGAGCAGTGGCTCATCATCTTACACATCCTCCAAATATAAATCAAGTTCATGATGATTTCCACGTATCTCTCTTGAGGAAGTACATACACAACCCTTGAAATTTATTAAATCAAGAGATGGTACAACCGGGACATGACATCTTTTATAAAGTGTTGCTGGTGGCAATCATGGACCATAGAGTCATGGTTCTACACAACATGACTAACCACCTCATTAAAGTGTTGTAGAGGAACTAAAAATTTGACGATGTTGTGTGGAAACCATAGGAAACAATAAAGTATAGGTACCCAATATATTCTCAACAGATAAAACAATATGAAATTGTACGATTGAAATTTCATAAGGGGGAAAATGTAATTAACCAAACTTTTTTTATTGAATATTGTTTCTAGAAAGCGTGTGTTATATTATATTATACATAAAAATACTATATATCTCTAATAATAATGAGAGAATATTTTGAAATGTGACCATCATGTTTCAACCATTATATGATTTTTGGTCAATTATGACCATTGGTCTATAGAACCATTGAAACTATACTCTAAAATAATAATTATAACATTATAATTATTGTTTATAAGTAGAAATTAAAAAAGAAAATTAATAGAGAATGAAAGGTCAACAGCCTCAACCAATAGAGTTATTTGTTATTAATACCATTTTTTAGAACATGGGATGAGGTAAAATATTTTGGATTCTATGTTGAACAATACCAAGCTGATCTTTTACAAGTGAGGCTTCAATGAAATCATTTACGAGAGACTATTAGGTTAGTGGAAATTACTACTCAGGTGATGTTATCTGAGCCGCCCTAAAATTCTATCTCCATCAAACACCTTACCCTTATGTCATATACTGGTTTTATAAGGGTTTATTTTTCAATGATTTAGTTACTTATTGTGTCATACCATTGTATAAATAAAATTTGTGTGCCATCAATCCTATTTTGAGTTTCTTTTTTCATAAAAATATGAAAAATTTGTTAAATCAATTTTTCAGACATTAATTTCACTTTTTAGAAGATATATAATTACTATAATAAACTAAGGGGTTATTAATAGTTTTTTTAATGAAATAGTATTATTAAATAAATATTATATAAATTTAAATGATAATATATATTTATTATTTTCAAGTGTGTGACATTTTACTGTGAATTTTCTATCAAAAATTATTTTTAATAAATACGTATTGTTATATGAAAAATTAAAATTTATCGTATTTAGATATTTATTATGATATAATAAAAATCATTTTTTAAATCATTACTACTAAATTATGTTAGGGTGAATTTATGTCAATTTCTCAAATATATTTTTTTCGATGAAAAGTAAAAATATAGTTTTCAGTATTTAGAATGATGAATGACAGCATAATAATGTATTATTTAATATAATATATATTTTTACTCTTCTGGATTATAATAACATAATAGGTTTCCTATGTGGCCAATACAATGGGAACATGCCATGCCAAATCTCTAGGTATTGAATTTACCATGACCTAGGTGTTTTAGGAAATTAATAAACAAATCCTCCTATTATGCAATAAATTCCCATCCATTTCACCATTTACGTTCACATACAATTCATCCCCAAGATTCCCTAATAGTTTAACTTATTAATGAGTCCACCCAATATATCCTCAAGCCCCCAAAGTAACAATAATCATGTTTTAGGAGTTACTCTTTATGGTAATAGAAATCACAAATTCTCTTTCCCTTTCAAGTTCTATTTTATGTATAATTTCATTCAAATTTCCAAGGTATGTTATTCTATACAATTTAATCTAACCCTTAATTTTATTTAGAGTCTTTTATGAATATGATTCCATTTCCACCCTCATTTTAATGTCTTCTAAAACCATGTTTTTTACCCGTTATGGTGCAGAATTTGCTTCACTGAAATTTCACTTTTTTCCTCAATAAATTATCTTATTTTTATAATTGAATACCCAAAACTCATTATTTTACTGGGGTATTAACCAAAAATTGAAATAATATATTTTATTCTTATATAAACATACATGAAACCAAAATTCCTTTTTTTATTAAGGATATAATAATTTTTTCTTTAAGATCTTCTTTTTCAAACACCAAGGTTTTTATATGAATAACGATTCTTTTATTCTCTATTGGTTATTTATGATATAATTATTTAATATTAATTGTTACATATGATGGGTGTTCCTTGATATCTCTCCAATTCACTGGGTAAATAAATTAATATCTTGAGATAATATGTTTTGTGATACCTTTTTGAACAACTTTGGTAAATTTTAGGACACCTCGACATTAAACATTAGTGATATGATTACGAATGACAAAATTAAATATTTTAGACATATTTAGAATTTATAATTCATTTTATTATTATTTTATGCTACTTTATCATCCCTTTTTGTATTTTCTCATGTTATTGTTGATATTCCTCAAGATCCCATGTAAATGGTTTCCCTTATTTTTTTTCTTTACAAGGACTAATGCTCATGATTTTGTTTAATGAATGTCTCTAGGTTATGAGATGCAGTAACTTTACATAGGGTGAACAAAATACAAATTTATTCAAGTGGATTAAATGATTTTTTGGTTTTCTAGTATTACATACATTTTTTCCCAGAAACTAAACATAAAATGATCCAATGATTGTATAATTTAATGTAATGTTGTGTAACAAAAAAAGAAGGCTTCCATATCTTATCTATTCATGAATAATCATTAGAAAAAACATTATAAAATATATAGTTTATTGAAAATTTTAATAAACACATCAATTATATAAACTAAACCAAACCTAGAATATAAAAACTATAATGAATTATTTTATTATTGAAATATATTAATATATTTGTTTACTAGTGACTTCAAATTCATATTTTTGTATATATATATATATCAAAATAATACCATAATTATATGACAACAATGGTCTTTATTAATCACTAAAACATTATTTATTACCTAAACTTCACTTAATACAACACAAAAGATCGAGTGGTCTAGTGTCATTGGGACTTAGCATCATTAAATAAATTCTTAAAAAATTAAATAAAACATATTTATTGAAAACTTCCTTTACATTACCACTACATTCCCTCGTATTTAGCATCGCATGGGATAACCTGAGGACATGCCTAAGAAAAGGGTGATGTAACACCCCAAGATTTTATGAAAAATATTCTTTTTAATTTCATGTCTTGTGTTGTACGCTACAACAAAAGGATCTTTCACAACGCGCATCCTTGACTTGCCTTGCATTACACGCAATAATGACCTTCCTCGATAGCGTGTGTAGTACGCAATACCGAGTTTCACTAAACAACGATATGCTATTAAACTATTATTAAAACTAGCCGTTATGAATTGTAATAAACACTTTTTGAAATTTTGTAAATTTTATTTTTCAAAATGGACTTCATTTTTGGATTTGGAAAATTAAAATTAGCTTAGGGTGAAATTTTGGTACTTTTCGGATAACTTTCATATTCTGATGAATAGTGAAAATTACTAAATTTTAATTAAAAACAACTTTTTTAATAGAAATAATTAATAGTGATAAATTATAAATTTGAGTGGTTTTAAAGTATATTTAGAATATATTTTTACAATTTAATACAATGTTGGTCATTGGATGTAATTTCACATTTAAACCAGACATAAACAAGTGTCAATCTTTTGATAGTTATTATCTCTCAAAAACACGCTATTTGTTTTGACGACGGGAATTAATTTTTAAATTAATAAATGTAACTGATATGTTTTGAATTTGGTAAAATAGACGTCATTTTTGAATTCATAATATCAAATATAGCTTAGGCCTAATTTTTTGTATTTTTCTGGAAACGTTCATTTTTTGATGAATAGTGAAACCACTAAGTGGTAGTTAAAAATAACTGAATCTTTCATAAAACTTAATTTTACCGCTTCTGTGAGTGGAATTTCTAAAATCCGAGAGACACGGTTAATATCAAGGACTAAAATGTGGTTCAATGAGATGAATAGAATTTTTGGTGAATAGTAACTTTTGACATTTTTTTTACCACGGTTAAAAGTAAATAGGGTAATTAAGGGTAAACATGATATTATTATTACCCTAACACATGTCCTAATTCTATTGGATAAGTGTAATTCGACCAAAAACAACCTTAGGAATAAAATATTACCATTTAATCCCACTTGGATTAGATTAGGACATTTATTATTAATTTATTTAAAGAAGGGTTAAAATAGTTAAAATCAATGTTTAATAAGTAAATCATTTTTAATATAGGGTTATACATAAGATAAATTCGACTATAAGTATTAATTAGAAATATAAAAATATTTACTACATAATTATAATTTATTTGTAATTTTTAGACATTAAATAATTTAATTTATTTATGACACAACGATGATGCAGTAATTACCTTTTTAAGAAATCATTAACATAATTGATGTTATAAATGCCCATATAAATGTAATTTGAGACTTTTTATGACTTAAAATAATTTTCTAGGTTAATTTGACATGTTATTGGTGATTTAAGTAACTTGGTTCGAACTTATCATTCTGTTATGAATTTCATAAAAATCATGTACCAAATAGTGTCAAAATTGACATAAATTAGTTTTTAAAACAAATATTATATTATTAATTGTTATTTTATTCCTAAAAATATAAGGTTTGGCCAAATGACTTAGATAAGGTTATATATATTAATAATAAACAACTTGTGGTTCTTTTGTCTTGATATAGTAAGTTTATTAACCATATAGTGTAAGAAAACAAAAAGACACGGTAAAAGTTAAATTATTTAACTTAGAGTTAAATCTAATTGATAAGGTTAAAATAATAACCTAAACTTCTCTAAATCCTATTGGATGAGAGGATTTCGATCCATCCCCACCTTATCTTCGAAATATATCAATTTGGAGTTATTTAAAACCGAAATTGACTTTATAATAAAATAATATTTTTAGTTTTCCCAAAGGTGCCCCTCTCCTCCCTTATAAAAGGGAACCTCCTCCCTCTCCTCCTCACACCAATTTGAGCATTCAAAATCGGCCAAACCCTGCCAAAATCTCTTCTAAACTTCCCTAGTATCATCCTAGAGGTATTGTTCTTCTTCAAAGACCATCCTTAGTTCATTAAGTGGAGGTTAAGAAAAGGCGCGTCAAAAAGAGGTAATATCCATTACCGATCTTTTTCAATTTCTTTCTTCTTCAACTTATTCTTCTTTAGTTGTTTCATGATAAAGTAATAACATCAGTATTTATTATATACTGATATGTTATTATAAATATTAAACAACTCTAATTAACCTTCTATCCATCCTACGGAAAGATGAAATCACCGCGCGTGCGTACGTACGGAATACCGTCTCCACGCCGTGGTGTAATCTATTTTCCGCCACCACCTTAATTGGATGGGTATAATGGTGTAATGAGTAACTATATATGATTATTATAAAGTTATATTGATACTGAAATAGTATACATACACTTCAACACAAGTTCACAATCATGAGAACGATATCATCGCTCGTGCGTACGTACGGACTACCGTCTCCACGACGCGATGAGATTCATTCTCGATGTTAACCATTTAAGAACGATTATAAAGTATATATAAGAAATAATAATGAAATATATGACATTATAAAGCTACTGGATTTATGTATATATGTATGTCATCTACTTACTTCCATTCAAGACAACAAGGAAAGGAAAACAACGTTCATGCGTACGTACGGACTACCGTCTCCATGAACGGTGTGTTTCATTTCATTTATCTATCTATTATATATATATATATACTGAATATATATGATATATAAGTCATGTTTTATATTCTGGAAGTAATTAAATCATGATATAAGTAATAATAATGTCGAGAACAACAAGTCCAAACACCTACGATAAATGAAATGATTTTACCCAAAACGCTTAATTAACATGGAATTTACAAAAGAATGGGTAATATAAACTCATAAGTGAACCATATATGATATCATAACAATGAATATGATTCTTTAATAAGTTAATGACATTATTTAAATCATTATACAGGAGGTTTGGATACGTACAAAGCATATCAGACATAAGGTAAGGGAAATATCACAATCTCATTTTTATCCGAGATTGCTTATTCGTAAGTATTTACTGGGGCTATTTCTATCATGTCCATGTTTTATAAAAGTGTTTTCATGTATGTATAAAGTCCTTTTTACCCATTTTTGACTTTTACTACATGGTATGTATGGAATATTTCTTTTATTTACGTTACGAGGTACTTTTTGACTTTTTCGACAAAAGTACGGGGAGAATGTTTTTTTAACTTATACGGAATGAATGGATTTTTGAAACATTATTTCCAAGAAGATTCCTTTACATGTTTTCAAGTTTATTTTTAATCAACTTATTTTAGTTTAAAATTGTATGACATGTTATGAAAGGAAAATTGTTTTTGAAGTAGAAAGGATATTTTCCTCAGGAACGGACTTCAAGTGTTTTATCAAAATTATTTTCCATCTAAGATAATATAGGGTTCTGTTTTTATCCATATTATTACATTGATTTGATTATGTTGTGATGGAATTATTTTTATGAATTCCTTTATCTTATATGAATTGTTTTATGATGTCATGTTGTTTAAGAATCCCATTTTTATTACATGGGTTATGCTATGGTTTATGGTTTATGAATTTGTGGCACACATAAGAATGGTATCATTATGAGATGGGTGGGACCTATATCTCCCTCCAATTCATTGGGTAAAGATTTTATATCTCATGAGATTTACATGGCTGGAACGGTAGGTTATACCGGTTCAGTGAAACAGGACTGAAATGAGGAATGAACTCGGTTCAGAAAGGGACTTTGTCCACTAAGATAGTGTTGGCAATGAGTCTTGACTAACAAGAAATGATTCTCTATGATTATGTGTGTATGCCACAAAGTTTCATGTTTTAAGATATGACTATTGGGATTACATTTCACTACTATGATTTATCCCATGTTATGAAATTGTGATCTCTTTTACAGGTTAAGATTTCCAAAAGATATGTTCTTATGAATATGATGTGATTGATATTTCTTTTGTTTACCCTTACTGATCATTTGAGCTCACACTTTTATGTTTTATTTTCCCCAGGATATAAATAAAGGTTTTAGGTAAGAAAAAAGGAAGATCTTTATGGGAGATGTTGAAGATCTTTCACCATGATTAGATGATTACATTTCGAGTTTCCAAATACACTAAACTATTACGGTCCTTGTGTGTGTGTTTTTGTAATGTACTAAGTATTCCGCAAAAGTAATGTAATGTCCATGTACGTCAAGCTTCGGGTCTCTACAGTTGGTATGAGAGGAAAGGTTTAGTCAACCCTTGGAAACTCGGATGTGAAAATTTTAGTGAGATCCCTAGAGATATTTCTAAGGTATGTCTAGGGATGCCCCTAAGGATAAGTATACATATAGTATATAGTCCTAGAACTATGGTAACGATATTAGATTAAACCAAAGATGTTAGATATTGAAGTTACTCCCCCTTTATTATGATTTTTGCCACTCACACTATTCTTTTTGGGTTTTAGAAAATGGCTGGAAACAAGATGATTCACGATAATGGAGGATATGATGGACAATGGAATGATATTCTTCATGAGAAACCAAATGAAATGGGATTTGGAGGTCCAAACATCATTATTATGCCGAATCAGAAATCTCATAATATGATCAATAATGTAAAATTTGGTAAGTTTCCTGACTCGGCTAATAAGAGAAAGATGGAGTTTCATGATGATCATAGAGGAACGAAAGTTCAATTTCCCCTATGTAAATCATGTGGAAAGAGGCATCAAGGAGAATGTTTCAAAGGAACTGGAAGATGCTTTGGGTGTGGAAAAGAAGGACACAAAGCCAGTAAGTGCAAAGGAAAAGGTTCAATTAACACCAGGGATGAGGATAATGGTCTTGCTACGACATCAAAAATGGTTAAATGTTTTAAATGTTGAATGTACGAGCATTATGCAAACCAATGCCCTAAGGGAAAGTCTCGTGAAGAGAATCAGTATGGTCGTATGGGTAGTATTTATGTTGATGATGATGAAGTGACTACAAATGATATGTGAGATGAAAGAATTGTTAAATCTTGGTCAATGGTTTAAGAAGGTAGTGGAATGATTACATGTTTATCAAGTGTAATGTTGTATAAGTAATCTCATGGTACTATGGAATAAAGAGACATCTAAGGATTGTTACACTGTTTTCTTTCCTTGAGTTTTGAAATTGTATGATTAATGGTACTGGTATCCATGAAAGGTTATTCAGATATTTTTGGAAAGTAGATGATATACGCATAATGAAGGGATAAGGAGAAAATTAAATGTTTGATAGTATTCATGAGCTCATGACTGATATAAGGAAATAGTTATATCATGGTTTGAGTATATAGAATTTGGAGGATTTTGGTATGTGTAAAGAGTTATCTTTTTACAGCACTCTTGTTTTCACTAAGATTCAATGGGTATTCATTTTTCAAGAGATTACATGATTATGGTATTCACATGACTGGAATGTGATGAACAAGATATATGAGGGATAAATGATGGCATTCACGTGATCATTTTCTTTATACAATGAGCTTAGACCGAAGTATTTTAGATAACCCTAAATATTGTAATGGATTATGTTGGACATAAGTTAGTATTGTTTAAGGATAGAACCTTTTTTCGATATTATTGATTGGATGATATAGTAATGTAGTTTTAGAAAAAGGACAACCTGCAGGACGGGCGACATCCCATCGTGTCGGACAAGGCCGTGGGAATCGATCCCACAACCGAAGTGCGACTGGCCTTTATCGCCTAACACTGGCCTACAGAAAGTCCCTATTTAGTAGAAACTAGTTTTATTTTATTATGCGGTATGATATATGAAGTATAGGTTCATTCTTGGAATCGTATACGATTAACCTCACCATAGATGGACTTATGTATATTTGATAACTTTTGCTAACCTTTTGTTTGAAACATATAGAATGACCCATCATTCTATCACATGATCAATTAACACTTCATGAATAACAAATTCAACTTCATTTCTTTAAGAGATGAAGTGGAAATTGTTCAAAGTACGAACAACAGTGAGATTGTACCAAAATAAAGTAAGTATTTATTCTAATTCAAATTCTTCAAATTTAGGGAAATGATTTTGAAAACCAAAAATGTTGTCCTAGTGATCTTATATCTGATGAATTAGATGGTACCCTAGATCATCACAAATTTATGGCTTTGCGATTGTTGTCTATTTCATAGCCATGTTCTCTACCACTCTCCATCAGAACATGATGGTTAGATTTTTCTTCCATATCCATATTTTCACCTATGTTCTCCTACGTGGAAACCCAGTGATGAGTTAATTTGGGTAACCGTTACATTTCATACTTTAGTTTTTAGAGCCATATTTTCATATTCCTTTTTACGATGTGGGTTTCTATTAAACAAATTTTGGAGTAATAAACCATTTATAACCCTGACGAATTTCGAGGGAGAAATTCATTTTAAGGGGGGTAGAATTTAACACCCCAAGATTTTATGAAAAATATTCTTTTTAATTTCATGTCTTGTGTTGTACTCTACACCAAAAGGAGCTTTCACAACATGCATACTTGACTTGCCTTGCATTACACACAATCACGACCTTCCTCGATAGCGTGTGTAGTACGCAATACCGAGTTTCACTAAACAACGATATGCTATTAAAATATTATTAAAACTAGACGTTATGAATAGTAATAAACACTTTTTGAAATTTTTTAAATTTTATTTTTCAAAATGGACTTCATTTTTGGATTCAGAAAATTAAAATTAGCTTAGGGTGAAATTTTGGTACTTTTCGGATAACTTTCATATTCTGATGAATAGTGAAAATTACTAAATTTTAATTAAAAACAAATTTTTTAATAGAAATAATTAACAGTGATAAATTATTAATATGAGTGGTTTTAAAGTATATTTAGAATATATTTTTACAATTTAATACAATGTTGGTCATTGGATGTAATTTCACATTTAAACCAGACATAAACAAGTGTCAATCTTTTGATAATTATTATCTCTCAAAAACATGCTATTTGTTTTGACGATGGGAATTAATATTTAAATTAATTAATGTAACCGATATGTTTTGAATTTGGTAAAATAGACATCATTTTTGAATTCATAATATCAAATATAGCTTAGGCCTAATTTTTTTTATTTTTCTGGAAACGTTCATTTTTTGATGAATAGTGAAACCACTAAGTGGTAGTTAAAAAAAACGGAATCTTTCATAAAACTTAATTTTACCGATTCTGTGAGTGGAATTTCGAAAATCTGAAAGACACGGTTAATATAAAGGACTAAAATGTGGTTCAATGAGATGAAAATAATTTTTGGTGAATAGTAACCTTTGACTTTTTTTACCACGGTTAAAAGTAAATAGGGTAATTAAGGGTAAAAATGATATTATTATTACCCTAACACATGTCATAATTCTATTGGATAAGTGTAATTCGGCCAAAAGGAACCTTAGGAATAAAATATGACCATTTTAGCCCACTTGGATTAGATTAGGACATTTATTATTAATTTATTTAAAGAAGGGTTAAAATAGTTAAAATCAATGTTTAATAAGTAAATAATTATTAATATAGGGTTATACATAAGATAAATTCAACTATAAATATTCATTAGAAAGATAAAACGATTTCATACATAATTATATTTTATTTGTAATTTTTAGACATTAAATAATTTAATTTATTTATGAAACAATGATGATGAAGTAATTACCTTTTTAAGAAAATATTAGCATAATTTATGTTATAAATGCCCAAATAAATGTAATTTTAGACTTTTTATGACTTAAACTAATTTTATAGGTTAATATCACATGTTATTATTGATTTAAGTAACTTGGTTCGAACTTATCATTCTCTTATGAATTTCATAAAAATCATGTTCCAAATAGTGTCAAAATTGACATAAATTAGTTTTTAAAACAAATATTATATTATTAATTGTTATTTTATTCCTAAAAATCTAAGGTTCGGCCAAATGACTTAGATAAGGTTATATATATTAATAATAAACAACTTGGGGTTCGTTTGGCTTGATATAGTAAGTTTATTAACCATATAGTGTAAGAAAACAAAAAGACACGGTAAAAGTTAAATTATTTAACTTAGAGTTAAATCTAATTGATATTGGTAAAATGAAAACCTAAACATGCCTAAATACTATTGTATGAGAGGATTTTGACCCATACCCACCTTATCTTCGAAATATATCAATTTGGAGCTATTTAAAACCGAACTTGAGTTTATAATAAAATAATATTTTTAGTTTTCCCAAAGGTGCCCCTCTCCTCCCTTATAAAAGGGCACCTCCTCCCTCTCCTCCTCACACCAATTTGAGAATTCATGCTCGGAAAAACCCTGAAAAAATCTCTTCTCCAATTCCCTAGTATCATCCTAGAGGTCCTGGTATTCTTCAAAGACCATCCTTAGTTCTTTAAGTGGAGGTTAAGAAAAGGCGCGTCAAAAAGAGGTAATATCCATTACCGATCTTTTTCAATTTCTTTCTTCTTCAACTTATTCTTCTTTAGTTGTTTCATGATAAAGTAATAACATCAGTATTTCTTAAATACTTATATGTTATTATAAATATGAAACAACTCTAATTAACCTTCTATCCATCCTACAGAAAAAGGAAATCACCGCGCGTGCGTACGTACGGAATACCGTCTCCACGCCGTGGTGTAATCTATTTTTCGCCACCACCTTAATTGGATGGGTATAATAGTGTAATGAGTAACTATATATGATTATTATAATGTTATATTGATACTGAAATAGTATACCTACACTTAAACACAAGTTCACGATCATGAGAATGATATCATCGCTCGTGCGTACGTACGGACTACCGTCTCCACGACGCGATGAGATTCATTCTCCATGTTAACCATTTAAGAATTATTATAAAGTATATATAAGCAATATTAATGAAATATATGACATTATAAAGCTAATGGATTTATGTATATATGTATGTCATCTACTTACTTCCATTCAAGACAATAAGGAAAGGAAAACAACGTTCATGCGTACTTACGGACTACCGTCTCCATGAACAGTGTGTTTCAGTTCATTTATCTATCTATTATATATATATATACTGAATATATATGATATATAAATCATGTTTTATATTCTGGAAGTATGTAAATCATGATATAAGTAATAACAATGTCAAGAACAACAAGTCCAAACACCTACGATAAATGAAACGATTTTACCCAAAACGCTTCTTTAACATGGAATTTACAAAATAACGGGTAATATAAAGTCATAAGTGAACCATATATGATATCATAACAATGAATATGATTCTTTAATAAGTTAATGAAATTATTTAAATCATTATACAGGAGTTTCGGATACGTATAAATCATATCAGACATAAGGTAAGGGAAATATCACAATCTCATTTTTATCCGAGATTGCTTATTCGTAAGTATTTACTGGGGCTATTTCTATCATGTCCATGTTTTATAAAAGTGTTTTCATGTATGTATAAAGTCCTTTTTACCCATTTTTGACTTTTACTACATGGTATGTATGGAATATTTCTTTTATTTACGTTACGAGGTACTTTTTGACTTTTCCGACAAAAGTACGAGGAGAATGTTTTTTTAACTTATATGGCATGAATGGATTTTTGAAACATTATTTCCAAGAAGATTACTTTAAATGTTTTCAAGTTTATTTTTAATCAACTTCTTTTAGTTTAAAATTGTATGACATGTTATGAAAGGAAAATTGTTTTTGAAGTAGAAAGGATATTTTCCTCAAGAACGGAGTTCAAGTGTTTAATCAAAATTATTTTCCATCTAAGATAATATAGGGTTCTGTTTTTATCCATATTATTACATTGATTTTATTATGTTGTGATGGAATTATTTTTATGAATTACTTTATCTTATATGAATTGTTTTATGATGTCATGTTGTTTAAGAATCCCATTTTTATTACATGGGTTACGCTACGATGTATGGTTTATGAATTTGTGGCACACATAAGAATGGTATCATTATGAGATGGGTGGGACCTATATCTCCCACCAATGCATTGAGTAAAGATTTTATATCTCATGAGATAGACATGGCTGGAACGGTAGGTTATACTGGTTCAGTGAAACAGGACTGAAATGAGGAATGAACTCGGTTCAGAAAGGGACTTTGTCCACTAAGATAGTCTTGGAAATGAGTCTTGACTAACAAGAAATCATTTTCTATGATTATGTGTGTATTCCAAAAAGTTTCATGTTTTAAGTTATGACTATTGCGATTACATTTCACTACTATTATTTATCCCATGTTATGAAATTATGATCTATTTTTCAGGTTAATATTTCCAAAAGATATGTTCTTATGAATATGATGTGATTGATATTTCTTTTTTTTACCCTTACTGAGCATTTGAGCTCACCGTTTTATGTTTTCTTTTCCCCAGGATATAAAGAAAGGTTTTAGGTAAGAAAAGAAAGGAAGATCTTTATGGGAGATGTTGAAGATCTTTCACCATGATTAGATGATTACATTCCGAGTTTCCAAAGACACTAAACTATTACGGTCCTTGTGTGTGTGGTTTTGTAATGTACTAAGTATTCCGCAAAAGTAATGTAATGTCCATGTACGTCAAGCTTCGGGTCTCTACAGGTGAGCCGTAAATCCCAATAATGGAATAAACATGGAATAACCTATGGAATAAAATACATCTTAGACAATAGGGAAATCAATGGATCACATGAGAAACATGAACATAAAGTAATGATATAGTATGATAATAATAACATGGAAATGTGGCAACAACAAGTAACATGGAATTGGCATGAGCCAAGGTTCATTGCCCATTGAGCAAGAATAAACCCTCATTTCACCTAAATCATGAGTAAACCCTAATTTTACTAGAATTATCATGATTCAACAATAATTTCACATGACATATAATGATACTATACTTTACGCAATGCGTTGGAGCGCTATTAGGGAGCACCATTCTTAATGATTTAATTTTATGAATTACTGTGCCACATGTATCATAAAATATGGAATCATTAAAAGTAATAATTTAACTCCATGATAAAAGATTGTGTAATTAGTACATGAATATATTTAATAAATAAGTAAATTTTTATAAATTTAAATAACAAATATAGTGAAATAGGAATGGTATTTACTACACAACGACTTTGGAAGGGGAAAACGTTTTTCAATTTCTGCCACATAATGACGTGGCATAAAAATTAATAAAAATGATTTATGAGAGGTAAAAGTTGTGTCTCTTAAGATATATATTAATTGGACATTAATTGGGTCATACATATACATATCCCAACAATTGTAATGGAATTTATATTCTTGATACAAAAGAATTGCATGAATGTAAATGAGGAGGGAGAACTTTATTTCAGAATTTCAACATAGTAATAGGTGAACCTGGGAGGCATTAATGAGAGAAAAAGGGGTATCCTATCATCCAAACATAAATAGGGAGTTATGTTGGCGGTTCTAAATCATACCCCAACATTTTTAATTGAAAATAAAAGGTCATAACAACTTAAATAAAATTAGAGAAAAATGAAAATGGAAGAAATACCTTACTTGGAAGTGTGATCTCAAAAGCATCAGAGAGGCTTGAGAGTGGATTATTGGGAGAATGAGGCTGATAGAGAGGATTATAGAGAGAGGTGGTCATGGTTTGGTCAAAATCCAAAGGCTTTGAGTGATGTGGAATTGAGAGAATGAGTGAGTTTATTTAGGAATAGAGAGGGAATTCTTTATTATTTAGGTTTGGGACACCTCACATTAAACTAATCAAAACCAAAAACCAGACCTAGGTTTTATAGAATGGATTTTTACATAGGTGAGTGGAAAAAAATATTTTATAAGTTCAATTAATGAAAATTTCAAAATAATAGGGTTGGTTATGTGGAGGTGAGTTACACTCTCAAGGAAAACAATTGAAAAAGTCAAAATGTTTTATAATCATTGAAGGGTCCACTAAAGCTTTGTAAAATAAATCAAACAAACCCAAAATCACATTATTTTAATGGAAAAAATATATTGGCCGAACATAATGTTTATTGTATTTTTAACATCAATATTGGGTAATTATGATTCTATAAAACACATTATATATTTAAATGGTATTTAATTTTTACACAAAAAATTCGAATGTCTCAGAAACATATGAAAAATTTACCGTTGGAGAACTTCAACATCCATATTCCAAAAATAATATTAATTTAATCTAAATAATTTTCTAAATATGTGATTTTTTACATTTAAAATGAAAACTAACATTTATAAAAATTTCATGGGTTTTGACAAAAACAACTTTCAAGCATTAATAAAAATTAAAATTGCATTCAGAAAATTAAACAAAAATTTCTATTTAATAAAAATTAATTTAATAATAAAATAAATTTTTATTAAAATATTATTTAATTAAATAATCCGTTAATTCATCATCATAGATTTATTAGTAGAATATTAACTCAAAATACAATTTGTGCTTTAAAAACTAATTACCATGTAACAATAAAAAGAATGTAAATATTATATAAAATAATATTTTACATATTCATCATGCTAGGGTCTCATTATATAACCCCATATAACACCCACATACGACCAAAGGGTTAGGTTTGCAATGGTAATAGACTCTTGGGGTGGCTCGGATAACACTGCTCGGGTTGTAATCTCTATTAACTTCCACTTCTCTCGTTGTAAGTTTCACACAAGTTTAACGGGTTCGAGATCATCTTGGGATTGGTCAAGAGTCAAGAAAAATGACTCAACATCCTTTTTGAGCTCTGAAAAATGGGATTCATACGGGGTAAATATACTAAATGAGGCCATCACTTCCTTTTTTTGAGTTAATTGGATTTGATAAACCCATATATTTATACTAATAATGTGAACTCTATTCAAGGGATATATTAGAAATGATCACAATTTATAAAATTATATTAAATTCAAAAAATATAAAACCAATGATGTTAACTTTTTATATAACCATAATAATACATTTAATTAGAACAAGAATAATTTTCATTAATGAATGTTTGGGTGGTTACAATCATCCCCCCTTAAAAAATCGCGCCCTTGAAATTTACTTTTCCCACACTTAAATAGATTTGGGTAACTTTGCATCATCTCTTCCTCTGATTCCCAGGTTGCTTTTTTAGACATGTGGTTTCTCCCCAACACATTGAAGAGTGGCATTGTCTTATTTCATAGAAATGTTTCTCTATGATCTAATATCTTCATTAGTTGTGCCTCATAAGAAAGATAATCCACTAAATTTACATACTCCGAATAGGGTAAATGTGAAGGGACTGGTATGTGCTTTAATAAGAGGGATACATAAAGGATATCATGAACTTTCTCCATAGTTGGTGGAAGTTCTATTCGATAGGCCACAACCCCGACACGATCAAGAATCTCAAAGGGGATGATGTACCTAGGACATAGCTTACCTTTTATTCCAATCATCATGAACTTCATCCATGGAGATATGCATTGAAATTCCATGTCTCTAATGTTAATGTCAAGTTCACAACGACATTTATCTTCATAATACTTCTGTCGACTCTGGGTTTCCATAATATGTTACTGAATGGTTTTCACCTTATCCACCATTTCTTTGACCATTTTTTGGTCTAAATTCTTATGCTCACTGACTTCATCCCCACATGTCTGTTTTCTACACCTCATTCTATATAGGGCTTCATATAGTTCCATTCAGATGCTCAAGTGGAAACTATTATTGAAAGAGAAATCAACCAGTGGAAGATGTTGGTCCCACCCTCCTTTGAAGTAAAAAAAACATGTCCTAAACATAACCTCAAGTGTCTGAATAGTATGATCAGAATGGTCATCCATTTGAGGTTGATAGGCCATTCTAAAATTATGTTTAGTATCCAGAGCATGTTGAAGACTCTTCCAAAACATAGCGGTGAATCTTGGATGTCGATCAGATACAATAGATATTGGTACTCTATTCAACCTTACCACTTCTCAAATATATATCCATTCAAGTAGATACAATGATAAGTCCTCTTGAATTGAAATTAAGTGTGAAAACTTGGTTTGATGATACACAACATCCCAGATTGCATTGTTTCCTTTGGATTTCTTCAGAAGTCTGAGGAAAAAGAACGTGTTGCTGTTCTCCAATTTATATAATGGTATGGGAAATGGTTGTATTATCCCCTTATACTTCTTCCTCTCCAACTTCACTTGCTGACACACTAGGCACTTTGATGTATACTCGGTGATCTCCTTCCCCATATTATCCCACTAGTAATACTCATAGAGATCTCGATACATTATTGTGTTTCCTATGTAATTAGAGAAATTCTAACTATGTCCATCATCCACAAGTTCCTTCTTCAGCTCTGGACTTGATGGAACCCATAGAATTTTCCTGAATCTAACAATTCTTCCTTCATTAACATTGAAATATGAAGATTTCCCTTTTTTTATAGCTTCTATATTCTTCTGAATTCCCACATCATCCTTTGAAGCATCCATTAAATTTTCAAAAAGAGAAGGTTGATCAATTATTTGGGAAAGGATTGATGATGTTCCCTTTATTATGATTCCCATGTCAAACTTCATCAAATCTAAGATGATTGGATCCTTATTAATTTTCATTAATGATATAATCACTGTGACTTTTCCAGTTGGAGCATCCTCCACCTTGTTCGTTTTCTTAGGGAGGTAATGGATAGAGCAGTCATAGTATTTGATAAGTTCTAACCATCTTCATTGGTTCATGTTCAACTATTTCTGAGTTAATATATACTTGAGGATTTTTTGTTCTGTATATATTTCACACTTATCCAGAAATAGATAATGCTTCCAATTCTTTAATGTGAATATCACAAAAGCCAACTCCAGATCATCTGATGGATAATTCTTCTCAAGAACATTCAATTTTCTAGAAGCATAGGCAATTCCATTGTTATTTTTCATTAACACACAACCCATACACTTCTTCGAAGCATCATTTAATACAAAAAAATGTTCTCCACTTGTTGTTAATGTGAGCACATGTGCATTGAAAATACTCCTTTTCAACTACTTGAAACTTTCTTCACATTCATCAGTCCAAGAAGAAAATAATCTATTTTGAGTTATCTTGGTAAGAGGGATGGAATATTGTGAGAAATTTCTCACAAATCATCGATAATATCCAGCTAACCCCAAGATTCTACAGATATCCATTATTGATGTCGGCCATGGACATCCCTCTATTGTAGCTATCTTGGAGGTATCCACAGATATACGATTTCTTGTGATGATATGGCCCAAGAATGAGACCTCCTTTAACCTGAACTGACACTTTATGTACTTTTCATAGAGCTTCTCCTTTTGCAAGATCTCTTGTACAGTTTTTAGATACTCCTCATGATCCTCCACAGTTTTGGAGTATATTAGAATATCATATATAAAGACTACCAAATTTTTTTAAGGTAATATTTAAAGACTCTATTAATTAAGTCCATGAAGATTTCTGGAGAAGTAATTATTCTGAAAGGCATTAATATGAATTCATAGTACCCATAACTTGTATGAAAAGCAGTCTTGGGGATATCTTCTTTCTTCACCCTTGCTGGATAATATCCCAACCGCAAATCTACCATGGAGAAGTATTGTACTCCACGCAGCTGATCGAACAAGTCCCCAATTCTTTGGAGAGGATACTTGTTATTTATTGTGATTTTTTTATTCTCATGATATTAAATTCAATGGAGCATTGACCCATCCTTCTTCTTGACGAAGAGGATTGTTTCACCACATAGAGAAGCACTTTGGTGTATATACCCTTTATCTAGATTCTCATGTAGTTGTTTCTTCATCTCATCAATATCCATGAAAACCATTCTATATGGAGTCTTCGATATTGGTAACACCCCAGGTATAATATCAATTAATAATTCAACATATCTTCTTGAAGGATTACCATGCAATTTATCAGGAAACACTTCTGTGAATTCCATCACAATAGGTATGTCTTCATGGATGGTTTCCTTATTTAACTCATTCATCTGATCTAGATAAGCATTCTCATAGGGAAGTAATAGCCTTTCTGGAGATGATGGAGCTAAAGAAGATTCATCTTTCTCCTTACACTTGTACAGAATCGGGGGCTAATTCTTCACATGGATAGTGGTTTCCCTCCCACAACAATTTATGATGGCTCTATATAAGGAAATCCAATCCATGACAAGGATTTCATCAAATTCCACTAGAGGGAGTTTTATAAGGTTCACCGGGATATTCAATCCCCCATTATGATAGGGGAGGAGTTATATTCCTCAGATGCAATGATTTCCCCATTTTCCACACTCACCGACATATTGATAACCATGATTTGTGGTAGTGTTGGGATTTTTCATCTAAACATTCAAGATATAAAAGAATGTAGATAACCTGAATCAAAAATTATGTTCACTATTCTTGAATGAATAACTAGTGTAACTATCACCACATCATTTTCTGGGGTTCACTTCTATAGTAGTGATGGAAAAAGCTCTCCCTTGCTTCCTTGGAGGTTGGTGGTTGACTCTAAGAAATCCTTGACTTAGGGAACTAATTTTTATGATTCTAGAGTTCTTTGTAGTTGAAGCAATGAACAATGCATAGAGAGTCAACCAGAGAATTCCTCTCCTCTGTTAAAGATGAGGGTTATTCTTTTCGGCAGTTACTGGCTAGAAGCTCTCCTCTTCCACACCTATAGCATTTCCTCGCCCCCTTCAAGAAATTTCTGGGTTTCTTCTTTCCACACCTTTGGCAAGTGGGGTACTTGATTTTCATAGCACCATTGGATTTATCCATCAGACCACCAGAATTTAATTCCACATTAAAATTATTATCCCCATTATACCCCTGAGGTTCACTAATCTGCATTTCAACCTTGATGGCACATCAAAAAATTTCTTCATAACAGTCGAAGTCGTGGATCACCAAGGCTTTCTACAGGCTCGGTTTCAGCCCACCAAAGAAGCGGTCAACCTTGCATTCGGGGGTAACCACAAATCCGGAAGTGTATCATGAAATCCTTGTGAAGTTTACCTCATAAACTCTGACATATTCGTCTTCTTTTTGATTAAAGGCAAGGAAGTACCTTTCCATCTTATACCAGATGGTGCATGGAAAATATTTATCAAAAAACACCTTCTATAAATTTTTCCCTTCCAATGCCTCGATCTCCTCCTCAAGATTCATATTATTTTATCAATTTCTTTCCATTTATTGGTTTCATCCTCCATACAATTAGCAGAAAGAAGAACCTTCTCTTGTTCGGAACATTGGAGGATGTATATGATCTTTTTAAATGAGTTGATCAATTGTTCGATGATGGTGGGATCAGATGATCCATTAAAAGTAAGAGTCCTTTGTCTCATGTATCTCTCAATAGATACTTTTTATTTCGTATGGGGGTTGAATGTTCATCTTGTCCCATGTTTCTATTCAATGCATTAGTTAACTAAGAGAGTACCGTGACTATGTTCGCAATTCCTTCTCCCATCGTATTGGGCATCTTGTTAGAACAGTCATCACATTGGTTGTTAGCCTGAGTCCTCCTATTACAGGACATTTGTAGGAATAATAGGAATGTTAGGGGTAACAAATATAGGGTAATCCAAGGACAAAATAGATGAATTATAGAGTGTATTTCTTTCTTTATATTATGAATCTATTGGCGTCAATCTATCTTATAAATGATACATTTTCTAACATATTTTCTTAGGGGAATGTTTTTTATTCCTTTAATAATGGTTTATACAATTCTTGTGAATTTAAAAATTCTTATACCCTAGGAGTGTCGTAGCCAAGAGTTCATCAAGGCCCATTGTTGTGTACCAGGATACCCTGGGTCAAGCACAAAACTTATTTTCAGTGTTTTCACCCCTAGATACATATGTTCGAGAGCCACCTCTACCTGTTCCTATCCAGAGAAGGATATATTATTTTTACAAACCACATACTCAGTAATTACCAAAACATATGGATGTTTTTATTATACCTAGTATTATCCATAAGGAATTCGTTAGGGTTTTCAAATCCTAATCCCCAAAAAATAACTAACAATATACTCTGATACCATTTATGACAACACTACTATTTATTACACATTAAAACATGATTTATTACATAAAAATAAAATGATACAACAAAGAAGATTGAGAGGTATAGTATATTTGGGTCTTAAGATCATTACATAACAACTTAAAACCTGAAATACAATATCTTTATGGAAAACATCCTTTATATAACCCCTACGTTCCCTCTTACTTAGCATTACATGGGATAACCTAAGGGCCTGTGTAAGAAAATGGTGAGACATAATTCCCTATAAGGGAATAAACATGGAATAACATGAGGAATAAAATACATGTTAAAAATAGGCATATAAATGGAGAATAAGAGAAATAATAACATAAATGCATGATAATGAATGATATTCCAAACATGGAAATGTGGCATCAACACTTAACATGAAATTAGCATGAGCTAAGGATCATTGCTCATGGAGCATGAGTAAACCATCATTGCACCTGAATCATGATTAAACCATTATGGCACTTGAATTATCATTAGTCAACACTCATTTCACATAATGTATCGTGATACTATACTTTACCCATTTCATTGGAGCACTATTAGGGTGAACCCTTCTTAAACATTTCATTTCATGCTTATGTGTTCCACATGGATCACAAAACATGGATTCATTAAAAATAATCACTTATTTACTTGATAATGCAATGTGGAATTCATACATTAAACTCTATAATAAAAAAATAAATGTGCCTAAAGGTGAATTACCATGATTGAGAAATGGTCATGGTATTCAATACACAATGACATTGTCTTGGAAAATCATTTTGAAATTTTGGTAGCATAAGGACATGACATAAGAATTCATAAAAATGGTTGGTGAGAGGGAAATGGGTTTATAATCATATATACATGAAATTCATAGTAAGTGGGTCATATAGATACATGTACCATCAATCGTAGTATAATTTAGATTCATGACACAAAAGAATTGCTTTAATGTATATGAAGAGAGAGAAATTCCTTTTGGAATGTTTCCATAATAACGGGTGTACATGGGTGGTATTAATGACAGTGAAAGGGGTATCCTATCATCCAAACATAAATAGGTCAGTATGGGGGAGGTGAGAAATCATAACTCAACTTTATTATTTAAAAAAGGGCATAAAATCTTAAAGAAAATTGGACAAAAAGGATAAAGGAAGAAATCCCTTACCAGGAAGTGCATTCCCAAAAGCTTGGGATAGGCTTCATAGAGGCTTATTGAGAGCTTGGGGCACCTTGGGATGATACTAGAGAGAGTAGGGTAGGGGTTTGTCGAAATAAAATGTCTTTTACTAAAGAATAAGTGAGATAATGGGTGGGATTATATAGGAAAAAAGATGGAATTATTTATTGTTTAGGTTTGGGACACCTCACAATAAACTAATAAAAAACGCAAACCAACCCATGGTTTTTGCCCATGTTTTTTAGGAAAAGGGGACTAGAAAATAATATATAATAAGTCCAATGGGTGAAATTATTAAAATAATAGGGTTTCTTATGTGGCGGTTAGTCACACTCTCAAGTAAAACAATTTAAAAAGACAAAATGTTTTATAAGCATTGAAGGGTCCACTAAAGATTTGTAAAATAAATCAAACAAATAGAAAATCACATTATCTTAATGTTAAAACATATATTGTGTGAAAATAATTTTTATAGTATTTTATTATATCACTATTGGGTCATTATAATGTCCTAAAACACATTATATATTTACACGATATTTAATTTTTACACAAAAAATTAGACCGTCTCAGAAAATTATGAAAATTCACTATTGGATAATTTCGACATCCTGTTTCCAAAAATAATATTCATTATATCTAAAAAAATCTATATGTTTGTTAATATTTAATTTTAAAATAAAAAAGAATATATATAAAAAATTCATGGGTTTTGACAAAAACAACTTCCAAACCTTAATAAAAATAACAATTTCATTCATAAAATTATATGATAATTTATATTTAATAAAAAGTAATTTTATAATTATAATTATACTTTATTAAAAAATAATTTAATAAAAAAATCCAATAATTCATCAAAATATATTTCATAGTTTAATATTAACTAAAAATACTACTTGTGCTCAAAAAATATTTACAAAGTAACTATAAATTAAATGTATATTCTCTATACAAGAATAATGTACACAGTCAGAGTTCTAGGGTATCATTACATAAATACTTATAACACTCACATAAGACTTATGGGTAAGGTGTGCGATGATGACAGTCTCTTAGGGTGGCTCGGATAACATCACTCGGGGGGTGATCTCTATTAACTTCCATTACTACTGTAGTCGGTTCCGCTCATGATTACCATTTTCATGCTCGACTTGGGCTTGGTCAAGAGAGAATACCAATGACCCCACATACTTTTAGAATTCCTACAAATGGTATTTGTATAGGTCAAATATTCTGGATGGTTTCATCACATCCTTTTTCCGAGTAAATTGGATTTGTTAAAGCCATATATTTATATTAATCATGTGATCACTATTCAGAAACTATATTAACAGTGGTCAAAATTCATAACACTATTATAAAATCTATAAACATATAAAAAATGATGTTCAGATTTTATATAACCATAATAAGAAATTTAATAATATCAAGAGGATTTTTCATTAATTAATGTTTGGGTCGTTACAAATTCACTCGGTGGATCCTCTAAATTTATGAATGGTTTTATGGGATTTATCTATACCCATAAGAAGAATATGAGAAAAATAAACCCCTTTCGCCTAATAAACCATGATATAATATGATAAAATGAAATTGAAACTATTAAATAAACATACTTACCTATCTATATGAGTTCTTCATTCAATGAGTGTTTCACATAGTTCCCACCACAACAACCAAGGGTTACAACTAGAAAATTTATTGACAAGGAACTAAAATCATCAAATGATTTTATGGGCCCTATTCTTATTAAATTTTTTTACCATCACCTATGTAACGGTAAATGTGTTAATTAATATAGAGAGTGTTTCTGATTTAGGGTTGAATCCATTATTCTCGAATAAGGATAATGAAAGATATTATGTATTCCTACTTTATTTAATGTATTACACTATTGGATTCGTTGTTTTTTAATCATTTTAAATTTCCAACCCTTGGAAATAAATGATGTAACTATTATAACTTAAAAGACACTAAATAAGTGATTTTTAAACTATATTTTAATTCTTGAATCTATCTAAACACCATCCCATGATGTGTTAATAATTTTGAATCACCATGATAATAATTATATGAAATTTATTTGAATGATATCCCATATCATTCATAATATTAAGTACGTTGTCATTTCAAGAATGAAAAAAATGGTGACCATGACCATGTCATGTATTATTCTTTATTATATAAATTAAAAAATATACCAAATATATTAAAATCATTTAACAATTTATAAACATTGTAAAAAAATTATGAATATATCCAAATTAGATTGGGTATGGTTCAATGAAAAAAATTATATGAAAACTAATCATTATTATTGGACATAATGTTAAACAATTTTTTGGAATTATATAATTGAATGAAATTATATATTCCCCGATCCATAATTGAATACAATGAGAGGACACTAGGAATAAAATATTATTACTCTAGCTACAAAGGGTTCAAGCGTGATCTAAATCAAACCCATTCATATAACTATGTTAACATGTCTTCTACATGGTTTATATATATAGTGAATTATTGATTATATAATTAAATTTTCAAACACAACAACTAACCATTATATTTTGAATATGTAAGTCAAATATATTCCTTCACATATATTCATGATTATTTATAATATAAAAAATATTTTGAATAAATAAATAACATATAATCATCCATGTAGTTGATAATATCAATAGTATTTTAGATAATAATGGACATGAATTCCCTCAATATAATTAAATTGTAGGATCTGAGGTCTTACTTATTATATATGATTAAAAATGAAATCATGACTAAATTCAACTAAGGCCATGATTAACAACATATCTAATCACCTTGTGATTAACAGTATATCAAGGCCACCATCAGAGGGGTATCAATGACTGAATTCTCTTATTCTACATATATTTTAAACCTATGGTAATGGGGATTAATATTAATCAAAAACCTATAATTATATCAGAAACCATATCATATTCCATGTGATATTAATTTACGGGTCAATCCAAATAGTTATCCTCCTCTTATTATACCACGAGTCTACTCTATATCACATATTAAATTTTAATCTCACTAATATTAACATATCATCACACTATATAATAATTTAGGTATATCAATGATTATATATAACTCAAATTATTAATTTTATGAAATATTATCTTTGAACTATTCATATTATTTACACAACTAACATGAATGAATTATAAATGGCGGATTACATTATTTTAAAGCAATGATAAATTTATAATGAAAAAACTATTATATCACAAAAGTAACCTGTTTAATTCTAATATAATTTACATGAACCTCATATTTCAACTATATTAATGGTTTTGTCTTGGGATCCACTATATTTTCCTTTTTAACCACTTAACTAATCGGTACATCACCCGTCTTAATGACTTCTCAAATGAGATGATATTTTTGATGGAAGTGTATATATTTTTGGTGAGACTATAGTTCCATAGAATAATAAATAACTTCATTATTTTTATAATATATACTAATTATTCACACAATACTTTGAACCACCACTTGTCTAGTAATTAACATATTGATATAAATAATTTCCTTTGTAGAATCTAAAGGAGTGATGTATTCTACCTCTATTATTGTGTCTAACATGATAGATTTTGAGAATATATTCTAATTTTTATATCCACCATTTAAATAAAACATGAAACAAGATCAATATTACATATCATTTAGGTAGATTTAAAAACTATTATAAATATACCTTCTTATACTATTCTCATTCATACCTCTAAAGTCCATAGACATATCCTTACTTTTTCTTAAGTCGACAATGATATCATTCATTGTAATCTTGTTATTACTGTTACATTATATTCTTATCTAACAATTATGCTCAGAGAACAAGAGGTAGCTGGTCAAGTACACAATATGGAATATAAAATTTATCCTATATCATATGCAGAAGGAATATTATCCATGTTTCTCTTTTGAAAATCCATATAAGTACACTGATTCATTATATGATTCATTTCGTGAAACATTGGTAATGAACCATTCCTAGAGTTCTCCATTCAAATACTATTTTTATCATTAAAAATATATGTGTTCAATCTCATCCTAAACAACCTATTTGATCAATCACTATATATCTTTATACTCAGAATGGTATTTTCTTTACCCAAGAATTTAATTCGTAAACAATTTCCCTATGAAAACATTATTGGATGTAATCTTTGGCCATTATTTTTTACGGGTTGTGTGCTAAAAATTTATAATACTGAAAATACAATAAAAAAGTTAATAACCCAATATAATACTCAACAATGTTTTATATTTTTAATGAAACCATGATATTTTGTTACATTATCAAATAAAATTGTACAAATATATGAATCATTCTTTCATCCATAAATAAACCATTGAAAATTGAAAACTATAGAATCCTAATAAGATGAATTAAAACATTTGGGTAGTATAATATATATATATATATACATGACTAAATTTCAATTAAGGAATCTAGTTTTAGCGTCCATTTGATATATCATATAGCCGTAATTATTTATTATAGTATGTAATATCTATATGAAATTTATCATCACAACTAGTTTTAATTACTCTTCATAGTCAATACTATTATTCTTCATATAATTATTTTCCACAAATAAATATTTATAGGTTGACACTCTACCTTTATTGACTACTTTTTTAGGAAAATCCCACATGAATACTATTAATTTCATCCCATCATGTGAATCACCCATGTTCTACTATTATTTAGTATACATGGGTTTGTCTCAAATCTCTTTAGAGATAGATTCTATAAATATAGCTGATAATGTGGGGGTGTACTATGGTTCACAACAATTAATAAATTTATATTCTCATAGACCACAAGGAATTTTTGATCTTTTCCCCTAATTATATCGAACATGTTCAATCTCTCTTTATCTCCCCACCATTAACAACAAATAATAAATATAAATGTAGAATGTAAATCATAAAATAGACATATATATTTCACATTGTTCAATTATATGGGATAATACAAGGATTATAAGGATTATAATGTACTAATATACAATAATAAACTCCACCAACATTCTATAGATGTATGATTTTTGGTCACAGTCTGTCTGTTTAATGGTTCACAACTCATACAATGTTATGGATTGACACATTATAAATCCAAAGGAAACTCACTCTTCTTATCCTATATGTAGTACATTGGTTAATTCATGGTAAATTTATAGATGAGATGAAATATTCAATAGTTTATAGACAAGTAGGACTCTTCTTGTACAACATGGGTTACTAAGACACCTTTCTTCTTCAACTCTAGATTGATACTTCATTAGGAATCAGTTTTTAGTATCTAATTATTTAATAATGGATGAGATAAAATCTTTTATTTTTGGTTTGATTTTATTTATTCCACAAAATCACATCAACCAAACTTCTTCTTCTATATGATGACACTTCCTCAAGAAAATATCTTATCGCTCCCTATCCACTTCTATATATAGGTATCCAAATATAAACAATTTTTTCATTCTTCTCTTAGGGAACCGTATTTGGAATTATGTTGTAGATATTATCTTTATTCTCTCTCAAAACTAAATAGTCAATTGTATTAGGAGACTCTCTACTTTATAGAATTAGACTGAGTCATTTTTATAGATTTTTTATGTTTCCACCTTAATCTAGTGGTTGATATTATTTATCTTCTTATAAACCTACAAGATCATTCTACGTGTACCACAAATTTTAATTTTTTAATAATGTGCCAATAAAATTGATTCATCTCCTAAAACATCATTTCATATATTCCACAATTTAAACTCTAACCAAACAAACCAGAAATTTTGGAAATTACTTAATCATGGCATAACATCCTCACTATGGTGGGATCTCATAACTCTTTATCATGATCACAATGTGATACCTTACATCGCGGAGTGGTGATTAGTCAGTAACGTGATCCAAAAAATCAATATGATATCTAAAATATAACCTCCATGATGATCACAACGTGATTCTACAAATCATTTTTTATTATTCCAACATGTTTCATCATGAAATTATTCCATGGTAAGGGGAACTCAAAATAGACAATTCCTGTAATACTTTCTAAATCTACATTATAGAATTTTTGATATGTCACCGTGTGATCCTTGTATCTCAAAAAACCAATAACCATTAAAATTTTCCAATGTATCTTCATAGAGTAGATTATATTATCATAACATGAGAACTGTAAATCATATTTTACAATTGATAATATTTAGATCAATCCATGGATAACCAGTTCTTCAAATAAATAATTTTATGTATTTCTTAGTAACCTTTACATTTTATGACATGACCATTTTCATCAATTTATCATAGAGTTACCCAAATTATTGTATAATGAGATTTATACATCATGACCTGAATGGTGTACATAACCTTAGACACCTACCATACATGGAAATGACACAACATGAGAATATGGGTCATAACAAGATTTTTTGTCTTTTTTTTCCTCGTGAAAAGTAGAAATTATTATATATTAGCTTATCTATCAAATTACTATTATATATGGAGTATTGAACCTTATGTATAGAGTATCCCCCATGCATAAATAATTTTCCTTTTCATATATTTTATTATATATATATATATATTATGTGTATAATGAACATTAATTTATCCTTTATCATGTTTCAATTTCTTAAAATATATTACTTATTAAACATTCCCTTAGATAATATTGAGAAAATATTATACTTACGTATGGAGAAGTTCAACGCAATATAAAATTTTATGTAATATGTAACATCAATCATGACATGATGATTTCCAATGAATTTTGATTTTTTACTACTCATGAATTCAAAAATTCATTTAGACAGTATTTTAAACAACCTTCCATTTAATAAAAAATTATCATTCAAAATATATTTACATCAAGAACAAATTCTACTCCATTACATATGATGGGCGGAAACTACTCAAAACTTATGGTTCACTATATGAATAAATGATCCTTATCAAATAATTTTAGAAACACATTACATTTTTAAAACATATATCTATCATCATCAAACATTATTGATTGATAGGATATTAATCTTGTAACCTCATGGTTCAAAAAATATCCACCTTTTTATTTTGATGAAAATACTTCTATAAAACCCAAGAACCATCACGATATTGAGATAATATCTCCTGATTTCACTTTTAATCAATAATATAAAAAAAATAATGACTTTAAGGACTTATTTACTCATATTTTTTCAATAAAAATTGATTGGTTATTTATCACATAATACATAATTTCTTCTTCCCCCTTTTAAAGATAAGATGTACTAAGGCATCTTATCCAACTTCACTTATCCTTTTTTTATAATTTGTTTGATCAATAATTTCAATAGAAAAAATAAACATGTAATCATTTCAATAACTGATATATTTATAGATACTTCTCTCCCCCTTTATATTACAGTTCTTTTGTATCCCATTTGATATCATACCCACTAAGAATTTTCTAAAAAATCACCAACATTAGAAATATTATATTCATTTACCACCATAAAACCATTAGGTTCATTCTCAAGTCATTATTAGATGCAACTATGGATATTTTACTATAGTTGATACTCTATATTTGATCCCTCAATATTGATAGCACATATTGGATAAAAAATGAAATCAATTTTTCGTTTTTTAATATTTTAACTACTTCCTCTCTCCAACTTCACTTTAATCAATGGTTTCAATGCATTTAGTTAACACATGGAATTGATTATTCAATACATACTATAATCCTACTATGTCATATCTCTGTATAAAACAAATAGTATTTTATTTCAATAACATCAATGATATCCATGTTATAAAATTACTCCCACAAATACATGTGGTTTGAGATTCATTGTTTTCTTCAACAAATATTTTTATCTTAATAACCATAACACAAAAACATGAATAAATAAATAATAAAATAATAAATATTGGAGTTATACAATATATTTAACAATTTTATTAAAATTTTTTTTGGGATAAACTATTTATATCACTATATTTACATAATTCTTATTTTCTTCATAGTATTTTGTTTTTTTCTTAAAAATAAAAATATATATTAACTTCCCATCACTAAGTACCCTTTAATTCTTTCAGTTCATTACAAAAAGTATCGAGAGAATCTTCAAACTATGGAAATTATTTTTTCGTTCTGAAACATTCTTCCATTTAGGTTTTCGTATCCTAAAAAAATTAGTGGACACAAAATTTGTTAGTACATGAAAAACTAAACATTAATTCCATGAATAGAGCTAATTCATCTTTCTGGGTGGTATAATTAATCTTAAAATTGAGTTTGACATCATTTATTTGTCACTAAATTCTACTTAATAACATACTATACTATAGATAATGATTTGAAACCAATGAAATTCAATATTAATGTATACATAATTTTGACTTCTTTATCATATTATACACTTCCAGATTCACTAAATTAATTTAAATAATTTTCTCAACACATAATATTGATTCATATTCGGGTATTAATACAATTTTAAATAATTGTTTAGTCTTGATACCAATTAGGAACTACAATCATGATTATCCACTTTTTTATGTGTGTATTTTCATCATAGTCACACCCATTAGATTTTACCGCTAAATATATATCACATCAAATAATGTTAAATAACATTTAAACACATAGGGTGTGGGTTACATCCAGAAGACACATAAGGTACATAGTGTGGTTTGTCTAGTTGATCCAACCCATTGATTCCCATATCCAACTATAAAATCTTTGTGGTTTTATTTAGATCAAATCACTTTAAAAAGAAAATATATTTTGGATATATGGTTTATAGTTATCCATAATATTTTTTTTCAATTAACATTTATTATATAAAATTCCCAACTTTTTAATGTTTCCTCCATTGATACAATTTTTCAATTCCTTCTTTATGATTCTTCTGTAATCTGAGGGGTATTCCACTGTCTTTCCATTATTTTTTTTTATGATTTATAAAACCACAAAGGAATTCCTCATTCTTTTACTCTTATATTTGCATAGCATCCACCTCATTGTTTATCCTAGGGGAGTTTTTCTTAATATGTTCATCCACACTTCACACTTCAAGAGGAACTACATTATTTGTGTTCCAAATAAGTTATTATTATTTCTACATTGGTTTTTGGGAGTGTACCATCATTGGAACATGGTTCAACCTTCACATAGTGGAATTATTTCCTCCATATCAGTAAATATAATTTACACCATAATAGATTTTATTTAGATATAATTCTCCTTTTATATTTCCTATCAATGAAGGAAATATTTAAGAAAAATTTAGATCCACTTTTTCTTTAATTTTTAGAATCAAGACCTTTCTGAGAACATATAATATATCTCTATCAATTTTATACATCTTGTATCCATTTTTACATTGAGATGTTGATGCAACATGGTTTCTTCCTCCTTTAATCCCATGTGCTTCTAGACCCATTATCACGGTGTGCCCCACTCTTCAACAATAACATCATTTAATAACTATCCTCAATTTAAGTAATTATATAATATATTTAGTAAGAACCATACAATAATTAATAGGTTCTATATTTTTATAAATTTGTGAACTTCACTTTTTTAGGATTCCATTATGGGAGTTCCTACCTACTCATTTCCCTTCAAGGACACTCAATTTATTTCAAGATCCTTAACAATAACATCATTCTCCATTAATTGGGTTTTAATTTTCACTATCCCTATGCCATATTATTTTAAAATAATTATAATATATTATAGTTTTTATTTCATAATGAAAATTATTTATTTCATCTCCTTATCTATGCCCATTTTTTTGCACACTTCATGTGCCAGTTCTTAAAGTATGTAACTTCGATCATTAATCATTTCACCAATATTAATTATATTTATATTCAAAGAAACCTCTATTTTTCTCAATATTCTATTCTCATTAGAGAGATATTTTATGAATTCATTGTCCACATGATGAATGTTTTCCGGTTGAACCACCATCTTATAGAAGGATTTAATTTTCAATTTATCACATATAAAAATTCACTGAAATAATAACTATATTTCATTTCCATTTCATCATTAGAACTCATTATTCTAAAAATCACCAGTCGTGACTATCAATTTTCATATTTTAAAATATCTTTCAAAACATTATTTGAATTTTATTTTAGAAAAATTACAAAATTAATCCTTTTTTTGAATATTCCATATTCTAGCAAGTCATCTTCATTCCTTTTTAAATAAGTAATCCTTCATCATATTTATTCATAGTTATACTATATATCATTTCCAAAAATAACTAAAAAAAAACTAGCACAATTAATAGTTTTCTTGATTAATTCACTAGATATTCCTCTAAAAAATATATTACATGTCTTTGTATGATCTATTCATTCATCTTGATTTCTCAAATCAGCATCTCATTGGACATATTTCAGGATCTCGTTACCACAAGCCAGTAGAAACCAAAATGGTTCTTTTTTTCCATGCATAAAATTTAGTTCCACTAAATGTTGGGGGATTCAACATTTACTCCAAGAGTGAAACAAATCAAAAAAAAATATTTTTGATATTGAACTTCAAATTAGATCCTTTTGGATATTATAACTCTTGTTCGGAATGGGTTTCCTGAAAGTACCCTGAGAGGGGTGGTGAATCTTAGTGAAAAATAATTGAATATTTTCACTCTTTGTACATCCCTAGGATTTATAAATATTATCACCCCATTAAAAGTAACACATTAATTATATATTTCTATTGCAATCAATAACACCAAATAATATATACCAATAAAAAAATAAATCATACATGGGGAACATGGATTTTACATCGGATACCACTAAAGGATAATACACTAAGAATACACATACTAATGTATTGGGGTACCCGAATCAACTATATACACTTTCGATTGATTTATGGTTTTAGTACTTTGTAACAGCATGAAAAGGATCACATCCCTTAAATGGTTTCAAAATGACATATTATTGATATATGGTTCCCTCTATGTTTTTTTCTACCCACTACTTTGGTGATGGATTGGGGATTTTATCGACATGATGATCTATTTAATGGTATATTGACATAATAAAATCCTCTAGATCAACATGGGGTAAGTAACATTAGATTGATTGGTTTTATTTATTAAAATAAGGGATAATAAGTATGTCATGGTGAAAAATGGTTTATGGAGTGACTATATACTTGTTGAAAATGAGGAATCATGTGAAACTGTATATACATACATGAGTAAAGATGATGAATACAATGAATAGAGGCCATAAAAATCCATAAGTATCCCCATAAAATAAAAATATTGTATGGATAATCATCAAGAAAAAAAATCAATGAAGTGTAATATTTTTTTACCACCTTTTTACTAGGAATTGAGGTGCTGAGAAAGGATCTAGATAAACCAGACTATGTGTATTAGACAACTTGTATAAGGTGTAGTTTTTATGGTTTAATTAGGTTGAAAGTAGTAATAAAATAAACCTAATATTTATAGAAACCATCCATGGAGTACCATTCATATTGGGTTTCGAAATTCATGTAAAATAACTCTCCTATGAAGGTTAGATATTATTGGAGTGAACAATAAAATAAGAAGGTAGTGGAGCTTAATGAAATACTCTTAAAATATTATTCACATGAAGAAATGGAATTTATAAATGATACATATGAGATTATAATTATTATAGTCAGTACCAAAATCAAATAGATATGTTATGGGATGATTTAAATAGGTATTGTAATGTCCCCGACGTAGGTTCCACCTAACCGGATCCCCAAGCTAGGTCATCACATTACATCAAGTGTGCCTCTTCATATGCTTTAGATTCTAGACTAGTTGTGAGTGTATAGATTAGTCACATGGTGAGAATATACCCTATTTAGCAGAGTAATCCACAACATATCACAATGTAATAGCAGAAATAATAAGAAACATCCAATAGAATGTATGCCCAAACATCCCCCAACTGGCTAAAATCCATAAGAAATAGTAAATATGCCATGTCATGTAGCACTAATAAGTGAAAAAACTGAAAATAAACACAAAAGTGGAATACCCAAATCGATCATAACACGAATTTGGGAACCACTTCCATGCATGTCCCATGTGAAACAAAATGCCCTTACATAGGGCACTTTCCCTTTTATAACCAGTAAGCATGATATCTACATGATTTCCCAACAGAGGCTTGAGTAGGGTGTTAGTACAACTCTGTCGGCCACCATCAACAGTTTCTACAAAATATCCAGTCTAAAAAACCTTGAATGCATGTAAAAATTATTGGAGTGTAAAGTAATGATAGTTCGGTATCCACACGTTAACCTTTCTCTACTTTTCTATTAATATTAAAATTATTCTACATGTTCATTATGAACATCCTCATATCATTTATTTTGTCATTAACATGTATTCAATGATTCATATATTTACCACATTCACAAAATATTCATGGAATTTATCATTCTTCATAAGAGAACAAGTTATGTCCCTATTTTACATGTGATGAGCATATCATGTAATCACCCCTCATACCTTGGATATTTTTTCGAGGTATTTGCATTGAATAAAACCATTGGGGTTATAGATCATCCGTCTGACTCCCCATCCCATGCATTCATGGGTTGGTTAGAGCGTTTTTCCAACCCTACCCATGGGAGGAGAATCCATCCTTAATCCCACCACCAAGCCATATGCACATTCTTATTTATCTATTCACCACTCACAACCCATATCACATCTAATACCACTAATAAATATTTTAATATATATTCTTAACGATCAACATGTTATTCAAATTTATGTGATTACGCTTTCACAGTGCCATTTTACACTTCACAACCCATTATCCCAATTCTACTTCCCAAGTCTCACCCTACTAACCATTTTCATAAATTCCTAACACATTACCAATCCCATGTGTTAATATTTCTTATACACCCAACCTCTAAGGTTTTTCAACATAATTCATTAGCGACAAAGAAAAACCCCCAATAACTAATTTAACCCATTTCTATTACAATTATAATCAATCCATTAAAACACCAATAACCATAAGAACATGCTAATAATTCATTTTAACTATCATTCAACATTTAGTCATGCTTATCAAGGGATATACATTTTCACAAGGCAACCATTCTCATACATAGTTATTTTCTATGACCATAATGTATCGGCACACACCATGCGTGGCTCTACAAAGGTCAAGTCATCGTCAATGAATCCCATTGGGACCATGAGGGATTCCACTCAACATATAGACATCCATTACTCTAATAATCATCATGGTATTGAAATAAAAATAATGGGTAACCAAGAAATAAAACTAATAATGAACAAAACTCGAATAAAACTATGGGATAAAATGTGTAGACCACCTACCTTGGATCCATTGGTGAATACAACCCTAATCACATCCTTGGATCCAGATTCAACACCCCTATAAGGTCTCAACATAGATATCATCTGAAGAGATGGGATTTATAGATTTAGAAAGAGTTAAGAATTAAATGTAATCCCTAAACCAAAAAGAGAATCAAGATAGTGATTAGCCTTACCCGGATCTTCGATTCGCAACTAACAACACACCAAATGAGCGAGATATGGGGGAGAATCACCATTGGGATCTCATTGGAGATTTGGTTCATCCCTAGGGTTTCAAGGGGTAGTAAAGCTAGAGATCATGAGTTGGGGATTAATAACCCATATGGATTTAGTGTAAAATTTTCAACATTATGGGGCTGAAAAGTTTACCTACACATTTTCCAAAAGGTGGACTAATTGTGTGAGAGCTATTGTCACACAATCCAACTTTTTCATGGTTTCCTAGAAATTCTACATAGTTAGATTAACCATGAGGTAGCTATGTGAAAGCCTCTATCTATGGATGCATTGTTACAAGAGTTGATTTTCATGATTTCCACTAACCGTGCAAAATCCTTGAAACATGCCCAAAAAGTCCATTTTCCTCCATTATCATTCATGAACCCCTAGAACACCCCTGATCCTTCTCATGAACTTTAGGAAAAATTATATGATATAAATAGTGTAATTAATCTAGTAAATAAACAAAAACATACCTAATTAATGATCACAGATCATACAACCCCCCCACATTTGGACGACTCATCCCTAAGCCACTCTTCCGGGGCATCATTGAATTTCATAAATAATGAGATCAGGCCACTGGGCCTGAATTTTTGAGTCTCACTCCTAACATTCTTCCTAGATGTTTCCATGATACCATAAAATATAAACCAAAGGTACTACCTTACCATGTAATACATTCTCACTATAATCCATAATACGAATGAGGTGATCCTCAAAGGGAGTATCAGGCATATGTTCAATATCATCAATATTTATAACATGAGATGGGTTAGGAAGAAAGTGCTGATGTTTTAAAACATGAAAAATATCATGTGTCCCACTATATTATTATGGATGTGTAAATTAGTAATCTTTCTATCTGAGCATCTCTGATGCCTCAAAAGGCTCCATGTACCTGGGCACCAATATTCCCTATATTTGAATTCTATGGTGATCCAATCATGGGGGGGGGGGGGGGGACCGAAGAAACACACAATACCCCAGCAGAAACTCAAGAGGTCTATGGTGCCAATCAACATATGACTTATGCCTGCTTTGGGATTTCATCAATCACTTCTGAATCAAATTAACTCGCTCTGATATCTCCTGCACAAGAAATGGTTCTAAAAGATCAGATTCCCCAAATTCTATCCAACAGAATAGAAATCTACAGGGTCTCTCATAATGTACCTCAAAAGGCACCATCTGAATCATAGAACATAAACTATTATTGTAAGAAAAATCAACTAGGGATAATTTATTTTCCCATGAACCACCAAAATCCAGGACATAAGCTCTTTATAATTCCTCTACTAAATTATGTGTATACTAAGAATTCATGTCCATTTGCGGCTGATAAGATGCACTCAATATAACTTGGGTACACAACAAATTCTATAATCCATGCCATAGGAATGATTTGAAATGCGAATCACGATAAAAAACTATAGTTCTCGTCACTCCTTAAAACCAAACTATCTCTCAAACATATATCTCAACCAACTAATGAACTTTATAAGTTTCTTAGATTTGTATGAAATGAGACTCTTTAGACAATCGTTACACAATGACACAGATTGCATCATTATTCTATGTCATCATAGGAAGTACCACTACAAATTAAATCATTAAAACATTCCACATACATTTTGGAATGGGAAATGACTTCAAAAAACACCCATGATGTTGACACATGACCTTCACCTATTGAAATGTAATTTATTTTCCCACAAAACCAGCAACATATATCTTCATCCCTGACCACCTATACTTCCTAAGAAGATCTTGATACATCTTAGTCATTCCAAGATACACTAACCACCTCAATGAATGGTACTAACACATCAGCTCTTCATGTATAAACAGCAGTACCACCACATGTCCATTAATAAAGATGATTAACTCACCACCCAAGGCCCATCAAGAAGCTGACTCCCCAACTATATGACATTCCTTCATAACCAAACACTCTATATCCTCTAGATGGCTCTCTTCGAACCATCCCAAAATCTTGTACTCAATCATTAAAGACACAAGGGAAATTTTTTAGACCCATCATATGCCTCCAAGTGAATGTCCATAAACACAGAAATCATTTTCTATTTGCTGTTGGATTCCTAAACAACCTGATTCTGATTCCTTCGGTTCTGTGAATCTTCTACACCATTCCATTTTCTCAGTGTGTATACCAACTGAAAATCTAATTTTTGAAAGTAATCGACCCACGTATGCTACCAAATATTTAAATACCTCTAATAGAAGATATAATTTAAACTATTATTATCCGAATACATCATAAATCATTATCACATCTAGTATTTCCTCCAACACATTAATTCCTAAACAATATCATCTTGCTCAAGATCATTAGTATGGGAGTTTCTTTCACATGGTCCCAGTTGCATCAACCTGTAGGCTACAAATTGTCTTCCTACAACAGTACCACCCCAAGTCCAACACCTGATTCATCACATAACAAGGTGTACTTATTAGAATGTTTAGGTAATATTAGAAATGGTGATGTAATCATCCTGTTATGTAATTCATGAAAATAAATTTCAAATTCCACCAATCACTCAAACGTAACACAATTTATTTATTAATCTAGAGAGTGGTGCTTCCAAATGAGATAAATCCTTAACGAACCTCTTGTAATAACTAGAAAATACTATAAAACTATGAATTTATGAATCATTCATGCGGTGATACCAAGACACCACAGCCAAAACCATATCTAGATCCACTATCACACCTGACTCAGAGATTAGTTTTCCAATAAATGAACTTTATTAATCAAGAACTGGTACTTTGATAGCATGGCGTAATGCCGATGAACTCTTATTGTAATCAAGATGATGCCAAGATATTGGGCTAGATCTTGAAGGGTTTGTGAGTACACCAAGATGTCATCAATAAATAAAACCATGAACTGATACAGATTGGGGTGAAATATACAGTACATTAGAACCCTAAAAACAACCAAAATATTGGCTAACTTGAAAGACATAACGAAAAATTCATTCAACCATTACAAACATTGGAAAGTTGTCCATGATACATCAGAAAGTTTCACCCTCAAGTGATGGTATCCATATATCAAATTGACATTAGAGATCACTATGGCACCCATAAATTGGTCAAATAGGGCATAAATCCTGGAAAGAGGTTATCGGTTCTTAACGGTCGTCTGATTGACCATCCTATAGTCGACACATAACCTCAACGACATGTCAGCATTCTTAGAAAACAGCATGATTGATCCCCATGGAGACAGACTAGGGTGAATGAATCACTTCCACTCCAACTATTCTAGAAGAGCCTTATGCTCCTGGACCTCTCATGGTGTAATTTGAAATGGTGTAATGGAAACTAGTTCATCCCGAGGTAGAAACTTGATTGAAAACACAACATCTATCTCATGTGGTATCCCTGAGAATTCTTAAGGAAACAAATCCTAGAACTAATCCACCATAGGAGGAATGACATGCTTCTCCACTTATCTATCATAATGGATACATGATGCCACTTGGGTCATGATCTCTCCCAATATCGGACAATTTGGGCCTTTATGGCCTTCTAAAAAATCCCACTCACCATGAAGGACTTCAGTGTCTCCATCGAGAGATATAAACATTTCCTGATGGTAAAAAAATCTATATAGGCTTGACACTCCACTAACTAATACATACCAAATATCATAAAAAAACATGACATCTCAAAAAAAAAACAAATTCCATTGAAAATGAAATCCCACAACCACTAAGGAACAACCATTACACCACCTTGTATTCTCAAATCACCCCCTAAAAGAGTATCATGTGACATAACTCCTCATGCACTTCCTATAGCTAGGCCCATCACTACTATGAAATATGAAAAAATAAATGAATTTGTGACAGTTATGTTAAATAGAGAATTTGAATATGTGGAAGATATAAGAATCATAACTCAATTAGTAGAAGGTCTAACCACACATCTTCCAGATGAAGACTGAACTACTTGTAGATGGTCTGCCCCTCTACCCTGGGATTCAGCTAGGGTACCCTGCACTACACTACCCAACATGTATGAATAATCTCTCCTAAAAGTTCCACGTCTTCCACCCCTACTAGTACGACATGTAGAGCTCCAACTTACTCCCTGATATGGGTTAATCAATCCCCTACATACACTCCGCACATATTTCGTACATCCAACACTTTTTTTATGTCATGTGTTCTTGGAAAACATCAGGACATGGCACATCTTTCCAGATGATCTTCACTCAACAAGTGTTTTGAAACACTAAATTCACACATGTCCCATCCTTCTATGCTTGTAGCAGAAAACTCGATCACTATCCTGAGAGATTGGTTCCTTTTTCTAGTCATTCCTTCCACCACTACCCTGGTGAAAATTCTCAAAATGATGCTTCCATCTATCTAAAGTAGTGCCATTAGTTCCCTACACCAGAATGTATTTCTACTTCAAGAGGCCTATTTGATGTTTACTTCTGAGTTGAGGGCCGAATCCATCACCTTTCCAAACCTAATCATCCAAAATATATTTACCTGGGGTTTAATTTCATGTCAAAGTCCATCCATAAAGCACCTTTCTATAGCTTCTTTAGGCCCCATTAAAGCAGAAAAAACATTCCCTATCAATGAAATGGCCTTCATACTCTATTGTTGATAGCGTCCCCTATATAAAACTAATAAACTTTCTAGTCTTATCATTCCTTAAGGTTTTTGGGTAGTATTTCTGAAAACAAATTTCTTAAAAACAGTGAAACACCATTCCATATGCTTTTTCAGTCTGATCTATGTTATCCCTCCAATGCATTGCCTAGCCACATTACATATAGGCTCCCAACAAAACACGATTCTTAGAAGGAGTCTGCAAGGGTTCAATAATTATATGGAAAACATTATCTATAACTCATATTATGCTTTCCAAACATATTCGATAATGGTCAGAGGGTGTTGTGGCTGAAACCCTTTGGTCAATTTGAAAAAACTTGATGCAACACGCCCTAGGTCCCATTCTCTCATATGTATAAAATGGAAAAAGTTCACAAAGAACAATTATTATCAATCATTCAAAACCACTAGGTCTTCTTTCTCTACTACTAGTGGAGTATTCTCACCAACATCCACTTTTCTCCAAATTAGAACATTAATTCATGTTGCAATCTCTCTATAATTCCAAATGCATACTTTTTAGAAGACAATCATTAATCTTTAAACAAGGAATAAGTAAAGGCTCATCATTATCCATTAAAAAACCACTTTTCATACAATATCCATTGGGATTTATTATATTTGGAACACTAATTTCAACCATCCTTCATAAGGCCATGGATAACATGAGGTAAATAACCCATATAATTAAGGGCCCTACCCTTTACACTATTTTAAAATGATTTCCTTATTCCAATTTACTCCCACAACATTTTAAATCACATAACATTATTTATCAATACAGATTATTTAATTATTAATAAAATTATCATTTCACTTTTAACACATTTATATCATCCCATTAGACAACATTTCTCTATTTCCCAGAAAATCAAATACATTCTACTCATTATGTCATGCACACACATCATGTGTGTGTGCCTAATATGATGAATGTCACTTATATACATAGGTTCCTTGAATGATGGATGAATTAACATCCTCATTTCATTTCATCCACAATAAAATTATCATAAATATTCCAAATCACCTAAAAAGTGCATCACCTAATGGTGAAATATCATAAAATGTTACAGCACACAATAAGAGAAACAATTCCCACCTTGGGTGAAATGGGGTTTCCCTCATACTTCAGTTGGTTATACCCTGGAACAAGATCATTACCAAGGCCTGACACTTTCTTAATATTCTTTCTACAATCCCAAATATTAATAAATGGAAATAATATCCTATTATACTACGTTGTAGAATCCTCGACTAGGGTACCACTAAACTAGTGCCCTAATCTGATATGTCACACGACCTCAAGAATTCCTCATCATACTTTAGAGGTTTTTGACTAATAACAAGGGTATAGATTATTCATGTATTGAGAATATACCCTCATTATCAGAGTAATCCCAATCTGATCACAATATAAATGTTGAATTAATGAAAAACAACCAATAACATGTATTGCGAAGCATCTCCCAATTGGGTACCAACCAGAAGAAACTGTAAAAAATGTCATGTTAAGCTACAATTCCATGTGAAAAAACTCCAAAATAAAGAAAATAGTGTAATACCCAAAACATTAATTTCTCAAAGTCAGGAACCTCTTCCATGCATGTCGCATGTCCAAATAAACTCCCTATCATAGTACCATTTCCCTTGGCTTGATTTCCAAGCATGAAATCTACTTAGGTCCCCAGAAGAAACCCAATAAGGGTGTACGTACAAATCAATAGTCCACCACCAATTGTTTATAAAAAATATACAGTATAAAATATAGTCCATGAATGTATAGATAAATGGAAATTAAGGGAAAGACAGTTCGAGGTCCACTTGTTATCCTTATTGTACTATTATTTCACTATTATGATTATTGTGATGAGTTCATTTTGTACATCATCACTTTATTTAGTTCATAATTAACATGTAATCCATTAGTTAGACATTTACCATATTCAGAAAAAAATCATGGAATTTATTAATTTTCATAAGTGGACATTTTAGGTCCCTATCTCCCTAGGGTTGAGTATATCAAGTAATCACCACTCATAGCATGGATCCTCATTCCATGTATTTCTATTGAATACAACCATTGGGGGCATATAGAATCTGTCTGACCCCCACCCATGTATTCCATGTTAGTATAGAGTTTTCATCCAACCCTACCCGTCGAAGAATCATTTACCATAATACGACCAACAAGCTATGTGCACATTCTTATTTATCCATTAACCAATCTCAAACCATATCACAACCAATTCAACCAATAAATATAACAATAATGATTCACAAAAATCAAATGAGGTTCAATTTCATTCCATATATTGTTCAGAAGGACATTTTACACTACACGTTCCATTTTCCAAATTCACTTTCTCATGTCTCACCACGTTAACCATATTCATCAAGCCCAAGCCACTACCTATCACATGTGTCAAAATTTCTCACACACTTACTCTCTTAGTATTTTCATCATAATTAATTATCTATAAGGAACAATCCCCATTAAATAATTTAACCCATTTATATTACCATTCTAAACAATTCCTTAAGCCATTACTAAGCATAGACACCTTCAAATAATTCATTTTCAGTACCATTAATATTTTCCACATGATTATTAAAGTCACTACATGGTCACAAGGAAACCATTCTAAATCATAGATAACTTATAAGATTGAAATGAGTCAGTAAACCCCATGGGTGTCCAAATAATGGTATAGCCATCCTCCATGTGTCCCAATGGGACAATGAGGGTTTCAATAAATCATCAAGACATCCCTTAAAACAAAACTCATCAACGGATCAAAATCACAACCTAGGGTAACCAAGAAATAAACCCAAGAATGCAAAAATCTCAAATGAAACTATAGGATATAATTTTTAGACCACAAACCTTGGATCTATTAGTGAATGAACCCATACTCAAGGCCTTGGATCCCGATTCAACACCCCTTTGAAGTCTAAACATAGATATCTTTGGAAAAGACATTTTTTAGAGCTTCATAATGAGATAAGGATGAAATGGGAACCCTAAACCAAAAAGATATTAAAGAGGGGTATTATCCTTACCTGGATCATCTATTCACAATGGACGGCACTCCAAATGACCAATAGATGAAGGGGAATCACCCTTGGGATCTCTTGGGAGAATTGGTTCATCCAATGGTTTTCTAGGGGAAGAATGGTGAAATCTCGAGTTGGTGTTTAAAATCCCATAATCGAATTTCGTAAATTTATCAACCTCACTAGGTTGTGTTGTTTATTTTAACGGGTTTTTATCCCATTCACAAACCATGTGAGAGAAACTATACAAAAAAACCACTTTTAAATGGTTTCCTGGGAATTCCTCATGGCTATCATTATGATGAAGTAACCATGTGAAATCCTCTGTCAAAGGATTCATGGTTACATGGAATGATTCAAATATTGTTTTACTAACTGTGTGCAAACTATTCAAAATTCCCAAAAACATTTTTCCTTTATTTTCATATCTCGAACCCCTGGAGCACCCCTGCGCCTTCACGTGATAGTTGTGAAACAATTATTTTACCAATATAAACAACATAAAATAAAATATAAAAATATACCTTAAAGAGGATCCTTGATATTACAGGTTTGGAAGCCCTAGAGATTCATTGGAAAAGCCTTAATTTAATTTGATGAGATCTTAATTTTTTGAGAATAAGAACAGAAATTTTCGACATCCAATGGACTGCATAATAATGATCCCTAGAGATACGATCATTATTTTTAAGATAATCATAATCATGGATTGTGTAAAGATCATGATACCTATTTTTTAGAAAATTTGAATTCCATTGTTTGCATAATGATCTTCCCCCATCTATGTAATAATAATTTGGTTGCATAAGCAGGAATCCCAATATACTTAAGGATTATTCCAACATATGTAATGATCATTTATATTATCTTGTAAATATGTATTGATGTTTAAAAATTAGGAAGATCTATGTATCAGTCACTTGAAGTATGTTTAAGGAGAAACACTTAGATAAAATTATATGATTTTGACGATTGAAAATTCCAGTTTAAATAATTTATATTTTAATAATGAAATGAATTGTAATTATTCCAAAACCATTATTCAATATTCCAAACATCATAAACACCTAATAGGGTGTTTTATTCAAAAAAAATAATTATGAGAGGATAATATTATATCTAGGAATAAATAATAACAAATATAGATTATTTTTTTACAAAGAAAAATTATTTTCATGAAATTTAAATAATATTGTAGATTTAATTTTATCGATAAAAGTTTTGAACATATGTGGATTTAATGATAAAAAATTACATTGTGATTCAAGCATGATAAATATAAAGAATAGATAATATTCATGATAATTAGTATGGATTCATCAAGAATATGTACTACTTCTGAAATAATCTCTTACACAACAAGAAGATAATCTATAATCCAAGATCTATTGCTACTATGTTTTATATAGAACTGAGAAGATTAAAATCAAATTGGTGTGAAAGTATATTAAGTTAACCCTATGCCTTATGAAATATTAAGTGGAAACTTATTTGACCATGTTCAAAATGATATGAATAGGGGACATCCCCTCGAAAAGAGGTCCAAATGAATTTGTTTTTCTAGAATTGTCAGAGCATTGTGGACCCTAACACCTTTAATGTATTAATAATATTTTTTTGAACTCATCATCCTAATTTTTTTTCTATTGGTGAATAAAAAATTAATTATTTTTCTATATTCCTGCATCTAGGTTCATTTGGTTATTCCTTTCTAGGAGCTTGTAATAATGGTATGATAGTTGAAAATATCTGTATTTTTTCTCATTATTCCATGAAAAATGTGAGCATTAATAATATTACAAATCAATGCTTTACTTGTGATTTCAGATTTGGGCATACACATATTCTTAAAACATTTGTTTATACGAGTAATATATATCAAGATAATAGACCCCTTTGGAATGAGCTCACTAAACTTTGTAGCACTATTCAAAATCTTTGGTTTATTATTGGGGACTTCAATCCCATTTTAGGCCCATGTGAACAAATGGGCCCTTCTCACTCCACTATTCCTTATAGGGAAATTAAAATATTCAGTGAAAATAATAATATTATTGAGGAAAATTTAACTAGTTCCATATTAACCTTGTATAGACATCATTATAACAGTGTAGTGTCTAGTAAGCTTGATAGGACATTCACTAATGATCAATCCCATGATAAATGGGATAACATTTCTTGCATCACCCTTCCAAAATATTATTTTGATCACCACCCTATATTGATTAATTTTCATCATAATCCCATCAAACCTAGGCTTCCATTCATATTTTACACTACCTAGTACTCTGATCCAAATTGTTTGAATATTATCAAAAACATCTGGGCTAATATGTGTGAACACAGGGACTCATTTTCCTATCCTTTGAAATTGAAAAATCTCAAGCAAGTACTCAAGAATTAGTGTAATACTAAATAAAAATAAATAGACTATGATATTACCCTTATAAAGAATGATCTCACTCAAATTAAAAATTATAATACCTCCTCAATATTCACTAACAACTCTCAGTAAGAAATCAACATTTCTTCTATGCAGGTCACATTACTTATCTTTAAGAATAATCTCAAAAAACAAATTTTTAAAACCAAATGGATCAATGATGGAGATAAGAACACTATGTTCTACCACTCACTTCATAGATTTGGAAAATATTATAGGCCTCTTGCCTATCTTAGATATGAGGGGAATCTTATTGACACTGATGAAGGTATTGCAAATTTTGTGGTCTCCTATTTCAATGATATCTTTAATGATCTTCGCATTTATAAAGATCTTCTACCTGATGTCATTCCAGCTATGGTGTTTGGAGACAACAATTCTATTCATAATAGAATTCCTTTGGATCAGGAAATTAAAGGCATTGTCTTTAGCCTAAATCAGGATAGTGCTCCTGGACCAGATGGTTTTAATAATAGGTTTTACCAAAAGCATTGTGATATCATTCATGAAGACGTCTATCACATGGTTAAAACATTCTTTTCTAAAGGAATTCTTACTTATGGATTAAACACTCAATTTCATACACTTAATCCGAAAATGGATAATGGGGATGAAATATATCTCTTCAGACCCATTGCTCTCATAAATTAACTTTTCAAAATTATCAATAAATTACTTTCTAATAGAATCTCTTCCATCAGTAATTGAATTGTCTCCATGAATCAATTTGGTTTTATAACAGTAATATCTTTAGAAGACTGCATTTTCCTTGCCTCTGAATCCACCAATATTTTATATAGGTAAAATCGATATGGGAATGCTGCCATTAAACATGACATTACAAAGGCCTTTGATACCATATATTGGAACATTATTTTTCAGGTCCTTATGAACATTAGTTTAAATGACACCATTATGAACAGAATTAATACAATTTTTATCTCAGCCTATATTTCCATTTTAATAAATGGTTCTCCTAGAGGTTATTTCAAATGTTCTAAGGGGGTTAGGTAATGAGACCCTCTCTCCGCTATTCTATACTCTATTTCTCTAGACTATTTATGTAGACTACTCAATCCTTCTATGGAAAATAGTAAGATCAAACCGATCCTTTCCTCTAGGAACTTGAATGCCCCCTCACATATTATTTATGTTGATGACATTAATTTTTTGGATAGGGGAAAAAAGTAATATTAATAATCTTATTTCCATTATGACTCACTATGAAGAGGTGTCTGTTCAGAGTGTGAGTTGGTATAAATATTTTATTTACTATGGAAAAAGATACCCCCTTAGTAATAAAAGCAACATTATCCGTGCATTGGGTATCAAGGAGTGTTCTCTACATTTTACTTATCTGGGTGTCCCTATCATTTGGGGTAGACTGAAAGATACCTATTTCTCACCCATAATTGATCAACCCTTCAAAACCTCTCCTCTTGGAAAGGTAAAAAACTCTCCATGGGATGAAGAATTTTCCTTTTCCAATCAACTATTGTCTCCACACTTGTCTTTCCATGATGATTTATAAATGGTCGACTGGTCTCTTGAAACGCATTAATGTTTCCATTAAAAACATTGTTTGGAATAGGAGCACACTTGAGAAAAAACTTGTTAGAGTTCCTTGGAATACTTGTTGCTTACCTATTGAAAATAGAGGTATTGGCATAAAAACCATAATAATTTTAATGAATCCTTTTAAGATAAGATCACATGGAACCTCATTCACAATAATCCTTCTTCAATGGGCATTACTAGGACTCACTTCCTTGATAAATTAAGGAATATAAATTTCAATTATTAGACCTCCTCAATCTGGCCTTCCATTAAGAATACTTTTATCTCTAATAAGAAAAACAATAGATTGATGGAGAGCATAGAATCTAATTTAAATTTTTGGCTTCATAACTAGACTTGAGAACCCCTTATATCCTTTTTTTCTAACACTAAAATTCTTGAGCATACTAATGATACCATCAAGGGAATATTAAAAACATATAACCCTTTCTTACCCGATAATATAAATCATGTTGTGGACAGTTATCCTTTCACTATTACTGATGATATTTTAATTTAAAAGCCTACTTATAATGGTATGCTTGATTCAATAAGATACTATAACCATTTATTGAACAATTATAATAGTAAATTTTTCTGGTTAAAATACATTAATAATTCTTGGTTCAATCCCTCGAGACTCACTAAAATTTGGTGTATTTATCATGGTAGTCTTCCCACTTATATTAGTTTACAATTTTTTGGGATTAATGATTCTTCAAAATGTTGTATGTGTAATCAGTATCAGGAGGAAATTAATCACCTATTACTTTCATGGGATACAGAAACTACCCTTTGGAATTATATTCTTGATATTTTGGTCTGCAGATAGGTGCCTGGTATCTCTAAAACCTCTCAGTTGCAGCGATGTGTGGATTTATCTGACTCTCATCAAATTAGGAATCTTTTTATTTTAGCTGCAGTGATGATTCTACATGTGATCTGGTATGGTAGAAATGAATATATTTATAACAATAACTCATTCAATATTAATGCAGGTAAAATTATAATTTACATTGGTATATGGGAGAATACTTTGCTACAAATAGATCATTACAGTAACTCGATCAGAGATCTAGGGATTCTTAGGCACATCAGTGTTGAAGGGATGTTCCCTCACCCTAAATACACCATGAAAGTATTTTTGCAATATCCACCTCCAGGATGGGTTAAAATCAATGTTCATGGTGCTTCTAAAGGAATCCTAGGCCCTACAGGCTATGGTTTTATCTTTAGAAACCACCTGGACTAGGTTCTTGGATGCTTCTATGGATCTTGCGGTTTTTCCTCCTCCTTGGAAGCTAAGATGATGAGTTTGATTCACAATACTTCTTTTTATAGGTTGCACAACAGGAAAAACATTTGGATTGATATCAACTCGAATACTATTGTTTAGGCCATTTGGAATGGCGCTGTTCACCTAGCTTGGACTATTACTCCTCACTGGATGAACTGTTTTCACTCTCTATCGGAAGTCAACTTCATTATCACCCATACCTACGGGGAAGCTAACAAGCTCGCTGATAGAATTTACAACATGATAGTTAATTTCGAGGTCTCCTAGAGGGATGAACTTCCTCCTGGGTTACTTCCTCTTTATGTCAGGGATGTTAAAAAAATCCCTTACTTCAAACTCATGTATTCCATTCTTGTTCCTTTTTTTAATAATGTTTGTGTTTTGGTGTTTGACTAGAACACCACCCCCAAAAAATGATATAAATAATTAAATGATGTACACCAATAATTTCACTCTATATAGATGTTATTATAATAAATCTAGAACATGAAGAGAGAGAAAAGATTGCTACGTGAATTTTAGTTGCATTCATGTATTGAAATATTTACATTGATGGAAATCTGAAATGACCCTATAATAAATCAAGGTATTATTTATTAAAATCATGTGAACATATTTATATAAAAATAATATTATAACATGAGTGTGATACATGAAAATAAAAAATAATAAGTCAAGAGAGAAGAATTCATATTGAAGAAGAAGAAGGAGTAGTTGATACTAAACAAAGAAGAATCAACTATTGTGTAATAAAGTTAAGAGTTCTGAACTATTCTACTAATAAAATATAGTTTATAGTAAAGATAGATATAATAGTATAAGATAAGAATTTCCAAATTAAATATAATAATACCTAATATTTATTGGTTTTTTAATACCTTGGGTTTCCGAAATAGTTTACAATAACCATTTTTAGAATAATAATCAAGATATATTGAAAATATAGTGTGTTGAGTTTCAATTTTTGTTATTGAATATTGATAGTAAGTCAAAAAATCTTTTTTTGATGAAGTATTTCAGTTATTTAGGTTCAGTGATATCCCTAGAAGTATTGGTGATCTACTTTATGTTTATGGAGGACAATTGAAAAATGTTGTGGTTCTAGTATAAAGAATCCATGGGAGTGGAAATAGTACACTTATGTAATATAGTGAATGAGATCAATTATGGAATATAATAAACACCTCACTTGTGTAATATTGTAAGAGGTTACATGATGATACATACATGTACCACTTGAATTTTAGGAAAATGTAATAGTGGAGATTCTATTATCAATAAAATAACAAATCATAGCATGCAGTAGGTTTCTAACATCGGGGATGAACCTTCTAGAAATACCATGTCCCATCCTTTACTTTTTATATTACATTGCATGTGGAGATTATGATTGATAAAATACAAAATAGATCCATTAGTTTCTTAACTACCAATTTTTTTAAATACCAAATTGGTTAATCGTTAAATGGAATTTTTTGAATTTGGTAAAAAGTAGTCAATATAAAATTCATGACCCCCCATTGGTGACTGAATTTATATTTCATGGCATCTAAATTGGTGTTAGAGCCTAGTGTAACTATAATTAAATATATATATATATATATACAGTCTTTATGATTTTATTAGATGGTGATGATGTTTGAAATATATATTAATGATCCTTAGTTGGAGAAATAAATTTCCATCTTTATTATAATATATTTAGAATTTTTGAACAATAATTTGGTAAATAAAGAAATAAAGTGGTGAAAAAGATGATAAATATATCAAAATTATAATATGTCCTACTATTATCTAAAATAATTTATAATCATAAGTTTTTATTCGGAAATTTTTTTGAAAGTGATTCATTAAATTAACAAAGCATAATCTATGAATAAAAACTTCTTGTTAAATATGTTAATGATCTAAAATTTGAGGTTATATAATACATGAATAAAATCCCTGGTGAAGTTGTTTCTCATATTTTTGAATATGTCCTTGATTTTTTATGAGTAATCATGGTCATTCAATGATGTTAATCAAATGGAAAAAGCATGAATATGACACTCATAAAATTGAAACTCTCTCATCAAAGATAAAAACACTAAGGAATAATCCTTAAATTATACTAGATAAATGTTTATTAAGGGTTATGTACATTGATAAATTATTCACTGATGTGAATTAAATACATATAAAAATATATAAATATAATTTATAGGCTCAATCATATTCTCATTGAGTTACTCTGGGTTTCAATCCTACATAGTAAGAAGTTAGTTGTAAAAAAATTAAGCACCATAAAAATAGACATAAATTTTTTACATATATAGGTTGATATCATTCTAATTTCCATCCACTTAATTTGAATGGAATAACTTAACCTATAATCCATGTAATTATAATTTTACTAATTCAATATTGAAAAATAGTACAGTACTTAAGTAAAAATATATTTAAATATAGATATAGAAATTTTTTTTAAAAACCCACCAATGTACTAAGGGTGGGGGAAAGTAATTAAATAAATAAAATAACCTGAAATGAAGATAAAAATATAGAGTTTCCACTAAAACAAATAGTGCTTGGAAAACTATAAAAATTACTATAATATCATAGAGAAATAGAATTATTAGAAAATATATGTGTATTTAGAGGTTTGGGAATATGGGAAGATACTATTGGAATAGTATTTTGATAAGTGAAAGTTATAAAAGGATTAAATATATGGGATATAAAATAAAATTAGAAGAAAAAATAAAATGTAATTTCAAGAATCGCAGTTATATATATATCTATCAATGAAAATCACATTTGAATTATTAGATAATTTATGAAAGTTCTTTAAAAATAGTGTTCATTTCTATAATAAGTGTAGAAATCATTAGGATCCATAAAAAACATATAAACTAGAATATAAGAGACCAAAATAGATGAAAAAGAAAAATAATGAAATTAATGAGACTAAATTTGGGATTATAATAATTAAATAATTTTGATTAACTACTCTTAATAAATCAGTGAAGAATGATATGAAGGTTGTAAAAAAAACAAGAATAATATTCTTATATTGTGGTATGAAAGGTAACATCATGTATAATTCTAGGATTTACATTAACATTAATAAAGAAGGTATAAATATTGAACCAAAATGTAAAACATTCAAGAATGATAGAATAATATTGGATTTTTGTTTAACAATCCTAAAGAAGTACCCAGGATGATAACCAAGATGAGTAACCCAAAAGATATAAAACAAGTGTTCAGAATTTCCAAACATGTTGGTAATAGATATTTTATATGTTTGAAATGGATTACTGGTAAAAATATATGACAAAAAACAAATAGAAATCTACAATAAATCCCAGTATTAGGGAATATGTTTTGAAAATAAATTCTATACACCAATATACGGTTGATCATATAATAAAAGTGGGATTAATCATATGTCCATATCAGTTGGAAGAGGATGGAAATAGAGGTGGAACATATGAATGAATGTTACATGGTATCTCAATTAAGAAAGGCCCATTTTTTATATGAATAAATATGAAAAATGAAAGGAATTAATTCTCCCCAAAGACGGAAATAATTGGAATGTTATAGAGAATGTAATCTTGGAGACCTCCAGACATTTTAAACATAAAAATAAAGGAATATATAGGTTTAAAAAATTCTATCATACATATAACTCATAATAATGAGTTGATTAAGATCCATCGTATTTCAATATCTTTTTTCATGAATCTTGGAATGGTAAATGAACAGTAATATTTGAAAAGAGAGAAATAGTAAATGTTTTGGTGTCTATAAAACATGAATAAAGACTATCATCATAGAGAATACATCATGTGGTAACTACCATGGTGAATAATTATATGGATAATCCCTTAATGGTTACATTAAATGAAAAATGAATGTTAAACCTGAATCATTTATTAATAAATATAGATTTTGGACATCTCCTTCAAAAACTGGTGGTTGGGGTTTGATTCTCATAGAAATTTTTAAGAAAATAGTGGAGAAAACTAAACTTTCCCTTGAATTATTTAGATGGGGTTTTTAATTTCATGTCAGGTTGATATATGTTATTGAAAATATAATTGATCATACCAAAACATGTTAATTTCAGAGTTGGTTTCACTTTGTGAAATATATCTACAACTTTGTATTCTGAATTAATCACACTATTTTTCTACATCATTCTTACCAAATAGACTTATGGATTATTTTATTATGGTACATTACTAATATAAAATTATTTTCACCCTTCTATCATGTAATTACTTGAACATTTTTTTAGTGTATGAATAAAAGGGTTGAATATGTTGCGTATAGAAATGGGGAATTTTTTCCCCTTGAAGACTTTCTATACTCCATCGTATTAATGAATGGGAGAATAAGTTTCCACCTTTTCATTTATTATCAATAAACAGGATAATCCATATTAGGATATATTCATATTTTAAGGATATTATTTGTAATATAAAAAAATGGGAGATTGATGTGTCATTTGGATGATTGGATGTGTATGTCTTCAATAAGACCCATTGTGTATATATTGGTGAATGATGTGTGATGGAGTGAGAATACACCCACTGACCATGAAGGTACTGGAGATGATTCCCATGAGTACATGGGAAAATATGATTTATTATATCAATTTATGGTTTGACAGATTCCAAAGAAGACCCAAAAATTAAATTATTTTAGAGATGGTACTCTAGGCTATGAAAAGTAATAAAATGTGAGAAGCACTATCTATAATATGCTTATAAGGAATTGAGGAACTAAGAAATGATCTGTCTAAAATGGATTGTGTGGGTTGAAATGATTGTATATTATGTAGTCATTATGGTTTAAATTGCTTAAATGTTTTTCCCCCCATGATCAGCTAGGGTGGTAAGGGTGGGGAGGGGTTAGGGGTTAGGATGAAGGGTTGAGTCCTTAGAGCATCTGTTTATCAGTATTTTATTTTATTTTATAGTGTTTCGCTTTCACTATTGTAACCAATTTTTTTAAATTAGACCAATGATCTCAGATAAGATACATAAATATGTAAGAAAACATTTATTGAGTACCAAGCCTATTGTATATAAAAATTGTGTTAAATAAAACTTATATTATGGTTGGAGAAGGGTGATGTGCATGCTGAAATGAGAATGATGAAGAGATTACAAAAATACTATAAAATAATTATTTACATGATAAAAAATCATTGGGAATTTGATATAAGATATTGGAATGACTCTAATAATTACGAAAATAAATTAGATAAATTATTTGTTGAGTTAATTAGGATGATAATGATTATAGTATCTTTGAAGATGCACTAGATTATTTTGAATAAATCTGAATTCCTGATAATAAGGATTAAAATTGGCTGAGTCATATACAATGTGTAAGGATTATCCCTTTAGATTCTTAATGATCATAATTTTCTATATAAGCATCATTTATATTTGTGTAAGGATCATTTTTCCTTTGGTTAGAAAAATTTAATAGAAATGGTTTGTATAAATATAATACCTCTCCAATGTAAGCATCATTTAGTTGTGTAATCAGGATTACATGTTTTTGTAAGGATCATTCCCACAAATATAATAATAATTTATATTCTATGTAAGAAAGAATTTAAATATTTTATAATGATGAAGAAAGTTCATGATTTTCTGATATTAATTAAGATGTAAATTTTTTGATGTAAGTATTGATCATCAATGATGTAAAGAAAAACAAATAAATTTTTTATTCAAGTATTAAAATGATAGATAAAAGAAAATATGATATATAATGTTTATATATTAGGATGGAATATATATTTGTTCTTAAATAATCTCTCACACCTTAAGAAATGAAGAACGTTGTTAGAATCTATAGTGGATATGTTTTTTATATAGATGTGATGATTGAGGTATAAAGCCTGTGGATGTATTTTTATAATAAAAAATCATTCCTAATAAAATAATAAGTGGTGACATATCCATAAAATTATAAATTTAGAATAAAAATAAACAGTTTTACACATGTAATTTTAGTGGAGACATCAGTTTATAGATTTAGTCATGAAAATTATCCGAGAGAAAATGGTAGCTTGTGTTTTTTTGGCTGAATGTAATGAAATATTCTATTTATAGAAACATAAAATGAACCTAAAATAAATAAATTCATTCTATAAAATAATTTAATGAGCCTACATAAGACTGTAAAAAGGTGAACTTGAGGGTGACTCGTGATTGAGAAAAAATAAGTATTGGGAGAAGAAGTCCCCTCAAAGAAGGAGTGGGTGATATTAAGTCGATAAGAATATTTTTATATATATCCAATATAATTGGGAATATTTTTTTGGATAATAAAATACAATCAATGGAGTTTAATAAGGTAATAATATTAGTTATGGATGTTCAAATTGTATATAGTACTACATAATATTTTTGGATACTGAGGACATTTTGATTTAATTGAGAGTTACAGTGAACCATTTTTTGAATAATAAATGAGAGTATGAAGAATTATAGAGTGTTGAATTATATGTTTAGTTCTTTAATATTGATAGTAAGTAGAAAATATTTTTTAATGATGAAGATATGTTCTTTGGGTATAAAGACATCCCTGAAAAAATTGGTGATATAATTTAAGTTTGTGGAGGTAGAGCGGTGATGGTTGAAATGGTAGTTTAAAGAACTTGTGAGTGTGAAAAGAGTATTCTTGTTTAATATAGTGAATTATTTAACTTGTTCAATACATTAAATAAATAACATGTGTAATATGGTGGGATGTATTAGGGTGATCAGTACCTAAACCACTTTTACTTGCTGGAAATAGTTTTAGTGGTGAATCAATGATTGGGGTGAATGCTCGATCACAACAATGATTTGTTTTCCCATATCAGTGATAATCCCTATAAAAATACCATATTTCATAATTTACATTCTTTCTTATGTTTCATGTGCGGTGTCTTGTTGGTAAAAAATAAAACAGATCCATTACTGTCTTAACAAAATACAGAGGTTTGAATAACATATCAAAGAATATATAAATAGTATATTTTGAATTTGATAAAAAATGAAACTACTGATTCACATGACCCCATAAGGTGTCTTCTCTAGTCTTTCATTGAATATCAATAGGTAATCGAGACTCATTGCACATTTACTATATATGTATGTTCTTCTAATATTCTTTTTTTCACTCCCCTTCTTCATTTCAGAATGGGACCAACTCATTGATGTGAGGGTTGAGTCTATCTTTTACACAATGTCACATTAGTATTACTTCTAAATATAGATGGAGAGTATTCCACATGATAATTTTTTTGTAAATTGGTACTCTTCTTCATATATCTATATCTTGAAAAGTGCTGTAGTGGTCACTCTAAAATGATATATAGATTTTATTTAGAGGTGCAATATAGTTTCTGATCAAGGTTGTTCTATAATTAGGAAATAGATTAAATAATATTTTAAATCTTATTTTTTAAAAAAATAATATAATTAAACTACTAAAAAATTATTTTTGTTTTCATGATATATATAACACAAGAAGATGTTTTCCCGAATAAGATTGTGTTTTTTTCAAAAATTTTGTTTGATTAAATGAATTTTTTTTAACATGCTGCATAAATTAATTATTTTTAATTTTCATTGTAATGATTATTTTGTTTTATTAATATCCCCTTTTTTAAAATCTTTAATCATACGATGGAAAATATTTCTACAAATAATGAAATCATTGAAACCGAGGCTTACACCAGGACATGAATTGTAGATAATTTTTTTGATTATCATTCTAGAATGAATTTAGGATCTATTGTATATTATAATTGATTATTTACACATTAAATGAAAAAAATTTAACATTACTTTTATTTTGTTTATTCTCTTCAAATTTATTCCAGGTTGTTCTTTTTTAGTGATTAAGATTTCATCCTCAGAATTCTCACATTACTCTGTATAATGTTTTTTATTAATTATTAGGATTATTGTTAATATTAAAGCTCAAATAACTTATCAACGTATATTGAATTATATGAATTAATTTTCCAAAATTGAAAATATTTTATTTAATATGGTGAAAAATAGACTAGTTAGTTTGAGAGTACACTTCTATGGGGGGATGGGTCTTCATAGAAAATGTTTACAAGTAAAATAGTTTAGATTGTGTATAGCATAATATTTTTTATAATAATAGATTCCAATACCAAATAAGTTAAGTATATAAGAATTAAAATTCTATTGAACAAGATAAATAGATTAAAATAGAAAATTTATTATATAATCAATAACAGTATAATGATGAAGAGGAAAAGAATAGCCTTGTTGAGGAGGTACTACCATGTGATCTTGCATTAACCAGTTGTTTATATAAGTTTTAATTAACCTCTTATAATATTCACTATATCCTCATATTCACACACAATCCTCTCAAAATGAGAATTTTATACATATATAGAGTGGATACAAGGCTATGGTAACAAGAGGTTACATCATTAAATGGGAAATTCAACCAAAACTTTTAATCTAATTTGAACCATCATGTTATCCTCTAAAATAGATGAAATTTATGTACATATAGAATGATTATTTTTGATGAATTAAATCATCTATATAATTTTTAAATTTGAGAATAATCCATATCCGAATTAAGAATATATGGCTAAAAGGTGAGGTGGTGTCCATGATGATGAGTCCCTACTATCATTCACATCACAATCCATTTTATCACAAAAAATTTGAGATATATAAATAATGATCTAAATAATAAATATTAAAATTAGATGGATAATAATTTGATATAATTTCAAGTACATTTAATTCAAAGAATAATTTTTATATAAAAAATACTAGATTTTACCATAAAGGGTAAAAACATGTATTTTTCAAAAAAATGAAATCCATGATATAATCCCACATTTCCCACAAATAAACATAATTTTCAAAATTTTTTAAAAAATAAAATTTATTACTCATTAAATAATTAATAATGTTTTTATCAACTCCCCCTCAACATAACCTATTTCACTATAGAGTAAAGTTATATGTTATGTATATTTTCCAAAATTATTATTGTAAGATATCCATATTGAAATTTATTAATCAATGATAAAAATAGTAGAAAAGAAATAATCACATATAGAAGTAAATATAAATAAATATTAAATTCATTGTCTCAAAAATTGAATCAAAATAAAATCCCATAATATTAATTACACTAAACTTGGGGAAACAAGGTGTGGGTCCACTATGCCACTAATTATTCACATGTGTGTGTGCTAATAATTTCAAATTTATATTTCAAGACATCATTCAATATATTCAACTCAAATAAAACTTATTTGTTAGATGGTTCATTTCTTCAAAACTTGTTCTATGTCCTTTTCTATTAAATTTGAAAAATACCCACTTCAGAATTCCTGAAAATCAATCCTTTTTCTCTTAACCTTGATATACCCATTTTTCCTACATTTACCTACCCTTATATTTATTATATTTTAAATTTATATTTTATTTTTAGTGTTAATAATCCTCATGTATCATGTATAAATGAATAGTTCAATTCAGTACAGTGACGAAATTGATCATAATATAAATGGACATATGAAAACAGTATTGTGTTTATCTGAAAAAAATTACTTCTCTTCATTATACCACCACTAGAATGAGAAAAATTTCAAATTAAAGGTTTTTTGTGATGGTGTGTGAAGAAATAAAATGTTGTAATTTACTATAAACTAATATAAAAAATAATAGGGTCAAAATATAAATGGTTTTAAACGATACAACTAATCACATCAATAAAAACATCCATTTTTACCAAAATCACCCATTAATAAAGAACTATTTTTCATTAGTAACATTATTCCAATGATATTATAAAAATAATACATTTATTTTATATAAGTATCACATATATATGATAATATGACATGATTTTATTTTTTAGTTTTATTTGGTATTTTTTTTGTTTTTTTAATAACACAAAACACACAAATATACATCATAAAAAAGAAACCATAATTTTTTACCCTCAATTATACATTAAATTTTACACATTCCCAACATAACCCTAGTAAATGATAAATTCTAAGGAATTACAATATTTTAAATCAGACAAATTACATAAAACTGAAAGGATTAGGGACAACTGGATGTTCCCAAGTGATGATAGTGTTATGAAATGTGATGACATGAACTAAATGTGTGGGAGGTCCCTTAATTTAATTAATTATCTTCTCCTCATTTTACAAAAATCTCCTACACATGTCCCCTTATATTATATACACTTCACCATAATAAAAAAATGAGATACAACATGAGGTTCTAACCATACAATGTGAAACTTACTTGGAATCATATTAAGATGTAACCTATGGAGAAGGACCTTGTTTGACTTAAGAAACTATCATCTATAGATCATCTTATCATGGAATGTCACACCCGGTCCTCACGCTGCGACATGTTTCTAATTTTTCTATTTTATATTAAAATTTTATCTACTTCGAATGGTTATTTCTATTTTTATTTATAAATATGTATGAAGTGCGGGCCGAGCCCAACGGGGGTTTTGCACTCTTGCACACATAATTGAGTGTTTTGTCATTGAAAACTTTTAGTGTGCCGCTGTCGAAGCTAGGCGGCCTCGCCTAGGCTGCCGCACATCCTCTTCAGGTTCTCTGTGCACCTGCCTGATGTTTAGAAAATTAAATGAAATGGATTAGTAATGAATAAAAATTAAATGAGTGATAAAATAAAAATAAGATAAAAACAAGATGATTTCACAGATAATGATAGTATTAATATTTGAGGATTATATTAATTATTATTGAGTATTATTATTATATATATTAGGGATGGAAAATAAGTTTTTTTATCACTCTTTTTTATTTTATTATTATTATTATTATTATTATTTGATTTCATTTTATAATTGATATTGTTTTATTTTTATTTCATTTTTACCCCTTGTTAGGGTTTGGCCGTGCCTCTCTTCCCCCCCTCTTTTTTTTCTTTCTTCTCCCGCGACCGTCCTCTCCTCCACTCCCGTTGCACTCCTCCTTCTCCCGGCCTGCTCGCACCGCCGCCGGCTCCCCATCGCGCCGCACCCCATCCATTCTTCCCTTTATTATTTTTTTTCTTTCCTTATTCTCCATGTGAGGCGCATCCCACTATTTTCCCCTCCATGCAGCCTCCCCTTCTCTCCTTGAGAACTCCTCCTTCCAGTAGCCCTGACCGCCGCTCCGTCTCCCACTTCGGTGAACCCGAACCGCCACCCCCTGTTCCGTCCGGCATCACACCGCCTGTCCGACCCCCCACTAGACGCTGCCAGGATGTGGCGCACCCCATCCCTCTCCTCCTGTCCGGAAGCCTCCCCCTCTCCACCCGGTCGAAGCGCGACCCCCACCCTCTCATGCGGACCTCCGCTCGCCTGCACCTCCGCTCGAGCTGCCTGTAAACCCCTTCCGGCCAGACCTCTGGCTACGACAACCTCCCTAACCCCCATGCCAGTCCGGCCAACCCGCTGGTCCAGCAAACCCCAGCGCACCAGAACCCCGACCAGGTCTTGCGCTGCGCTCTGTCTCCCGCTCGGACCCGCACAGTCTCCCATCAAGCAAACCAATATGGGTTGTAGTGTTCAAATTTCTTCATTTATTCACTTTATCAATTTATTTATTTTTCCAGTGTTGTAGGTTTTGTTTAGGGAGTTTAAAATTTTTGATCATTTGGGGTTTAATTTGGTGGCTTTGGGAATTTTTCACTGTCTTGGTTTCACGCTAGGTTGTTGGAGGGGCGATTGGCATGCGGCAGTCTTTGCGCACCTTGTTTTTGAAGTCTTCCACACCGAGGTAGGTGGTTCCGCGTATTATTATTAATTGCAAAGTTCATTTTCTTAATTAATTAATTTAGCATGTTTACTAATAAGTTTGTGTGGTGCACAATGAATTTTTACTTGAGGTTCGGTATATTTTAATGTGTTTAATAGCATGTTAATATGAAATGAGTATGTTTCTGTGAAAACCCCTGTCGAACTGCTTGCTAGAGTTTCATAAGTTGTGCAGTTTATTTAGTTAGAATGTGAAAAGGGTGTGAATGGTGTTTTCGGCGTAGCGTGTATATGTGTTTTGTCATAAGTGAACATTTAATGAGTTTTTAGTGTTTAATGTCTTGCGTCGTATTTTGAAATGATTTGACAAATTTTTCTGGTAGTTTGTTTAATTATAGAAATGGTCTTTTTAACTGGGCATATGGTTTTATTTAATTGCGTGCATAATGAAAGTTGTGTTTCTGAGGTGACGTCATGTGCGTATGGTCATGTAAGGGGGGTTTGGGTCAGCTAGGTGCGTAATTTAGTGGTTTTTCTCTAAAAAAATGTATTTATGAAAATTTGGATAGTTTTATTAAATGATTATTAACGATGAAAAATTTGTTTTGACTTCATGGTGTAAGGGTTTTAGGTGTTTAAATTCGTGCGATATAGGTTTAATTAGTTTAATAAATTCTTTTAGTGGTTTTTTTAACTTTGAAAGTGTTTTCTTTGACCACACTGTATTTTTTTAACTAGTCGTGTAAGTAGTGCAAATTTAGTTTGAAATATTTTTTATTTTGCGTACTCTTCCAAAATGGTATTTCTGAGTGAGAGTAGTGGTTTTTGGCATGTGCGGTGTCTTGTTTCATTTGGATTCATAAATATGACATGTGACAAGAACTTGAAATTTGTTTGAGCACAATTTGGGAAGCCCGGGTAGCTAGGAGGGTAGACTAGACTAGTGGGCTAGTGTTCTGAAGGTGACTCGACCCAGTTTCACTAGAAGGACTGAAGATTGCAACACTAACTAAACATATGCTTTTCTAAGGTTCGTGGTCTTCTAATCCACGTTTTCTGAGGGTCGTGGCCTTCTAAGCCACGTTTTTTGAGGGTCCTGGCCTTCTAAGCCACATTTCACCGAGACACGAAGATATAGGGACCCAAGCTAGCTAACACCCATGCGACCTCTCCCGTATTAGTGCTCATTGGTTAATCTACACTCATCAGTGTGTAACTTTGGTTATTTTAAAAGTGTGTGTGTGCGCGCATGTGTTTTAATTTAAATTGTTTCTTTTTAAAACTGTTTTCTCTAAACCTGTTTTCTCTAAAGTTGTTCAAGATTTCAGTTCTTTTCTTTAATTAAATTTGCAAATGTATTTTGTCATTAAATAATTATGCGTGGAAGCTTTTCTCAGTGGCATCCTACTAGGATTTTAGCTCACACCCTACATACACCCTTGGGTGTATATAGATTTTGTTACTTCTGCATTCCAGGTTGTGACTTCTTGCTCAGCGATGGTGGTTCAGGTAGCAGTTGGTCTTTTCATGAAGAGTAGTGCTGGTGTGACCTCTCTTTTACCGGGAGGTTTGGGTATGAGTTTTAGTTTCCACTGTCGTCTTTTCTTTTTAGTTCTTGGTTTGAGTTTTAGACTTAAAAAAATGCTCATAGTTTAAAGACGTGTTTGGTCATCCTTTTTTTCAGTTTCAATTTATTTATCTGGCTAGTTGTTTTTCTTTCTTTTATCTCTTGTAAAATCATTCCCACTTGTTACTTACGATACCCGGGCACTTGAGCCAGCCCGTGGGGATTGGGAACACCCTTCGGGCCTTGCCGTGGGCCGGGTCGGGCGCCGAGTCGGATGGAGACCCGGCCTGGTTCGTGACAAAATGGTGTCAGAGGGCAAGGTTTGCTCTCTTGGGTCATTTTCTTTTGAGATAGAGTCAGAGTAGACCAAAATTAAGGTTGTCGGGACTCGAAGTCCTGGCTACGAGTAAGGTGCCTGTCCAACACACCTCGTGGCGGGACTCAAGTTACAAAATTATGTTGAGGTTTGACTGTGTTTTTGGTCCTTGCGGATAATCTTGTCTAAAGGAAATGAAAAATGGGTAAGGTCAGTGGTCCTAATGAGCTCGCAGGGTCTGGCAAGCCATGTGGAGCCGAGGACGCTATCCTAGAATACCCTCCGTGGCAGTGGCGTGACTGGCATATGGCCGCCAACCATACGTTCCAGTCACCCGCTGACACATGTTTTCTCTTGCGTCATTTCTCGTCTCCTTGTTTTGGATTCGTGGGAATTTGGTTTTTTAGTAAAAATGTTTTGGTCTTGGATTTTTTTTTCAAATGAAACGTCTTAAAAATGAAATGGTGTGTGAGGTTTGAAAAGTGTGGGTTGGATGTTTTGGTTTTGAAAAATGGAAAGGTTTGGTTTTGATCCTTAGCGCTCTCATGGGAAAACACATGCATGAGTGTATACAAAAAGGGAAATGGTTAATGACACGAGTGGATGAGTGCCTGGATGGACATGAGGTGGGTGCCAGTGCGGCATGAGAACATGCTTGTGCGAGGCTCATGGGATTCCATTGGTGTTTGTGTGACCCACTGACTTAGCTTATTTTTAAAATGTTTTGTTAAAGTAAAACTTGGTGTATTTAAATAACCGGTGATTTTGTGGTGTGTACTTGTATTTTTGAAAGGTTAGACATGAGGCGTTTCATGTCGAGAATCCTTTTGAATGATTTTTCTATTGAGTTTAAATTCTTATTTGTAAGCTGGTATGCAAGCGTGTGGTTAGTAAATTCTTTTGAAGAGTACATCGGGGAGCCCTTGCAGTGGTCCTTCCCCCCACACGTTTAGTGTTCGCTTTCTGTATGTATTGGCCATTGGACCAGTTTGATTGGGTCCATGGTTCTTCTTCTTGGCTAGTGTACGCCCCCCATAAAGCGATGGCATGTGATGGACATACGGCTACGGGAAATTCGCCGTTGGATGACCCTCCATTTGGTCAGAGGAATCTCTTCCTGAATTCTAGAATTTAACTCAACCCTCCTTTTTGCAACTAAGAGGATCCTCTTACAGTGGGATGACAAATGCGAGGGGAGTTGAAGGGAGTTTTGGTCATTTGAGTTGTCCGATTCGTCGGGTATGAGGTTTGACATAGTTGTGTCTGAAGGTCCCCCTGTAAAAGTTGAATGGAATTCCAATGGGGAAAGTAGAAGGAAGTTCAGAATTATTAGTGTTGAACAGTGTCTGGAAGGACTTTTTAGTACTTTCGTTGTCTACAAGGGTCATGTTTGGTGACGTCTTGCAGCTTGAGGTCCCTTTGATAGTCAACGGTGATTTGGAAGTGGTAAAGGAGACTCCAGTTGAAAAAAGGTGGAAGAAACCCAAAGTTGTTGGTGCGATCTATCGTTCAAAATGACCACTGGTCTTTGGTTTGTTTCGTTTAAGGGAAGGTTCGTGTTAGGCTACTAGTTTGGAAGACCTAGTCGTATGAGGCTTCTATGGTCGTTTGCAGGTATCACGTGTTGTTCAAGATGCAGTTTAAAGTCTTTCTCAACGTAATGTTTCTCTTGACAACAATGACCGTTCTCGGCGAATGTGTTGGTCAGGTCTTAGGTCGTGGTTTTTATGCCCGGGTGGTCAGGCCCCTCCCTCCCTGCCCCTTGTGGTGGGGTGTGTGGTCACCATCAAAATTTTTTCAATGTTCTATATCCTCTGTTAGTTCTAGTGGCGGCGAGACCCACGACGGGTCTAGCGCAAAGGTCTCTGGAATAAATCGGGTTGACCTTTCCTTAATGGTGGGGAGTCCGCCCGAACCTCCCCATGTTGGATTTATAGTCTCTCCTAGGGCGTTGGTAGGTTATTAATGGTGGGGAGACCCACATTGGGTCTCACACGAATTTATCTAGAATGAATTAGTGCTGGAATTTTCCTCAATGGCGGGGAGTCCGCTCGAACCACCCCGTGTCGGTTTTCCAGTCTCATCTTGAGCGCCAGTGGGTTCCTAATGGTCGGGAGCCCCTTGGGCCTCCCCATGTGGATCTTTTGCTTCTATTTTTACATATGGTTTGGTGATAAGTGATTAGAGTGTTACTTGGACGTGGTCTGACCTTGTCTGTTGTTTCTAGCTAAGTGGTGTGGTTTCGGTTTAATAACGATTGAGGTATTTCGCCTTGTAAAGTTGATTTCTGTGGGTGCGAGGGCTCCTCTTCTTAAACAACCAACTATAGGGTTTTCAGCTCTTTGGGGTGGGAAAAGCATATTAGAAAGTCTTATTATGCATTTCTTGAGGTTGTCATGTGAGTCACTACCTCTGAGCATAATGCTTTTTCTTCTTTTCACTTGTTGATTGTGGGGTATCAGTTTCTTCTTTGGGGTTCAGTCTTGGTTGTGGCTTTCCGGGGACAGAAAGCTTTATGGTGGGGAGAATTGTCACACCCGGTTCTCACGCTGCGACATGTTTCTAATTTTTTTGTTTTATCTTAAAATTTTATGTGCTTTGAATGGTTATTTCTATTCTTATTTATAAATATGTATGAAGTGCGGGCCGAGCCCAATGAGGGGTTTTCACTCTTGCATGGATAATTGAGTGTTTTTTCATTGAAAAATTTTAGTGCGCCGCTATCAAAGCCAGGCGGCCTCGCCTAGGCTGCCGCGCGTCCTCGCCAGGTTCTCTATGCACCTGCCCGATGTTCATAAAATTAAATGAAATGGATTATTAATGAATAAAAATTAACTGAGTGATAAAATAAAAATAAGATAAAAACAAGAAAATTTCACTGATAATGATAGTATTAATATTTGAGGACAATATTAATTATTATTGAGTATTATTATTATGTATATTAGGGATGGAAAATATTTTTTTTATCACTCTGGTTTATTTTATTATTATTATTATTATTATTTGATTTCATTTTATAATTATTATTTTTTTATTTTTATTTCATTTTTTTACCCCTTGTTTGGGTTTGGTCGCGCCTCTCTTCCCCCCCTATTTTTTTTCTTTCTTCTCCCGCGGCCGTCCTCTCCTCCACTCCCATTGCCCTCTTCCTTCTCCCGGCCTGCTCGCCCCGCTGCCGGCTCTCCGTTGCGCCGCACCCCATCCATTCCCCCCTTTCTTCTTTTTTTTCTTTCCTTCTTCTCCCTATGCGGCGCATCCCACTACTTTCCCCTCCATGAAACCTCCCCTTCTCTCCTTGCGACCTCCTCCTTCCAGCATCCCCAACCGTCGCTCCGTCTCCCTCTCTGGTGAACCCGAACCACCAAACCCTGTTCCATCCGGCGTCGCACCGCCTTTCCGACCCCCCACTAGCTGTTGCCCGAATGTGCCACACCTCATCCCTCTCCTCCTGTCTGGAAGCCTCCCCCTCTCCGCCCGGTCGAAGCGCGACCCCCACCCCCTCCTGCGGACCTCCGCTCGCCCGCACCTCCACTTGAGCCTCCTGTAAACCCCTTCCGTCCAGACCTCTGGTGACCAAAACCTCCCTAAACCCCATGCCAGTCCAGCCAACCCGCTAGTCCAGCAAACCCCAGCGCACCAGAACCCCGACCAGGCCTTGCGCTGCGCTCTGTCTCCCACTCAAACCCATACAGACTCCCATCAAGCAACCCAATCTGGTTTGTAGTGTTCAAATTTCTTCATTTATTCACTTTATCGATTTATTTATTTTTCCAGTGTTGTAGGTTGTGTTTAGGGTGTTTAAAAATTTTGATAATTTGGGGTTTAATTTGGTGGCATTGGGGAATTTTTCTCTGTCTTGGTTTGGCGCTAGGTTGTTGGAGGGGCGATTGGCATGCGACAGTCTTTGCGCAACTTGTTTGTGAAGTCTGCCACACCGAGGTAGGTGGTTCCAAGTATTATTATTAATTTCAAAGTTCATTTGCTTAATTAATTAATTTAGCATGTTTACTTATAAGTTTGTGTGGTGCACAATGAATTTTTACTTGAGGTTCGGTATGTTTTAATGTGTTTACTAGTGTGTTAATATGTAATGAGTATGTTGCTGTGAAAACCCCTGTCGAACTGCTTTCTAGAGTTTCATAAGTTGTGCAGTTTATTTTTTTAGAATGTGAAAAGGGTGGGAATGGTGTTTTCGGCGTAGCGTGTATATGTGTTTTGTAATAATTGAACATTTAATGAGTTTTTAGTGTTTAATGTCTTGCGGCGTATTTCGAAATGATTTGACAAATTTTTCTGGTAGTTTGTTTAATTATAGCAATGGTGTTTTTTACTGGGCAGATGGTTTTCATTAATTGCATGCATAATGCAAGTTGTGATTCTGAGGTGATGTCGTGTGTGTATGGTCATGTAAGGGGGGTTTGGGTCAGCTAGGTGCATAATGTAGTGGTTTTTCTCTAAAAAAATGTATTTATGAAAATTTGGATCGTTTTATTAAATGATTATTAAAGATGAAAAATTTGTTTTGACTGCATGGTGTAAGGGTTTTCGGTGTTTAAATTCGTGCGATATAGGTTTAATTTGTTTAATAAATTCTTTTAGTGGTTTGTTTAAATTTGTAAGTGTTTTCTTTGGCCACACTGTATTTTTTTAACTAGTCGTGTAAGTAGTGCAAATTTAGTTTGAAATATTATTTAGTGTGCGTATTCTTCCAAAATGATATTTTTGAGTGAGAGTAGTGGGTTTTGGCATGTGCGGTGTCTTGTTTTATTTGGATTCATAAATATGACATGTGACAAGAACTTGAAATTTGTTTGAGAACCATTTGGGAAGCCCAGGTAGCTAGGAGGGTAGACTAGACTAATGGGCTAGTGTTCTGGAGGTGACTCGACCCAGTTTCACTAGCAGGACTGACGATTGCAACACTAACTAAACATATGATTTTCTGAGGGTCGTGGTCTTCTAAGACACGTTTTTTGAGGGTCGTGGCCTTCTAAGCCACGTTTTCTGAGGGTCGTGGGCTTCTAATCCACGTTTCACCGAGACACAAAGATCTAGGGATCCAAGCTAGCTAACACCCATGCGGCCTCTCTCGTATTAGTGCTCATTGGTTAATCTACGCTCATTGGTTAATCTACACTCATCAGTGTGTCACTTTGGTTATTTTAAAAGTAAGTGTGTGTGTGTGCGTGTGTGTTTTAATTTAAATTGTTTTTTTTTAAACTGTTTTCTTTAAACTTGTTTTCTCTAAATTTGTTCAATATTTTAGTTCTTTTCTATAATTAAAGTTGCAAATGTATTTTGTCATTAAATAATTATTAGTGGAACCTTTTCTCGGTGGCATCCTACGGGAATTTTATCTCACACCCTACATACACCCCTGGGTGTATGTAGATTTTGTTACTTCTGCATTTCATGTTGTGACTTCTTGCTCAGCGATGGTGGTTCAGGTTGCAGTTGGTCTTTTCATGCAGAGCAGTTCTGGTGTGACCTCTCTTTTGCCGGGAGGTTTGGGTATGAGTTTTAGTTTCCACTGTCATCTTTTCTTTTTAGTTCTTGGTTCGAGTTGTAGACTTAAAAAAATGTTCATAGTTTAAAGATGTGTTTGGTCATCCTTTTTTTCAGTTTCAATTTATTTATCTAGCTAGTTGTCTTTCTTTCTTTTGTCTCGGGTGAAATCATTCCCACTTGTTACTTATGATACCCGGGCACTTGTGCCAGCCGGTGGGGATCAGGAACGCCCTTCGGGCCTTGCTGCGGGCCGGGTCGGGCGCCGGGTCGGATGGCGACCCGGCCTGGTTCGTGACATGGGATGCAATTTCTAGATCATTATAGAAACCTTTGTTCTCATACGATGATAATTATAAATCCTCAATCCCTTGATGTTACCTGTTTATTTGATATCCTACTAGTCTGAAATCTATGTTTATTTTCATTATCGCTCAGAATTACCAATGCTGGGCCAATAAGGGGAGATGGAAAGCCTTACCAAATAAAATAAAAAATTATTACATACCATTACAACTCTTGTATGTATTCCTATAAGACCAAATTTCATCTTACCAGTGCTTGTTCTAATCCATTATATTTGGATGCACTTTTTTCTGAAATATATGATTCGTGTCCCAATTTAAAACATTATATTGTCCATTTTCAGGGTTATATAGTGTTTATGTGTTTTTTGTCACCCCATATTTCTAAATAAGCGGATAAAGATTCAATTGAAAAAGTGTGGCCCTTGGTTGCTAATGATCACTTTGGGTACTCTACAACTATAAAAATCGAATCCATAACAAAGTCTACTATAACATCAGAATCATCATTCTGGGTAGCATTTTCCTCCACCCATTTGATAACATAATCAAAAAAAACAATAATGGAATGTAAAAAAATAATCAAGAAAACTAACCCACATAATCAATTACACACATATAAAAAATATTATTGAAAAATATGAGTTGTGAGGGATCTCATGCCACGTAGAAATGTTACCAGTGTGTTGGAAATGTGAGCATGACATATAAAATACATGGGTATAATTGTATAATATATTACAATATAATCGAGTGAATCAAACTCTTTATCTATCCCTTATTTTCAAAATGTTTCTCCATATGTGATTGTATAATAAAATATCATAATTGACTCAAACTCTTGATCAAGAAAAAACCTCATACTAACTTGGTCACTACAAATATTCAAGAGGTATGTATCATCCTACAAAAAAAACTAGACTCATTATTAGATTTAATAAAATATATTTTATATAGATTTAAATATATTTTAGTGGTGATGAGATATTTAAATAAATCAACATACCATGGATGTGTACTTGAGAGTGCATAAAGATGAACATCGTGAAATATGTCATATATTTGTACATGATCCAATGTCACATCCACTTGTGTGTGTGTAATCCCAATCATGTTTTAATACTATATGTTTTATAATTTTTTTATATTATATTTATATTAAAGTCTTGAATATGTATAGTCCAATTTAAAATTTGGGGCTTTTCATCTAGTATCTAAAAGTTGAACCTCAAAGTAGAATGTTTAGAAAAAATAGCTTATACAGATAAAATTAAATGGTAATTAAATTTATATAAAAAATATTGTTTAATGAAACTGTTTTTAGATATTTATATAGTTTTTTGAGGTGAATCCAATGTCTTAGATTCATAGGAGGTCATATTTTTATGTCTCTCCAACCTCTGTGACGAGGCAACTCAAACATTTACGATTTAAGTTTCACGTACAATCTTGAATCGAAGCTCACATAATAAGGGTTGTATGATTGGTGGAGTTGTGGGAAAATTTCTTATCACATCTAAAGAACCCCTACAAAAATCACGAAACAAAAATTCATATACATTTTGAATTAAACTAAAAAATTGTAGAGAAATATTTCTGAAATATTCAATGGAGTGTAAAAAAAACCAACATTTCATACGAATAATATAACATCACACACACATGTATGATATGGAATGGATGAAATGATATCCACCTAAGATATATAATCCTAATTTACATATTTTTATCCAATTTTTTCAATGAAAATTCCTTGCTCTACCATGGAATGAAAATTTTCAAATTCCGAAACGAGATTATTCTTAATTTAATGATGGAACACAATACACAAACTCAATATACACTCAAAAAATAATGACTATACATAGTAAAATAATCAATAAGAACCCCTATTTGAGTCTAATTTTTATTAAATGAATAATCACCAAGAATCTATTGAAGGTACCTAGGGTGTTAGAAAGTCGAAATGGAATCCTTTAGTATGAAAATGTACTAAATGGGAATTTGAATGTCATATTCATTTAATCCTATACTATAATTGGTACCTTAAAATATCCAAATAACCCATCTAATTAACAATAGTTTTTTATACTCACACATCTCAAAAGAATTATTTCAATGAAGGGAAGGGGAAATAGTCTTTATGTGTGGATTGATTCACTTTAAAATAATATATACACACTCACATGATGTTCTTCACTCTCTTTGTAATTGAATCATAAATATTATTTTTTACATTTATTAATCTAGTAATCTTTAGTACATCCTATAAAGGGATAACCCCCTTGGAATAAAAAATGGGGTAAATTATACATTACTCATGAAAATCATTGGAATCTTTTTTAACATCTTCTAAAAGAGTGGGATTAATTCATCTTTGTGGTTGCATTAGCAGTTTATCAACATCCTTAAAAATAAACCTTACCATGAAAATTTAGTGGATAATACACAACATTTCTATTATTTCCAACAAAAATTTTCCAAATATTCTCACATAACATATATAAAATTCATGTTTCTTACTAAGAGAGAATGTTATTAGATATAATTTCATATAAATTATAATAATTAAATTGGGTTGGATATTTTAAATAAGAGGTAATGGTTTGTGTTCTAGTTTTGTTTGGTGTTATATTTATTAATATTTAATTCAAATTGAGATATGAGTGTACTGACCGTGACCCTATTATATCAGAGTAAGTGGTTAGTTTATTACATTGGAAAATGATACATTGAATCACATCCATAATGATCTAATTAATTTTTAGTATTGGTAAATTAGATGTATAATTGAACTTGAAATTACATTTTAAACATCAAATGAACCAAATATTTTCATTGAGAACGCCATTATTCCCCATATTATATCCCGACATATCAATCAAAAAAAACATCCTGGTATCATGGGTAAAATAAATCATAAGAAATGGGTGATCATATATAATAAGTAAGGGTTAGAATATAGTAAAATCTATCATTAAAAATTAAAAATAATTAATATGTAATGATAAATAACAGAAACACAATCCATTTAATAAATAAACTAAGAATAATATGGAAAAAATATATGATGATAAAATGAAGCCATATAAATAATTATATGTGATAGAAACATATCTAAGGATATTATAACACATTTAATAATAACATTTACCTTAGTATCAAATATTATAATGTGGTAGTTGATAATTTCATAAATCTATTACTAACTATCTCAACCTTTCGAAATATATTTTCAATTTTCTTTGTAGAAACCCATTTATTTTTTACAAAAGTTTTTTATCTTCAGAAATTTGGATGCATAAAAGGGATATGTATGATAGGGACCCAAGCATCACTTACTAAGTCCAATTAATTCCTCATATAAATTGGACGAAGCAAAATTAACATAAAAATTTTATTAATAAAATAATATATGAAATGTTAACACTTACCCAAATAAAATACACATAATCATAAACTGTCTAAAATAATATATTTAATAGTAAAATAATTCTACATCCTCCATAAAAATGATTAGAAAACATCCTAAAAATTAATAATTTTGAAATAAATACAACATAAAACCAGTGGATCATAATTACAATATTGTGTTTTTTTCCTTTAGGAACAAAAATAACATACGAATTTCAAGAAATATTTTATTGGGGAAAATATCCTTTTTACATTGAAAATAACATTTTAAAACAAAATGTTTATAATTTTTCAAAAAAATTATTTTAATTGAAACTAGTATTTATAATATGATAGTTTCCATGATAGTGGAAAATTCTATTAAGGACGTACATGATAAAACAATATATCGTTCTACATTTTTTATAAATGCAAAATAAGAATTCCTTTAAAAACAACATAAAGATTCCTTAAAAAAAATTAAAAAAGAAAAAATTTGTAATTTTTTTAATATATCATTTTTAAAATGTTAAAAAAATTATAACATTTTTATAAATAATGGAATTTAAAGAAAAAGAATTTTTGACCGATTCGTGAAACAAAGTCATGTTTTCATAAATAAAACTTTGTTAATATTTTGTATACTGAAGTGTGGGAAAATGCTATTATTAATTGAAAAATCTCATAAATAACCATATGAGACTAAGAATTATTTATTTTATTAAATAAATTTCAAATAATTTTTCTGAATCATATTTACACCCAAATAATCCCAATCAATTATGAGATTGTGGGATAAAAATTTTCCACATTAGTACCTTCAGAATCATAATCCTTATAAAATTAATATATTAAATTTAAATTTAAATTTCATTAATATTATTATATTTCAGATATAATATATCTTATTTGTGTTATATACACAAAAAAAAATATATGTGGTGACTATAGCCTATGTCTCATGGAAGTAAAAGTGAGACATAAAACCCTTACCACAGTTTAAAATTCTTTCATATTTGTCTGAAACAACTTCATAATAAATATAGTTTTATTATACATATATCAGATAAACAAAATAATATATATTATATCATATATTATTTACATATATTATTTAATCACCAATTTAGTAGCATTTATTTGTTAAAATCACTATTTCGTGTGATTATTGCCTCATTTTTCATGTTTGTTTTAGTTTATAAATTTTGGTATTTTTAATCTGATCATGGTTACATAATATTTAGATTTTTAACAATGATATAATGATCATATATATTAATTATGTATATATATAGATATATATGAAATATGTAGATTGAAAATGGATTACACATTTCAGGGAGATAGTAGGTTGTACGTATGCATGAACAATATTTCCAATTTTCTCAACGGATTGGTTGAAAAGAAAATAAGTATAAATAAAAATTTAAAGAATAATAATTATTTAATATAAATAATTTATATTAATAAAATATTTAATCATTTCCATCCTTTTAAAATAAATTAAAAACATTTCACATTGATACGTGGAGGTTGTAGTCCACACGTACAAACAAGCGACGTAATTGATTTCCAACGGATTGGAAGGTAAGATGTTAGATGAAATATTTTAGAGAAGTAATTAAAGATATTTATTATCATATATAAATATTATTTAATTTTAACCTTAATACATTTGTTATAATATGTAAGAAAAAAATGAATAAAATAGATTCACAATGTAGTAATCCACATCATACACATGAGCGACGTAATCATATCACCCACATAATAAATATTAATAAGGTATATGTGATATAATAATTAGTGAAATATAATAATATCATAAATATCATATAAATATTTTAAATAAATCATTATATATATCCTCTAATGGTTGTGATGGAAAAAGAATTACATCGATTTGCGAAGCTGTATTCTGTCGTACACACAATCAATAGTTTTTTTTCTTGTTTGATGGAAGAAGAGATATATATGGTTTATAACATTAAAATAATAAAATATATTTATAAATTATAAATTTTTTTATTATATTATCTAATATTATATAATTTTTAAGGAGGTTTAATAAGAAATAAAAAATTCACATATTTAAGTATGTTACCTCTTTTTTGGAGAGCCTCTTTAGGTTTACACCTAAATGCTTTTTAAGATAGATTAATAATAAAAATAAGCAATATTAGATGTGTTTAGGTAATTAAATAAGTTATTTTAGTATTTTTTTTCAAAAAATGGGGTTTTTTAATTATGAAGTGGGGAATGGAGGGGTGGCTTTTTTTAAGTGGGGGAGAGGACAAACATTTATTTTTTAAATGATAAAGTGATACCCATGTTTTTCTCCTGAAAAGGCCTCCAAAATGGGGTTTTATTGAATATTAGAGGTCTATATGGTCTAAATATGGCTATAATATTTTATCTAAGAAATTTTGAAGTCATTTTTACCCTTTTCATCTTAGTATAACACCTTGTAAACCATCTTTAACCTTAATCGGTGTAATTAATTTTTACTACTTCCACTTTTCCATATGATATAAAAGGATGTTAAAATTATTATAAAATATAAATTAATCTTTTTCCAAATATAGAATATATTTTTTCCTATTAAATTCATTTCACTGGTAGTATTCAATTTAATATTATACCGTAAACATGACTAAATAGGGGATTTCTAAAGAGAAAATATTCATAGGTATTAAATGTTTTTATAAAAAAATTAAAAATGAAATTTATTAAAATGGAATTAATTAGATAACAATAAATATAATAGAACTAATGTTACTTTAAAACCAATTTAATGTATAATTAAATTTTTTGAATAATTTTTTAAAAAAATATGTTTTTTAGAAAATCATTGTTTTCATTATTCAGCAAAAAATTAATGTTTTCATTAAATTCAATATAAATAATAAAAATATATTTTTTCCATGAATATTTTAGTATTTTATTTATTTTTCAACTATATTTTATTAATTTGTTATAAAAAACTTTTGAAATATGATTGTGAAGCATTGTTAAGCCTTCTTTTAGATAAATACAGTTTTCACAAAACATTTGTTTTTTTATTTCAAATAATTATTGTTTTATTTATAATAAATATATATCCATTGATTTTATTTAAAAAATTAAACAATATAATTTTGATAATTTATTTATAACTATTAAATCATTCCAAATTAATAGATAGGTTATAATGGACATCTTTTAAAAAATATATTTTAATATAGTATCATGTTTCGTTCAAAACTGATTTTGTGTTAATCACACAATACCAAAGAGATTTAATTTATTTTAAACTGATTATCTCATAAAGTCTTATGGTGTTACATTATCTTCTAATATTAATGTTTTGTTTCTTAGAATTTATTGAATATGATCTTCCTCTATTAAAATCCTGAAGAGTTACATTATATCCTATTAAATAATATTCATCCTCGAAATTTAATCTTGATCCCAATACTCAAGTGTTTGACATTTAAAAATAATTTTTTGAAATAAAACATCATTATAGAGGTTAATTAAACATTATTTAGATTATATATAAAGATAAATATTAATGATATCTAGAATAACATATTACTAGGTTTCTATTTTGGAGAATATAGGTGGGAGGTAATGATATGAACATGGAAGAAATGAATAAATAATTGTGTAATGTGATATATATCATTGATCATAATAATGATTGTGATCTAGATAAGGTTGAAAACCAAAAAACAACAATTCTTTATAGGATGAAAAAACTGCCCTTTTATTATAAATGAATGGTATTTAGGAAATTGTTTTGTTTTCAGATCCTTCTCCTAGAGTTGAGGAATTATTTTTCTATATAAGAATATAAGGAAATAATTTTATTTGATATAATTATATTTCATAATAATAATTTCATACTTTTATTATGATTCTATAAAATTACACTTTATCTATTTCTCTAAGAAATAAATGTCGAATAATTAATTTTTTATTCCTAGAGTATTAAAATTATTCTTTAATGGATCATAAGTTCCATAAAAAAGTAAAAAGTTATTCATAAAATCATTAATAAAAAATGGTTTGAAAACATAGTCCTATAGAATACATTATTCTCTATTACCTCAATATTAACTTCCAAAATTCAACGTAATCCATTTCATAAATTTTTAACAATAATACTAATCAAATCTATTTCTTATCAAATTAAAATCTCAAATATTTAGAATGAAGTAAACTATTTCATCATTATATTCCCTAGAAAATCTAAATTGGATCATAATGTCACATTGATAATATGTGAATACCATTATCCCTATAAAAAAATTATGAAAACATGAATTCTTCAAAAAAACTCAGTTTTTCGGATATATTCTTTAAATCCAAACATGTAGTAAACTCGAACAAAATTAACATAAACCATCAAATCACAATATAATTTCAAGGTCACTAGAATAATACCATAAAAAAATCTTCATTATTTTTATCAAAAAATATAAAAAATGTTACAGGATATCATACCTCAATAATGTGTTTTCCAAAAAGATAAACATTCAATTCAATCACTTTTGTTGGTCACTAGTTCTATTAAATATATTCAATAAATCCATAAAAAAAACATACTCCAATACAATCATTATAAACATAATAATTATTATAAAAAGAATACCATTTATAAAATAATAATATTATATAATTAATTAATCTAAACACATAAGCATTAATCATTCCATTTCATCTTTTGTAATATCATAAGCTCTACCCTGACACCTTAACTACTTTTGATTTATATTCCCTTGGTGATTTAGTAATTAATTTAAATATTCACCCATATGTTTATTTTTTGAAGGTTTTCAAATTATTAGTATCTTTCTTATACATAAAATCATGAGTATGGTTTCCATTTGTTACACACATGTATAAAACATTCATTCTATTTAAGCATGAACTATATTATTTCTTTCTTTAATTATCACATGATAGAATATACTTAAATCTTATATTATTATTATTTCTATATTAACACATCAAAAAATTCTTCTCTTGCTTCCCTTTGATTCTAAAAGAGTTGGATAATTCATTTTTTATATAGATACCACATGATTATATATCTTCATATGATTAGAATGTTTGGGATATTAGTTCCATTCAAATAATTTTCTATGAACATAAATGAAACAATACATATTTCTCTTTCAATTACATATTTAGTCCATATCATGTCTTTAAAACCATGTAATGTTAGATTTATAAATAGTCACATTTTAAGATTCCATTTTTCTTAAACATTGGAATTTTCTCTCTATATTATCTCATGTTTTATGAGGAAATACTTTTCCCACAATATTAAATAAAAAACATTACATTCTATGTTTTTAATTTCTTCTTCATCCATAGTGTTTTGAATAAATGAAAACCATTGAAACACATCTTTTAGGAGATGAAAAACTACCATTAAATCATTCATTTAAATCCAAGGCACACTAGGTTAAACCTAGGAAATTCATGTTCACCATATATTCAAATCCTTAATAATGGTTCGTAATGAATATTTGAATTAACCAAAGAATATCCCACATGAGTTGAAAAAAAGTTGTGATGTAAGGCCCATTTATATATACTAGGTGATGATTGAGATAAATACCAATGTACTATATTTAGAGTTATTACCCCTAGGTACTTTTTTAGAACAAAATCCACTAATACTATTTATATAGAGATATATTACCAAGAAAACCACAAAAAATATATCTTACTAAATTATTGGGATATTATTATATAATTATCCTCATTTTCTATCACACGGTTATGTTCAATAATCTATGTTTTCCTAAATCTAGTTTCCAATGTTTTTATTAAACTTTCTATTATTCCATCAATAAATACCTTGATCCTAGTGTCCCAGTTTCAGTGGTTATATTATTAAATTGTCAGAAGATACAAGGAATCACATCCTGATGTACAAAATTTTTTATTTGTTTTTTTAAACTAGAAAGAAACTTTAAATTTATATTATATTTTAAATAAAAAAAATATAATGAGTTTTCTTTGAGAAATCCATTATTCCACTTAGAATATTTTTTTATATCAATTATAAATCAATTCCATGAATTCTGGTAAAAAATAAATAATAAAAATGGTGTAATCATTAATGCACAGTTAGGGAAATATTATAGTGAAATACATCATGAATAATCAAGAAAAATAAATTTATCAAATTAAAAAATAGAAACACATTACATTTAATAAATGACATGAACATAATATGGAAAAATTAGTAATCAAATAAATCCATATAAACAATCACATGAGATTCAAAATTATCCTTGGATATGATAACTAATTGAATTATTACATGAATATAAATAACATATCTCATTATTTTTTAATGAATAATTATTGAAATTTGAAAATTAATGACATGATATTTCACAAGGTGGTTTAATTTTTTATGTAGAATCCCATATAATTTGGTCAATTTATTTGTTTCATCAGACCTATCAATGCATCTAGGAGATATCTATAACTAGGTATCACACATCACTAACTTAATCCAATATATTACTCATAGGAAAGTAGTGACACATAATTGACATAAATATTCATATTTAGGTATTAAAATAAGAAATTTTAATATATATCCCAATCAAATAATAATAATCATAAACCATATAAAATAATATGGAGAATTGTGATAAAATTGTACATAAACATTAAAATAAATCATAAATGATCCAAATAAAGAATAAGTATGATATCAGAACAAAATATCCTCAGTAGATCATAAGTATAACAAACTGTTGACATTTTCGATGAATAGAAATACCATAAAAATGTCATTAAAAACATTCTTTCAGAAAATAAAATTTTCACATTGAATATTACCTTTTAAAATTATTTCTTTATATAAAATTAAACTAAATTTCATTAAAAAACATTTAATTTGTTTTAAAATAATCTATAAAACATTTTTTATGTTGTACTCTTTAAAAGAATGATTACTTTCACATTTTTGGAAAATCCAAAGAGGCCTAGTTTTGAAAATGACATGATAGTTCCTTTCAAAATATTTTTAGAATGTAAAAATTTGTTATAATTTATTTAATAAATAATTTTAAAAATGTTAAAAACATTTTTGGAAACATTTTTAGTAAACATGGATTTTTATGAAAACACATTTTCGAACGAGAGAGAAATAAAAATTAGTATTCTTAAAATAATTTTCTCAATAAATATGAGAAAAAATTAGCTGAAATATTGTATTTTGACATGAAAACATTCATGATTAACAATATTATACGAAAATAAAATATTTTGTTGGAATTAAATAACATATAATTATTCCATTGGAGACTTACAGAAAAATAATCCTGAATTATGATGGGACAGTGAAATAAACCATTACCACATTGATAACATATTAATGGTAAACCCCATAAAAAATATCATCAATTAAAACATTTAATAACATGAATATGATGATATTTATGATATAAAAGATCAAATTTGTAGTATATACACCGCATAAAAGAAATATGCGGTGAATATAGCATTTGCTTCAAGAAAGTAAAGGTGAGACGAGAAACCCTAATATCATATTTGATGTTGTATGTGAATTAAACTACTATATAATAAATATATGATTATTTTAAATCTATCATAGAACCCTAATAATACATTTCATACCATATACGATTTTATTATAGTTTTTATTACATTTTTATTAACAAAAATCTATTTAAACCACTTTTTCGGTTGATAATTGTTTTGTATTTCATGAATATTTTGGTTCAATAATTTTTATCATTTTAATTTGATCATGGTTATATAATATAAATAATTATTAAAATAATATAAATATCATATATTTTCATTATATTTTAATTTTTTGTAATATATTAAATTCAGAGATAGAAAATGGATATCACGGTTCATAGATATGTTAGGTCGTATGTATGAACGATCATTGGTACCATTTTTCTTGTAGGAAGGAATAGAAGGAAAATAGAAATTTAATATTGTTTCCAAAATAATTATTTTTTATTATATATACCCTTTATTAATAAAATAAATCATTATTATCATCCATGTAAAAATAAAATGAATAACATTTCACATCACTACATGGATGCTATAGTCCACACGTACGCACGAACGACGTTACTATTTTTCAACAGATTAAAAGGTAAACTATTATAATAAATATGTAACTTTCATAAATATGGATATATAATAAATTTCACATATATTATTTTAACTTTAACCTTAATACCATTCATGTGAAACATAAGTAAATATTGAATCACATCGCTTTGTGAGGAAAATAATTTGTCGTACACACGAACGACATTATTGTATCCCACACAAAATGGAAATTATTAATGTTTATATGATATCATAACTATATAATTATAATAATTTCCTGAATATAATATTAATATTATAAAATCGTAATTACTTTTAACCTTGAATGGTGGTGATGGAAAACAAATTACATCAGTTTGTTAGGTGATTATTCTTTCATACACACGATCACATGTTTTGTTTCCAATATGATGAAAGTGGAGATGGATGATGTTTAAAATTATAATATATTATCATATTATTATATATTAGATACTAGTGTTATTTTATTATAATATTTTAAAATGGTTTTAATGAGGTAGATGAACAAATAAAACAAATACGCACGTTTAAGAATTCTACCTCTTCTTTAGAGAGCCTCTTTCGTTTTATATCTAAATCCTTCTTTCAAGGGAGAATTAATCAGAATAAAAAATACAGGATGTTTTTAGGGGATTAATTATGATATTTTCTTAGGTATTGTCCAATTAATATGGAATTTTAAGTGTTGGTTGGGAGGAGATGGATGTCCTTTTTCATTGGTAAATAGGACATAAATGGAATTCTTTATAAGATAAAGTGACACACATGTTGTTATAATTACAAAATACAAAAAATGGTTAATTATAGAACCATATATTTTATAAGGTATAAATATTTCTGTAACATTGTTAGTGGAAAAGTTTTAGTTCATTTTTAACCCTTATCTTCTTAGTTTAACACCTTTGTAAACCCATTTTTTCTTAAATATGGTAATTAATTTGTACTCTTTCTTATATTAATTATGGTAAAAAATAAATTTTAAATTATTATATAAAAAATTTGTCTTATTAATTCTGGAATCCATTTCACCATATTTAATTCACTAGTGTGGAATAATTCTATTTCAAATTAAATCGTAGATACGAAGAATTTAAGGTTTTTCAGAACAGAAAATTCTCATAAGATTAGAATGTTCTCATATCAAAATTAAAAATGAAATTGATTATAATAAATAAATTAGATAAATTTTAATATAAATTGAAAAATTTTAATTTTAAAAAATTAAACTATAATATAACTTTTTAAATAATTTTAACTAAATGACAATTTTCAATAAAAATCCTTATTTCTCACTATTCATAAAAATTCATCTTTTCAATAGTTTCTAAAAAACTCACCCAAATATAATTGTGGAATGTTGAATTAAAAAATGAATTTTATTTCTTAAAATAATGTTTTCTATGAAGTGAAAAATTACTTTAAAATTATGCACACAATGTGAGAATAAACCATCATTTAGAAACATGTAGTTTTTTAGAAAACATTTATTTTTCATTCAAATGATTATAATTTTTTTTATAATTAATATTCATCCAATTAATTTATTTTATACATTCATAATCAAAATAATTTTTATAATTTAGATATTATTATTCATACCCACCAATATAACAACTATGTTATAATGGTCATGTTTAGAAATTTATATTTTAATAGAGTATTATGTTTTATTCAAAACCGGAGTTACATGCATCATAAGATATTAAAGAGGTTTTCTTTATCTTAAAATAAATATATCTCAAATCTTATGGTGTTACATTCCATTCTATGGTTAATGTATCATGTCATATATTCTATCGAATATGGAATTCCTCTTTTAAAAAATAAGAGTGTTTCTATGTGCATAAGGTATATAATCAACCAAAATTAATTATTCATTAAATTCATCTTCAAAATAAATATCCTTATCATAATTAAAATGTATATTTTTTTAATCACCATATAAATCAATATAATAATACGAACTCAGAGTGTTTTTTCTATAATAAATAGGTGTGAAATTTTTTTGACATATAAAATCATCCCTATTTCTCAAAATACACATAACGATGGAATATTCCACATTGAAAAATGATTAAAAGTCAATATTTTGTGAATAATTATAATGTGGGTATAAATGGGAGATGAAGATATTAAGATGGTCTTCTGAGAGGTGATTTATGGAGTCTATAATATTAAATATTATGATCTGATCCAGATAATTCATATAATGTTTAACCTCATGAAAATTTATTATTATCTTGTATGTTTTTTGGAACGGTCTACAATGAATTTTTTATAATTATAAGTTACCTGATTATCCCCCATATCCATTATGTAAAAATCAATAGAAAATATTAATCTCTCACATGAACAAATACATCCTCGAGGACTCGTGTTGTTTATGCTGTGGTCCTATTTTTTAATTGCACCACCACCCTCATTTGCTTCATCATGACAACATTCAATATAGTGAAAACAAAGTGAGGTTTTACATTAATGAAGGCACCTATATCACATAAGGAATCATTGAAATGAAACTCACCTATGTTTCATAGAATTATGATTGTATTGGGGTCCCAGAAAATATATTCCTCACCATAGTGGGTGTAAGGAGTTTATAGATATTCTTCACTAGGTTGATCGAGTCATTTAATTTCAACCATATTCTTATAATACATAATTCTTACAAGAACTGTGCATACCTTGTAATTTTCATGATTAATTAAATTATAGGAATTTTGATATGAACATGTTTAAATGTATCTAAAACCCTCTTTTTTATTGTATGCTTATTCATCATCTTGATTTATATAACATTATTAGGATATGGAAGAGTTTTAGGATGAATAATTAAAATTTACATTTTAACATTATCATTCTCATTTAGATTCTCGTCAATTTTTATAGAATGGGGTACCCCTAGAGCTAAGGTGAATCTCATTAGAATGATAGGAATGCATATATCATACATTTTCATAACACTTCTCAGTGTAATTTACCTAAGATACCCATTTGGATTTTGAGTATGTTAAGAAGGATTATTTAAAAATATATTACATACCATTTCATATAGGGCTATTGAAATTGAGTTTATTTTCAATTTCAGCTAACTTAATTCTATACCTTTACTCTTTCACTCATTTTATTTATAAATGGTAATTTTTTTAAAATATCATCAATATTATAATTTATCTCTGGTTGGAAATTCACATGCTGTTGTTGAATTTTTTATTCTTGGAATTCAAATTAGTTTTTGGTATTTCGAAATCAATGATGGTAATTCGTAGACTTCTTGTAGTTTTGTTAAAAAGGGGGACATTTGTTGTCAATATCCATACCTCAATCACATTTTATATTTTCATATTGAATTTTACATCAAAGAAAACAATTAAAACATTTTGGGGGTGGATTTTATTGTTGCTGAAATGGTCTCACATAAAATATGACTGCATAATCCTATATCTATTATAATTGTGGAAACCAATCAATATTATCCTCTAGTTTAGTGAAAATTACAAAATAAATTTTATGAAGGGATTATGATGTATTTTGATCCAAATAATTATATATAACCATAATAAGAATTTTATCTATCTTACTTTTAATGGAATTACTTTCAAGAGGAGGGCTTAAATGATATGCCCCACAAATAAGTGGTGCACCTCAATCGCCAAATTAATGGGAGTTTTATGTCATCTTTTCAATGTTGTGAGTCTGTTGTATAAATATAGTATGTGGAGTTTGTCACTGATTTAGTGATTTATATAATATATAAATAAAATCCTAAATCACTCTTTGTACACATATATTGACTCCACAGGTACTTTCATGATATCACTTTTGGAATGGATGTTGTCCTTTAATATGGGAAAAAATCAATAATAAAAGCTGTTTAAAAAAATAAAAACATATTTCATCTTGATGTTGTAAATAATTGATCCAATATTTTATACTTCCATCTAATGAGAATGGGAATGATTCTAATTTATTTTCTTCTCTAATGATATTTCTTGGTTTCATTATTGAGAAAACCAAAATAAATTCTTTATTATGTTTATTTTAGTATTTTATTGAGAGTCTAGGGAGTTTTGGGAGATGTTTATTTAACCAAGATTTTATTTCAATGTATTATTCCATATTTGGGAATTCTATAAATTTTAAATGATAATTTATGTCTAGTGAACCAAATTGTTGAATGGTTATAATATTTTCATTGTTATTATATTTAGCTATTGAATCTAATTTTATGATTGATTCACATGAACACCCATTTTAATTATGTCTACAGTGGATGAGTTCTTCAATTGGGTGATTGTTTATACTTATGGTAGATTAAGATATTCTGATTTAGACCTTAAGGATATGTTATATTCCATGGTCTAGATCAAATAGATCCTCAAGATGAGATCATGTCATGAATCATAGAAAAGATTAAATTATTATAGTGGGATAATAAAAGATGAATAAGATTGAATTATATTTCAAAAAAGGGAAATGGGAAATAAGGAAGAATAAGATGAGATGGTTGATTCATACCCATATATGCATCCATACTAAAATGTATACACCAAGAGATAATATTATATCTATTTTAGGACATCTCTATAGAAAATACTTCACTCCATAATATAATATCACTCCTAATACCACTAATTGTAATAATTTTCATAATTTTTTATGGCTACTTATCTCCATTCACTCATCCCTAACCGTTAGAGTCACTCACTCCAATCTAGAATCTAGAACCTAGTTAGCTACACTCAAACCTCAAATGGGTACTTAACTCTATTAAAAGATTTAGACCACATATATAAAAGTGTCCACTCAATAATAGATCATAACTTCCTAGATCGAATGCTCGAACCCCATAAATGGGAACTCACTCACTAAGAATAACACATTTACATTTATTATAATTATACCTATATAATACTAGGATAATACATAAGAGTATTTTTCTTAATATGTTTTCTGGGCATAAAGATATCATGGGGATGTTCAGAAATGGATAAGTTTGTGTTAAAGGAAATTGATTGATGATAAGGCAAGGATTGAGGATAGAAGATTCATACTCTTTCCTAATGTAAAATTCCTAATAATAGGTTGCTTCCTAGTACTAGGTAAAACTTCAAATCTTTTTAGTAATGGTTGTCAGTAACCCTCGTCTTGATAAGTACTACTATGTTATTACCCTCAAGAGATAGAAGATACGAGGAAGTAAGTATACCTTTGGAGAATATAGTATCTCTATATTAGGATAAGGATACCTTAATTCATTGAAGTTAAAATTGATAAATAGATAATAATAGGTTGTTAGATAGATAGGTAACACCACTCACTCCCCCCTCCCTATCTCATAACTCACACACACTGATCTATAATTTGGATACTATACCAAAGGAACGTACCATTACAAATAACTATGGGGGAAATGGATTTGATGCTCCAAATGTGTAGCAGAACTCTAGGTATAAGGCCCAAGACTTAAACATTACTTAATCTTGAGTTATTTCAATAATAAACATTGTGGGTCTTTTCAGGTTTAGAGTTTTAGAGAATTAGATCATAAATCATGCATTACATTCCACATTTAAACAAGGTGGTTACATCAAAGACAATATTCAATTTTCCCATCTATGGATACATATTTAAAATAGAACATGGATTCTTTATTGACACTTCCTTGACACTATCATCACATAAAGTACCTTTACCTTGACCTATGAAAAACATTTCAAAAACTTAGGATGAGCATAAAATGCTCAATAAGGGATATAAAAAAACAGAAAGAAAACCTTAGTCCATGTAGACATAAGAATCAATGAAGTCATACTTTACTCATAAAACATAATCACCTTAACATAACTCATGAAATAATAAGATTTATGAATAACTCAAAGAAATCATAAGACATAAAGGTAACTTGAGGCATTCATAATATTCTTACGTAGTGAGTAACCCTCATGGTTATGTTTGGAATACTCATCACAGTATATTCCCCAAATCTCTTCGGAAAAGCCTTATAGTTTAACCCCTTCACATTACCCAATGAATTGGAGAGATATCACGGACTCACCTACCCATAGTTTATCATGGAACCACACATCTTCATAAACAATTCCCAAGAACCATAACATAATCGTATCATATAAAACATGCATAAAAAAACATAACATTTCCACAATTCAATCACAAGATATCAAAAACACATTGATATAATAAATAAATTATCAAAACCATTTTCAATACCAAAATAAAATACAATTAAAACATGGTATTTATTTTTCATTTAAAAAAAGTTATGGCATGTACAGGAATCCAAAACTCAAATAATGGTCACGACAGCAGAGAAGTCGTCGTCGCCACATACGTAAGACAAAAACATTCCCTTTGGTCATTTAGTAAAATGATTTGTATAAAAAATTCCATTTGAATAAAATTAAAACTCAAAGGGGTTTATACACCGTATAAAAGAAAGTGGTGAATAAAACAAAAATATACCTCAATTAAAGGAGATTGAGACAAAGTCCACTACCTCGTGTCTGATTTGACTCGATCATTCTTTAATCTCCGGAATAATAAAATAGAGTTAATTTCTATTTTCTTAAGAAACATTTTCAATTTCATTATTCCTTTTATATCACTTATTAACATGTTATTAACATTATGTAATTATTTATGTTAATAATGGTCGTTTTGTCGATCTTTGGTACTTGAGTCAATAATAATCTTCTTATAATTAAAAGTTATTCATGTGGTAAAATATCCATTATATCCAGAATTATATTCATGAGGTATATATCATATATATCATATATATCCAGTATATACATGCATTTATAATATTACATAACATTTAGAGGTAAGAAATGAAATGCACCATTCATGGAGACGGTAAGCCGTACGTACGCATGAACGCTACTTTCATTTCTATTTCATATTTAATGGAATGAAATCATAATGATATACTGGTATATTATAATTCCAGTATAATATCATATATAATATCATTAACTCCATCCCTTATACATCCCACATATGGCATTAACGAATCAAATCACTTTGAGGGGGCGGTAGTCCGCACTTCCATATAGTGGGACTAGAAAAGGAAATATTCAATGAGATAAAGGTATAATTGACTAAACACATAAATATAAAATATTAGAGTCCATAAAATCCTATTTTAGTGACCAAAATAATGACAAACCAATGTTTTGGAAATCTTTTTAGACTTTGATTGGATATATATATAAGAAGGTTTATTTTTTTATAATGAGTGGAGAAAAAACTAGTGACCACATGCATGGGAATTCCATTAAAACTATGTAATGGAAAGACACATCTATCAAAAGATGGGTTCAAGTTCATGTGAAGGTTCCAATGAACCATCCATTGTTATTTTTGCTGAATATATGGGTTGAATTAATCTAGAAATTGTTTATGTAGTGGGGGTCATCAGAAGGATTATGTGAATATCTGAAAGAGAACATCCATAGGCTATAATTTGGATTCTTTATTAAATAATGGGACCTAGAATTAAGGAATATTTTATTGAAATATATGAGTATGTTCACAGTTTTGTAGAATCAATATTTTGTATATATTTAGATACATGAAATATAAAATCTAGATATGGGTTTAATCTTAGTGAAATGATAATAATATTGACATAAAAACATTAACTAGATGACTCATTCTTGATAATAGAAGATGAGTATGTCACATTGATATAGGAATTGAAGGATTTGGATAGGATAAATGGGTTGTTGTTGGGTCTTGAAGAAAGGAAATAATCTTGATTTTTATCTTAAGAATCAAAAAGTTGTATTCAGTTCAGTTATATGATGTCTCTATATTTGATGTTATACATTTAATTTAAGTACCACATCATTAAGAATCTATTAGAAGATGGAGTGTTGAATGTATGGAATATAGAAGTGAATCAAAATTAGAATGTGATATTGATAAAATTAATCACTCAAAAAAATTTATGAATTTTTTTACCTTAGTGGGACTAGGTTGAATAGAATAATGGTAGGAAACCATGAAGATACATAATGTATATTCAATATAAGGAAGTATTTCTGGATGACATAGTTATAAGATATAATAGTTAAGTATAAAAATAAATCTTGAAATAGAGATGGCAGAACTATAGGTGAAATGTTTTATAAGTATAGTAGATTCATTGTAGGGATGTAGGTTCCAAAAGATGATGACTAAAAAATAACATTGTAGATGAAGTATAAAAGACACTACAGGTTATGATATTTTTAGTATATGTAATTGTTCTATAGTTTATTAGGTTGATGTGGTAGAGATACAAGACAAAATAGAAGATAATATGGGAAGACCAATTCTGTTTGGTCCTTCCCTTTATAGTTTAGTTGTTGGTGATTATTAGAAGCACCAACTAGGTCATACTATATTATTTTGGAATATAACATAGTAATTAAGGGAACAATCATTATTATCAATCTCATAATGCAATAAATCAACGAAATAAATCAATAACCCGTAGATGGAGATGAAATTATGAACCATGTTAAATTTATATGTTGTTCTTTTTTCTATCTTATTTATTATGATAATTTTTTTTGTTATTGTGTAAATATTTCTTGTGGTTTTAATTATGGTGTGGTGACATGAGTGTATTATTCCGTGATTTTAATGTTGTTTTATCAACTAATTCTAGACCATCATCTACCTATAAGTGAATTTCTAGTGGTATGTCTTTGTGTTTATGTATTAGATAGAGGTCATGAAACAAAAAATTTGTGGATAGTTATATAGAATTTTTTTAACAAAATATATCGTATAGATAAACTTAACTATATTCATCTAGTTTCATTAATATTAGTATTACCATGATAAGTGATAACAGAATATTATAATGATACATGGTTACCTAAATCTTATGGTTATCTATATCTACCAATCCACACACCAGATAATCAATAGGCACTGTGGTTTTTCAGAACCTACAAGAAAAATAATGATTGGTATCTTGATAAATGTTTTCATTGGAAGGAAACTCACATTTAAAATTTATATGGTTTCCTTGGACCCTCTAATTATATAATTATATTATGTATATCATTTTAAACTACTACAACCCCTGAAATTGTAACATATCACATTATACCTATATATATGGATGCTTTAAATGAATTAGTTTTTTAATATTATTCTTTTAAACAAATCAATATATTGAAAATATTTCAATACATATGTAATTACACAAATAATATTTATTATTAATTATCCAATAGTAAAATATAATTTTAATTAAATGTGTCAAAATTCATCTTCTGAATAAAGTATATTTAACATTTTCATATAAAACCATATAATCATACTAATAAAAAAACCTGTAGAGACCCGAAGCTTGACGTACATGGACATTACATTACTTTTGGGGAATACTTAGTACATTACAAAAACACACACACAAGGACCGTAATAGTTTAGTGTCTTTGGAAACTCGGAATGTAATCATCTAATCATGGTGAAAGATCTTCAACATCTCCCATAAAGATATTCCTTTTTTTTCTTACCTAAAACCTTTCTTTATATCCTAGGGAAAAGAAAACATAAAACGGTGAGCTCAAATGCTCAGTAAGGGTAAACAAAAGAAATATCAATCACATCATATTCATAAGAACATATCTTTTGGAAATCTTAACATGAAAAAGAGATCATAATTTCATAACATGGGATAAATCATAGTAGTGAAATGTAATCCCAATAGTCATAAATTAAAACATGAAACTTTCTGGCATACACACATAATGATAGAGAATCATTTCTTATTAGTCAAGACTCACTTCCAAGACTATCTTAGTGGACAAAGTCCATTTCTGAATCGAGTCACCCTCGTTTCAGTCCTGTTTCACTGAACCGATATAACCTACCGTTCCAGCCATGTCTATCTCATGAGATATAAAATCATTACCCAATGCATTGGAGGGAGATATAAGTCTCACCCATCTTATAATGATACCATTCTTATGTGTGCCACAAAATCATAAACCATACATCATAGCATAATCCATGTAATAAAAATGGGATTCTTAAACAACATGACATCATAAAACAATTCATATAAGATAAAGGAATTCATAAAAATAATTCCATCACAACATAGTCAAAAAAATTTAATAATAGGGATAGAAACATAACCCTATATTATCTTAGATGGGAAATAATTTTGATAAAACACATGAACTCTATTCTTGAAGAAAATATCCTTTCTACTTCAAAAACATTTTCCATTCTTAACATGTCATACAATTTTAAACTAAAAGAAGTTGATTAAAAATAAACTTGAAAACTTGTAAAGTAAGCTTCTTGGAAATAATGTTTTAAAAATCCATTCATGTCGTATAAGTTAATAGAAAACATTCTTCTCGTACTTTTTTCAGAAAAGTCAAAAAGTACCTCGTACGAAAAACGACGAAAGATTCATTTCATATCTTTTACTAAAAACTCACCGAAGGGTGAAATTGTATTTGAACAATTGTAGGTGGATGGAAATAATATTAAATATTGAGGAAACATGGATGTGGATGATAAAATACACCCCAGTAAATTTCAAAGTATAAACAATCTCGGATAAAAATGAGATTGTGATATTTCCCTTACCTTATGTCCGATATGCTTTGTACGTATCCGAACCTCCTGTATAATGTTTTAAATAATGTCATTAACTTATTACAGAATCATATTAATTGTTATGATATCATATATGGTTCACTTATGACTTTATATTACCCGTTCTTTTGTAAATTCCATGTTAAAGAAGCGTTTTGGGTAAAATCGTTTCATTTATCGTAGGTGTTTGGACTTGTTGTTATTGACATTATTATTAATTATATCATGATTTACTTACATAAATAATATAAAACATGATTTATATATCATATATATTCAGTATATATATATATAATAGATAGATAAATGAAATGAAACACACCGTTCATGGAGGCGGTAGTCCGTACGTACGCATGAACGTTGTTTTCCTTTCCTTATTGTCTAGAATGGAAGTAAGTAGATGACATACATATATACATAAATACAGTAGCTTTATAATGTCATATATTTCATTATTATTTCTTATATATACTTTATAATCATTCTTAAATGGTTAACATGGAGAATGAATCTCATCGCGTCGTGGAGACAGTAGACCGTACGTACGCACGAGTGATGATATCATTCTCATGATCGTGAACTTGTTTTGAAGTGTATGTATACTATTTCAGTATAATAATCACATTATAATAATCATATATAGTTACTCATTACACCATTAAACCCATCCAATTAAGGTGGTGGCGGAAAATAGATTACACCACGGCGTGGAGATGATATTCCGTACGTACGCATGCGCGGTGATTTCCTTTTTCCGTAGGATCGATAGAAGGTTAATTAGAGATGTTTAATATTTATAATAACATATCAGTATATAATAAATACTTATGTTATTACTTTATCTTGAAAAAACTAAAGAAGAAGAAGTTGAAGAAGAAAGAAATTGAAAAAGATCGGTAATGGATATTACCTCTTTTTGACGTGCCTTTTGTTAACCTCCACTTAAAGAACTAAGGTTGGTCTTTGAAGAAGACCAGGACCTCTAGGATGATACTAGGGAAGTGGAGAAGAGATTTTGGAAGGGTTTGTCCGAGCTTGAATGCTAAAATTGGTGTGAGGAGGAGAGGGAGGAGGTGGCATTTTATAAGGGAGGAGAGGGGCACCTTTGGGAAAACTAAAAATATTATTTTATTATAAAGTCCAGATCGGTTTTAAATAGATCCAAATTGATATATTTCGAATCTAAGGTGGGGATGGGTCTAAATCATCTCATCCAATAGAATTTAGACAAATTTAGGTATCAATGTTAACCTTATCATTTAGATTTAACTTTAAGTTAGATAATTTAACTTTTACCGTGTCTTCTTGTTTTCTTACACTATAAGGTTAATAAACATACTATATCAAGCCAAAAGAACCCCAAGTTGTTTATTATTAATATATATAACCTTATCTATGTCATTTGGCCGAACCTTATATTTTTAGGAATAAAATAACAATTAATAATATAATTTTTGTTTTAAAAACTAATTTATGTCAATTTTTACACTATTTGGTACATGATATTTATGAAATTCATAACAGAATGATAGGTTCGAACCAAGTTACTTAAATCAACAATACCATCTCATATTAACCTATAAAATTAGTTTATGTCATAAAAAGTCTCAAATTACATTTATTTGGGCATTTATAACATCAATTATGTTAATATTTTCTTAAAAACGTAATTACTGCATCATCGTTGTGTCATAAATAAATTAAATTATTTAATGTCTAAAAATTACAAATAAAATATCATTATGTATGAAATATTTTTATCTTTCTAATGAATATATATAGTCGAATTTATCGTATGTATAACCCTATATTAAAAATTATTTACTTATTAAACATTGATTTTAACTATTTTAACCCTTCTTTAAATAAATTAATAATAAATGTCCTAATCTAATCCAAGTGGGCTTAAATGGTCATATTTTATTCCTAAGGTTGTTTTTGGTCGAATTACTCTTATCCAATAGAATTAGGACATGTGTTAGGGTAATAATAATATCATTTTTACCCTTAATTACCCTATTTACTTTTAACCGTGGTAAAAAAAGTCAAAATTTATTATTCACCAAAAATTATTTTCATCTCATTGAACCACATTTTAGTCCTTGATATTAACCGTGTCTCTCGGATTTTCAAAATTCCACTCACAGAAGCGGTAAAATTAAGTTTTATGAAAGATTCAGTTTTTTTAACTACCACTTAGTGGTTTCACTATTCATCAAAAAATGAATGTTTCCAGAAAAATACAAAAAGTTAGGCCTAAGATATATTTGATATTATGAATTAAAAAAGGATGTCTATTTTACCAAATTCAAAACATATCAGTTACATTAATTAATTTAAATATTAATTACCGTCGTCAAAACAAATAGCGTGTTTTTGAGAGATAATAGCTATCAAAATATTGACACTTGTTTATGTCTGGTTTAAATGTGAAATTACATCCAATGACCAACATTGTATTAAATTGTAAAAATATATTCTAAATATACTTTAAAACCACTCAAATTAATAATTTATCACTATTAATTATTTCTATTAAAAAGTTGTTTTTAATTAAAATTTAGTAATTTTCACTGTTCATCAGAATATGAAAGTTATCCGAAAAGTACCAAAATTTCACCCTAAGCTAATTTTAATTTTCCGAATCCAAAAATGAAGTCCATTTTGAAAAATAAAATTTAAAAAATTTCAAAAATTGTTTATTACTATTCATAACGGCTAGTTTTAATAATATTTTAATAGCATATCGTTGTTTAGTGAAACTCGTTATTGCGTACTACACACGCTATCGAGGAAGGTCGCGATTGCGTGTAATGAAAGGCAAGTCAAGGATGCGTGTTTTGCAAGATCCTTTTGGTGTAGCATACAACACAAGACATGAAATTAAAAAGAATATTTTTCATAAAATCTTGGGGTGTTACAAAACCACTAGAGAAAGATTGGTGTGATTATTATTCATCTCCCAATATTCATAGGCAATGCCTACACCCTACAGGATTGTGGGTATTGTGACCCAAAATACCGATACATATGGATCAATACTGAGGAGATACCTCCTTTATAATACAAATATTACACCTAATATTCCTTAATGATAACCAACCATTATTATTGAATTTATAACTGAAGTGAAAAAATTTATCCTTATGTGGATAAAAAAATATATTTTATGTTTTACCAATAGTCAATGCCTTATATGCATGACTTTATAATTATAAGAATTCGTTTAATCTAGTTAAAATAAAGAATACACCCCTCCTAGAATTATAAATTTAAAAAAATTAATGTAGTTGCGGTAGTATACAAGTGGTAAACACCCTTTAATACTACATAAAAAATATGGATTCAAATATATATGGAAGATATTTTCCATAGGTACTATAGTAGTGATGAATTAGATACTATAGTAGTACTATATCACTATTGTATTGTGTTTTTTGTATTATGTACTATAGTGGGGTACTTTAATGGAGGTATTATTCATCTAGAATGGTCTTTTTAGAACAAATGGCCCCTTTGAACATATATTTTTAGAAAAATATTATTGTACACAAGGCATATAGTCCATCATCAGTGGGATGTTGGTGATATAGTGAGACAATATGATAAACATAGTGAAATAGGTAGGTGGTGAAACAAAGTGACAGGTAGGTGTCATCATGTGCATGGTCTCAAAAGAGGGATGGGTGAGCTAGTGACTATAAAACTACCATATGTACTAATGGAGTTTATATGTGGGATAAATGGGTACCCTAACACGTTACTATCAATTTAGTGGTACCACTCAATTGGTGAGGCCCAAAAAATTGGTGTTGTAGTGGAGAACCACATAAGAATCTCTAGTTGGAAATCTCAAAAGAATGATAACTGTCTTTGAACCAATCATTTGATCTTCATCACACATTGATCATCATTGTGGGATGTTAGTGTTTTGTATCATGGTGAATCATAGGCCATCATGATGGAACAATTTTCGGTGTGTTGTGGGTGACACAACTTATAAACTGAAAACACAATGTCATGACTATTGATAGTGGTAGTGATTCATTAGATTAGTGAGATGGCATGATGCAGAATTCTAATTTGTGGGAAAACCATGTATTTAGCCTTCAGGCCTCTGGGCCACCAGACTACCCATGTTCAGAGGCATTTTTTCATATAGTCCTTCAGGATATGTATTGTAATAAAATTTTTAATGTGATGCATGATATTCTTTATGGGAGGGGATGAGGCATGATTGTTTTGGGTGTGTATATTTGTGTGTTATTTGGTTTCTTGTAACCCCCATTACATTGAATAATAATTATAATTCATGAAAATGAATATCTAAATATGGGATTAATAAATAAATGAATAAAATAATTACATGATGTGAAATATTTTAACATTATATGACCATAATAATACTAAAAACACTATTTATATTATATAAATTCAACCTAATTTAGTGTGTTATTTTTTTAAATAGTTTTATTTATTTATTTTCAAATAAACACAACCAAATTTTACATATATGGTTTATCCATTATTATTAATTTTATTTTTTTATATTCTTACAGGACCTTCAATGAACAAAAAATATATTAATAATCATAAGAAAATTTTAATTCGACTGAAAACCCATTCACCATGTCCAATATATATTCATCATGAGGTGGTCTTCTTATGAGGAAATCTCATTTCAAAAAAAGATAAATGGTTTGATTCAAAAATAACAAAATATTAATATAAAAAAAATATATTTATGATACAAATACCATGTAATGGTTTCAAAACAATGATGTTTTTCATGGTTGTTTTTCTAAATCATATCATAATTTTATAAACCAAATAATATTTTTTAGAAAACTACATAAACCATGATATGGTGTAATAACCATGGATATGGTTCTAGAAATAAATCTATGTTCATTTTTAGATTTTAAATTTATTCGATATTTTAATTATTATAGTGATGAAAATAATTAAGGTTTTTAAGGGGTATCATTATACCCATAAGTAGTGGAAGAAAATAAAATAACCCCATACAAGAATCACTATGATAGGAAACATTAAGATGAAATAAAAACTAGAAGATAAACATACACCACAAACAATAATGGTCCATCATTGATTCTGAGTTTCACCAATTATTCTCATCAAAATCAAATGAATTGTTTCCACTAAAAGTACGCACTGACTACTAAAATCATTAAAATTATTAGTATGATCCCTTCATCAAAATTTTTCTAACTCATCATATACAAAAAAGAATAAAGAGTGCTAGGAATAGATAGTCATAGTTTTCTTTATGAACAATAGTTTTCACTAATGAGCTTTGTGAACTCAATTTTATTGGGGCTCTACATTAACTTAAAGACCCTCTTAGGGTCTTGGTGCTTCAATAAAATTAAAATATCCAACCATTAGAATTCATTTTTTATCACTTATAATATCAAGATAATTATATAAATGATTTGTAAACTCCATTTCTAATTAGTAATCTATCGACACACTATAACATGATATGTAATTAATTCATGATCATGTGATAATCATAATATAAATATAGCTCAATTATCATCATAATTAGTTATAATTTACACTATGACATTATTTCAAGAACCGTGATCCATTAAAACACATAACATTGTTAAATTCCTTATGAATTTTTTAATTTTTTTTTAAATAAAAGGTAAAATGCTACACTTATATATCACAACATAAATATATGAATTTAATTAATATTTAAATATAAATATCCTATAATATATATAAATTATATAAATCTTCCCTATCTTGATAGAATAATTCATTCCCAATAATGTGCAGTCAAATATACATATTATTGTCAAATATGACCTAAAAAAATCACTATTCATTGTAAAAAGTATTAAGATATAAATTATTAATTATTTTCAATATCTATAAAACAATGGAATGGTTATGTTCTACAAAGAGAATGATTTCCCAATAAATGTGTTGAATCCTCAATCCATGGTATGAAGGTATTATCCAAATGAAATTTTAAAATTTTCTATATAATTTAACTTTATTCCTTTACACCACCATGAAAGGGTTTGGTTATCCATCGAATGCATTTCTTAATCCACATAATAGATGATTTTCTCCAATTAAAAACTATCTATTCCTAGATTGAAATTAATTTCTCTTTAAAATGTACTAAAATCATATAATTTTTATCCTATATTTCTCATAAAATCTAGATAATTTCTTTTTTGAAATGAATTCTTCAATGGAACTATTTTAACAACATCCTATTTTATACTGTATCTCACAAAAATCCCTAATATATGACAATCAGCAACATGGCATAGTCCCCCTAATCATTTCATTTGTGGTAGTATCTCATCACATATTCTCCTGGGATACTCCTCAAACTATATTTTTATTCATCCAACCATGTCATGGTTACTTTGAACATGACATGGTTTACCTAACAGTAACACAAAAAAAGCATAACTACTAAAAATTCCCTTTTGTATCAAGTGAGGTTACATAAAACGGAGGTGGACCTAGTGTCATCTATTTTTTTCTAAATTAAAATTTATTCTTTAATTATTTACCCCTTGAGATTTATACCTCTATGATTTATTTGGATAATAGTAGATAATATTAGTTTTTACCATTAAATTATATATCATACAATATAAGAAAACATATAGTGGTTATCATGTGGTTTTTTATAGTGTTTGGCCCCAATGTGGGAAACATATTTTTTATCTAGATTTGTTGTTTTACCCTATCACATACTCTATTATACACATAAATTCAAGAGAATATAATGATTCTTATAAAAGCCCATGTATATTCACCCATTAACACTACTTCTAAATTTAATTAAAATATTTCTATAATTTCACCGGTGCCATATTGTCACACATTGATATCCATTCATACCTATAGTCATATTGGTTCCACGACATCTCATTTTTTATATTCATGTTTTTATTTTTAGTCCCTTGTAAATTTATCATGGGTCTGTATATGGATTCCATGGTATTCATAGAATTTTTAGATATCTCCTCAACATGTAGTATTCAAATTCCAGTAGGTCTTTAAGTTCATAACATGATACTCTATCCTTGTTTCCAACTCAGCTTCATAGATACTATTAAAAATATTATCACCTTTATTTCCCATCTCAAGGATTATTTCTTATGATATTGAAATATCTTGTAGCTCATCAGCCTAAAAAAGAATCAACACATAGATCATACACAAACAGAGTATTATTAATCTCTCATAATGTTATTCTACCTTATTATTCTCAATATTTTTCACAAATATATTTCGTAGGATATTCTAGTTATTTATTTTTTATGCCCAGATATTGACTCATTTTATAACTACATCAGTATGTCCTGATTATTATCTTTTTCAAGAGTAATTCAGTACTTTATAGTCAACACCAACTCTGGGTTGTTCCTCACTTATGAAAAACTTTTTATCTTTATTTTTTTCCATACAACTGTATGAAAAAATGTATCTTCTATTCATTTCATAATGAAATAATCCATCACATTTGATTCCCTTGATTTTATATTTTATCTCTCTTAATTTTTTCGCATGGGTGTCTCCCATGATGTCAATTATTTATTCTTTAATGGATTTCTACTATAAAATGATAGGATCTTCAATAAATGTTTTGTCCATTTCTCTTTCTCTTTAACTTTTTGAAATAATTATTTCAATTTCTTCACCTATAGTCTTGATAATATATTTTTCGCAAATATATTTCCACTAAAATCTTCACTTGAAATATTTTTCACAACTGCATCAAAACCATACAACAAATCACTTTGTGGTTTGAATCATATCTTTCGAGTCTGAGAACATCTCGTAAAAAATTAATAGATTCAAAAAATATTGATAGATCCTAAATAATGTGCCAGATCAATCATTTTAATCTCCATCGTTAATTATAAACCTCTTTCAAATATTAAAAAAATGAAGTTCTGCTTAAGAATATTCACATTTATTATTTCACGATATAGTAATATAGAAGCATCTCCATTTATCATATTTATTATTACTCAAAATCATCTTAGATTTTATCTTACATATCATAGTTAACTAGGTTGAATCACTATTTATTTTTAATTTTTTTTATCCAATTAAATTCTACTCCGGAAAAACCTTATTTATTTTCCTATTTTGATCACAAATAATGAATTTCATATATTTTCACACGAAATTAAAAGAGAAATATAAATGATCTTATTTCACTTATCATCCAAAAATATTTCTCCAACTATTTTTTAATAGTGTCTCAAAATAGATTCGTGATGTTTTTTTCATGAAATAATATCTTAAGCAGTGCAAAATTTAATTCTATTATCCAGAAATAAATTTTGGTAAGTGTATCACTCAATGTAAAAAATATACCAATTTTCAATAAAGCATGATTCTTATGATATTTTTTTATTAAAACATCCATATCATGGAATTCACTCATACAAATCATGGAATTAATCATACACAAGTTATGATAACTCATCCATAGTCCATAATATGAGTGAATGACTTACAAGAAAACTCCAAATCACTTATTTGAAGCTTCCATTAAATCAAATATATAGTTTAAAATGTTTCATATATTTTTTCCTTTTTCTCATGTTAGACTAATATAAAAAAGTAAATAATTATAAAATTTTATAATTTAAACAAAAAAATATAAAATATCAATAACATAATTTAGATCAAATTTAAATCATTTCATATTTTATCTAAGAGTATTCATTACTAATTACAGAAAAAAATTCATGCCCAGTTACTCCAAGATAGTTTTTCAAGTAGCTTAGTTCTTAAAAATACCAAACATACTAGCTTTTAACACTATTCATAACACCTTATTGACGTTTTTCACACTACATTAAATTAATACATGTTCAAAAATTGTAGTCAATACTCATTTCTTATATAAATTTACATTACATGAGGACCAACACAATAATCACCTAATATCAGCATTTCATAACAAGATGATGGGTCTGCAAGAATAATTTTCCAATATTAAATACATTCACTTTTACATGATCAATAAAGGTAACTATATATTAAATTTACATTCCTTTATATCTCTAGTAAAGATCAATTGACAAAAAATTCAAAAAAATCTCTGAAAACTATTTGGGTCATTTAATCTCCCCCTTTGGATTATTTTAAATACCAGTTAATTCCTTCAAGTCAACATTTCTTTAATCCCACATAAAAACTATAAATTCTAGGAAAAAAGTTTTCCTCTACCATATTGTCATTTTAGGTGTAATTTAAAATATACTCTCCTACTTATTACTATAAAAAATTTCAACAGAAGGCCTTTTAGGAAAACATTTCTCTTCCCCTTACTTTTGAATCTTTTAATATTCATATTCTCTCATTATTTTTATCGCATGTTCAGGTTATTTGAGGATTTAACCAGATAAGGGTGTCACCAAGGGTTTCATTGAAATGATCCTAATCTAATTCATATTTATGTCGATATAGGCCAACATATTGTAGAAAAAATTTGATATTTCACTAATGAATTAAATTTTTCCATAGAAATTCCTTAATTTTTTTTAAAAATTATGAATTTAATTTTTCGTGGAGTACAACTATATTTTAAAAATTTTCATGAACTATCACTCATCATTAAAAATCACATAAAAAATTTCATGTGTAATTTTTGTTTCCGCCAATTTTAATTAAATAATCACCCCTTGATAATTTATCCACCCTTAACTAAAATAGTGTTAGGATAGTGACAATAATATCCCAAGATTCATATTTTTCATTGGTTGTCCAAAATTTAAAAATTTATGTTAAAGTATTAATTATATAGAATATTGGAATTCTTTGAACTTTCCCTTTCAAGGGTTGATCTCTATAATTCTTCACTATGGTGGGTTTTTCAAGAAATAACTTCCACAGGATTTTTACACCATATGATGTTTAATACAAACTTAAATATACCATAATAGGTTTTATTTTATTTTTTAGGGGTTAAAGCTTTTATATGGATCCCCTATATTGATATATCAACTTCAATTATATGTAATTACGAATAAAAAATTAATTTGTGAATTAGGTGAGATTCCATTAGATCTTTATTATATATATAGGGATGAGAATTTTTTTAAAAACATGTCACATCTTCCTTTTTTCTCCTCTTAATTATAATAGGTTTATGCTCTCATCACCCTTGATTTGAAAAATATGTACACCTTGGAGAATCATGGTTTTATATTACATTTCATTTTTTCAATAGTGAGAAATTTATTCTTCAGTTGTGTTGGGAACACCCGTTTATCCTTTTTATCCTTCACATACACATTTTAATTATCAATCTTACCTGTCTATAGGATTTTAATATATATTTTGCCCCATGATGATTAGGTCAATATGATGGAGGTGATTCAATTGAATTATTTTATAAATTATTCCTTTTGAAATAATCTTATTTAACCAATTAAGATCATGATATAATCAACATATTCTCACCACCTCACCTTATATGCTATAGATATGAAGATAAAAAATCAAAAAATGATTTATAAGGTTCTATGAAAAATCATAATCTTTGTTGTGATTGGTTAGTTTCCCCAATAATTGATTCTCCACTATCGTCACAGGTTGTTACAACCACAAGCATTCATAGTTTTATCATCATAGATTCACAAAATGTTTCATCTCTTGTTTCATACAATAGAGTCATGTAAAATCACACTTCCACACTATAATTTATGTTCTAATTATATAAATATAAAGGTGGATTCTACAATTTTATAAAATCTCATTCCGTCATGAAAATGGAATACCAATAGGTCTGTAGAATTCAACCTTAAATTTTTTATATAAAAGTATTCTTCAGAACATAAACACTTGTCTTTCTCATCATTCTAGTTATTTCACAAACTGGTTCCCCTAAACTCATCACATATGTAGAAATACATCAGTTATTATTTCTCTAAGATTTATTCTAGCTTCCATATCATATTCTATCTTTGAAAAAAACTGTGTGTCAAGCTCATAAGGAATCAAAAGCAAAACATTAAATAATATTTATTTTTCCCAGAATCTATTTTAATACCAATAGAATTTTTTTTAGTTTATTATCTTATAAAATTAGGTCATAACTATTACATAAAAAACATATATATTAAAATGTGTAAACTTTCACTCCATATCCTTTTTTCCACTAAATTAAAATTTTGAAATGAAACACATTTTATTTTCATGAAATGTCATCATGGCATTCATATTGATTTCATTATTGATCTAACCCTTCCATAAAATAGGTAAAAACACGTTTATATATTTTGGTTTTTTATTAAAAAGTCATTAAGGTAATTAATAAAATAAACAACCATACTTTTTCGTCTATATTATAACCATAATATATTTAATGAGTATTTCCCTTAATATAATAAACATTTTTCACAAATAATAATTAACTTCCCCATGAAATTAGCTTTAATGCCTAATGTTCTTCATTAAAAAAATTATATGAAAACGAAAAGGTAGTTTCATAATCATGAGGGTTTCTAAGAAAACATGAGAACCCGAGAAAATAATTTTCATTAAAAATAACCTTTTAACCGAAAATAAAATAATCATTCCACTAAAATAGAATATCATTATCATACCATTTTAAATAAAATAATTTCCCTGAAAACACATTTTAAAGCATAGATAATTCCAGAATCTTACATTGGGAATCATCTTTATAGACCCTATAAATATGGAGTAAAAATAAAATCAACTTCCAACTAAATTCATGAGAGAGAATAATCATTACACAATTTTTTTGGAAGTATATTTATATATCACCCATCATAAGAACGATATCAAGCACAAATTTCACGCATAAAAAAACTTCTAGGACTATAACATGCATTAAAAACAAAAAATTGTTTATTTTCATCATCAGACTAATAAAAATTTCATTTTAAACTCATAAGTAAATGATTTTAATATATTGATATATCCTTTCTTTTAAACCTATAATATCAAAAATAAAATAGCTATATCAGAGAGATTGGGGGTTTAATTTGAATATAACATGGGATATTATGAATGAATCATGAAATAAAATAATGGTTGTGGTGGGGGAAAATCCATTGATGTCGTATACATTAAATCAGACATTATTTTTCCTATTTTTAAAGAAAGTTAAAACATTCTGTATAAAATAATTAAAATATTTATTTTTAGATGAATATAAATATGTTAAAAATTTATTTAATATTTAATTCATAATACATTTACTATCATAAAAATGTATCCAAAAATTATTTTCAATAATATTTACATAGAATAAAAAATGTGTAGAATAAAAATCTTCCAAAAATTTCAAATGTGGGTTTTGAGGTAGAGTCTCTCATACCTTGAGTCCAAGTCTTAATATACGTTTATTATACTACTAAATAATAAACTATTTCTGTTATTTACAATATTAATAAAAAATTTCAATTTTATTATGTCATTTATTTTATTTATTACCATGTTATATAAATTTTTTAATTAATTAAGTTCACGTAGGATGTTTTGAAGATTTCAGGATCATGTGATCAAAATAAATTTTGAATGTTGACTATGGTGAAATAGTACATTATCCCATAATATTTAGAATAATAACACTAAAAATATTATCATTTCTATACATAAATTATATGTTTATAACTAACCATGAAAAATTAATTATGCTACAATCATGGACACAGTGACTCATACATACACATGGGTATTGTTTCCCAGATTCAACAAACTTGACGGATAAAAGGTAAGTGTTATTTTTATTTATATAATGACTATAATATTATAAATATAGCTTAATTTCATTAAATAAACTTTTTTATATCATCAATGTGATATTTTCATGAAAAAAATTACAATCCCTATTGGAGGTAGTAATCCACACGTACACAAGAATGGTGTTATCACCCTTCAATGAATCAGAATGTAAGAAGATAGATGATAGATAATATTTATATAATTATTATTATGTTATCAATAACATATATACATTAAATCCATCATTATAACCATCTAGTAATGTCATTGATGGAAAATTAATTACATTTGTTTGTGAGGCGGTTGTCTGTTGTACACACAAATGATGGTTTCATTTTACCATTGATGGAATATATGATAGATAAGTTATTAAATTAGCATAATAACATATTATTATATTAAATATTAATATGTTATTATTTAAATATTTTTGAATAATAATTGATTAAGGGGGATGATAAATAAATCTAAAACATTGGATTAAATGTTATACATGGTCTTTGAGAAACATCCTTTCATTTACCCCTTTATCCCATTAATGTCGGTAGAATTATCAATATATGATATCAATATTATAATAAATGATTTTGGAAATTTATTTGGGTCTTTATTTTCCTAAATATAGTTATAAAATGTGCGAGGAAGAGAGGATAGGTGGTTTCCTTTTATAAGTGAGGGGATAGATACTCTTAGAATTACATAAAGTATTAAATTATTATAAATTAATTTTTATATTTATGTTGAAACAATTTTATATAATAAAATATATTATGATTAATACTCTAAATAATATCATATAATAAAATTTTCACATGCTTATGTTGTGTTTTCACCCTTATCCCTTTATTTTAACCCCCAATAACCCTATGGATGATTACCATGATATCAATGATTTTTAATCATTAGTGGTCAGGAAAGTAAAAATTAAAGGATATTTGACCAATAAAAGGATCATTATTGAGATTTTAAACTGTAATAGTTTCAAATACCTGATTTTTATAAATTATTATTCTTTTAGTAAAATATTTTTTATTAAACATCATTAATATCATTTTTTAACTATTCATTTAAGTTGACTTTATAGTAATAAAGATAAAATAGATTTAAAATTTGTAACTTTAATATCTATTTAATATTTTATATATGTCTATAAATTTCATTGGACACTATAAAAAATTCATAAACATTTTCACTTAATTTTATAAAATCATAATCCTGATTTTTCGACTACTTGAAGAGGGAATGTATCGATGTTTCATAATAATTTAATGCTATAAATTGTTCGATAAAAAATAAAAATAAATTACAAACATTAAAATAAATATATTAAGTTCAATATTTTTGTAGTTAATACATATGTTTACTCATATATATTTCTAGAAAACTTATTGAGTATGTTAATTAAATTTTTACAACCTTGCACAAGCATTGCACAAGAACTTAGACATGTAACTTGTTATATAACTCCAAAACTTGTATATATCCATAAATATCATAAATGAAAATTCATATATATTATTACAAGTCATTTATATAAAAGTTACATCTAAAATATTATCTTTTGAATACTGAATATGATTTTTCTAGTACTGCACAAGCATTGTGTCGATGCTGACAATGATTTTCATATTTATCATGTAATAAATTATAATATATTTTTTCAGTTATTTTGTTGTTATATTTATAACATATTATCATATATTATTTTTTCCCTTAGTTTAATAAATTTTTATATCATATTTTCATCTTTTTGATTTCATAAAAGAAAACATAATTCATAAAAACTTCTTTCATATTATTCACAAAAAATGTGTCTACATTGAAAAAATATAAAACATTTATCCAGAAATAAATATAAATTCATGAATCAAAAAATTATATCTATTTCATAAAATTATTTTACTATAAGTTACATAAATTACTTTTAATATAGAATCCTAAAACACATTGAAGTATATTTTTTTAAAAAAATTAGTCCAAAAATGAGATTATACCAAAATAAAGTATAATGTTGATTATTATGTGAATAATTTGATTATTTATAACTAATTATATTTTTCATAATTTAATATGAAAATTATAATTTTACTTTTCAATTAAAATAAAATATTTTTTTATGAAAGTCGATATTTTTATCAATTCACTGAAAAAACAATATGTTTAGAAAAATCCCAAAATTTCACCAAATGATAATTATTATATAGTTTTTTCAAAAATAATATCATTTTTATAGAATAAATTTATAAATATTATAGAAATTAATTATAATATTTCCTCACCAATAACAACAAAAATTACATTGGAAACATAATATGACTTTACGAAAGATTTACTGCTTATTTCCTATGAATTTAGAAAAGTTGTATTGAGTTGAAACCTTATAATTTGTATTTAATGATTTGATTAATATTATTCATATTTACAATTAAATATATAGGTTATTTTTGTCATATTTAATTATAAATATTTCACGGTTCGTTTAAGGTTAGTGTTGAATGTTGTATACACTATCAAACACAATGTTCTTTTAAAATATTATGGTGTTGTAGTGCTTCTCAATACATCATAATTATCACCCATCAAATTTATGAGATCTAAATATTTTCTCATGAAAAAATTAGTTAAATATATCTAATTCTCAATTTTCTAAGAAAACAACATTTTCCACATCCAACATATTAAAATTCACAAAATAATATCTAGAATAATACTAGTTTCCGTAATTTAATTTTAGAAAATCCATGATCATTGGTAGAATAAATGATATACATTATAAATTTATGAAAAAAATACAATTTTATTTTCCTCATTTGAACCCATTTTAATTACCTTTCACTTATATCTTATATTCTCTAAATACATAGGTCTTTTCCAACATCTTCACATGATATAAAATATATTGACTTCTAATTCAAATAAAATCCACAAATTCAAATTATTCTATAAGACTCTTTTAAATTATTCGACATTGTAATATTGTGTAGAATACCTATATTAAAACATGCAACTCATCTTCCACCATTTTGTTTATAGGTCATGATCATTTGATTGCTAAGAATATTTTGAGTCCTTAAAGTCCACAAGAGTAAAATAATTATATTTTATTCTCATATGAAATCAACTTACACATCAAAATTTCTCTTACAAGATGATGAGTTATCTATTATAAAGTTAAAATATCTTGGAGAATGTTGAAATTTCATATTTAATATTACATTTTCATTTGAAAATTTTCATCAAAATCAAATATCTTATGGCAACCAAAAATATCATATGTGTAGTCCAATTGACTTCCATGTAGATAAAATATCATATGTTCTAGAAAATTCATTTATGGGTAGATGAAATATAAAATTGTTTGGAAAATTAAATTCTACATAGATTAAATTTATTACGTGCTGGTCATTTCTCTTCTACATGGAAAAATTCTCATACACATAGAAAAATGTATTTCCCATTTTACTATATGTATATCTAAAACATTAATTCTAGAAAATCATTAAATCAATCCCGAACAAATTGGTCTAATGTTAAGAAATTCCTAGTTATTAAAACATATCTCAGAAAATCTCAATATCATCACAAACAGATTCTTGTCACATTTTCAAAGGATATTCAAAACTCAAATTTATTTAGATGATTTCACAAATCACCAAGATATCCTTCTTCTATAAAATCAATTAAATTAATCCCCCTAGTTTAAAAGATCTTCAAACACATTAAAAAATGATATAGAAAAAACACTCAAAACTAGGACATGTATTGGAATTGAATATTAGAACATAAATTATCACAATCATTAAATTTCATTTCTTGGATATCTTCTTCAATATATATATGTGGTGTCATTATGTTGCATCCTCAGAACTCATTTTCCATTTATCATTCCTGTAGCATCACGTAATCACCACAAATTTAATTTACATATCAAGCCTTTATTATTAAACCATCAAACTTATTCAAATATAAAGATCAATATCTCCATTTCTTGTGTTGATCAGTACCCATTTCATATTTTTAGTGTAAAAATTTTCTCCCCCTTATTGATAATAAATGCATAATGACTACAGAGGGTACTTCCTAACTCACAATTTATTTCCTATTCCATCAATAAATATTCTTTTCCACATTTTACTAAAAATAAAATCATAATATTCTTTTGATTAAAGGAAGAAACCACATGATTTTATATAACAAAGAGCTTTTATTTTGTCCACTCTAAGTCTCCTTGAGACAACTTGGTGTAGAAAAATGAGCGACACAATAATTTTTATTAATTTTATACATAAAAATACCATATATGTCATTCCATTTCTCAAGTATTAAAATTTTTGGGTTAATCGAAATATATTTAAATAAAATCCATAACATTCACTCATCTTTAAGAAAAAAATTATAAATTTAATGTTTCAGAATATTTTAGTCCACTTTTTCTCATTTTTTCATTAACCAACACAGTACCTTCATATTATGTTTTGAATAACCAAATATAGGGGTTGTATGTTTGATTAAACTGCCTTAACCATCAATTTTTTTTGTTTTCAATAATTTCATGATGAACTATATGACAACTACACCTTCATTTTTTTATCCCCATCTAGGGACACAATCTATTTCCCCTATCATGGTAGATATAATACTTCCTGAAGGAAAACATCTTATAAGTTTAGTTTTCTCAACATACAATTATCCCCTTTGATTACATTTATGTTACTTCTAAACAAATAGAAATAATAGGTAATAAGGAGTGACTTTTTATTCATGGAAGTAACTCATTTGTTTGGTTTAAATTTTCATCAATACGTAACACTTTATCTCTTATAATTACCTTACCTAAATGGACCAAAGAACATCATTTATCTACTTAATTTTGAGATTCCCCTTTTAAGGGTTGATGTGGAACCCGTACATGTCCCATATAGATCATGACATTATAGGACCTAATGATCTTCATGGAATTCATTCCAGACTATGTATACATAAAACTTCCCCACTCTAGTGTTTACATCATTATCAACACTCCATCATCGCATGGATGGTAATCTAGATGTCTTGTATATGGATGAAAGTAGTGGTACTAAGGAAAAATCGATATCCCCTCATTCATCCAAGTCCAATTACCTCTTCTCTGGTGGATGCACCTGCTCTAAATCCTCTTATAGAGCCTTCTTATTTTGTATGTTTGTCTGGTGCATTTGCAATAAATGTGTCCTAAAGGCCTGGAGGTTGCTCGAAATCATTGAGTTTTCCTGAAGCCCTTATGGTATCCAAAAGGACATTCTATCCCGAAGACATTGGGTGGTCCGAAGGCCTTGAAGGACCCTAAAGACTAAATTGATGGCCCAATGGTCTAAATGGGTTAATAGTTCTATCTGCTACTATGCTGAACATTTCCTTCTACAATACTCCTACTATACAAGAAAAAATCCTCCTCCAGGATGTGATCACCTCTCTCTTAGATTCATTGTAGGAGCCCTCACAGACTAGACTAAGGATCATGTTCGTATTGTAATTACCTTAGTATGTTTCAAATTAAAATTATTTCCATGATATTTCAACATGTGTGAGAAATTAATCTTTATATAAAAGTTCAAAACAAATTAATTATTTTATAATTGGATCTCCAAACTAATTGAAACTATTTAGTATTCTAATATGTTCATAGAATATTTAGCACTATGCCCAATTCATCCAAACCATTCATGCACCATTCCTTAAATTTTTAATTCACCATTTATTGACAGCATCTCATGAAAATAAACCTCCTTTTTTGAAATCAATTCATTTCCTTTGGATTTTGAATCCATCTAATATTTTTCTACATGTTTCGACATTTTTAATTTATATGGAAAAATTTTCACACATTCTTTCCTCACATGATAAATTTCTTTTAGTTTATAATATGAATTATTACTAGAATTAATAGCACATGGATTCTGTTTCACATAATAGGAATCCTCTCAAGGTATAATATTTATGCATACCTTATTTTCTAGAAAATATTTAAAATGTCTTCTACATATTTATTATAGGCCCCCAAATCTTTTTGGGTAGATTGATTTGTGGTATTCCTAACACGATTATGAGTTATCTATAGATATATCATCAAATGATCACCAATGTCCCCTTAAGATTCTTTCTAATTTCTAGGAAATTAAATGATAAACTAGAAAAAATAGGCTTTTGGTCTAAACCTTCCATTCCACCAATGAAACCATTAAAATCTAGATCTAATCATCTAATTCGGGATCTATCTAGATTTAGTGTCCTACTACTTAGCTAAAAATTGAGCCATGATATTACTAGGGGTATTTATTTCCTTGTATCTTCCTTCTATTCCCTTAATTTTTAATAGGACCTATCAATTAAATTTTTAGTCCACATTGGTTCTACATTACTTTGGTCACCCACACTATTCAGAATAATAGAATAATTTTGGGATAGAATAGGTAAAAAATTGGTTTTCTTATGGAACCCATCAGTTAACCAACATGATAGGATTATACATTTCTCTATGCAACCATTGATAAGTTCCCTTTAATTTTATTCACCTCACTTTGGGCACAAATAAATATTGATTTCATATTGACCATGAATTTTTCTTATCTAAACAACATTTTTTCAACATATACCACCATCTTATCTTCCTCATCCTTCTTAAACGTTTTTCTCCTCATCTCAAAAACATAAATATATTTTTTATTGACCAACGCTTCATTTTATTCATCCACTATTTTATATTTAAATGGATTCTTTTTCCCTTTCATAAGATGTTTAATTTTTTTAAAATATGATTCTATATCATCATTCTATTTAAAATCATGTTATATGATTTCCAATCCATCAACATCACTTCTTGATGAATCAACACCATTCTAAAGATGATAAAATCATTTTATTTCATCAACTTCAGAAATTAAATATTAGTCAACTCTTTCCTTATTTCTCATTATATTTATTTTTTTATTGTTGAACATATTATTTCATTTACAATTATTTGGATTTATAATATTCATTATCTAATTTAAAATCTTAAATTTAGGTACTAGTGATTTAAAAAAAAAGACTAATATCATTATAGTTTTTGAACCTAATTGGTTTCCATCTCTTACCTTTAAAATTTCCCTTCATGATTTTTTGAAAGAAGAGAAACATTATTTTGAAGTAATAATCATCCTCATCACCTGAATCACTTTATTTTTATGTTATTATTATTTGAATTATTTTTTACTCATAGAATCAAAAATACATTTTAAATTTCATTATCGTTTTTGTAATTTGGAGCCTTTCTCATTTCATAAACAATGTATACATTATATAACTGATCCAATCATAGGTCTTCTTTATATTCTATGGATGATAATTTTGGATAAAACTACTCTAGATTGTATTCTATCATAATTTTAACAATTATATAGGCATATATATTTTCACCAAAACACTAAATAGTACTCATAATCTCATTGAATCCTTTAAATTAATTCAATATTGTCTCTCTAACATCTATATATATATCTTCAAATCCACTCCACCAAAATTCAAATTTGGAATATTTTACATCCATATTACCTTTATGTATGCTTACCACTTTTCCATTTTTATCTATTTGAGATTTAAGGCACATTACCATTTTATCACATTATTCTAATAATACATTAGGATTGATTTTTTTTTCAATATTCCTTCAAATTTCTATTGTCTCACAATTTCAAAAAAACATCTTCAACAATGAGTGGAAAACCATGTGTGTATGTATCACTTACTTCAATTACATGTTATAAGTGGTAGGGTGTCATCATATTCCTTCATATTCTATAGTTATTTCTATAAAATTTAGGAATAAATTGGATATTTATATTGTTTTGGTTATCAATACTCATTAAATTCTTAGATATTTAAGAGGGAACATGTTATTTTCTCTCAAAACAATTATTAATCCATATGTTAGATAGACCACTAATAAGGGTGATTTACTAATTTGATTTTTTAATTCATTCCATTTAATTAATCCTATTACACTAATTATTCTCCAAGATTAATCAATATTTTATTATAGTGTCACCATGTATATGGTAGATATTAAAAGTGAATGGAATGCAAGGATTAACAAGGATTAGTGCAAAATAAATAACATTGTCATGATTGCATAGTCTTCTCAATCATGTATTATCCACTATCTACACAAGTGGTTATAACCACAAACATTAATTATATGATTAACATTGAGTGGAATTATTTTTTTTAATTCTAAGTCTCATATAAGATCTTTTAATCTTAACACCTGTATTCTAAAATTTTGGATCCAATAAAAGTACAATCTGTGTAAGATCTAGTTGTATTTAACACCTCTTGAAGAATGATATTTATTAAAAAAGTAATGGATAAAATGATATTAACATGTAAATAACATATCTATATATCTATGATTTCTTCATAAAATGAACATCTGACTTACTCATCTTTATTGGAATTCACATTAACTGGTTCTCCACAACACTTTGAATACTCTGGCATATGGTATGTTATCACCCCCCCATTATACCTTCTAGATTTGATAACCTATTTTATATTTGATAGATATAAGTATCATGATTATCAATTCCTATTAATTTAAATACTTTTATTGTTTAAGGTCTCGTAGGTTTCTCATCACTCAATGTTCATGATAATCTCAATCCCAATTCTCTACAATAAACATCATTATTCACTTTTCAAGTATTTGTTTCTCAAAATAATGTCATGAATAATATTAATTTCCAAAATAGAATTTTAAAAATTCATTGATCATAGAGTACATTGGATGTAATTTTTTTAAATTAGTGATAAAATCCATCTTTTTTATAATTTTTATTCTTAGTAAAATCCCTCTTATATTCCCTCAAAGAAAAATTTTGTTTCCTTCATCATCATATGATATAAAATATAACAAAATTTAATTCTTATAACACATGAATGATATAATTCTTCAAAAATATTCTTCTACATTCTTCCACACTTGAATATTCGATGGAAATACTATAACATTGATCTCATCTTCCCTTATTTTCATCATGGATCATGATTATTCAATTTTCAATAATATTTTGAATCCATGAATTATAAAAAAACAAAGTAATATAATTTTATTCTCATATATAATCATTTTAGGAACAAAATATTATCTTAAAAAAAGAATAAATATATTACTGGAAACCAAATTAATATAGATCTTATTGAAAATTCATATATCATATAAATTTCTCCTTTAAAACATTATGGTAAACCAAAATATCATATAGAATCTCAAAACAACTTATGTGTTTTACAAATCCCTTCCACATAGTTGAATTATCTTACACACTAACTAATTCATTTCCACATAGAGTAAAAATATTTCACATTGGTGAATTCTCAACAATATATATAAAATATCATACATATAGTAAAATTATATTCCATATATATGTATTCTCACATGCATAGGAAAAATTCATTTTCTATTTTTACAAACATGAGCTCCAAAACTATAATTCAAATATTACATCAAATCAATCTAGAAAAACATTGTCTAATATAATTTTTTTTAAATGATCAAAACTCATAAAAAAATCTCAAAAATCATAGTCTAATTGTTTCATTTAACTTGTTCATAGAATTTTAAAAATTCATTGTTATTATTTTTATTTCATAAATATCAAAGAAAGACTTATCTTAAATTAATTCATTTCATTTCTCCATTCTCCCATATCTCTAAACACCATAAAAACATGTTTAATAAAACATTATCATAAACAGTGTATGTATTTTACATGAATATAGTAATTCATCCTAATCGATGTTATATTTTGTTTTTCATATCTCCTTCAATCTATCCAAATGTTCTCTACTACTTACAGCCTCAAATATCAAATTCTATTTGTTTTTGTAGGACCATCATCAAAACTCTACACTTTGACAATACCTATAAATCATTAATTTTCAAAAAATAAAACTTATTCAAATCGTAATTTCTATATATTTGGGTACATTCTAATCTATATCCTCTTATGTATTCTCAACATTAACAGTATCCCTTTAGATGTTGGTGGTAAGTGGTGATTTTCCTTTTTTACTTCAAAAAATTATCTTATTGTGAAGCTATGTCATACATTTAAAAGAAATATTTTATGAAATTATTTACCTTATAAACATATCAATAGTACTCATTTAGTAACCCTTTCTCTGAAACCTCTTAACCTCTACATCAAAAATGTCAACCTCCAATTCAATCTTGTTATCTATTTCTGGGAGTCAATATTTTATTATTCTTTCTAATTTTCATTGTTTTTTATTGACAGTCATGTCCATCAAACATTGTTCTATGTTATGGATTTTCCTTCTATAATATAATAACTTTATCTTTGGGGTAATATTAATATAAACTATCTTATTTTTCGAATTGAAAATAACATGCTCAATGGATTAATTATTTGACTTAAATTTTATTCTGGGATTGTTTTTATAATATCTTTTTACACACTTTATGATATTCTTTAATCAATGACCTAAGAGTTATGTCAGATTGGTTCATACTATCCTTATTAAATATAGTTACCACTTATATTATAATAATTATATAATTTCTCCAGAAAATTAGAGAAATTATTATAATAAAAATTCTATGTCTTCTATGCATCCAACAATATACCAATGGGCTTGCATTTATTTTTAGATTTTAACCCTATCTATAAACATTATCTGAAATTTATAAACTTAAAATTTATTCCAGAAGTCAATTTTCATATTCATAAACCTCAATATATGTTCACATTTTTTAAAGTGATGGATCTTTTCAATTTTACCATAGAATTTTGAAATTTAGATTATTTTTTATTTTATGTTAGAATCCCATTCAATTTTTCAATATTTAGTTAGATAATTTTCTTAATTGATCACATCCACCTTTGATACATTGGTGGATTTAACACATATTTTTATCCTCAGAATATTTCTAAAATTTATCTTTAACCCTGCACTAGTCATCATGAATAAGTTGGTGAAAATAGATTCACTTGATCATTGGGATACCTTTTCCACGAACATAGAGTTGTTCCATCTCTATGAGGAATCAATTTATTTTTATCACTTATTTGATTCTTCATGTAATTATGAATCATTATAAAAACATGAGTGGAATTTTTCTTTATTTTAGTGGATTATGAAGGCTCATCTTTGATGATTTTTAGATTTCTCAGTTTCATATCCAGCTCAAGGAATTTTATATTGATAAATTATTTGATTCTACATGTGTTTTCACACTTTTTTCAAAATCATTATTCGCATTAATAATTTGTTTATCATGAAAATGTCATATATCTTATAGATAAATTTGAAGTTACTTTAATTTAATTACTTTATGTTTTAACTAAGAATCCCTGAAATTTATGGAGACATTTTGTAGCTTCACCAATGAATGTATTACTTTATTTTTTGGTCAAAAAATTATTTCTCAAAAACATATCATAAATATTATTTATGAAATTATAATATATTTCATTGTAATGTGATATTGATTCATCATTTTATATCACACGTTTTTGTAGGTGTTTTATATACTATCATTTTTATCCAAGAAATATTCCATAGAATAAAATTCCATTCCCAAATGTTATTTTTAATCATTATGTTCTTTGAAGTTGTAAAATATATGTTCTAAAAAATCATTTACAACATCATTACAGTAATCATTGACTTCAAAATAATAATCACTAAGTGTTTAATTAAAATCATATTCATCTCATCTTGAACTCCCTATATTAAAGGAATAATTATTAATCTATTTTTAAAGATAATTTACATTATGAATACCTTTAAGAATAGTGATTTTTACTTCATATTTGAACATTTTAGAATATTGTTATTCTCTCTATTCATCTTATTTCTTATGGCCTTGGATAATACCTAAATTTATTACTTAATATGGACATAATTTTTATTTTTTATATAACGGTGTACTATAAAAATATCAAATTTTAACGTAATGTAATTATAATAAAAACATAATGGGAAAACAAATTTAATATCTAATCAGAGGGAAATATAGTAGTAATAACAAATTAAATTCTATTAATTATTGAGTGTAAACACATGTCTGTGAGTGAATCAGGTGTTGTATATTTTTTACCGAATTACAATTTATCCTCCATGTATTAACCCCATTGAAATTTATTCCCTTATTTTACATTAGTAAAATATCATATATACATTTTTATTACAACATTCATATACCAGATGTAGTGTATGAAAAAAATAAAAGGATGGTGTGCAATATTTTTATAAAGGCCATCCTAATGCTGGAAACATACCCCTTATGATTATTAGTTATTCATCCCTATAATATATAAGCTTATACAATATAAAAAAATTAATATAATGATTATTCTAAGCCCCATATTTATTCAAACACTAGCACTGAAAATCAAAGTGATTAATATATTTTCATATTCTTACTGGTGTTATAAAGTATCATTATAATCTCCTTTCATACACAAAGTCACCCAAGTTATACAGAATCCAATCATGTATATGAATTTGTTCCATTTCAGAACCTTTAAATTTTATCTACAGATAGTATGTAGATTTCACATCATCCTCAGAATAGATTTACTTCCCCTTATCTTGGAGTATTTACATTACTATATGTTTTCAAGACTAGAACCTGAAACTCAGTCCCTATTTTTGGATTAAATTCATAATTTTTTTACAAAACCTTCTCATCTAGATTTCTCAACTTAAAAATGAACTCATATTATCTTAAAAAATCTAGTTTCACTACAATATATAAAATGATCAACACAAAGATCATACCAAAGAATAATTTTGTTAGTATCTCATTATCTTCTTCATCTCAAAATTCTCTAACAATTTATATAATAGGTTCTTAAATTTATATTTGATTTAATACCAATATCATTATTCTTCATAGAATAGAATTATGATCACATTCATATTATCTTCATTTATATTTCTTTAATTCCTCATGAAAGACTCCAGTTTTTTGATATTCCTCAATTTCAAACGAATATATCCATCACTTACATATATTTTAAATTTTAGACATTAAATATATTTTCTATATATTTCATAGAGAAACATTTCATCACATTCTATTAAAAGGATCATCCATTTGAATTATCTCACAATTTTTATAAGGGTATTATAACACCGCATACCAGACCAATAATCAAATTACTTGATTTATATTAATGATTTCATTTCCAAAAATTCTTATGAAATTTTATTTTTATATTTTTATAGAAATAATAAATTCATTACATTAAAAACTAGAAACCTCCATATAGTGTATAGTTTTCCTAAAAAATAGGTGCATAATTTAAATTTTTTATTTCATTTATGATACACATTCTTCATTCATGTATTGTCTTCTTAACTAGAAGATTGAGATTTATATTGTTCATACACTTCCCTAAATATTAAAAATTAAATTTAAAATGTGGGATAATTACATAAATCATGGTAAAGGGTATACAAATAAATAATAAATTTAATTCCATATAAAAACATAAAACCCAATGACTATGTTTTTCTTTATACAAAATAAAAATTGAGTTCATAATCAGAAGTAAAATCAATATTAAAAAAAACATTTAAAATTTCTTGAAATAATTTAAAGACCATGAAGGTGTATTGGGAAGTCATCTTCATCACCCGTTACAAATAACCATTTTTAAAAAGGTATAACTAATTATGTTACATCAATGAGATTACCTTTGGAGATTGATTCATTTTCTAATGCATTGGAGAGAAATATCTTGGGATCACTCATCCACATATAAGAGGAATATTTATAATGAATAATAAACATGATGGTAGGATGAGGTGATCAAGTAGTAAATGTTAAATAAACATATTTTTCTCTCCCTTTATAATTAAATTAAAAAATAAACTGCATGGAAAACATTTAATATATTCCTATGAAATAGATTACAATGATTCTAAAATATCAATAAAAATGAATTTAAGGAATTATTTATATATATATAAAACATTCTTGAAATAATATGTCTTTGTAAGAAAAATGACTGAAATGATATCATAGAATGATTAATTATTAGGTATAAATAAAGAAATTAATTACCACTAGTTTCAAATCACATACTAAGACATCTTCCTTTAGGAATAACAAAATAATATTAATTATTTACTCAATTAACAAACATTTTTATGTTTATTACATTATTATTGTTCCATTTATTATCATGTTTTATTTATTTAATTGATCAATTTAGTTCACAAAGATCATTTTGGGGCCATTTTGTTTATAATCTTCCAAATCATTTTTGTACTATAGTAATAGTAAAAATTCATTGTGAAATAGTTCCATAAGATATAGGTGTGTCATGAATAGTTTAAATATCAATATAGAAAAAAATAAATTCAACATGTTATGATATTTTTATTTTTCTGTGAATTTTCCTTGATAATAATGGTTTCTACGATTTAATGTTACAATGATTGTTCACTTTTAAATCCATGGTAATGATGAATATTAGAAAATTTCATAATTTTGAAAAATTCATAAAATCATAAATATTATATAATATTACTAGTATTTTTTTGTAAAGAATTTTGATATAGAATTTATATCATTTTTCATGTGGGCGTTAAAAAATAACCAATCAAGAACATGTTTTAATGAATGAAGGAATAAAAATATATAACTTTATAAAAATAAAATCAATTTTACAGAATAAAAATGATGTAAAAATAAATTTATTAATGTTATAAATAATATTTATGATGATTTAGATGAAGAATATAATTTTATATAAATAATGTCAATATCTTAAACAATTTGGAGTTATGGTTCTCACTGTAGGTGGATAAGTGAGTAGGTGAGGGTTTACATTTATATGTGAGAGGAGTAGCAACCTTACAAATTCTATTACCTTTAAAATATTACAAATTTTCTTATCAAGGTAATGTGGAACCATTGAAATAAAATTAAAATATTGAATAGTACTGGTCTAAATATATTCATCCAATCAAAATATATTTAGAATTTAGTGTTATTTTTGTGCATTTAATTTAGTTTTAAACATCTTTGACACATTTTAATTGTATCATAGTGATAAATTTTTACCATGGTAACTTAATTTAAGGAATAAAAATAAAAAGACCCTTATTATATAATTTAAACCTTATTATAATGAAAATTAAAACGATTTTAAAATATCAAATATATAGATGTGTTAAAAATAATTTGAATATAATAACTTAATGCACAATAAAAAAAGTTTATAGAGAAAATGTATATTTGAGCGTAAAAATGATTTTTCACCAAAGTCAGTTATTGTATTTAGTCTCATAATTTTTTTTATTCTAGGAATATGTTTTTTATATTATTTTAAAACTAATTAAAAAAATTACTTCCTTGTGAATACTTAATAGAAGGAAATGTTACAATATTTGTGAACATGGTATTTACCACGGTTCACCAAAAAAACCTTTTAGAAAAATATAATAAAATAACCATAATATAATTTTGATATTTTGAAGCGAAAAATAAAGGTAATTTTATCAAATAAAATTAGAAAATTTTGAAATTAAAATTTTAAAAAATACCAAATACGACAAGGAAAAAATAGTTAATTAAAAACAACATTTTAATCTAAATAGAAAATTATAATCTTATTCCCCTACATAATAAAATTATTTCTAATATTATAATATATATATATATATATATATATATATATATATCTATTGAATAAAATATGAAATTAATTTAGTAGAAAAAATACCTAGTTTGACACGTTTTCCCTTGATAAAGAAATTTTTTTCGTGTAAAATTATACATTGATAATCAAGTGGGGATATTTGTCTCTCATTTACCTTTTATGTTATCATGTTTCTTCTCCAATCAATTTATTTTTCCACAAAAATAGGTTCATGTTATTTACGTTATTTCACAACAACTAATATTAGTGGTCATGAATTTTCACAAGAGTTTCTTCTTAAAAAAGATTCCCCATTAACCGTACAACACTAGGAATTAGTACATGAAATACATCAGGTAAATAATTTCTTAAAAAAGTAACATGAAACTCATGAGACACCTGAGATAATCCTGGACATAGGGTTACTCGATTTGTATATAATCCAACATTATCCAAAATATCATATGAATTAATAAAATGATATATTAATTTCCCCTTCATTATTAATCTAATCACTATTGTATCATCATAGACTGGGTTCCACTAAATCATTTCCCTGATTCGGTGTGCTAGATGAATTATTGTACGTCTCCCTGTACACTATAGACTATCGACTATCATTGAGGATATAATAAAACATATGAAAATAGTATAACATATTTAATAAAGAAAAAAAATTAAAAAATCCAAATAAACAATAAAATGTAATGATAATAAATACCAAATCATCATGAACCATACTCCTAAACTATGGAAGTACCAAAAAACCAATTTGTTAAACATGTCATGTTAGGAAAGAAAAAATTTCCAAAATAAGAAGCCAAAACAATTACTAAAGATGATCCCAAAAACAGTTCAAGAAAGCATGTCTAGTCCCATAATCCATGCTTTATCCCATGTCAGCAATCTACCATTATGATATTTCCATTATCGTAACCAATAGAAATAATGTTTTCTCAGGTACACAATGACAACCCTAGAAGGGTGTGAGTAAAACTCTATAGGCCACCACCAATAGTTTATTCACCAATATCATGTTTAATAATAATTTATGTTGAAATATAGATAAAAAATAGAAAATTTGGAAAATAAAATATGTTTTTAATTTAATAACTATCTATTACTTGCACGGGAGCTTGGTTACCAAAATAGTATCAACACACCAACCTTATTCGGGCCATGTAGAGATTTATATCCATGTACTATAGTGGTAAAACACATTACATCACAAGGGAGTTCATTAATAAATTCCTTAAAATTAATTATGTTGTGGATCATTAGTCACATTACCCATACCATATAGATCATTATACCATGGACCATCATTCTAGGTACCCATACCATATACATCATCATATGGTATGGCATTAGTCCAGGAACCCATACCATATGCTTCATTAGAGGTTAGAGAATCATTAAATCTTCCCAAACCATACATGGAATTGGTGGGGCTAGAGCATCAGCCTAGCCTAAACCTACAATGCATTGGTGATGCCTAGAGCATTAGTTTATCCCACCCAAAAGATGAGGATCATTAGTCTAAAAACCACTATAATATTATTTACATTTACCAAGGATTATCATGAGTGACATTTTATCATGAAATATTAACAAGGCTTTACCTTTTCATTTATCACATTTCCATGGATCATATATTTCAATAAATTTAACTCAATTTTCTAACTAGACCATTTTAACATTAATTTATAACCACTACCATTAGACTTTATTTCAACTATTTATCATCATGGACATTCAAAATTCAATAATTTATTACATTTACCATTAAAAATATCATAACTCTTTTAACATTGGAATTTAGTAAAAACAAACCATTACACCTTTTAAACAACATAAAAAAATTATAATTATATTAATCTCATAAACCCTTTAATTCAACATTTAAATTATCATTTTATTATTTTTGAGGAGTGGAAGACTCCATGGGTTTCCATAAGCTAGTTCTCAAAATCATCAGTGAACATAATGGGGTCCATGAAGGTTATCATAATTAAATTAAGGCTCAATTTAATTTTAATAATAAAAAACATAATTTCAAAACATGGTATCATAATTTCACTACTACATACAAAAGGGAAACATCAAAACTGTGGGAAATATCATTTAGATATCCTTCCATAAGTTATTTGATGAACACTCACCCAACCATTGTCATTGAATCAAGATTGAATTACTAAAATCCCCAAAATTGAGAATATCCTATAAACTGGGGTCATATAAATCATAAGAAGTAGAAATAACCCATAATAATTCTACTATAAATGAAGAAAATAGAGTTAGAGATTTATTGGGATCTTTGATAAACACTAAAATGAACTCCAAACACTCTATAATTTAATGAGACTCACCCTTAATGGGGGTATGGAGATATAGGTTTGTAACCCATTATTATGTAGGAGAAATGAGGCAGAAATTGGTTAAAATTTTGATAATGGTCAGGAGGCAAAAATTAGAAATTCACCACATAGTAAGAGGCACAATTTTTGGTTGCATGGTTGGACAAACCATATGCCAATGTGAATTACCCTTCTTTTATGAAGTGGCAAGGATGTATGGTTTTATAGGGAGAATGTATAGTTTTCCAATCTATGAAGAATACATGTGGTTGGAGTCATCCAGGGATGCATGGTTTGGAACATCCCCTTTTATGGTTTAAAAACTATACACCTCCCATAACTAAGGACCATGGTTCAAAAACATGACTAGTAATAACTATTATGCAATTATTCAACATAAAATTGACAACCACTTTCCCCTTATTTGAGTGTCTCAAAGCCTTGGGACACTCCTAATACATTTCTTAATTATATGAATAATTTCATTAAAAATATTAATATGAGTTAATATCAAACAAAATCAAAAATATTCCTTGTTAATCACCATGATCATAAATCCTCTCCCACATTATAACATCTCATACTAGAGATGTTTTTTCAAGCATCATCATGTATCCACGGTAAAAAGGATGTGCCACTGTGCCTACATATCAACTTCACTCTCCCATGTATCCTCCTAATCCTCTCCATATTACCAAAAAAACTTGAAAAAATGACATGGTCATACCACCATAAAACATTATCATTGTGGTCCACAACACAAATCAAAATCTCCTCAAAAGGCACAACATCCTCAAGCTCAACATTATCAATAAAAATCAAATTTTGTGGTTTGGGTTGACATTTTCAAATCTGTTACATATTAAAAACATCATGCATATAATAATACCATTATTAATGATCTAATCGATATGCTATTGGTTTCATCATCTCTAAAACCTCAAATGACCAATCATATCTAGGTGCCATCATTCCCTAAATCTGAATCCAATGGTTACCCACTCTTGGAGACACTTGAATAAAAAAATATAGCCCCACTATAAACTCTAGATTTCAATGTTTTCAATCAGAATATAAATTGAATTTTATTTTTTCTATAGCTATACACATTCGGATGAACTAGACTTGCTTTGACGTCTACAACACAAGACTCATTCCCAACAAATCTAACTCTATCACTTCCACCTAATAAAAAAGTTATCAACATGGCCAAACATATAATGATTAATATGTTTTCATGTGAATATTTTTTTAATAAATATTGTTTTAGGTCAACTCAAAAGTTTTTATGGGTTTTTCTCATGTTCCACTGAAATCTGGGTTGCATGCTCCAAAGATTTCAACTTACATATGTATAATATGTTTGAATTTCCTATATATCTATGGGTGAATAATAATTCTAAAAAACACCTATGTACCAAGAAAAATATAGAAAAATTTCAATATGTTTGATGAAAAAGGAGGATACCTATTCAAAAAAATTCCCTGGGTCACCCCATGAAAATGAAATATCTCTCTAACATACAATTTTCCAAACAATTTCATAGTAAAAGTTTTCTTTATTAGAATGTAATGGGATAATATTTTCCACCAATCCAAAATCACCCATATCATGTTAGTATTATATGTATTTCATATAAATCAAATAATAAAATAATTTGTAAAACTATCCCATTTCCATTCCAAAATGGGTAATGGTTGAAATTATACAGAAGTTTATTGATGTTCGACCTTCACTTGGTGATAGGTGTAGTATCACATCACAAAACCAATGATTTACTAAGTCAATACCAGACACCAATATTGTCTACATAATTCTAAGTAAATCATTGTCAAGGCTAGGTTACATTCCAATTTGAGGCATTAAACATATTCATCCACTCCCCCCACATATTTGTAGACATAATATGGACACCCCAAAAAGTATAATCTCATCAATATCGATAATATATTAGGAAGGTATATCTCCACTAATAATATTTTCTCACAATTTGAGTAACAGTTTATTATCATATTGTCACATATTGATACGACTCGAAGAGCAGAGATGTTGGATAAGGAAACAAGGTTCATTTTTCCCTTTAATCCTAAAAACCTATATTCATCTCAGCATACAATGAAATCACTTTCCACTCGAATATTTTATACTTAAAAATCTATGTCGGCATCTTCCAATACAATGCATTAGTTATAGTATTCCCCTTTCCTAGTGTGTACATCATCTCAAAATCTAAAGACTATATGTACTCAAACCATCATCGATATCTAAGATTTAAATCACAAAATTTTCATATGTATTTGAGTCTCTTATTATCTTAATAGTCCATAAAACACTCACATAGATGATATTGTCACCAAAACTTATTGGAATAAAACATTTTTGTCAACAATGATCATTCATATGTTAGTTCCTCTCATTTAGACCCAACAATCATGACTCATAGACCATAATTTGATATTCTATCATCCAAAATTCCCCAAAACCGATCCTAGATACAGTAAAAAATAGAATATATTATTCTCCCTAATCAAGAAATATAAGAATATGTGTTTTTTATATGTCCTCTAAAGTTCCTTGAAGACTTTATCAAATGATTCAACCCATTAAAGCAATAAACTCTTATTGGTCGAGCCTTAGAGTGTCATTGGAAAGTAGTGAAAATCCTTGGTGAATATTCTATAATTTCCCAAAAAACCCATAATTATTTGTGTATCACAAAAATTATGGGGATGATCCCATGAAAAAATCTATTAAACCATCTCAGGGTCCACTGACATACCTTCCTTTGAGATAAATTTCCCTATGAAATTTAACTTTTCAATCCATAACTAAATCATAGATTTCTTAGCATCTAGCTGATGCTCTCTCAGTATACTCTGGATAATGTCAAGATGTTTAAAATGTTATTCATGAGTCTTGGAGAACATCAAGACGTTATCTTTGAAGACAACCAAAATAAATTATAGGTATGGTTGAAAGATTTAGTTATTCAAACCCATAAATCAATAATATAATTCTATATCCCAAATGATATCAAAACATACTCATATATTCTATATATTCTCTTGAAAGTCATACATAGTATATATGAATATCTAACCCTTAGAGGATGTTAAACTGGTCTCAAATGAATTGAATAGAACATGTAGTCATCGTTTTGTGGTAAAAAATACAATCAATTCTTATAAGTGGGTATCAGTATTTAATCATCGTTTGGTATAACTTTTAGAAATCGATACACAAGAATCAGGTTCCATCAGATTTCATATAAAATAAAAAAGGAGAAATCCAATTTGAATTTCCCAAATATATAGAACACATATCTTATAACTTATGTAACTATTTATTGAGCTCTAGATACTCTAATACTATCATATTATATAGAGGGAATGAAACTTGATCATCTCCAGTAACTAACCCAATTATAAACTCAAAATCTCTCATAGGTGGATCCCAGAATATTTATCATAAAAGTCATCCTAAATTTCATCTACCATAGGAGGGAATCCTTCATTAACCACTCTTCCATCATCAAGCACAATAATTTTCCCATATTCAATGATCTCACATAATTTCCTATGAATTGGCCATGTAAGGCCTAGTTAGATATTCCAATATGAATGATGGAGGTATGTTCCATCTTATGGAGATGTGAAAATAACTCTCCTATGGTAATATTAAATATGATCATATTATATAACAAATAAGTCCAATCCATATATTAGTTCAAAACCTGGAATCTCAAACTTGTAAAAATCCAAAAGAAAACTATATGCACCAACGTTAAGGGAACAAACCTTACAATGTCAGATACCCCCCAATCATACCCCTAAAAACATTTTAATAGACTTTTCCACAAACATATACTCCACCACTAAATCCAAACCATTAAAGAACCCTGAAATATTAAAATAGAGAGAACCCCCATATCTAATAAAACACTAACAATCATGGAATCTATAAGAATCATACCTTGAAATGTTGATGTTTAGATCTTGTTACTAGCCAAAACATGATGAATAGAATTCAATCCTCATATTCCCCTACCATAGTGTCCTATATGAGTCAATTTCACTGAAAATCAGTGTTGATGTGGATGTTCCTTTTAGAAATTAACTCCCCCCCATTTCAAAAAGCATGGCCTTTAGAGATCCAACTAAAGGAGAGATACATGCTAGAATATCTCATTCTAGTGCTCTAATTGGTCTAGGTCCTCCATCCCACATGTCTATTTAGGGTTCGTACAAAACCACTATAGATACCCCATCCTACCACAAGATATACATATCACTTTTTCACAATGAAAGTAAGCACACATGTGACCAAATATATCCCATTGATATTAGAACATTTGATTTTTACCAAGGGAGACTGATCCTCTCAGCTAGATACTCTGTCCACCAATACCGTAATTAAATTTCTCATAATGGCTCTTCCATATATTATATGAAACACCACCAAATCACCTAACCGGCCCCATCATTCCACCACCATAATCTTCTAATATATTCCCCTTTGAAATGGGATAATTCTACACGACATGAGAAAAACTCATCAAACAAGTTATATTTACTAGTGATTTAACGCCACGCCTGATCCCATCCTAAAAAAGTACCTCTATAGTTTTCTAATCCTTACTAATGCTGGGAAAAAGAACAAAATTTCAGTGAAGCATCCAATATAATCCGTTTGTAACATAGGCCTTGAGTCAGCCACATAAACGTATAAATTGACTCGCATCGTAGATTATATGGGTAAATGTTATCTATTAACATCCATTGCAATTCCATCCACGAAATTCCCTGAAATTACTCAGTCTAGACCTAAATGTCTCACAAAATATTTGATGGTCATCACAATATATTTATTTCCATATTAACAGTTTAATCTAGAGGCTTATCTAAGTTTCCTAGTATTTTCAGGATATAATCAATCCAGAACTCTACTACCTCATGTACACAGTCTCCAGCAAACATCGGAGGGTACTAAAACTAAAAATCTCTGGTCATATCAAACATACTCTTTGATTTCCACCCTAGTTATACCTCCATGAACTTCATAAAATGATTAATGATCATAAGAGATTTATCTTCCTCTCTATTACCAATATCCAACAACAGTTATTGTCCTACTACTGTTGCTGAATTCTCAGTAATGTTCTCTAATTTCCCTCTCAATATATGAGGTCACAGTGGAATCTTTATGCAATTTCAAATACATGCTATAGGGAACACAGTAAGGCATTCCATTGTTATAAAAAATGGGATTACATAATCCATAAACAAACCACTCCTCATACAGTATCTTAATTATTACAAACATATCATTATGGATTCCCTTAACCACCCTTAACTGGGGATATGTCTAGCGCTGGGTGTACTATACTTACAAATCACAACTTTACATTAGAAATATTTTTAAATAGTTTAATTTTAAATAATTACAACTTTCTCATTGGAAAAAATTTTTAATTTTTTTTTGACATATTCTTAATATAAAAAATTTCAAATTTTTGTTAAGAACTAAATCCTTTAAATATGAATAAAATAGAAAAACATATTATTAACAATAGCCCGTAAGATATTATCTATGTTCCAAACATTATACGTGTCATATAAATCTGTAAGTTCCAAAAATGATTCATGCATATACAATATCATTCAATGAAAAACTAGGAGTAATAACTCAGAATAAATTACATCATATTAAAATTTATTAACTTGATGTGATGTAACATCCATCTATGATAAGAATACATCAATAATATCAATCCCACCCTTGGGAACATGGGGTTTACCTCACACATGAGTTAACTACTCTTATGAACATGTTCATTTCCAAGGCCCAAAACATCTAAGTTTGTATTTATAAGTTTGCCAAATAGAAAAGTAATAGAAATGAAACATCCTCAGATACCACGTTGTAATGTACTATTATGGGTTCCACTAAAGTAGCTCCTCTAAAAGGTGAACCACAAGACTTCATGTAGAAAAACCCATAAGATAGAAGTTTTCGACTAGAACTAAGGGTCTAATTAATCATGTGGGGAGATTATACCCAAAATACCTTAGTGAACCAGAAGTGTAAATCAAAATAATCCTAAAACTTTAATAATAATAGTAAATAAAAAACATTCAGACCCCACACTCAGAAACTAAGGATGTAAAAACAAAAAATATAGTAAATATGTCATGTCTTTATAGTATAAATTCAAAAGGGAATAAAAAATAATACAGTAAATAAAATTCCAAAAAACAAGTCCCAAAATAATGTCTGGTCCCCTAATCCATGTTCCATCCCAAATCAACCATATACCATAATGTATTTTAACTAATCCTAACATATAACAATGATTCCTTCTCAGGTTCCTAAAGGAGGACCAACCAAGGTACGTGTATAAATCAATTGGACACCACCAACATTGTCTAGAACAGTTTCAAGCCTGATAATAGTTTATGTAGAAATACAGATAAAAAATTGACAAGAAGCCAAAGTTAATAGGTTTTTAATTAAACAATTATCATTAACCCCAAGGACTCTAGGTTCCCATTTGTTTCAACACACGAAACATTCTTCATCTCATGTTTGGATTATGAAACATGTACTAAAAAGGACAATCATTTTACATAAAAATAGAGTTCATTAATTAATTCTATATAATTTATACCTGAGTATCAGTCCAGTTAGCCTTTCTATATTCATCATCATACCATGGTGCGTCAGTCTAGGTACCCATAATATATACATCATAGTACCATAGAGAATCCGTCTAGGTATCCAAACCATATACATAATCTGGGGTTGGAGCATCAATCCATCATCCCAAACCATGAAAATCATAAGTTGGGCCCAATGCATTAGTCTAGTGCATACCAAGAAATGAATTACTATTACCTAGAGACTAATCCTTTCCCACCCTAAGGAATAATAACATCATTCTGACATCCACCACACCATTACATACATTTACCAAGGTTCATCATTAGTTAAATTATATTAAAAAATAACAAAAATAGTGCATCAGTACAAATTGTGAAGAAGATGGGTGGTTCTATTCATTTTTTCATTGATTATCATCATATTAATAATATCATGATCAATAAATGTACTTCTACCCTGTAATGATGATTTTTTAATCAGCTAAGATAGGATCAATACTTCTCAAATGGGATCTTTGATATTAATAACATAAATGAATTTTGAATATGGATGATATACATAAGAAATCCATCAGTAGAATATATATAAAAAATGAATCCATAGTGATGAGATTTGATCTTAAAATTCCCAAAATATTTTTATGAATTTCCTTAAAATAGAATATAGAAATTACTTTTAATTTTATTATGCCTTTATTTATTATGTAATTTTATCATCCACGTGAATTGGTTAAAATTAGGAGAATTTGAGGATTTTTATAAAGGCTTGAAGAATGTAAGAACAATATGAAAAAATTATAGAGTGTATATTTCAGATGAAAATATTATTTTTATTGGTCCATATAATCATATGTGAGGGTATATCTATGGATATTTCAAAGAATTAGGTTATTGAAGAATTGCATAGAGCAATATTTACAATAATGATAAATTGGTTTCTTTGATTAGATAAATACTATAGATGGTTTGTAAAAAATCCTGATTGTCAAATCCATCTATCATGTTAACTATTAATGGAGTAATGTTTCTATAGACAAAACAATGTTAATACCTTTGAAGAATATTAATAAGAGTTCAGTTATCCCAAAAATACTAATAGTACTCTAAAGTGGATAATAGTTAGTGATGTATAGTGATGATGGAGTAAAATGTTTTTGTTGTGTTATCATGTATAATAAAAATTACCAATATTGATAATCATTTCAATTAATTATCAATGATAAAAATTACTTGAAATAAAAAATAGTCAATGTATTGTAAATATTTTTATTAAATATTTAGAGGCGTTATCTATATAGAGTAAAATGTGACATATATTCTACTCATAAGATCCTAAATTATATATTCACACAGAAGGATTTGAATATGCACCAATGATAATTGTGGGAGTTTATCATGATTTATGATTTCTCAATATTTTATTATAATGGTACGGAAGAAAAAGTGGTTGATGCTCTACTAAAAAAATATCATGTTTTCCTATCTGTTAAATGGATTTAATGATAACCTAATCCTCTTGGATATGAAAAAGATATATATTGAAATAAAAATTTATGTGTTGGATTTCTTTATTTCCCAAATGATTTCATGACCATAGAACAATGTGAGGAATAAGAATGCACAAAATGTAGATATAGAGCTCAAAAATTGATAAATATTCCTGATTTTAACTTTAACAATAATAGAGTTATTTGGTTTCGTACATGGATATGTGTCTCTACAATGAAAAAAATGATAGAAGGGTCTTTTGGATGATGCGCATAGCTCATCATTCTCTATTCACTTAGGAAGAATAAAGATAAATAGAGATGTCAATGGGATTTTTTTGGGAAAATATGAAGAGGGATATTAATAATAAGACATATCGATTCTTTGTTATCTAGTAAGTTGAGGCTAAATGTCTAATATATTTGGGAAAAATTCAACCATTACCCATAGATATTTAGAAATGGAACAACATCACCATGGATTTCATCATTGTTTTTACAAATACATTAAATGGTAAACATTTAAGTCCGGTTATGATGGATTTAGAGAAAATATTGACACACATAATTACCATTCAAGAGAATTACTCACTAGATCAACATTGTATGATATTCATAAAAATGTTTTAAGACTACATTTAATTATTATTTTAATTTTATCTGATCCAAATCAAAGGATCTCATAACTATTATGGAAAATTATTCAAAATACCTTATAAATAGACCTAATATTTAGAATTATTTATCATCCTAAAAATGGTGGTCAATTTGAATATATATTTCAGACTCAGATAATATGATAAGATATCATATAATAATATTTTTCACTCATGTATTATAATAGAACCATATAAGGATCTATATGGGAAGATATGTTGATATCAAACATGTTATGTAACATCCCTCCCCATCTCATTAGCATGAGAGGAGGTAGGGATGATATTGGCCTTAGGTGAAATCCCCAAGACATCAAATGAAAAGAAATAAATTTGATGGGAATAATAAAATACTGAGGACATTTGTTTTTAAATAACCATACAACCTATCTGGGAAGACATGGAAGCCCAAATAATATATAAACCACATGAGATAAATAAACAAAAACATAAATAAAATACCAAAACAGAAAAATATTAGAGTAATAGTGGAAAAGAATAATAAAAGTCCAAGACCAAGACTCCAAAATATAAAGTCAATGGAACCATGTTGGTACCACTCCAGACCAATATGAAGACCCAACACTTTTCAAACTCAGAAGACCATAACTAAAACATCATGTAACCCCACTATAAAAGTAAAAGACATATACCATCCCCATATCTCAGTATATGGTATTAGAAAATGTGCCAAATATTCCATGTAGGGGTGAGTATAAACTCAATAGTCAATACCCACAAACTTCCCAACTCATGCCATAATGACAAGAATATGTTGGAATAATATATATAAAATATTGGGTGAGAATATCAAAATATTTTACCATTATAAAAATATTTTATAAAAAAAATTGATCTAAATTAATTATTCCTTTATTTTCACCATCATGGCATAACAATTCCCATGTTCTACACTAACACACACATGCATGTCGTATGAAAATAAGTATACCTATGTGAGAAGAGATTCATCCCTCACATTATTTCCACTAAGTATATCTACTTCTTTCATTCCATGTTTGAAGCATGAAATTGTATTTTTCACCAAGCCTTATATAATTCAATATGAATAGACCACACCTTGTGTTCCAATACCAAATTCCATTAAACATTTATTTATACATGCATTTCTTCTAAAAAAACCTAACCTTTTAAAAAACTCATCACAATGTAATTTTCTAAATAATTTTCACAAGTATTTTCATCAAGTAATAGTTATAATTTATAAAATCACAATCCATCATGTTCAATAATAGTATAATGAGGGAGAAGTCACATATATACAATTAATTTGTTTGTCATAAGGATAAAAAGTGATTACACCAATATCAACCCTTCTATACATATATCTATCAAAACCCAAGGTAATATCATCAATGAATATCCACACCAATTGATATGGTTATCACACATAAATTTATTATTCTGATCTATAAATGATGAAGTGATATTTTGAAATAAATATGGATGAGATGAATACATTGGATTATTTCAATTTCCCACTCGATGATCCCTTAGAAATGGAGTCTAGGTAGTCAATGATTCTAAAAAATGTCTATGTGTTCCCTGTACATTGAGGGGTAGATCAGGAAATATATTCTAAAATTACAACCATTGGCTGAAGTAAAAATGGAAAATCCTAGCTGTTTTATGGTGTAAATTTGGAATTTACACAACAAATTCCATGATTTTTACGTCAAATTAAATAATTCACCTCTTTTTATTTTTATGGAAAAAATAGATTTTATATCCAATTTACATCATTAATTTGTCTTCAATGGACCCGAGAAACCCCATTCACACTGTAATTTGTTTTCCGACATATGACTCGAACAATTTACATCATAAAACATTCATTTACAGTTTAAATGTTTTCTATTTTTTCAAACCGGACTATAGATTATTTTCCTCTTTACGCCTCCAAATAAATCTAATTACTAACCCATTAGTTTCAAACATAAAAATAAAAATATAGGAAAATGACATACCTTAAACTGGTAGTGCTACATTCTCCCCACTATTGGTCTTTCCGTTAGTAAAAAGTGGAAAACCAATATTATTAAAGAAAAGTTCAATAAATTTATACTGAATTTCCATTTCAAACTCAATGTTTCTTATTCAAATTAACCATTCCATTATAAAACCCATACCGATGAAACATATCACTCTTAAAGGTTATTTTACTATTTTTCCAGAACTCAAACTAGCCCATTGGTGAAACTTGCATCAGGATCAAGAGCAACATGATCCCAATTAATAACATGATGAGGTTTTTGGTGTTACTTCTTATGTTGAGACACATGAAAGGTGTTGTGGATTACACTAAATCACAGTAGTGAGGATAATAGATACACCACAATACAAGTCTACTCAATAATCATGAATGGTCCCATGTAAAGTTGTGATAACATTCCTTGTCTCTCCACCCATTGATGTCAAAGTCCCATTAAACATTCAAGAATAAATTACCACTCACATATAAAGTCAAATGTCGATGATGATTGATCAAATATTAATTTTTTCATCTTTTAGATGTATCCATACAAATCTAAATCATTTTAATTGTTATCTTTGGTATAATGAATAAGACTAGGCCCATTAAATTAAATATCTCAAGTTTCCACCCAATATATTGGATAATGACAAATATAGCCTTCAAAATCCTCAAATGGTGCCTTCTGTATCATCAACCAAAATCTTGTATTAAAGGAGAACACCCCCAAATGAATATGGACTTCTTAAGAAAATCCAATGTCCCTAACACACTCTCTGATCATATATTCTAATTTATTAATTATGTTCTTTAACTTCCCATTCATCTACAGATGATGTTCTATTCTCATGGTTAGTTGACTCTTAATATATTTTTGTAAGGATCACTAAAATTAAAATGGGAATCATGGATCTCTGTCACATAAAATTGACATAGGAATTCCATGCAACCTTAACACTTCTCAGATATAAAAATATTACAACTCCCTTAGAATAGTTTATTTTCTAATATTGAGAATGTCTATTGACTTGGTGAGTCAATTCCAAATCACCAAATTATCAACATTTTTTTGAAATTTTCTTTGTAGCCCTGTGAAAAAATCCAATGAAATATACTAATACATCTATATATGTGTATGAACTGATAGAAGCATACCAGTAAGTCATTGATTCTTATATTTGATCTATTCAAAAGGTACGAATATCATAACATAATATGAAATATTCAGTCTCATACCTAATCCCAAAAAATGTGATTTAATTACCTTGGATTTTTTTTGAACTCTTGGATGAATAGACCATTTCAAAAGGTGATATGCTAAATGAAATTGTTCATGAAAATTGTGAGTAAATAAAATATAATCATGAAAATGTAACAAGAAATTTCATTAATATTTTCAACTTCCATTTGTCTCCCTACTATTTATGTTTTACTTAATTTTTATAGAATCATTATCTTCTATCTAAACCACTTCAACCAAATCCATTATGTTGTGGAAAATATTAACTGGAAATAAAATTACATGCAAATCCCATGTGATGTATTCTAGGTGCATTTATAAAATCAACTCACCATCTTCCATTTGTGATAATATTCCTGGTCCACTTCACTATATGATTTTTAACTCATGCCATATTCTTTAAAATTCCCTTCATCGAAATTTTATTACAATTTGAAATCAAACATCTGTAGGCATTTCATACTTCTTCATTATCTCATGTTTCATTCCCACTGACAAAAGATTTATTTGAAAATATTATGGTCAATGAAAACTATGATCCATTCATTAAATAGATAATTAATATAATTATTTAAGTCATGGATTACAAAAAATAATTCTAGTTTATGTGTACGATACTTTTTCTCTTATGATTGCAACTGCCTAGAACCATAGTCCACAACATGATATAACTTCATGTCAACACAGCCAAAAGTTTATCTAGATGCATCATTATTTACCACATAGACTTATATTTTTTATAGAAATATTACGATCATAGTTGATGTAATGTTGTTTTTAATCTCTATAAATCATTTTTGACCTTAATTTTTTAATCTGAATAGAACACCCTTTTAGGTAAGAGTAGTCATGGGATAAGTTATCATAGTGAAATCCTAAATAAACGATGATAATATAATTTTAATCCTAGAAAACTGTGTATATCAATAAAATTCATTGGTTACTACCAAGAGAGAACTTCTTTAATCTTTCTATGGTTAGCTGATTTTCGTTCCAAAGATATGAAACTCCCAAGAAAATAATATTCTTGGATCCAAAATACTCACTTATAATGAAATTAATATAAATTATGATCCCAAAATGTGTTCATATAAATTTATATGTGCTCCTCATTTTACTTCCTACATAATGAAGAATACATAAGATCATTAGAAATACCCAAAAGGAATCACGAAACTTGTGGAAGATATGGTTCATCAATTCCCTAAATACCGTAGTTGTATTTATTAGAAAAATGGAATGATGATAGGCTCTAAATGTCCATATCTACTCCAATATTTTTTCTATGGAATATCATCCTATGTAGCTCTGAGTCATTGATATATGGAGCATAGATCAATTTTAGAGAACCACTTGTGTAAGATTCCATTATTTCTAGGCAAAATCACTTAATGTTTGGGGATGTATGTTTTTTTAAATTAATTGATTCTAGGTGTAAACCTATTAAAATATTTATAAAGTTTATTTATGGTTTTAAAAATATTTAGTAGTTGTTCACGGTTTTATATAGAATTTGGAATGTGATATACGTTCTAGACACTTTCAAAACATAAATGGGATACATAACATGAACCTTTTTCTAGGTAAATGACATGAATTAGTTCAGAGTGTGCAATATTTACTCAATTTGAAACTGGATTAGATCATGAAAAGTTTTTTCAAGGTTATTGTAACTCATGTAAATGTCTTTCTTTGTCATATTCATCCCATGAGATATTAATTTCATGGGTCAGGGATTCACATTGTGAATTCCTTGAGTGTAATTATATTTTTTACAATGATTCTTAAAAAGTGTTCACTTTCCATGAATCCTCTTATCTCATACCTTTGGGTGACAATATGAAATTTTGGGTGATTCCATCCCCTCAAGACGTCTCATTCTAGCATTTTCTCTCTAGAAAGATCATTTTATTAGGTTTTCCCATTTGTTATGAAACAATCCATTATAGTGGTGTGGTCTTTTGACCATCCTTGAATTAGATTTTGATATTGATGATTGTGTGATCTAGGTTTTCATTGTTAATTCCCTTGCCTTCATTATCCATTAGTGATCTATATTGAGAGTGTTTCTTTGATCACTAGATTAAGGTAGGGGTTCTTGAACATTATCCTAATATCGATTTTGAATTATCTACGTATGGGAAACAATTGATATCATGATTCCATTACATATGCATTACCCAAATAATTTATTACATATATGTTTTATAAAAAATAAGTTCTTATACATACCATTAGAACCCATTGGGTCTATTGGTTTGGACAACAGGGTTTCTACCACTTGTGTGATGAGCCTTCCCGTAATGTTTCCATGAATCAAGAATTTTCAAATTTGGATCTTCTATTAATAATGTGAATTGTGAATTATAAATGATACGACATAGAAATTAAATTTTGATAAATGGAAACATATTATTTTTTGATTGTGATGATTCGTCCTATAATAGAAGAATCTTCAAATTGAGAATATATTATAGGTTATTAACTTGAATAGACCTAAGGACATATTTTTTTATGTATTTTTCATAATCCCCCTTTTATGGGTTGAAGGGGAATCCATTCATGACCCATAGGCCCATGGCACAAGGCCCATACACAACCCAATACATGGATTTAAATCCCCATGAACATAAATGCTTGGAAAACCCCCTCCATACATCCACATCTTGAAGGCGCCTAGCTTCCCACCTCACATGGAAGATCGACTATAATTTTCCCCATGTAGATATATAGGCTTCCTAGTCCTGATGATAGATTACATACCCTCTCATTCTTCTGATTTGGTTATCTCTCCTCTAGTTGTTTCTATTTTTTCTCAAAATCCTCATCTGAGCATGCTATTGTGTGGTCAGCTCGAGTTGATTTTTGTATTTTTTGTGGCCTGAAAGAAATATGGATAGATGTCCATTGGTATTTTAAAGGCCACATGTGGCCCGAAGGCCATTGGTTCCCTGAAGGACATTGGTTTCCCGAAATCCCTTACAAACCTATGGCCAAATGGCTTGAAGGCCTTTGGTGGCCCAAAGGCCATGAGACCTGTAGGCCCAAACACGTGGCACAAAGGCCCAAATCAGTTGAATATTGAAGACTACAATAGTACTGAATAGTAAATTCAACAATTACTACTACAGTGCTACTACATTAACATGGAAATTCACCCCCACCTAGATTTGATCCTGGGTCTCTTAGATACAAAGTCGTATCCTAAACCACTCAGGTATAAGATTGATGGCTTTTTAGTTATTTAAATGAGATAAATTTTCAAAATAGGAATGTGATATGATTGATGATGAAAGATATAGATGGTTTTATTGGATATATGTTTACTGATAGGGTGCATAAGGTATTGAACTACTATCTCATGAGACATGGTACTGGTGGTACATCCTGGAATAGGAGAACTCAACAATTTATCTTAGATTCAAACATTATTAGAAGAACACGAGAAGATGAAGTGACTCCATATTTGGAATTATGATGGAATCTAGTATGGGATAGTTAATTTCCAACTGACATTACTTTGACCACTGAGAAACGTCATGTGACTCTATCATGTGAATTCGCATGGAGTCCAGTATTTGGTTGTTACTTTCCCCTTGGTAGGGTGTTTCACCCATGGAATATGATTACTATTTCATTTTAGGAATTCACATGGATCCCATTTTTACCTCTTATAACATGTTAAAAGTGATCTTTCCAGATTTTGGAGGATCGACCATGTAACAATGACATCCATCATATAGCCGAAGTACATTTGGATGGCCATAAGTGTCAACTTAGAACTCATGGTTTTGTAAGATTATTTTATTTTTTGTATTAATTAATTAAATTAAACCATTTTGTCACTTTATTACATACACATACATTCTAGAAATATTTTTTAGACACATTAATGATAATCTAATGAGTTTTACTCACACCCTATTTGGGCTATTTTTGGGTCCCAAACAATATTTCATTTATTTGAGTTTGGAAAATGGAAAAGAACATTTTGTTGTCTTTATTATGGGATGTGATGGATCATTGATATGGGGCCAATGTGTTATTTTTTATCGATTTATTTTGGTTTTATTTGTTTCATCTTGGTTTTTTATCTTTATGATCTCTATAATTCCATTTAGTTATATTTCATCCTAAAATTACATGGTTCATTATTATTTTTTTGTTTGATGCATCAATTTTCTTCCTATTGTATGTTATAAAATATTCTTTTTCTTATTAGATTGAAATTTTTTATTTCTTCTTTGTGGAAACACTATTATAGGGGTATAGTCTCCCCACAGTATAAATTATACACCCCCATTTCTAGTAAGAATCCATTGGAATATGGGGAGATGTTCTTGAGGTTTGTTAACCAACATGGCTTATCCATTTAAGAGGGTGTCAGTCCAAGGGAGATTATAACGTTTTATCAGAGCATTATGTATTTATTTTATATTTTTTTACTATTTAGGAAAGGTATAATTGATATTATAAATGTTTTTGGACATGTTAATGATCGTGTTCATGGGTGTAGCTGACCCATGTATGGGGGTAAATATGAGTTCTTATGGACAATATTGTTTTCCATGATGTTCACTTTTTATGGTTGATATGATATCAATTTTTTTATTCGAATGTTTTTAATGTTACTTTTTATTGATATTTGTACTCATGGCCCAATATGGTGTGATATGAGTATGCATGAATCTTGATAGGCCTCCAGCGATATGTATAGATATGCATTCTTCATAATAGTGATATAATTATTTCAGGTGATATATTATCCCATTTGAACTATTAAATGGATCTTGTTTATTTATTATGAAAAATGTAATAAATGAATCATTATTTCATTACAATTCACTTGCTAATACATATTTAATAGAAACATATGTCAGTAGTTCTCTATTGTTGTCACCTATTGTGGATGAACTTGATGTTTAACATGTGTTCTATGGATTTTTTTGTAATATAGTGAAAATGACTCTTCATTTTCCATAAGGTGAGTGTTAGAAGAGAATAAATCATCACACTACTGATGAAGCTTAACTATAGATCCATGTGAATCATATTGATGATCTTCTCATTGATTGCTTCCTTAGGGTCATGGGATCCCTGGAGATCGAAATTGTTATCACTATACATTCGATGTTTGAGCTGATGAGATAGTTTCATCTACAACATCTTCCTAAATTTACATGAGAGAGAGGTCTCCAAGTACATGATAATTATATTGAGTCAGTTTAGACGTTCTCTATTGACAATGAGACACCTTCTGGATAGAGGGTGAAGGATTTTTCAAATATGATTTGTGGACCAGCCAAGCATTGGTCAGACCTTATGGTGAAATCTGATCAGTAAAAGGATCATACCTAGAAGTAAATTGAGGAGAAGTTCACAATCCTCTATTATCTAGACACATTTAGGTATGAGAAATATCACTATTTCAAGAACATGTCACATGAGATATTTTATGGGATAGACTACAATGTATGTTTCACTAATCGGTATTGTTTTTCTCCATCAATTTCTGCTAACAAGGTATCTAGGAAAAGACATTTCTGGGGTAGGGTTTTCTATGAGATATGATCATAGGTGATGGTATTTTTCCTATGTTCATTTTAGGACATGATGAATTAGACTCTCATGACAGAGGTAAATCTAAGAGACACATAAGAAGAATCCATATTGTTTTAGTTGGAAAATCTTGGATATCGTGTTTTAGTATCACGAAGTATCATTATTAAAGTTACTATTATGTCATTAGCGGGAAGATAATTCAGTTGAATGGATCTCCATATCATAATCTTAGCTCATTGGAGTTCATTCAAGTCGGAATGATTGTCCAAAAGCGATATCAATGTATTTACCAAACTCTAAAGCGTGCTACTTGCATATGGATGGGCTATCATTATAATTTCATTAGGATAACAAAAAATAAGTGCGCTATTAGGTGATCTGAATATGCTCCTAATTATATAAAAGAACCAATTACCCCTCACCAATGTGGTTTTTTGTTATCCATCATATATTAATTATGAGGTAGTGTACATGGTAATCTAATAAAGGAGAGCCAATACCTCTCAGATGAAGTAGTACTAGGGAGTCAGACTATAGCCTGATGAAAAGGGGAAATTTTATTTCATTATACAAACTACATTAGCCTGTTTAGATGTAGGAACTTCTACTATATGAGGCATTATTATTGTATCATTTATCCCATAAATTTATCTTTATGATAAAAGAGAATATCATTCAATTATATATTCTATTTTTTTAATTTTTTTTTGTATTGGTTGTGAAAATAATTTATGGTGTATTGACAATCAATATACATCTGATAGTGAATTCAAAGAATATCAAGAATTGCATGGATTGTTATCTATAAATTTGGTGGTTTTCATTTTATTTGGGAACTGTTTGTGCTTGAAATGACATGTTTGGATTTTAGTCTAGGTTAGGATCAATTATTTTTGTACTGGTCTCACTCCAACTTTTACTAGAGGAGTGTTACCTTTCAATCTCTAAAAGGATGTTGATATTGTTTTTAGGGTGAGTGGGATCTTCATGCTAGTGGGACATGACCAATTTAGTGTATATTAGATTTTCACTTAGCTCAAATAAAGACCTTTCTCTATATTATGGTGCCAATTAGTAGGATACTTTTCCTCTAGTGGTTGACCTACTTCAGAATGTTTTTCATGATGAGTAATACATCAAACCTCCCAAGTGGGAGATTGAGTTCATGATCGAGTTAGTACTGGGAGAAGATCCATTTTATATCCCAACTAAATGGATGAAACTAGAAGATCATCATTTTTTGAAGGTTTGTATAAATGAAATAGAATATAATGGATATGTACATCCTAGTATGTCACCATGGGGATATCAAATGATATTTTCCAAGAAGGATAATAGGACATTGAATTTGTGTATAGACTATCAGAGATAGATTCCGATGATGTTTAAGAACTAATATCCCCATACTTGAATCAATGATAATTTATTTAAGTTTAATGGAGACAAAACAGTTTCTATTACATAATTGAGATAAAATTACTATAACTTCTATTTCACACCATCAAACATACCTTATACTTCTTTTAGGAGTAGGACTGACATGCTCTAGTTTGTGGTGATTTCATTTCTTCCAAAAAACATTTTGAATGTATTTATAGACATGATGAATCAGATCCTTTAACCATTACTAGAATAATTTATTTTTATTATCATAAAAAAAATTAGTGTACTCCAAACTAGAAGATGATCATTCCCACAATCTTGATGTCATCTAATGTATATTGAGAGAGCATCATCTTTATGGGAAGATATCTCAATGTAGTTTCTATATTGATAATGTTCCCAAATTAGGTCATTTAATCCTAGAGGATGGAGTTTTAGTGAACACATAGATGTTTTCATCCATGGTATATTAGGAGATACAAAATAATGTCTTTTTAGATTTATATATTTCTAGCTTTAGTATGTTATTATCGGTTATTCATTCAGGACTTCTCCCTTCAGGAAGCACTGATGTACACGCTGACCAAGAAAGGAGTAATGTTTGTTTGGTCATAAGACTATGAGAGAGTAATTCAAGACAAAAAGTAAAGTAAAACCTCATAACTAATCCTTACTAACCTATGATTGGTAAGTTACATAACATGTACTGTAATGCATCCAAATATGTACATAGAATAACTCCAATACATGGGGATGGAGTGTATACTTATAGATCCAGACACGTAAGACCACATGAGAGGAATAATCCAAATCATGATACATAGTTGGATTTAGTGGTACACACCCTATGATTCCCGAGACACTATATATTGGTTGAGGGTTTTGGGGCGTACATGGGCCACAAGAGTCGTAGGTAATTTTTTTCCTAATTGGCCTGTAACCATCAAGAGTTTTAGGTTTGTCTTATACTCTAGGAAAGTGAAACATTAATTTTTATTCCTTGATATAAAAAATATAGATGGATGTAGAGAAGGATTATTGTGACCAATTTTAGATGATAGTTTTCTTTAAAGACATACATCCTTATTTTCAAGTGTCCCAGGGACGAGTAACTCTAACCTTGATATATGTTCCACCCATTCTTTTAGAACTAAACTAGAATTTTCTTTTATCAAATCCAGAGAGCTTTAATATGAGGGAAATCTTATATGTTGGGGAGACACCTTCAATTTGGTCTCTTGTAAGAAAAAATTATCTTCTTCTTCTTCGATGAGTATAGGTTTATACGGGCTTTTAAAAGCAGTTTATGAGAATTTTTCATAATTATAGATGGGTGATACTTCAATGTTTGTAAATTATTTTTCCTAATATCCCTAGAAATTAATGGTGGATATAAATGATAGTATGTATTGGTATTTGTAGATAGATGTTTCACATATTATCATGTCAATTAAGAGAACCAAACGATATATGGGTTATTAAAAACTATTCCCATTAAATAATGAATGTGGGTTGTAATCACTAAAGATTTAATGATAGGTTATACAATAAACGTCATAATAATAAATTCTTATGGGTGATAATTGATATATTAATGAAGTAATACTATTAGTTTTCCATCATAATGACCTTCATTGTTGATGATGTTGGTTGTCTCTATCCGCAAGGGTTGTGTGGACTGCATGGTGTTCTAAAGAATATATGTTCTGATATAGATCCTCATTTCAAATATTAGTTTTGGAAGGGTATTTAGAAGGATTTGGGATCACAGGTTCTTTTTATTATCACATTTTATCCTTATACTGAAGGATAATATTTACAGAATATTCAGTTTATAAGGCCCCAGCCTTAAACCTTACTTAATCTTGAGTTATTACAGGATTACACATTGAGGATCTTTTTAGGTTTAGAGTTTTAGAGAATTAGATAATGAAACTAGCATTACATTCCACATTTAAACAAAGTGGTTACATAAAAGACAATATTCATTCTTCCCATCAACGGAAACATATTTAAAATAAAACACAGATTCTTTCTTGACACATCCTTGACAATATCATCACATCATGTACCTTTCCCTTGACCTGTGAAAAACATTTCAAAAACTTGGGATGAGCATAAAAATCTCATTAAGGGTTATAAAAAATATGGAAATGAAACATGAGTTCATATATACATAAGAATGAAATCATACTTTAACCATAAAACATAGGCACTTTAACATACCTCATCAAACCATGAATAAATCATAGAAATCATAAGACATAAAGGTAACTTGAGGCATTCATGAAATTCTTACGTAGGGAGTAACCCTCTTAGTTACGTTTGGAATACCCGCCACAGTATATTCCCTAATTCTCTTCGGAGAAACCTTAATGTTTCACTCCTTCACATTACCCAATGCATTGGAGAGCTATATCGGGCTCACCCGCCCTTAGTTTATCACGGAACCATCTGTATTCATAATAATGCCCAAGAACCTCAACATAATCGTATCACATAAAACATGCATAAAGGAAACATAACATTTCCACCTTTCAATCACAAGATATCAATACAACACATTCATATAAAAAAATTATGAAAACCATTTTCAATACCAAAATAAAATAAAAGTAAAACATGGTCTTTACTTTTCTTTTAAAAAAGAAGGTATGGCTTGTAGAGGAAGCCGAAACTCAAATAATGGTCACGACGGCGGAGAAGTCATTGTCGCCGCATACGTACGACAAAGAAATTCCCTTTTGTCATTTAGTAAACGCTTTGTATAAAAAATATTCCTTTTGAATAAACATAAAATTCAAAGGGTTTTATACACCATATAAAAGAAGGTTGTTTATAAAACAAAATATGGCTCCACAAAAGGAGATTGAGACGAAGTCCCATACAAAGACGGTATCCTTGGTTTAAGGGTAAATCAATTACATAATTATGTGTGACAAACGAATACACCAAATATAAGTGGATATTAACTGTAAAATAATCAAAGTTCATTCACACATATTCAAAGGATGACATATTCAACAACTACATGTTGAACCCAAAGAAATCGAAATTGGGTTAAGAAGTTCCCTTGACAGCCTAACGGTGTCACATCAAAATGAGTTGATGAGAGATAATATAAAAAAAAGGGTATCTGATCACTAGGACCAAAAATTTACTTCAATAAGGATATATGAGAACATATCCAAACATAAAAATATGTAATTTAAAAGACCCAACAAAAGAAGTCTTTTAAAAATAGGAGGGTGAAAGGTTCCCTTACCGACAAGGGTATCTTTCGAAACATACGCCCCATGAAAGAAGGACAATACAACATTGATGTAAATACTAATAAATGAAAGAATATTACACAATGAGTAAAATAATGGTCAGTACATACACCACTCAAAGGAAATTGTGGCAAATGTAGCATAAATCTCGCGGGAATAAAAGTGAGATGAAAAATCCCTTACGAAAACTCGGCAGCCTAACGACGCCACTTAAAACTTCCAAAAATGGATTGATGAGATCAAATAGGGTATCTCATCACATTAAAATAAAATTTACAGCAAGATTAATATAAAATAACATCCCCCATCATAACAAAGAGGAGCTTAAAAGAAGTGACATAAAGGAGAGTACTTAAAAAGAAAGAGAGTGGTTAGATCTCTTACGAAAATTCGGCAGCCTAACGACGCCACTCAAAACTTTCAAAATGGATTGATGACAGAGAATAGGGTCTCTCATCATATGAACATAAAAATTACAGTAATATTAATATAAAATAACATCCCAATAACAAGAAAGATGAGCTTTAAAAGGTATGACATAAAAGAGTGCACTTAAAAAGAAAGAGAGGAGTAAGATCCATTACCTAGGGTCCGACTTGACTCGATCATTCTTTAACGTACTGAATAATAAACTTGAGTTAATTTACACTTTATTAAGAACCTTTTTCTAGTTCATTATTCCTTTTATATCACTTATTTCCATGTTATAAACATTATGTAATCATTTAAGTTAATAATGTTTGTTTTGTCGATATTTTGTTCTTAAGTCGAAAGTGGACTTCTTACAATTACATGTTGTTCGTGTGGTCAAATGTTCATTATATCCAGAATTATATTCATGATTTGGATATCATATATATCATATATATCCAGAATATACATGTATTTATAATATTACATAATCATTTAGAGGTAAGAAATGAAATGCACCGTTCATGGAGACGGTAAGCCGTACGTACGCATGAATGCTACTTTCATTTCTGTGTCATATTAATGGAATTAAAACTAAATGAGAGTTATCTATATTTTAATTCCAGAATTATATTAATCATTTAGATGTATCATTCATAATATATATCCATTATATACATGTACTTATAATAGTACATTATATTTGGGGATAAGAAATGAAATGCACCGTTCATGGAGACGGTAAGCCGTACGTACGCATGAACGCTACTTTCATTTCTATTTCGTATTTAATGGAATGGAATAATAATGATATATAGGTGTATTATAATTCCAGTATAGCATCATATATAATAACTTTAAATCCATCCTTTATACATCCCACATATGGCACTAACGAATCACATCACCTTGAGGGGGCGGTAGTCCGCACTTCCTTAACTGAAGATATCGCGTTTACCCATAATGGAAACCATAAAGGTATGCCAAAAATAAAAAATACATAAGCATAAGGAAAATATAAACATATTATATATCATATATAAATATATTGTCATCTTAATGTCCACCTTTGAAGGTTTTAAAAGAATGTTGAACAATCATCGTTTCGGGAGGCCGAAATTCGCCATCCACGGAAACAGTATGTTCTTTAACCATTAGATGTAGGTGTGTGAAAGTGTAGCTCGAATACTTCTTATAAAAACATCCTAGTATATTTATGACACTGGAGTTGTTACAAATGAAATGAATAAAATGAGTTTAGGGGGTTGGAGAAGCAAAATAAAACAAAAGGACTCAAGTGAAGACATTACCTTAAAATCGGGTAACTCCCTTTGGTTTGAGCTCAAAGGCTTACTTGGGAAGACTTCTTCACAAAGGGAGGCTTCAAGGAGTAAGAGAGGGAAGTGGAGATACAAAATGGGCAGAGGTTGGCCGAGCCAAAGGCTTTGGGAGTGTGGGTAATGAGGTAGAGGTGGGGGCCTTTTATAAGAGGAGAGGAGGGGCACTCTTGGAAGGTAAAGAAAAGTCACTTTATTTTAAAATGGTATTCGGGTTTAAGAAGTCCCACATTTATGTGTTTTGAGGATAAGGTGATAAGGGTTCTAAATACACTCATACCATAGTTTTTGTACATGTGTAGGTCTTAGATATTACATTATCTTTCCATTTTATTTAAATCTTTTAATAATGAGGTCATCGCTGCATCATCATGATGTCATAAATAATTTAATTTATTTAATGTTTAAAAATTATAAAAAAATACAATGATGTAGGAAATATTTTTAGATTTCCAATTAATATTTATAGTCAAAAATATGATTTGTATAACGCCATGTAAAAATTGTTTTAGTAAAACATTTCATGTTTGTCTCATTTTTACTTTAACTTTAAATAAAAAGATATTAATGTCATTTTCCAACCAAAGTGGCTTCATGGGGTCCCCAAGTTGACCCATGGGTTGTATGGGTCGGCCATGACACATAAAATGAGGTTAGGACATGTTTCCAGTTCATTTCATATTATTAAAACATTATTTTTACCTCAAACTACACTAATTACCTCTAACCGCGATTAAAAACTTAATAAGTTACTATTCACCAAAAAATTATTTTTATCCCATTGAACCAAATTTTACTTCTTAATGAAAACCATGTATGCCGGATTTTTGAAATTCAAAACAAAAAGATGGAAAATTTTCATTTAAATGAAAAAATCAGTTTTTAAAAGTACCACATAGTGGTTTCACTATTCATCAAAAATTGAAGTTTTTCAAAAAAATCCCAAAAATTCACCATAATCTATATTTGATATTCCGAATTCAAAAATGAAGTATATTTTAAAAAATCAAAAACATATAAGTCACATTAATTAATTTAATAATTAATTTCCACTGTTAGAGCAAATAGTGTGTTTTTATGAAACAAAAAGTATCAAAAGATTGACACTAGTTTAAGTCTGATTTCAAAGTGAAATTAATTCCAATGACCACTATTGGATTTAATGGTAAAAATATATTCTAATTTCACTTTAAAACAAATTCAAAAGATAATCTAATCATATAAATAAATTAGATTAAAAAGAGGTTTTGAATTAAAATACAACATTTTACACTATTCATTAAAAAATGAACTTTATTAGAAAGATACCAAAAATTTACACAAAGTAAATTTTGATGCCACAATTATTAAGAAGAGTTTTATTTGGTCAAAAATTATGTATAAGAGTGAACAAAACTATATTTAATGACAGTTCTCCATCAAAAGGCGATAAGTGAACCTTTAGTGAAAACTAGGGCATATACGCCTAAAATTGAATTCTTTCCGTATTTTATGCCTTTATCTTTTATTTGATAAATGTAAAAACATTTACAAACATATATAATCATATTTTAGTTATTTCTATCCATTCCCGCCAATACAACGGCTACATGTTAACTACCATTTAAAATAATATTATTTTATTATTAAAGTGCAACGTAAGATTCCCAAGAAACTCGTTGTTTCGTGTTGTGTATGCCATCGAGCATAGCGTCCCCTTTAAAGTCATATTAATATTTTATTCACAAATATGGATAAATATGAAAATGTCATATTCTTTATTCACCTGGGGTGTTACATCCTTCCCCCCTTTTGGGAATTGCGTCCTTGCAATTTTTAAAATTGAGCTTGGAAACATCCTTGAAAGTCCCACATTGGAACAAGAGTCGGTAAAACAATCACTTTAAAATAAAGGAAGATAAGTAGAGAGGTCACCCGAGTTAACCCATATGTAGAAAAAACATGGACATGGAAGAAAAAGAAAATGGTCATGTTCTTGAGGGAGAGTGATAGTAAACATGTCTAGGAGAAAGTTAACCATAAGAAAATGACAAACTTGTGATGGGTTAAACGGTATTCGATTCCCCAGTAGGAAAAGTTAATAGACAACATTTTTGTTTTAAGTTACTTTTTATTGAGGAATTTATTCATAAGGAAACATAATCACTTATTAGGTTGACTTTCAAATTTTACTAGATTCCTTAATCAAACTCATATTTTTTCCAAAAGACGAGTATTTAGGGAGACTTGTTCGCATTAAGAGTACTATAATCAACTTCTAGAGAATCACCTAATCCACCAAAGAGAACTATATACGTCCCATGTCTTTATGCTTTAACCAAAACCAAAACCATAAAGGTTAGTATAAGGTCAGATAATCCAGAAAAGGATAACCCATTAAAAATAAAATCTATTCTTAATCTCCAAAATTTGTCCAACAAAACCCAAAGTTCAACGAGGACCATCCGATAAAAAATTTGTCCATAAAATTATTCAAAGTAAACCAATATAAGATTGAAACCCAAATATTTGAAGGATTTAGTCACATAGTCTTCCAAGTTAAATCATAACATTTATCTCCAAACAACATCAGTTGCTCCTAAAGTCTCGTATTGAAAAGTAATTAACCTAATCACATATCCTCCATGATAGGTTAATCATTTTCATAAATAACCCAAAATCAACTTACTCTTAATTCATCAAATCATATAACTAAAAAGAATCATTCAAACTAACCAGGGAATTCACGTAGTCTAGTGGTAGGCGATAAATACCTGTCGCACTTTGGTTATGGGTTCGATTCCCGTAGCTTTGTCCGACGCGACGGGTTGTCACACGGTCTGCGTGTTGTCCTTTTTCCAAAACTATATAATTCTTAAATCATTCCCCAAAAAGAGATAAAATCATCAAAAATGATCATAACATATTTTAACCTCAAGTTTATCTCATGCCTTTCATTTTCCATCATATCATATAATAACCCATAATTACCTCAAAAGTAAGGATCATATAAACTCTAATGGTTACCTTTATAATTATTGCCTGAACATCCACATCGATTGTTCATCTCGTACATGATGCATTACAGAACATACCAAGGTTCAAGTGGTTGATCATGACTCCTTGATATTTGGTTTAGAACAACCACGAGTTTCCTCATTGAATCCTCCATTTTATCTAGTATCTTAATCAGAGAACCACCACAATTTCCTTCAAACCTGTTGTCTCTTTGGTGCCTTCTAGATCCATCCATTCACTAAAAACAGAAATGTCAAGGTAAGTATATCAACAAAACCATCATTTACTAATGAGGAAGGTAAACACTAAGATATACATACTCATTCACTTTGTCTAAAACTAGGACTCTTTCGGAAATCCAAACCATTATGGTAATGTCACTTATGCTTAAAGAATAACCTAACCTCTAAAGTTATCTAAACCGACCTTTGATACCAACTATAAGGCCCCAGCCTTAAACCTTACTTAATCTTGAGTTATTACAAGATTACACATTGAGGTTCTTTTTAGGTTTAGAGTTTTAGAGAATTAGATCATGAAACTTGCATTAAATTCCACATTTAAACAAAGTGGTTACATAAAAGACAATATTCATTCTTCCCATCAACGGAAACATATTTAAAATAAAACACGGATTCTTTCTTGACACATCCTTGACACTATCATCACATCATGTTCCTTTCCCTTGACCTGTGAAAAACATTTCAAAAACATGGGATGAGCATAAAAAGCTCAGTAAGGGTTATAAAAAATATGGAAAGGAAACATGAGTTCATATATACATAAGAATGAAATCATACTTTACCCATAAAACATAGACACTTTAACATACCTCATCAAACCATGAATAAATCATAGAACTCATAAGACATAAAGGTAACTTGAGGCATTCATAACATTCTTACGTAGGGAGTAACCCTCTTGGTTACGTTTGGAATACCCATCACAGTATATTCCCTAAATCTCTTCGTAGAAACCTTAACGTTTCACTCCTTCGCGTAACCCAATGCATTGGAGAGCTATATCAGGCTCACCCGCCCTTAGTTTATCATGGAACCACCCGCATTCATAATAATGCCCAAGAACCTCAACATAATCGTATCACATAAAACATGCATAAAGGAAACATAACATTTCCACCTTTCAATCACAAGATATCAATACAACACATTGATATAAAAACATTATGAAAACCATTTTCAATACCAAAATAAAAGAAAAGTAAAACAGGGCCTTTATTTTTCTTTTAAAAAAGAAGGTATGGCTTGTAGAGGAAGCCAGAACTAAAATAATGGTCACGACGGTGGAGAAGTCATTGTCGCCGCATACGTACGACAAAAACATTCCCTTTTGTCGTTTAGTAAACGCTTCGTATAAAAAATATTCCTTTTGAATAAACATAAAAGTCAAAGGGGTTTATACACCGTATAAAAGAAGGTTGTGTATAAAACAAAATATGGCTCAACGAAAGGAGATTGAGACGAAGTCCCATACAAAGATGGTATCCTTGGTTTATGGATAAATCAATTACATAATTATGTGTGACAAACGAATACACAAAATATAAGTGGATATTAAGTTTAAAATAATCAAATGTCATTCACACATATTCAAAGGATGAAATATTCAATAACTACATGTTGAACCCAAAGAAATCGAAATTGGATTAAGAAGTTCCCTTGACAGCCTAACGGTGTCACATCAAAATGAGTTGATGAGAGATAATATAAAAAAAGGGTATCTCATCACTTGGACATAAAATTTACATAAATAAGGATATATGAGAACATATCCCAACATAACACTATGTAATTTAAAATACCCAACAAAATAAGTCTTTTAAAAAGCGTAGGGTGAAAGGTTCCCTTACTGACATGGGTATCTTTCAAAACATACGCCTCGTGAAAGAAGGACAATACAACATTTATGTAAATACTAATAAATGAAATAATATTACACAATGAGTAAAATAATGGTCAGTACATACACCACTGAAAAGAAATTGTGGCAAATGTAGCATAAATCTCACGGGAATAAAAGTGAGATGAAAAATCCCTTACGAAAACTCGGCAGCCTAACGTCGCCACTTAAAACATCCAAAAATGGATTGATGAGATCAAATAGGGTATCTCATCACATTAAAAAAAATGTACAGAAAGAGGAATATAAAATAACATCCCCCATCATAACAAAGATGAGCTTAAAAGAGGTGACATAAAGGAGAGTACTTAAAAAGAAAGAGAGAGGTTAGATCTCTTACGAAAATTCGACAGCCTAACGGCAGCACTCAAAACTTCCAAAATGGATTGATGAGAGAGAATAAGGTCTCTCATAATATGAAAATAAAAATTACAGTAAGAGTAATATAAAATAACATCACAATAACTAGAAAGATTAGATTTAGAAGGAATGACATAAAAGAGTGCACTTAAAAAGAATGAGAGGAGTAAGATCCCTTACCTCGGGTCTGACTTTACTCGATCGTTCTTTAACGTCCTGAATAATAAACATGAGTTAATTTCCAAATTATTAAGAACATTTTTCTAGTTCATTATTCCTTTTAGATCACTTATTTCCATGTTATAAACATTATGTAATCATTTAAGTTAATAATGTTTGTTTTGTGGATATTTGGTTCTTAAGTTGAAAGTGGACTTCTTACAATTACATGTTGTTCGTGTGGTCAAATGTTCATTATATCCCGAATTATATTCATGATTTGGATATCATATATATAATATATATCCATAATATACATGTATTTATAATATTACATATTCATTTAGAGGTAAGAAATGAAATACACCGTTCATGGAGACGGTAAGCCGTACGTACGCATGAACGCTACTTTCATTTCTGTGTCATATTAATGGAATTAAAACTAAATGAGAGTTATGTATATTTTAATTCCAGAATTATATTCATCATTTATATGTATCATTCATAATATATATCCATTATATACATGTACTTATAATAGTACATTACATTTGGGGATAAGAAATGAAATGCACCGTTCATGGAGACGGTAAGCCGTACGTACGCATGAACGCTACTTTCATTTCTATTTCATATTTTTATGGAATGGAATAATAATGATATAGAGGTGTATTATAATTCCAGTATATAATCATATATAATAACTTTAAATCCATCCTTTATACGTCCCGCATATTTCATTAAGGAATCACATCACTTTGAGGGGGCGGTAGTCCGCACTTCCTTAAATGAAGATATCGCGTTTACCCATAATGGAAACCATAATGGTATACCCAAAATGAAAAATACAGAAGCTTAAGGAAAACAGAAACATATTATATATCATATATAAATATAGTTTCATCTTAATTTCCACCTTTGAAGGTGTTAAAAGAATGTTGAACAATCATCGTTTCGGGAGGCCGAAATTCGCCATCCACGGAAACAGTATGTTCTTTAACCATTAGATATAGGTGTGTGAAAGTGTCACTCGAATACTTATTATAACAACATCCTAGTATATTTATGATACTTGATTTGTTACAAAGGAAATGAATAAAAAGATTTTAGGGGGTTGGAGAAGCAAAATAAAAGAAAAGGACTCAAGTGAAGACATTACCTTAAAATCGGGTAACTCCCTTTAGTTTGAGCTCAAAGGCTTACTTGGGAAGAATTATGCCCAAAGTGAGGCTTCAAGGAGTAAGAGAGGGAAGTGGAGAGACAAAATGGGAAGAGTTTGGCCGAGCCAAAGGCTTTGGGAGTGTGGGTAAGGAGGTAGAGGTGGGGGCCTTTTATAAGAGGAGACGAGGGGCACTCTTGGAAGGTAAAGAAAAGTCACTTTATTTTAAAATGGTATTCGGATTTAAGAGGTCCCACATTGATGTGTTTCGAGGATAAGGTGATAAGTGTTATAAATACACTCATACAATAGGTTTTGGACATGTTTAGGTCTTAGATATTACATTATCTTTCCATTTTATTTAAATCGTTAAATAATGAGGTCATCACTGCATCATCATGATGTCATTAATAATTTAATTTATTTAATGTCTAAAAATTATAAAAAAATACTATGATTTAGGATATAGTTTTATCTTTCCAATGAATATTTATAGTCAAAAATATGATTTTTATAACCCCATGTAAAAATTGTTTTAGTAAAACATTTCATGTTTGTCTCATTTTTACTTTAACTTTAAATAAAATGATATTAATGTCATTTTCCAATCAAAGTGGCTTCATGGGGTCCCCAAGTTTACCCATGGGTTGTCTTGGTCGGCCATGACACATAAAATGAGGTTAGGACATGTGTCAAGTTCATTTCTTATTATTAAAACATTATTTTTTCCTTAAACTACACTAATTACCTCTAATCGCGATTAAAAACATAATAAGTTACTATTCACCAAAAAATTATTTTTATCCCATTGATCCACATTTTACTTCTTAATGACAACAATGTATGTCGGATTTTTGAAATTCAAAACACAAAGATGGAAAAATTTCATTTAAATGGAAAAATCAGTTTTTATAAGTACCACTTAGAGGTTTCACTATTCATCAAAAATTGAAGTTTTTCAGAAAAATACCAAAAATTACCCATAAGATATATTTGATATTCCGAATTCAAAAATGAAGTCTATTTTACAAAATTCAAAACATATAAGTCACATTAATTAATTTAATAATTAATTCCCGCTGTCAGAGCAAATAGCGTGTTTTTATGAAACAAAAAGTATCAAAAGATTGACACTAGTTTAAGTCTGATTTCAAAGTGAAATTAATTCGAACGACCACTATTGGATTTAATGGTAAAAATATATTCTAATTTCACTTTAAAACCAATTCAAAAGATAATCTAATCATATAAATAAATTAGATTAAAAAGAGGTTTTGAATTAAAATACAACATTTTACACTATTCATTAAAAAATGAACTTTATCAGAAAGATACCAAAAATTTACACAAAGTAAATTTTGATGTCCCAATTCTTAAGAAGAGTTTTATTTGGTCCAAAAGGATGTATAAGAGTGAACAAAACTATATTTAATGAAGGTTCTCCATCAAAAGGTGATAAGTGAACCTTTAGTGAAAACTAGGGCATATACGCCTAAAATTGAATTCTTTCCATATTTTATGCCTTTATCTTTTATTGGATAAATGTAAAAACATTTAAAAACATATATAATATTATTTTAGTTATTTCTATCCATTCTCGCCAATACAATGGCTACATGTTTACTGCCATTTAAAATAATATTATTTTATTATTAGAGTGCAACGTAAGTTTCCCAAGAAACTCGTTGTTACGTGTTGGGTGTGCCATCGAGCATAGCGTCCCCTTTAAAGTCATATTAATATTTTATTCACAAATATGGATAAATATGAAAATTTCATATTCTTTATTTACCTGGGGTGTTACAAAGATATTGGAGGATATGTTACAATCATGTGTACTAGATTTTTGTGGTTCTTGGAATCTACATATGGCCCTCTTTTAGTTTTCATATAATTACATCATCCATTAATTGATATATATGTAACCCTTCAATTATTTTAATGAAATGATATTACATTATTCTATTTTCTATTTAAATGAAGGCAATTCAGTTCTTGTTGGACTATGCCTCCTATATGATAATTTTGTGTGGGTTTAATTGATCATGAAGTTGTTTGTGATCACATAAAGTAGGAATAAATTTTACTCTGATCAGAAAAGATGAAAATTGAAGTTTGAAGTGGGTCATCATGATTTCCATTAGGCGTCACTTAGGATTGGGCAACAACATATCAAGAAACAAGGAATGTTGGCGCCATTGATGGTTAGGGAATTAGAGATAGCAGATATAGTTAGTCTACTGGCATACTTATCATCCCTTCCATAGTAATGCAATTTCAAGAATGATTGGTTTCATATATCACAACATCATCGGTATCTTCCTGACCTATCTCAAGTGGTAGATGTTAATGATGTTAATTTTTTTGTAGATGTGTCTTTTAAGAAGCATCTGATGTGCATTGTGGACTGTAGTGAGTTGTATCTATATCGAAAGACAATACCTTTAGTGTGAGTGTAGAGGAAACATGGTAATTTTCATGACGAGACTTGGGAGATGGAATTTGAGATTCAATCACAGTTGATTGATTTGATCACTGAGACCTAATTGTGATTCCTAGTGCATCTCAAGCATGAGCTGTTATATGGCAGGGAATTAGTATGATCTAATATTTTCTATGTATTTCCCTAGATGAATTTTTGTTAATGAACATAATAGTTGGATTTATATTACTTAAAATCTTGCTGGACAATTTTTTCTTTGGCATTACGGATCCTTTCCCCAGAAAAATTAATTGTTTTAGGGATGTACGTCGGTATAAATTAATTGATTCAAGGAGTAAATGTTTCAAAGGATTTTGAGGATTATCTATGGGTTCGGAAAGAATTAGATGTGGTTTAGTTTTTTCATGAAGAATCTAGTTTGTGACTTGTCTACTAGAAGCTTTCACTTTTGGAATTGGTTACACAATGTAATCCAATTACCGGGTAGATTTCATGAACTACTTCATAGCATGGAACATTTACACACTGGGAAAACAAGTTAAAATCAGGAAATTTTTGGTTGTGGTTATTTTTACACAAGATTTTGTTTTTGTGCACACACCAGACGTGACATTCACATCATGAATCACGTATTCACATCATGAATTCCTTAGGTGTATCATGTTTTATAGGGAGAAGTCTAAAAAATTCAGTCACCGTGAAACCTATTATCTGAAACCCTATGGTGAATCCAAATGATTATTGGTTATTCCTTCTCTTTAATACATCTCATTATAGCATATTATATATGGTCATTTCCATCTCATTGGTTTCCCATGTTCTTCCAATATTATTCATTATAGAGACGTGATCTTTTGACTACCCATTAATCAGTTATAGATCTTAATGATTGTGTTATATAGGTCTTCCTTGTGATATCCATCACCTTTTTTATACATTTTTCTTCCTAGTTTAGAGTGTTTCATTTATATATAGATTAAGGTGACTGGACTATATCATAACCCTAATGTCTTTTTACAATTATGTTGGTATGTAGAATAATTTCAATCACACTATAATGTCATTCCAACATCCTAAAAAATTTATTAAATATATACCTGATAAATACTAAGTGTATGGACCACCCATGAGAACCCGTTGGGTCCATTTTCTTTGATATCAAGCTTGAGGCCACCCGTGTAGTGATACTTCCCCAGATGTATAATGAATAATCAATTATAAAATTTTGGTTTTGGATTGATAATGTGAATTAGTAATTCAACATGTTGTGACATGGAATGTAATTTGAGAATAATAGAAAATTTGAATGGTTTGATTGTGGTTATTCATCATTTCAATGTAGAATATACCAATTTATATTATATCATGGTTAATATTATGAGATAAATTAACAAACTAGTCATGTATTATGAGTTGTGATGATTGATATACTTGTTTTTCTATTAAATATGTCTTATAAAAGGATTCTTATGGGATTGGACTAGTGTCTAAAAAGATGTGGCACGAGTGGTTATTTGAAAATGAGATCCCACCGTTGGAGCTCACATTCACCCGTTTTGACATTCACGTGGGAAGATGTATGTGAATCCAGAATTGGAATTCACATGGTGTCCATTTTGATATTGATAATTTTACCTTAACATGATATTTCAACCTACGATTATCTATGAGACTCTATCATGGGAATTTTATTAGATTATATTATTAGATGGTTATTGGCATGGTATTGTGGTCAGGGAAGATTTAATCAACTCTTAAATGGGATTTAATATGGAACCCAATTGTTCTTCTTGTGAAAGGTTAAAAGATATTTTTATGATACAAGGGGATTATTTGTTATACTAAGACATCTGGAATTGTGTCCTGGAAGGATTGGCTAGCCATGAGTGTTAACCTTGAACTCAAGGGCTGGAAGATTTATTTTATGTGTTTTATTAATTTATTAGGTAACACCCTATTATCTTTTTATTTCATGAAATTCGGATAAAAATAGTTTTTTAGTCACCATGGTGTTGACCTACTGTGTTTCACTCAAACCCTATTTTTGAAATCATTGGGTAACAGAGAAACTTTTGTGGATATAGGTATGGAAAAAAATGATCTTTATTTTTGTTCTTAGATGGGATCGTGTTTGGAGATGCGATTGACAAAGGATTTAGGACTGGGGTATTAGGAGTTATATTAAGCCATCTTGTGTGTTTATAGGTATGACTTCATGTATTTCATTTAGTTACATTTCACCCTAATATTACATGGTTCTTTATTTTTTGGTTTTTTTTCATCATTTATCTTCTTATTGTATGTTGTAAGATATCTTCAATTTCACTTACTATGATATTTTTTTTATTTCTATTAAATTTCAAAAATGTTTTTGGGGTTATTGTATCCCCACTATGTTAAATACACATCCCCTACTAGTCATCATCATTTTGAATACAAGAAGCTTCTTGAGGTCCAATAACCAACCTAGTTTGGCCACATGAGAGGTTTTTATTTCAGTGGACGTTACAAATCATATCCCATTAATTGATCAAATCGATCATTAATGTGATGAATATGATAAAAATATTTTATCTTAACATGATTGAGTTTATGATTATCAATATATAATAGAAGACAACAATATTATTTCTTTTTGAATAAAACATTTGTATCCTAAGGTGATGTACAAAATATGATAAAACTATTACTTTCCAACTCTTCCATATAGAATTTTAAAACTCAAAAATCTATCTGATCCTTTCCTTTAGACTATAAATAAATAGATATTGTTCCTATGAGTAGATTTATATAAAATATAATTTTCTTTTTAGGTGTAAACCCATAGAAATCATTCAAAAAATACCTCCTTGTATTGATCCAATACTGAAGGAAGAGTCTAATAACTTGTATCCTGGTAGACAAAATCAGAAAACACACTAAAATTTCTATAACAGGGGTGTGTATAAAATAAATATATAAACCCAAAGACTTCCCAAGACATGCCACCTAGATAATAATGGTTAACAAAATTTAAATTAAATAAAGGGTGATAATATGAAAAATCATTACCATAAGAAAATATTTTTGGAAAAAGAATTTATCTAAAAAATTCATCATTTCTTTTAATCCTCTTGGAATAGAAATTCCCATGTTCTAAACACCTATAAAAAATAATTCCATATGAAACCTTATGTACTGGCATTGGCCATAATCTATACCTCGCATATTCATCACATGGTGTATCCACTTATTCCATTACATGTTGGAATAGAGTGCTAATCAATTTCATCCAGCCTGATAAAATGAAATATGAACACAAACCACCATGTACGCAACAACCATATTCCATAAAACATTTATTTATATAGAAATTTCAAATTTCAAAACCTACCCTTTTGAAAATTCATCAAATATGGATTTTCTAAATCAAGTAAACAAGGATTTTCACCTTGATTGAACAAATATTTATAAAATGACAATCCATCATGTTTCAAAAAAATAGAATGGGCGAGAATACATCTATAATAAATTTGTTTTTTGGAACAAAGATCAAAGAAGATTCCAAAAATTATAACCATGCCATCTATTTCTCTACTAAAACCCAGGAGGATCTCATTAAACAAAATCCAAACCCATGGATATGTTTTTTACACATTGATCTGTGGTTCTGATCCATTTAGAAATAAGGGATCCAAAGCTATAAGGGAGGATAATATGAATACCATTTATTTCCATAATCACACACTTGAACATATGTTAGAAATAGAGTCCAAAAACTAATGGTAAAAAAAATAACTTAATGGTTCCTTAGAATATTATATAGAGGACTAGAAATTAATGTGAAAATTACAACCTATGGTCAGAGTGAAACTATTCAAACATGAAATGATTCTGATTTAAATTTGGAATTGACACTATAAATTAATTAAGACTCAGTTCCACTATGAAATATATTTCCACATTTTTTCCATGAAACCCCAATTTTAAGATATAAATTAAATTTAGGATTTAAATATCTCATATAAGGACCAGTTGAAACCGATTCACACTGTAATTTCTCTTATGGAATGTTTCTCAAAAAATTTTAATCATAAAACCAATATTTATGATGTAAATGTTTCCTGTAGTTTTTTTTCATTTTCCAAAATCAAGGTTATTCTCCCCCTTAACCCCACCAAAAAACATCTAATGACTAACCCATTAGCTATGAAAATAAAAATAAAATCATATTAAAATGTTGTTCCTCAAATCAAGTTTGCTACATGTCAGGTTGAAGTAGTGACAAGATCTTTATCTGGATATAGAAGTCAATGTTTGGATCATTAAAAAACATATTAATGATGTTAAAAGTCATTAAAGAGTTATTTAGATAATAATCAACAACATAAAGAGTTAGAGATTTTAGAAAATAATTTTTTTTAATATCACCATGGAAGAGAGTTATAATACAGGGGAATAAGGTAAAATTTGTCCATAGATACATCCTACCAACGAATAGTCTTGATGGTGCGGGTATTATAGCATATTGATGGGAACTTTCACTAAACCTCTCCCAAGTGCATGCTGTGTTCCACATAACACATATGATAATGTACATAGTAGATACACCACATGTATTACACTCAATGGTTTTATGTTTGGAGTATGATGTCACTAATGAGGAGTGGATAGTGTAGATCATAGATTATATAGATAGAGTAATATGAACAATATTACACACCTAGTCAAGGTTCTGTAGAGAAATAGTATGTTTGAGGAAGCTATATGGGAACCCAGATATATGATGAGGACAAAACATTCTCATATATTTTAATATGGGAAATAAAATTTTGAAGGTAAAGTCATTTAAAGGGGTAATGTAACACCAGTTATTTCTAATTAGAAATTATCTTTAATAAATCTTATTTGATAGATATGTTATCTTACATGTAACACCAAACTAAAATATACTATGATATTTTCATTATGGAATACTATTGTAAAATAAATTTTAAAACATTAAAATATATATAAATGAAACACTATTATTAAAATTACAAAAGGAATAAAACCACTGGTAAATAAAAAGACAAGAATACTGAAATATTTGTCATCACCATCTACCATGAAGATATAACTACAAATGGTAATTGTAAAAAGAAATAATGACATTAGAAATATTATAAAAATATCAAGAAAACTAATAAGATAATTATATTAATGGTTGTATATAAGAATTAATGGTTATATATAGTAATAAAAAATATAATATAACCATTAAATGGACATTAAATACATGATCACTTGGTATACTTGTATCTGATAAATATATATATGTTATTAATTTTCGTAGAAGGATGTTCGTAAATTATTAAAAATAAACCAGTTGACCTGTAATTAACATAATATAAATAATTATTGAATAAAATAAAAATATAATAATTTACTAGTAAATATATTTTATATTATAAAAAAGAGTATTTTTATGTATTATGAATTATTATTATATAAATCATATTTAAAGAATTATTTTAATAAAAATAATTACTTTTATATACAAGAAATTAAATTCAAATCTGTATAATGATTAATAATATGTTAAAATTACGAATTAATTCATTTATCTTTTAATCTTATTTTTTCAATAAAATTACAACTTATGAATTTTTATTAAAAAATAAAATTTGAAGAAATAAAATCAAAAATTTGAATCAAAACATCTAATTTGGGTAGGGGATAAATATTATATTTTTGATAAAACAAATAATTTCCAAGAAGAAAAATTAAATCGGGTAATGTGATGTATAAGGGGGTAAAATAACCAGGCATGAATTTTTGTAATTAGATTAATATTAAAAAATTATAGAATTACATGGTTAGGTATCGTGACAATCCTAAAATTCTAACCAAAATTGAATCACAAATCTCCCTTGTGATTCCATGTTTTCCTTTCACAAACCTTGAGAATCTAAAGACATGTCCCTCATGTTCCTCAAGAAATGAAGCATTAATCTAAAAACCCAAATATATTATTATTATTATTAATTCCCTTCTTATAATTATTTCATATAATATAAATCATATAAATTCACATAAATAACACAATAAAAACATTATAAATGAAGACTGAATGAAATAAGAGGCATTTATTGAGGTTAAGGAACCTATATCAATGAAAGAATAACATGGCCCTTGGGATAGTAATGTGGCCATTTTGTATTGTAAACTGAACAAATAGAATATTAAACACACCTATTAATGAATAAATAAGATTTATCCATCTTATAAGTGAAAATATTATATAATTATATCCTAGTATATGTAAATAAATATATTAGGAATTATTAATTTAGTGTTTTAATTTATATAAAACAAAAGTGTTTGTTTTAAATATTAAAACTAATATATAGTTTCAAAATAAAATTTATTTGTATAAAATTTATTCATAAATTAATATTTTTTATGTTATGATTATTTGATAATTTTATGAGACCTTAATTAAATATTCAATGGGTTATAAAATCTGTTATAAATTTAAAATTAGTATTTTAAATGTAAATGATGATTTTAATTAAAAATTAAATTTATCATATTAAAAAAATTATTTTCCCAAAATAGAGTTCATTTTTTAATTGTACAAGTTGAAAATTTTTTCGGTTGAATTTTTGGGATTTTTCTAAAATACTAATTTTTTTACTGAATAGTGAAATACGTAATTTATGGTATATATATATATATATTAAAAGTTAAATACACTATTACATGAGTCAGCACTGATGTAAGCCCCAAATCATGAACCATTCATTAATAATTTAATATTTTTGGTCATAATTCTAAAGTTATTCACATTCTTGATCCAAAATTATAATCTAATGAATAAAATAATTAGAAAAAACCCCTCTCCTCCATTATAAATACTGTACCACACCACATCTTCTAATAACACCTTTTAGATGTGATCCTTTTCCAAATTATTTCTAATACTCTCACCAATCCCCTCACCCAATACTATGAGATCTTGGTAACATAAAAACACCAAAACCTTTTCCCTAATGAGGTTCTTGTGGAAAAGAAATTCATGTGGTAAAATCCTCATTATTTTATTTTATTTTATTTTCAAGTTCATTTATTTTCTTATTATCTCATCACCTCTAGTAATACATATTGTATAATAACTCTAATAAATTAAATATAATTAAATTTTAATATTAGATGTGATAATTTATCAACAAACCCATTATCAACTCCCTATTTTCTAAAAATGGAAACGTCATACAATATGTGATGTTTTATCGCATTCTAGGATGACAGTTTTACATTTAATTTTCCATTTAAAAAGATGATATTAAAACAATTATAATTGTTGAAAAATATTTTAAAATTTATTATATAACATTTTTTAGTTTTGGATGTATCATATATACATAATACTAAATGGTTAAACAAAACAAGTTCATTATAATTGAAAATTTCCAAATTTGACCTAAATGATTGTAATTTTATTTTTAATCAAACGATTCATCATAATACTATATAAACAAATGAATTTTAAGATAATTTGATCCATTTTAATTTCATTAATAACATATAAGTTAAATTCTAGATAATTACCCACCAGTTTACATGATCTTTCATACATGTATGAATGTAATCTAATCATGAAAATCAAGGAAACCAACACTCCCAAACAGTGCAATTGATTCTCATAACCCATAAAGAACAAAAATAAATATTATAAATTTATACATAATCAAATAAATGGATAAAATGTTTTTAATTATGTAATTAATGTATTTCATTTTATTATCATAAACACTATGATCACGTGATAACCCATTTTGGAGAAAATCGTATATATTTTACTAGAACCCCCATTTTTCCATCGAGTTATTATTTCCTCTCTTTTCTCTAATGAAATGATTATTTTTTTAATCTAAATTAAATTTATATCATCAATACTTATATATCCATATCATATCATCCATATTTGTTTTTGGAGAAATACATGCTTTAAAAAGGTACACTTCCATTTCTTCCCTACAAGAAATCCCGAGTCAAGGGAACATATTGATTTCTGAACCATTTTCAATTCCAATACATAAACAATTTTATGCCATCATTATTTTTGTAAAGACAATAAATTTTTCATGAAAATATATCTTGATTAATTTATGTTTTTTGAAAATGAATATACCTTTTCCACTATAAATTCTATTTAATATTTTCTTTAAACCATACTAAAAAATAAAATTTCTACTATTTCTTAATAAAACATTTAATATGTTTTAATTAAATAGAAAATAACTACTATTGATCCATTCCTATTTTCCTTAATAATTTCGTTGTATTTTTTATTCCATTCTTTCATGGACATCAATATGATATTCTATTTTCATATGCCTCTTGACATGATTTTGATATCAAATTATTTACATTGGTAACCATTATGTTTATGTTTTATTCTTTTACGTATAATTATTTATTTGGAATAAAAATTCCTGAACATATATTTATGGGTGTTCTGAGATATCACTTCAATGAATTGTGTAATGTTTAGTCCCATGAGTTGTCATATTGGTATATAAAGTGATTTCTAATTCCTTTATCAGACGTTTTCCACCATGTCCTGGTAGCGAGCCTTGGCTCATTTTATATTTTGGTATATGTTCATTCAAAATTTATATAATTTCATGCATATATATTACCATTTTATACATATTATTCTTCAGTAGTTTTATTTAGGTTACATTCCTTTATGTCACCATGTTATTCCTTCTAACCCATGTTTTATTTTTATTCCTATTATTATTACCTTACTGGGATTTTTATCTCATCACTTGTGTTCATGTATTACCCAAAAAATCCTACGATGTTATAAGGGATAACATGTAGTTAATATCTCATTATTAAGATTAAATAAAATTTGTTTTTTATTTTGTTTTAATGATGTTTAATTATTTACCTAATCATATCAGATACAAGAATTTATGATCCATAGATTGAAATATGATAGTTAATTAAGCTTAAAATACTGTAATAGTTTTTATAAAATGTTTGGGTCACTATAGATTGTATCATTAAAATTTTTTAGCTATTTTTTTGGATTTGGATTGAAAAAATCTAGTGAAATCCCTATGGATAAAACATAGAAAAAGAAAAAATCCATAAATTTTTTTAGTAAATAATTAATGGTTTATCAAAAAAATACAACCCTATCTGGATACTATACGTGGATATGGTTTTGGAACAGATGTAACAAGGTGTTAATCTTTTGAAACGGTGTTTTGTTCCTGACTCAGAGAAACCTGGTAAATTACAATGGTAATTACTATTCACCTGGCTTTACACTCTTGGGAGATATGATTTGGTAAATTGAAAATATCATTATTAACCATTATTAATAGAACAAAAAAATTTCATAAATAATATTTTTTAGGAAATAGATAATGGATAACCTAAATTTAAACATATAGAATCAAAATATAGAATATACATTTCATTTTTTTATTTAATTATTATATGTTCAATGATTTCGTTTTATATACTTATTAGATTATTATTCATGCCCCCTATTAGTACTTTCTTTTTCATAGTTAAAGGCTAGAAATAGATAAGCCTATTCCAAAATCAATGTGATAGGAAATATGAGGATTTCCCTAATTATATGGAAACTATTATGGGAATGGGTTCTCAAAAAATTATGACATTATTTTCTATGTAGGATCATGTAATAAATCATAACCTAAATTGCATGGAATTCCCTCCTTCTCTTGAGAAAGATAAAGTTACCATTTAATCCTTCAAAATGCAATGGGCTCTATAGTTTAGTGAATATTTTGATCCCGTCCTTATAGAACAATTGGTTAACTCTAGTGATAATATATTCTTTGTCATCCAGTTCCCAGAAGAATTGAATGTTTTAAAAAAGGTCTATCATATAGATGGGGAAGATGATTAGTTGTGGGCACTGATTAAGATCATAAATTCCAAATTGAAAATTTATTCCATGGATTGTGAGGAATTCATGAAAATATTTTTTTAAAATATTTTCCCCAAACCCTGCATCTCATAATGGAGGGGTAATTCCATAGATTGAAGCATAATGAATATGATTCTATCTTGTAATATGAGTAAAAAATCAAAAGGATTACAAGATTCACATTTAACTTTTTCATGAACTCCAAAAGCAAGGGGGGTCTCTAATATATAAGACTAATGTAAATTCTATTAAATGTGTTGGAAATTTGAGATGTTGGTAGCTATGAGGAGATTGTATGTTGTTCCATAATGGTATAAATAGATATCAATAAATCTTAGTGGTCTCATGGGTCTAATGAAAAAACGTGGAAAATGGAGTTTAGTGTGTGTTCATTGACAAATAAATCCCATGATAGAAAAAAGACCCAACTTCCCACATGTCAAAAGTGTGGGGAAAATCATCCTAGAAACAGTGCAAAGGGAACCAATATATTCTTCAAATGTTGAAGAGTAATGAATATGGATAATTTTTTCTAAAGGGATATAAAGAATCCAAATACCGTGGAAGAAGAAAATAGGGTTAAGTTCAACACTAAACATGTAGTTAAGTGTTTCAACAGCTAGTATCATGGGTATCATTCAAGCCATTTCTCTAAGCCAGGGGTTGTTGATGGAAATCAACAACAACCACCTCTATAGAATCAAGGAAGAGAATATGAAATCACTACTAAAAAGGTGGATCTTAAAAATGAAGTGGTTATTGGTAAACTGGTTGTCCATTCAATAATAGATAACATAGTATTTGATTCTGGTTCTATTAATTATTTTATAGATTTTATGTTTTGTTGAATTATTCAATCACTACCTCAAAAATCAAGGTTAGAGAAATATATGGGAATATAAAATGGGAAAATTATTTCATCCAATATTTATAACTCCCCAATTAAATTTTAGGGACTAAACCTCCCAAAAATCATTTGATAATCCCTTTGGTAGAGTTTGATGTAATATTGGGAATGTATTGGAAATCTTTATATCAATAAAACATAAACATTCCGAAATTATATAACACTCTTCATATCCTGAAGAATCCATTAATTCTATACAAGTGTAAGGAGTAAGATAAATTTATTTTAGAATAAACCACTTTGGTGTGGATATTGTATCCTTATGAGAAATAAAATCTTGCTCGCATTCCTCTGAAAAATAATACAATCATGCTCTACGACATGCCCTTAATGTGGGATTACCCTAATATATTCCCTAAATAATTTTTGGTTCTTCCACTCGATTGATAGGTTGGGTTCACAATTGAACATATTCAAAGATTTTTTCAGAAATAAAATAAACCTTTTAGAGTGTATACCGTTGAGCTGGAAGAAATGAAGAAGTAGTTACAATAGAATCTAGACATGTGATTTATATTCTTGAGTGCTTCACCATGGGGTAAACACGTTCTATTTTTGAAGAATATGGAAGGATCAATGTGTTTCTTTATTTATTATCTCGATCTAAATAAAATCATGATAAAATACATGTATCTCCTTGCATAGATGAATTTCTCAATCAATAATGTGGGGAAGTTATTTCTACATGGGGAACCATTGATTAAGATATCACCAATTAAAGGTGAGGAATGAATCTATTCCCAAGACTACCTTTTAGACAAGGTAAAAACACTATGATTTCCAATTTATGCAATTAAGACACACTAATTATCTAGAAATATTTCTTTTCATAATGAATAAATTATTTAGACATTACCTCAACAAATTTGTGGTAGTCTTTATTGACAATACTCAGATATACCTTAAGAGAAAGGGGGAACCGAAAGAGTATTTGAATACTTTTTTAATGAATTTAACAAGGGAGAAAATTTATTAAATGTATAGTAAATGATATTTCTGGATAGATGACTTATAATTTTGGGTGTATGTGATCACCAGCAAATGGAAATTTGTGGACCCTTCTATGACAAGGGAAATCAGAGAGTGTCCCATGAAAAAATATGTAATAGGTATATGTATTTCCCATGGTCTACCTAGTACTACTAGTGATTTTTGAATATCTTATTATGATTGTCTAACCCACTGTCCAAGATGACACTAAAGGGAGAAATTTTTTTCAAGACTACTGAATATGAAGACATCTTTAAAAAGTTGAAGAGGAGTCTTAATACTGCACTATTACACACACTATCGACATGTGGGGAACAATTTTTGGTGTTCAATGATGCATAAAATAAAGTCGATGTATGTTTATTGATTCAAAATGATAATGAGATAGCCCATGACTCACGGTATTTGAAAATTATTGTGAAAACCTATTCAACGCATGATCTGGATTTAGCAGTTGGGATCATTGCATTGAAAATGTTGAAGAATTGTCTCTATGGGATGAAGTGTGAAATACATACTGACCATAAGAGTCTCAAATTTATATTCACATAAAAATAGATAAATATGATCTAATGAATTTGGAAATAGATCATCATGAATTATTACATCTCAATGCACCACCATCATGGTAAGGTAAATAAAGTGGAAGATGCTCTAAATAGAAAGGATCCTACATCATTATCAATAATAAGAATTGAGAAAGATCTAATATTATTATATTTACATTGTTTAGAAATGGGAATCAGTATAGAAGGAACATCACAAGTCATATATAAAATGATTTCTAAACCATCTCTCATGGAGAAAATAATGGATTCTTAAAGGAATGATGTGGAAATTTAAAATGTAGAAGCCATGAGAAAAGGAAATTCTTCAATGTTCAAGTTGGATGGGGGAATGAGTTATGTGATTTGTTTCATGACTTTGTGTACAATCCTATAAAGATATCAAATAGGATCATCTGAATGGTTCACATAGCCCAACCTTCTCTATTCAGATAGAGATCAAAAAGATGTATCAGGATCTCTATGAGAACATTTGGTTGGACAGTATGAAAATGGTTATAACTGAATCTACATCAATGTGTTTGGTATGTTATAAAGTTATGTCTTGAAGGAAAAATTATAATTTGATTATGCAACCATTACCCATAACAACATTGATGTGGGAAAAACATCACCATGGACACAGTCACTAGACATTCAAAGACATGTAGAGGAAACAATGGTATATGGGTTATTGTGGATCTACTCAGAATAACATCTCACATTTTCACAATTCTAGTGAACTTCTCACTACACTAACATGAATGGATATATATTATAAAAGTTTTATTCCTACATGGATTACTCACTTCTATTATAACTTATTGAGATTCAAGATTCACCATAGTGTTCTGGAAAATCCTCCAACATTCTCAAAAAATAGAGTTGAACTTTAATTGGACTTATCATCATAAAAATGATGGCTAATCTAAGAAGACTATAAACACAATGAAAGATATATTGACGTTATGTTCTATATAGATTCACGATATAAGGGACCAACATCTACCATTGGTCAAATTTCCTTACAACAATAGTTTCCACTTGTGAATTCAAAGAGCTCCATATGTGTTAAGTTATGGAAAAAGGTGTAAAACAAATGTGTACAAGGATGTAGTCTATGAACATTATCTTCCTAGACCAGAAATGGTTGAAGAAATGGTATAGTAGGTAAAAAAATTCCAACACAACGTCAAGGTATCCCAATATTTATAAAATATCTATAAATACTTTCGTCGATGTGACCATGAGTTTATGTTTGGATACAATGTGTTACTTCCCATATCTTCCTGGAATAGGATCATGAGTTTTTCGGAGAAAGGAAAGATATTTCATAGGTACATTAGACCCTGGAATATTCTCAACCATGTCAGAGCTTGGGCCTATCGAACCACACTTCCACATCACATGTCTCAAGTATATGATGTATTCCATGTATCCCTCTTAACGGAGATCATACCAAATCCATCAAATCAATTGGATTCAGAGGTTTTACTGTTGGAAGATGATCTGTTATATGTGGAGAAGAACGTAATGATCTTGGATCATAAAGATAAATTTATACACAATAAGACAACTCACATAATAAAATTACTGTAGAGGTGTAAAGACCCGTAAAATTCAAGGGACATTTTTTCTTAATTTTCTTTTGGATTTTGCAAGAACGCAGTTTCTGACGACACTTGATTCCGAGGCCCGGTGAGCCCAGAATAGGTTTCCGAAGTTTAGCTCGGGTACGTTCAGTGAACGAACGAGCGGGTTTTCTTAACTTTTGAACCGGGGCTCAGAATCAAAATCCGAGGACACCGATGGAATCGCAACACTGGTAATTACTTAGGAACACCTTTTCTGGGGTTGCGTTTTCTTGGGTGTGGTAATTAAAATTTTTGGGTTAAGTAAAAGAATAAAATAAAAATGGTGCAACCAATTTTATTTTATTCAAAGTAGTTTAACCTAAGCTAAGTGGTTGGAGTGGGACCCACTATATCCTAATCCACTAGGTAGTATATTTGATGGGGTGGGGCCCACACGAGCCCCACCTATTTAACTTCCTCAAACCCCCTCTTTTAATTAGGTAATGCACCCGCACCCCCATTAATTGAAAAGATAACTCTCACGTTTAACTAAATATTAAACGCCTCTTTAATTGGGCAGTTAAAAATCTTCTATTAATTTAATTAATTAAATGATTCGTTTTGAATTTCAAAAACCATTGTCTTGATTAATAAAATAAGGCAACACTTATTTTATTAGGGTGGTTTTGTTGTGCGAGAGGATTTTGGAGAGGAAAGATCTAAGTTCCAAAGAACGTTCTTCTTCCTCGCCGAAGAACGTGAAGAACACCGAACTTTCAACGAAGAGCTCCGTCTCCGCAAAGGGGAGTTCGCCGAACCATCTTCTTCCCTCTCCGCAGCCGGTGAGAGACACCATCCTCAGAGATCGACGATGCGACACCGACGATCCTCCTCCCGCTACGCCGTCTACCACGGCACCCGACTTGCAGAGTTATTTATTCGATGTAGGGGTTGATTACTTTATATTTGTAATTAATTCTTTGCGTTCTTCGTTTAATATTCGGGCCGCCTGTTATCATTTAACGGGAGGAGGTCGGACTGCCCGAACATGGATGATCCTCTTCCCCCCTTTGATGCTGTGTTCTTTGCAACATGAACAAAGGTGGTGCGATGCAACGACACCGTACGGAAACAAGAAAGAACGCGATGAAGAAGTGCGGCGTCATCGCGCCGTGCCGTTGAGGCCGAACGAAACCACGGCCGGTGTTGGGGCCGCGGAGGCAATTCGAAGACTCCGCTAGTTGATCGTTGTGCACGGATTGATGGACGATGACAAACGGCGCCGAAAAGTAAATTTGAACACTTCGCAGTGAAGAGCCAGCCCAGGGAGGACCGCGGGCAAAGACCGTAGGAAAAACGGACCCCCGGAGCGTGTCCGATGGTCGGCGGAAGGGCCTACCGGCGCGCCACGCAGGCACGGCGGCCAGAGGCGGCGACTGGCATCGGCCGACCGCTAGGAGGCGGCGGCTCCTGGTGCGCCGCCAAGAGGGTCCACCGCGGCTAAAGCCATGGCGGTTGGCGGCGGTCCTGCGACCGCGCGGGATGGAGGGAGACGCGGCCGCTAGCGCCGCGTCACTGGCAGGGAGAGGTCCCCACGTGGGGGCCGCAGCTTCAGTCAAGCGGGTAGTGCCCCCTTGCGCGTCCGCTCGGCCAGCGCCGAGCCACCCCGGGCCGCGCCGGCTGGGCCGGGCCACACCCACCGGGCCGGGCCGCGCCCTAATGGGCCGGACCCGGTTTGGGTCGACCCGGTTCAGGCCGACCCAGGGGGGGTTGGGCCGGGTCGGACCGGGCTCAGACCCCCCATTTTCAGACCACTTCCGGTCTTCTGCCCGTATCATGGGATACAGAACTCCAATCGATGCACAGTCAGTTGAGTAGCGATCCTTGGATCGAGACGGTCGTTTCAGTATATTACAGTCAAGATTTCAGAGAACTTTGAGTACGGCCGGGTTGGTTCGGATACGAAACCAACCGGGCCCTTGAAGCAGAAATGCTTATATCCTGAGCTCTGGACATCCGATTGACGTGCCGTCGACATTGTTGGATTCCTCTTGATGAGACAGAACTTTTGGAATACTTCGACTATGATTTGGATGTAGTTGGATAGTGGAAGGGTTGGATTGTTCCTGAAATCCAACCGGGCCCCTAAAACGGAAAAGATGATAACATTCAGACCAGACGACCGTTTGACGAACCATCAGCGGAGTTGGTGATCACATTGAGAAAAGGTCCCTATGAGTATAACCTATGAGAGTTTGGGGTAAATTTGAGAGACGGCCGGGTTGGTTCGCACACGAAATCAACCGGGCCCCTAGGACGAAAAGGCTAATAACTCACAGACCGGGCGTCCGATTGACGCACCGTCTATTGCGTTGTGACCCCTATGACGAGGCGGTCCTTTGAGATACTTCTTCGTGGGACTTTGTGATACTTGGAGTATCGACCTGTAGCTTGTGGAGATGACCCTCATGGAGATGAGCGTATGGAGTACGGAGACCGTGTAGTAGGCTGAGACCAGAAGACTCTTTGTCCGACTCGAGTCAGAGTGACTTGTATAGACCAGTGGGGAGCACTGCTATGTTTGGGTGGCAGACCCATGGCGTGGAGAAATATTGTGTTTGGGTGGAAGACCTGCGGTACTCGATAGAAGGAGTACCTCCACAGGCTATTTGGGGGGGTGCACTACTGTGTTTCGGTGGCAGACCCCGGCGGGAAGCACTACTGTGTTTGGGTGGCTGGCCCGCGGTACTCGATAGGAGGGGTACCTCAACAGTCTTAGGTTAGTGAGCATTACCTCAGAGTCGTGACAGGATCACTCTACTCGTCCGAGACGGGGCTCTTCAACAGTTACGGTTTCGATAATGAAAATCTTGGTTTGAGATGAGTCTTCAACCTTTTTGTTTACCTCTTGATTGAGATGGGTCACTTGATAACTTATGTATATGTATGGGCATATACCTAGGTAGTGGTTATCCGTTGATTTTATAACCTTTGTGTTTCCTCATGATTGAGATGGGTTACTTGATAACATAGGTATAAGTATTGGATTATACCCAATTAAGGGTTATCTGTTGAGATCCATATTTGTGGTTATCCTTGTTTGATTTAGTGAGACCTTGAGGGTATCGGGGTCCCTACTGAGTATCGTATACTCACCCCTGCATAGGCTATCCCCGCACCTTGTTGTGTTGGTTGCAGACGACGGGCGGCTCTGATGGAGGCCGAGTGTTCGAGGACTGGACGATACCCGGTGGTGGACTTCACGACTAGACGATACTCGGAGAAGGTTGACGGGTGAGAGCGTTGTGGGGGTGATCTGTACCTACCCTTCAGGTAGGATCCGTGGTGGATGATCCAGGAGCTGCACTATCTGTACCTACCCTTCAGGTAGGATCCGTGGTGAACGATCTAGGAGCTGCACTATCTGTACCTACCCTTCATGTAGGATCCGAGGTGGATGACCCAGGAGTTGCTTTTTTTCTTCAAGATGTTTGTCTTTTCGGTTGTACTTCCTTCAGTTGTAGCTGTACTTTTCAGTTGGGTTTGTATTCGGGCCCTTTTTACTTTTCAACACTTTCTTTTTTACATAGTTTATTACTTCCTCTTGTACTCTGTGGTTTTTTGTTTACTTTTATAAAGGAAATTCTTCCCAGTTATCGGGATTTACGCCTTTGGTTCTAGTCGCCAGCCCCTGGCCTATGGAAGGCGGGCTTGGGGTAGTCACGACACGAGCCCCTAGGAAGGGTCGTGAAAAATTGGTATCAGAGGAGTCGGTTATACCGCAGAACTTATAACTCTGATATTTTTCTTTCTGTGAAGTGATAGTGTTAAGAGTACCGAGTGTGGTCTTCAGTTCAGGGAGTCCAGTGTTGGTGCGGCGGCTGACGTATCCATACACCAGGACCCTGACTACTGATTTCTGACTTTGGGCATGAAAACACTGATTGCGTGTGTGTTTCCAAAAAGTTTAAAAGTCGTCTCAAACCAGGTCAGCTCACCAGGTATAAATCGTTTGACCGTTTCGCATCTGTTTAGGATGTCTCCACGCAGACAATCTGTTGGAGTTTCTGAGAGAGTACTCGATGACGGCTCACTGAGCGACGAGGCTCTGGTGCAGGGCCCTTTTTACTATGTTGACACCCTCGGGTGGTGTACCAGCAGCACTACCACCTATTGGGATGTAGATGCCACCAGCTTAACTAGCGAAATGATGCAGAGCCCTGGCTGGAGGCGATTTCTAGAGTTTTCCGCCTAGCTGAGACATCAGTAGAGTGGATGGTGGACGTGGCCACTAGTGTTTTCTAGTGAATGAACATAAGGATGGTCCGCAGAGTGATGAGGCTTCGGTACGTGGAACGATGCCTGAGATAGTGCCTTCGGGTAGTGTGTCAGCTATACATCACTACCTATTGGTCAGCAGTTACAACCGGCAGTACTGGTAGGTGACACATGTAGGCTTACTGCCTTACACGTGTTCTTACATCAGATACCATCATGTTTCGAGGCGAACCTAACTCACAGGCGGCTGAGGACTAGCTTGAGGAGGTGGCTGAGAGTTTTCTAGAGCTTATACAGCTTCGGCATGATGACGTGTCGGTAGCTGAGAATTCATCGAGGCATACCAAACATTCCGGGTACTCGATGAATATGATTCGATCAGTGCTATAGAGCTTGGAACTCTGAGCGTGGTGTGTTTAAGTATATTCGAGCCATCACTTTTTACTCTATGCATTCCTACTCACGTTAGGGTGATAGAGAGAACATTGAGGTTGAATGTTCTTTGGCTGAACGAATACAGCTACAAAATGTTAGAAGTTGGAACGCAGCGAGCTGATGCTAGTCTCAGAGACTTGGGCGTACGAATGTTTCAAGAAGAGGAAATGTTAAGGACAGATAAATCTGCAGAGCAGCAGACGTGGAGGCAGAGCTAGGGGAGAAGCATGAGGTGGTGTAAATTTCAACATGTTACAACCACCCGCCTTTGTTGTCCCCTTCAGGCTGAGGGAGCTAGAGGGCAGGGGAAGAGAGTAGCTACATGCGGTCAAGAAGTGAGACTCGATGAATCTAAAAAAATGATTCAAGGGACAGCCTGTGTCCACTACTAGATACCGTAGTACCAGACATTGATATGAATCATTCCTTCCTTCCATGAATCTTGTCCCATACCTAGAGTTTCCCTTAATCCATGGACATGACCCTCACGTCTGGATATACCTTTGGAGGAGAATCGATAATCACACATACACCGACAGTGTGGTCTGACCCACGATGCGAGGGTTTCAGTTGGAATCTCTTGGTGGTAGCGTCGAGGCCTTACGATGTTGGTCTCGGTATGTATTGGATTCACAGTTCATGCTCAGATTGACTGTATTAGGTAAAAAGGTTGTGGTCTAACTACAACGTCAGGATGAGTTTTCCTTGGTAGGGAAGAAGGAAATCCCAGGTAGCACAGGATGAACTCATGCATAGTAGGGTTTGGCCAATCACTCTTGGGTCGACCAACTTTACCCTCATGGCAGCAGGAGTTTTGAGTTTCAAATCTAATCAGGATGTGGGGGCCTCTAGAGTTCGAGGATGGCCATCGCGTCCTTAAACGGGTCTCACCTCGACGAGGTTTACGGAGATGTGGACGAGGCGACAAGTTATATCCGAGGTTCAACGGACCTTTCTAGGTCCTCAGCAGGGTAGGTAAGGTGGTTTACCGCTTGACCCAACCACCTCAGTTGCACCGGGTGCACAACGTCTTCCACGTATACGTGCTTGACCCGACGCATGTCATCGAACATGGAGAACTGGACTTTGGTGATGGGGAGACTTTTGCGGTGGTCCTAGTGGAGATCAAGGATCGACAGGAGAGGGTCCTACGTGGACGGTCGATTCCTCTAGTGCGCATCAGATTGTAGCACGAGAACCTCCAGGAGAGAACTTAGGAGCGGGAGACTCAGATGCGTGCTCAGTACCCACTTTTGTTTCCCTAGATTATGATGTATCTTAACGGGGACGTAAATCCCTGAGGTGGGAGTAATGTAAAGACCCTTAAAATTCAAGTGAATTTTTTTCTTATTTTTCTTTTGGATTTTAGAAGAACGCAGTTTTTGACAGAACTTGATTCCAAGGCCCGGTGAGCCCAGAATAAGTTTCTGAAGTTTAGCTCGGGTACGTTTAGTGAACGAACGAGCGGGTTTTCTTAAATTTTGAACCGATGCTCAGAATCGAAAGTTTAGGACACTGATGGAATCAAAGCGCCGTTAATTTCTTAGGAACACATTTTCAGGAGTTACGTTTTCTCGGGTGTGGTAATTAAAATTTTTGGGTTAAGTAAAAGAATAAAATATAAATGGTGCAACCAATTTTATTTTATTTAAAGTAGTTTAACCTAAGCTATGTTGTTGGAGTGGGACCAAATATATCCTACTCCACTAGGTAGGATATTTGTGGGGTGGGGCCCACACGAGCCCCACCTATTTAACTTCCTCAAACCCCCTCTTTTTATTTGGTAATGCATCCGTACCACCATTAATTGAAAAGTCAACTCTCACGTTTAACTAAATATTAAACGCCTCTTTAATTGGGCGGTTAAAACTCTTCAATTAATTCAATTAATTGAATGATTTGTTTTGGATTTCAAAAACCATTGGATTGAGTAATAAAATAAGGAAACACTTATTTTATTAGTGTGGTTTTGTTGTGCGAGAGGATTTTGGAGAGGAAAGCTCTATGTTTCGAAGAACGTTCTTCTTCCGCGCCGAAGAACGTGAAGAACACCGAACCTTCAATGACGAACTCCGTCTCCGCAAAGGGGAGTTCGTCGTACCGTCTTCTTCCCTCTCCACAGCCGGTGAGAGACGCCATCCTCGGAGATCGATGATGCGACGCTGACTATCCTCCTCCCGCATCGCCGTCTACCACAGCGCCCGACATGCGGCGTTATTTATTCGAGGTAGGGGTTGATTAATTTTTGTTCGAAATTAATTATTTACGTTATTTGATTAATATTCGGGCCTCCTGTTATCATTTAACGGGAGGAGGCCGGACAGCCCGAACATGGTCGATCTTCCTCCCCCCTTTGTTGTTGTGTTCTTTGCGGCATGAACAAAGGCGGCGCGATGCAACGACACCGTGCAGAAACAAGAAAGAACGCTACGAAGAGGGGCGGCGCTGTCGCGCTGCGCTGTTGAGGCCGAACGAAACCGCGGCCGGAGTCGGGGCCACAGAGGCAATTCAAAGACTCCGCTGGTTGATCATTGTGTAAGGATTGACAGACGATGACAAACGGGGCCACAAAGTCAATTTGAACACTTCGCAGTGAAGAGTCGGTCCCGGGAGGACCGCTGGCAAAGACCACAGGCAAAATTGACCACTAGTGTGCGTCTGGTGGTCCGCGGAAGGGCCTGCCGGTGGGCCCCGCTGGCACGGCGGCGTCGGCCGGCCGCTAGGAGGCGGCGACGCCCGGCGCGCCGCCAAGAGGGTCCGGCGCGGCTGAAGCCGCGGCGGTAGGTGGCGGTCCTGTGGCCGCACGGGACCGAGGGAGACGCGGCGGCCAGCGCCGCGTCGTTGGTATGGAGCGGCCCCCATGCGGGGGCCGCGACTTCAATCAAGGGGGCAGCGCCCCCTTGCACGTCCGCTCGGCCAGCGCCGACCCGACCCCGCTCGGCCAGTGCCGAGCCGCCCCGGGCCAGACAGATCGTACTGTGCCGGGCAGCGCTGGCGGGGCCGGGCCGCGCTGGCTGGGCCATGCTGCGCCCTAATTGGCCGGACCCGGATCCGGTTCGGGTCGACCCATTTCGGGCCGACCCAGGGGGGGTTGGGCCTGGCCCATACCCCCCATTTTCAGACCACTTCCAGTCTTTTGCCCGTATCTCGGGCTACAGACCTCCGATCGACGCACCGTCAGTTGTGTAGAGATCATTGGATTGAGATGGTCATTTCAGTATATTACACTCTAGGTTTTGTAGAACTTTGAGTCCGGCCGGGTTGGTTCGGATACGAAACCAACCGGGCCCTCGGAGCAGAAACACTTATATCCTGAGCTCCGGACGTTCGATTGACGTGCCATCGAATTTGTTGGATTCCTCTTGATGAGACGGAACTTTTGGAATACTTTGCCTAAGATTTGGATGCAGTTGGATAGTGGCCGGGTTGGATTGTACATGAAATCCAACCGGGACCCTAAAACGGAAAAGATGATAACATTCAGACCAGACGTCCGTTTGACGAACAGTCAGTGGCATTGGTGATCACATTGAGAAACGGTCCCTATGAGTATACCCTATGGGAGTTCGGGGTATAGTTGATATATGGCCAGGTTGGTTCGCACACGAAACCAACTGGGCCCCTAGGACAAAAAGAATAATAACTCACAGACCGGGCGTCCGATTGACGCGTCGTCTGTTGCGTTGTGACACCTATGACGAGGCGGTACTTTGAGATACTTCTTCATGGTACATTGTGATACTTGGAGTATCGACCTGTAGTTCTTGGAGAGGACCCTCCTGGAGACAAGCATACGGAGTATGGAGACCGTGTAGCTGGCTGAGACCTGAAGACTGCTTGTTCGACTCGAGTAAGAGTTACTTGTATAGCCCTGTGGGGAGCACTACTGTGTTTGGATGGCAGACCCACGGCGGGGAGCACTACTGTGTTTGGGTGGCAGACCCGCGGTACTCGACAGAAGGAGTACCTCTGCAGGCTATTAGGGGGGGGGTGCACTACTGTGTTTGGGTGGCAGACCCCGGTGGGAAGCACTACTGTGTTTGGGTGGCTGGCCCACGGTACTCGACAGGAGGAGTACCTCAGCAGTCTTAGTTTAGTGAGAATTACCTCAGAATCGTGACAAGATCACTGTACTCGTCAGAGATGGGGCTCTTCAGTAGTTACGGTTTCGATAATGAAAATTTTGGTTTGAGGTGAGTCTTCGAACTTTGTGTTTACCTCATGATTGAGATGGTTCACTTGATAACTTAGGTATATGTATGGGAATATACCTAGGTAGTGGATATCCGTTGATTTCATAACCTTTGTGTTTCCTCATGATTGAGATGGGTTACTTGATAACTTAGTTATACGTATGGGCTTATATCTAAGTAAGGGTTATTTGTTGAGATACTTATTTGTGGTTATCCTTGTTGGATTTAGTGAGACCTTGAGGGTGTCTGGGTCCCTACTGAGTATCGTATACTCACCCCTGCACGGGATATGCTCGCACCTCGTTGTGTTGGTTGCAGACGACGGGAAGCGCTGACGGAGGCCGAGTGTTTGAGGACTGGACGGTACCCGGTGGTGGACTTCACGACGAGACGATACTCGGAAGAGGTTGACGGGCGAGAGAGTTGTAGAGGGTATCTGTACCTACCCTTCAGGTAGGATCTATGGTGGACGATCCATGAGCTGCGCTATTTGTACCTACCCTTCAGGTAGGATCCGTGGTGGACGATCCAGGAGCTGCGCTATTTGTACCTGCCCTTCAGGTAGGATCCGAGGCAGACGACCTAGGAGCTGCTTCTTTTCTTCCAGTTTTTTGTCTTTTCTGTTGTACTTCCTTCAGTTGTAGCTGCACTTTTCAGTTGGGTTTTTATTCTTGGCCTTTTCACTTTTCAACACTTTCTTTTTTTACTTAGTGTATTACTTCCGCTTCTACTCTGTGGTGTTTTGTTAACTTTTATAATGGCAATGCCTTCCCAGTTATCGGGATTTACGCCTTGGTGCTAGTTGCCAGCCCCTGGCCTATAGAAGGCGTGATTGGGGTAGTCACGGAACGGGCCCCGAGGACGGGTCGTGACAGGAGCAATCCTATATATGGAGAGGAAACATGAGAACCTAGGGATGTTATGAATGAGAAGTACCCAAACCTTTTTTCAAAATAGAATGTAAAACGAAATACTAGGGGTGAAATATCATTAGGGGGAAGTATGTAATGACACAAAATTTTTATATATAGAAATTACATTATTATAATTATAATATATAGTATAAATCCCATTATATTACATAAATAACATAATAAAATCATTATAACATATCAATTAATGAAATAAGTGGAACTTCAAAAAGTTATGGAAACTATACAGATGAATTAGTAACGTGAACTTTGGAATAGTAATGTGACCTTATAAATTGTGAACTCGACAATATAATAGTATAATAACCCATGATAGTATATGTAAAATTTATCCATCATTTAAATGGAAATCTGATACTATTATATCATATTATAATTTAAAAAATGTTTTAGAAATTTTTAATTTAGTGTTGATATTTTTATACAATAGAAGTGTTTAATTTTAATTTCATAATTAATATAATCTTTTAGAAGAATATTGATTTCCATTAAATTTATTCATAAATTATTATTTTTTTATCTTATGATTTAAAGCTAATTTTATGGGACCATAATTATGTTTTCAAAGATTTACAAAAGCAGTTATAATTTTAAAATTGGTATTTTCCAAGTAAAATATGTAACACCCCAAGATTTCATAGTACGTTATTTCTTCAAAGTAATTCAATAACTAGCACTACATGCAACACCGAGTTTAAACGCACCACGACTTACCAAACTAGCAATTCAAAAATGGTTATGAATTGTATTAACTGAATTTTGAAAATTATATAACCCCTATAATTTTGGAATCTAAATTATGAGTTTCTTAGACATAATGTAAGAACTAATTCATTTTTTCTGATAAAAAATGTTTTTTTCAAAATAAATTCACTTTTACCGCCTTTTAATGGTGAACAATTTTTAAATCCAGTATTTGAAACATTTATATGTTAAATTTTACAAAATAAACTTCTTCTTTATAATCAGGTCATAATAATTTCGTTTCAATAAAGTTTTGTTATTTTTCTGATAACTTTCATATTTGTGTGAATATAGAAAAATACCATATTTTAACTGAAAACAACCATTTTAATAAAAATAACGTATAATGTTAAATTATACATTTTAACGGTTTGGAAGTATAAATATATTATATTTTTACCATTTAATCTAATTCTGGTCATTGTAAGTAATTTCACTTGGAAATAGGACATTAACAAGTGTCAATATTTTGATAGTTTTTATTTCATAAATATACGCCTTCTGGTTTTGACAACGAGAATTAATTTTCAATTAATAAATTAAACTTCCATGTTTTGAATTTTTTAAAATAGACATTATTTTTGAATTCATAATATCAAAATTATCTTAGGGGGAAATTTTGGTTTTTTCTGAAAACATTCAATTTTTGATGAATAGTGAAAAACAATAAGTTATAGTTTAAAACTAAAATGTTATTTAAATAATTAATTATTTTATTTAAATTTATTTTAGGTCAAAATAGATACATAATGCCTATATAAGTTCAACATATTTCATAGGAGTCATTTTTTAATATGTTTAGATATATGAAAATTTTATTGAAATTTTTACCGTCTTTTACCAACCTTCTAGGAGAATTTGCAAATTTGCATAAAACAAAATTTTACCACATTTGGGAATTGAATTTTAGAAATATGAGAGACAAGGTTGATATCATTATGTAAAATGTGGTTCAATAAGATAAAAATAATTTTGGGTGAATAGTAACTTTTGACTTTTATTTACAACGGTTAAAAATAAATACTGTAATTAAGGGTAAAATGATATTATTATTACCCTAACACATGTCCTAATTCTACTGGAAAGGTGTAATTCGACCAAAAACAACCTTAGGAATAAAATATGATCCTTCAGGTCCACTTGGATTAGATTAGGACATTTATTATTATTTAATTGAAATAAGAGTTATAAGTGTTAAATTCAATGTTTAATAACTAAAATATTTTTAATATAGGGTTAAACATAAGATAAATTAGATTATAAATAATAATTAGAAAAAAAATTATTTCCTACATAATGGTAGTTTATTTATATTATTTATACATTAAATAATTAAATTTATTTATGATACAATGATGATGCAATAATAACTGTATTAATAAAAGATTAAAATCATTGATATTATAAATTTCCAAATTAATGTAATTTGAGACTTTTTATGAATTAAAATAATTTTATAGGTGAATATGACATATTAGGGTTAGTATAGATGAATTTGTTTTGAATTAATAATGCTGTTATGAATTTAGAAAAAACAAAATACCATAGACTGTCAAAATTGACATAAAAGAGTTTTTAAAACAAATATTATATAATTAATTGGTATTCTATACCTAAAAATCCTAGTATCAGCCAAATAGCTTATATACTATTATATATTTCATTAATGAACCACTTGTGGTTCTCTTGAAATTTTATAGTATGTTTATTAACAATATAATATAAAAATACAAAGAGACATGCTAAATGTCAAACTATTTAACTAAGAGTTAAATATAAAAGATAATGATAATATTGTGACCCAAACCCATCTAAAAAATATTAGTTGAGTGGTTTTATACCCATAACCACCATATAATTTAAATAATACTTTTTGGATCCATTAGAAACCGAAAATGGATTTATTATTAAATAATATTTTATGTTTTTTATAAGGTGCCACTCACCCCTCTTATAAAAGGGCACAACCCTATCTCTCAAATTCATAGATCCAAAGCCTTTTGTCTCGGCCAACCCCTACCAAAATATCCTAAAAACTATCCTAAATTAATCCAAGAGGCCTTAATTTGGCCATAAAGAAAACTTAAGGATCCATTTTGATCAAATCAAAAGAAAGAACCCGAAGAAGAGGTAATGATTTCACCGCCCTCTTTTAAGTTATTTTATTCTTCCACTTTCCCTTTCATTGTTTTTTACACTCTAAAATAATATCTCCAATATCTTGTATATACTGTGATGTTATTATAGAAATGGTATAACCATATTCATTATTCTATCAATCCTATAAATGAGAAAGTCACTATACGTGTGTACGTATAGATTACCGTCTCCACGTCGTGGTGTAGTTTGTGATTCAAACACATCATTATTTGGATGGGTTTAATAATGATTATAACTGATGTAAATAATAAATATTAAATGTTAATTATTCTGTATATATGATATATAATCCAATTAAAAATGATTTCGCAATCAATATAATGATATTGTCGCTCGTGCGTACGTACGGATTACCATCTCCACGATGCAATTAAATTAATTTCCACATTCACCATTCAATGATGATTATAAAATATATATCATTAATAAGTATGTAATATATGACATAATAATTCTACTAGAGATATAAATATATATATATATATGTAGTTACATATATCTTATTCACTTAGTTCTATGCAGTACGATATGAAAACAGAAACAACATTTATGTGTACGTACAGACTACCATCTCCATAAACGGTGTCTTCCATTTCATATATATGTATATCATACATATTTATATTCAAAATATATATGATATATAAATCATGTTTTATATTTTGTAAGTATTTAAATCTTTATCTAACTGATACAATCAAAAGTAGCTAATTAAAACACGTACGATAATGAAAGCGATTATTACCTCAAATGTTAATTTAACATGGAAATTATTATTAAATGAGTAGTATAAAGTCATAAATGAATCATGTAAGATATCATAAATATTAATACGGTTCTGTTATAATCTAATAACATACAATGGTCCTTATACAAGAGGTTAAACGTACCCTTGACTAAAGGAAAGTGTAAGGTAAGGGTTAATTTCATAATGTCTTTATTATCTGAGGTTGTTTTTACATAAGTATCTAATAAGACATAATTATTATTCATGTCCATGTTTTATAAAAGAGTTTTAAAAAATGGTTATTTTTAAGGGACTTTTCACTAAAACATTATTTTTAAATTTTTAAATATTTATTATTCTAAATCGTTCTCATTAATGTCCCTGTTTTCAAAATGGGGTTTAAGGATTTATTTATATGGACATGAATGTTTTTAAATTGTTAATTACATTGAAAAGTTCCAAATATGTATGGGACATTTTGATTCAAAAATTACTTTAAATTTCTTCATTTCTAAATTTTTTGACTATTATATGTTTTCATGAAAATGAGATATTTCTCTCAATGAGTTTAAAAAATCATTTTCATCTCTATCAACATTCTTTTTTGGATTTTAAAATTGTTTGAAGTTGATTTATTATGATACAAATATTTCATATTGTATTGAAGGATTTGTGATATTTTTGATGGTGGATGTATTATTTTTATACCATTCATGGTTGATGGATAAAGTATTGACATTTCGTATGCTTGTTTTAATACTAATTTTTATGTTATGTTTCAACCTTTTCATATGAGGAATGCAGTGTACCTAGTATATGACGGGTGGAGCCCGCTATAGCTCCTTGATTCATCAGTAGGTCCTAGGAGACAAACAAGTGTTTGGAACAAATCCTTGACATAAATTTTATTTTATTTCTTCGCATAAGGCCTTGACTATGTGGTTATGATGTCCGGTGTTAGGAATTCCATCATTATGAAATTAGTTATTACATGTGATTATTCGACTTGTAGAATATCCACGTGCATTTTTATATGGTAATTTTTGATTTATTTTTTCCATGTTATGTTCACGTTTATGTTTAAAAGGCCTTTTTTTATTTAACATCTTGCCTTAAAAGTTTATAGCTTCCGATTAATTATTTACCCTTACTGAGCATCTGAGCTGACCCCTTTCTTATGCTTTATTTTCCTAGGATCCCCTGAAGTGTTTTATGTTTTAGATTCATGGATAATATAAGGGAAAAATGAAATTCTCAAATTATTTTTGTGTGTGTTGTATGTTAGAAAGTGTAATGTAATGTTAATGTATGCAATCTATTTTCTAAGACTGCTAAACTCATCGGTTTTTTAGGACTTGATCCCTTGTAATCATGCTAATGTATTAAAATAATGCACCTACTCTGGGAATATAGTGTCGGGGCATTACATTTGGTATCAAAGGAAGTTTACCAATAACCTTGGAAACTAGATTTAGATAAACTCTGATTAGAGAACATTACCCTAAGATATACATTGATGATTAGTAAATAAGAACTTCCTTAAATTTTGGTATTGTAGAGATTTTGTGAGTTTCCAAAGCAATACATCCCTGTCTGGATTCGAGCAGGTAGATGTGGCTCTGGTACATATTACCCTAGGGGTAAAACCCTAAAACACATCTTTGAGCTAGACACAAACGAGAACTGGTGCACGATAATGAGCGTTGCACCACTCTGGTTACGAAACTCTTGGGGGATATGTTTAGGATAATTCTCATCTTCTTTACAAACCGTTATGAAGAGTGTATGATTATATACTTTCTCAATGAAATCATTATTTATGTTTATGGATTATATACACAAACATTTCAATTTATGTTAAGTGTTTTACAAGTTTTGAATCATGTATTTTGATTCCTAAACTAATCTAGTTTCTTCTATTTTATAGAAATGGCACACAGTAGAAGGAATGAGAACTCCAATGATACGTAGAATCCAAATTGTAAGAAGGATCATATATTTCATGATATTAATCAAACATTTAGAAGGTAAATAGTCTCCAATATCTTCTCAACATATGAATAAATAATATCATGTGTTAATTAGACAATTAAATAATTCTCCGAGACCTATGGATTTGAAGGGAAGTAAGTGAAGAAAATGATAGAAGAGAGAAAGATGGATAACGGGAAGAGGGTAAATAAGGATTTTCCCATATGTGATAACTATGGAAAGAATCAATTTGGTAAATACTTGAAGGGGATGAGAGTTTGTTTTAAGTGTGGAGGGAAAGGACACCATGTACATGATTGAAAGGGTAAGAAAAAAGTTTCAAATGTACAATGCTTAATCTGCAAGGAGTTGGGACACTGCGTCAATCAAGGTCCAAATCATCAGAGTATACCCCAAATGATGCTATTAGATAATAATAATGTTATAATAATACCTAAGATGAAGTGGAATGATTAGATTTATTACGTTGTTATTAAAATATTGTGTCATTTGAATATTTTATTGATGATGTACATTTTACATGAATTATAGAGTATATAAAGAATGTAATGCAGTACTATTTTATTGAGGATTTGAGATTATATAGTTCTAAGAAAAGTGACTTAATAGTAAGGTAATTTTGTTTGTAAAATACATGGTTGAAGGAAATGTAATCCTTAATATGATCCTGATAATGAGGTAGTGATTTTGGAATAAGAGATGGTTGATTTGGATAAATTATATTGGATATTCTTGACTTCCTTGAAACAGATTATTGATTTGTATATTCCATCATTTTTGGAGTTTACAACATTTTTGGATAGAAGTAGTATATATAGCATTCAATAAAAAATAAGGTAGCATGAATGTAATCAATATGGTTTGTTGGTAATTCAGGATATTGTAATGTTCTAATAGAATACATGATGAAGGTGTTCATATGTTATTACATTGAAAAAAGAATCTACATTGTGTTTACATTCTTTATAAATTTTGGACTATGAGATTGGATAGAAGTATTTTAGATAAGTCTAAAGGTTGGAATGAATTAAGTTTGAAATTGGATAATAGTGTTATGGTTATTTTTGGATTTTTTTAAAAAAGATGACACACAGACTGTGTGACCACCCGTTGCGTCGGACAAAGCTGCGGGAATTGAACCCAAAGCCATAGTGCGATTGTGATTTATCACCTACCACTAGACTATGTGAAGTCCCAGGGTTGTAAAATGTAGTTTATTGTTTTAATGGGTCTGATAGGTGAATTATAAATTCATTTTTTTGATCCCTATACAAATAAGATAAATAGAATATTTTTTTATGTTTTATTATCTTTTAGAGTCAATGATGAGTTTGTGGTAGAAATTAGTTAAAGGAAGGAACTCTAATTGTCATGTATATATATATATATATATTTCTTCTCTTATTATATGAAGAAATTATTTCTTAATCTTTTGGTAAGGGATCTTAAAACAAAAAAATGTGTTATCCTAATACCTTAAGTTTTGTTGAACCGATGATATTTTAAATCATCGTAGATTGATGGCTTCGAGGCCATCAATTATACAATTGTTTGGGATTGATGACGTCAATCACTCCCTATAAATATTTATGCTTTTCCTCCAATTATGTGTCTCTAATTTCCAAACATTTTTTCGTAATCAAGATCATAATTTGGTGGTGACTTTTCATTCCTCTTTTCCTCTTATTAGGACTAAATATTAGTAAACCAATTATCGATGTGGGTTTTCCCACAATGGTATATTCTAATTTAAAACTTTTATTTTTGACAAAAAATTCAAATTGCGAGGACACAATTTATTGAAAGAGGGAAGAATGTAACATCCGATGGTTTCGTAGTATATTATTTCTTCAAAGTAATTCAATAACTTGCACTACATGCAAAACAGAGTTCAAGTGCACTATGACTTACCAAACTAGCCTTCCAAAAGTGGTTATGAATAGTATTAACTAAATTTTGAACATTATATAATCCTTATCAATTTATAATACAATTTATGAGTCTCTTAGACATAATATAAGAAACAAATTCATTTTTTAAGATAAAAGAAGTATTTTTTCAAAAAAATCACTTTAACTGCCTTTTAATGGTGAATCCTTTTTAAATCCAATATTTGAAACTTTTATATATTCAATTTGAAAAAATAAACTTATTATTTAGAATCGGGACATAATAATTTTGTTTTAATAAATATTTGGTGTTTTTCTGATAACTTTCATATTTTGGTGAATAGTGAAAAATACTATATTTTAACTGAAATTTTTTTTACTCAAAATATTTTATAGTGGTAAATTAAACATTTTAATTTTTTGGAAGTATAAATAGATTATATTTTTACCACTTAATCCAATTCGGGTCTTTTTATGTAATTTCACTTTGAAATTGGGCATAAACAAGTGTCAATCTTTTGATAGTAATTATTTCTCAAAAATACGCCATTTTCTTTTGACAACGGGAATTAATTTTCAATTAAAAAATGAAACTTATATGTTTTGAGTTTGGTAAAATAGACTTCATTTCTGAATTCAGAATATCAAAATTAGATGAGGGTGAAATTTTTGTATTTTTCAAAAAACATTCGATTTTTGATGAATAGGGAAAAACAATGACTTATAGTTTAAAAATGAATTTTGATTTAAATAATTAATTATTTATATATATTTATTTTATGTCCAAATAGATAAATTATACCTATATAAGTTTAACATAATTCATTGGAGTCATTTTTTAATAAGTTTATATATAAAGAAATTTATTGAACTATTGACCGTCTTTTACCCACCTCCTAGGAGCATTTGAAAATTTGCATAAAACACAATTTTACTGCTTCTTAGAATTGAATTTCAGAAATACGAGAGACACGATTTATATCAGTTTGTAAAATGTGGTTCAATAAGATAAAAATAATTTTTGGTGAATAGTGACTTTTGACTTTTATATACCACGGTTAAAAGTCAATAGGGTAATAATGGGTAAAAATGATATAATTATTACCCTCAAACAAGTCCTAATTCTATTGGATAAGTGTAATTCGACCAAAAACAACCTTAGGAATAAAATAAAATCTTTTAGGTCCAATTGGATTACATTAGGAAATTTATTATTATTTAATTCAAAGAAGAGTTAAAAGTGTTAAATTCAATGTTTAATAAATAAACAATGATTAATATAGGGATACACATAAAATCAATTACACTATAAATATTAATTAAAAAGATAAAAATATTTCCTACATAATGGTATTTTATTTATAATTTTTAGACATTATATAATTAAATTTATTTATGAAATAATGATGAGGCCGTAATTACCGTATTAATGAACGATTAAAATAATTTATATTATAAATATCCGAATAAATGTAATTTGAGAGTTTGTATTAATTACACTAATTATATATGTTAATATTACATATTAGGGTTGGTTAGATGAATTTTTTTCGAAGTAATAATGTTGTTATGAATTTAGAAAAAACAAAATTCCAAATAGTGTCAAAATTGACACAAAAGAGTTTTTAAAACAAATATTATATTATTAATTGGTATTCTATTCTAAAAATATAAGGTTCAGAAAAAGGGATTAAATACTATTTTATATGTCATTAATGAACCACTTTGGGATCTCTTTGAATTTTATATTACATTTATTAACCATATAATATAAAAATAGAATGAGACATCGTAAATGTCGAACTATTTAACTAAGAGTTAAATATAAAATATGAGGTTAATATTGCGACCCAAACCTATATAAAAGCTATTGGTTGAGTGGTTTTAGACCCTTCCACACATTATCCTTTAAATAATACTTTTTGGAGCCATTATAAACTGAAAATGAATTTATTATAAAATAATATTTTATATTTTTCCTAAGGTGCCACTCACCCCTCTTATAAGAGGGCAGAAACCCTTATCTCAAATTCACTCCTCCAAATCCATTTGGCTCAGCCAAACCCTATCCAAATATACTCCCAACTATCCTAAATTCATCCAAGAGTCCTTAATTTTGTCAGAAAGACAACCAATGGATCCCTTTTGATCAAATCAAAAAGAAGAACCTGAAGAAGAGGTAATGATTTCACCACCCTCTTTCAAGTTCTTTTATACCTCCACTTCCTCTTTCTTTGTTTATTACAATATAAAATAATACTCAATTATATTATATATAATATGATGTTATTATAAAAATGGTACAAAAATATTCATTATTCTATCCATCCTATAAATGAGAAAGTCACCATACGTGCATACGTGCGGATTACCGTCTCCACGTCGTGTTGTAGTTTTTTATTCAAACACTTCGTTATTTGGATGGGTATAATAATTAGTATAACTGATGTAAATAATAAATATAAAACATTAATTATTTTTTTTATGTGATATACCATCAAATTACAAAGGATTTCACCATCAATATAATGATATTTTCGCTCGTGCGTACGTCTGGATTACAGTCTCCACTATGTGATGAGATTCATTTCCACGTTCACCATTCAAAAATGATTATTAAATATATATCATTAATAAGTATGTAATATATGACATAATAATGCTACTGGATATATATATATATATATATGTACTTACATATATCTTATTCACTTAGTTCCATGCAATACGATATAAAAACCAAAACATCATTTATGCGTACGTACGGACTACCGTCTCCATAAACGATGTTTTCCATTTCATATATATGTATATTATACATATTTATATTCTAAATATATATGGTATAAAAATCATGATTTATATTCTGGAAGTATTTAAATCATTATCTATGTGAGACAATCAAGAGTAACAAGTTAAAACACGTATGATAAAGAAAACGATTATTACCTGAAATGCCAATTTAACATTGAAATTATTATTAAATGGGTAGTATAAAGTCATAAATGAATAATTTATGATATCATAAATATTAATATGGTTCTATAATAATCTAATAACATAAAATGGTCATTATACAAGAGGTTAAATGTACCCCCGACTAAAGGAACGTGCAAGGTAAGTGTTAATTTCATAATTTCTTTATAATCTGAGGTAGTTTTTATATAAGTATCTACTGGGACATATTTATTATCTATGTCCATGTTTCATTAAAGTGTTTTCAAAGGGATTATTTTTAAGGGACATTATACTAAAACATCATTTTAATTGTTTTAAATATTTATTCTTCTAAATCATTCTCATTAATGTCCATGTTTTCAAAATGGGTTTTAAAGATTTATTTATATGGACATGAATGTTTTTAAAATGTTAAATACATTTATAAGAATCAAAGTGGTATGGGACACTCCAATTCAAAAATTTCTTTAAATTTCATTCTTTTTAAATTTTGTGACTTTTAAATGTTTTCATGAAAAATAGATATTTCTCTCAAAGTGTTTTACAAATCATTTTCATATATGTCAACATCCTTTGATGAATTTTAAACTTGTTTGAAGTTAATTTCTTATGATACAAATCTTCCATATTGTATTGAAGGATTTTTTATATGTTTGACGATGGATGTGTTATTTTTATACCATTCATGGTTTATTGATAAATCATTGACATTTCGTATGATTTTTTAATACGAATGTTTATTTTATGTTTCATCCTATTCATATGAGGAATACAGTAGACTTAGTAAGTGATGGTTGGGTCCCACTACAACTCCTTGATGCATCGGTAGGTCTCATGAGAGAAACTAGTGTCTTGGAAAAAGACCTTGAAAAAAATTATATTTTTAGTCTTGGATCAAGGCCTTGACTTTGTGGTAATGGTGTCCGGCATTAGGCATTACCTCATTATGAAATTAGTTATTACATGTGATTATTCAACTAGTAGAATATCCATATGCATTTTTATATGGTAATTTTTTACTTATTTTTTCCATGTTATGTTCATGTTTATATTTAAAAGGCTGTTGTTTTTATTACACATTACCTTAAAATTTTATAGTTTCTACTAAATTATTTACCCTTACTGAGCATATGAGCTCACCCCTTTCTTATGTTTTATTTTCCTAGGATCCATAGAAGTGTTTTATGTTTGGGATGCAGGGTTAAGCTAAGGGAACAATGGTATTTTCAAAGTATCTTTTTGTGTGTTGTGTTTTATAATGTGTAATGTAATGTTTATGCATGTAATCAATTTTCCAAGACTGCTAAACTAATCGGTCTTTCGGGACTTGATTCCTTGTAATCATGCCAATGTATTAAAATAATGCACCTACTCTGGGAATCTAGGGTTGGAGCATTACAAAAAATATATTAATTAATAATTAAATTTATCATACATATAATAATTTTTTAATAAAATGGAGTTCATTTTTTAATTCTTCATGTAAATAAATTTCTATGGTGAATTATTGGGATTTTTCTAAAAAACATGAATTTTTTGGGGTGTAGTGAAATACATTATTTTACATTTTTAATACATTATCTGTTAAATACACTATTTGACGATTAATCACATTTTTAGGCAAAAAATATTGAAATAAACTTCATTATATTAATGTTTTTAGTTATAAATATTTAAATACTCATAGTATTGATTCAAAATAATAAACTAATGAATATAATAATGAGAAAAAATCTATCACATATTTTATAAATACCACCTATCACCACCTTATCCCCTCATACCTTTAAAGATTTAATCCCTTCCCATGTTGCACCTAATAATATTTTAATGACTCTTCCCCACATATAAGTTCTCTTGGTCTCATCAAATTTATAAAACCGTTGACTTAATGAGGATCTCTTCGAGGAAAATTCAAGTGGTAAATCCTCTTTCCTTTCATGTATTTTCATTTCAAGTTCATTTTATTGTTATTGTATTTTCCCCTTACCACATATAAATAGTATGATAACTCCAGAAACATAAAATTACTGTAAATTTGTTATAATAATGGAATTATCCATTATCAAACCCCCTCTCCTTTCCCATTTATTCTGAAATGGAAAAGTCATTCGCGGGGTGTTGTTCTATAACTTTCAAGGATGAAAAGTTTTCATTTTAATTTACTGACTTCATGAACTATATTAGAACCATTATAATGGTTTAAAAATATATTATAATATATTTTTGAACCCTATTTATGTTCTGGAAGTAACATATATACATAATAGTAAATAAGAAAAACCAATGAGTCTGTTGTAATCGAAAATCATCCAAATTAACATAAACGTTTAACAATATTTTTTTCTATGCATTTATCCTGATAAAACAAAAGGAAATGATTTATAATATCATTTAAAACCCTATAAGATCTTTAATAACATAAAATTTAGATTTTTTATAATTACCTCATATTTATATTATCTTTCATATATGTATACAAGTTAGCCGATCATGAAAAAAAAGGAAACCAACGCTGCCAAATGATGAAATTTAAACTCAAAACCCATAAAAAGGGCATATATAAACTTAATATAGTTATAAAGTATAAAATAAAGGTATAAAATGTTCATAATTAATTAATTAAATGATTTAATTTTATTATCCTGGACACTAAGATCAAGTTCGAACCGTTTCATACATAACATAAGAGATTCGACCAAACCCCCATTTTTTCCTTCGGGTTTCTCTTTCTATTTCCTTAATCTAATTTAATTGTTTTATATTTTAATTTATATATTATAAATTTTATTTACAATTTATAAAATCATATATCTCGATTAGATCATACATTATTGATGGGGAAATACATTTTTTAAAAAGGTTCCATTCTAAATTCTTCCTGTTAAGCATGCTCGATTTATGGGAACATCCTGATTTCTTTCAGGTTTTATAGTTCACTCCATAATCTATTTTAATCCACCAGTGTATTTTTGAAATCAAACATTTTATCATGAGAATCTATCTATGTTCTTTTTTGGTTTTATGATGACATATATTCATTTTCATCTAAAATTTCACATTAATATTTTTCTTAAACTGCACTAAAATGATTCATTTCTAATGTTTCTTAGACACTCCATTTACATGATTCGACATCAAGTATACATAAATGATAATAATCCATGAATATTTTTTTATTAATTTTCCTATATGTTTTTAATCAATTATTTAATGGACACCATTATGAAATTCACATTTTAGATTCCTTTCAACATGATTATAATACCCAATTCCTTCCATGGGAAACCCTTATGATTTTTTTATTCCCCATATATGATTCTTTATGTGTAATAGATATTAATGAAAATGTTATGATGGGTTCACCGAAATATCTGACCAATTCATTGGGAAATGTTTAGTCTTCTGAGACGTTATTAAGGGACAATATGTGAACATAATTCCTTTATGAAACTTTGTCGACCTTGTCTTGGCAACAAGCATTGAATCATTTTTATGCCACATTATATGTTTTTTTAGTTCCTATAATGGAATAGTTATATGATACCATGTAATACATTTTATTCTTTCTTATGTTTATTCATGTTCTATGCCTTTATGTCAACATGTTATTCCTTCTAACCCATGTGATATGTTTTATTCCTATGCATATTCCCATAATGGGATTTATTGCTCATCCCTCTTGTTCATGTGTTCCCTAGGATATCATTTATAGTTCTAAGGGATAAAATGTATTTATGATCTCATTATAGAGAGTAGTTAAAATCTGTTTTTTAATTTGGTTTCATAATGTTTAATTATGTACCTAATCTTCCAAGACACTAGACCTTACGATTCGTGGCATGTAATATCATGGGTAATTATGCTTAAAAAGATGTAATAAAATGTTTAAAAGGTTAAGGTAACTATAATTACTCTATTAAATTCAAAATAAGCCACTCCATTAATTTACTATACAACAACATCCTAAATACTCTTCCTAAAAAGCCTCTATCTACGTTTGAAACATCAAGTCACAAGAAAGGTCCCTAAATCATAAAAACCCAGTAATGGTTTCAAAAGGAGGATAACATTGTTCATATCATGTAACAACATAATTTGTTTAATTTTATAATATATCATTGAACAACTTATCTCTCAATATTATTTAACAAATTATTACAATTTTGTTGGCACCATTATTATTCTACAAATATGATATTACTGTTATATTGTAACGTCTCCAACTATTTTTTAAATATATTTTTTGTTTATTATTTTAATTTTACTGGGAATAATGGGATTGAATTAAAAAATTTATAATATTTTTAATAATGTCTAAATTTAAAATCTAAATTGTGTTGTTTTTTATAATAGTTCCATGTACAATAATATTGATAGTTTTATAATTCTTATATGTTATTTGAAAATGGAAATATATCCATTTATAGAGATACTTATACTTAGGAAATATATATATATATATATATGTTGGGGGATTTAATAATTATTATTAATTCAAAAATAATAATTATGTGATGCTATTATTATTATTATTATTATTTGCAATTTTATTGGGTGTGTAAAAATTTAAAGTAATTTTATCTAAATTGGGGTGGTGTGAGTATCTTAGGAGGAAGGGGGAAAGTAAGAGTTTGATGTGTAGAAATGCACAATAGATGAGATAAGAAGAAAAAAATTATGTAATTTATGGGAAAATAATAAAAAAAATGATTTGATGAATGGGGTTTTGGCAGCATATATTGGAGCGCAACAAATGGGGGAAATTTTCTACCTCTACCACCTCATTCTCTCTACCCTATTTTATCCTTGGCCTATCTCTAAATTTATTCAATATTATTTCCCCAATATATAATTTGATATTAATCAAAATAACATTCCATCTGTGGCTTTAGATTCCTCTTAATATGACAATGGAAAGGATTATATTTCTTTTGAATTCATTTCCATAGTTTTTTCATATTTAATTAATTATGAATTTCATGATTCATTTTCTAGAGATGGATGTTCGTATGATTTAATATTACACTATCAACACCTCTTAATTGTAGAATTATACTTTGACCTACGATTTTAGCAATTTAAGGTATGAGGCTATGTGTGTTTCTCTTTAAATCATGAACCATTTGGGAATTTTTGGTTTTAATCCATTTTCAAGATTAAAATAGTATAAATAATATTTATTAATGTAATAATCTTGGATTTCTAAATGAGACTTTGGAATATCCATTATTCTCATTAGTCCTCCATATTTAAAATCCCTAAAAATAGTATCTATGAAATATGTGCCCACCATGAGTATACTAAAATTTCTAATATACATTTTAATGAATTAAATGAATTTTATTTAGTATAAAAAAATATTCTAAATTACAATGAATTATAATAATGTTTTTAACATGTTTTTTATGGATTATGTACCCTTTTGGTATTTCCATATATGGCTTAATACATTTGAAAATATTCATTATTATTAAATTATTTTTGTTTAAAATTAATAGTTTTTTTTATAAAAAAATTAATTTCATGTTTCTTACAGTTTATTTTCCTTCCAAATTTTGTGCTTTTAGAGAATTAATTTTAAAAATATCAATATTTTTGGATCATTGGTTGCAACACATGATGATATACAACTTTTTGTTTCATGAGGTTAAAATCAGAATGTGATTATATTATGAAATGATTATCAGTAATGAATAACATATTTATGGTATTGATATTGATAAATAGGTTACTTCCTATTGGAAATTTTTGAGGTGATATATGAGTTTATGTGTTTCTTTTATTTCTATTACATGTATGTTTCATTATATTGTTATTTATTTTTCACCTATATTTTTTATGGGAATCTTTGGGTAGCTATGCGGGTAATTTACTTACATGTGTTTACCTAGTTTATGATTATAATATATCTCGTGGATCTATAATTAAGATCATTCTATTCAATAAATAATTTACCCCTAGATTGGATGTGTAAGGTAAACTCTAGTGTCTAGTAAGGTTAATCACAACAGGAACCGTTATGATGGATTCTATTTTTGTCTTCTCGTATATTGTCTCCCATGAGATCCCATGTTCCCATCATGAATATTATGATTATTAGTTATGGATATATCAATTATATTTATTTTCACTATTGATTTATCAATTATATTTTCATTAATTTACATTTTATTTTTATTATTATTATTATTATATCCTATAATTATTTTTTAATTTTTTAATTCTATAAACTACTTTCTTAGTAAACTCATACATCAATTTTTTATGTAGTACAATTAATAATGTTCCTCATAAAATAAAACATTAATGTTCTCTATGGTTTCCCTAATTTCATTTTAATAAATTTAAATGTTAAAAAATAAGGGTACACGGGTTATATTCATTTTATGTTTTTAGTTTCAATTTTTAAAATTAATTAATTTAATTCTATTATAGTAGTATTTTCAAATCCTATTTTTTGTAATGTCTATGACTATATTAATGAAAAGTTATTATTTTATTGAAAATAATTTTAACTTGATTTATTTTAAAAAAGGAAACTATACTTTCATATTTTAACACCCTATATATAGACTCTACTAAACTAGTGTTCTAAACTCAATTGGTCACATGGCCTTAAGAGCATTTCCCCAAATACAAAGGCATCCGACTTGTAGTGAGGGCTTAGGTGTGATAGTGTGGAAACTCTTACCTTATTGATAAAGGGTAACACAATTTAAATAATAACAAATAAATAGTTGAAAAATTAATACCAAAAAATTGAATTTAACATTAGAAGACTGATAATATGAATGACCATATGTCATAGCCTAAAAATATGATGATGCATGTTGTGTTCTATGAAAACATCCAAAACAGGTACACTGCTGAAATACACAATAAATGTTCCAAAATCACAAAAGAACAATGGAATATAAGAAGCATAGAAATCCTCACATTGGTCTCATGATCTCCTACTCTTAAAACAGCAAATGAAGTACCAGTAGAAGGGCGATTTCACTGATCAACACCTGCCACCATATAATCTGTTTGGGCCCAAAAGCTTGTCCCAAAATGGTAGTCAAAATAAATCCCAATAGGAACCAACCCATGATTTGTGCTAATCTATCAGTGAACATAAATATATTTTTTAGTGTACAACATAGATAGTAGTGAATAATATGTTCTCAAAATTAATGCCAACTGATGTCTCAGAAGACAGTGTAATCTTGTATGGGTGAATATGGAATCCAAGATTGTGATTTGGCATGGAAGACACATCATTAGTCTTTTGATTTCACTATTAAATTTATAATTATGTCTGGTCCTGACATCCTATAGTTTAATTCAAGTATCACTTATGGTGTTTTTATGTAAAACCATATAACCATGGTATAAAAAATACCCAAATGGGTAAAAACAAGCTATGTAATCATATTAGCAGTGAATCAGGGTAGAATACCATTATATAAGATTCTCAATACGTTTTAGGGTCAAAACCTGGTATATAAAAACTTTATCATTTATTAGGGACAAGCCCATTGTATAGGCATTTCACTATTAAAACAATACATGTAACATAAACTGTTACATGGTTAACAATATATAATTCATGTGGGCATCAACCAGCCATAAACCATTCTTGAAATTTGACCATTATAAGGCTTGTCAATTATAACTAACATGGTTTACTCCTATCACAATCCTAACTTGTGATTTAAACTATCACAATGTAAAACCATTTATTATTTCATATGGGAATATCATATAATTATCAAATTCAATTTTAAATAACCCATAAAAAATCAAGTCATGGCCATAGGCATACAAGGCCAAATGTATAAAGGTTCATCTACTAGAAAATGCACCCACAAGGTGGCACTCAATTATGGATAATAATATAAAAATGTTTTATAATCATTTAATAAATTACCTAATCAACTATAGGTAATAACATGGGAAAATATTCAATTAGGTGAATCCTTAAAATGGTTGCACAACACTCTGAGAAATATAGTCAACATGAAATTTTTCGAATGTCACAAGACCACCTACCTCGTACAAGTACTACTCGTATTGTCCATCGTCGGGCTTTTATTAGACCTAGAACAAAGTTGATTGACAAAACCTGAAACAATAATAAACCATTGATAAAGAAATCAAGAGACAAAATCACGAAGATAGACTCAAATGGAATTGAGAACTCAATCAGGTGATTTCAATGTATATGATGGTGTTCAAATTAGGAATCAGATGAAGAAATGAGTGTAAAATTACCATTTGGATTTCCTAGGCACATTTTTCATCGGGGGGGGGGGGGGGGTTGTCACTCTATAAAAATTAATATACATCCCAACATAATAAAAAGGGAAAAGTACAATGCACAAACATGAGTCTACATGTCATGTGTGTATAATTCCATGATAGACCATATATGGCCATGTACTGGGATTACCTAGTGTGTTTACCTCTATAAATGGTGTGTAAATAAATGTACATGGTGTATAGTTCCTAGTAAGAATGTGAAATAGGCCTGAAGCCATCGCTTGACCACTTTCCCCATTTTCATAAGTACAAACTAAAAAGGAATGTTTCATACCTCAAAAGAAGAAATGGGTTCTTACAAAGTTCCCCCTTAATGAAATTCATCCATGAATTTACCTTTCAAGGGTATAAAGAAATATCTATGATCAACACCAGCCACTATGATCGTACATCAGCCTCCCACTCCCATGCCTTGTCCTACACTCGCCCGTAATGCAATAGCAACTATACCAAAAGAATAGACTGTCCATAGGGAACCTTCATTCTATGATCCCCTATATAAATGAGATTCTACTCAAAGTACTCATCATCCAATAACACCACTTCCTCATGATGAGTGGTGCAAGATGATTCTGATACGTAGCATCAAAACTGAGAAACGTAGAAGATGTAGTACATAGAGATATACCTTTCAGGTAACTTAAATCAGTTGGGAACAGGTCTGACCCTCTGTATAGTTTCTAACAGGTAGACGTATCTCTGCAAATCTTAACCTATTTCCAAATCCTCTTATATCTTAGCCTCGGTATGACATGTAGGAAAACATGATCCCATTCACGAACTCCAATGGTTGTCTACGATGATCAGCATATGATTTCTGATGAGATTTCAATGTAGCCATCCGCTTCCAAATCCATTGAACATGCTTAGTGGTATCCTAGAAAAGATGAGGTCCCAACATCACTACCTCTCTTACACCCATCCATCATGGGGGTGATCAGCATAGTCTAATATACATAGCCTAATATGGAACCATTTTAATGGTATAATTGAAGCTATTTTTGTCCGTGAACTAGACAAAGGATATGTTTGTCTCCCTATAACCCACAAATTCTGTGATACATACTCGATGCATGTCCTACACTACCTAAATAGCATGGTCTAATTGAAAATATGTCTAGGGGTTGTATGTTGTGATTAGATGTATATGTGTACCAAAATCCCTTAATATCACTTTCTAGAAATGAGAAGTAAAACAGGAGTACCTATTAGAAACAATAGAATGTGGATCCTCATGTAGTCATACAATCGCTTAGATGTACAACATCCCATACTCATAAACATTGATTGTTTCCCTTATATCCAAGAAATTTGAAACCTTCGTAATCCTATCAACCAAAAACCATAATTCATTGTCACCACAGGGAAACCTCAGTAAACTCATCACGAAATCTATCACAACATCATTACATTTCCACATATGAATGGGTAGCTACTGAAAAAGTCTTGATGGTCAGTGGATTCCTTCCATGACCGATTAATGGGTGGAACTACTCAGGAAAAAACTAGCTATAACTCTCTTCATACCTTGCCTAAAGTACTGATGTTTTAAATATAGGAACATCTTAGGGAAACCAGGATGAGCCTCCCAAATTGATGCGTAACAATCCCACATCAACTTCTTGTTCATGTCTACTGACACCCCAACATGACCATGTAACTATATAAACTCATCCTCCCATATGGTCCAACTAGGAGGATGGTCAACACCTTCCACACTCTCCCATAAATCTAGGCCTTTGTAATCTAATAGCAACCTCATAGTCACTATATCCAGTAGGGTATAAGTAACTGATATGGATGAAATAAATGTTTGTCCCTAATAGTCATTCACTTCCAAGAGAATCTTAGAGAATAATACCGTAATCTACCACTCATTACGGTCCTTCTTCACTATCAGCATATGGGTCCTCCTCCTCAGTGCATCAGCCATTGCATTCCCTTTCCATGGCATGTATGAATTCTCTATGTCAAATTATGGAAGTTATTCCACAAACCATCAATACCTCATATTTAATTAACATTGAGTAATGATATAATTGATAATTTTATGGTTTGTATACCCAAAAAATCCCCCCCAATATGTAATTTCTCCAACAGAGTATGTCATGAACAACCACAGATAAGTTGAGATCAAGTTTCAGGTAGTTCCAATCATGTGGCCTCAAATACCGAGACCCATATGCAACAACATGATCCCCCAGTATAATAACTTCTCCAAGCCTGATACATGATGTTTCGTAGTACACAGTGTTAATCTCGTTCAAATATGAAAAAATAAGTATCAGTGCTAACGTTAATCTCTCATTCAACTCCTTAAAGATCGTCTCTCAATAATCTTATAATACTTACTTTACAACCTTATTTTTCATGTTCATCATCAGCACTGCTAAGCATGAGAATTTCTATATGAAATTCCAGTAGTAACCACCCATCCCTAGATAACTCTAGATCTCAAAGAAGATCATGGTCATATCCTTGGTAAATACTACTCATACCTTCCCTAGGTCCACTCATACTCCTTTAACCAAGATGACGTTATCCTAGAAGTGAATCTAATCAACCCAGAAGTAGAAAATTGTGATATTTCCATATAAATGTTTCTCTCTTTGTGTACACAAAATGATCTCAAGATGATTGGCCAAGTCTTGTTGATTATGAGAATACAAAAACTTATAATCAAATATAAAAACAATGAATGTGTCATGAAGAGGATGGAAAATGTGTTTTATCAGTGCTATAAAGACTGCAAGCGTGTTCATGTGACTAAACAACATGACCAAATAATCATAGATTCCATACTAGGTTCGAAAGGAAGTGTGTGGTGTGTATGATGATCTAGAACACAATTGCTGATAATTGGATCTCAAATCAATCTTAGAGAATACCTATCCTTGTCAGATATTATTGAATAGATCATATATTCACATAATAGGATACTAGTTATTAACTATAAAATATTACAATTTCTGATTATCCACGAAAATCCTAAGGGTACCATTTGCATTTTTTGTAAAAAGGACCAATGAAACCCTAGGAAAAGTAATAGGTCTGATGAAACCCTTAGCCTAAAAATCCTCTAGCTACATCTTGAGCTATTTACAGTCCACCGTAACAATCCTATAAGGTGGAATGGATAATTGTGCAGCTCCTGGAAGTAGCTCGATAGAGAACACTACCTCTCCTAGAAGATATAAACATAAAAATTCATTTAGGTTGACGACCATGAAATGATGATCCACTATAGGAAAATACATATAATGTGTCCCCTTTCCATCCAAAAATAAATTGGAAATTTGTATTGTCATCCCACTCAACCAATGATTCTTATGTCCATATCGATTCACCAAAAAATCCTACACTCCCTTACATAAAAATGATCTACCCTCTAGTGAAGTGAAACTCACTCCATGAAAATACAAATTATTAAAGTCTGTAATTTATATTAGACAATCCATTGTAAAGATGATGTCAAATCAAGTAATCTCTAATACAAAGAGATCCCAAATGAAGTGACACCCAATAATCTGAAGTGGTCACTTCTTGCACCGTGGAACACCTAACGTTCGAATCCCTAATGGAGAGTCATGTTTCATAACATCATAAGAATTGAAAACATAGAGCCTAAGTCACATCACAACATTCATGGATATAAATCATTATGAATCCCCTATATACAAAAATGATTAATCTAAAATGTAGTCAACTAAAATTTACCTTTAAAAAGGTCTGTGATCCTGCTCCTACCGGGTCTATCATACTACATGTGTTTGACTTGTACCACGAACCTGAGATATTGCTTAGCTACCCTAAGCGGACATACCCTTCTATCTTTTAGATCTTTGGGTTTGGACACCATGGCCATTACCATAACCATGGCTAAATCAGTCTGACGTATTCCAGTACCCTAACTAGTGAAAAGATGATGACCCTTTTCCTAAATGTGGAGTTGATGTAGGCCCTCTATCAGTAGATGGTGGTGGAAATGTATTTCTGAAATTATATAAATGGAATATCCTTTTGAAATTTTGTCACTCTTCTAGGTCCACAAGAACTAAGGCTTAGTATGGACAATTCATCAACACCGGAAGCACCTCACATGGCTACCAGAAAATATGTTCTGAGTACCAGATGCACTGTGTGTAAGCTCCAGATGATGCTTCATGATACCATTCAAAACTATATTAGATCATGGTGTCAAAACGCCCCGACAAGAAACTCTAGATTCCCTCCAATTCCACTCAGTATCAACACCTTGTTCACTATAATATATATTTTTCATCATGAAGATATTCACCTACGAGGGGATTCCATACCTGAAACCATCCCCGAATCTTCTATCCTTTGACAGATCATCACACATCATAATAAGTGAGATATTATAGAAATTAGTAAAGAATTAATAATATTATTTAACTTATAGAGCACCCTAATTCAGATGGATAAACTCATGGGATTTTTCCTCCCCCAGTGTCTCGGGATAGAATTATTCACATAAGACTTTCTTAAAATATTCCCATACCATGTCCCACTAATGCTCATTCTTTGTGGAAGCAACCCACCAACTCTTGGAGGAATCACACAACATATATGTCATGAGTTTTACCCTCTTCTCACGAGGCATCTCAGGATTCTCAAAGATCAATAACATGGAAATATTCAATGAATCTGTAGCTTGTGTCCCACGATATGTAGAAAAGGTGTGTGGATTTTGCTAATAAAAACATGATTCATTTCTCGCATATAAGTGGTAGGATGAGGTTCTCTGTGAATGTTCTGCACAAAATGTGCAATGGTATCAAAAAACATTATATATGCATCAACATTAAGAGAAATCACTAGTTCCTCAACTGTCATGACTGAAGGATCCACTAGTACCCAATGGCCTGCCACCTTAGGGGTATGCTCATTGCCACCTTCCTAGATTAATAATGGATGTTTTGGTTGGGGAATTACTTTATAAAATCTAGAACATTCTTCTCAGTATAATCTTATTCATCATTGTACGCAGTTCAAGAGTGAATTTACTTAATATGAGATGAAAACATCAAAACATCACATATATTGGGTACACTGTGTGTAGAACCTAACCACGGTGTGTCCCCATAAACTCTCACATGGGCATGTAAGTCCACCTGCCTTGGATGAGTATATTTTCTAGGTACATAGTTTTTTAGACAGAAAAATGATATGTACTCAAGCTTCCCCTCTTGGACAGGTACTTCTATAGGGCTAAACTTACAAGGTTTTGTCCTACGTAAAAATACAATTGGTGTACCTAACGCACATTGCATGTTCTTCTCAAAACACAAAATCTCATGTTTTCTCTCACATGGTAATACATGGAGTCATCCACTACCAAACATGTACTCAGTGTAAAAAAAATGTACATAAAAATTTTCATTTCCTCCCAACCATAAGATCCCATGGCGTGTGTTCATGAACGCATAAGTTGTGCTGTCTAGGTTGCTGGACAACAAGCCTCTAAAATATCTTTGGAACCCCTTATTTTGAATAGTAATGAAAAAATGGGCCAAATTATGACCATTGAGTGCACATACTCTTCACGAATCATGGTTTGGCATCATGAATATCACATTACTAAACACTTTCAACTCTAGGTCAAAACATGGTCCACCAAATTTGTAACACCCTAAGATTTTATGAGAAATATATATATTTTTTATGTCTTCTATTATACTCAAGAACAAACAAATCATTCACTACACACAACACTGGCTTGGCTTGCGTTACACATAACCACGACCTTCCTCGATAGCGTGTGTAGTACGCAATACTGGGTTTCACTAAACAACGATATATTGTTATAATATTATTATGGAATAACCGTTATGAATAGTATTAAGTACATTTTAAATTGTATAACATTATTATTAATCTTACACATTTTCTAAAACATGGTATGTGATCAAAATTAAATTTTTGGGTAAAATAAGTATTTTTAAAAAAATGTTGTTTTGCCGCTTTTTGATGGCGCACCCACTTTAAATCTAGTTTTTGATAGGTTTATAAGTTAAATTTGACAAAATAAAATTCTTCTTTCGAATAAGGATATAAAAATTTAATTTGGATAAATTATTCATATTATTCTGATAACTTTCATATTTTAATGAATAGAAAAAACACACTATATTTTAATTAAAAACAACTTTTTTCATTGCAATAATTTATATGGTTAAATTATAATATCAAATAATTTTAAAGTATAAATAGAATATATTAATACCATTTAATAAAATTTATGTCATTACCATTAATTTTACATTGAATTCATAGGTAAAAACATTTCAATCTTTGGAAATGTTTTAACTTTTAGAAACCCGTTTTCTTAACAACGGGATTAATTTTAAATTAATTACTACATATTCGGTGTTTTGAATTTTTAAAAATGGATTCCATTTTTGGATTAATTGGGTCCAAATTATGTTAATAGGTTACTATTAATTTTTTGACATTATGAATAGTAACTACGGTAATTTTTTATTTACTACACTTAAAGGTAAATCGGGTAATTAAGGGTAAAAATAATATTATAAAATTAACATAACACTTTCCGAAATTATATTGGATGAATAAAAGTCGACCCATATCACCAAAGGGTCAGATTAGATTCGTTTCATTGACTATTGACCTTGAAAATGACATAATTATAATTTATTCCAAAGAAAGTGACAACATGTCACTCTCTAAAATCTTATAAGTATTATAATTTTAATTTAGTGATAAACTTCATGAAACTTTGAACATGAATATTATAAAAAAATATAATAAAATTATATACCTCATGTGAATTTATTTAAAAAATTTGGGGATTAAATAATTATCATTAAAGGTTACACAATAGTGATGTTGAAATTATTTTATAGATTGAAATATCAAATATATGGTTTTAAAAATATTAAAATAAATATTATATAAACTATTTAATATTCTCCACTAATTTTATAGAAAAATATGACATGATATGAATCTATTAATGCTTATTTTCAAAACATATCTTTTGGGAGGATTTTATTTAAATTCAAATAAATAAATATTGTCAAAATTGAAACTATTGTTATTTTATAAAAATAACATAATATAAAATTGTTTAAAAATCACAATAATATTTAAAAATTATAAATTAAAATTTATGTGTTCTAAAATGTCATAAAGTATCTAATTATGGATAATTCACTGCACATAAGTAATTATTTATAGCAATTTATGATTTTACAAATATTATTACCACAAATAAAATTAAATAGATTAAATAAGGATAAATCAATTTGTTAAGGTTTAAAATAAATTCAAAACATGTCCAAATTTTATTGGTTGATGAGATTACAACCCTATATCATCTCATATTCGAATTTAGTCATTTTTGGAAGTTTTTATGTGGGGTTAGAATTTATTATAAATTAATATTTCTTATAATTCCAAAGGTGCCCTTCTCCTCCCTATTAAAAGGGAACCTCCTCCCTCTCATCCTCACACCACTTTGAGACTTCAAGATCGGAAAAACCCTGACAATTTCTCTTCTCCACTTCTCTAGAAATATATTAGATGTCCTGGTATTCTTCAAAGACCATCTTTAGGGCCCTATGAGAAGGTTAAGAAGAGGCACGTCAAAGAAGAAGTACTATCCTTTACCGATTCTTTCCAATTTATTTATTCTACAACTTCTTATTCATTACTTTTTTGATCATAAATTAATAACATCAGTATCACTCATATACTGATATGTTATTATAAATATAAAACAACCATATTTCACCTTCTATCCATCATATGGAAAATGAAATCACCGCGCGTGCGTATGTATGGAATACCATCTCCACGCCGTGGTTTAATCTGTTTTCCACAACCACCTTTCATGGATGTGTATAATGGTGTAAAGAATATATAAATAATATTATAATAACATGATACTAAAAATGAGATAGTCCATCTTCCACTCCAATACCATTCAATAGTTATGGGAATGATATCATCGCTCGTGCGTACGTACGGCCTACCGTCTCCACGATTTGATGCGACTCGTTATACATGATCTTCATTGAATAATGATTATATAAATGAATTTAATGAATAAATATGATATATATTACACTAATAACATTCTATAGATAAGGTATCTATAACCTAAAAAGAGGAATAAGAATTTATTCGACACGACATGCATAAGAACATAAAGCAATGAACACCCGAATAACAAGTAGCAATGAAATATTATTAACAAGAAGATAACAATTTGACCTTGTATGATATCATAACAAGGAATATGATTCTGTAATAAGTCAATGACATTATTTTAATCTTTATACAGGATTTTCGGATACTTACGAAGCATATCAGACCTAAGGTAAGGGAAAATCTCGAAATCTCAATTTTTATCCGAGATTGTTTATACTTCAGTATTTAAAGGGGAATATTTATTATCCACATTAATGTTTCCTCAATATGTAATATTATTTATATCCTCCTACAATTGTTTAAATTCAAATTTACCTATTGGTGAATTTTTAATAAAAGATATGAAAGGAATCTTTTGTCATTTTTAGTACGAGATACTTTTTGACTTTTCTGGCCAATGTACGAGAAGAATGTTTTTTGAACTTATAAATCATGAATGGATTTTATGATTCCATAGAAAATTAATTCCACGAAACTTCCTTTAAATGTTTTAAAGTTTATTTTTAATTAACTTCTTTTAGTTTAAATTTTTTTTACATGTTTAGAAAGGGAAAATGTTTTTGAAGTAGAAAGGATATTTTCCTCAAGAATGGAGTTCAAGTGTTTTATAAAAATTGTTTTCCATATAAGATAATATAGGGTTATGTTTCTATCCCTATTATTACATTGATTTGATTATGTTATGATGGAATTATTTTTATGAATTCCTTTATCTTATATGAATTCTTTTATGATGTCACGATGTTTAAGAATCCCATTTTTATTACATGGGTTATGCTATGATGTATGATTTATGATTTTGTGAAACACATAAGAAGTGTTTCATTATGAGATGGGTGGGACCTATACATCCCTGTAATGCATTGGGTAAATATTTATATCTCATGAGATAGATATTTTAGGAACAGAATGTTAAACCGTTTTAGTGATACAGGACTAGAACGAGGAGTGAAGTTAGTTCAGAAATGGACTTTGTCCGCTGTGAATATCTTGGCAATGAGTCTTAACTAATAAGTAATTATTTTTTATGATTATGTGTGTATGCCAAAAATTTTCATGTATTATGTTATTATTATTGGGATTATATTTCACTACTCTGATTTATCCCAGGTTATGGTATTATGATCTCTTTTGCAGGTTAATATTTTCAAAATGTTATGTTCTTATGAATATGGTGTGATTTCTATTCCTTTTGTTTACCCTTACTGAGTATTTGAGCTCACCCATTTGTATGTTTTCTTTTCCCCGAGTTAGGCAGAATGTTATTAAGTAGGATATGCCAAAAGCGACTCTATATATGATGAAATAAATTGGAGACATTTTATATGTTTTATGAACAAGTTGTTTATGTTTCCCTGTTTCTAAAGACACTATACCTATATGGTCCTATGATGTTTTTGTTATATGTTGTAATAATTATGCTTAAATTATTAAGTAATAACAATGTATGAACAGTATGGGTCGTTAGAGTTTGTATCAGAGGAAAGGTATAGTCAACCTTTAGAAACTAGGATGTGAAAGCCTTAGTAAGAACCCTAAAGATATGTCTAAGCATAGAACACAATATTAGTGTTTTAGAAATGACCATGAAAAACCTATGATAATACCTATGGTGTGAAATTTTATTCATGATTATGTGGTTTTCCTATTATGATTAGTGTTTCTCACACTATGCTTATTGGTTTTAGTCAATGGCGTGAACCCGAAGGAATGGTGTTAATGCTGAATGTGATGGGAAATGCAATGATTGTCCCCATGAGCAACCAAATGTTATGGGAACTTGAAGGAAAAATATTGTATCCATGCTCACACAACTTTCTCAAGCTATGAATCATGCAAGACTTCCAAACGAGTAAAAAAAAGAGCAACATTCTATTGAATCTTTCATGAGGCAGCACCCACCTTCATTCAGCGGGACTTTTGAGCCATTAGTGGCTGAACTATGTATTAGTACCACTTAAAAGATATTTTAAATCATGCAATGTTCTGAACATGATAAAGTCATCATATCGGTATGTCGTTTGGAAGGTGAACCTGATCAATGGTGGAATCTTATCAAGAATATGAGGCAAAGAGATGAAATTGAGTCCATGGAATGGGATGAGTTCAAGAACATATTTTTCAATAAGTACTTCCCTCATATTCTTCGAAAAAATATGGAGAAGGAGTTTCATGAACTGATGAAAAATAATGATGAATCAGTTCGTACCTATGAAGAAATTTTTACAAGACTTGCAAGGTATGCTTTGGGAATTATTATCCAACGTGAGAGTATAATCGATCGATTCTTTAGTGGCATAAAACCAAGTATTCAAAGGGAATTACCCATAAGGGACTTCAATAGCTATGAAGAAACTGTTTGATGTGCTCTCAAGGTTGAGATGGAGATTGGAGTAAGGCATCAGTCATATGGGTTTGATAAGAAGAGGAAAATGGAATTCAAAGGGAAATCTAAAGACCACACTGAAAAGAAGATGAATTTTCTCTTATTCTCAAAGTGTGGAAAGAACCATGGAGGGAATTGTCTTAAAGGGAAAAGTAAATGTTTCAAATGTGGAAAAGAAGGTCATCGGGCATTTGAATGCCACATTGATGGAAAAAATATCCCTAGTGATGCGAGAAAAGAAAAGGATACAAAGAATGAACCTCCTTCACTTCAATGTTACAAGTGCAAGGAAATAGGGCATTATGCTAACAAATTACCTAATACAAGGGTTGTTGATGATGATCGACATCAACAAACTCATAAGGCCAAAGACAAAGGAAGGTGACATGAAATTTCTATCGGTGATGTGGAGTACGATAATAAAGTCGTGAAAGGTACACTTACCATCAAGTCTGAAGTAGAAAATGATTTATTTGATTTTGGATCCACCCACTCTTTTATTTTTGAAGAATTTTCTAAGGGTATCGCAGTACTACCTCAACAATTAGTTGTTGAGTTAGCTATGACAACTCTTAATGGAACAACGGTTGCATCAAAAGTTTATAACTCTTCTCCAATTGACATTTGGGGGAAAGTGCTTCTTGCAAATCTTGTGATCATTCCTATAGTGGAATTTGATTTTATTCTTGGCATGGATTTTCTTTACTTATATGGATCTCATATCGATTTCCAAGGAAGGGAAGTGACATTTCATATTCCTGACCAAACTATGATCATCTATCGATGCAAGGATGAATATAACCTTCCAGTGGAAATTTCTTCCATCTTATGGGTCTTGATTCCAATAAATGAAGGTTATTTATCTCAAATGGTTGGAGAGAAACTCACAATTAAATATATGCCAATTGTACAAGATTTTGATGATATCTTTCCAGAGGTATTTTCAGGTCTTCCACAAAATCGTGAAGTAGAGTTTTCAATAGAACTCATACTGGGTGTTATGCCCATTTCAAAGACACCTTATTGAATGACCTTAATTGAGTCGCACGAATTGAAGAAGAAATTCCAAGAGAACCTTGATAAGGTATTCGTACTCCCTAGTGAATCACCTTGGGGAGAACCTATTCTATTTGTTATGAAGAATGATGGATCAATGTGACTCTGCACTGATTATCGAGATCTTTAAAAGGTCACTATCAAGAAAAAATATCCTCTCCCATGCATTGATGACTTATTTAACCAACTATGCCGAGATCAATACTTTTCCAAGATTGATATTAATTCAGGTTATCATCAATTAAGATTCAAAAGAGAGGATATATCAAAGACGTCTTTCCGTACAAGGTATGGACACTATGAATTTATAGTGATGCCATTTGGTCTTACTAATTCCCCTACTATCTTCATGGATATGATGAATAGAGTCTTTAGAGACTGTCTTGATCAGTCTATGGTAGTCTATATAGAAGATATTCTTGTCTATTCAAAGAGCAAGGAAGAACATGAAGATCACTTGATAATTGTATTAAAGACCCTAAGAATGGAGAAGCTTTATGCCAAATTTACCAAGTGTGAATTTTGGCTTAAAAACGTTCATTTTTGGGTCACATAATCTCAAAACAAGGGATATCTGTGGATCCAGCAAAAACAGAGGTTATCGAAAGATGGTCGAGACCAACAATAGTAACTGAGATCCGAAGTTTTCTTGGTTTGGCTGAATATTATCGATGTTTTTTGAAATATTTTTCATGATTATATAATCCACTCACCAGGTTGACTAAAAAATGAGTTAAGCTCATGTGGATGGAGGAGTGTGAAGAGAATTTCAAGGAGTTGAAAATAAGGTTATCCATTTCACCTATGGTCACACTTCCTTGTAGTGGAGATTGGTTTTTGATCTATAGTGATGCATCCAAGAAGTGACTAGGGTATGTTCTCATGCAAAATGATATGGTGATAGCTTATTCCTCATGATTTGGAATTAGCTGTGGTAATCTTTGCATTAAATATTTGGAGGCATTATCTTTATGGTGAAAGGTGTGATATTTATATTGATCATAATATTTTAAAGTATATTTTCACATAAAAGGAACTGAATATGCACTAAAGAAGATGGTTGGAGATGATTAATGATTATGACTGCTCAATTAATTACTAGGCTGGGAAAGCAAACAAGGTGGAAGATGCATTAAGTCGACAAAACCATGCTTGATTATCAATGACGAGGATATTACAATATCCAATATTTATGGATTTACAAAGGATGGATATTAAAATTATAATGGAAGGGGAAAATTCTTATCTTTTTCAAATGAATGTTCAACCATATATGCCTGTGAATATTAAATAGGCGCAGAAAGAAGATGTAGATTTACAAAAAAAGTTGAGAAATTTTCCTGAATTCCACATTGACTATGATGAAATAATAAGGTTCAGAAATCAGGTTTGTCTTCCTACCATCCCAGAATTAAAGAAGGAAATATTGGATTAAGCTCATAGTTCTTTATTCTCTATTAACCCTGGAAGCACGAAGATGTATAGGGACCTGAAGGAGTACTTCAGGTGGGATGGCATGAAAAGAGATGTTGTATAATATGTCTCTCAATGCTTGGTTTTTCAGCATGTTAAAGCTGAGAGATAGAATTGTATGGGCATGTTACAACCATTACCCATACCAGAATTGAAATGGGAAAACATCCCAGTGGACTTTGTCACTGGGCTTCTTATAACATCCAATGGCAATAACACTATCTGGGTTATAGTTTATTATCTTACGAAGTCAGCACACATCAATGCTATTAAATAAAATTTTTCTCTTGATCAGATTTCCAGGATATATGTGAAAGAAGTGGTATAATTTCATGGAGTACAACTTTTCATTATATCTGATTGGGATTCGAGGTTTAAATTGACATTTGGGCGAAGTATTCAGCATACTCTAGATACAGATTTGAGTTTCAGCACAGCTTATCATCCTCAGAATGACGATCAGTATGAGAGAAAAATTCAAACTCTAGAAGGCATGTTGAGAGCTTGCTCTATGAATTTCAAAGGGGGTTGGGATCATCACCATCCTTTGGTGGAATTTTTTTATAATAATATATTTAACTCTAATATTCAGATGGCGCCTTATGAAGCTCTCTTTGGAAAGAAATGCAGAACTCCAAATTGCTAGGATGAAGTTGGGTAAAGAAAGCTATTAGGACATATCTTGTTGATGAGATGGATGAAAAGGTAAGATCTATTCAACAACACATAAGAGAAGCTCAATGTCGAAAAAAAATTTATGCCGACAACCGAATAAAAGACCTAGAGTTTGAAGTGGGTGATAAAGTGTTCTTACGAATATCTCCTTGGAAGAGATTAATGATATTTGGAAAGAAGGGAAAGCTGAGCCCTAGGTATATAGGTCCTTTTAAAATACTGGATCATGTTGGGAAGGTAGATTACCGATTGGAACTTCCATAGAATCTCTCTCAAGTTCATGATGTGTTCCATGTATCTCTCCTGAGAAAGTATATACCGGATCCTTCACATGTACTAAGCTCAGAAGTTGTACCGCTGGATCAAGATCTTTCTTATGAAGCACATGCGATAAAGATACTGGATCGTAGTGAAAAAGTTCTATGAAACAATACCACTCGCTTGGTCAATGTTTTATGGAGGAAACAAAAATTAGAAGAAGATTCATGGGAACTTAAGGATATGATGAGGGAGTGGTATCCTCATCTTTTTGTTACGAAGTGACGAATTTTGTGGTCGAAATTCATTTTAAGGGGCTAGAATGTAACACCCTGAGATTTTATGAGAAATATATATATATATATATATATATTTCATATGTTATAATTTACACCAAAAAAATCTTTCACTACACATAACACTATCTTGGCATGCGTTACATGCAACCACGACCTTCCTCGATTGCGTGTGTAGTACGCAATACCGGGTTTCACTAAAAAATGATATATTGTTTTAATATTATTATGGACTAGAAGTTATGAATAGTATTAACTAAAATTTGAATTTTATAATATTATTATTCATCTTACACATTTTCTAAAACATGGTATGTGAATAAAATAAATTTTTTCATGTAAAATAAGTATTTTTCAAAAAAAGCAGTTTTGCGGCCTTTTGATGGAGCACCCAATATAAATATAGTTTTTGATAGGTTTATAAGTTAAATTTGAAAATATAAATTTTTCTTTGGAATCAGGATATAAAAATTTACATTGGATAAATTTTTCATATTATTCTGATAACATTTATATTTTAATGAATAATAAAAACACGCTATATTTTAATTAAAAACAACTTTTTTCATCATAATAATTTATATGGTTAAATTATAATATTGAATGGTTTTAAAGTATAAATAGAATATATTTTTACAATTTAACATTATTTATGTCATTACCATTAATTTTACATTGAATTCATAGGTAAAAACATTTCAATCTTTGGCAGTATTTGAACTTTTAAAACATATTTTCTTAACAACATGTTTAATTTTAAATTATTTACAGAAACATCTATGTTTTGAAATTTGAAAAATGGATTCCATATTTGGATTCAGTGGGTGAAAATTATGTTAATAGGTTACTTTTAATTTTTTGACATTATGAATAATAACTACGGCAATTGTTTATTTACTACAGTTAAAGATAAATCGGGTAATTAACAGTAAAAATAAGATTATATAATTACTCTAACACCTTCAAAAATTATATTGGATGAATAAAAGTAGACCCATATCACCTAAGGGTCATATTAGTTTCGTTTCATTAACTATTTACCATGAAAATTATAAAATTATAATTAAATCCAAAGAAAGTGACAACATGTCACTCTCTTAAATATTATAAGTATAATAAATTTAATTTATTGATAAACATAATGAAACATCGAAAATGAATAGTCTCCAGAAATCTAATAAAATTATCTACATCATGTTAATTTATTTAGAATTTTTAGGTATTAAATAATTATCATTAAAGGTGACCTAATAGTGAGGTTGAAATTATTTTATTGATTGAAATATCAAATAAATGGTTTTAAAAATATTAAAATAAATATTATATGAACTATTTAATGTTCTACACTATTTTTCTTGATAAATATGACATTTTTTTAATCTATTTAATCTTAATTTCTAACATATCTTCTATGAGGATTTTATTTAAATCCAAATTAATGAATAGTGTCAAAATTGACACTATTGTTATATTATAAAAATAACATAATATGTATTTGTTTAAAAATCACAAAAATATTTAAAAATTATAAATTAAAATTTATATGTTCTAAAATGTCATAAAGTATCTAATTATGGATAATTCACAGCACATATGTAATTATTTATAACAATTTAAAATTTAGTATCTTATTACCACAAATAAAATTAAATAGAATAAATAATGATAAATCAATTTTATATGGTTTAAAATAAATTCACAACATGTCTAAATTTTATTGGATGATGTTATTACAACCCTATCTCATCTCATATTCGAATTGAGTCATTTTTGGATGTTTTTATGTGGGGATAGAATTTATTATAAATTAATATTTCTTATAATTCCAAAGGTGCCCCTCTCCTCCTTTATAAAAGGGCACCTCCTCCCTCTCCACATCACACCACATTGAGCCTTCAATATCAGCCCACCCATGACAATATATCTTCTAAACCTCAATAGAAATATACTAGAGGTCTTGGTCTTCTTCAATGACCATATTTAGTGACCTAAGAGAAGGTTGAGAAGAGGTACGTCAAAGAAGAGGTAATATCCTTTACTGATTATTTCCAGTTTATTTCTTCTTATACTTCTTTTAATTTATTTTTTTCATTATAATGTAATAAAATAAGTATTAATAATATACTGATATGTTATTATAAAATTAAACAACCCTATTTCACCTTCTATCCATCCTACGGAAAATGAAATCACTGCTTGTGCGTACGTACGAAATACCGTCTCCACGCCAGGGTGTAATCTGTTTTCCACCACCACCTTTCATGGATGGGTATAATGGTGTAAAGAATAAATATATTTTATTATTATAACATGATACTAATTTTGAGACATTACAAATTCCACTCCAATACCATTCAATAGTTATGAGAACGATATCATCGCTCGTGTGTACGTAAGGTCTACCGTCTCCACGATGTGATGCGACTCGTTCTACCTGATCTTCATTGAATTATGATTATATAAATGAATTGAATGAATAAATATGATATATATTACACTAATACCATTGTGAAAATAATGTATCTATAACCTAAAAAGAGGAATACAAATTTATTCGTCAAGACATGCATAAGAACATAAAGCAATGAACACCCGAATAACAAGTAGCAATGAAATATTACTAACTATAAGATAATAATATGACCATATATGATATAATAACAATGAATATTATTCTCTAATAAGTAAATGACATTATTTTAATCATTATAAAGGAATTTTGGATACATATGAAGCATATCAGACCTAAGTTAAGGGAAAATCTCGAAATCTCAATTTTTATCCGAGATTGTTTATACTTTGGTATTTACTGGGGCATATTTGTCATACACATACATGTTTCCTCAATATGTAATATTATTTCTATCCTCCTAAATTTGTTAAAATCCAATTTTACCTATTAGTGAATTTTTAGTAAAAGATATTAAAGGAATCTTTTTTCGTTTTCAGTACAAGATACTTTTTGACTTTTCTGGAAAAGTACGAAAATAATTTTTTTAACTTATACAGAATGAATGGATTTTATGATTCCATAGAACATTATTTCCCTGAATATTACTTTAAAATTTTTTGTGTTTTTTTTAATTAAATTCTTTTAGTTTAAAATTTTATTACATGATTATAAAGGAAATTTTTTTTGAAGTAGAAAGGATATTTTCCTCAAGAATGGAGTTGATGTGTTTTATCAAAATTATTTTCCATCTAGGATAATATAGGGTTCTATTTATATCCCTATAATTAAATTGATTTGATTATGTTATGATGGAATATTTTTATAATGTCCTTTATCTTATATGAATTGTTTTATGATGTCACGATGTTTAAGAATCCAATTTTTATTACATGGGTTATGCTATGATGTATGATTTATGATTTTGTGGCACACATAAGAATCGTTTAATTATGAGAAGGGTGGGACCTATATCTACCTCCAATGCATTGGGTAAAGATTTATATCTCATGAGTTAGACATGGCTGGAACGACAAGTTAAACAGGTTCAGTGATACATGACTGGAAGGAGGAGTGAACTCTTTTCAGAAATGGACTTTGTCCGCTATGATAGTCTTGGCAATGAGTCTTGACTAATAAGAAATGATTTTTTATGATTAATTGTGTATGCCACAAATTTTCATGTATTATGTTATGATTATTGGGATAACATTTCACTACTATGATTTATACGATGTTATGATACTATGATCTCTTTTTCAGGTTAAGATTTTAAAAATGTTATGTTCTTATGAATATGATATGATTGATATTTCTCTTTTTTACCCTTATTGAGCATTTGAGATCACCCTTTTGTATGTTTTCTTTTCCCTAGGCCAGGAAGAGGGGTATTAAGTAGGATATTCCAAAAGTGACTCTAGATATGAAGAAATAAATGGGAGACAATGTAGATATTTTGTGAACCAGTTGTTTGTGTTTCCCAATTTCTAAAGACACTATACCTATACGATCTTATCAGGGTTTTGTTATATGTTGTAATAAGTATGCATCAATTATGAAGTAATAAAAATGTATGTACAGTATGAGTCGTCATAAAATTATGATTTAATAGGGCCCAAACTCCTCGGTGAAAATATTTTGGCATCTATCCAATCCAACCATGAAACGTACCAGTACAACTATAAAAATATTAGGCATATCTATCATGGAACTTGTAACAAAATCATTTATATATAGAACACCATCTATCACAAAACCTTACAATTAGTAATATTCTTTAAATGGCATGGAATAAATTCATGACACGTGATTTCAAAAAAGTGCCTATAAGATGCAAGGGATTGAATACCCTCATCTAGTCAGGTTGCTACAAAAATACCTCTATGATATAAATAATAACATAACATTTACATGGTTTTCAACCAAAGGTGAAATCGAATCCAATATAATAGCTCAAAATCCAAAAAACAAAATTCTATTCGAGGAAATTTGGATTTTCCTTATACATGGGGTATATACACACGTGCCCGGTTTATTAACAAACTCCATTAAATTCGTATATTTATCTAATGTTTTTAATTAATAATAAAATTTGAAAATAAACCCTTGGTTACCACTTTGAAACATACCTTATCTGAATTATACTAAACAGGTGCTCCGTACCTAGTTGGTCACATAGCCTCAAGAACATTTATCCAAATGCCAGAGGCTTCTGACTAGTAGTGAGGGCCTAGGGTGGTAGTGGGGAAACTATACCCTCATCAGCTGAGCGTTACACATCGTAAAAAATATTAACTCAAAATCAGAAGTAGTAAGGCCACACAACATGTGTAAATAGCGAAATACTAATAATATAAATAATCAAATTTCATAGCATACAAATATGATGTTTCATGTTATGTTCTAAGAAAATTACCCAAATATGTACACTAAATAAATCCACTATATATGTTCCAAAATAACAAAAGGAAAAAAGGAATCTAATAATAATATCTAGCCTCAGCTCAGTTCCATGCTCTTCTACTCAAAAATATAAAATCATGTACCTGTAGATGGGTGCATACCCTAATCAATAGATGCAACCGTATAATCATTTGGGAAAAAAAGCATTAAAAAAACATCGTGTGAGAAAAATCCTAGTAGGAAACCTCCCATGATATGGGATGATCTGTGGGAGAATATATATATATATATCAGGAAGTGTAAAATTTTGAAATCAATAAATAGTGAGCACTTAAATATAAGAACAATTGATGTCTGAAAAGGAAATGTTATCATGTATGGGTGAAGGCCAAACCCAATCATGTGCTTTGGCATAATAGATACGACATTAGTAATCTCATTTAATTATTAAAAGAATAACTATATCTGGTCCTAACATCCTAATGTGGAATTCAAGTATCACACCAGGTTTGTTTAATCAAATTTATATAAAAATCATATAATATAACAACAAACTAGATCAAAAAACATCTATATAAGAATTTCAGCTCCCAAGCAGGGTCGAAACTCAATCTATATGCATTTTAGCATCTGCTAGGGTCAAAACCCAGTATATAATTATTTCATCATGTATTAGAGAAATTCCAAGTGTATATGAATTTCAATATAAAAAAACACATGTAATTTACATTGTTACATGCTTAACAACATAAAACACACATGGGCATCAACAAGACTCAAATATTTCTAGTAAAATAACTATAAAATGCTTATAAATTAAAACTCACATGGGTAACTCATATCAAAAGCCTAAATTAGGAAATAAACGATCACAAGGAATAAATATTTATTATCTCACATTGGAAAATAATTCAGTTAACCAATTCCATTTTAAATAATACATAAAATAAAATCCAAGGCATGCTCATAGGTATCTAAATCCAAATGGATAAACATTATTCATCCAAGGGAAAACACACCCATTGGGTGTCCCTAAATTAAGGAGATTAATCTAATACATGCCTTATAATACTTTAATAAATTGCCTCATAATCAATATATAACAATATATGTCAATATTCAATTATTCGACACTCAAAAATGGGTTTGTAGAACTTCAGAACTTATAATCAACTTGAAATTTTTTGAATGGAACAAGACCACCAACCTCATACTCATACAACACTCCTCATCCAATTTCAGGCTTTTATATGACCTAGAATGGAGTAGATCTAGAAAATGAGAAACAATTATCATACTTTGATAACTTTATAAAGATGAAATATATGGAAAAAGGCTCAAAATGAATCTATCACTCATTGAGGGGATTTCAACATATCCAATGGTGTTAGAATTGGGTATTGGATAATGAAACATGAGGTGAATTTCCATTCAGATTTCCTTGGTGTGTTGCTCACTGATTGGGGGAGGGGGGTTTGTTTCTATCCCTCAGAAAAAATGATGTTACTGCGCAACCTAATAAAAATGAAATGTATATGGCATGTACTTGAGACTCCACACAGTGTCTGCACAATTCCTGACCAAGAAATTAGATGGCCTTGTAATGGGATTATATGGAATGCATACCTCCACATATGAATTGTATATAAATGTAAAGGGCGTGTAGTTCTTACTCACATCATGTAACTGGCCCCTAAATATCCCTGGAACTCCTTCCTTCATTTTCTTATGTACAAACTGAAAAGATAAGACTCACACCTCAATGAAAAACTGGCTTATTAAAAATATATTTAGTTATTACTAAAATTTATTTGGTTGATATTTAAAGGATGTGAAAAGGGAGTAGGAGAGAAAATTTCTAGTTTTTTCTCTCATGAATATATACCTTTTAGGTCCTTCCCATATACTAATTGAGAATATAGGTTGGTCTTGGGATTCATATTTGGAATTGTTGGTGGTGCCACGAAAATGATCATTTTTCATGACACATGAATATGGGTTATCATGTTCCCTATTTTATCTATGTAATATATTCATGTTGCAAATTTTTTGTTGTCAATGTTTTTATTCTTCTGAAATGTTGTTTATATTGGTTTTGGTATTAAAATTATATTTCAGTCATTAATTTTTTTTCTTATTTTGGATGTATTTTAATTTTGTTTCATAACTCACGTTATATATTTACAACCCATTTGTATTTACCTATTGTTGAAAATTGATTATTTTATATGTTTGATCAAATAATTTATGGAGTTCTCATTCCAGATTTCCATAGTAATGTTTCATTATATTCTTGTTTTATCAAGTGAAATCATCCCCACTTGTGTAAATTTGATACTCAGACACAAGTTGTCATAACATGAAGATAAATAACCCCCTTTAGGCCTTACCACATACAGGAAAAAGTTCACAATTTTGGGTTGTCTCATTTTAGTTAATTTATTTTGTTATTACACATTCAAATATTGACAGGATTTACTACCTACAAAACTGATGTAATAAAATTCCCAGTATAAATTATTAAAAATATTAAAAATTGATAATATGTGGTACAAATTTTGAATTTATGATGGTTTTATAACTTATAAATGGTAAAATAAATATTGATATTAATTATTAAATAAATTATTTTTGTTTCTTCATTATTATAAAAAATGATAATGTATAAATATTACTTAAAAATTATCATCTTAACTTATATAAAATAACCATGTAACTAATTAACAGTATAAAAACATATATATCATACTTAAGACTATTTAATAGTTTATCTACAAACTGAAGAAAACATGAATTAATAGAATTGTTAACAACTAACTATTTATTTAATAAAAATATTATTATAATATGTGTAATAATAAAAGATAAATGAATGATTTTAAGAAAAATATAAATAAATAAGGTACTTATATAAATAAATAATAATCATAAATTAATTTTATAGGATGCTAGTGTGGGTTTGACCAAACATATTATGAGGGAAGGGTTTTTTCATATCAATTTCCATTAATTCGGGTTGTATATTATGCACCAATTTTAATTTATCTTTTATATATACAGATCCCCACACACATTTTATAATAAATACCCTTTTATCCATGGTATTATACCACACAATAATATAATCTATTTTATTTTTATTTGGTTCCTATGTTACTAAATTTTTAAGGTCTTATCTTGCTTCAGCCTATATTAATTTTCTAATACTATTTATTTATTGATTTTTTATTATACTCCAGAATTGTTCTTCCTCTGGTTTATATCTTAAAAAAATTCTCCTTATTTCTAAAAAATTATATATCATTATTATAATATTCAATTTTCATATATTCTTACTTAATAAAAATTACATAATTATAAAGAAGAAGTATTCAATCATTATTTTATCTTTCATATCCCAAATCATTATTATTTCTTAAAAAATATTTTATTTGTTTTATAGTTAATATTTATTTTCATTAAAGACTATTATATTTCAGTTTTATGCTATTAAAAGTGAAATTTAATAATTGAATTACTAGTGTGAGTGTATTAAATATATTACTAAAAAAAATTAACGAAATTTCATTCCATACTCATATATTGAATATATTCCACTCCATGTTTTATTTTTTTTTCATTCATTTATATTAACATTTCCATTATTGGGATGTTTATTAATAAAATAATTTTCTAAAAATCTATTTTCCACCATTTCAAAATGATTTTGAATGTGACATATCTCTTTTTTAATAACAACATTCCCAAAACAGGATGAGTACTATTTTAAATGATTTAATTTACATTTTTCACAATATCTATTAATGATCCATAATCTATAAAATTGTGTTAGATGTATCAAAATATAAATTATCTACTAAATTGTTTAATTTGTGAAATTAAATTTTTGACTTCATCTGGTAAACTTTTGGATCATTTCTTTTGTCATACCCATTGAAAATGGTATTTAACCAATTTCCAATATATGGGTTAATAAAGTTATCATATATGATTGATTTCATGTGGTAGTAATAAAATTATATATTCCTCGAATTAATTTTGTATTGATTTATATATTGTGATATAATTAAGTTATGTTCAGGCTTTATTTGTTAACAACGTTCATCTCATAGTCAATTTTGAATATATCCAGTAGTGTAGAAACTATTTAAAATGAAACTATTTACAATATCTCTTTTTTAAAAACCAATTTTCTAAATTGTATTTTTTCTCATTTATATAAAAGCTAATGTAAAATATGCGACTTGAAATTATTTTACCTTGATTATTCTCTAACCGGAATAAAAAAAATATTTCGGTTAATTAATAAATAAAATATTTAGAAATCGTGTTCTTACATTGGTTTATTAATAATCGACATTGAAAATATATAATAAATGAGATGTAAAGTGAGGCCTCTAAATTAATTTCACTAACTCAATATATCAAGACCTTTCCCCCAAAACAACGAGAAAACCCATAATTTTCTGATCATCTCAACATTCTTTATTATCTTTTATATCCATCGTCGACTCCTTTTGGAACCATCATCTCCCTCGGTGTCATTGCCTTTGATTTTTTTCTTGCACTTCCAATAAATATTTTTTATCTTATCAACATCATATCACTTATTTATTTCCTTCATTTTTTATTTCCTTTTTTGAATATCTATATTTTTTTATGAATGTTTTGTTAGTAGTGTTTTTTATGGTTCATTATATTCATTTTAGTCATAGATTTGGTTATAGTTACTTATTTTCATCAATATCATCTAAGGTTCTAACACCTGAAAGATGTTTTCATGAGGTTTCCAGGATTGGTCCACATTGTTTTAATTTTCTTTCATATGTATTTTCTTATATTAATTTTGGTAGCTTGATTTTTATGTATTTCAGAATTTTAGGGTTTTGTTTTTTTTACATTTTTTGTCCAAGTAATTGGTAAGTTTTTAGAATTAAATTAAATTCATAATTAAAAATATATTATACTTTATCCATGTTCTTATTATGACTTTTAGTTTATTCAACATACATGGTTACTTTATTTTGTTTTCAATATTTGAAAATTATTTATATAATAATTTATTCTTTTTTATTTAATTTGTCAAACTTTAAGTTAAAAAAATACAAATTATATGATAATAAGATTTATATTATCTAAATCTATTTATTATTATAAAAAATATATATTTTATAAAAATTACATATATATATGTTCAATTTATGAATTCTTATAAATTTTAATAATTTTTGTTTTGTTATTTTTGTTTTCAATTCTTTCTTATGTTAAAATATTTCAACTAAAAATGATGAAAATAAATTATTTTATGTAATTTTTTATATATAAAAATTTAGATTTAATAATATTTATTTACATAATTATAAATTAAAAAGTAAACAAATTGTTTTTTTGGTATTTTTTTTATAATATTTAATATGAAATTAAGATTGAAAGTAATGTTTCTTCTGTTTGATACTGGAAATTTTTTATATGTGAAAATGAATTTTACTAGGATCATGGAATGATGAATGAAAGTTGAATATGAAGAATTATTGGTTCTTTTTTAAAAATAATATTCCAAAAAAAATTCTCCAAACAACATGTTTTTTTATAAATGATTCAAATGATTAAATGAGGGAAAACTGTGAAGAAGAGAAATCACTGATCAATTAGTTTGTAAGGGTTATAATCAAAGTTATTTTCATTGAATTTGGTATGGATAAACTGTATAGAATTTAAAAGCTATTAATTATATATATTTATAAAATGGATGTGTTGATCAAATTGAAGAAATAATTCTTGTTATTTTTGTGGTGGTAATTGAGAAAACATTTTCAATTAACTTCTTATATGGTCATGTTGAAAACCCATTGTATCTAAGATGAATGGAATTAATTTTTATATCCATAAAGTTAATATTGGTGGACATTAAATATATGAATGGATGGAGTGATAATTGTTTTACATAATTACTGAACACAACCAAACATCCAGATTTAAATTATAATGCGGAAAAATATTATGCCCACTAGTATTGGGGTACTAGAAGATACATGTATAACCCGATAAAGAATTATTATATTTTAAGTAATATCAATTTATTTTAAATTTTTCTAAATATGGGACATCACTATATAATTTTCATGAAAAGAAAATCATAAGTTTATTTATCATCTATTTTGTATATCTAGATTCCCGCTTTGAAAATTTTGTATCTTCTTATCATTCCTGACATAAAATAGTTATATTAAAATTAAAAGGAAGAAAATTATATTGATAAATAATTTTTATGAAAATAATATTTGATGAAAACTTATATGATTTGGTATATTGTTCACAGTGGAACAAAATTGATAAAAAAATTCTTAGATTTAAATATTATGTTATAAATTTTATACATGAGTTTTGAATTGATGGAATGAATCAATATTAAATCCTTAGAAGAATAAAAATACTTAAGGGAATATTTTTGGTAATTTACAAATTATATGATGAATATTGAATAAAGAAAAAATATATTTTGTTGATTTCATTAATTTCCATACCATAACATCTTGGAAACAATATTGATGTTTACATGTCACTATTAATTATTGATTTGACGCTATTATTTGGAAAATTTATTGGAGTTTATAATAGTTATAAAAAGGAATATTTTCAATTTCATTAAATGATTATGATTACTATAATGGACTTTCTACTTTATATTAATTTTTCATGATATAGTATTAAGGGGAATAAATATAGTCCAATTTGTTAAGAAGGGACTGCATTTTTTATACTACATCATGGAAAAAAATAATTTTCACGGGTTATCAATAGTTTTTTATAGGGATTACTGTTTTAGAATATTATGAAATTATATCAATGAGTTATAGTTATTTTGTATCACTCTAAATTTTTTTTCAACTAATCAAAATTTTGAGAGAATGAAAATGATTGATGCCATATTTGGAATGAAGAAAACAACTATTAATGACAAAAATATATGTATGAAATGGTCAATATTGTTTATTATTACATATTGGTGATATCATGAGATAAAGAATAGCAGTAATGTGATGAATTTTGAAAAAAATAGATCTGATATTTTGATTATAGCATTGTTAGATATTAAATAAAATATGAATGGTGTTTTGAATGCAAGATTTGATTTACTGAAAATGATAATACTTTGGAAGATAGATCTTATTACTAAATGAAAAATTAATATATTTTTATTTTAAATTCCATAAATTATCCCATATAGAGAAAATAGTTTATATTCGAAGCCTATATGGTATAAAATTTCCACTTTGTTTTTCTTAAATTATAAAAACGTTTATGTTATCGTAACATTTGAAGTTAACAGGAATGAAATATCATGATTTAAAATTTATGATGAAACATATCCCAGCCATTATATATCATTGAATAATAACCATCCATGTCATATTTACCATAAATATTGTGCATTATCTTTAAATTCATTTTCAAATAATATAACAGATTAAAATTATTTGAAAAATTTAGAGAATGATGTTGTCTATATAGTTTTCAACTAGAAATATGCATTCTATTTTTTTGATATCATAGTGAATTTAATATAAGGCCCCAGCCTTAAACATTACTTAATCTTGAGATCTTTAAAGAATACACTTTGAGGATCTTTTCAGGTTTAGATTTTTAGAGAATTAGATCATAAATCATGCATTACATTCCACATTTCAACAAGGTGGTTACATAAAAGACAGTATTCTTTTTTCCCATCAAAGGAGACATATTTAAAATAAAACATGTATTATTTCTTGACACATCCTCGACACTATCATCACATCATGTACCTTTCCATTGACCTGCAAAAAAAAATTAAAAAACTTGGGATGAGCATAAAAAGCTCAGTAAGGGATATAAAAGTACGGAATGAAAACATTAGTCAATGTATACATAAGAATTAATGAAATCATACTTTACTCATAAAACATAAGAACTTAAACATACCTCATGAAATCATAATGTTTATGAATAACTCATAGAACCCAATAGACATAAAGGTAACTTGAGGCATTCATAACATTCTTACATAGGGAGTATTTCTCATGGTTACGTTTGGAATACCCATCACAGTATATTCCCTAAATATCTTCATAGAAACCTTAGAGTTTAACTCCTTCGTGTTACTCAATGCAGTGGAGAGCTATATTAGGCACACCCTCCCTTAGTTTATCACAGAACCGCCCGTCTTCATAAACAATGCCCAAGAACCATAAAATAATCGTATCACATAAAACATGCATAATGGAAACATAACATTTCCACATTTTAATCACAAGATAAAAATACAACACATTGATATAGTAAAAAAAGTATCAAATCCATTTTAAATACAAAATTAAAACAAAAGTAAAAAATGGTATTTATTTTTCATTAAAAAAAGTTATGTCTTATAGAGGAAGCCGAAACTCAAATACTGGTCACAGCGGCGGAGAAGTCGTTGTCACCACATACATACGACAAAAACATTCCCATTTGTTGTTTAGTAAAATGATTCATATAAAAAATATTCCTTTTGAATAAAAGTAAAAGTCAAATGGTTTTATACACTGTATAAAAGGAAGTTGTGTATAAAACAAAATATGCCTCAATGAAAGTAGATGGAGATGAAGTCCCATACCTCATGTCCGAATTGACTCGATCGTTCTTTAATCTCATGAATAATAAACTAGAGTTAATTTATACTTGCTTAAGATCCTTTTTAACGTTCATTATTACTTTTATATAACTTATTACCATGTTATGAACATTATGTAATTATTTAAGTTAATAACGGTCATTTTGTCGATCATTGGTACTTGAGCCAAAAATAAACTGCTTATAATTATAAGCTGTTCATGTGGTAAAATATCCATTATATTCAGAATTATGTTCATGATGTAGATATCATATATATCATATATATCTAGTATATACATTCATTTATAATATTACATAACATTTATAGGTAAGAAATGAAATGCACCGTTCATGGAGACGGTAAGCCGTACGTACGTATGAACACTACTTTCATTTCTATTTAGTATTTAATGGAATGAAATCATAATTATATAAAAGTGTATTATAATTACAGTATAATATCATATATAATATCATAAACTAAATTCTTTATACGTCCCACATATGGAATTAACGAATCAAACAACTTTGAGGGGGTGGTAGTCCGCACTTCCTAAAAGGAATATATCACGTCTACCCATAATGGAAACCATAAGGTATGACAGAAATGAAAAATACCGAATCATAAGGAAAATATAGACATAATATATATCATATTTAAATATAGTGACGTCTTAATGGCCACTATGAAAGGTGTTAAAATAAGATAAACAATCATTGTTTCGTGAGGTAGAAATTCACCAACCACAGAAACATTATGTTTTTTAACCATTAGATGGAAGTGTGTGCAAGTTTAATTCAAATAATTCTAATAAAAACATCTTATTATATTGTATATACTGGTTTTGTTACAAAATAAAACAATAAAGAGAGTTTATGGGGATGGAGAAGCCAAATAAAACAAAAGAACACAAGTGAAGACATTACCTTTAAATCGGGTTACTCCCCTTGGTTTGAACCAAATGGTTTTCTTGAAAAGATTTATGCCTAAGGTAAGGATTCTAGGATGAATATAGGGATGTGGAGAGATAAAATGATCAGATATTGGCCGATCCAATGGCTTTAGAGGTGTGGGTAAGGTGGTAGAGGTGGGGGTCTTTTATAAGAGGGAGGAGGGGAACTCTTGGAATGTCATGAAATGTTACTTTATTATATAGTTAGTTTCTGATTTTAAACGTCCCAAAATTATATATTTAGAGTATAAGGTGACAAGGGTTCGAAATACACCCATCCAATATGTCTTTTACATGTGTAAGTCTTATAATTTACATTATCCTTTCATTTTATTTAAATCGTTCATTAATTAGGTAATCACAGCATCATCATGTTGTCATAAATAATTTAATTTATTTAATGTCTAAAAATTATAAAAAAAATACTATGTTGTAGGAAATATATTTATATTTCCAATGAATGTTTATAGTCGATGTGATCCTTTACACAGACAAAAATAAAATTGTTTTACTTGGGTTATAAATACTTTTGTTATATTTTCCCTTAAAAAATAATATAATAAATTGTCACTATCCCCCAAAAGTGATTCCATGGGGTCCCAAAGTTTGGAACAAGGAATCCCATGGTCGGCAAAGACACAACCAGTAGTATTAGGACACATTATGGGGTATTTTGTTATTATTATGATATTAATTTGTACCCCTAACTACCCGATTTACTAATTAATCATGATAAATAAAGATAATTACCGTCGTTACTATTCATAATGTCCAAAAACAAAAGAGTCATAATTTCATTATTTAGAAACTCTCATTAAAAATATGAAATACATTTTACCAAATTCCAGACATTGAAATAGTGGTTTTAATTTAAAAATAATTCCTGTTTTCAAAACAAATAGCAGGTTTTTTAGAAACAATATCTATCAAAATATTGACAATTGCTTATGTCCGATTTTCAAGTAAAATTAATTCAAATGACAACCATTGGATTAAATTGTAAAATTATATTCTAATTAATCTTTATAACCAATTAAAAAGAAAATATAACCATACAATTAAATTATATGAAAAATTAACTTTGAAGTAAAATGCAGTATTTTTTACTATTCATTAAAAAATGAACATTGTCAGAAAAATACCAAAAATTTATCCAAAGTAAATATCAATGTCCCAATCCTAAAGAATAAGTTTATTTTGGAAAATATATCTTATAAAAGTTTCAAATGATAGATTTAAAAATGGTTCTCCATAAAAAGGCGATAAAACAATCTTTTAAAAATATTTGAGAATTCAATGCTTAAGATATGATTTATTCTCATTTTAGGCCTCTAAAACACTATCTAATTCATAAATAGAAATAGATATGAAAATCCATAATTCTTTACTTACTTGGGATGTTACATCCTTCCCCTATTTATAAAATTTTATCCCCATAATTTATTTACTTATCGAATAAGTGGGGGTATTTATCCCTCATTTCATTTTCAGATTCCCATGTTGCCCCTTCAATAATGTGGGTTTTCCACAAAACCTTTACATAATGAATCAGCTTATTCCACAATACTTGATCCTTGTGGTCATGAATCTTGATTGGTTTTTCCTCATTAGATAGATTCTGTTCCAGCTGAACTACTTCTGGACTCAAAACATGAGATGGATCTGGCATGTACTTCTTTATCATTAAAACATGAAAAACGTTGTGTACCTGAGATAAACTCGGAGGTAAAGCCACTCGGTATGCAACTGATCCAACTCTCTCTAAAATTTCATATGGTCTAATGAATCTTGGACTCAGCTTTCCATTCCTTCCAAATCAAATCACACTTTTCCACGGTGAATCTTTGAGGAAGGCAAGATCACCTACCTCAAAAGAGAGATCCTTACTCCTGTTGTACGCATAACTTTTCAACCTACACTGAGCTATTCTCATGTGTTTCTGTATCAGATGAACTTTTTCTGCCAAATCTTCTACCAATTATGGTCCCATCAACTTCCTTTCACCCACTTCATCCCAAAAAACTAGAGTTCAACACCGCTTCCCATATAATGACTCAAATGGTGCCATCTGTATACTGGAATGAAAAATGTTATTATAAGAAAACTCAACCAAAGAAATATGTTGGTCCCAAATTCCCTAATAATCCATCGAAAAATCACATAGCATATCCTTCAAAGTCTGAATTTTTTGTTCTCACTACCCATATGACTAAGGATGAAAAGCTGTACTAAAATTTAATTTAGTACCGAACGACTTCTAAAGTCATTTCCAAAAGTTTGAAGTAATCCTGGGATCACGATCAGATACAATGGAGAGAGGAACTCCATGTAACCTGACTATCACTTTAAGATACAAATGGAAAATTTGATATAGGAAAAAAGCATCTCTTATAGCAAGGAAATCAGCAGATTTAGTCAAGCGATGAACAATAACCTAGATTGCATTATTACCTTGAGGTATCTTTGGAAATCCCACAAGGAATTCCATGGATATATTCTCCCATTTCCACTATGGAACTGGTAAAGGCTGAAGCATCCCTTTCGGTAACTACCGCTCTGCTTTAACCTGTTGACAAGTCAAACACTTCAAAGTAAAATCTGCAATATCTATTTTCATTCCATCCCACCAGTAATACTCCCTAAGATCTCTATACATCTTAGTAATAAGAGGATGAAATGAAAATGGAGAACTATGAGCTTCAAATAACAACTCTCTATTCAACTGTGAATCACAAGGAACACAAAATATCTTCACAAATATCAAAACATAATCATTATCAATGTTGAAATCAAGTAACTTACCCTTCTGAACCATCTCTACCTTTTTCTGCAACTCACTGTCTTTATTCTATGCTTGCATAATTATGTATGATAGAGAAGATTTCACAGATACCTGAAACAAAAGAGAGGAACTTCCTACACCAACAACTTCTATGAAAAAGTTCATAAAATTCTTAACCAAAAGATCCCATTCCAAACATATCATGATTAATGAAGCATTACTTTTTCGAATCCAAGCATCACCCACTTTATTTGCTTTTCCCAGATGGTAATGAATGATACAATCATAATCCTTGATTAATTCTAGCCATCTCCTCTGTTTCATGTTCAAATATTTCTGAGTTAATATATACTTTATACATTTGTGATCAGTATATATTTCACAATTTACGACATAAAAATGATGCCTCCAAATTTTTAAAGCGAAAAAACAGCAGCTAATTATAAATCATGTGAAGGGTAATTTACCTCATGAGTTTTCAACTAACGTTACGCATAATCAATTACCTAATCATTCTGCATTAGCATGCAACCAATTCCTTTCAATGAATCATCACTTTAGATAAAAAACTCACCATTCCTGGAAGGTAGTGCCAGAACTGGAGCATTCACCAATATTCTTTTCAACTGCTGAAAAAATCATCACATTCTTTTGTCCAGATAAACTTAAAACCTGTATGAGTCATCATAGTCATTGGACTAGATAACCGTGAATTTTTTTTAACAAAACTTCAGTAATAGCCTGCCAAACCATGAAAACTACAAATCTCGGTTACATTTGTGGGTCTTGGACATTCTTTAACAACCATTGTTTCTGTAGTATAAATAGTTATTCCATCTTTAGAAACAATGTGACCAAGGAATTAAATTTGTTGCAACCAAAACTCACACTTGGTGAATTTCCATACAGTTTATTTTCCTTTAAGGTTTTCAAAATAACCCTTAAATGAATTTCTATCTCCTCTTTACTTTTAGAAAACACCAAAATATCATCAATAAAAACAACCACAATGTTATCCAAGAACTCGTGGAAAATTATATTCATAAGGTCCATGAATACAGCAGGTGCATTGGTTAACCCAAAAGGCATTACTACAAATTTATAATGGCCATATCTTGTACGAAACGTAGTCATCGGAACATTCGCTTCCTTTACCTTCAACTGATGGTACCCCGATCTCAGGTCAATCTATGAAAAATACTAAGATCCATGGATCTGATAAAAAAAATCATCAATATGAGGAAAATGATATTTGTTCTTAATAGTGATGTTATTCAAGGCTCTATAATCAATGCAATGTCTCATAGAACCATCTTTCTTTTTAATAAATAAGACAGGATCACCCCATTGTGATGTGCTAGGTCAAATGAAACCATTCTCTAATAAATCTTGTAATTTCTACTTCAAATCTAAAAGTTCAATTTGAGCCATTCGATAAGGGGGTTTTGAAATTGGCTTAGCATCAGGAACTAAGTCAACAATAAATTCAACTTCTCGAACTGGTATTATTTCAGGCAACTCATCGGGAAAAATATTAGGATACTCATTTACCATTGGCACATCATTAATATTATTGGTTCCTTTGTTTTCAACAATATGTGCAAGGTAAAATTCATTTCCATCTTTTACAATTTTCTCATCCTCTTGATATGTTATCAATATTAAGGGTTCATTCTTGTACACAAACTGAAAGTATTTCTGAAAAGAAACTTCTTTAGCTCTACAATCAATCTTATCATGGTAAACAAAGAGCCAATCCATACTCAGTATAACATCAAACTCTACTAGAGGTAAAAAAATAAGGTTTGCAAGTAGGTTCTTTCCACAGATAAGGACAGGAATATTCTTATAAATTCTTTTTGCCTCAAAATTTCTCCCAGGTGATTTTACCACATGTTCAGGAGTCATTTATTGAGATGGAATTCCCAATTTACTAGAAATGTTTTTAGAGAAGAAATAATGTGTAGACCCCAAATCAAACAACACATTGTCATAATCTAAGAAAACAAACAAAGTACATGATACCACTTCATTTGATGGCCCAATATCTGATGAAGTAGTTGAAAATGATTTCATCACACCTTTCTACTTGTATTCTGATTGCTTCCCATCATTTGAGCTCTATGTCGAACACTTGTTTTCATAATGACCCATCTCATTGCACTTGAAACATTTCACTAACTGTAAATAAAATTTGGTCTTAACCTCACCCTGATCTTTTTCAGTGCAATCAAGAGCCTTATGTCCCATCTTACCACATTGGTAACACTTTCCAGAATTTAGAAGACATTACCCAGCATGCCTTTTAACAAATTTATCACAAACTGAAAACTTATTATTCTTACCATCATACTTCTTTGAAGGATTCTTCCCTTTCTCCTGCCACCCCTGTCTCTTCTTCTGTTGGTTGTTACAGAACACTTGATCATCGGAAAACTCCATTTCCACCTTCTCATCACATCGAACAAGCTTTTCATAACTTTTGAACTCACGAGAAGCTAAATCCCTTTGATATTTTGTCTTTAATCCAAAGTTAAAACGATTTATTTTACTATCAAGGTCTCAGATAAAATTAAGAGCATACCTTGCCAATCGAGTAAACCTTTCTTCATAAGAAGCCACTGAGTCATCATCTTTCCTCAATTCCAATAATTGTTTTTCCATCCTATGTCAAACATCCTTAGGAAAATATTTCTCAAGAAACATACCTCTGAATTCATCCCAGTCAAGAGCATCAATCTCATCTGTGCCCATGATATTTTTAACCATCGACCACCACTAGTCTGCTTCACCCTCCAAACGGTAAATAGCAAGACTAGAATTTTGATTTTCTGAACACCCCATGACATCGAAAATATTCTCTAGTGCTTTAATCCACCCTTCATCTAGCACAGGGATAGATGACCCTATAAATGATGGGGGATGTTTCATCATGAAATGTTCCACCACTGACATGTTCCTCTACGGTTGATCTGGATGATCTCGTGCATTGATACCACCACCATTTATCGCTAGAGTAAAATACGCCATTACTGCAACATACTGTTCAGTTCCAATTCCAACCATCTCAGGATACTGATTTGGAAGGTTATTTCCTTCTGTATGCCTTCCTAGCACCAGTTCCCTATTTTTTCTATGGAAACCCATTCTGAAAAAAACATGTCTTAGATGAAGCAACATAGTAATCTTCAAATGCTATATAATTTCAATTTTACCATAAAAAAATATTTTTGGATAATCATTTCAAAGAATTCTAACTCCTAATGTTACTTAAACTGACCTCTGATACCAATTATAAAGCCCCAGCCTTATACATCACTTAATCTCGAGTTATTTCAAGAATAATCATTGAGGATATTTTCAGTTTTATAGTTTTAGAGAATTAGATCATAAATCATGCATTACATTCAAAATTTCAACAAGGTGGTTACATATAAGAAAGTATTATATTTTTCCCATCAAAGGAGACATATTTAAAATAAAACATGAATTCTTTATTGACACTTCCTTGACACTATCATCACATCATGTACCATTCCCTTCACCTGTGAAAAACATTTCAAAAACTTGGGATGAGCATAAAAAGATTAGTAAGGGATATAAAAGTACGGAATGAAAACATTAGTCCATGTATACATAAGAATTAATGAAATCATACTTTACTCATAAAACATAAGCAATTAAACATACCTCATGAAATCATATGGTTTATGACTAAATCATAGATAACATAAGACATAAAGGTATCTTGAGGCATTCATAACATTCTTACGTTGGAAGTAACCCTCATGGTTATGTTTGTAATACCCATCAAAATATATTCCCTAAATCTCTTCTAAGAAACCTTAGAGTTTAACTCCTTCACGTTACCAAATGCATTGGAGAGATATATCGGGCTCACCCGCCCCAAGTTTATCACGGAACCACCCATCTTTATAAACAATTCCAAAGAACCATAACATAATGGTATCACATAAAACATGAGTAAAGGAAACATAACATTTCCACATTTCAATCATAAGATATCAATACAACACATTGATATAATAAAAACATTATTAAAACAATTTTAAATACCAAAATAAAATAAAATTAAAACATGGTATTTATTTTTCATTTAAAAAAATGTTTTGGCTTGTAGAGGAAGCTGAAACTCAAATACTGGTAATGGCGGCGGAGAAGTCATTGTCACTGCATACGTAAGATAAAAACATTCCATTTTGTTTTTTAGTAAAACGCTTCATATAAAAAAGATTCCTTTTGAATAAAAGTAAAATTCAAAGGTGTTTATACACCATATAAAAGGAAGTTTTGTATAAAACAAAATATGCCTCAATGAAAGGAGATTGAGATGAAGTCCCCTACCTCATGTCCGACTTGACTCGATCATTCTTTAATCTCCTGAATAATAAACTAGAGTTAATTTATACATGCTTAATAACCTTTTTCATGTTCATTATTCCTTTTATATCACTTATTACCATGTTATAAACATTATGTAATTATTTAAGTTAATAATGGTCGTTTTGTCGATCTTTGGTACTTGAGCCAAAAATAAACTTCTTATAATTATAAGTTGTCCATGTGGTAAAATATCCATTATATCCATAATTATATTCATGATGTAGATATAATATATATCATATATTTCCAGTATATACATTCATTTATAATTTTACATAACATTTAGAGGTAAGAAATGAAATGCACCGTTCATGGAGACGGTAAGCCATACGTACGCAAGAACGCTACTTTCATTTCTATTTCGTATTTAATGGAATGAAATCATAATGATATAAAAGTATATTTTAATTCCCATATAATATCATATATAACATCATAAACTACATCTTTTATATGTCGCACATATGTCATTAACGATTCAAATCACTTTGAGGGGGCAGTAGTCCACACTCCCTAAAATGAAGATATCGCGTTTACCCATAATGGAAACCATAAGGTATGCCATAAATGAAAAATACAGAATCATAAAGAAAATATAGACATAATATATATCATATATAAATAGTGTTACTTCTTAATGGCCACCATGAAAGGTGTCAAAATAAGATTGAACAATCATCGTTTCTTGAGGTAGAAATTCATCAACCACAGAAACAGTATGTCCTTTAACCATTAGACAGAATCGTGTGTAAGTGTAAATCAAATAATTCTCATAAAAACATCATATTATATTGGATATACTTGTGTTTTTACAAAATTAAATAATAAAAATAGTTTAAAGGGCTGGAGAATACAAATAAAACAAAAGAACACAAGTGAATACATTACCTTTAAATCGGGTTACTCCCCTTGGTTTGAACCAAAAGGGATTCTTGGAGAGATTTCTTCCTATGGTAAGGCTTCTAGGATGGATAGAGGTATGTGGAGAGATAAACTTATCAGAGATTGGTTGAGCTATTGGCTTGAGAGGTGTGGGTAAGGTGGTAGAGGTGGGGGCCTTTTATAAGAGGTAGGACGAGCACTCTTGGAAAGTCAAGGAATGTTACTTTATTTTATAATGATTTTCGGATTTTAAAGGTCCCACAATTATATATTTTGAGGATAAGGTGATAAGGGTTAGAAATCCACCCATCCAATAGGTATTTGACATGTGTAAGTCTTTTATTTTACATTATCCTTTCATTTTACTTAAATTGTTCATTAATGAGGTAATCGCTGCATCATCATGGTGTCATAAATAATTTAATTTATTTAATGTCTAAAAATTATAAAAAAATTACTATAATGTAGTAAATCTGTTTAGATTTCTAATGACTATTTATAGTCTAAGTGATAATTTACACAGACAAAACTAAAATTCTTTTACTTGGGTGATACATACTTTGGTTATAATTCCCTTTTAAAAAATAATATAATAAAATGTCACTATCACCCAAAAGTGATTCCATGGGGTCCCAAAGTTTGGAACAAGGAATACCATGGTCGGCCATGACAAAACCAGTATAATTATGACAAATTTTAGGGTCAGTTGTTATTATTATGCTATTACTTTATTACCATTAACTACCCGATTTTTAATTAATCACGATAAATAAAGATAATTACCATCATTACTATTCATAATGTTAAAAAACAAAAGAGTATTATTTTCATAATTTGGACCTTATGATTCCAAATATTGAATCCATTTTAACAAATTTTAAACACATAAATTGTATTATTTAATTTAAAAATAATTCCCGTTGTCAAAACAAAAAGCGGGTTTTTTTAGAAACAATATCTATCAAAAGTTTGAAAATTGTTTATGTCCAGTTTCGAAGTGAAATTAATTCAGGTGACCAACATTGGATTAAATTTAAAAGCTATATTCTAATTAATCTTTAAAACCAATTAAAAGGACAATATAACCATATAATTAAATTAGATGAAAAAGCAGTTTTGAAGTAAAATGCAGTATTTTCACTATTCATTAAAAAATGAAGATCGTCAGAAAAATACCAAAAATTTTTCCAAAGTAAATTTAAATGTCCCAATACTAAATAATATGTTTCTTTTGAAAAATAGAACATATAAATTTGTCAAAATATAGATTTAAAAATGGTTCACCATTGAAAGGTGGTAAAACAATCTTTTAAAAATATTAGAGAATTCAATGCTTAAGATAGGATTAATTGTCATTTCAGGCCTCTAAAACACTATCTAATTCACAAATAGACATAGATATGAAAATCCATAATTCTTTACTTACTTGGGATGTTACATTTAATGGTTTTTTCTTGTTAGAAAGAATGTTTTATGGACCGTTAATTTTTTTGGATATATCTTCATGAATGGAATATGAAGATATTGAAAGGGTATGTTAAGAATAAATATCTACCAGAAGCATCCATTATTGAGATTTATATTTATAAGAAGGCAGTTTTATTTTTGAAAAACGAATTTTATGATGTAGAGAACATTTTTTGGCCTACAACTCGTAATGGATGTGTTAGTTTTAGGGAAAGGTGTTTCATGGATTGAAAATAAAAGTGTTGATATGAGGAAAAATAATTTAAGTACATTTATACATCTTGAATAACATAGGTGATGATAATCTATACAAAAATCAGATATTAATTTGATAAAATAAAATTATTCAATGATGAAATATATATGAGTATTTATTGAGAATTAGAAAAAAAAATTCAACCGTTTATAGGGGTTGTGCATGATATATCAAATTTATATGAAACATTTTATTCATTAGAAAGTTACCCATGTAAAAATGCGATAACATGGTTTAGGTTTTACATTATTGGCTATAAATTTTATACCAATGATTAGGATAATAGAAGAGTCATAATAATTAGGTGTGTATTAGTGTTCCTTGAAGCAACACAATTTTTAAGTGAAAACATCCAAAACCCAATCTCCATATCAAGTCCATATTATGGTGTTATTGATGAAATATATGATAATGATTATATTAAATTGTGGGTTCATATGTTCATCATTAAATGGGTTTTTGGTAATAATAGTGTAACTCATGATGAATTCAGTATGGTAGTTTAAATTTTAATACATAGAAATACCCAAATATCCATTTATAATGGAAATGGGTGAAAAAAATATTCCGTTCTTGATCAATCAAATATACATTTGACTTTTGTGTTTCAAGGAAAGGAAGTTATGTTTTGGTGATAAAAAATATTATGATGATTAGGGACTATGTGGGATCCATACCTACATTGATATATTATCCAAGGATATTGATGAACATGTTGTACACATGGTTTCTAGTATATTAAATTATCACTAGGATGAAATGTAAGAAAATATATGTTCAGTAATGTATTAGGATTACAATAAACCTATATATATTACTTATTTCATATTTTTTTTTTCAAAATTATAGACAATATATTTATATTTTCATTTCTTACATAAGTATCATATTATAAAAAATTTGACAAATTATTAATTTTTTATTTAGGTTAGTATATTTTTTATCATGTTACAATTATTCATTTGTTTGTTTAAATAATCTATTTGTATAATTTTTTACATAATTACTATTTTTTTCAATATATTTCATTTATTGTTTCATCAATGTTTCCCCTATTATTTTTTCATTATTGGTAAATACTCTGAAAAACATGATATATTTTGTTATGTTTAGTTTTTTCTATCATTTTCTAATTTTTATTCAAATTTATATGAAATAAAATAATTTTTATAATATTTTACCTATATTATTATTTTAATTTATTTGAATCATTTCCTATATCATAAACATTGTTAGAATTTTTTTATTATTGGATTTTATTTATTTAATTAATTATATTAATAATGTGATATGTTACATTTATTTAGTGTTTATTGGATAATGTTTTCATGTTATATTAAATTTTTTATGTAACAGTTGGAATTGTATAATAATTTACTCATTTTTTTAATTGTATTAATGAGATATGTTCATGTAAAATATATTATTGAACTCAATTTTAGAAGGAGGACTCGACAGACACTTCTACATGGTGCCTCCCCATCCTTCTGCATAAGACCCTTCTACATCCACATGGGTAGAGAATGCTACAAAGGTTGGTAAATTTTATAGTGAACATTTACCTAGATTATACCTATTTATTATAATGATAATGTTAATCATAGTGGTGAAAATTTAAAAACATATATATTTTTTTGAAATAAAATCTACAGTGAAAGTTAGTATTTTGATTTATGATTGTAGAAGTGTTGAAAGGATGGCACTTGGTCAACCATGGGAGATAATTCTGGAAAGCTCATTAATTATTATTTTATATATCATGATTTTTTTATTATATGTTATTTTATACTTCTAATCAAATGAAATATGATATACCAGACATTAAAGGAGCTTGGAAAAAATTTATAGTTTTATCCAATAGAAGTTATATGGGTTTTAAATATATAGTAAATATATATTTCATTTTTTGAGAAAGAAAAAAATAAAATCCATGTCATATATATCCATTTATAGATGAATATACATATGAAAAAATATATTTAATGTTGAGGGAATGAATAATTTTTGCTAGCTTCAATATCAATGTTTGGATTTTTTTTATAAGGACTAAAAATTATTATCTTAATGATTAGTTATTCCTTTATTAAAACAGACTGAGAAGATATAATCTGGATATCCATTTCAAAAATGTATACCCTCATAGTTTATCAAATGTAGGGTATCTATTATATGATGATAAAAATGATAGAACAAAAATTTCACAAATTAATATTAGAATCTCCAGGCTTATAAGGGATTGACTCTCTCCCCCACATAGACATATAAATTGAAAATGGACAGAAGGAATAAAGAACATATATTATAGAATACTCTAGGGGTATGTCCGGGTGAGTTATATGGAGATATTTAAGTAATTTATGTTATTTTTAAACACTATATTTTATAATTTAATAATAATTATAATTAATATTCTATAAATTAATCCATTGAGGAGAAGAGCACATAAAGTATACTCATAGCTGAGGGTAGGAATGATATTTGAGCTCCTAAATTAAGAAATCGTGAACACTCTTATCAAATATGTTGTTACAAGGCAGTTCTATCAATTAAAAAATTGTTTTGTTATCTTGAATATACCACATGGGAGGTTTCATATATTAGAAAAAAAAGATTCCTTTTACGATATTGTTAGGGATATTAGTGAGGAATGAGTGGATATGATTCAATATTTAGTACAACTAATGTTTTATTACATTCAGGGTGCATATCCCACTCCTCTACCTATGGCTATATATCCCACACCTCCACCTTCTTCTATATCTCTCACTCATACAAATCCTCCTCAACAAATTCAAATATTCTTTGAATTATATGGTGAGGTTATCCAGTATCATATTTTAGAATATTGGTCCATATATTATTTTCTGAAGACCCTACATAATTTTTAGATGGAGATGAATCATCGTATGGTATTAGTACATGATAGTATAGATGCATCGTCTATAGTATTATTCCCTATAGATGAGTTTTATATAGTTTCATTATGTTTTGAATAATTTTTAACTTGGTCATCAAGACTTTTCTAAAAACATACCATTGAGATATGAAATTATTGTAATATTTATTATATATCATGGTGTTACTTTTTTAATATATATATATATATATATATATAAATGTAGGCATATATATAAGTTATAGGATTAAATTTAAGGGGAATAAATTTTGTATTAAAAACAATAACATTTTAAGACCCCAACGTCTTTTGATACTATTTTTTTAAACATTTCCTCAAATTATAACCACATTAATATATGTTATTAGATGTTTTTCTGATCCAAATGGATGATGAATTTTTAGGAATAATATTATTTTCATGATTTGAAAGGGAGATATAATGGAGCTTGAGAAAAATGAAATTTTGGGCCTCATAATAATACAATATAATTCCATGTTAGCCATTTATAATATAGTATTCAATTATATCAATTTCAATGATTCAAAATAATACATATACTTTATTTTTATTAGGTATCATTACAAACACTTTATTTTGTATGATAAAACATCAATGTTTAGATTTTTTGACACATAATTTATTTCTCCAAAAATAATGGAAATGATGGGTGAATAAAGAATGATATATATTTCTAAAAGATTTCAAAATAAATCAATTTATTGTGTAGTATTTCCTTATCATTATTGGTTTGAAATATATATATTACATAATGCGTTTTTAATATTTATTTTATAACAACACACATTATATTTGTGTATGTTATCATACATTAGATGTAGGGTGTTTTTATAAAAATTAAATGACATGATACTGGTTGTAACCCATATATGATGATGTGTGAGAAAACTATGAATATTTATTTCATTCATAAATTTTATTATTTGAATAATTATATATTACAATAATTCATAACTTTATTTCATAAATATAATTTTTAAATTGGACATGGGATAACTATAGGGTCTTGATGGAATTCATGAAAACAAATATCAGATATGTGTGAACCAAAGATACTTCATTTATAATTAATAAATTTATTAGACACTTAAAATTTTATTATCAATTGAAAACATATTTTCAAATAGAAATTTCATCATCTAGTAGGAATAACAGAATGTGGAAATTTTGTGAGGAGATTAACTTTTTAAATAATTTAACCAGGGATGGGTTTAAATATCTAGATGGTTAGATTTTATTATAAACATTTTTTTATCTTATCATTATATTTAAAATATATGTAACATTATTTTATTTTAATTTGTATATTCTTAATGACTATAAACTATATACTATAAATGATTTAATTCAGATGTGATGTACACAGGTGGATTATTCAACACGATTCTTTCAATTGTAATTTATCTCTTTTCATAATATAAATTTTGAAGTTAAAATTTAATTTTCTAAAGTTTTTATAACCTGAAACTTTTGTTTATGTAAATATTTTTTATGATATTGTATTTATTTTGGAGTGTTTATAGTTTTTTTATCATTGATTTGTAGAGTAAATTTATTTTAATAAGGTTTTGAATAAATTATTTTTTTACATTAGTTATAATATAACTAATGAAATGTATATTTTTTTCATTATTTTTTTAACATTGGTTATCATATAAATGATTTAAAAAATCAATGTTTATGTTTATTATTTTAAATAATTGATATAAAAATACATTCATCTGTATTGGTTTTTTATAATCAGCTTAATATTCTATTAGATTATACATTTGATTTATGTTTTTTTATGTTTAATCATATAATAAATGGAATAAAAAATAGTTTTTACATATAATAAAATGACTACCATAAATATCATATTTGAAATGATTATTAAAAAATGTCACTAATTTTCCGATGAAAAATACCCAAAAGATCGACACAAAAACCCATTTTTTATTTAATTAAATCTCTATATATCACTAGATTTTGGAAAGTTAAAGACATCCATGATAATATATTTTATCCCAAAATATTTTTTTTTCATCAATATGTTCAATTATTATGTTATATATAATATACATAGTCATATATTTTATTGAAATGTGAGATGAGTTGAACCCAATCACCATCTACTGGATTGTCATCGTATTAAAAGGAAGTTACTCCTACTTTAAAATTCATGTTTATTATGGTAAAAGGTCATACTATAACTGTAGATGTGTCAGGTTAAGAATGTACCCTCTATAGGAAAAATGGTATATTTATACAATAAATCTCTTACTTTTAAAAAATATTCCCTCATGGAAGGATGAATTACATCATGAATATATAATAAAGTAAGAGATATTGATGTGGTTACAGTAACTCTTATGAAGATCCATATGACAATGGTTGAAAAAAATGATAGATGGATACTTTTTGGTGTCTCTTACTATTCTATCATTGACCATAAAAGCACACAATGGGATAGAAAATATATTATTGATTGTTAAAAATAAGGTGAAGACTGTGGTTATAAATATACTATTGAAAATAGTGCCTTTTGATGAGATCCCCAATACAACAACAAAGACATTCACAGGAGGGGGGTCTCTAAAGTTTCTCATTGTCCGCTTACTGAAAATATAGAGAAGAATATACTATAATAGATTAGGAAAATAGAGGGTGCGTACTGATTTGGATGTTCCAGTAACCAACAATATAATTCCATTAGACAGATGAGATGAAGGTGCATTTAAAAACCTATTTTAAGGGGTTGGTCTATTTGTATGAAAAAATATTTAGAATCATATGATGGTTTATCAAATATATATTTCAAGGTTCTCTAAACACATCTGATCTGAGTTCTTATAAAATCATGAAACGGAATATAAAAATAATCCTTCATTGATTCAAAAAATTATTCTCCATTATTTTTGTTAAGTTATTGAATTATTACGAATTAATTCCCTTTGTAAATTTGATTTCCTTAACAATAAAATAAAAAAATAAAATATTTTACTTTTATTAATTCAAAAACTTAAAAAAATAAATCTTGTTAATTATATTATGAAAATAATTTACACGATCCACTTTATAAACACATTTCAATGAATAGAGAACATTTTTACATTTTAGAAATATAATATATATCTTGTTTGAGTGAACTGGTTTCCCCGTTAGATAACCTTGATGATTACCACACACTCTTAGATAGATTATTTTTCTATTATTTGTGATTACTATGATGAAATAGAAATAAGATGATTATATAAAGATCACTCCTTTTTTTAATGGTCCCTTCACAAGGTTTTTGGATAATAATTTAATTTTATCCTTGATCGCTCGTACAAGAGAGGAGGACATGTCTACTCCAAGATAGTTATGGTAGTCATTAAGAGTCCTGTTTCCAATATTATATGACATATCTTGGGATTATCTTATGACCATTATACATGGTGAAATAATTAAAAATGGTTCTCAACACACATGGGAGGGACTGGAGAGATGTATATCAATACTATAAGGTATCTAATTTTTTCATTTATATCAGTCAGTTAAATTCGTCATAAATTGTATGAAGAATCCCCTTAACTTGTAGAATTTAGAAACCAAACCCCACCATGTTCATCATTAGATTTATATAATATTTATATCTAGAAAACTGATTTCATAAATGAAATTAAATTTTCGTAGAAAATTTATATCTAGTGATTTCAATGTGAATTTCATCAAATGAAGGTCATATACCTCAAATAATTTACACAAATATTTTTGAAGGATATGGTATTTCAAAACACAAATTTGGAGGATTTGGATAAGTAAATTAATGTTATGAATATATATAATTATAAAATTTTTGATGTGTACTTATTTGGAAGCCTTGTGGATGCACATAGTCATATAACCTATTGTTCAATAAAATAAGAGATTTTGGCTCATAGAGATTCATGGGTGTCATGGATTAAATAAAGAGATTATAATACTCCATTCATGCATTCTATTAGAAATTAGAGAGAAATTATAGGAAAAAATAATTTCAATAAAGGAGATTTTTTTTCTCTTATGAGGGATATTTCATGGAGACATTTTCTATGTAGTTATTTTAATTACTGCTGAATGGATTATATAGTAGACTCTGAGAGGTGGTAAATACTTTGTTAATCAGGTTAGAAATTCCTTCTTTATATATATTCCTTTTATTATTAGTAATATGAATAATAATATCATCATATATAGTATTAATGAGTGTAAAATCAACAGTTCATTTAAAATAGGTAATCTAGAAAGTGTTATAAGATAAACTGGATTCATGGGATTATTCTTAATATTTATTATATAAAAATTTAATAACATAGGTTATATATGTTATTTAGGATTTATTAATGTCTTTTTTTACTTCCTATAAAAGTATGTGAAACTATTGTAATATTTTTTTTAATTTAATAATATCGTCTCCTTACAAAAACTCCTTCTTATTAAACATCCATCTATTTTAACTAATATATTTTTAGAATATAAACCATGATTTTTTAGAGGTATAAAAATTTTAATGTGTGATAGTGACATTTGAATAAATGACTTTGGATATGGATATTAAAATTAATGGAGGTTATTTTATAGTTTAGTTTGATATTGTGAATTCTTATTCTCAGATAAAATGAAGTTCCATTCTAAGGGATTTTCAACACTACAAATTGTTGTTATAGTTCTATGACCTATAGTTTGATTTTTTATTTATTTTATACCTATTTTTAGGTTTCAATCATGGATTGGTTCCATTTTAATAAATATTTTAGTGTTTTAAAATATGGGGTTCCACTATCACCAAGCTTATTTCTATCATATCAATATAAATTCACTAGATCCCCAAAAACAATAACTTTTTTTAGTTTTATATGCCTTTATAGTGGTTAAATTTGAAACACAATGATATCCAATGTATTTTTTTTAAGGATTTCATGTTTATTTTAATAAATATAATGTAGTGTTCAGTCAATTCCTACAATGATTTACATAATTATCTTGTCATTTGGATTGGTTAAAATGTATATATAGTTCAAAACAACATGTTTTTTCCACTAAACATTAATAATAAATAATTTTAGTCAGTTAGGTCGATATTATTCTCCCAAAAATTATTTCAAATGGATTACTAATGATCCCTAATCTCTCATTTCATATATTCTCCATAAATTTTGAAAACCTTATTAAAAAATTGAATTGGGAAATCTTAACTAGAAAAATATATACATTTCATTTTAAGCGAAACATTCCATGATTGAATGTGTACTTACCAATATTCATATGCATATTTTGGTTGTAATAAATTTTCTTATAGAATTCCGCATAAGAATTAAAATTAAATTAAGAAAAATTATAATGGACTCTCATTATTAAAATTGATTCCATTGGTATTGCGAAAATATCCTTGCAAAGTATATGGAATCTAGTATTATTAATATTCAATACATCAGGGACACTATTTAGTGCCATTAGTCAATGATAGCATAGGGATATATTAAAAATATTCATTATATTCATACTTCCCTAAGATTATTTATGGTTTACCTATGGATATCATATTATTTGGGGTTTCCACTACATCTCTTATTTGGAAGAACTTGTATATATCACTCAATCTCATATTAAACCAATTTTAAAGTATTATCAAGAGGGAAGTGATTCACTTATATAATTACAAATGGTTACGTGAGACATCATCAACTACTCACTATTATTTTTAGGAATTTTATTTCCCTATTTATGGTTAATGACTAGAAGGGGAGTGGGTTTAAGTTGAATTGTATGATTTCAGTCGTTCATAAAATTTATAAGAATGGAAAACCCTATCATACAATGTGTAGTTCACGGAGACACATAAAGAGGTTTATTGGAAAAAAATGGTTGGAGATGTTTTCCACATTACATGTCATCTACATGGACACATTCTATAGGACTGCTGGGCACACGACTCATGGTGATGTACAATACATAACCATTCACCCCATGTGAGGTACATGGTGTGTAGTAAAACATGTCGTATCAGGTTATTCACTTTGGCTTGAGTTGTGATACATGGAATAAGAATTCCTAGAGTTGTACAAATATTCTATTACATTATTCACACCATGTTGTTTGTGTGTAGATAGAGATACAAGATTATGTACATGATTGGGGTGGACTCCTTGAGAAAACATGTCATGTATGCTTTTTTTCTCGTTAGGTTTTTAGCATAATATCACATATCAGTTTTTATAGTCAATATAAAGAACATACATATAAAAATTATCCTACATATGATAATATTATGAATGGAGGTTCTAATAGATCTTGTATACTGGTAGACATTTCGTATTCTTTGGATACTACATGATGATATGGGTAGATGTACTTGTCTAGGTGGAGGATTTGGGTATATAGACCATGAAAACCATTGTACTTGTTGTGAACTTATTCCACTAGTGTGGTTTTTTTATTTACTCAACAATGTATTTTTTTGAAAAATTATCCCATTTTTATTATATTTATCCATAGAATGTGATGATTGTTTCATATATGCTATTAAAGGCCATTAGTTATATTATATATAACTTTTTATGGATATTATCCCCATGAGTATGATCAATGGATCTAGAAGATGATCTTAGAATGGTGTAGAGATGGTAAACCACCATAGTATTATTCACATAGTCAGCCATCAAACCCTTGCATATATTTTAGAGTAGGGTATCCACTAGGATTTTACTAGTGTTTGGGGATCCTTGAGGGATGGATATGTCACAAACGTGGGGTTCATACTAGACATTGGTAATACCCTCAATCCAACATGGTAGTTTGAAGGGACTTATGGATTGATACGGGACTCTAGTAGACTCCCTCCCTCCCCATCTCCCTAGAGTGTTGGTTAATTTTTTATATATAAGATTATAGTGATTTAGTATTCTAATCCCATTTCATTATGGTTTTCAAAACAAGATTAAAAATTATATAAGAGATTTCATATATCCATATTAAACCCCAAATGTTTCTGTGAGATATAGAGTGAGATGATGGAAGAGTACTTCCTTGGGGGAAATATCATTGGACAATTTGATATTTGGACTATGAGGCATGACTGTAATAGACTATGTGTTTTTTACTCCCATTTTATTAGTATCAGTCAATGTTTTGGGTCACACCCTACACTAATGTATTTGGTACTCCCCTAGAGATGTCGGTAAGGGTTCTCCAGGATGAGATGTTTTTTTAGAAATCCTTTTTTGTGAAATATCACTAATGTGGAAGGTGATAATTCTTGAATTGATTGATCTTATTCTCTAGTGTGGCACGATGACCTCCATAATTTTTGTTAACTACCTACTTTAATTTACACATACTGGTGACGTGTGGACCCCTGATATGGTAATGAGTGGTAACATAATGGTTATGGTAGTCATGTATATAGTAATTTTATAAGACAATGGTTGATACTCTTTTAGTCATGAAACACACCCTATTGATTTGTGGGTACCTCATTACAATTATGGTATGGTGATATGATGATTATGTTATTCAATTTGGGAAAAAAAGATATCTCAAATGATTGATATTTAAGAAGCACATGTTCTACCATGTTTCTAATTAAGATTATTTCTTTGACTGTGTTTGTTAGTGTCTGTGGAATTCATCTCAATATTGATAAATCTCCCCCTTATATCATAAATGGGACACCAAGATACAATTTGGGGGTTTCCTCATACTAGGGAGTGATATTATTCTTATATTATGGGGTAGATAACTACTTCGGGGTGTTGGGTACATGTCGCCCACACATTGGGGGTTCAATAATCCATCTATCCGTATATGTATCTTCTAAATATGCGTGGTTCCACTACATCATCCAAACTATTAGTCATGAGCTCCACATGTGAGGTGTTTAGATAAACGTAATAACAAGAACTATTATGAATAAAATTCCCCTTTTTAATTTTATTAAATGTCATATCGTTATTGAAAAAACAAATACTTATTTTATTATATTATATCCAATTGTATTTTAAATGACTATTATGTATCATTATCACTGATAATATAGATCTTGAATAGTGATCACATGGATAGTTTAAATATATTTTTTTTCACAAATTGAAGAGATTTCCTCAACTAGTAGGATCATACTCTATGAATCCCAATTATTAGAGATTATGAGGGAGATAAAAATTCTAGTATTTTCCCTCAACTATTAATAGGATGAGATCCAACAATATAAGTTTGAGAGAAACAATTTACAGTTCATGTTCAACCTCATTGAGATCACGACCCAAACCATGTTCACCGAACAACCCCAGGAAATCCCCACACTCGTGAACCATACACATAAAGAGTACGATGGTTTATTAATTTTTTTTATATCAAGAAACTATTGAGGTACTTTTGTACCATATTTTATATAAAATAATAAATATATTTTCATCATATTATTGTTATTTTGTATGTTTTTCAATAATAAATTTTATTTTGGTTAATATTTAAATACAACTATGAATTTTTTTAAATAAATGGATTTTTGAAATAAAAAATTATTTTAATAAAATTTAATTATGAAATATATTATATTAAATAGAATTTATTATATATATTTTATGATGTAAAATTTAAATATTTTAAGTGTTCAAAAAACATTTTAAAAAACTGATCTTTTTAAATAAATACCCATGATTTTATAAAATTAAAAATTACCATATTTAAAGTATTATATAGATAAAATGATTTTTTTTTCAGAATTAGGGCATCAAAGTTATATAATGTTGAATTTCTTATAATTTTCAGAGACAGTCAAATTTTTGGGTCAAAAATTAAATACCCTAAAAATAAAAATTGTGTTTTATAACATCAAAATGACAAAAAATGATGTAATAAGTTACATAAATTTGATAAAAAACATATTACTTTTTTTCACTTGAAATTAATGAAATTCTATGTTTATTTTATTAATTTTATTATGCCTTAATGAATCCTCTTAAATTTATAAAATATTTTAAATTTAATAATCATTTTATTTAGAGTGTGAATCAACTCGACATAATAAAGGGAATTATCTTATTCTCTTTGGCCCTTGGACATATAAAATATTGTAAAACACACACATTTGGTGGAAACCATGAGAAAAACCATGGTATGGTTATTGGCTTATAATATTTTAATATCTAGAGTCAAAAATATAATCAATAAGGAAATCCCCTTCCTTTCCTGTACAAGCCCTCCCAATCCCTCAATTTACTTCACTCAATATCAATGGAGCAAGACCACACTCTTCCATATACACTCTATAGTCTTAACAAAGCACCAAACATCTCTCAAGAAACCCCTACCAAGCATTTAAATTCACACATTCTGGTAATAAATCATTCACTCTCCCCATTTATCAGGCTCCCATTTAATGTTATGTCTTTTAATTTTCTTTTTAATTAACCATGGATATGTTATTCCATATTCCCAATAATTAAAATTTTATTTCAAAATTATTTTATACGATTTCACTCTCATTAGACCCTCCTATCAACCATTATTCTAAATTGTTTCCATTTTATGAATTTCTATATAATGATTTTAGGCTGCCAAAATCGCACTATTATTTTTCCATGAAAAAATAATTATTTACTAACAACAATACCCATTTATCTATCTAGTTTATTCAAATTTATTCAACTATAATTATTTATTGGGTACTTAAGAATATGTATTATACATTCCTTGATCATGGAATAAATTATTATGTTGAAGGAATCCATGTTTTATGATTTATGGGGAACACATAAGCATGATAATAAAATGATTATGTAGGGTGCACCCTGATAGCACTCCAATGTTTTGGTTAATGTTTAGTATCATGATACATCATTTTGCGAATGGTGTGTACCGGATTTCATTATGGTACATTTTACAACATGAATTCTTGGTGCATTTATCATTGACTAAAGTTTATGATTCAATGTTTTTAGTTATGACCACATTTCCCATGTTATGATTATGATGTTATATCATTCCTTATTAGTAATGTTCTATTTACTATCCATTGATATTACTATAGTCTAACATGAATTATCTTCTTAATTTTATACCTTGTCTATTTACCTTATTGCGATTTATATATCACCCCTTTCTTATATCTGTTCCCAAGATATCTCATGCAGTTTTCATTTTTTTTGAATATTATGATCATGTCAATTTTTTTTCATTAATGTTGTTCCATCACATTTTCATGATGTTGTGTTTTGTAATAACTCAAAAATACACTAGACTGATCTATCATTTTGGTTGTATAAAGTGTACTTTTATGTTATAAAATATTTATTAATTTTTAATAAAGATCATGGTTGATATAGTTGGTAACAGAGGATTGGTTTAGTTATTGTTGGGATTAGTTTTTGAAAACTCTAGAGAAAGTACTAGGGATTAGACAAAAATATATGAAAACTTATATAAATTTTGGTAAATATAGATGATGTGGATTATCCATAAAATACATCCCTTTTAAGATACTACTAGTGAACATGGTTCTTTCATAGATGTACTTAGAAGTAATAACTCTAAAAATATGTTTCGAGTCTGACTCAGGGTAATCTTGTACATGAAAATAGTCCTTACTATGCCATAGGTTTGACACTTTTGTGGGATATGTTTTCGTAATTCATAAGCTCATTATGAACCATTATTAAGGTAATATAAAAAAGCATTCCCTATAAGTATGTATATTAGGAAATAGACTATGGATAAAATAGATATAATCCTAGAAACTCATTAGTTAATGAGATATCTGTAATTTTTATGATATCCTATTAATTTCATTATATTACCTTTTACGTGTTTAATTGTTTATTATACTCATCAATAATTTTCATTTTATTCTATCCCATGGATGGAAATAAGTGGAATCATGTTAACAATCGATGTGAGGGGAAATTGATGAATTCCCCAATGAGATTCCCAACATGATTGGAGAAAGAATCAAAATATTTATCATGATACTATCATATATTAGTCATGTTATTAATACAAACATGGAACATGATGAGTCCCAAAACTCCCTTAGAGAAAAAACCCAAAATCGAATGATTCCCACAACAAAGGCCTCCAACTTGCAATTGATCTTCTGATCCCTTAATTATATAACAATGGATCAACTGTATTGATAAGATATTGTCCATCCAACAATGTTACAAATAAGATATGGTTCTTCTGGTTGCCTATTTTATGGTGGTAGAATATGATCAATAGTGTTCATTGATCATGAATACGTAGCTTGAGGAAGAGATCGATGCGTTGGAGTGGATGTAATTATGGAATTTTTTTTACTAAATATTTTACTAGAACTCTACATATTAAAATGGAATGGAATTTCCTTGTAGTCATGAAAAATGATGATTAATAAATTGGGTCATATGAGGAAAAATTCACAAGGCTTTCATGATACGCCTCTGGTTTTTTCATTATCCCCAAATGAAAGGCTTACTGCTTCTTTGGTGGGATAAAACATAGTCTACATAAATCCTTGGTGATATGTGACTTTGATAGCTATGTATAAATTTTCTGATTTTCTCTGAATGATGATGTAGTGTTTGGAAAATAACAATGGTATCATGGGGATAAGAAGCCTAATGTAGAGTTTAATTATTGATATCTAGTGAAGAAATCAAATGGTGCCAGTAAATTCCATCATCACACTTGTCAAAGGTTTATAAACCACCCCAAGTATTACCTAAGGGGAGTAAGTAAATGCTCGGGGTTTGTATGATAAGGGAACCCGATTAATGATTTCCAATAAGAGAAACCCAAAATTGTGATAGAGGATTGGAATTATCTGGACAATCCTCAATACAATTTTCACTAATTTAACTGTAGATAACCAGTGATCTTCGCATTACAATGAACTATGCCAATAGTTTTCGTATCAACTATCAAATTCTGAGGTAGAAATGGTGATATTTTACTATCAGGGCCGCTGAAGTGGATCCTTACAACTATTTAGTGACAGGTAGTCTAGATATTCATTCATGAATAGTTAATATACTTGTTTATTCTAGTTCAACCCATTCCTTTATATCAAAAATGTTAAGTACAACTATTCGAAAACCACCATAGAGCATGGAAGTAAAGATGTCAATAAAAATGGAAAATGGGGAAATTATTGCATCTAATGTATATAACTCCTACCCTACCCGAATTTATGGGATGAACATCGTGGATAAATTATCAATCACCTTTTTTCGAATTTGATAAATTATAGGCATGGATTGGTTCTCACAATATAAATCCTACATAAAGTTACACAAGATGGAAATCACTCTCTATTTGGTGAATTGATCCCAAATTCTATACAAGTCAAATGAAGAGGAAGAATCTTATTTTGAATCCTCATGTTGAGCGTGGATATTATTTCGTTATAAGAAAGTGTATCTTGCTCCAATTTTTGAGTCTATGGAAATATATATCCTCAAATACATTCCTATTATGTTGGAATACCCTGATGTGTTTCGTGAAGAAAATATTAGTATTCCTCCAACCGAGATGTTTATTTTTCAATAGAGCTTATACCTTTTGAATTTCATAAATTGAAGACTTTGTATTGGATGGATTTTGTGTAACTTTAGCATATATAGAAACAACTATTATAGAATCTAGGAAAAGGGTGTATTTCCCCTAGTCTTCACCATGGGGTGATCTAGTCCAATTCATAATAAATAAATATGGTTCACTGTGAATTTTCATTGATTATCGAGAGATCAAAAAGATCACGATAAAGAATAGGTATCATTTTAAATGGATTGATGACTTGTTCAAAGAACAATGTGGAGAACAATATTTCTACAAGGTGGATATGTGGATGGGATATAACCATGTTTGGGTGAATAAGGAGGATATCCCCAATAAATCATTTTATACAAGGTAATGGAACTACATGTTCACAGTAATATAATTAAGACTCACTAATTCTATAGAAATATTTACATATATAATGAATAAAGTATTTATATATTACATAGAAATTTTTGTGTAGTCTGAATATATGATATTATAATATACTTCAAAACCAAAGAGTTTCATGAGGAGTATTTGAGCACTATGCTAAAAACCATTCCATAGGAGAAGCTCTTTGAAAAGTATAATAAGTGTTAGTTTTGGTTGAAGGAAGTATCGTTCTTAGGGAATATCATCACAAGAAATGGAATATTTGTGAATCCTTTAAAAATGAAATTATTCGAAAGATGAACTAATCCAATATATGTGACAGATATCTAGAGCTTCCTTGGGAAATTTAGTTACTATCAATAATTATGATGTAATTTATCAGGATTGTAGAGACCACTTAACAAGATAACTCACAAGGGAGTCAATTTTATTGGAATAATGAATATGAATAAAGCTCCATGGATTTGAAAAAGAGTTGTATCATTGCCCTTTTGATAACCCAACAAATATGTGGAGAACATTTCATAAATTGTAGTGATGCATGAATAAGGTATTGGGATTTTTGTTGATAAAAAATTAAAAATTCATTGCATATACCTCATTATTATTGTATATCCATGATCAAAATTATCCTAAGCATTATCTGGAGTTGAAATTTGTTATATTTGCATTGAAAATCTTGGATCATTATATCTATGGAGAGAATTGTGAGATATATACAGATCAAGAGAGCCTGAAATATACATTCACATATGAAGTGATTAATATAAACTAGTGATGGTGGTTAGAGCTTGTTAAGGATTATGATTGGTCAATCCACTACATTCGTGGTAAAACCAATAAGGTACTAGATGTACTAAGAAGAAAGGACCCAACAATTATGTTATTGATGAGAAATAAAAAGGATTTGTTCTTATTATAATTGAATATTATATACAAGGGAATCATAAATAATTGAACATAATCAATCATTTCCCAATGGATTTATCAACCATCTAATCTAAAAATGATAATTTATGGTAAAAATATTATGTTAAAATTACAAAGAATGTGGAAACTGTAAGAAAGATGAAATCATCATTGATCATTGTTAATAAAGAATTTTGTTTGAGATTTTTTTAATGGATATGTGTTACGTCAATTATTTATTTAATTAATGAATTAATTGATGATTCACATAGTACAACATTCTCTATCCAGCTAGAAAACTCAATGATGTGTCGAGATCATCGAGAACACTATTGGTGGAAAAACATGAAGAAGGTGGTAGATGAATATAAATCAAGAGGCCATGATATGTCAACAAGAAATGTCTGAAAAGAAGAAGTATAAGGGGATGATGTAACAATTACCCATACCAAAACGAAATTGGGAAAATGTCACAATGGACATTATCAAAAAAAATCCAAATACATCCAATAGAATCAATTATATATAGGTTGTTGAGGATCAATAAACAAAGACTGCACACTTCATTGTGATTTGAATGTATTTCTCATAGGATCACCTGGAAAGGATATACATCAGAGAAGTGGTAAGGTTACAAGGAGTACCAAAATCAATTCTATCTGATTGAGATTCATGTTTCACCTGCAGTTTCTAGATAATTCTCCAACATGATCTAAACTTTAAGTTGAACATTAGTAGGGCTTTAAATTCTCATACCAATGGCCAATATGAGTGTACTGATCAGGAATATGAATACTTTTTGCAAGCAAGTTCTATCAACTTTAATGGAAGATGGGACAAACATATTACTTTTTTGAGTTCCCTTAATATTTTTTTTCAATTGAGCCTCCAAATGTATTATTTTGAAGCCCTTCATGGGAAGAGGTGTAGAATGCTATCATGTTGGGATAATGTTTTGGTAAAAAAACTTGTAGGTCCTATAATGGTGGAGGAACTGGTAGAGAAGGTTACGACCATTGAACTACAAATAAATGCTACCTAGAGTTAATAAAAGAGCTATGATGCCAAACATAAATGTGACCTATAGTTTGATGTTGGTGACATGATATTCCTCCACATATGGTCATGGATTTTTTTGATGATAATAGGTAATAAGGGAAATCATAATCCATGGTGCATCGACCCTTTTGAGATACTTGATCACATTAGAGAAGTGACCTTTCTACTAGAACCCCCACCAAACCTATCACAAATAAATGATGTATTATATGTATCCCACTTGAGAAATTACAAAACAAACCCATCACATGTACTAAATCTAGATATTATACCATTTTTGAATTACCATTCTTATGAGGAGTGTCTAATGAATATCCTAGATCATAGAGTTAAGGTTATATGAAATGAGACCATTCCACTCGTCAATATGTTGTGAAAAAATATTCAGTAAATTATTTAGATAAATGTAATTATATATACTAAAAGTGAAATTTTATATATTTATAATATTATTTAGATAAAATTTATATTATTTTTTTAATTATAAAATTTAAATTATCCAATTGTGATTTTTTCATAATTTCCTAAAAAAATAAAATTTGCGAGTAAAAATTAAAAACTATATAAATAAAAATTGAGTTTTATGACATCACAATGACCAAAAATTGATATAATAAGTAACATAAATTTAATAAAAGAAAAAATATATCATTTAGATTTCAAATGATGCATTTATATAATAATTTTATTTATTTTATAAGTCATAAATGAATCCTTCAAGACGTCTAAATTACTTTAATATTTTAAAATAATTTCTCTGATATGTGACTCAACTACACATAAGCAGGGTAATTATTTAATTATCCTCTTTAAATTTCCTAATTAAATAATTTAAAACACTCCCATTTGAGTAATACATTGGAAAAACCATCTTTTGGTTTGTTCTTTTGAATATTTTATTACATAGAATCCAAAACCTAAATAATAAAGAAATGCACCCTTTCCCATATAAAACCAAAAAATCCTAAATTTCTCTTTAATTAATCTTCTTATATCACACAAAAACCCATTCCTATACTCCATATATTCCTCCCAAGTCACCCTTAATTTATCAATAATCACCTCTGAAGCCTTTTTAGTCACACATTGAAGTAACAGATCTTCCACTTCCACCTTTTATAAAGTACGCCTTTTACTATTATGTCTTTTAATTTCCATTTTCTCATATTGTGATATGATATTTCATATTCCTATTAATATCCATTTAATTAATAAATTATGATATCCCATTACAGTCCTATTTATCCCACCTAGGAATCGTTATTCACAACTATTACTATGCCAAATCTTTGAAAGGGTTCTTTCCTTTATCCTCTTTTTTCAATATTATTTAGTTTGTTAAACCTTTTATTTATATTGAATTATATTAGGTATGATATTTAAATGTACATATTTGAATCCATTTGATGTCAAAAAATTATATACCCCATTATCTATCAACAAATCGTTCTATACATTTCTAAATGACCTAGTTATGTTGTCAAAATTGCACCGTGATTTTTCAATTCCAAAATAATTTTGTTGTGAATAACATACCCATTTCCCTATCAAGGGTATTCACCTTTACAAACATATAATTTTTTATTGGGGAATTATATGTATTTATTACACATTACTTGATCGTTTATTAAATTATTATGTTGAATGAATCCATGTTATATGATTCATGTGACATAATTAAGAATGAGAATGAAATGATTATGAAGGGTGTGCCATGATTGTCCTGCAATGCATTGTGTAATGTTTAATATAATGATAAATCATATAGGTACAAGGATATACCATGTTCCATTATTGGTATATTTCCACCATAAAGTCTAAGAGAATATAAACTTTATATATGTTTATGATGTGGTATGCCAACGAGCCCGTACCAGAGTGGTAAGGGCTCCTTCTTGGCATCCAAGAGACCCAGGTTCAAAACCGGGTGGAGGTGAATTTCTGGGGTACTTTAGCAGTACTGTAGCTGTCACTGTAGCCGTACTGTAGCATGTACTGTATTGTACTGTAGCAGCCGACACTATTCACCCGGTTTGGGCCTTTGGGCCACCGGTTTGGGCCTAGGGGTCTCCAGGGATTTTGGGTCATCAAAGGCCTTCGGGCCACAGGGCCTTCGGGTCACGTAGACCATTGAGTAGCCCAGTTCACACAGAACAATCCCCAGAAGAGGATTAGAGCAGTAGGAGTAGCATCCACCAGATTCAGAGCTAACCGGATTGGAAGAATGTGAGGGTATGGTAGCCGCCATCGGGACCAGGCACCATACAGCTTTGTACGGGGAAATGCTATCCAATCAACAATGCAAGGTGGGGAGCTAAGGTGATCAATGATGCAAGATGTTGGGGAGGGGCAGTTCTAGTGGGCTGGGCCTACGGGTCATGTATGGGCATGGTATGCCTCTAGGCCTTCAGGTCATGTATTGCGGGTCATGTTGGGCCTTGTGCCTTGAGCCTACGAGTCATGTATGGGTTCCCATTCAACCCTTAAAATGAGGATTACCTATAATAAAATAAAAAGAAGGCCTTTGGGCCATTCAGATGTGGTATTTTATTTTTTATTCACATTTCCCATGTTATGATTATCATGTTATATCATGCATGATTATCCATGTTCCTTTTATTATCCATTGATATTAGTATTTTATAACATGTATTATCTTCCACATGTTATTCCTTCTATATTTCACTTTTTGGAATTTATAACATGCCTCATTCTTATGTTATTTCCCAGGATATCCCTATCAGTTTTATGTTCATTGCAATATTATGATCATGTTAAGGATGTAATCAATAATGTTGTCATATCTAGTGTTCAAGATGTTATGTTTTGTAAATAATTCTCAAATACATAAGACATATATACCATTTAGGTTGTATATAATGTTTTTTAATGTAATAAAACATTTATTAAGGTTTAATAAAGATCATGATTATTATAATGGATCTCTTGTGGCATGATTAATTAATCTTGGAGTTTCATATATCTAGTGGTTTCAGATATTCACCATGTGTATTACGTGTGCAGTTATGAGGGTGTATTTTGTGTTTATCAATGTTCATATATCCTCCCATTGGTACGAAATATTCTTGATTATATTTCCTAGGAGTTATATAGAGGTATTTTGGTTTTTATTCCCTTGAGTGGGCTAAAATCTATTGACCCACGTAGTAACGAATGATCAAGGAGGTGTTTCTACTAGGGTATGTTGTTTTTTATTCCTTATTGTATAGGATAATTGGTAGAGCATGGTATCCCTAGTTTACCTTTGATATTTGGATTAGTTTTTATTATAAATTGAATCCATAATGTCATCGCAATTCCCCCCCCCCCTCTTATCTAGTGTTGTAAAATTATTATGTTTGATAGTTTTGAGATAACCTAAATATTTTATACCATTATTCAAAACAATCTACTGGGTATTTTTATACTCATTCCTACACAGGGCTTTTCCATAGACATGTTTTGTCTTTATAGAGAATGAATAGGTTAGTGGTGAAATTGGTGGGTTTTGATCATGTGGAGTCAAAATGTAGTGAATCTTTATGGTATTTTTTTGATGGAAATGTATATGATAGAGTTGGTGTGATTTATTCTTAACCATCCGTAGTAGTGTGAGGTAAATATATAGTTTTATATATTGGGAATTTTATTCTTACCCTATATTCCACTATTAATTTATACTTTTGATCATATTATAATCATATATACATGGATGTTTTTATTTCATATAGATATATCATGTGCGCTTGTGGTTATTTTGGAATGATGGTTTCATATGATAAACATTGTTTTTATTTTATAAGGCCTCACATAAATTTATTATGCCTTATTAGTGCTAGAAACTAGACAGTGGAAGATTAGCGGTGGGATTATAGTGGCACCCTTAGCATACCATTGACCCAGGAGGGGACTTTGTATGTTGGGTAATGTTATATTGGTGTCACAATGAGTTTTTTTAATAATTGGATTTTACAGATAGGTGAATCCTAAGGATGGTAAACGATATATAGAGAAAAAAATCTTATGATTCATAGATCTAGTTAAAAGTCCAAGGAACCCAAAAAGGGTTTGGTGACCAATGTATTCTTATGCAAGGACAATGTTATTATCTCTCCTAACCAAAGTTCCAAGGGAATTGTGTGTAGGATATATTTATTGAATCAATGCATCAATTAACAGTAACAATATCATTGGTTCTCTTGTGTGACATCTTTATTTTTTATATTTCATTGTATTGTGAAGAGTTTGATTACCTATTGAATATTTTTTCATTAGAGGTATATAATGGACCTTTTGTAGATGATGAATGAAATTGTACAACCTACTGTAATGTGATATTCCTGGGTAATTCTATCTTAATTTTATAGTTGATTAATGACTATATAACTTTTATAGAATGATTAAATTGTTGTTATAATTATATATGTGTCTTGTGATTCTTGGTATGGATAGGATTTGTTAACCCTTATGGTGTAGACACCATGACAAGGTCACCATACAAACTCATAGGAACAATCAAAGAGTATGTTAATAACCTATGAGTTAGGGTGGGGGTTCTCCATTAATGAATTTGGTAACTCTCTTAGGGATATGTTGATTCCGGGGTGAGGCACCCCCATAAGAGATTTTGTAGTTAGGTACTCTCACATTGATATAGGGGCACACAATACCATTTGTGGTGTTCATGTTCCCCATTAAGGTATGGTGTTAGGAACTCCCTCGATTACAATTATGTGTGAGTCCCATATATAAAATTAGAGTTGGTAATCCCCTACTAGAAATGTTAATTTTACTCCATCTATATAATTTTATATTTTATACATGATGGGATGTGTTTCTTTTTTTATACCCGATGTCACTCCCCTACAGGGTGGGTGGTGGGTCCTCTGTGGGTGGGGTAGGTACTCCCTCACCTAGATAACATTCCCATGTGTGGTAAAAGTCTCTATTATATATTTGGGAGAATCTCCCTGAATGATATGTTAAAATATACTAGTCATAGGTTCATGAATTCTTTTTTTGGTCATGGGTTTGGTACTCTATTGAACTCAATTGGGTGTGGATTCCTTATATTATATAGGAGGATTTACTCCCCTATAAGACAAGATGTGGTTCCTTCATTTTTGGAGTCTAATGTTTGGCATGACAAAGGATATGAATGTTCTACCCTTGTGGTTTAGTACCTTTTTGTGGTTTATGGTATGGGGTCCACTATAGATGAGAATGGTTACTACCTCATTTTTTTATAGAAACTTGAAAAGGATTGGGTCCCTCACCATAGTTTGGAATTTGATAGAATAGTGGCAACTGAGTACAATTAGTTTTTATCATTTATTTGATAGATAATCTAAGGATTATTAATGGTAGAGTTTTGTGTTTCCTTTTATGCTATTTAATTAAAATAATGATGGGGTTGAAGTGTTGGATGGAATTCACTGGAGACCTTGGTAGATGGGATGTTAGACCCATTGCATGTAGGATTTCCTTTATAAAAGACCTTATCTTGAGATCTATAAATAGACATCTGAGTGTTATTTTCAGTTTTATTTTATCCTAATATGGGTTGGATTATGTACCTACCCTCTCCACCCACTACTAATAGGTGGCCCTCTCTGGATATAAGTAGTTGCATTCCAAAACCCTAGATGGGTGAGAGATATGGATGGATTGACATGGCGATGTGGGAAAACAAAACATAAATGTTCCAAAGAAATAGAAAACCCAAATAAAAAATCCATAGATACCACTATTATTATTAGATTATCTCAGTTTGACTAAAGGCACTTACATGATGTGACTGTATACCCCTTTTCATTTTGGTGAGAGATATATTTGATAGAGGTGTTTTTCTTGAATCCTCCAATGGTGGATTAAGTACTAGTGATGTTATTTTTGTGATGAGTGATCTCTTACAGACTATAACCAGGTTAAATTTGATAGTGTGGGTTGTTTTGTGATTGATAAGCTGGGTAGTGGTCTACTTTCATATGGGACAAAGACCTAGACAGTGATTTTAAATAACCCTTGGGAGGATGTAGCCAATTCATTCATTATTTCTATATCATGTATTCATGCATCATGGTTGCTTATGAGGGTAATTCAAATATCTATATAGAAGGCATGGTATTTTCCATGTGATATTATAAGGATTTCCAATATTGAAATTTGAAACTATAAATATCAAATGTTGTTATGAGACTTCATTTATTCCTTTTTAGTTTGTCAAATGTCCCATCTAAGCTTGGGGAGCTGAGTGCTAATATTTCAGGAGTATCCAACACTTGAGGTTTCTAATGTCTAGATACAATGGGTGTTGTATAATCTCATTCTATGTTATCTATAAGAAAAAACCATGTGTGTGGTGATTTATGATTCCATTTTATATATCCCTAGATATATCCTGAGGCGGAGATGGGCTAAACAACACAATTTTAGCTATTGTGAGAATTATTCAAACCAGAAACTATCATCTTGGATATGAATACACCCCATTAACATAGTAAGATATTCCTAGTCTAATAATAGGATGTTTTTTGAATTAATAGTTTAAAAAGATCATGGTTTTGGTTAGATGTTGATATTGAGTTCTAGAGTAGATAGATTAGGTCATATGATTGGATGATAATGTAAATAATGTTATTGATTATAGTGTTTTCTCCTACTAGTATTAGAAAATAATTTATGGGTGGAATGATGATATCATAATTCATTGTCATAGAAAATGTTGTTGGGTGTGCTTATAAGCAGTTAATGAGGAGAGGTGGTGGTATCTTGGAATGTGATATGGAACACTTTTTGAGGAATCTAAGTGGCAGTGATATTATAGATATATTATATCTTATTACTGTTTTTGTGGAATACGTTCTGAATATTGGGGGTTATATAATCTTTTGTGAAATAGATTATTCAGTTAACATTATCTAATTTATAAGTGTGGTTTGTGGTTTTTATTCATCTTAGAGTTTGTGAGAGTCTCATGATTAGATGAATTATTTGAGTGGAAAGCATTGGTGAGACATGTAGATGGGGATTTATTCTTATGTTGAGATATTACCAAGTGATGGGTGGATATTTTTTTATGTTCATGGAGAAATGAGAATATCAGACATGAAATCCATGAGATAAGATATAGAAAGAATATGAATTCATATCTGGGTTGCATTATTGGTCCATGTATATTTGAAGAACTTCAAATGATAGAGGATCTCATGTGAGGGTGTGTTATCATTTTTGTACGATGATTCATTATAGGATTATTGATAAAACGTTCTAGTTTTTTTGGATAAAAAGTAATAAACGTGGAAGTTTGTAGCAATCTGAGTTTTTTCTCATCAAGAGGACTTAACTCATTTTTGAGTTCAATAACCCTAATGATTAAAAATGATAAAATGGTAATTTCTCATAGAAAATAACCTTGTAAATATTCTTAGATGGATCTGTCATTCTGAGAATTTTATATTTACCCTTGGTTTAAAATATCAACATATTTTAAGTAGGAAATTTTTTAAATGAATTTAAAATTTATTAAATAAATATTATTTTCTAATGAGTGTGTGAATTACTATAGCACCTAATTAGATATCAAGATGAAAATTTTAACATTATGTATGAGTCTATAATAATTTATTTTATTCATGAAATGTATACAATCCACCCGGGATTCAAATCCAGGATGAGGCCTTTAATGGGTCTATATTTTATTTATTTTTAGTTTAATTTTCCCGACCCCTTTTTTATCCCCCATCATATGTATGGGATGATACTCTTTCCCCCTATTTAATCCATATAATTTAACATTTAAGGATGTAGAGGGAGTATGATCCTCTCCCATAAAAGTTAATAACAACCAAATCCGGTGGCATCGATGGCAATGTGTGGAACCAAGCTAGAATCATTACTAATTCTCAATGAGGTAGGGATTTTATATATTTATTTACCTCATATTAAAGTTCCACCATTGTTTGTTTTATTTTGTGGAATATTATTTATTTTCTAAGGGATATTGAATGGGGGTAGCAGTGTATTTCAACAGAACTGACAGAATTGTCTTGTTTTTAGATTTTGCGCATCTAGAAAACCTGATCACAAAATGTGTAGTTCAATAACAAAAGTATTGTAATTTATCTATATGAAAATTCATAATGATTTTGTCCACCTTTTTTGTTTACCATATTGACACACCATGTCAAATTGTTGGGTATACGACCTTGGGTGTGGCATAGTGATGGCCAAAATCACATGCGTGTGTCATTGAATATTCACAGGTTATGATTAGATTGGAAATTTATAGTTCCAAACTACAGTTAATAAATATCCATACTAATGTATCGGTGCGAGTTTGAACCCGTGAAAAATACTTGTTGGTCAATACCAATCCAAAAACCCCCTTGGAAATGATTCATCATGTTCACTCTTTAGGTTTGGTTTTTACTAAATCATGGTAGTTTGTATTTCATTCAGATAATAAAGGGATCAGGGTAAATTTTGATGATCTTTATAGATGATAATACTATATTTAGCTTCGGATAGTTCTACAGATTATGCCATTAAGCATTGTAAAAGTCAAAAAGGATATTAGTCAAACCATTCACATCTACCCATGATGTAATTATCCCATTATAATCTAATAACTGGCATCTTATTTCCATTATTCTAGGATTCTTTGTAGAAAGAATTATTGGATAATGTTCGTAGTACTTCTCAACTCCAATTAGGTTATGCTCAATCTATTTAACATTACATGGTAAATGTTTTAAAATATAATGCAATGAGAAGTTATTATTTACCTAAGTAATAGATTTATGTTAAGGAAGGATCAATATGAAGATTCATTAGGCTCAGAAACACCAATACTCTTTACACCTAAGTATGGGTAGATCAGTGGTGCATGACAGTGGTCATCAAAAGTATAAAATATTAAACAGTCCATGTATAATTATGAAATAGAAGATAAAAAATAAATCTATGATTATAATAAGAAATAAATAATTTGAAACAGTTTAAAGAAATATAAATATAATAAAAAACTAACTTCTCATGAAAAAAATGAACAACAAAAAATATAGAACAAAAAATGTAAAAAAAAAACAAAAAAATATACTCATTGACAATTAATAAATAATGAAGGATGATGCAAGAGTTTGATGAAGATTGGTCAGTGGTGTGGAGACAAATGTTAAAAATAGATTTGGAACTAAAACATGTGAATAATTATTGTGGATTAACCAATAACAGAAAATGATTCTTTAAAACAATTAAATGAATCAATGAATTGTTGTTTAAAATAGAAATAGATGAAGAGTATGAGAATCAACATCAGAAAATGAAAAAATAAAAGTGTGTCGGCCTCTGCTAAATGTAAAGGATGCTAACAATATTAATAGCCCCATGAATTACACAACATCTAAGTCATTCAAATCATGTACTAGATTATCTAACATTGTTCCCAACATCTTCACATCATGTAAGTTTTTATGCATGAGGTGTATTTTATAACCACATTTCCTAACAAATAATCAGTTCATATCATTGATCGAGAGAGACATAAATCATTTTATGTCTTGTAATTGATTCACTTTTCATGGGATTTTGGTCTTTAAAATTTGAACACCATTTTTTGATGTTACATGATGTGTATTTTCTTCACATCATGGAAGTTCTTCATGGGTTGATCTTCATCCTTGCAGGTATTATATGAATTATTTATACACATCATGTATATGATACACAGTGTAAATTATATTTTGGTAAATATGCAACATTTCATTATTTGAATCCAAATTAACAAATTCATGAAGAATCAAAAGAAATTATAATTAATTATTGAATAAAACATGATAAACCATAAACAAATGTATTCAATTTTTAATCATAAATAAAACTTATCAAATTACCCATCCCATGATCAATTTATTTCCATAAATAAAAATGTATCCAAATATGGAATCCAAAGAAAAAAAAATTGAAACATGAAACTTTAATTATAAACATTAAAATAAAAAAGGTTTAATAAGACAATTTTATTTCACTAGAGTCAATCCTACATATGGTATCCATCAATCCTCTTAGTTCAGTTGTTTATCCAGATTCATTATTCATTTTATTAAATTTTCATAACTATTCCTTAAATTGTATTCCCATTATTGGATTTAACTCTATATAAATTTTCTCTAGTCTCTCAACAAAACATTTAACAATATTTATGCTCTATCTTTGAATACATGATCATATCCATTGACTTTCATTGGTTCTATGTTCTCCACTTTGTAAGGATAAATAAAAAATCAATCCTGAGGGATTCAATAAAAAGAGATCAAATGACTTTGTGAATGAGGGTAGTTGTTTAGAATATAATCATCGAGTTCAAACAAAGGTTAATCCTTAAATTATACATCATGATAGTTGTAAATAGTGAATTTAACTGACTTCTCTATGGTCCAAGGGTCTCCATGCTCAAACCATTTAGAGTGAATCAATGAATATTAGTGGTAAGTAAAAAAATTACAAAGTTCATTTCTTTTTCTTTTTCATTTATTTATTTATTAAAATTCATGTTTAGTATAGATCAAAAATTCATCCCCTAAATACATATTATCCATCATTGGATTCATCGGTCAGAAAGTGGGGAATTTTGAGTTTCCCAATGCATAACACAAATTATTTTTCAATTCTTTCTATATATATATATGTATATATTGTTTTTTAATTTAACAAAGTAGGAAAATAACAAAATACCTAAATAAATCATGGACCACATTATATTAGTTTGGTGAAAACCCCACAATTCTTCTCTATAATAATAACATCATGTGTCTATCAGTAGTTAAATTTCACCAACATTTGTTCAAATGTTAATATTTAATAATACCAAGAGCATGGTGGGAAGGGATATTCATCATGAAGCTACTCCATCCAAAATATTCCTTCATGTAACCTATGTTATAAATAATGAAAAATATAATGTGGTTCATAGGGAAAAGAGTCACATAAAAATTTTCTTTCATAATACTAACAAATTATTTTTTTCATTGATAACATCAATAAGATCACAATGCATGTTTGTATTGGTTTACCTGACCTAGTTGTCTCTTAAGAATTTTTATTAGAATACTATATGAAATAATGGGTTGAAAATCTTCTCAGGAATATGTGTATAAAAATATAAATGTAAATCACTAATGGTATAATATCGTGAAATAAGTCAATCAAAAGAAATTTCATAAATTTTGAATTTGAATTAAATTACAATACTCAGCAATCATGAAGTAAATAAAAAAATTATTAAATAATATTTTTCAACAGTTTACAACATATAATTTTCTATTTTTAGGGGTGTAATGTGTTTTCCAGTTTAAATAACAATTTCAGTGAAAAATGTATCCTGCATAGGGGAAACAAGGAATAATTTATTTTTATTGACAATAATGATCATTAAAGACTCCACCTAACATAAATTGAGATATTATACTTGTTATCATAGAATGTAATATTGGTGAGATATAAATAACATAATTAAAAAATTAAATGGATGTTGAAATTGAAATTAGGGAATCAGGAGCTCACTATGATAAGTGACAAGCCATGGGAAAATATGGTGACTTGTGTTTTCAAATTGGGCTACCTACATATTCTTTCATAAATAAAAAACCTACACTAGATAAAACATTTGTAAACAGAGTTTAAATATGTTTAATTTAGTGAAATGGGCTAGTACACATTATAAAGAATAAGGAAAAGAAGCACCAATAAATAAAGCTATGTAGGTATATTGATGTTCATGAAGGATATATGAATAACAATTACACCAAAAGGTAAAAAATCCTACATACATAAATAAAAATAATGATAAAAATTTCAATATGGGTTTATGTCCATAAATCACAAACAATGAGGTCATAGGCCGAATGGATGGAAAAAAAATCAGGAAGTTTCATCCATTTTCTCAGATATCTGCAGCCTCCTACAAGAACTAGTGGTTATATCATCAATATCACATGGATTCATGGCATTGTTTTCCACCATAAGATCATAGGAAAAATTAATCACATAAGTAAATAACAACATATTTTCTCTTCATAGTTGTGATATCTATGGAGATAAAATATTTTGTGTCAGTTCCTCAGGATGACACTCGATGTTTACCCGATGTTGATACTTTCAAAGTATATGAAATGATGGCGGTGGGATAGGTGCATCAATGACCATATGTGTCTTTGAAGAGATAGTAAGGCTACATTAATAACGTAATAAATGAAAATGAAACAATATTAAGAAAAGATAGAAATATGTATCCCATGAATATATATATAAGCAATGATAAAAAAGGGAATAAAAGATACAATGTAAAAAATAGTACCAAATAGAGTACTATGGGGGAGAGGATCCACATAAAACTAGGAATTTGGGGAACTCTCATCAGCTGATGCATATGTAGTACCCTTCCAAGTAGTGGGTCTCTCGATGTTGTCTATGTAACTCCTCAGGTTTTTATGGACCCTTTTTCTTGAATAAATTAAATTTTCATCGATATCATTAGTTTCTATTAGTAAAAAATTCCTTTCACATGTCACTGACTTGGAATATTTCAAACACAACACCTTTGTGGAAAACGTTACACACAACATTGACTAGGTATATATTACACACAACAATGAGTTTCTATGAAATATTTTATTATCATAATGATTTAAATGAGATAAATATATACAATCAAGAAAACATAGTAATATAAACTGTAATAACCAATTTAAAAATATTTTTTATAATGGTTTAATATAAATAAAAAATAGAGATAATGAATGCTAATTTTTTTAGTAAAGTCCCCATATATTTAAAACGTTATTTTCTCAAATGAACTGATTTTCATGTCCTTTTGTGTAAAAATAATAAAATTAATTTCTAAATATATAGAAATTTAATTTTATAAATTTAATTTTTTTTATTTCTAATTTATAATTTTAAATAGGGTTAATTTATGTGAATTTTCTGAGAAACATCATTTGGGAATGAATAGTGAACAATTTTGAATTTTGAATTCAAAATTTTATTAAATATAATTTATTTAGAAGTATTAATTAAATTTTAAATTTTATAAAATTTTTAATTTAAAAAAACTTTCAATTAATTAAATTTAGTTTATTAAAATCGATTTCATTTTTCAATTTGGTATGAATACATAGCAAACTTTTATTAGTTTTTACTTAAAAAACCGCAGTGTCATCCCATCAGTGGGATTGAATTCAAATAAAATTATACATCATCTATAATTTTAATTTGTAAAAAAATGCTTAAATATTTTTAATCATCGTAATATATAATTTTTAATATGTTAAAATTGTTTTTTGATCTAATATATTAGTGAATTTAGTTAAAATTATTTACAGTGGTTAAGGAAAATTTAAGCATTAAAATGGAGAAAATCATAAACTTAAGGGCCCAAATGACCTATCAACATTCTAATACAACTTTCATAGACATAATAAATTCATAAACATTCTATTATTGAGTTTTTTTGGTTTTTTATTAAATATGTTTTCTGAAAATGCTGGTACACCTGACCTTTTTCAAAAAAATTTAGGTCTATCATTTCCCTCACCAATAAAAGCTCACAACCACATACAGTTCTTCAGACCTCTCAGAACAACTAGTTTTAGAAAATATAATTCCATAATACATGAAATAAAACCTCCCTTCCACCATGGATCCACCCTTTGGAAATAAATCCTTCCAAGGATGCCCTTGGGTGAAAACCAAAAGGATTAAGAGGATTAAGCTGTACCAACATCTCTCAATATCCTCTTTTTTTTATTTCTCAACCCCCTCAGCTCCTATTATTCCAATATTATACAACAAGAACAGTATCATAAATATACTATGATTTTATTTCTTTGGTTTTGGCCTACACATTCAAAGACTTTCATCTAGTTTGTAATGAACATACAATTTTTGTGTAGGGAGAACTACATTCGCACAAAACAATGATTGTTCATTTTTTATATACCACCTATGATGGTGAAAATTATGTTAAAAAATATGTTTATATATGTTATATATTATATTTATAATGTTCTTATTCTTAGTTAATCCTATTAAAACTCATATCATTAAACATTTGCATGATTTAAATATGATAATTTCGTTTGAGGATGTGAGCACTATAGCCACCTCCAAGAGATGTGATTAGTTCACACACTATATGAAATATATTAACGTTGGTTATATTAAAAATATATTATATATATGATATAATAATTATATTTTAATAAAAATATATAAATATGTGTATCTAATTTTCTTTCTTTATTTAAATATGATAATAAAACGGAAATGGCGTTCATATGTATGTACGACCTACCATCTCCATTAACTGTGTATTAAATTTTATAAAAATATATACTATATATTATTATCATATAGATATAATGAATATATATGATATATATATATATCACTGTTTACATTCTAGAAATCCAGATATAAGTAAAAGGACAAAATATATAACAAATTAAGAGACATGAAAAGAACAAAGCGGATATTACCCGATGTTAAAACAAAACAAAGAAATAATATGAAGGGGGTAATATAAGGTAATGAAAAAAAATATATGGTATTTGATATAAGTATACTGTTCTATATAGTAAACTTATTTTTATTATATAGTAGGTTTGATGGAGTACGACCACAACTAAGATATAAGGTAAGGGGATTTCTAGTCCTACTGTTATTTTTGTGAGATTTACTTATTATTCATCACTCATATATTTAATGTAGGGATTATAATACCCATTAATATATAATATGAATTTTATACATAATTTTATGGTAATTTAGATATGAATTTTATGATCACTCTTTCATGGGTTTTATTATTCATGTGTTTCCAAATCATAGATTTACATTGGTCTCAATTTTACTAATTTGAGACACATGTCATGGACTTGAAGAACGATGATTAATAAAATGTATTCCTATATGATATTTTATGATCAATTTAAAGGAACATGGATTTTAATTTTATTATGGTGTTTGATCTTCTATTAAAATTATTTGACGTGTTTTCACGTAAAATTATTTTCAAAATGATTTCATTTTCCATTTATATGCCTTCAAAGAAAAAATTTAGAAAAATGATTTCAAAACCATATTTATAATTTTTCATGTTTATTCTAATGAAAATATGTTTCAAAAAATTTTATGTGCTAAATAACCTCCTTCAATGAATAAATTATATTTTATTCCAGGAATGTTCAGAAAGGATATTTCAAAATTATTTTCCACCTATTGTGACTTCTATACTCTTGCACTTTTGGGAAATGATTCAAAGGTTTCATTCATATTCATTCTCAGAAAATTTTATGTTTTGATGTAATGATATTTATAAAAACCATTCTTTTTCCATGGGTTTTATTCTTTTGAATCCCCCTTTTATACATTGGGTTTTCTTAGAAGAAAGGATTATGAAAAATATCCTTTCCAAAAGTAAAGATATAATTATATGTTTATGAAACCCATTTTATTAATGGGATTATGATTGGTTGTTTATAAAACACATTTATTTTTATGGGTCATGATATGATGAATGTATTATTATCATCTAGAACATTTATGAATGATTTTGTTTTGACAAGGCTGGGACCAATATCTCCCTTCAACACATTGGGTAATGATTTATTTTGCATGATATAATTATTTGAATCAAATTGATAAGATTAATTCACTCGGGGAGATAGGGAGAACCGATACCTTACACAGAATGGTCTTTGAAATGGGATGATGGTGTGTCCCGCCCAGTTGGTGTAGTCTCCATGAAGATGGTAGATGAGGAAACCGGATCCAATATGGGATTTTGGGGGAAACCCAATCCATTATGAGAAAATGGGAAACCCGATCCATTATTAAGAAAGGACTAATATTGGGGATGGTGGTGTTTCTTACCTAGTAGGTATAGTTCCCTTAAAGTGCCTTGCTATGTTCTAGAAATACGTATTAAATTATATGAAATGATATCACATGTTTATCAATGCCACAATTATATGTGTTATTCTTATGATATTATTGAAAATCTAATGTTATTTATTTCGGTATGATTAGGGTCTTATAACTATCCAATATTTATTCCATTATTCATGTTTATGATCATTGATATAAAGGGTATGATACTATAATGTTATTATCTGGTTTACATTTCCCTATGCTTATGTTTATTCTTACATGCATCGCTTGTTTACCATTACCAAACATATCAGCTCATCCGATTTTATTTTTCATTCCCTAGGATATGAAGATACATATTATTTTATATGAGTCTAAGAAAGTATCTTGTTAAGAATAATGTAGTGGGACATAATATATCTCACTTATGTGATATTGTTTATAATTCAATGTTTCCAATAGAACTTTATTAATATGTTTTATGGGTGTATTTTTTATTAATGTTTTACGTATGATGTAAAAGTGATGTAATGAAAATGGATCCAAATAAAGGTCCTATATAGTTGGTATCATTAAAAAGGTATAGATTACATTTGGATTCTAGGATTTTAAAACCATACTAAGAACCCAAAGGATGTGTCTAAGGATAAGTATAAGGATAAGGAAATGTATTAGAAAATTAACTATAATTTTTGTAATGTATAGAATATGTGGTTTCCATGAAATACATCCCTATTTGGACACAACATGTGTTTGTGTCTCTAGAACAAATATACCAACAAGTAACAAATCTGAAAAGATTTTCTGAGCCTGACTTGAGGTTTTCTTGTACACGATAATGGGCATTGATGCACACATGTATTGACATGGCCTAGGGATATTCTTTGGTAATTCATGAACTCTATCTAAACCATAATGAAGGATTTAAATATAATTTGGTCATTAAAAACATTGGATTAACTTATTGTTTCATTGATTAATGATTATATCAAAATTTAGAAAAACTATATGAAGTTTTCATGATAATGTAGTTCTCCACTATGATTAATGTTTATTACTCTATGTTTTTTGGTTCTTTTAAATTGATATTACCTGAATGAATTTTGTTAATGGTGATTAAAATGGCTATTGAAATGATTGATCTCCTATGTATTTGATTGATATGGGAACAAAATTGGAAAAAAAATATTTCTATTCTCAAAAAAATATTTATATATATGAACCATGATGGGCATGCAAATGAGAAAATGAGGGAATAAGGTTATATTTAGTTACTCATGAGGAAATGCCCACATTCTTTTAGTATGATTATGACCCACTTATTTATGAACTATGGATCATTAGAAGTGGAAATATATTCTTTTTTTTCTAGGGATTGGGTCATGAGACAATAATTTTAGATATTTTTAAGTCAGAGGGTGAATAAGACTCTGCGGACTCCAATCAAGAATACAAAGAATCAATAAAAAATTGAATCATTATATTTATATGAGTTAATGAATTTAGTATTCAATAAGTACATTCCTCGTGTAATTCATAAAATTATGGAATATGAGTTCCTTTAATTGAGGGAAAAGGATGATTTATCCATTTGTAACTATGAAGATAATTTCAATATACAGGCAAGTAACGCTTCTGGAATTTTCATCTGACCCGAATGTTAATTGGATATATTCTTTAGTGGATTAAATGTATGTATAAAATGTAATTATCCAAAAGATACATTAGTAGCTATGAACATATTGTTTGTTCTATAATAAAATTTGAAATATATGTAGGAGTTACATATCATCCTCATGGTTTTAATAAAAAATAAATGGAGTTCAAAGGAAAATATAAATACCATGAAGACAAATAGATGAGCCTTCCTTTATATTATATGTGTGGAATGAAGCATGTAGGAAATTTTATTATGAGTTATAATAATTGTTTTATGTATGGAAGAAAGGACATAAGTAAATTGATCGTTTCAGTGAAGAGAAGAAGTTGGAAAATGATGTAATTAACAAAAATAGATACAAAATAGACCTCCCAAACAATAGTGATTCTAGTGTAAGGAGAATGGGATTTATGCTAACCAGTGCCCAATCCTAAGGGCTAATGATTATGATCAATTTAAATAACAACATAAACCATCGGAAAAGTGTAAATCATAGGCCATGAATATTTTTGATAAGTGTTGAGATAATGTAGGGGTGAAAGGTACACGTATCACCCAATCTGGAACTACAAAAGTCTTATTTTATTCTATATCTACCCAATCATTCATATATAAAAAATTTTATTTGAGTATTAATATTACAATGAAATTTTTATATCTATAATTAGATGTAAAAACCCCTAATGGTATGATGAGTACATCTCAACTCATTGATTCCTCTCTTCTTGATTTTTGTTGGGATACGATTCCTAAAAATATAGTCAATCTTCATTTGGTTGAATTTGATGTTATCTTGTGAATGGATTGGATTTCCCTATATAAATCCTACTTCCATTATTTAGGAAGGGATGTTATGTTTGAATTTTAAAACTCTCCTATGGTAATCCATAAAAGTGGGTATAATTATGAACATTTTATCGATATTACATGCAATGTGTGGGTAATAATTCCCATTCAGAAGGGTTGTTTTTATGAAATGGATGTAGAGAAAATCGACACCGATGATATGTTTGTTTTCCTTGATCTTTTGTATATATTTCCATAATAGTATAATATCCTTTAACGAAAACATGATGTTGAGTTCTCAAACAAACTCTTCTAGGTTCCACAACAATTTCAATGACAACCTATAGAATGGCCACAAATGAGATTCAATAATTGATGATAAAACTCCAATGAAACATTGATAAGTTATTAAATTGAGAAGGTTTTGAACCTAGGGGTGAAACTATTCATTTTTTTGAAAAGAAGAATTGGTCAATGATACACTGAATTGATTATTGAGTGTTGGGCATTATCAATGTCATGATCAAGTATCTTCTTTCCCCAGATTAATGACTTGTATGATCAATTATGTGGAGCTCAATACTTTTCCCAAATTTACCATCATTTTTTATATCATCAATTCAGTGTTAAGTAAGAGGATATACCCATGAAATTTTTTTTTACATTTTATGTGCACTATGAATATATATTTATGCCTTTTGGTATTACTAATTACCCTTTTATATTCATGAAATAGATGCCTTGAGTCTTTAGAGATAACCATGTCCATTTTATGATAGTCATTATAGATGATACTCTTATCTATTCAAAGCCATGTTAAGAGAATTAATATCACTTTAGAATTGTTTTAATGACCCAAATGAAAGAGAAACTATAGGAAATATTTATAAATTGTGAATTTTGGGTGAAAATGTTTTTGTTTTTTTGTTACCTAATTTCAGGATATGGTATATCAATATATCCATCAATGATGGTGGCTATTGAATGCTGGCCTAGACCAACCCTAGTCACTATGTTCAGTTGATTTATTCATTTAACTGGATATTATTAATGGTATTTGGAGAATTTATCATGACTATCTAATACTCTGACCTTGTTAACTATTAAGGGTTCCAAGTTCCTCTAGGCATATGAATGTGTGAAAATTTACATGGAACTAAAAATAAGGTTAGTCAGGGCACATATTCTTAAATTTTCATGTAGTGAACAAGGGTTCCTAATCTATAATGATGAAGTAATAAATGGATTGGGATGCATTCTTTGGAAATATAATAAGGTTATTTATTACGCGTCCAAATATGTGAATATTCAGGAAAATTTTAAAAAACTCATGATTTTTATTTAGCATTGGTAATTTTTAAATTAATGATAAGGAGGGATTGTATTTATGGATAAAAGCATGATATATATACCAATAATAAAATTCATAAATATATATTCACACAGAAGGATTTGAATATGCTCTAGATAAGGTGGTCAGAGTTGATAAAGGATTATGACTTCTCAGCACATTATCACCACAGGAAATATAACAAGGTGGATGATGATTTGTGTTGAATGGATCAAACTAACTTATCGACAATTAGTATAAAAAAATTTACCATATTTTTAGATTTTCAAAGGATGGATCTAGAAATCCTGATGTAAATGGAAAAATATTATGTTTATTAAATGATTGTTCAACCCTCTATCCATGTAATGATTATAGAGGCACAAATGGAAGATGTAGAGCTAGAAATGTTATTTAGAAATTCACTTAATTCAACATTAATCATGATTGAATTATATCATATAGGATCCTTGTATGTGTTCCTTCCATAGAATATTTGAAGAAGGAGCTGCTAGAGGAACCTCATAACTAATTATTATCTATTAATACAAGAGGTATGAAGATGTATCAGGACATAAAATTATACTTTTGGGGGTATGAAATAAAGAGATATATTGTATAGTTTGTATCATTTTTCTTAGTATGCCAACAAGTTAAGGTTAAAAGTGAAAAGAAATAGGGTATATTACATCCATTACCCATATGAGACGAAAAATGGAAGAACATCAATATGAATATTGTGGTTGGACAACCCAAAAATTATAAAGGATTACATTCTCTATGGGTGGTAGTAAATCACCTTTCAAAGTCAGTACACTTCATCAATATTAGTTAAGTCTTCCCTATAGAACATCTTTCAAGGATATACAATAAGGAAGTGGTATGGATGCATGGAATAACAAATTATATTGTATCATATTGGGATCTAAGGATTGCCTCTATGATATGTAGAAATCATTAGCAAGCACTTTATACAGAATTTATTTTTATAACTTCATATAACATTTAGATTTATGGAAAGTCTTAAATAAATACTCCAAATATAGAGGATATGTTGAGATCTAGTTCTCTGGATTTCGAAGATGGTTGGGATCATCATCTTCTTCTTATTGAGTTTTTTTACAAAAATATTTTTCACAAAAGAAATAATATGGAACCTTATGAATCCCTATATAGGAATAAATGTTGAGCTCCCACATGTTGTGATGAGGTTAGTGGATGAAAGCTACTGGGACATGATATCATTGAGTAAATAGTGGGGATGTTTAGAACCATTCAAAATCATATCAAGGAAGAATTGAGTTGGTAAAAAATTTATGGTGATAACTGATGATGTGATCTATAATTTGAATTTGGTGAAATATTTTTTCTATTAATCTCTTACTAGATAAATGTTATGAGGTTCATAAAGATATGAAAACTAAGCCATAGGTATATCGGTCCCTTAGAGATTCTTGATCATTTCAGGATGGTAGAATATCCCTTGGAACGTACTCTAAATAACGTTATTGTATATGATGTGTTCAATGTATATCATTTGAAGATGTATTTAGCAGACCCTTTACTTGTACTAAACTCATAGTTTATACAACTAGAGAAGGATATTTCTTATAAAGAACAATCATTTTACATTTTAAACCAACCAGAGAATGATCTTCAAAAAATTACCACTCACCTTATCAATGATCTTTAGAGAAATTTTCAGTTATAGGATGCTATGTGGGAATACGAGGATATGATGAATTAGAATTTTCATCATTGTTGTATACACAAATGTTGAATTTTGGGGGAGAAATTATTTTTATGCAGGGTAGAATGTGACACCCCAAGTCTTTATGGAACATTTTTCTTGAATAAATTAAATTATTATCAGTATATTTAATTACACTAGGAAAAACAATCCTTTCACAATAAACTATCTATTTTTTAAATTACATACAACACAAACATTGTGTATATTACATGACACACTAACATGGTGTATGTTACACTCTATATTGAGTTTCTACAAAATAATGTTTTTATAATTAATTAAATGAGATAATTATAACATATCCGTTAAACATATTAATAAGAATAGTAATAAAAAAATTTAGAATATTTTATATAATGTTTTAGTATATATTAAACATATTGATAATGAAAGATATAATTTTTGGCAATGTCCTACTTTATTTAAAAATATTATTTTTTCAAACGAAATTCATTTCACGTCCCACTATGAAAAACGAATAAAATTAAGTTTTGAAACATTTATAAATTGAATTTTATTTTTAAACAACATTTTTGTGTTTATAATGTTAATGTATCTTTGTGATATATTTTTTTGGATTTTTCTATGAAACATTAATTTTTGAGGAATAGTTAAAATTACAAAATTTTAAATAAAAAATGCTTTTACATCTAATATATTTATAAGGAAAAATTAAATTGTAATTTTATTTAACTATTTAATTATATAATATTTTTATAAATTAATTCAATTTATGTTACTTCAATCAATTTAAAATTGAAATTGGGTGTAAAAACATGTCAACATTTTGGATGATTGTACTTTGAAAACCCACAGTGTCGTCCCATCAACGGGATTAAATTTTTCATCCACATATGTGATTTAAATTTTGAAAAATGGATTCCGTATTTTAATAATAATAATTAACAATTTATAATATGTTCAACTTATATTTTTACAAAAAAATACTAGTGAATGAAGTTAAACATAATTAAAGTGATTAAGGTAAAATAATTCTTAAGGGGAACATAAGCCTTAAACATCAGGACCCAAATGACCTATCAACATTTCCAACACCAATTTTAAATATTGATATCTACCATAAAACATACATTAGTATGTTTTGCTGAGACATTTATTAAATTTTTATGTAAAAATGGCTCTACACCTAACATGTTTTAAAAAATACCAATGTGCCATTTCCCGTCCCTATAGAAGGACACCACCACTACCTCTTATCTAGAAGTCTCAAACCACTTAGAATTAGAAAATATCAAACCAATACAATTACTATAAACACTACCTTACTCCATGAATGATTAAATTTTTCAGAAATTCTTATAAAGAATCCCTATGGGGGAAACCAAAATGATTTATCTAATTATGTGATAACACCCTCCATCATACTCCTTTTGTTTTATATCCATTCTACACCCCCAAAACACCACAAATACAAATCAAATAAAAAACAAATGTATCTTATATATAATTATATTTTATTATGATAAGGGTTCTACCGAAACTTAAACACACTTCCATATAATGGTTAACGAACATACTATTTACATGTACAGCGAACTACCGCCTCATGAAACGATAACTGTTCATTTTTCCATTACCATGACTCATGGTTGAAATAATGAGGAATAATATATAAATATATAAATATATATCATATTATCTAATTATTAATCTATAATTATTTAACAACACATGTATTTATAATTTCCATTTGGTATAAATAGGATAATTTTGTTGGAGGAAGTGTGGACAACCACCCCTGTAAGTGCTGTGATTCATCCACGAAATTAATATAAGTTATTGTGGAATTTTTTATTGAAATATATAATATATAATAAATAAATATTCTACATGAATAATCATAATTATATATATATATATATATATATCATTTTCATTTTTTTCTTTTACTTCGGCAATAAAATGGAAACAACATTTAAGCATACGTATAACCAACCGTCTCAATAAACGATGTATTCAATTTTATACTTCAATTTTCTATGTATTATAATAATACACATATAATGAATATAACTATAAATTATATCATGGATTCCATATTGGGAATCTTTATATATGTATAATTACCAACGATATAACCATTTAACACACATGAAAAGAAACAAGCGAATATTACCTGAAGTGAAAAATTATAATAGAATTTTTAAAAAGTGGGTGATATAAAGTCATAATAAAACCATATATGGTATTATATTTAAGAATATTATTTCATATTGTAAAAATATAATTATTATATTTTTGTTTTAATGTGTAAAATTAGAGTTAATACACGTGATAAGGGTATATATAGTCTCAATTTTATTTTTGGGAGATTTATAACTTTTTCACCACTTATCTCTTTTTGTGTGAGGATTGTAATACCCTTGAGTATATTATATTATTTTTATCATTAATATTATGGGTATATTCATATCCATTTTATGATATCTCTTTAATTATTTTTATGTTTCAAGAGATTTCAAATCATAAAAAAACGTGTTCTATAAATTTTCCATCCTTGAGACACATGCCATGAACAATAAAAACCTTTTTGTCAAAAATGTTTTCAATGATTATATAATAAGATAATTTTAAAGGAAAATATTTTTTGAAAATATTTTTTTTTGTTTTCAATCATCCATTAAATGTTTTCAAGGTATTTCAAGGAAAATGGTTTCCAAAATATTTTCAACTTCCCTTTATTTGTTATCAAAGAATATGTTTTCCAAAATGTTTTCAAATAATTATTTAAACGTTTTCAATTATATTATCAAGAGAATGGTTATCAAATGATTTTATGTGTTAAATAATATTTTTCAAATTATAATGGATTCATTCCTCCTCAATATTTTTAAAATGATATTTCTAAATTATTTTCCATCTATGATGACATCTGTTGATGTTATCATGAACTTATGGGAAATGAATCAGTGGTTCTATTCATATTCAATATTTTAATGGTTTATGTTTTGATGGAATTATGTTTTTAAAACACATTAATATTCCACAAGTTTTATTCTTGTAAAATACACATCTTTTTTTCAGGTTAGGATTTGATGAAATATTTATGAAACCTGTATTTTCCACCGGTTATGATACAATTACATGTTTATGAGGCCCATTTAATTTCATGGTATTATGAAAGGATGTTTATTAAACCCCTATATTTTTATTATTCATGATATTATGAATGTTTTAATATCCTATTGAACATGTATGAATTATTTTATTATGATATGGGTGAGACCTATATCTCCCTCCAATGAATTACGTAATTATTTAAATCATATGAGATAATGACATGAATCAAGTCGATGGGAATGATCAAATATGGGATGATTGGGAAACTCGATCCCCTACAAGGAAACGACTGTGACATGGCAAGAAGATGTATCCCACATAATAGGTTTATTCACCATAAAGATGGTATTTATGGAAACCCAATCAAGTATATAATTACAGGGAAACATGGTCCCTTACATGTAATGGACTTCGACTAGGGATGTTGGTTTATCCAACCCAATAGGTGTAGTTTCCATGTAGTGATTTGATATGTTATATAAATGAATCTTGAATTATATGGTATGATATCACAAGTTTATGCAAGCCAAAATTCCAGGTCGTTTTCATATGATATGATTTCATATATTATGTTCATTATTTCCTTATGAATCATGTCTTGTAAACTACCAATATTTATAACATCTTTTATGTTTATGATCTTTGATATGAAGGGTATTATCTTCTAATGTTATGATCACATAATCATACCCCCATTATCATGTTTATGCTTACATTTCTCCCTTATTAACACATAATTAGCATATGATCTCACCCATTTTTATGTTTCCTTTCCTAGGTTTTGAAGACACTTATTATGTCTGATGCTTCTAAGAATAGTGCGAGTCAAGAAGAACCTATTGGGAGATAATGTAGCACATTTATGTTCAAATGTTTACGTTTCTATGTTTCCAAAGGCATGGGACTAATATGTTCTTTTTTTTAATTTAATAATGTTATAAATATCCTACAAAGGTGATTTAATGTTAACATATGAAAAGTGAGGGTCGATATACCCTAATATATCAATTTACTCTATAGACATGGTAATAGGATCATCGATCGTATTTGAATCAATAATTATACAAGTAGCTTTATCAATGGATTTAAAAGGTGTTTTACATTATAATAGGTCATATTATGTCTATAATCAAGGTCTATAAGCAATACCTTAGTGAATGGTAGGATGGATGAGGCAATTCCCCACCCATATTTCTCTTATAAAAACTCTTACTGAGAAGTATGGTCTATCATATAGGATGGTAGAGTAGTCATGGTTGTTGATGCTGTGTAGAGGGAGGTGGATAATTGTGGGATAATGGGAGATGGATTGGGGGTTGAAGTAGATGACGGTGGATTAGGTATGGTGATAAAAGATGGTGCACTGAAGGGGATTCATATATGAAAGCAATCTAGCATCAGTTCACTAGAAGAAACTAGATTGCATGATAAATTTTGAATTAATGAGGATTAATAGAAGTGGTAGGTCCTATGGTGGGGTGGTAAATATAGGGTCATGGGGAATGGTGGTTGGTCTGATGTAAGTGGATGTTGGGTTAACGGTTGTGGTGGAGGTAGTGGTAGTGGGGGTAGTAGGAATGAATTTTGCGACTGGGTCAATCTCTTGATGAGTAGTGGCCTGGTCAATATCCTCAAGATATGACAATTCCCATTAATAGATGCCACCTTCCTTTTTTAGGATCCTCATTTTTTGGATTAGAAGAAGGGTGATACCCACCATAGGTTTGAGGTAGGTCTGTGGTAATGAATCCAAAAAATCATCAATATTCTTGAGCAAGTGGGTAATGAAATAACCACATATCAGTGTAATGTGTGTCCTATTAACAAGGGTCTGGTAAAATTTTCTGTGCTACCTATCCATGTTGATTAATGGGGAACCCATGGATGTATCAATAATAATGACCTTTATATGGATCACCACCATGTGGGAATAACCATAGAACAACCAATCATGAGTAAGAGCCCAATGGATGATCAAAACGGAAGCACATCTGAGCATGGTTCTCTTCATGGAAGGAATATCATGAACATATTAATGATATTTAGTGATCCTAGACCAAAGACATGAAAATTATGCCTTATTAGAATCATGTTGTAATTTATCATGATGGGGTATGCAAAAAACATAGATCAGTAGATGACACATTAAAATAATACAATCACATAGGATGAGATCACAAGACCTACCTCTATTATTGAAGTAGAAAAGTCATTTCCCAACTAAATGGGGGGATATTATCTCAAGGGGGATATCTCAAAAATACTTCTATTACACCAGGGTGGTTAAAGATAGGTGCAATCAGTCCATGAGGTGAATTGTAGCACCCCAGGTAAATAAAGAGTATGAAATTTTCATATTTATCTATATTTGTGAATAAAATATTAATATAACTTTAAAGGGGATGCTATTCTCGATGGTGTACCCAACACGCAACAACGAGTTTCTTGGGAATCTTACGTTGCACTCTAATAATAAAATAATATTATTTTAAATGGTAGTTAACGCCTAGCCGTTGTAATGGCGGGAATGAACAGAACTAACTAAAAAATTATTATATATGTTAGTCTAATATTTTTACTCTTTACAATAAATGATAGAGGATTAAAAATGCGAATGAATCCAATTTTTAAGCATAAACATTCTAATATTCTTTAAAAGGTCGATTAACCGCCTTTCGATGGCGAACCTCTTTTAAATCTACTTTTTAACAATTTTATGTGTTATATTTGACAAAATTAAATTCTTCTTTAGAATCGGGACATCAAAATTTACTTTGTGTAAATTTTTGGTATTTTTCCGATAAAGTTCATTTTTTTAATGAATAGTGAAAAATGTTGTATTTTAATTCAAAAACACTTTTTAATCTAATTTATTTATATGATTAGATTATATTTTGAATTGGTTTTATAGTTAAATTAGAATATATTTTTACCATTTAATCCAATTGTGGTCATTGAAATTAATTTCACTTTGAAATCGGACTTAAACTAGTGTCAATCTTTTGATACTTATTGTTTCATAAAGACACGCTATTTTCTATGACATCAGGAATTAATTATTAAATTAATTAATGTAACTTATATTTTTTGAATTTTGTAAAATATACTTCATTTTTGAATTTGGAATATCAAATATAGCTTAGGGTGAAGTTTTGGTATTTTTCTGAAGAACTTCAATTTTTGATTAATAGTGAAACCACTAAGTGGTACTTATAAAAACTGATTTTCCGTTTAAATAAAAATTTTCCACCTCTGTGTTTTGAATTTCAAAAATCCAACATTCATGGTTGTCATTAAGAAGTAAAATTTGGTTCAACGGAATTAAAATAATTTTTTTGGTGAATAGTAACTTTTACGTTTTAATCGCGATTAGAGGTAATTAGTGTAGTTTAAGATAAAAATAATGTTTTAATAATATGATATGAGCTTGAAACATGTCCTAACATTATTGGATGTGTCATGGACGACCAATACAATCCATGGGTCAACTTGGGGACCCCATGGATCCAGTTTGGTTGGAAAATGACATAAATAACTTTTTATTTAAAGTTAAAATAAAAATGTCACAAGCATGAGATGTTTCACTAAAAAACATTTTAAATGGTCTTATACAAGTCATATTTTTGACTATAAATATTAATTATAAAGATAAAATGATTTCCTACATGATATTGTTTTTTATAATTTTTAGACATTAAATAAATTAAATTATTTATGACATCATGATGATGCAGCGATTACCTCATTAATAAAGGATTTAAATAAAATGAAAAGATAATGAAAAAACTATAACATACACTTGTCAAAAACCTATTGGATGAGTATATTTCGAACCCTTACCACCTTATACTATAAATACATCAATTTGGGACCTTTCAAATCCGAAACTCATTTGAAAATAAAGTAACATTTTGTAACTTTACAAGAGTGCCCCTCCTCTCCTCTTATAAAAGGCCCCCACCTCTACCACCTTACCCACACCTCTCAAGCCTTTATCTCGGACAACCCCTGCTCATTTTACCTCTCCACATCCCTCTATTACTCCTAGAAGCCTCACTTTGTGCAGAATTTTTCCCAAGTAAGCCTTTGAGCTCAAATAAAAAAGTGTTACCCGATTTTAAGGTAATGTCTTCACTTTTGTTATTTTGTTTTATTTTGCTTCTCCAACCCCCTAAACTCTTTTTATTAATTTATTTTCTAAAAAATCCAGTATCTTCAATATAATAGGATGATTTTATAAGAATAATTAGAGCTACACTTACACACAACTACATCAAATGGTTAAAGAACATATTGTTTCTGTGGATGACGAGTTTCTGCCTCACGAAACGATGATTGTTCAACACTCATATAACACCTTAAATGGTGGCCATTAAGATGTCACTATACTTATATATGATATATAATATGTTTATGTTTTACTTAAGCTTCTGTATTTTTCTTTTTTGGCATACTTTTATGGTTTCCATTGTGGGTAAACACGATAATTTTATTTTAGGAAGTGCGGACTACCGCCCCTCAAAGTGATTTGATTCGTTAATGCCATATGTGGGATGTATAAATGATGGATTTAAAGTTATTATATATGATTTATGTTACATATAAATGTTGAATATAATTATGTAATTAAAATATAAATACCTATCATTTAGTTTTAATTCCATTAATATGACATAGAAATGAAAGTAGCGTTCATGCATATGTACGGCGTACCGTCTCCATGAACGGTGCATTTCATTTCTTACATCTAAATGATTATGTAATATTTTAAATACATGTATATTCTGGACATATATTATATATATGATATCCAAATCATGAATATCATTCTGGATATAATGAACTTTTGACCACGCGAACAACATGTAATTGTAAGAAGTCCACTTTCGACTTAAGAACCAAATATCGAAAAAACAAACATTATTAACATAAATGATTACATAATGTTTATAACATGGAAATAAGTGATATAAAAGGAATAATGAACTTTAAAAATTTTCTTAAGAAAGTATAAATTAACTCAAGTTTATTATTCAGGACGTTAAAGAACGATCGAGTCAAGTCGCCCCCGATGTAAGGGATCCCTCTTCTCTTTCGTTTTAAGTACACTCTTTTATGTCATTACTTTTAAGCTCATATTTATTGTGATTGGGATGTTATTTTATATTAATATTACTGTAATTTTTATGTTCATATGATGAGAGACCCTATTCTCTCTCATAAATCCATTTTGGAAGTTTTCAGTGGCGCCGTTAGGCTGCCGAATTTTCGTAAGAGATCCCACCCCTCTCATTCTTTTTAAGTACACTCTTTGATGTCATTCCTTTTAAGATCATATTTCTTATTATTGGGATGTTCTTTTATATTACTTGTACTGTAATTTTTATGTTCATATGATGAGAGACCCTATTTTCTCTCATCAATCCATTTTGGAAGTTTTAAGTGGCGCCGTTAGGCTGCAGAGTTTTTGTAAGGGATTTTTCATCTCACTTTTAGTCCCGTGAGATTTATGCTACATTTTCCACCATGTCCTTTTAGTGGTGTATGTAATTCCCATTATTATACTCTTTGTGTAATATAATTTCATTTATGGGTATTTACATATTTATTGTATGACCCTTCTTTAATGGGGTGTATGTTTCGAAAGTTACCCAAGTCGGTAAGGGAACCTTTCACCCTCCTCTTTTTAAAAGACTTATTTTGTTATGTGTTTTAATTAACATACTATTATGTTGGGATATGTTATTATATATCCTTATTGATGTAAATTTTATGACCAATTGATGAGATACCCTTTTTATCTCTCATCAACTCTTTTTCTGAATTTGGAAGTGACACCGTTAGGCTGTCGAATTTTTGCAAGGGAACATCTTAACCCAATTTTGATTCTTTGAAAAAAACTTGAACACCATGAATATGTCATTCTATGATTATGTGTGAACGTCCTCTGATTTTTTTACACTTAATACCCACTTATATTTCGTGTATTCTTTTGTCACACATAATTATGTAACTGTTTTATCCTTAATCCAAGGATACCCTCTTTGTATGGGACTTCGTCTCAATCTCCATTCATTGAGGCATATTTTTTTTATACACAACCTTCGTTTATACGGTGTATAAAACCCTTTTAATTTTACATTTATTCAAAAGGAATCTTTTTTATATGAATCGTTTACTAAACGAAAAAAGGGAATGTTTTTTTCCTACATATGCGGCGACAATGACTTCTCCGCCAGCGTGACCATTATTTGAGTTTCGGCTTCCTCTACAAGCCATACCTTCTTTTTAAAGAAAAATAAATACCATGTTTTACTTGTCTTTATTTTGGTATATAAAATGGTTTTGATAATGTTTTTATTATATCACTGTGTTATTGATATCTTGTGACTGAAATGTGGAAATGTTATGCTTCCTTTAAGCATGTTTTATGTGATATGATTATGTTGTGGTTCTTGGGCATTATTACGAAGACGGGTGGTTCCGTGATAAACTAAGGGCAGGTGAGCCCGATATATCTCACCAATGCATTGGGTAACACGAAGGGGTTAAACGTTAATGTTTCTCCAAAGAGATTTAGGGAATATACTGTGATGGGTATTCCAAACGTAACCAAGAGGGTTAATCCCTACGTTAGAATGTTATGAATGCCTCAAGTTACCTTTATGTATTATGATTTCTATGATTTATTCATGATTTTATGAGGTATGCTAAAGTGATTATGTTTTATGGGTAAATTATGATTTCATTCTTATGTATACATGTACTCATGTTTCCTTTCCATATTTTTATATCCCTTACTGAGCTTTTTATGCTCATCCCATGTTTTTGAAATGTTTTTAACATGTCAAGGGAAGGGTACATGATATGATGATAGTGTCAAGGATGTGTCAAGAAAGAATCCACGTTTTATTTTAAATATGTTTTCGTTGATGGGAAAAATGAATACTATCTTTTATGTAACCACTTTGTTAAAATGTGGAATGTAATGCAAGTTTTATGATCTAATTCTCTAAAACTCTAAACCTGAAAATATACTCAATGTGTAATATTGTAATAACTCAAGATTAAGTAAGGTTTAAGGCTGGGGCCTTGTAGTTGGTATCAAAGGTCGGTTTAGATAACTTTATAGTTTAGGGTATTCTCTAAGCACAAGTGACATTACCATAATGGTTAGGATTCCAGAAAGAGTCCTAGTTTTAGATAATGTGAATGAGTAAGAATATCTTAGTGTTCATCTTCCTCATTAGTACATGATTGTTTTTTGATATACTCACACTGACCTTTTTTGTTTTAGTAAATGGCTGGATCTAGCAGGAACAAAAGTAACAGTGGATGTGAAGGAAACTGTGACAGTTTTTTGAGCGAGAAACTGAATGATATGGGAGCTCCAATGAGAACTCTTGTGTTTATCCTCAACCAACTATCTGGAGACATGATTGACCACCTAAAACTTGGTGATTTCTCTAAGGAATCATATATGCGAGAAATAAATCCCTACGGAACTACATGTAACAATCATAAAGGTAAGTGTGTTCAAAAACCTATGTGTCACAGATGTGGAATGAAACACCTAGGAAAATGTTTCAAAGGGAAAGAAATATTCTATAGATGTGGAAATGAAGGTCATAAAAAAATAACCTGCCATGGAAAAAGGAAACATCAAGTTGACTCGAGGAAAGGGAAAGAAGTTCTTTATGAGGGATCAATTGAATGTTTTAAATGTGGTGTGCATGGTCATTATGCAAACACATGTCCTATGAAGACGTTTCATGAAGGGATCACCAAGATTGTAAAAATATTCGTTTACGAATACCTAATGCCATTCTGATTGAGGATGAAGAAACTGACAATGACCAATCAAAGGTATGGATTATTTCATAACTTGTTTCCCCTATTTTGGAATTTTAGGATATGATTCATGATTTTGTTTGTAGGATAGAAGTATTTCAGAATAAGTTGGAAAGGAATGGTTAATGGATCAGGAAGAATGTTGAATGAGAAAGAATTCAAAATATAAGGGCTTCAAGAGTTATGGTGGAATTCTTAAGAGTATTAAGTCTCTTTTGATGATGGGGTTACATTAGAAGAATTTTTATAGTATGTGTAACCCTGATGTTTAATATATGAAAAATTCTATTCAAGGAATAGTAATCTGTTCTTTTGTGGACATAGTTATAAATAACCATTTGGGTTTATATGACCCTTAATTTTGAGGTAATTATGGGTTTCTATATGTTATGATGGAAGTGAAAGGCATGAGATAAAATTGAGGTTAAATTATGTTATGGTTATTTTTGATGATTTTATCTCTTTTTGAGGAATGATTTGAGAATTATATAGTTTGGAAAAAGGACAACACACAGACCTTGTGACAACCCGTCACGTTGGACAAAGCTGCGGGAATCGAACCCTCAACCAAAGTGTGACTGGTATTTATCGCCTACCACTGGACTATGTGAACTCCCTGGTTAGTTTGACTAATTCTTTTTAGTTAGATGATTTTAGGAATCAAGAGTAAGTTTATTTTGGGTTATCTATGGAAATGATTAACCTATCATCGAGGATATGTGATTAGGTTAATTACTTTTCAATATAATAATTTAAGAGAAACTGATGTTATTAGGAGATAAAAGTTAATTTGAACATTGGAAGACTATGTGACTAAATCCTTCAAATATTTGGGTTTCAATCTTAGTTTGGTTTACTATGATGAATTTTATGGACAAATTATTTATCAAATGGTCCTCATTGAACTTTGGTTTTTGTTGGAAAAATTTTGGAGATTAAGAATATAAATTTCTTTTTATAAAGGATTATACTTTTGTGGATTCTATGACCTCATACTAACAATTTTGGTTTTGGATTTTGTCTAAAGACATGGTAAATATATAGTTCTCTTTTGTGGATAAGGTGATTCTCAATAAGTTGATTATAGTACTCTTAATGTGAACAAGTCTTCCTAAATACTCATCTTTTGGAGAAAATATGAGTTTGATTAAGGAATCAATTAAAAGTTGAAAGTCTACGTGACAAGTAAGTATGTTTCATTATGATTTAGTTAAGCTCAAAATTAAATTCCTCAATGAAGAGTAACTTTAAACAAAAATGTTTTCTGTTAACTTTTCCTACTGGGGAATTGAATACCGTTTAACCCACCACCAGTTTGTGATTTTCTTATGGTTAACTTTCTCCTAGACATGTTTACTATCACTCTCCGTCAGAACACGACCCTTTGTTTTTTCTTCCACATCCATGTTTTCCTACATGGAATCCTAGTATTGGTTAACTCGGGTGACCTTTGTAATTCTCATTCTTTATTTTAAAGTGATTGTTTTACCAACTCTTGTTCTGATGTGGGGTTTTCCATGAAGTTTCGAAGCCCAATTTTAAAATTGCGAGGACGCAATTCCCAAAAGGGGGGAAGGATGTAACAACCCAGGTAAATAATGAGTATGACATTTTCACATTTATCCATATTTGTGAATAAAATATTAATATAACATTAAAGGGGATGCTATGCTCGATGGCGTACCCAACACGCAACAATGAGTTTCTTGGGAATCTTACGTTGCACTCTAATAATAAAATAATATTATTTTAAATGGTAGTTAACGCCTAGCCGTTGTAATGGCGGGAATGAACAGAACTTACTAAAAAATTATTATATATGTTTTTTCAAATATTTTTACTCTTTACAATAAATTTTAGAGGATTAAAAATGCGAATGAATCCAATTTTTAAGCATAAATATTCTAATATTCTTTAAAAGGTCGATTAATAGCCCTTCGATGGAGAACCTCTTTTAAATCCACTTTTTAACAATTTTATGTGTTATATTTGACATAATAAAATTCTTCTTTAGAATCGGGGCATCAAAATTTACTTTGTGTAAATTTTTGGTATTTTTCCGATAAAGTTCATTTTTTTAATCAATAGTGAAAAATGTTGTATTTTAATTCAAAACCACTTTTTAATCTAATTTATTTATATGATAAGATTATATTTTGAATTGGTTTTAAAGTTAAATTAGAATATATTTTTACCATTTAATCCAATTTTGGTCATTGAAATTAATTTCACTTTGAAATCGGACTTAAACTAGTGTCAATCTTTTGATACTTATTGTTTCATAAAGACACGCTATTTGCTCTGCCAGCGGGAATTAATTATTAAATTAATTAATTCAACTTATATGTTTTGAATTTTGTAAAATAGACTTCATTCTTGAATTTGGAATATCAAATATAGCTTAGGGTGATGTTTTGGTATTTTTTCGAAGAACTTCAATTTTTAATGAATAGTGAAACCCCTAAGTGGTACTAATAAAAACTGATTTTCCGTTTAAATGAAAATTTACCACCTCTTTGTTTTGAATTTCAAAAATCCTACATACATGGTTTTCATTAATAAGTAAAATGTGGTTCAATGGAATTAAAATAATCTTTTGGTGAATAGTAACTTTTACGTTATTAATCGCGATTAGAGGTAATTAGTGTAGTTTAAGGTAGAAATAATCTTTTAATAATATGAGATGAGCTTGACACATGTCCTACCCTTATTGGATGTGTCATGGAAGACCAATAAAATCCATGGGTCAACTTGGGGACCCCATGGAGCCACTTTGCTTAGAAAATGACATAAATAACTTTTTAATTAAAGTTAAAATAAAAATGCCACAAGCATGAGATGTTTCACTAAAAAAAATTTTAAATGGGGTTATACAAGTAATATGTTTTACTATAAATATTCATTAAAAATATAAAAATATTTCCTACATCATGATAATTTTTATATAATTTTAGACATTAAATAAATTAAATTATTTATGACATCATGATGATTCAGCGATTACCTCATTAATAAAGGATTTAAATAAAATGAAATGATAATGTTAAAACTATAACATACACATTTCAAAAACCTATTGGATGAGTATATTTAGAACCCTTACCACCTTATCCTCAAAATACATCGATGTGGGACCTTTAAAATCTGAAACGCATTTGAAAATAAAGTAACATTTTGTAACGTTACAAGAGTGCCCCTCCTCTCCTCTTATAAAAGGCCCCCACCTCTACCACCTTACCCACACCTCTAAAGCCTTTGTCACGGAAACTCCCTAATAAATTTGCCTCTACACATCCCTATATTACTCCTAGAAGCCTCACTTTGGGCAGATGTATTCCAGAGGAAGCCTTTGAGCTCAAATCAAAAAGAGTTACCCGATTTTAAGGTAAGGTCTTCACTTGTGTTCTTTTGTTTTATTTTGCTTCTCCAAACCCCTAAACTCTTTCTATTAATTTCTTTTGTAGAAACTCAAGTATCTTCAATATACTAGGATTTTTTTATAAGAATCATTATAGCTACACTTACACACACCTACATCAAATGGTTAAAGAACATACTATTTCTGTGGATGGCGAGTTTCTACCTCACGAAATGATGATTGTTCAACACTAATATAACACCTTTAAAGGTGGCCATTAAGATGTCAATATACTTATATATGATATATAATATGTTTATGTTTTACTTAAGCTTCTGTATTTTTCTTTTGTGGCATACCTTTATGGTTTCCATTGTGGGTAAACACGATAATTTCATTTTAGGAAGTGCGGACTACCGCCCCCTCAAAGTGATTTGATTTGTTAATGCCATATGTGGGATGTATAAAGGATTGATTTAAAGTTATTATATATGATTTATGTAACATATAAATGTTGAATATAATTCTGGAATTAGAATATACATACCTATCATTTAGTTTTAATTCCATTAATATGACATAGAAATGAAAGTAGTGTTCATGCGTACGTACGACTTATCGTCTCCATGAACGGTTCATTTCATTTCATACCTCTAAATGATTATGTAATATTTTAAATACATTTATATTATGGATATATATTATATATATGATATCCAAATCATGAATATAATTCTGGATATAATGAACCTTTGACCACACAAACAACATGTAATTGTAAGAAGTCCACTTTCGACTTAAGAACCAAATATCGGCAAAACAAACATTATTAACTTAAATGATTACATAATGTTTAAAACATGGCAATAAGTGATATAAAAGGAATAATGAACTTGAAAAATGTTCTTAGCCAAGTATAAATTAACTCAAGATTATTATTCAGGATGTTAAAGAACGATCGAGTCAATTCGGACCCGAGGTAAGGGATCCTACTCCTCTCTTTCTTTTTAGTAACAATCTTTTATGTCATTCCTTTTAATCTCATATTTCTTGTGATTGGGATGTTCTTTTATATTACTCTTACTGTAATTTTTATGTTCATATAATGAGAGACCCTATTCTCTCTCATCAATCCATTTTGGATGTTTTGAGTGGCGTCGTTAGGCTGCCGAATTTTCGTAAGAGATCCCACCCCTCTCTTGCTTTTTAAGTACACTCTTTTATGTAATTACTTTTAATATCATATTTCTTATGATTGGGATGTTATTTTATATTACTCTTACTGTACCTTTTATTTTCATATGATGAGAGACCCTATTTTCTCTCATCAATCCATTTTGGATGTTTTAAGTGGCGCTGTTAGACTGCCGAGTTTTCGTAAGGGATTTTTCATCTCACTTTTTGTCCTGTGAGATTTATGATACATTTGCCACCATTTCCTTTGAGTGGTGTATGTACTTACCATTATTATACACTTTGTGTAATATAATTTCATTTATGGGTATTTACATATTTATTGTATGACCCTTCTTCAATGGGGTGTACGTTTCAAAAGTTACCCAAGTCGGTAAGGGAACCTTTCACCCTCCTCTTTTTAAAAGACTTATTTGGTTATGTATTTTAATTCACATACTATTATTTTGGAATATGATCTTATATATCCTTATTGATTTAAAGTTTATGACAAAGTGATGAGATAGCCTTTTTATCTCTCATCAACTCTTTTTCTGAATTTGGAAGTGATGCCGTTAGGCTGTAAAATTTTTGCAAGGGAACTCCTTAACCCAATTTTTATTCTTTGGGAAATACTTGTACACCTTGAATATGTCGTTCTATGATTATGTGTGAATTTCCTCTGATTGTTTTACACTTAATACCAACTTATATTTTGTGTATTTTTTTGTCACCCAAAATTATGTAACGGATTTATCCTTAATCCAAGGATACCGTCTTTGTATGGGACTTCATCACAATCTCATTTCATTGAGGAATATTTTGTTTTATACAAAACCTTCTTTTATACGGTGTATAAACCCCTTTTAATTTTATGTTTATTCAAAAGGAATATTTTTTATAAGAAGCTTTTACTAAACGACAAAAGGGAATGTTTTTGTCGTACGTATGCGGCGACAATGACTTCTCCGCCGCCGTGACCATTATTTGAGTTTCGACTACCTCTACAAGCCATACCTTCTTTTTAAAGAAAAATAATTACCACGTTTTACTTTTTTTTATTTTGGTATTTAAAATGGTTTTGATAATGTTTTTATTATATCACTGTGTTATTGATATCTTGTGATTGAAATGTGGAAATGTTATGTTTCCTTTATGCATGTTTTATGTGATTAGATTATGTTGTTGTTCTTGGGAATTATTACGAAGACGGGTGGTTCCGTGATAAACTAAGGGTGGGTGAGACCTATATTGCTCTCCAATGCATTGGGTAACGCAAAGGGGTTAAACTTTAAGGTTTCTCCAACGAGATTTAGGGAATATACTGTGATGGTTATTCCAAACGTAACCAAGAGGGTTACTCCCTACGTAAGAATGTTATGAATGCCTCAAGTTACCTTTATGTCTTATGATTTATATGATTTATTCATGATTTTATGAGGTATGTTAAAGTGATTATGTTTTATGGGTGAAGTATGATTTCATTCTTATGTATACATGTAATCATGTTTCCTTTCCATATTTTTATATCCCTTACTGAGCTTTTTATGCTCATCCCAAGTTTTTGAAATGTTTTCACAGGTCAAGGGAAGGGTACATGATATGATGATAATGTCAAGGAAGTGTCAAGAAAGAATCCATGTTTTATTTTAAATATGTTTCCGTTGATGGGAAAAATGAATACTATCTTTTATGTAACCACTTTGTTTAAATGTGGAATGTAATGCAAGTTTTATGATCTAATTCTCTAAAACTCTAAACCTGAAAAGATCCTGAATGTGTAATCTTGTAATAACTCAAGATTAAGTAAGGTTTAAGGCTGGGGCCTTATATTGATGACCTATTTATGAATGAAGTTGTAATCTAGAACTACGAGGAAAAACAGATTGTTGGTCCATATCGACATGACTAGCATGTGGACCAACTGGACCAAGTGTGCAATGTGGGAAAATTTGAGGTTGGGAAGAAGGGTGGTATGGGTGGGTCCTTGGGATCCACTAGAGTATGACATTGAGTCCTCATAATAATAAGCTTATGCAAAGGAAAAACTAAAAGAGTAGGTGGATGGATTAGAGGTATTGGTACAAGAAAAGCCCTATGCTATTTCGGTGGAAGTGGTGTGTCATCCTGCTTGGGTGTGCGATCAGTGGGATGGGTACACTTTTTTTGTTCTAGACATTTTGGATATAATGGAAGGTGAGATGGGGGTGGGATGGGGGAGGAAGGTTGGAGTTAATGGTAGGTATGGTAAGATGTTTGAATTAGAGGAGTGTAATCAAGAGATGATTTTCATAAAAGGGGAAGCATTTAAAAAAGGGGTTGTGTAAGGGAGGATTAATGATGAGGGTGGGGTTCAGATTAAACACTAATTTCATTTAAATTTATGACTGACCCCAAAATTTACACACCATGTATTTCATACATTATATATAAATTAGGATTTTGAAAAAAAAATTATAGTCTCCCGACATTGACACAATATGTATTTTTTAATTTTTCGGACCAATTATCCTAGTTTCTTCAAAAAATCATTCATTATACTCAGAATAGTCCTATAGATTTTAGTACCCAACTCTATCCTATTAAACATACCCTGAGTTTACTTATAGTCAATACTTTATTTAATTCTATATGTAAGAAAATTTTAGATTATAAGACTTTAATATTGAGTGGTTACCCCTTGTAGAACAATTCTTGAAAATTACGGGGATGAAATGTGGGATGACCTCCAACATTAGAGGTGCAATGAAATTTTCATTCTAGGGATCACTGGATCCACTATCCATAAGTGGTATTTTTTTATCATCTTAACTTTTTACATGACCATCATTCATATTTGAAACAAATATGGTTTGATAACTTGATTTCACCTCACATTTATTAACCATATTCTCCATGTTGAATAAAGCATGTTCTTTGCCAACTATAAAAATCATTATCCCAACATTAACATAGATATAATATTTTCCGGTGGCTTAAAATGTTATTATTAGAAGGTGAGGAATGTCACCATCCACTTCCATATCGGGAATTAAAAAATTATTAGGGAAAACTAAATTTTAAAATATTACTAATATTTACTTGAGCAAACTATGTGGGTGATTGACCGAGTAGTCATAACATTGGAGTGCTACTCATTTCAAATTTAGATCCTGAAGCCATTGATTATTTTATACAAACATTGAATTATATTTAAATTATTTCCTAGATATTATAAATATTTTTCAAAAATACATTCTTTAATAGTGAAATGGATTAAGAAACTACTTAGTTTTTTCATTTTTTGTTGTATCATTCATTGAAAAAATGAGAATCATTCTTAATTTAGATAAAAATTCCCATGTATTTGATATTCTTCTTAATAAAGAAAAATTCCCTAAAGAATCATTTATAAGAAGGTACTTGCGCAATTACAAGTGAAAATAGTATATTCATATGAAATTTTTTAAACATTTTTTGGAATTTTTTATATTTAATCCTTTTTTTATATGTTACGTTTATTCATGAAAAGGGAGAGGTGGATTTTATGTTGATAATTCAACATATAAATCACCCTTTTTATGTATTTATTCAATTAGATCAAGCTTAGATGGTTATATTTCAAGGGTTTTACCCTGAACAACTTTCTAATATTTTTGAATCTATTTATTCTCAACTCTACACGGTTTTCTAAAAATACAACACATTTTCAATTATTGAAACTGTAGCTTGAATCCATTCCCATTGACGAGATTTGGTATTATTTTGGAAAGTATATAGTAGACGATCAAATAATGTCTCTGTGATTTTCCATATTTGATTATCTAGGTTTCATTATGAACCCTTTAGGTTTTTCATCAGTGTATCTTGGATTTTAATCCGTTTATTTTCATTCTACATGAAGTAAGTGAATATGTTTTTTAATATTTGTATTTTTTGGTTGGGTAGGATGAGGTTAAATTGGTGGGGATTATTAAAACATCTATTTTTGGCTGGTAGGAACAATTTTACTCTAGGAAAAGGGTGTCATATTTTTTGTTGTGTTGGGATAAATAGAACCTGTGGTGGGTATTCAGGGGGTCCATAAATCCATTATGGTATTTGTACACCCACCCTCTAAAAATAATGTTGTTTTTACTATGGATGTTGACCTAGTATTTGTTGGTAGTTTGGTTATTTATACTGTTGGGGCTACTGGTACTGTTAAAATTATTTATTAAATTAAAGTAATTATTATCTGAAGATTGGGGTTCTTCCATCCTTACCTTATATTATTTGTAGAAATGTGTTCCACCCAATATCTTATAGAATTTTATTTTCATCACTAGAGTAGTAGGTTTGGTGGCATAACAGGTAACTGAAATGACTCAAGATTCATTGGTAGATCCTCTACTTCTGATTCTAGGATGTTATACTCTTCCACTTCATGTATTCCACTTTGACCCCATCCTCTATAAATTTTCCATATAATTGAATTATAAAAAACCTAATCTATAATTTCTTGAATGACTTTCGAAATATTTTACATTAATCCACCCTCAGCAATGATGAAAACTAATGTTAAAAAAAATGATGTATATTGTATAATTCCTATAAATTCATCCACAAAACTATTTCATGATGTGTGGATTTTTTATTTAGCTCTTTAAATCTATCTCATGCTTCCTATGGCGATTCTTCATCTTCCAAGGTGATGTTTTGAAATTATTTATAAAGTGTTCATGTTTAGATTTATGGGAAGTACTAATCTAAAAATTTATTTTTTAAATCATCCCATGTCATTATTGACTCAAGATTGTTACTTTTTAGTTAATCCTTATCTTTGTGATGTAATGTGAATGGGAATACTCTTAATAAAATAGTGTTAGATGATATTACATTCTAGTGAATGTTATAAAAAACTGAAGAATGATTGAAATATTCTTATAGTGGAATTCACATTGAATCCAATTAAATTGAAAAATATTTTAGATCATGTGAATGAGTACCTAGTTAATTTTGATATTTTTTAAGTAAATAGGTAGGTGAACTACATTGGGTGAAGCAACTCTAAAGGACAAAAAACTATAGTCTATAATGGCGCACTCTTCCTACACTAGTCACTAGCCATGATTAGAAGGTGTCACCTATTTAATGTTTTATAGTTGTGATATTACATGATCTTAATTAATATCCATTGATGATATATGGTTTTCATCAATTAATTGATTTATCTCAGGATTAAAGAGATGTTATTATTATGCATCTAGACTTCTTTGGAATGTTAAGGGTCTCTACCACATGTATTATCTGAGAAGAATAGATAATGAAAAAGTGTGAGAGAGAGGATTAATGTCTGTCCAAAATAAAAAAGTATAAAAATGAAAAAGGTATGAAAAAATGAAGAAATAGGGAGGGTGACATAATCATAGGTTTGATATGAAGTTCACTATTCCTGAGCAATAGTAATTCCATATAATGGTGCAAAAATATGAATCCCCAATAAGCATCATTTATTTTTTTTTGTGAAATGGTCATATTATTATTGGAAATTCCCAAACTACACTTACTACAAGGTCATATTAATGACAGCAATGTAGGGTGAAACCCACGAGGACAACTGTCGAGTTAGAAACCAATAAAACAAATCCCTTGGAAAGGATTCATCATGTTCAATATTTATGATTATTTTTTTACGAATGATTAGTATTTTGGATCTAATTAATTTACTAAATAAATGTATTTGGGATAATTTCATTCATATTTACAAAATATTATTATATATTTATCTTGGGATAGTATTATATCATTGGTCCTGAAATGGTGAAAAAGTCACCAATCCATTTTGGTCAAACCAATTGGAACTACCTAGGATGAAATTATCCTAGGATGAAATTGTAACTTACATCCCAGGTGAATTATTATTGTATTTTATGCATAAATAATATTGGGATAATTTTCATTGTGTTTCTCAAACTCAATATGGATTGGTTTATTCAATTAACATCATAAGGTCATGGTTGGGAAAAATAATCTCATGAAAAATTATTATAAACATAATTACTAGCAATAGGGTTACCTAAAATCAATATAACGACTAATTGGGATAAAAACACCCATACTCTCAACTGTTATCTCGAGATGGATAATCCAAAAGTGGCGGTGATTATTATAATAAAGGAAATATTAAAAGTGCTATGTATAATCATGAAGTAATTGATAAAGAATAAATCATAGATCAAAACAAGAAAAAACCAATGTTAAACAATTTAAATCAATGTAATTAAAAAAATATCATCACATGACCAAATAGTGAATAAAGGGAAATGTATAGTCAAAAACATGTAAGAAATTATAAAAAATCAATGCGATTGAAGAAACAATGATGGATGATGACAGTCTTTGATGTTTAATGTAGAGTGGTATTGAAAAAGATGTTGAAAATTGAAGAGTTATTGAAATGGGTAAAGAGTGAGAATGTATTAACCAATAACTAAAAAGGGTTCAATAATAAAAATTAAATGAATGAATTTAATATAGTTTTGAATAGAAACTAATAAAAAAGAGATGAAATAGTGGAAGAAAATAAGTGAAAATATAAGTGTGGGAGCCACTTTTGTACGTGGAGGACGCTCAAAGGAGCATACCCTCTCTTAGGAATAATAAATCCTCAACTGATGATTCATAAAACCCTCACACAGTTTCCTCCATGTAATAGATCCAATCTATGTTCCACCTCCATAAAAGTGACGCCCAGGGGATATTCAAATTTGAATATGTCCCATTGTCATCACTATATATCACACCCACATCGTCGATATTCAACCTGAACCCATGATGACGATGTGTTGCACCAATGATAAATAATGAAACGGTTTTATATTGAATATTTCTTGAATATTCAACCAAATAAAATACTGTTTAAAATAACACGCAAAGAGGGGAATGAAAATTCCCAACCATAAACATTAGTAATGGAACTTGGAAAACATTTGTGTTGGCCATTATTAATTCTAACAGGGCGATGAATGAATAGAAATAAACAAACTGAAACATTATCAATTCATATACCATGTGATGATAAATGAATTTACAAAATTAAAAAATCAAAAACTGAATCAATTAGTTATATTATTTATTTCTTTTTATCATTGGTAAATCAAAATGGGATAAATCAACACAAAACCAAATCCCTAACTCTACTAGGATAAATCATTTCTAAAGAATGATTGCAAGTTATTTTCATTGATGATACAGACAAGAAAAATTTTCATTGGAATTACATACAGTACTATGATCACTGATAAATGATATTGATGTCCACCAAAAATCCTCCATGATATCAATTAAATTCTATGGGTTCTGCGTTTAACCTTACAAATTGGTAATAATCACATATTTAAAGAGGGAAAAGTTTGATGCGCCAAAAGAATAGAATAAATGAAAAAATTTATTTTTTTATTAACAAATTCCATGATATGTTTTTCAAAAACTCCTCATGATGACAATGGTTATTTCACACATTTGGTAATACCCATGTCCTTAACTCAACAATGCACTCAGATTTAGGATACGAGCCTCTGTTTTAAGAGTTATTACTTTTTTCAGGAAAACTACATGTGAATGTTATTTAATATAGTTAATATATTTCAATAATTAATTTAGGGTACACTGGGCCTCAGAATCTCGAATTGACTCAGCACCTGTCTCCATAAATACTGCAAATTCTACAACATTAAAAATTAGTCATTACATATTTACTCCTTCAATGTCTTCCATCCCCAAAAAGCACATATAATTAAAGGGTAAGTATACAGAGCTCTGAACTAGGTGTCACACACCAATTATCTCTTCAAATAATTTGATGTGCTATTATAAACAAATACCCATGGAAAACAACCACTCAAAAATGGTATTTTTCAATTGGTTCTGAACTCCCTCGGTTGCATTAAAATAGATAATCTACACCCATATCCTAACTGACCCTCATTGGTTTGACACAAAGAGCCACGAACCTACATCATCATCTATGACATGTTTCAAACACTAAACAACCAAAACTACTATAACCATACAGTTAAGCATCACACCACCTCCCTAGCCTAACAAATCCTTAAGAAAATAAAGGACCTATAATTCCTAGAGGTATCCTTCCACAATAGGTAAAAATGTGAAACAACGTTACTCTAAAGGACTATATCTCTTGTCCAATGAGGAATCCTGAGATTTAATATAAAATCTTCATCATTTTTTGATGAAATTGACCCTTTTAAATCCAACACTATAACCAACAAAAGGAAACAAGAGATGTTTCCCACTAGATCTGACAAGTATAATAGTGACATGTATAGTACCTCATACATGGACTCAAAAAGGTTCTACTTTAGTGTTGGAGTGGTAATTATCATATAAAAAACCCACTAATGGGAGATAATACTCCAAGATATGGATCAAAAAAATAATTAAAAAAAAGTGTGTTCCATACAACCCAAATGGTTTTCTTTTACCTTGACAATTGGAAGGGTTAAGACACTTCATCTAATGTAAACTGAGTCCACAATGGCTTCCCACATCCACTACCTAATCATTTCATGAATTAGGAATCTTATTCAAAGACTATTTTTGAGGGAATTCCACATATCCAGAATACCTACTACTTGCAAAAGTGTCATGAACTCTCCAAAATTATTTTATAGTCATCACCCACAAACAACCAAAACAGAAAAATGTTTAACAAAAAAACACATTGAAACCCTCTTGGGTTTCCCACCAATTCCATATGATCCTGGTATATCCTTAACTAAAATAGTATTATAACTAAGGGAAAATAACATATTTAACACCTATTATAGTATCATGGACTAAATCACCATTCATACCTAGATAATGGATGGCATGATTCCATACTTCATGTAATTCCATCAGGAATGTGTCCAGTGGATACATGATCAAGAAAGATCACCTAGAAGATATTCTGATTTCATTCCTCTCATACTTGCTAAAGAAATGAAAGGTTGGATACTAAAGACTGGATGTTCATTTCACTATCCACACCCAGAAAGGGTCAATTGGAAAGAGAGAATCAGTTTTGTCACCTCGCTCGACAACAATAGACAGAAAACCACATTTAGATCATATTTTGTAATGAACTTGCTCTAGGTTTCCCTTAAGATCACGTGGCCTAAAATATTTTAGGTTCCAATATCACTCTTATTTATGAGATGAAATGTACCATGAAGTGTACCATTGAATTTAGAACTTTCTCTATGGGAGTTTTCATGCGACCACCACTCTTAGAAATGTTTAAAACCATCATCTCGTGTCTTGTGTGCTCTAAATCTACCACTGAGGAAACATGAATTATATAATACAATAATATAATGAACTAATAAATTAATTTTTAAGGATCAATTCCATATGTTTCTCAAATTTTCTATAGAGTATAACTCACCAAATGGTATTGATGTTATCTCCAAACAAAAACTCTAGATTTTGAAAGATACCCCTGGTATAAAATTTCCCCCAGCCAGAGATGATGATAACACATCATAAGGATAACTCTGAGATCCAACATTAATCCAACAAGAGGTATGAGAAAATAGGTTCTACTGGTATAACTAGGCCTAAATAATGGTATACCGAAAGGTAAAATTGGATCATAACATGATGTGAAAACTATAATAGGGGAATTGAAGACCATTTTGGTAAATCAAACTGCCCTTAATCCTCCACCATATGAAACTACTTCAAATTCATTATTTTCAATCCCCACATTTTTTTCACCACTAGGGATTTCTGAAAAACCTTAACACAACCAACAACCTAAAATTCACATGTCATATAAACTTTCCCATCGCACCTTGACACAATCTACTTTGGGTGAAACTGACTCTCCTCCATTGATTTGGATTACTTCTTAAGGAAATATGTTTTTATGGAAATTTTCCCTCTTCATTTTATGTAGAATTATAAAAAAGCATTAATAGTGAAGGGTTATTTCATTGTAACAAGTCACTATGATAATGTCTCACCCCCCCCCCCCCCCCCCGAGACCAACTTCAGGAAGTGGTCGCATTCAAGAGGCACATCACACCACATGCTCATGCTAGTCCACCACCACCTGAGAAGAGGGTATGGAACAACATGTATCATGGGTGATTTATATCTTTGTAATCCCAATGCATACATAGAAATGAAGCATCATCTTTTGGTAAAATCAGATCCAACTATTTCCCCCTAGAGAAAATCAATCATAATCATAACCATCCGACCAGTCATAATTTTTGACACACTAGAATCTCAGACCACTAACTTAATAAAAAGTTGTACCACCTATGGGTCTATATCATCGTGGAACCACTATCATCCCCATCACTAGAAGTCATGTAACCCACCAGGATTGCACTAACCATAATCCTTTCTTGCTAGAGTTATTGCCTTATCAACCCACATACAAAAATCATCCTAATCTAAAAATGTATATGGGTGATTCTCAACAGGAGATACAAATTCTCAGTTCCAAGCTACTGAAAAAAACCTCATGAGTGGGTCCATAAAATAGAACCCCATCACTCATACGGTCCTAAAAATGACACACTCTCAGAATCCTAGCCAGTTATCATCATCTTGATGGTTTTTGTAAAATAACACTTTTGCTAAGTATTTTTGAAAAACTGACTCAAGAAGTGCATTTAAACAATAATGCATTCCTATGTGATGCATGAACCAATGTTTTCCCAAACAACTAGTGACTACATATAATGATTCAACAAGTAGGTTACCATGGTCTTCGGGATTTTATATCATAGCTACTTCACCAACATTGGATTTCGAGCATAAAATCGAATATCAAAATACGTTAACAACATTTACCTAGTTCCCATACCAAATTTAAAAGCTAGAAAACTAAAACACCAAATGTTATCCTAAAACCAAGATATTTAATAAAAATTTAGGATGGATACCTCCTTGATACAATTCTATCACAACCAGACCCAATGAGTCTTGAGATGAAACATACCCAATCCTACCTCCAATAGGAAAAGAGATAGAGAATTATTTCAATATGTTATATCCAATAGATGTGGGACAATTTACCTATGTAAATGTATGAACACAGACTTCCATGAGAACATACAATGGAAAAATGGAAAAAATAAAAAACAAATCAGATATGAATATATAATCCCACAACTAGAGTCTGAAAAAAAGTAGTGGAATGAATAAAAAGCTGTAAAATACAATTTGAACAAATAAATGAAATTTAAGTCCCACCTACACAAATAGAAGGTACTGATGTCAAATTAAACACAATTACACACCACATGTTATGACATGTATCACCAACAATGTGCTATATTGATACCATTCACCATATTTTATCTAATGGTCAGTGATTCAGTTTACTGATTTGTAAAATTTATTAAGAAATTATTTTTATATGTTGTTTATTTTTAACCCAATTCTTATGAGGAAAGGATTGGAAATTGTAACTGATGGAGGGACCTTCTATATCTTCTTGATGGATCAACATGACTCATATTAAATAACTGATATGGCTGTAAATGATGCCTTAACTTTATATTTTTATATGTCTTAAATGCGACATCGATGGTATGTTAAGATGTTCCAAATTCTAAATTTTTTCATTATGATATTAGTAATTGATACATTAAATGATCATTCAACTAGTAAAATATTAATTATTTAATTTCTTGTGATTATTTATATAGAATTATTTATGCTAATTTTATTCCTTCTATATTATGCTCTAGATTATTTTTTATTAGAATGTTTTACCATTTATAATATTGATTTATTTTTTATCGTTATGGTACCTTACACTATATTGTTTAACCTTACAATGAATGAGATCTCTCCCCTTTATTATCTTTTATTTTTCTAAAGTTTGAGAAGATGTATATTAGCAATAAATTGCATGAATAATGGTAGAGTTATGGATGCATCCAATGGTGTTTCAATGTTTCTTTTCCTTTAATATTCTAATATAACTTTTTTATTGTATCTAGTATTCCAAGACTACTAGAAAATTATGACAATTGGGATGAAAATTATTTTTTACACCATAATTTTAATGAATTAAGGCATTGGATCTTGGATACTGGGGTTGGGGAAATTACACTTCTCCATTCTTCTATAACGTATTACTCATACAACTCAATATAGATTCTAAATCCAATTGAGGAATTAAGTACATGGCGTAATGAGTAAATCCATATAATTTGATAATTTAAATATTTATATTCTTAATTCGATACAAAACCCACTTTGATTTAGAATCGTCCCCATTTCCCAAATGAATTGTTGGGTTAATTAATACTCTATGATTGTGGAATGTTTCCCTCACAACATGGAAGAAGATCTAAAGACTCACTAGAATTGTGTTTTTTACAATCATTTCCAATTTTTCAGAGTATTAATTAGAAAGATTGAACAGTAGAATCAGTCAGATTAAAATTTTTCCCAATGAAGTGTTTATCAAAATTTATTCTATCGCAAATAATAGTTGCAACCAAAACAATGGGGAATATCTGCTAGTGTGAATTAATAGCTTTCCCAGCCAAGGGTTAGTCATAATTTCTACCCTGTAAGAATAGAAACTGTGGCCCAAATGGAGAGGAATTTCTTCTTGGATAGATTTACATCTTTTCCACCCAATACTTCATCTAAATTTTTGCTTTCTCGAAATAAAAAGTGTGAAAAAAATTATGAAAGTTGCGATATCAACTGATGGAGGAGATGGAGGTATGTGAGTGAGGAATTACAATCAATATAGTGGACTATTAGATGTTGTTGGATCATAGGTTGAGGAAGTGAAAAAAATGATATCCCTATTAGTATTCTACCATGATTTTTTTAAAAGAATATGTTGAGAAGAAAAATATTGAAGATTTTTTGTTTCCCTTATATTTTTTTAGTTAATTGCATATATTTCGATTGGATCTATAGTAACAAATTTGCGACTACATGAATAAATATAAAATTCTGGTACCTACATTATGTAAATGTGGTAATGATTTAACATATAGTGTTTTGTGTGTCTTCAATAGGGATCCTAAATTTTGAATGACTTTCAATGATTTTGGAAATGCCAATAAATTTTATCATGGTTATGCTAGAAGAAATGGTTTATAGAGTGCATTCATAGTTTTAAAATACAAATAAGAAGTGAAAAAATAAAAATTTCATCAGTTAATCATACTTGTAGTATTGAAGGGAACAAAAATAATTATAAGAATAATTTATTTTTAAAAATGTTCCATACAGAAACAAGGACATGTTTTCATGCCTATATAGTAGTTAGTATATTGTCCTCTATGGAATATTCAAGTAATATATTTATAGATAGACACAATCTTCCATTTCATTATGGAGACTCTTCAAATTTAGTGAGATCCAATGTAAAGGTAAATAATGTTTAGACAAAAATGTTGGAAGTTAATTCATTGACATGAATTTGTATTGTTGATTCCTTCTCTTTGGCAATGATTATTTCTAGAGGTCAGGCTGTTTTAGGTTATACCCAACATGGCCAAGTGAAATTTAGTTGATTAAAAAATCAATGGGAATTTAAGGTGGTCGATGGTGTATCCATTTTGTAGTATTTTAAATATCAAGGTTATTAAAATCCATCATTTTTATATTCCATTCAATTTAACATGAATGAATAGATTACTAATAAATTTTGTGTTTCCCTGAAAATAAGGCTTGATTTTGAATAATTTTAAGATGTAGTTGTGTTCTATATGACATTTTGTGCAGATAGGGAATTCAAGTTTCTAGATTTTTTGTTGCTTTAATAATTTCAGGGAAACTATATTTTGTGATTAGCTTTGTTGTACGAAAAAAACAAGTTCTTTTCTTGGGTTTTTCGAATTTTGATGAGGTGTATAACACGAAGAGAACATTGACTCTATTTATTGATCAATATGAATCTATTAAAGAGAAATATTTGGGAATCTTATTTATACAAATAATAGAATATTTATATGATAGTAAATGAATAATGGCATATAACACCTTAGCAACATCATGAAATATGGATTATGGTTGCATCATTCATAGAGTAAATTCATGATTGAGTTCCATAATGCGGTTGATTTTGAGGAAGAAATCATGAATCATAAAATTAAATATAGTGATGGTAAATCATTATTGTTGAATGAAGTATATAATTTGAGGAAAAAGTGGTCAAATTTCTTTCTTATGAACATGCTAACATTGGGAATAGGTAGCACACATTTAAGGGAAATTTTCAATAGTGTACAAAACGATTCTATTCATTATAGATTGACTATTGGGGATTTTTTAAAGAACATTGAGAAATTTTTAACAATGTATAAAAATTGAGAAATAATATTTGGATTCAAAATTAAGGTAAAACATCCATGAATTTCATTGATTTTTCATCCATTATGTAGAAAAACTATTTAGAGATACATTCCTAAAAAATCATCTATTTCAGAATAAATATCAACTACTTGGGGAATGTTTTAATAAATATTCTCAGGAAATTGATGTCCCATACTCTTTTTTTAGGAATGTTGGTGTCTCCAAGAGATTTTTAAAATTTTATGATCTGTGTGATGGAATGGTTACATTTTGTTGCATAAAATATTAATTGTTTGAAATATTTTGTGTTAATGGTTTAAAAATATATGTAAGGAATGATGGGATATTTATTCCCAAACATTACATTTTGAAGAGGATTATAAAAATAATTGAATATTTTATATTGGTATAGGTCATCCTATTGGTAAGGATTTCAATAAGAAAATTCATAAAATAAAATGTTAAAAATAACTATCTTGAATAGACATGAAAATGGAAACAATGAAATGTGAAATTGATAGCGGCTATGAGGATAGACTTTCAAACCAAAAAACATTTTCTAGGAATGTACATAACATAAATAGATATATGCTATAAAAAAATGTTTTTAGTAATTAATATATATCTGGGAATGTTGTTAATATAAAAATTAATCCAACTCAAAGAGGAGGTTATCATGTTATAAACTGGGTGAGAGAAAAAATCATAAGAAATGTAAACAATAAAGGGATGATGATCTAGATATTTTTGAAAATGAGTGTTTCTATTTTTTTATTGTTAAAAGATAGGGTACTCTAACTTTTTAATTTTTTCATATTTTATAGTTAGGATGTTCAATAACTCTATGAATCTAAATAAGGAGGTGTGTCTCTATAAGAAATATGTTTAATAGCTTTGATCAGACATGGGTATTTTAAAAAAAAAAATTCTTGTTGTTTCAAAAGAAACTTTTTAGGTCATGTTTAAAGATACAATTCATTTTTTCATATTTCATTTATAACCAAGGATTATTTATTTTAATGATATTTACTAAGTTTAGTTCAATAATTTTTTTTACAAAATATATAAAAGAAATTTTCCAAGAAAAATATATTTGTTAAACACATATTTATTAGTTGAATATAAAACCCTACCCTATCACAATTTTTCTTTCTACCTATCACGTGAAATTTCTAAACCTCTCCTTTCAATAATTTACTCTTAATTCAACTCAATTTTGTATGATTCATCAATTGATACAACATTGAGACCTTTATATCACATATGTTGGTATGTGTTAATGATGTGGATTTTTATAAACTATATTTTATACTCTTGATCAAATATCAAACCGTAATTCCATAGTCTAACATTGTGGTATCCTGCAACATATTTTCTTCAACTCGTAGATCAATTAAAACATTATAGTTCTTTACATTATATTCTAAATTCCAAAAAAATTTCTCGACATATGTTTTCTGAAAAACTACATTAATTAATTAACATAGAAACCAAGAGTGCAAATATAGTTCTCCACCTAGAGGAATCTGAAAAAATGAAATTATTACCACTATAGTGGAATTTTCTATATATCATTCCCTTCCACTCTGTCCTGACATTGATTTCATTGAATAGAAGTATGGAAAAAATTATCTTCTATGTCCCAATCAAATCTTGTTCGATGAATTTTCCTATGCTGATATGAATGAATAAGAATCAAGTAGATTAGAAAACATTTATAATTGGGTTGTCAATCAAGATTCATCTCAAGTATTAATTATAAAAATTGATTATAATCTATAATGAAAAGTGGAAATATTTGATAAATATTTTTTATAATCACCTACATTAAAATTCAACGAATATCATATATATGATAAAATCTCATGTAATGAAAAATTATTTATATGGAAAAATATTTACTAAAAAAGATTCTGTACACTTTTAGTTAATGATCTCAATGAATTCATCAGTAATATAGTGATAAAATATTTGTAAGATATCTCATTATAGTAATTATATAATAGAAGTAGTGTAACACTCACACAACTTTATATCGTCACCATATACATTAGTTATAAAATATCCTTCATCGACACTCATTCATTTCTATCACTTGACTCCAAATCATATAACCTAAACATATTATAATGATCAAAATAAAGGTAAATAATGTTGACATACATATTTTTTTCTTGTACTTAAAAAACAATTAAATCATAAAATATGAAGTAGTTTCCTTTTGCATTTTTTTTGGAAAAAGTACAATTGGAATCATTCATAATGTTTTCATGTTCTCTCATCCATTGAGGAATGATAATAGAATAATATTACCATTGAACCGAAACTATTGGTTTTGGTGATGGTGGAATCTATCTCTAACATGTTCAAAGGCTATAGACTTATAACATGTTTAGTTTTTTCATTCTATGACCTATACTTAACCATATTAATCATTGAATAAGAATTATTTCTATTTGAAAATTTATTGGTGAACATCAATACTTTATCAGTAATATAGAATGACTTTCTACACCTAGACTATTTGATTGAGATTCTGCACTGATGGGAGAATGGACCACAATATTTCCTTTAGAGAAACTTGTTATTAAATCATCCATGTTTTCTCTTTAAATAGGAATTTATTTTTTATTTATCAAAATATTTAACTGAACAATTTGATTTTTTTTGTTTTTTTGATGTTTAAGTAAAACATTATTCATATTTTATATTGGGACCTATAGCTCTTTCTATAGAAACCTATTTTTCAATTTTATATTTTTTGGAAAAACTTACTCAATCATAATATATTTTTCACTTATATTTTTGTACATCTTTTCCAATGAAAAGTTTACTGAACTAAGAATCCACTTTGTAAAGAACAATTTGATTTCTACTTCCCATTGCTAGTATGATTTCAGTGACCTCATAAAACCAACACTATATATTGAACTAGATCAAAATTCATATAAAAAATAAGTTTGAAATTATAATGACAAGTAAAGTTTGTTTGAAACTTACCAACCATGATACAACATAGTCATATACTATCCCATGATTTTTTGGTAGGAATGTATAAATGACATGTTATATCAAATAATATCTCATGACCAAGATAAATATTTCATTATTTTCTCATAATATACGAATTGGATAAAACACTATCCAATATAGTTACAACTCTAATGAAAAAATAAGCTATCACCTGTCTAAAGGTATAAAAATGATACAATATCATTATTGTATATTTAATACTTTCTTTACAACCATAATTAGTTGGTATGTATGGAACTACCATTAATATTAAATTCCACTCTTATTGTTAAACCTTGAGTTCTAGGGGAAAATATTTATTTTTATCTTCAACCGTTGATTGATTTGATTAATGAATTTTCGAGTAAAGGTATTAAGATTTTGGAAATGATGAAATTTTTAGACATAAGGATGTTTTATTGTGGAAAATCAACAAGTCACTAAAATATGATTTTTTTATAATATTAGTGTACAATTAATGTTTTTTTATGTCCCTTGTTTCAATAAAAGAAAAAAAATCGACATTAATTAAACATTTTAAAAATTGGTATACATGGGTTAAAAAAATTTATTCCCCGCAAAATAGGTTCAAGAAAGAATGATTATAATTTTATACTTTTAGATAATTCACACGAATTATATAAATCCTGAATGAGGTTTAAATGTAATCACATATTGAGTATGAATAAATTACCATGGTATATAATTTACAGGATCTAGTGGATCATCCATTAACTTCTATTCATGGTGCTGTTAGACAATATAGTCACAAATGGAATTAGAAAATTATTTTATTGATATACCATATAAGAAATTTTTTGTCCTTTCCAATTAAAATATCCTTTCATTTAATCATAACAACTTCCGCCTTTTTGGAACCTCCATTGTAAGAAAAACTCTCTTCTCTCTCCTACGCATAGAATTGGATAAATCAAATTAATAGATGCACATGAAAAAAAAAATTACATGGTTTACCCTCACTTGGATAAATATAGGAACTATAAAACAATAATATGTTGTGTATATAATTCAATATAGTACACAACTATTACAATGTGCATTGAAATCTCATTGTCCCTCCTAGTTTTCTACTAATCACACTTTGAAAGTTCACTATTCACTCAATTAAAGTGAGCTCATTGCTCCTCCAAATGAATATTCCATTGATTTCATGAATCAATGAAGTTTAAAACTCATTTTGAATTCCATTATTCTCTACATAAATCAAAATTATCAATATCAATTTACCACATAATTTTTTTGCGATTTATTTAAGTTAATGATACTTTTACTTTCACGAAACCATTTGTACACTTTTACACAACTTCCAAATATTCATGAAACATTTCACTTTTTTACAGAACTCTAAATTTCTGAAATCATTTAATTTTTTCATGGATAATTTAATATTTTCACAACATTTTGGATTCATGGAACTCATTTGGCCAAATATAAATATGTCACTTTTCTTCATTAAACTGATGTATTTGAAACTACTTCGCGTAATTTGTGAATTAACACAATGATTATGTGATTTTAGATCTATAAAATTCTCTACGGGGTGGATCCATAATATGAGGAGGGTAGGAGTTTATTTATTGTTGTGGATGACCCTTTATACAACTTCATTTTGTTCCATGACATTTCACACAACATTTATAGTTTTCCCATCTTCAATGATTTGACATATCATTTAGTGAGAAACACCCTTCCATTAGGAAACCACCATTTGAATTTATCAAGTTTGTCTAACTTATTATTCATAACACAACACATTCTTTTTATAAATTTTTGAACATTCATGAAACACTTCCATTTGATGTATTTTGATGAAATGGCCCAAAATATTCACTTTCACAAAAAACTATAAAAATAATTCACATATTTGAACAATTTTTTCTATTGAAATGAAATCTTTTCTTTTCATTAAAAATAACATTCTCCTAACTCCAAACTATATACCTACAATATTTCATGAATAGTAATAAACACCTCCACCATATATGAGAATTTTTATGTACACTATCAAGAGTTTCCAAACATCGATTATCTACATTCATGGATTTTTTGAGCCCATCTAGGATAGCCATCCACCATTTTGGAGCTTTGTAAACATACATTGTCAATAAAAAAATATAACTTCTCTATAAAAATTTTCAGTAAACTTTTTCAACGAACACAACCATCCAAAAAAAACTATGATGTCACTTTGAAGTATTTTTTCATATAAAATCTTAGATATTAGGACATTATCTGGATGTCATTCACCTTTAAAAAAATAGATGTCATAATATATTTTGGATGATTTTCAGTGTCATTGAAAAATCAAAGGATAATCTGAATGCACAACGTGGTTTTCATGAAATGGGATTGAGAAAACTATTTCATTTATAGTTATTTTATGAGGGTAACAAGTTATTTATGTCTTCTTCAAAGTACATGATGGGTAATAGTGCGAATGTTACATTACATCCTGTTATAACATTTATAAATGTGTCTGATGGTTACTATTCTAATATTTCTATGACTATAAATTTGACAAGTAGACATAGGAAGTGTTGAAAACTTATGAAAGTAACATAATAATTAATTACATTCTTACAATCATAATACATGATTGTTAATTGCCAAATTTTATTCAAACATTTATTAAGATAAATATTTTTTTTGATAAATATATATTTCAAAATTTAGTGAATTATTAAATTAATAATTTATTTATAAAGGATTGTACTTATGATTATTCACATAGAAGAACTCGTTCCACCCTCAATTTTGGAATATATATTGCATTGGATAGTATGATCATGTGATGAATTATTAGATGGGGCAGTACAGTTCATGTGGATTCATCCTTTTTATTGTGATATGAATACATTGAATAAATTTGTACATATAAAATCATTCCAATTCATAAATAACAAATGTTTATTTGATGGATGAGTGTACCAATATTGGTCTAGCATATCATTTGGATGCTGAAACCAAATTTGAGATGCCCTATTAGATTCTTGATGGGATAGTTGGTGAATATACAAAATTTGATGTGGATAATACCATGTTGGTACAAGATCCTCAATACATTTTGATCAATACTTCATCAGTTTCACCACATGTGTAGTATAAATCATGTTATTTTTATAATTTAAATTTAACAATTTATAGGATCATTTAATTATTTTATTACCAATTGAAGGACACACCTTAATGAGTTAAAAAAAAGTGATGCCTCTTTTAGTGATTGTCAGATTAAATAGTCCCATTATTCCAAATTTCATGATTATATTAATGATTTTGTTTGTATACATTCAGTTTAATTATGATTGAATTATTTTATTAATTTAATTCTCCAAAACATTATATTGAATTCTTTCAAATATATAGTTTCGTCACTTGTGGGAGTTTTCTATCCCTTATTCACTGTATAAATAATTTTACCAACAAGCTAATGATCAATCTATAACATATATTCATTAAAAATATTTTCATTCTGTTGAATTTTTGTTTCTTATTGAAGATGTTTATGAAAAATGAGAAACAAAAAACAATGACATTGGTTTTCCATCCACCGATTTTTGTTATTACTATGGTCTATTGAATGAAATAATTTAAATTATATATGAACATGAATTTATATACATATTTCTGAATAAAAATTGGGTTGATCATGTCCTTGAAAATAAATTCAATCAATTTCAATTTACATTAGTGAGCATTAATAATATTTTATATAGTGTTGAACAAGATAGTAAATAACCTTCTATATTTGCATCACAAGTAAAATAATTTATTTTAACTTTTCCAAATGATCTGAGTTGATAGGTTTTAACCTTTTCATGAAATATCTTGATCAAAACATTTTAGATCAATGTGAGGAATGCATTCAATGGGATAGTGTGGCAGTTTGAGGATAAACACTTTATTTTCATTTTTAATGAAATTTATGGGTTTTTATCACTTCTTGGTAAAAAAAAACTTGTTAGGTGTTTATGAAATATTTAATTTTTTTCATGTATCTATTGTGTATTGTTTAAAATACAGTGTATGTGAATTTAAATATAAAATTTCTCTATGACTATATAAATTTTATGGGAACATACACAAAATTTGAGTCATTTGGGAGTGGAATTTTCATTCAGGGGTGGAGGTATTTATGAATGTAATTTTTGTGTTTATGTATTAAAGACAGACACACACACACACACACACATATATATATATATATCTAAGTTTCTATGAATTATTTTTTAATAGAATCTGACTTTGTATCTTCATATACTCACAAAAGAGGCCCAAATCAAGGGATTTCTTCTTTGAAGTATAAGACGCCTCTCGATATATCATCTAAAGTGAGTTCTAGTGGGAGAGGGATCTTGTAATCATATTTTTCTTTTGGGTCATATAACACATGTCCCATAAGTATATCCTTTTACAACACATGAATACGATTTATTCCCTTAGGATATAATATATAAATATTTTAGGAAGATCAGGTAAGATGATCAATTTAATTTTAAAACTATGATAAATATATAGATTCATATGTGATTTTTTAATCCAATAAAATAATTTTACAATGTGAATCAATGAGTTTTTATAGTTTTTAAAGAAAATTTTAGAAAATTATGAAAAATTATAAGGTTAGAGAAAAGGGGATCACTTGGTAGAATATTTGGGTTCCTCATACCTTTTAGATAGGGTCCTAATAGGCGTTCTCCCCGCAGTGTCATGAATTGGTTACATATTGGTCCAATTACGCTTCCATGAAGAGAATAAATATTTTGGATTAATTATTTATATTATTTTATGGAATTAACATGTTTATAATCTAAATATATAGAATTTCTGTTGGGGAAGAACATAATTCAGAGAACTACATGATATAACAACTTCTTCATAGACATGGGACATGTCGCTTGTCCCAAATTCAACATGATGCATTTATTATCTTCCTTTTATATCCATGTTTTAGTATTATATTATGTTATATAGTAATATCTTATTTTTATAAAATTATATGAATAAGATGCACATACTTATTGATTATCGGTGTGGCTAACTCGTGATCATAATTATTCATAGGTTGCAACTCATATAGTAAATTTTTTCTATTCTAAATTGTGTCATTTATCTATTAGTGAAAATAATTCTTAATTTTAAATATATATATATATATATATGTATTACAAATATTAAATTTAATGCTGAGTTTAAAAAATTTCTTTTGTATGAATTATATCATTCTAAGAAGAGAGATGAAATATTGCATCCCTTCATAGTGTGGGAAAATCATGGATACAATTTGATATATGGAATGGTTATTTTCACTTGGTAGTTACATGTACCAAGGTATGTTCCCATAATTGGTATCCTAGAGGCACAATATTAACCCAAATCATTCCACTAATAGAGTATAATTCTTATTGTAACTCTATCTTGAATTTATAGGGAACCCATATATTCTTTACAATGCCCACATTTCACTATACTATTATAATCATTAAACATTTTATGACATGTGTGGTCAACAAAAATCTATGAGTCTCTTCTATCATATGAGAGAATTAGAAAATAAGAGAAGAGTAACCCACTACCATTGGATGAAATGTCTTATCAAATTATATATCTAGGTCTATGCTGGAATTTCACGTTGAAATCCTTCGAGCAGGGCCTCTCTTACGAGCATAAAAAGAGACTGAGTTAAATATAATTTAAAAAAAATACATAAATAGATATGTTTGTGTTTTTATGTATTTATTTTTAATAAAAAAATAAAAAAATAATTAAACACTTACAATTATTCATACAACCACCTGTTGATGCAGATTCCCCTCTCAAATAATGCCTTTCTGGTTTTTGTTCCCTTACCATGGTTGTAGTAAATGCAAACTTTTGTACTAAACAACAAATATTTTAGATCAAATAAGTGAAAATAAATAAATATAATACTATTGAAAATTCCATAAATAGATAAATAGTTATTTAATGTTTGTAAACCATACAACAGGAAAAAACCATGCCTTTCATTAAATATAAAAACCAATTACATCCCCTTAAATTATCTTTGTAGACCAATAAATATCTTCTTTGTGGGGAGGTAAATATTGATTATCCACATGTTTTGTGAAAAAATCAATAGCCTATGGTTCAAATAATTTGATTAAAAACACTATCCAACATGAAATTTTCACAAAAACATAACAATTCAGATTGTATAATAAAGAAACCTGGAAATCGTTCATCATTTGAGATGCTAATATAAATTGGTTTTTAATAAAAAGTTTGTATCTATATATGTATATTTCAAAAGTTCATAGATTTAAATTTAAATTTGATCAAATTTTGTATCTTATATTGGATCTACCTAATTATACTTTATCAATATGTATTTTTTCTCATAAATTCATTTAACAAAAAATTTTTCTTTCAATTGACCATAGAAATAACTAGAAGAAAAAAATGAAAACTCGTGCCTTTTATTTTTTTTTTCATTTATCATCAACATATTTAATTCAGAAATAAAATCTTTTAGAATATAAATATGTGTAATGATGAGCTTTTTTATGGACCATAAACTAATTGGTTAAATTCTATAGTTAGTGTATAATCACTTAAATCTATAAATTTATGGAACTATATTTTTCAATGGATTTAATATAACATTATACTAGAAGAAATTATAAATCTAGTTCAATCATAATACAACTACATGTATAGGTACTAAATATTTTACCAATTTACGAAATTAGGCATATTTTGATTGTTGAATAAGTTAATAACTTGTAAGTGGAAAATCTTGTTTTATCCATTAATGTCTGTCTAGAAATAAATAATTAAATTTAAAAATTATCAACTTCTATATGCAATGAAACACATGTAAATGATTAATACTAAAATAAATTTGACTCTTACTATAGAAATGGTTCCACTAATGGAGTATTGAACAAGATGCATCAATGAACTTGTTTCCACTCGATGTTTCCATATAAAATATAGTTCCTTATTCAGATGGCCCATTAGTAATCTGAGATAAAATATCTAATTATGATTCATGAGTATTAATATATAAAATAGAATAATTAGTACACTCATTCTTCATGTGACCATTGGCCATTATTGGCTTTGGATGATCTCTATAATGAAAAATTAATTTTAATGTATTCAGATATCATTCAAAGCCATTAATCTATCTATATTTCACCTTACCAACATCCATTACATCATATGTAAGGTGTATCATCATATGGGTTATAACATCAAAACATATAGGAGAAAATAGTTTCTCTAAGGGAAAACCCTTAATTATAATCATATCTTGTATGATTTTTAAATCACCCTTTGAATAATTTATTGAAAATATATATCTAAAAAATTAATCATCTTACTCAAAATTTGAACAACCTTGGGATATAAATAATCATGTATCATGATTGGATGAAAGTTAGGAAGTAAAACGTGTTTGTCATGACTTTTTAACCATTGAAAATTTTTGTTAGTCCCTTTAATGGGCTTTCAAATATCATAACAATTACCATTATTTTTATTCATTATAATTAAAATGGAATGAAATATCTATCTCATTTTTACTCATTATGTACCTTACATCAAGGTTGACTTCATTATTACCCTTAGCTAAATGAAAATTAAACTGTTTCCTCAATCACATTTCTTATAAATAACATCATGTGTTAACATTGCACTTTGATTTACCACTTACACAGAAAATAGCCTACTATATTATCACAATAAATTATTTCAATATGAAATACATCCAGTTAATTCCTTAATATATTTTTTTTCATGTATTCGGGATAAAAAACAGACCATGTTTCTTCAAATTGTGATTGAACTATCCACTCACACAATGAATATAATGTAACATAAGAGCCTCCAAATCCTATAAATCGTATAATCGAACCATTTTCCCTTTTTCAATCTATGATAACATTTAAGTCATCATAAAAATATTTATTTTTGGGTTTTATCATTTAATTTAACAATTTATTTTATTTATTTCAGGTTTACCTTGTTTTTGGGATCCCTTATAGTATTTACCTCCCTTTTTGGATTTGATTTTCGGGGATATTTAATATCTTTTTACTCTGTAGGACTTATTTGTTTTCTATTTGAGGTGGGGCTTCTAACCCTATAGTGCTGGTAGAGCTTCCCATCTCATCCTTGTGAAAGATGAGCTCATTATTCTTCCTTGATGAATTATATGGATGTGTTCCCCACCCATCAGTGGTGGATTATGTTGTGTTTCAACATTGTGAAATCTTGGTTTGAACATGTCAGGTGTATATCTAAAACATTCAATGGTGGTGCTCTCTCAAGATCTATTAACATCTTCATTCAGGGTAGGTTTCAGAATTTAGATATAGATTGTTTTCTAAAGGGTTTTCATTGGTAGAGGTGTCACAATGATGGATTCCAATAGGGAAAACTGTAGATAATTATGGTTTTATCAAACATTCACTAGTAGAAAAATGGTGTTTTGTTCCACACAATAGTAGGTGGCCTCTATAAGGGGTTACTACGTAATAATGATAGTTTTCGGCTATTACTTGATCCACCCATAGAACCACAATCATGTGCCCCTCATACTATATCCTACCCACTTTAATCCCTAAACTACCACACTCTGACCATGCAATTCTATACAAAATTATAACACCAAGCTACTAGAACCCACTCCACCAAATCCCTATATCATTTTTATTTTTATCCTTACATATCAAATATATTACTCATATAACAAACAATGGATTCAATATTAGATAAAGGTACCTAGTTCATAGCCCTATACCAATGGTATGCCCTGTAATTTGAGATTTAAAATATTACTCTTCTCATTTCCTCACCAAACCCTCTATTTTAGGATCTTAGTTTTAATGGATTAATGCATATAGGGACTTAGGGATTAAATTTCGCATCTGGGCCAACATTGATGTCATTACCAACCCCTAGTTAGGTGTTATTAACATTATTACATGGCCTTACACCAAACATTCATTGATTTATGAAATTATTAATTTTCAATATGACCATTATTTAAATGACATGTGTATTATGTAATGCATGGGTGTTATAAAAAATATTTATGGATAAAGGTGTTAGTATCATGTCATTTATGAACTTTTTGTATATCTTGGATGATAATGAAAACACATAGACGGTATTTATGTTTTGAATTTGATTAGAAAAATTATTATATAATTGATTAACTTTTAAAAAAAATCCAACTTTCATATTAAACTTTTCTTACATATCATGTGATGAAATATAGTTTTTCATGATAATATAAATGCAAAATCAAATAGTGAATTTATATTATTCTTCTTTGTAATATTTTATTAATAGATTTTTTTTTTCAAAACATGTTATGTATGGTAAATATTATCTACCTATTTTATGAAATATGATACCTACTATTTTTTAAGGTTTCAGTATGAAGATTATGTCACTCAACATAGGAGTTAAAATCCATCTAATTATTGTAAAATAATTATTTTTTATTGATCATCGGTTAAAAATTTATTGCCATAATAAATGTCTTTAATTATTTTTTAAATTATTGTAAAGTGGTTTTCATATATTAGTTTAATATGAATTCTTGTGTAATTGATACATTATGTTTCCAAATATACATATGTAAAATAGTTTCATTGATATGACAAATAAAACTCAAAGTAAATATTTTTAGGACATTATTCAATTTATTTATTTAACTCGAGAATTTTAAAGTGAATATATTAGTTTTTCATGTAAAAAATGAGACATATTATATCAATTCACTTTATATACTATGATATAATACCTGCTGATGAATTTTTTTTAATAAATTATATGTTTTGGGCTTGTCATGGGGAATAAAATGTTTCTTTTCATCGAACAATAATTTTCATATGGATGTTGATGCGAGGAAATATAATCTGATATATAAAATGATTTCTGATATGGTATGTGAGTTGTCTTTTGATGGCATTAATATCTAAAATAGTGATCATGGTGATATTAATCAACAATATGGTAACGATAATGATGAATTACTTTTTAATGAAATACATAATGATGCAAAGACTAAATTATATTTTGGTCATACATCTATTATTAAATTTAAATTTATCCTGGATATATTGCACCTGAAGTATTTGAATTGGTGTCTAAAAACAACATTAAAAATGTTGTTGGTGTTATGGAAAAATTTATTCCTTCTAAACAAATATTATTTACTTTTATAACTGATATTATAATTTAAAATAGAATATTATTTTCAACTATTACACCATTGATGCATGTTCCACCAACCTTATTATATTCTGAAAGGAAAATAACAATATATATACTTGTACTTTTTGTGGCTCAACCAGGTGGAAGGATAAATTAGGAAATAAGTCTCATAAATGTTATGTTTCTAAACTATGGACACAATTTATCATAATGTAAATGTGTTATATTCTACTCAATATGAGGTTGAAAAAATTATTTATGTCATGTAAAACTTCTAAAACAATAAGATTACATTACGGAAGGAAAAAATTAAATGTGATATTCTAACATGCCAAATAGACATTCTATCATAAAAGGAGTATGATTATAGGCACCACAACCATTTTAAAGATAGCTATAATGTATGATCGGGGTCTCCAGGAAATGGTTTCAATACATACAAGTCTATGGTTGGTGAGATTTGTTGTACGTGGCTCGTTGTGTTGGTTCCATAAAACTTTCCTCTTTTGTTATGAATGGAACAACAATTTAAATTCATATAAAATATTATTAAAAAACCTAGACCTCTTGCGGATAATATTAATATTTACCTTAAACTAATGATTGATAAGCTTAATTAATTTTGGTGTGAAGGTGTTGTGATTGTGAAATTAATGACATGTTTATACTTTGAGCTATTTTAATATTTGAAATCAACAATTTTCTAATATTTTATGGTTTATCATATTGGATTATAATAAATTCATTTTTCCTTACTATAATATAATTAAAAATTCTACAGAGGTTAAACATTGTGAAAAATTGGTAAACATGGGTCAAAAAAATTTTCATCTATTAAATATTACTTTAGAAATGATAGGGTGGAATTTTATGTATTTAGAGAATTCAACCCAATACAAAAGAACCAGGAGGAGGACTATATGTTATAATAAAATGAATATGTAAAAATCCCATGGTATATGATTTTTTTGGAGTTTGTGGCACTTCCATTACCATCCATTCATGTTTTGGGTAGACAACACAATCACAATTGGTAAACCATTGGTGAAATTTCACAGGTAACTAAATGTGAACTCAAATTAAAATCAAAACCAGAATGCTTGATAGGGATTTGAAATAGACCAAACATTTGAATTGTCAAGAGGCATAGTTTCTATTTGTTCAATGGATGTTCTTTATACATTACTTACTATTGGAGTAGGTTCTGGGTTGACTCGGTTTCTATGAGGGTTTTGACCAATCATAAACTTTTGATAATTGTGCTTTGATGTTGTTAATTCATGAGGTGTGTGTTATAAATTGAAGATAGATGAAACCATGATGACCTCTAGTGGTACACCGTGATAAAGAAGATGATCATACATCATATACGGTGGGCCATGAGATACTGCATGATCCTCCTATAATTCCATCTATAGCACCTAAGGTTGTTTCGGAGACAGGTTCTAAGTCACAGTTCCACGATGATTTCTTTTTCTATATGTTGACATTCCAGGGAGAACCACAACCAACCATGACTATAGATGAGATGAAACTGGTGTTCTAGTAGCAACATACTCTTATGTTTTCAGGGGATGGTAGAACACATGATTCAATGATGTTCCTTGATACAATGTTAGTGATTTTAGATGGTCTAGAGATGCCTCTATAGCAGAGGGTCATGCTCGTGACTTACCTACTACGTGGATAGGCAAAGAACTGGTGAAATTTTTTTAAGAAGGATGATTGGAGACATGATATGGGTTGGGATTAATTCCAAATCTGCTTCTATGACTACATTTAATACATCACTCTGCGATTAGAGAGGCCTATTGATTTTATTCATCCTGACCATGGTGTGATGATATTTATGGAATAATAAGAACACATTATAGATCTACAATGTTTTGCACCGATGTGGCATACTAATGATCTATCGAGGGACGGGCACTTCAAGGAAGGTCTTATACATGCTATGAAATCTCAGGTCAATGTGTTCAAGTTTCCTTATATCACTGAGATTGTCAATCAGGTGATGATTTTTGAGTGGAACGTGAGGGAAGATTGTGGTATTTAATAGGGGAGTTCTATTTCTCCACTTAATGGATCTACATCTTCAAGAAGGAAGCACTATTTTGAGGCTCCCCATGACGTGAGATCTAGTTAATATGTGGGAGCAGACCGATTAGTGTTTTCACATTAGTTTTGTAAGAAAGTCCACATGAAAAATCAATGTGATGACAACCCAGTCGTGTTTCTGAGGTTGCAAGAGGATGGTGAACATGCAGTGGTGTTGTAGGACCTTCCCGCCAGCTACAAGTGGTAGGGGTCAACTCTAACATCATGTTTAGGAGCAGGGACATCAGCTCCACATCGGGCTGGGAGATGGAGCAGTGAAGGCCGGCCAGGATAGGGTAGTAGTGATTATGTTCAGGGAATCCATACATCAGGTTCTCAGAGACAGTAGGGTGGATAAGCTCAGGGTAGCTAGGTAAGGTCATAGGGTCACGATACAGGTCAGACTAATGGAGTTCGATGGACCCAATAAGTGTATGATCCCATACCATCTATAGTGAGAGGTACAATATCATTATCTTATACTACTTCATATTAAATTTTTGATACAGGTTCCTCTCATTGGAGTATTTTTAAATGAGGGGTAAAAATATTTGGTCTTATGGGTTTGCTTTATGAGGGAGTTTTGATGCTAGACACCCCATTGGGAGTTAGAACGGGTGATGTACACCAGTGTATAGTGTGTCCCCTTGATGTTGGTGGGTTCTAATTTCTCTTGAGTTTATATGTCCTTGAGATGACAGGGTTCGATGTCATTCTTAGAACGGACTGGCTCATTACTCATCTAGAATATGTTGACTGCTATAGTAGGAGCATGATTTAAACATCACCAGAGGTTGTAGAGATTATTCACAGTGGTGAATGTAATGTCTAGGAAAGTATAGTAGGACCCGAGTATCAAGGGCTTAGTGGGATGATAGCCTAAATTTATAGTTTATTTCTGTATGATTAGGGAGTGAGTTAGGATGAATTTCCTCCATTGGTTGAGTACATTAGGGATGTCTTCCTGATGAAATTTTTGTTTTAATCCCTGAGAGAGAGGTTGAGTTCTCCATTGAGCAAGTTCTAGGTGCTGAAATGGTATCCATTCCTCCATACAGGATGACTATGACGGAGTTATAGGAGCTCAAGAAGAAACTATAGGGCTTGGATGCATTGGGGTTTATCAGGCCTAGTACTTCTCTGTGTGGTTCTTTTATCAGTTTTTTGAAAAAGGCAGACAGAACACTTAGTCTATGCATGGATTTCCAGAAATTGAACCAGTGGATGGTGAAAAACTGATGACCTTTTCCACAGATTGTTGACCAGTATGATAATCTCCATGGAGGTTGAGAGTTCTAGAAGATGGACATGAGGTCAGGATATCACCCGTTGCTAGTTTGACCTGAATACATACCACATGCAGACATTCATTGAAGGTATTTGTTTTAAAAGTATCTCGTTATACTGTTCGGTCTCACCAATGTGCCAGTGTTTTTCCTGGATTTGATGAACTATGAGGTCCATCATGAATAGGTTTCTTTTGTTGTGGTTTTTGAGTAAGATATCTTTGTGTATTCTCACAATCGACATGACCTAGCGATCCCTCATGATATCGTTCTGAATATACTATGAGAAAATCATTTATTTTCTATGGTCATATTGCGGCACTTTTGGATGGATCATAGTCCCTTCCCTAGTCAAATAATCTAATATAAAAGAGTTTCAGTGGACCAAGAGAAGGTGAGAGTTGTATTTTCCTGGGAACATTCTACGAATGTTTATGACATACATAGTTACATGGGGCTTGATAGTTACTACATGAATTTTATACAGGACTTATCTTTATTAGAATGGTCATTGACTGTATTGACTATGAAGGGTGTGTAGGTTTTTGTGGTTAGAATCATATGAGACAACCTTTTAAGAGATGAAATGGAGGTTGACGGTAGCACTGATCCTATTACTACCAGTGTAGGGAAAGAGTGACACAATGTACTATGATGCATCATGTATTGTGCTAGGGGCACTGCTTATGCAGGGAGATCAAGTAGTGTAATATGGTTCTTGGAAGTTGAGGACTCATGAGAGGATTGACCATATGAACGATCTTCAGTTAGCTTTAGTTGTTCATGCGTTGCATACCTGGAAGAACAATTTACTAGGATAGAATTTTGTGGATTACAAAGACCACAAAATCCTCAATTATATCGTTATACAACTTGATATGAATTTTAGGCCATGAAGGTTGGTGGATTACCTATTGTCCATCGACTATGTGCTTTCCTACACACTGGGTAAGGGAAATATAGTAGCTGATGCTATGAGTAGGAGGACTCATATTCAGGCAGTGAAATAGGAAAGTAGCAAGTGGCAGCCTTTAAAATTGTTTTCCCTCAATCATCTGGAGGTGCATGTCAGAAAGGGAAAACTTTTCTTTCATCCTTATCTATTACCTCTACCCTTCTAGAAAATTTTAGGACAAGGTGGCTATTATATTTATAAGGCCTTGTTCTATAGGATGATGTTGCACTTATGGACACTCCTCCAAGTTGGATGGTAGGTGATGGTGAGATACTAATTATCCATGGACTTGTTTTGGTTCTAGTGGTCATATGGGAGGAATTGATGCTGGATATTCGTGATTCTACTTGGGTAGTGAATCTCGGGGTTACCAAGATGTACTGGGACTTACAACATCATTACGGGTGGCTAGGAATCAAAATAGAGGTAGCTGGATTTGTCACTAGTTATTTAACCTATTAGTAGGTGAAGAAGGAACATCAGAGGCTAGATGGGGCTTTACAGCAGTTACCAATCATAGAGTGGAAATGGGATGATGTTGAAATGGATTTTGTGACTTGATTTTTGAGCTCTCCTTGAGGTGATGATGTTTTTTGGGCATTCATCAAAAGGCTTATGAAGGCCGCACACTTCATACAGGTCATGGAGACCTATAGTGTTGATGATCTTGTAAATTTTTACATCCAAGAGGTGGTACAAATTCAAGGGGTCCCATTAAATATCTTATCTGATTGGGAATCCCTCTTTACATATCATTTCTGGAAGTGTTTTCAGTTGATGTCGGGTACCCAGGTTCTTCTAAGCACATCATATCACCCTCGGACTGATGGAGAGTCAGAGCGCAAGATAACATTGTTAGAGGACATGCTGCAATAATGTGTTCTTGATTATGGGGACTCATAGAAGAGGCACATTCCCCTGGGTCAGTTTGGCTATAATAATTGTTATCAAGAAACAATATAGATGGAACCTTATGAATCCTTATTTGGTAGGCTATTCAGTTCTCCCTAGTGATGTTTAGAGGCTATAGAGGCAGCTTTATAGGGATCCTGTCTCGTGCAGGAGTCTTCGGGGAATGTCCAGTTAATTTAGAAGATGATGAATACTAAAAAGTCTCATCAAAAACTATATTTCGATCTCCATAGATGGACTCTAGTGTTCATGTCTTCAGATCATATTTTCTTCCGTGTTTCACAGAGGGTGAGACTCTTACTTATTAGGAGATAGGTTAAACATTCACCAAGATATGTTCGGCCATTGTATATACTAGAGAGAGTTTTGTAGGTTTCCTATCGGGATTAGTTACCTCAAAGGTACTGAGAAATTCTCAACTTCATCTACATATATACACTGATCCTCTATCAATCATACCCATCTCATGTTTTTCAGCCCGAGGAGGTTGATTTGCATATATATGTGTGTTCTTTGAGGAACATAGTGTTCGTATCGTTGACAAGATCATGAAGGTTCTTCGAGGGAGGTCATTTCTTTTATTACGCATGAAATTGAAGCATGGCCATTTATAGGATGAGACTAGGAAGAGGGTGGTTGATGTACGTGCTCAAGGGCCAGAGATGTTCTCAAATGAATGTTGACCACTCTTCATAGATCAATTCAGGGACGAATTTTGGTAAGGGTGAAGATTATAAGAACCCGAGTTTTCATATGAGGTGTATATATTTTCAAATCGATTCAAATGACTTGTTTTGAACTTATGATAATGATTAACTTGATCACATATGTTTTGAAGGTTTCAAGGGAATGTTCAGAGGACAAAACTCGGTTTTGGGATTGAAATTGTTTGTCGCACATTTGGGAAAGACCCACACATATTTATGCCAAACCATGTGATAGGTCTAAAAATTTGTATGTTTTGGGAATAGTGGTTCTACATAGTTACTGAATGGTTAGTCAAATTGCATGGGGAAATGATGAGAATCAACCCTCTTAGGAATTGAGGTGTGCACAGTTTCAGCACGGTTTGAGAAACTGTGCGGGTAAAACGTGTGACCCTAGTAAGGGGTTTCATTAATTTAAATTTAATATTATTTTCTATTTTCATACCTATTATAGGGTTTCATCTCCCACACATAGAGGACCTTCAGATATCCCCATATTGGGCCCTAGTAAGGAATCACACCCTACTCTCAATTCAACCTATTTTTTGATCATCGATTGTGTCTACGATCCCGCACCAGTAAGGCCTACATTACTTTTTAGTCATTTAAGATTCTTTGGAACAATGACTATGTGATTTGAATTTATGATCATATGCCATAATATTATATTCTTTCTTCATTATTCAGATTTATTCTCAACCAGGGAAAATTAGGACATGATACTAGGATAGATGTCCACTACCGAGGCGAGGTAGGTGGTATATACATTCATTATTCTTTTCTTTGGGTTTTTTGGGCATTCATCAAATATTCCATCTATCATAAATTCTAGAGAGATAAATTTTTATGAGTGAGTAGCTTTTAGTTGCTGTAGTTGAACATTGTGAGATTGACCATAGGTTCTTTTTCGGTGAATTTGAACTCGTTGCTAGTTTTGAGGTCATCTGAGGGGTGTGACTTTTGGGATTAGCTTGTTAATGATCATTTAAACAACCCATGGGGTTAGTGATTGTAATTTCGTAGTTAGATGATGCCCTTAAATTCCCTAATTGATTGAGTAACATGTTTAGGTGATGTACTGGCTCCTTGATCATTGAATATCATGTTATAAATCTTCTATTTTAGTAGATTGGCTTAAATGGAATTTGTTTATATGGGTGGGTATACCTACATGTAAATGAAAAATGGCATGATAAATGGATTTTATAGTAGGGTAGGCCCATCTACTTAGTAAATGATAATTGTATTGTGTGAGTGGGTATACTCATGGATTGTGCATTTTATTGTGAGTTGGTATTCTCACATGGTTATAAATGTTTAATTTGAATGAATGAATTATTGATTGAATTGTTTTATAGATGCCATGGACTACTCTCCATTGATCTGGAACATGGTAGTAGATTCCTTGGGATGATTCTGACACATGGTTCTTGATTCCGTGGGATGCCTCAGGGGTTGGTACCCCATGGATTTGGATTTCTTGGGCTCGCATAGGACTTACTATTGCCATGATCCAAGGACCTAGACTAGTTACTAACCAATTTTCCACCAGGGATGCTCATGGGAATCGATGGGATGCCTTGGATATGCTCCATGGATCCGTACCTCTATGGTCTATATATTATTACTTGGATTAATTTTTCTATTGAAACCTTTGGTCCGGCCCTTGAAATATGCTACATCACTATCTAGTGTGGCCATGGGATGCTACATTCACTATACAGCATGGCTGTGGATTATTGACTTCATAATACAGTGTGGCTGTGGTTTACAGGATATAGATGAATGAACAGTGTGGCCGGGTTTCTAGAATATAAATAGCTTAAAGCTTCCTTCCTAGGAGTTGACTCTCCTTTTCATGTTTCCTTGAGAGATGTTTAGATTTACTTTATAGTATACTAATTCAATGGGAAAAGGCACTAACTTACTAGTTTTTAAAACATTCTCGAACCATTGTATAATTTATATTAGAACTGTACAGATCTAGGTGGTTGCCTACTTGGATGTTTATCTCAAACACTAGTTTGGACTCCTTGGGTACCCAAAAAGATTATATGGTTTCATGTGATAATTCATGCAAGAGACCAAGTATAGGATGATGATTATGGCGTTGGATTAGGGGATCATATGTCCAAGATAACTCTAGTAAGGATATGATACCTTTTTGGCCTTTGTTCTTTTTTGGATACTTTTATTGTATTTCCTTGGGCTATTATGGATTTTTCTAGATACTTGTACCATCCGTATCATTTTTGTATTTGAAATAATTTTGATTATTATTACGTATTCATGTATATTTGAATTTCTTATATTTATCTTTTTTTTATTTTTCTTACACTATTGTATATATATGAATTCCACTGTGATACTATGATAATGAAAAATTAGTCCCCCTACTAACACACCTATTCCTTTGCTACTAGTCGGCATGCTCTAGCATCTGGGGAGATTCACTTAGGGTCGTGGGACCAACAGGACTCGGGGAACCTTTTTGGGTGGAATTCGCCTTTGGGACGTTATAATCTAGTCATGTCACCAGCACCCTTGGTGTTTTCCTCATCACACCTGAGGCCACCTACTTTGTGATTTCTCATACTTAGCTTCTACATTGTAGATCACCTCTCATTCCTCCATGAATATCACTTGGTCAAATCCTCTAAGGTTCATCAAAACATAAACTCGACTATGGAATCTTCATCTTATCTGTATCTCAGAAAAGTCCAAGAACCTATGGTAATATTAGTACACCTCCCATTTTCATTTGTTGGAGTAGATTTCATTCCAATATTTCATTTAAATTTCACACATCACTACTCATCTGTGGGTTGAAATATAAATTCATACATTTTTTTCATTTTTGAATAAATATGAATGATGTTTTACAGCTTTTTTATCTCATAAAACAATTCTCACATTCTTCTAATAACTACTTTATTCTTAGTAAGGATTAATAATTCCATGGAAGTACTGTTTATTTTTCATTATTGATTTGTGGTCAAATCATTGTTTTGGGATGGAGTTTTTCATGAATCAACAATGGAAGATTCTAGAAAATTTGAAAGGGAATTAAAATATATTGAAAATATTTCACCGAGTTATTGTTTTTTTTCTATGATCTTGAAACTTCTATTTATTTTCTATATAATCTATTTCATTTATTTTTTATTTCCATAAAATTTCATACGTGTATATCATTACTAAACATTGATCTAGCTCAGTTATCCCATTGACCTTGGTTGGTAATCTCCATATTTGACACCCATTGATACATCATATATTGACATATTTCATTTACATAATGATTACATCAAACCTAATTTACCAATTAGACTATATACTATTACCAAACCCTTGAAAATTATTATTTCATCAACTGAACATTTAAATTTTCCAAAATATATTTCTTAAACAACATATTCCCATAGAGTATTGTAATGTTCTTTAAAATAGTAAGTAGTGAAAGATTATATTATTGGTATAATTACTAAAATCATTTAATTTTTTGAAATTATAATTTGTTTACAACTTTATTCGTTTCGGTATCCAAGTGTGGGGTATTATTTTAGAAGATCCTCTAAGTATTTTCTCTAAACATGTTTACATTTATGAGAAGATATATCACCATGTTATCACCACTCTACTGATCTAGGTATCGTATAATTCAATGTTCTTCTTGATTGGTGCATTTGATATTACCTATGTGGTCTCATAATGTCTGTTTTTACACATTTTTAAAATTTATTTTAACTATACTAAAGCATGTAAGTATCCATCCACATGTTATCTCCAATACTCTTTCCCTTACTTGCCTTCCTCAAAGTGCATTCTACCTTCTTCATTTTCTCTATTTAAATGGAACCATCCTTAAATATTTCATAATATAGAATTATGTTAATAATTCACATTGTGGATCTTTTCTGGTTTTGAGCTTCAAAGAATTAGGTTATAACATATACATAAAAACTTTATTATTACATGAATACACTTATACTTAGTATTTATTTTTTAATAAAATATAAACTCTTAAAAAAAGACATGTCTAGTTCCATGTTTTAGCAACATGACTTTTTATTGATCCCATCTATTTCCCTATTCATCTTTATGTCCTATCAGAAATATTTGAAAAACATGGGATGAGTATAAAAATCTCAGTAAGTATAATAAAAAAATAATGAAAACATTAGTCCTTCAATACATATGAAGAATAATATTTGTAACATAACTCATGAAATCATTAAATTTATGAATAACACGTAGAAATCATAAATCATAAAGGTAACCTGGGGCATCCATATCATACTTACATTATAGCTATCATAGCTTCATATAGAGTTACATATGGAATATCGATCAAAGTATATTTCCTAAATCACTAATAAGAAACATTAAATTTTACCTCTATCAGGTTACTAAATACATTGGAGAGCTATCTTGGTATCACCTTCCATAGTTTTATCTTAGAACCACCCATATACATAAACAATGCCAAATATCCATAACATATTCACAACACAAAAAACAAACATAATGGAAGGATGACATTTCCACATTTCAATCAAAATATTTCGTTTAAATATATTGAAATTACAAATCCATTATCAAAACAATATTTGATACCCAAATATGTAAAAGCGTATATGATATTTATTTTCATTTTAAAAACAATATTTCTTGTTAAGGAAAAAAAATATCAAATAATGCTTGCAATAGAGGAAAGGTCATTCTCAACACATTCGTTAAAATGAAACATTCCATTTTTTTCATTTAGTAATGTGTAATGTATAAAAAATATTTTTTTTCAATGAAATGAAAATAACAATGGTTTTGTAAACCATATAAAATAATGTCGTGTATAAAACAAAAATATGCCTTAATGAAAGGAGATTGAGATGAAGTCCCTTACCTCGTGTCCGACATGACCCGTTCGTTCTTTAATATCCGGAATAATAAACTAAAGATAATTTATACTTCTTCATAACATTTTTCTTGTATACTATTCTTTTTTACTTCCATTACTACACTGTTATAAACATTATAGAATCATTTAATTTAATAGCAGTCATTTGGTCGATATTTGGTACGTGAGTCATAAATGAAGATCTTATAATTACAATTTGTTCACGTGGTAAAAATTACATTATCTAAATAATTATATTCATGATTTATATATCACATATTTCATATAAATTTAGTATATATAAATTTATTTATAACAATACATAACATTTGGAGATAAGAAATGAAATTCACTGATCATGGTGATGACAAGCCGTACATACTAATGAACGCTACTTTCATTTATATTTCATATTTTAATTGAATGAAAACATAACGATACATAGGTATATTATAATCCCAGTATAAAATAATATAGATTTTCATTAACTCCAACCTTTATATGTCCCACGTATGGAATGAACGATTCATATCACTTTGAGGGGGTGATAGTCTACACATCCTGAAATGAAATTATAACATTTTCCCATTATGGAAACCATAAAGGTATTATAAAATAAAAAATACATAATATTATATAATATATAAATATAATATATATCTCATATAAAGAATTTTCCATCTTAATGGAAACCATAAGCGATGGAAGGAGATAATTTAACCATTATCATTTCGTGAGGCGTAAGTTCATCGTCCACAGAAAAAGAATGTTATTTATCCCTTAGATGGAGGTGTGTGTATGTTTTGATAAAATACATCTCATAAAAACAACCAATTATTTTTAGGATACTTATTATTTTATAAAAGAATGGAAAAAATATTGTTTAGGGGGTTGGATAAGTAACATAAAAGAAAAGAACATAAGAGAAGACGTCACCTTTAAATCTTGTATCTCTAATGTTTTGACACCAAAATATTACTAGAATTATATTATGTCTAAGGGATAGATTCTAGGATGAATATTGGTCTGTATGAAGGTTAATCTTGAAGATTTTGGATGATCCAAGGGGTGTGAGAGGTCTGAGTAATGGGTTAGAGTTTATGACTTTTTATAAGGGGGAGGAGGAGCTCTTTAAGAATGTTTGAGAACATTATTTTAATATAAACCGATTTTCGATTTCAAAAGGTCTAAAACAAATTATAGTAGGATATAAGATGAATCTTATTAGAAATAAAATAATCTAATAGTAATTGGACTATTTTTTGATAGCTTTTATAAATTTTATGATCCCATTTATTTAAATCATTTATTAATAAGGTAATTAATGAATCATCTTTGTGTCATAAATAAATTTATTAATTTGATGTCTATAAATTGTAAATAAAATAACATGTTGTAGGAAATTTTTTTAGATTTCAAATGAATATTTATAGTTTTAGAGATAACATAAATAGACCCATGTAAAAATTTATTTACTAAAATAATTATGTTTATGTTATTTTTCTCTTTACTTTAAATTAATTAATATAATGTTTCATTATCCCTCATATGTAGCTCCATGGCTCCCAAAATCAACCCAATATTTTCCATGTTCGGATATGTACCAACCAATAAAATTAGGACACTTTTGGGGTAATTTAATATTATTATAATAATATTTTTTTAACCTTATTTCCCAGATTTACCCTTTATCCATTTTAAATAAAATAATTACCGAAGTAAATATTCATAATGTCTAAAAATAATATTTTCCTATTCACACAATTTGGACCTCCTGATTCTAAATATGGAATCAACTTTTCCAAATTCAAAACACATAAGTGGATCATGTCAATTTAATATTAATTCTGTTTGTTAAAACAAAAAAGCGCACTCTTATGAAATAAAAACTATCAAAAGAAGTACCTTTGTTTATGTCCAATTTAAGAGTGAAATTACATCCAATGGAAAACATTAGATTAATTGGTAAAAATATAATAAAATTATAAATTAAAACCAACTTAAATTAAAATATAACCATATAAATAAATTAGATTAAAAGGCATATTTGAATTCAAATACAGTAGGTTTCACTATTCATTAAAATTGAACATTATCAGAAAATACCAAAATTATACCCAATGTAAATTTTGATGTCCTGATTATAAAGAAGAATATTATTTATTCATATATAACATATAAAAGTTAAAAAAAATTATTTTAAAATTGTTCTCCATCAAAAGGTGGTAAATCGATCTTTAAAAGAATGTCAGAAAGTTTGTCCGTGACATTAGATTCATTCACATTTTAAGCCACTAAATTTTATTGGATAAATATAAAAAACATTTAACAAAAATTTATAATCATAGTGTAGTTTGTTCTTCTTATTCTCCCCATTACAACGTCGAGGCATTTACTACAATTTTAAATGATAATTTTAATTTTTAATTTTTATAACACTCAACGTTGTGTATAATGAAATATTTCAAAGAAACCTGTTGTTGTGTATCAGGTACGCCATCAAACGGAGAAAACCCCTAAAGAAAAATTAATATTTAATTCACAAAAATTAATAAGTATTAAAATTTCATATTTCTTTATTTACCTAGGATGTTACACCCTTCCCCCTTTTGGGAATTGTGACCCCGCATTTTTATTCATTTATCAAATAAATGGGGGTATTTATCCAACATAGCATTCTCAGATTCCCATGTTGAATCTTCAACCAAATGGTTTTTCCAAAAAAACATTTAGCTAATTAATTACATTATTCCAAAACCCTTCCTCTATTCAATCTTGAATCTGGATTGGTTGCTCCTCATAAGAATGATTTTCTCCCAACTGAACTACCTCAGGACTACAAACATGAGATGAATCTGACATATACTTTTTCAACATTGAAACAAGAAAAACATTATGTTCCTTGGATAAACATGTAGGTAAATCCACTCTGTAGGCAACTGATCCAACATTCACCAGAATTTCATAGGGTCTAATGAACCTCGGACTCACCCATCCCTTCTTACGAAAATTCATTACACATTTAAATAGATAAACTTTGAGAAAGACATGATCACATACCTCAAAAGAATGATCCTTACTCTGGTTATCCACATAACGGTTCATCCTGCTCTCAGTGTTCTCATGTTTTTATAAATCAACAGATCTTTTTCTTCCATCGATTTTAATAATTATTGTCCCATCCACATCCTTTCATCTACTTCATCCCAATAATACATAGTTCAACATCACATTCCATATAATGCCTCAAATGAATCCATCAGTATAGAGAAATTAAAATTTTTATTATGTGAGAAAACAAACAACAAAAGATTTTGGACCTAACTTCCCTTGTAATCCAGTGAACACGCCCATAGCATATCCTCCATGGTCTGGATTATTTGTTCTAAATTACCATCTGATTGGGGATTAATATTTTTAATAAAATTTTATTCAGTACCCAATGATATCTAAATGAAATTCTAGAAGTAATTAGTAAACTTGAGTTCATGATCAAATATAATAGAGAGAGGAACTCCATGCAACCTGATTATATCTTTAACATACAACCGAAAAAAGTTTATCTAGAGAAAAAGTATCTCCAAGAAGATGGAAATGAGAATATTTAGTCAATTAATCAACAATTACATTAATTGAACTATGACATCAATATATTTTTGATAATCCTACAATGATGTCCATGGATATATTTTCCCATTTCCACTATGGAACTAGTAATGACTATATCATCCCTTTTGGAAAATGCCGCTCTACATTAACCTATAGACATGTCAAAAACATAAAAGTAAATTCAATAATAGCTCTTTTCATTCCATCCCACCATTATTACTCCTGAATATCATTGTACATCTTAGTATTACCAGGATGAAAAAAATTCAGAGAACTATGGGGTTTACAAAACCTCTCTTTCTTTAACTATGAGTCACAAGGCACACATATATCATTCCAAATCTCAAAATACAATCATTATCAATGTTAATTTTAGGAAACATACCTTTATGAAACAACTCTACCTTTTTCTGTAACTCACTGTCTTCCTTATGCACTTTCTTTATTTTGTTTGATAGAGGTGATTTAACTAACAACTGCAAAAAATAGAGGAATTTCCCGCACTAACAACTTCTATAAAATTTTTCATCAAATCATTAATCATAGGATCTTGTTCCAATCATTACAAGTTTAATGTACCAATACTCTATCGACTCAAAGATTCAACAACATTATTTACTTTTCCTATAAGGCAATGAATCATTCAATCATAAACATTAATTAATTAAATCCATCTCCTCTATCTGATGTTTAATTATTTTTATGGTCAGTATATAATTCCAATTTTACTCAATAAAAATGATTCCTCGAAATTTTTAATGAAAAAAACAATAGTAGCTAATTCAAATTCATGTGTAGGGTAATTTAACTCATGAGGATTCAACTGACGTGATGCATATGAAATTACCTGATCTTTCGAAATTAGGACAAAACTAAGTCCTTTCAACGATGCATCATTGTAGATATCAAACTCTACCTTTTTGGAAGGCAGTTCCAAAACAGGAGCATTCAACAATCTTATTTTCGATTCCTGAAAACAATCATCACATTCTTTTTTTCCAAATGTACTTAACTGCATTTCAAGTTAACATAGTTATTGGGATAGATAACCATGAAAAAATTTCAACAATCCTCCGGTAATAATGTTCCAAACCACGAAAATAATGATTCCCATTAATATTTTTTGGTCTTGGACATTATTTAAAAACTGTTGTTTTATCAGGATCAACTGTTATGCCATTTTTTGAAACAAAGTGACGAATGAATGATTTTTTTTGTAACCAACACACACGCATGTTGAATTTCACATACTGTTTCTTTTCTTTCATGGTTTAAAAGAAAATACATAAGTGACTTTCATGTTAATATCATTTTTTAGTATATAACAAAATATAGTCTTTTAAAACAACCATTATTTATCACCTGATTGAACTGAGCCTTCACTTCAACAAACTATTCAATTCTAATTCCAACCATATCAGGTTGCTGATTTGGAAGGTTGTATTCATCTTGTTGTCGTCTAAACATACCTACCTTGATTTCTCTACAGAAACCAATTCTAAAAATAGAAATTTATTTGGCGAATCCACATGGTAATTTATAAATTATATATCACTTTAATTTTACCATAAATTAATTTATATAAATTAATTTGACAATATTCTAATTCTTAATGTCGTCTAAACTTACCTCTAATACCGACTATAATGACACAGCCTAAAACATAACATAATCTTGAATTAAGTTAATAATTCACTTTGAAGATCTTTTTAGGTTTAGAGCTTTAGAAAATTAGGTCATAACATATATATAACAACTTGAGTATTACATGTAGATACTTATACTCTGTATCCATTTATTTTTATAAAATGAAAACTATTGAAAAAAGAGTCATTCTAGTTCCACGTTTGAGACAGCATGACATTTCCATGATCCCATCCGTGACCATATTCATCTTTATTCCATGTGAAAAAAATTCAATAATATGGGGTGAGCATAAAAAAACAGTCAGGATTATAAAATAAATAAATATAACATTATTCCTTCAATACATACCAATAATAAGATCTAAAACATACCTCATGAAATTATAATATTTTTGAACAACACATAGAAATCATAAATCCTAAAGGTAACATGTGGCATCCATATCATATCTACATAGTAGCTATCACAGCTACATAGAGAGATTTCTTTGGAATGCCCGTCACAATATATTACCTAAATCTTGTAGGAGAATCATTAACATTTACCTCTATCACATTAACCAATGAATTAGAGAGATATTTCATGATTACCCGCACTAGTTTTATTATGGAACCACCTGTATACGTAAATAATACCCATGAACCATAACATATTCACAACACATAAAACAAACATTAATTAAAGATAAAATTTCTACATTTAAATAAAAATATATCATTTAAATATATTGACATAAAAAATCCATTATCCAAAACATTTTCAATACCCAAATACATAAAAGCATATATGGTATTTATTTTTCTTTTAAAAACATTACGGCTTGTTAGGGAAGCCAAGTATCAAATAATGCTCGTGATGGTGGAAAGGTCATTGTCAACACGCACATTAAAAAGTAAAAATCCTTTTTTTTCATTTAGTAAAATACTATGTAGAAAAAATATTTCCTTTGAATGAAATTAAAATTCCAAGTGTTTTATACACCGTATAAAAGTAAGTCATTTATAAAACAAAATATTCCTCAATGAATGGAGATTGAGATGAAGTCTTGTACCTCGTGTCCGACTTCACCCATTCATTCTATAATCTCTTGAATAATACACTAAAGATAATTTAAATTTTTTCATTATTATTTTTAGGTTTATTATTTATTTTTATATCACTTATTACCACTTTATAGAAAATATATAATCATTTAAGTTAATAACTGTCATTTTTTTCGATATTTGGTACCAGAGTCATAAATGAACATATTATAATTACATGTTGTTGATGTTTTCAAAAGTCCATTATATCCAAAATGATATTAATGATTTAGATATCATATTTTTCATATTTATACTATATATATATATTTATTTATAAAATTAAATAACATTTAGAGATAATAAATTAAATTCTTCATTCATGGTGATGGTAAACCATACGTACACATAAACACCACTTTAATTTATATATCATATTTTAATGGAATGAAAACAAAATTATACATAGTAATATTATAATTTCAGTATAATAATATATATAATTTCATTAACTCCATCCTTTATATGTCCCACGTAGGGCATGAACGAGTCATATCACTTTGAGTGGGCGGTAGTCTGCAATTCCTCAAAATAAATGATCGTGTTAACCCATTATGGAAACCATAAATATATGCTATAAATGAAAAATACAGAATCATAGAGACAATATAAATATAATATATATCACATAAAAATATTGTGCCATCTTAATGGCCACCATAAGAGGTGGTAGGAGATAATTGAACAATCAACACTTCGTGAGGCATTAGTTCACTGTCCACATATATAGTATGTTTTTTTACCAATTAGATGATTGTTTATATAATTGTAGTTCAAATACCATTCATAACAATAACCTAGTATATTGAGGATTCTATTTATATTATTAATGAAATTAATAATGATATTTTATGGGTTTTTAGAAGTAAAATAAAATAAATGATCTTAATAGACGAATGTTACCCTTAAATCGGGTATCTCACTTTGGTTTGAACCCAAAGGTTTGCTTGAATTGTCTTCTTACTATGGTAAGGCTTCTAGGTGGAATAGTGGGATGTAAGGAGATTAATTTGTTAGATTTAAGATGATACATGGGGCATGAGGGGAGTGATTAAGTGGTTAGAGGTGATTACTTTTTTATAAGGGGGAGGAGGGGCTCTTTAAGAACGTTTAAAAACATTATTTTACTATAAATAATGTTTCAGTTTCAAAAGGTCCAAAACAAATTAAATTCAAAGTTAAGATGACTATTGTTTGAAATAAAATCATCCAATATTAATTGGACTAGTTTTGGATAGTTATTTTTATATTTTATTATCTCATTTATTTAAATCATTTATTAATAATGTAATCACTGCCCATTATTGTGTCATAAATAATATTATATATTTGATGTCTAAAAATTATATAAAAATTACCATGTTGTCGGAAATATTTTTTTAATTCAAATGAATATTTATATTTGATTATATATCTCAAATAACACCATGTTAAAATGGAATTACTAAAAGATATATGTTTATGTAATTTTGGTCTTTACTTTTAATTAATTAATTTAAAGTTTCATTATCACTCGTAAATGGATCCATGGTGTTCGAAAACTCACCCAATGATGCCCATGGTCGATCATGTATCATCAAAAAGGATTTGGACACTTGTTAGGGTAATTGAATAACATTTTAATAATATTTGATTTCCCTTATTTACCAGATTTACCCTTTAATCACGGTAAATAAAATATTTACTGAAATAAATATTCATAATGTCTAAAAATAAATGTTACATGTAAACAAATTTGGATATCCGGATTCAAACTATGGAATCATGCTTTCCAAATTCAATAAAAAAGTGTTTCAGAAATTAATTTAATTAATTCCTACTGTCAAAACAAAAAGCGTGTTTTAATGAAATAATTACTATAAAAAGATTCCCATTTGTTTATTTACAATTTAGGAGTGAAATTACATCTAATTACCAACATTTTATTCATTGGGAAAAATATAATCTAATTAAAATTTAAAACCAATTAACATAATTGTATTTCTATATAAATACATTACATTCAAAAGTAGTTTTGAATTAAAATACATTATTTTTCTCTATTCATTAAAAAATGAACTTTATCAAAAAATACCAAATTTTTACCTGAAGTAAAATTTGATGCCCTGATTATAAAGAGGAATATTATTTTGAAAAATAGAACATATAAAAGTGATATAAACTTGATTTAAAAATGGTTCTCCATCAAAAGGCGATAAATCAATCTTTTATAGAATATTAGACTATTTGTGCTTAAAATTGGATTCATTTACATTTTAAACCTATAACATGTTTTGGATAAATGAGTAAACATTTAACGAACATGTATAATAATTTTATATTTAGTCTTATTCATTCTTGCCATTACAACGACTGTGCATTAACTACCATTTAAAATAATAATATTATATTATAATTTTTTAGTATAACTCAACATTATGTACAACGTAAGATTAAAAAAAAACTTGTTGTTGCATATTGGGTACACAATAGAACAGAGCATCCTCTTTAAAGTATAATCAATATTTAATTCACTAATATTAATATGTATGAGAATATCACATTTCTTTATTTACATGGGATGTTACACTATTCATCCCCCTCCTCACCTGACTTTCCATCTCCCTCTCTGAATCCCCTCTATGTCTTTATCCATCCTCTAATCCTACTCCCTATCTACCTCTACACATTGTCTCAACTTCTATATACCCATTTCATGATACCACCTATCCTTCAATTTCTCCCCCATTACATCTTTCTCCACATCTCCACTACTTCACCTTAGCCTCACACTCATGTGGTCGTCCTCTCCCCCACATCCCCACACCCTAAGATCCATCTCCTTTCACCCCCCAACTTTCCTAAACCATTCTCTTCCTTCCCATCCCCACCTCCTCCTTCATTCTATAATCCCACTACCAAGTGTTTGTGCTCAAAACCCAAGCACGCACTCTACTCCATTATCATTCTCTATCTGATACTAATTTCACATCTCTATCTCATCACTATCTAATTCATTCTCCTAAAATTTCTTTGCGTCATAGGTTTCCTCCCAATTATCAAGCCCCCTTACTCCATATTTATTCTTGGGTTCATCGTTCGGTAAAAAATTTCAATCATGAGATCTGTCATCTATGTTCAATTCATGTTGTGGTAATCTCTCTTTCTCCTTCAACCACACAACTACTTAATGCATTTATTTTGTCCTCTCTAACATGTATTATACTATGTTATTCCTTTATTTTATTCCAAAATAATATTTATTATTTATTATAATTACCTTCCCAAAGAATGATTTATTTTAAATTTTTATCTATTAAATGATCATATAATGATCTATATACCAATTTTGTATATTGTATCATTAGATCATGGATCTACAACTCATTATAAATGGTCTTTAATTTTTATATTTTGACTTACATCCTTTACATGGTTTGTTTTCAAGGGAATCAAAAAGCATTAACGGATCACCTGGGTTTATCAATCATAAGGCCCAGTTTGGTAGGGAAAGGTGAAGGGGGATGTGTTTCCCACAAATTAATGAATTTTAATTTTAGGTAAATAAAAAATGATGTTAATCCTGAATTTTTTATTGGAATTTAGTTATATATTTGATAATCAATTGGTGGATGAAAATATGATCATGTTTTTTACATAATGTGAATGGATTAAAATACACTTTCACTAATATGTATTGTACTTGATGCATTCTTATAATTATTTATGTTTTTATTGAGCTTATTTCGTGCTCAATATATGATTCTCTTGTTACAAGTACATTAAATTCATCATAGTACCGTTTTTATATACCCTTTTTGTGATAAATAATAATTTCGATATATAAAGATGATTAACTGTAATTTCTGTGTATACAATACACAATAATTGTAATTTCATCAAAAAATTGATTAACGATAATTTATTAGTATACAATACCATTGATCATTTATAATTTATGTGTATAATAAAATTGGTTTAAACATTTATTTTTTAAAACTATAATTTTTGTTTGTATAATACAGATTATAGAATTACTTTTTGTTTGATATGTACCTATAATTTCTCTATGATTCAAATGAAAAAATTGGTACATTTTAAAATTTCAGTAATTTATGTACATTTTTATCATTCACGTACCTATTCTTTGTTCATATAGTCACATATTAAATAATAGGGTATCAGTACATACTCTTACCTTTTGTTCATCCAGGTACCTATATGAGCATAATATATACATCCAATGTATTATACGTGACTATTTTTCACTTTTTCGTGAATTTGATTTAATTTGTGGATTTTTATTTACATTTTCACCTCATAAACAAATCATATATTTTAAATCACATATACTCGTCTATCTAATTATCCTAAATGTTATCCTTGGGCTTGAATTTGTAATTTCAAGGTGGTTAAAATTAAGTCATGCATATCATTTGCTATAATGATATGTCAATGTGTGATACTTCCAACATCATATGCATGTTTTTTATTTCATAATCTCTTTTAAATATACAATGTTTATTTAATTATATATCTTTTTTCTTATACTACATATTTTTTACAATATTTCCTATTTTAGTGAACAACTTCATTGAAAAAAGTCAGAATTTCACTTATCTTTACATTAATGGTGCACATTTATTTTAATTTTATATGTCTCTATTTGAATTAAAAGTTCAATTTCCATAAATTTATTTAGTATTTGTTGTATTTTTACTTTTTTGATTATTTTATATCAATGTGTCGTATTCTTCTTCTAAAATATATCTTATCAATTTACAGTGTAATTTATTTCTCATATGATTTTTTTTCATGGAATGCTTCTTGTTATAATATTGATTCCATATGTGTTTTCTTTATATTTTTTGTTTAAATATTTAGTCATGTTTATTCCATATATGTATTTTTTATATTAATTTATAAATATTTTTTTTCATTTTCCCATTACATATCATTATTTTCACTACAGTTCCTTATATATATATATAACTAGATAATATTGTCATTCATATAATAAATTTTTTTCACATAATTTTTTTTTAATTTTTTTTATTTTATTCATTCATTTTCCATTTATTTTATTTCATGTTTTCCCTCCATTTGATTTCAACTTCCTTTTTCTTTTGACTATAGGTTACCTCGTTCTTTCATAAATGACACCATGAAGGATTTACCCTTTTCAAATGTCATGGATGGTGTTAAAATATAGACTATCACATTCTAAATGGAAAAATTAATATATACTAGATTTATTTTTATTGTTGCAATTGGATCATCACCTTTCATAGATAAAAGTATATAATGTACACGTGAATGCATCAACATAATCATTTATGGATTTTTTTGCACCTAATTATTTTTTTCAAACATATTTAATAATAAGATCACACTTCACTCAAGATGTAATGTATCAACCAAATCTTCCCTGAAATTCTTGATTGATAATTGAACATGTATCATCCCATTCATCGCTAAAATTCTACGATCCTCAAATTTATATTGAAGACAAGCATACTAGTGTGGAGATTTTACTCTAATACTCTAACATAATATTACAAGGCATGTCCATCCTCAAGAAACTTGATGTTGTAAATTAGACTCTTCCCATGTGTCTCCCAATTATACCCCCAAATTCAATGATCTATTATGGGCACATATCTATTTAACAGAGAAATAAAATAGTGGTAATGAACTGTACTTTCATTATGAAAATAAAAGAAAATATATTCTCATTTTATTGATAGTTTTTTTCCATAATTTAGAAAAATTATAATGAGGGTGTGAACGACTATCTCAAAATTTAAAATAATAATATACAAGTACTATTTAGTATAATATTGAGTGTGTGAATATATTAGTTCAAACCAATTGTGGGAATGAACATACAATTACTATGAACTGGAATGTTCTTATTTTATATTATTGAGGAAAATAGTTTTATTATTTGGAGGTAGTTATTTTTTCATTTTTTTATAAAATTGTATTCTAATTGTTCATGGAAATATGTTAATTTGACTAGTTCATTAGGGAAAAAAATATTGTTTTAATTATTTCTCGTTACAATAAAATACACCATCAATGTTACCATACTAGGTTATTGTTATGATGTGACCATTCCAAAACATCAATGTTTTGAGGGAAACTATATTTTTTGAAAAGTAGTGAATGAAAAGATACCTAAAAACATACATTTTTCGAGAAAAAAAATGTCAATAAAACGTAGATAACATAAACTATAAATCAAAAAATATTGTTTTTAAAATAAATAATTAAATGGTAGATAATCATTAAAATTAGAAATAAACATTGAAATTTTTATTCCATCAACATAGTTATTTCCTAATGGAAAACAACATTAAAATACAGTTTTCATTTAATAGAAAAAAGGTAGATATTTTGGAATCTTTATGTTGTGAAAAGAAATGATTTGGATGTACCTATCTTTTGATGTAATTGTATCTTGATGGTGTGAATAGATACCTCAAAAAATACAGATGTTCATGCCCGAAACTATATTTTGAGGTTGCAATTTTTAATTCACTAGATACATCAAATCTATATTTTTGAGGTAACTGTATTTTGAGGTAGTTATCCATGCCCTTAATATTCATGTGTAGTAATTAACAATTAAACAACTAATATAAAATAAAGTTTTCAAAATGATTTTTGCACCCAAAATATTCTATTGAGAAGTATTGGTTACAGAAACCATATTGAATTTGGAACTAGATGTGTTATAAAAAATTAAATTGGTAGATTATGAACATAATAGGAACATTGGACATAGTCCATAGAGCTATTTTACAGGTCATACCTGGCCATGGGATTATGACACATATAGCCACAATCAATATGATAATTGTGTCTAAATATAACCCCAACATGATTTATAACCACTTTCATCACAGAACATGGTTATTGGGGGTTCCCATAGTTTCACAAAAAGAACATATTTTGAAGTGTGTGGAAAACAATACAGCAAAGGTCACATGGTAGCCCCTGATTGTAGGGTTAATAATATAGTGGTTTATTTTTTAACATGGGATTTTCCTATTAAGAAAAGGAATACCTCCCTTGTCCATGTTTGAGGGTGGGTGTAACCTTCCTAGTTATGGAATATTGCTACTGTTTAAGAATACCATTGTTCTTCATGTCCCATGTTTGACCTATGTCCACAATTATCTGTTTATCGTTACCACTATCACAATGGTCATAGGTATCTTAAATAATATTAATAAATAATATTATCTATATAGTCATATATTTCAATGATGTGTATTGGTGTTGTTATCATTTCATCAGACGATATGTGTCGGGTTTTAGTAGTGAAAACCCCATTTTTTAAGGGGTTATAGAAATTGCTGACATAAAATATGGACAAATGGTTACTACTATGAGACATAAAATGATTTATACATGGATATTGATCAGAATGAGACCATCATGGTTGATGATCAATATTATTAGTAGCTCAGAAAAAATAGATGTGGCCTCTATGCTTAGGGTGACTAGGGAGATAACCTTTCACCATGATTAGGAGGCCTACATCCACAATGCGTAACTATTTTATTTTCTTTCATCCCATAAAGTAAGGAATTTATTGATAAAATTTATTTTCTTTCAATGTGGGAATTAAATACCATTTCATTGTTTTTTAAGAAGAAAACTCATTTTTAACTCACTAATGTCTATGGTATGATGAATATCTTCCCTCTCTTACATTTCCTTTGGTAATTTATTTCCAAATGGGTGGAGGGATAATTCATAAAATTATGATTAATCCTTTACATAATTTAAGATGGGGAAAAAAATATTGGTGGATAATCAAAGGTTTTTTTCTACCTATCAGGGTTATATATATTATATAGGGGGAGTATATATTATTTATAGTGTATGGAAATAATTTTGTTTAATTTGTGTGGTTTGGAATTATTCTTAAATCTGTAGTGAAAATGTATTTCGAAACATGTTATACATTGGTTAAACAAATATTTTTATGATATAGAACATGATTTTCACAGGTGTAATAAGATTTATTCTTGGACACATTTATAAAAATTGTTATATTATTATCCAGTGTTTTCATTTCATTGACCATATTGACAAATATTCATAGAATTATTGAATAACGATTTATTTATAAATATGATGAGTAATTAATGAGATTTATATTACATGTATTCTATAAAAAATAAAAAGGGGCCTATTATTGAGCCCATGTACAAATAAGATAGTGAAATATAGTGACCTATTTGGTAACATCATTAGAATAATGATAGAAAAGATTAATATAAAAGATGTATAGACACGTTTAAGAAAAAAATTAATCCTTTATGATGAGTATAGACTGTACACTGAAAACATTTACTAGTTTTTTTCTAATCTATAATTAACTGCAGTAGAGGATGAAATTATTTTTAGCCAACATCTAAAAGATCTAATCCACTACAATAAATATGCACAAAATATAACACTAGATATTACTAACACGGAATGATGAAGAGAGTGTTAGTATGTAGGGCACAACCGATGATGTTAAAAATTGTTTCTCTTTGTTAAATGTTTTTCACTTCTTTTTACTAATTAAAACCTGTGTGTAATCATGTGGTTTTGTTTCCTTATCAAAAAAAAATATATTTTTTTATAATCATTATTTTAATTTACATGTTTCAATGTTTTTTTATTACTTGTTCAATGTTTGTTTTTTATTCTCTACTCTCTTTTCTGTTACTTTCACAATTTCAATTAGGATGTTTCAATGTTTCAATTGGAATGTTTCAATCACAATTATATGATAAAACATATCTTTCCATTCTCCAAATTTTCATACATTTTCATATAAAATGTATGATTACTTTTATTGTGATGATGTATGATAAAGTTATAAAACTATTTCAATATTAATTATAATTAATGTTATAAATTTATCATATTTGTAATTAATTTTCATTATTAACTTCATTTAATGTGTCAAATCCAATTTTTTTCAATTTATTTATAGAGTAATATAAAAATTTATTTATTTATGTTTTACATAACGAAAGTAATATCATTTGTTGGAATGATCTATGAAAATTAATTTTCAACCTATTGAAATATCTCCCTTTAATGATATATTTTAAATACAATTGTTTTTTTATTTTATCACCTCAAAAATTTAATTTTTATATACATTTCAATCCAACCAATTCCTTCTTTAGAATCATTGTATCACACTTTACCCATTAGCACCAAAATATCTCTCACGAATCCATATAAAATTATATTCTTGCATTTATTTAAGGCCCATGCCTCAAACCTTACTTAATATTGAATTAATTTAATAATTCACATTGAGGATCTTTTCAAGTTTAGAGTTTTATAGAATTAGGACATAACTAGTACATCTCAAAATATTACAAAGTAGAAACTTCTACTAAGATTCCATAAAATAAAAAATCTTAAAAAGAAACATGTCTAGTTTCATGTTTTAGATAGCAGGACTTTCCCTTGATCCCATGTTTGACCCTATTCCACATTATGTCCTGTGAAAAACATTTCAAAAAAACTTGGGGTGAGCATAAAAAGCTCAGTAAGTGATATACAATGAATGAAAACTATTAGTTTTTCAAAAAAACAAGTAAACCATGTATACTTTATCAAATTAATACTTTTCACCTTTATGAAGTAGTAAAAACTCTTCACTGAATAAAATATCATTACTTACCCTTTTGTAACCAAAAGATTACCATAAAACCCATATAAAGATCCCATAACATATAAAGGTAACTTGGGACATAAATATACTTAAATGGAATAACCACACGGTCGACTTCCACACATACTTAAATGGAATAGCCATACGGTCGACTTCCATACCCAATGCATTGGAGGTTATAACATAACCACCAGTCCTGTTATTCATGGCACCACCCATCATATGGTTTATCACGTAACCACCCATCAAATGTCTAAGTACCATTATAAAATCATAAGACATAAAACAAATAGAATGGAATGAAAACATTTCCACACTTTGATCACAATATATCACTCAAATATATTGACATAACAAATCCATTATAAAAACCATTTTCAATACCAAAATACATAAAAGGGTATATGGTATTTATTTCATTTTAAAAAAATTACGTCTTGTTGAGGATTCCAAAGATCAAATAATACTCGCGGCGGTGAAAAAGGTCGTTGTCACCGCGTACGTTAAAAGAAACATTCCTTTTTGTCGTTTAGTAAAATGATTCGTAGAAAAAGATTCATTTTTTATAATAGTAAAAGTAAAAGGGGTCTATACACCATATAAAAGAAAGTTTTTTATAAAACGAAATATGACTCAATGAAAGGAGATCGAGACGAAGTCCCTTACCTCGAGTCTGACTTGATTAGATCGTTCATTTATGTCCTGAATAATAAACTTGAGTTAATTTCTACTTTCTTAACAACCTTTTCCAAGTTCATTATTCATTTTATATCACTTATTTCAATGTTATAGACATTATGTAATCTTTTAAGTTAATAATTATTGTTTTGTCGATATTTGGTTCTTAAGTCGAAAGTGGACTTCTTACAATTACATGTTGTTCGTGTGGTCAAAGGTTCATTATATCCAGAATGATATTCATGATTTGGATATCATATATATCATATATATCCAGCGTATACATGTATTTATAATATTACATAATCATTTAGAGGTAAGAAATGAAATGCACAGTTCATGGAGACGGTAAGCCGTACGCACACATGAATGCTACTTTCATTTCTATGTCATATTAATGGAATTAAAACTAAATCAGAGATATGTATATTTTAATTCCAGAATTATATTAATCATTTATATGTTACATACATCATATATATCCATTATATATATGTACTTATAATAGCACATTACATTTGGGGATAAGAAATGAAATGCACCGTTCATGGAGACGGTAAGCCGTACGTACGCATGAACGCTACTTTCATTTCTATCTCATACTTTAATGGAGTGAAATCATAATGATATAAAGTTATATTATAATTCCATCATAATATCATATATAATATCATTAAATCCATCCTTTATACGTCCCACGTATGGCATTAACGAATCAAATCACTTTGAGGGGGCGGTAGTCCGCACTTCCTAAAATGAAATTATCATGTCTACCCATAATGGAAACCATAAAGGTATGCCATAAATGAAAAAAACCTAAGCTTAAGGATAACATAAACATATTATATATCATATATAAATATAGTGACATCTAAATTTCCACATTTGAAGGTGTTAAAAGAATATTGAACAATCATCATTTCGTGAGGCAGAAATTAACCATCCACAGAAACAGTATGTTCTTTAACCATTAGATGTAGTTATGTGTAAGTGTAGCTCGAATAATTTTTATAACAAAATCATAGTATATTTTATATACTGGAGTTTTTACAAAAGAAATTAATAAAAAGAGTTTATGGGTTGGAGAAGAAAAATAAAACAAGAGAACACAAGAGAAGACACTACCTTTAAAACGTCTAACTCTTTTTGATTTGAGCTCAAAGGCTTTCTTGGAAAGGATTCGGCCCAATGTGAGGCTTCTAAGAGTAAGAGAGGGATCTGGAGAGACAAAATGGGCAGGTTTTGGCCGAGCCAAAGGCTTGAGAGGTGTGGGTAAGGTGGTAGAGGTGGGGGACTTTTATAAGAGGAGAGGAGGGCACTCTTGGAAAGGTAAGAAAAGATACTTTATTATAAAATCAATTTCGAATAAAAAGGGTCCCAAAATTATATATTTATAGGATAATGTGATAAGGGTTCTAAATCCACCCATACAATAGTTTTTGACATGTGTAGGTCTTAGATTTTACTTTATATTTTCATTTTATTTAAATTGGTAAATAATGAGGTAATCGCTGCATCATCATGGTGTCATAAATAATTTAATTTATTTAATGTCTAAAAATTATAAAAAAATATCATGATGTGGGGAATCTTTTTAGATTTCTAATTTAATATTTATAGTCAAAATTATGACTTTTATAACCCCATTTAAAAATTGTTTTAGTAAAACATATCATGTTTGTGACATTTCAATTTTAACATTAAATAAAAAGTTATTAATTTCATTTTCCTACCAAAGTGGATCCATGGGGTCCCCAAGTTGACCCAAGGATTTTATGGGTCGGCCATGACACATAAAATAATGGTAGGACATGTTTCAAGTTCATTTAATATTATTAAAACATTATTTTTTCCTTAAATTACACTTATTACCTCTAATCGCGATTAATAAACTTTAAAGATACAATTCACCATAAAATATTATTTTAATCCCATTGAACCAAATATTACTTCCTAATGACAACCATTTATTTTGGATTATTGAAATTAAAAACACAAAGGTGGTAAATTTTTATTTAAACGAAAAATCAGTTTTTTAAGAACCACTTAGTGGTTTCACAATTCATCAAAAATTGAAATTTTTCAGAAAAATACCAAAACTTCACCCTAAGCTATATTTGATATTCCAAATTCAAAAATGATGTATATTTTAAAAAATTAAAAATATATAAGTTAATTTAATTAATTTAACAATTAATTCCCGTTGTCATGACAAATAGCGTGTTTTTATGAAACAATATATATCAAAAGATTGACACTAGTTTAAGTCCAATTTCAAAGTGAAATTAATTCCAACGACCACTATTGGATTAAATGGTAAAAATATATTATAATTTCACTTTAAAACCAATTCAAAAGATAATCTAATCATATAAATAAATTATATTAAAAAGAGGTTTTTAATTTAAGTAGAACATTTTTCACTATTCATTTAAAAATGAACTTTATCGGAAAAATACCAAAAATTTACACAAAGTAAATTTTGATGTCCTGATTCTAAAGAAGAGTTTTATTTTGTCCAATAGAAAGTATAAGAGTGACCAAAAATATATTTAAATAAGGTTCTCCATGAAAAGGCGATAAGTCAACCTTTAGTGAATATTAGAGTATCTATGCCTAAAATTGAATTCTTTTCATATTTTAAGCCATTATCCTTTATTGGATAAATGTAAAAACATTTACCAAACATATATAATCATATTTTAGTTATTTCTTTTCATTACCGCCAATACAATGGCTACCTATTAAATACCATTTAAAATAATATTATTTTATTACTAGTGTGCAACGTAAGATTTCAAATAATCTCTTTGTTGCGTATCGGGTACGCTATCGAACATAACAACCCCATTAATGTAAAATTAATATTTAATTCGGAAAATATTATTAAATATGAAAATGTTTTAATATTTATATTCCTAGGATGTTACATTCTTCCCCCTTTTGGGAATTGCATCCTCGCAATTTTATTCACTTATCAAAATAAGTGGGGGTATTCATCCCTCATAGCATTTTCAGATTTCCACGTTACCTCTTCAACCATATGGTTTTTCCACAAAACCTTTACCTGGTGAATTACCTTATTTCACAACACTTGCTCTCTTCGGTCAAGAATCTGGACTGGTTGTTCTTCATAAGAGAGATTCTCTTCCAACCGAACTACCTCCGGGCTCAAAACATGAGATGGATCTTGCATATACTTTCTCAACATTGAAACATGAAAAACATTATGTACCTGAGATAAACTCGGAGGTAAATCCACTCGGTAAGCAACTGATCCAACTCTCTCTAGAATTTCATATGGTCCAATGAACCTTGGTCTCAAATTTCCTTTCTTACCAAATCACATCACACTTATCCACGGTGAAACTTAGAGAAAAACATGATCACCTACCTCGAAAGATAGATCTTTCCTCGGGTTATCTGCATAACTTTTCTGTCAGCTTTGAGCTGTTATCATGTGTTTCTGAAACAACTGAACTTTTTCTGCCATCTCTTCTACCAATTCTGGTCCCATCAGCTTCCTTTCACCTACTTCATCCCAAAAAGCTCAAGTTCGACATTGCTTCCCATATAATTCCTCAAACAGATCCATATGTATACTGGAATGAAAACTGTTATTATATAAAAATTTAACCAAAGAAAGATGTTGGTCCCAACTTCCCTGATAATCTATAGATAAAGCATGTAGAATATCCTCCAAGTTCTGAATTGTTCGTTTTGACTGCCCATCTGATTGTAGATGAAAATCTGTACTAAAATTTAATTCAGTACCCAATGACTTATGAAGGCCTTTTCAAAAGTTAGAAGTAAACCTGGGATCGCAATAAGATACAATCGATAGGGGAACCTCATGCAACCTGACTATCTCTTTAAGATACAATCGAGAAAGTTGATATATGGAGAATGTATCTCTAATATGAAGGAAATGAGAAGATTAAGTCAATCGATCAACAATAACCTAGATTGCATTATTACCTTGAGATGTCCTCGGTAATCCCACAACAAAGTCCATGGATATATTTTCCCATTTCCACTCTGGCACTGATAATGGCTAAATCATCCCTTTCGGTAACTCCCGCTCTGCTTTAACCTGCTGATAAGTCAAACACTTCACAGTAAAATCAGCAATATCTCTTTTCATTCCATCCCACCTATAATACTTCCACAGATCTCTGTAAATCTTAGTACTGCCTGGATGAACTAAAAATGGGGAACAATGAGCCTCACATAACAACTCATTCCTCAACTATGAATCACCACATAAGGCCCCAGCCTTAAACCTTACTTAATATTGAGTTCTTACAAGATTACACATTGAGGATCTTTTCGGGTTTAGAGTTTTAGAGAATTAGATCATAAAACATGCATTACATTCTACATATTAACAAAGTGGTTACATAAAGATAGTATTCTTCATTCCCATCAGTGGAAACATATTTAAAATAAACATGGATTCTTTATTGACATTTCCTTGACACTATCATCATATCATGTACCTTTCCCTTGTCCTGTGAAAAACATTTCAAAAAAACTTGGGATGACCATAAAAAGCTCAGTATGGGATATAAAAATATGGAATGGAAACATGGGTACATATTTACATAAGGATGAGATCATACTTTACCCATAAAACATAAGCACTTTAACATACCTCATCAAATCATGAATAAATCATAGAAATCATAAGACATAAAGGTAACTTGAGGCATTCATAACATTCTTACGTAGGGAGTAACCCTCTTGGTTACATTTGGAATACCCATCACAGTATATTCCCAAAATCTCTTCAGAGAAACCTTAACGTTTCACTCCTTCGCGTTACCCAATGCATTGGAGAGCTATATCGGGCTCACCCGCCCTTAGTTTATCACGGAACCACCCGTCTTCATAATAATGCCCAAGAACCTCAACATAATCGTATCACATAAAACATGCATAAAGGAAACACAACATTCCCACCTTTCAATCACAAGATATCAATAAAACACATTGATATAAAAATGTTATGAAAACCATTTTCAATACCAAGATAAAAGAAAATTAAAACATGGTATTTATATTTCCTTTAAAAAGAAGGTATGGATTATAGAGGAAGCCGAAACTCAAATAATGGTCACGGCGGCGAAGAAGTCGTTGTCGCCGCATACGTACGACAAAAACATTCCCTTTTGTTGTTTAGTAAACTCTTTGTATAAAAAATATTCCTTTTGAATAAACGTAAAAGTCAAAGGGGTTTATACACCGTATAAAAGAAGGTTGTGTATAAAACAAAATATGCCTCAATGAAAGGAGATTGAGACGAAGTCCCATACCTCGGGTCCGACTTGACTCGGTCGTTCTTTAACCTCCTGAATAATAAACATGAGTTAATATATACTTGATTAAGAACCTTTTTCAAGTTCATTTTTCATTTTATCCCATGTTATGAACATCATGTAATCATTTAAGTTAATATTGTTCATTTTGTTGGTATTTGGTTCTTAAGTCAAAAAAAGACTTCTTACACTTACATGTTTTTAATTTGTTCAAAGGTTCATTATATCCAGAATGATATTAATGATTTGGATAACATATATATCATATATATTCAGCATATACATGTATTTATAATATTACATCACATTTAGAGGTAAGAAATGAAATGCACCGTTCATGGAGACGGTAAGCCGTACGTACGCATGAACGCTACTTTCATTTATATTTCATGTTTTCTGGAATGGAATCATAATGATATAAGAGTATATTATAATTCCAGTATAATAACATATATAATATCATTAACTTTATCCTTTACACATCCCACATATGGTATTAACGAATCAAATCACTTTCAGGGGGCGGTAGTCTGCACTTCCTAAAATTAAGATATCATGTTTACCCATAATGGAAACAATAATGGTATGACATAAATGAAAAATACAGAAGCTTAAGGAAAGAATAAACATATTATATATCATATATAACAATAGTGACATCATAATGGCCACCTTTGAAGGTGTTAAATGAGTATTGATCAATCATCGTTTCGGGAGGCAGAATTTCACCATCCACGGAAACCGTATTTTCTTTAACCATTTGATGTAGTTGTGTGAGAGTGTAGCTCGAATAAATTTTATAACAACATCATAGTATATTAAAGATACTGTTTTTGTTACAAAAGAAGTAAATAAAAAGAGTTTATGGGGTTGGAGAAGTAAAATAAAACAAATGAACATGAGAGAATGAATTACCTTTAAAAGTGTAACTCCTTTTGATTTGAGCCTAAAGGCTTCCTTTGAAAGGATTCTGCCCAAAGGGAATCCTATAGGATGAGTATAGGGATGTGGAGAGAGTAAATGGGAAGGGGATGGCCGAGCCAAAGGCTTTGGGAGTGTGGGTAATGAGGTAGAGGTGGGGGCCTTTTATAAGAGGAGAGGAGGGGCACTCTTGGAAAGTAAAGAAATATTACTTTATTTGAAAATGATTTTCGTATTTAAATGGTCCCACATTGATATAATTAGAGGATAAGGTGATAAGGGTTCAAAATATACCCATAAAATAGGTTTTGGACATGTGTAGGCTTTAGATATTACATTATCTTTCCATTTTATTTAAATTGTTAAATAATGAGGTCATCGCTGCATCATCATGATGTCATAAATAATTTACTTTATTTAAAGTATAAAAATTATAAAAAAATACTATAATGTAGGATATCTTTTTATCTTTATAATTAATATTTATATTAAAAAATATAACTTGTATAACCCCATGTAAAAATTGTTTTCGTAAAACATACGATGTTTGTGTCATTTTTACTTTTACATTAAATAAAAAGTTATTTATGTCATTTCCCAACCAAAGTCGCTCCATGGGGTCCCCAAGTTGACCCATGGCTTGTCTTGGTCGGCCATGACACAACCAATGAGGTTTGGACATGTTTCAAGCTCATCTCATAGTATTAAAACATTATTTTTACCTTAAACTACACTAATTACCACTAATCGCGATTAAGAACTTAATAAGTTACTATTCACCAAAAAATTATTATAATCTCATTGAACCACATTTTACTTCTTAATGAAAACCATGTATGTTGGATTTTTGAAATTCAAAACACAATGATGGCAAAATTTCATTTAAACGGAAAATCAGTTTTTATAAGTACCACTTAGTGGTTTCAATATTCATCAAAAATTGAAGTTTTTCAGAAAATTACCAAAAATTTACCCTAAGCTATATTCGATATTCCGAATTCAATAATTAAGTCTATTTTACAAAATTCAAAACATATAATTCACATTAATTAATTTAATAATTAATTCCCGCTGTCATGACAAATAGCGTGTTTTTATGAAACAATAAGTATCAAAAGATTGATACCAGTTTAAGTCCAATTTCAAAGTGAAATTGATTCCAATGACCATCATTGGATAAATGGTAAAAATATATTCTAATTTCACTTCAAAACAAATTCAAAAGATAATCTAATCATATAAATAAATTAGATTAAAAAGATGTTTTGAATTAAAATACAACATTTTCACTATTCATTAAAAAATGAACTTTATCGGAAAAATACCAAAAATTCACACAAAGTAAACTTTGATGTCCCAATAATAAATAATAAGTTTATTTTGACAAACATAGCTTAATAAATTGTGAAAATATAGATTTAAAAAGGGTTTTCCATCAAAAGGCAGTAAAACAATCTTTTAAGAATATTAGTGTATTCCATGCTTCAGATTGGATTTATTTTCATTTTAAGCCTCTAAAACACTATATAATTCATTAATAGACATAGATAAAAATATCTATTATTCATTACTTACTTGGGATGTTACATCCTTCCCCCCTTTATAAAATTGCATCCCCGCAATTTATTTACTTATCAAATAAATGGGGGTACTTATCCCTCATTGCATTTTCAGATTCCCATGTTGCCTCTTCCATCATGTGATTTTTCCACAAAACCTTTACCTGGTGAATAACCTTATTCCTTAACACTTTCTCCCTGTGGTCAAGAATCTGGACCGGTTGTTCCTCATAAGATAGGTTCTCTTCTAGCTGAACTACCTCTGGACTCAAAACATGAGATGTATATGGCATATACTTTCTCAACATCGAAACTTGAAAAACATTGTGTACCTGAGATAAACTTGGAGGTAAAGCCACTAGGTTAGAAAATGATCCAACTCTCTCCAGAATTTCATATGGTCCAATAAACCTTGGAATCAGCATTCCTTTCTTACCAAATCTCATCACACTTTTCCAAGGAGAAACCTTGAGAAAAACATGATCACCTACCTCGAAAGATAGATCCTTCCTCCTGTTGTCCGCATAACTCTTCTGCCTGCTCTGAGCTGTTCTCATGTGTTTCTGAATCAGCTGAACTTGTTCTGCCATCTCTTCTACCAATTCTGGTCCCATCAACTCCCTTTCACCCACTTCATCCCAGAAATCTAGAGTTCGACACCGCTTCCCATATAATGCCTGAAATGGTGCCATCTGTATACTGGAATGAAAACTGTTATTATATGAAAATTCAACCAAAGAAAGATGTTGGTCCCAACTTCCCTGATAATCCATAGAAAAAGCTCGTAGCATATCCTCCAAGGTCTGAATTGTTCGTTCCGACTGCCCATCTGATTGAGGATGAAAAGATGTACTAAAATTTAATTCAGTACCCAACGACTTTTGAAGGCCTTTCCAAAAGTTAGAAGTGAAACGGGGATCACGATCAGATACAATGGATAGAGGAACTCCATATAACCTAACTATCTCTTTAAGATACAAACGGGAAAGTTTATTAAGGGAAAAACTATCTCGTATAGCAAGGAAATGAGAAGATTTGGTCAAGCGATCAACAATAACCCAGATTGCATTATTACCTCGAGATGTCTTCGGTAATCCCACAACAAAGTCCATGGATATATTCTCCCATTTCCACTCTGGCACAGGTAAAGGATGAAGCATCCCTTTCGGTAACTGCCACTCTGCTTTAACCTATTGACATGTCAAACACTTCACAGTAAAATCAGCAATATCTCTTTTCATTCCAACCCACCAGTAATACTCCCGCGGATCTCTGTACATCTTAGTACTGCCAGGATGAACTGAAAACGGAGAACTATGAGCTTCACATAAAAACTCTCTCTTCAACTGTGAATCAAAAGGCACACACAATCTCTTCCCAAATCTCAAAACACAATCATTATCAATGTTGAATTCAGGCAACTTACCTTTCTGAACCAGCTCTACCTTTTTCTGCAACTCACTGTCTTGCTTCTGTGCTTGCTTGATTCTATCAGATAGAGATGATCTCACTGATACCTGAAACAAAACAGAAGAACTTCCTGCACCAACAACTTCTATGCCAAAGTTCATAAAATCCTTAACCAAAGTATCACGTTCCAAACACAACATTGCTAATGAAGCATTACTTTTTCGACTTAAAGCATCAGCCACTTTATTTGCTTTTCTCGGATAGTAATGAATTGTACAATCATAATACTTGATTAATTCTATCCATCTCCTTTGTCTCATGTTGACCTCTTTCTAAGTGAATATATACTTTAAACTTTTTTGATCGGTATATATTTCACACTTTACTCCATACAAATGATGCCTCCAAATTTTTAAAGCGAAAACAACAGCAGCTAATTCCAAATCATGTGTAGGGTAATTTACCTCATGAGTTTCAACTGTCGTGAAGTATAAGCAATTACCTGATCATTCTGCATTAGGACGCAACCAAGTCCTTTTAATGAAGCATCAATTTATATAACAAACTCACCATTCCTGGAAGGTAGTGCCAAAACTGGATCATTCACCAATCTTCTTTTCAATTCCTGAAAACAATCATCACATTATTTTGTCCAGATAAACTTAACACCCTTCAGAGTTAGCTTAGTCATTGGACTAGATAACCATGAAAAATTTCTAACAAACCTTTCGGTAATACCTGCCAAACCAAGGAATCTACGAATCTCAGTTACATTTGTGGGTCTTGGCCATTGTTCAACAACTTTTGTTTTTGCAGGATCAATGGTTATGACATCTTTTGAAACAATGTGGCCATGGAAAGAAATTTGTTGCAACCAAAACTCACATTTGCTGAATTTCCCATACAATTTGTTTTCTTTTAAGGTTTTAAAAATGACCCTTAAATGTCTTTCATGATCTAATTTACTTTTAGAAAACACCAAAATATCATCAATGAAAACCACCACAAAGTTATCCAAGAACTCATGGAAAATTCTATTCATTAAGTACATGAATACATCAGGTGGATTGGTTAGACCAAAAGGAATTACTACAATTTCATTATGGTCATATCTCGTACGGAATGCGGTCTTTGGAATATCTACCTCTATTACCTTTAGCTGATGGTACCCCGATCTCAAGTCAATCTTTGAAAAAAACTGAGCTCCCTGGATCTGATCAATAAAATCATCGATATGAGGCAAAGGATATTTGTTCTTAACAGTGATATTATTCAAGGCCCTATAATCAATGAAAAGTCTCACAGAACCATCTTTCTTTTTAACAAATAAAACAGGAGCACCCCATGGTGATGTGCTAAGTCAAATGAAACCTTTCTCTAATAAATCTTGCAATTGATCCTTCAACTCTAAAAGTTCAATTTGAGCCATTCGATAAGGGGGTTTTGAAATTAGGTTAGCATCAGGAACTAAGTAAACAGTAAACTCAACTTCCCGATCTGGTATTATTCCAGGAAACTCATCAGGAAAAACATCAGGATACTCATTTACCACTGGCACATAATTAATCTGAACTGTTCCTCTATTTTCAACGACCTGTGCAAGGTAACATTCATTTCCATCTTTTACATGTTTCTTGGCCTCTTGATAAGTTATCAACAGTAAGGGTTCATTCTTGTACACAAACTGAAAGTCTTTCTGAAAAGAAACTTCTTTAGCTCTATAGTCAATCTTAGTATGGTGAATAGAGAGCCAATCCATACCCAGGATAACATCAAACTCTACTAGAGGTAGAACAATAAGGTTTGCAAGTAGGTTCTTTCCACATATAAGGATAGGAAGATTCTTATAAATTCTTCTTGCCTCAACATTCCCCCCAGGTGTTTTTACCAAAAGTTCAGGAGTCATTTCTTGAGATGGTATTCCCATTTTACTAGAAAAGGTTTCAGAGATGAAAGAATGTGTAGACCCCGAATCAAACAACACACTGGAATAATCTGAAAAAACAAACAAAGTACCTGATACAACTTCATTTGACGGCCCGACATCTGCTGAAGTAGTTGCAAAGGATTTCACCACCCCTTTCTGCTTGTAGTCTAACTGCTTCCCATCACTCAAGATCTTTTTCGGACACTCATTTGCATAGTGACCCATCTCATTGCACTTATAACATTTCACTAACTGTAAATCAAATTTGGTCTTACCTTCACCTTGATCCTTTTCAGTGCAATCACGAGCCTTATGTACCATCTTACCACATCAGTAGCACTTTCCAGAATTCAGAAGACATTCCCCAGCATGCCTTTTGCCACATTTATCACAAACCGGAAACTTAGTTTTCTTACCATCAGACTTTTTTGAAGAATTCTTACTTTTCTCCTGCCACCTCGGTCTCTTCTTATGCTTGTTGTTATAGAACACTTGGTCATCGACAAACTCCATTTCCACCTTCTCAGCACATCGAAAAAGCTTTTCATAACTTTTAAACTCACGAGAAGATAATGCCCTTCGATATTTTGGCTTTAATCCTGAGTAAAAACGATTGATTTAACTATCAAGGTCTCGGATAAAATTTGAGGCAAACCATGCCAATCCAGTGAACCTTTCTTCATAGGTAGCCACTGAGTCTTCCTCTTGCCTCAATTCCAAGAATTTCTTTTCTATCCTAAGTCGAACAGCCTTAGGAAAATACTTCTCAGGAAACATACCTTTGAATTCATCCCAGTCGAGAGCATCAATCTCATCAGCGTCCCTGATATTTTTAACCATCGACCACCGCTGATCTACCTCACCCTCCAAACGGTAAATAGCAAGACTAATCTTTTGATTTTCTGAACACCCCATGACATCGAAAATCTTCTCCAGTTCTTTAATCCACCCTTCAGCTAGCACATGGTTAGATGGTCCTCTGAATGATGGAGGATGTTGCCTCATGAAATGTTCCACCACTGACATGTTCCTCTGCGGTTGGTCTAGCTGATCTCATGCATGGATACCACCACCATTTATAGCCTGAGTCAACTGCGCCATTACTGCAACAAACTGTTCAGTTCCAATTCCGACCATCTCAGGATGCTGATTCAGAAGGTTATTTCCTTCTGTATGCCTTCCTAGCACTGCTTCCCTATTTCCTCTGCGGAAAACCATTCTGAACAAACATGTCTTAGATGAAGCAACATGGTATTCTTTAAAAGCTATATCATTTCAATTTGAACATAAAAAAATATTTTTTGGATAATCATTTAATAGAATTCTAACTCATAAAGTTATCTAAACCAACCTCGGATACCAACTATAAGGCCCCAGCCTTAAACCTTACATAATCTAGAGTTATTACAAGATTACACATTGATGATCTTTTCGGGTTTAGAGTTTTAGAGAATTAGATCATAAAACATGCATTACATTCCACATATAAACAATGTGGTTACATAAAGATAGTATTATTCATTCCCATCACTGGAAACATATTTAAAATAAACATGGATTCTTTCTTGACACTTCCTTTACACTATCATCATATCATGTACATTTCCCTTGTCCTGTGAAAAACATTTCAAAAAAACTTGGGATGAGCATAAAAAGCTCAGTAAGGGATATAAAAATATGGAAATGAAACATGGGTACATATATACATAGGGATGAGATCATAATTTACCCATAAAACATAAGCACTTTAACATACCTCATCAAATCATGAATAAATCATAGAAATCACAAGACATAAAGGTAACATGAGGCATTCATAACATTCTTACGTAGGGAGTAACCCTATTGGTTACGTTTGGAATACCCATCACAGTATATTCCCTAAATATCATCGGAGAAACCTTAATGTTTCACTCCTTCGCGTTACCCAATGCATTGGAGAGCTATATCGGGCTCACCCGACCTTCTTTTATCACGGAACCACACGTCTTCATAATAATTCCCAAGAACCTCAACATAATCGTATCACATAAAACATGCATAAAGGAAACACAACATTCCCACCTTTTACTCACAAGATATCAATACAACAAATTGATATAAAAATGTTATGAAAACCATTTTCAATACCAAGATAAAACAAACTTAAAACATGGTATTTATTTTTCTTTTAAAAAGAAGGTATGGATTGTAGAGGAAGCCGAAACTCAAATAATGGTCACGGCGGCGGAGAAGTTGTTGTCGCCGCATACGTACGACAAAAACATTCCCTTTTGTCGTTTAGTAAATTCTTTGTATAAAAAATATTCCTTTTGAATAAACTTAAATGTCAAAGGGGTTTATACACCGTATAAAAGATGGTTGTGTATAAAAGAAAATATGCCTCAATGAAAGGAGATTGAGACGATGTCCCATACCTCGGGTCCGACTTGACTTAGTCGTTCTTTAACCACCTGAATAATAAACTTGAGTTAATCTCTACTTGCTTAAGAACCATTTTCAATTTCATTTTTCCTTTTATACCATGTTATGAACATCATGTAATCATTTAAGTTAATAATGTTCATTTTGTCGGTATTTGGTTCTTAAGTAAAAAATAGACTTCTTACACTTACATGTTGTTAATTTGGTCAAAGGTTCATTTTATACAGAATGATATTAATGATTTGGATAACATATATATCATATATATTCATCATATACATGTATTTATAATATTAAATCACATTTAGAGGTAAGAAATGAAATGCACCGTTCATGGAGACGGTAAGCCATACGTACGCATGAACGCTACTTCCATTTCTATTTCCTATTTTCTGGAATGGAATCATAATGATATAAGAATATATTATAATTCTAGTATAATAACATATATAATATCATTAACTTTATCCTTTACACATCCAACATATGGTATTAACGAATCAAATCACTTTTAGGGGGCGGTAGTCCGCACTTCCTAAAATGAAGATATCGTGTTTACCCATAACGGAAACAATAATGGTATGCCATAAATGAAAAATACAGAAGCTTAAGGAAATTATAAACATATTATATATCATATATAAAAATAGTGACATCATAATGGCCACCTTTGAAGGTGTTAAATGAGTATTGAACAATCATCGTTTCGGGAGGCAGAATTTCGCCATCCACGGAAACCGTATGTTCTTTAACCATTTGATGTAGTTGTGTGAGAGTGTAGCTCGAATAAATCTTATAAAAACATCCTAGTATATTGAAGATACTTGTGTTGTTACAAAAGAAGGAAATAAAAAGAGTTTAGGGGGTTGGAGATGTAAAATAAAACAAATGAACATGAGAGAATGAATTACCTTTAAAAGTGTAATCCTTTTGATTTGAGACTAAAGGCTTCCTTTGAAAGGATTATTCCCAAAGGGAATCCTCTAGGATGAGGAGAGGGATGTGGAGAGATTAAATGGTCAGGGGATGGCCGAGATAAAGGCTTTGGGAGTGTGGGTAATGAGGTAGAGGTGGGGGCCTTTTATAAGAGGAGAGGAGGGGCACTCTTGGAAAGTAAAGAAATATTACTTTATTTGAAAATTATTTTCTGATTTAAATTGTCCCACATTGATATAATTCGAGGATAAGGTGATAAGGGTTAGAAATATACCCATCCAATAGGTTTTGGACATGTTTAGGTTTTAGATACTACATTATCTTTCCATTTTATTTAAATTGTTAAATAATGAGGTCATCGCTGCATCATCATGATGTCATAAATAATTTAATTTATTTAAAGTCTAAAAATTATAAAACAAAATACTATGATGTAGGAAATCGTTTTATCTTTCTAATGAATATTTATAGTCAAAAATATGACTTGTATAACCCCATGTAAAAATTGTTTTCGTAAAACATTTTATGTTTGTGTCATTTTTACTTTTACATTAAATAAAAAGTTATTTATGTCATTTCCCAACCAATGTGGCTCCATGGGGTCCCCAAGTTGACCCATGTATTGTCTTGGTAGGAAATGAGACAACCAATGAGGGTAGGACATGTGTCAATCTCATCTCATACTATTAAAACATTATTTTTACATTAAACTACACTAATTACCACTAATCGCGATTAAGAACTTAATAAGTTACTATTCACCAAAAAATTATTATAATCTCATTGGACCACATTTTACTTCTTAATGACAACCTTGTATGTCGGATTTTTGAAATTCAAAACACAATGATGAAAAAATTTCATTTAAATGGAAAATCGGTTTTTATAAGTACCACTTAGTGGTTTCAATATTCATCAAAAATTGAAGTTTTTCAGAAAATTACCAAAAATTCACCCTAAGCTATATTCGATATTCCGATTCCAAAAATGAAGTATATTATACAAAATTAAAAACATATAAGTCACATTAATTAATTTAATAATTAATTCCCGCTTTCATGACAAATAGCGTGTTTTTATGAAATAATAAGTATCAAAAGATTGATACCAGTTTAAGTCCAATTTCAAAGTGAAATTGATTCCAATGACCATAATTTGATAAATGGTAAAAATATATTCTAATTTCACTTCAAAACCAATTCAAAAGATAATCTAATCATATAAATAAATTATATTATAAAGTGGTTTTGAATTAAAATACAACATTTTTCACTATTCATTAAAAAATGAACTTTATCGGAAAAATACCAAAAATTCACACAAAGTAAACTTTGATGTCCCAATCATAAATAATAAGTTTTTTTTGACAAACATAGCTTATAAAATTTTCAAAATATAGATTTAAAAAGGGTTTTCCATCAAAAGGCAATAAAACAATCTTTTAAGAATATTAGTGTATTCCATGCTTAAGATTGGATTTATTTTCATTTTAGGCCTCTAAAACACTATATAATTCATTAATAGACATAGATAAAAATATCTATTATTCATTACTTACTTGGGATGTTACACACCATGCACATATAATCTCTTCCCAAACCTCAAAACATAATCATTATCAATATTAAATTCAGTAACCTTACCCTTCTGAACCATCTCTACCTTTTTCGGCAACCCAGTGTCTTTCTTCTGCGCTTGGTTAATTCTGTATGATAGAGATGATCTCACTGATACCTGAAACAAAACCGAAGAACTTACTGCACCAAAAACTTATATTCCAATGTTCATCAAATAAAAAACCAAAGGATCTCGTTCCAAACATATCATGGTTAATGAAGCATTACTTTTTTGACACAAAGAATCAACCACTTTATTTGCTTTTCCCGTATGGTAATGAATTGTACAATCATAATCCTTGATTAATTCTATCCATCTCCCCTGTCTCATGTTCAATTATTTCTGAGTGAATATATACTTTAAATTTTTTTGATCAGTATGTATTTCACACTTTACTCCATACAAATGATGCCTCCAAATTTTTAGAGCAAAAACAACATCAGCTAATTCCAAGTCATGTGTAGGGTAATTTACCTCATGAGTTTTCAACTGATGTGAAGCATATACAATTACCTGATCATTTTTCATAAGGAAATAGCCAAGTCCCTTCAACGAAGCATCACTGTATATAACAATCTCACTATTCCTGGAAGGAAGTGCCAAAACTGGAGCATTCACCAATCTTCTTTTCAACTCCTGAAAACAATTATCACATTATTTTGTCCAGATAAACTTAACACCCTTCCGGGTTAGCTTAGTCATTGGACTAGATAACCATGAAAAATTTTCAACAAAACATCGATATTAACCTACCAAACCAAGAAAACTATGGATCTCAGTTACATTTTTGGGTATTGGCCATTCTTCAACAACTTTTGTTTTAGCAGGATCAACAGTTATGCCATTTTTTTGAAACAATGTGACCAAGGAAAGACATTTTTTGTAACCAAAACTCACACTTGATGAATTTTACATATAGTTCTTTTCTTTTATGGTTTGAAGGATAACCCTTAAATGACTTTCATGATCCTATTTACTTTTAGAAAACACCAAAATATCATCAATAAACACAACCACCATTTATCACCTGATTCAACTGAGCCATCAATGTAGTAAATTGCTCAATTCTGATTCCGACCATCTCTAGTTGCTGATTCGAAAGGTCATTATACTCCGTATGAATTCCTAGAAAAGATGCTCTATTTCCTCTATGGAAAACCATTCTTATCACAAAAATATATTTGCAGAAGCAACATGGTAATCTTTAAATTCTATATCATTTCAATCATACAATAAATTAATTTATAAATTTAACAATTTTCTAACTCCTAAAGTTGTCGAAACCGACCTCTGATACCAACTACAAGGCCACGACCTTAAACCTAACTTAATATTGAATTAAATGAATAATTCACATTGAGGATATTTTCAGGATTAGATTTTTAGAGAATTAGGACATAACCATTACATCTCAAAAGGTTACAAAGTAGAAACTTCTACTAAGTTTCCATAAAATAAAAACTCTTAAAAAGAAACTTGTCTATTTCCATGTTTTAGATAGCATTAAATTCCCTTGATCCCATACTTGACCCTATTCCACATTAATTCCTATGAAAAACATTTCAAAAAAAACTTGGGGTGAGCATAAAAAGCTCAGTAAGGGATACAAAATGAATGAAAACTGTTAGTTTTTCAAAACCACAAGTAAACCATGTATACTTTATCAAAGTAATAATTTTTACCTTTATGAAGTAGTAAAAACTCTTCACTGAATAAAAAATAATTACTTACCCTTTTTAACCAAAATATTACCATTAAACCCATATAAAGATCACATAACATATAAAGGTAACTTGGGACATAAACATACATAAATGGAATAACCACACGGTCAACTTCCACACATACTTAAATGGAATAGACATACGACCGACATCCATACCCAATGAATTGGATGTTATAACGTAACCACCCATCCTGGTATTCACTACACCACCCATCATATGGTTTATCACATGACCACCCATAAAATGTCCAAGTACCATTATAAAATCATAATACATAAAACAAAGATAATGGAATGAAAACATTTCCACACTTTGATCACAATATATCACTAAAATATATTGGCTTAAAAAATCCATTATAAAAACCATTTTCAATACAAAAATACATAAAAGAGTATATGGTATTTATTTCATTTTAAAAACATTACGGCTTGTTGAGGAAGCCAAAGACCAAATAATACTCGCGGCGGCGGAAAAGGTCGTTGTCACCGCGTACGTTAAAAGAAACATTCCTTTTTGTAATTTAGTAAAATGCTTTGTAGAAAAAGATTCCTTTTGTATAAAAGTAAAATTAAAAGGGGTTTATACAATGTATAAAATAAAGTTGTGTATAAAACGAAATATTCCTCAATGAAAGGAGATTGAGATGAAGTCCCTTACCTCGGGTCCGACTTGACTCGATCGTTCTTTAATGTACTGAATAATAAACTTGAATTAATTTCTACTTGCTTAAGAACCTTTTTCAAGTTAATTATTCCTTTTATATCACTTATTTCCATGTTATAAACATTATGTAATCATTTATGTTAATAATGTTTGTTTTTTCGATATTTGGTTCTTATGTCGAAAGTGGACTTCTTACAATTACATGTTGTTCGTGTGGTAAAAGATTGATTATATCCAGAATTATATTCACGATTTTGATATCATATATATCATATATATCCAGAATATACATGTATTTATAATATTACATAATCATTTAGAGGTATGAAATGAAATGCACCATTCATGGAGACGGTAAGCCGTACGTATGCATGAACGCTACTTTCATTTATTTGTCATATTAATGGAATTAAAACTAAATGAGAGATAGGTATATTTTAATTCTGAAATTATATTAATCATTTAGATGTAACATACATAATATATATCCATTATATATATGTACTTATAATAGTACATTTCATTTGGGGATAAGAAATGAAATGCACCATTCATGGAGATGGTAAGCCGTACGTACGCATGAACGCTACTTTCATTTCTATCTCATACTTTAATGGAGTGAAACCACAATGATATAATGGTATATTATAATTCCAGCATAATATAATATATAATATCATTAAATGCATCCTCTATACGTCCCACATATGGCATTAACGAATTAAATCACTTTGAGGGGCGGTAGTCTGCACTTCCTAAAATGAAATTATTGTGTTTAACCATATTGGAAACCATAAATTTATTCCATAAATGAAAAATACAGAAGCTTAAGAAAAAATAAAAATATTATATATCATATATAAATATAGTGACATCTTAATGGCCACCTTTTAATGTGTTAAAAGAATATTGAACAATCATCGTTTCGTGAGGCAGAAATTCACCATCCATAGAAATAGAATGTTCTTTAACCATTAGATGTAGTTGTGTGTAAGTGTAGCTCGAATACTTCTTATAAAAACATACTATTATATTTAATATACTGGATTTGTTACAAAATAAATGAATAAAACGAGTTTAGGGGGTTGGAGAAGCAAAATAAAACAAAAGAACACAAGAGAAGACACTAACTTTAAAACGAGTAACTCTTTTTGATTTGAGCTCAAAGGATTCATTAGGAAGACTTCTGCACAAAGTGAGGCTTCTATACCACCCATCATATGGTTTATCACATGACCACCCATCAAATTTCCAAGTACCATTATAAAATCATAATACATAAAACAAAGATAATGGAATGAAAAAATTTCCACACTTTGATCACAATATATCAATAAAATATATTGACTTAAAAAATCCATTATAAAAACCATTTTCAATACAAAAATACATAAAAGAGTATATGGTATTTATTTCATTTTAAAAACATTACGGCTTGTTGAGGAAGCCAAAGACCAAATAATACTCGCGGCGGCGGAAAAGGTCGTTGTCACCGCGTACGTTAAAAGAAACATTCCTTTTTGTAATTTAGTAAAATGCTTTGTAGAAAAAGATTCCTTTTGTATAAAAGTAAAATTCAATGGGGTTTATACAATGTATAAAATAAAGTTGTGTATAAAACTAAATATTCCTCAATGAAAGGAGATTGAGATGAAGTCCCTTACCTCGGGTCCGACTTGACTCGATCGTTCTTTAATGTACTGAATAATAAACTTGAATTAATTTCTACTTGCTTAAGAACCTTTTTCAAGTTAATTATTCCTTTTATATCACTTATTTCCATGTTATAAACATTATGTAATCATTTATGTTAATAATGTTTGTTTTTTCGATATTTGGTTCTTATGTCGAAAGTGGACTTCTTACAATTACATGTTGTTCGTGTGGTAAAAGATTAATTATCTCCAGAATTATATTCACGATTTTGATATCATATATATCATATATATCCAGCATATACATGTATTTATAATATTACATAATCATTTATAGGTATGAAATGAAATGCACCATTCATGGAGACGGTAAGCCGTACGTATGCATGAACGCTACTTTCATTTATTTGTCATATTAATGGAATTAAAACTAAATTAGAGATAGGTATATTTTAATTCTGAAATTATATTAATCATTTAGATGTAACATACATAATATATATCCATTATATATATGTACTTATAATAGTACATTTCATTTGGGGATAAGAAATGAAATGCACCATTCATGGAGATGGTAAGCCGTACGTACGCATGAACGCTACTTTCATTTCTATCTCATACTTTAATGGAGTGAAATCACAATGATATAATGGTATATTATAATTCCAGCATAATATAATATATAATATCATTAAATGCATCCTCTATACGTCCCACATATGGCATTAACGAATTAAATCACTTTGAGGGGCGGTAGTCCGCACTTCCTAAAATGAAATTATTGTGTTTAACCATATTGGAAACCATAAATTTATTCCATAAATGAAAAATACAGAAGCTTAAGAAAAAATAAAAAAATTATATATCATATATAAATATAGTGACATCTTAATTGCCACCTTTTAATTTGTTAAAAGAATATTGAACAATCATCGTTTCGTGAGGCAGAAATTCACCATCCATAGAAATAGAATGTTCTTTAACCATTAGATGTAGTTGTGTGTAAGTGTAGCTCGAATACTTCTTATAAAAACATCCTATTATATTTAATATACTGTATTTGTTACAAAATAAATGAATAAAACGAGTTTAGGGGGTTGGAGAAGCAAAATAAAACAAAAGAACACAAGAGAAGACACTACCTTTAAAACGAGTAACTCTTTTTGATTTGAGCTCAAAGGCTTCATTAGGAAGACTTCTGCACAAAGTGAGGCTTCTAGGAGTAATATAGGGATATGGAGAGACAAAATGGGCTAGGGTTGTCCGAGACAAAGGCTTGAGAGGTGTGGGTAAGGTGGTAGAGGTGGGGGCCTTTTATAAGAGGAGAGGAGGGCACTCTTGGAAAGATAAGAAAAGATACTTTATTATAAAATGATTTTCTGATAAAAAGGGTCCCACAATTATATATTTAGAGGATAATGTGATAAGGGTTCTAAAACCACCAATCCAATAGGTTTTTTACATGTGTAGGTCATAGAGTTTACATTATCTTTTCATTTTATTTAAATCGTTAAATAATGAGGTAATCACTGCAGCATCATGGTGTCATAAATAATTTAATTTATTTAATGTCTAAAAATTATAAAAAAAATATAATGATGTAGGAAATATTTTTATATTTCTAATTAATATTTATAGTCAAAATTATGACTTTTATACCCCCATTAAATTTTTTTAGTAAAACATCTCATGTTTGTGGCATTTCTATTTTTACATTAAATATAAAGTTATTAATGTCATTTTCCTACCAAAGTGGCTCTATGGGGTCCCCAAGTTGACCCATGGATTTTATTGGTCGGCCATGACACATAAAATAAGTTTAGGACATGTTTCAAGTTCATTTATATTATTAAAACATTATTTGTACCTTATATTACACTAATTACCTCTAATCACGATTAATAATCTTAAAAGTTACTATTCACCAAAAAAACTATTTTAATCCCATTGAACCAAATTTTACATCCTAATGACAACCATGTATGTTGGATTTTTTAAATTCCAAACAAAAAGGTGGTAAAATTTCATTTAAACGAAAAATCAGTTTTTATGTACCACATAGTGGTTTCACTATTCATCAAAAATTGATGTTTTTCAGAAAAATACCAAAGCTTCACCCTAAGCTATATTTGATTTTGCGAATTCAAAAATGATGCCTATTTTAAAAAATTAAAAACATATAAGTTTAATTAATTAATTTACTAATTAATTCCATATGTCATGACAAATATCGTGTTTTTAGGAAACAATATATATCAAAAGATTGACACTAGTTTAAGTCCAATTTCAAATTGAAATTAATTGCAACGACCACTATTGGATTAAATGGAAAAAATATATTCTAATTTCACTTTAAAACCAATTCAAAATATAATCTAATCATATAAATTAATTAGATTAAAAAATTGTTTGAATTAAAATAGAACATTTTTCACTATTCATAAAAAATTTAACTTTATCGGAAAAATACCAAAAATTTACACAAAGAAATTTGGATGTCCCGATTATATAGAAGAGTTTTATTTGGCCCAATAGAAATTATAATAGTTACCAAAACTATATTTAATTAAGGTTCTCCATGAAAAGGCGATAAGTTGACATTTAGTGAATATTAAAGTATCAATGCCTAAAATTGAATTCTTTTCGTATTTTAAGCCTTTATCCTTTATTGGATAAATGTAAAAAACATTTAACAAACATATATAATCTTATTTTAGTTATTTATATTCATTCCTGCCAATACAACGACTACCTGTTAACTGCCAATTAAAATAATATTATTTTATTACTAGTGTGCAACGTAAGATTTCAAATAATCTCTTTGTTGCGTATCGGGTACGCTATCGAACATAGAAACCCCATTAAAGTAAAATTAATATTTAATTTGCAAATATTAATTAATATGAAAATGTTTTATTCTTTATATACCTGGGATGTTATAATTTACATCTTCTTAAATCATATTCAACACACTTAATCTTACATTGCTCTCTCAATGATAATATCTTATAATTTATCTATCCTTAAATTATTCATAAATGAATATATTTTATATTATCCTTAAATTTATTACCATGAATCTTTTGGAGAATTTATATTTCCATGTCCTATATTCTTCCATTGTCTTATACAAAGGACCTTTTGTTCCATGGAATAATCATCAAAATATGACATTACCTTTTCATAAAATATTCATTTTTGAAATCATATAACCTGTATTCATAATTTTTTCATCATATGATTTTAATTTATATATACTTTTTTACATAAATGAACATATATATTAATATAGAATGCTTCAAACTGCACATGTCATTACCAATATTCTATCCATTTCCATGTGTGAATAGTATCCCACATATTTAATTTATTCTTCCTCCCCCCTCACTCTCATAAAGTGACACAGATTTCATCGAACATCACTAGAGTTTTTGAGAATGTGTATGAAAATATATAATTTAAAGATTATACCGTGAAAATGAATTGGTTGGGTACTTGTTATTCTAAAGGAGACTATTGAATCTGATAATTTCTGACATAGGGAATCTTATCTATCATCCATTAATGTGTGTCTTGAAATTAATAATTAAATTCTCAAATTAATAAAATCTATATACAAACTAAACATATTAATGTATAATATTAAATGTGATTCAACTCGTACTACTCAAAAATGGGGCAATAGATGGAGTGTGGAAAAAGATGTATTAATTAACTCATAACCAGTCGATATTATCTATATCAAATATTATTCATTATTCAATTTTTACATCATGAAAATTATAATAATTATCTAATGTTTCATTAGGATCCACAAGATATTCAACATAAAATTCAATACTCTCATTTTTACAATGACCATTACCAATTGATTCCTTTAGAAGAGATCTAATATGTACATTTTATTTCAATATATTCAGATATTGTTCAAAGGGATACATCAACCTGAATTGATCAATAAAAACTCCCATTAATTGATATATTAGGTTAACCATCAACTTGACTAAAACCTCAGAAAAAATATAGTCGAAAGAGATTCTAAATGATAAAAAGTTGAAGTACAATATTATCTAGAATTTTTTTGAAATAAGTCATCCATTGATTTTAGAAATATAGTAGTCTAAAATAATTACTCATATTAATAAATGGTTGAATAATGATGGCTGATAAACATCCAGATATTGTAATTTGATTATACTGTTCAAGTAATATCATATTGTCCTTGATTTTCGTCCCTTGTAATGTTATTTTTATCGCATTCATAGGAATGGAAATTTTAAAACAATTTACATCAGACACCTTGAGTTTGTTAAAGAAAAAGAAATATATCATTCTCATTTTTAATAATCATGTACTATGTAATATGCATGAATTCCCAGTTTCTATTATCTAATTATAAATTCAAATGGTTTCCCAAGCCTATCTCTTTCTATTCACATCATGCATTAACATTGACCATTGATTTTATTCAGAAACCCAAAATTTTCTACTATATTATCATTGTTTTTTTGTTTCAGTATGAATGATATATATGCAAGGACTTACTATATTTGTTTTCAATTATTCCAAACAAGAAAAAAATACATTTTTTAATCAGATTATTATTATGCTTTGTACTCACACCACGAATTGAAAACAATAGATTATTTGCTGGATCATAGAAATTATACACACATTCACAATTTTTTATTATTCAATCTATGATAATTCTTCATCCATTTTCAGGTTCATTAGTGTTTGGTTGAATTCTATAGAATCATCCATCATCACACTATCCTATCAAAAACTATGTTAGTGGGAATAAAATGTCCATGTCCTAGGGAAAAAACTAGATGTGACCCAAATAAAACCAATTTTCACAGTGTTTAATGAATTTATAATTTATATATTTTATTTCTCAAAGGGATGATAAAAAAACATTTTAATTCAAAAAGGGTAAATATTAATATATATATATATATACATCATTTATCATCCATAATAATGTTTTCCAATGTTTAAAAATTGCATTCGTTTGACAATCATAACTCACCACATATTTACCATAAAAATCATTAAGATAATCAATCAATGGATAATTTTTAACATAAATATTAACTCTATGATATGTAGGTCCACCAATAAGAGTGACCAAAAATATAAATGGTTGTTTGTACATATAAATAGTTAAATGTTTTACAAATTCAACCACATAGGATATGTACTATGAGCTGCACCAACCATGGATCTGAACATATAGAAACCATCTACTGCAATCCCTAGTCTCACATTATGACTATCTATAGAAAATTTGTATTTGCTCTTATGAAACAACTTATATGCAATAGAGTTTTCAAGGTGGGTTACATGTCATTTTTCTTGTTTCATTCTACATATCATCTCATTTATTTATAAATTTTATATGATATAAATAATATTTTCTACCTCCACGTGAGTGGAGAGTCAAAAATTTTCATTATAGAGATTGGTTTTACCAATTTCAAAAACTATCATTAAATGGTATTATATCCCTCATTATCATTCGACATGGATGAACCATAAACCAACAAGTATCCAGATGTGAATTTTTCTTAATGGGAATCATGGCTTTTTTAAAACATGAATCTATTGTCTCATTTATGAAATATAATTATCTATCAAATTAAGATCATGGTAATACTATTTAGGAATCTTAGTGTTAATATGAATTAAGTTTTCCAATAAAACCAAAAATATATCAAATGATGCATCAGACCACAGTTTTAAATTGTGAAAAAACTCCATAATAAATGAAAAATTACTAAAAGTAGTACACCCCAAATATAATTCAGTTTTCACAACATTATTTATTTAAAAAAACATAAATGATTCAGGATATAAATTTTATCAGGGATTAATTTCACCAGGATTATCATTCTATATATGATTTCATTCAAGATAAATCCCACATACCGTAGCAGTAAAAATTTTATTCACTGTATTTTTTTCCTCACACCAACATTCATATGAACTATATCTATTCGATGTTGAAAAACATATTCGTCCCTATGAAAATTCCACCTCTTTTAAATATTCTGAACCCATTAATTAATATGTTTTCGCTCGGGGTACCTCATGTGAATTTATACATGTTTTTCACATTTTTCACAGACAATTACTATAGAACATTGAAATCCTCTGAAAAAATCAATAAATTGCATGATGAACTCAAAAAATTCGTATACCTTATATTTTAAAGATCAATAAAAATCATATCCAAATATTTATATATAAAAAAATCATAAAAATTACACGGGACAAAATATTAGATTAATATAAGGAATTCACGATATAAAATTTGAAACAAAACAATAATTACCAACATTTATTATAAAATATAATTTTCATTAAAATGTCAATAACAATCAATATTTTTTTCATTAAACTAGTTTAAATATTTATCAACCGTAGGAATATATAAATTCTATTTTAGAAAATAAAATTTATTATATATTTTTTTAACAAAAGTGATAGATTAAATTTAACACAAAAAATATTATGAAATATTTTCCTATTGATAAAAAAACAAGAATGAAAAATAACTTCATTTCAATATTTTTTCATCACATTTATATAATAATGAAAAACTAAATTCCATCACATATTATTTGAGATGAAATTTATATCAAAATTTAAAATTTAAAAAAATTATTTATTTCGAAATTTGTCTAATCAATTACACATCATAAATAGCATCAAGTGTGTTCATTCCCATACAAGACAACAAAAAATTACATGAATGACACAATATGATAATGTTTAATCTATATTTAATTATTTATAACTCCAAGAAAAGATATAATATTCAAATCATATGTTGGAATCATTTATTTAACATTCATAACTATATAAATTTGTGAATGGATAATGTAAGGCCCTATAATAAAGTCGAGATGACATACCTGGGATTGGTAGTGACAAAAATGTTGATTCAACTCATCTATTTAATAACCAACAACCTAAATGGGTCAATCCATCAAAACCAAAACCCTAAAATTGTCTGAGGAAGCAATACGATTAATATTTAAAAACTCTAATAATAGGCCTAATTTCTAATATAGCATCACAAGAATAGTTCCTTGATTGGATCTCAAATTCCTTATAAGTTTAATATGCAATCCATTGGAGAAGCTATCATGGAGAAGAAACGGATCATGAATTGGCGGTGACATGGTTAGGTTGAGAAAGTATTGACCAAGGGAATCTCATGTGGCACAACATCGTTGAGGGAGATAAGGGGAGGTGTAAGTACGATGTCTTTAAAGGGGGGAGTGTGAGTAGGTGGGGCCATGTGAAAGGAGAAAGACATGATTTTTTAGAGATGTAGTGACTACCAAAATATTTCTCTAATTCCCACTATTAGAAACCCCTTATGGCGGTCATCCACTTCATTATGACACAAAAATTGATTTTCTATTATTGTTAGCATTCACAGGGTATTAGTGAGGAATGTGTAGAGTGAACCATGTCTGAAGAAAACACTAATAAACAAATTCTATTCAATATTATATACCATGAGTAACAAAGGTGGGGACTTTATTAACCTCCCCCTCATTTCCAAGGCCTTGGTGGGCACAAAAAGTCTTTAACTGACTTTCACTCCTCTTGTGTGCATGCACATGCGTATATTTATTTCTATTTATTAACAATTATTTGGTTAACCCCATCAAAATTCATAATTTTTTTAAATTTTTTTTACCAACCAAAGATCACCTTTAATTTTATGAAAATATTTTTTTCTCCATAAAAACATCAGTTGTTTTGGGTTTTTATGGTTTTTTCATTGTTATATTTTTTTAATGAACGCACATATAATTAAAATATTTGTTATTATCTTAGATACTACTTTTTTATTGATATATGATGGAAATTTACATTTTTTCTTGAAACCCATATATATTACCTCTAAAAGTGTTGAAAAAATTTATTTATTGACAGAATCAAAATATTAAAAGATATGTAAAACCAATGTGGGAATCTAATACAGATAATTGGGTCCAACTCTCCCACATAAGATATAAAAAGTTTATCATGGAATAATATTCCCACCAAAAATCAAGGAGAGAGTAATTCAAAAATACCGAACGCAGTCCCCCTCAAGTTGGATTGTGAATGTCATGGATTCCCATCTTGGTTGATAGAGAATAATGTCATTCACATGACAAGACATTGGGGACGATGTTAAAAAGATTATGTGTCCATGGAATGTAGTTAATGATGATATGTTTTTTCTCTAGGTGATGGAAAATAAATAGGTAGTTTATCTCAATATGCTTCATGTGTTCATGTTATTTTATAGATTCTTTATTATCACACCAAATATAAGAATAATTATGTGGTGTGAAACCAATTTCATGAAATCTATTTTACACCATATAATTTTAGTAGTTACCATGGTAATCACATGGTATTCATGTTTAGCATTGGATCTAGAGATGATATTTTGTTTCTTTTATCACTAAGAGATAAAGGTTAAATCCTGAAAAACCACAATCTACGAATAGAATTTTGGATAGATAAGAAACAGTTATAGTCAGTATCACAAATGGTATCAATTTTTATATGATTGTTATGTGAATACATAATAATATTTTTAGGGTATTTCTTAATATATTTGAAAATACCAATGATATCATTCCATTGAGATTTATTCAAATGATCCATTAATTGAATGACCTAGCTGATAGCATAAGAAATATTCAGATGATTCATGGTAAGATAATTGAGTTTTCTCATAAGACTATGATTCCTATATGGATGAGAAAATGGGTCAGTGGTAGTTTGGAGGGACCACTGTCCTGGATCAAGAGGGGGGGGGGTCAAAAATAGTTTCATGAGATAATTCAATATCATTCAATATATACAATGCATATTTTTATTGTGAAAGGAAGATGTTGTTAGGAGAATAAGAGACTTAAATGCTAAGAAAATATATCATACAACCAAGTTATTTGGAAGGAAACTATTGTTGATTATAAGACTTGAGATGAGAAATTTAATGTGATTGACTATAAGTAATAATGAAATCATCAACACACACAAACAACATGATGCTGCAAGATGATTTTTTGATCGAAAATAGTGTGATCCTAAATACATTGAGATAGGAAAAATTTAGTGATGATTTTGAAAAATAATGACAAACCATGTCTGAGAATAGATCATGTGCCCATAAAGAGATTGACAATGATGAAAGACATGAGAAATAGCCCCTGAGTCAAGGTAGCGAAGATATTGTTGCAGATATACTACCTCTTCCTGAAAACCATGTACAAATGAATTCGCGAAACCTAGTAGATGAAGATGCCAATTATGAGCATATTTAAGAGAAATGGATAATTGAATAGAGGCCATTTTATAAACCCAATAGAATGTAACATAATATTCAAAACTATATGTCTGAGAAAAGAATTTAACCACAAGATGAGATTTATGTAAATGAAGAGTACCATCAGCATTTAGATGAGGTGTATAAATCCATTTGCTGCTAAAAAACTATTTTCCTTCTAAAAGGGGGACTATATCTTAGGTTTCATTATCATATAAGTCCTCTAATTCATCCAACAATTCTCGATGCTAATTTTTTTTGGATTTATCCTTAATAGAATTTCAATGTTCCAATATCTTCTCTAGGGTAGATAATTCATTGTATAAAGTTGCGAATAGTGGATTATTATAAAAATAGACTATACCTTTCCATAATGAAATCATCGAGTCATTTGTTTCTCTTTTAAGAGTGATATAAAAAGTGATGGAAATGGTTTCCATGGTTTGGATATAGGGAATGTTCAACGGATAATGGGATTAGGAATAACCTATGAAAAGATCAATAGATTGGGACACCAAAGGAAGAGGTGGGTGGATGGTGAGAGGAAGGCATCCATCAATTGAGTTGTCAAGGAGGGTAGAGGGTATAAGGGTTATTAATAGAGAGTTATAAATTAAGGACACATTAGAATAGATGAAATATCATCCCATGTCTGTAGAGAATTATAGGTATCCACATAAGGTATGAGAGTATCCCCAAAAGATAAAATAGAGGGACATTGGGGACAATTTTTTGAGACGATAATGAGTTCCATTATCATAATTGAGACACTCAAACACACAAAGTGAAAGGGGATTGGAATGAAGATAGGGGAACAAATCATGTAATTAACTCCCCCTGAAGGATAAAATAACCAAGACGATTGATAATAAATGTGGGAGTAATATTTTCATCCCCCTAAAAAGGAAGTGGTTCTTACATGTATAAAATAATGCATGAACATTTTCTAGAATATAATGATGTTTATAATCAGCCAAACCATTATACTAAGGGGTATCAGGGCGGGATATTTGTTGTAAGACACATTAATCTCTTAGTAACTATAATAGGGAAGTCAAAAATAATATTATCCATTGTCTGAGAATTGAAATTTCATAGTATTGAGTAATTGAGTGTGAATTTCCTGGTAATATATCTTAAAAATATAAAACTCCTTATAATGATAAATATAGATATATAACTATGTCATGTAGGAGAATTCATCAATTAAAGAAACATAATAATAGTTCCCTAATAGAATGGGGACACTTCAAGGTCCCCATACATCCAAATCAACAAATTCATAGGGGATAGTTACCCATGTCCCCAAACGAGGAAGATAATATGCCCGATGATGTATGGAAAATTTATTGGATTCCAAAAGGAAGGAAATTGGTAGACAATGATTTGGGAAAATCTTACATCAAAATTAATATGATGAATGTAGATGGTGAAAAATAGGTCAAGGACATAGGAATAGGTGGGTGGGAAAGCAAGGGATAGTGGGGGTATAAAACATGTACGCCCCATTAATAATAATAACTCTACCATGTTAATGAATCACTGAACACTCCTAAAAAACTATACAAATGGTTGTAAAAATAAAATTAAAATGTGAGTCCTTTTTGAGCATGCTTATGGAGAGAATATTAAAAAGAACTATGAGGAACACAAGCTACTAAAGTCAAGTGATTCAAAAGAGTTATGGAGCATTTCCCAAATCTCGCAATACGAATCATAGATAAATCATAAAAACTAATTTATGTGGAACCATTATATTGATTATAAGTAGTAAAAATAATTTAATCACCTATGATATTATATAAGGCACTATAATTAAGCATCCAAATAGTCAGTTGATGACATATACATGTGGTAGGTCCATCAATCTAAGAAATAGAGGCCAAAGAGGAGGCATGTAGAAAAGAAGTATGATGAGAGAGGATTATACTAATTTCATAAATAGATAGTAATAGTTTTTGATGGATAATGTATGGGGAATGGGTGATTACATGGTAGGACTAATATGGGGAAAAATATGGAAACAGGAAAGAAAACCTAGGATGTATGGTACTATTATTGATATATAGCTAATGCATTGGTTGGAATAGTTGGATTATTAGTAGAAATAAATGTCAGAATAACATGAATAATGACAATAATTTAATGTTTTACATGAATACCTATAGTGCATAAATTATATGGAAAGAAAAAAATAGGGTCTTAAGGGAAAAAGAGTCGTGTTAGGACTAGAGTCGGTGGAAGGGGCTACAATAGGTGCTTCTAGACATCACTGTTCGCAGTCGGTGCTTATGAGTTCCAAATAGGGACCATGTATCAAATTTGTCTCCATGTTAATGTAGAGGAGATAAGCTATTTGGGGATGTGATTAGGAAGTTTCATCGACAGTTTGGGTATTGTGGAGTGCTAGAGTAGTTCAATTCCATTAGGGGTGGCAGGTGGAGGTGTAGTCACCAGGGGGGCCATATGGTTTGCTGGGTGCACTAGGAGGAATGCACACACATGGGGGACTCATTGATAGGATTGAATATCTAGGAGGGGAGGAATATTGTTGGCAGTCTATCTAGGTGGGGGGGTTGTCATGGTTATCAGAGAAGGGTCATATGCGGCGCAGGGGGGTGTCAGGGGCCCATGTTGTCCATTGAGGGTGTAGGGAAGTGGAGGGGGCCACTGGGGGTGTAGGGAAATTGTCAGGGGAACATAGATAAGTAGGGGGTATCATGGATTCAAGAGATGGGTTGTTAGGGGTTTAGGGATAGGGATTTTGGGGGTGCATGTGGGCGTCACGGTAGAGGGTGACACAACGGGGGTCATCCCACATGTTGTGGGGTGACACAAATAGCAACTTCAGGGTGGGGGTATTGCACAAGTGGTGGATGGATTCCATGGGGGAGAGAAAGTAGGGGGTTTGGTTATTTAAACTTCTCTAATACCATGAAAAATCATAATCACTACCTCAATGAGGTGGAGCCCTTTATTTATTGTTATAATAAAAGGATTAAAAGAAATATTAATCCAATGTGGGACTCTATTACACAAAATTGGTCCAACATTTACAAATATATAAAGATGTTTTTAATAGGTATCATCATTAGTAGATATTCTTCATGTTTACTCTTGTGAGTGAACTCATGTACATTCTTTATTAGTTTGTTAAAAAAATAAATTAAATGCTGAATAAATAAATATATGGTTACCTTAACATTAGAAAACGAGTCTTTATGTTCTGATGACTAGAGTGATGAAAGGTTCAGCGTCCCAATTTCATTGGAAAAATAATTTCTCCTATTAAAATAGCATGGGGATTCTAATTTTCATCGATAAATAAATAAATGGACCATGTGAAGTGTGGTAATAATTTTTTTGTTTAATTTGGGCTATTAAATTTACACACCTCTTATAATTGTTGTAGATTTGGTGGACCTCATAAAAATGGTTGGAGATTAGGAGGCGATGTACCAAACATTATAAGGGCTTCCCAAAGGGATAAGAGATATTCTAAATTATAAAATCTTAAGGTATCATAAAATCAAATTATGATCTATAAATATATATTTATTATTTAAAAAATCATGAATTGTGGTAGTTGTTTGTGTTTATGATCACCAATAAATATGGAAGCTGAAAGAAGTTCTGGGGAACAATAATGAAAAATATTTTACATTTAAATATTCCATCTCTATTCGGATCCATTGTTTCAAACCGTAAACTAAATCACACTATTTCATAACTCTTGAGAGCATGGTGGCATTGCTTTTCTTATGAAATTCATGACAATAGATTCATATTACACTATAAATTATTATAAAATAAATTGACTTTTTTAAACTCAATCTGCTTCTTAGTTACTTTTTAGAGTTATTTCACATGGAAAATAAATCCTCTATATGTGAGGGTTGTTGATATAGAATTATTTTATGTACTTTCCACATATATTTTTATAACAATTCTTGTGTATTTTTGAGATAAAACTCTCTTTAATGATTGATATTATATTTTTGAAAAAAAAATCAAAATTATTATTTATTTTGAATATGAATAAGTATTGATATTTTGTTCTTTAACAGTTAATGTATATTGTTTTGAAAAAATTATTTTTGTGGAAAAAATAGTGGATATATGAATTTAAAACAATTCATACAACTTCAAAGATTTTTTCGGAACCCTTAGCTAGATGCAAGATGGATTTCTAGATACTACAGTTCCACTTTTATTCTACTACACAAAAGGTTATTTGACTAATTGTAGGTCCAAGTTTGAGTTCATGCCATTAGTTTTCATATAGTATGGTGTGAATAATAGAGAAAACTATTTTAGTGGTGTTTCATTGCGGTTATATTTAAGGACTGATTTGGGTATTGTGATAGGAACAACAAATACGTCTAAGGATCGCTTGATTGACAAGGAGCCTTCATCACTTGTTGCCCATGAATAAAAGGTCCCACGTGTAAATTTATAAATTAGAACTACCTGAGCCCTCTAGATTCAATCTAATGAATGTATACTCTTCCCGAAACCTTCTTCACCTATCTACCAACAGAAATGTAAGCGTTAGTGCCTCATCATCATATTGTAGCATCACTGTGCATGTGACCGGCTTCCAATCAAACCTTCCCCTTTTACCTGTTTCCATGCAAGATATGTTCTCATTACATTTACCATGTGTGAATTCCCTTAAAATCTATTGCAGATAACCAAATTCAATTCCATATCAATTTCATATTCTACTCACCAAAGTTATGCCTTGAATGAATACATGATAAGTATCACATTTTAATAGTTATCCATCAATGATGTAACTACCATGATGTTAAACCTTCAACAATATTCACACAAGTTGTTTTTTGTAAATTTTCTATATGTAATATCCCCACTACTTAGTAATGTGAAGAACACAATGGAAGAGTTAGATTAGTCTGTAATAAATCACAATAGTCTTAATTACATGGTACAATTTAGATCAAATCATGTTTTAATAAATCCATACATTGATTCTTACTAGTATTGTTTCAAAAAGAATCCCATTAATTTTAGTATAATTTTATTTCATAATTTTGTTTATCTAGAACCAATAGTTCAAACCATGGGAATGAAAGAGAGTGATCCCTAGGGAACCCATTGAAACCCCTTGATTCATTTGGAATTATTACTTTAGGTTAAGAAATCATAAGAATGGACCACCATGGGATGAATTTTGTTACATCCATTTTACACATAGAAAAAGTTTTTGTACCAATAGAACATAATTTGGAAAGTAATATAATCATTATAGATGCTGTCACGAACCAACCCGGGTTGACCCAGAACCGGTCACCCGAGTCGGCCCGCGACATGGCCCGAATGGCGTTCCCGATCCCCACGGGCTGGCAACTAGTGCCGGGCATCAAAAGTAATCAGGTGGGAATGATTTGGCCCAAATGAAAAATAAACTAAACAGCAGAAAATAAAACAGAACAACAAAATGAATAAAGAAAAAGCAACCAACACCACTACTAACCTGACCACGGTCCAAACTCCAGGTGACCCCATGGGTCACTCTCCAATACCACAACCAACATCGCTCAAGGCGAACAACTGAATCTGGAACCTGCAACAGAACTAAAAACAAGAAAGCACTATAGGCGTGAGTATTAAAACTCAGTAGGTAGGCCCGACTATTTCTATTCCCAATGCACATACCAATAAATAAAGAATTTATCAATTCCAGGTTTAAACTAAATCATATAAAATATGGTTTCCACACACATTCATTTCTAAAAAAGTAATAGTCCATTGCCCTTTTTAATTTAAAACAAGTTTAATGTTGAAAGAAACATGTGCATTGCATTTTTAAAACATTTTGTGAACAATTTAGAAATCCAAACTTTAGTTTTTAGTCAAAAGGAGAATCACACACAAAACACACTAAGGGCAATGGTAAAAGTGGCACACATGGGTCAGCAACCGAACTCGACCTCTCAATCATCCGCCACACACAAATAAACACTAAAAGAAACATGGGTCGAACCTAGGAGATCGTGAACAATCCAGAACGTACTATACGTGTGACTCATCCTGAGGCATGCCATAACTCGATGACGTCATAACGCTCATAATACTACCCGGCATAGCCCTGCATGGCCTAACCGAGGGGCCCAATCCCCATAGCAGCAATAACTCAGTATTCCCCTGCTATGGGGCCACTAGCCAGTGCGTGGTCTAAACTAGTGCAGCAATCGTTCTCAGAAAATTCACTCAATATGCCAGGTTCCCATGTCAACACAAGCAATAAAAAGGGGGTGCGTCTACAATATAAATAAATCAGTCACGATGCACCAACATCACATACATCTCATGAAAACAACTCACACCAAAGATCACCCCTGAGTGGGTTTTCCAAAATAATCTATTTTTATTAAAGTGTCAAACGGGCATTCGCCAATTTTAAAGTAAAACATCATTTCTCAAAAAAACTCAAAACACTTTTTCAGAAGAAGTCATTTATCTTTAAATCTAGAAGTACATTTGAAATTTCGTGAATTATGTTTTAAGGCCAAACATGCATTCTTTCAAAACTGGGTGTCCGCCCGTCAAAAAAATGTCACAAGTGTTCGGTATAAAATAAACGGCTCTTTTCACACTAAATGATCATTTTAAGTTTTATTATTTAATATTATTTCTAATTCATTAAAAATTTATAAAACAACAATCAATTAATAAATTCTATGTCTAGAGGTAGGTGCAGTGGGGGACCTACCTCGAAGTCATCAGTAGAACACGACGAAGGAACACGCTTCGCGCAGTCGCGTACGCGCACGCAAGCCGACGATCACTGCATCGCGGAATAATTCCGCCAATGCGCTACAACAAACATGAAACACTTAAAATATCCCAACTAACATCAATACAAACACAAACAGATAACCAACACGAGATCACCTCGGCGCAGGGATGTGCCCGACCAACGGGGTCACGCGCCAGCTAAAGACCGCAGCGTTGCGGAATTATCTCGTCGACGCGCTGAAACAAACACCAAAACAACAATACAGCAGACCACAAATATAAAAAAAAACTCAACTAGAGATCAGCCACAAAATACTACCTCGGCGCCGATGCGCTCGACCGCCAGGGTCCCGCGCCAGTTAAAGGGGCGGTGCGCACTAGTAGGGAGACCACCGGAGGTCGCGCGCGGATTATCAGGCGCGCCGCTGCCCGACGCATGACGGTGGTGGCTGGTCGGACTGCCGAAAGACGGTACGCGGCCTGCCGAAGGTGTGGCGGAGCAGGCCAGAGCGCTGGAAAAGGCCGGGGGACGCCGGCAGGCAGTGCCGGAGCGAAGCAGGGGTGCCGGCAGGGATGGGGAACTCCGACCGGGTCGCCGAAAAAGGGCGGGAGACGTCGGAACAACGCCGGGAAAAAGCCGAGAGAGGCCCGGGGGCTGCTGGAGCGGGTTGAAGGCTGCTGGTCGGTGGCCGCCTCGCCGGTAGGGTCGGCAGGGGCGCCGGAAGGGCCGGAGGCTGCTGGCCTGCGACGGGGGTTCGCCGGAAGCGCCGGCCGGGGAGCTGCGGAGGGAGCCGAGACAGCAGGGGGGGGGGGGGGTTGGCGCGGCGGCCGGGGTGTGCCATCGTGATAGTGCGGGGGGTGAGGGAGGAGGTTCGGCGGCCGGAATGGGAGCCGGACGGGGGTGCGAAGAGGGAGGACGCCGGAGGGGGTGCGGTTGCGGACGACGGAGGCCGCACGGGCAGAGGAGCACCGGAGGTCGGGGTGGGGTTCACGCGGGCAGCGCTGCCTGGCGAGGGGGAACAGGAGAGTCACTGGAGGGGGGGGGGTCGTCGGGGTGCTGCGCGAGGTAGCTGTGGGATGGCGAACGGGGTGCGGCGGTCAGGAGGGCCTAAGGCCGGCGGTGAGGATAGCGAGAGTGGGAGTCGGGGCTGCGCGAGGGGTAAGGGAAGCAGGAAGGGGGTGTGCGGCGCAAGAGGGGAAAGAGGGGGGAGGGGGCTCGGCGCTAGGGTTAGGTAAGATTATTATTTATTTATTTTTCATTTAAATAATTAAAAATAATAAAACTAAAAATAATAATGATAATATAAACAATAATAACAATATCATTAATAAAATTAATACTCCTAGTAATAACCTTAATAATAATATAAACAACAATGTAAAATTATTACAATTATTATCAAACGTTCTTTTTAAAATAAATAAATAAATAAACTATTTATTTACCATACTCTGTAAACCGGATCACCGCGCGTTCAGCAGACAACTTACTAATCCACGCGCAAGTTGCGTGCCTCAACTCAGACTGCTTGGGAATTCGCACAGGCCCCTAGGACGATCATGTGGCCACCGCCTACCATGTGGTGACCGCGCACGGGCCCGAAACTCGCTAAAATATTAAACGACAAAAATTTTAGTCTGAGACCCAATCTGGGCCTTGGCGCGAGAACCCGAAGCCAAGATTTAAATAAATAAAGTCGAATTAAAGGTCGGGGTGTGACAATTCTCCCCACCACAGACACTTTCTGCCCCTAGAAAGTCACCAAGCCCAAAGATATCCAAAACTCGAGTTCATGCCCAATCCAAAACCGAGAAACTATGAAATTCGAAATGAACTTTTACTCCGCAGGTCGCACCAGACCGATCATTAAGAAACCGCGACATAAAACGAGGGGAGAACACGGGAGGGTTCTCCCCACCACAAGAGCTCGACCAACACGGAGGCTTTTAGAATCCAAATACATCGCCCCGGGGAGGGGGTCGACGTGGGAACTCCCAACTGTTCCAAACTATCTTTTATAGCACGAGCGGAAAACACTTCTGAGCAGAACATAACCCATGCAGTAAACCCGAGCATAACTACGACATCAACTCTTCCACATGCACTTACATCGCCAAACGAACACCACTAAACCGAGATTAACCCACACAAGTTCCAGACACACTTTTAAAATAAACGCACGATTCGGAGAACCACGTCTATACAAACAGAACCGCTAGGATTATAATAGGTCAAGTCCATCGTAACTTCATGACGAACCAATGAACTCATAACAACACCAAAACTTTAACCAGCAGAAAAAAATACAAGAACGAAAGGACTTTAAATGTTTCACTGCAAACACGGAACCCAAAATCCAAATTGAAGCGTCACACTCCTGACAACTCCTGACTGTGCGCGAGCTTCACCCCAAGACCTGTGGTTGGGGATCTGATGGTTGAAGCATCCCCTGCCTCACAGTCAGGCACTTGAATCTTCTGGTCACCGTGTCTCCCTCATGAGACGCTTCCTGTAAAGCTTCTCTAGGTGACCTATACACCTGCAATGATGGCAGGACTTCAGAGATGTGTGACATGATGGCTCGTATGCCCTAAACGTCCATACTGACGGTACACCATTAGATGATCCGACAAACTAAGAAGTTAGAGCCACTACATAGAACTCTTTAGAAACAAATTTACCTAACACACTCTACTCGTCAGATGGGGGACCTTCACGAGCAACTGAATACAATTGATTTTCAATTGTTTAAGCTCTGGAGACTAACTCAACTAAGAACACTTCATGCACCAACATCTCAAAAAGTGGTGCTCTCAAAAAGGAAGGACTTGCTCCTTTATCTCTGGAAGAAGACCCCTGATGAAGGGAGAAGTCTTCATCTAGTCCTGTGACACTACCCCCAGAAAAGGAGACACAAGATCCTTGAAGTGGTCAACATACACTTTCACCATCTGTTGGCCATGTTGAACATGAATGAGCTCTTCTATTCCCTTCGTCCTCACCTCCACAAGTATAAACCGTTGAACGAAGACGACTTTGAAGACATACCATGTCATCCCAACTTGCAGTAATGGCGGGGCGAACAACTCCTACTCATCCAGAGCTGGACCTTCAAACAGACCCAAAACATCACGTACTCGGATCGCTTCGGGAGTTCCCAATACCATGAAGATGCACTCGACTTCATCAAGTCACTGCACTGTCTCTAACAGACTCCAATCACCATGAAGGACAGAAAACGTCCAAGAAAGACAAAAAAAACCGGGCATGACACATCAAAACTCTGGGGACCTTTCTGGGCGGCATTTCTGAAAAACATATTTAAAACCAAGCCGAAACCAAAATCAAGCCAAGGTAATATCATTAAAAGAGCTTTCATCCAAAAACATCCAACTCAAAAACCAACCAAATACCAACAACACAAAAAAAAAATACTTTTATTTTTTTTGATTTCAAAACCATATTCTTTGAATGCCAACTTCCAAGTACCATATCCACTTTTCAAACTAGGATCACCTTCCAAAACCATTTTCCTCTTTAAAATCCCATTAAGAAAACAAGGTCAAGCCTTTAATTTCAGACACACCCAGGAAATCCCATGAACCATTGCACATTTCCTCATCCACATTCATTCATACGCACCAACACGCTCTTTCCACATAACCTATCACATGTGCAAACGTTCGTAAGGAGTACCTGTGGTTTCACCCCAAACCATTCTCGGCCAATTTCCAAACAAAAACCAGTTTTCCAAACCAAAGGCTTTCAGTTTTAAAACCCATTTCATAAATTCAAAGTCATTTAAAAGAAATCAGTCTCATTTTTCAAAAACCATTTTTCGCTTCCAAAAATGCACTTACACCAACCAAAACGAAAACGACAGTCAACTCGCATCAAACCATCAGAGTGAGGGACCAGCGGTCACACTTAACCTGGTGAAATGATAGTGGGCCATGCCCCAAGTAAGCGTCAACAACTAGGAGGAGTTCAAACCGTGTACCCGGACTCCACATGGGTCACTACTCCATGTGAGGTCACGATGTGACATCGGTTTACCTCTGTTGTCATCCCTCAATCCAAAACAAACTAGAATGAAACAAATACTCAATTCCCAGACTATCCCTGGCGACTCGAGGTGCGGAACGGGCGAGGGTTCATGACGTCCTTCCCGTACCTACCTCTTGAGTCCCGACACACCTAATCTCCACCTACCGGACATCCCAAATAACAAGAAACCCCTCTGATACCATTTTGTCACGAACCAACCAGGGTTGACCCTGAACCGGTCACCCGAGTCGGCCCGCGACATGGCCCGAAGGGCGTTCCCGATCCCCACGGGCTGGCAACTAGTGCCGGGCATCAAAAGTAAACAGGTGGGAACGATTTAGCCCAAATGAAAAATAAACTAAACAGCGGAAAATAAAACAGAACAAAAAAATGAATAAAGAAAAAGCAACCAACACCACTACTAACCTGACCACGGTCCAAACTCCAGGTGACCCCATGGGTCACTCTCCAATACCACAACCAACATCGCTCAAGGAGAACAACTGAATCTGGAACCTGCAACAGAACTAAAAACAAGAAAGCACTATAGGCGTGAGTATTAAAACTCAGTAGGTAGGCCTGACTATTTCTATTCCCAATGCACATACCAATAAATAAAGAATTTATCAATTCCAGGTTTGAACTGAATCATATAAAATATGGTTTCCACACACATTCATTTCTAAAACAAGTAACAGTCCATTGCCCTTTTTAATTTAAAATAAGTTTAATGTTGAAAGAAACATGTGCATTGCATTTTTAAAACATTTTGTGAACAATTTAGAAATCCAAACTTTAGTTTTTAGTCAAAAGGAGAATCACACACAACACACACTAAGGGCAATGGTAAAAGTGGCACACATGGGTCAGCAACCGAATTCGACCTCTCAATCATCCTCCACACACAAATAAACACTAAAAGAAACATGGGTCGAACCTAGGAGATCGTGAACAATCCAGAACGAACTATACGTGTGACTTATCCTGAGGCATGCCATAACTCGATGACATCATAACGCCTGTAATACTACCCGGCATAGCCCTGCATGGCCTAACCGAGGGGCCCAATCCCCATAGCAGCAATAACTCAGTATTCCCCTGCTATGGGGCCACTAGCCAGTGCATGGTCTAAACTAGTGCAGCAATCGTTCTCAGAAAATTCACTCAATATGCTAGGTTCCCATGTCAACACAATCAATAAAAAGGGGGTGCATCTACAATGTAAATAAATCAGTCACGATGCACCAACATCACATATAGCTCACGAAAACAACTCACACCAAAGATCACCCCCGAGTGGGTTTTCCAAAATAATCTATTTTTATTAAAGTGTCAAACGGGCATTCGCCAATTTTAAAGTAAAACTTCATTTCTCAAAAAAACTCAAAACACTTTTTTAGAAGAAGTCATTTATCTTTAAATCTAGAAGTACATTTGAAATGTCGTGAATTATGTTTTAAGGCCAAACATGCATTCTTTCAAAACTGGGTGTCCGCCCGTCAAAAAAATGTCACAAGTGTTCAGTATAAAATAAACGGCTCTTTTCACACTAAATGATCATTTTAAGTTTTATTATTTAATATTATTTCTAATTCATTAAAAATTTATAAAACAACAAGAAATTAATAAATTCTAAGCCTAGAGGTAGGTGCAGTGGGGGACATACCTCGAAGTCATCAGTAGAACACGACGAAGGAACACGCTTCGCGCAGTCGCGTACGCGCACGCAAGCCGACGATCACTGCATCGCGGAATAATTCCGCCAATGCGCTACAACAAACATGAAACACTTAAAATATCCCAACTAACATAAATACAAACACAAACAGATAACCAACACGAGATCACCTCGGCGCAGGGATGTGCCCGACCAACGGGGGCACGCGCCAGCTAAAGACCGCAGCGTTGCGGAATTATCTCGTCGACGCGCTGAAAAAATCACCAAAACAACAATACAGCAGACCACAAATATAAAATAAACTCAACTAGAGATCAGCCACAAAATACTACCTCGACGCCGACGCGCTCGACCGCCGGGGTCCCGCGCCAGTTCAAGGGGCGGTGCGCACTAGCAGGGAGACCACCGGAGGTCGCGCGCGGATTATCAGGCGCGCTGCTGCCCGACGCATGACGGTGGCGGCTGGTCAGACTGCCGAAAGACGGTACGCGGCCTGCCGAAGGTGTGGCGGAGCAGACAAGAGCGCTGGAAAAGGCCGGGGGACGCCGGCAGGCAGTGCCGAAGCGAAGTAGGGGTGCCTGCAGGGATGGGGAACGCCGACCGGGTCGCCGAAAAAGGGCGGGAGACGTCGGAACATCGCCGGGAAAAAGCCGAGAGAGGCCCGGGGGCTGCTGGAGCGGGTTGAAGGCTGCTGGTCGGCGGCGGCCTCGCCGGTAGGGTCGGCAGGGGCGCCGGAAGGGCCGGAGGCTGCTGGCCTGCGACGGGGGTTCGCCGGAAGCGCCGGCCGGGGAGCTGCGGAGGGAGCCGAGACAGCAGGGGGGGTTTGCGCGGCGGCCGGGGTGCGCCATCGTGACAGTGTGAGGGGTGAGGGAGGAGGTGCGGCGGCCGGAATGGGAGCCGGACGGGGGTGAAAGAGGGAGGACGCTGGAGGGGGTGCGGTTGCGGACTCCGGAGGCCGCATGGGCGAAGGAGCACCGGAGGTCGGGGTTGGGTTCACGCGGGCAGCGCTGCCTGGCGAGGGGGAACAGGAGAGTCACCGGAGGGGGGGGGGGGGGGTCGCCGGGGTGCTGCGCGAGGAAGCGGTGGGACGGTGAATGGGGTGCGGCGGTCAGGAGGGCCTAAGGCCGGCGGTGAGGACAGCGAGAGTGGGAGTCAGGGCTGCGTGAGGGGTAAGGGAAGCAGGAAGGGGGTGTGCGGCGCAAGAGGGGAAAGAGGGGGGAGGGGGCTCGGTGCTAGGGTTAGGTTAGATTATTATTTATTTATTTTTCATTTAAATAATTAACAATAATAAAACTATAAATAATAATGACAATATAAACAATAATAACAATATCATTAATAAAATTAATACTCCTAGTAATAACCTTAATAATAATATAAACAACAATGTAAAATTATTACAATTATTATCAAACGTTCTTTTTAAAAAAAATAAATAAATAAACTGTTTATTTACCATACTCTATAAACCGGATCACCGCGCGTTCGGCAGACAACTTTCTAATCCACGCGCAAGTTGCGTGCCTCAACTCAGACTGCTTGGGAATTCACACAGGCCCCTGGGACGATCATGTGGCCACCGCCTACCATGCGGTGACCGCGCACGGGCCCGAAACTCGCTAAAATATTAAACGACAAAAATTTTAGTCTGAGACCCAATCTGGGCCTTGGCGCGAGAACCCGAAGCCCAGATTTAAATAAATAAAGACGAATTAAAGGTTGGGGTGTGACAGATGCGATTGTATATTCATTTTCTATTTTATGAATTTTATTTATTGAACAATAAAATTGGAGGAATATTTATTATTTAAGGGGGTCTATGGTGGAATAATTTAGAAAGGGGGAATTCAAGGTTTATTCTGATTGATGGCTATCTAATGATTATCAAAGGGGAATTTCTACATTCCCTTTATTTCCTTCTAAAGTTATTCTCTCCATTAACTTTTATTTTCCCTTCCAAATTGAATTTTTATGAATATGTTTCTTGTCTAAATCCAATGAGTGGTAATTAGTAGTGATGGGTAATTTATTTTTTTAAAAATGACATCAATGGATCAAAATTCAAAATATGTTATACCTATGTACCAAAATAGTTTTTTTAGGGTTAGTTTATAACTGCAGTGGTCCTTATCAGAAATTAATTATGAGTTTCGGTCATCTACTGTCATTCTCCCTTAATTATTTATAGCATACTTTTGTTTTTAATTTAATATTTATAATTTTAAACCATTTTCCATCTTTTAATAACATAAAACTTAATTCACAATATATTGAAAAGTGTGGGTGTGACAGTAAATTTATTATGAATTAAATCTATTTTTCACTTATGAAAAATATTGACGTACTAATATTAGTGAACATAGGAGTCAAACATTTATAATTTTTTAAGAAAATGTAATTTTTTTTTCATTTTTATCAATTCTATTTTCATTACTAGTTGATTATATTTCATTACAAATAGTACTACAAATCACCCCTTCAAAAGTGCACAAAAAGTGATTTAACAAGGATGAAAAGTGTTGTTGTTCTCAACAGTATTACAGATTACCCCCTTTATCAGCACTAAAAAAAGAAAAATCCCCTACCTTTATCATCCCTAGATTCTCCCCCCTTTAATAGCACTAGGTCCACCCTTCCAAGTATTGAACCTGAGTCCTCTCCTTCAATCATCTGCTCCTTTACAACTCCCTGATATTTTTTTTCTCTTAATTTTATGATATATCTATTTCTGTATTTATATTTAATTAAATTTTAATACATATTATATTTATATAATTATTTTTAAATACATATATAAAATATGCTTTTTAAGTGTTTGTGCTTAAATATACGTACGTGCACACATATATATTTATATATATGTGTGTTTCTAATGATTATAATTGTAAATATTGATATTTATTTACATATATTATAGATTATTATATTTATACATATATAATAATTAATAAAGAAATTTATATTTTATTTTCAATATAGACACCCAAACACATTTATATATATATATATATATATATAAATTACATATACATTAATTGTATATTTTTATATACATTCATACATTTTGACCATAAATAAAATGGATATTATTACTTAGATATGGTTTATATATAGAGAGAGATATTTTATATGTAAATATATTTACATATTTATTTATAAAATTAAATTTGTATGTTTTAATATAAACAAATATGTATTAATGTATATATTAAATTATAAATAAATTAACATTGTAAAAATTAATTCAATTATCAAAATAAAAATATCAATCTATATGTAATCCATATGAATAATTTTACTCCCCACTGAAAACAAGGAAAATGCCCACCAAAACGGGCTTGAAACTCAGTTAAATGATAAAAAATGGTTATTCTGATGAAGAACTCTATTTTAGAGGCCTTCAAAGCCTTTTTTTCTCTATAAATAAAATGTTACCAAAGGTTTTATTTATCAATATTTTCGAAGATCTCATTACATTATTTAATTTGATATGTGTTATAACCATAATGGACCCAAGGATCACATTTTATTGCCTTTTGATCTTCATGTCATGTTTTAAACTTATCATTGACTGTTCGTTAATATATTTAATTTTTAGGCCATCCAACTATTATTAAGTGATTAATAAATAATAATAATTAAAAAATTATTAGTTAATAATAATTTTTAATTATTTTATATGCCATTTTATGTAAATAAATTACATATTATGTTTAATTACCTATTTACCCTTATTTAAAAAAATATATTTAATATATATATTACATTTATATTTATATTGATATAATTATATATAAATATACTATTACTAATGAAATATATTTTTAATCCAATATATCCTTTATCAGCACTTCAAAAAGATGTTTTATCACTGATAAAATGTTTATTATTATCAGCGCTAATATTGAACTCATAATTGATTTACCTTTATCTGTGATAAAAAGGCACTAATAAAGGGGTACATTTTTCAATGGTGATAAAAGGATATTATATCATCACTTTTTCACATTGAATAATGTGCCCCCTTTATCATCATTTATTCATAACACTGGTAAAGGGTGGCGATGGCTAAATCTGATTTTGTGATAGTGAAAGAACATTTTTAACTAGTCATAAGTTCCCATTTTGATAATGATCCCCAAAAAATTGTTCATGGTTTGGAATTTCAGATATTTAATTTTGAGATTAATATTTTAAACCCAAAACAACCATATCAAACTTATCCATTATTCAATATACATCATATTTATTAGTCCATAGTTTATTATTGTCCATGTTTTTGTGTCCTTAATTCATCTTTTTTTCTAGAATTTATTATTTTTCACTACTTTTTCATTTATTTTGTTTCCATTTCCCATATCATCACAATATGATTTCTACATACAACAATGTTATCTAGTATAGTTTACAATTATAAATTAAAATAAACCATTTAAAAATTACCCCTTCTTATAGGTACACCCCTTCACTCCATACTAGTATTGTTTAGTATACATTTATGTCAGGCCTTGATGATGGGAAACATCAATATATATCAGAGTGATGTGTCAGGTCAAATGGTTATATTTGATAAAACAATTGAGTTTCTATAATCACCCATACATATATGCACTGGTTGGTATCATGGGTGTATACATTTAGTGTATTAGTTATTGAAATCATAGGGAAAAAACAAAAAAACATGAAGGCTTTATATTTGATTCTTTTCTATGGAATATGTCAATAAATGGCATAGAAGAAAAAAATTATAATTTTTTAGTTTATTTTTCTGGTTTGATATATCCAATTATATATATACACACACACATTACATGATTATTCACATATCAAATAGTGGGTTTGTCTCGTCTTTATATTTCAAGTTACATGTTATATTAAAAATATCATTTTAATTGTGGAATGTCTTATTTTCTAAATAGATTGGTTTAAATAGTCCAATTTATAGACCTCTCATATGAATATTTTATCATATTTGAAACACATGGTTTTGAGTAATGTTTTGTAATGAGATTCTTTTCCCAAGTATTTGTAAATACCCAAAAATTGTACCATCTTTTTTCAATGATTGAGGAATTTGTGCGAGGCCCATGGAAATTATCATTGGAATTGGGGTCATTAGGGGTGGGTTATTATAATTCCAATGGACATAAAGTTGTTATTAAATTATATAAATCATGAATAATAGTATTAGATCAAATAATAATATAGTTTCTTCTTGGGTGATAACGATACATGTTATAGAAAATTATACAAGGAAATTTCCACATTAAATTAGGCCCCAAGAGCTTGGTATTCCATGATAAATAATGTTTTATGTAACTAAAATTCATAAGTGGAGTAATGATATAAATATTATATCAAAAAATATTAAAAAAATCAATAATTTTTACCATATTTATATATGATGCTATTTTTCAATTAATAAATAATATATTTTCTATGTATTTTATAATAAAATGAAGAATATGATTGAAATGAATATGATAAGAGAGTTTTTTCACTTCTTGATTATTAATATCACTCAAGGATTTGAATATATTTTTATATATCAGGAGAAAATAGCCTAGGAATTATTATAGAATTTATTATGTAATTTAAAATATTAGGAATACTATCATCGCTAAAAGAAAATCCTACTAAGGATCTTATGGTCATGGATATGAACTAAATAAAATTTAGAATAATTATTTGAATCATTTTTTACCTATAAATTTTGTGTCTATATATAGTATATACAATGATGTAATGTGATCATAATCAATGTGAAACAAAATAATCAAAAACAATTCTTCAATGAAGATAGACAAAGGAACATTAAGGTTTTTAATTCATTACAAAAGAAAATTGATGTATGATTTTTTGGATATTCCAATGAAAATTGGTCCAAAAATCATTTGTCATTGAATATCCACATCAATATGTGTTCTATTATTTACATGGATAGGTATTTAATAATATTATGAAATGATGAATTGGTTTACCTTAATCATTTTGAATAATATTGTACCGCATATGTGATAAAATCCTGGTTGGTGTTTATAATGGAATTATATAGAATATGATATTGAAATAAATAGGGAACATTGTGGCATTTTAGGAAGTATACTTATTTTTTAGGCAATACATAAATATCAATTATACTACTACTATAATAATATTTCATATGAAAAGGGAAGTATAATATTTAGGTATAAAAATTTTGTTGGGGTTGGTTGTTTCAGTAATATCATGAAAGGAAATACCTATATAAATTAGATGAAGGATGAAATAATAGAAAACCACAAAACTCATTTTTAATTGAGTAAAACCATGACATGATTTAGGGGAATCATCTTTGATTGTAATGAAATAGATGATGACATTGTGTTGAACATGTTTTGGTATTTTTATAACAGATATTTTACCTTCCAAAGATAATCATCTTAAAACTACCTGAAATTTTCCATTGAAAAGGTGATTTGGGTCCTTTAATAAAAAAAGGTGTATAATTTTTGTTATTTATATTTATTATTAGAAATTTGTTTTTATTAAATTCTTCAAAAATCAATTAAAAATTTTAATTATGTTTTTTATGTGGTTATCATTATATTTATCTAATGGGTATTAATTTAAAAGGAAGAATGTGTGTTGAAAACATTGAGATAACCAAATGAAGAGAGTAAATTCTATAAAAGTCATAAAAGACGTCAATATTTGTGTTTAACAATAATTGGAAATTATAAAGGATAATGTTTTAATTTTTTATGTATTTATTTTTTTAGTTATTTTAATTTGCTTCAATTTATTTAAACATCATTTATTTCTACAAATATCCATTTACAGAGAATATAAACATGGGATCTCTAATTTTATAAATTATACTTACAAAATATTTTATTGAATAAGTTTACTAATATTCAGATTCCGTGAAAATTGTTTTTGAATTTATCCACTGATAAATTTTTATCATATTATTATGGGAAATAATTATATTTCTTAGATTCAATAAATTATTGAATATTATACTACATGTTTAGGTGTTGGAGAACTAAATTTGATGTTGATATATTATTATTATATTTTTAATTTTTAATAACAAATAATCACTACCCTATATTGCGTCATTTTCTCTGTAGGCATTTATTAACACTCGACAAAACACAATGATGAGGGGGGGTGTTATTCGCCTTGGAAAAAATTCTAATTAAATTAAATTATATCAATTCTAAAAAAATTACTGATAAAATCATATACTTTGTCAGTGTTTTTCTTACATTACTAAAAGTCCCTATTTTACCAATATTTATTAGCACCGATTGAAATGATATATTTACCAACTATTTTTATTTAGTAATGATTATGTTACAAGTGAGTAATTTAATTTATATATATATATTTATTTTTATTGAAACAATATTTATATTATAATAATTATATAAATGTAAATATTATATATAAATATGATTTTTATTACTTTTAATAAAAAATGAATCTTTTATTTATAATTTTGTATATAATAAAAAATCAAATTTATCTTAGACAAAAAATTAATTGGTTATACGTATACATTAATTAAAATGATGAGTATATATTAAAAAATTATAAATATATTAATATTTTATTCAATAATTTATATAGTATATAAATTAAAAAATTTATATTTGTATTTAAAAATTTAAAATATATGTACAAAATTATGTATGTATGTGTATCTAGGTATGTACATGTGTGTGTGTAGATGTGAATGTGCACATATGTATTTCAATCATGTATACAAGTACGTATATGCATAAGTCCCATTATTGATTTAATATTACTTCTAATTCATTAATTTCTCTTCATTTTTAGTATTTTATGTATTTAATCATTTTTAATATATATTTATTATAATTTATTCATCAAGAATATATTTGTGTGTGCGTGCGCTTAATTAAATTTGATTTAATTTAAATATATATGTGTTTTTATAGTCAATATAATACACTTTTAATAAATTTTTTATTTATATAATTATTATTATCTATTTTTTTTTATTTTATTTTTTTTTTGTGTTTTTAATTCACGTAAATGTTAAAAATTCACTTTTTAAAAATTGGTATTTTTTTGATTGTATTTATTATTTTTTTTAATATTAATTAATTTATTATTATACATTCATTAATAATGTTAACATTATAATTATAAAAATATATTTGTAAAAAATAAATATATATATATATTGGTTATATTTTAAAATTTATATCTTTATAATTATAAATTTATAAAATTATGAAATTATAATAATTATATTTCTTATATTAGTAATTTTATATATTTTTGAAATTAAAAATTTATATAAAATATATAATTATCATTAAAATTATATACAAATATTTATGAATATATTAATTCATAATTATAATCATAAATAAATATTTCTGAATAAATTTATAAATACATATTAATTATTATTTTAATATATAAATAATTATATATATATTTAATAATATTTATAGATAAATATTTATAATTAATTAAATATATTAGTATGTATATAAATATTTATTTATTATTATATACTTTTATATGTCTTTATATTTATATACATTTATATTTCTTAATTATATTATTTTCATTATTAACTATTAATTAGAACATTTCTATGAGGTCCTTATCAACATTAGAAAAGCACTGATAAAACCTATCTTTATCAGTGCTTGAATTCTAGTACTTATAAAGATGAAATTTTTTATATTTTATTATTTTAGCACTGAAAACATGCCTTTTATGATCATTTTTTAGAAGTGTTGATAAAACAATTCATTATCTAATAAATCAAACACTAATTGAACTAATTCTCTCACGCCATTCAAGAAATTATATACTAATACCTCACCACTGATCTCCCTCGCTGCCACTCTCCCTCAACTCCTCTCTCTCTCTCTCTCCATAACGTGACCTCAGTATCACGCGCCCTCCTTCTTCCCCTTGACTCTACTCTCTGTATTCAGAATGTGATATCCCTTGCCCCTGGATGAATAAACACATTCAAGTCTAATGATATGTGACTTTTTATCCCCAAATAATGCTTTCCACATTTTATGTTCTTTTGGTGTTTTTAATTTACAACAAGTATTTGAAGGACATGTCACTTAACTCACATACCAAGTATTAAATCTCCATTATACACAAGTTGACTATCTAGTATTCCACCTTTTCATTTGGATGTAGTGTGAATGTTTTAGTGACTGATAATTTTCATATGTTTTATCTCATCATTGACAATTGTTTGCCACCCGACATTTCTAAGTCATTCCATCCTGTGGTAATTTTTGAGTGACATTCCCGATCATACTTCCAAGATGTGGGAGAAGAATACATGTTATGAGTATCCTTCCCACTCTCATAGATTAAAATAAAAAAAATACACTCATTTTCTTCCATTAATAAAAAATGAACCTAAATCGTTTTATTATTCCATTAACATGAACATTATATGAACCCATAGGGATCATAATTATATATTTTTCATCATTATCATGAACATTATCATTATCACTAGGGAAATAATCAACATTCACTTTTTAAATCAATAAACATGTCTTTGATTTAGTTAATGTTTCATCATCAGTATCACAATCACTCATTCATCATCATCTAATTTAGATAATTAATGTATGTTAATTAGTTTTTATAAATACATATCCATTCTATTTGAAGGAAAATTTAGGTCGCTAAGCCTTTTTTGTTTTCTTCTTATGTGAACTCATTGTTAAATGAAATTTAGAATCACATTCATTTTATGTAAAAAATAAAAAATTGGTAGTGAATAGTACAATATATCAATATTTAAATAATTTCAATGTAATGTTATATTACTAATTTACTTTTACTTTACAAACACTCCTTAAAATATGGGTCAAAATTTTGAGGATGAATTGTATATATATTTTTATATTTTTAATTTTTATTCTATGAGTCCTCATCCTAGACTTGTGTATTATTTAGATTATATGATTTTGTGAAAACATAATGAGACAACTGATTAGTTTTTGTAATAGCCTAAGTACCCCACTGTGAAGCTCTTTGTTCATTAGATTTAAATTTAAGACTTTCTATAAATGTTGGGTTCATAAGAAAATGTTATTGGGACATGTCAACTTTTTCATCATCTAACCAAACATCAACATTGGTTTTCGCTGAAACACCACCTTGTCCTCAACATACCATGTGAAGAAACGAATAAACATAAAATCGTCTCTCATGTTTTAATCCCACATAAAAAAGATAGAGAAACTATTAATGATCTCTATGTTTTTCTATATATAAAAATTCAATCATATTTTTTTAACATTATATATATCACACATTAAATTAATTTAATGATTTTCAGCACTAAAATATAATCTCAATAAAAATCACTTGACTCCTATAATCTTAGAATAATGACTTCATGTAACCTAAATGATTCTTTCCGAATAAAATTTTATGGGTAACAATCGAAGACATTTTTATTATTTTTTTAATATTAATATTATAGATTAAAATACTATAAAAATGAATTAAAATGGATGGATTGAAATTGTATAAAAAATCCTATGTGTATGGGGTGAAATAATTTCTCATGTTTGAAAAATATCATGCATATTACACTTCTCAGATTATTTGTTAATATTCATGTTGTTTTTATTCCAGTGTAACTTGTACAGAGGATTTGGAAGAACACTTGATCTTTCATGGTAGAGATTAAAGTTATAATTGTTGGACTAAACACAATGATAAAAAAAATGTTTCTAGTGAATTGGATAAGACATCATTCTATAGATCATCTGATATGATTAAATGTGTGAAGAGTGATGATGACTATATCGAGGATATGATTACAGGTGTGAATGATGATGAAGATCCTATTGTGGAAATTATAAATGAAGTTGAAGATGAACTCTATGAATGTCAAAAAAAAATTATGATGTTAATTAGTTTTGAAAAGATGTAATTTATTAATGGTTTTACTAAAAATACAAAATTTTTAGCCATACTAAAGATATGTAATTTAAAATATGGAAATAGAATAATTGAAACCAGCTTTACTGAACTTCATTATCTCTCGATTGATATGATCACAAAAGTTAATGAACTTAATTTCTGAAAATATGAGAATAAATGAATGCTATGATTAGTGGGTATAATATCTAAAAGAATACAGACATTTCCGAAGGATTTTATACTATTCAATAATGACATTAAAATATAAAGAACTACCAAAGTGTTGTGCTTTTTGATACATGAAAGGGTCCTACAAAAAGTTGTCGGATAATTTCCAATGATTCCAATGTTTAAGAGCCTAAATCGAAGTCATGTTACTACAAGGAAATTGATGTGGCCGATAGATACGAGAAATAATGGTGAGAAACTTCGTCACCCAGAAGACATTCCTGTGTTGAAGAAATTTGATAATGAGTATCTGGAATTTGGAAACAAGCTACGTAACCTCCATCTTGTTCTATCTACATATATTGTTAGTAATATTGGTTTTCAAAGAATCCCCCATTGTAGATGGATAATTATGGTTCTAAATTATATCTTTCCACCGTGGCTATTCATGGAACCAAAATAAATTATAGTATATATACTTATATTAGAAAAAAACAATCAGGAAATGATATTAATGTTCTTTTCACCATTGAACAAATATTTGAAATTACTATGAAATTCAAGTGTTACATTCTATAATGATTACACAGATGAGTATTTCTCATTGACATCCATTTTTTTTGCGATAATAAATGTATTTATTACTTATGAAATTTTTTAAGGATATAAAATTAAAGGAATTCAGGGGGTCTCATTTGAAAAAAAGGTAGACATTCAATTAGGTTGAATCATTCATCGAATAATTTTTTATAGGACATTGCATATTCTAACCTCAACAACATAAGTACTGATCTTATATGAAATTATTCATTGGGTGTTCATATGAATGTACATAATTTTCTCCACTAATATGTGATCATCAATTTAATAATGTATAATATAAGGATACTTATTTTGGAAACCCTTTTTCAAAAAACCATACAAAAACCGGTTGGAAGATGTCATCAGTTTGGTTGAATTACAATAATGAAATTGTTTTTATGTCAAACATTTTTTTATTTTATTAATGGCTATAATGGTAAGTTATAATATCATTGAAACACTTCTAATTGTAACAATAGATAAAATTAAGTCATTTTTATACATGATTTACAAGAGTATATGGGAGGATTTTTTTCCAATAAAATAGTGAAACACATACCATTATTCCTTCAACTGCATAAAAACATTTTAGGAATGAGATGCATTTTTTGGAGACATCTGGAACGTGGTAGTGTTCATAATATGGTATTCAAAAAATATCAATAATATCATGTCAACGACTGATTTAATGTTAAATGTTCTGAAACAAATGTCTATTAGGATTTGATGAATGATATAAATTTTTTATTTTTAAATGCCATTTTTTTCAAGAATTTCAATCATACATTGACCTAGATCTATTTAGTTTTCAATGATATATGAAACAATGTTATGAACTTAGTGAAATATCCAACTGTGGATAAATAAATTACTGTAATATTATTTGAATTGTAGATGTCATTCTTTATGTCATTATTTGATATTATGTATGACAAGATTGTTAACATGGTAACAGATATTTGAATATGTCGTACTATACATTATATATGGATGTATCCCATTGAATGGTATATGATGGTTTTGAAAGGGTATGTAAAAAATTAGATTTATCCAGAAGGGTGTATTGAAAAGTAATATATTTTAGAGGAAGCTGTTGAATTATACACCGACTACTTTTCTGATGTGGAATGCATTCGTTAGCGAAATCTCATCACACTAGGAATTTTGTGTGTGATGACATTCCAAGAATATATATTTTTTACAATTATTATTATAGTGATAGAGAAATTTAAAGTTTATATTTTTCATAATAGTTCAATGGTTGAGTAATATGTTTAAACCCAAACAATTAATTATTAGGAATTTGAATCAATCAATGAATGATATATGGATAAAAAATAACAATAATAAAAAGGTTAGAAGATGGTTTAGAGACCATATTTTTATGGATTCAACTACAAATCTATATTAGATTCAATAATGACTTGATGGAAATCCATATGATCAAAATTGTAGGTATTATATTATAATGTTTATGTAATTAATTGCCATATTTTCATTACAAATTGATAGGGGAATGAAATATGAAGAAAAATAGAGTTACACTTATAGTTTAAGTGATGCGTGTATCTAGTACGTAAGAAAAAATCTGATTTATATGAATATTCCATACTTTTACATTTCAATCAAATACTAGAGTTGGATTATACAATATTCCAAGTACTAATTTTCAATAAATGTATGTTGAATATAAGAGTGATATTAGAATATATGAAATTATATTTATGAATGTTGATTTTAGTAAGGTTGAGAAAAATGAAAAACACATTATAATGGAATCTTATGTAGAACAAGTATTTTTTTAGATCCTTCAAACTGAAAGTGTTTAATTGTAATGTTATCGACAAAACCACTAAACTTTCAGAGGTCTGATCAATAGGAGTTTATAATTTCATTAGGTCATTGCTATCATTTCATAGTGGTCCAAATGTAGATGCGGTCTTTTATGTATGAGGATAACACAATGAAGAGTTTTTTTATACAGGATATATGGGTAAAATCCCTTCAACTTTTAAGAATAGTAGTTCAATAATAAAGTTATTTTTTGTAATTTAAACTGAGTTACCTCATTGTATTATGTTTTCACTATTTAATTTATTTCATATTAATTAAATGTTCAACCATGTATTTTTATAATGGCTTATACACATGTCAACGATCTAAATACTAAGGAACAATAGGTTCCTTATCATTCTGATGCTCCAAATATGAAGGAACAAAAATCTTCTTCGCACATCGATGATACCAATCAAAATGAACAACATTTTGATGATATTGAAGCTGAGGAAATGGTATATGATGAACAACCTGTGTCATAGAAATTTAGGATTGTTGAATATTGACTCTGTTAAAAAAATTATTAAGGTAAGAAACAATGTCATGAAATTTGATGGTGGATGGAATGCAGGTGTCCATCTTGTTAACATTAAAAAGAAATTTTTATTAGTTACATTCAAATCAGAACTTTAATTCACATTCTAGTTGATTGATATATATATTAAAATGTTGTTCCCACAATTAATGCACTAATTTGGGATGATATTTCTGCAACATAATGATATACATTTTTTTAATAAGAAAAATGAAACATTGATTTTATCTTCATTATCCATTAAATGGTATATTTATAGTAGATGAATCATGAATTTTTATTAGATGATAGTAGAAAGGAAAATAAATAATTTTATTGAATTCATAATAAATATCACATCAATTATTTTGATGGGGAAATAAACTGGATCCCATAACATATGTATACGTGCCAGATAAACCACAAAGCATGGGATGCATTTAATTTCATCATATGGAGAGATATTTTCATATTCATTGTGAATGGTAATCTATTTTATAACAATACATGTATTAATAACATTGATTTATATTTTTTAATTTATGAAACAAAACCCATGTGTTGACAATATGAAATGAGAAACAATGCCCACATACACATATCATAATGAAAATACGTGGTATAATTCACAATAAAAAATGTTATGTCCATTAAATGTATAGTATTAAATATATATTATATTAAAAAACAAAAAAAATTTGATACATTATTTGTATATAAATTGATGAATGTAAATCCATAGCCCCTTTTTTCCCAGGTCATGTTATATGGAAGAAGACACGCGTAAATAAATATGAGACACTAAAAGATTAATAAAAAAAATGGGAAACATGTGTATGTTTCACATTGTAAAAATTTGTTTTAAATAAAAAAGTTATTACATAATTATGGTTACTTATTATAATATATTATTTTATCTATATTATGCACAAGAATAATCATCAGCTATACATGCTGAACAACGACATTCAGTGTCATTGAAGCAGCCCGAATAGTTTGGTCACGTCATAGGTGTGAGTTTTTGGGTGTCACCCCAAAAATATTTTGAACAAATGAAATGAACTAAGGATAACGACAAAATAATGAATGTGATGATGAAATTATTGAATTATCTAGAATAGAATCTTAATTTAGATTTTAGTTTTTTTAAAAATAATATGGGAAATAATCAAACAGAAGAAGCAACACAACTAGCACTATGTGAGGATCCCCCACCCCACCAGATTTCAGGAGATCCATCTCCTCAAATGGTTATCTTAGAAGATGTAATAAATATTATCATAGTTGTTTCATTGAACTGTCTATAAATATGACACTTATGCATTTCTTATACTGATATTCTACTGGGTAAAAATTATTGTGCTTTATATCTATAACACCCACCCATGGCCTTGTTGCAAGGGTTACTGTGTACAATATCCAAGGTGAAATTAAACACAAAAAAATCATCAAAATGGTTATGTGAAGTGGGAATTCATGTATATCAGGAGACAATTTCCAAGAATCATATTCCACTTGATGATGAAAATATTTATATGGTCAATCAAGCTATTTGAACACTCAGAGTATGGGTGTTAGAACTCGTTAAAACATTTTTCGATAAGGACATAATCATTTATAATTAATTTTTTATGTAAGACCTTTAATTATTAATGAAAAATATATAAAATAATAAATGTTCATACACATAGATAAAATTTTGAGGTGAAATGGAATTTCGAATGAAAATGATCTAAAGGAACAATCAAACAATAATACTGATGATCAGAATGTACCTTTACTGTAACACCCCGAGATTTTATGAAAAATATTATTTTAATTTCATTAATGTATTATGTTGTATTCTACACCAAGATTACCCTGCGCTATACGCAACACCGTATTAGCTTGTAGTGTACGCAACACTATTCTTGGACCGTGTTACACACAATTTTGATAATAGTTATTCTACGCAACATTGAGTATATATATATATATTAAATGTATAAATGAAATATGGTTGGATTCTGTTATACGAAACAACGAAGGATTCTTTCACAACACGCAACCCTGACTTGGCTTGCATTACACGCAATCACGACCTTCCTCGATAGCGTGTGTTGTACGCAATACCGGGTTTTAATAAACAATGTTATATTATTATAATATTGGCATGAACTAGCCGTTATGAATATTATTAACTAAATTTTGAATTTTATAACATTATTATTCATCTTACACATTTCTAGAACATGGTATAAGAACAAAATAAATTTTTCGGGTAAAATAAGTATTTTTCAAAAAATGCAGTTTTACCGCCTTTTGATGGTGCACCCACTTTAAATATAGTTTTTGACATGTTTATATGTTCAATTTGACAAAATAATATTCTTCTTTTGAATCAGGATATAAAAATTTACATTAGATAAAGTTTTGATATTTTTCCGATAACTTTCATATTTTAATGAATAGTAAAAACACGCTATATTTTAATTAAAAACAAATTTTTTCATCGTAATATCTTATGTGGTTATATTATAATATTGAATGGTTTTAAAGTATAAATAGAATATATTTTTACCATTTAATATAATGTATGTCACTAGCATTGATTTTACCTTGAATTCGTAGGTTAAATCAATTCAATCTTTTACAATGTTTTAAAGAAAAACCCGTTTTCTTTCGACAACGGGATTAATTTTAATTTAATTTCTGCATCTTTTGTGTATTGAATTTGGAAAAAATGGATTCCATATTTGGAATCAGTGGGTCCAAATTATGTTAATAAGCTACTTTTTATTTTTGGGAATTATGAATAGTAAATACGGTAAATTTTATTTACCATAGTTAAAGGTAAATCGGGTAATTAAGGGTAAATATAATATTTTAAAATTACCCTAACAAATGTCAAAATTCTATTGGATGACTAAAAGTCGACCCATATCACCTAAGGGTCGGATTAGAATCATTTAATGGACATTTTTCAATGAAAATAACTTAATTATTATTAAGACCAAAGAAAGTGACAACATGTCACCCTCTTAAATCTTATAAGTATATTAATTTTAATTTAGTGATAAACTTCATGAAACTTCGAACATGAATAGTCTCCAGAAATCTAATGAAATTATATACATCATATAAATTTATTTATAATTTTTAGGGATTAAATAATTATCATTAATTATGACACAATAGTGATGCATAAATTGTTTATCTAGTGAAAAATCAAGAATATTGTTTTTATTAAACTAATAGTGACCCTAAAATGCACAAATACCTAACCAAAACATATTGGCCATGTAAATTTAAACCAGAAGCATCCAATGGTCTAATATTTGACCATTTGGAGCCTTATAAAAGCGATTATGACACTTATATTATTTTATTTTAAATGATGCCAAAGTTGTCACCTTCATAATTTAATAAATATAAAAATTTAAATATTTTGATTTTAAGATGATAAATTCTAGTAAAAGTATTATTGTGAAAGGTAATAGATTTATTTTCATCATAGGATTTTATTTTTAATTTTTATGAAACAAATAAGTATATTAAATAATTATAAAAAAATGTTGTAGTATTTATTTTATTAAGAGATCAACCAAATAAATGGTTTCAAAAATAATAAAATAAATATTATATGAACTATTTAATGTGCTACAATAATTTTTAAGATACATATGACATTTTATGAATCTATTAAAACTTTTATTTCGAACATATCTTCTGTATTTATTTTATTTAAATTCAAAAAAATGAATAGTGTCAAAATTGACACTATTGTTATTTTATAAAAAACATATTATAAAATGGATTAAAAATCACAAAATATTTCAAAATTATAAATTTAAATTTATATGATCTAAAATGTTATTAATAATCCAATTATGGACAATTCACAACAGATAAGTAATTATTTGTTATAATTTAAAAATTAGAATGTTATTACCACAAATAAAATTAAATTGATTAAATAAGGATAAATCATGTTGATAATGTTTAAAATAAATTCCTAACATGTGTAAATTCTATTGGTTGATGATATTAAAACCTTATCTTATCTAATATTCGAATATGAGTCATTTTTGGAGGTTTTTATGTGGGGTTAGATTTATTATAAATTAATATTTTTAAGAATTCCAAAGGTGCCCCTCTCCTCCCTTATAAAAGGGCACCTCCTCCCCCTCCTCCTCACACCAAATAGAGCACTCAAGCTCGGCCAACCCCTGCCATTTTCTCCTCTCCACTTCCCTAGAATAATCCTAGAGGTCCTGGTCTTCTTCAAAGACCAATATTAGTTCCCTAAGAGGAGGATTCAAAGAAGCGTTCCAAAGAAGAGGTAATATCCGTTACCGATCTTTTCAATTTCATTCTTCTTCAACTTCTTCTTCTTTAGTTGATTCATGATAAAGTAATAAAATCAGTATTACATACATACTGATATGTTATTATAAATATGAAACAACCCTAATTCACCTTCTATCCATCCTACGGAAAAATGAAATCACCGTGCGTGCGTACGTACGGAATACCGTCTCCACACCGTGGTGTAATCTATTTCCCACCACCACCTTACAAGGATGGGTATAATGGTGTGATGAGTAACTATTTATGATTATTATAAAGTAATATTGATACTGAAATAATATATATGTACTCCAATACAATTCCACGATCATAGGAACGATATCATCACTCGTGCGTACGTACGGAATACCGTCTCCACGATGTGATGCGACTCGTTCTACATGATCATCATTACATAGTAATTATATAAATGAATTTAATGAATAAATATGATATATTTTACACTAATACCACTCTGGATATAAGGTATCTATAACCTTAAAAGAAGAATAAGAATTTATTCGGCAAAACACGCATAAGAACAAAAGGCAATAAAGACCCAAGTAACAAGTAACAATGAAATATTACTAACAAGAAGCTAAGAATATGACCATATATGATATAATATAAATATGTATGATTCTGGAATATGTAAATAACATTATTTAAACCATTATACAGGAGCTTCGGACACATACAAAGCAAATCGGACCTAAGGTAAGGGGAATATCACAATCTCATTTTTTGTCAGAGATTGTTTATACTTTGAAATTTACTGGGGTGTATTTTATCATCCACATCCATGTTTCCTAGATATTTAATATTATTTACATCCACCTACAATTGTTTAAATCCAAATTTACCCTTTGGTGAGTTTTAGTAAAATATATGAAAGGAATCTTTTGTCGGTTTTCGTATGAGGTAATTTTTGACTTTTCCGACAAAAGTACAAGAAGAATGTTTTTTTTAACTTAAATGGAACGAATGGATTTTTACGGTTTTATAAAGCCTTATTTTCATGAAGCTTCCTCCAAAATATTTCATGAATATTTTCAATAAAATCTCTTTCTTTTAAAATTGCATGATATTTTGTGAAAAGAAATTGATTTTGAAGAAGAAAGGATATTTTCCTCAAGAATTCATTTCAAGTGTTTTATCAAAATTATTTTCCATCTAAGATAATATTGGGTTCTGTTTTTATCCCTATTATTACATGGATTTTATTATGTTGTGATGGAAATATTTTTATGAATTCCTTTATCTTATATGAATTGTTTTATGATGTCATGTTGTTTAAGAATCCCATTTTTATTACATGGGTTATGCGATGATGTATGATTTATGATTATGTGGCACACATAAGAAAGGATTAATTATAAGATGGGTTGGACCTATATCTCCCTCCAATGCATTGGGTAATGATTTTATATCTCATGAGATAGACATGGCTGGAATGGTAGGTTATACCGGTTCAGTGAAACAGGACTGAAACGAGGGTTACTCGATTCAGAAAGGGACTTTGTCCACTAAGATAGTCTTGGCAATGAGTCTTGACTAACAAGAAATGATTCTCTATGATTATGTGTGAATGCCACAAAGTTTCATGTTTTAAGATATGATTATTGTGATTACATTTCACTGCCATGATTTATCCCATGTTATGAAATTATGCTCTCTTTTGCAGGTTATGATTTCCAAAATGTTATATTCTTATGAATATGATGTGATTGATATTTCTTTTGTTTACCCTTACTGAGAATTTGAGCTCACCCTTTTATGTTTTCTTTTCCCCAGGATATAAAGAAAGGTTTTAGGTAAAAAAAAGGAAGATATTTATGGGAGATGTTGAAGATCTTTCACCATGATTAGGAGATTACGTTCTGAGTTTTCAAAGACACTAAACTATTACGATCCTTATGTGTGTGTTTTTGTTATGTACTAAGTATTCCGCAAATGTAATGTAATGTCCATGTACGTTAAGCTTCGGGTCTCTACATTTACCCTACACATTCAACCTATTAATTTAATAGAACTAAAGGTTCATATAGATATAATGTTATCAAGTGATGATATTACCATAATTTATTTTTAAGGAAAAATGTAGTAATGGGACATTATAGAGTACAATGGTCAAGGTAATTTGAATTAAACACTGATGATTTAATGGAGAGGAGTCTTAATTGTAAACGTATACAATATGGGTTTTTAGGAATGTCTTGACTAAAAGCTAATCTAATATGTTAAATATTAATAAATAATATTTATAAATTTTGTAGATATATACATCAATACTTTTCATAGGGAAAACCCCATGAATAAAAATTTATAATCATTAGTCCCCACATAACTTCTACAAAACTATTCAAATTGGAAGAAAAGTAATATAGAGTAATAGTGGAAAAATTACCACAATCATTGAATGAAAAACTATAGATGACTGAATCTTCTTAATTCCTGTGATATAGTGGTAATAATCATAAATTTAATAACATAAAACATATTTTAATTCATTTAATTAGTTTTTCATTTTTTTCATGAAGCATTAGTTAAAAATTAAAATCAATTTGGACAATCCAATAATTAATTTTCTGTATTGAATTCATAGATACCAAACTAACTGACCTTAAATAATAATACATATCAGTTTTTAATAAACTAAATCCAACACTTTACATCTAAGAATCATGTAATACATTTTATATTATATTTTAAGGAATATTATTTCATGATATAGTGGAATTTAAACATCATCAAACTCATGGAATGAGGAAAATCCATGAACACAAAAATACAATAATGTTTAACAATGCATAAGTATTAACGAATATATAATATCATTCCACTATCTATGTAATGGCCCAGACCCTACTGGCCCATTACTTTGCCAAAAGTGAGGCTCCACCAAAACTGTGGCACCGTGACGGTGACACCGTGAGGGTGACACCGTGTCCCCTCGCCGAGCCTTTCGTTCTTCTTCCAGTACCTGAATTTTTCACTCCCGTAACATAAGTTTCGACGTAAATTAATTCTTTTACTCCTTTTAAAACCATTTAAAGCCCATAATAAATTCATAAAAATCCCGAGAGACCTCCGTGTGTAACTGCCCAGCCACGTGGTCAACCCACGACCCCCGTGCCTTACGCGGTTTCGCGTTCTCTCCTCAACTGTCCGTAGCTCTTATAAACTAAGGGTTAGCTGTGGTTTCTTCTTTCCTCGATCTCGGCTTTTCACGAACAGCTTCTGGTGCATTGGGCACGCTGCATAATTATCCGTAAAGTTCCGCGTCCGGCCTAAGCGTCGATCATCTATCAACAAGTAGGGAATTTCTCATTCGTCTCTCTCTTTTGTGTATCATGCGGGGGTGGGCGTGTTTTCGTTTTCTATAGAATTGGATAAACCAGACCTAAATAAAGATAATGAACGAATCCTATAAGGAATGAAGGGGGGTTGTGATCGTTGATGTTTTTTATATTAAAGTCATCTTTCTGAGTTGTGATGGCTTACACGTTTCTGAAAATCGAGGCCGTTGGTGGTCATTGTTTGTGCACTAATGAACCCCTATTGATGTTTTAAATGGCTTGTTTGTGGTTGTGAACTCCTTCTGTTAAGAAAGGATACTGGTTAATCACGTACACTCGGCTAAGTGAATTGAAAGCCCCAGGATCAATCATTCTCTAATAACCCCCAGTTAAAACACACGGAAATTGAAGTCATGGAGCGTGTAAAATCTTTTAAATCTAAAAATACCGGCAAGGCCCTGCTTTGTGTTGGTGACGGTTGTTTGGTTGTTTTCTTTCACAGGCCGATTGCTGGAGATGTGCGAGGGAATGGGATCCCCTGTTCTTTTTATGCTCTCGGTGGGTATGAAATTGGGGATGGGATTCCCTGTTGATATGAATTCGGTGGTTGTGAGTTTTAAGACTCGGTGGTTTCTTTTTTATATCAAGAATTGGGGTGGGATCCTCTGTTGTTATGAACCTGGTGTGGGTGGTATGGTTGATGCTTGACTGTTTACTTTCCTGGGCTTGTGCCTATGCTTACTAGTTGCCCAGTAGTGCGTAAACATAATTAAATGTTATCACTGAACATGAAACAAGAATGGGAAAAATGGGTTTTGTTGGCGAGATTCGTGACTTGTGACTTGGACGCAGTGGTGTTGTGTTCTGTAGGCTGGTTATAAAATCCTAAGCTTTGGGTGAGTGCTTGTTACCTATATCTATACTTGTAGTTTTTTGTTTCTTATTCGCGCCACACCCAAGTTGAGAACTTAGTGCCGAACACCCCCATTTCATGGGGGAGGGTGTTTTTACCAACACTATTCATAGTGGCTGGTAATTATCTCCTTTTCTGCTCCCTTTCTCGGATAGCCCAAGTATCTTCGGGCAGGCTGTGATGGTCTGAGGTCCAATATTAGCCCAAGAATCTTCGGGCGGGGTAGTGTGGTGGTTGGACAGGTTTGTGCGACATGTGGTTTCCCATGTGTCTTCGGGATGAGGCCCAGGTGTCTTCGGGCATGGCAGTGGTTTTTCTAGCCCAGGTGTCTTCAGACGTGGTGGTGGTTGTTCTAGCCTAGGTGTTTGCGGGCATGGTTACATGTGATAGTTGTGGCCCTGGTGTTTGCAGGCAGGATTCGGCAGTGGGACTGCGTGTGATGGTTGTGGCCCAAGTGTGTGCGGGAGGGTGTGGCAGTGGGACTGCGGTGAGAATGGCGGGATTGGTTGGATTCATAGGATGTCTCAATAACCAGTGGGAAAGTGGCGTGGGGTACCCAAACATCAATGTGCTCTGATTATATATATCAATTAACTTGCCTTATTTGGGGAGTGTGCCTTGGTGAGGCCTGGGGTGGATAGTTTACCTTGATAGGTGTTTGGTTTACTCTTTTTTCTCACAGGACTTTAGTACGTTCCCCCACTTGTACATGAGAGTCTTTGGTTTTCCCTACTGAGTGTACTTGTATTCTCACCCTACGTATATAAAACTACTTTCAGGTTTCCAGGAGGACTTCGGGGGTCACGCATGACCATACTAGCTCAGACCATTGAGGAAGTTGCAGTTACTGCTTTTCTTCTTTTGTACTTACCTTTGTAGTCACCTTTTGTACTTTGTGGCTTTACTTTTGGAACATGCATGTGGTAATGGTTTACTTTTGGCGTTACATTACTTTTACCTTGGTGTTGATGAGTTTCAACATCTTATCTCTCAATCTTATAAAACAAAAGGGGTAATGCCTTCCATTTGTGAGAAATTTATATACCCTTGGTGTTAGTCGCCACTTCGAGATCTATTGAAGGTGGGTCTCGGGGGTCATTATCTCTCCTTCAACTTAATGAAAGAAGGGCCTAGAAATCTACTAACCCTTCCCTCATTTTGGTGAAGGCTGGTCATGACAAAATGGTATCAGAGGCGAGGTTGAGAGATAGGATGGAGTCTGGAGTTAGGCACAATGAGGATTTCATGGGATGGTAAGGAAATAGTGTTTGGTGACCTTGGCGCGTGAATTAGGCTAGGGAAGACCGTCTAGGAAACAAAATTTTTAGGGCCCGCCGTGATCCGATGCAAGGACTCTGGACCTACCGAACGACCAAGTGAGGCCACACTGATTGCAGGGTAGAGACCCTAAGAAAGCTACATGCATCATAATGACTTCTGTTCTTGTGTTTCTGGGATGTATTGGGAATTAAGAATAAAGTAAAATTTTACGATGTTTTGAAGACGATATTCTGCACTACTTAAGATTAGGAATTCCTTTTTTACCTTGCATCTATGGCACCTAGAAGGCGACCACGTGTGGTAGAGGTGATGGAGGACCCGGAGACTACTTTGGCCAATCGACAGAGTGCTGATCGAGAGGAAGAGGACGACCAGTGGCAGAAGACTCTTCAGGCCTTCCAGCGACAGGCCCTCGAGAAGTATGAGGGCAGCACATCTGACATGAAGAGGGAAGGCTGGCTAGAGGAGCTAGATATAGCTTTCGGCCTAATTCAGGCCCCGACCAAGTATTGGGTTCCTCTGGCCATCAGCCAGATGCAGGGAGTGGCGCGTCAGTGGTGGATGCTTTACCAGGGGGAGAGGAGAGAGGCTGAGGTGGCTTGGGTGGATTTTGAGAGGGAGTTCCGGGCGGAATTCCTCTCTTCAACGATGAAGGCGGAAAAGAGAAAGGAGTTACTCTCCCTCCAACAGGGGAGTATGTCTGTGAGGGAGCTAGGGATCAAGTTCAAGTACCTCCTACGTTTTTCTCCAGACCTCTTTCCCGACGAGGAGTCTCGGGCGAGACATTTTGAGGAGGCGCTCCGACCCTCCCTCCAGTACGATGTTACCCCCTATACCCTGCCGACGTACTTGGAGGTCCAGAAGAAGGCCGAAGTGGTGGAGAGAATGCACGCTCTAGGATGTGTGTCACAAGAGGGGATCCAGCTGGGACCATCAAAGGGGAAGGCCGTCAGCACCCGGCCTCCAGCATCGGGACCCTCTAGGTTCCGACCCGCAGGGAGCAGGCCGTAGCAGTTTCAGTTTCGATCCCCTGGTCCTCTCCCCTTTTCTTCATGCCCAGGACCGCGATGCTTCATCTATGGGAGCCCTGGACATCTCCGGAGTCAATTCCCGGACCAGGTGCAGTATGACGGTGGTGGACAGCCCCACCACCACCCCTAGCAGTAGCTTCCAACCAGACCTTTCCAGCAGCAGCAACAAGGACAGCGAGCTCCCGCTCCTCCGAGGGCAGACGTAGGAGGAGGAGGCCGACCTCAGGGCGCAGCTCAGGGACCTCGACCGGGGTGTGGTCTGTCACGACCCGCCCTCGGGGCCCGTGCCGTGACTACCCCAAGCCCGCCTTCCATAGGCCAGGGGCTGACGACTAGAACCAAGGCGTAAATCCCAACAAAAAGGGAAGGCATTGCCTTTGAAAAGTAAACAAGCACCACAGAGTAAGCAAGCGGAAAAGTAAACACTAAGTAAAAACTGTACAAGCTGTGCTGAAAGTAAAAGGGGCCGGAAATACAAGCCCAACAGTAAAGTACAACTAAAAGGAAAAACAGCAAATGAAAGGGAAAACTGTAGCGTCGAGCCGTCCTCTGGAAATCCCACCTGAAGGGTGGGTACAGATAGCCTCCACTGCTCCTCGGGTCCACCTGACCGCTCCGAGTACGTCCCGCCCAGTGGTCCACCTCCAGGTACCGTCCTGCTCCACACGCCTCCACCACGATCAGCACTGTCCGTCGTCTGCAACCAACACAACGTAGTGCGGGAAAAGCCCGTGCAGGGGTGAGTATAAGCTACTCAGTAGGGACCCCGAGACCCCCGAAGGTCTCCCGAAATCCACAAAGGAAAATCCACAAAGGAAGGATACAATCACGAAGTAACATCTCACACATCTTAGGTATATGCCCATACATATACCTAAGTCATCAATTCCCGTTCGGGTCCAACGTCCGAGCCCAAGAACAACCCAGTGCACACAGGAAAGCAAAACATACACCCACACAGGATAGCTCAACACAATCCACAAAGGAAAGTAAACAGTAAATCCACACAGGATAGCTCAACACAATCCACAAAGGAGAGTAAACAGTAAATCCACACAGGATAGCTCAACACAATCCACAAAGGAGAGTAACGCAAGATTCAGCTCACACAGGTATACTTCTTCGGATGACGATAAAGATGATCACTGATCCATCTAAGTCGTCGGACCCACGAAGGATCGATAGGTAACTAACCCCCGAAATGGCCCACACAGGATCGGGCCCACACAGGACCTGTAGGCGCTGGCTCACACAGAACCGCTGAGCGCAGACCCACACAGGATCGGGCCCACACAGGACCGGGCCCACATAGGACCGGGCCCACACAGGACCTGTATCACTGATCCACGGAGGATCCCTGAGTGCAGTAGTCGTCGCAGTCCACTGAGGATCTCTGCACAGTCGTCGCCGCAGTCCACTGAGGATCTCTGCACGGTCGTCGTCGGAGTCCACGGAGGATCTCTGCACAGTCGTCGCTGCAGTCCACTGAGGATCTCTGCACGGTCGTCGCTGTCGAAGTAGCAGTCGCAGCCAGCCTAGGGTTCCCGCACACAGCAAGATCGTTCGGGAGGGTCCGCTCCACGAGCCGAGAGGCTGATACATCAACTGACACAATGTACGAAGTTGATGTATCCAAAAGTTTCGTATCGTCAACAGGAACTCAACGTCGCAGACGGCGCGTCAATCGGACGCCCGGTCTGAGAGTTATTGGCATTTTCGTCCCAGGGGCCCGGTTGGTTTTTAAGGCAAAACCAACCCGACTACACTCCACCTGCATCCAAACCTCAGGTGGAGTATTCCAAAAGATCCGTCTCACTTAGAGGAAAACAACAAAGCTAACGGAATGTCAATCGAACGTCCGTAGCTCAAGATATGAGTGTTTCCGCTCTGAGGGCCCGGCTGGTTTCGTGTGCGAACCAACCCAGCCGAACTCAAAGTACTCCGAAACATTGTGTGCGATATACCGAAACGACCGTCTCGATCCAAGGATCACGCTGCCGCTGACGGTGAGTCGTTTGGAGGCCCGTAGCTCAATATATGGGTGTTTGAACGAAGACCGTCCGAAGACGGGGGGAACGGGCCCGGCCCGACCCCCCCGGGAGTCGGCCGAACCGGGTCGACCCGACCCGGTCCGACCCGGTCCGGTCCGCCCAGCGCACGGCCCGGCCGGTCGGACCGGCCTGGCCCGGTTCGACCAAGCGGCCGAACGACCGAGGCACGCGGGGTGCCGCCCCCGCGACCTGGTGGTGCCGCGGCCCCCCGAGTGGGGCCGCGCTGAGTCGGGACGCGGCTTCAGCCGCGTCCGAGGGCACCGGACCCGCGCGGCCGTGGGTCCACGGGTGCCGCCGCCGCCGCGCTGAGTCGCGGCGGCCTGTCCGGCGGCGCGCCGGGGCGCCGCTACTCCCGGCTGCCGGCGCCACCGGCGAGTTCCGCGGGCCACCGGGATCGTTCTGGTGGTCCGATTCTCTTCCCGTCTGAGCCATTGCTCCACCCGGGACTCGTTCTTCACTGGGGGATTTTCAAACATCCGTTGCGGCACGTTCCGTTGTCGCCCGTCAAATCCGCACAAAAAGAAGAACGACGGAGGGTCGTCGGGCCGTGTTCGTTTGGCCCGCACCCTCCGCGTTAGAGATAAACAAACGGGGGAATTTTATTCCACACAGGAAGCAACAATTTTAATAAGATTAAAATTGTTCACAATTCGGTTCTTTAATTTATTTAATGAAACATTGACGGAAATAATAAAAAGGGGTAATTCCCAAAATAAATCCCTACCTCGTCAATCGTCGCGCACAGGCGTTCTTCGCGGAAAAGCTCGTTGCGGAAGAGAGGGATCGTCGCGTCGTCGCGGGGAGGTGTCACGTCGTCGCGGAATCCGGCGTTGAGTTGGTAAACTCAAGCAGCCGATCAACGATCCGTCGCGGAGGAAGAGATGTCGCAGAATAACGTTGTCGGCGTTGCGGATCACGGCGTCGCGTCGTCGATTTCCGGGTTCGGCGTTCTTCGTGTTCTTCGCGTTCTTCGCGTTCTTCGCGTTCTTCGCGTTCTTCGCGTTCTTCGCGAAGGAGGAAGAAGGAACACGGATTCTGTCTCAATGAGTAATCCCCCAAAAGATTTTGGTTGGTCTTATTTTATTAATATGCCAACACACGAAAACTGGTTAAGAAACGATTGAATTAATTCGTTGAATTAATTCAACGAAAGAAACAGCCCATTTAATTCACGAAATAAACCGCCCAATTAAATGGTCTGTTTAGATTTTAAGAAACGCGTCAGTTGACTCTCATTAAGATGGGTTTTCGCGGGTGCGTTTCTTAGCGGAAAGAATGGCAGGGCTCGTGCGGGCCCCACCTCACAAATATCCTACCAAGGGGGTAGGATATTTCTGGATAGCATCCTATCCGGTTCAACTCAGTTCAAGCCGTCAATAAGTGGCTCCAAGTGGCTTCCAAGTGGCTTAAGTGAAATAAAATAAAGTTGTTGCAAAATTATTTTATTTCTTAACTTTAAGCCCGAAAATTAAAAACCACACCTGAGAAAACGCAACTCTGGAAGAGGCGTTTCTAAGTGAATATCGGCACTGCGATTTCATCGGTGCCCTCAGAATTCGATTGCGGGCACCAGTTCAAAAGTTAGAAAAACCCGCTCGTCCGTTCACTGAATGTACCCGAGCCAAACTTCGAAAAATGATTCCAGGCACACCGGGCCTCGGAATCAGGTGCCGTCAGAAACTACGCTCTTGTAAAATTCCAAAGAAAATTAAGAAAAAAATTTCCTTGAAATTTACAAGTCTTTACATTAATCCCACCTCAGGACTTTACGTCCCCGTAAAGATATATCATAAACTAGGGAAACAAATGTTGGTACTGAGCACGCATCTGAGCCTCCCGCTCCCAAGTGCTCTCCTGGAGGTTCCCGTGATGCCATCTGATGCGCACAAGAGGAATCGATCGCCCACGTAGGACCCGCTCCTGTCGATCCTCTATCTCCACTGGGACCTCCGCAAAAGTCGCCCCATCATCCACGTCTAGCTCCCCATAGTCAATGATGTGCGCCGGGTCGTGCACGTATCTCCTCAGCTGGGATACGTGGAAGGCGTCGTGCACCCGGTGCAACTGAGGTGGCAGATCCATGCGATAATCCACCTTGCCAATCCTGCTGAGGACCTGAAAAGGCCCGATGAAGCGTGGAGACAACTTGCCGCCCCGACCAAATCTCCGCAACCCACGTCGAGGTGAGACACGCAAGAAGACGTGGTCGCCATCCTCGAACTCTAGTGGCCTCCGCCTCCTGTCAGCATATGACTTCGGCCGGCTCTATGCTGTCCTCATCCGCTCCAAGATGACCTGGACCTTCTCTGTCGTGGCCCGGACCATCTCTGGTCCCACAAGTGCTGACTCCCCAGGGTCTGTCCAACACAAAGGAGATCTGCAAGGCCTGCCGTACAACGCCTCGTAGGGTGCCATCCCGATGGTGGAGTGGTAGCTGTTGTTGTATGCGAACTCCACCAAGGGTAGGTGGTCCTCCCAGGTGCGACCAAAGTCGAGGACACATGCATGGAGCATGTCCTCGAGGGTATGAATGGTCCTCTCCGTCTGACCATCCGTCTGTGGGTGAAAGGCGGTGCTCAGACGTAGCCGCGTCCCGAACGCCTCCTGCAACCCCTTCCAAAGCCGGGAAGTAAAGCGAGCGTCCCGATCGGAGACGATAGTCGATGGCACACCGTGAATCCATACAATCTCCTGAGCATAGAGACATCCCAAGTTATCCACTGAGCCCTGCTCTCAGATGGGTAAGAAGTGTGCCGACTTGGTGAGTCGGTCAACAATCACCCAAATGGAGTCGTGACCTCTGGAAGTGCATGGAAGTCCAGTCACGAAGTCCATAGATATGCCATCCCACTTCCACTCTGGGACCTCCAAGGGCTGTACCAAGCCTGCTGGTACCTGGTGCTCTGCCTTCACCTGCTGGCAGGTGAGGCACCGCGAAACGAACTCTGCCACAACCTTATTCATGCCCGGCCACCAGTGATGACGTCTGAGATCCTGGTACATCTTCGCCACTCCAGGATGTACCGCTAAAGGAGAAGTGTGGAACTCTCTCAGCACCTCCTCTCGTAGATCAACTGGTACCAAGGTACGTCCTCTGAAAAGGACATCCTGCTCTGATCCAAGGGAGAAACCATTAGGTGCCTGTCCCGAGGATATCTGTGCACGCCGTGTCTCACAGTCAGCGTCCCCACGCTGTGCCTCTCTGAACCGCTGTAGAAGTGGAGGAGAGACTGTGAGAGACTGAAAGAAGGCTGCTCCGTCTCTATCCACGAAGGATATCTGCAAGGTGGCTAACTGCTCTGTCGCCTCCTCAAGCAGCTGGATGCCCGTCCTCCTGCTGAGGGCATCGGCTACCACGTTCCCCTTTCCAAGAGTATAGACTATCTCAAAGTCATAGTCTTGGAGGAACTCGAGCCATCACCGCTGTCTCAGGTTTAGGTCCATCTGAGAGAAGATGTACCTGAGACTCTGGTGGTCATAAAAGACTGTGAAGCGCTCGCCCATCAGATAGTGCCGCCATGTCTTCAGGGCGAAGACCACTGCTGCCAAATCCAAGTCATGGGTAGCGTAGTTCTGCTCATGCGGCCTCAACTGACGTGATCCGTAGGCAATCACGGCCCGCTCCTGCATCAGTAAACACCCTAATCCGGTCCCTGATGCATCACAGTAGACTACGTATCCAACTCCCTCCTCAGGCAACCTCAAGATAGGTGCGCTGGTCAACCTCTACCTCAGCTTCTGGAAGCTCTGCTGACATCTGTCTGACCACACAAAGGGTTTCCCTTTCTTTGTCAATGCTGAGAGTGGGGCCGCAACTCTGGAGAAGTCCGACACAAATCTCCGATAGTATCCGGCTAGGCCCAAGAAACTCCGCACCTCTGTCACGCTCTTGGGTGGCTCCCAAGCTAGCACTGCCTCGATTTTCGCGGGATCCACTGAAACTCCCACCTCAGAAATGACATGCCCCAAGAAGTGGACCTCACGTAACCAGAACTGACACTTCGAGAGCTTTCCATAAAGCTGGTGCTCTCGGAGTGTGTCTAGTACAACACGCAAGTGGTAGGCGTGCTCCTCCTCCGTGGTCGAGTACACCAAGATGTCGTCGATGAAGACTACGACAAATCGATCAAGGTATGGCTGGAAGATCCTGTTCATGAGGCTCATGAACACTGATGGAGCGTTGGTCATGCCGAAAGGCATAACCAAGAACTCATAGTGGCCATACCGACATCTGAAAGCCGTCTTCTGCACATCCTCGTCTCGAACTCTGAGCTGATGATAGCCTGACCTGAGGTCTATCTTCGAGAACCACCGTGCTCCCTTGAGCTGATCGAAGAGGTCATCAATCCTGGGTAGTGGATACTTGTTCCTCACTGTCTCCTGGTTCAGGCGACGATAATCGACACACAGTCGCAAGCTCCCGTCTGCCTTCTTGGCGAACAATATCGGGGACGCCCAGGGTGAAACACTAGGTCGGATGAACCCCTTGCCCTGCAAGTCCTCCAACTGTACCCGCAGCTCTCGAAGCTCTGCGGGGGCCATCCGATACGCTGGAGTGGATATCGGGGCTGTCTCGGGATACAGGTCAGTATAAAATTCTACCTCTCTGCGAGGAGGTAGTCCTGGAACGTCGTCGGGAAAGTCGTCCGCGTACTGATCCACCACTGCAGGAAAACTAGGACTCCGCACGTCGACTGCTCCCAGGATGAGGCTAGCCAACTGATGAGTGATGGGCTGACCTCTCCTCTGCATGATTCCATCCTGTGCTGCTAAGGATCCCTTCTCGCCGGTGAAGGTGAACCGGCTCCCGTCGGTGCGCACACATCGCACCTTGCGCCTAATGCATTCAATCTGAGCATGGACCGTAGATAACCAATCCATGCCCAAGATGACGTCGTAAGGCCTCGACGCCGCTACAAGAAGATCCCAGCGGAAGCTCTCACCTCCTAGAGTATGCTCACACTGCCGGCACCGGTGCGTAATCGTCGAGTCTGCTCCCGTAGGAGTCTCTAGCCGTAAGGATTGAGCCAATGGCTCCGTCGGAATCTCCGAGCTCCGAACAAGGGCAGTTGCTATAAAAGAGTGACTCGCTCCTGTGTCTATCAGAACTGCAGCAAGGTTGGAATAGAAACAGATCATACCTCGAATCATCTCTGGCGCGCCGTGGTCATAGGTCTCAGCTGCCTGGAGCTGCGCCAGTCTCTACCCGCCAGCTCCCTGTGGTCGGGGCGGGCCTCCTAGTGGTGGTGGTGGTAGAGCCTCAAAGCGTCGCCCACCACCTGCTGCTCGGCCAGCTCCTCTGCCTCGTCCACCTCCTCCCTGCGGACCGCAACGGTTGACCCTCTGCGTCTTCCTGGGTGGTCCCTCCATCGTCTGTTGCCCCTCGGTACGATGGGTCGGGCAGTCACGAGCCATGTGGCCCTGCCCGCCGCACTCATAGCACTGTCTGCCTCTCGGAAGGCTGGCTCCACGCTGTGTGCCCCGCACCGCTGAGCCAGTGTCCCGGGGTCGTCTGCCGGAAGGCCTGGTCTTCCTGGAACCCTGAGTCATCCGTCGGCTACCTGTTGCCGAAGACTCCGCTATCTGCCGCCCTGCGGCAGGTCTCGCTATGGACTCATCCAGGAAGCTCTCGATCAGAAGGGCTCTCTCTAGCACTCCTGCCTGGGTCGGGATGCTGAGGGAGATCAGCGATGCCCTGATCTCGTGTCTCAATCCCTACTCGAAGGTCCGAGCCCAGAAGAAGGGGTCCCGTACCATGTCTGTCGAGTAGTGAGATAGGTCGGTGAACCTCGCCGCATACTGGGCGACCGTCAAGCTGCCCTGCCGCAGCTGAAGAAGCTCCTGGATGTGCACCGCACAGAGGGTGGCCGGGACGAACTATGAGCAGAAGAGGCTCTCGAAGTCTGTCCAGATGAGGGAGGCCTCATGGTGTACCTGGAGCATCAGGCTCCCCCATCGACCTTCTGCTGCGTGCAGTAGGCTCACCGCGAGGATCACCATGAGGTCTGCTGGTGTCCTCACTAGCCTGAAAACTCGGACGACCGCCTCCAGCCAGTCCTCGGCTGCTTAGGGGTCCGACTCCCCACGGAACCTGGGTGGTCGCTGGTGCTGGAACTCGTGCAGAGCTCCGAGGCGTCGTGCGTCGTCATCTGCCAGTGCTGAAAGCATCGGGGACTCAGCGGGTAAAGGTACCGCCGGTGCCTCTGCTATCAACGGGACCTGTACTGAGGCCTCGTCGCTCGGCGGGCTGTCGTCGCGCTCTACTCTAGGAACCCTAGCTGGCTGCTGTCGTCGTGCCATCCTGAAAAGGAAACAAGTGCGCCATGGTCAGAACAGTATACCTGGTGAGATAACACAAGTAATCACAGAGAAAACTTGAAACATACATGCAATCAATGTTTTCATGCATTAAGTCGGAAATCAGAAGTCAAGGTCCTGGTGTATGGATACGTAGGCCGCCGCACAAACACTGGACTCCCTAGACTGATAACCACACTCAATACGCTAAACACTATTGCTTCACATAGAAGAAAGATCAGAGTCTGCGGTAGAACCGACCACCTATGATACCAATTTTTCACGACCCGCCCTCAGGGCCCGTGCCGTGACTACCCCAAGCCCGCCTTCCATAGGCCAGGGGCTGGCGACTAGCACCAAGGCGTAAATCCCAACAAAAAGGGAAGGCATTGCCTTTGAAAAGTAAACAAGAACCACAAAGTAAGAAAGCGGAAAAGTAAACACTAAGTAAAAACTGTACAAGCTGTGCTGAAAGTAAAAGGGGCTGGAAATACAAGCCCAACAGTAAAGTACAACTGAAAGGAAAAATAGCAACTGAAAGGGAAAACTGTAGCGTCGAGCCATCCTCTAGAAATCCCACCTGAAGGGTGGGTACAGATAGCCTCGACTGCTCCTCGGGTCCACCTGACCGCTCCGAGTACGTCCCGCCCAGTGGTCCACCTCCAGGTACCATCCTGCTCCACACGCCTCCACCACGATCAGCGCTGTCCGTCGTCTGCAACCAACACAACGTAGTGCGGGCAAAGCCCATGCAGGGGTGAGTATAAGCTACTCAGTAGGGACCCCGAGACCTCCGAAGGTCTCCCAAAATCCACAAAGGATAATCCACAAAGGAAGGATACAATCACGAAGTAACATTTGACACGGCTTAGGTATATGCTCATACATATACCTAAGTCATCAATTCCCGTTCGGCTCCAACGTCCGAGCCCAAGCACAACCCAGTCCACACAGGAATGAAAAATGTACACCCACACAGGATAGCTCAACACAATACACAAAGGAGAGTAAACAGTAAATCCACATAGGATAGCTCAACACAATCCACAAAGGAGAGTAAACAGTAAATCCACACAGGATAGCTCAACACAATTCACAAAGGAGAGTAAACGGTAAATCCACACAGGATAGCTGAACACAATCCACAAAGGAGAGTAACGCAAGATTCATCTCACACAGGTATACTTCTTCGGATGACGATAAAGATGATCACTGGTCCATCTAAGTCGTCGGACCCACGAAGGATCGATAGGTAACTAACCCCCGCAATGACCCACACAGGATCGGGCCCACACAGGACCTGTAGGTGCTGGCTCACACAGAACCGCTGAGCGCGGACCCACACAGGATCGGACCCACACAGGATCGGGCCCACACAGGACCGGGCCCACACAGGACCGGGCCCACACAGGACCTGTAGCACTGATCCACAGAGGATCGATGAGTGCAGTAGTCGTCGCAGTCCACTGAGGATCTCTGCACAGTCGTCGCCGTAGTCCACTGAGGATCTCTGCACGGTCGTCGTCGGAGTCCACGGAGGATCTCTGCACAGTCGTCGCTGCAGTCCACTGAGGATCTCTGCACGGTCGTCGCTGTCGAAGTAGCAGTCGCAGCCAGCCTAGGGTTCCTGCACACAGCAAGCTCGTTCGGGAGGGTCCGCTCCACGAGCCGAGAGGCTGATACATAAACTGACACAAAGTCCGAAGTTGATGTATCCAAAAGTTTAGTATCGTCAACAGGAACTCAACGTCGCAGACGGCGCGTCAATCGGACGCCCGGTCTGAGAGTTATTGGCATTTTCGTCCCAGGGGCCCGGTTGGTTTTTAAGGAAAAACCAACCCGACCGCACTCCACCTGCGTCCAAACCTCAGGTGGAGTATGCCAAAATATCCGTCTCACTTAGAGGAAAACAACAAAGCTGACGGCACGTCAATCGAACGTCCGTAGCTCAAGATATGAGCGTTTCCGCTCCGAGGGCCCGGTTGGTTTCGTGTACAAACCAACCCGGCCAAACTCAAAGTACTCCGAATCCTTAAGTGCGATATAACGAAACGACCGTCTCGATCCAAGGATCGCGCTTCCACTGACAGTGAGTCGTTTAGAGGCCCGTAGCTCAAGTTACGGGTGTTTGAACGAAGACCGTCCGAAGACGGGGGGTACGGGCCCCGGCCGACCCGGCCCGACCCCCCCGGGAGTCGGCCGAACCTGGTCGACCCGACCCGGTCCGGTCCAGCCAGGGCGCGGCCCGGCCGGTTGGACCGGCCTGGCCCGGTTCGGCCGAGCCGCCGAACGGACGAGGCACGCGGGGCGCCGCCCCCACGGCCTGGCGGTGCCGCGGCCCCCCGCGTGGGGCTGCGCTGAGTCGGGACGTGGCTTCAGCCGCGTCCGAGGGCACCAGACCCGTACGACCGCCGGTCCGCGGGTGCCGCCGCCGCCGCGCGGAGTCGCGGCGGCCTGTCCGGCGGCGCCCCGGGGCGCCGCCGCTCCCGCCTGCCGGCGCCGCCGCGCCGGCGACCCGCGCCGCCGCCCCGACGACCCGCGCCGCCGGCGAGTTCCACGGGCCACCGGGATCGTTCCGGTGGTCCGATTCTCTTCCCGTATGCGCCATTGCTCCTCCCGGACTCGTTCTTCACTTCGGTATCGTCAAAAATCCATTGCGGCACGTTCCGTCATCGCCCGTCAAATCCGCACAAAAAGAAGAACGACGGAGGGTCGTCGGGCCGTGTTCGTTTGGCTCGCACCCTCCGCGTTAGAGATAAACAAACGGGGGAATTTTATTCCACACACGAAGCAACAATTTTAATAAGATTAAAATTGTTCACAATTCGGTTCTTTAATTTCTTTAAAGAAACATTGACGAGAATAATAAAAAGGGGTAATTCCAAAAATAAATCCCTACCCCGTCGATCGTCGCGCGCGGGTGTTCTTCGCGGAAAAGCTCGTCGCGGAAGAGAGGGATCGTCGCGTCGTCGCGGGGCTGCGTCGCGTCGTCGCGGAATCCGGCGTTGAGTCGGAAAACTCAAGCAACCGATCGAAGATCCGTCGCGGAGGAAGAGACGTCGCAGAAGAACGTTGGCGGCGTTGCGGATCACGACGTCGCGTCGTCGATTTCCGGGTTCGGCGTTCTTCGCGTTCTTCGCGTTCTTCGCGTTCTTCGCGTTCTTCGCGAAGGAGGAATAAGGAACAAGGATTCTGTCTCAACAAGTAATCCCCCAAAATATTTTGGTTGGTCTTATTTTATTAATATGCCAACACACGAAAACAGGTTAAGAAACGATTGAATTAATCCGTTGAATTAATTCAACGAAAGAAACATCCCATTTAATTCACGAATTAAACTGCCCAATTAAATGGTCTGTTAAGATTTTAAGAAACGCGTCAGTTGACTCTCATTAAGACGGGTTTTCGCGGGTTCCTTTCTTAGCGGAAAGAAACGGCGGGGCTCGTGCGGGCCCCACGTCACAAATATCCTACCAAGGGGGTAGGATATTTCTGGATAGCATCCTATCTGGTTCAACTCAGTTCAAGCCGTCAATAAGTGGCTTAAAGTGGATTCCAAGTGGCTTAAGTGAAATAAAATAAAGTTGTCGCAAAATTATTTTATTTCTTAACTTTAAGCCCGAAAATTAAAAACCACACCCGAGAAAACGCAGCTCCGAAAGAGCCGTTTCTAAGCGAATACCGGCACTGCGATTTTATCGGTGCCCTCATAATTCGATTCCGGGCACCGGTTCAAAAGTTAGAAAAACCCGCTCGTCCATTCACTGAATGTACCCGAGCCAAACTTCGGAAAATGATTCCGGGCACACCGGGCCTCGGAATCAGGTTCCGTCAGAAACTACGCTCTTGTAAAATTCCAAAGAAAATTAAGAAAAAAATTTCCTTGAAATTTACGAGTCTGTACATGGTCGGGGAGGTGGCCGGCAGCCGAGGGGCAGAGGAGCTGGGTGTGGACAGTTGCACGCCGTAGAGGCAGTAGTTCCAGCAGGGCCATAGGTTGTTTGAGGTACGATCAGTCTGTTTAGAACTCTTGCTTCTGGCTTGTTCGATACCGGAGCTTCACACTCCTTTGTTGCACCCAGTCTAGGACGTGGCTTGGGTTTAGATGTGGAGGGACTTCTAGTGCCCCTGGTGTTGAGCACACCAGTCGGACGTCAGACCAAATTGTTGTTTGTTTTTCGGGGATGTAGACTGATGATAGGGCCACATCCGTCGGTTAGGGATCTTCTTCTGCTACAGGTTCAGCCATATGATGTCATACTAGGCATCGACTGACTATTTTCTATGCGTTTCGTCATTGACTGTTTCTGAATAAGGGTTGTGTTCTCGGACGTGGACGACTGGCGTGTTACCTTCACCGGCGAGCGGAGCAGTCAGAAGGGAAACAGGCGAGAGGAACCCCTCCTCTCCTTGTTTTCTGAGCTGACAGAGGAATCAGTAGATGCTGAAATGGTGGATGTTCCAGATATCGTCCGTGAGTTTATGGATGTCTTCCCTGAGGAGGTGAAGAATCTACCCCCTCGGCGTGATATCGAGTTTGGAATAGACCTGCAGCCCGGCGCTCAACCGATCTCGATGGCTCCTTATCGTATGTCACATTCAGAGCTACAGGGAGTTGCGGATCCAGATTGACGATCTGATGAAGAGGGGTTATGTTCGCCCGAGTGCATCACCCGTGGGGTGCTCCAGTCTTGTTCACAAAGAAGGCAGATGGTGGTCTCAGGTTGTGCATAAACTACATGAGGCTGAATCAGGTGACGATCAAGAATTGCTACCCTCTTCCAAGGATAGACGATCTTTTCGACCAACTGAAAGGGGCAGGATGGTTCTCGAAGATTGACCTGCGGTCTGGGTTCCACCAGTTGAGAGTGAAGGAGGGCGACATCCCAAAGATGGCGTTCAGATTCAGATATGGACACTTCGAGTTTTTAGTCATGCCCTTCGGTGTTACGAACGCCCCGGCTGTGTTCATGGGGCTTATGAACTCCATCTTCCGGGAGTACTTAGATCGGTTCGTGGTTGTGTTCATCGATGATATCCTGATCTATTCGAGGTCAGAAGAGGACCATGCAGAGCACCTGAGGACAGTTTTGGAGGTCCTCCGACATCATCAGCTCTATGGGAAGTTGTCAAAATGCATGTTCTAGACACGAGAAGTTCACTTCCTCGGGCACGTGGTGTCCGAGAAAGGGGTAGCGGTGGACCCATCAAAAGTTGAGGTGGTTGTTTCATGGGCATCACCCAAGAATGTGGCATAGGTCTATTGTTTCCTTGGTTTGGCAGGTTACTATCGGAGGTTCGTACCCAACTTCTCCCAAGTAGCAGCCCCTTTGACAACCCTTACCAAGGACCATGTTTTCGGGTGGAGTGAGCAGTGTGAGTCAGCCTTCAGCTATCTGAAAGAGAAGTTGATTAGTACCCCAGTGATGAGACTACCAGAAGAAGGGGTGGACTATGAGGTGTTTTGTGATGCTTCAGGACAGGGTCTGGGATGTGTGTTGATGCAGCAATAAGGGGTGATCTCTTATGGGTCCAGGCAGCTACGCCCCCATGAGCATAATTATGCCACCCACGACCTGGAGCTTCCAGCGGTCGTTTTTGCGCTAAAGTTATGGCGGCACTACCTCATCGGGGAACGCTTTGTGGTCTTCACGGATCACAAAAGCATGAGTTATATCTTCTCCCACCGGGACTTAATCTTTCGACAGCGGAGATGGGTGGAGTTCCTCCAGGATTACGACTTCGAGATATCTTATACTGAGGGCAAGGGAAATGTGGTGGCCGATGCCTTGAGCAGGAGGACGTAGAAGGATGTGGTCTGAGACTCGGTGGACACCTGGAAGGCAATGGAGGAGTTGGCTGACTTACACATGGATGTGAAGATGGATAGCGGTAGAGGTTGTCTATATCAGATGATAGTGCAGTCATCTCTGTTTAGACAAGTGGAGGAGTCTCAGTGGGGAGAACCGGAGTGCGAAGTGATGCGTGACCGGGTTGGCCAGGGCAATGCTTCGAAAGGATGGGCAGAGGATGGTCAGAACCGAATGCATTTCCAGAAAAGGTTGTTTGTTCCCGGAGTGATGCGCAACAAGGTTCTCAGTGAGTTCCACAACTCACCCCTGGCGGTACACCCAGGAGTTTCCAAGAGGTACCAGGGACTGAAAGGACATTTTTGGTGGCCTGGAGTGAAGCGAGCAGTGGCAGGGTTTGTGGCCAAGTGCTTAGTGTGTCAGCAAGTGAAGGCTGAACACCGAGTTCTAGGTGGACTACTGCAGTCTCTAGATGTCCCCGAGGGGAAGTGGGATGAAATCTCAATGGATTTCGTCACGGTACTACCCAAGGTCCAAGGGGGATATGACACCATCTGGGTGGTATTGGACAAGTTGACGAAATTAGCTCACTTTCTGGCAATCAGGGAGTCGAGTGCAGTGGATAATTTGGCACGAAGGTATGTGGATGAGGTGGTGCGGTTGCTTGGAGTTCCAAGGTATATAGTCTCGGATAGGGATGCACGGTTTACCTCACGAGTTTGGAGAGGATTGCAGTATGATTTTGTTACCCAGTTACGCCTTAGCACTGCTTTTCATCCCCAGACAGATGGACAAACAGAGCGCACCATCCAGACCTTGGAGGATATGCTGCGGGCATGTGTTCTGGACTGAAGAGGATCATGGGTGCGACACTTGCCCCTGGTAGAGTTCTCCTAAAATAATAACTACCACTCTACCATTGGTATGGCCCCATTTGAAGCCATGTATGGGAGGCCATTCCGTTCACCTATGTGTTGGGCCAAAGTAGGAGAGGCAGGCATCCTTGGCCCGGAGGTGGTGCAGAACACGACAGAGAAGCTTCAGCTCATACGGGAAAGGATAAAGGTGGCCCAGGACCGACAGAATTTGTATGATGATACCGGGAGGATGCCCTTGGAGATTGAGGTTGGAGACCACATGTTCTTGAAGGTCTCCCCTCGGCGTGGGTAGCAGAGGTTTGGCAAGGGAAGTAAGCTTTCTCCCAGGTTCATCGGACCCTTAGAAGTGTTGCGGCGGGTCGGCGAAGTGTCTTATCAGCTAGCGTTACCACTGCCGCCACTGAGGATACATGATTTTTTTCATGTGTCCCAGCTCCATCGGTATCTTCACGACGATTCACACGTCTTTTATTGGGGTGATTTGGACATCTAGGACAACATGACCTTTGTGGAGAGACCAGTGATGATTGAGGATCACAAGGAGAAGGTGCTTCATGGGCAAACCATTCCCTTGGTTCGCGTGTTGTGGAGACATGGTGGGCTAGAGGAGAGTACCTGGGAGAGGGAAGCACAGATGCGTACCCATTACCCAGAGTTGTTTTAAGTTTTGTTCCATGTTGTACCTGTTGTGGTAGAATGTTTTTTCTTTTGGCTATGAAATGTACTGGTTTCCTTTCCTCAGATTGTGTGTGAGAATACCTGGCTATGGGGGAGGAGAGAACCCGACCCCTAATCCAGACACATTAAGTTGGATTTGAATAAACCCGTGCGGTCGAGTCATTGCCGCCCATAGCGGATAATATCTTGACATGGGGGGAGGAGACTCCCCAACCCACGTTCCTGGGAAGTTTGGCGTGGTATGTTGCTTGGTTCTTGACAGAGAAGTGTTTTTGGTTAGCATGGGTTCACTTCTAAGAGGTATCTTTCGAGGTGGTTGTTCGAACCCTCTCTTTCCTTCTTGGTTTGTTTTGATTCCCATGTACGAGAATCGTTTAAGAGGTATCTAATGTAATGGCTCGGACCCTCCTGGCCGATTACTTTGCCAAAAGTGAGGCTCCACCAAAACAGTGGCACCGTGACGGTGGCACCGTGAGGGTGGCACCGTGAGGGTGGCACCGTGAGGGTGGCACCGTGAGGGTGGCACCGTGAGGGTGGCACCGTGAGGGTGGCACCGTGACGGTGGCACCGTGAGGGTGACACCGTGTCCCCTCGCTGAGCCTTTCGTTCTTCTTCCAGTACCTGACTTTTCCGCTCCCCCAATGTAAGTTTCGACATAAATTAATTCTTTTTACTCCTTTTAAAACCATTTAAAGCACATAATTAATTCCTAAAAATCCCGAGAGACCTCCGTGTGTAACTTCCAAGCCGCGTGGTCAACCCACGACCCCCACGCCTTAAGCGGTTTCACATTCTCACCACAACCGTCTGTGGATCTTATAAACTAAGGGTTAGCCGTGGTTTCTTCTTTCCTCGATCGCGGCTTTTCACGAACATCTTTTGGTGCATCGGGCGCACCACATCGTTATCCATAAAGTTCTGCGCCCGGCCTAAGTGTCGATCATCTATCAACAAGTAGGGAATTTCTCCTTCGTCTATCTCTTTTGTGTATCATGTGGGGTGGGAGTGTTTTTGTTTTATGTAGAATTGGATAAACTAGACATAAATAAAGATAATGAACGCATCCTATAAATAATGAAGGGGGGGATGTGATCGTGGATGTTGTTTATATTAAAATCATCTTTCTGAGTTGTGCTAGCTTACGCATTTCTGAAAATCGAGGCCGTTGGTGGTCGTTGTTTGTGCACTAATGAACCCCTGCAGATGTTCTAAATGGCTTGTTTGTGGTTGTGGACTGCTGCTATTATAAAAGGATACTGGTTAATCACGTACACATGTATAAGTGAATTGAAAGCCCCAGGATCAATCCTTCTCTGATAACCCCCAGTTGAAACACACAGAAATTGAAATCATGGAGCATGTAAAATATTTTAAATCTGAAAATACCGGCAAGGCCCTGCTTAGTGTTGGTGACGGTGGTTTGGTTGTTTTCTTTCATGGGACGGTTGCTGGAGATGTGGGATGGGATGGGATCCCCTGTTCTTTTTATGCTCTCGGTGGTTATGAAATTGGGGATGGGATTCCCTGTTGATATGAATTCGGTGGTTGTGAGTTTTAAGACCCGGTGGTTACTTGTTTAAATCATGAATTAGGGTGGGATCCTCTGTTGTTGAGAACCGAGTGTGGGCGTTATGGTTGATGCTTGACTGTTTATTTTCCTGGGCTTGTGCCTATGGTTACTAGTTGCCCAGTAGTGCTTAAAATTAATAAAACATTATCACTGAACTTGAAACAAGAATGGGACAAATGGGTTTTGTTGGTGAGAGTCGTGACTTGTGACTTGGACGCAGTGGTGTTGTGTTCTGTAGGCTGGTTAGAAAAACCTATGCTTTGGGTGAGTTCTTGTTACCTATATCTATACTTGTAGTTTTTTGTTTCTTATTCACGCCCACCCAAGTTGAGAACTTAGTGCCGAACACCCCCATTTCATGGGGGAGGGTGTTTTTCCCAACACTATTATTAGTGGCTAGTTATTAGCTCCTTTTCTACGCCCTTTCCTGGATATCCCAAGTATCTTCGGGCATGCTCTGATGGCCTGAGGTCCATTATTAGCCCACGAACCTTTGGGTGGGGTAGTGTGGTGGTTGGCCAGGTGTGTGCGGTAGGTGGTTTCCCAAGTGTCTTTAGGATGAGGCCCAGGTGTCTTCGGGCGTGGCAGTGGCTTTTCTAGCCCAGATGTCTTTGGGCGTCGTGGTGGTTGTTCTGGCCTAGGTGTTTGGAGGCGTGGTTACATGTGATAGTTGTGTCCCAGGAGTTTGCGGGTAGGATTCGGCAGTGGGACTGCGTGTAGTGGTTGTGGCCCAAATGTGTGCGGGCGGGTGTGGCAGTGGGACTACGGTGAGAATGGTGGGATTGGTTCGATGCGTAGGATGTCTCAATAAACAGTGGGAATGTGGCGCGGGGTACCCAAACATCGATGTGCTCTGATTATATATATTACATAACTTGCGTTATTTGGGGAGTGTGCCTTGGTGAGGCCTGGGGTGGATAGTTTACCTTGATAGGTGTTTGGTTTACTCCTTTTTCTCATTGTACATTAGTACGTTCCCCCACTTGTGCATGAGAGTCTTTGGTTTTCCCTACTGAGTGTACTTGTATGCTCACCCTACGTTTATAAAACTGCTTTCAGGTTTCCAGGAGGACTTCAGGGATCACGCAGAACCATACTAGCTGGGACCTTTGGGGAAGTTTCAGTTGTTGCTTTTCTTCTTTGGTACTTACCTTTATAGTCACCTTTTGTACTTTGTGTCTTTACTTTTGGAACATGCTTGTGGGAATGGTTTACTTTTGGCTTTACTTTTCTTTTACCTTGGTGTTTATGAGTTTCAACATCTTATCTCTCGATCTTATAAAACAAAAGGGGTAATGCCATCCATTTGTGAGAAATTTCTATACCATTGGTGCTAGTCGCCACTCCGGGATCTACTGAAGGCGGGTCTTGGGGGTCATTATCTCTCCTTCAACTTAAAGAAGGAAGGGCCTTGCAATCTGCTGACCCTTCCCTCCTTTTGGTGAAGGCGGGTTGTGACAATCTAAAGATATATCAAAACAATTTTATAATTTTTATGAATATTTTTTAGTGTTGAAAATAAATTAATAAAAAATATTCTAGTCGTTATATTTGAAAATTATCGGATGTTAATATATTACATCAATATGCTTCCACCCCCGAAGAGGTACTTTCATATACAATTACAACTTAATTATAAATTTTAAATAATTTCTTTATTTTTTTTATATTTCTATCAATATTATCAGTGATCCTAATATTCACCAAATGAAATAGATTTTTTTAATGAATGGCCAGAATATGTGGTTTCAGATAGTATACAATCATCAAGAAGATGTGATGTAGAGATGAAGGACTCAACCAGGATGATTCACACATGGTTATGCACTTTTATTTTAATTTTACTCTGAATTTCACATTTTGGGGTATCAATAAATATTATTATTAGATAACACTGAATGCTGAATGCATTACAGAATAAAATCTCACAATTTGATGTGTTGAAATCAACCAAACCTCTACCTAATTAAGGAATGCACAATATGGATAAATGTGTTTGTTTTTTTTAAATTTACACATTAGTTCAAAAGATAGATCACATACTCCATATTGTGCAACACATTTTGATTGTTTTTATAATTTAGGACAATGATTTATATGTCACATATGATGTATAGAAATTATCCTCACATCAAACTGACTCATGATGTGACCAATATGACTAAAAATTTTTGTTTTTTATTTAAATGTACATTTTAGTAAATAAGACACACGACATAATCAAAATCGGTAATACTCCTTCCGATTGTTTTGATATATTAAGAAAACGTTCCTTTTGTCATTTTAGATGTGTAATAATCTACCACACATCAATCTATCACACCATATGACTAATTTGAATCCATATGTTATTTTTTATTTAAAATTAAAATTGTAGTTTTAAAAAACACTTCACATGCATAGAAATGATCAAACACATTCATATATTTTTTAGTACATTAGAAAAATGACTCAAATGTCAATTTTTATGTGTATGAATTAGTCACATATCATTATAATACAAGGTATTCCCGGTGTGACTCACATTGTGTGTTTTGAGAGACCATGGAAATCACTTTGGAAGCTCAACGTCCCACCAAAAATTCGCCAATTTTGGCGGCAGGTATGCACGGGCACCCTCCCTACCCTAAGGCTTCTCATTCCCCGACATATGGCTTGTGCTAAGTCATTCCCTTTCTACCCGAATGTTCTAGAAAAATCTTTATATTCTATCATTCACTACCCAGGAGCTAAGGAAATTTGTAATAAATGGGGCCTGCCTTCAGATGCTTCACTGGACATTGCCTCTGACCTCCCTAATCTTTTGATGTGTTGGTGTTCTTCTATCTCACTGTTTAATGCAGGTTCACGTTGCACCCTGGCCTGGATGATTTGGGTTCGGCGTAATGACACTGTTTTTAACCACGTTCATAATCCTCCTGAATTTTGGATTGAATAGGAATATTCATGGATTGAGGGATGGAAGGACCATAAAGGACACATTATTCCAGGTGTTTCCCCCTCCCCCCCTCATTAGAACCCCCCAATAGAATGGATTCTTAAGCTTAACATGGACGGATATCTCCCCAAGGATGGGCTTGTTGATCTCTGTATCCTGGCCCGAAATCATCTGGGGCAAATCATTGTGGCAAAATATGAATCACATCATGCCTTCTGGGAACCTGCAGTTGCTGAGGCCTATATCATCCTTGCAGGTATGATGCTCGATGTGAAACGAGGATGGGTTGATATCATCATTGAGTCTGAATTCCTCACAGTTGTCGATGCTATTAACCAAAACAGCGCCGGACTCCAGCCATTTGGCTCCATCATTATGAGGATCATCTCACATCTCCAAGGATTTTCTAGTATCACCTTCTTCTTTAACAAAAGTGTAGGAAACAATGCGGCCCACCAACTGGCAGCCTTAGGGCCCTTCGATGACAACCATCTCTAGCTGGACAATTTCCCTTCATGGATATTCATTTATACGGCTTTTCATCTTCATCATTAATTTCATCTGTTCTTCTTTTCCAAAAAACAATCACATGATGTGATGGGTATGACTCAATGTTCACATTTTTAGTTTAAATTTAAATTTTATTAAAAAATATATGTGATGTATTCTAAACTGAGAAATCACATTCAATTGTTTTTATAGTTTAGTGTAATAAATCGTTAGTCATTTTCATAGTGTGTGAATTAATCACACATCAATCTAAGGAATGGTGTGATCGGTATGACTCAATGTGTTCATTTATATAGAATTGATATTTTAGTTAAAAAAAGTCACATACTCAAAACTAAGAAACCACATTCATATTATTTCGATATCTTAGGAAAATGACTTATAAATTATAATTTTATTTTCAGGAATCAATCTCCCCATAATATTATATATAGTTTTCTCATTATGTCTAAAAGTGTATGTTATTAGCTAAAAATGGATTTTTTTTAAAAACATGTGGCACTCACTGAAAAATTTGAAAAAGCAATATGATTTTCTTGATACATTAGTGAAACTATTTATAAGTCATTATTTATATTTAGGAAACAAACATAAATCAAATTGAAACACATTATGACCATTATGACTCAAATTTCCTCTTTCTAGTTTAATTTTAATTTTAGTAGAAAAGAAATGAGCGATTGTAGAAAATGAGAAAAGACATTCATAATTTTGTGACACTTTTTGAAAATTATTCATGTTGCATTTGTGACACATAAGAATCAAACACAAATTAATATGACACATCATGTGGACAGTATGACTCCAAGTGACACTTTTTTATTATAACTTTATATTTTAGTTCAAAATGCATTTCAGATATTAAAAAATCAAGAAAAAATTTGGGATTGTATTTATATATTAGGGAAATGACCCATATGTCATTTTTGATGTGTATTAATTATCCACATATTAATCTAATACATGTTTTTCTCAGAATGACTCAAATTGCATGTTTTGTGATTAAAAAAGGCATATTTGTTCAAAACAAGGGTCACATACTAAAAATATAGTATTAAAACTCGTATTATATTAATAATTCAGTAAATTAATTTTAATCCATTTGTTACTTGTAAGAACTTTTCTCACATCAATCTAACTCATGATGTGATTAGTATGACTCAATGTACATGTTTTCAGTTTAAATTGTAATTTAATGCGAAATGACATGTGACATAGTAAAAATAGAGAAAAAAATTGGATTGTTTTGATAATAAAAGAAAACAATACCAATGTCATTTTTGATGTGTAGGAATCAACAAGAGATCAATCAGATACATGATGTTTCCGAAATTACTCAATGTATGTTATTATTAAAAATTGTTCTTTCTGTTAAAGTCATATGTCACATAATAAAAACTAATCAAACACATTATAATTTTTTTAATACTTTATGAAAATAATCCATAAATCATTTGTGACATATAAGAATCAGCCTCACCTCAATTCAATATATGGTTTTCCCAGTATGACTCAAAGTGTTTGTTATCATTTTAAAATTGACATTTATGATTAAAATGGGTGTTGATCACTCAAAACAAATAAAACACACTTATTAATATTGATACATTATAAAAATTATTCATAAGTCATTTTTGACCTGTAGGAATCAGTCTCACATTTTACAAACACATGATGTGACTGATATGACTCAATGTTGGTGTAATTCATAATAAATTGTAATTTTGGTAAAAAAAGGCATGTGAAATATTTGAAATTGATCAAACATATTCGGATTGATTTTATTATTTAAGAAAAATATACCAATGTAAGTGTTTACCTAAAATAATAAACCACACAACAATATGATGCTCCACATGACTGGTACAAATCCAACTGTGCCTTTTTATTTGAAATGGTTTTTTAGTTGAAAACACAAATCACATACTTAAAGATGAGAAAACACATTTGGATTGTTCTGATACCATAGGAAAACAATCCATAACTTGTTTGTGACATGTATGAATTATCCACAAAACAATATGATATATTGTGTTCCCAGTATGACATGGTGTGTTTTAAGTTTAAAATTGAAATTTTCATTCAAAAACAAGTGTCATTCACAGAAAACCATTAAAAACACTCATATTTACTTGATACATTGGGATAATGATTCATAATTCATTTGTAGAAAGTGGGAATCCATTCCATATCATAATGAAATAAGTAGTGACAAGTTTTACACAATTTTTGTGTTTTCAATATAATTAAACAATTTAGAATAAAAGACACATGACATAATTAAATACATGAACAAATATTCAGATTGTCTCGATATAGTTGGAAAAAAACCAATATGACACATGTGATTTGTAGGATTTAACCACACATCAATATGATGCACGATGTTACCATTGTGACTCAAATTTTGTTTTTATTTAAAAATTGAATTTAAGTTCAAAACAAAAGTCACATTCTCAAACTAAGAAAACAAAGTCATACTGATTATATACATTATAAAAATGATCAATAAATCATTTTTGCCATATTGGAATTATCCTCACCTAAATATGATACATTTTGTTTCTAGTACGACTCAAACTGTGTGTTTTAGTTTTAAAAATGTTATTTTACATCAAAACAAAAAGTACATACTCTTAAATGATAAAATATATTCAGATTGTTTTGATACTTTAGAAAAATAGTCCATAAGTCACGTGTGAAATTTAGAAATTTTCCAAACCTCATTATGATATAGGGTGTCACCAATATGAAAAGCTTTATGTGGGTTCAGTTGAAGAAAGGAATTTTATTAATAAATTTTTTCTTATTTTTATAATTTATTTCGTTAGATTATTACAAAATTAAGATTTTTTTTCATAAAGTGGTGGATTCTTTGGCTCGAAATGGGATTGGTCAATCAGAAACTGATACCATGATTGGGTTTTTTTGATAGGGGGTTTGGTGACAAATACAATGTAACCATTGATGTATTTAAATGTTTTGGATAAATTTTACATGAAAATGTAATTGTAATTTTTTTTTGAAATGTATATATGATAGTGTTTTTAGTTTTATTGATTATGAAATTTTTATTTTAATTAAATAAAAAAATTATCTACATAAAAGTGTTATTTATTCAATTGTGTTGTCATTTAGACCACATGGTTAAATAGTATGGCTATTATCAACACTAAAAATGACACTTATAAATGGCCCATTATCTATAGAATCAAACCAATGGTAAATGATCCACCATTTAATGGTAAATTAGGCAATCTGTGGAATTTTATATCTCTTCACAATGCTTTAAATAAATATGATTATTGTTATGTTAATTCATGCTTATTCGATATGTTCAATTGAAAAAATTTAATGGAATCAAATTACCTCCAACCTTTATAGTGTTTTTCTTTATTTATAATTTATCAACTAGGTCAGTTTTTTTTGTTATTTGCACATTTTATTGGTGTAGCTACTATATTTCAATTTATACTCTTTTTCACTTAGTATTACAACATCTTAGCATTGTTATGGGATATTTATAGCAGTGAAAATATCTTAATATAGAGTAGTTAATTCTTGATTGTAATCATTATTCTCAAATGGAATTTTATGAGCATGTTTTATGTATATAATAAAATGTATGTAGTCATAAATATTGAATTGAAATCCTTTTAAAAACAAATATATTTAGTTTTATTGATTTGTTTATCTTATTAAAACAATAATAAAATATTGAAAATATAATATTCATTTCTCTATTTGATAAATCAATGATTTTAAATGTCATATAATTAAATCTAAATTTGGAAAAAAATAAAATAATTCACCCCACCATAGTATATGAATATATCACCTATGTACCTATCATTATTTTGACCTTGAGTATTCTAAAGAACCACTAATTTTTTTTAATATAGAAGTTCACTTAATATTTTTTATAGCACATCATTTATCTCTTTTTTAAACTAAAATTGGGTATATATTTTTATAATTTCCCATAATTTAAAAAATCCTATTTTATGTCATTATATATTCCAAATAAGGATAAAATATTTTTTAAAATAAAATATATTTGTATTCCAAACCAATCCATCGTCATAATTATTTTTTTATATGCCTAGAAATCTATTTTTATTTTAATAAATTAGTCAAAATATTTTTTAGTAGACTGTAAAAACTAAAATAATAAATTTCATTAAAACCTAAAACACTAATCAAATAAAGACCCATATTTAAATTGACTAATCCAATAAACAAAAAAATAATGACCCAAAAGAAATTAATGATTGTTAAATTTGTTAAAAATACATCAATGGGCAGAAAACATACTTACCTATGATTTTCAGAATAAACAAAAGGGATGGATAAATAACGAATAGATTAAAATATGTAAACAGAGAAGAATAATTGAATAATGGAAATAAAAATTCAGCCAATTTTTGGAGCTCATGTAAGAATGGAAAACTACAACCTTTTATTTTTTTTATTGTCTTGAAAGACCTCATAAGATATTTAGCCAACCAATGTAAAGATTGGGGGTTTTCACAGAATATAATAATAAATTTAGAATACATTGCAATAACATTGTGGAAAATCCCTAAACTAGCTGATGTGTTCCTGAATAGATTAAGGGAGAGTGTTATCCTACCTTTATGAAGTACGATACAGGTCAAAAATTAGAAAATATGTGTAAATAGGTTGGATATAGATAAACATTTATGATTTTAGACATGGTTAATGTGAATTGTGAGGGGTTTTTTTCTATATTGGATCATATAATCAATCAAAAAATGCCTTCCTATAAATTATTCATATATGAATGAATTTTTTATCTGGTATACATGGATACCGTATCAAAATGGTATATTGTTCCTATTATTTAAATATTTTATCTGGTTTTGAAAATCTATTATTGAAAACGAACTTGAAAAAGGTTTTGGGAAAATTAACATTATTCTCCTTGATAAATGATGATTTATTTTCATATACTTTGTTTTTCTAAATCCAGAATTGTAAAATATAAAGGAATATTTTTGAGAGTCTCCATGACATCAATTCATAGTGTATGAGAACCGAGTAAATAAATGATACACCAAACAAATTTATCATTCCAAAAAGTGTTGGTCCCTATTTCAACCATCGACATGTATTTCCAAAGAATATATTGTAAATGATTGAAAATTAATAAATAGATTATTGAATGATTTAACTTTTATTCTTATATCATTAGGATGACCACATTTGTCATGAATGTATCTCAATCAATTACATAACACTTTCATGTATTCCCAAAACAACATTTATAATACTTTTGTCATGTAATCATCCTAACTGTGAATCTTAAATCCTACATTGTATAAAGAATGTTCCATATGATACAAAAATTCCATGTTTAGGTATTATTCTACGAAATATTTAAATAAAAAATATTAGAAAAATATTTCAATTATATAGGGAACTGATTCTGGAGATAATATAGATTCAAGGATATAAATAGGAATGGATGGAAGAACACTTATTAACAGATATATTTTTATTCCATAGTATTTTAATATTTTTTTATCGTTTAAAACATATTTAATGAGATGATTAATTATGTTTTCCAAGATTTTTCTTTTATATTCCTATAAATTAAGGAACTCATAAATAGTCCATTAAGATATTACTCTTCAAGAATAATATCATATTTTAATTTTAAGAACATTATTATCATTCATTAATGATACAGTAATAATTATTATCCCTATGGGTTTAATTTATTTCTCACTCCAATCATTACAAATCATTTGAAACGTAGAAAATAATTTAAATAGTAGAGCATACCACTATTAAAAATAAGAAAACAGTCATCAAATATGAGAAGATATATGCATGGGATGCCATAATTTCATTTTAATATCACCATTTAAAAATTTTGATTCAAATTATTCATATTTATGTTAAATGTATACTGATCTAGAATATAAAGAGTTTGAGAAATATGGTTTCTATGTCACGATACCTAAACTAATTAGAAGAATCCAAATAGCCTTCCTGGGATGAAAATAATGAACCAAGGGTAAGAAAAACAACGAAATAGGATGTCACAACAACCATTAATATATTACATGTGTTGTATCACTTTTAGAATAAATCATCAATATATTTTTCATATTTTTTTCTTATATTGACCTTGTCTATAACATTTACACTAATCAAACTCTCTATCCTTTATGTGATCCCACCCCTTTATATTTTCTCCCAAAAATAACTCCTTATAATAGTAAACCACAAAGGGAATACAGTTTTCTTAATATATTGGTGGTTATGGATATTAATTTTCATGGAGGGTAGTGAAATTATTTCACTAAGGCATGTTACATTGTTTCTCTCTTTGTGATTCGATTCACCCCAGCAAATTGGTAGCACAATTGGTGGCCAATGAATTCTTTTTAGGATAAAATAATGGATTTTTTCACAACAAATATACATAGTGGAGTGTAAAACATGAAGGATATTTTTATGAAGAGAGATATTAATGTGATTTATTTCATTCACATCCCCAAAGTTCCTTTCAAATTTTTATAAACCATTCGAAATAATATCCAACTAAAGATGTGTTTTTTGGAATAGAAATTGGAATAATTGGAACTAAATTGGAACTAAATTCATTTTTATTTCAACAAATAGGGACTTTATTTATTGGAATGTGAACACTCATTCAGATAAGGAATCATACCCCTTGAAATTAGGTAGATTCACTCTCTAAAAAGGAATGTATTTTCCATAATTAAACTTTTTTGTCTAACAACACCTGATTAATTAACATACATAGTTTTAAATTAATATAGTTCATATATGTTGGCTAAATTTCCCATTATTTGATAAATGTTCTAGATCATACCCATTCAATGAATTTGGTTGACCCACCAGACCAACCCATTTGGTCCATCAACCTATTGAGAACAATTTATACACCATTATGAACCTCGCCCCAATGTGGTGGTTTATGTGAAAAGGGCACCATCAATGAGCAAGATTTTGTGTTTTCATGTGTGAAATATCACTATTCCACAAAATATTATTCCTTTTTTCACTATACATTTAAATAATGATAATGTGATCCTATTAATAATGATATCCAACACCAACCCACTATTCGATGTGGGATTACCAAAAGTTATACCCTTTAAAAAACATAAAATAAATAAATTGAAAATATTTTTTAAACATTTAAAATTTTATAAACCAAATTTATTTTTTAATTGAAACTTCTCTTAAAAATAATGTATCACAATCTCTTAGATAAAACAATCCTAAATAATGGTATCAATCTATTTTAACCATTTTTTGTCAGAAACTATTCAAAATTGAATAGAGAAAAATGTGGAAATTGCCATGAAAGTAAAAATCATTTTATTAGTCAAATTTATATGATAAATGCATATTAAAATTCACAGGTTCTTCATATATTAATAGAAACCATTTTGGATATGTTTTACTTATATTTTTCCTTATTTTTTAAGGGACAAAATCAAAAGCTTTACCGAGCGGCCATATCCTACGTAAACACAAGTGAACTAAAACTAGCTCCCATGTATAAAAAAAAATTATGTAATGGGTTAAATAAGTGTTTTAAACTCACTATGATTTTTATCATGAGAAAAAAAACCCTACATTCCTAGTATATAATATATCATTACTGTTTAATTCACACAAATAAATGAATTTTGTATATTGACCATATACATCTGATGTTATAACATGTGATGTTGAGGTCCCTTCATTTATTATTTTTTTAAAAGGAAATGAAACCCATACCTATGAATTTTTGTATTCCAACTCCCTAGATAGTCCATTTTTAGGGTCTCCACAAATTTTTGATTTGATCTATCAAAGTCCACGGTTATGATTTTATCTCAAATGAATTACCTTATATAGGTATATCTGAGTCCCATGTGTCTTAAGTTTACATTATAAGTATTTCTATATTCCCTATCCAATGTATATTGACTATCATTATCTATAGTAACTAGAAACATTCTCATAAACCATAATGATAGATCTTATAAAATAAGTTAACTTTACTCCACTTCTTTCCTACTAACTTCTAATGAAACAAAATCAAAATCTATTTTATAGACTATTATACATGGTTTTTTGTTTGATCCCCATGATACTACTCCACCTCCATCTATAAAAACCCAACCACTCTAAAAATATTGATCCTCCAGATTGATAATTTATATTGAATAAGAAAAACCTTCCAACACTCTTGGATTTACACTATATCATATATAATAATCCATAATTACCAATAAATACATGAGCACTATTTTTACGACATCCTACTATGAATACCATGAATAACTTGTATTCCAACTCAATTTTTTGATATCATATGTAATAATAAGTGGGTTTTCTAGTCAAATAATATATATCAAAACCAAAAACGCCTACATATTCATGTTGAGAAACTGACTTACCATAATTTGGTAGAATCTTACTCCTAGAAGAATATGGGATAAAAACTGGTGAACACTCAAATTGTTCGAAAACTCTATAATACCTTTTCTGTAATTTAATATTGTGAAAATTAAATAAAATTATTTTTACTAACAATTTTGGTTTAGTGGTAAAAAATCCATTTAATAATACCTGAGGATGAGGGTTCACAACTCCATCAGTATACAGTATCTTAGAAGTATAGTAGTAGTATTTAGAAATGTATCACTTTCGGACACTATAGCGGCGGCCAATGACACTGTTGCAGTGGCAGGTACTATAGTGACGACAATACTATAGTAGTTGGTACTATTCAATGAATGGGACTTTGGGACAATATTTGAGGCTTACGAGTGATGTTTTGGGCTTCATGACCACTGGACCATCGGGTAAAATATATAATATATAATAAAATATGGTGCTTGGGTGGGTTATCCCTTGGGGCTATGACCTACCTATAAGGGTAATTTGTGTGTGGTGTGTGTGTATTAGAATTTCATTATACTGCAAAGAACATAATATATATACTTATCCTCAATTACTTGGTTCGTATCAGTTCCAAATATTAGCATGTCATCAATATATTAAGAAATATCCACAATATGGTTATTAAGGAATCTTCTAAAAACATGTTTATCAACATAGTTAACTATTGACCCATCGACAAAATTTTTCATATAATTATTTATACCATTATTTTAGATCATTTTTAAACTATATAGTGACCCTAACAATTTACATACCTTATATTTATTTACAGAGTACAATGAATCATTCTATTTTTTCAATATATACTTATTCATCTAATTAACCATTAAATAATGTATTTTTACATTCCATCTATTGTATTTATAAATATTATATAGATTCAAAAGAGGGAATAATTATAATATAATAATTCAAATATCTCTGATCATAATTATAGAAATAATCAATTCACTCCTCTTCTATAATCCCTTTTCTTCTGATCCATATTTATATTTTTAAACTATACATTGACTTTTCATGTACAACTATATACCAACATTGAACCTATAGGTTGTGAACCTGGAGTAAAATCAACTAATATCAAATTGTTGTTCGTGGTTATATATTACATTTCATCATTTATGAATTCCTTCTAAAAAGATGCATCAGAATATAATATAACTTCATGGAATGTTTTTAATCAAACTCTATATATTTAAATACTAGAGTTTGTATAATAATAAAATCCTTAGTACCCTCTAAAAACTAAAAATATAAATAATATCCATTTGTTTTAGGTATCAAATTTCATTGACCTTTATGAACCTCCTCTAATGTATCTTCTTTAGTACAATATTATTTTAGTCAGATACCTCTATTTAGATTCTTTTAGGTAACGATGTAAACCTAGATTAATTAAAGATAAAATATCTAGATTCAATAACTATTTTAAAAACTATTAAATAATTAGATTGTATAGCAATGAATATGTATTCTCTATAATTCACCATATATCTAATAAATATTCTTTCAATACCTATTTTTTCAAAAATTTCACCCTTCAAGATTATATACACATATAATTTCATGAGAACAACAAAACATTAAATATTTTCTCTTTGGTTTTTATATGATTCCATAATTAATATCGATTCATATTCATCCTTTTTTTGGGAAACCTATTTATGATATGAAATTTGGTTAATAATGATTCTCCCTAAAATCTTTTTGATATAACATAGATAGTCATCATGGTATTAACCATTTCCATTAATGCTATATTCCTTCTCTCAGCTACACCATTATTTTGAGGTGTATAGGGAGTTTTCATGTTATGAATGATCCCATAGGATTCAAACAATGAAGTACTATTATATTCATATTCTTTGTTGGATTTGAGATACATAATTAAAATCCCATATTTGTTTACAACCTTATTATTTTAGATAAATAATTTATCAATAACATTATAATTTATTTTGAAATTATACACATAGAAAAAATCAGAATAATCATCAATAAAAGATACAAATAACTTTTTAATAGATATTGTGGTTATTTAATGAAAATCACATACATCAATATGTATTCATTCTAAAAAATTATTTTTCCTTTCTATATTTAGAAATGGTTTCATAACTATTTTTGTTTACATTAATGTCAAAAAAATTAATCTTTATTCATGCAATGTAGTAAATATTTTTTTTTATATTTCATCAATTATATTATAATTTATATGACCTAAATGATTATCTTATAAATTATAATGATAAAATATAGACACAAACGTTTTATTAAATTTAAATAATCCAATATGTATGTGACCCTTTCTAACAAATATCTCACCCATGGACAAAAAATAGTCATCTGCCTCAAATTAAAACATAAAACTATTATGTTTTAATGAGATCCATGATAAGAAGATTCCAAAATATTCATGAAAATACAAGAAATAATTTATAGTAAGAATTTTTTAGATGTAAACTCAGGGATAGCCACACCCTCCCATTATATTTTTATTCTTAAATATTACCCTATATAATGAAATTTCAAATCTTTGATTGATTCCATCATCATTAATAATGATTTATTATTACACATGTTCCATGTGACTTCAGAATCAATCAACCATGTAGTGTTGTCCTAGAGAAGATTATCTTTGATGATCATAGATGTAAATTCCTCATTAGATTTATTATTATTGAAACCATTATTTTTATGAAGATGATAATACCATTTATTGTGTCCAAGAGTTCCATAGAAGTATCAAAAGTATTTATTTTTATTGAATTACACCTTTTATTATAAAAAAGATGGACTTTTTAACAATTTGAAAACATTGATAGACTCATTGCCTCCACTATAAGGATATGGGAATTTTAATACTTAGGTTCATCTATAGCATATTTTTTTTATATTCCTCATCAATTTGTAATTATTTTTGTAACTCATTAAGAAAAAAATTCTTCCCTCTAATTCTATAAATATTTTTTACAATTATTCCATGAAATATGAAGTTTATCGATGACGAATGTGACAATGATGGAATAATCCTTGTTCATATATTTTTTACATTAGGTGTTGAAATATTCATTATATTTTATATAATTGATCTATGATACAATATATATCTACCATTGATTCTGAAATAATCATTATTACTATTATTTTATTTCCTGTGGAATAATTATTGATGTAATTTTGATTCAATGTATCCCATATGTTATTTGTCGTTGGGAGAGGATGAAATGTGTCAAATAGTTCATTAGGAATTACATTGAGAATGTTTCCTCAATAAATTATATGATTGTTCTACGATTCATAATGTGTGTGGGGAAAATGATGTATCCCATCTTCAGATATACGGGGATACAAATTTTAGAGAACATAAATCATTTCTAGTGTCATAGGTATAAAATGAATTCTCATTTACCATCTCTTGAAATATTTTTCATCAAATTTCTCCCCCTTCAATGCATTATTGAAATTTTAAATATCCATGTTTATGAATTAGGTTTTAAATAAAGATGATGATATTTTGGTGGGTATGGATATTGATGTTTGCGGGTGGTAGTAGAAGGAGCCCGCTGAGGCATGTTACGTTATCCCACTTTGTATGAGAATATTTACCCCTAAAAATTTATTAGTTCAATTGGTTATCAATGAATCTTCATTAGGATACACCGGTGGATTATAAGTATACACTTTTACTTAGTAGAGATAAAATAATGATGAAAATTTTGAAATGAGTGATGTTTGAAATGGATTTGTTTGTTTTTTCACCATGAATGTTGATTTGGTGCTTGTAAATTGAAATTGAAAAAATTTCAAACTCAAGAGCAGTTTTTCGAATGGTAATTATTATCCTTTAAAATGAAATTATTATTTATTTCCATCCAATGGGGACTCTGATTTATAAACATTGGGAAACCATTTAGAGAATGCATTATATACCATTTAATTGAGTATATTCCCCTTCTGAAAATATATTTATTTTCTATATTTAATCCTTTTAGTTAAATCACACATGATCAATTAATTGGAAAATATAACATTTTATAGTGAAGATATTTGACTATTAGGTCATTCCTAATATTATCAATAATGTAGATCATACTCATTCGGTGAATAAGATCAACCCATTTTATGTACCCATTTGGGCCTGAGCCCAAACTAGTACAACCCTCGATCCATTAGAAAAAAGTCATGGCATATTAAAGAACCTTACACGGATGCATCATGTGAAGTGAAAATAGGAACATCAAAGAATTATATTTTTGATTTCCACACATGTACTTAAACAGTGTAGTGGACCCCCAACATGAATTTTACCTTTTCCATGATCCTTTTAAATAAAAAAATATTCCCATTTTTAATGTGATCCCACTCTATCCCATATTACGATGTTGGATTTCCAAAATTCATTCAATTAAAAAATTAAAACAAAAAAATTTAAAATATTATAAAACTTTAATAATTACATCATATCGGACATACAATAAATTTATTAATAATGTAATATAAATTTCTATGTGTGGGTATAATAATAGCCCACATTAATTCGTAATGGTTTATATAACACCATTATTCAACATCTGATTCTCAAATAAAATATTATAGATTATCTTAAATAAAAAATTAGAGAATTTATTTGATGTAATAATATAATTCATATATAAAATCTATTATCCAAACTTTTATTTTTCAAATGATATATACTCTCAATTCATTTTGGAACACCTTTTATTTTGGTAATTAATTAAGATTATTTTAATTTATGATAGGAAATGTGGATTGAAAAGTTGTGAAAAATTCATTTTTAATTTTTATTGTCTATACTGATTTTTAATAATATTAATGTATTTTAATGATTTGAACATCATATAATTACATCTGGGATAGATCACTTAGGAGTAAATGATTGTTTTATGTTGTTTATAGGATTAAAGAAAACAAAATAAAAGTCATTATGGATTGTACATGTTTAAATGTATGAAGTATAAACCATATATTATAATCTTGTAATTAAAATATATGAGATAGTTATTTAGAAAAAATATCACATATTATTAACCTATGCTTCAAGACTAACAATTTTATCATTAAAACACCATAAATTTAATAATTTATCTAACAATATCCTTTTATATTCATCTTCTATTTTCTTTTAGGTGTCCCACAATAATCCCCTTTCTATTTCACATTGACACATGACCATATGAGGACATAATTGACCAGTTTATTCCTTGAATAGAGGGTAAATCACTATTTGTAACCACTCTTCACTTATTATACATTATTTAATTTTTCAAGTATTTTATATTGGATATAATAATTTTTAATGAGTATTTATTTAGATCATGTGAAAAAACCTCTTCAATTTTAATGAATTTTACTAGTATGTCTTAAGGGGGCCTAGATGTGTTAAATGTGCGTTATTTCAAAATTTTATGAAGTTAGTTTACCGTATAATGAGTTTATATAGGTTTTATTATAATTTTGTCATTTTATTGAATATTTTAGTGATATAATTTGGGTTTTTCATTTACTGGATGTTGTATAATAGTATTAATGATTGACATTCGATATGACATGGACAGTCTTGAATTGAATTTATTTATAAGATAAAAATAAAAATAATATTGTTTTGCCTATTTAATTACCAATATTGAGTGAGAATATGTTTTATACTGTATATTAAAGCCCCATGAAGTTAAATGGAATAATTCAAATTAAAATTAATTTAATGGACATAGAATAGTATGTTAAATGGTTAATCAAGTAGATACATAATTGTTTTAGTGTTGTCATATAATTATATAGGTCAATGTTATTACCATTTTAAGTTCTTTTTGTGATATAAACAAAATGGGTTAATATAGAAATGTTTTTAAATGTGTTTTTATATTATAAATGATCTTAGGAATTGTGTGGTATAAAAATAGTTTCTATGATTTATTTAATTCACTTTATATAAAAAATGATTTTTAGAAAATGGTTTCTAAATATTTATTGGTTGGAACAATTAATAAAATAAATTATACATATATTTTGATAAACATTTATATAAATTAGTTTATTAATTTCATTATATAAATCATTATAATTAAATGATGATCAGGATTTGTGTTTGTAGAGAGTTTTTATATTAAATATCTTTTCAAAAATAAATTGTGATATAATTTTTTTAATTTGATAATGGAAATATTTCTTTTGGAAGTTTAGTAAAATTGTAAAAGTGTTTGGATTGAAATTCATATTGATTATATGTCCGATAAAAATTAAATTCATTCTATAGATTAATTTTTATAATGTCTATGTGTAATTGAAAATATAATTTTTCTTTTGGTTCAATAGTTGAGAGTAGAAGGGTATTAGTATTTGATCAATTTCTTCATTGGTTAGTTAATTTTATGAATAATGATCCATTTTTTTAAAATTATGATTTTGGTTTGTGTATTGGGTTTGTAAACATTAAAATTTATCATATTAATTTATCTTAAATGTTTCAATGTGTGAAAATTTCATATCTTAAGATGAAGGAATAATATTAATGGAGTTCTAGGGGATGTTATCAAACAGGTGTTTTAATGGTGTTTTCTAAATAAGTAAATATTTTAGTGGGAAGGAAATATAAGGTTGAATAGTTTGAGAAATTTTATATCATAGTAAATGGGTTTTATCCGATATGATTAATTGTTATAAAAAATATTGAAAAACTATGTCTCCTGGTTTTTTTTTATTTCTTTTTATATAAAAAATATAGAGATTCATTTTTCTATTATAGGATAAATTTATATAATTTTCAGTATTATTATATTGAAAAAATAATTATCATGACATTTTACAAAAAAGGTGATTCATAAGATATACCTTGGTGTATGATTTCTAGGTAATTTAGTTAGGCTATACCATGGTTTGAGATCATGATAACATTATTTATTTATATAGGACCAATTTTACCTTTTTTCAATGATCAATTGGGATCTAGTTAATTAGATGTAGCCTTAGACATTTTTAAGATTCAGTTAACTCCTTGTTTAAAATAGATAGAATAAATTTATTAATTATACCTTATATATTTAGGAGGAATGTTGAGAGACCATATATTTTATCATTAAATTAGATATGTTAGTTTTATTTTAAATTATGAAAATGTGATTTTACTGGGTTTTCCATTATGGACCTTCTCTACGATCATTATATATTTTAATCATGTAGATTTTACTTGTAATATTTATATAAATATATTATATGAGTGGATTATCTATGACCATAGTCTATGTGTGGATAGAAAATAATAATTGATTGAAACACAACAATAGTAGTCAACACAATTATCATAATTTATTATATTTTTCTATGTTGATCACATTGATGGTATCTTCTCACTGGGGGATAACATTATTAATTTTTGGTACATATCAATATTAATAATCATTATTGTTATTGTTAGATATTTAATATCTCACTATAAATTTATTAGGATTATAGTCCATTAATGGTTTTTTTAAAATATATTATGTATAGAAAACTGATATAGATCATTGTATGGAATTTATTTCAATTTATTTTACTCATGAGAAGATCATATGGTTATTACTTTGAAAAAAATTACTGTGTTATTATCTCAATGGTTGGTAACTCATTTTTTATGGTTTTTTATTAAACTCTATCTTATTTCATATTATTGATTTTTTATAATGATCATGATTATGATGATAATATATGTGATATACCATGGTATTATTCTTTAATATTTTTTTGGTTTGTGTGTTTGAGATTTCATACAGGATCTTGGGAATACAATTTTCCAAATAAATGTGTTATTATATTTTATTTCAATTATACATATATTAAAATTCTATTTTATTGAATACATTCTGGAGTGGGATAATTGTTAGTCACTATAAACACTACAGCAGACATATACATTTATCACAATCACTCAAAATAATTGATAATGTTGGGACAATATTAATAAGGAATTCATATAAAACCTTTTTCTATGAATTTTTTTTTGTATTTTCTTATAGATTCAGTAAATTATAATTTTATTTCATTTTCATGATAATTTATCATTTTAAATGGGATGATAGGAAACCCTTACATACATGAACTGTCAAAATACTTGTACAGAAGTATTATATGAACCATGGCTCTAGAAATGGCCCAAAGGACCAAACTCCAATAACCACTTCTCAATATCATGATTTTGAAACCCTCCGAATTACACGTATTTTTAATTATGATATTGATTTATCTCTTTTTGGGTTCTTGTGTTTTTCTTAGTTAGGAGTAAACAAAATGGTGTTTTTATGGAAATAGCCTACAAACATGATCTAGGCACATAATTATTATTAATCATGGGATATATATACATTGGTTCTAGTGATCATTTTCACTATTTAAGAATTGGTTTTCTAACTATGTACATAACTATGTAAACTGTATTGATGTATGTGTTTTGGTCTATAGGATGTCACATAGCCTTTAAACAATTATTCTAACCATGAAACTATTCCTAGGAAACTATGCACTTTAGTATTCAATGGATAATAGATACCACAATATTAGTACATAATATTTCTAACCATGTGGAATAACCGTGTGACCTATTCTATACTGATTAAAATAGAAAATTACTCTAATGCCTCAAGTCATTATTAACTAAAATATCATGCAAATCCATTATTAGCTTAAAAATTATCCTCATTGATCTTATAGAAAACTCTCCCCTAGATTCCATAGTGGTCCTTGATCCATTTTGGGGGATCTCTTCATGATATTTTTATATTTCCACCTGATTTATCCTATTTTATATAGATCAATCCTCGATCTGTCTTTCTCATTGTCATCCATAACCCAATTGAGATGTGATTTCCATAACTATATGCTTTGAGGGGGAATTGACGATGCTATTTTCAGATCTAGGTTGTGAGTATCGTATCTCTTGTTTTCCAATCACTGAATTAAAACATGTCTGCATTTACTTTGATGGAAATGTAGGCATCCTTATCAAATGGGATCGTTCCCAAGGAAAACAATAATGTTATTGTGAAGTCATTTTATTTTAATATAAAAATAATTTTATTTCTGTTTTAATGGAAAATTTTAATGCATTATTTTAACTCGATCATTGGTGGCGATGTGAATTGTTTTAAAATTTTATTTCCTTAAAAATATTTGGATGAACATTGAGTGTTTGATAAAATACCAAAAACATAATTTGAAATAAATATATTAGATTATCTTACTTTTAATTGTAATTTTTTTTACATGGGGATGACCCTGGAATATGATTCATTATATGATTATAGGATTCACTATTCTTGGTAGATCACCTTAGATGTCTAGGTAACAAATATTATGCTTTGTATCACATTTTTGTATTGTTAGGTTAAATCAAATGAATTGTTACACTTTATTTACCCATTTATATTATAAATGGGTTGCTTTTTATTGTCCTTTATTAAATAAAACAATATTTTCTTCAATGATCCTGATTCATGGTATCTAGATTGTTAATTTAAAAGGAAATCAAAAGGAATATTTTTTTGAAAATATTTTTTATGTAAACTAATTGATAGTATCAATTTTTTTTCTAAAAAGAACTAATGGTTCCATGGTTAATTACTTTTTATATATTATTCATTGTGTCCTACTAGGAATAACCTCACACCTTGAAAATGAATTTTTTAATATCTTTATTTTCATCTATATGACTCATGTAAAGGGAAGGGTGTCATGTATCTGTGATATTGGGGACCGATGGTCACATAGGGATAGACTCCTGGCTTGTGGTTGTCATGTGTTCTGAATAGTTGGAATTTTTTAATGTTATATCTCATATTTGTATTATAATTCTGCATTGTAATATTTTTTATGGGTTTAGTCTTATATATATTTCCATAAAAAATGAGGCATGTTTTTGAATTTTTTAAGCACAAGTAATTCCATATCCTTCCAAATTTGATAACAATATGCTTGTCGCCAGCTCATGGATATCATGAATGTTCTTCTTCCCTTGTAGTGGTCCCTCTTGGGTGGCATACAAGGTCAAACTGGGATGCTTCATTACCAATTCGTATTAATGGTAATACCTTGTAGGATGTTTGATGAAACTAAATTGTTTTTGTTTGGGTTTTATAGTATACTGGAGTTAGAACCATTATAACACTGTTAAAATGTGTGGAAGGGTGTCTAGATAGTTTACTTCTGGATCTGATCTCGAGTTACCATGAGTGGTTAGGTATTTCACATCAATTATGGAAATGATTTTAGGATATTTAAATTATCATTATTTTTGGATTATTTAGTTGAGGTTTATCTTTTATTATATTGGTTTCTAATATTTCCATATATTGTTTGATGAATATGTTGTTTCCTTAAATTTTTATTTTTAAGGTCATTAATATATATTTTTGGGGTCATCTTTTGATTTATATTTTTGGTCCTTTTCTAATAATGTGTTATCTTTTGTGTTTAAAATATATACCTACAAAAAGATATATTACAAATTCTTTAGTGGAATTGGTGAGAAATGTTTTGTAGGAGAATCCCCAAATAGACCACTAGATTTTGGAAGTAGTAATCTAGACAATCCAGGCTCTAGGTCAAGAAGGTGTCAAAAACAATGAATTAAAAATGGACCATACATCAGAGTTTACCATGAATAATACACAATTTATTCATGGGGTTAAAGGATCCTAATAACCTGAGGAGTTTCATGATAATATCAAATTATTTTTTTCTTTATTGAAGACACCAAAGGATTAAATGGTTGTTTTGCAATGTATATGCTAGAATTACAGGGAGGAAATCATGGGACTCCATCATGAAAAATATGTTTAATGAGGATCTTACTTATAAAACATAAAATAAGGTATTAAATTAGTATTTTTATCCTTAAATTCTAGTATTGGTAAATACTCAAGAATTAGTGACATTGGATAATGGGGAAAACAATGTTATAGAGAAAGTTACCCATTTTTTCATTTAGCACACTTATCACCACAACATTGTTCTAATAATACCTAAATATTGGAGTTTCAAGGTACGTTTGGGGGCCAATATTCAGTCAATAAAAATTCAATTATGCCTATCAGACATTATTGTAGTGGATGATAAAACATCCTTCTAAAAAGTAAAACATAATTAGGAATATTAATCATAATCGATTTTGGTTAAAAACTAGTGGAAGATTTATTTATTCTAAATAGAAGAGAATGAATGGTATGCCACTCCAGGGTAGTGGAAGTGGTGAATTGAATAATTTAAGATAGAGTTGTGTGATCCGAATAAATTTTAGAATATTTTCCCCACCAATTATACCTATAGAAAAAATCATAGATAATTCCACATATATTGAAAATTGGGCCATCTCTAGCACTTCAATGGATTGTAACCTCAAGAATGTATGGTTGGATCCGCAGTTAGGAATGTCTCTCAGTTCTAGTATGACATAGTGAAAGGAGTTGGATCTCATTAATATGATAATCGGGATACTTAGGATATATAGAATGTGAAAGTGGGATCTGTGTCTAATCATATTATTTAAGTGGAGTATGCACTAGAAGAATCTAAATCAAGGACAACTACTATGATAGGTAAAATATTTATTTTTTCTTTTATGGTTATGGAGTTGTATGATACTAGTGAATGTCATTAATTTTTTATCTATGTTGATTGATACATAAGTATTTCAATCAGAGATTGTATCCTTCATTATTTTTAATTCCACTTTTTAGGAAATAGGATGGGTCAATGTTTTATGTTACTAGGGTTTGGGGTGATGATATTTTACCATAATGTCATGATGGATTTTCTACTTATTGATATTTATATATTCTAAAAGATTAATCTCACATATCAGGTGATCACTTTAATGAACATATCAACTATTATCATCTTAGAGTTCTTTTTTTCTTTTTATGTAGTCCCTAATTTCATTAATTATGATTGGGATCCTAGGCTTGGGATGTTAGGCTTTTAATTATTTATGATTGAAATATCACCTTCTAGTTTTTAAAAAAAATCATGAAATCATTAATCATCATTTTAATATTACACTTCTTGTAGTGGTGAGTGTGTTTCCTACGGTCCTTACTAATGATATTTATCTATTATATCCATTTAGGGTGGTTATATCAACTATTAACATTTATCCTAGGATTAGATACATTTTTATACCATCTTATCATTTGAAAACCATTGAGTCTAAGAAGCACACAATTATTCTTGAGGTTATTGAGGATATGGTATTTATTTACCTATCATGTCACCTTAGTATTTACCAATTCTCTTGGGAAATAAGGAAGATAGAGTTCTCAAGCTCTGCATTGATTACTAAATTATTACTAAAGAGACTATTACTAAAAAATAATCCTTGACTAGGATTGATGATCTATTTGATCAGTTTAGATGAGGTTGATAGTTTTCTAACACTAATCTATCATTGGGGTACCATTAATTGAGAGTCCATGAATATGATATATCTAACACAACATTTAAGATATTGTATTGGAATTTATAATTCATAGTTATATAATTTGTTATTACTAATTATCTTATATTATTTATGTAATTTATGAACCAGATATCTCATTGGATCTTGAAATAGTTTTTATATTTCTTTGTGGAAGATATTTTGGTGTACTCCAAGCCATATGTTGAACACATTGATCATTTGGAAATCATCTGTATGATCTTAAAAGAACATAGTCCCTAAATGATGATATATAAATGTCATATTTTGATATAATATGTGAATATTATTGGTCCAATGATATATGAGAGGAGAATATCAGTGGATCTTTAGAATATTTAAGTACTTATGTCTTGGAAACAACTTAGAAATGTGCTTGAGATACTAATCTTATTTTTTTATAAGTCAAATGTAGATTTATTGTTTAGTAATTATCCAAGAAATAATATCCTATAAAAGAGTTAACATGTAATGTTATTATGTTTTAATGTAATTCTATGAGTCAATGATCATTTGTGGAACTGTAGGTGAGATTCAATTCAACTCCAGTTCTGATTCTTTATGACCTAGGTTTTACCTATGATATTTACTAAGACACATTTGGTACGAGGTTGGGGTGTGTCTTGATGTAGGTAAATCAAGTGGTGTTCTATGGGTCTCTCCATTTATTTCTTAATGGGAATATATATCATATCCATGAACTTGAGTTGGTAGTTGTGATGTATGCTCTCAAGACATGTCCCCACCATCTTTACATTTATAAATTATCAATGTATTCCGATCATAAGAGCCTGATGAATATTTTTACATAATGATACAATAACATAAAATATATATGATAGGGTTTAAGTTATTCAGAATATTTATTATGATATTTAATATTCACTTGGAATAGGGATTGTGGTCATTGTCAGGTTAAGTAGGATATTCTGACTCAATCATTGTAGGAATTATTGGTGTGGTATTTGAGGAGTCGATTATCAACGATGGGCTGGGAAGTGGATGAGGCTGATGGGTGTATGTTATTACCATGTGTGAATTTTCATTCTTTATTTCATAATATAACTCATCTTGTGCAAAGAAAAATCATTGACTTTCAGTGTTTTAGAAAAATACTATATGGCGGGGATACGTTAGGTGATTGTTATTTGTCTCATGATGGAAATTTTCTTTTTTTGTGATATATTTTTCATCTCAAAATATTTTGGGCATCATTTGATAGATGGACTGTATTGAAGTAGTTTTTTTATACATCCACGAACTACACAAATATATCTGGACATGATTTTTTGATATTTCTGTTTGGGGAAGCAAAAATTGATTGCAAACATGGTCTTCTGATTCCACACATGATAGAAGATTAATGATAACAAATAGATAAAATCGTGTTTTTACAACCATTACTCATTCAATTTAGTAAACGGGATGATATATCCATGGAATTAATTATTGGACTACCTCATACAAATTCTAGAAAAGATTTTATTTGTGTGATCATATGTTGACTTCTAAAGTAGATTCATTTACTTCTAATTAAAAAGGAAATGATGTTAAAAAATAATATGTTCTTGTATATTAGAGAGATCATGAATCTCAAGGGATTTTATTTCTCAATTGTTTCATACATTGACTGACCCCATAAATCAAAAATTCTTAATGGATTTCATGTTGTTATGGGTACCCAATTTAAGTTGAGAATGACATATCATCCTCATACAAATGGTAAGACAATTTTATTCATATAGGTTATAAATGATTTGTTTCAGGTGCATGTCATTGACTTCTATGGTTTGTGAGATAAACTTCTTCCATTAATAAAATTTTCTTATAAGAACGGTTACCTGGTTTCTATTAGAATTTAACCCTTTAAATCATTGTATTGTTTCTTTGTTGATCTCATTTTTTGGGTGTAATTTTGTAATAATTTTCTCATGAGACTAAGTCTTATTCAGTAGATGATTTATAAGGTTTATTTTATCCAAAATAATAATACCTTATTGATCCACTTATAGTTGTTGTATGATCATGGTATCTTGTGATCCCATTAGTGGGTATTTATTATTAATGAAATTGCATATGCTTCTTTTGTTTTGATATAAATGGGATTAATCATTTTTGACATTATGGGAATTGTGTTCTATTTTATTTCAAATGTCTTATATTTTATCACTATAATTGTTTATTGTTCAGATTTAATTCCATCATATTTTTGAATAGTAACACCATCTTCGATAGATTATATGATATGAAAACAAAAATAGAGTATAATGTTACACACCTAGATTTTATGATGTATTCATTTTCACATATGTTTAATAACAATGAGTCCTTACAATTCATGCAATGCTAGGATTAAATATAACACAATATGGTATTGAAATATTATTATTTAAACATGACCAGTATAACCTATCCATTAGGTTGGTGGGTATGAATATAAATACAAAATTTACTAAAATTTTATGGTTTAAAAATATATAAAATAAATTCAATGTGCATATATTGAAAAAAAATAATGTAATAACTATTTGAATGAAAAAACTATTCTAAAAATTTATATTTTTCTAAAAATGGTCAAGCTGTGCGGTTTAAAAATTCTTTTAATTATTTTTATACCACATTTTGAAACATTATTTGAAAAAATTAAATTTATTTTCATAATATTCAAGGCCAAATTTTATTTTGGCGATTTTTTTGGAATTTAATGAAAGCGTTATTTTTTATATAAATAATATTGATTTTTATTATAAACCATGTTTTCATTTTTTATTATTTACAAAGACAAATTATGTTTAAAATATATGTTAAATTTAAATTAATTAATATATAACTTAAAGTAACTAATTTAGTACATTTTAATAAATTTTATATTTAATAATTATTTATTAACATTGTAAACATTTGAATATTTTTCTTTGGAAAATCCAATTTTTTGACACGTATACGGGTTTTATTTTAAATTAAATCCTTCCAATTATCTGAATAGAATTTTTTTAAAAATATTTTAACGTTTGAATAAACATAACTAATAATATCTAATAATTTAATCTTAATTTTTTACCATAATTAATAGAAAAAATAGTAAAAAATTTATTATTGTCGTTAAGTTAGAATGATTTTAACGCGGATTAAACTAAGATTATAAGTGTCTAAAATGACATAAATGATTCCAAGAACACATTTTATACCCATTTTTAGACCTTATCACATCAATGTATCACTAATGATACAATTTTAGGCTTTTTTGAGTGATAAAAACAGGGGAATGATTCATTCATTTTAAAAATATCAAGTGTGTCCTCTCCTCCACTTATAAAAGACCACCCACTATACCCTCCTCATCACACTCCTAAATACCTTTGTTGACAATAAATACCAAAATATATTCCTTATTTTCATACACACATCCTATAGGTATTTTTTAGGTAATAAATCCAACAATATTGGCAGTAGGTTACACCTGACAAGGTTTCCTAAAGAAGAGGTAATGTTTTTAACTATACGATTTCATTTTAATACCTATTATAATGCTTTAGTCATATTCATATTTGATAATATAATAAAAAATATTTATCATATATAATTATATTTTAATATTTAAATGGAAGTATATATATATCCATATCCTCTTATATCAATTGGGAAACGAAATCGTCAATCATGTGTACGGTGGACTGCCACAATATAAACCGATGTAATTGGCAATACATCATCTCATTTAAAGGATTAATATAATAATTTGTATAATTTATTAATATGTTATTTATGAAATTAATATACTTATATAATTATTATTTCATATATACCTCCTTTCATTCTGTTTTGTGGGGAATACGACAACGTCGCTCATGTGTACGGTGGACTATCGCCTCGCAAAACAATATGAGTTGTTTTTCGCTGATGGTTTATAAGGAAGATATTATGATTAAATTTAGTAAATATATTTTATATTTATGACCTAATGATACATATATAAATATTATATCACATACAACTTCTTACCTTACAATATATTGGAAAAACAATAATGTTGCTCGTGCATATATTTGAACTATTGCCTCCACGTAGTGATGTGAATTTTTTTTAATTTTATACTTACATGGATGGTAATAAGGATGGATCTGATTGTTATAAATTCTATATTTAAAATATTAATTATTTTTTAAAATTTATAATTACATTTATTTTACTTTCATTCCATCTTTCAGATAAAATAGTAACAACATTCTTGCATACATACGACTTACAATCTCCATGAATGGTATAATTCATTTTGTATCCCAAAGATTTATAAAATACTCTAATTTAATAAATAATTAATATAAATTTTATTTAATTAATTTTGATAATATTTTATATTATTTAACATTGATCAATTTAAAAGGACTAAAATTACTGAAAACATACAGAAACAAATGATGTAATTATCAACAACACAATGAAATTAACAAAGAATTATTAATAAAAGGGGAGTAAAAGAACATAAGTAAATAATATATGATATAAAATATATGATTATGGTTCTATAATATTTTTTTTGTAAACCTATACTTATTATATAGCAGGTTCATACACATACGAAGAAAGTGCAACTTGAGGTAGAGGTTTCTCATCTCACTTTTCCTTATGTGATATATTTGTCATATTCACCACAAATTCTTTTGTGTGGTGTATAAAATTGACTTTTTGTTATTTAATTTAAATTATATATTTATATTAATTTTATCTAAATATTTATTTGAAATTATTTTTTTCATGGGGCTATAATTCAAATTTTATTAAAGAGGTAAGGGTGTTATTCACGATCTCATCAGTATTCGAGATTATTTATTTTGTAGTATCCCACGATAGAATTATTTTATATTCCTAAATCATGATATATATTTTTCTGCTATGGTTATTAAGAATATTTTTATATTAATATTACTATTTTCTTTCTCGTGGAAATATGAAATTGTTTATGAAATGTTATTATGAAAATCATACCTTATTTCTCTATTAGGATGAAAATTGTTTTTCATCCAACGAAATATTTTGTAAAAATGTGTTCAAAAATGTTTTTAATATTACTCAAATTATTTATTAAATATATTTTTACACTTGTTATAATTTTAAAAATATTTTTTGAAATTATTCTGCTTTTCACATTCCTAACATGACATGTTTGGATTTTACCGAAATGTGAATGGAGTTTATTTAAAACATGTACAACATGAAAAAAATTTACAACCATCATAAACACTCAATTTATTCATGTATAACATATATTTTTAAATTGTTATTTTAATATAATTTAGTTATTAATAATATTTTTTTACTTTTATTATTAAATTTTGATTTTCTATTTGAAGAGTTTTCTTCCCTCAAGAATGTTTTAAATGATCTTTTGATGGAATTTATATTAAAAAAAACTATTATCTTAATATGTTTCCACTAGGAATAATTTATAATGATTATATACTTATTTTATATGGATTTTATGTGCTTTTCTTGACTAGGGATGAAATATTTTGATACCATTATTTATATCACACTAAATTATTTTTTATTATGTTTATTGACAGGGGAATGTATTAATATTTCATATGACTATTTTTTAATTTGAATGATTATATTGATTATGTTTCACCCCTTTAATATGTGGAATAAATTGGAAATAATAAGTGATGTGTGGGACCTGCTATATCCCCACATTGCATAAGTGGTCACATGGGACAATGTAGTGTGATGGTTTTGGTTGAGGCCTTACCCATTTTTGAAAGATGTCTTGGACCAAGGCCTTTATGGTATGGTTATGATACATTGAATTATGAATTACCACATTAAGTGATTAGTTTTTGGGGTTATATGTTATTATTTTATTATTTAAAATATCCATGGAAAATATTCATTCTTTTCTGATTATTTATATGGAATTATAAAATCATGTTCTATTCCCGCTATATTATACTCATTTAATCTATATAATGACATTTGTTTAATCTATTTATCATTCTATATTGATTATGATAATTTTTTCATTATATATTTCATTTCACGCATTCCGATGATAATAATTTTATCATAATTCATTCTTGTGTTTCATTCCCCATGATTCTATAATGTTTATTATGATTCATATGTAGGGTTATTCTAGGTAAAATAATGATGAACATGAAGAAAATAAAATGTTGGATTTTATGTTTTCAATTTTATTGTGGGATTCATATAAGTATTATTATTTCAATGACTAATAAACTATATAGTCCTTTGGGATACGATTCCTTATATATTATTCCAATCTAAAAAGGTAACCAATGAATCTAAGATACTATGTTCGAGATAATTATATTTGTATGTACATGATGTTTAATATAAACCATGGGAATTTATTTAGTAACACATAGATTAGGGAACATAACCATATGATAAAAATTGACTATATGTATATATAAACATCCAAAAATTTTAGTATGGTTGATATTGGGGGGTTTTCCAAGAAATAAATCCCCATATTAATACTATAAGTGGATTTGGATCTGCAATATATGTACCTACAGGTCAGAAATAAAAAAAACACCCATCAGGATAGACTCAAGAATTACCTAGTACTCAAAAATCATCATTATATTGAACCTAGTTTGGAAATCCCAGGGGATATACATTTGTCAATTCACATTTTAAATAATAAAAGTTATTAATTATTTGAAAATATTTTTATGATTTTGAAATAATTCACAAAGAAATCATTTTTATGATTATAATATTTGTGATGCATAAGTTTTTTAATTTATGATAATTGTCTCACTAGTTTTGGTAATATAAATTATGGTTCATAATTTTATTATATAATATAATACATTATATTTTTTGGAAATGGATCCTAGTGGATGGAATTGAAACCATATCGATTCACTTAACATAAGTTGGGAGTGACCATTATGTAATGATTATGAAGTTGGTGATGGAAAACAATAATAAAAATATAAAAATATTAGGGATGATAAATCATGATTTTAGGAAAAATCTTTCATATATGATGTGTCATAGTAATCTACCTTGTGGTGTAGAAATGTTAGACTACTTCATGTGTTAACTACATCCATCATTAAATTTGACTAAAGATCCATTTGTAGCTGAGAAATGGATAAGTTACTTTGAGAAGTTATTTCTTACTCCATGAAGTAATGAAAGGGATAAAGTTTTCATCATAGATTATCACCTCATAAGATATTAGGATAATTTGTGGTCATTGATTCATAACACTAAGGATAATTAAGAAATTAAAAACATGGAATGGATTGATTTCTAGGTATTATTCATCAAAGAGTATTTTCCATGTGAGTAATGAGTGGATATAGGGAGATAATTCCTATGACTAATAAAAAAGGAAGATGAAAATGTTTCTATGTTTGAATCACTCTTTAAAAGTTTATTATGACATTTCATGTAATATGTATGTAATCTAAATGGAAATATTGACAATTTCAGTGATGGGATTAAGATAATTGTTAAAATTAAACAATTCCAAAAAACATTCTCATCCTACATGTGTAACATCCCAAGTAAGTAATGAATAATATATATTTTTATCTATGTCTATTAATTAATTAGAAAGTGTTTTAGAGGCTTAAAATGAGAATAAATCCAATCTTAAGCATGGAATACACTAATATTTTTAAAATATTGTTTTACTACCTTTTGATAGAAAACCATTTTTAAATAAATATTTTGACAATTTTATAAGTTTTATTTTTCAAAAGAAACTTATTATTTATGATTGGGACATTGAAATTTACTTTGGGTAAATTTTTGGTATTATTCTGATAATGTTCATTTTTTTATGAATAGTGAAAAATGTTATATTTTAATTCAAAACCTCTTTTTAATCTAATTTATTTATATGATTAGATTATCTTCTAAATTGTTTTTAAGTTCAATTAGAATATATTTTTTCCATTTAATCCAATAGTGGTCATTTGAATTAATTTCACTTTAAAATTGGACTTAAGGTAGTGTCAATCTTTTGATACTTATTGTTTCATAAAAACACTCTATTTGCTCTGACAGTGGAAATTAATTATTAAATTAATTAATGTAACTTATATGTTTTGAATTTTGTAAAATAGAAATTATTTTTGAATTCGGAATATCAAATATATCTTAGGTTGAAGTTTTGGTATTTTTCTGGAAAACTTCAATTTTTGATGAATAGTGAAACCACTAAGTGGTACTTAAAAAACTGATTTTTCGTTTAAATGAAAATCTACCACCTCTATGTTTTGAATTTCAAAAATCCGACAAACATGGTTGTCATTAAGAAGTAAAATGTTGTTCAATTGGATTAAAATAATGTTTTGGTGAATAGTAACTTTTAAGTTTTTAATCGCAATTAGAGGTAATCAGTGTAATTTAAGGTAAGAATAATGTTTTAATAATACGAAATGAACTTGAAAAATGTCCTACCCTTATTGGATGTGTAATTTCCGACCAAGAAAATCTATGGGTCAACTTGGGGACCCCATGGAGCCACTTTGGAAGGAAAATGGCATTAATATCTTTTTATTTAATGTAAAAGAAAAAATGACACAAACATGAATTGTTTTACTAAAACAATTTTTAAAATGGGGTTATACATGTCAGAATTTTGACTATAAATAGTCATTGGAAATCTATAAATATTTCTTACATCATAGTATATTTTTTATAATTTTTAGACATTAAATAAATTAAATTATTTATGACATCATGATGATGCAGCGATTACCTCATTATTTAATGATTTAAATAAAATGAAAATATAATGTATCATATAAGATCTAAACTTGTCAAAAACCTGTTGGATGGGTTGATTTGAAACCCTTATCACCTTAACCTCGAAATTTATAATTGTGGGACCTTTTTTATCTGAAAATCATTTTATAACAAAGTATCTTTTCTTAACTTTCCAAGAGTGCCCCTCCTCTCCTCTTATAAAATGCCCCCACCTCTACCACCTAACCCACACATCAAAAGCCTTTTGCTCGGATAAACCCTGCTCATTTGTCTCTCCACATCCCTCTCTAACTCTTTGAAGCCTCACTTTGGGCAGAAGTCTTCCCAAGGAAGCCTTTGAGCTCAAATCAAAAAGAGTTACCCGATTTAAAGGTAATGTCTTCTATTGTGTTCTTATGTTTTATTTTTCTTCTCCAACCCCCTAAACTCTTTTTATTCATATATTTTGTAACAAAATCAGTATCTTCCATATACTAGGATGTTGTTATAAGAAGGATTCGAGCTACACATACACACACCTACATCTAATGGTTAAAGAACATACTGTTTCTGTGGATGGCGAATTTCTGCCTCACGAAACGATGATTGTTCAATATTCTTTTAACACCTTCAAAGGTGGACATTAAGATGACACTATATTTATATATGATATATAATATTTTTATGTTTTACTTAAGCTTTGGTATTTTTCATTTATAACATACCTTTATGGTTTCCATTATGGGTAAACGCGATATCTTCATTTTAGGAAGTGCGGACTACCGCCCCCTCAAAGTGATTTGATTCGTTAATGCCATATGTGGGACGTATAAAGGATGTGATTAATTATATTATATATGATATTATACTGGAATTATAATATACCTTTATATCATTATGATTCCATTCCATAAAATATGAAATAGAAATGAAAGTAGCGTTCATGAGTACGGACGGTTTACCGTCTCCATGAACGGTGCATTTCATTTCTTACCTCTAAAGGTTATGTAATATTATAAATGCATGTATATACTGGATATATATGATATATATGATATATACATAATGAATATAACTCTGGATATAATGGATACATGAACAACTTGTAATTATAAAGAGTTTATTTTTGACTCAAGTACCAATGATCGTTAAAAAGACCGTTATTAACTTAAATAATTACACAGTGTTCATAACCTGGTAATAAGTGATATAAAAGGAATAATTAACTTCAAAAAGGTTCTTAAGCAAGTAGAAATTAACTCAAGTTTATTATTCATGAGGTTAACGAACGATCGAGTCAAGTCGGACCCGAGGAATGGGACTTCGTCTCAATCTCCTTTTATTGAGGCATATTTTTTTTATACACAACCTTCTTTTTACGGTGTATAAAACCCTTTGACTTTTAACTTTATCCAAAAGGAATATTTTCTATACGAAGCATTTTACTAAACGACAAAAGGGAATGTTTTTGTCGTACGTATGCGGCGACAACGACTTCTCCGCAACCATGACCATTATTTGAGTTTCGGCTTCCTCTACAAGCCATACCTTTTTTTAAAGAAAAATAAATACCATGTTTTACTTTTCTTTTATTTTGGTATTGAAATGGTTTTCATAATGTTTTTATTATATCAATGTGTTGTATTGATATCTTGCGATTGAAATGTGGAAATGTTATGTCTCCTTTATGCATGTTTTATGTGATACGATTATGTTATGGTTCTTGGGAATTATTATGAAGACGGGTGGTTCCGTGATAAACTAAGGGCGGGTGAGCCAGATATAGCTCTCCAATGCATTGGGTAACGTGAAGGAGTTAAAAGTTATGGTTTCTTGGAAGAGATTTAGGGAATATACTATGATGGGTATTCCAAACGTAACCAAGAGGGTTACTCCCTACGTAAGAATGTTATGAATGCCTCAAGTAACCTTTATGTCTTATGATTTCTATGATTTATTCATGATTTGATGAGGTATGTTAATGTGATTATGTTTTATGAGTAAAGTATGATTTCATTGATTCTTATGTATACATGTACTCATGTTTTCATTCCATATTTTTATATCCCTTACTGAGCTTTTTATTCTCATCCCAAGTTATTGAAATGATTTTCACAGGTCAAGGGAAAGGTACATGATGTGATGATAGTGTCAAGGAAGTGTCAAGAAAGAATCCATGTTTTATTTTAAATATGTTTCCATTGATGGGAAAAAATTAATACTATCTTTTATTGTAACCAGTTTGTTTAAAGGTGGGATCAAATCCATGTTTTATGATCTAATTATCTAACACTCTAAACCTGAAAAATCCTCAAGATGTATTCTTGAAATATCTCAAGATTGAGTAATGTTTAAGGCTGGGGCCTTATAGTTGGTATCAGAGGTCGGTTTAGATAACTTTAGGAGTTAGAAAATTGTTAAATTATAAATTAATTTATGGTATGATTGAAATGATAAAGCATTTTAAGATTACCATGTTGCTTCTCCGAAGATATTTATGTGTTAAGAATGGTTTTTCATAGAGGAAATGGAACAAATTTTCTGGGAAGGCATACAGAGGGAAATGACCTTTCAAATTAGTATCCTGATATGGTCAGAATCAGAACTAAACAGTTTGTTGCAGTGATGGCTCAGTTGGCTCAGGAGAAAAATGTTGGTTGTTTTTATTGATGATATTTTTGTGTTTTCTAAAAGTAAATTGGATCGTGAAAGTCATTTAAGGGTTATCTTGCAAACCTTAAAAGAAAAGAAACTATATGGAAAATTCAGCAAGTGTGAGTTTTGGTTACAACAAATTTCATTCCTTGGTCACATTGTTTCAAAAAATGGCATAATTGTTGATCCTGCTAAAACAAAAGTTGTCGAAGAATGGCCAAGACCCACAAATGTAACTAATATTCGTAGCTTCCTTGGTTTGGAAGGCTATTTCCGAAGGTTGGTTAGAAATGTTTCCCGGTTATCTAGTCCAATGACTAAGCTAACTCGGAAGGGTGTTCAGTTTATCTGGACAAAAGAATGTGATGATTGTTTTCAGGGGCTGAAAAGAAGATTGGTGAATGCTCCAGTTTTGGCACTACCTTCCAGGAATGGTGAGTTTGTCATCTACAGTGACGCTTCATTGAAAGGACTTGGTTGTGTTCTAATGTAGAATGATCAGGTAATTTCTTATGCTTCACGTCAGTTGAAAACTAATGAAGTAAATTATCCTACACATGATTTGGAATTAGCTGCTTCTGTTTTCGCTTTAAAAATTTGGAGGCATCATTTTTATGGAGTAAAGTGTGAAATATATACTAATCACAAAATTTTAAAGTATATATTCACTCAGAAAGAATTGAACATGAGACAGATGAGATGGCTGGAATTAATCAAGGATTATGATTGTACAATTCATTACCATCCGGGAAAATCAAATAAAGTGGTTGATGCTTTGAGTCGAAAAAGTAATTCTTTATTAAAAATGTTGTGTTTGGAACGTGAGACTTTGGTTAAGGATTTGATGAACTTTGGCATAGAAGTTTTTGGTGCAGGATGTTCTTCTGTTTTGTTTCAGGTATCAGTGAAATCTTCTCTATCAGACGGAATCAAGAAAGCACAGAAGCAAGACAGTGAGTTGCAGAATAAGGTAGAGCTGGTTCAAAAGGGTAAGTTTCCTGAATTCAACATTGATAATGATTGTGTTTTGAGATTTTGTAAGTGATTTTGTGTGCCTTGTGATTCACAGTTGATGAGAGAGTTGTTATGTGAAGATCATAGTTCTCTGTTTTCAGTTCATCCTGGAAGTACTAAGATGTACAGAGATCTGTGGGAGTATTACTTGTGGGATGAAATGAAAAGAGATATTGCTGATTTTTCTGTGAAGTGTTTGACATTCCAATAGGTTAAAGTAGAGCGGAAGTTACTGAAAGGGATGCTTCAAACTTTACCAGTTCCAAAGTGGAAATGGGAGAATATATCCATGGACTTTGTTGTGGGATTACCGAAGACATCTCGAGGTTATAATGCAATCTGGGTTATTGTTGATCGCTTGACTAAATCTTCTCATTTCCTTTCCATACGAGATAGTTTTTCCCAAGATCAAATTTCCCGTTTGTATCTTAAAGAGATAGTCAGGTTACATGGAGTTACTCTCTCCATTGTATCTGACTGTGATCCCAAGTTCACTTCTAACTTTTGGAATGGCCTTCAGAAGTCGTTGGGTACTGAATTAAATTTTAGTACAGCTTTTCATCCTCAATCAGATGGGTAGTCAGAATGAAAAATTCAGACATTGGAGGATATGCTACGTGCTTGATCGATAGATTATCAGGGAAGTTGGGACCAACATCTTTCTTTGGTTGAATTTTCATATAATAATAGTTTTCATTCCAGTATACAGATTGCACCATTTGAGGCGTTATATGGGAAACGGTGTCGAACTCCATCTTTCTGGGATGATGTGGGTGAAAGGAAGCTGATGGGACCAGAATTGGTAGAAGAGTTGGCAGAAAAAGTTCAGCTGATACAGAAACACATGATAACAGCTCAGAGTAGGCAAAAGAGTTATGCGGAAAATAGGAGGAAGGATCTCTCTTTTGAGGTAGGTGATAATGTTTTTCTCAATGTATCACCACATAAAAGTGTCATGTGATTTGGTAAGAAAGGAAAGCTGAGTCCAAGGTTCATTGGACCATATGAAATTCTATAGAGAGTTGGATCAGTTGCATACCGAGTGGCTTTACCTCCGATTTTATCTCAGGTACACAATATGTTTCATGTTTTGATGTTGAGAAAGTATATGCCAGATCCATCTCATGTTTTGAGTCCAGAGGTAGTTCAACTGGAAGAGAACCTATCTTATGAGGAACAAACGGTCCAGATTCTTGACCACAGGGAGCAAGTGTTACAGAATAAGTTGATTCATCAGGTAATGTTTTTGTGGAAAAACCACATGATTAAAGAGGCAACATGGGAATCTGAAAATGCAATGAGGGATAAATACCCCCACTTATTCGATAAGTAAATAAATTGCAGGGATGAAATTTCCTAAAGTGGGAAGGGTGTAACATCCCATGTAAGTAATGAATAATAGATATTTTTATCTATGTCTATTAATGAATTAGATAGTGTTTTAGAGGCTTAAAATTAGAATAAATCCAATCTTAAGCATGTAATGCACTAATATTTTTAAAAGATTGTTCTACTACCTTTTGATGGCAAAACATTTTTAAATCAATCCTTTGACAATTTTATAATCTTTATTTGTCGAAATAAACTTATTCTTTATGATTGGTACATTGAAATTTACTTTGGGTAATTTTTGCTATTTTTCCGATTTAGTTTATTTTTTTAATGAATAGTGAAAAATGTTGTATTTTAATTCAAAACCTCTTTTTAATCTAATTTATTTAAATTATTAGATTATATTTTGAATTGGTTTTAAAGTTGAATTAGAATATATTTTTACCATTTTATCCAATAGTGGTCGTTGGAAGTAATTTCACTTTGAAATTGGACTTAAGCTAGTGTCAATCTTTTGATACTTATTGTTTCATAAAAACACGCTATTTGCTCTGACATCGGGAATTAATTATTAAATTAATTAATGTAACTTATATGTTTTGAATTTTTTAAAATTGACCTCATTTTTGATTTTGGAATATCAAATATAGCTTAGGGTGAAGTTTTGGTATTTTTCTGGAATACTTCAATTTTTGATGAATAGTGAAACCACTAAGTGGTACTTCAAAAACTGATTTTTCGTTTAAATGAAATTTTACCACCTCTATGTTTTGAATTTAAAAAATCCGACATACATGGTTGTCATTAAGAAGTAAAATGTGGTTCAATTGGATTAAAATAATTTTTTGGTGAATAGTAACTTTTAAGTTTTTAATCACGATTAGAGGTAATTAGTGTAATTTAAGGTAAGAATAATGTTTCAATAATATGAAATTAACGTGACACATGTCCTAAGATTATTGTATGTGTCATGGCTGACCAAGAATATCCATGGGTCAACTTGAGGACCCCATGGAGCCACTTTGGAAGGAAAATTACATTAATATCTTTTTCTTTAATGTAAAAGAAAAATGACACAAACATGAATTGTTTTACTAAAACAATTTTTAAATGGGGTTATACAAGTCCGATATTTGACTATAAATAGTCATTGGAAATATAAACATATTTCCTACATCATAGTATTTTGTTTTTAATTTTTAGACATTAAATAAATTAAATTAATTATGACATCATGATGATGCAGCGATAACCTCATTATTTAACGATTTAAATAAAATGAAAATATAATGTAACATCTAAGACCTACTGTAACGACCCAAAGTTTCATTAATGGAAAATCCCTCTTGATCCAGTTAAATGTTTCTTTATGAAAAATGTTTTTATAAGATGTCAACTTCTTTAGTTTTACGTTACGATTTGTGACCGTTACTTTTATAGCCGTTGAACAGTGATCATCTGAGTAGTATAAATATAAGGCTTTAACGAACCCATTTCTACTCAGACAAAGGAAGCGATGGCCTCATCCAGTAGAATTGCCCCTTATGAAGCCCATTTTTCAGAGCTTGGAAAAGAGGTGGCGTCTTTGGGCTTTGCCCTTGACCAAGCCCAAGCTAAGCTTCATCAAGTCAAGCTCGAACGTGATCGTCTACGGGAAAAGTGGAAGTTGATTGAAATTACCACTCGAGCGATGTTATCTGAGCCGCCCCAAGAGTCTGTCACCATCACACACCTTACCCTTAGGTCTTATGCGGCTATTTTAAGGGGTTATGTAACAAATAAGTAGTACCATGTTCATGCACATTACTTTTTTATATAATAATGAATATAATTTCTAGTCATTTTTGATACATTGTAATTAGTTTTTAAAGTACAAATGGTGTTTTTAGTTATTATTTAATTAAAAATTATATTTTATTAAATTAAAGGATTTTTGAATTAAATAATATTTTAATAAAATATTATTATTAATATTACATTAATTTTTATTAAATATAAATGATCTTATAATTTTAGGAATGCAATTAAAATTTTTATTAAGGTTTGAAAGCCATTTCTGTCAAAACCCGTGAATTTTTTTATAAATGTCAGTTTTTATTTTAAAAATGAAAATTCACATATTTAGAAAATTATTTAGATAAAATAAATATAATTTTTGGAATCAGGACGTCGAAATTATCCAACAGTGAATTTTTCATAATTTTCTGAGACAGTCAAATTTTTGGGTAAAAATTAAATACCATTTAAATATATAATGTGTTTTATGACATCATAATGACCCAATGGTGATGTAATAAAATACCATAATCCTTATGTTCGGCCAATATATGTTTTATCACAAAAATAATGAGGTTTTGGGTTTTTTTGACTCACTTTTCAAAGCATTAATGGAGCCCTCAAGACTTATTCAACACTTTTCCTTTTTAAATTAATTTCCATGGGAGTGTGACTCACCTCCACATAAGCAACCCTAATTTTTTAATAAGTTCGGACCTTGGCCTTGTAAAATATTTTTTTCCTCTTTCCTTTTCCAGAAACCATGGGCAAATACCATGGGATGGTTTGTGGTTTGGATTATTTTAATATAAGGGGTCCCAAACCTAAATAATAAAGAATTCTCTCACCCTTCCTATATAAACCCACCCATGCTCCCACTTCATCCTCACTCAAATCCCTTTAAGTTCGTCCAACCTCTGCCCTACTCTTTCTAGAATCCTCCCAAGGTGCCCCAAGCTCCCAAGAAGCCTCTCAAAATCCTCTCTCTAGCCTTTGGAAGCACACTTCCAAGTAAGGGTTTTTTCTTACTTTCTCATTTTTGTCAATTTTCTTTAAGTTGTATTGCCCTTTTAATTTCAATTATGAATGTTGGGGTATGGTTTCGCATCTCTCCCATACATCCCTCTTAGTGTTTTCATGATGGGAGACCACTTTCTCTCTCATTAAAATCCTCCCATGTACACCCGTTACTATGCCGAAATTCTGAAAGAAACCTTTTCTCCTCTTTTATATTCAAGCAATACTTTTGTATCATGAATCTAAATTCCTTTTCAATTGTTGTGACATGTTTATATATAACCTCCTTACTTTCCATTACATGTAAATATGATGAGTAACCCCTTTCTCTCTCATCAACCTTTTTTATGAGTTCTTATGTCACGCCGTTACGCTGCCGAAATCACACCGATTTTCTAAGCCAATGTCATTGTGTAGTGAATACCATGCCCATTTCTCCATCAAGGGTATTCACCTTTATGAACATTTACTTATTGATTGTAAAGTTTCATGTATGAGTTCCAGATTCCTTTATCATGGAATAAATGATTATGTTTTATGAATCCATGTTTTATGATCCATGTGGCACACTTATGCATGAAATGAAATGTTTAAGAAGGGTGCGCCCTTTATAGCGCTCCAATGCATTGGGTAAAGTATAGTATCATGATACGTCATGTGCAATGAGTGTTTACTCATGCTAATTCAAGTGCAATGTGGGTTTACTCGTGCTTCAAGTGCAATGAGGGTTTACTCATGCTCCATGTGCAATGAGCCTTGGCTCATGCTAATTCAATGTTAAGTGTTGTTACCACATTTCCATGTTTTGGTTATCATGCTTTATCATTCCTTTATGTTCATGTTACTCTAATGCTCTATTGATGTTCCTATTGCCTAACATGTATTGTAATCCTCATGTTATTCATTGTGTACTCCCTTACTGGGCTTTATAGCTCACCCTTTTCTTATGCATGTCCTCGGGTTATCCCATGCAATGTTAAGTACGAAGGAATGTAGTGGTCATGTAAAGGAAGTTTTCAATAAAGATATTGTATTTCAAGTTTAAAGTTTTTATGTAATGATCATAATCCCCAAAGACAATAAACCTCTCGATCTTCTTTGTTGTATCAAGTGATGTTTTATGTAATAAAGCATGTTCAAGTTGTAATAAAAAGCAGGGTTGTCATAGTTGGTATCAAAGGATAGGGTTAGTTATTTTTGGGATTAGGAAACCCTAGTAAAGCCTTAGATACAAGACTAAGCATAATAAAAATATCCCTAAGTTTTGGTAAATACTAAGTAAGTGGTTTATCAAACAAATACATCCCTGTCTGGATACGAGCAGGTAGAGGCAGCTCTGGCACAGATGTATCCTTGGGGTAAAACCAAAAAACACCGCTTTGAGCTAGACTCGAACGGGAACTGGTGCGCGACAACGGGCCTTGCTGCACTCTTGGTTATGAAACTCCTGGGGGATATGTTTTTGATAAATTCATAATATTAGTATGAACCCTTATTAAGGAAAAAATGCCCCTAAGAATATATGTTAGAAGGAAGATCATGAAAAGCCTGGATTGAATCCTATAGACTCATGAGTTAAAGAGATTAAAGTTTATTTAGAAGTCATAAACTTTTGTCTTTGGATTACCCTTTATGTGTTACCCCTAACTTTCCTTTTATTCCATCCAATGGCCGGTAATAGGAGAACTCGGGCTAACAACCGTTGTGAAGATCAGTGTGATGATTGTACTTATGAGATGCCCAATCCAATGGGAGCGGGAATCGTGAACTTTGTCACGCTTCTCTCTCAGCTAACTCAAATTTTGAATAGAAACACTGGTCAAGAGGAACGTTCAACCCCCCCTAAGAAAGAACAAGTCGCTATTGAATGCTTCATGAGACAAAGGCTTCCTACTTTTAGTGGATCATCCGATCCCACGATCGCTGAACAATGGATCAACTCCATTTAAAAGATATTCTCCATCCTCCAATGCTCTGAAAAAGAGAAGGTTCTCCTGGCGGCTTATCGTATGGAGGGTGAAGCTGATCAATGGTGGACGTTGATCAAAAATACGAAGCCTGAGGAGGAGATCGAGGCTTTTGAATGGAAGGAATTCCGGAAGATGTTTTTCGATAAATATTTTCCACGCACCCTCCATCTTAAGATGGAAAGGGACTTCCTTTCCCTCAAACAGAAAGATGAAGAATCTGTGGGAGCGTACGAGGCAAACTTCACAAGGCTTGCATGAAACGCTTCCGACTTTGTCGTTACCCCCGAATGCAAGGATGAACACTTCTTTGGTGGTCTGAAGCCTAGCTTGCGGAAAGAATTAGCGATCCGTGACTTCGACAGCTATGAGGAAATTGTCCGATGTGCCCTCAAGGATGAAATGGAGATCGGAGAATCACAGGGGTATCATGGGGACAAGAAGCGTAAGGTGGACGTCAATGCTGGTGGTCCGATGGATAAATCCAACGGTGCTAAGAAATTTCAGCACCCCACTTTCTAGAAGTGTGGAAAGAAGCACCCTTGAAATTGCCTTAGGGGGACAAGAAAATTCTTCAAGTGTGGAAGAGAAGGGCACCTAGCTGTTAACTGCCAGCACGAAGGACCCACGGTTGCGACCGAGGAGAGGAACGCTCCGTTCGAACCTCAACTCATTGTTCAATGCTACAAATGCAATGAACCGGGTCATTTCGCCAATCAGTGCCCTAATCCAAGGGTTATCGGAGGCAACCAGCAACCTCCAAGACAGCAAGGAAGAACTTTTGCCATCACTTCTGCCGAAGTGAACCCCGACAACGAAGTGGTGACAGGTACACTAGTTATTCATTCAAGAATAGCTAATGTACTTTTTGATTCAGGTTCTACGCATTCTTTTATATCTCAAAAGTTTAGTAGAACAATCCCTGCACCACCACAAATCATGGAAGTAAAGATGTAGGTGAGTACAGAAAATGGGGAAATCATTGCATCCCATGAGTATAAGTCCTCCCCTGTTATAATCTGTGGATTTAATTTCCTGGAGAACCTCGTCATAGTCCCTTTGGTGGAATTTGATGCAATTATTGGCATGGATTGTCTTTCCTTATACAGAGCCAACATAAATTGTAGGGAGAGGGAAATCACGCTCCATATGGAGAATCGACCCCCGATTATTTACAAGTGTCAGGAGGAAGATGAATCTCCTTTAGCTCCATCATCTCAAGCATGGATATTACTGCCTTATGAGCATGCATATCTGGCTCAGATGATTGAGTCCAAGGAAGAAACCACCCTTGACGAAATGCCTATTATGAGGGAATTCGCTAAAGTATTTCCCGAGGAACTTCATGGTCTTCCTCCAAGAAGAGATGTTGAGTTCTCAATTGAACTTATACCTGGGGCGCTACCAATATCCAAGACTCCATATAGAATGGATGTTGTTGAGCTTGAAGTGCTGAAGAAACAACTACAGGAGAATCTGGATAAAGGGTTTATACGCCCAAGTGCATCACCATGGGGTGCACTAGTCCTCTTCGTCAAGAAGAAGGATGGGTCAATGCAGCTTTGCATCGATTATCTTGAACTTAACAAAATAACGATAAAGAACAAGTATCCTCTCCCAAGAATTGATGACTTGTCTGATCAACTGCGTGGAGCACAATACTTCTCCAAGGTGGACTTGCTGTCGGGATATTATCAAGTAAGGGTGAAGAAGGAAGATATCCCCAAGACTGCTTTTCGTACAAGGTACGAGCACTATGAATGCATAGTAATGCCTCTCGGACTCACCAATGCTCCAGCAATATTCATGGACATGATGAATAGAGTCTTTAGAGATTACCTAGACAAATTTGTGGTAGTATTTATAGATGATATTCTAATATACTCCAAAACCAAGGAGGACCATGAGGAGCATTTAAGAACGGTACTGGAGACTTTGCGCAAGGAGAAGCTCTATGCCAAGTACAACAAGTGTGAGTTCTGGTAGAAGGAGGTATCATTCTTGGGCCATATCATCACAAGCAATGGGATATCTGTGGACCCCTCCAAAACAGATGCAATTGAGGGATGGCCGAGGCCAACATTGGTAACTGATATCTGTAGCTTCATGGGGTTAGCTGGATATTATCGACAATTTGTGAGAAATTTCGCACGATTGTCCAACCCTCTTACAAAGCTATCTCAAAAGGGAGTAAAGTTTTCTTGGAGTGATGAATGCGAAGAAAGCTTCAAGGAGTTGAAAAGGAGGCTTATCACTGCACCTGTGCTCACTTTACCCACAAGTGGGGAGCTTTTTGTGGTATTCAGTGATGGTTTGAAGAAGGGAATAAGATGTGTGCTGATGCAGAATGATAAAGTGATATCCTATGCCTCAAGGCAGTTGAAAATCCATGAGCGAAACTATCCAACACATGATCTGGAGTTGGCGGCGGTGATCTTTTCCTTGAAAATCTGGCGGCATTATCTCTATGGAGAGAAATGTGAGATATATACTGACCACAAGAGTCTTAAATATATATTCACACAGAAAGAGCTTAATATGCACCAGAGAATATGGATATATCTCATCAAGGATTATTACTGTTCAATACATTACCACCCTGGGAAAGCGAACAATGTGGCGGATGCCCTAAGTAGAAAGGATCCAACTATTATATCAATGATGAGAACTGAGAAGGATCCAATCTTCTTAGACTTGATGAAAATGGATGTGGGAATCATAAAGAAGGGAACATCATCAATCCTTTCACAAATTATTGCTCAACCATCTCTTTTGGAAAGGATAAAAGATGCTCAAAAGGATGATGCAGGAATCCAAGAAAAGTGGAAGCTATAAAAAAGGGAAAATCCTCAGAGTTTAATTTTAATGAAGAAGGAATTGTGTGGTTTGGGAAAAGACTATGTGTTCCATCAAGTTCGGAGCTGAAGAAGGAACTTTTGGATGATGCACATAGTTCAAATTTCTCTATTCACCCAGGGAGCACAAAGATGTATCGAGATCTCCGAGAAAACTTTTGGTGGGATAATATGAAGAAGGAGATCGCTGAATATACATCAAAGTGCCTGGTGTGTCAGCAAGTGAAGGCAGAGAGGCAGAAGTCTAAGGGGATGATGCAACCATTGCCCATACCAGAATGGAAATGGGAGAACATCACCATGGACTTTGTCACCGGACTTCCAAGGACATCCAAAGGCAACAATGCAATCTGGGTTGTTGTGGATCGTCTTACAAAGACTGCACACTTCATTGCTATTCGAGAGGATTTCTCTTTGGATCAAATGGCACAGATATATATCAGGGAAGTGGTACGGTTGCATGGAGTACCACTATCTATTGTGTCTGACCGAGATCCAAGATTTACCTCTATGTTTTGGAAGAGTCTTCAACATGCTCTGAATACTGAACTGAACTTCAGTACAGCCTAACATCCTCAAACTGATGGCCAATCCGAGCGGACTATCCAAACACTTGAGGATATGTTGAGAGCGTGCTCAATGGACTTTAAAAGAGGATGGGATCAACATCTTCCTCTAGTTGAGTTCTCTTATAATAATAGTTTCCACTCGAGCATCCAAATGGCACCATATGAAGCCCTGTATGGGAAAAGGTGTAGAACACCGGCATGTTGGGATGAGGTCGGTGAACGTAAGCTGATTGGACCAGAAATGGTCGATGAAATGGTGGAGAAGGTGAAAACCATTCAGCAGCATATCAAGGAAGCCCAAAGTCTACATAAGAGTTATGCAGATAATCATCGACGAGACCTTGAGTTTAAATTCGGAGACATGGTGTTTTTACACATATCTCCGTGGAAGAAGGTCATGAGGTTTGGAAAGAAAGGGAAGTTAAGTCCAAGGTTCATCGGCCCCTTCTAGATTCTTGATCGTGTTGGGGCTGTAGCCTATCGACTAGCACTTCCACCTACTATGGCCAAGGTGCATGATGTCTTCCATGTATCCCTCTTAAGGAAGTACATACCAGACCCTTCACATGTACTCTCTTCCGAGGTGGTACAATTGGAAGATGATCTTTCTTATGAGGAGCAACCAGTGAAGATCTTAGATTGTAGAGAAAAGGTTCTACGAAATAAGACAATGCCCCTCGTCAAGGTGTTGTGGAGAAACCACAAGTTTGAAGAAGCAATATGGGAGTCAGAGGATATGATGAAGCTGAGTTACCCACATTTGTTTTAGTGTGGGAAAAGGAAAATTTCGAGGGCGAAATTTCTTAAGGGGGGAATATTGTAACGACCCAAAGTTTCATTAATTGAAAATCCCTCTTGATCCAGTTAAATGATTCTTTATGAAATTTTTTTTTATAAGATGTCAACTTCTTTAGTTTTACGTTATGATTTGTGACTGTTACTTTTATAGCCGTGGAACAGTGATCATCTGAGTAGTATAAATATAAGGCTTTAACGAACCCATTTCTATTCAGACAAAGGAAGCGATGGCCTCATCCAGTAGAATTGCCCCTTACGAAGCCCATTTGTCAGAGCTCGGAAAAGAGGTGGCGTCTTTGGGCTTTGCCCTTGACCAAGCCCAAGCTGAGCTTCATCAAGTCAAGCTCGAACGTGATCGTCTACGGGAAAAGTGGAAGTTGATTGAAATTACCACTCGAGCGATGTTATCTGAGCCGCCCCAAGAGTCTGTCACCATCGCACACCTTACCCTTAGGTCTTATGTGGCTATTTTAAGGGGTTATGTAACAAATAAGTAGTACCATGTTCATGCACATTACTTTTGTATATAATAATGAATATAATTTCTAGTCATTTTTGATACATTGTAATTAGTTTTTAAAGTACAAATGGCGTTTTTAGTTATTATTTAATTAAGAATTATATTTTATTAAATTAAAGGATTTTTGAATTAAATAATATTTAAATAAAATAATATTATTAATATTACATTAATTTTTATTAAATATAAATGATCTTATAATTTTATGAATGCAATTAAAATTTTTATTAAGGTTTGAAAGCCATTTCTGTCAAAACCCGTGAATTTTTTTATAAATGTCGGTTTTTAATTTAAAAATGAAAATTCACATATTTACTAAATTATTTAGATAAAATAAATATTATTTTTGGAATCAGGACATCGAAATTATCCAACAGTGAATTTTTCATAATTTTCTGAGACAGTCAAATATTTGGGTAAAAATTAAATACCATTTAAATATATAATGTGTTTTATGACATCATAATGACCCAATGGTGATGTAATAAAATACCATAATATTTATGTTCGGCCAATATATGTTTTATCATTAAAATAATGAGGTTTTGGGTTTTTTTGACTCACTTTTCAAAACATTAATAGAGCCCTCAAGACTTATTCAACACTTTGCCTTTTTAAATTAATTTCCATGGGAGTGTGACTCACCTCCACATAAGAAACCCTAATTTTTTAATATGTTCGGACCTTGGCCTTGTAAAATATTTTTTTCCTCTTTCCTTTTCCAAAAACCATGGGCAAAACCATGGGATGGTTTGTGGTTTGGATTATTTTAATATAAGGGGTCCCAAACCTAAATAATAAAGAATTCTCTCACCTTTCCTATATAAACCCACCCAATCTCCCACTTCCTCCTCACTCAAAGCCCTTGAAGTTTGTCCAACCTCTGCCCTAATATCTCTATAATCCTCACAAGGTGCCCCAAACTCCCAAGAAGCCTCTCACAAGCCTCTCTCTAGCCTTTGGAAGCACACTTCCAAGTAAGGGTTTTTTCTTCCTTTCTCATTTTTGTCAATTTTCTGTAAGTTGTATTGCCCTTTTAATTTCAATTATGAATGTTAGGGTATGGTTTCTCATCTCTCCCATACTGCCCTCTTAGTGTTTTCATGATGGGAGACCCCTTTCTCTCTCATTAAAAGCCTCCCATGTACACCCGTTACTATGCCGAAATTCCGAAAGAAACCTTTTCTCCTCTTTTATATTCAAGCAATACTTTTGTATCATGAATCTAAATTCTGTTTCAATTTTTGGGACATGTTTATATATGACCTCCTTACTGTCCATTACATGTAAATATGATGAGGAACCCCTTTCTCTCTCATCAACCTTTTTTATGAGTTCTTATGTCACGCCGTTACGCTGCCGATTTCACACCGATTTTCTAAGCCAATGTCATTGTGTAGTGAATACCATGCCCATTTCTCCATCAAGGGTATTCACCTTTATGCACATTTAATTATTGATTGTAAAGTTTCATGTATGAGTTCCACATTCCTTTATCATGGAATAAATGATTATGTTTTATGAATCCATGTTTTATGATCCATGTGGCACACTTATGCATCAAATGAAATGTTTAAGAAGGGTGTGCCCTTTATAGCGCTCCAATGCATTTGGTAAAGTATAGTATCATGATACATCATGTGCAATGAGTGTTTACTCATGATAATTCAAGTGCAACGAGGGTTTACTCGTGCTTCAAGTGCAATGAGGGTTTACTCATGCTCTATGTGCAATGAGCCTTGGCTCATGCTAATTCAATGTTAAGTGTTGTTGCCACATTTCCATGTTTTGGTTATCATGCTTTATCATGCCTTTATGTTCATGTTACTATAATTCTCTATTGATGTTCCTATTTCCTAACATGTATTGTACTCCTCATGTTATTCATTGTGTACTCCCTTACCGGGCTTTATAGCTCACCCTTTTCTTATGCATGTCCTCAGGTTATCCCATGCAATGCTAAGTACGAAGGAATGTAGTGGTCATGTAAAGGAAGTTTTCAATAAAGATGTTGTATTTCAAGTTTAAAGTTTTTATGTAATGATCCTAATCCCCAAGAAACTAAACCTCTCGATCTTCTTTGTTGTATCTAGTGAAGTTTTATGTAATAAAGCATGTTCAAGTTGTAATAAAAAGCAGGGTTGTCATACCTACACTTATCAAAAACCTATTGGATAGTTTTATTTCGAACCCTTATCACCTTATCCTAGAAATTTATAAGTGTGGGTCTTTTTTTATCAGAAAATCATTTTATAACAAAGTATCTTTTCTTAACATTCCAAGAGTGCCCCTCCTCTCCTCTTATAAAAGGCCCCCACCTCTACCACCTTACCCACACTTCCAAAGCCTTTGGCTCGGCCAAACCCTGCTAATTTTGTCTCTCCACATACCTCTCTAACTCTTAGAAGCGTCACTTTTGGAAGAAGTCTTCCCAAGGATGCGTTTGAGCTCAAATCAAAAAGAGTTACCCGAATTAAAGGTAGTGTCTTCTTTTGTGTTCTTATGTTTTATTTTCCTTCTCCAACCCCCTAAACTCTTTTTATTAATTTATTTTATAACAACACCAGTATCTTAAATATACTAGGATTTTTTTTATAAGAAGGATTCGAGCTACACTTACACACACCTACATCTAATATTTAAAGAACATACTGTTTCCGTGGATGGCGAATTTCTGCCTCACGAAACGATGATTGTTCAATATTCTTTTAAAACCTTAAAAGGTGGCCATTAAGATGAAACTATATTTATATATGATATATAATATTTTTATGTTTTACTTAAGCTTCTGTATTTTTCATTTACGACATACCTTTCTGGTTTCCATTATGGGTAAACGCAATATCTTCATTTTAGGAAGTGCGGACTACCGCCCCTTCAATGTTATTTGATTCATTAATTCCATATGTGGCACGTATAAAGGATGTAATTAATGATATTATATATGATATTATACTTTAATTATAATATACCTATATATCATTATGATTCCATTCCATAAAATACGAAATAGAAATGAAAGTAGTGTTCATGCTTACGTACGGCTTACCATCTCCATGAACGGTGCATTTCATTTCATAACTCTAAACATTATGTAATATTATAAATGAATGTATATACTGGATATATATGATATATATGATATCTACATAATGAATATAACTCTGGATATAATGGATACATGAACAACTTGTAATTATAAAGAGTTTATTTTTGACTCATGTACCAATGACCGTTAAAACAACCGTTATTAACTTAAATAATTACATAGTGTTCATAACCTGGTAATAACTGATTTAAAAGGAATAATGAACTTGAAAAGGTTATTAATAAAGTAGAAATTAACTCAAGTTTATTATTCAGGAGGTTAAAGAAAGATCGAGTCAACTCGGACCCGATGTATGGTACTTCGTCTCAATCTCCTTTCATTGAGGCATATTTTGTTTTATACAAAACCTTCTTTTTACAGTGTATAAACCCCTTTTACTTTTACGTTTAATCCGAAAGAATATTTTTTATACAAAGAATTTTACTAAATGACAAAAGGGAATGTTTTTGTCATACGTATGCGGCGACAACGACTTCTCCGCCGCCGTGACCATTATTTGAGTTTCAGCTTCCTCTATAAGCCATACCTTTTTTTCTATGAAAAATAAATACCATGTTTTACTTTTCTTTTATTTTGGTATTGAAATGGTTTTAATAATGTTTTAATTATATCAATGTGTTGTATTGATATCTTGTCATTGAAATGTGGAAATGTTATGTTTCCTTTATGCATGTTTTATGTGATACGATTATGTTATGGTTCTTGGGCATTATTATGAAGACGGGTGGTTCCATGATAAACTAAGGGAGGGTGAGCCCGATATAGCTCTCCAATGCATTGGGTAATGCGAAGGAGTTAAACGTTAAGGTTTCTCCAAATAGATTTAGGGAATATACTGTGATGGGTATTCCAAACGTAACCAAGAGGGTTACTCTCTACGTAAGAATGTTATGAATGCCTCAAGTTACCTTTATGTCTTATGATTTCTATGATTTATTCTTGATTTGATGAGGTATGTTAAAGTGCTTATGTTTTATGAGTAAAGTTTGATTTAATTGATTCTTATGTATACATGTACTCATGTTTCGTTTCCATATTTTTATATCCCTTACTGAGATTTTTATGCTCATCCCATGTTTTGGAAATGATTTTCACAGGTCAAGGGAAAGGTACATGATGTGATGATAGTGTCAAGGATGTGTCAAGAAAGAATCCATGTTTTATTTTAAATATGTTTCCGTTGATGGGAAAAATTGAATACTATCTTTTATTGTAACCACTTTGTTTAAATGTGGGATATAATGCATGTTTTATGATCTAATTCTCTAAAACTCTAAACCTAAAAAGATCCTCAAGGTTTATTCTTGAAATATCTCAAGATTAAGTAATACTTAAGGCTGGGGCCTTATAACATGTATATAGTATCATTTGTTACAATGACAAGGAAATAACTATCCATATCTTTTGAATTATAAAAGAATTAAACGAATAATTCTATAGAATAGAAAAATATAAATAATGGGAAAAAAATAGACAAGTATTTCCCTCATGTGATAATTATAGAAATATAGACTCTAGTAATTTCATGATGGGGATGAGAGTTTGTAAAAAGTGTAGAGACAAATACCTTAATGCTCGTCACTATAAGGGAAATAAATAATCTTCCAATGTGCAATGAAAGAACTGTAAGGATATATTAAACTATGAAAATTAATTACCAATTTTTTAAATGGAATATACCTCAAAATAAGCTAAGGGATCAAGGTCAAGATATTTTATTTCTATTAACAAAGTTGAATGATTAACATTCTTGTGTTTTTAATCATGAATTATGTTACCAATGAATTTTAGCACTAATAATATGGTTATGAGAGTTATGAAATGTAAAAGGTATTTAATAGAATACTTTTTATTTAAAGAATTAGAAGCCTATTTTGAATGGTACTAATGACCAAGAATATTGATTTAGTGGAAAATCTAACATCTTTTAAAAATTTATTAATGGACGATAACCTTTTATATTTTATTGACGTTGAAACAAAAAAAAAATTGGTTTTTATGAAGGTATGAGTTTCCATTAAGGTTTATCATACCTTTGATGTTGAGGTAATTATGAGTTATTACAATTTTGGAATAGTATAGTAATTAAAATAATAATTATTTGGAAAATGTGCAACCCACATTCTAGATGACAACCCAGAAAATCTAGTAAGGTCACGGTGCATGAACCCACAATTGAATGGAGATAAGTGTGAAACACCTACCACTTTCCCATTTGATGTTTTAGCTGATATGAAAATGTTTTTACCAAAAATGATTTGATGGATAAGTACACATGGAAAGGATTAGAAATAGAATTGGGTGTTCATATTTAGATTAATGTATAATTGTATAAATCAAGTATACCATTATGGTGGGGTAAGATGTCATGATATATGAGGAATGAATTTTCATTGTTTTTTGGATTTTACGATCCATTTAATGTTAATTTTAGTGATTCAAGAATAAAATTATAATTTTTGTATATTCATTTTTGGAGTAAGAGATAAATTTGAAATAGATTGAAGTATAAAAAAATGTTTAAATTGGGCTTTTAAAATATAAATATATTATGTAGCCCATATTATATATTCTTATACAGTAAATGAATTTCTCAACTTTAAGAAAATAATCTTAAAACCAAAAAATTAATCATATTACATTCATATCCAATGAATCAAATAGTATTTTAAATCATCATAAATTTAATGTTTTTATGACCATAAATTTGTAAAGAACATTCAGTTTATTATGACCAATGGTAACTCTATATAATTTTTTATGCTTTTATTCCATTTCATTATATTAATTTCTCATCAATATTCTCATACTTGCAACCCTATTAATGTGTTATTATAAATTAACTCTATAATTCCATTTTAAACATGTAAATATTATATTAAATTTAATTTTTAACGGTTTGAATTTTGAAATGATGTTTTTATTCAAATTTAAGATGATTAAATTCTTAGATCTATATTTAATTGTGAGGATGCAATTTATTTAATTGTGTAGTGTGTAACGCCCAATGAGTTTTAAGGGAAATGTGAAACTATATTAAACTTTTATTATTTCTACATGACCATTATGACAAAGACATTAATATTCTGTGTATGAAAAATAATAAAAAAATTATTCAAATTCTATTTTTTACAGATGAATAAAATAAAATCAATTGTTATCTATTCATTAAAAAACAATTATTTGAAAGAAAGACAAATGTTTTCTGAAAAAACTGTATTTTTCTAAAAGGAGGTATAGTTTTCCATTATCTTCATAAATTAAAATAACTGTTTAATAATTTTAGAAAATTTATTCGAAAAAAATAACTTCAATTTTTAAATCTTTATTCCAAAATTATATTTGGGTTTTTTTAATTTCTTAAGAAGATTAATTTTCTTATATCTAGGGAGAAATAATATTTATTTTTGAAAACTAGTGTTTAATTTAAATAAATTAAAGCATAGAATTATTTTCCAATTTGTTTCAATGTAAACATAGTTCAATTTAATTATAATTTAACTAATATATTTCATTAGAATAATTTTAATATTGACTTATTATATAAAAACTATTTATTATTTTTTAATTTTTTCTTTGAGAAAACTAATTTTTTAATGCCTATGACGGTTTTGTCAACTCTTTTGAATTGAATTTGGAAAAATGGATTCAATATCAAGAATAAAATTTATTAATATTTTCAAAAATGTTGAACTTAATATTTTACAACAATGAATAGTGTGAACAGTATAAAGTAATTACTATTACTAAGTAAAAAATGAGTTTATCAGGTATTTAAACTAAGAAGATAATTGTTAAAAATTACCTAAAACATATCCAATAAAATATTTAAGGGATACATTCATACCTTATACCGAATACGGTTCTATAATGTCCAATTTGGGATGTAACGACCCGGTTCCAGTAGCCCCCCAGAGGTGCCCCGTACCTGGTTGGTCACATAGCACCAACACATTTCCCCAAACACCAGAGGGTGTCGACTATCATCAAGGGACTTGGGAGTGATAGTGGGGAATCTATGACCTCATTAGCATAGTAATGCAGTGGAAATAAATAGATTACAATAGAAGGCATAGTGATAATTCCATACAACAATAAACAACCTAAGAATGAAGAAATAAACAACCGAAGCACATAAATAAATGAAGCATGATACATATGCCTAGGAAAATATCCAAACTATTTACAATAAATTAATAATGAACCAAAATAGAGTACATGGAATACAAAAAAATCAAATAGCATCACAAGCCTCATATTGGTCCCATGATCTCCATCTCCATAGCAATGATGTTCCTGAAGTAGAAGGGTGTTTTCTCTTATCTAGACCTGAAATAATATAATCTTTTTGGGACCAAAAGAATGACCCAAACTAGGTGTGAGATTAATCATAGTAGGCAGCCACCCAATGTTATTTTCCTAACAATTAGTAAATAAATTAGGAAGATAGTATACAATATGATGTATTAAATAATAATATACTCAAATGTATAAAATTATTCATTTCAAATTACATCAGTTTTCATTTATTTGTTAAGAAACCAAAAATAATATGTAACCCTCTAGGAAGGACTCACAACCTAACCCCACTGGTTCAACCAATCAGACACAAGAAACCCTCTAGGATGTACTCATAGTCTATCCCCTCTAGTACAACATTAACACAGACTCTCTGAGGAAGCAATCATCATCAATTGCCCCTATGGTCTCGTATAAGTTTCTATAGACACTATGAGGATCAAATAAACTCCCAATTCCCCCTGTGGTATTGCATTGAGGAACTAAATTCACTTAGATGGAGAAAAAAGTCCATCCCCTTGTAGTCATGTAATGTAAAATTAAACACACACTCTAGGGAAGCCCAAAATGTGCATACCCTCTATGGTCTACTATACCGGGTTACCAAAACCATGTGTAATTCAATCATGCAAAAATTTTATATATAAGACAAATTAAACCACGTGAACTACATGGATAAAAAGTCTACAGTATCCCACAACATGTCAGGTAAATTCACTCCATCCTTACAATACTCGGCATGGAAAACAGGGCAGCCTAAATAGTAACGCTATAACAAACGATCAATATCATGAAAACATGGGAAACACATACATAGAAAGGTAAATAACCCTATTTAAAATTCCAAATCATCTACTCAGGAACAGAAGGAATAGCAAACAATAACAAGGATAAAAAACATAAATATACTATACCCCGAACAATGGTATTGGGAACTTTTTCATATATAACTCAAAGACTAACTATGGAAGGGCACAAAACACCAACCATAGTGTTGTAGAATCGATATACGTGAGCCTTTGTACTTGAATCTCCGAATAACGTCATATATCTAATAAAATATCTAAAGCATTAAACAAAGGATATGTCATGATAGTGGAGAAATTTGGGAATGAGGCTCTAGAATAATGAAGATCTTTCCATGGTGAATCCAACACAATCGACATAGGATGATTGAAAGAATTGATGGTGAGTGTGGGGCTCAGAGATGAATTTGTGGTCTCATTCACTCCTGGATGAGACATGCCTAGAGGATGATCTTTTGTTGAACGAGACGCATCCCCGGTCACTTTAAGGAAATAAAAGGAATGTACACGATGTGTTATTCAAGGGTACATAGACCGGCCTCCTCTTTAGGTGGTCTCTATGTAACCCCACATATCCATGTACTCGGCCATTACACGGTCAGTACATGGTAAAATATGGAAACCGGGTACTGGGTGTGTACTCCAATGTACACGGCGTGTACTCCTTAAATTTCCAGATTCTTCCCTTGACATAAAAAAACTAGAAATGAAATATATACCAGAAAACAAGATCCTAGTTTGTAAAAACATCCCCTCATAATGAAATTCGTCCCTGAACTTCCCTAGAAAGGTAGCAAAGAAGAAGAAACCTAAAACAGCTGTGGCCAATATGATCGTACATTGACGTCCCTCTCCCATGTCTCATCCTTTACTAACCTGTGTTTCCACAGCACTCTTAGCAGAGGAACATACTGGCCACGAAGAACCTTCACACTGTGATCAACAGTCCAGATAGGATGATCCCTGTAAGATGCATACACCTCTAGCTCAACCATCTCGGGTTGAAAAACATGTGACGAGTTTGAGAAGTAACGACTTAACTGCGAATCAAGGAAGATGTCATGCATTGCCTGATACCTCTGAGGTAACTAATATCAATAGGCCACTGGACCGACTCTCTCAAAAAACTAGAAATGGTCTAACATATCTTGGAAAATGCTTGCCCTATCTCCTAATCTGCCCATATCCCAACCTCAATGTGACACGCAGGAAAACTGGATCTCTGACCTCGAACACTAGAGGTCATCTCTGTCAATCAGCATAAGACTTATTTCTTTAATATGCAATATCCATCCTTTTCTGAATCAACTCTATCTACTTCTTTATCTCCTTAATAATATGAAGTCCCAGCATAGCTTCCTCTCCATCTTCTAGCCAACATGGGGGTGATAGTCATGGCCTACCGTACAAATACTCATAATGTGACATCTGAATAGTTTATTAAAAACTATTACTATTGGCCAAATCCACAAGAAGTATTTTCTTCTACTAAAAACCTCCAAAATCTAGGAATCATGTTTTAACCATGTTCTCATGCAACTCAATCCTATGCTAGGACTGGATAACTCTCTGGGGGTGGTAAGATGTAATCATAAGTAATTGTGTACTCAAAGCCCCTTGTAATTCCTACCAGACCCAGGAAGTAAAACATGCATCCCTTTCTAAAATAATAAAGTGTGTAACCATGTGTAGATGTAAAATATCTTGGATGTACAACCTACCCAGCACATCTACACTAAAGGTATCATTGATTGGAAAGAAGTGAGCATCCTTCATGAGTCGGTCAATTACAAACCAAACTGCATCATTCCCTTGCGGCGACCTTGGTAATCTTATCACGAATTCCATTGCGACATCATTCAACTTCCACTCAGGAATGGGTAACTGCTTCAAAAGACCCACTGGTCGCTGATTCTCCACCTTCAACTATAGATAGGTGAAACAACACATCACAAAACAACAACATCTCTCTTCTTACATTTCCACAAATACTAACGGTGCAGATCTTTATACATCTTGGTAACACTAGGATGATCTACCCAAACTGATGGATGAAAGTCCTACATCATCTCCGTACCTATGTCTTCTGACACCCATATGTTCCCCTAGAAACACAATATTTAAATCTTGCCTTTGGTCCATCCAGAAATAGGGTCCTCTCCTGACACACTTTACCGTAGGACTAGGCCTTCTTATTATGATAGATTCCTCATTCGCACTCGATCAGGTAGAGTGGAGGTAAAAGCTATATATGAAAGGAATGTATGCCGATTTATGTCATGCACCTCCAAATGCATCTCAAAGAACATATCCATAAGCTTCCACTCAATACTGACCAATAAAACTTCCTGTATATGATTCATCCTGCTCAATGCATTAGCTACTCGTTACAATTTCTAGGAATGTGGGAAAGATCAATGTCAAAGGATGAAAGGTACTCAACCCACCTTCAGTGTCTCAAATTCATTTTTCACTGAGTAAATATGTACTTGAGAATTTTTTGGTGAGTGAAAACGAAAAAATTATTTCCGAACAGATAATGTTCCAAAATCGTAAATCATGAACAACTTCAGCCAACTCAAAATCATGCGTCAGGTAATTCTTCTCATGTGGCCTCAACTGCCGAGACCCATACGTAAAAACTCCTTCCCCCTTCATAATCACTACTCCTAGCCCGATGCCTGGTGAATCAATTTAAATAGAATAGCTCTTTCTTGAATTTGGAAATACTAGTATTGTATATAAAGTCAACCTCCCTTTCAACTCCTAAAAGGCTGACTCACATGAAACTATCCAAAAAACATTGCACCCTTCATAGATAAGCCCTTTTGGGGAACAGATAAGTGTAAAATTTATTATATTAAACATATTTATTATTCATAATACCCTAGAAAACTTCATACCTCAAAAAATTTTCATTTTCTGCTCCCAAGAAACTACTTCTATCACTTTCTATGGGTTTACTAACACTCCTATCTCTAAGATAACCTGACCCTAGAAGTGAATTTTGTCCACCCAAAATTGCCATTTTAAGAGCTTATCATATAAATAATGATCCCTCAATGTACAAAAAAATCTAATGACGTGTGGTATTGTCCTATAGAGTGTAAGAGTACACCGATATATCATCCATGAAGACTACCATGAAATAATTCAGGTATGGATGGAACACTCGGTTCATCAGTTCCTTGAAAACTATAGCCACGTTTGTGATAACGAATAGTATAACTACATACTTTTATAGACCATATAATATCTAAAAGGCTGTAAGAGGTATATCTGAGGATCTAACATGCAATTGATGATAATCGAATCTAAAATAAATATTCGAGAACACCCAAGCTCCCCGTAGTTGATCAAAGAGGTCATCAATCCTCAGAAAGGGATGTTGGTTCTTGATTTTCAACTAATGAAACCTCAAATAATCCACAAAATTACTGAGGTTATCGTCCTACTTCTTCGCAAACCAGACAGGCGAACCCCAAGGAGATGCACTCAGTCAGATGAAACCCTTTTCCTATAACTCTTCTAACTGCTTCTTGAGATCCTATAACTCTGGTGTCGCCATCCTATAGGGATGAATGGTAAGCGGCGCCACTCCTAGTAGATGCCCAATAGAAAATTCCTGCACTCGCTCTAGAGTAAAACATGAAAAGTCCTCTAGAAATACACCCCTGAAATGGTCGACCATAGGAAGAAAGTCCAACTATGAAGTCCACTTGTAATCTAGGTACAAACTATAAATATAGGTGGGATCTCCACCCAACCCATGATGCTCAGGTCCTTCTCTTCTCACCTGGACATCCCATTCCCATTTGTGTAAAAAAACCCCCTTTAGTGATATGAAACTCACCCTATTACGATAATAATCGATGAATGCCTAGAAGGGAACTAAACAGTCCATTCCTAGAATGAAATCATTTCCCGTCATCTCTAATACATAGAGGTCCCCTAAGAAGTGAAACACACTGACAACAAAAGGGAACTCCTTGCACTGGCATACAATATACATTCTTATCCAAAACTGAGTGTCCAATGTCAAGACATCAACAGAAAAAAATATACATATCCCAAGGATCTCCAAAACAACATAATATATGAAACTATGGGAAAACCAAGTATCAAAATGTGAAAAAGAAAAGACTGAGGAAACTAGAATCGTACCTCATACTATCAATGGGCTGGGATCCTACTCATTTTTGCACTACTACAAAAAAATGTTTGGCATGTACCATAGCCCTATGACCATGCTTGAGAATCCTAAGATGATCCACCCTGTTGTCACTGAAAGAATACCTACTGGCTACCACAACCACAACCTCCACCTTAGTAGAGATGGCTAGAAGAACTCCAGTTCCCAGACTGACGAGAAGTAGGTGGTTCTTCTCCTAAACATGGAGTCATAGAAGAACTCCTATCACCGGCTGCTGGTGATAAGAACTAACATAAATGCTGAAGATGGACCATCTTACTGCAATATTGGCACTCCACTGGGCCCCACAAGAAATATGGACTTATATTCCCTCTCTTACCGCAATGGTATCATACCACCTGGATACCAGAATAAGTATCCCACCTACTGCAATCTCCATGTTTAGACACCCTGCATTAGTTCGTGTTGTCAGTCTAAGGGGTACCAACTCCAGATGTCGAAAAACCCTGGCTCATATCTCTAGAATCCCTTATATTGTGCTAAATGATTAGTTTCTAGTTGAATATAAAGGTGATGGAAGTAATTTTTATGATATTCAACTGAGATCAAATGTTGTTCCTGAGACCATTATCAAACATCCTTGCTAGGAATTAATGATATCCCTCGTGAATTTCTATGAAGCACAACAGCTCTGTGAAGCGAGAAGAGCACTCCATGATGGCAAGTGTACCCTGTTCCAGACTCATGAACTCTCAGGTCCGATCATCCCTTAATGTCACCAGGTAGAAATAATCATAGAAGGCATGTTGGAAGTCATCCAAACCATGACCTACATGCGTCATTCCTGTGATATCACATCCCACCATCTCTTGGAAGGGTCCCGAATCATATATATGGAGACCCTCACCCTCCTCTATGGTGGCGTCTCTAGATGCTCAAAGATATATATCATGTCTTCGAACCATGACTCTACGGCATGAGTTCCTCCTTCCCCTATGAAGGTGGGAGGATTCTACTACTGGAAAACCCGTGTCAACTCTTCCATAAATGGGGCTAGATGCGGTACTCCTCAGAAGGTATTCATGTTCCTCATGATGCCTTCCCAGAACTGTGTATCAACACCTGTATCAGGAATAACATCTAGATCCAACATTGGCACTATAAGAGGATCGGCTGGATGTTCTTGATCAGCAATGGCCGGTATCTAATAACTACCCAGTAACTGGCATACAACAGAAGGAAATCTCAATGACATGACTCTGCAAGGTCAAGCGAAAACATAGTTCAAGACTATCAAGGACTAAAACATAGAGATATAATAAGGGAACCAGATAAGGAAAGCATTCATGATTACTAAAACAGGGATACACAATGTGAATAACCCCTTCATGGTTTGTTCCATTAATCCTTCACAGGGGCATGCACTCCTGCCAACTCTGGAAGTGTAACTCTTAATGCGCATGGAGTTTTTTTCGAAGACATGATGTTTACATGAATCATATTCCCCTTATCAAGTTCTTTGTTACATGATTAATCCACATGGTTCCCCATGAATAAGAATATATGTTGTGTTTGTTCCACACAAGACCTATACTAGATTAACTTCACTGAATCATGTTGTTAATCATACAGTCAGTCACATGACTGACTCTACACAGCATGTTTGTTTCACACATGAAAAGTATTAACTACCCATATCCACCCATGTCGTTAGTCGCACGGCTAGACACATGGTCTATACAATATAGCATTTATGTTCGGTATACGGCATGTGTTACCAAAGATTTCCAAACCCCATGTCTCTACCCACACATCTCGTCACACGGTTAAGGATTACATGGTGTGTCCATATAGTACATGGCGTGTACTTTATAAAAGTTGTTCCTCCCCGAACAAAAGGACAAATGGTGTGTATTAATCATTAAATGCCATTTATTCTAGGGTTTTTTAGACAACATGCCTTAGACACTACTCTTGAACCCAGAATAACACTGAAATGAACATTAATGTTCCATATTCTGATTCGTGAGGGCCCATACTCCCTACGACTCAAAGCTTAGAATCTTCTACATGTCATATACAAACATAAAATAGCAGTGATCCACCAAATTCTGGTCTATGAGGGCCCATAACACCTCATTAATCAAAGTTTGTAATTCATTCAAATGAAACCATACACAATTCAATGCCCTATAATATAGCATGTGTTCTATCGAGGCATATATCACAAAATCATGCATATCTTCCACAAAATCTATCACAACTACCTGAAATCAGTAATGCACTATAAATTTCATGGAAAGAATGCATGACATGTGATCTCTAGAAAGTTCCTATATGATGCATGTGATGGATTACCCTCATCTCATTGGGTTTCAATAGAAATAGTACATCAATAGAATCAACAAAAAGCACACAAATCATGTTAATCACTCACTAGTGAAATTAAGTCTACTGTAATTAATGAAAAACTAGAAAAATTGAAATATATGATGTAAAATTGATTTTCAATATACACGGGTTAACTACTCTTAGGAACAACTTTTTAGCAATTACATAATCCTTCCTATCCCAGAAAATAGAATCCAAACAGTATGTCAAGAAGAAAATAATTTCTTTGATTCAACATTGTAACATACCGGTTCTGAATGCTTCCGCGAGGTTCCCCATGGCTGGTTGGTCACATGTCCTCAAGCTCATTTTTTCAAATTCCTGAGGCTAATGACTAAATGTGAGGGCCTAGGGTGTGATAGTGGGGAGATTATTCACTCATTCACAGAGTAATTATGTAGATATAAACAGATAACAATAGCAGAAATACTAATAATTCCATACCACAATAGATACTAGATGACTAAAGAAAAAAACAAATGGAGCACATATATAAACGTTTCATGATGCATATTACTAGGAAAAAAACCAAACACTTCACAACGCTAGAATAAAATAATAATACAAAGTACAATAGAAACAAATAAAATCCAATAGAATCGCAAGCGTCACCTAGGTCACATGCTCTCCATATCCACAACAATCCAGTTCCTAACGTTGTAGGGATCTTGACCTTATCTAGTCCTATAGCAATATAATCTGCATGGGCCTAAAATCCTGACTCAAAAAGGGTGTGAGACAAATCCATGTAGGAAACCATGCAATGATCTGTTCCAAACAGCCAGTGATTATTGTAACTACCCAAAGTTTTTCAATGGAAATTCCCTTATTATATATATTTCATAAAATAACATTAAAACACAAAATAATGAACTACTAAGTGATAACTAACCTTAAAACATAAGTTTGTCTCTCCTATGTTTGGAATTATGAAAACCAGACACACAGAGTAGTGTTCAAGATGACCTTTGGAGTCTAATGAAACAAAAATACTTTTTGGTGAATAGTAACATACCCTTATGAATAGTAATATGACCCTTATGAATAGTAAATCATCCAACATAAGAGTAACATTACTTAAGAATAATAAAATAAAATTTAGATATCTTAGAAAGTGACAATATGACCTTAGTAAACATTTTGGTATTTTATAAGACTTAAATAAATAATTATAATTAATTAATTAATTTAAAAGAATATTTATTTCCCTAAAATGTATTGAATCAATGTATAATAGTTTTTAGATAATTTTATAAGACCCTACGTAATTTTTTAAAGAACAATAAAATCAGTTTTAATCTTAAAAACTGTTTTTAAGTAAATTCTAATTTTAATTAAATATTAAATTAATAATATTTAGTAAATTATTTTTAAAAAATTGACTTCATTTTTGGATTATACACGTTGAAAAATGTATGGGGTGAATTTTTGGTATTTTTCTGAGATACTTGAATTTTTGATGAATAGTTGAATCCGATAATTTACAATAAATGCTAAATAATGTATCAATTGAGTCATCGATGATGTTCTGCTGATGTAAGCCCACTTGGTTCGGGATTAAATTACAAAAGTACTATTCTTGGTCATTCAAGACTCACTATTCCTTGTCTTGTGGGGAAATAATAAACTAATGAATTTTATATTAAGGAAACCTCTCTCCCCTCCACTATAAAAGCCACCCTTCACTCCCTCTTTTCCTCACACCTCTCAAGCTCCAGACCATCACTAAACTCCTCCCAAAAACCTTCCCTAGCCCCTCCCCCACATCCAAAAGATTCTGGTCTCATCAAAAGGCCATTATTAGGCCCTTAAGATGGCTCTCAAGAGAAGGATTTAAGAGGTAATTTCTCTCCCTCTTCTCCTTTAATTTCCTTTCAAGTTCATGTTCCTTTCTTGATCAATCCCCACCTATATTAATTCAAATTGTTTTGTAAATCTATTATTATACATATACATTAAATTAATGATTCTATTGGGTTATTATATCATACCACACCCTTTCCCTCTTCCTTTTATTTTATTAAAGAGAGTATTGTTCATGAGGTGTTAATTTATCACCTTCAAAAACGACATGCTCTTTTCTTACATTTCTACCTTAGGATCTGGTCACAAAACCATTTTTATGGTTGAAACAGAATATTTAATATGTATTATGTTCTATTTTAAGTTCTGGAAATAACCTATGGCCATATTACTAAGTGAAAAGTTAAAACAAGTTCATTGTGATCCAAAAACCGCTCAAATTAACCCAAATAATCACCATTTAATTCTTATATAATGATTCGCCCACATGGATCTAATATGATTCATTATAAAATCATTAAAGCTCCTATAATATAACTTATAACATGTAATATCATTTCTAGAAGTTTAACCATGATCTACCCGAACCTCAATTTAAGAATACAAGTGGACCACTCAAGAAAACATTAAAAACGAACATCCCCGATCAATGTTTTTAAACTCTATAAGTCATCCAAGGGTACATAATATGACGTAATGAAACCAGAATGAACCCTATTAATTTACACATTGTACTGCATTTCTAAATAATTAATATAATATCATTATACAGGACATTAAATAGAAGGAATCATTCGGGTACAAGGTAAGGGGAAATTCTCAAACCCAACATTCGTCCTTCGTGTTCTCCCTCTTTCACTCCATTTTTAATATGGTTAATCCTCAAATATCATTTGTTCATCATTGACTTTACATTTCTGGGATATAAATTTTTTCACTGGTTTTTATGTTCACCAAAATGTTTTCCAAAAGAACACTTCTTTTTAGAACGCCCCTTTTACTTCTCACTCAAAGTGGACGGTTCTTGTAACATGTGTGTTATCCCCCCTTTCTTTTGGGAACCCAAAGATTATTAATGTGTTATTATGAGAAGAAACACATTCCTTTTCTTGGGTTAATTATGTTTATTTATGTTCTATGTTCATTGTGTCATGCATGATAAATGATAATGTTATGATGTGATGGGTGCACCCGGAATTATATAGCGCAATATCAATGTTTAAATGTGACGAGTGCACCCAGAATTATATAGCGCTCTAATGAATTTGGTAAAGTGATTAATCTAATTATTAACTGTGAAATGATGTGTGAACAAGATTATAGCATGGTTCACAATTATTTTTTGTAGTTAACCACTAAGACATGATGTTTTTTATGCATTGCCACATTTCAAGTCTATTATTTATGCTCCTCTCATGTTCATGATCTTTTGCCTATGTTATGATTATGCTCACCCAATGATATATTGTCCTTATCTATCCTCTTATTGGACTTTTAGCTCACCCCTTTTGATGTGTATACTCAGGTGGCTACATGTACTAGGGAGAGGACAAGTTCCACTAAGAAGCTAGTGAAGAAGAAATTAAATAAATGTTTTTGATTGATGTTGTATTTGTTATGTGTGGTCCTAGTTTTCCCAAGACACTAAACCTTTGGATCCTCTATGTGTAATACTATTATGTTGTTTATCTTTGAAATGATTTAATATTAATGTATGAAAAGTCCAGGATTCTATAATTATATTTGATAGAAAATATGCAAAATAAAGTAATAAACAAGAATGTACTCAAAAGTAAACAATCCTGCAGTTCCAATTACATCCATTATCGTATATTCATTAAGAAACCATCAATAATAAGTAACCCACTTGGAAGTACTCAAAAAATAACCCCTATGGTTCAACTAATAATACACAAGAAACCCTCTGGGAAGTAATGATAGTCTAATCACTCTGGTTTAGCATTACCACAGACTCTCAGAAGAATCACTCACCATCAATTCCCCCTTGTAGTCTCATATCCGTAATTATAGACACTCTGAGGAAGCACTCAATGTTGAATTCACCATGTGGTCTCACAATGAGGATCAATAAACACATTGAGTGATCACAATGTCTATCCCATTTATGGTCTCATAATGTAAAAGAAAACATACACTCTATGGAAGTCTTGAGAATCCATTCCCAATATGGTCTACTACACCAGGTTCCCACATCCCTATGTAATTCAATCATGAAACAAATTGTATATGGAAGCCAATGAAAATCTCATGAACTAATTTTCTAAACAGTACACAGTATCCCACAATATATTAGATAAATTCAATCCATCCTAACAATACAAGGCATAGAAAACAAGGAAGCCTAACATGAAAATCTTGACCAAACATTAAATATCAATAAAACATGGGAAAAACATCCCTAAAAAGGTAAACAAACCTATTTACAATCATTAATCCTATACTCAGTCACACAGGGAATAACAGACAACCACAGCGCTAAAAACCATAAACACACAATACCCCAAACAAGGGGATTGGGAACTTTTGCACTTATAACTCCATGAATAACTATGTAATGGCACAAACCACCTGGCTCAACATTATAGAATCTAGATACGTGATCCTCAAGCCTTGAAGTTCCATCGAACGACATAGAACTACAAAAGTCTTAAACATTCAACTGAGGATATCGCATGATAGAGGAGAAATCAAGAAACGATGGTCCTAAATAAGGAAGATATTACTGTGGCTATTCTAACGTAATAAAAGTCATCTTATTTGGAGAATGGATTGCGATTCCGGGTATCAAAGAATAATCTATGGTCTCTTTAGCTCCTGGATGAGACAAACCATGGAGATGATATTTTTGTGAACGAGACATGACCCTAGTCGATTTAATGAATAAAAAATAAAGTACACAGTGTGTTCTTCAAGGGTACATGGCTTGTAATTTATTTAACTGACCTCCTCTTTAGGTGGTCTCCAAATCAACACACTTATACATGTACTCGGCCATTATATGGTAGGTACACGATCACCCATGGAAACTATAAACATGGTGTTTACTCCAAACTACACATCATGCACTCCTTAAATTTTCAGATTCTCTTATTTTCACCAATAACATCCAAAAATGAAAGACATACATAAAAATAAGATCTAGGTTATATCATGGGATTCTTATGTCTTTATTAGAATATGGAAATAATTTATTCCTTATAAATATTTCAAGGGTTTTCCTCTCCACCACTAATAAAACACTACCCACTCTTCCCTCCTCTTCACACACCCAAATACCTTGGTGTCAAAAAATTCCAATCTAAATATCTTTATTAAATATATTCGACAAATAAAATATTCCTTTTTGGATATAAAATATAATCTAGAAAGAAATTTGTTAAAAACCAATGTGGTCTCCCAATGAAGTTGTCAATTTTTAAACTATGTGTTTTCATTTTACTTCTTCTTATAACTCAATAATGTATTATTAATATAACAAAATATATTAAAAATAAATATATCACATATACATATATGATATTATTTTAATTAAATCACCTATATAAATCCCTTTTTTCATCAAATGGGAAACTAAATTATTGATTGTGAGTGTAGCATATTACATCCCCCCGAATCGATGTAACTCACTTTAATTCACAAACTTTGAAGGATTGATATAATGATGGAATTATCATGTTTATTTGATATATTTTAAATTATTATATCTCTTTACTTATAATATATAATAAACTTTCAGGAATTCAATTCTGTGGAGGATACGATAATATTGCCCGTGTTTGCGAAAAAATACCACATCGCAAAGTGATGTGATTCACTTTTCACTTAAACATTAAATAGAAGGTATTATTTTTATTATTAATTAATATATTTAATATTTATGATTAATGAAAAATTCAATAAATATAATATCACATCCAACATCTTATATTTCATTCCTTGGAAAACAATAGGGTCTCTCATCCGTATATGTGGACTTCCTCCTCCATATAATGATGTGTTATGTTATCATTTTCATTATACATGGATGGTAATTTATATTTATTTTATTAATTTAAAATATATATATCTGAATAATGATTCTTTAAATTTTAAATAAAATTTATGTCCCTTTCATTAAATTTTTCATGACAAATGGATACAACGTTTGAGCGTACATATGGTGTACCATCTCTACGAACAATTTAATCATGTTTATATCTCAAAAATTTATCTATTAAAATAATTAAATATATAAAAAATAAAATATATATTTATATTATGTTTAACAGTATTGATATTATTTATAAATGATCAATATAAAAGTATCAATATAAAAAAACTAAATGATACGTGAGAAAACAAATCAATTATCACCAAAATAGTGATTTTAACATCTTAATTAATAATAAAATGTTCATAAAAAACTATATGTAAATAAAATATCGTATGAAATATATGAATATAGGTACATATTGTACTTATAATAATCATATATTTATTATATAGGAGGAACAATCACATACAAGGAATTCATGCTTGAGGTAAGGGTTTGTAATCTCACTTTTACTTCCTTGGGACATATGCCATATTTGCTACTTATTCTTTTATGTGAAGTATATAATTTCCATGATAAAATGATATATCTTTAATATATTTATATTAATGGTATTTAAACTTTCATTTAAATTTATTTCATTCATGGGGCTTATGATTCATATGTTACCAAAGTTGCAAGGGTGTATTTCACAATATCTTCATTATTAAGGATTTTTATGTTTAGGGTTTCCTAAGGGAAATTTTATAAAATTTCATCAAATAAATATATATATTATTATAATATATTTTTTCCTGAAATTTTTCATAGAATATTACATTTTTTCTTCTCTTAGGTTCTTAAAATGATCGAGAAAATATTTTATGAAAATATGACATTATTTCACTCTTCAGTGAAAATCATTTATCATACAAATTCAAGTTTTATAATAACAATTTTTAAAAATATTTTTAACATTATCTTAATAAATTATTAGTTGAATATTTTCCCCTGTTTTTATTTTTTATTTTTTTTATAAATTGTATCTTCGTGTGGTTATCCAAACAAGACTCGTTTTGATTTTATTAAAAATGTGAAAGTCGTATTTGTTTTTACATGTACTACATGAGTGGAATATCCCAGCCATATGACCAATAAATGTTTTTAATATTCCTTAGTCTATACAAAGTTCATTTTAATAGAAAATTATTATCAAAATGTTTTGTGAACTATTAGTTTATAATGGTGATTTTCAAAGTGCAATTATTTTTTTATAATGAATGATTTAATGGATATTTTCATGGAATATATATTCATGAGAAATAGAAACACTTATTTTAATTATGATACCTTGATAATATATTGTTTATTATATATTCCATATTAATTATTTAGATGGATTTTGATCAGAATGATTAGGGATTTTCTATTTTGATACCACCCTTCATATTAATCTTAACGGATTATGAGTATCATTATTTATTAAAGAATGTATTTATTACAACCCTTATCTTTATTACACATATAAACATGATTTTTTATATAAACATTCACTTAAGACAACAATAAGGATTTCTAGGTCTAGTGTCTTGGGGAATTAGGAACATTACATAACATCTTAGAACATAAAATGAAACATATTTATTGGACTCTTATTTTTCATGGCCATATAAATTCCTTCATACTTAACATTGCATGGGATAACCTGAGGATGTGAATAAGAAAAGGGTGAGATATAAAGCCTAGTGTGGGAATAAAAATGACGTAATGTGAAGAATACAATACATTTTTGACAATAGTCATATCAATGGTGCATAAAAGAAGCATGATAATAAAGGCATGATCATAACATGGAAATGTGGCAACATTATTTACCATGATATTAGCTTATCCCAAGGATCATTTGACATGGAGCGTGAGTAAACCATTATTGCACTGGAATGCTGATCAGTAAAACCTAATTGAACTTGATATATCACGATAATAATCTTTATCCAATTCATTAGAGTGATTTCAGGATGATGTTCAAGCCTTGAAGTTCCCTCGAACGACATAGATCTACAAAAAAGTCTTAAACATTCAACTGAGGATATCTCATGAGAGGGGAGAAATCAAGAAATGATGGTATTAAATAAGGAAGATATTTTTGTGGAGATTCTACCATAATCAAGGGCAGTCTATTTGCAGAATGGATTGCGATTCATGGTCTTAGAGAAGAATCTACGGTCTATTTCGCTCCAGGATGATACAAACCATGGAGATGATCTTTTTTTGAATGAGACATGACCCTGGTCGGTTTAATGAATTAAAAATAAATTACACGGTGTGTTCTTCAAGGATACATGGCTTGTACTTTCTTTAACTGACCTCCACTTTAGGCGGTCTCCAAATAAACACACTTATCCATGTACACGACCATTACATGGTAAGTACACGGTCACCCGCGGAAACTGTAAACATGGTGTTTACTCCAAACTACACAGCATGCACTCCTTAAATTTCTTGATTCTCCTCTTTTCCTCAATAAAATCCAAAAATGAGAGACATACATAAAAATAAGATCTAGGTTATAACATGGGATTCTTATGTCTTGATTAAAATATGGAAATAATTTGTTCCTTATAAATATTTCCAGGGTGTTCTCTCCACCACTAACAAAGAAATACCCACTCTTCCCGCCTCTTAACACACCCAAATACCTTTGGGTCAAAAAAATCCAATCTAATTATCTTAATTAAATATTTTCCACAAATAAAATATTCTATTTTGGAACAATAATCTAATCTAGAAAGACTTTCGTTAAAAACCAATGTGGTCTCCCAAAGATGCTGTAAATTTTTAAACTATGTGTTTTCATTTTACCTCTTCTTATAACTCAATAAAGTATTATTAATATAACAAAATATATTAAAAAAATATATCACATATACATATATGATATTATGATAATTAAATGACCTTTATAAATATCCTTTTTCATCAAATGGGAAATTAAATTGTTGATTGTGAGTGTAGCATATTACCTCCCCCCGAATCGATGTAACTCACTTTCATTCACAAACTTTAAAGGATGGATATAATGATGGAATTATCATTTTTTTGATATATTTTAAATTATTATATCTCTTTACTTATAATATATAATACACATTTATGCTTTCCATTCTATGGAGGATACGATAATATTGCTTGTGTTTGAGACAAAATACCACATCGCAAGGCGATGTGCTTCCCTTTTCACTTAAACATTACATAGAAGGTAATATTTTTAAATTTAATTAATATATTTAATATTTATGATTAAGGAATAATTCATGAAATATAATATCACATACAACATCTTATATTTCATTCCTTGGAAAACAATAGGGTCTCTCATGCATATATGTGGTCTTCCTCCTCCATATAGTGATGTGTTATGTTTTCATTTTCATTATACATGGATAGTAATAAATATTTATTTTATTAATTTAAAATCTATATATATCCTAATAACGATCTTGTAAATTTTAAATAAAATTTGTGTTCCTTTCATTACATTTTTCATGACAAATGGATAAAATGTTCGAGCGTACATATGGCGTACCATCTCTATGAACAATTTAATCATGTTTATATATCAACAATTTATCTATTAAAATAATTACATATATCAAAAATAAAAAATATATTTATATTATGTTTAACTGTATTGATATTATTTATACATGATCAATATAAAAGTACCAGTATAACAAAACTAAATCATACGTGAGAAAACAAATCAATTATCACCAAAACAGTGCTTTTATCATCATAATTATTAATACAAAATTCATAAAAAACTATATGTAAAAAAAATATGGTATGAAATATATGAATATAGTTATTTATTTTTCTTATTAGAATCCCACATTTATTATATAGGAGGAACATTCACATACAAATCAATTCATGCTTGAGGTATGGGTTTGTCATCTCACTTTTACTTCCTTGCGACATATGCCATATTCGATACTTATTCCTTTATGTGTAGTATGTAATGACCTTGATAAAATTATATATATTTAATATATTTATATAAATAGTATTTAAATATTCATTTAATGTTAATTCATTCATGGGGCTTATTTTTCAGATGTTACCAAAGTTGTAAGGGTGTATTTCACAATCTCGTCATTATTAAGGATTTTTATGTTTAGGGTTCCCTAAGGAAAAAATTATAACATTTCATCAAATAAATATATATATATTATTATAATATATTTTTTCCTAACAATTTTAATGGAATACTACATTTTTCCCTATCTTAGGTGCTTAAAATTATCGTGAAAATGTTTTATGAAAATATGACATCATTTCTCCCTTTAGTGAAAAATCATTTATCCTACAAATAAAAGTTTCCTAATAACATTTAAAAAAATATTTTTAACATTATCCTAATGAATTATTAGTTGAATATTTTTCCATATTGTAATTTTTAAAATTTATTTATAAATGGTATCTTCATGTGTTTATCCAAACAAGAATCGTTTGGATTTTATTAAAAATGTGAAATTCGTATTTGTTTTTACATGTACTACTTGAGTGGAATATCCCAACCATATGACCAATATATGTTTTTAATAATCCTTAGTCTATTTAAAGTTCATTTTAATAGAAAATTATTTTCAAAATGTTTGGTGAACTTTTAGTTTTTAATCGTGATTTTCAAAGTGCAATTATTTTTTAAAATGAATGATTTAATGGATATTTTCATGGATTCTATATTCATGAGAAACAAAAACACTTATTTTAATTATGATAACTACATAATATGTTGTTATTATATATTAGATATTAATTATTTAGATGGATTGTGATCAGAATGGTTAGGGATTTTGTATTTTGATATCACCCTTCACATTAATATTAATGTTTTATGAATATCTTTATTTATTAAAGAAAGTATTTGTCACAACCCTTATATTTATTACACATATAAACATGATTTTGTATATAATCATTCACATAAGACAAATATAAGGATTAATAGGTCTAGTGTCTTGGGGATTTAGGAACATTACATAAAATCTTAGAACATAAAAGGCAACATCTTTATTAAAATCTTAATTTACATGGCTATACACATTCCTTCATACTTAGCATTTCATGGGATATCCTGAGGATGTGAATAAGAAAAGGGTGAGCTATAAAGCCTAGTGTGGGAATAAAAACGATGTAACATGAATAATACAGTACATTTTGGGCAATAGTCATATCAATGGCGCATAAAAGAAACACGATCATAAAGGCATGATCATAACATGGAAATGTGGAAAAAGTATTTAACATGATATTAGCTTAGTCCAAGGATAATTTGACAAGAAGCATGAGTAAACCATTATTTCACTGGAATTAATATGAGTAAAACCTAACTGAACTTGATATATCCTGATAATAATATTTATACATTGCATTAGAGCGCTATTTGGATGCACCCTTCATAATCATTTCGTTTCCCGCATAAGTGTTCCACATGGATCATATTTTAGTGATTAATTAAACAGTATCATTTATTCCAGGATAAATGATTGTTTAATTCATACATGAAACTCTATAATCAATAATTAATGTTCATATGTTGAATTCCATTGATAATGAAATGAGCATGGTATTTACCAAAAATTACTATTGTATGGAAAATCACAGTGCAATTTCAGCAACATAACAACATGACAGAAGAATTCATAAAAATGTTTAATGAGAGGTAAAGACCAATATCATCATATTTAAATGAAATTTACAGTAAGGGGGTCATATAGATACATGTTCCATCATATTTAATGGAATTTGGATTCATAAATGAAATGAATTTTTTGAATGTAAATGACGAGAGAGAAATCTCTTATAGAATTTTGGTGTGGAAATAGGTGTACATAAGAGGAATTATTGAGTGAGAGTGGGATATATCTTCATTGAACCATAAGGATAAAAATATAGGGGATGTAAAAAATCATACCCAAAATATTTTTAATTGAAATTAAAAGGGAATATCAACATAATAAATTTTTGACAAAATTGAGAAATAAAGAAATCCCTTAAATGGAAGTGTGATCCCAAAGTCTTGGGAGGGGGTTGAGAGAGGATTATTAAGAGAATGGGGATACTTGGGTGGATTTTGGATAAATGAGGTCATATTAAATATGTTTATGAGGGTTTTTAGTGAAGAGAAGTGGAATCATTGGTGGGATTATATAGGAAAACAGAGGGAATTTATTATTATTTAGGTTTGGACACCACACATTAATCTAATAAAAAACACAAACCAAACAATGTTATATTACCATGGTTTAATCCAAAGGGGATTGGAAAATATTATTTTATAAGGACAATGGATGATGTTTTTAAAATATTAGTCTTTATTATATGGGTGTGAGTCACACTCTTAAGAAAATCATTTTAAAATATAAATTTTTTTATATGTCTTAGAGAGTCAACTAAAGCACCATAAAAATTATAAAACAAATATAAATTTAAAATATTTTAAATTTAAAACATATATTTTCTAAAAAAACATTTTATAGTATTTTATTTCATCTCTATTGGAATATTATGATTTCAAAAACACATTATATATTTAAAAGGTTTTTAATTTTTACCCAAAAATTCTAATGTCTCAAAAAATTATGAAAAATTAACCCTTCAATAATTTCAGTGTCCGAATTCCAAAAATAATAATCATTTTATCAAAATTAGTTTTCAAAATATTTTAATTTTTACTTTTAAAATTAAAACCAAGATTTATGGAAAATTTTGGGTTTTGTCAAAAATAGCATTCAAACCTTAATAAAAATTAAAATTGTACTCATAAAAATTATTTAATCATTTATAAATATTAATTCAGTAATAAGTTTTTGTTAAAATTTTATTTAATTAAAAAATCCACTATTTCATCAAAATATCATTATTAATTGAATATTAACTGAAAAAGTAATTTTTGTGCTTTATAAATTACATACAATGTTATAATGGTAAAATAAAAATACATTATTTATACAAAAATAATGCACATAATCATAGTTCTAGGGTCTTTTTACATAACCACTTATAACACATTCCTAAGACAGAATGATAAGATGCGTGATGGTGGAAAACTCTTAGAGAGGCTCAAATAATATTACTAGGCCTGTAATATCTATCATCTTCCACTTCTCCCATAGGTGGTTTCATTCAAGAATAACATGTTGAATCTCAGTATGGGATTGGTCACAAGTGAATACCAATCACACTACCTCCTTTCTAAGCTCCAAAAATGGGCTTCGTATGGAGCTATTCTACTCGAGGAGGCCATCACTTCTTTGTTTGGGTAAATTGGATTTGGTAAAATCTTATACTGATACTAATAATGTGATCGCTATTCAATGACTATATTAGAAACGATCACTATTCATAACGGTATTTTCAAATCCAGAAACATAAAACCAAGGATGTTCGTATAACTATTTTACATAATAATACATTTAATTAGATCATGAAGAATTTTCATTAATAAAATATTGGTTCAGAATAATATTCCCCCATTAATAAATGCTTCCCTCAATATTTCTTTTTCCCACACAAAAACAATTGCGGTTAACTATGCTTCATCACATCCTCTAATTACCACATTTCTTCTTCAAACACGTGGTTTCACTATAACACCATGAAGTGGAACATTGTCTTATTTAATATAACTTTTACACTATTATCAAATATCTTCACTGACATCTCTTCATAAAAGAGGTCTATATCAAATGGTACAACCTCAGGATTGAGTACATGCGATGGTTCATGTATGTACTTCATCAAGTTTGATTCATCGGAAACATCATGTACATAAGATACATTTGGCAGGAGTCCTAGTTTATATGCCACTACTTCAATGCGATCAAGGATCTCATAATAGTCGATGTACCTTTGACTAAGATTTCCCTCTACCCAAATATAATAAATATCATCCATGGTGATATGCAGAGAATACCATGTCTCCGACATGAAACTCTACGTCTCTCCAACGATAACCAGAAGAGCTATTTTTTTGACACTGAGAATGTTTAATGTGATTTTGGATGGTCTCAACATTCTCCACCAGTTCATTGACCATTTCTAAAACTAAGAGTATCCATTCCCCAACTTCATCCCAACATGCAGGTGTTCTGCACCTCTCCTCATAATGTGCTTCATAAGGATCCATTTGGATTCTTCAGTAGCAACTCTTATTGTAAGAGAACTCAACTAGAAGTTGATATTGATCCCATACTCTTTTTAAGTCCCTTGAGAATTCTCTTAAAATATCCACAAGTGTTTGGATAGTCTACTCACATTGGCCATCAGTTTGAGGGTGATAAGCCTTATTTATGTTCAGCTCAGTATACAAATCATGTTTAAGACTCTTCCAAAACATTGAGTTGAATCATGGATATTGATAGGATAAAAACGACAGTGGTAATCTATGAATCCTTAAAACATATTAGATATATATTTGTGCTAGTTGATCCCATGAAAAATAATCCTGAATTACAATGATGTTTTTAGTCTTTGTATGACGTTCTACAATGACCCATATGTATTATTTATATTTTATTTCTTCCGAAGTCTATTGGAAAATTCAAAGGTGAAATTCTCCAATTTCATAGGTGAATGGTGAACATATAACTTTGTGAGTCATAGAAATGTTATTTCTTTATCTCTGGATTGGACGTAACACATAGTCTTGTACCAAATCTCACAATTTTGACATCATTAACCTTGAACTGAGAGGATTTCCTTTTTCTAATAGTTCCTATTTCTTCTGAATTCCCACATCTTTCTTTTGAGCATCCATTATCATTTCTCAAATGCACATTTTTAAAATATGGAAATATTATATTTTTTCTTAACCATTATACACATGTTTTAGTGTTTAAAAATAGTAGAAATGTGTTTTTAGTCATCCTCAATGAGAGATAAATCGAATTGATTAACCGTTATTTCTTAAATTTATAGTATTATTTTTAGACAATCAAGATCAATTTTCTTTTTTATAACCCCTAATGCTCATTTTTAGAGGCTACCTATTCTTGAAGAACTATTTATCAAGTCAATCTAAGACTTCAATATATCATATTGATGTGATGTTTACTCGTACACACCAAAATTAATTTGATGATTGTTCCAAATGATTTAATGAAAATATGAGATTTTATGCTCTAATTTTAACTATTAAAAGAAAATTTTAGTGTTTTAAAACAATAAATTTTTGTTTCCAGTCATCTAAGTAGAATAAAAACTAAAATGGAAGTTATATTATTTTCTAAATATTATAAATCCATCTACTGTTAATTTCGTATGTTTCCAAGAGAATCATAGGTCCTTTTTTGGGTTTTAACCCTATGAAGAATGTTTTTAAATATTTCAAATTTTTATGAAATGATTATTCATTCAATCTGAGGACATCACACATTAGATTCATGTAATTCCTTCATTTACACTTCAAAAATAATTCAAATAAAATTTTATTATAATTTTATATCAATATGATTATCATTTCCTATATCTTTATCTATTACATGATTGTTTAGCTGTTCTACGAAATTGAAAGGGTGTTTTTGGTCATCCCGAGTGAAAAACAACATAAGTTGATAAAATTTTAGTTTTTATATTTCAAAATTAATCTATAGTAGTTTTTTTATGATTTCATGGAAATAGAATTCCATTTTATTTTTTTTGACCCCATAGCACACATTTTTAATGTCTACAAATTCATTAAGAAATGATTATTCATTCAGTCTGAGAAAACCACATTTATGATTCAAATGTAAGATTCTCATACACCTAAAAATTATAGAATTTTTTTATGATTTATTATTAATTCAAGGTCATATTATATGAATTTAATTGTTACATGAATTATTTAGTGTTTTAAAACACTTAAAATAATATTCAGTCATCTATATAGAACGACAAAACATGTTGATTCCTTTTTACTTCATATATTTTAAAAATATATCTATAGTTCATGTCCTATGATTTTACATCAATAAGATGTCATTTTATTGATTTTGACCCACTAGGAATTATTTTATATCTTGTTAACTTTTTTGTAATCCTTATTTTGTTAGTCCATAAACATCGTATGTTTTATTGATGAAAAAATTATATTCCAAAACGTAAAGACACTAGAACAACGTTTGCACCACTCAACACCCTGATCATGACCCTCCACTACTCTATATTCACTAACCGTAACAAAAAAAACAACAAAAACCACATGAAATGTAAGAGATGTGTCCCTTACCTATATCTTGGATTTGGATATCTCCAAACATAAAAAATTTAAAAAGTTGTGAGTGAGTATAACTCAATAGATAATCCCAATAGACTACTTAATACACACTAGATTTACATGAATAGATTTTCACAGTTTATATAAAATAGAGGGTCATAATATCTAAGCAGTTTTCCATTATAAAATAGTTATAGGAAAATAAATTAATTATTTCCTTTCATAATCATGGTATACCAAATTCCATATTTTACACTCTCTCTCACACACACGCATATCATAAAAATGTCAATATACTCACATGAGTGGTAATCTATCCTTTTTCTATTCATCGCTATGTGTATCCCCTTATTCCATTCTGGGTTAGAAGCCAAAACTATTGTATTTTTAGCCATACTCAAACAATGAAATATGAACACAAACCACCTTGTATTCTAGGACCATATTCCCTAAAAACAATTTACACATAATTTTTTTTATAAAACTAATATTTTGAAAAAACAATAAACATGATTTTATAACCCAATTTCCAAATGATTTTCATCAAGGAACAGCTTTTTTTAAAATCATAAACAATCAAGTTACAGAATTTTATTATGAGAGAGCATAAACCTTTGTCAATTTAATTTTTTTGGAATAAGGATAAAAGAAGATTATACCAATATAAACCACTCCATACATTTCTCTATCAAACCACAAGAGAACCTCATAAAAAATATCCCTACATATATATTGGGTTCTTAAACACAAATCTATTATTCTAATTTAGCTCAAATAAGAGGATCTGTAGCATGAATGAAGGATGTGATGGATACCTATGATTTTTAAAATTTCCCACTAGATGATCTGTTTGAAACAATTATTCGGGGTCAATTGTTTTTGAAAATCTCCTATTGTATTCCTAGAATTTGAGAGGTAGAGATATATGTATATAGGAAAATTATAACCAATTTCTGGATTATATTTGGACAAACACTACCTCTTTATGAAGTAAATTTGGTATTTACATTCTTAATTTAGTAGGATTCACTTCACTAAAAAAACATCACCACAATTTATATTTATTAAAAAACCTCATTTATGAAATAAAATTCACATACATCATAAATTTAATGGATATGGACCCATCAAAACAAATTCAGACTGTAATGTTTCTTACGACATTTTTCCCGGATAATTTACATCCTAAAACATACATTTATGATGTAATTGTTTCCAACTCATTTTTTTAGAAATATGATTCCATGTTATTATCAACATTACCCATCCATACACTTCCAATAAAAAACACAAAATCTTCAAACATAAAAATAAATGCATAAGAATACGGGGTACTTTAGACTGGGGGTCCCAAATTGTCCAAAAAAATAGTCATTCCATCATTGGAAAGTAAAAAAACAACATTTTTATAGATGATATCAGGCCATTAAACATTTATTTCCTTTTTATTCTCCTAAATTTCCTCTTGAACCTATGAATGCCTCCATAAAACGTGTACCAATGAAATAGATCTTCTTATTAGGGTTTTTGCTATCTTTCAATAACATTAACCGGGTCATAGATAAAACACACATCAGTTTCATGAGTTACATGATCCCATCTAATCACATGAAAAATTTCTATGTGATCCTTTTTTGTTGAGACACATGGAAGACATTATAGACAATAGTGAGTATTGGTGGTAATGATAAATGACACTTCATAGTGATAATATACACAATAATCTCTAATCATCCCACATATTTTGGTTATAGCATTCATTTTCCCAAAAATTATATGACAATTTCATTGTGAAAATTTCTATAATACACAGTCACTCATATCAAAAGAAATAGGTCAATGAAAATTTTCCATATATGAATTATGTTGGATTTCAGCCATATCCATCAACTTCAAGACCATCTTAATTTTTTCTACGGTATCATGAACTATAATCAGTCCAATCATAGACGTCTCTTATGTTTCAACCCATCATAGTTTATATATAAAATGATGGTTACAGAAATCCTCAAATGGGAAAATGTGTTTTATTGACTATTATCTGTTATTATCAGATAACTCTACCAATGGTTTATGATGATTATAAGTTATTACATTGTCAATGATATAAAATATGAGCATAAATTCATTGTAATAATTGTTCATTCTCATTACCAATCCAACTATAGATGATTTACTATGGTCATGGAATGTTTACTCATGAGAACATATTATAATGATCAATAGAAATTATTTTTTAATTGGGGATCACTATTTTTTAAAATTGAACTAGAACTCCATGAAACACAATCAAATCTTGGACATATAACTTTGACCACTACTCTACCATGTTATATTCTCTCTAAGGGAGAAAATTTTCTAAATTTGGGAATGGACCCATAATCACCCACATGTCATCATACATTTATAATGATCCTAGTATGCCTATGAAAAAGTCTATGGAAATATGGTCCTACTTTAGTATATGTATTTGAATATATTGCAGCATATAGGCCAGTCATTGATACTGTAATTTAATATATTGACAAGTTAAGCATCTAATAATATAATATTTATTATTTTGTTTCATATATAACCACTAAAAATGTTCTTTTATTTCCTTTCACATTTCATGAATTCCTAGAAGAATAATCCATTTTGAATGATGATATATTAAAATACATTGTCCTTGATAAGAATGGTTAAATGAAATCCAATCCTAAACAACTAATAAAGATCTATCATCCTATATATAGACATAATATATCTCCAAATAATTTTGAATTAACCTAAATGTGATACAATAAGTATCATCTATATAGTCCACTTCCAAAAAATCTATCAAGGTAGAAATAAGATTAATTATAATTCAACTTGAATAATCATACCATGTAGTGAAAACTAGGTTCTTATATGAAATCATGCACATTAGCTACCATCGGTAATGATCTTCTCATCCCACCTCTCTATATGATTTCTAACTCAACTCAGCTTAAAATTAATTACCATTACCATTTGTGTTTATCATCCCAAAAAAATCATCTAGAAGAATTCTATCCATCATTTATATCTCATGGTCAAGTCTAACTGATAAAATATGTATTTTAGATACTTATTTTGAGTGAAAATCAAGAAATTGTCTTCAAATCAAAAATGTATCCATGTCTCTATGCCATGGAAAACTATAGCTAATTTATATTCATGTGTACGATACTTTTTATCATGATCTCACTATTATATGGAATTATAGTCTATAATATGACCTCCCTTTAAGATAATACAACCAAGAATGGATCCAGTTACATCACAATATACCAAATCATTCTAGATTGGTTCTAGAATGAGTAGGATGGGTGTTGTTATAAGATAAAATTTATTTTCTTGAAAAATATTATAACTTTAATCTATCTATGTTAAATGAACACCCATGTTTTAATAAAATTAATGAGAGAAAGAAAATTAAGTTAAATCCCAGGAAAAGATATAATAATATCATGCTATGTACATAATAAAACTGCACATATAAAAAATATTACCCTGTTCCATCCAAGATATAAATAATTCAATCATTCCATGCTCTACTGATATTCATTCCTCAAAAATTACATATTTTATGAAAAAGAATTCTTGGATTCAAAAGACACAATTAGAAAACATCACATACAAATGATGGTCCCAAAAAATAATCATTACATTTTCCAAGTGCTCTTCATGGTCAATAATGCTTCACATAAAACAATATTATCAACAAAAAACCCAACTCAATATAATGAAGGAACTTATGTGAGATATGTTTTATCAAATCCATGAAGACAATGGGTGTTTTCATCATACCAAAGGGAAGGATGACATATATAATAGATAGGTCTACTATAAAATGTTGACTTCAATATGATTTGACAATATCGTGATTGTAGATCAATTTTATAGAACCACTTTTCTCCCACTAATTGATCAAACATATTGTCAACATGAGGAATAAGATTATATTTTTTATGATAACATGATTTTTCTTATGATATCCAATACATAACATGAGAGATTAGTCATCTGTAAGATGGTGGTGAAATAGGTCTTGTTCTCATGAGTATATTGATAGAGAATTCAAAACCCCATTCATGTGGTAACCCAGAGAAATCATTTGGAGAGGAATTCATGTATTGATCCATTATGGTAGGAAGAGTCTCATTCCCTATATCTCGATATATTACATCTGAAAATGCAATAATGTACCCACGAAGTCAGTGAGTATAAACTCAGCAGATAATCTCAATAGAATTCACATCACATTCCAATACAATATGAATGTTTTAGCACAATTTATATAAACATTGGGTGATAATATCAATATAGTTTACCTTATGAAAACAGTTTTAGAAAAATAATTAAACTAAATCGATGAATCCCTTATTTTCACCCTCTTGACATAACAATTCTGATGTTCTGCACTCACGAATACATGTATACTGTATGACAATTCGTATACTCAAGTGATTGTTGATACATAAATCACATACTAATCACAATGTTCATCCCATTATTCATTTCCATGAAGGAACCAACCACAAGTTGATTTCACACATTCTTTTTCAATTAGATATAATAACTCACCACCAGGTATGTTAATACTATATTTAATAAAAATGTTATTTTATTATTAATTTTATCTTACAAAAACCACAATTTTGAAATCACATAAAATATTGATTTTCCAAAACAATTTCCAAATTATTTTCATCAAGGAAAAAATAAAAAAATAAAAATAATAATTCATCATGCACAAGAATAATAGAATGATAGAGAATCCACCTACCTCAAAATAATTTTTTGATAAAAGGATAAAAGATGATTCCACCAATCTCAACCCTTAATTCCCTTTATCTTTCAATACCATGGGGACTCGTCAACAAAAATCCACACCAATATATGTAGTTCATACACATAGATATATTCTTCAAATCATGCCAAAATCAAGGGATCTAAATCAAGAAGAAAGGATGAGATGAATATGATTGATTTTAACAATTATAAACTTATTGATTTTTTGTAAATGGAATAAAAAAATAGTTGTTTTCTAAAAATAAATTATGGGTTCAATAGAATTCAATAGGGGGAATATGTTAATAATGATAAAATTAAAATTGAAGGATGGGTTAAAACTTGCTGAACTTGGCCATTTTGCATTATAAATTTGGATTTTTTCCCATAAATTCCTCGAGTTTCACTCCATCTAAAAATAATATTCTTATTTTATTCTAATGAAAACACCACATTTTTATAAAAAAATAATTTATTTCATAAATTTAAAATAATGGTCCCAGAAAATCCCATTCATGTTTTAATTTTACTTATGATATATATCCCAACTAATTTGCATTATAAAACTATAATTTATATTGAAAATGTTTCATGTAGTTATTCCAGTATCTAGAATGCAGGTTCATCTCATCATTACCCCTCCTAACACTTCCAACAACAATCCCATTAGATCCAAATATAAAAATAAAATCATATGATAAGGATGTACCTCAAAATATGGGCGAATCATGTCTGTATGATGTTGATAATAGATCTTTGTCAAGGAATAATAAATATGATTTAGTACATTAAACAACATATTAAATTAGTGAAAAATTAAATGTTGTTCTATGTGGACATTATTGAATAAGACTTGGAGTTAGAGGTTGTAAAAAATAATTCCTTTGAATATCACCATGGATGAGGGTAATAAGTCATCGTAAGAAGATAAAATTAATCTCTAGATGTATCCAACCTTCCAATAGTTTTGATGATGTGGGAATATAGATTATCGATGGGAAAATCCAAAAAATATCTCACAGGTACATAATATGTTCGACATATCACTTTTGATGAGATATATAGTATATCCATAATATGTTATAAACTCAATGGTTTTAGTGTTGGAGCATTAACAATATTATGATGTGTGGGTAGTAGAGGACCTGGATCATATAGATAATGTTCTATAAAAAATTATTACCCAACTAGTCAAGGTTGTTAGAGAAATAATAAATTTTATCATTCTATATAAGAACACAAATATCTTATGAGGTAAAAAATACCCACATCTATTTTCATGTATTTAATTAAATTTAATGGGTAAAATATTTATAAGAGGGTACAATGGTACATCCATTATTTTTTGTGTGTAATTCACATTAATAAATCTCATATGATGGATAGGTCATATTACATGAAACATGAAACTAAAATATAGAATGTTTTTTCATTATTTAAGAATATTATACAATAAATATTAATACATTACAATATATATAAAATGAAAATTATTAACAAAATTACAAAATGAATAAAACCAAAAGTAAATAAAAATAATACAATATTGAAATATTATTCATTTTCAACTCCCATGAAGATATTAGACGTAATTATAACGAAATAAATAATGAAAAACATAAAATTTTTTGTAAACATATCATGAAAATAAATAAGAGAATTATATGAATCATTATATACAATATTGAAATACATAATATGGCCTCAGAAGTGCCATTCAAAACCTGATCATTCAATATACATGTATCCAAAAAGTATATTTATAGTGTTTAATTATCATATATGGAATACATATTTCAAATATTTAAATTTTCATGAAAATAACATTTAAAAAATAACCCTTAAATGAGAAACTTATAATAATATTTTTTTAAAAATATTTTATATAATGAATTTTTTTACATTATGATTTTGTATTTAATATATCATAATTATAAAATTATTTGAAGGAAGATTATAATTTTTATATATAAATAATTGAATTAGAATCCATATAATGGTTATATGTGAGCTATAAATAAGAATAGATTCATTTAATTTTCATAAATAATTTGTCAAAATATAAATTAATTATGATTTTTTAGAAATTGAATTTTATAATGTAGACTCATAATTTGTAATCAAAATATCTAAATTGGGTAAAAGATAGAATATTTTTTTTGTATAAAATATAATTACAAAAAAAAATTAAATCATTTGAATTGATGGAAAATAGCATGACATTAATTTTAATAAAAAAATCAATATTAACAAAATATAAAATCCCTTGGTTGGATATTGGGTTGGTAAAAAAATTCTACCAAAAATTGAATCATCAATCTCCCATGTGATTCTATATTTTCCTTTAATCCACCTCAAAAATATAATTTCATGTCCCCCAATTTCACCTATAAAAGAACCACTACTATATTTAATTAAAACCAAAATTCTCCTTAAATATCGAATATAATATCTACCTATATACAGAACCTAAAAATATCCTTTCACATTTTGAACCCTTAAGTCACAACAATGATCCATAAATACTTAAAAACATATAAATAATTGTTAAGAAGTTAATGTTACTTCATTTTAACTAGAAACATTGTTTGTTTAATTTTCTATTATATTATTTTTCCACCTATCATTAAATATTCTTCAACACATTAATAAAATTTTGCAGGCACCATTATTCATTTATAATTATATTATTATGGTTGTACTAAATTGTTTTTTGTTTTTTATATTATAATTTTTGGTTTATCTTTTTGATTATAATGGAAGAAATTTGATTTTGGAAAAATGTAAATAACATTTTTAATATTTTTCAAATTCATAATTGAAATCTTGTTCTGTTTTAATAATTGTTGGGTGTATAATAATAATTGATGTGCTATTATTTATATTTGTTCGTTAAAAATAGATATGTAATCCCTTTCTATATATATATATATGAATATATATGTGGGTTTATTTTAATGTTTTTGAGAATTATTATTAATTTATCAATATTAATAATGGGATGATATTATTATTGTTATCATTATGTGCAATTTTAATGGGTGTGGAAAAAATATTAAACTATTTAAATTGAATGATGTTGGTGCATGTTTATTAGAAGGAATGGGAAATGAAAATGTGTGTTGTGTTTTAATGTGTATCACATGAGATAAGAAGAAAAAAATTAATGTAAGGGAAAACCAGGTAACATAATATAATAAAAAAAATATTTGTGGAAAGGGGTGTTTGTAGCGAATATTGGAGCACACCAAATATGGAAATTTTTCCCCTATCACATATTTCTCACTCCCCCTATTTTATCATCTCTATCTCTATAAATTCATACAATTTTATTTCTTAAATATCTCATTTGATATTGACTGAAATACCACACCATTAGTGCCATTAGATTCACCTCTATAAGAGGTATATAAGGATTAAATTTTATTGACGCATTAAAGTCGTTTTTACATATTTAATAAAATGTCTAATATGTATTTTGATAAATTATTTAGTGTTTATTTCATGAAAAAATTCATGTGAATTATAATTAATTATAATCATTGTTTTAACTAGTTCAATAAAGAATAAATTATTTTTTGGTATTTTCAAAAATTAATTGCTTCGCTATTAAATAATCATTGTTACTGAATTATTTTTGTTTAGAAATTATTATTTTGTGTTTCCAAAAGGGGGTTTTGTCCGTCTTTTTTAGTTTATTTCTTTTTCCCAAGATGTTTCTTTTAAGAATTTTGTTTCGAAAATGTCATTATTTTTTTATCATTGGGTGTGACCCTCAAATATGCACCCCTAAATAATTCATGAGGTTAAAATTTGAAAGAGGTTTTTTTATATAATGATTAAGGGAAAAAAGTAACATGGTTACGATATTAAATATTTTTAAATTGGTTAGTTATTGTGCGATACTCAATGGTGAGATATGAGTTTATCGTGTTGGTTACTTTGTGTTACATTTGTGTTAAATTATATTGTTTGTTGATTTCATACCTCCATTTTGTTTGGGGGGAAATTGTGGTATGCTATGTGGGTAATTTTGGAACATGTGTTGTACTATTTTATTATTATGTTTCAGCTAGTGGTCCTAGAGTTATGATCATTTTATGCATTAGGGTTTTCCGAATAATATAGGTTCTATAGGGTAATGTTGAGTTTTTGGTCATTTGAATCATATTATAAATTTTCGGATGTATTTTTTTCATTTTCTTAGAATGCCTCCAAAGAGCTCCTTGGTTCCTATTTAAGTTATTATAATTTTTAGTTATGGATACTTACAATATATTGATTTAAAAATTATAATTATCTTTTATATCTTCTTTAATGATCATTTTATGTTGCATTGTAATCGTATGATTATGTAAACTTAATGATTGTTGTTGAAATTATAATGATGTTTACTACTTCTATAGTAAACTCTTTTTTCAGTTGATCACGTTAATACATTAAATAACATTCCTCCTAAAGTGAAATATTAACCTTCAATATGTTTTGTCTAAATCCATTTTAAAGTACAAGTATGTTAAATCATAAGGAGAATAGGGTATTTTAAATGTAAACTGGTAGTTTAATTTTCCAAAATTAATTTAGTGATTTCATTTGGAGAGCGGTTTTCAAATTGTATTTTAGAAATATTAGTAATGTTTTTAATTAATAGATAGTGTTTTATTTAAAATACATGACAATTATTTTGTTAAAAAAGGAAAACATATTTTTATATCGTAAGTTAAAATTTAGATTTATTGGGTTAAACATTAATGGTTTTGCAGGGGTGAAAAACCAGTGGTTATTTTCTCTCATTAATATATATATATCAGTTCAAACACATGATAAAAATGTGAGAAGAAGTTGGTCGTGGGATTTTGGTTATGATGTGGTGGTGCATGGAGAATGATCATTTTTATTGATACATGGGGATGAGTGATTATGGTACCTATTTAATAAGAGTATTTTATTCTTATTTCATATTGAGCTTGGTCAGCATATTTCTTTTGGTAAAATATTATCTATATTGGTTATTTTATTAAACATTTATTGTAGTAAGTAATATTTTTTTCCATTGGTTGGGATGTATTTATTTCTTGACACAATGTTATATATTTATGACCCATTTGGATCCACTTATTGTTGAAAATTTATTATTTTATTGGTGTGATCATTCAAATTATGGTGTCCTCGTGTTATATTTCTGTAGAGAAGTTTCATGTTTTTATTGTTTTTTCGAGTGAAATAATTAATACTTCTATACATTTGATGCTCAGGAACTGGTTTCTAGCCCACACTGATTAGGAAGACCCTTCATTACATATCATGGCCTAGATTTGGTGCTCAATACATCTGGGTCACAAGTTGGTTTGTTTTATATATGATGATATATTTTTAAGCATTCATTCAGTATAATACATCCATAGTGGGCCAAATTTTTCAACATACATAAATTATAATATAATATTACCATTATAAATTATTATGAATAATTAATAATTGAAAAGATTTGTTTGTAATGTTGAATTTATGATGGTTTTATAAATCATGAATAGTAGAAAATATATTTGTTTTCACTAATAAAATCATTTATAGTTTTTGGTTCAGTATTTAAAATAAGTAGAATATATATATTCATTAGAAATCATCACCATAACATCAAGGATATAATAACGTAACTATGTAATAAAAAAATATTTCAGCCTAAATAACATTTCAATATTGATGATAAAAAGATCGGGATAAATTACCACCATCTCCAAAATAGACAAAGTATGAAACAATTTGAATACTTAATACTTGACTGTTAATTTTAATTATAAAATATTTAATTATGTTAATAATTGAAATTCAAATTATTTTTACTAAGTTAAATAAATATTAAAAATGTCATTATATAGATTGTTAATTTCTATAATTTAATACGCATGATTTTATTGTGTGTTCGACCAAAAAAGAATCTGTGAGAAAGGGTTTTCATCTCAATTTTATTCGATACAAGGTTCATATTATGAACCTAATTCACATTATTTATTATATTTATGGATCCAAACACATATTTTAATAAAACTCACCTCTAATTAATCGTATTTATACATTAATTTCAGAACTCTCTTATGAAAAAACATTCTTATGTTAATTTAAAAGAAAGATTTATATTTTCTTCTATGCCTTTTATATTTCCTTTTTTCCTTTATTAACAAGACAATTTAACAATTATTTTTTCAATGTGAGTTTATTTAATTGTTAAAAATTATTAAGAAAATTTCATTCCACATTAGTATATTTTTTTCACACCGACACTATATTAATTTTTTTACCTTCATTTTTTTAATGTATCCATTATTGGGATTTTTATTAGTAAATTAATGTGTTAATAGTTTGATTACACATTTTCAAACTTATTTGGAATGTGAATTATCTTTTTTTTAAATACTACCAAAACATAAAGAAACAATTTTTTTCACGATTTCATTTCTATTTTGAATCATGTCTATTATAAATCCCCCATCTATGAAATTATGAATCATACATCACTCTCTAAATTATCTTATGAATTTTTTCATTTGGGTAGTTAAATTTTAGTTACCATCTGATCCAATTTTTTATCCCTTCTTATATGATACCCTATGAGAATGTTATGTAACCTATTTTAAATATTTAATTTAATTAATATATGATATATTATTGATTTTATGAGGAACATATATGTATGATTGTATAGTTATATTTTGGGTGGGATTGAAATTACATAGGTCTCACCTTTATTTGGTAATTATTTATATCATTTTTTATTATTATGTTATGTGTGGACATGATGTGATAATAATGTTCTTCTCATATTGAATGTGTAATTTATCCAATAATGTAAAAAATATTTAAATCGAAACAATTTAGAACATATGTTTAAAAAAAAAGATGTTATAAATTGTCTTTTATTTAGGCTATATAACAACCCATGAAAAAGAAATGATTTGAAATTATTTTACATCGATTATTATATAACTACCATAATTGTTTTTATATTTGTTAATAAATAAATGATTTAAAAATATCATTTTTTACATATGTTAGTTTAAAACTAACATTGAGAATATTTTAAAATATTATGAAATCAAGTGGGAACTCTTATTTCTTTTCACTCACAAAATGTATATTGAATTTATCTCCGGAGCAAAGTCTTAACCCCCAATTTGATGATCTTCCAAACTCTCATCATTTTCACCTACTGGCATCATTGTATCTATTCATCATTTCCATCTGTTGTTGGCATCATTCCCCCAGGTTTTTATTGGACATACTCTAACTCTCTTTTATATAATTAGTTGTATCATAGGTAATTTTTTTTTCTTGGTTATTTTTTTGTTGAATTTTTATAATTTATTTTGGAAGAATTTTATTTTAGTCAGTTTTTTGATATGGTTTAATAGATTCATTTTCCCTATAGAAAAGGTTATAAATATTTATTTTTATTAATTTGATCTGTTGTTCTATCACTATATGGATTTTTCCAAGAGGTTTATGTGTTCTGTCTATGTTGTTTTAATTTTATTTTATTTTTATTTTCATATATTCATTTTAGTAGCACAATTTTTATGTAGTTTAGAATATCTGGTTTTTTATTATTTTCACATATTTATATAAAGTAATTTGTATATTTTTATAATTATATTACTTTCATCAATGGCTATCTATTGTACATTTTTCATTTTCTTATATTGACTTATATTTTATTCATTATACAAGCTACCTTTATTTTGTTTTAAATATGTGAAAAATATTTATATAATAATTTATTTTCATTTAATTTATTTTATAAGGGATAGTTTTTATGAATTATAATTTTTATTTTTAAATATATTATATTATTTAATTGAATATTATTTAATAATAAATAAATATTTTATAAACATTATAAATGTGTGTATGGTTTATTATTTTTTATTATTTTTTATAATTATTGTTTTTTAGTTTATTTTTTATTTTCAAAATTATGTAAAAAATGATCAACAAAATTTTTTTATAAATAAAATATTTTATTTCAATTTTTATTATTAAAACTAAAAAATTTGGTTTTAAAAATATTTAATTTCATAATGAGAAATGATAAATAAACAAGTTTTTGTTTTTTATTTATATTTATAAAATTAAATTATAATTATAATTTAAAAATAACGCAGCGTATTTTTTATATTGGTTGTTTTTATAGGGGATAATGAACTGAACTTTGATTACTTAATGTTAATCAATTATTGATTATGAGGAAATAGTTTTATTTAAAACAAATTCCAAAAAATTATTTAAATAAGTACATGACTTTTTAGCATACATAAAATGGTTAAATATGAGGAAGTTTTAAAGAAGATAAAACAATGATCATTTATCTTGTAATGGTTTTAATCCAAGTTAGTTTTTTTATTAGAGAAGGTTATGTTTTTTAAAATTCATGAACTAATGATGATAGATATTTATAAAATTATTATTCAAATCAAATTCAATGATTTATTCATGTTCCTGAATTGGAGGTAGTTTAGATTTTTTTATTACGAAATTTCATAGTGATGCTAAAAACCCATTGTATCTTGGTTGAATGGAACTCATTGTTCAATGAACAAAGTTAATATTAGAGAACATAAAATCCATGAATGGGTGGGGTGATAAGTGTTTTACAGAATTTCAACATCTATTTCAATACACTCTTCTTAAACCCAATGAACATCTAGATTCAAATTATAATATTGTAAAAATATTATACCTAATGGGATTGGGGTGAAACAAGATACATGTCAAGACAAATGATTGTCTGTTATATTGGAAGAAATATGAAAGTCTTTCGTAGTTTTCTAAATATGGGATATCAAATTATAATTTGAAAAAGGAATAAGAAGTTGTTTTACATATAATGACAAGTTTAAAGATTAATTCTATGGATATTTGGTATCATCCAAAAATTAAACCACAATGATGTTTGTTTGCAAAATAAAATAATAGAAAATGGATAAAATTGAGTGAAGAAGAGAAAATAATATATATAAAATTACATCATTGAACTGATTTTCCACAATGGAATAAATTTGATAAATAATTACCAAAATTTGGAAAATATGTTTTAAATCATAGAAATGCATTGTGAACTATTTGAATGAATCCATAATAAAGACATAGAGGAAAACATGGAACATGGCGTATTTTTTGGTAATTTGTATCATATCTATTAAATATTTTGGGAATAAATATTATATAATGTTGAGTTAAATGATTTCTAGAACAAAATAGCTTAGAAGAGACATTAAGGATTCATTTTCAATATTAAATTATGATTTGGTACATTTATGGAGGAAGGTATTCTAGTTTATGATCCATATAAAGTAAATATTTTTAATTGAATAAAATGATTATGTTTACTAGAAATGAATTCCAATAATATGGAAAAATATCTAGATATAGTCTTATGGAGGATAAATCATTTCCAATTTGTAAATGAGGGACATCATTTTTTCAACCATAACATTGGTGGAAAATAATGTTCACGGTTTATTGAATGTTTCCATATATGGATCAATCTTATTGATGATTAAAAAGGTAATTCAAAAACTAAAAAATTTTACATCACTGTAAATAGTATTTCAACATATTATTATTTTGAGAGATTAAAATATTGGGAAATTCAATAAAATTTGGTAATAAATTAATATATGGAAGAACTGATAAATGTTTTTTATGAGTACATATTGCATATATCATGAGGTCAAACATAATATTGTAGTGATTCTTTTTGATAAAAATTTATGTGATAGTCTTATTGTAAAATGTTTAGATTTTTAAAACAATATTAAGGATGTTTTTAATACATGATTTTATTTAAAGACTACGTAAATAGGTTTAGAGTGAGATCCAATTTTTAAAGGAAAACAAACATTCATTTATCTTGTAATGAATTATCCATTATAGGGAAAATCAATTAATTTTAGTGCCTCTATTGTATCAAAATGCCTCTAGGGTATTATGAAAATGTAAACAAATACATTATACTAAAATATATAATGTTAATAGGAATTAAATATCATTATTTTCATGTTATGATGAAAAATCTCATACTAGTTGGATTGCATTGAATAATATCAACCCATGTCACAATTACTAAAATAAAGGTGTATTATTTTTTATCAATTCCATTTGTAATAAATTTTGGGATATAAATTCTATGAAAAATGTCTATAATGAAATAGTTTATATAATTTTCCAACAAGAAATATTCTTTCCATTGTGCTTTTTGGGTATCATGATGAATTTAATGGTTTATTTTGTGTGAAAAATAATGTTTTTTGTCCAATATAAAAGCATTGGAAGTATCCTTTGCGAATTTATATGATGACATTTAGGGATATGTAAATATTAAATATCTACAACAATCCTTAGTTATTGAGAATTATATTTCCAAGGTTATTGCTGATTGTTCTATAGACTACTTATATGCAGTGAAGTATGGTTGTTTGATTATATATCTTAATTAACTAGTTATATTTAGTGGGAATGAAATTCATGGCAGGGAAATAAATCTTTTGGAAGGTGAGAAAATAATGAAAGTATATTTATACATATTAAATAACCAATATGATGCTCTTCCATATATAAAATCCCATATTAATTTCTTAAAAATCATTATTTTATGTATAAAGATATATGGACATTGATTGAGAGTAAAAAACAATTTATTTTCCATGGATTAATTAGAATGTGCATGGTATATCAAATCCATCTAAATCATTATATGGTAACTAAGTGACCCATGATTAATTATAATATAATGGTTCACATATGAAATTAATTGCAATACATTTTATACCAAATATCAGGGTAATAGAGGTGTAGTAGAAAATAGTTGTGAATTAGTTTTCACTAAATCAGTGCATTTTTGCAGTGAAAAAAACCCAATCCCCTTATGATGATAATACTTTAATGTTATTAAATAAATATAAGGGATTGATTATAATAAATTTTGAGTTAATTTTTTCCATTTTAAATGGGTTTTTCACAACAAAATTGTTAAAGATGAAGTATTCATTATGAAAATAGTATATCTGAATAGAGTGGAATAAACATATAACCCTTTTATCATGATTACACTGTAAAAAAAATATGTTCTTTGTCATTAAAATATGCATTTTAATACTATTTTTCAAAGAAATAAATAGTAATTTGGTGATAAAAACATGACGATGAAGCTGAATTATTTTGGATCCCTACTTATATGTTAATATTATCAGAGGATATTGATGACCATATTGTAGTTATAGTTAATTCTATATTAATGATCATAAGGACGAAATATATGGAGAAATCATTTACTAATCTATTAACATTTTAGGAAACATATATTTATATCTTCTTTAACTTTTCTTCATTTTCAAATTTATAGATATAATATTTTTAATTTTATTTTTTTATTTTGGCCACATATATTAAAAAATACGATAAATTATTATTTTTAGTTTAGTTTCTTTTTTTGTATAATGTAGTAAATAATAAATTTTATCTGAAACTATTCCATTTATATAACTTTTTATGTAAGAATTGTTTTCTTAAATCTATATTATTTCGTATTTCAATAATGGTTTAACTATTTTTTTTATCATTTTTTTAACAACTCTAAAATATATGATAATGATTGTTTTGTTTTTTTTCTTTGTATTAATTTATAATTGTTATTAAATTTTTTATGTAATAGTTTGATATATATAATCATTTAAATTTTTTTACTCTATTTGAATCATTTATGGCATCATAAATGTTGTCAACATTTTTTTATAATTTTATTTTAATAATATAATCAATAGGAAAATAATTATTTGGTTTTGTTTGTTTTCATTTTTATTGGATCATTTTTGTTAATTTAAATTAAAGGTAATTTGTAACAGTAATATTTGAATAATAGTTTACTAATTGTTTTTTATTTTGTTTTAGGATTATTTAAAATCAAAGAGTTTCATTTAGATCTTGTAAAGAGGAACCTACACATAATTCTACTAAGAAGCCTACCTATTTGTCTATAATAGAGTCTTCTACTTCGACATGGGGGGATACAAATTTTAGGGTTTGTAATCATGGTATCACATTATTACCTTGATTATATATTTATTATATATAAATCTAGAGGATATCTATTGATGTTTATGATAATGGTAATCCTATGGGTAAACATTGAAAAAACATCTATAATTTTTTGTAATTAAATCTATAGAAAAAGTTGTAATTTTTATTTTTTTATTAGGGAAGGGTGAAAATATGAAACTAGTTAAACTTTTGGTGAAAATTATTTTAGAATAATTTATTATTATTTTACTTATCATGATATTTTTTGACATATATTATTTTTTACATTACATCAGATGACATATGATATTCCAAAAATTAAAGAATCCATGAATAAATGTTTGGGTTTTTTCTATTTGATATTGATTGATTTTAAATATACCATAACATTGAAGTTTATTTTAGATGAAGGACTATATGAAAATCCATGTGAGATATATATTTTTAAATAAGAATTTAAATTAATATTTTTATTTAATGTGGATGTAAAAAAATCATTTTTTGGTTAGTGAAATTTCATTTTTTTGTATAATCACTAAAATTTTACATCGTAATTATTTGTTTTCCATCATTAACAAAAACTGAGTATATCTAATCAGGATATCCAATCCAAAAATTTAAACCCTCATACATTATCTCATAGAGGTTATCTGTTATTAGAAGAGAAAATTATAAATAAAAAATTTCATAAATGGTAATTTGAATATTTAGTTATGTCTTAAATTCACCCCCATATAGAAATATAAAATAGAAGGGAACCATAATTATAAAAAGAGGATAATATCGTACTGATGAATAGAGGGTCGTGGATGAAAAAAATTTAAGGATTTATTTAATTTATTTTTTAAAATATATATATTTTTATTTTCTTGTATATTCGTCAAATATTCTATATATGAATCACTTGAAAAGAAGATCACATAGGTTTTCTTTATACTAGTGGGTAGTTATGATAATTTATCTTATATATTAGGGATGCCTAATTAGTCATATCGGGAACAAGGTTACGTGGTTACATGTTAGTTGTATTAATTAAAAAATTATTTCATTACGTTGACACTTCTTTAGGGGAACATTTATATAAAAAATATTCTATAGAATACAAATATAAGGTATGAGTGATATGATGGATGAAAGGATTAGTGATTCACTATAGTAAATGTTTTCTGACATTCAGAGATAGTTTTAGGGTGCATATCCCACACCTTTACCTATAACTGTATACACCACCCCTCCACCTCCATCAATATATCTCACTCATACAAATCCACTTCCAAAACATCAAATCTTTTTTTAAATATATATTGAGGATCCCCTATATCATATTTTATAATATATGTCCATATATTATATTGTGGATACCCTACATCATCGAATGATAGAGATAGAAAATCACATTGTAACAATATAAGAGAGTATAGATGTATAATCTAGATTACCATTCCCTAAAGATGATGATTCTGTATATTCAAAAAACTGTCATATAGTTTTTTTAATTTGTTCATGTAGACATGTCTGATAATATACCTTTATGGTATGCAAAGATTATAATATTTATTATTCATATATATGTTCAAAGAATTTTACTATTTTAATATGTATATATATAGATATTTATATATGTTTATATATATAAATAATATAATATCTTATTAATTGTAAGGAAATGTTTTTTTGAAAAAAAAAACATGTTGATGCCCCTTCGACATTGGATTGTAATTTTTAAAATGGTTTTCAAAATTACCTATAGAGAAATATATGTTATTTGAAATTTATGAGATTCAAGTGGATGTTCACATTTTTTCCATAAGATTATAGTGTCTATTTGTATTATAAATATTATAGATCTTTGAAAATTAGAAATTTTGTGCCTCACGATAATAAAATCTTCTCCATGTAAGTGGATTTTCATATTTCTTTAAATTATAAAATGTTGATCGATTAAACATAATTGTTATATTTGTTTTTTATTACGAATATTTATAAACATTTTATTTAGTATGAAACAACATCAAATTAAGTATTATTGGACAACTAATTAATTTCTCAAAAAATTATTATAATGAATAATGATGAAAGAATAAAATAAATTTCTAAATGATTTCAGAACACTACAATTAAGGGTAGAATGATTCTTTGTCTTCATGTGTATGAAACAAATATTTCCTAATGTTTTTTTTAGTTAATTTGATATCCATTCACATTATTATTTTATTTTTATTTTCCACTTCTCTATGGAAGGTTTTTATTTTCAAATGAAAAGATAGGTTACTTGTTATGAATCATAAATCAAAAAATCTAATAAAACATTAAGTAATTTTTGGAGACATAAATATCATTATTTTAACCATTATATATTCTAATATTTCTTTTCATAAATATCTTTTTAAAAGATGATGTTGGATTACTATAGTATATTGAAAGTAAAGTAGAATAAAAATATAAAATATGTTCGTACAAAGGAAACATATTTTTTACTTACTTTAATTTATTAGATACATGGAATTTTTTTCAGTTGAAAAATTATTTTCAAGTGGAATTAAAATAATCAAGTTGGAATAATAGAAATTGGATAGTATATCATCAGATCTATTTTTGAAATAATTTCATCTAGGAATGTTAAAATGTTCCATAATGTTACACATTTTTATAAAACATATTTTTATTTATCTTATAATTATATTCAAAATATATGTTGGATACTTTTCATTTCATTTTTATTTTTTTATGATTCTCAACTTAATAATAGAAATTATTTATGTCATATATGCGGACCTTGGGTGGATTATTTTACAAGATAGATTCAATTGTAAGTTATCTCTATTTAGAAAATGTATTTTTATTTTTAAATATCAAATTTTAATGCTTTTATAACTTGAAAAAGTTGTTGATGTAATTTTTTATATATTTGTATTTTTATTCATTTTATAATATTTCTTTATGATCTATTATGAGATGAGTAAATTAAATTTAATATTTATTTTAAAAAAAAATTTACATCGGTTATAGAATGACCCACATAATACCTAATCATTCCCTATTTATTTATGTTGGTTATTTTATAACTGATGTAAAAATATTTTTTGATTGTCTTAAATAATTGAATAAAAAAACATGCTTTTGGATTGTTTTTTTATAGCTGAGATAAAAGATGGATTGAATATGTATTTTATTTAGGGTTTTCTATAAAAGATCTTATAATAAATTATATAAAAAAAGATTTTACATTTTTTTAAAATAAGTGACAAAAATATATAATTATAGTGTTGATTACAAATATTTCACTAATTAACTGATTTAAAAAAATTCACAAGGAAAACACTTTTTCATTAATGATCTCTATATCTCTATATAGGTAATAACGTTTTATTTACCCAAGTAAGCTAGTGGTGTCCTTTAGAGTATTGTGGGATTACAACTCTGGAGAGTGATTGTATTTATTCCTTTTTATCTGAAATTAGACCCTTTGGAATCTCTAACAGATTTAAGGGGACCTTGAATTCCTAAATAAACTTGGTAGAAACTCATATGATGCTCCCACCTATTATTAATACCCCCTTATTGTGTAATTTGGTAACTTTAATTGATGGAGATAGTGATTTGGATCTTTAATTTAATAAATTATAAATGGTGTTAAATTACAAAAAAAAAAGTATTATTTTTGGTTAGACTATTTTAGTTCCATCCACTACTAAGTAATTTTTAGTGGTTCATGAATGCTCTATGGGGTTTAAATTATTATATGGTTCAAGATATATTCAATCATATGGAAATTTTAATTCTTTTAACCATAGAGGATTTTTTTCCTTGGTATACTCTGAGAATTTTTAGACATGTGATAAATAGTTTTTACTCTTATTTGTTTGTTCTATATTTTTTTTGTAAAGCGACACTCATTAATGTTAGTTTTCTTGTTGCATATTTTAAAATGTCTCGAGCCTTCAAAAATCTAGCATCCTTGAGGGGAATTAAAAACCTGTTGGGATAATTGTTTTGCGAGGATGAATAAACATTTTTCATTTGAATGAGTGACAACTCTCCATTGCATTCAAAATAGTGAATCAAGAAACTGATATAGTACCAAATTGAGTCATGGGATTATTTTTTTATCTTTTTATATGATTTTCATGATAGAGGCGAGATATGTTATTTTGGATTTGTTAATGTGGTTTCGCTACCCATACAATTATGTGTGACTACTCTCATCCATATTTATAAGTATAATATTCTTGAATCCTCAAAAAATCAATCATATTATACTATCATATCTTCTACTAAAGTTTGCTTGGGATGAGAAATATTTATTTTTTAGAGGAATAAAATCATACAAGGTTATATTAATGGTATAATAGATGGATTTTGACTGGGATATTAAGGTTATGATAGGAAATATCATGTTTTAGGTTGATTTATACAATTTATATGGTCACCAAAAATGATTCTTTATTCAAAATGTTTTCCATCAATATAACTTCTTGTCCTTGTTTTATGGCCACTAGCATAATTTTTTTATTTTATTACTAGTTCCTGGTTTATATGATTAGTATATGCATTGGTTTCATAACATATTATATAGTATTTATATTGGGAGTTACAGTATAACCAATATTATTTTTGTTAGATAAAGATTCTTTTAGTATATCCAGGAATGGAATAAGTCTTATTAGGGTCATGGGCCTATATATTGGTTGAATATAAAATAATATAATAACTAATATCTTTGTTTGGATGTCAAGGTGATTTTTATTAATATAAAATATTTATCTGTCAAGTCCTTCAATGATTTAGAAAAGTCGAATATCATTTGGAGTGGTCAAAATGTGAATACAGTTAAAAAAACATTTTTGTTTCCACTAAACATTCATATATACATATTTTCTTATTATATATATCACTAGTATTCTCAAAAACATCATTTTCAATGGATTACTTATGATCCCTCCTATCTAATGTTCATAACTAAAACATAAAAATTGAAAAAATGGATAACAAAACTAAATATGGAATTCTGAGCTACAAAATCGCTTCGTGTATCTTAATAGGAAACATGGATGGATTGAATTTCTAATTATTGATATTCATATTCTATTTTTATAATAAATGTTCCTAAGGTTGATATTCTAATAATTAAAAATAAATTTAAAAAAATTATATACTATTCTCATTCTAAAAATCAATTCTATTATTCTCGATAGATAAAAAATACAAAGAATATTAGATCCAGTAATATTAATATTCAATACTTATAGGAAACTATATATTTCCTTCAATCAATTCTAGAATAGGTATCCATTTAACAAAATTCATTATGGTAATACATTACTAGGGTAAATCATGGATTTCCTATGGATATCATCTTCTATGGGGTTTCCATTTCATCTCTTTTTTGGAAAAAACTATATAATTATTTCAAAGTCCTATTAAAAAAATAGTCAAATGATTTTCATGAGGGATTGATTATCTTATGGATGGATAAATGGTTTTTAAAACTGTCATCCTCTATTAGGTCTTTACTACCTCATCAATTTTTTTATTGAATATTATTTCCTAGATTATGGTTAATGACTATTGGAGGAGTGGATTTCATTAAAACATGCATATTGTTTTGTTAATAAAATATATATGTATCGAAAACTCTATCCCACAATGTGTATATCATGAATACAAAATCTATAGTTTATTGGAGAAATAAGGATTAGATATGGTTTACACATGACATGTAACATGTATGGACATGCTATATATGAATGTTTTGTTCATGACTCAGCTTGGCACACAATACACATATATACACCTCATGTGAGATACATGGTGTGTTGTAGTACAAGCTGTGCTGGGTTAAACGACATGGATTGAGCCACGGTACATGCCACAAGAGGTCCTCTGCTAGTACACATGGTGTATACATTGAGTCCCACTAAGTTTTCTATGTTTACATAGAGATATGTGGAAAGGTATATGCTTGGGTGGACACTTATAGAATACTCATTATTTATTCTTTGGTTTATGTTGTGAAGTTGAAAAAATATTACATATCATTATTTCAAGGTAGGGAGAAAACATAAATATAGAGAATATCCTATACTTGAGAATATTACAAATGAATGTCATGGACACCAAATACAGAAGGAGTAATCCCATGTACATTGAAGACTAAATTATTATATTATTAGAGTTACATTCCTAGTGGTGTCTTTGTATTTATGCACCATGAAAAGTATTGTACATGTAAGGTAATTTTCACCATGGGGTAGTTTTTATTTTATTTTATCACCTAATAGTTAGATTTGGGCAACAACTCCATTTTGAGTATCATTACACATAGAATGGGATTTTTGGGTCATCATTGGTATTCTAGGACACTTGTGATATTATATAATACTATTTTTGGATCTTATCCCCATGATGGTGATGATTGGATCCATATGATGATCTGAAAATGGTGTGTGAATGGTAAAAAAACATAACATAATTCACATACTGGGGCATGCAAACCTTGTAAATATTGCAGAGGTGGGTATCCACCAAATTTTTTTGGGGTATTTTTGATTCTTTGGGTATGTATAAGCAACCAAAATTGGTTTAATACTAGATTTTGGCAGTACCCTTAATGAAACAGTGAATTCCAAATGGACATATGGGTTTATCTAAGACTTCATGGCATTACCTAAATAAAATTCTCTAGGGATTGTAGTTTCATGTGGTATAAACAATTCCACAGTGATTTGACTTTTAATTCCATTGCATTGTGGTCTTCATATCTAGTTTACATTGTGTTTGTTATATTCCCTCTCTCCATGTGACTCTTAATGAGTTGACATGGGAGATTTAGTGAGATGATCGAGAAGTACTTCCTTGATGGAGCATTCAATTGACCAGGTAGTTAATTATTATGGGGCATGATTGGAATAGACATGGGAGTTGGTACTACCTTATGATGATTTACACTCTCGGCATGGGTCATCCCCTACAGTACTGAATTATGCACTCCTCTAATGATTTTGCTGAGGATCTTCCATGCCAAATAGGTTTATTTCAGATCATTTTGTGTTATTGGATATCCCTTATGTGAAAGGTGACAATTAATTCATGTATTGATATTTGATTTTGTGTGGCATGAAGTCCTCCTTCAATTTTTTGTAACTCCATCAGCCATTTTACACTATCTGGTGTGGTGCAGGCCCGCTAATATGGATGAGAGTGGAAACACAATGGTTATAGTAGTCAAGTAGATAGTAATGTTCAGAATACATTGTTCTATACTCCAATATTAGAGTCACACACTCTATTGATGTGGGGGTACCTCATTACGATTGTGGGATTGTGATATAATGAATTTTATATTCGAGTTGGGAATAATATATATCTCAAATTCTTGGGATTTATGGATCAAATGGTGTTACTTGTTTCCCATTGAGATTGTCACTTTGAAAGAGTTGGGTTATGGATGCAGAATTCACCTCAATATTGGTTCTTCATTCTATTAGAGCATGTATGGGACATCAAGCTCACGTTTGAGGTTTTCCTCATGTTAGGGGGGTGATATTTCTCTTATAGTATGGGGTTGGGAACTCTCTCAGTAGATGAGTTGAATTTCACCCATCCATTGGGGTTTCATAATCCCTCTATTGATATACATATCTTCTGTCTTGATGAGGTCCCCCCCCCACCGCATCAAAACTATCAACATATGGATTTGAGTGTGAGATGTTTATATTGTTCTCATATGGCTTGATGAATTATTATCTAAATGAAAATACACTAGTAGTTCTAGTTATTCACCACGTGTATCAAGATATGGGTTTTATTTATTGGGTGTAATGTAGAGATATTTCTGTTTTAGTTCGCATGGGTGGGGAAACACATATTTACTCTCTAATTAGTGGATGAGAAGGGATGTTTTTCCCCTGAGGCATGGTGTTTATTTGTGATACCATATTCAATGGGATGATTTAATGATCAATCTATCCCTATTTTCCCTATGAGATTAGGTTGTGGATAAATTAGGAATGGATGCCATATCTTCTTCCAAAATTGGATCTTACTTGGTATTTTTATATTCACACTTGAAAGCTACTTATTCCCCACATATTGTTTCTTTATAAATTTATCACTAATGGGTGGGGATATTTATGGGTGTTGAGACTCGTTAGATATACCATAGTGAATCATGGAGAGATTCATTTCTATAAGTGAACATGTTATAGTTGTCAAGATGTGGTGACACAGTTTTCCAATAATGTGATGTATGTATTTATTTTTGTATTTTGGGCGTTGTATTTTACCCTTTTATAACACCATGATATTATATTTTTTATAAAATGTTTAGTTTATATATATGATTTTTTTTATTTATGATATATATATGTTTTTTTCTCATGGTAGTTTTTTATTTATGGTTATATATGTTTGGAAGTGGTCTTAAGGCATAAGGCCTCATATTTTTGTATTATGACTTCATGGTTCTAGTCACTAACCCATTTAAAATTGATGGTGGGGTTATGGTGGCACACTCAGCCTACCACAAACCCACGTGGGAACATGGTTGGTTGCGTCATGTCAGATTGGGGTCACATTGAGTTGGTTTTCATGATTGATTATATAGATTGGTGTCTATTTTCCATAGTTTAGGATAGGCAGAGAAACATTTTTTTTGATTCATAGATATAGTTGTATAAATAGAGAACCCAGCAAGGGTGGGGTGGCTGAAGTATTCCTATTCAACAAATATGATAATCTATTAAATAACCTAATTTATTACAGAATTATTTATCGGGTATGATTAGTAGGTTAATGCATCCAATAATGGTCAGTTTATCATTGGTTATATAGTGTGAGATATATATTTGGGATATGTCATCATGTGGTGGGAGGTTGATTCCCGCATCAAAATTATTTCAAATGAAGTTCATATTCGATATTCACTTGATGATGATATAAATTTTATTACTAGAAGACATATAAGATTCATAGGTAATCCTATCAGGATTTATAGTGGGTTGATTTCATTAAGACGTCATTTCCATGATTGTAGATTTGGGATAATGATATATGTGTCATGAGATGCTTGGTATGAATAGGTTCTATAATCCCCTGATGGAATTGATACCACGACAAGGGTACCCTATATACTCTTAGGAGGAAAAAGGAGTATGTTAATACCCTATAAGAAAAGGTGTGGGTAATCCATGATTGGGGTTGGTTACTCTCCACGGTATATGTTGATATCATGGTGTTGCTCCCCCATACGAGATTGTGGAGTTGGGTTCTCCCCCCTTGAATTTGGGGGTACATATTTTCATTCTTGGGGTTTAATTCTTCAATTTGATTATGTAATTCAGATCTCCCTCAATACCAATGAGGTGTGATTTCCATATTATGTAGTGGAGTTGGTACTCCAATGAAAAATAGGTTTCAGGGCAATCATATGTAGTGGTTAATGCTTTGTATAAGTCAACATTTGGTTCTTTTCATATGATTTGGTACACCCCCACAATGTGGGGTTTTGGTCCTCTATGGTGGGGGTAGGAACTACCTTAGTAAACATACATTCTTTAGAGATGTACAAGTACCTCATGTATATTGGGGGGCGACAAAATGAATAAAAGAGTGCATGAAACAATTCATATGTGTATGGGCTCTTTGTTAGGAATTGGGTTTAGTTCTCCCATGATGTCAAGGAGGCATGTTTCCCCTTTACTTAAATGGAGTCACTAATCCCATCTAAAATAGGGTGTGGGTTCATCATCTATATATTCTAATGTTTTTCATGATAATTTATATGATTATTATACCATTTTGGTTTGGTACATCCCCCATGATTTAGCATATGGGGTATTCTATCAATGAGGACGGGTACTCCATTAGTTGAATAGTAGACACTTGATGTGATGTGGGTCCCTCTCCATAGTCTATTGACTAATATAACATTGGATAGTGAACATTATTATTTGTGATATCGCCTTCAATAGATAATCCTATGATTATTCATGATAGAGTTAATTGTATCTTATTTTCCCCTTCATCCAAATGACTATTGGTTTCATGAGATGGATGTCATGTTTGGGAGACCAGGATGGATAGTACGCTCCACCTTATGCGTGTGGGACATCCTTTAGTAGAGATATTATCCTATGATCTAAATAAATTGGGAAATGGATGATTGTTATGGTGATTTTATCCTAGTATGAGGTGGATGATATACCAATCCACTCCCACCCCCCACAACCTCAAGGTGGTCCTCACTTGGATAAATGTTTTGGAATCCAAGACCATCGATGTGTGAGAGATATGGATGCATTGATTAAGAAATATCATTGTGGATCACATTTTGATATGCGACTTTTTTATTTGGATCTTATATCTATTAGCAACATAATTTGTTCTTCTATCAATGTTATGTTATTTGGTGGGGAACCAGACATCCAAGAATCTTTTTAGATTATCTAGTTTTTTCTATAGGATCATTCATGTGGAGACCATCTACCCATTATTATTAATATTGGTGTCATTAAAAAGTGACATAGGAGGGTTTATGTGATCCCTCCATGGCAGAGTAAGGCCCAATAATGATATCTTTTTGATGGTTTTTCTCTTCTAGTATGGGATCAAGTGAAAATTGTCTTTGTGGGATATTTTTGGATCACATATATGGGTCATGGATTACATTAATAGGGATGTGAGAACGAGATGATGAGTAGGGATATCCCTTGGGATGATATGACCAACTATATCACTAGTTAATGAGCATTTATTTTCTTGATCATGGTTATTTTTTAGCACCATTATGGTATCTGTAGATGAAGGGATGGTCTATTACATTTAATATTCTTAGGGTTTACCTTGATGAAATTTGTACCACTTCATTGATTTTATAGATACTATATCTATACGTTTATTGTTTTTCATATGTGTTAGTTATTCTTGGGGAGCTATGTGTTTAAATTTTGGGAGTATATTTCTCTAGGAGTATCTGAGGAGTATAAAAAAAGCTTGATCTATACAATTATTCTACATTTTATAGATGAAGATACCATGTTTGTGGTGGTCTGTTATTCCCTTATACATTTCCCTAGCTATGTTCTATGGAAGAGATGGGCTAGAAAACATGATTTTAGCAATTATGATAATTAAACAAAATAGATGTAAGTCACCATAGCTATAAATATACATTGGTGACATAGTTTAGGATTCTTCATATAATCTCATGAAGTATGATGAGGAAATTCATTTAGTAATATTATGGTTATGTGTGTTCATGTTTTGGTAAGATGTCGTTATGGAATTATAAATGTATAAGTTAGGTTATATACTATGGATGATAACATGTATGTGATTAGTGATTCATGTGTGTTTCCTTTGTATTTTTATAAATTAATGGATGGGAGTTTTTATTTTATTCTTATTTTCTGAGCAAGATAATTTTGATGTGTACCCTTGGAATCTATTGATGAGCAGAGGTGGTGGGTTCTCGTGATGTGGTGTGGATATATTATTAAGGTACATAATTTTTAATGATAATGTTAGCATATTTTCTAAATATTATATTCTTTTGGGAGTTGATTTTTAATATGGGGGTAAAATTCCCTAATGTGAAATACCATGGCCGATGAGATATATTTGATTAATACTTCTAGTTTTTGTATTTTTCATCCTATTGTTGTTGGTGACAATATCAAGATTACATGATGGATTTTAGTGAAATGAATTTATGATACTTGTTAAATGTGAGTTGTGATTTTTTGCATAAATTATTTAGTTTTTATTTGATGTATTTTAACGATCAAGGAGGAATGCGGATCTAGGGTGTGAAATCCATGATATGTGTGATAGAATGTGGATACGTTCCTAATTGGGTTTGATTCTAGGTCATTGTTGATTTAAGGGACATTATAATCTAGAAGAGATCATTTGAGGGTGTTTCATCTTTGTATTTGAGGATGGATTATGGCCTCTCTTATATTCCATTCTAGTTGTTTCCCCTTTTAGTATAAATGTCTTTAATTTGGGGAGGATGTTGTACTCTTATTTTTTTTCCAATGTGGATGACTTATTTGATTATCGACCTATATAACCATGATCATTTAATAAGGTTAAAATGGTAATTTAAAATAGATAATAACCACATTAATATTTTTTGATGGTTCTTTCATTATTGTAATGGTATGTTTACCCTTGGGATGAAATTTCTTCATATTCCATGTTGGGAACATTTTCAGGATAGTTAAAATTTATAAAATAAATGATATTTATTCATATGTGTTTGAAGATATATATATTTCCTTTTTAGAGATCTACATGGATGATTCTTATTCCTTGTAGTGTCTATAATGGGTTATTTTTCACAATAGATGTATAAAATCCACCTTGGATTCAGATCCATAGTGGGGCCATTAATGGGTCCCTATTTTATTTTATTTTTTGGTTAATTTCTCACTCCCATAATTTTCTCCCCCATCATGTGTATGGGTGGATACCCCATATGATTATTGACTCCACATATTAGATGGTATGGGGATATATAATGAGGAGGGGCCCCACCCATAGAATAAAGTTAGTGATGGATTGGGAGGCAGTGATGACAGATCATGAAGCAAAGTTTGATTATTCAGTAATAATCCATGAAATTGTGATTTTTTATTTTTTTCCCTCATTTTATTTCTCCACAATTTTTTATTTTGGTTTTCTGAATATTATTTCGTGAATTATGGTTAATAAATAAAGGATGAGTGGATTTCTACAGATCTTATAGATATATATTGCTTATTGAATTTCTTCATCTGTATAACCCGATCACAAAACATGTTCCTAAAGAACACATGGTTTGTAGTTTTCAATGTGAACAGGGTTGAATATATTTTCCACATGGTGTGTTTTTGATATAAAAATTAGATCTAAAATAATTATTTATATGCACTTGGGTGAATCACTTTTATGTCTTGGAACCGGATGTGAGGTACATAGTGTGTAGTAGTAAAAATATTTTTATTTAATCCTTAATCATCCATCCCCTCCCTATAGTTACCCCATAGGGCCCCCAAAATTTAAAGAAGCTCCTATAAAGTATTTAGACTCACACACTAATATAAGGGATCCCCTTCTTCTCCCCATTGTTATGGTATATTTATTATCTTGTGCCTTCTCTTTACAATTACTATTATAGGGATATTTATTTACACGTCTCTACAGTTACAAATATTATTTGAAAATGAATATAGACCACCTTTTCTCTCATCAAACAATTTTTTTAATATTTATGTGATGCTATTATACGACTGAAATTTGATAGTGATTTTCCATCCCAAAACAATTGTGTATTGAATAAAATACCCATTTCATGTCAAGGGTGTTCACTTGTATAATATTATAATAATTTTAAATGTGACTTATATGTATCTATTTATCATTCCCTGATCATGGAATAAATTAATATGATGAACGAATCCATGTTTTACGATGTTTGTTAAACACTTATGCATGAGAATGAAAAGAAAATGACAAGTGCCCCAGAATTATATAGATTTCCATTGAATTGGTTAATGTTAAGTCTAATGTTACTTTAGTGGGGACATAGAGTAATCCCATTTCCATTATGAGACTATTCCCATCATGATATAATGGAATTTATCCTCGATCTATGATTATGATGCATTTTTAATGTTTTTTACACATTTCCTATGTCGCCATTATGTTATCATGCCTCATTGTTCATGATTTTTGATTCTAACCAATATTATGATTCATTCATACACCTATTGTATAAAATTTATTAAATTATTCATGTTATTACAGGTTTATTCATATACATTTCTTTTTAGATCACCCCTTTCTTATTAATGTACCCATGTTCAATCGTTCACTTCTAAATGCGATGGAATTTTAGAAGCATGTTAAGGATGTTTTAAATAAAATGTTATTATATCCTATATTGAAGATATTATTATATGTAGATTATTCAAAAATATACTATACTTCTTGATCTTGTGGGATTTATTATGTATAATATTATGTAATAAATCAAGAATTAATGTTCAATAAAGATCAAGGTTGTTACAGTTGTTATCAAAGGAAATGATTAGTTATATTTGTAATTAAGATTAGATTAATATAGAGACATCATTAGGGTTAATTATAATTACAATAAATCATCACAAAAATTTGGTAAATATTGATTATGTGTTTTATCATGAATATAAATCCCTTCATGGATACTACATGTGGTTGTGGCTATAAAACAGACGTATATAGGGGTAAAAAATGAAAACTATAAGGCCCCATCCGTAAACATTACTTAATCATGAATTAAATTTATAATTCAAATAGAGGATATTTTCAGTTTTATAGTTTTAGAGAATTTTTTCATAACTATTACTTCTCAAAAGATTACATAGTAGAAACTTCTACTAAGTTTCCATAACATAAAAAAACACTTAAAAAGAAGCATGTCTAGTTCCTTGGTTTAGATAGAATGTCTTTCCTTGATCCCATCCTTGACCCTATTCATCTTTAAGTCCGGTGGAAAACATTTCAAAAAATTGGGATGAGCATAGAAATCTCAGTAACGGTTATAACAATACAGAAAGAAAAAATTAGTCCATGTATACATAAGATTCAATGAAATTATACTTTACTCATAAAACACAAGAAATTTAACATACCTCATGAAATCATAATATTTATAAATAACTCATAGAAATGATAAGTCATAAAGGTAACTTGAGGCATTCATAACATTCTTATGTATGTATTAACATTCATGGTTACGTTTGGAATACCCATCACAGTATATTCCCTAAATCTGTTCGGAGAAACCTTAATGTTTAACTCCTTCGTGTTACCCAATGCATTGGAGAGCTATATCGGGCTCACCCGCTCTTAGTTTATCACAGAACCACCCGTATTCATAAACAATTCCCAAGAACCATAACATAATCATAGAACATAAAGGAAATATATCATTCCCACATTGTAATAACAATATAACAATTTAAGATATTGAAATAATGAATACATTCTAAAAACCATTTTCAAAACCATATAAAACATTTAATAAAGAGATTTTTGTATCAATGTTTCCCATAACACCTTAAATATTTTAAAATTTTTTAACCATTAATATATATATAAATAAATCCTTAAAACCATTTTCAAAACATGGATATTAATAAGAACAAATCATTAAAACATTTAAAGCGATATTTTAGTTAAAGGGTTTTTACAAAAATTAGAGACAATTGAATACAATAATTGAGGAATAACATTTAATCAGAACATTATAATATCATGAGAATAAATTTATTCCAAATATAATATTCCAAAGGATATTATATACACGATATAAGAGTGAATTGGTGTATAACAACAATGAAGTCTCAACAGAAATGTAAAATGAGATGAAATCCCTTATAAAGAAGGTATCCTTAAATTAAGGATAAATCAATCTCAAAATTATGTGTGACAAATATCAATACACACAATATAAGTGGATATTAAGTGTAAAACAGTAAAAGGTCATTCACATGTATTCAAAATATGACATATTCAATAACAACATGTTGAACCGAAAGAAATTGAAATTGGGTTAAAAAGTTTCCTTGGTAAAATTCGACAGCCTAACGGCGTCACATTAAAATTCATAAAATTAGTTGATGAGAGAAAAAATGGTATCTCATAACTTGTACTTAAAATTTACATCAATAAGGAAATATAAGAACATATCCCAATATAAAAAGATGTAAATTAAAAGACATAACAAAATAAGTCTTTTTAAAATAAGAGTGTGAAAGGTTCCCTTACCGATTTGGGAAACTTTCGAAACGTACACCCCATGAAAGAAGGTTCATACAATGAAAATGTAACTACCCATAAATGAGATTATATTATACAAATATTAAAATAATTGGCAGTACATACACCACACAAAAAGAAATAGTGGCCAATGTAGCATGAATATCACGGAAATAAAAATTGAGATGAAACCCCCCTTATGAAAATTCGGCAGCCTAATGACGCCACAAAAAACGTCCAAAAATGGATTGATGAGATAAAATAGGGTCTCTGATCATATTAACATAAGATTTATAGAAATAGGAATATAAAAGAACATACCCCAACATAAGAAATAAGAGCTTAATGTAAGTTACATAAAAAAGAGTACTTAAAAAGAAAGAGAGAGGTAGCATCCCTTACCTCAAGTCCGACTTGTTTTGATCGTTTCTTTATATTACTAAATAATAAACTTTGGAAAATTTATAATTTCTAAATTATATCATTTAAATAATATTATTCAATTCATATCACATATTATAATTTTATAATAATTAGTTAATTATGTGAGTTCATATCAGATGTTTTTGTCGATGTTTGGTACATGAGTCAAAAATGATTTTTTTTGAAAATGATTGCCCATGTAGTTATAAGTAAGTCATTTCCAGAATAGAATTAATTATTTTAATATCATATATATCTAGTACATATTCATTTTATACCACTTCATAACATTTGGAGATAAAACGAAATGAAATGCACCGTTCATGGAGATAGTAAGACGCACGTACACATGAACGCTACTTTCATTTCTTTGTCATATTAATGGAATTAAAAATAATTGAGAGTTATATATATTATAGTTACAGTATAATATATATGTTATATAGGTCACATATGTTCATTAATTTCATTATTTATACATTACATGTATTGCATGAACGAGTCACATCACTTGAGGGGGCGGTAGTCCACACTTCCTCGTATAAAATTATCGCATTTGCACAACATGAAAAGCATAAAGGCATGTTTTAAATATAGAATTCAGAAGCATATGGAAAAAATAAATACCATATATATCATATATAACATATAGTGACATCATAATGGCCACCATTAAAGGTGTTAAGAGAAAATTGAACAATCATCGTTTTGTGAGGCAGAAATTCGCCATCCACATAAACACTATGTTCTTTAACCATTAGACGAAGGTGTGTGTAAGTGTTGCTCAAATAATTCACATAACAACATCCTAGTATATTTAATATACTTGTGTAGTTATAAAATAAATTAATAAAAATATTTTAAGGGGTTGTAGATGCAAAATAAAACAAAATAACATTAAAGAAACTTTACCTTTAAATCGGGTAACTCCCTTTGGTTTGAACCAAAAGGGTTTCTTGAAGAGATTTATGACCAAGGTGAGGCTTAAATGATTAATATAGGGATGTGGAGAGATTAAATGGGCAGGTTTTGGCTGATCCAAAGGCTTGATAGGTGTGGTTAAGGAGGTAGAGGTGGGGGCCTTTTATAAGAGGAGATGAGGGGCACTCTTGGAAAGTCAAAAATGGTTACATTATTTTCAAATGATTTTAGGATTTTAAAGGTCCCACATTGATATATTTAGAGGCTAAGGTGATAAGGGATCTAAATACACCAATAAAATAGGTTTTTGACATGTGTAGGTTTTAGATTTTACATTATCTTTTCAGTTTATTTAAATCGTTAAATAATGAGGTAATCGCTGCATCATCAGGATGTCATAAATAATTTAATTTATTTAATGTCTAAAAATTATAAAAAAAATAAGATGTAGGAAAAACTTTTATCTTTACAATTACTATTTATAGTCATAAATCTGACTTGTATAACCCCATGTAAAAATTGTTTTAGTAAAACAATACATGTTTGTGTCATTTTTACATTTACTTTAAATAAAAGGCATTAATGTCATTATCTTACCCAAGTGGCTCCATGGGGTCCCAAAAATAGTCCCATGGGTTGTCTTGGTCGGCCATGACTCATACAATAGGGTTAGGATAGGTGTCAAGATATTTTCATTTTATTATAATATCATTTTTACCTTAAATCACACTAATTACCGTTAATCGTTATTAATAAAACTTAAAAGTTACTATTCACAAAAAATTATTTTAATCTCATTGAACCAAATTTTAATTCCTAATGGAAACAATGAATGTCATATTTTTTAAAGTCAAATCACTGAAGTGGTAAAGTTTCATTTAAACAAAAAATCTATTTCTTTAACTACCACTTAGTGGTTTCACTATTCATCAAAAATTGAAGTTTTTCAGAAAAATACCAAATATTAACCCTAAGATATATTTGATATTCTGAATTCAAAAATGATTTATATTTTACAAAATTAAAAACTTATAAGTTTCATTAATTAATTTAATAATTAATTCCCGCTGTCAAAACAAATAGCGTGTTTTTAAGAAACAATATCTATTAAAAGATTTACACTAGTTTAAATCCAATTTCAAAGTGAAAGTAATTCCAATGACTAAAATTGGATTAAATGGTAAAAATATATTCTAAATAAACTTTAATATCAATTAAAAATATAATTTATCCATATAAATAAATCATATTAAAAGGAGGTTTTTAATTAAAATGAAACATTTTCACTAAAAATTTTCTTTATTAGAAAAATAACAAAAATTTACACAAAGTAAATTTTGATGTCCAGATTCTAAAGAAATATTTTATTTTTTCAAATACAACATATAAAATTGTCAAAAGTATATTTAAAAAGGGTTCTCCATCAAAAGGTTGTTAGTCGACCTTTTACAGAATATTAGAAGATTTATGCTTAAAATTGGATTCATTTGCATTTTACGCCTCTAACATTTATTAGATAAAAGTAAAAATATTTGAAAAATATATATAATGATTTTGTAGTTCGTTCCATTCTTTCCCACCATTACAATGGCTAGGCGTTAACTACCATTTAAAATAATATTATTTTATTATTAGAGTGCAACGTAAGATTTCAAAGGAACTCGTTGTCGCGTATTGGGTTCGTCATCGAGCAGATAGTTCCCTTTAATGTAATATTAACATTTTATTCACAAATATTGATAAAAATTAGAATGTAATTTTATTTATTTACCTGGGATGTTACATACTTCCCCCCTTTTGGGAATTTCATCCTCACAATTTCAAAATTGGGCTTGGAAACTCCATTGAATGTCCCACATCGGAACAAGAGTCAGTAAAACTATCACATAAATAGAATGGGAGAGAAGTAAAAAGGTCACCAGAGTTAACCCATAATAGGATTCCAAGTATGAAAATATGGATATGGAGGAAAAAAACAAAGGGCCATGTTCTGATGGAGAGTGATAGTAAACATGTCTAGGAGAATGTTAACCATAAGAAAATCACAAGCTTGTGATGGGTTAAACGGTATTCGATTCCCCAGTAGGAAAAGTTAACAGACAACATTTTTGTTTTAAGTTACTCATAATTTAGGAATTTATTTTTGAGCTTAACTAAATAAAAATGAAACATACTTACTTGTCACGTAGAGTTTCAACTTTTAAAAGATTCCTTAATAAAATTCATATTTTCTTCAAAAGACGAGTATTTAGGAAGTCTTGTTCACATTAAGAGTACTATAATAAACTTCTTGAGAATCACATAACCCAAAAAAGAGAACTATATATTTCCCATGTCTTCAGATATCAACCAAAACAAAACCAAAATGTTTATTACGAGATCCGATAATACCCAAAAAGGATATTTTTTTAAAAAAACTACTCCTAATCTCCAAAATTTGTCAAAAAAAACCCAAAGTTCAACAAAGACCATTCAATAAACATCTATACCTAAAATTATTCAAAGTAAACCAAAATTTGATTGAAACCCAAATCCCTAAAGGATTTAATAACATAGTCTCCAAAGACAAATCATAACATTTTTCTCCAAAATAACATTAGTTACTCTTAAAGTCTCATACTGAAAAGTAATCAACCTAATCACATATCCTCCGTGATAGGTTAATAATTTCCATAGATAACCCAAAATCAATTTACTATTGATTCATAAAATCATCCAACTAATAAAAATTAGTTAAACTAATTAGGGAATTCACGTAGTCCAGTGGTAGGCGATAAATTCCAGTCCCACATTGGTTGTGGGTTCGATCCCATAGCTTTGTCCGACGTGACGGGTTGTCACATGGTCTACATGTTGTCCTTTTTCCAAAACTATATAATTCTTAAAACATTTCTCCAAAATGAGATAAAATCTTAAAAAATAACCATAATATAATTTAACCTCAATTTTATCACATGCCTTCCATTTTCCATCATAACATATAATAACCCATAATTACCTCAAAAGGAAAGACCATATAAAACCTAATGGTTACCTTTATAATTATTACCTGAACTTCCATATCTATTTGGTCATCTCGTACATGATGCATTAGAGAACTCACTAAGGTTCAAGTGGTTGATCATGACTCCTGATAGAGGGTTTAGAATAACCATGAGATTTCTCATTGAATCCCCCATTTCATCCATTCTATTAATCAGAGAACCACCACAACTTCCTTCAAATCCATTGTCACTTTGGCGCCTGCTAGATCCATCCATTTACTAAAACCAAAAATGTCAGTGTGAGTATATCAACAAAACCATCATGTACTAATGAGGAAGATAAACACTAAGATATACTTACTCATTCACTTTATCTAAATCTAGGACTCTTTCTGAAATCCTAACCATTATGGTAATATCACTTTTGCTTAGAGAATACCCTAATCTCTAAATATATCTAAACTGACCTTTGATACCAACAATAAGGCCTCGACCTTAAACATTACTTAATCATTAATTAAATGAATAATTCACATAGAGGATCTTTTCAGGTTTAGAGTTTTGGAGAATTAGTTCATAACTATTACATATCAAAAGATTACATAGTAGACACTTCTACTAAGTTTCCATAAAATAAAAAAAACACTTAAAAAGAAACATGTCTAGTTCCATGTTTTAGAAATAATGTCTTTCCTTAATCCCATCCTTGACCCTATTCATATTTAAGTCCTGTGGAAAACATTTCAAAAACCTGTGATGAGCATAAAAATCTCAGTAAGGGTTATAACAATACGGAAAGAAAACATTAGTCCATGTATATATAAGAATCAATAAAATCATACTTTACTAATAAAACATAACCAATTTAACATACCTCGTGAAATCATAAGATTTATGAATAATTCATAGAAATAATAAGGCATAAAGGTAACTTGAGGAATTTATAACATTCTTACGTAGGGATTAACCCTCATGGTTATGTTTGGAATACCCATAATAGTATATTACCTAAATCTCTTCGGAGAAACCTTTACGTTTAATTCATTTGCGTTACCCAATGCATTGGAGAACTGTATCGAGTTCAGCCGCCCTTAGTTTATCACGGAACCACCCGTATTCATAAACATTGCCCAAGAACCGTAACATAATCATAGCACATAAAGGAAATATAACATTCCCACATTGTAATAAGAATATAACATTTTAAGATATTGAAATAATGAATCCATTCTAAAAAACATTTTCAAAACCATTTAAAACATTTAATAAAGAGATTTTTGAATCAAAGTGTCCCATACCATATTGAAGCTTTTAACATTTTTAAACCATTAACATCCATATGAATAAAATTTTAAAACAATTTTGAAAACATGGTTATTAATAAGAACAAATCATTAAAACATTTAAAGAGATATTTTAGTTAAAGGGTTTTTACCAAAACTAGAGACACTTGAATACAATAATTGAGGAATAACATTTAATCAGAACTTTATAATATCATGAGAATAAATGGATTCATGATATAATATTCCAAATTCCAGTATATAAACCATATAAGAGTGAATTGGTGCATAACAACAATGATGTCTCAATAGAAATGTAAAATGAGACGAAATCTCTTATAAAGAAGGTACCCTTAAATTAAGGATAAATCAATCTCAAAATTATGTGTGAAAAATATAATTACACCCAATATAAATGGATATTAAGTTTAAAACAATAAAATGTCATTCACACATATTCAAAGGATGACATATTCAATAACTTCATGTTGAACCCAAAGAAATCGAAATTGGGTTAAAAAGTCCCCTTGGTAAAATTCAACAGCCTAACGACGTCACTTTAAAATTCATAAAATTAGTTGATGAAAGATAAAATGGTATATCATCACTTGGACATAAAATTTACATCAATAAGGATATATAAGAACATATCCCAACATAAAAATATGTAAATTAAAAGATATAACAAAATAAGTCTTTTTAAAAGAGGAGTGTGAAAGGTTCCCTTACCGATTTGGGAAACTTTCGAAACGTACAACCCATGAAAGAAGGGTCATACAATTAATATGTAACTACACATAAATGAGATTATATTATAAAAATATTAAAATAATTGGCAGTACATACACCACAAAAAAGGAAATAGTGTCCAATGTCGCATGAATCTCACGGAAATAAAAAGTGAGATGAAAATCCCCTTATGAAAATTTGGCAGCAATAACGGCGCCACATAAAACTTCCAAAAATGGATTAATGAGATAAAATAGGATCTCTCATCATATTGACATAAAATTTACAGAAATAGTAATATAAAAGAACATCCCCCAACATAATAAATAGGAGCTTAATGTAAGTTACATAAAACAGTGTACTTAAAAAGAAAGAGAGAGGTAGGATCCCTTACCTCAAGTCTGACTTGTCTTGTTTGTTTCTTTATATTCCTGGATAATAAATGTTGGTAAATTTATAATTTCTTATGTAACTCCTTTAATGTTTATTATTCAATTCATATCAAATATTATAATGTTATAATAATTAGTTAATTATGTGAGTTCATATCAGATGTTTTTGTCGATGTTTAGTACATGAGTAAAAAATGAATTTGTTTGAAAACGATTTCCCATGTAGTTATAAGTAAATAATTTCCAGAATAATATTAATGATTTAAATATCATATACATCCAGTACATATTCATTTTATACTACTCCATAACATTTGAAGATAAAAAGAAATGAAATGAACCATTCATGGAGACGGTAAGCCGTACGTACGCATAAACACTACTTTCATTTCGTTGTAATATTAATGGAATTAAAAATAATTGAGAGATATATATATTATAATTCTAGTATAATATATATGTTATATAGATCACATATTTTCACTAAATTAATTCTTTTTACATTCCATGTATTGCATGAAAGAGTCATATCACTTGAGGGGGCGGTAGTCCATACTTCCTCATAAGAAATTATCGCATTTGCAGAACATGAAAAGCATAAAGGCATGCTTTAAATATAGAATTCAGAAGCATATAGAAAAAATAAATACCATATATATCATATATAAAATATAGTGGCATCATCATGGCCACCATGAAAGGTGTTAAGAGAAGATTGAACAATCATCGTTTCGTGAGGCAGAAATTCTCCATCCACGTAAACAGTATGCTATTAAACCATTAGACGAAGGTGTGTGCAAGTGTAGCTCGAATCCTTAACATAACAACATACTAGTATATTGAAGATATTTGTGTTGTTTTAAAAGAAATGAATAAAAAAATTTAAGGGGTTGGAGATGCAAAATAAAACAAAATAACATTAAAGAAAATTTACCTTTAAATCGGGTAACTCCCTTTGGTTTGAACCAAAAGGGTTTCTTGAAGAGATTTCTGCCCAAGTTGAGGCTTAAATGATTAATAGAGTTATGTGGAGAGATTAAATGTTCAGGGTTTGGCCGAGCCAAATGCTTGAGAGGTGTGGGTAAGGAGGTAGAGGTGGGGGCCTTTTATAAGAGGAGATGAGGGGCACTCTTGGAAAGTCAAATATGGTTCCATTATTTTCAAATGGGTTTAGGATTTTAAAGGTCCCAAATTGATATATTTATAGTATAAGTTGATAAGGGATCTAAATCCACCAATAAAATAGGTTTTTGACATGTGTAGGTCTTATATTTTACATTATCTTTTTAGTTTATTTAAATAGTTAAATAATGAGGTAATCGCTGCATCATCAGGAAGTCATAAATAATTTAATTTATTTAATGTCTAAAAATTATAAAACAAATACTATGATGTAGGAAATATTTTTAGCTTTACAATTACTATTTATAGTCATAAATCTGACTTGTATAACCCCATGTAAAAATTGTTTTAGTAAAACAATACATGTTTGTGTCATTTTTACTTTTACTTTAACTAAAAGGCATTAATGTCATTATCTTACCCAAGTGGCTCCATGGGGTCCCAAAAATAGACCCATGGGTTATCTTGGTCAGCCATGACTCATCCAATAGTGTTAGGACAGGTGTCAAGATATTTTCATTTTATTATAATATCATTTTTACAATAAATTACACTAATTACCTTTAATCGTGATTAATAAAACATAAAAGTTACTATTTACCAAAAATCATTTTAATCTCATTGAACCACATTTTACTTCCTAATGGAAACCATGTATGTCAGAGTTTTGAAAATAAAATCATAGAAGTGGTAAAGTTTCATTTAAACGAAAAATCAGTTTCTTTAACTACCACTTAGTGGTTTCACTATTCATCAAAAATTGAAGTTTTTTCTGAAAAATACCAAAAATTAACCCTAAGATATATTCGATATTATGAATTCAAAAATGATTTCTATTTTACAAAATTAAAAACTTATAAGTGGAATTAATTAATATATTAATTAATTCCCGCTGTCAAAACAAATAGCGTGTTTTTAAGAAACAATATCTATTAAAAGATTAAAACTAGTTTAAGTCCAATTTCAAAGTGAAAGTAATTACAATGACTAAAATTGGATTAAATGTTAAAAATATATTCTAAATACACTTTAATATCAATTAAAAATATAATTTATCCATATAAATAAATCAGATTAAAAGGAGGTTTTGAATAAAAATGATACATTTTCACTAAAAATGATCTTTATCAGAAAAATAACAAAAATTTACACAAAGTAAATTTTGATGTCCAGATTTTAAAGAAGGATTTTATTTTCTCAAATACAACATATAAAATTGTCAAAAGTATATTTAAAAAGGGTTCTCCATCAAAAGGTGGTTAATCGACCTTTTACAGAATATTAGAAGATTTATGCTTAAAATTGGATTCATTTGCATTTTACGCCTCTAAAATTTATTAGATAAAAGTAAAAATATTTGAAAAATATATATAATCATTTTGTAGTTAGTTCCGTTCTTTCCCACCATTATAATTTCTAGGCGTTAATTACCATTTAAAATAATATTATTTTATTATTAGAGTGCAACGTAAGATTTCAAAGGAACTTGTTGTCGCGTATTGGGTTCGTCATCGAGCATAGAGATCCCTTTAATGTAATATTAAAATTTTATTCACAAATATTGATAAACATTAGAATGTAATTTTATTTATTTACCTGGGATGTTACATCCTTCCCCCGTTTTGGGAATTTCATCCTCACAATTTCAAAATTGGTCTTGGAAACTCCATTGAGTGTCCTACATCGGAACAAGAGTCAGTAAAACTATCACTTAAATAGAATGGGAGAGAAGTAAAAAGGTCACCAGAGTTAACCCATACTAGGATTCCAAGTATGAAAATATGGATATGGAGGAAAAAAACAAAGGGTCATGTTCTGATGGAGAGTGATAGTAAACATGTCTAGGAGAAAGTTAACCATAAGAAAATCACAAGCTTGTGATGGGTTAAACGGTATTCAATTCCCTAGTAGGAAAATTTAATAGAAAACATTTTTGTTTTAAGTTACTCTTAATTGAGGAATTTATTTTTGAGCTTAACTAAATCATAATGAAACATACTTACTTGTCAGGTATACTTTCAACTTTTACTAGATTCCTTAATCAAACCCATATTTTCTCCAAAAGACGAGTATTTAAGAAGTCTTGTTCACATTAAGAGTACTATAATCAACTTCTTGAGAATCACCTAATCCAAAAAAGAGAACTATATATTTCCCATGTCTTCAGATATCAACCAAAATAAAACCAAAATGTTTATTACGAGATCAGATAATACCCAAAAAGGATAATTTTCCTAAAAACTACTCCTAATCTCCAAAATTTGTCCAAAAAACCCCAAAGTTCAACAAAGACCATTCAATAAACATCTATACCTAAAATTCTTCAAAGTAAACCAAAATTTGATTGAAACCCAAATCTCTAAAGGATTTAATAACATAGTCTCCAAAGACAAATCATAACATTTTTCTCCAAAATATCATCAGTTACTCTTAAAGTCTCATACTGAAAAGTAATCCACCTAATCACATATCCTCCGTGATAGGTTAATAATTTCCATAGATAACCCAAAATCAACTTACTCTTGATTCATAAAATCATCCAATTAAAAAAAAATTAGTCAATCTAACCAGGGAATTCACGTAGTCCAGTGGTAGGCGATAAATACCAGTCCCACTCTGGTTGTGGGTTCGATCCCATAGAATTGTCCGACGCGACGGGTTGTCACTCGGTCTGCGTGTTGTCCTTTTTCCATAACTATATAATTCTTAAAACATTTCTCCAAAACGAGATAAAATCTTAAAAAATAACCATAACATAATTTAACCTCAATTTTATCACATGCCTTCCATTTTCCATCATAACATATAATTACCCATAATTACCTCAAAAGGAAAGACCATATAAAACCTAATGGTTACCTTTATAATTATTACCTGAACTTCCACATCGATTTGGTCATCTCGTACATGATGTATTAGAGAACTCACTAAGGTGCAAGTGGTTGATCATGACTCCTGATAGTGGGTTTAGAATAACCACGATATTTATCATTGAATCCCCCATTTCATCCATTCTCTTAATCAGAGAACCACCACAGCTTCCTTCAAATCCATTGTCACTTTGGCGCCTGCTAGATCCATCCATTTACTAAAACCAAAAATGTCAGTGTGAGTATATCAACAAAACCATCATTTACTAATGAGGAAGATAAACACTAAGATATACTTACTCATTCACTTTATCTAAAACTAAGACTCTTTCTGAAATCCTAACCATTGTGGTAATGTCACTTATGCTTAGAGAATACCTTAACCTCTAAATATATCTAAACTGACCTTTGATACCAACTATAAGGCCCCGACCTTAAAAATTACTTAATCATTAATTAAATGAATAATTCACATAGAGGATCTTTTCAGGATTAGATTTTTATAGTATTAGGTCATAACTATTACATTTCAAAATATTACACAGTAGACACTACTACTAAGTTTCCATAAAATAAAAAAAACACTTAAAAAGAAACATGTCTAGTTCCATGTTTTAGAAATAATGTCTTTCCTTGATCCCATCCTTGACCCTATTCATATTTAAGTCTTGTGGAAAACATTTCAAAAACATGGGATGAGCATAAAAATATCAGTAAGGATTATAACAATACTGAAATAAAACATTTTTCCATGTATACATAAGAATAAATGAAATCATACTTTACTAATAAAACATAAACAATTTAACATTCCTCGTGAAATCATAAGATTTATGAATAACTCATAGAAATCATAAGGCATAAAGTTAACTTGAGGCATTCATAACATTCTTACGTAGGGATTAACCCTCATGGTTATGTTTGGAATACCCATCGTAGTATATTCCCTAAATCTCTTGGGAGAAACCTTTATGTTTAACTCCTTCGCATTACCCAATGCATTGGAGAGCTATATCGAGTTCAGCCGCCCTTAGTTTATCACGGAACCAACCATCTTCATAAACAATGACCAAGAACCATAACATAATCATAGAACATAAAGGAAATATAACATTCCCACATTGTAATAACAATATAACATTTTAAGATATTGAAATAATGAATCCATTCTAAAAATCATTTTCAAAACCATTTAAAACATTTAATAAAGAGATTTTTGAATCAAAGTGTCCCATAACATATTGAAGCTTTTAACATTTTTAAACCATTAACATACATATGAATAAAATTTTAAAAACATTTTGAAAACATGGTTATTAATAAGAACAAATCATTAAAACATTTAAAGCGATATTTTAGTTAAAGGGTTTTTACCAAAACTAGAGACACTTGAATACAATAATTGAGGAATAACATTTAATCATAACTTTATAATATCATGAGAATAAATGGATTCATGATATAATATTCCAAATTACAGTATATAAACCATATAATAGTGAATTGGTTCATAACAACAATGATTTCCCAATAGAAATCTAAAATGAGATGAAATCCCTTATAAAGAAGGTATCCTTAAATTAAGGATAAATCAATCTCAAAATTATGTGTGAAAAATATAAATACACCCAATATAAATGGATATTAAGTTGAAAACAATAAAATTTCATTCAAACATATTCAAAGGATGACATATTCAATAAATACAAGTTGAACCCAAAGAAATCGAAATTGGGTTAAAAAGTCCCCTTGGTAAAATTCGACAGCCTAACGACGTCACTTTAAAATTCATAAAATTTGTTGATGAGAGTGAAAATGCTATCTCATCACATGGAAATAAAATATACGTCAATAAGGATATATAAGAAAATATCCCAACATAAAAATATGTAAATTAAAAGACATAACAAAATAAGTCTTTTCAAAAGAGGAGTGTGAAAGGTTCCCTTACCGATTTGGGCAACATTCGAAACGTACACCCCATAAAGAAGGGTCATACAATTAATATGTAACTACCCATAAATGAGATTATATTATACAAATATTAAAATAATGGGCAGTACATACACCAAACAAAAGTAAATAGTGGCCAATGTCGCATGAATCTCACAGAAATAAAAAGTGAGATGAAAATCCCCTTATGAAAATTCGACAGCATAACGGCGCCACATAAAACTTCCAAAAATGGATTTATGAGATAAAATAGGATCTCTCATCATATTAACATAAAATTTACAGAAATAGGAATATAAAAGATCATCCTCCAACATAAGAAATAGGATCTTAATGTAAGGTACATAAAAAAGTGTACTTAAAAAGAAAGAGAGAGGTAGGATCCCTTACCTCAAGTCCGACTTGTCTTGTTCGTTTCTTCATATTCCTGGATAATAAACATTGGTAAAATTATAATTTCTTATGTAACTCCTTTAAAGTTTATTATTAAATTCATATCACTTATTATAATGTTATAATAATTAGTTAATTATGTGAGTTCATATCAGATGTTTTTGTCGATGTTTGGTACATGAGTCAAAAATGAATTTGTTTGAAAATGATTTCCCATGTAGTTATAAGTAAATCATTTCCAGAATAATATTAATGATTTAAATATAATATATATCCATTACTTATTCATTTTATAATACTCCATAACATTTGAAGATAAAAATAAATGAAATGCACCATTCATGGAGACGGTAAGCCGTACGTACACATAAACGCTACTTTTATTTCATTGTAATATTAATGGAATTAAAAATAATTGAGAGAGATATATATTATAATTATAGTATAATATATATGTTATATAGGTCACATATGTTCACTAAATTAATTCTTTTTACGTTCCATGTATTGCATGAATGAGTCATATCTCTTGAGGGGGCGGTAGTCCACACTTCCTCGTATGAAATTATCGCATTTGCACAACATGAAAAGCATAAAGGAATGCTTTAAATATAGGATTAAGAAGCATATAGAAACAATAAATTCCATATATATCATATATAAAATATAGTGACATCATAATGGCTACCATTAAAGGTGTTAAGAGAAGATTGAACAATCATCGTTTCGTGAGGCAAAAATTCGCCATCCAGATAAACAGTATGTTCTTTAACCATTAGACGAAGGTGTGTGTAAGTGTAGCTATAATCCTTCACATAACAACATCCTAGTATATTTAAGATATTTGTGTTGTTATAAAAGAAATTAATAAAAATATTTTAAGGGGTTGGAGATGCAAAATAAAACAAACTAACATTAAAGAAACTTTACCTTTAAATCGGGTAACTCCCTTTGGTTTGAACCAAAAGGGTTTCTTGAAGAGCCTTCTGCCCAAGGTGAGGCTTAAATGATTAATATTGGGATTTGGAGAGAATAAATGGGCAGGGTTTTTCAGATCCAAAGTCTTGAGAGTTGTGGGTAAGGAGGTAGAGGTGGGGGCCTTTTATAAGAGGAGATGAGGGGCACTCTTGGAAAGTCAAAAATGGTTACATTATTTTCAAATTATTTTAGGATTTTACAGGTCCCACATTGATATATTTAAAGGATAAGGTGATAAGGGATCGAAATCGACCAATAAAATAGGTTTCTGACATGTGTAGGTCTTAAATTTTACATTATCTTTTCAGTTTATTTAAATCGTTAAATAATGAGCTAATCGCTGTATCATCAGGTTGTCATAAATAATTTAATTTATTTAATGTCTAAAAATTATAAAACAAATACTATGATATAGGAAATATTTTTAGCTTTACAATTACTATTTATAGTTATAAATCTGACATGTATAACCCCATGTAAAAATTGTTTTAGTAAAAAAATACATGTTTGTGTCATTTTTACTTTTACTTTAAATAAAAGGTATTAATGTCATTATCTTACCCAAGTGGCTCCATGGGGTCCCAAAAATAGACCCATGGGTTGTCTTGTTCGGCCATGACTCATCCAATAGGGTTAGGATAGGTGTCAAGATATTTTCATTTTATTATAATATCATTTTTACCTTAAATCACACTAATTACCTTTAATCGTGATTAATAAAACTTAAAAGTTACTATTCACCAAAAATTATTTTAATCTCATTGAACCACATTTTACTTCCTAATGGAAAAAATGTATGTCAGATTTTTGAAAATAAAATCACATAAGTGGTAAAGTTTCATTTAAACAAAAAATCAGTTTCTTTAACTACCACTTAGTGGTTTCACTATTCATCAAAAATTGAAGTTTTTCAGAAAAATACCAAAAATTAACCCTAAGATATATTTGTTATTCTGAATTAAAAAATGATTTCGATTTTACAAAATTAAAAACTAATAAGTTGCATTAATTAATTTAATAATTAATTCCCGTTGTCAGAACAAATAGCGTGTTTTTAAGAAACAATATCTATTAAAAGATTAACACTAGTTTAAGTCAAATTTCAAAGTGAAAGTAATTAAAATGAATAAAATTGGATTAAATGGTAAAAATATATTCTAAATACACTTTAATATCAATTAAAAATATAATTTATCCATATAAATAAATCAGATTAAAAGGAGGTTTTGAATTAAAATGAAACATTTTCACTAAAAATGATCTTTATCAGAAAAATAACCAAAATTTACAAAAAGTAAATTTTGATGTACAGATTCTAAAGAAAGATTTTATTTTGTCAAATACAACATATAAAATTGTCAAAAGTATATTTAAAAAGGGTTCTCCATCAAAAGGTGGTTAATCGACCTTTTACAGAATATTAGAAGATTTATGCTTAAAATTGGATTCATTTGCATTTTACGCCTCTAAAATTTATTAGATAAAAGTAAAAATATTTGATAAAAATATATAATCATTTTGTAGTTAGTTCCATTCTTTCCCGCCATTATAATGGCTAGGCGATAACTACCATTTAAAATAATATTATTTTATTATTAGAGTGCAACGTAAGATTTCAAAGGAACTCGTTGTCGCGTATTGGGTTCGTCATCGAGCATAGAGTTCCCTTTATTGTAATATTAACATTTTATTCACAAATATTGATAAAAATTAGAATGTAATTTTATTTATTTACCTGGGATGTTACATCCCTCCCCCCTTTTGGGAATTTCATCCCCACAATTTCAAAATTGGGCTTGGAAACTCCATTGAATGTCCTACATCGGAACAAGAGTCAGTAAAACTATCACTTAAATAGAATGGGTGAGAAGTAAAAAGGTCACCAGAGTTAACCCATACTAGGATTACAAGTATGAAAATATGGATATGGAGGAAAAAACAAAGGGTCATGTTCTGATGGAGAGTGATAGTAAACATGCCTAGGAGAAAGTTAACCATAAGAAAATCACAAGCTTGTGATGGGTTAAACGGTATTCAATTCCCCAGTAGGAAAAGTTAACAGACAAATTTTTTTTATGTTACTCTTAATTGAGGAATTTATTTTTGGGCTTAACTAAATCATAATGAAACATATTTACTTGTCACATAGACTTTCAACTTTTACTAGATTCCTTAATCAAACTCATATTTTCTCCAAAAGATGAGTATTTAGGAAGTCTTGTTCACATTAAGAGTACTATAATAAACATCTTGAGAATCACCTAATCCAAAAAATAGAACTATATATTTCCCATGTCTTCAGATATCATCCAAAACAAAACCAAAAATTTTATTACGAGATCAGATAATACCCAAAAAGGATATTTTTTTTAAAAAAACTACTCCTAATCTCCAAAATTTGTCAAAAAAACCCCAAAGTTCAACAAAGACCATTAAATAAACATATATACCTAAAATTATTCAAAGTAAATCAAAATTTGATTGAAACCCAAATCTCTAAAGGATTTAATAACATAGTCTCCAAAGACAAATCATAACATTTTTCTCCAAAATAACATCAGTTACTCTTAAAGTCTCATACTGAAAAGTAATCAACCTAATCACATATCCTCCGTGATAGGTTAATAATTTCCATAGATAACCCAAAATCAACTTACTCTTGATTCATAAAATCATCCAACTAAAAAAAATAGTCAAACTAACCAGGTACTTCACATAGTCCAGTGGTAGGAGATAAATACCAGTCCCACTTTGGTTGTGGGTTCGATCCCAAAGCTTTGTCCAACGCGACGGGTTGTCACACGGTCTGCGTGTTGTCCTTTTTCCAAATCTATATAATTCTTAAAACATTTCTCCAAAACGAGATTAAATCTTCAAAAATAACCATAACATACTTTAACATCAATTTTATCACATGCCTTCCATTTTCCATCATAACATATAATAACCCATAATTACCTCTAAAGGAAAGACCATATAAAACTTAATGGTTACCTTTATAATTATTACCTGAACTTCCACATCAATTTGGTCATCTCGTACATGATGTATTAGAGAACTCACTAAGGTTAAAGTGTTTGATCATGACTCCTGATAGTGGGTTTAGAATAACCACGAGATTTCTCATTGAATCCCCCATTTCATCCATTCTCTTAATCAGAGAACAACCACAGCTTATTTCAAATCCATTGTCACTTTGGTGCCTCCTAGATCCATACATTTACTAAAACCAAAATTGCCAGTGTGAGTATATCAACAAAACCATCATGTACTAATGAGGAAGATAAACACTAAGATATACTTACTCATTCACTTTATCTAAAACTAGGACTCTTTCTGAAATCCTAACCATTATGGTAATGTCACTTATGCTTAGAGAATACCCTAACCTCTAAATATATCTAAACCGAGCTTTGATACCAACTATAAGGCCCCGACCTTAAACATTACTTAAGCATTAATTAAATGAATAATTCACATAGAGGATCTTTTCAGGTTTAGAGTTTTGGAGAATTAGGTCATAACTATTACATCTCAAAAGATTACATAGTAGACACTTCTACTAAGTTTCCATAAAATAAAAAAACACTTAAAAAGAAACATGTCTAGTTCCATGTTTTAGAAATAATGTCTTTCCTTGATCCCATCCTTGACCCTATTCATATTTAAGTCCTGTGTAAAACATTTCAGAAACATGGGACGAGCATAAAAATCTCAGTAAGGGTTATACGAATACGGAAAGAAAACATTAGTCCATGTATACATAAGAATCAATGAAATCATACTTTACTAATAAAACATAAGCAATTTAACATACCTCGTGAAATCATAATATTTATGAATAACTCATAGAAATCATAAGGCGTAAAGGTAACTTGAGGCATTCATAACATTATTACGTAGGGATTAACCCTCATGGTTATGTTTGGAATACCCATCATAGTATATTCCCTAAATCTCTTCGGAGAAACCTTTACGTATAACTCCTTCACGTTACCCAATGCATTGGAGAGCTATATCGAGTTCAGCCGCCCTTAGTTTATCACAGAATCACCCGTCTTCATAAACAATGACCAATAACCATAACATAATCATAGCACATAAAAGAAAAAATAACATTCCCACATTGTAATAACAATATAACATTTTAAGATATTGAAATAATGAATCCATTCTAAAAAACATTTTCAAAACCATTTAAAACATTTAATAAAGTGATTTTTGAATCAATGTGTCCCATACCATATTGAAGATTTTAATATTTTTAAACCATTAACATCCATATGAATAAAATTTTAAAACCATTTTAAAAACATGGTTATTAATAAGAACAAATCATTAAAACATTTAAAGTGATATTTTAGTTAAAGGGTTTTTACCAAAACTAGAGACACTTGAACACAATAATTCAGGAATAACATTTAATCAGAACTTTATAATATCATGTGAATAAATTGATTCGTGATATAATATTCCAAATGACAGTATATAAACCATATAAGAGTGAATTGGTGCATAACAACAATGATGACTCAATAGAAATGTAAAATGAGAGGAAATCCCTTATAAAGAAGGTATCCTTAAATTAAGGATAAATCAATCTCAAAATTATGTGTGAAAAATATAAATACACAAAATATAAATGGATATAAAGTTTAAAACAATAAAATTTCATTCACACATATTCAAAGGATGACATATTCAATAACTACATGTTGAACCCAAAGAAATCGAAATTGGGTTAAAAAGTCCCCTTGGTAAAATTCAACAGCCTAACGACGTCACTTTAAAATTCATAAAATTAGTTGATGAGAGAGAAAATGGTATCTCATCACATGGACGTAAATTTACATCAATAAGGATATATAATAACATATCCCAACATAAAAAGATGTAAATTAAAAGACATAACAAAATAAGTCTTTTTAAAAGAGGAGTGTGAAAGGTTCCCTTACCGATTTGGGCAACTTTCGAAACGTACACCCCATGAAAGAAGGGTCATACAATTAATATGTAACTACCCATAAATGAGATTATATTATACAAATATTAAAATAATGGGCAGTACATACACCACACAAAAGGAAATAGTGGCCAATGTCGCATGAATCTCATGGAAATAAAAAGTGAGATGAAAATCCCCTTATGAAAATTCGGCAGCATAACGGCGCCACATAAAACTTCCAAAAATGGATTGATGAGATAAAATAGGATCTATCATCATATTAACATAAAATTTATAGAAATAGGAATATAAAATAACATCCCCCAACATAATAAATAGGATCTTAATGTAAGTTACATAAAAAAGTGTACTTAAAAAGAAAGAGAGAGGTAGAATCCCTTACCTCAAGTCCAACTTGTCTTGTTCGTTTCTTTATATTCATAGATAATAAAAATTGGTAAATTTATAATTTCTTATTTAAATACATAAAAGTTTATTATTCAATTCATATCACATATTATAATGTTATAATAATTAGTTAATTATGTGAGTTCATATCAGATGTTTTTGTCGATGTTTCGTACATGAGTCAAAAATGAATTTGTTTGAAAATGATTTCCCATGTAGTTATAAGTAAATAATTTCCAGAATAATATTAATGATTTAAATATCATATATATCCAGTACATATTCATTTTATACTACTCCATAACATTTGAAGATAAAAAGAAATGAAATGAACCATTCATGGAGACGGTAAGCGGTACGTACGCATAAACGCTACTTTCATTTCGTTGTAATATTAATGGAATTAAAAATAATTGAGAGAGATATATATTATAATTCTAGTATAATATATATTTTATATAGGTAACATATGTTCACTAAATTAATTATTTTTACATTCCATGTATTGCATGAATGAGTCATATCACTTGAGGGGGCGGTAGTCGACACTTCCTCGTATGAAATTATCGCATTTGCACAACATGAAAAGCATAAAGGCATGTTTTAAATATAGAATTCAGAAGCATATAGAAAAAATAAATACCATATATATCATATATGAAATATAGTGACATCATAATGGCCACCATGAACGGTGTTAAGAGAAGATTGAACAATCATCGTTTCGTGAGGCAGAAATTCGCCATCCACATAAACAGAATGTTCTTTAACCATTAGAAGATGGTGTGTGTAAGTGTAGCTCGAATCCTTCACGTAAAAACATCCTAGTATATTGGAGATATTTGTGTTGTTATAAATGAAATGAATAAAAATATTTTAAGGGGTTGGAGATGCAAAATAATACAAAATAACATTACGGAAACATTACCTTTAAATCGGGTAACTCCCTTTGGTTTGAACCAAAAGGGTTTCTTGAAGAGATTTCTGCCCAATTTGAGGCTTAAATGATTAATAGAGGGATGTGGAGAGATTAAATGGGAAGGTTTTGGCCGAGCCAAAGGCATGAGAGGTGTGTTTAAGGAGCTAGAGGTGGGGGCCTTTTATAAGAGGAGATGAGGGGCACTCTTGGAAAGTCAAAAATGGTTACATTATTTTCAAATGAGTTTAGGATTTTAAAGGTCCCACATTGATATATTTAGAGGATAAGGTGATAAGGGATCGAAATCCACAAATCAAATAGGTTTTTGACATGTGTAGTTCTTAGATTTTACATTATATTTTCAGTTTATTTAAATCGTTAAATAATGAGGTAATCGCTGCATCATCAGGATGTCATAAATAATTTAATTTTTTTAATGTCTAAAAAATTAAAAAAAATACAATTATGTAGGAAATATTTTTACCTTTACAATTACTATTTATATTCATAAATATTATTTTTATAACCCCATGTAAAAATTGTTTTAGTAAAACAATAAATGTTTGTGTCATTTTTACTTTTACTTTAAATAAAAGGCATTAATCTCATTATCTTACCCAAGTGGCTCCATGGGGTCCCAAAAATAGACCCATGGGTTTTCTTGGTCGTCCATGACTCATACAATAGGTTTAGGACAGGTTTCAAGATATTTTCATTTTATTATAATATCATTTTTACCTTAAATCACACTAATTACCTTTAATCGTGATTAATAAAACTTAAAAGTTACTATTCACCAAAAATTATTTTAATCTCATTGAACCAAATTTTACTTCCTAATGGAAACCATGTATGTCAGATTTTTGAAAATAAAATCACAGAAGTGGTAAAGTTTCATTTAAACGAAAAATCAGTTTCTTTAACTACCACTTAGTGGTTTCACTATTCATCAAAAATTGAAGTTTTTCATAAAAATACCAAAAATTAACCCTAAGATATATTTGATATTCTGAATTCAAAAATGATTTATATTTTAAAAAATTAAAAACATATAAGTTGCAATAATTAATTTAAAAATTAATTCCTGCTGTCAAAACAAATAGCGTGTTTTTAAGAAACAATATCTATTAAAAGATTAACACTAGTTTAAGTCCAATTTCAAAGTGAATGTAATTCCAACGACTAAAATTGGATTAAATGGTAAAAATATATTCTAAATACACTTTAATATAAATTAAAAATATAATTTATCCATATAAATAATTCAGATTAAAAGGAGGTTTTGAATTAAAACGAAACATTTTCACTAAAAATGATCTTTATCAGAAAAATAACAAAAATATACACAAAGTAAATTTTGATATCCAGATTCTAAAGAAGGATTTTATTTTGTCAAATACAACATATAAAATTGTCAAAAGTATATTTAAAAAGGGTTCTCCATCAAAATGTGGTTAATCGACCTTTTACAGAATATTAGAAGATTTATGCTTAAAATTGGATTCATTTTCATTTTACCCCTCTAACATTTATTAGATAAAAGTAAACATATTTGAAAAAAATATATAATCAATTTGTAGTTAGTTCCATTATTTCCCACCATTATAATGGCTAGGCGTTAACTAACATTTAAAATAATATTATTTTATTAATAGAGTGCAATGTAAGATTTCAAAGGAACTCGTTGTCGCGTATTGGGTTCGTCATCGAGCATAGAGTTCCCTTTAATGTAATATTAACATTTTATTCACAAATATTGATAAACATTAGAATGTAATTTTATTTATTTACCTGGGATGTTACATCCTTCCCCCCTTTTGGAAATTTCATCCTCACAATTTAAAAATTGGGCTTGGAAACTCCATTGAATGTCCCACGTCAGAACAAGAGTCAGTAAAACTATCACTTAAATAGAATGGGAGAGAAGTAAAAATGTCACCAGAGTTATCCCATACTAGAATTACAAGTATGAAAATATGGATACGGAGGAAAAAAACAAAGGGTCATGTTCTGATGGAGAGTGATAGTAAACATGTCTAGGAGAAAGTTAACCATAAAAAATTCACAAGCTTGTGATGGGTTAAACGGTATTCGATTCCCCAGTAAGAAAAGTTAACAGAAAAAATATTTGTTTTAAGTTACTCTTAATTGAGGAATTTATTTTTGAGCTTAACTAAATCATAATGAAACATACTTACTTGTCACGTAGACTTTCAACTTTTACTAGATTCCTTAATCAAACTCATATTTTCTCCAAAAGACGAGTATTTAAGAAGTCTTGTTCACATTAAGAGTACTATAATCAACTTATTGAGAATCACATAATCCAAAAAAGAGAACTATATATTTCCCATGTCTTCAGATATCAACCAAAACAAAACCAAAAAGATTATTATGAGAACAGATAATACCCAAAAAGGATAATTTTTTAAAAAAACTACTCCCAATCTCCAAAATTTGTCAAAAAACCCTAAAGTTCAACAAAGACCATTCAATAAACATCTATACATAAAATTCTTCAAAGTAAACCAAAATTTGATTGAAACCCAAATCTCTAAAGGATTTAAGAACATAGTCCTCAAAGACAAATCATAACATTTTTCTCCAAAATAACATCAGTTACTCTTAAAGTCTCATACTGAAAAGTAATCAACCTAATCACATATCCTCCGTGATAGGTTAATAATTTCCATAGATAACCCAAAATCAACATACTCTTGATTCATAAAATCATCAAACTAAAAAAAATTAGTCAAACTAACCCGGGACTTCACGTATTCCAGTGGTAGGTGATAAATACTAGTCCCACTTTGGTTGTGGGTTTGATCCCATAGCTTTTTCCGACGCGACGGGTTCTCACACGGTCTGCGTGTTGTCCTTTTTCCAAAACTATATAATTCTTAAAACATTTCTCCAAAACGAGATAAAATCTTCAAAAATAACCATAACATAATTTAACCTCAATTTTATCACATGCCTTCCATTTTCCATCATAACATATAATAACCCATAATTACCTCAAAAGGAAAGACCATATAAAACCTAATGGTTACCTTTATAATTATTACCTGAACTTCCACATCGATTTGGTCATCTCGTACATGATACATTAGAGAACTCACTAAGGTTCAAGTGGTTGATCTTGACTTCTAATAGTGGGTTTAGAATATCCACGAGATTTCTCATTGAATCCCCCATTTCAACCATTCTCTTAATCAGAGAACCACCATAGCTTCCTTGAAATCCATTGTCACTTTGGCGCCTGCTAGATCCATCCATTTACTAAAACCAAAAATGTCAGTGTTTGTATATCAACAAAACCATCATGTACTAATGAGAAAGATAAACACTAAGATATACTTACTCATTCACTTAATCTAAAACTAGTACTCTTTCTGAAATCCTAACCATTATGGTAATGTCACTTATGCTTAGAGAATACCCTAACCTCTAAATATATATAAACCGACCTTTGATACCAACTATAAGGCCCCGACCTTACACATTACTTAATCATTAATTAAATGAATAATTCACATAGAGGATCTTTTCAGGTTTAGAGTTTTGGAGAATTAGGTCATAACTATTACATGTCAAAAGATTACATAGTAGACACTTCTACTAAGTTTCTATAAAATTAAAAAAACACTTAAAAATAAACATGTCTAGTTCCATGTTTTTGAAATAATGTCTTTCCTTGATCCCATCCTTGACCCTATTCATATTTAAGTCCTGTGGAAAACATTTCAAAAACATGGGATGAGCATAAAAATCTCATTAAGGGTTATAACAATACGGAAAGAAAACATTAGTCCATGTATACATAAGAATCAATGAAGTCATACTTTACTCATAAAACATAAGCAATTTAACATACCTTGTGAAATCATAAGATTTATGAATAACACATAGAAATCATAAGGCATAAAGGTAACTTGAGGCATTCATAACATTCTTACGTAGGGATTAACCCACATGGTTATGTTTGGAATACCCATCATAGTATATTCCCTAAATCTCTTCGGAGAAACCATTATGTTTAACTCCTTCGCATTACCCAATGCATTGGAGAGCTATATCGAGTTCAGCCGCCCTTAGTTTATCACAGAACCACCCGTCTTCATAAAAAATGCCCAAGAACCATAACATAATCATAGCACATAAATGAAATATAACATTCCCACATTGTAATAACAATATAACATTTTAAGATATTGAAATATTGAATCCATTCTAAAAAACATTTTCAAAACCATTTAAAACATTTAATAAAGAGATTTTTGAATCAAAGTGTCCCATACCATATTGAAGCTTTTAACATTTTTAAACCATTAACATCCATATGAATAAAATTTTAAAACCATTTTTAAAACATGGTTATTAATAAGAACAAATCATTAAAACATTTAAAGCGATATTTTAGTTAATGGGTTTTTACCAAAACTAGAGACACTTGAATACAATAATTAAGGAATAAAATTTAATCACAACTTTATAATATCATGAGAATAAATGGATTCATGATATAATATTCCAAATGATAGTATATAAACCATATAAGAGTTAATTGGTGCATAACAACAATGATGTCTCAATAGAAATGTAAAATGAGATGAAATCCCTTATAAAGAAGGTATCCTTAAATTAAGGATAAATCAATCTCAAAATTATGTGTGAAAAATATAAATACACCCAATATAAATGGATATTAAGTTTAAAACAATAAAATTTCATTCACACATATTCAAAGGATGACATATTCAATAACTACATGTTGAACCTAACGAAATCGAAATTGGGTTAAAAAGTCCCTTTGGTAAAATTCGACAGCCTAACGACGTCACTTTAAAATTCATAAAATTAGTTGATGAGAAATAAAATGGTATATCATCACTTGGACATAAAATTTACATCAATAAGGATACATAAGAATATATCCCAACATAAAAAGATGTAAATTATAAGACATAACAAAATAAGTCTTTAAAAGAGGAGTGTGAAAGGTTCCCTTACCGATTTGGGCAACTTTCGAAACGTACACCCCATGAAAGAAGGGTCATACAATTAATATGTAACTACCCATAAATGAGATTATATTATACATATATTAAAATAATGGGCATTACATACACCAAACAAAAGGAAATAGTGGGCAATGTCGTAGGAATCTCACAGAAATAAAAAGTGAGATGAAAATCCCCTTATGAAAATTCGGCTGCATAACGACGCCACATAAAACTTCCAAATATGGATTGATGAGATAAAATAGGATCTCTCATTATATTAAAATAAAATTTACAGAAATAGGAATATAAAAGAACATCCCCCAACATAATAAATAGGAGCTTAATGTAAGTTACATAAAAAATGTACTTAAAAAGAAAGAGAGAGGTAGGATCCCTTACCTCAAGTCCGACTCGTCTTGTTCGTTTCTTCATATTCCTGGATAATAAACATTGGTAAATTTATAATTTATTATGTAAATCCTTTAATGTTTATTATTCAATTCATATCACATATTATAATTTTATAATAATTAGTTAATTATGTGAGTTCATATCAGAGGTTTTTGTCGATGTTTGGTACATGAGTCAAAAATGAATTTGTTTGAAAATGATTTCCCATGTAGTTATAAGTAAATCATTTCCAGAATAATATTAATGATTTAAATATCATATATATCCAGTACATATTCATTTTATACTACTCCATAACATTTGATGATAAAAAGAAATGAAATGCACCATTCATGGAGACGGTAAGCCGTACGTACCCATAAACACTACTTTCATTTCGTTGTAATATTAATGGAATTAAAAATAATTGAGAGATATATATATTATAACTATAGTATAATATATATGTTATATAGGTCACATATTTTCACTAAATTAATTCTTTTTTACATTCCATGTATTGCATGAATGAGTCATAACACTTGAGGGGGTGGTAGTCCACACTTCCTCGTATGAAATTATCGCATTTGCACAACATGAAAAGCACAAAGACATGTTTTAAATATAAAATTCAGAAGCATATAGTAACATGAATACAATATATATCATATATAAAATATAGTGACATCATAATGTCCACCATGAAAGGTGTTAAGAGAATATTGAATATTTATCGTTTCGTGAGGTAGAAATTCACCATCCACAGAATCAATATGTTCTTTAACCATTAGACAAAGGTGTGTGTAAGTGTAGCTATAATAAATCACATAAAAACATTAAAGTATATTTAATATACTGTTGTTGTAAAAAAATAAATTAATAAAAAGAGTTTAGGGGGTTGGAGAAGCAAAATAAAACAAAGAACATTAAAGAAGAATTTACCTTTAAATCGGGTAACTCCCTTTGGTTTGAACCAAAAGGGTTTCATGAAGAGCTTTCTGCACAATTTGAGGATTCAATGATGAATAGATGGAAGCTTAGAGATGAAATGGGCAGGGTTTGGCCGAGCCAATGGCTTGAGAGGTGTGGGTATGGAGGTAGAGGTGGGGGCATTTTATAAGAGGAGAGGTGGGGCACTCTTGGAATGTCAAAAAAGGTTACATTATTTTCAAATGAGTTTCTGATTTTAAAGGTCCCAAATTGATATATTTCAAGGATAAAGTGATAAGGGTTCGAAATACACCCATACAATAGGTTTTTGACATGTTTAGGTCTTCGATTTTACATTATATTTACATTTTATTTAAATCGTTAAATAATGAGGTAATCGGAGCATCCTCATGATGTCATAAATAATTTAATTTATTTAATGTATAAAAATTATAAAAAAATACTATGATGTAATAAATCTTCATAGATTTACAATGACTATTTATAGTAAAAATTATTACTTGTATAACCCCATGTAAAAATTGTTTTAGTAAAACAATACATGTTTGTGTCATTTTTCCTTTTACTTTACATAAAAGGCATTAATGTCATTATCTTACCCAAGTGGCTCCATGGGGTCCCAAAAATCGACCCATGGGTTTTCGTGGTCAGACATGACTCATACAATAGGGTTAGGGAAAGTTTCAAGATATTTTCATTTTATTATAATATCATTTTTACCTTAAATCACACTAATTACCTTTAATCGCGATTAATAAAACTTAAAAGTTACTATTCACCAAAAATTATTTTAATCTCATTGAACCAAATTTTACATCCTAATGAAAACCATGTATGTTGGATTTTAAAAAATCAAATCACAGAAGTGGTAATGTTTTATTTAAACAAAAAATCAATTTCTTTAACTACCACTTAGTGGTTTCACTATTCATCAAAAATTGAAGTTTTTCAGAAAAACACCAAAAATTCACCCTAGGATATATTTGATATTCCGAATTCAAAAATTATTTCTATTTTACAAAATTCAAAACATATAAGTTTCATTAATTAATTTAATAATTAATTCCCGCTGTCAAAACAAATAGCGTGTTTTTAAGAAACAATATCTATTAAAAGATTAACACTAGTTTAAGTCCAATTTCAAAGTGAAATTAATTCAAATGACCAACATTGGATTAAAAGGTAAAAATATATTCTAAATAAAATTTAATATCAATTAAAAATATAATCTATCCATATAAATAAATCAGATTAAAAGATGGTTTTGAATTAAAATGAAACATTTTCACTAAAAATGATCTTTATCGGAAAAATAAAAAAAATTTACAAAAAGTAAATTTTGATGTCCAGATTCTAAAGAATGATTTTATATTGTCAAATACAACATATAAAATTTTCAAAAGTATATTTAAAAAGGGTTCTCCATCAAAAGGAGGTTAATCGACCTTTTAAAAAAATTTGGAAGATTTATGCTTAAAATTGGATTCATTTGGATTTTACACCTCTAACATTTATTAGAAAAAAGAAAAAATATTTGAAAAAAATATATAATCATTTTGTAGTTAGTTCTGTTCTTTACCGCCATTACAATGGCTTGGCTTTAACTACCATTTAAAATAATATTATTTTGTTATTAGAGTGCAACATAAGATTTCAAAGGAATTCATTGTCGTGTATTGGGTTCGCCATTGATCATAGCATTCCCTTTAAATTAATTTAAAAATATTATTCACAAATATTGATAAACATTATAATTTAATTTTATTTATTTACATGGGATGTTAAAAAACACTACATTGTGATAGACGCAGCCCTAAAATAGGTAATAACAACAAACCTTTATGTATACCTGGATTGACACTCTCATAGGATATTAATTTTAAAATTCATAATCACTTTTTAAAACAATTATGAAGGAAAAATGTCTCATAAGAATATATGTTAAGAAATTTATCATTGATGACATATATTAAAGACTAGAAATTCATATGTTAATTAATTTCTTGTAATTTATCAGTTATATATTTAATTCCATTTTATTTCTTCCTATTAATTTAATATTTTGAAAATAATTATCCATAATTTTAAATTCATTCTAAATAATGGAAAGAAATAGGAGGAATCATAAAAACAATACATGTGACAGGAAAAGTAATGATTGTCCCAATAATATTCCCAACCCGATGTGAGTAGGAATTGAAAAATCTAAAAAGACACACTATTTGATAACAAGAGTTATAAATAGAAATCATGATAAGGAGAAGTTACCAAATCTTGATAATATAGAACAAGATTCAATTGAGTTCTTTAAGTTAAAAAATGCCTTAGAATTTCAATGGATCATTTCATCCCTTAATAGTTGAACAATGGATCGACTACATTGAGAATATCTCCTCCATCCAAAAATGATATGGAATAGATATGATTATACTAGTTTTTTATGGAGGGATAATTTGATCAGTAGTGGAAATTGATCATGAATACGAAGCCTATGGAAGAGAACAAAGGTATAGAGTTGAATGAATTCTATAAAAGAATTTTCAATAAATATTTTCCTCGCACTCTCTGACATAAAATATAAAACGATTTCCATTCCATAAAGAAACAAATATATCATATATCTCAGGGAGTATGAGGAATAATTCTCATTAATTACATGATATGGATCTTTCATAGTCTTTACTGATATATTCAAGGTTTATAACATCATTGGTGGGATAAAACCTAGTCTACGAATGGGGTTTGGGATTTGAGACTTTAATAGATATGAGAAAATTGAATGTTGGTCCCTCAAAGTAGAAATGGAGATAAAAGAATATGAAGGGTATCATGGGGATAAGAAGAATAAATTGGAGTTTAGTTTTGGCATTCCGATTGATAAATACGATGTTTCATTAAAATTTCATCATCGCAATTGTCAAATGTGTAAAAAAATACCTATGAAAATTGCCTATGGCGGATGAGAAAATACTTCAGGTGCAGGAAAGAAGGTAACCTTCATAAAAATTTCATATAGGTAATCCCCCCTAATGTGATAGATAAAAGAAATTCTATGGTCAACCTTCATTCAATTTTTCACTACTTCATCTATAAGGAACAATAACACTTTGCAAGACAATGAACATAGACACGGGTTTTTAGATAAAACCATCATTATCCATGGAACAAAGGGAGAGATTTTGTTCACAATCATTAAGGTGGATCCTCACAATGAAGTTATTTTTGTTATGCTAGTTATTATTTCAGTAATACTTTATGTGCATTTTGAGTATAGTCCTATTTATTCATTCATATCATGATTGTTTTATAAAAATATTCATACATGAACACCAATTAGTGAAGTATAGCTATCAGTGAAAATAAAAAAAATATGAAATTATAGAATCCCATGTTTATAACTCCTCACCTATCAAAATTTGGTGGGTAAACATCCAAGATAACCTTTTTCAGAATCCCTTTAGTTATAATTGATGAAATTATAGGTTTGGAATGGATTTTCCTATGTATATCCAAATTAAATTACATGAGATTAAAATCACCCTTTGTAGCATGAATCAACCCCTAATTCTTTAAAAATCCAAGGATATTGATAAATCAAATATTTTAGCAATATCTTTAGAATATATATTATTTCCCTATGAGAAATTATCTATGGATTAAAGGATTATGTTCAAGGAAAAAATCATCATTGAATACATTCCCATTGTGGGGGAATAAGTTGATGTGTTTCCCAAAAAATTTCCTAGTCTTCTTCCATGGCAATAGGAAGAATATTAAATCGAGATTACACTCAGAGAAATTTACATTGTTTAAGACTATGTATATAATGGATGTTATCAGTCACAAGTGGCATCAAAAACAACTATATATTAATATGGATAAAGGCTTCATATGCCCACATTCTTTATAATGGGTTGCACCAGTCCTCTTAATCTAGAAGAAGGATGAGTGAATGTACCATTACATTGATTATTTTTAGCTAAAAATATCACGATAAAGAACAAGTATCCTCTTATACAAATTTATGACATGTTTGGTGAGCTACATCTATCACAACACTAATCCATTGTCGATCTACTATCATGGTATTACCATGTTATGACGAATAAAGAAGATATCATATTGACTAATTTTCATACAATGTAGGATAACATTGAGTACATATTAATTAAATTGAAACTGACCAATTATACACCAATCTTCATTTATTTAATTAATATATTCATTAGGGATTACATCGATAAAATTTTGGATGTATATATAGATGATATTCAAGTATACTGAAAACCCATGGAGGGGCATGAAGAGCCTTTGAGCACAGTTCTAAACACCATATCAAAGAGAAGATTTTTTCTATTTATGAATAGTGTAATCATTGGTTGATGGAAGTATAATTATTGGGGAATATCATCACATGAAATGGGATATATATGGACCCTTCAATGATAGATGAAATCCAAGGATGGTTTTGTCAACATATGTGATATATATCTTATTTTCCTTGGATTATATGGTTATCATCATCAATTTCTAAGAAATATCTTCTTATTTTCAAACATTATATCCAAAAAAATATAATTTTTGTCATGTTTTTTTTGGAATGATTATTGTGAATAGTGCTTCAAGGAGTTGAAAATGATTATTATCACTTCCCATGTGCTCACACTACCCACAAGTGGAGAGATATTAGTGGTATTCATCGATTCTTCAAATAAGGGAATGGGTTATGTGTTAATGAAAAATTAGAATTTCATTGAGTATAATTCAAGGTAGTTGAATATTCATTATCAATACTACCAGATAGAAGATCTAGAGTTAGATGTTGTGATATTATCCTTCCCAGTATGTAAGTGTTATCTATTAGGGGGAATGTGTGAAATATATACATATCACAAAATACCTAGGTATATATTGACACATACTGATTTGAGAATTCAAAAAATAATATGGTTATATCTGATAAATGACTATTGCTACTCAATCAACTAGAATCATTGTAACGTGAATAATCTTGTAGATTCACCAACTATAAAGGATACAATAATTCTTCATTGATGATAATAGAGAAGTATATGATCTATGTAGACTTGAAAAATATGGACTTTGAAATCCTAATGTAAAGAACATAATCAGTCCTTTCACAAATTATTTCTCAATTGTCTCTTCTAAAGAATATAATGGATGATCAAATAGATGATGTGACAAATCAGAAGAAATTGGAAGCTTTATGGAAAGGAAAATCATCAAAAGTTCAATGTTAATGAACGATTTATGAGATTTGAGTCATGAATATATGTACCATAAAATTGTACGTTAAGGAAATAGATATTTTATGATACACATGGATAGACCTTCTCCATCAAACTAGGAAACATGAAGATATATTGTGATATATGAGCATTTTATTGGTGGGAAAATTTGAAGAAGGAGGTTATAGAATATACATCCAGATGTATTGTATGTCATAAGGTGGTGGCTAAGAGGAAAATATCTAATGCTATGATGCAAACATTACCCATATTTACATGGAAATGCGAAAAAAACACCATTGAATTTGTCACTATTATTCCAAAGACAAGAAGTGGAAATAATCCAATATAGGATGTGTAGGATATTCTTTTGAAATACTACTGAATTAATTTTGATTTGGGAAGATTTATCCCTTGATAACAATCCTTTTATATTCATAAGATAAGTGGTGAGGATATATGGAGTACCACTATCATTTATATCCAATCATGATTTAGGATTTACCTCTATATTTTGAAAGATTCTCTAACGTTCTATAAATAGTGAGTTGAAATTCAGCATGGCTTATCACCATCAAATAGATGGCCAATCTAAGTGTACTATCTAGGCACTTGAGTATATGTAGAGAGTATTATAAAATGACTTTAATTAAATTTGGGATCAATATATAACTATGTTCAATTTCTCAATAAAATATTAGTTTCCACTCAACCACCCAAATGTATCCAAATGAATCCCTTTATGGGAAGAGGTGTAAAATATCTATATTCTTGGATGAATTTTGTTAACACAAATTGTTAGGTCTTGAAATGTTCATGGAAGAGGTGGAAAAGCTTTTGACCATTACATAGTAAATCAAGGACACTCAAATTCGACAGAAGATCTATGTTTATAATCATAATGAGACCTTGAATTTTATATTGGAAATATTTTATTCCTTGGAATATCACCACATTTAATGTGATGATATTTGTGATAAAAGGAAATATTAGTCCAATGTATATTTTCCCCTTTGAAATTGTTGATCACATTAGATTGTTGTTCTATCAATGGGAACTACCACCTAACATATGACAAGTAAATGATTTATTCCATATATACCTCTTAAATAAATACATACAATACCTCTCATATGTAATCAATCTATATGTGATACTATTGGAGAATGATAACCCATATGAGGATCATTCAAAATAGATTGTAGAAAATTGATTCAATGAACCAAAAAATAAGTCAATGTAGTGGGTCAATATGTTATAGGGAAACCACAAGATTAAAAAAGTGACATGGAAACTAGAGGAAGTGATTATTTACAATAACCCTCATCAGTTTTAGTATGGGAAATGAAAATTGGGGGGGGGGGAATTTATTCAAGGGGGGATATTGTATTGACCCAAACTGTTATGAATAAAAATTCTTGTTATTTGTTAATTAAATTTCATATTAGGTATTATGGTTATAGAAAATACATGTACGTCTTTGGTTTTCTTATATCATATCAGACTTAAAATAATTTTAAACAAAATTATCGTTGATAAAATAAATGTATAATAATGATCATATGATTAATATAAATATTGGTTTTTGATAAATCTAATTAACACAGAAAAAGGAAGAAGTGTTAACAACCATTAAGACCATCCTTTTTAAATACCATTTTTCAGAGCATCAGGGAATATAGTATATATATATTTTTTCCCCTGAAAAATCCTAAGATAATTTCCAATTACATAACTGTGATTGAAAAAATGTATGAGATACATTCATTATCCACAGGATCATATCCCAAACCATGTATGTTGAACAATAACATGAATGTCCCACCGTCACACACATTACTATACGGGCATTCACAAGTGTATTAAAGGGATATGAATTAAGACCCTAGAAATATGAGTATATATATTATTCAATATATAAGATTGAATCTACATTCATTCTATTATTATTACATTATAAATAATTTACATTTTGATAAAATAAAAAAAAATTATATTTTTATGGAGCGTCCTTAAATCGTATCTTAAATCAAACATTGGGAAACCCATTCACATGTTCATCAAACTTCTTTTCTTGTACTAAATTTTTTACTTTTCTTCTAAATGAACAATCTTCAACCTCAAAATAATGATCCTAAACAAGTTTAATAACACTGGTAAAAACGACCTCCTTATATGTGAAAATTCTAGTAAACATTTCTTAGATTCTTTAAATGAATCTACCTTTTCCTGGATGTTTTCAACCCATTCTAGTTCCCCTTACACCATCTTGGAGCTTTTTCAATGTAACTTTTGAACAACAACACTATAAATTCACTACATTATTTCCCAACTGACTTTTTCAATGAACACCAAAATCCCTAAAATAAAAAAATTTCACATTGATGTTTTTTTTCCAATAAAAACAATCATATTAGGACATAATTTTTATTAAATGCACATTTTAAAAAATTATTGTGATAATATATTATAGATAATTTTGGGTGTCATTAAAAACTCAATGGAAAATGACACTGAAAAATGTGTGTTTCCAAAAATGGGCTTTGGGAAATAGTTTCATATAACGTTATTCATAGTGGGAAGCAAGGTATTTATGCATGCTTCATAGAAAATGATGGGTAACATTGATAAAGTGACATTACCATAGATTTTAATAATGTTAATGGTTTCATATGGTTACTTTTATAATATCTCAATGTAGATTAATGTGGTGAGTAAAACAAATAAAGGGTTAAAAAGTTATGATAGTCACATATTTATTTAGTAGCTGCATCTAATTGTAATACATGATTGTTCATCATTCAACATTATTGAACAAATGATTGAGATGGATGATTTTTTCATACAACTCTATTTAAAATATGGGAATATGAGTGATTTAATAATTTAGTTGGATAACATTGTATTTACACTTCATAACATAGATAATCTATTTCCACCCTCATTTATTAATATAATGGCCTGAATTATGTTACACATAATTGATGATGTAATGGATGGTTCCAGTACAATTCACATCGATTCATCATATTGGGTGGGATACAAATACATTGAAATGATTTGTACATAAGACAACTCATTCCAATTTAAAAACAATGAATGTTTATTTGATGGATGAGGGTACAAATTATTGTACGAAATATCTTATGTATGTTGAATAAAAATTAGACATGACCTATCAAATCCACAATGGTCCACTTTGGAAAGAAAATATATTTTAGGTGCACATAATCAAGTGGGTAAAATATCATCGATATATCTTTTTAAGTACTCTATCAGTTACACCAATTTTGAAGAAATATTCATAACAATATTCTTATGGAATGTTAATATTATTAATGGATCACTTAAAAATATCATTATCAATTTTAGGACACACATTAATGACCTAAAAAAAAGAATTCCTTGTGGTAGTGAGTGTCTTATTAAATAGTTCCACTATGCATCATTTCACGAGTGGTGCAATTCTTTTGTATGTATACCTAAATTTTCATTATGATGGATATCTATTATTTCTTTGTTTCTCTTTAACGTTATAATGAATATTATGAAATATTAAGGCTTATAATTTTTGGGAGTTAGGTGACCATACTACACTAAATAAATGATTTTATATACTAGACGATTATACATCTATAATTGAATACCATTACAAAAATATGATGATAATTAATTCTGGTTTCATATTATTTACTTCGATGAAAATTGTGGAAAAATATGACTTTGGATTTCCGTCCATAGATTCTGGTTATTAGTATGGTTAATATAAAGACATCATTGAAATTATATTTGGGAATGAATTGAAATGCATATTTAAAATTGTAATTGGTTAGATAATATTCATGAAACTAAATTTGATCAAATTAAATTTACATTGGATAACATTAATAATATATTATATAGATATGAACGAGATATTAATGAACCTTTCATATTTGAATCACTAGTAGAATAAGTTTTTTTACCATACCATATGATCTGAGTTGAAAGGATTCTTAATTTTTCATGAAATAGATAGATCAACACATTTTATATCAATGAAAATAATATATTAATTGGTTTAGAGTGACTTTTCATTGAGAAATAATTTAGTTTCAAGATCAATTAATGGTATGATTTTTTCTCAATGTATGGTTTCAATACTGTTTTGTTATTTATGTACTATTCAAATGTTTTTTCTATGTTTACTGCCTCTAATTTGATCGAGAATCTATTTGAATTTAACTAGAAATAGTTTCAATTATCTGATAATGTTTTTGGAATCATTAAAAAGATCCTCATCACTTGGGTTTGACATTTTTATATAAGGGGGGGAGGTATGGATGAATGAATTTTTTTTTAAATTTTTTTTAATTATAAAAAAATGCAAAAACACGAAATCATATATATATATATATATATATTAATTATGATTGAATTATTTTTTAATATAATATGTTTTAACCTCTTCATCCACTCATAGTAGAGTCCCTGATTGAGGGATTTCTTCCTATAATTCTAACACACATCTGGATATATCCTTCGTTGTTATGTACAGTGGGGTAGGGATCCCATGATCCAATTTTATAGTTTTTTCATATGAGATATGATTGATAGCAATTTATTTAGAAAATATGTCTAAAATTTATTCCCTTAGGATTAAATAGCTCTAATTTGGAGGGAATATTAGGTAAAATGATCATTATGATTTAATAACTATGTTGAAAATACACATATATTTGTGAATTTTTTTTTTCTCCTATACAATAATTCGACTATGTGACCTGATGAATTTTTTTATACTATATATACTCTAATGTAATAAAATGTTGAATGATTTTAATGGTAAAGGGATGAGAGAGAACTAGGTTTTATATTTGGGTTCCTCAATCATTTTAGATAGTTTCTAGAGTGGTGTTCTCCTCACAATGTTGTGAATATGAATCATGTTGGTCCTGTGAGAATAAAATAATGACAATGATTATTTTTTAAAAATATTTTGATAATTTTAAATATTTTCTCATTATTAAAATATTGTTATATTGAATTAATTTTGTGGGAGGGAGTTATTTAGTGAACCACATGATTAAAATACCTCTTCAAAGGCATGAGACGATCCATGTCTCAAATTCAAAATTATTTTTTTATCATTTTCATTTTTATCCGTAATTTAGTTTGATTTTATGTAATATAGTTATATATTATTTTTATAAACATATGATAATAAGATGTACTGAATAATTAATTATCTAGGTGGTAGACTCGTGGTTGAAATGATTGTGAGGATGGAGGTCATATCATTTTTTTCATTCGAAATTGTGTCATTTATCTATTATGAAAATCATTCATAATTTATAATATATAAATATATATTACATAGACTCAATTTGAGCCAGAGTTATCACAACTTCTATATGATAAATGATATCTTTCTAAGTGGATAGATGAAATATTCCATCGCAATATTTTCACGGACAATCATAGATACAGTCTAATATAAGGAATGGAGATGTATTACTCTATAGTTTTATTTGATGAGGCAGGTTCACATTATTGGTAACTTGATGGATGAATATGAATTAAAATCATGCCAATGAGAGAGGAGAAATCCTCTTGGGACCTTTTCTAGAATGTCTGGGGAACCCACATATTCTACCCAAATCCCCCTTTTCACAATACCATTATAATATTTCAAAATTATAAGACATTTTTCCATGAAAACTAGTCGATGCTCTAGGGTAACACAAGTATTATTATTTTGATGATTTTTTAATAAATATATTTGTTTTTTAATCATTTTCAACTAATAGAAATGATAATATTACCCAAACAACCCTCAAAAATAGAATTATCATATCCCAAGGGAATGAATCCCAATAAGGTTTGGTCAATGGAATCATATGTGTCTCATGTATCATATGAACTAATTATTAATAATAGTAGAGGATCCCTCTAAAACTGAACTATATGTTTCATAAAACGATATATTTAGGGGTGTATCATAATTTCATGATCAAATCCATTGACAAGGGACTCTCATGTGAGTATAAGAAGAGGTCAAGTCGGATCATATTGAAAAAAATCATACATAATTAGATAGATATGTATATGTGTTTAATTCATAATTAAAAAAATGAATACATTCCATAATAAATGTACCACTAGATAAAGATTCATATCATAAATGATGTTGGTTTGGCGTATGTTCCCTTCAAGTGTGTACTATAATATAAAACATTTTTATTAAACATATTTATATTGTATTTATATAATGTTACATTAAATACAAAAAAAAACATTTAAAATTTCCATAAAAAGATAAATAGTTTAAAATAGTTTTGAAACCAAAAAAAGTAAAAACCCACACATTTTATTAAACATAAAAAGAAATCAGTTCTCTATCAACAATCTCTCAAAAAAATAAAATATCTCCTTTGTGTGGTTATGCAGTGTGCTGATCAAGCACTTGCATGACTAAAACGATAGCCTATAGTTCATATTGTTTGATTAAAAATACTCATCACACTGACATTTTCAAAAAAAATGGCAATTTAGATTAAATAACAAGTTAACCATGAAAACCAGTTCTTCTTTTGATGATAAAATGAAATGATAATTACTAACTCATTCATATCTATATTCATATTTTTTATGTTCACTAATGTAAATTGACATCGATAAAATTTAGTTTCACATATTTTTAAGAGCTAATTATACTTTAATAATGTTTATTTCTACGCATGTAGGTATTTTACTTTAATATTGTCTTTCAGTTGACTACAAAAATAACAAGAATTAACGTAAGGAAGACCCATTCCACTATTTCATGTTTATAATTTTTAATTAATATCATCAATAAAAAACTTAAATATAATAGTTTCTAATTATTTTTAATGATTAGCTCTTTGATATACCATTAACTAACTAGTCAAATTATTACCTTTGTATATGTTTACCTAACTCTCACAATTAATGTACCTATATATTTCATAGGATTTTATACAACTTTATACAAAAACAAATTATTAATCAACCTCAATTATAATTAATGTATATGGTTGTATAAAAAAACTATGAACCAATCATCAAAATGATCCATATAGGGAAAATGGAATTCGATAATCAAAATCATTGGAATTTCTTGGTTTATCCATTAATGTGTGTCTTGAAATGAAAAATGATATTTTCAAATGATCAACTTCTATATATAAACAAAACATGTAAAAAATAAATTTAAAAAGTGATGCGACTCATTCTATAGTAATGGTGCAAAAAATGATGTATTGAAAAATTTATATTGATGAACTTGTACCCACATGATGTGTACATATCAAATAAAGATCATTCTTCAACATTCCCATCATGAATATAGGATGACATATCTAATTTTGATGTATTATTCTTAAGAAATTTAACAACAAATATGTAAACAAATTCATAAAATTACCATTATCTATTTATTCCTCTGTATGATCTCTATTATATAAAATTTGTTTCAAGTTATTCAATTATTGTTCGAATGGATACATCCACATGAATTACAACAGACCAATAGCCATTACTTCATCTACTAGTTTTACTATGAAGTGGACTATAACAACACAAAATGAGGGTGGAATTAGTTTCTCAATTTGACAAATCTTATGTATAATCATATATTTTAAATTTTTTAAATCACCAATAAACTTATTTCATAATCATATAAATCCAGAAAATTTTCTCATCTTAATCAACAGCCAAAAATTTTTGGGAGATGAATAATCAAGAATTTTGATTCTATGATAATGAAGATGTAATGTGTAATTATCATGAATTTTTAACCAATGAAATTTTCGACTAGTTGAATTCATCGACTCACAAATATTAGACTAATAACCATAAAAAACCTTGAAATAGTTTAAAATGGAAAGGAACATATCTCAAATTTTTACTCATCATGTACCACACAATAGGAAGGCATTACTTGTTACCCTTATCTAACTATGAATGAAAATGTATCCTTAATCCCATTCATGCAAATCACAGTAGTCATTTACATTGTGATATTATTTCCCACTAACACCAAAAATGGACAACTACATTACCACAATAATATTATTCAATGCACATGACATCGATGTCAAAACTTAATATATTAGTTTTTCAATATGTTAGATAAAAAGTACCATTTTTCTTCCCATTTTGATTGGTATGTCTACTCTCACCAAGAGTAGAAGGTAATATAAGAGCCATCAAATCACTGAAAATAATATATTCAAATCATTTTATATTTTTTAATAGGTGATAAAATTTTTAATCATCATCCTGAAATTTAGTGATAGGTTGTATCATTTAATTTGATATTTTTTTGTGATGGAGTTCATGTTTACCATGTTATTTTGATTCTCAGTGGTGTTTTCCTCCCTCTATGGTTTTGGTTACTGTGGAGTGTTTAGTATCATCAATCTCTCTAGGAATTTTTTTTCCAATTGATTTGTGTTTTATCACCCTATAGTGTTAAAAGAGATTCCACTCTCGTCCTAGTGAAATATGATCTTGTTCTTCTTCCTGGATGAATTATATGGTTGTGTTCCCCTCCCATTAGTAGTCGATGATGAAGCATTTTTACAGAGTAAAATAATTTTCTGGGTACATCATGTGTTCATTCAGTGCTTGAAATGGTAGATTTTTATCCACATCTTTCAACATTGTCATTCATGGTAGGTTTCTGGATTTGGTGGCATATTTTTTTCAGAATATTTTTATTTAGTATCAGAGGAACGATTATCGATGTCTATGGAGAAAATATAGGTTAATCAAGGTTTAATCTATTATTCACTATTAGGGAAAAACTTTTTGTGCCTCACAAAAACAAGTAGCTATCATAAGTGGTTTCTGGAAAATTAGTCACCATTTCTCAAGGTCTCTACATCGCCGAACAGATCCTCCCATCTTGTATTCCACCTGCTCGCATGTCCAAAATTTAAACTTGATAATTCTTTTCTCTGAATGAGATACATCGGACAATACTATCTCATTCAACCCTCAGAAAAAACTCCACCTGATCTATCACTCCTTTTCATTATTCTTCTTGCTTCACCAACATATTACTCATCCGATTTAAAATGGATTCAATATTAAAATGAGTCACCGAGTTTATGGCACTATTCCATATGTAAGCACCATAAGTTGTGATTTTAAATATTTCTCTTCTCACATTATCACAAAACTCTCTATTTTAGGATCATGATTTGGAGGGATTGACAAATATTTAGTGTTAGGGATTGAATTTCTAGGATGAATCGTCATTTTTTTTGTTTTTAACCCCTAGATAGGTGGTCTAACCTTTTTTACCTAGACATATTGCATTCCTTTATGTCTGTATAGAACTATTAATGTTTTGTAGGAATATCCTATGAATGGTATGAGTTAAATGGGATGTAATAGTGTTGTAAATAATTATGTATTGATTTAACAGTTAGTATAACGTCACTTATGAATTATTTTGTTATCATGGATGAGAATAGAAACATATAGATATTATTAAAGATGTGTACTTGAGGAGAAAAATTCATAACTAATTTTTTATCTTTTTCTAAAAAAAATTTTATATTATGTTTGTCTCACATATTATGTGATGAAATTTAGTATTTTAGGATTATATAAATGTGATAAAAAAATAGTGAAATTTTATTATTTTTCATTATTATATTATCGTACTAGTAATTTTTTTCAAACAAGTTATATGTGGTAAATTTTAACTACCAATTATATAATATAACAAATATCATATTTTTTATATTAATATAATAAACAAATCATTTTCTGCTAAGGAAATAAAAGTCATTAGTTTTAATGAAAAAATATTCCTTCTTATAGACATTTACATGAATGTTTAATGTTGTAATAAATGTTCGCAATTATTTTTTTCGAATATTACAATGTGAATTGCATATATTACTGTTATATAATGTCTTGTGTAATTTATAAATTATGTTTCAAAAATATATACAGGGATAAAAGTTACATTGATCTTATGAATTAAATTCATAGATAATTTTTTAAGGGAATTATTCAATTTATTGGTTTCAGCTGAGAATTTCAAAGTGACTATATTATTTTTCCAAGTATAAAATGTGCAAGATCATATCAAATCACACATGACACCATGATAGAATACATATTTTTAATGGGTTTATATAAAATTAGTAGATTTGGGATCATGATGGAGAATAATACTATTCTTTTAATGAAATAACATTTGAGATGGATTTTGATGCCAGGAAAACCGGTCTGATGAATAAAAAACATAGTGACATGGTATGTGAGTTGGATATTGAAATAATTAACTTCATGAACTAATATCATTCTGATATTAATCAAATATCTAGTGCATTTTGTGACTCATTGATGTTTTTTGAAATAAGTAATGTTTTGAAAATTAATTTTATTATTGGATTACTACATTTTTTAAGTTTCTATATTCCTTGAGATGTAGTACCTAATGTCTTTGAATGAGTTTTCAGACACATTATTCAATTTATAGTTGGTGTTATTAAAAAATATAATCCAAAATAGAGTTTAGATTTATGATTCATATTAAAATGATTTTTTGATAACAAATAATATGAGTTTCAAATATGATACCATTGATGTGTGTTCAATCAATGACATTTTGTTTCTATAGGAAAAAAGACTACATGGATACTTTTATGACTTGTGGCTCATCATTGGTAGAAAAATAACAGATAAAATTTGACTCATCAAGGTTAGTTATTAAAAAAGTGAAAATTGATCTCCCTAAAAAAATGTGGTACATTCCAATCTATGTGAGTCTGAATAAATTATTTATGTCTTATAATATTTTTAAATCAATAGGTGGGGTTATGGATGGAATCATGTAATGTGATATGATAACACACTTGATAAGAATTATTTCATGGGAGTATTTCTATTTAGACACCCCGAATTCTCTAATGATAGTCGTTATGTAAGATATAAGTTTCCAGTATATGGTTAAAATCCATCTAGGTCCATGGTTAGTGAGAATAACTGTACATGTACAATGGTGGTGGTTATATACAACCTTGATCAATGGGAATGAATGGAACAACCATTTTTTTAAATTCTATTCTTATTAATAAACATAGAGATCTGGGAAAAAATATCAATATTTACATCAAACCATTTATTGGAAATCCTAATAAATCTTTCAGTTAATGAGTAATAATTGTGAAATTATAAAAATTCAAGGATTGTGGGGTATGTTATTATGGAAAATCAATGGATTTATTTCTTAGGAACATTTATCATGTAAGACTAAAATATTGGAAATTTATATCCATTTTTGGAATAAATGTAAATATTATACATTGATTTAATATTGTAAAAATATATATACCTGGGTCATAAACGTTTTCATCACCTAAAACTACATTACAAATGATATAGAAGAATTTGTTAGTTTTAGAGAATGAACACTAGTACTAATGATCACTACAGAGGTTGAAATGTTATCATAGATTGAGTATCTTAATATTCCCATTGTATATGATTTCTAGGATTTGGTGGCTCTTCCATTACCTTTCATTCATGTTGTTATTAGAAAACATAATAACAATTGGAAGAAGAAAAGTATTTTTTTGATCAAACATACTCGAATGATATTGGCCCAACAAAGTTAAAGACCATTGGGGTGAATCAAGGTATGACAGATTAAATGAAATACCCGTTTTTTTATCTTTTTTAAATTTTAAACAAAACATTATTCACAAAACGCCCCATAGAAATAAATAATAGAATATTAAAATGTGAACATAATACCAAATTTTTTCGTGATTCACCCTCACTTTGGTGCATCCAATTAGAATACAATGAAATGTGTTGATGTATCAAATACACTATATGGAAACATTAATAAAAGTTCAGAGAAGAAACATTTTCTCTCATGATTCCTTACCAATCACACATTGTAATCTCAATACTCCTTTAATTTATGTGAGCACATTGATCCTCCACAAAATTCTTCTAATAATTTCATCAATTAATGTTTTTACACCTTATTTGGTATTTCAGGAATCTCTATGTTCCTAAACATAATGAATTTAAATTTACCACACAATCTCTTGTAAAATTCCATTGGTTCATGCTACTTTTACCATTTTCAAAACATTACAAAAAATGTTTGTAACATGTGAATTTTCATACATCATTTCATGTTTTTGCAGAAATCCAACATCCATGAATGTTTTAATTTTTTTCGAAAAATTAATATTTCATGAATCATTTCAGTGTCATAGAACTCACCCAATCATATAGAATTAGGTCACTTTTCATCACACAACTGATGTTTATGAACTGCTTTTCATAAGGAATGGATTTTCAAAACTTTTTTGGTGACTTCAACTATCTAATATTATCAAATGGTTCGACTCTTCATATGTGGGAAGTAAAACCTATTTATAGACATGGATGAACCTTTATTAATCTTCCATTCATGCCACAAACATCATAGAGAAATTTCTTAGTTTCACTGACATCAATGATCTGACTTCAACATTAATGTGCAACTCCCATCCATCATGAAACTACAATATGAGTTTATTGAGCTTGGGGAAAATATTAAACATTACTCAACGTGGAATTTATTGAAACTTTATAATTTTCATCAAACAATTTCATTTTTTATATTTTTATGATGTGGCCCCAAATATTTACTTTCACACATCTTCTCCAAAACCATTCACCTATTTGGGAAACTTTTTCTCTTTTTCAGAAATATTTTATTTTCATGAAAAATTACATTCTCATCCCTCTAAATTTTATTCATTAAAATTTGATAGATATCTGTAAACACCATCACCTAATACAAGAAAATAATTATATTCCTTGTAGAGATTCCATACCTCAATATTGCTCTTTTTGGGATTGTTTAATCATATCCTAGAAGGCCATCCAATGTATTGGAGATTTTTCGTCATTAGTTGTCAACAACCGTATTGGAACTTCACAGCTTCCTTTTCAACTGAATCTTTCAATGAGCACAACCAACCTAAAAACACTATAATGTCACATTGAGAGTTTTTTTAAAACAAATATCATATAGCGATATAATATTTATGTTATTAACATTTAATAACATCATTGTGAAAATATATTGTGGCTAATTTCGTTTTCATTGAAAAATAAAATTATTATGTAAATGAACAATGCGATTTGAATGTACTTGACATGAGGAAACAATTACATTTATAGTTAGCGGATGGAAAAAGTGAATACATGACTAATTCATATTACACAATGGGTAAAAATGAGAAAGGAACATTCCATTCCAATTTAAAAATGATAATGGTTTCTGAATGTTAGTATTATAATACTTACAATACTATGAATAAGACATGAAGGTCATATTAGTGTTTGAAAATTTACATAAGTCAGATAATATTTCATCAGCTTCTTCCAACCACAATATGTGATTGTTTATCACCCAACATTTTTTAAACACTAATTGAGATGAATATTTTTTTTCATAAAACACATATTAATTAATGAGTGAATGATTTATTTCACATTTTAGAAGGAAATGATTGTAATTACACTTCTTCTAATAGAGAAACTATTTCCACCCTCATTTTTGATGTTCTGTTCCACACGATGGTACATCTAACCAATGAATAAATGGGCGAGTATAGTGATATTCTAGATGATACAACACATTGAGTGGTATATGAATATATTGAATTTAATTTACATAACAATTTTCCCTTCAATGAATCTATATACAAGGGATATTTGATAGATTAGTGTACAAATTTTTTGGTTTCATATCTTATTGATTTTGAATCAAAATAGGATATGACCTCAAAGATTTGTGATGTTCTAATTGGATTATATACTATATATGATGTTGGAAACATCCAGTGGGTACATGTTCATAGATACATCATGTTAAATACTCAATAAGTTTCACAAATATTGTAGTAACATTTATTTCACTTTTATTGTATTAATTTTACAAGTTTTGTTTTTTATATAGAATTTTTTCATTTAAACATTTTATTTTGTGTTGTAGGAAATTAAAAAATGATCCAAAACATGATATGCCTCATGAAAGTGATTATTAGATAAATAGTCTCATTATTCATAATTTCATGATTGGTTCAAGGTTTTTTTACATATAATTGCAGGTTCATTATAATTTTTGTAACATATAGATTAATTTCCCCTTAACATTTTATGGGATACTAGGAAATATATAGGTCCCTAACTTTTGTGACATATATGTCCCTACTACAATGACTATGAATTTAACAAACATATCTCACATATATAACATTGTTTCATTACAAATCATTAGACTAAAACGAATTATGGTTTTATATTAAATATTTTGATGATAAATGAGCAACAAAAAATGGATACATTTGTTTTCCATCCATTGATTCTGGTTATTTCTATATTTAATTGAAAAGCATCAATGAAATTATATACATGCTTGGGTGGAAATAATATTTTATAATGTTCAATTATATCGATCTAGATTGTGAATCTAAATATGACCAATTTTAATTAACACTAGAGAACTTTAAAAATATGTTATATAGATAAGAATGATTCAGTAATGAACCTGCATATTAGTATCATTGGTATTAAAAGTTTTCTTTTTTACTATTCCATTTGATCTGAGTGGAAAAGTTAGTTGTTTTGTTGCCTAACTGGTAGATTGAAACATTGTATCTCAAAATGAATAAGTTCTTCAATGGTTTATAGGGATTTTTTCTGAAGAAGCAGTTGATTTAATTGTTTAACGGAAGGTCCTTTTATTTTCTCGTAGTTTGTTAAAAAAAATTATACCGTTTAGCGGTTTGTAAACAATTACAATTTTATCCATTTAATTAATGTCTCTTGGTTATTATAAAATATATATGTGTTTAACATCATATGTTTTCTAGGACTGTAGGAATTTCATGGTAACATATATAAGGTTGATTTCATTTCAGAGTGGAATCTACATATAGGGGAGGAGGTATATAAGAATGAAAATGTTTTTTAATTATGTGTTAAACACACACTAACAAATATATATACATTGGGCTAATATTTGTTGAATTATTTTCGAAAATAATTTTACTCACTCTCTTCTAAAACTCAAAAGAGAGGCCCTAGCCAAGGGAATTTATCTTGGTGTTCTAAAATTATTCGGGATATATTATTCAATGGGACGTACCATCTAGTTGGATATAGAGCCCATTATCACATTTTTTAGTTGGGTCATATGATACGTGACCAATATGTATTTTTTTCACACACTATATTGAGCATTAATCTCTCAGGATATTATAGATTGACATTGCAAGGATGTTCACATAAAATGGTCTTCTAATATTATATCTATGCTTAAAAACCCTTACATTTGTCACAATTTCTTTCATCCAATGGATTTTTGTGTGTGTTCCCTGATGATTTTTGTCTAGTGTGTATAGTCATATTTTTCGAATTGTGTAAATATTATAAAGCTAGAGTGAAGAGGGAAAACTGAGTAGATTATATAGGTTTGTCATTCATTTTAGATAGAGCCCTCATTGGAATTATCCCTCTTCCATAGAATGGTATGTCTCATAAAATGATATATCTAGGGATGGGTTAGAATTTCAAGATGAAATCCCTTGGCCATGGTCACTCATATGAGTAGAAGAATTTTTCTTGTCAGATCTTTTTGAAAATAAATTCATAAAAAATTACAATTATTTTTTGTTTATTTATATATTTTTTAGTTCATAATTTAAAATTAAATTAGAAAACACTTACATTCATACATACCTCCTCACCTAGATGCATATTCCTCTATTAAATGATAATGATCTGGTATATGCTCCCTTGATATAACCAGAGAAATAGACATCATTTTTATTAAACACAAAAAACAATAGATAAAATAAGAGGCAATAAATACACAAAAAATTTATATAACTAATAAAAAGTTAAATTGTTAAAAAAATATTTTCGAATTCAAATGGTGGGTAAAAAACCAAACCATTTGTTATACCTTCAAATTTATAATTTATCTTCAATAATATCACAAACCCATTAAATGTATTCTCCTTACAAATCTAAAATATGTTGATCATGATATTGCGTGAAAAATTTCATATGCTATGGTTTTTCACATCTTATTTAAAACACTCCCTACCTTGACATTTTCATAGATATATCACAATTCGGATCAGTTGACAATGTAACAATGAAAACATATTCTTCTAATAATTATAAAATGAGTGTTTCATTACTAACTAATTCATCTCTATATAACATATTGTTAAATTTCACCAATATAAATTTAAATTGATAAAAATTAGTTTCACAAACTAGATTGACCCAATTATTCATTAAAAAAATTTATTTCAACCTATGTGCATATTAAAATTTTATGTTTCCATTGAAATGACCTTTTTAATAACTAGAATTGAAGGATTGGCAATCCATGATGATGTTTTGTTTTTCTCATTTGTCATAAACAAAATTAATGAAATACATATATTCATTAGAATATAATGATTTTTAATGATGAGATGTTTGATATGCCATATATTATTTGGTTAATTTTATCAACCCATTTAGGTTCCCAAAACTCCAACATTTTATGGACCAATATATTTCAAAAAATTCACTTTAACATTATGAATATATAAATCTGTAATAAAAATCAATCAAAATGAAGATACGTGTATACATAAAAAATCTATTAACTAACCAAGAAATTATGCACAATGATACTGTTGAATACAATAATTTCTAGAATGATCCCTCTCTTGTCATATCCATTAATGTGTGTCTTGAAATTAATAATGAAATAATCAAGTGATCAACTTTTTTATACAAACTAAATGAATAAATGTTCAATTATAAAAGTGCTAATACTCTTAAGAAAATAATGGTTAAACTGATGGAGTGTTGATCAGTGTGTATTTATGTACTTATACAAACTCGACATTGTCCATATCAAATATAGATCCTTATTGAACATTCCCATCATTAATATGAGAAGACGTATCTAATTGGGATTCATGATCCAAAAGATATGAAACAAAAAAAATTAGTACCATGGTTAATAAAATTTAAATTATCCATTGATTCCTCTGGATGATCTCTGTTAAATTCAATTCATTTAAGTATATTTAGATAGCGTTCAAAGAGACAAAACCACATAAATTGCACTAGAACAACATCCATTACGTCGTCATTTGGGTGTACATTCAGGATGACCAGGAATTTTAAAAATGAGGGTGTAAATTGATTTTCCACGTGAAGAATAATAAGTGTAGTCATATCATTCAAAATTATGAAATCACCCTTTCACCAATTTCATTATCAAGTATTTCTAAAAGAATTACTCATCTCTATCAATGGTGGAAAAATGTGGGGTGATAACCAGTCACATACTATGATTGGAAGAATATTCTAATGTAATATGGATTGTGATGGATTTTCAAACCTTCTATGTTTTGATTGTCACATTGAAGGTCATGGAAATATTAGAACAATAACCATCATCAACCTTGGGAAAATTTTAAAAATAAATTCATATCACTTTATCACATATAATCACCAGGTACCATGCATTAGGGATTAATTATTTAAAACCCGTATCCAACTATAAATGAAAATGTATCCCCAAGACCATTTCATTCAAAACATGTTGTTAATTGACAATGTCATTCTACCTTCCACTGACACACAAAATTATCCACTATATTATCACATATATATTTTTCAGTATTCTTGATATCAAATTTAGGTGTTACTATATTGGTTTTCCAATGTAAGAGTTTAGAAAAAAAAATACTTTCCCCATTGTGTTTCCACTATCTACTCACACATAGAATAGATGGTAATTGAAGTGCCACAAATTCCTATATATCATATAATTACACAATTTTTTCATATTCAATCTGTAATAACATTTTATACATCCTCATGTTCTTTAGTGTTGGGTGGAATTTTCTAGAACCATCAATTATCATATCATCCTTTCTGAACCGATGTTTCGGGGAATAAAATGTGTTTGACCCGATGAATTAAATGACTTTGAACTAAATAAAACAATTATTTAAAATTTTTATGTAAAGTATAATTTGTATTTTTAATTCACGAAGTGAATGATAATTCCCCTTTTGTATACTAACATGAGAAATTTTTATATATTTGTATGGTATTGACCATCTGCAATAAAGTAGCCCTTACTTTGAACATTTCATTTGATTCAGAGTCATATGTCACCACACATTGAAACCAAAATTTATTATGATAATTAGCCAAAGGGTGAAGGTAAATATCTATCTTATCTCTCAGAGATGTTGGTCTATTAATAAGGGTGGATAATAATTGAAATAGTTGTTTTATACATAGACACAGATAAAGGTTGTATGAAAATAACACCATGGTACATGTACTATGAGTTTCACCAAGCATTGATCTACATAGATTGAATCTGTATTCAAGAAACACTTTTCAAAAATTATTAATATCATTAGGAAAATCAAGTTGCCACTGATAAAACTCCTTCTATGCATGAGAGTCTACCAGATGGGTTAGAATATTAATATCCTTATTTCATTCAACATGTCATCTGATTAATTTAGAAATTTTAGTTGACATAAATAATATTTTCAAACTGATCTTGAGTATAATGTAAAAAGTTTTATTTATAAAGATTTGTTTCCCCTATTTTGAGTCCTAATTTTGAATGGTCTAATTTTCCCTGAAATCATTACACCCAGATCATCCAAAATCCATTCATGTATCAGGATGCAAATCCATCTTTATGAGCATCCTTTGTTGGATTAAACATGTATCCATAGTATCATATGTGCAATATATATGTCTTTATAAAATTATGATCATGATAATATTACATATGAATCATTCTGTTACCATGATAAAATTTTTCTAAAAACACCAACAATATATCAAACGTTTTGTCTTACCACAGATTTAAAGCAGGAAACAACTATATGATAATTGAAAATTTACTAAAATTAGTACACAAAATATATAATCCAACTTTCACATCATCATGTATTTCGTTAAACTTCAATGATTTTTGTTATAGATTTGAGATTGAATTAATGTTATCAGTCTCAGTATTCCATATATTAATGCCTTCAGTGGCCAACCCATATACCATATCAGTAAATATTTAATTCATTAGACCTATTTTACTCACCTCAACATCAATATGAACTATTTTGGTATGATGTATAAAAAAAATATTCCCCATAAATAATAAAACACTTATTATTATTCTAAAACCTGTTCAAGAATAGTTGTTCCCTCACTACATCTCGTGAGAATTTATATCCTTTTGCACATTTTTTATGCATCCAATTAACGTATCTTCCATTACATCTTCTAGTGAAATCAATAAAATTCATAATGCCCTCAAAATATTTCTTATACCTTCTATTTGGATGATCAATCCAACTATTATCCAAATCTGTATCTGTACGAAAAACTTTAACAATTACACATGAATTCAAATTACAATAATATTTTGAATTATCATTATGTTATGAAAAAATTTCCAAAATTTATTATAACCTAACATTTTAAACTAGATGTAAATATAAAATAATATTTTTTTATTTAAAATAGATTAAATATATCTCATCCACAATCATAGGTAAATTTTAAATAGGAACATAAAAAATATTATATATTTTTTTATTAAAAGAGGTATATAATATTTAACATAGATAACATATGTTTATGTTTTTCCTATTGATAAAATATATGAATAAAAAATAATATCATTTCACTGCTTTTTATTCAAATTTATGTAATCCTGAAAAACTGAATTCCATCACAATTTTTTTAATTAATATTTCTATCATAATATTAAATTATAAAAATTGTTAATTGTTTTTTAATTTTTTTCATCCAGTACACATCATAAATATCATCCAGGGGTCTTAATTCCCATCCAGGAAAACAAAACACCTTTTAAATGATATAATACAACACTTTTTAATCCAGATTTAATGATAAATAACTCTATGAAATTCTATAAAACATAAACCATTTTCATGAAGATCTTATTTATCAATAAAATTTTTATAAATTAATGAACGGATGATTTCATTCCATGAAATAATATTTATATGACTACCTAGGATAAGAAATGAAAAAAATTCCGAGCCAATTCACCAAAATAATCCCTAACACTCTACAAGGGTTGGTACATCAGAAAAAACATAAAAAAGTGCGAGGTATCAAGAAGAATTACATTTAAAAACTAAAATATAGGGATAATCATTGATATAGAACCAAATCCATGAGTCTTGAATGGATCTCGAATTCAATATGAATTGGATGTGTAATATTATGCTGAATCCAAAAAAAAAGAATGATTTTAGGCATAAGTGTGACAGGGTTCGTCCATTGTAGTGTTGACCTAATGAATATTTGGATGTGTGAAGATTTTTTGAGATAGAGTGGCGGTGTTATTAAGGGGCACAAAAGGGGGAGGAGTGGGTGGGTGGGGGTAACATTATGGGTGTAGGAGAATTCATTTCTTTTTTGGGATCTAGCTACTACCAAAATGTTTTGTAAATGCCCACTATTGGTAACCCCTTATGGTTGTTTCCCACATCATTGAGACATTAAAATTTTTTTTATATTAGTTTTATCACACACATGGAATTACTGAGTCATTTGAGGAGTGATACTTGTGTGATGGAAAAAACTAACGATCTCATGAAATTCAATTGAAGGTACCATGAGTTGCAGATGTGGGGACACGACCCCAACACAATAATTTCCAAGGAAAAGGATAGAAAAATATGAATCCAACCATACTTCACCCCTTCATCAAGCATGTGTGTTTATATATTAATTTTTATTTATATACAATGATTATGTAAAAACAATCTAAATGCATTATAAATTTTCCAAAAAAATTCCAACCGAACATCACTTTGTATTGTCCACAAGTATGTTTCTTATCTAAAAAAACATGATTTGTAATGGGAGTTATATTTTTTTAATTGTTTTGTTTTGTTTATGGAACCCACTGAAAACATTAATAATTTTTATGATCTTAAATACTATTTTCCCAATGAAATATAGCGGAAATTTTCATTTTTACTAAAAAAAGTAAGATTAAAAGAGAGATGATAACCCTTATTTATAGATATAGTAAAAAGATTAAAAGATAGAAAAAACAATTTGGGACTCTATTAAACATAATTAGGTTCAAATATCCTACTAAATCTTGTAAAATATTATCTTGGAAGAGGAGTCTGAAAAAAAATAAGTCATAAATATTAAACACAGTTCCCCTCACGTTGGGTGAGGAATGTAATGGATCCCCAACATGGTGCATAGAAAATCCATTTATGCTACTAGAAATCCTTGGGTGATGATTATTGTAATAAAATGAGCTAATGGAATGTAGTTAGTTATGATTTTTTTCCATGCTAATGAAAAATAATGTGACAGTCAATATTAACATTCTTTGACCCTTCATGAGAATATCGATTAGAGGAAATATTTATGGCCACCTAATTATCACACTAAAGATGAGAAAAATTTTGTGGCGGGAATCTAATTTCATGAATAATTGGATAAAGCCATAGAATATAAATAAAGACCATGAAAATCAAACAACATTCAGATTTATCAGCAGATCTAGAATGATTTTTTTCTTACATCACTACAAGATTTTGTTACCATCCAGAAAAACTGAAAACCCTAAAATATAATTACACAATGAAAATAAACCAATTTAGTTAGTATCACATAAGGCCTTATTGTCCAGATTATTATTATGTTAATTGAAAATTCCATGTGAACGGTATTTATTAATGTATTTGAAAATTAATAGGACTGTTTCCCATTTATATTACATCATATTTTTAATTAATTGACTATCCTTGGTAACATCATAGAAAATATTCATACAAGATAGACTAAGATAATTGAGTTTTCCCGTTGGACAGCAAGACCTATCTTGATGAGATAATGGGTCTGTAGCAGCATGGATGGACTGTTCCCCTTGTTCCGAAGGAGTCTCAACGATAATTTCAAGAGACAATCTAGAAAAATTCAAGATAACCATCTAGTAAATATTTTTGGTAAAGGAATATGATAGTAGGAGAATGAGAGACATCAGTTTTGAGAAAATATATCATTAAACCCGATTCATTGGTATGAAACTATTATTGATGATAATAAATGAGATGGGAAATTCCATGGGATTCAATGCCATAAATAATGATACAATCAACATTAACAAACAACATGATGAATCAAGAGGTTGTTTTTTATAAAAATAAGTGTCATCCTTCTTCCAAAAGATAGACCAAATATAGTGATGATGGTAAAAAAATATTTCAACCCGCACATGAAGAGACTTCTCGAACCCATAATGATATCAACATAGCCGATATACATGATAAAAGACCCCTAAGGTATGAAATATTGTAGAAAAATGCATATAAACATATTTATCAAGAAAACCATATAGAAACACATTTGTAAAATAAATTTAACGAATAAGACAATTATGAGAAGCTTTAAGACATATGGATAATTGAACAAAGGCCATTTTAGAATCTGGAGTGAATTTATTGAAATAATAAACACCATATATATGAGAAAATCCTTTCTCCAAGATATAGTATTGAAGGTGATGAATAGTACATTATTAATTTAAATTTAATATATAAATCCATTTTCTACTAACAACCTATTTTCTGATCATAATGGGTACCATTCATAGATGTGATTATCATCCATGGCATGAATTCATCCTATGTTAATTGATTACAAAAGGGTGAGATTTAGCCTCAGTAACAAAATTATCGATTAATATCATATCTAGAGTGGAGAATCTATTGTATGTGTGTTGTGGATGTTGGATTATACTATAAAGAGGGAATACATTTCCATACTAGAATCCTCAAGTCAGATGTGGTCATAGCAAGAGCGGTGGGTGATGTCAGAGAAATGGTTTCATAGGTCTGGAAATTGGCCATTATAGATGGACAATGAGAGTAGGGAGAGCCAAATCAAAGATCATTAGTTTGGGATAATAATGGTAGAGGTTGGTGGATGGTGAGAGGAATAAACCCACCAATGGATGTATTATGGTTGGTAGAGTGTAGAAAGGATAAGAATTGGGGGTTCTCAATGAAGGAGACATCAGTACAGATGATATACAATCCCATATCAGGAGAAAATCAATTGTATCCCCACTGGGTATGAGAATATCCCAAATATATTCAATAGAGGACCGATGTGGATAATTCCGAGAGATGGTGATGAGTGTCATGAATATATCAGGGACACCCAAACACACGAAGTAAAATAGGGCAGAGACCAAGAGAGGTGAACATAACCAAAAATTGACTCTCCGCTAAAGGATATAATAAGAATGTTTATTGATAATATAAGTGGAAGTAAAAATCAAATCCCTCCAAAAGGAAGAGGTTTTATGTAAAATAATAACTCCTAAGATGTTTTTATACCAAGATGATTTTTACACTGGAACACACCATTCTGATTCGGGGTATCCTGAAAGGTTGTTTTATGGAAGACATTATAATCTTTTATATATTTTTTAAGGGAGGATATAAATATTCTTTTTCATTTTCTAAGTGGATACATTTAATAAGATTGGATAACTTAGTGTGAATTTCATGGTAAAATTTCATTAAAATATCAAACACCATAGAACAACCATTAAAAATATGTAACTATATCATCTAGGAGATTTAATCAAAAAAGGATACATAGTAACAGTAACCTCACTGAAGGGGGAATATTTAGGGAACCCATTTATAAAAATGATATATATCGAATGTTTTAGCCACCCGTTTCACCAAAAAATGAAGAAAATTCTCTTGATTACTTTTTGGAAAACATACTAGATTCCCAATGGAAGGAAATGTGTGGACTGAAATGGGGGAAAATATTATATAGTGATGATGTCGGTGGTTGACCATGGTGAAAATGTTGGACGATGGAATGAGAAGTGGTGAATGGGAAATCAATGGATGGTGTGGTATTGAACATGTCCACCCCATCAATAGGATAACATATGCCATGTTCATAATTCGTGAACCATCCCTAAAAAACAATATTAATGTATGTAAAAATTTAATTAAAATTTAATTCCGTTTTGAGATTACTAATTGATAGACTATTAAAATGACTATGAAGAATATGATCCACTAATTTCTGGTGAATAGAAGTTATTGAGGCACAAGTTCCAAATACCGAAATAAGAAACATAGATCATTGAGAAATAGTAATTGTATGTGAACTAGTATATGAATGACTAGTAGAATTCATATTTCCATAAACTATGAGATGATCAGAAGCCCTAGAATCAATAATTCATGTAGTCGTTCAATGATATATACATAGAGTAGGGCCATTAGTAGGAGAAATATAGGATGAAGATGAGTAATTTTCCCAGAAATTTGATGAGAGTGGATAAGAGAAACTTAATCTATAGTGAGTTATAGGATGTTATGGAATTTTTATAGTGGATTAAGTGATTCCATGATAGGAGGGAGATGGGGGAAAATTGGAAATAGGAATGAATGTCTAGGTAGTATGGTACTCGTCTGGATATCTAGATAATTCCTTAGGATGAATAGTTGGGTTATTAGTAGAAATACAGAAAAGAACATGATGTAGTTGTACACTAATTGAATGTATGTAAGTAAGAAAAGGAGATCATAAATTGTGTGTTCATACTACATAAGGGACATGTTGGAATCTGAATCATGTTAAAAGTACCATCAGAGGATGGGGAAGCAGAATGTGGTACCTGAGGGTGCTATATACAGTCGGCACATAGGTGTGTACAGTAGGGATCACAGATCGGATGTATCACCACATGAAAGAATAGGGCGTTGACACTTAGGATATGTTCATAAGAAGGATCATAGTTCTCATGGGTGGTAGGGTGCGCATGAGTAGTTCAACTCCATTAGAGGTGGAAAGTGGAGGTGCAGTCCCTAGGGATGCCACATGGATGGTTGGGCGCACCCGGAAGAACACATGTATAGGGAAGAAACATTGGTAGGGGAGATATTACTATGGTGGAAACATACAGTGTGTCAATATTAGAGGAGGATCTATTTCAAAATCACTATAAGTGGCTTTGTGGGTGTAGTGGGTCATCAGAGGCACTTGGGGTCCATCAGCTACGTAGGGAAGTGCAGTGGGCCATCGAGGGGCACATGGGGGCCATTAGGGAAACCAGAAGGCACATGGGGGTGTCATGACCACTATATAAGGCACGTTGATTGTGTAAGGGGGACATTGGGGCACACAGAGGCATAAGGGGATGTTGGGAAGGTGGTGGGGTGATGCATAGGGGGATGTTCAGTTGGGGGTGTCACGCTGGCAGTGGCTGGTCATACGGGGTAGATAAAAAACTAGACGGTACATGGGTTAGAGAACATGCTATGATACCACATAAAAATGTACTTTATTACTTAATGACCCAGTGAACATTATTTATATATTGAGGAAAATTACTACACAAAAGATCAAACCAATTTGAGACAATAATACATATAATTATCACCAACATTTACAAATTTATTAATTGGTGTTAGATCGGAATCATCATTACTGGATATTGTTATTATTTAAACGTGAGAGTGAACTATAGTCCTTTCTTGATTTTGTGAGTTAAAAAAATAAAATAAAAGATGAATAAATAAATCCATGTTGACCTTAAAATTATAAATAGAACTTTTGTGTTTTGATGATAGTTGTGGTGAAAGGATGAGTGTCCCAAAATCATTATAAAAATCACTTGTCCTTCAGAAATAATAATAGGTTGTCAGTTAACATCCGTTAATAAATAAATGGAAAACGTTATGGTTTGTTTGGATTTTTGGTTGGCATTTGGATATTAGGTTTTCATGCCTCTTATCTTTTTTGTGCATTTCGTGGTTTATGTATTTAATGGATGGATCTCAGGAGGTTCCGAACCTCACATTATATGAAATTATTAATGGAAGATGGGATATAATTATTTATGAGAACTTGAGGAATCATTAAATCAAATTATGTGGCTATAAAAATATCATTTATACTAATATAGTATGGTTTTTATTGATTGTGGGTGTATTTGATCAAGGGTAGACATGGAAAATAAAGGATGTTCTTGGGAACATGAATGAAAAATATTTTACATTTATATCTTCCATATCAATTTTGATCCCTAATTTCAAAAATAAACCTAAATCACACTATTTATACTCTCTTAATTTTTTCCTCTTGGAATTCATGACAAAATATTGATATTAAACATCCCATTTTTATGAAATCAACATCTTATTTTAATGTAAAACTTTTACTTCGTGGACTTTTTGGAGTGATTTCATTTGAAAATGAAATTATCTAAGTTAGTTGGTGCATGAGATATCATTATTTTATGTAATTTACACATATATTTTTATAAAAATTTATCTTTATTTATAACATAAACTTCTATTTAATGGATTATTTAATAAGTTTGATGTTTTTTTTTCAAAATTATTATTTATTATGAATATGATAAAAAATGTGATTTTATGTTCTTAAACAATTAATTTATATAGTTTTGAAAACACTATTTTTATGAATAATTGGGGAGCATATATGAATTTAGAATAGCGAAAACAACATCATCGATTTTCACATTAACCCTATAAAGATTCTAGAAGGATTTCTATATACTTTTCTTCCACTTTTATTCTACTGTATATTAGACTCGTTGTTCTTATTGTAGGTTTATATCTGAGTTCAACTGTTCAATTTTCTTGTTTTTCAGAGTACATATCGGAGGAAAATGATTAATTTTTTTCTATAGGTTTGCACATAGGAATGTTTTGTGGATTTTTTATAGCTGCTACACATATTTCTAGTGAACTCAGGACCGATCAAGATCCATCAACATACTTTTCTAGAGACTAGTAGGTCCCAGTGTATCATTGTGAATAACATACACCAGATCCCCCCAGTACCACTCAGTAGAAATAATAACCCTCACATAAAAACCTAACCCCCCATAATGATCTATGTTTCAGTGCCACATCATCCCTATTATAAAACTACTAATCATGTGACCAACATCGAACCCATCCTTACCCATATACCTTCCATACAAGAAAATTTAAAATTACATGTCAAATGTTTCTTTTCCCTTCAAGGATATTATAGATCACCTACTTCCATTCTAATTCCATTTCAAATTCTCATCACCAATGTTAGATATTGAATGATAATATAATAATCATCCCATTTTATCAATTATTCATCAATGGTATAGCTAACTTGTTGTTACATCCTTAAACAAGATGGAAAAAAGGGATTCTTTAAATTCCTTAATATGGAGCAACCTCGATCCTTATAAATATGAAGAAAACCATGTCAAAATAACATTAGTATACTTTTTTCACATTATTCTCAAGAATAAATCCCAATTCAGATCAAATCATGTTTTAATAAATCTATATATTGATGCATACTAGTCTATGCCGTTAAAAAATACCAATAATGTTGGTCTTATTTTATTTCATAATTTTCTATTTTATATAGCACAAATGTGTCAAATTGAGCGAATGAATGAGAGATATCCCAAAGGAAACCCATCAGATCCCATTGATCCTTCTGGAATTTGTACTTGAGTTTTGGAATTCATGAGAATGGACCACCAAGGGTGGAATTTTGTTATAACTATTGTACACATAAATGATGTTTTGAACCCAAGAGAAGATGATTGGGAAAAGAAAAATATTCATTCCGGATGAGAATGTATATTCATTGTATGTTTTATGATTTTTCATATTTGTAACCTAATTAAATAAGCGGAATATGGTTTGTTTTAGGGGGTATATGATGCAGTTAAGAGAAAGGTGTATTTTGAGCTTCATTTATTGGGATGGAGATCTAAGAATTATCAAAGGTGGGTATTTATACATTCTCCATTTCCCTTCTAAATTTATTCTCTCCATGAATGGTTTTTATCTTTACTGAACATATTTTTTATGAATATGTTTCTTGTATAAAATGTTTTTAGAGAGAACTGGTTTTTATGGGATTTTTATTTTTAGGACAACAACATCTAGGGAACAAAAGTATGAATTTATTCTAGTTATGGACTATTGAAGTTGTCTTTCATGATTATATTATATATTTAGTTATCCCTAACTAAAATTAATTCAAAATTTTAGTCATCCACTATCATTATCCCTTAATGTTTTATTCAATCAATTTTTATTTTAATTCATGATTACAATTTTTAAACCCTTTAATAGGTTCTAATGATCTTAGAAATTATTTTCATTATAATGACATGTGTGTTTGTGTGACAATTAGATTAATATTAATTAAAATTATTTTCCAATTAAGATGAAAATTGATGCCTAGATTTGAGTATAATTTGAAGTCTATTTTTTCATTTTATAAGAAAATGTAACTTATTATTTTTTTTCATTTTTTCATATATATTTACATTACTAGTTTATTGTATTTTATAACGAATTCTACTACAGATCAGACCATCAATAGCATGAAAAAATGGAAATAGTGCTAATACATTTTCCCACTATTTTGAAATATGGGGTCCAATTTATCAGTGATAAAAATTGCTACCCCCATCAGTGAGTGAATCTCCCCCCATTTAGTAGCAACATGACCTCCTATATCACCCATGCATGCTTCCCTTGCCACTTTTTGAACCTGAGACCTGCCCTTCATGGATATACACCATTATAACTCTTCTATATTATTTTAATCAATTCTTTACCATTCATTTTTATTAATATATATGCCATTATATTTTTATCCATATATATATATATATATATTTCTTTATATACATATATAAAATATACTTTGTTTGTGTGTGCTTATAAATACATTGACTCACATACATATATATACTTATATTTTTGTGGGTGTCTAAATATATTATTATAAATATTTATGTTTATTTACTTATATATTATATTAATATATATACACATATATTAGAATATATATATAAATACATATTTTTTATCAATACATGCACAAATATATATATATATATGTTATATATACATTAATTTTATATGAACATAAATATTATTCATTTTTTGTTTTTCATAAAATGGATATCAATATTATTTTGATTTGGTTTATGTATATATAGTGACATTTTATATGTTAATATTTTTACATACTTATTTACAAAATTAAATTTTTATGTGTAAATATATGAAAATATTTATAAACGTGTATATATTTAATTATAAATAATAATACATTATAAAAATTATATAATTTCAAAAAAATAATAATATCAATATGAATGTAATCCCTAGGAATAGACTTAGTGCCAATTGAAATAGGTAAAACATACCCACTTAAACAGGGATAAAATTCCATCAGTGGGTAACGAATTCAGTTTTTATGACTAAACACTCAATTTTGGAGGCCTTCAGAAACTTTTATCTCCTAGAAAAAATGTAACTGGGGGTTCCCAATGACAAATAATCCATAAATGTGATCACATGAATCAATTTTATATGTGATAGAGTAAGAACAAACACCCAGATTAAAATTTGTTTTTGTTTTATGATCAAGTCAAATTTTGAAATTATCGTAGATTGTTCATCATTAAAAGAATTTTTATGTCATCCAACTATTATTAACTCCTTATTACATGATAATAATTATAAAATTATTAATTAAAAATATTTTTTAAAAATATTTTACATGAAATTTTAATAAAAAATCTTATATATAAATTGTTAATTCTTGTTTATCCTTATCAAAAACATATTTAAAAAGTATTTTTCTTTCATTTAAATAAATAAAAATATGATAATATATTAATTTATTTTTTTATGAAATATTACTTTTTATTGAAATATACACTTTTTTAGTGCTAAAAACTATTTTTATCAATGATAAAATGTATACTTTTATTAGTTCTAAAAAAGAAGTTATAATGGGGTAGGTTTATTATTGAAAATAAACAATGATAAAGGGGAACCTTATTAAGAACTTTTTTTAGAAATAATAAAATGTTATTTTACCATTGATTTTATCACACTGAATATTGTTCCACCTTTATCATCATTTTTTATAGTGCTTAAAAATGGTGGTGTCAGAGAATACAAAATATGTGTTAGTAAAAGAACATTAGAAACTAGTGATAGGATCGAATTATTAATAAGGGTTTACTATAATTTATTGATGGTTTGGATAATCCATCTATTTAATTGTGAAATTTCTATTTTAAATTGAAAACAACCACATCCCCCATAACCATTATTTATAATTCATCATCTAGATTAAACTATTTTTCATTCATGTCCTCTATTTTGTGCCTTTCGTTTGTATTTTTTTCCACACCAATTGGATTTTTCAAAACCTTATTTCACTGATTCTGTTTCCATTTTCCATAACATCACACCGTGATCCCTTCATCGAAACAAAAAAATACTATTATGCATGGTTAACAACATTAGTTTATAATTTAAATTTTAAAAAAACCATTTGATAAATACCCCCTTCATGGAGTAAGAACCTACAATCTATACTATCATAGGTTAGTAATCATTTTAGGAATTCCTTGATGATGGGAAACATAAATAAGGATTTCAATGATGTGTTAGGTCAGAATGATATATTTGGGAAACACTATTCAGTTTTTATACTAACAACTATATATATAAACAAATCGTTGTCATGGGTGAATTATTTTAGTGCGTTGGTTAATGAAATCCCATGCATAGAACAAAGCATAAATACGGAGGTTTAATATTTGAGTCCCTCCAAGGGAATATGTAAATGTGTAGCATTGAGAAAGAAATCGATCATTTGTTTAGTTTCCTAGTTTTGGTATGTATAGCCATAGGGATATCTATTTTTTTTGTTTATACATTAACTGATATTTCACATCATATATAGTGGGTTTTATCAAATTCATATTTCATTTTACATGTTATACTCCTAATATAATTTACATAATATAATGTCTTATTTTTTATATAGGTTGTTTTAGATAGTCTAATTTTAGACCTCTCGTACAATGATATTAATAGATTTAAAACATATGGTTTATAGATAATTTTTCTATGTAATCCATTCCACATAGTTTTATAAATACCCTCAGTTCTACACATCATGTTTCAATTATTGAGGAATCTGTGAGATATCCATGGAAATTTTCTTCTGAATAAGGGTCATATGACATGAGTATTTATAATTTCAATGGATGTAAAATCGGTGTTACTAAATTGAAATCAAGAAGAAGAGATTTATAACAAATAATAATAAATTTTCTAGCTTATTAAAAACTACTCATGTGATTGAAATAATTAAAGGTATTTTGCAATTTAAATTAGGCCTAAAGAGCATGGAATTAAAAACTCACCACTTGTTTTATGGAACTGAAATTCAAAAATGGTTGTGTTGAAAAAAAAATGTATAGAAAATAATATATAATAAAAGATATATTTTTTCTTGTATTTATTTATGACACATTTTTTTGTAATATATAAGATATACTCATGTTCTTTTCAAAAAATATGAAGAATATAATTAAAATGTCAATAATAAGAGAGTTGTTGTAATTTGTGGGCCATCAAGTCACTCAAAAAGATGAATATATTTTTCAATATCAATATAAATCAATATATTAATTTTTAGGGATGTTATTATGGTATTAAAAAAATCCTATTTCTACTCCCATCCCATTTACATAAAATCCTAAAAAGGATCGTAATGTCAATAATGAAAACTAAATATAATTTATAAGACTCATTGAATCATTATATAATTGTCTGTTTTTATTCCAGATATTGTCTATGTAATGGTGTCATGTGATCACTAGAGGAGTTAACAAAAATAATAAATAAAATATTTCAACAATGAAGATATTCAAAGGAACTTTTTATTTTGGTATTATTTATAAAGGAAAATAGATGAAAGGTATATCCTGTTATTCTAATGAAAATAGGTCCAAAATAATTGATTATTGAAGATACACATTAGGATGAGTTCTATTCATTATATAGATGGATGTTTTTTAGAATTTTGAAAAGAATAATTGGATTACTTTGATCATATAGAAAAAATTGTGTTTTGATGTATGATAAAAATCATGGTTAGTGTTTCTAATGGAATATCATAGAATCTCATATTGAACTAATGAGGTAACATTGTGGAATTATATAGAGTAGAATTATTTTTTATACAATACATCTATATATATATTATACTTCTACTAAAATAATTGTTTATATGAATAGATATTTATAATGTTGTGGAATAAAAATTTTGTTTGGTTTTTTTGTTTTAGTGGTATCATGTAATGTAATACTTATATAAAATTTGATGAAGGTTGAAATAATGAAATGACATGAGATTGATATATAGGTGAGTAAAAACATTAAATGATTTATGTTAAAATGTACAGGGTTGTAATGAAAAGGATAATGTCATAGTATTGAACCTGATTTCATATATTTATAATACAAATTTTACTTTGTAAATAGAATGTTTTCAAAACAACCAAAAAATATACATTAAAAATATAGTTTGGTTCATTTAAAAAATTAATGTATTTATTTTTAAAAAATGATATTTATTTTAAAATCAATTTTACTTATATAATTCATAAAAAAAATTTGAATTCAAATTTACAATCATTTTATGTGGTTATCATTATTTTTCCCTACCATGTATCAATTTCAAAGGAACAATGTGTGTAGAAAAGTGTAAAATACCCTAAAGAATAGAGGGAATTCTATAAAATTCATATAACACATCATGTTTTATGTTCAAATCTAATTGAAAATTGTATTATTATGTTTTAATTTAATTAGGGATTTATTTTTGATGTTCTTTTATTGTATCACTTTATGTAGGATTGATTTACTTCTTAAAATGACACTATTTTAGATAAAATGAAGCTATAATCTATTATTTTATAGAAAATCATTACAGAAAATGACACTAAATAAGTTTTCTGAAATTCATATTCCATGTAAAGGGGTTTTCATCTTATGCAGTCACAATGTTTTATCATATTATAAAGATAAATGATTATATTTTTTCTAATTCAATAAGGCATTTAAATTTATATTCAATGTTTATATGGGGGATAACTAACTGTGTTATTGAGATACATCTACTACATATTTTATTATTACTAATAAATTATCACTTCCCATGATTCTGTGATATTCGACGTTGAATTTTATGAGCACTAGACAAAAAGTAATTATAAGGGGGGATTTATCACCACTCACAAATATTTATGAAAAAATTAATTTTCAAAAGCGCTAAAAATGAACAAATAAAAGTTTGTCCTTTTCATGAATATTTTTTTGACACTGATAAATGTTTCACTTTTATCAATGTTTTTAGCTCTAATAAAAATGATGCATTTATTAGTGTTTTTTATGTAGTGATGATAAAGGTCATAATGATTAATATAAGTTATATATAAATATTTATATATTTTAAATATGATTTAGGTTAAAAAAAGTATAAATATGTAAATATTATATATAAATATTATTTTTATAACTTTTAACAAAAAATAATTCTATTTTCATAAGTTTATATATAAAAATTCATCAAATTTAGTATAATAAAAATGATTAATAGTGTATTTACATACATTAATTACAATAGGTGTATATAATTAAAATAAATATAATATATTAATATTTTATTTAAACAACTATACAATATATAAATGAATATATTTATATTGATTCTAAATAATTTAAAATATATGTACACCTGTATGTATATATGTTTATGTGTGTATGTATATTCGTGTATGAATATTCGTGTTTTTATATGTGTATGTTTACATATATATGTTTATCATTTATACATGTGTGTTTGTACATGTATGTTTATTTCTTTAAAATTAATTACTCTTTTTTAACATCTCTACATTTTTAGTATTTTCTATATTTATTCATTTATAATATATATATTTTTTATGTATTCATCATAAATGTGTGTGTGTGTGTTTAATTTAATTTGGGTAAATTTAATTTGATTGAAATTATATATATATATATATATATATTATAGTGAATAAAATTAATTTGTAATAATTGTTTTATTTATATAAGTAATATAATTTTTTTCATTTTTTTCTTTATTTATATGCATTTAATTCATGTAAATGTTACAAATTAATTTTTTTTTAAATTTTAAATTTATTAATTTAAATTTATTAATATTTACTATTAATTAATTTATTATTATATATTCATTAATAATGTCAAAATATTTTTATAAAAATATATTGTTTGATAAATTGTTATATATATATATTTGATGTATTTTTAAAATTATATATTTACAATTATAAATTTAAATAATTATAAAATTATACTAAATATACTAATTATATTTATAATTATATATTTTGATATATTAATAAACAAATAAAAATATAAATAATTATATAAATATATTAATGAATATATTTATATATAATAATAATCATAATGATATATTTATTATTATATTTATACAAACACATTTACTATTCTATTAATATATATATATATATATATTTATTTATTTATAATTTTATTTATAAAAACATATATATAATTCATTAAATATATTTACAAGTATAAAAATATTTATTTATAAATATATAAATGTTTATTTATTAACAATTATATATATATAAAATTTTAAATTTAATCAATTATATATTTAAATATTTATTAAAAAATTTCTAGGAAGTATTTATTAGCACTATAAAAGAGATGGTAAAACATATATTTATAAGCACAAGATTTATAGCGCAGATTATGACAACTTTTATGACTTTCTATTATTTTGCGCTGATAAAACCCCTATTTATCGGTTATTTTTTAATAGTGATGATAAAACCATTCATTTTGTTATAAATATAACATTAGCTGAGCTATTTCTCTAATGTCATTCAAGAACATATGGAACTGAAACCTCCCTACCACTCTCCCTCACCTCCACTCTACCTCATTATCACACACCCCCACTGCCGAATGTCCTCTTTCCCCCTCCACTTCTCTCTCTTTTCTCCACATTCTCTCCCTTGCCCTCCATGGATGAATCGACAATTTTATGTCTCATGGAATGTTACTTCTTATCCTCCATTTATTCATTCAACATTTTTGGATCTTATTTTAGTCTTCTTAATTTTCACAAAGGATTTGAGTGAACTATATCCTCCCTCACATACCTTGTATGAAGTCACCATCACATACAACATGACTATCACTTGGTTCACCATAGTATTTTGAATGAGTGTTAATGTTTGAGTGATAGATACCCTATATATATGTCATTTCATCATCGACAATTTTTGGTCCCATGAATGTTTACATGCCTTCCATTTTGATGTAATTTTGGGGTGAGTGGTTTTATAAAAAATTAAAATGTGAGGGGGAATAATCCATGTTCTAGGAATCCTTCCCACTATAAATTATTAGAATCAAACAATTATTCTCATTTTCTTCCATTAAAAAACAGAAGAACCAAAATACTTTTAATATTTTCAATGTTGATAACAATTTATCATATCATTATGAACTCATCATTTCATATTTTTCATCATTTTCATCACTATTATCTTTATCACTAGAAAACACAACATCATTCATGTTTTAAATCAATAAACCTCTTTTTTTACAGAATGATTCAACTCTAGTATCATTATCAAAATTCTCCTCATCATCTAATTTAGATAATGAATGTAGGTTTTTGTGTTTTTATTAATTATTATCAATTCTATATGGGGGGAAATTTACGTTTCTAATCATTTTAGTTTTATTCTTATGTGAACTTCTTGTTAAATCATATTCCATCACACTTTTTATTTTATTTAATAATTGGAAAATTTGTAGTAAATGTTATAATATATCTATAGTTAAATAATTTCAATGGATTTTTATGTTATTAACTTCATTTTAATTTTCAGAAATCTCCTTAAAATATTTTTAAAAAAACACTAGGATGAATTTTATAAATATTTATAATAATTTTATTAATATTCATTGAGAATTTTTCTCATCAATTTAAATGTTCAAATTAAAAGAATTTTTGGAACCCTTATTAGACCATTCTTTAGTTTTTCTAATATATTTAGAACCCCAAACTAAGGCTTCTAGAACATTGGATTTGAATTCATGAGCTCTATCAAATGATGGGTTCTCACGACCATGTGATTGGGCCCTATCAATGTTTTCATCATCAAAAAAATATCTACATCAAATACCATAGAAACCCCACCTTTTCCACCATATACCTAGTGAAGAAGTGAATAAACATACATTAGTCCCTTATTTTGTTCTCCATCCTAACAATATTCTATAAACAACGATGATCTCTCTTTTATGCAATTTTATGATAATTTATTTAGAATTATTTTTACCTTATATATATCACATACTCCATTTATTTAATGATTTTCGCCACTACAATACACTATCAATAAACATTATTCAACTCTTATTATAGTATAACAACCAATTATTTTATATTAAATTATTCTTTCAGAATGAACTTTTACGGGTTCCAAACCCTTCCATTCATTGTATTATTTAAAATAATAATATTACTTAATCAAATAGGATGGGCATGAATCAAAAATTTTGGTATTCCCATTGTATGCTAATATTGTATGTGGATGTGGTTAAAGTGTACATGAAGTTTGAAAATCATCATTCATATGACCCTTATCAAATCCTTTGTTACTATTTATGCCATTTTTAATCAACAAGAATTTGACTAGAGGAGTTGGATGAACAATTGATTTGTCACAAAATAGATAAAATTTATAAATGTTTGACTAAAAATAGGTAAAAAAAATATAAAATGTGACTAGGATAAGATTTAATTTTATTTATCATATGATATAATTTCATGTGTGAACAGTGATGAAGACGATATAAAGGATATGATTACAATTGTGAACAATGAGGAAGATTGTGTTGAAGAAATGACAATATAAATTTAATGGGGACTCTCTGACTATCCAAAATTGTATGAAAAGATAATGAGTGTTGAAAACACTCCATTTTCTGATGTTTGTACTAAATACAAAACATTTTCATCCATAATGAAGCTATATAATTTTAAATATGGAAACACATCGTGTGTAGGTAGTTTTACATGATTATTTTACCTCGTGAATGATATGATCCCCAAATTAAAATAAAATCAATGAAAAACATATGATGATAAACTAATTCTATGTTCAGTGGGTATAATCTCTGAAATAATACATACATGTCCAAAATATTGAATACTTTTTCCCAAGGAATAAAAATCTTAATGAATAACCAAGGTGTGGTGTGTCTCTATAAAAGAAAGATGTATCAGTTCATACATAACTTTTATGACATATTCTAATAATTCCATGATTGTGGAGACTACATTGAAGTTATTTGACAATAAAAAAATTGAAACGACACACATGTACTAGAAATAACAGAAAAAACCTTGTCACCCAAAAAAAATTCCTATATGGATCAAAATTGAACATGAGTATCCTAAAATTGAAAACGAGAGAAGAATCCATCGTCTTGTACTATATATATAATGATTGAATACATTTTGTTTCTAAATAAGAACACACCAAAAATTATCAGTTATGTTGTAAAATTATAACATTTCATCATGGATATGCTTGAAATGATAATTAATTTTGTTATCTCTGATTATATCGTGATGAAAAAAACTGGGTAATGATATTGATGTTTATTTGGATACATTTAGGGAATATTTGATATTATAGTGGGATTCATGTGTTACATTGTATGATGTTTTTGAAGACGATGATTTCACATTGAGATCCATGTTGTAGGGGGAAAAAATAATTACTATCTTATGATTTTTTATTATTTAGCATAAAAAGATCTTATGGGTGTCCCTTTTGTTAACATGCTGGACAATAAATTATTATGAAACATTCATTGAAGACTGTGTTTCAGAGACATTTCATATTTCTTCCCTAGAGACAAAAGTTTTGACATTGGACAAAATTATTCTGTGAGAGTTTAGAAAAAGGTAAATGATAATCTCCCCTAATATGTTCTCATCTATTTATAAAATTAAAATATATAAATTTTTCTTTTGGTAAACCATTCATAAAAAAACCGTATAAAAACTTTTTGGAAAAGAGAGACCAGTTTTAATAATTACTATACTAACCTATTTTGTACCTAAAATATTTTCTTTATTTTCATCATGTAAAAAGATGTATGTTATGGTATCATTGACATGATACTAAATTAACCTAGAAAAAAATAATGAAATTAGAGCTCTGTTGTAAATCATTTACAAGTGGATGTGGGATGATTTGGCACTAGTTTTGATTGAAACATGAAATTTCCATCCTCCATCTTCTTACACTCATTCCATGAAAGAGATATATAATTTTTAAAAAATTGTGAATTATGTAATGGTTACAGATGGTTATTAATCAAATATCATAAATATCATGTCATTTTCAGATTTAATTTTGTGGTGTTCAAACTCTAATGACTATCATATTTTGGTGCTAGATCTAATTCATGTAGCATTATGTTATATATTTCCTAGAATATAGTTAATACATAACTAAAATCTATTTCTTTTTCAATGCTATATGGATCAATGTTTTAGACCCTGAGAAATTACCTACTATGGTATAATAAATTACAATCATATTATGTGAATTGGAGATTTTCTTATCAATAATATTCCTTGATATGATGGTCCACTAGATGGTTAACTTTTTAATAGATATTCTACTATATTGTCTTATACATTATAGATGGTTGTATTCTATTGATCAATATATTAATATTTTGAAAATGTTGTAAATGTAATTTTTTTTATATAAAGTTGCATTGAAGAGAGATATATTTTGGAGTATTCCATTCAATTTTTTACTCACAGCTTGTCTAATGTGGAATGAATTTTTATATGGAAATCACATCTTAGTGGGATGTTTTTGAGTGATAAAATTTCCAAAATTGATATTTACACTATTACTATTATAAAGTGGAATTAGCCTAACATTTAAATTTTTTAAAATAGTTTAAACGATGCCATATATTTTGAATCCCACAATGTCATTCTCTGTCCATTGAATCATTCGAGGCATGAAATATGGATATCAAATACATATAATCAACTATTTATTGGATTTTTTCAAGGCCATATTTTTAATGACTCAACAAAAAATCTAAATTCAATTTCAGAACAAATTTGGTAGCTAGACATAAGATCAAATGTGAAAGTATTATCTTATAATTATTATGAAATTAATGGTGAAATGTTCTACTAAAATGAATATGATGAATGCAATAACATGAAAAAATTTGGTGTTCCACTTGTGGAAGACGAATGGAATATATATTGTAACATGGAAAGAAAATCCAATTTATATGAGAAAGTCATACACTATAATTATAAAAAAAACATTGCAGTTGAATTATAAAATAATCTAAGTGACTATGTTTTAAATATAGTTGGTTGATAATAGGGCTGTTGTTAAAATAGATGAATTGATATTCGTGAAAGTGTAATTTCGTAATGAAGGATTTTGTGACAAATTGTTTCTAATGGAATCAAAGTGAGTACGAGTATTATATATTTATCATTGTACATACCAAAAGTGTTCAATTTTTCTATTATCGACCAAACCCACTAAAGGGGTAGATACTAATTCAATAGAGGATAACCCTTTTATTGGGTCATCAAAATCCTTTAATGTGGCCAAAATTTAGATGGGTTAATATAAGATATATGAGACTACTATGAGGGGATTCAGATAATTTATAGAGGATTGAAATACCTCTAACTATTAAAAATAAAATTTTAATAATGATGTTATATAATTTTTTGTAATATACATTAGGTTATCACAAATAATTATTGTTTTGTTGTTGTATTTATATAATATAAATTAAATATTGTACCATTTAAGGAGATAATGACTTATGAACAAGTAGATACATCCAATATTAAGGAACATCAGGTCTGAAAACATGTTGATGCTCTCAATATAGGGAAACAACACACTTTGGCACATGTTGATGATACCCATCTAGAGGAACAACATATTGACAATGTTGATGCTAAGAAAATGGTAGATAGTAAATAATGAGTATCATAGAAATAATTTAAGTGATTTATCATGATAGTGTTACAATTTTTATTAAGTCGGGAAACCCATGAAATTTTTTTAAGGTTGATTGGAATGAATTCCGAGATCTTTTTAAACCTAACATGATCATGTTTAGTAGTTACATAGGAATCAGAAATCAAATTCCCATTTCCATTGATGTATATTCATGGAATAATGTAATTCCTATTCTTTAGACACCTTGTTTTGAATATATTTGTATAAAATTAGGATATACTTTCATTGTTTTACTAAAAAAATGAAACATTCATTTACTATTCATTATCCCTTATATAGATAATTTATATTTGATTAACCATGAATGAAAATTTGGATGATACCCCTAGAAAGGATAATAGTTGTTGTCAATAAATTATTAGGAAGTATCATATCAAATTTCCTGAAGGAAAAATAAACTAACACGAAACAAAAAATTATAAATGCCTGATAATCAAAAAATAATCAGAATCATTTATTTGTAATCATGAGGATATATCATTTCATGTATATTTTTATTGGTAATACATTTCGTGAAAATATGTGTATTAACATAATTGATTAAGAATTGTTAGGTTATTAAAACACAATTGAGTTATAAAAATAACCAACATACAAAAAAACTTATGTACCCCTACCATAATGCAAGTATGAGGAACACTTCACATTATGAAATTAGACCATATTTTTGACCTACATTATTACATGTATGTGATCTGACGAAAAAAAAAATATTTTCATTTTTTATATGTAGTTTGATTAACTGAAATTAAAAAAACCTATATTCTTGGAAATGTTCTATAGAAGAAGACTACTGTGAATAATAATAATATAATTCTAGATGAAACCACATAAAAAGTGTTGGAAACATGTGTAATTATGGAATAATAATTGTTTTCATTAAACAATCTTCACATTACAATGGTTACTTATTTTCCCTTATTTTTTATTTGAACTATTCATATGTATAATAATTAGATATACCCGATGTACAATGACTATTAGTAGCTTAGAAGGATCTAGAACAATATGGCCAAATTAGTGGTGTATGTTTTGGGGTGTCACCCCGATTATATCTTCAGGAATTTAATGAATAGTGGGATAATGATAAGACATTGGAAGAGATGTTGGAATGATTATCATCTCTAGAAGAATAACATAATTGAAATTCATTGTTTTTAGAATATGTTATGGGAAATAACAAAATTGAATAAATAACACAACAACTAATACTATTTGAGGATATCCCACCCCCACCAGTATTGTGGTGATCCATTCCTCTCAAAGGGTTTTCTTAAGAGAAATAATTATTGTTTTTATAATTTATATTTGGAATTTGAATAAGGTAGAAAATGATACCTTTACTATATTTGTATTATATTTGGTAAAAATGATTTTGATGTTTATCTATAACAGTCATCCATCGCCTTATTACAAGTGGTACATGGTACAATATTGAATGATATTTTATACATAAAAAAAATTCAATATGTTATGTGATAGTTGGTGTTCACATAGATCACAAGTAGAATACCAAACTATTTGTTCCAATTGATGATGAAAATATTCATATAACTAAACAAGATATAGCAACATTTATATCCTGGTTGTTAGATCTTGTTAAAATAATTGACGACAAAGAGGTATTCATTTCTAATTTATTTTTATGAAAAACATTAAAAATAAATGAAAAATACTTGAACTAAGAAATATTATTACATTAAAACAAAAATTTGTTGTTCAATATAAGTATGAATCAAAATGATTTAACGGAACAACCAAACAATAAAAAATACCTTCATAAATTTCCATTACCCTCTTCTTAAACTTATTTTTTAAATACCATGAAAATTTCACACGAATAAAATGTTAAGAAGTGGTTATATGACAATAATTGATTTCAATCAAAAATATATATTGAGATTTAATTACATACTATATTGTTGTTTTGACTGTAAATGAAATCCTCAAGAATGAATTTCTAGGAGTCTCAGTTTTAAATGTATACATGAGGTGTGATTTCTTCATTTTATATTCAAATAACTAATCTACTATTTTAATTATGGATAAATATTATTCATTATTTTCATATATGTATTTATCAATAATATTTGAATGTAAAACCCTATGAACCAAAATTGGGAATAATTAGTTCCCACATCACTTATACACAACTATTCTCAATTGAACTAAAGAAATATGGATTATTAGTGGACAAGTTGACCATATTGTTGTAACGAATAATTAATGATAATAGAATCTTCTTAATAAACATGATGCGGGGTAGAACTATCTAATTTAATAATACAAAAAAAATTCATTAATTTAATTAATTGTTCATTTTTTGTTTGTTTGGTATAATTAGTTACGCATTGAAGTCAATTTGGATACTCTAATGATTTATTTCCACAATTCAATGCATGGACACCCAATAAACTATCCACATGTGGTGATTTTTATAAATTTGTAACACATAACATGAAACATTTTATCGATAAACATCATGTTATATATTTTATATTATGTTTTACTGAAAATTTAGTTTTGATAGAGTGGTATTTAAACATAATCAAAATCATAAAATGAAGAAAATCTGATCAGTTACCCAAAAGGCATCATTAATTTTTCAGGGAAAAAGTCTATTTAAAAATTTATATGTGTCCCAAACTTTACAAAATTCTACTGTGTAGTATAGTAGATGTACAAGGTCGATCCCATGAGAAGGATGTTGTTTTTATGGAAAATAAATCCGGTCTTGTATCCTTTTCAAGAGTCTTCACTAGTTGAATAATGTTTGGGAGATTTGTAACTACTTTTGGGTCTGAATCCATGTCATTATAGAGAAGTTGTGATCACCTCTAAGTATGTAGATAAAGTCTATCTTAATTCTAATCATGGAATGTTCCTAAGTTCTTTATCTATGAAGAAAGCGGTAGGCTATAGTGTACCATTATCCAATCCTCTAGATATAAAATAGATTTTACTATGCTACGGTCAGGAGGCTAGTTACAGTCATAGATTCATTACATTCATCTTCTATTGCAGATAATTCCTCAAGCTAAGGTTTAGAGTCATATTTTACTTCAATTAGGATAAGGTCGTTTTCTTACCAGTTTGATTGGCACGATACAGTTTCACAAATGGGTTTTGACTATTGTTTTATATCCTAATTACTAATCAAATAAGGTTTTTTAATATTATAACTATAGATTTATTTAATAATCGAGATACACCGAATCTTGATCACTGCCCTGAGGTATTTAGCTACATATGATGGTAATTAATGAAAAAAGGGGTAAAGGATATCAAAATTATGCTAATGTAATTAAATAAATATGTTACTTACATTTAAGAAAACATTAAATAAAACCACACAAGAATAGAATATAATGAAAATTATGTGATGTGGGAAGTGATGGCATTTATGAAAAAGGAATCCATGGATCATCAATTGAAATTGTAAAATAATTTCAATGAATTAAAGAGTTTAGAGAGGGGAAAGAGAAGAAAATCTTGATAGGAGGCAGAAATGGTGAGAGGGATAATCCAATAATGTTGAAATGTACTGCTGAGCTGCTCCTTTTATAAGAGAAAAATAGTCACGATGTGTACATGATCATCACATCGTGAACCTTAAATACATGTTATTTCGAAGAGGATCTCCATCGGGGAATCTGCATCTTCAATGGATTAATGATTTTTGACCATGGTCACGTCATGTATAGGTGGTTCATGACGTGTACCTCATGGCCAGCTGGCATATTGAATTCTTTCATCTTTCACGATGTTCAGTTTCACTAGTGTCATAATGTGTAGGAAGGATTTACGACATGAACTAGAAATTTCGTTAGTCATCGTGGTAGGTAACATATTGGATTCATGACTTCATGTAGGCTATGATCATCATGTTAGAAACATGATCTTTTCCATAATAATGTTTACATGGACATTTTTTAATTTTTTCTGTCGTTCTTCTTTGGATTCTTATGAAGCCCTGTTTCCTGTGAAATTGGACATATACCACATTCATTATCTAGTATATGAATTAAAAACATAAGAAAAGTGATAGAAAAATATATATAACCTAAATGATTATCCAATCCCCCCACACATCAATCATTCATAGACCTAAAGATAAATATCTCAACCAATATTTCAAATGGATAAGAAATTTTAAAAGAATTAAATGCGCATTATGTCCATGCAATTAAATTTACTGTAAGAAAAAAATTAGTCTAGTTCTAATTTTAATCCTTCCTAGTAAATTAGTCATGACTTATAGTTCAAATTTTCAAATGAAATTATATTCATTTTACCTTTATATTTAAATTGTTCCTTAGTCAATATGCCTAGTTTCAATTTACCCCACCATGATTTTTCTCTCATCACTAAGGGTAAAATGTAAGTTATGATCATACCCTGAGTCCATGTTCCTAAACATAGGCTTGAACTTGTTCTATCATCTATAATGTGAAAATAATAGTATAAAAATAATATTGAATACTTTTATCAATAAGGTTATGATGACTCTAAGGATTTAGTTAGGTATTTAGAATCTGAAAATCATTCTCAAAATGAGGGTAATCTGTAATGTATAATGCATTTGAAATGTGATAAGTGTGACAAAATTCCACTATCTTCCATGTCCGGTCCAAACTCCATCATCCCTGGATAGATCTATATGTTTCTCATTTTTGTAGATAATTAAATGATTCAGTTCCTTAACTTTTTTGTTCATTTTTTATTTTCCGAAATGTATCCCTATAATAGATCTCGCATCCACCATATAACAATATATGATCCATCGAGGGATTCATCAGTTTGAAAAATGGTTATTTTGGACCCTCCTAGTACATAGCCCAAATCAAATATTTTCCATTTTCTTTAAAATTTTGAAAAGCAATAGAATGTGAATGATATTTACCAAAAATGAATATAGATCACAACATAGTAGTTGGGTGAGCACACCATACATCTCTGAAATTAAAGGCATCCCATGCTGTCTGAATACCCCCACACACTTTAAAAAAAACTAATCTTCATACATAGTACAATGGGTTGGGTAAGATGGTAAATAGGCTTCAAATATATTTTCTTTTAACATTTCATTCCTGGAAACTATGGGATAAACGAAGGATAGATAATAGTTAGGTCACATTTAAAATGGCTATCAAATGTTGCCTCAATCATTTTACAATTATACTTGTTCATTCATCATTTTGATAAGTTCTCAGAAAAATGTTTAGTAGGTTTATAGGTTCTAGGTATCTATCATGAAATATTATCATAAAAATTAAATTAAATTAATGGCATAGAATCATCTTCGGGTACTGGTAATTCCAATAAAAAAATTAAATTTCAACGCTCATCAATCCTATGTTATGAGACAATTAATCATGATTTCAATTATTTAGAATTTTGAATTAAACTTCTATGCTTAGAGATCTTTCAAAAAAATTCAGTAGGGGTGAAACATGGTTCATAACAATCTTTATTTTAAATTTTTTTGTATTTTACATCGGCATAACTATTTTCATATTTGTTACATGCTAATGAATTTGAAAAATGTATACTTGAATATTGAGAAGAAAAAAAATCAAGTGTATCATAGTGAAAATATGAGAAAGACCCCCCACATAAAAGGAGATAGTGTCACAACCTTTTATGAAATAATGTATGGGTGTGGTGTGGTAGTGATTATCATGAATTTAATCGACATGGATGTGATGAGAAAATTTTAAAATAGTAAATCAAGAGCTTCCTAACATGTAGGGGTATGCCATGGGGGTGACTGAGCTGTCTTAACATTGGCGTTTTGATGCACCTGCAAAATATGTTAGTAAAACAATCATAAACTATAGACAAAATTTTAATCCAAAAGATTAAATATTTTAATAGATGTGAAATAGGAAGGTGTAAAATAAAGGTTTAATGGAAACTATTTTATTTATTGAATGATTGTTTGTTCAAAATACTGTGATGAAACACTAAAAATTTCCCGAATCAAGTAGAACTCAAATACAACTATAGTTTGCCTCCCATAAAGCTCAAACATATTATATTCATTCAGATATGTGGAATAAAAATATAAATATTTGGCCCACCAGATCATTGTCTCCTACTGCGCTTGCTGCTACTGGTCATCGTTTCCTCATGTTCACGTGGTTTCTTAACAATATTCACAGCTTTAGGTGCAGATTAACTTAATATTAAATGTCGTTGAAATGGAATCATTTGTGGGGTGGGTGATGGATAACCCATGATCCGTAATGTAGATGTGTGTCTAGAATCTGGATCAATGAAAGTGTTGTTGGGTGTGAGCTCGGGGACCAGTCCCTTTCCCATTGGTCCCTCTCCACGAGAAAATATTTTTGATTAACAGGGTCCATGATGTCAGGAGACAGGTCTGAGGGTTGAGGGGGTGAGGGGGGAAGGGGGGATGAGGAAGGGCCAATTATAGTATGCGGTGGATGATTAAGTGATAAAGTCTGGATTAAGGGAAGGTGGAGGTGGGAAAATAGTTGGAGCTAATTCTCTAGGATGCACTATAGTAGTACCTACAGGTCCGAAGAAGTGGTATGGGTAGATATAGGCCAGGGGATGGGTTGGTCGTTGTGGCAACCTGTGGTTGGGTACAAGTATCTCTTTCTGCTACCAGTGTTTCTCTTATATATTAACCTCTTATTGTACATTCAGTTAGGGTACATGCGCCTGGACTCCAAGTGACCAAATATCGATGTCTCCCTCCTTCACCAGCATCCTCATCATGTGAAGCAGCACAATATCAATTAGGTCAAATCGGCCAACTATGTTGAGGGGTTGTGAGGTGTTGAAAACGTGGAGTTATCCAGCCAATTTGGTGATGATTGATGCCCCCATAAATGTTCCACGCCTCCTTTGTGATAAAACACTATAATAGGAGGAAAAATGAGCATCCATATTGATCAGAGGTCCACCCATGGCAGGAGCGAGGATAATAACATCATGTTTTCTGACATTTCTAGTGGTCTCACCACATGCAATCCAGTAATGTGCCATCATTCGGTGTAGTATACACAGGGCCGGAGTCCTCAACTGGGTGGAAATCGCTAGCATGGGGTCATGATAGGATCAGGGGTCACGCGAGGTAAGATGGCAAAGGCTCCATGCACACTCATGAGAAATCGTCATCTTTAGCATATGATTAATGTCTGAGATCATGAACCCCTCTTTCAAGATACCAATTCCAACACCAAAATGGGCCATGGATGGCTAGTGTGGTTTGTCGTCATGTCTGAAGTTGAGGGAATCCACCGATATGTCAATGTTGTCTAGGAACTCCAAAAAACTCTTTATATATCTCCTCCATGACAACAATGATGTTGTCTATGTGCAGCATCTCCAATAAGCTGACGATGACATCTGTGATATTCTGCTTCACAAGCATGACTATATTCAGAGTCTTTTTGGTCCTCATGGGTTTGCCTTGGTGCTGAATAAGATTTACCCTATGATGTGGGTTTGTATTGTTCCACACTGGGAGTAAATGAAGGTTGTCATCTGTTGATGGGGAGGATCTCATGTCTTACATGGAGGATGGAGTGTGTGGTCTCTTAGATGAAGGTTACTGGAAATTAGAGGCAGAGGAAAAACTCAATGATGATGGAGAAGATTTGGGATATGGCCTTTTTGGGCGCACCATGGAGATGAAGAGAAGTAGGTCACACACTAGAAGAAGGGTGGTAGGGTGTTTAAGGATAATAAGAAGAAGGAAGGGAAAATGGGTTGTGTACGGTAGTTAGTGGGTTAGGAGGAGGGTCACTAGTTGTGAGGAGAGGAGGGTAAGGGTTGTGGGTTGCAAAAACATTTATTATAATTTAAAAAACTAGCATGAGCTAGGCCTGATTTATACCTTATGGTCACATCGTGAAAAGTGAGAGAAATGGATTTTTAGCATAACAAAGTGTACCGTCCTGACATTGTAACACCCCAAGATTTTATGAAAAATATTATTTTAATTTCATTAATGTCTTGTGTTGTATGCTACACCAAGATTACCTTGCACTATACGCAACACCGTATTAGCTTGCAGTATACGCAACAGTATTCTTGGATCGTGTTACACACAATTTTGATAATAGTTATTCTACGCAACATTGAGTATATATATATATATTCAATGTATAAATGAAATATTGTTGAATTATTTTATATGAAACAACGAAGGATTCTTACACAGCACGCAACCCTGACTTGGCTTGCATTACATGCAATCACGACCTTCCTCGATAGCGTGTGTTGTACGCAATACCAGGTTTTAATAAACAATGATATATTATTAAAATATTGTCATGAACTAGCCGTTATGAATAGTATTAACTAAATTTTGAATTTTATAACATTATTATTCATCTTACACATTTTCTAGAACATGGTATAAGAACAAAACAAATTTTTCGGGTAAAATAAGTATTTTTCAAAAAATGCAGTTTTGCCGCCTTTTGATGGAGCACCCACATTAAATCTAGTTTTTGACATGTTTATATGTTCAATTTGAAAAAATAAAATTCTTCTTTTGAATCAGGATATTAAAATTTACATTAGATAATGTTTTGATATTTTTCCGATAACTTTCATATTTTAATGAATAGTAAAAACTCGCAATATTTTAATTAAAAACAACTTTTTTAATCGTAATATCTTATGTGGTTAAATTAAAATATTTAATGGTATAAATAGAATATATTTTTACCATTTAATATAATGTATGTCAATAGCATTGATTTTATCTTGAATTCGTAGGTTAAAAAAATTCAATCTTTTGCAATGTTTTAAAGAAAACCCCGTTTTCCTTCGACAATGGGATTAATTTTAATTTAATTTCTGCATCTTTTTTGTATTGAATTTGGAAAAATGGATTCCATATTTAGAATCAGGGGGTCCAAATTATGTTAATAAGATACTTTTTTATTTTTGGGCATTGTGAATAGTAACTACGGTAAATTTTATTTACTATAGTTAAATGTAAATAGGGTAGTTAAGGGTAAATATAAGATTATAAAATTACCCTAACACTTGGAAAAATACTATTTTATGGCTAAATGTAGACCCATATAACCTAAGGGTCGGATTAGATTCATTTTATGGACTTTTTTCCATGAAAATAATTTAATTATTATTAAAACCAAAGAATGTGACAACATGACACTTTCGTAAATCTTATAAGAATAATAATTTTACTTTAGTGATAAACTTCATGAAACTTCGAAAATTAATGGTATCCAGAAAGATAATACAATTATCTACATCATAGGAATTTATTTATAATTTTTAGGGATAATATAAATATCATTTATTATGACACAAAGATGATGCAGTAATTGTCTTATTAATGAAATATTGACATAATTGATGTTATAAATGCCCAAATAATTATAATTTGAGAATTTTTATGACTTAAATTAATTTTCCGGGTTAATATGACATGTTATTGTTGATATAAGTAACTTGGTCGAACTTATCATTCTGTTATGAATTTCATAAAAATCATGTACCAAATAGTGTCAAAATTGACATAAATTAGTTTTTAAAACAAATATTATATTATTATTTGTTATTTAATTCCTAAAAATATAAGGTTCGGCCAAATGACTTAGATAAGGATATATATATTAATAATAAACAACTTGGGGTTCTTTTGGCTTGTTATGGTAAATTTATTAACCATATAGTGTAAGAAAACAAAAAGACACGGTAAAAGTTAAATTATTTAACTTAGAGTTAAATCTAATTGATAAGGTTAAAATAATAACCTAAACTTCACTAAATCCTATTGGATGAGAGGATTTAGACCCATACCCACTTTATCTTCGAAATAAGTCCCTTTGGAACCATTATAAACCGAATTTGACCTTAATGTAAAATAATATTTTGAGATTTTCCTAAGGTGCCCCTCTCCTCCCTTATAAAAGGGCACCTCCTCCCTCTGCTCCTCACACCAATTTGAGCATTCAAGCTCGGCCAAACCCTGAAAAAATCTCTTCTCCACTTCCCTAGTATCATCCTAGAGGTCCTGGTCTTCTTCAAAGACCACCCTTAGTTCTTTAAGTGGAGGTTAAGTGAAGGCGCGTCAAAAAGAGGTAATATCCATTACCGATCTTTTTCAATTTCTTTCTTATTCAACTTCTTCTTATTTATTTATTTAATAATAAAGTAATAACATCAGTATTTATTATATACTGATATGTTATTATAAATATGAAACAACTCTAATTAACCTTCTATACATCCTATGGAAAATGGAAATCACCGCGCGTGCGTACGTACGGAATACCGTCTCCACGCCGTGGTGTAATCTATTTTCCGCCACCACCTTAATTGGATGGGTATAATGGTGTAATGAGTAACTATATATGACTATTATAAAGTGATATTGTTACTGAAATAGTATACATACACTTCAACACAATTTCAAAATCATGAGAACGATATCATCGCTCGTGTGTACGTACGGACTACCGTCTCCACGACGCGATGAGATTCATTCTCCATGTTAACCATTTCAGAATGATTATAAAGTATATATAAGAAATAATAATGAAATATATGAAATTATGAAGCTACTAGAGTTATGTATATATGTATTTCATCTACTTACTTCCATTCAAGACAATAAGGAAAGGAAAACATTGTTCATGTGTACGTACGGACTACCGTCTCCATGAATGGTGTGTTTCATTTCATTTATCTATTATATATATATACTGAATATATATGATATATAAATCATGTTTTATATTCTGGAAGTATGTAAATCATGATATAAGTAATAATAATTTCAAGAACAATAAGTCCAAACACCTACGATAAATGAAACGATTTGACCCAAAACGCTTCTTTAACATGGAATTTACAAAATAACGGGTAATATAAAGTCATAAGTGAACCACATATGATATCATAAAAATGAAAATCATTCTGTAATAAGTTAATGACATTATTTAAATCATTATACAGGAGGTTCGTACACTTACGAAGCAAATTGGACTTAAGGTAAGGGAAATATAACAATCTCATTTTTATCCGAGATTGTTTATACTTTGGTATTTAATGGGGTGTATTTTATCATCCACATCCATGTTTCCTCAATATGTAATATTATTTCCATCCAAATAAAATTTTTAAATCCATTTTTACCCTTTGGTGAGTTTATAGTAAAATATATGAAAGGAATCTTTTGTCATTTTTCGTACGAGGTACTTTTTGACTTTTCCGACAAAAGTATGAGAAGAATGTTTTTTTAACTTATACGACATGAATGGATTTTTAAAACATTATTTACAAGAAGCTTCCTTTACAAGTTTTCATGTTTATTTTTAATCAACTTCTTTTAGGTTAAAATTGTAAGACATGTTAAGAAAGGAAAATGTTTTTGTAGTAGAAAGGATATTTTCCTCAAGAATGGAGTTCAAGTGTTTTATCAAAATTATTTTCCATCTAAGATAATATAGGGTTCTGTTTCTATCCATATTATTACATTGATTTGATTATGATCTGATGGAATTATTTTTATTAATTCCATTATCTTATATGAATTGTTTTATGACGTCACGATGTTTAAGATTCCCATTTTTATTACATGGGTTATGTAATGATGTATGATTTATGATTTTGTGGCACACATAATAATGGTATAATTATGAGATGGGTGGGACCTATATCTCCCTCCAATGAATTGGGTAAGGATTTTATATCTCATGAGATAGACATGGCTGGAACGGTAGGTTATACCGGTTCAGTGAGACAGGACTGCAACGAGGAATGAACTCGGTTCAGAAAGGGACTTTGTCCACTAAGATAGTCTTGGCAATGAGTCTTGACTAACAAGAAATGATTCTCTATGATTATGTGTGTATTCCACAAAGTTTCTTGTTTTATGTTATGATTATTGGGATTACATTTCACTACTATGATTTATCCCATGTTATGAAATTATGTTCTCTTTTACAGGTTAAGAATTCCAAAAGATATGTTCTTATGAATATGAAGTGATTGATATTTCTTTTTTTTACCATTTATGAGTATTTGATCTCACCCTTTTATGTTTTCTTTTCCCCAGGACATAATGAAAGGATTTAGGTTTAGAAATAAAAAGATCTTTATGGGAGATGTTGAAGATCTTTCACCACGATTAGAAGATTATATTCCGAGTTTCCAAAGACACTAAACTATTACAGTCATTGTGTGTGTGTTTTTTGTTATGTAATATGTATTCCACAAACGTAATGTAATGTTTATGTACGTTAAGCTCTGGGTCTCTACAGTTGGTATCAGAGGAAAGGTTTAGTCAACCTTTGGAAACTAGGATGTGAAAACTTTAGTGAGATCCCTAGAGATATTTCTGAGGTATGTCTAGGGATGTCCCTAAGGATAAGTATACGTATTGTATATAGTCTTAGAACTATGGTAACGATATTAGATTAAACCAAAGATGTTAGATATTTAAGTTACTCCCCCTTTATTATTATTTTTTCCTCTCACACTATTCTTTTTGGGTTTTAGAAAATGGATGGAAACAAGATGATTCACGATAATGGAGGATATGATGGACAATGGAATGATATTATTCATGAGAAACCCAATGAAATGGGATTTGGAAGTCCAAACATCATTATTATGCCGAATCAGCAATCTCATAATATGATCAATAAAGTAAATTTTTTTAAGTTTCCTGAATCGGCTAATAGGAGAAAGATGGAGTTTCATGATGATCATAGAGGAAAGAAAGTTCAATTTCCCCTATGTAAATCATGTGGGAAGAGGCATCAAGGAGAATGTTTCAAAGGAACTGGAAGATGCTTTGGGTGTGGAAAAGAAGGACACAAAGCCAGTAAGTGCAAAGGAAAAGGTTCAGTTAACACCAGGGATGAGGATAATGGTATTGCTACAACATCAACAATGGTTAAATGTTTTAAATGTGGAATGTACGGGAATTATGCAAACCAATGCCCTAAGGGAAAGTCTCATGAAGTGAATCAGTATGGTCGTATGGGTAGTATTTATGTTGATGATGATGATGAGACTACAAATGATATGTGAGATAAAAGAATTGTTGAATCTAGGTCAATGGTTTAAGAATGTAGTGGAATGATTACATGTTTATCAAGTGTAATGTTGTATAAGTAATCTCATGGTACTATGGAATAAAGAGATATCTAATGATTGTTACACTATTGTCTTTCCTTATGTTTTGAAACTATGTGATGAATGGTACCAGTATTTTTGGAAAGTAGATGATATGCGCATAATGAAGGGATAAGGAGAAAATTAAATGTTTGATAGTATTCATGAGCTCATGACTGATATAAGGAGAAGTTCATATCATGGTTTGAGTATATATATAATTTTTGTGATTTTAGAATGTGGAAAGAGTTATCTTTTGACATCATTCATGTTTTCACTAAGTTTCAATGGGTATTCATTTTTTAAGAGAATACATGATTACGGTATTCACATGATTGTAATGTGACCTACAAGATAATTGGAGATAAATGATGGTTGGTTGATGACATTTCAATTAATCATTTTCTTTATACTATGAGCTTGGACCGAAGTATTTTAGATAAGACTAAATATTGGAATAGATTATGTTGGACATAAGTTAGGATAGAACTTTTTTTGATATTATTGATGGGATGTTATAGTTATATAGCTTTATAAAAAGGACAACCTGAAGGACGGGCGATAGCCCATCGCGTCGGACAAGGCTGTGGGAATCGAACCCACAACCGAAGTCTGACTGGCCTTTATTGCCTACCACTGGCCTACAGGAAGTCCCTGGTTAGTAGAAACTAGTTTTATTTTATTAAGCGGTATGATATATGAAGTGTATGTTCATTTTTGGAACCATATACGATTAATATAACCATAATATAAACTTATAACTTTTCCTAACCTTTTGTTTGAAAGAGATGGAATGACCCATCATTCTATCACATGATCTGCTAACACATCACGAATAACAAATTCAACATCATTTATTTAAGGGATGAAGTGGAAATTATTCAATTCACGAACAATAGTGTGATTGTACCAAAATCATGCAAGTATTTTTTTAATTCATCAAATTTAGGGAAATGATCTTGAAAACAAAAAATGTTGTCCTAGTTCCTTTATATCTGATTAATCAGATGGTACCTTAGATCATCACAAACCAATAGCTTTGTGATTGTTGTCTTTTTAATAGCCATGTTCTCTACCACTCTCCATCAGAACATGATGGTTAGATTTCTCTTCCATATCCATATTTTCACCTATGTGGAAACCCAGTGATTAGTTTATTTGGGTAACCATTACATTTCATACTTTTGTTTTTAAAGATTGGTTTTGGTATTCCTTTTTACGACGTGGGTTTCTATTAAAGAAACTTTCGAATAGTAAACCATTTATAACCCCGACAAATTTCGAGGGTGAAATTAATTTTAAGGGGGGTAGAATGTAACACCCCGAGATTTTATGAAAAATATTCTTTTAATTTCATTAATTTCTTGTGTTTTCTGCTACACCAAGATTACCTTGTGCTATACGCAACACCGTATTAGCTTGCAGTATACGCAACACTATTCTTGGATCGTGTTACACAAAATTTTGATAATAGTTATTCTACGCAACATTGAGTATATATATATATATATATTCAATGTATAAATTAAATATGGTTGTATTATGTTATTCGAAACAACGAAGGATTCTTTCATAGCACACAACCCTGACTTGGCTTGCATTACACGCAATCACAACCTTCCTCGATAGCGTGTGTTGTACGCAATACCGGGTTTTAATAAACAATGATATATTATTATAATATTGTCATGAACTAGCCACTATGAATACTATTAACTAAATTTTTTATTTTATAACATTATTATTCATCTTACACATTATCTAGAACATGGTAAAAGAACAAAATAAATTTTTCGGGTAAAATAAGTATTTTTAAAAAAATGCAGTTTTGCCGCCTTTTGATGGCGCACCCACATTAAATATAGTTTTTGACATGTTTATATGTTCAATTTGAAAAAATAAAATTCTCTTTTTGAATCAGGATATAAAAATTTACATTAGATAATGTTTTGATATTTTTCCGATAACATTCATATTTTAATGAATAGTAAAAACACGCTATATTTTAATTAAAAACAACTTTTTTCATCGTAATATCTTATGTGGTTAAATTATAATATTGAATGGTATAAATATAATATATTTTTACCATTTAATATAATTTATGTCATTAGCATTTATTTTACCTTAAATTCGTAGGTTAAAACAATTCAATCTTTTGCAATGTTTTAAAGAAAAACCCATTTTCTTTCGACAACGGGATTTATTTTAATTTAATTTCTGCATCTTTTGTGTATTGAATTTGTAAAAATGGATTCCATATTTTTAATCAATGGGTCCAAATTATGTTAATAAGATACTTTTTATTTTTGGGCATTGTGAATAGTAACTACGGTAAATTTTATTTACAATAGTTAAAGGTAAATAGGGTAATTAAGGGTACATATAAGATTATAAAATTACCCTAACACTTGGAAAAATCCTATTGGATGGCTAACAGTAGATCCATATAACCTAAGGGTCGGATTAGATTCATTTTATGGACTTTTTTCCATGAAAATAATTTAATTATTATTAAAACCAATGAATGTGACAACATGTCACTTTCTTAAATCTTATAAGTATAATAATTTTAATTTAGTGATAAACTTCATGAAACTTCGAACATGAATAGTCTCCTGAACTATAATACAATTATCTACATCATAGTAATTTATTTAGAATCTTTAGGGATTATATAATTATCATTTATTATGACACAAAGATGATGCAGTAATTGCCTTATTAATGAAATATTGACATAATTGATGTTATAAATTCCCAAATAAATGTAATTTGAGACATTTTATGACTTAAATTAATTTTATAGGTTAATATGACATGTTATTGTTGATATAAGTAACTTGGTTAGAACTTATCATTCTGTTATGAATTTCATAAAAACCATGTACCAAATAGTGTCAAAATTGACATAAATTAGTTTTTAAAACAAATATTATATTATTAATTGTTATTTAATTCCTAAAAATATAAGGATAGGCCAAATGACTTAGATAAGGATATATATATTAATAATAAACAACTTGGGGTTCGTTTGTCTTGTTATGGTAAATTTATTAACCATATAGTGTAAGAAAACAAAAAGACACGGTAAAAGTTAAATTATTTAACTTAGAGATAAATCTAATTGATAAGGTTAAAATAATAACCTAAACTTGTCTAAATCCTATTTTATGAGAGTATTTCGACCCATACCCACTTTATCTTCGAAATAAGACCCTTTGGAACCATTATAAACCGAATTTGACCTTAATATAAAATAATATTTTGAGATTTTTCTAAGGTGCCCATCTCCTCCATTATAAAAGGGCACCTCCTCCCTCTCCTCCTCACACCAATTTGAGCATTCAAGCTCGTCCAAACCCTGAAAAAATATCTTCTTCACTTCCCTAGTATCATCCTAGAGGTTCTGGTATTCTTCGAAGACCATCCTTAGTTCTTTAAGTGGAGGTTAAGAGAAGGCGCGTCAAAAAGAGGTAATATCCATTACCGATCTTTTTCAATTTCATTCTTCTTCAACTTCTTCTTATTTAGTTGTTTCCTGATAAAGTAATAACATCCGTATTTATTATATAATGATATGTTATTATAAATATGAAACAACTCTAATTAACCTTCTATCCATCCTACGGAAAATGGAAATCACCGCGCGTGCGTACGTACGAAATACCGTCTCCACGCCGTGGTGTAATCTATTTTCCGCCACCACCTTAATTGGATGGGTATAATGGTGTAATGAGTAACTATATATGATTATTATAAAGTGATATTGATACTTAAATAGTATACATACACTTCAACACAAATTCACGATCATGTGAACGATATCATCTCTCGTGCGTACGTACGGACTACCATCTCCATGACGCGATGAGATTCATTCTCCATGTTAACCATTTAAGAATGATTATAAAGTTTATATAAGAAATAATAATGAAATATATGACATTATAAATCTACTGGATTTATGTACATATGTACGTCATCTACTTACTTCCATTCAAGACAATAAGGAATGGAAAACAGCGTTCATGCGTACGTACGGACTACCGTCTCCATGAACGGTGTGTTTCATTTCATTTATATATTATATATATATATATATACTGAATATATATGATATATAAATCATGTTTTATATTCTGGAAGTAATTAAATCATGATATAAGTAATAATAATGTCAAGAAGAACAAGTCCAAACACCTACGATAAATGAAACGATTTTACCCAAAACGCGTCTTTAACATGGAATTTACAAAAGAACATGTAATATAAAGTCATAAGTGAACCATATATGATATCATAAAAATGAATATGATTCTGTAATAATTTAATTACATTATTTAAATCATTATACAGGAGGTTCGGACACTTACGAAGCAAATCAGACTTAAGATAAGGGAAATATCACAATCTCATTTTTATCCGAGATTGTTTATACTTTGGTATTTACTGGGGTGTATTTTATCATCCACATCCATGATTCCTCAATATGTAATATTATTTCCATCCAAATACAATTGTTTAAATCCATTTTTACCCTTTGGTGAGTTTATAGTAATAGATATGAAAGGAATCTTTTGTCGTTTTTCGTACGAGGTACTTTTTGACTTTTCCGACAAAAGTACGAGAAGAATGTTTTTTTTAACTTATACGGAATGAATGGATTTTTAAAACATTATTTCCAAGAAGCTTCCTTTACAAGTTTTAATGTTCATTTTTAATCAACTTCCTTTAGGTTAAAATTTTAAGACATGTTAAGAAAGGAAAATGTTTTTGAAGTAGAACGGATATTTTCCTCAAGAATGGAGTTCAAGTGTTTTATCAAAATTATTTTCCATCTAAGATAATATAGGGTTCTGTTTCTATCCCTATTATTACATTGATTTGATTATGTTGTGATGGAATTATTTTTATGAATTCCTTTATCTTATATGAATTGGTTTATGATGTCACGATGTTTAAGATTCCCATTTTTATTACATGGGTTATGTAATGATGTTTGATTTATGATTTTTTGGCACACATAAGAATGGTATAATTATGAGATGGGTGGGACCTATATCTCCCTCCAATTCATCGGGAAAAGATTTTATATCTCATGTTATAGACATGGCTGGAACGGTAGGTTATACCGGTTCAGTGAGACAGGACTGAAACGAGGAATGAACTCGGTTCAGAAAGGGACTTTGTCCACTAAGATAGTCTTGGCAATGAGTCTTGACTAACAAGAAATGATTCTCTATTATTATGTGTGTATTCCACAAAGTTTCTTGTTTTAAGTTATGATTATTGGGATTACATTTCACTACTATGATTTATCCCATGTTATGATATTATGATCTCTTTTGCAGGTTAAGATTTCCAAAAGATATGTTCTTATGAATATGACGTGATTGATATTTCTTTTGTTTACCCTTACTGAGCATTTGAGCTCACCCTTTTATGTTTTCTTTTCCCCTGGACATAAAGAAAGGATTTTGGTTTAGAAAAAAGAAGATCTTTATGGGAGATGTTGAAGATCTTTCACCGTGATTAGAACATTATATTCCGAGTTTCCAAAGACACTAAACTATTACTGTCCTTGTGTGTGTGTTTTTTGTTATGTACTAAGTATTCCGCAAAAGTAATGTAATTTCTATGTACGTTAAGCTCCGGGTCTCTACATGAATGGGGGTTCATAATGTGTACTTATTCGTTTCCTCTATTTTTTTCTCCATTCATTCTTTTACTCTTTATTCGAATGAATAGAATACTCTAAATAGATGTGTTCAATTATAACTTAACTAACTCATATCCTAGGTAGAATATTAGTCAGCGCTTCATTTATAGTTGAGAGTTGGACTCAATAAAGTCTCATTTGATGGCATATTTATCTCAGAATGGTTCATGAAACATCTTCAATTCATGATCATGTATTTTTTATGGTGATCTATCCGTTTATAACTCGGGCAGGAAAATAATGGCTAAGGAAGAGGATTCCCCTATAAATGAGTACTTTGAGTACTGAGAAAAATGATGGATGGAATCAATGAAGGCACCACATCACCATTGGGTGGTTCGATATGGTTGACATTATTAAGGAATCAGACACCTTCTACTTTTTTATGAGACCCATCACATTGCACCTTATTATTCATGGAATCTTCATCATTATGGGAATGATATATGACATTACATTCATTATTGTTATTTTATTGTTGTGAAACTCGAACAAGATTGAACACAAATTGATCTTCTCCTACATTTAATATGAGGCATCTTTGGTTCACATTAAGTAGTTCCTTTCCTATATATATGAATGGACTTATAAATATAATTGGCACATCACCTTCTTCTTCTATGTCCAATATCATGAAATCAGCTAGGAAAATGAACTTTCTGACTTTTACTAGTACAACTTACACAAATCCTCAGGGGTACTTGACTGAGCGATCAACTAATGGAAAATCCACCCATATATATTTGAGTTCTTTTTGTCATAGATATTGAAAAGTACTCATTGGCATATGGTTAATTCTTTCCCCTAGAGCACAAGTTGCTCTGCCAAATTTCCATGTGCCTATCTCAAAAGGGATTGAGAAGCTTCTTGGGTATCTCATCTTTGGTAGAATATTCTGATGTACTACAACATGGAATTATTAATTTAACGAGATGACTCATAGGTATTCTAGTATACATTTTTTTTCAAAAAAGTTCTTTTACAAACCAGTCATAAATGAGCATCTAGGAAATAAATTTGGCAAAACGGATGTTGATAAGTAATTTCATGAACATAACCAGGGAAATATTTTATTTTGTCTCCTATATAAGTTGCAATGCTCTCTCTAGATAGGGAGGAGGTGGATGGTATGGAGGTGGGGCAACATATGAAGTTTCTTTTAGTTGTTCAGCTATATGTTCCTTTTGTACTTCTTCACGATGTAAGGTGGGAACAATTTTTTCATCAGGTACTAGTTGTTTTCTTGTGTCTTATTCTTTTGGCCTTTCTTCTTTGAGATGTTGATTGTTTAGAATATTTACAATTCTTAGCACTGCTTCTTTATCTTCCTCTTGTGGGTATGTCTCACTGTTACCGTGTAGTGTTCATAATAATCCCTAAAACAAGGTCTTTGAGATATGATCCATTTTTTACTTCTAGGTTCCATATTATAGCTTTTTAGTTTTAAATATCTATATCATTATTCATAATTCATTGATCTTAATTTTTCACAAATGATGCTATGAGGTTTTCTAGATTTTGTTGCATATGTTCTTCTTGAGGTCTTGCCTTGGTTGCTGAATGTGACGTGGTCATTGGGGGAATGGTAGCTGTTGATCATGTGGTCTTGGTACAAGGTTCATCAATGGGCATATTGGTGGTCCATGAGCTCTGAATAGGTTTTTTCCTCTGCTAGGTTGAAAATAACCTTGATTGTTCAGAGGAAGATGTAGAGCGGGCCTCTGTGGATAGTGTTGTTGCTACTGGAAGGACCAGTTTGTTTGACTCTAATTGATGAAATTACAATATTGTTGCAGTTCATTATATCTAGTATTTCAGTCTTAATATTTATGCGGACCATCGCACATCTCGTATGTAACACCCCAAGCTTCTACGGTACGCTTCTCTATGAATAATGTGATAGTGTGTGTTTTACGCAACATCGAGTTCTAACAAACCAAAATCAATCAAACTAGCCGTTATGAATAGTAATACCTACTTTTTGAAATTATATATATTTTATATTTCAAAATGGACTTCTTTTTTGGATTCAGAATATCAAAATTATCCTAAGTTGAATTTTTGGTATTTTTCTAAGAACTTCCAATTTTTATGAGTACTGAAATATACTTAAAAACAAATATATTTAATCAAAATAATTTGTATTGATAAATTATATTATTTAGTGGTATTAAAGTATAATTAGAATATATTTTTACCATTTTATCCAATGGTGTTCATTACAATTAATTTCACATTGAAATTTGACATAAACAATTGCCAATCTTTTGATATATATTGTTTCTTAAAAACAATCTATTTGTTGTAACAGCGGGAATTAATTATAAAATTAATTAATGCAACTTATATGCTTGAAATTTTTTAAAATAGAAATTATTTTTGAATTCGGAATATCAATTATAGATTATGGTGAAATTTTGGCATTGTTCTGAAAAACTTCAATTTTTTATGAATAGTGAAACTACTAAGTGGTAGTTAAAAAACTGATTTTTTCATAAAACTTAATTTTACCGCTTCTGTGATTGGAATTTCGAAAATCCGAGAGACATGGTTAATATCAAGTAGTAAAATGTGGTTCAATGAGATGAAAATAATTTTTTTTGAATAGTAACTTTTTACTTGTATTTACCACGGTTAAATGTAAATAGGGTAATTAAGGGTAAAAATGATATTAATATTACCCTAACACATGTCCTATTTCTATTGGAAAAGTGTACCTCGACCAGAAACAACCTTAGTAATAAAATATTATCATTTAGGTCCTCATGGATTAGATTAGGAAATTTATTATTATTTAATTCAAAGAAGAGTTAAAAGAGTTAAAATCAAAGTTTATTTACTAAAACATTTTTAATATAGGGTAATACATAATATAAATTCGATTGTAAATATTCATTATAAATATAAAATTATTTCCTATATAATGATATTTTATTTATAATTTTTAGACATTAAATAATTAAATTTATTTACGACACAATGCTGATGTAGTAATTACCTAATTAATGAAAAATTATAATAATTGACATTATAAATACCCAAATAAATATAATTTGAGACTTTTTATTAATTACACTAATTTTATAATTTAATATGACATGTTAGTATTGACGTATGTAACTTTTTTCTAAGTAATCATTCTATTATGATTTTCAAAAAAAGCAATTATTGAATAGTTTCAAAATTGACATAAAAGAGTTTTTTAAAACAATATTATCTTATTAATTGATATTAAATTCCTAAAAATCTATGGTTTGGCCAAGAGACTTATATAATGATAGGTGTATCATTCGTGGACTACTAGGGGGTCTCTTGGATGTATATAATATGTTTATTAACCATATAATATAAAAATACAAAGAGACATTGTAAAAGTGAAAGTAATTAACTAAGAGTTAATACGTAAAGATAACGTTAATATAATAACACAAACCTCTCTAAATTCTATTGGTTGAGTGGGTTTAGACCCATACACACCTTAACCTTTAAATAATCCGCTTTGGAGCTATTAGAAACTGAATATGAATTTATTATAAAATAATATTTCTAGCATTTCCAAAGGTGCCCCTCACCCCTCTTATAAAAGGGCACTCTCCCTTCTCATTTACTAACACCTTCAAAGCCTTTTGGTTTGGCCAAAACCTACCCAAATACTCTCTAAAAGTCCTCCAATACAACCTAGAGGCCTTAGTTTGATCAGAAAACCAACCTATGGAACCCTTTTGATCAAATCAAAAGGAAGAACCCGAAGAAGAGGTAATGATTTTACCACCCTTTTTCAAGTTCCTTTCTTCTTTCACTTCTTGTTTCTTTGTTATTACCATTATAAAATAATAAATCCAGTATATAATATATAATTTGATGTTATTATAAACATTTTACAACCATATTTCAGTATTCTATCCATCCTTTGAATAACATGTCACCATACGTGCGTACGTATGGCTTACCGTCTCCACGTCGTGGTATAATTGTTATTCAATAAATTATTATTTGGATGGGTTTAATAATGATGTGTAATTCATGTAAATAATAAATATATCATGATAATTATTCTGTATATATGATATACCATCCAATTATATATTATTATATCATCATAAGAATGATATTGTTGCTCGTGCGTACGTACGGACTACCGTCTCCACGAACGCGATGAGATTCATTCTCCATCGTATCCATTCAAGTCTAATTCTCATTTGATGATTAATAATATTATCTAAGTACTTGATATAATTCTGGATATGATTATGATACAACCTATCCATGATAAACATGACTTATGTAACAAAGAATATAAAAGAAAACGAGTAAGTTAACACCCGAAACAACGACAACACTAAGATATTATTAACAAATCAATGTTAAAAGATCATATATGATATCATATTAATGTATATGATTCTTGTATAATTTAATAAAAATCATTTCACAACTATACAGGAGGTTAACCTACCCCAACCCTGGAAAAGTACAAGGTAAGGGTTTATTTCACAATCTCTTCATTATCTGTGGTTGTTTATACGTAATAATCTACTGGGATATCTTTATCATCCACATCCATGTTTCTTAAAAATGTATTTCAAAACATTTTTACTATTTAAAATAATATAGGATAAAGTCATGTATCCCCTTTTTGAATTTTTATAAGAGGTTTATAAAGGAATATTTCCATCATTTTCCAAACAAAATGCCTTTTAACCTTTTCGACAGAATTAAGGTAGGAATGTTTTTTTAACTTATACGACGGGTACGACTATTTTCCACCGTTATAAAATCGTAGAAGCATCCATTACAAGCTTATAATAATATTTTCAAATAAAATGTTTTATTTTATAAATATATAACTATTAAATGATTTCAAAAAAAGATATATTTCTCTCAAATAGTTTTGATTTCATCAATGTCAACATCCTTTGATGGATTTAAGTTTATTTGAAGTTGATTGGTTAAGATACAAAACGTCCATATTGTTTTGAAGTTTCTGTGATGTGTTTTACTGTGGATGTGTTATTTTTATACCATTCGTGGTTTATGAATGAAGTATTTACATTTCATTTGCTAGTTTTAATACGAATTTTTATGTTATATTTAAACCTTTTCATATGGGAAAGCATTGGACTTAATATGTGACGGGTGGAGCCCGCTATAGCTCCCCGATGAATCGGTAGGTCTCATGAGAAAAAATAGTGTCTTGGCACAAGGCCTTGACAATATATTATTTGTAGTCTTGGCACAAGGTCTTGGCTCTGTGGTTATGATAGTCTGGCATTATGCATTCCATCATTATGAAAGTGGTTATTGATATTGCATGTGATTATTCGATTAGTAGAATATCCATGTGAATAAGTAAATGGAATTATTTAATTTTATTTTTTCCATACTATATTGAAGTTCAAGTTTTAAAGTCTTTTGTTTTAGTTATACATTGACTTAAATGTTTATTCTTATTTATAAAAGTTTCCGCTATATTTTTATCCTTACTGGGCATTTCAGCTCACCCATTCTCTATGTTTTATTTTTTCCAGGATGTGAAGAAGTAATTTATGAATGTCCTTCAGGGATAGTATGAGGGGATAAGTGTGTGGACTATAGAGACTATGTTTTTGTAGTTTTCATTTTTATGATGTAATGTAAAACTTTATGAATATATCTAGTGTTTACAAGGCTACTAAACTAATCGGTCTTTCGAGATTTGATCTTTCTTGTGATCATGCCAATGTTTTGTAATAATGCACCGACTCTAGGTAACTGGGGTAGGGGCGTTACAGTTGGTATCAGACGATGTTTAGTACAAACCTTGGAAGCTAGATTTAGATAAACTCTGATTAGAGCACATAGACCTAAGATGGACTTTGAGGATTAGTATAGAAGAACTTCCTAAAAGTTTGGTATTGTACAGATTTTGTGAGTTTTCCAAGCAATAAATCTCTGTCTGGATACGAGCAGGTAGAGGCGGCTCTGGCACAGATGTTTCTTGGGGTAAAACCCGAAAACACTGCTTTGAGCTAGACTCGAACGGGAATTGGTGCACGACAACCGGCCTTGCTGCACTCTTGGTTACGACACTCCCGGGGGATATGCTTAGGTTAACTCTCATTTTCGTTATAAATCATTATGAAGGGTTTATGAGCATATAACTTCTCGAAGAAAACATTTTTTTATGATTATGGATTATATCCAAAAATAGTTCAATTTATGTTTTATAAGTATGGTATTATGTATTTTGATTCTTAAACTGAACTAGTTTATGCCATTGTTTAGAAATGGATACTAGTAGAAGAAATGGATACCGTATCAATGCATGCAATCCATGTAGGGATTTCCCTCCTAGTCAAGATAATTATAGTGGAGTTGGTGATGCAACTGGTGCTGATCAGCTAATCACCATACTGGGACAACTCACTCAGGTTATGAATAATAACCTTACCCATATGGAGCACCCTGATCTGAAGTGTGTAGGATCAATGTTAGATTGATTCATGAGGAAACAACCACCAACATTCAATTGGAGTATAAATCCCATAGTAGCTAAGCAATGGATAAATTCCCTAGGGAAAATATTTCAGGCATTGGGGAGTAGTGAAAGGGAAAAAGTTATCATGGCAGTTTACCACCTCACTGGAGATGCTAATTAATGGTGGTCATTGATTCAAAACTTGAAGGAAGATGATTAAGTGTCAAATATTGAATGGAGGGAGTTCAAAGATCTGTTTTTAGAAAAATACTTTCCTCGCGGCCATCGAGCTGATATGGAAAGGCAATTTCTGAGTCTGAGACAAAAGGAGGATGAGAATGTCACAAAGTATGAGGCTAACATTACAAGGTTAGCAAGTTATGTTGGAGATTATATACCTAACACAAGAATTAATATTGATATTTTATTTGATGGGTTAAAACCATTTTTCTGTCAAGAATTAGTCTCACAATCCTTATCGCCGTACGAATACATTATCTCATGTGCTATCAAGACCGAAAAGGAATTCTCTAAGTATTATGAATTTAAAGAAAAGCAAGAGAAGAAGAGATCTGCTGATAAATCTGGGAATGGAAATAAGGGGAAGAAGGGAAAGGTTGAATATCCATCTTTTGGTAAATGTGGGAAGAAACACCCTGATACTTGCTTGAAGGGAATGGGTGTCTGTTACAAGTGTGGTGAAAAAGGAAACTATGCTCATGATTGGAAATGGATGATGGAAGCTACCAATGTTCAGTGCTGCAATTGCAGGGATATGGGACATTATGCAAATTAATTTCTTAAGCGTTAGAGGAACTTACCTCAGAAAAGGCCAATGGATCAAGGCCAATCTTATTCTATCACTACAACTGAGGTAGAAGCTCCGAAAGACGTGGTGGAAGGTAATTTAATTGTTTCCTCAAGTTTAGAAATTGCATTATTTGATTCTGGATCATCGCATTGTTTCATATCTTCCCAGTTTTCTATGAAAATTAGATATTTCCAATTTGATTTAACAAGGGAGTTGTCAGTTAAAACTCCTAAGGGAAGTATCATTGCAACAAAGTTTTGTGAATCAGTCCCCATTAGAGAACATAAATGTTATTTATCTGCTGATCTCATCATCATACCTATGATTGAGTTTGATATAATTCTCAGTATGGATTGTCTTTCCAACAATGATGTGAATATTTATTGTAAGAAGAAAGAGGTTACGATTCCTGATGATTATGATGATAAGGAAAACCTTATATTTAGGGCAGAATCGTCACCATCTAATTATTTTCTAGATCCACCCCTAGTAGCTCAACTTAATTCAATTATTGGGGAGGAAGAGAAAGAAATGACTGTAGGTGAGGAAAGGAATGTTCAAATAGAGGATGGGCCTGTTGTGAAGGAATATGTAGGTGTGTTTCCGGATGATTTTCCTGGACATCCTCCAGAACAAGAAGTTGAGTTTTCCATTGACTTAATTCCTGACCCCTTAGAGAATGGACTCTGTGGAATTAGTCGAACTAAAGAAACAACTAGAGGAATTGATTAATAAGGGATTTATTCTCCCTAGTGTTTGTCCATGGGGAGCCCCTATTCTTTTTTTAATGAAATATGGATCTATGAGGTTATGTATCGACTACAGGGAGATCAATGCTATAACAAAAAAGAAAAAGTTTCCCCTACCTCGAATTGATGATTTATTTGACCAACAGAATGAAGCTCAATACTTTTCATAGATTGACCTTCGATTTGGATACCATCAGTTGTGTGTGAAGAAGGAAGACATTCCGAAGACAGCATTTCGAACCAGGTACGGGCATTACGAGTTTACAGTAATGCCTTTTGGATTGACTAATGCATCCTCTGTATTCATTGATCTGATGAATAGAGTTTTCAAATAATATCTCGATGAATTTTTGGTGGTATTTATTGATGATATCTTGGTATACTCCAAAATATACTAAGATCATAAAAATCACTTGCGTATTATCCTGAAGACTCTGAGAAGTCATGAAATATATGGGAAGTTTAGCAAGTGTGAATTCTGGCTTCAAGAGATTTCTTTTCCTGGCCATATGGTCTCTAAAGGTGGAATCTTTGTTGATCCTTCTAAGACCAAGGAAATTCAAGAATGGCAAGCACCTACGAGTATAACTGAGGTACGTAGTTTTATTGGTTTATCAGGTTATTATCGACACTTCGTCCAGAATTTTTCCTGATTGGCTAACCCATTAACGAAGCTCACACATAAAGGGGTTAAATTTGTTTGGAAAAAAGAGTGTGAAGAATGTTTCGAAGAACTGAAGAGAATATTAGTCAATTCTCTTATATTGACCCTACCATCGGGGAATGATGGGTTCATTATTTATAGTGATGCGTCGAAGAAAGGACTTGGTTGTGTTCTTATGCATAATGATAGGGTTATTTCCGATGCATCACAATAGTTGAAAATTCATGAACAAAACAATCCTATTCATGATCTCGAGTCAGCAGCTGTGATCTTTGCTTTGAAGATATGGAGGCACTACCTCTATGGTAAAAATGTGAGATTTATACTAATCACTAGAGTTTGAAGTATATTTTCTCATAAAAAGAACTCAACATGAGGCAAAGGAGATTGCTTGAATTACTCAAGGATTATGATTGTACGATATACTATCACTCAGGGAAGGCAAACAAGGTGGTGGAATCTTTGATTAGAAAAGACCATGGAGTTTTGGACAATATGAGAATTTAAAGGGACCCAATTTTCATGGATCTAGTGAATATGGACATTGGAATAACCATGGAAGGTGAAACATAAATTCTTTTTCAAATGGTTGCCAAACCATCTTTACTAGAAAGGATTAAGAGTTATCAGACCGATGATGAATAATTTCAGAAGATGATTAAAGGTGTGAATGATGGGAGATTGAGAGACATTGTGTATGAAGATGGAATTTCGAAATTCGGGAGGAGATTTTGTGTTCCCGATATACCTGATCTAAAAAGGGAATTGCTGGATGATTCTCATAGTTCCAATTTCTCTATACACCCTGGGAGAACCAAAATGTATAGAGATTTGAAGGAACATTTTTGGTGGGACAACATGAAGAGGGAGATTTCTGATTTTGTGTCAAGATGTATGGTTTGTCAACAAGTGAAAGATAGAAGCCAACAGCCTGGAGGAGTCATGCAACCTCTTCCCATACCAGAGTGGAAATGGGACAATATTACGATGGACTTTGTCATGGGGCTACCAAAGACTCCAAGAAGGAATGATGCAATATGGGTTATTATTGATCGTCTTACCAAGTAAGCACATTTTATTTCTATAAGAGAAGATCTACCACTGGAACGTCTAGAAAGACTATATATTAATGAAGTTTTGAGACTTCATGGAGTACCCCTATCGATTGTTTCTGATCGTGATCCCCATTTTACTTCATGATTCTGGAAGAGTCTTTAGAAATCCCTAGATACTAAACTTCATTTGAGCACTGCCTACCACCCTTAGATAGATGGAAAATCAGAACGAACTATTCAAACCTTAGAAGAAATGTTGAGATCCTGCTCACTTGACTTTTAGGGTATGTGGGATCAATATTTACATCTGGAAGAATTTTCCTATGACAATAGCTTCCATTTGAGTATTCAGATGGCACCATATGAAGCATTATACGGAAAGAGATTTCACACACCAACCTGTTGGGATGAAGTTGGTGAAAGAAAACTTGTAGGTCCAGAACTGGTGGAGGAAACGATGGAAAAGGTGAAGGTAATCCAAAATCACATCAAAGAAGCTCAAATTAGGTAGAAGAGCCTTGCCGATAATCAAAGGAAGGATTTGGAATTTCAAGTCGGTGATCATGTTTTCATGAAGCTATCTCCATTGAAGGGAGTCATACGTTTTGGTAAGAAAGGTAAATTGAGTCCCAGGTACATCGGACCTTTCGAAATTCTAGAACGAATTGGGGCTGTATCATACCAATTGGCAATGCCGCCAAGTCTCTCCAATGTTCACGATGTGTTCCACGTATCTATATTGAGGAAATACATGCCTGACCCAATGCATATACTCACCTATGAGGAATTAGAACTGGAACCCGATCTGTCTTATTGCGATGAGCCAGTCAAGATTCTTGATAAGAGAGAACATGTGCTGAGAAATCGGACAACGCGTCTGGTAAAAGTTTTGTGGAGAAACCATAAGATGGAATAAGCAACGTGGGAACCCGAGGAACATATGATGAAGAACCACCCGAGTCTTTTCATGTGGTAGTATTCTAAAAATTTCGAGGACGAAATTAATTTAAGGAGGGGAGAATGTAACAACCCAAACTTCTACGGTACGCTTCTCTTTGAATAATGTCATAGCATGTGTTGTACACAACATTGAGTTCTAACAAACCAAAATCAATCAAACTAGCTGTTATGAATAGTAATACCTACTTTTTGAAATTATATATATTTTATATTTCAAAATGGACTTCATTTTTGGATTCAGAATATCGAAATTATCCTAAGTTGAATTTTTGGTATTTTTCTGAAAACATCTGATTTTTATGAATTGTGAAAAATACTTAAAAAAAACTATATTAAATAAAAATAATTTATAGTGATAAATTATATTATTTAGTGGTTTTAAAGTACAATTAGAATATATTTTTACCATTTTATCCAATGGTGTTCATTAGAATTAATTTCACTTTGAAATTGGACATAAGCAATTACCAATCTTTTGATATATATTGTTTCTTAAAAACACGCTATTTTTTAACAGCGGGAATTAATTATAAAATTATTTAATGAAACTTATATTTTTGGAATTTTTTAAAATAGACATCATTTTTGAATTTGGAATATCAATTATAGCTTAGGGTGAAATTTTGGCATTGTTCTGAAAAACATCAATTTTTTATGAATAGTGAAACTACTAAGTGGTTGTTAAAAAACTGAATTTATCATAAAACATAAATTTACCGCTTCTGTAATTGAATTTCGAAAATCCTAGAGACACGTTTAATATGAAGTAGTAAAATGTGGTTCAATGAGATGAAAATAATTTTTTGTGAATAGTAACTTTTTACTTTTATTTACCACGGTTAAAAGTAAATAGGGTAATTAAGGGTAAAAATGATATTAATATTATCCTAACACTTGTAATAATTCTATTGGACAAGTGTATCTCGACAAAAAACAACCTTAGGAATAAAATATTATCATTTAGGTCCACTTGGATTAGATTAGGACATTTATTATTATTTAATTCAAAGAAGAGTTAAAAGAGTTAAAATAAAATTTTATTTACTAAAACATTTTTATTATAGTGTTATACATAATATAAATTCTATTTTAAATATTCATTAGAAATCTAAAATTATTTCCTACATAATGATATTTTATTTATAATTTTTACACATTAAATAATTAAATTTATTTATGACACAATGATGATGCAGTAATTGCCTAATTAATGAAAAATTAGAATAATTGATATTATAAATACCAAAATAAATATAATTTGACACTTTTTTTGAATTAAACTAATTTTATAGGTTAATATGACATTTTAGGATTGACTTAAGTAACTTTTTTCGAGTAATCATTCTTTTATGATTTTCACAAAAATCAATTATTGAATAGTGTCAAAATTGACATAAAAGAGTTTTTAAAACAAATATTATATTATTAATTGATATTAAATTCCTAAAAATCTATGGTTCGTTCATGATACTTATATCATGATAGGTGTATCATTAATGTACCACTTGTGGGTATCTTGGATGTATATAGTATGTTTATTAACCATATAATATAAAACTACAAAGAGACATTGTAAAAGTGAAACTAATTAACTAAGAGTTAATACTTAATGATAAGGTTAATATAGTAACCCAAACCTGTTTAAATTGTATTGGTTGAGTGTTTTTCGACCCATACCCACCATAAAATTTAAATAATTCACTTTTGAGCCAGTAGAAACCGAATATGAATTTATTATAAAATATTATTTCTAGCTTTTCCAAAGGTTCCCCTCACCCCTCATATAAAAGGGCACTCTCCCTTCTCATTAACTCACACCTTCAAAGCCTTTTGTTTCGGCCAAAACCTTCCAAAATACTCTCTCAACTTCCCTCAATACAAACTAGAGGCCATAGTTTGATCATAAAGCCATCCTAAAGAACCCTTTTGATCAAATCAAAAGGAAGAACCTGAAGAAGAGGTAATGATTTCACCACACTTTTTCATGTTCCTTTCTTCTTCCACTTCTTATTTCTTTGTTATTACCATTATAAAATAATAACTCCAGTATATTATATATACATTGATGTTATTATAAACATTTTACAACCATATTTTAGTATTCTATCCATCCTTTGAATAACATGTCACCATACGTGCGTACGTATGGCTTACCGTCTCCACGTAGTGGTGTAATTGTTATTCAATAAATTATTATTTGGATGGGTATAATAATGATGTTTAATTAATGTAAATAATAAATATAACAAGATAATGATTCTTTATATATGATATACCATCCAATTATATATTATTTTAATATCAAAATAATGATATTGTCGCTCGTGTGTACGTACGGACTACCGTCTCCAGGAACGCGATGAGATTCATTTTCCATCGTATCCATTCAAGTATAATTCTCATTTGTTGATTAATAATAGTATCTAAGAACATGATATCATTCTGGATATGATTATGATACAACATATCCATGAAAAACATGACTTACGTAAGAAAACATATAAAAGCAAATGAGTAAGTTAACACCCAAAACAACAATACTACTAAGATATTATTAACAAATCAATGTTAAAAGATCATATATGATATCATATAAATGTATATGATTCTTGTATTATTTAATAACAATAATTTCACCACTATACAGGAGGTTAACCTACCCCAACCAAGGAAAAGTACAGGGTAAGGGTTTATTTCACAATCTCTTCATTATCCGATGTTGTTTATACGTAATAATCTACTGGGATCTCTTTATCATCCACATCCATGTTTCTTAAAAATGTATTTCAAAACATTTTTACTATTTAAAGGAATTTGGGTTAAAATCGTTTATACCCTTTTTTGACTTTTTATAAGTGTTTTATTAAGGAATCTTTCCATCGTTTTCCAAACAAGGTGCTTTTTAACCTTTTCGACAGAATTAAGGTAAGAATGGTTTTTTAACTTATACGGCGGGTGCGGCTATTTTCCGCCGTTATAAAATCTTCGAAGCTTCACTTACAAGTTTATAACAATATTTTCATAGAAAATGTTTTATTTTATAAATATATGACTTATAAATGATTTCAAAAAAAGATATATTTCTCTCAAATAGTTTTGATTTCATCTATGTCAACATCGATTGATGGATTTTAAGTTTATTTGAAGTTGATTTGTTATGACACAAAACTTCCATATTATTTTGAAGTTTTTTTGATGTGTTTTACTATGGATGTGTTATTCTTATACCATTCTTGGTTTATGGATGAAGTATTTACATTTCATATGCTAGTTTTAATACGAATGTTTATGTTATGTTTAAACCTTTTCATATGGGAATGCATTAGACTTAATGTGTGACTAGTGGAGCCCACTATAGATCCTCGATGCATTGGTAGGTCTCATGAGACAAACTACTGTCTTGGCACAAGGCCTTGACAAAACCGTATTTGTAGTCTTGGCACGAGGCCTTGGCTATGTGGTTATGATAGTATGGAATTATGCATTCCATCATTATGAAAGTGGTTGTTGATATTCCATGTGATTATTAGATTAGTATAATATCCATGTGAATAAGTAAATGGCATTATTTCATTTTATTTTTTCCATACTATGTTTAATTTCAAGTTTAAAAGGATTTTGTTTTAGTTATACATTGCCTTAAATATTTATTATTATTTATGAAAGTTTCCGCTATATTGTTATCCTTAATGGGAATTTGAGCTCACCCCTTCTCTATGTTTTATGTAACACCCCAAGCTTCTATGGTACGCTTCTCTTTGAATAATGTGATAGCGTGTGTTGTACGCAACACCGAGTTCTAACACACCATAACTAATCAAACTAGCCGTTATGAATAGTAATACCTACTTTTTGAAATTATATATATTTTATATTTAAAAATGGACTTCATTTTTGGATTCGGAATATCGAATTTATCCTAGGGTGAAATTTTGGTACATTTCAGATAACTTTCATATTTTGATGAATAGTGAAAATTACTAAATTTTAATTAAAAACAACTTTTTTAATCAAATTAATTACTAGTGATAAATTATGAATTTGAGTGGTTTTAAAGTATATTTAGAATATATTTTTACCATTTAATATAATTTTGGTCATTGGACATAATTTTACAATTAAACCGAACATAAACAAGTGTCAATCTTTTGATAGTTATTATCTCTTAAAAACACGCTTTTTGTTTTAACAGCGGGAATTAATTTTAAATTAATTTCTGCCACTTCTGTGTTTTGAATTTAGGAAAATGGATTCCATATTTGGAATCAGGATGTTCAAATTGTGTAAATAGGTAACTTTTATTTTTAGACATTTTGAATAGTTACTGTGGTAAATATTTTATTTACCATGGTTAAAGGGTAAATCCTGTAAATAAGGGTTAAAAAAATAATATTATAATAATACAAAATTACCCTAAAACGTGTCCTAACCTTATTGGTGGACACATACCCGACCATGGGCATCCTTGGGTCAATTTGGGGACCCCTTGGAGCCACTTGTATGTGGTAGGGACACTTTATATTAATAAAGTTAAAATAAAAATAAAAATGGCATAAGCTTACATCTTTTAGAAGAACAATTTTTACATAGGGTTATACATGTTGGATTTTCGATTATAAATATTCATTAGAAATCTAAAAATATTTCCTACATAATGATATTTTACTTATAATTTTTCGACATTAAATAATTTATTTTATTTATGACACAATGATGATGCAGTAATTACTATAATAGTGAAAAATTAAAATAAGTGATATTATAAATACCCAAATAAATATAATATGAAACTTTTAATGAATTAAACTAATTTTCTAGGATAATATGATATATTAGGATTGATTTAATTGACTTTGTTCGAAGTAATAAATCTGTTATGAGTTTCACAAAAATCAACTAATGAATAGTGTCAAAATTGACATAAAAGAATTCTTAAAACAAATATTATATTATTAATTGATATTAAATTCCTAAAAATCTAAGGTTCGGCCAAGAGACTTATATCATGATAGGTTAATCATTAATGGACCACTTGGGGGTCGCTTGGATGTATATAGTATGTTTATTAACCATATTATATAAAAATACAAAGAGACATTGTAAAAGTGAAACTAATTAACTTAGAGTTAATACTTAAAGATAAGGTTAATATAAGTACCCAAACCTGTCTAAATTCTATTGGATGAGTTGCTTTCGACCTATCCCCACCTCATCATTTGAATAGTCAACTTTGGAGCCTTTAGAAACCGAATATGAATTTATTATAAATTAATATTTCTAGCTTTTCCAAAGGTGCCCCTCACCCCTCTTATAAAAGGGCACTCCTCCTTCTCATTTCTTCACACCTTCAAAGCCTTTTGGTTCGGCCAAACTCTGCCCAAATACTCTCCCAACATCCCTCAATACAACCTAGAGGCCTTAGTTTGATCAGAAAGCCAACCTAAGGAGCCCTTTTGATCAAATCAAAAGGAAGAACCCGAAGAAGAGGTAATGATTTCACCACCCTTTTCTAAGTTCATTTCTTCTTCCACTTCTTCTTCCTTTGTTCTTACCATTCTGAAATAATAACTCCAGTATCTCACATATACTGTGATGTTATTATAAATATGGTACAATCATATTCAGTATTCTATCCACCCTTTGAATAACATGTCACCATACGTGCGTATGTACGGCTTACCGTCTCCACGTCGTGGTGTAATTGTTATTCAATATAATATTATTTGGATGGGTATAATAATGATGTGTAACTCATGTAAATAATAAATATAACATGTTAATGATTCTGTATATATGATATACCATCCATTTATATATTATTTTAATATCAAAAGAATGATATTGTCGCTCGTGCGTACGTACGGACTACCGTCTCCACGAACGCGATGAGATTCATTCTCCATCGTATCCATCCAAGTATAATTATCATTTGATGATTTAAAAATGATGTTTAAGGACTGTATATCATTCTGGATATGAATAAGATACAACAACCATGGCTTATGTAACAAAACATATAAAAGAAAATGAGTAAGTTAACTCCAGAAACGACGATAATTCTAAGATATTATTAACAAATCAATGTTAAAAGATCATATATGATATCATATTAATATATATGATTTTTGTATAATTTAATAACAACTATTTCACCATTATACAGGAGGTTAACCTACCCCAACCAAGGAAAAGTACAAGGTAAGGGTTATTTCACAATCTCTTCATTATCCGAGGTTGTTTATATGTAATAATCTACTGGGATCTCTTTATCATCCACATCCATGTTTCTTAAAAATGTATTTCAAAACATTTTTACTATTTACAAGAATATGGGTTAAAGTCATTTATACCTTTTTTTGACTTTTTATAAGAGGTTTATAAAGGAATCTTTCCGTCGTTTTCAAAACAAGGTCCTTTTTAACCTTTTCGACAGAATTGAGGTAGAATGTTTTTTTTAACTTATACGGCGGGTGCGGTTATTTTACGCCGTTATAAAATCTTCAAAGCTTTCCTTACAAGCTTATAAGAATATTTTCAAAGAAAATGTTTTATTTTATATGGATCTTAAATGATTTCAAAATAAAAGGAGATATTTCTTTAAAAAGAATTTTGATTTCATCTATGTCAACATCCTTTGATGGATTTTAAGATTATTTGAAGTTGATTTATTATGATACAAAACTTCTATATTGTATTGAAGGTTTTGTGATATGTTTGACTGTGGATGTGCTATTTTTATACCATTCATAGTTTATTGTGAAATTATTGACATTTCGTATGCTAGTTTTAATACGAATGTTTATGTTATGTTTAAACCTTTTCATATGGGAATGCATTGGACTTAATAAGTGACGGGTGGAGCCCGCTATAGCTCCTCGATGCATCGGTAGGTCTCATGAGACAAACTAGTGTCTTGGCACAAGGCCTTGACAAAATCTTATTTGTAGTCTTGGCACGAGGCCTTGGCTATGTGGTTATGATAGTCTGGCATTATGCATTCCAACATTATGAAAGTGGTTATTTATTTTTGCATGTGATTATTCGATTAGTGGAATATCCATGGGAATAAGTAAATGGCATTATTTAATTTTATTTATGCCATACCATGTTGAAAGTTCATGTTTAAAAGGGATTTTGTTTTAGTTATACATTGCCTTAAATGTTTATTCTTATTGATGAAAGTTTCCGCTATATTGTTATCCTTACTGGGCATTTGAGCTCACCCCTTTTCTATGTTTTATTTTTCCCAGGAAGTGAAGATGTAAGTTATGAATGACCTGCAGGGATATTATGAGGGGATTATAGTGTGGACTGTGGAAACATTATGTTGTTGTAGTAGTTTTTCATTTTAAAATGTAATATAAAACTTTATGATTATATCTAGTGTTTCCAAGGCTACTAAACCAATCGGTCTTTCGGGATTTGATCTTTCTTGTGATCATGCCAATGTTATGTAATTAATGCACCGACTCTGGGAAACTGGGGTCGGGGCGTTACATTTTATATTTCCTAGGATGCGAAGAAGTAATTTATGAATGTTCTACTGGGATAGTATGCTGGGATAAGAGTGTGGACTATGGAGACTAAGTTGTTGTAGTTTTCATTTTTATGATGTAATGTAAAACTTTATGAATATATCTAATGTTTCCAAGGCTACTAAACTAATCAGTCTTTCGAGATTTGATCTTTCTTGTGATCATGCCAATGTTATGTAATAATGCACTGAATCTAGGTAACTGGGGTCGGGGCGTTACATCATATGACTGTAATTCCATTATATGGGAAGGAGGGGGTTGATTAGTTTGAATTTGAAATGCAACTAATTTCATAGTTAGTGCTTCCACTTGTGATTCTAGCCTTGTGGTCTCATCTATTTGGTGGATTCCATGCCATGGTGGTCCACTATAACTCTTCCAAAGACATTCATTGTGAGATACTTCCTCTAAAATGGCTCTTCCATATTTTGGAGTCTTGAACATGAGACCACCACCATCAGCTGCATCGATAACATTCTATGCCACTGGCTGGAGTCCTTTATTGAATTTTGGTGTTGTATCCACATATCTAGTACATGATGTGAACAAAATCCTCATTAATTATTTAAAGTGGTCAGATTCTTCCTAAGAATATTCTCTATAAATTTGGTTGCAATTTTGAATGTCCGTCTAGAGCTTCAATGTCCTGATGGTTGGGAAGTACTTTTCTAGAAATATTTTTTCCAGTTCGTCCAATGTTTTAAATGACTGGTGACCTTGGATATTTTCTTGTTCATAGCTCTGTCTTATAAGGATAATGGGAAGACATAGAGTCTTATTGCATCACAAGAAACTCCCACGTTGCGAAAGGTATCAAAGACCACCAAGAATTTGGCATTATGTTCATATGGATCTTCTCTCTGAAGACCCCTAAATTTCCCCTAGTTCTGGATCATATGAATTATTCCAGATTTTATCTCAAATTTTTGGGTTTGGATTGGGGGAAAAACAATACTAGGATTCGAGCCATGGATTGATGGAAAACTATAGTCCATGATCTTTTTCTCCTTGTTCATCATTGGGTTTCCTATTGGAATGATTTTATGTGTGGTTGTTGGAAGGGTAGGCACCGCATAGTTTAATTAATCAGCCATTGCTGACCAGCTAAGAGATTAGAGATGCCATTTGATCTCAGGATCAAAGTAAAAAAATAGATAGTGCATCATGATTCCTGGAACAAGTAAAATGACATTGGTACATGCATAGGGTGAACGAAAAAATGATAATGAAAAGATTAAATGGAATCTTGAAATAAAGTAATGGTGGTGAGGGAAATGTAATCTTAGATTTAGACTAGAGTCTTATTTCAAAAGAAAAATAATTTCAGCTAGGATACGGTGAAAAAATTTGATCATCGACCAAAATGCATCGTTAATTCTTCAGGGTCTGAGAAAAATTAGAAATTAATATGTGTACCAAACATTACTAACTACTAGGGAATCGTATAGTAAAATTCTGGTGTCGATCCCAAGAGGAGCTCATCGATAATCCATTGGTTGATTCCTCTTCTAAGGTCAGAAATTTCATCAATATTATGAAATTTATAACCAGTCATGTTGGGGAAAATACGATTATTTATCTTTGTTATTATAACCAATTTCTCACTAAAATAAATTTAGATTATTAAAAATTTAGATATAGATTTAAAAGGATAGTCTTTTATTTTATAAAATATGAAAATCATCTAGAAACCAATGTTGAGATATTCTAGGAAGCCATAGTTTCTTTTAAATATTTTATTTTCTCTATTTTGCTTCATATAATTTATATTTATGTTAATAATATACCCATCTAGTATATAATAATTTGGTGAAATAATTATTCCACGTCAAAATACATAAACAAATTTGAAGGATCTAAACTACCTACCCATGATAGAAATAAATCACCAAAAAGGGAAAACATCAAAAAGGTTGTCATGATAACCATTGAAAAATCATATGTTATCATTAAAATTGAGAATAAAACCTCAATAAATTTTTTCATATGATTTTTCTCTATTTCCATTATTCATAACATTTACATTAATCAACCTCTCTACCCATTCAGTTACTCAATAAGTTTATATTTTATCCATAAAAATCACTCCTTGTAATTTTAAACCCATGGGTGAATATATTTTTAGTGATATATATGTGGGTATGGATATGGATGTTTTTGGATAGTAGGTGAAGTATATCACTGAGGAATGTTTCATTATTTCTCTATTTACAGTATATTAACCCCCCACCAAATTGGAAAAGCTATTGGTTGCTGATGAATCCAATTTAGTATACAATACTATCTTGTTTCTCAACACATATACTTAGTTTAAAGTAAACCATTTTTAAAAATTGTAATCTAGAGAGATATTAATGGTATTTTTTCACATAAAAAAAATTCATTTTATACTTGTTGAAATATTATGATGGAATTTAAAATTCTAGGGGAGTATTTTGAATGGTAATTGGAATCATTGAAAGTGGATTCAAAATGAATTCATTATATTTTCCTTCCAATGGGACTTCAATTTATAATCATGAAAACATTCATTATGATAAGGAATCAAACCCATTTTAATTGGGTACGTGCACATTCTTGAAAGGTGTGTATTTTCTATATATAAGTTTTTTCATAGAAACAAATTGGTTATGTGGAATATATTGCACAGACTAGTGACCGGATATTTTTTCCAAATTGTACCAAATATGATTAATGGTCTAGATCATACCCATTTAGTGAATTCCATCAACACAAAAGAAAAAACCATTTGGCCCATCGACCCATCAGGAAAAATTGAGGCACCTTTATTAACATCGCACTGATGAGACATGTGAAGTGAAAAGTGCACTGTCAAAGTTCCATATTATATGATTGTGTCTGCCTCCTCAGGGATGGTGCAATGAAACAATCAAAAAAATTATTCAATTTTGCCTTATCAACATAAATAATGATTAAAATCCTCTTATTAACTAATAGATCATGTTTTAACCCACTTTTTTATGTGGGATTACCAAAATTAATCCCCTTTAAAATGCATAAAATCATACTTCTGAAAATATTTTTAATAAGATAAAATTCCAATCATTGGTGAATTATTTAAAAGTACATCATACCCATCAGTCAAAAAAAAATTTATACCAATGGAAATGTATGGATATATAAAATTTGTTTTTGTAAAAATGGGTTTTTCCAATAGATATTAAATTTTATTCGAAATAATTTTATGTACCAACACTTATTTTTTCGAACATATGTATTCATTGATATTGATCATTTAATACTAACTAATAATTTACAAATGTCTTAATCTACAACTTTATCATATCAATACCAAATTTGTTTTACCAACAGAATCATTTTATAGTAATAATAACAATTACCAACAAATGATTTACCAAAAATATATTTTTTAAATAAATAATTCAAGATAAAAATTATTTTATAATAATCCAATTAAAATAAATAAAACTTTTTATATATTATTATTTTTATGGAGCTGTAAATATCTATTTCATGAGGGAATATAAAAAATATATCATTCATTGAATTTAATTTTAAATTTTCACTAAATATCAACTGTGTTTATAATTTTTAATATTGATCATTTAATAATCATTTAATAAAGATTATAAAAACATTTAATCATCATCATATTTGATATATTTTCATATATTTTTCATAATATATATATATATATATGATAATTTATTTTTTTTATTTAAATTTTATAATCCTATTTAATAACAACTTATATAAATTCAAAAAATAAATTATTTATATTTAATAATGAAGTAGATTAACAATAAATTTAACAATATAATTATATTAAAAATTAATATCCATATATTGATGTATAATTTATTTTATAAAAAATTATTATTTATTTATAACATCTTAATACATTAATAAATATGTATGTACTATATTTTAGATTTAAAAAACTCAATGGTATTTATTTCTTTTTTAATTTAATTTAATTTAATTTTTTAAAAGCACAAGCCATCGCTAACCATTATTCCAAACAAACCAATCCAAACTGCATCAATGATATCATCGCCCTCTATTTCAACTATTCCATCCATGACTGCCTCTACCTCTACTACCCCATGCGTCCACCATAACCCTCATCTTCCTCTATGACTGTCAGTACCCACAAAGAACCCCACTGTGTGCTCCAGCACTCTCCGCCATCACCACCCTACCCCTTGAGACCATCGTGGCCTCCTTCAGGACCCAACGCCTACACTACTAGTCCCATAGACCATGACTCTCTACACACTTTGAACAACTATTGTGCCGACCTTATTTTCCCTTGCATATAACTCCTACCACCCCGACATTCCTTGATCATCCCAGACCAACATGGATGTTTTCTGTTCGACATCCAAACATTCCCAAGCTTCCCATGTGACCTCTCAATGTATGTGTTTATCCTACCCCTCTCACCTAATTGGTATATAATGTTGTAATCCATAATATTTATTCAGTTTAATCACATCCCTAATGGAACGACTAAGAGTGGGGTAGAGAAATATGATCTGTAATGTTTGTAGCTTTATTCATATAATAATAATGTTGTCTGCAAGTCTCGAGGGACGATGGAAACCATGCGATGTTGTTCATTACTCATTTATTTCCACCCCATTTAATTTAAATCTCATTGCTGATGATTTTATGAATCAATCCGATGTTATAAGTTGCTTCTTCTTCTGCCATAAAAAAATCAAAACTCTATAAGGGATGCCTTGGGAAAGTTTCATGTTAATTTTTCTACAACTAATGATGTTATCTAGGATGATTCATAGTACATGTATTTAATTTCATTGTTCATGAAGGAATGTGATTTTAGTTTTTGGGATGTTTATGTATTTCATAGTTTAACACTGCATGCAATGGATTCCATCATAAGGGATAATATAATTTGATTAGTATAACAATTTGACTAGGCTTAGTTGAAGTGATTGTGCAAAAATTGAACATTAGATGTGTATATAAAAATTATTTTTTGGGTTGAACTCTTATTTTTGTTAACATTACCCTATATTCATTGCTGATATGGAGATGAGTGAGGTTTCTTCAGAGTAGTATGATTCTGGTTTTCTTACTAGAAATCAAGAACTCCCTAAGAAATTCAATATGAATATTATTATCTAATGTCTTGATTATGGTTGTTCTTTTATCGAATGGTAGCATTTTTAAATATTAGTTGTGCTTTATCAATCCTTCATATATCTCATACAATTTCCCTCTATTTTATATGATTTTGATTTTTTTGTTCCACTCTCACATAACTACAGATGTTATTCATTAATTATCATTTATAATAGTGCATGTGAATTAGACAGTGATGTGTAGTGGAATGAAAATTTATATTCATATTCCATCATGGATCAATTACTAATGTATATTTTTACCAACTTTTATTATACTAAAAGTTATCTCCATGACTCTCCATATATATTTTTTTGAATTGCAGTGGATAGGTGTGTAGGAACTATTCATTTTATTCAATGGTTGGAAACACATGTGACTTGGGAGGTCCTTGAATTTTAAATTATATAACATAAAATGTAGGAATATTCCTCCAAGACTCCTATAATTTTGGTATTTGGGTCCATAATTTTTTGATGGAGGTGGATTTAGATCACGTATTGATACTCAAATGTGTTTCACCTACTATAATTTTGATCATGTAATAATATGTGTAATGGTATTGGGACACTTAATCTAAGGACCTTCTTAAATATAATATCGTTATATGAATATTTAAACCATAGCTTGATTTAAAATAAGATACAATATTCATGAAATAATAAACATGATAGTGATTAAACTAGTAAAACATTTATTGACAAATAGAAATTCAAATTTTTTATTATGAATAAGATGATATAGTTCATGATAAAAAAACCAAGTCTTCATGTTAGAAAATAGTGATGGATCTCGTGAGCATTTCCACTAATAATATTATTACAGTCTAAAAGAAGGGGGATAATGCTTATATATGTGATGATGTTGTCATCTTGTTGGGATTTTGAAGACATGTAATATGCTTATTTGATACACTCTTACTATGGGGGACTACTAACCATGTCCAAAATGTTCTGACCTGTGAAATCACTAATTTTGGAAACAATGAACCAGTGGATTCGTTAGGTACCGCAATGAAATTTGGATACTAGTTAAGAGTCTATTTCTAACAAATAGGGAATGGAATCGAGTTTAATGAAATGAGAAAACCAAATATGTATATATTTTACTTACTATTTTTGTGAATTTTTAGGCCATAAAATATATCTAAGGATAACTCCACTTACCCCTTCTGAATAATGTGTGATTCCCCCCACACATATTTGTGCCCTGTATATATGCACCATCCAAATTAAATATAAACCATGTGGTGGGAGAACTTCATATCACCCAGTATCCAATAGTATATTTGATATAATACCCTCTAATCAGAGGTGGTGTAATATTCTAGAGAGAATGGAATGATCCCTCAACTTGAACAAGTATTTATTATCTACTTTTTGTGATTAATCTTTCACTTTCATATGATTTGACAACATTTTATTAGAATTTCATGTATCTTCATTCTGGGCCTCCCAGATGACCTGAAATCCAACACATATCATCTTATGGTGCATGAGGATCTCCATTTTTATCTTTCCTGAGTCCAAAAAACATTTAGAAATAAAATCATTTTCAGATATATCCTAAACAAATATTCCAGTTATGTTTCCAAAAAACATCTAGATGATGAGCGCTATCTAACCCTCATGAAATAAATGGTGAGTGATCATGAAGTTGTTCTTGTTGTAACATGTTCGTTTGGAGGCAAAATAAATGAAATAACTCTATAATTATTCAATTGGGGGAAGTTCCTTGTTGTGAATTATCAAAATGAGGAATAAAAATTTGGGTTGAATCGATATATCCCATAAATAGTATTCCCAAACTATGGTATCCTATCAGACACATGTGATCATCTAAATTTATGCCTCCTTAAATAATCCAAAATTAGAATCTATGAACCAATAACAATCAATATCCTCTATAAACTAGATAATATCCGTCAGAACAATATTTTTTTTGTCATGGAATACATTCATTAAAATATAATACTTTCAATAATTTCATTGTGTGATATCTGGGACATGGAATTCTGGAAAAGTAAGGAGACTTGACTAATCTTCAGACCACAAGTTGATATTTTCTTTACCCACAATGCTTCTAACATGATCAGGAATATTCTCGAGAGACTTTTGAATGTTGTTCATGAGAGGGGTTCCTTTCAACACTAGATGAATTCTTCTATGCCTGTAACATTTTTAATTGATAATCATTCCATGGGTATTAGACTTTTTTATCACATTTTAGGATAACATTCCTTGTATTACATTCATGGGATCTTTCATATTTTTAATATCAATACCTTTCACATTAATATTCATATCTATCCAAGACTAGCATGGATAATGGAATTTTCCCTCTTAATGAAATTCTAAAATCAAACCATTCATGATGGATTCAATTTTATTCACTATAGATTTGGGAACATTGAGAATCATGAGAATTTTATTGGGAATAACGATAGTGTAAAATTTAAAAACGTAATTATACTACTAAAATATAAGAACTTATTTTACCATTTGATGATTCAAGAGGTATTTTTTTCACTATCCCTTAATAATGGTGAAAGTTAACCCTTCACAATGCTATAGGATCTCTTAAATACTCTAATGGGAATGCTAATATTCAAATTACAAACCATCTCTCTATCTTATTAGAATGGATAAGTTTTAAAATATAGGATATCATCACACTTCTTTTCCCATATTTTAGTATTTTCTCATTTAATTTACCTTTTTATATCATTAGCCTATTTAAAACATGAACATATGTTTTTTTTTGTTTATAAAGAACTTGTTATTAGTGAAAAATATCATGATACCCAAGAGAATCATTTACAACCTATTTATATCATTGTATTCCATGTTTAAATTCATTGAATTATGTTGTTAATAAAAACATTTTGAGACAAGAAAACTAACTTGTAAATAATGTATATATTTATTAAAAACTACACCCCAATTTTAAAAATCTATTTTTATATCCCATATGAGATACAGAGAACCACAAGGAAGTGAAAAAAACATTAACTAACCTAGTATGTAAATTTCATATCACATTAGGGTTTTATAAAAGAAGTTCCACAACATTAAATCATAAATGATATTTATATCCTCTTTACAAACCACACTTTCCCCCATTTATTTCCTATTGACATCACTTTTCCACTCTTTAGTCAAACTAATGGATCCATGGATACTCCTTGTTTTGATGAATCAATGTAATTATTATTAAATGATGTTTTAAAAAATCAATTATAGTTTAGTATTAATGATGGAAGCCTTGAATGTATAAATAAAATTTAAAATATAGATAAGACAATACTGGTTCAAGGAAATGTGACACATCATAAGGATGATCACAAGTGTGAACAAAAGGTGTGTGTTATAATGTAATGTAAGGGAAATATATAAATAAAATGCTTGATCTATAAAGAAAATTGATGGAATAATTAAAAAATAGCGTGATGATAAGTAATAAATTAGATCCACTAACTTATTTCATCATTTCATATTTTCATATGTTATTTTTCATATTTTACATAATTAGCACCTTGTAAAAAATATAATAGATGATATTTTATTTTTATTATTATTAATATTTTTCATGAAGTACAAACATTTTTTATAAATTCTTTGGGAAAATAATCAAATAAAAGATCATTGAATATTGATTATATTATTTATTTGAAAGTATTTATGACGGTGAAATCTTGTGGTCAAATTATTTTTATATTCTTATCGAATGTATACTGGGAATTTGGATTTAATATAGAGTTGATTCTTGATATGTTTATTCTCATCAAGTGAGAAAATATTTCATTATATCTTTTTCAATTCAATTATGTGGTTGTTCTACTATTTGAGCGGTAATACAAGAGTCAAGGGGGCTGCATGAGCATCCATCATAGAATTATGGAGTGCAGTGATAGATGTTGGACTCATCATTCATAGAAAAGTAGTCTCATTTATGTTGAATTTTTTTTAATTTTCATGTCATTTAATGAATGTGGATATTTGATTGTAGTTTAGTGTTATTTATGGTATGAAAAAAACATGATAAGGTGGTCACAAGGACTCATTAAACCTAATTGACAGGTTTCACAGGTATTCCATAGAATTTTTTCAAATATATCATTCAATCCAAGGATATTTTCTATTGTATGTGAACCTTTAGTTATGGTTACCTATTTTTGATTCAAGACTATTGTTGAATATATTGAGCATCTATTCATGATTTTTTAAACCACATGAGTAGGTAGTGTTATGAATAATTTTCTATAATTTTTTTTTAACTCAAGGATAAGGTGGGGGTCTTCTAAATTATAGCATGTTATTACTTTTTATTTCCTGGAAAAAATGTTTATTTTTTATATATATTTTGTCATATTACATGTTTATGATATAATTGATGATGAAGGTGGATAGAATGGCTAGTTTTGTGGTGAACATAAACACAACTGACCTAACGAACCTCATTCGTGTGAATCCTCTTTTCAATCATTTGTAATGTCAGTATCTATGAGAATATACCTTTACATACACACAATAATGGTAGGATTACCTTTCAGAAACTCATCTGTTAAATAATACATGAATTAAAAACTGATCTGAGGATCCCGAGGTACATAATAGTGGTGCTTCTAGAGGTGGAAGAGGCATTCCTTCGGGGTAATTTCGAGGACACCAACCTATGCACCATCTATGGTATGAGGGTGATGATTATGCCCAAGGACATCAATTAGATAAGAGGATTCATGGTGATAGGGTTGGAATGTTTTGTAGAAATCATTTGGGTACTCTAATATAAATTTATTTTGATTGATGTTGACCTTTTTGAATTTAGAAACTATTTGTCGGTGGGATTAGAATTTTGCATGTGATTTTTAGTTACTATGAACCATGAAGGGAGGATAATTTATAAAATTTTCTTGCACGTTTCAAACTTCTAAAAGTACTATTCAAACTAATTTTATAATTATTAATAATTATATTAGTCATTTTATATATAATTATATTTTTTATATAATTTAATGGATATGGTAATAGAAAAAAATTATTTTATTAATTGAAAAAACATATTTAAAATAGATATTGTTGTTATTATTACATAAAGAGGAACAAATATATTATCTATTAATATTATTATAATTTCAATATAACTATTTTATCTATCGAAAGAAGATTTATCAATATAGTTTTTACCTACAAATTAGTAAAAGTGGAAAATATGTTGGTAAAATGTTTTACCCAAACAATACACTTTCACCAATAGATATAACCCTATTGTAAAAAGTTATATATTTTGCTCTTCATTCCAAAGGATTATATTATACCAAATCCATATATATTACCATTATTAGTGGATCCACCAAATTTTTTCTTGATCTAAAAAATTTCACATTCATTATACCATCTTGAATGAATTTCCTTACAATGATAGCTCTGAAACCAATGTGTCTCAATTTACCCTCATAGGTATTTTTGTAGGATATAGCCAATGTAGATTGACTGTCATGATGTATAGTGCCAAATTATATTGTAAAAGACCACAATTATATATGCGATAAAAGAGCTCAAATCTAGTCCACTTCTTTTCTAGTAGCTTCTAAAGAAAAAAAAGAATCAAGTATAGAGTCGGTTATAAATATATTCTATTTGATCCCCAATAGGTTTCCCAACCACCATGTATAAAAACCCAAACACTCATATAATAGTGATATTCGTGATTTGTAACCGAGCTTGGATATGAATAACCATCCAACACTATTTGGTTTCCTCTATAAAACATATAATAATCTATAGTAACGTCTAAATACTTGAGTTTTCTTTTAACTACATCCTATTGTTCATAAAAAAAATTACATTTATACCAGCTCAACATTTTGACAATGTATGAAATATTATGCTCATTTTCTTCACATATCATATATAAAGAACCCAATAAACCTATCATATTCGATTTGATCTACTGCCCTACCTGGATTTCATAGCATCCTACTCCCAAAATAGCATTAGCTTCACCAAATTATTGAATATAAAAGTAACTAGATAAAATAGTATTAGCCTCATTTACATGGTTCCCATCAGTTCCAAATATTATCATGTCAACAATATCTAAACAATTAACCACACCACAGTTATTTTGAAATCTACTAGAAAAACATTTTTTAGCATGGTTAAATATATACCTATTTTATAAAATTATAACATTAAATTTATAATTACATTGTTATAGTTATTATTTTAAACAATATAAGGATTGTATTAATTTATAAACCATATTTTATTTTCCAAGTACTATAAATCCTTCATGTTGTTCCATATATAGATCTTCATCTAATACACTATTTAATAATGCGGTTTTATCATTCATATAGCGAATTTATAATTTTTTATGGAATTTAAAGAGATAAAATCCTAATATTAGAATTCATATCCATGAGACCATAAATATTGAAATAAAAAAGTCAATCCTTTTTCATAATCAACTTGGATACCAATCAAACATTATATTTTTCATCCATACCATATACATTACTATCACATACAAATATGAAATTACATCCTATAGGTTGTGATGATTGACTAAAATAAACTAATATCCTTGATTTTTTCATAGGTATAAAGTTCATTTCCTCATTTATAAATTCCACCAAATATATAAATGAGAAGATGAAATAAAATATTTGGATAATTTTAAATTAGACTCTATATTGAGAAAAATTTGAGTCTGTGTAACAATACTATATTTAGTACCCTCATAAATGTTCTTATATAATCCAGATCCCTATTTCATGGGAATCCAAGGGCATAGAATTTTATGAACCTTGTTGAAATTATCGTCATGGTGAATTTATTATTAGAGTTAGATTCCTCTATCTGGATTTTCATAGGTAATGAAGTAAACAAATATTTATTAAAGATAGAGTACCATGATTCAATAACTATGTCAAAAACTACTATATCATTAGATACACCAACAATGAATCTATAATATTTGGAATGATCTATATGTATATATTAAATATTATATCAATAAATATTTTAACTAAATTTCTACTTTAGGTTTAATTACTTTAACCATTCCATGAATACCCCAAACCATTATATATTTTATCTTTGGTTTTTATATGCTTCCATAATTCATAAAAATCATAACATTGTATTTTTTGGTAACCCTATTTATGATATAAAATGCGGTTAATAATTATTCTCCATAAATTTTCTCAATAGAACTAAGATAGTCATCATTGAATTAACCATTTGTATTAATGTTCTATTCATTCTCTCGCATACACCATTTTGTTGGGGTTTATAGGGAGTTTACAATTCATGTAATATCCCAAGGGTTTCACTCAATTAAGTACTGTAACATTCATCAATATTATTGTAATTGAAACATTTAATTACAAACCGGAAATGGATTTAAACATTATTTTTATGGATAGTAAATTTATTTATAATATTATATTGAGTTTGAAAATGATAATCATAGATAAATAAACAATAATCTTAAATAAAAGATTCATTGTATATTTTATTACCTACGGTGGGTGTATCATAAAATGACATACATCACATTGTATTCATTATATAAAATTATTTTCCCTTTATATATTTGGAAATTTATTAGAAAAAAAAATTAAATTAATGTCAGACATCTATGGTCACAAATATTCATACATTGTAATAATTCCATTTTTTATATATCATGCATTTAATTAGAATTTATATGATCTAAATGATTATCCCATTAATTTAAAACTCTAAAATGTAAACATAAAAACATTTGTATTTAATTTGAATAATCCATTATATCACTGAACCATCCTAAATATGATATCACCCTTATACAGATCAACATTATCTACCACAAATACATGATTTAAACCACAATTTTTTAACTAGATCTCTGAGAATAATCTTTTAAAATATTCAGTCACAAAAATAAAATCATTTATAGTAACCATAATTGCAGAGGTAAACTCAAGATTAACCACACAATTCCCTTTTCTGTTTATGATTACATAGATACATATAAAAATATATTTTCCATATTTTTTGATTTAATCCTCTTTAAGGGATATTTATTGTTCATATGTTTCATGTGGATCCCGAATCAATCCACCATGTAGGGTTTTCCTCGGGCACATTAGCTTGGATTTTCATGGCTGTAATGTACTCTTTACGAGTACAATTGTTGACATATTTCTTCTTATAGAGATGATAGTCCCATTTAATATGTCTATGATTTCCATATTAATAACATGACACTTTATTATTATTGATTATCAACTTTACATTAATATGATAGTTCTGTATATTTTATACTTGGAGAACTAGGATGGAGCCACTCCCTCCATAATGAGAATATTGAATTTATAATCATTATGTTGGTCTTCCACATCATGATTTTTATATTCCTCCTCAATTTTAATATTGTTAAGTAACTAATTAAGGTAAATATCTTCCTTATTATGGTTTAAATAATGTTTAAAATTATTCTAAGGATGGCGTTTATCGACTATGGATGAAACAATGATGGAATCATCACTATTCATCTTATTTTGATTAAGGTGTTCTAATATTAATTATATTTTAATTGATTTCATTATAATATAATTGATATATACCATTTTGTATGATATAATTTTTTTGCTGTGATTTAATTTCTTAGTTCATCTTCTGTGATGAAATTTTGTTCCAAAGTATCCTATATCTTATTTGGCATAGAAAGATTTCAATATATGTTGAATTGTTTATCAAGTAATGCATTGAGTATGCGTCCTCAACACATTATAACAATGTCCTATCATTATTACATTTTGTGGAATCCATGATGTGTCACATCTTCAAATGTTGGGTTCTTAGGTGTTGGGAGCTCATACACCACTTTTAGAATCACAAGTTGCAAATGCATTCTCTTTTTCCATCCCTCGAAATTGTTTCCATAAAATTGCCCTACCTTCATCAAAATATTTATAATCAAAATATCTATTTTGATGAAATATATTTTCAATAATGATGGGGATATTTTTTTGGTATTTATATGGATGTTCGTGGATGGTAGTAGAAGGATCCCACCGAGGTATGTTACATTATCTATCCACTTAAGATTAGTTTTTTCAAAAACAAATTACTAATAGAATGGGTTATCAATGAATTTTCATTAGGATACACCAGTGGATTATATCTATACACATATAAATAGTGGATAGTATCCCTTGAATAATATTTGGAAACAAGTGTCTTATGGAATGGATTTTAAAATTTTTAAACCAACAGTGTGCCTTTAGGTCATGTAAAACTAAATTTATGGAATTTAAATCTAGTGAAGAATTTATTGTATTGTAATTATAATCCCTGGAAATGAATTCAAATTTAATTTAATTTATGATTCCATCAATTGGGTACTCCAATTTATAGTAATTGGTTAACCCATTTAGATAAGGAATCATACCCTTTAAAATTGTATAGATGAACCTTATAAAAAAACAGGTATTTTAAAGATTAAATCCCGTAAGTTTGATCACACCATGTCAATTATGTGGCCCACACCGCACTCTCTAGTGAACATATATGTTTGTTAGGTCATTATTGATCTTATTGATAGTAAATATCATATAAATTCGGTGAACTATTTCATCTCATTGCATGTATCCATTTGGTCCTAGGTCCAAACATGTGAATCCCACCAATCCATTGGTAAACATTTAGGCACCTCCAAGAACATCATTGTGGTATGGCCTGTGAAGTGAAAATGAATCCATCAATGCACCATATTTTTCATTTTCGCACACAGAACTGGAAAATATTTTGCACTACCCTCCATGAAAAATATTCCATTTTCCTTTTAATATTTAATAAATTAAAAAAGTGTTCCAATTATTAAAGTTATCCAACTCTATCCCACGTTCTGTTGTGGGATTCACAAAATTATTTCCCTCAAAAAATAAAAATAATTTAAAATAAAATATTATAAAAAATTGAAAATTACATCTTTCATGATATTTAAAAAATTTATTAATAAGGGAAGAAACCTTTATGAGTGAGGATATAATAATAACCCACCTCAAGTTTTAATTGGTGATATAACACCACTGATCAACCAATTATCCTCAAACAATTTCTTGAGCTGTGTTTTCATGAAAAAAATGTCCAATTGATTTGATATAACAATATAATTCATCCATAAAATCTAATATGACAACTATTATTTTCAATTGATATATAATATCAATTCATTTTCTAAGAACATGTATTTTGTTATTTAATTATGTCATAATTTTTAATTTATGATATAAAATGTGGTTTGTAAAATTGTATGGAAGTAATTTTCTTTCTTTTTTATTAAGAAAATTATTCATAATAATGAAATTTAAAATTTATGAAATTCTATAATTATGTATGGAATATATCATTCATTATTAGATGATTGTTATGAAGTTTATTGATTAAAATAACATAAAAATAATCATTATGGATTGTACATTTCTTTATGAATGAGTTATAAAAAATATACAATAATCATGTATGTAAAATAGTTGAGACAGTTTTTATGAAAAAGTATCCAATATGATTAATCTATCTTTGTAGAAAATACTTTTTATTTTTAAACGCATTAAATTTATCTATTTATCTCCCACCTTGCCTATTTTTATCATCTTATATTTTTTAGGTGGACCCTAAGACTCTCCGTTCAATATCACATAATTAGATGACCTTATAGGGTCATACTTGAATTATTTCATTCATGAATCGAATGTAAATCACTCATTAAACACAATCATCACTTATTTTCCATTTATTTATTTTTCAAAAGTTTCATCTTGATTAAAAATATTTTTAAATTATTATATCATTACTTTATGGAATAAAACACTTAATTTTAGTGATTTTTCCTGGGATGTCTTATGGATTACTAAATGTGTTAAATGTTAACTATAGTAATAGGATATGATGTTGGTTTTCCATTTAATGAGTTTATGTTGGTTTTATACTATTTTTATCATTTTGGTGAATATTTTAATTATATTATATGGGGTTTTAAATTATTTAATGTTATATAATGATTTTAATTATTGTGTTTCATTATAAAAAAATATTTAATGATAAGACATTATTGGTGATGAATTTAACTGTTTTATAAGATAGATATTAGAATACTATATTTTTTAACTAGTTTATTTACAATTCTAGAGTTATATTTTGGTTCTTGATACTATAAAATATGGATCCATAAATTAAAATTGAATTTGTTTATTTAGAATTCATTTAATGAACATTGAACACAGATTTATATTTTCAATCAAGGGAATTGAAAATTTTTCTACTGTTGTTGCATAATTATGTGGGTAAATCTTATTTAGTTTTTATGTGTTTTGGGTTATTTAAAAACATATGTTGGTATAGAATTTATATAAAATGTTCTTTATGTTAATAATGGGTTATGTAATTGTGTGGTTTAAAAATATAATCTATGATTTATGTAATTTCTATTATAAAAACAACCAGTTTTGAAAATTGTTTAGAATTATTTAGTTATGGGATCTATTAATGTCAAGATTTATATATGTTTCAGAAATAATTTTTTTTAAATTTGTTTATCAATAGATTTTAGTAAATATTTTAATTAAATCATGATTTTTATTGGTGATATTAGTTAATTTTTAGGATAAATATAATTTTTATAAAAAAAATGTGAAATTATTTTTAAAATATAAAAATGGTAATATTTCATTGTGAAATTGAGTAACTTGAAAAATGTAAATGTATTTATTTTTAATTTTGATTATGCATTTTTAGTGGATCAGACCCTCCTGGTCCATTACATTCCCAAATTCTATGTGTTGGGGTTTCCTAGAAACAATCGCTGAGTCATGGGGATGTGGGTGTCAATGAAAATGTGTCACTTTGGTGTCACATATCAGTGCCACTAATTGGTCTCACCTATCAGTTCGACCCATAGGAATCACAGATCAGTTTCACTGATCATCTTCACAAATCAACTCCACATATCAGCTTTCTTGATCAGCTTTACTGATTAGCTTCACATATCACCTTCACAAATCAACTTCACATATCTGGTTCATAGATCAGCTTCACCAATCAGCTTCATTGGTCAGCTTCACAGATCAACTTCAGTGGTTATCTTCACATGATTGGCCTCATGGATCAGCTCCCCCGGTTTCACCAATCTGTCTCACTGATCGATTTCACCCAGCAGTCTCACTAATATGTTGAAAAAATAGATATCACTAATTGGTGTCTCACTGATCAGTATCATTGATCAGTTTCACCCTTCAGTCTCACCGATTAGTTTAAAATATCAGTTTCTCCCTAAGGTTTCACCCATTGGTTTCACCCATTGGTTTCACCCATAGGAGTGACCCCATGGTTTCACCCATCAGTTTCACTGATGGTTTTCACCCACTAGTTTCACCAATCAGATTCACAGTTTGGATTCACCCATCTAATACACCAATAAGTTTCACACATCAGTTTCACCCATCGGTTTCACTTATCTATTTCTCTCAATCAGTCTCACGTGATCTGTTTAACTGATTAGTTTGACCCAATCAGCTTCACCAGATCGATTTCACTGATCGGTTTTACCCGAATGGTTTCACTGATCCGCTTCACTCTATCAGTTTCACTGATCCACTTCATGGGAATAACTTTACCCAATAAACTTCACTCGATTGACTCCACTGATCAGTTTCTCTAATCAGTCTCACTAATAGGCCACAAAGTGGTGTCAGGTTTTTCTTCCCCATTTTTCCTAGTAATTCCAATTTTTTTTGTCTTTTATCCTTTTTAAAATGATTCAATTCCATTTTAGTGCCATTAACAATGTTTTAAATCCTAGAGAAGCGGGGTGAACCTCAACGAACTGGTTTTCCCCTCTTTAAATGAAATCTTTTAATGCACATTTTTCACTTCCACCCCTATGATTAGAATAATTAAATAACAATTAATTCCATGATTTGTAACCATCCAACCACATGAGGAAACTAGGATCCTTTTTTAAATCTGTTCAAAATTCATATCCCATAACTACAGGATCTCTAGTTTTTATCAGACAAGAATTCCTTCTTTCATATTATTATCTGGTCTCCATACTTTCCCTGGTGCGTTTGGAGTCCCCCCTTCCTGAGGATAGTGGTGCGGCTATTCTAGAGCCTTTCCTTCTCGCTCATGGAGTCCACAGAGTTCTTTCGCTGCCAGTCGTACATCCCAGTTATTGGCGCAAGGAGAAAAACCACGATCATTGATCATCTAGGTAGGGTTTTTTCTTTTGTTTCTATTAACAATGTATCATGTAGGGTGGGTATGATAATGTTCCTATTTTGATGGATTAATCTAAACCTTAACGAATATTATAAATGGGTTTTAAATAATTAAGGTGTGTGTTTGATGATGTTGTGGTACTCTTCTACCGTTTCCTATATATTGTGACTTGTATGGGCGTATCACCACTGAAAATCATGGACATTGGTGGTCCTTTATTACACCCTAATGAACCTCTATTTTTTGGATATTTTGTGATTCAATGGATATAACAAAGAAATTGGTTAATCACATAAACTCGGTTGATTAAATGGATGCCCAATGAATAAGAATCAGTGTGTAGTCACCCTGATTAACCAAACAGAAGTGCATAATGAAAGGAATGGCGTATTTAAATCTGAAAAATACTTTTCTATGTTCTCATGATTTGTATGTTGGATTTTCTTGAAAACTATGAGCTGATGTGGTTGGAACTGGGATCCCCTATTGTGGTGAAGTTGTTGGTTTGTCGATCTGTGACCGTGAAGGACCATATGTTGGGGCTTGGTTTAGTGCTAGTACTTCATGGGACCACACATATCCATTTTTCAATATTAATTTATAAGGGAACTAGGTGTGAATGAAAAATTTGTTTCTTAGCTATTTTTTCTTCATTGTATTGTGGATATGCCAATTAGTTTCCTGGTAGTGATGAATTATTCAAATTAAACCACATGAATACAATAAAAATTATGGGTTGAAAGGGTAATTGTTTTCAATGAAGGAGTTTTGATGTGGTTGTGGTTATTGTGTTTTTGTGACTGAATATAAATGAGGGTGTTTGTGTTGGTTTGGTTTTGGAACCCCTAGGTTTGGATGAGTGCTTGTATACCTATTTGTAGAATTTGGTTTCTATGTTTCTTATTTGTGCCCCACCCATGTTGACCACTTCATTTTAAACACCACCATTTTCATGGAAAATTGTGTTTTAACAACACTTCTATTATTTTTATTAGATATTTTTCTACTCCCTCTCATGAGTAGCTGAAGACTCTTTTTGAAACATATGACATCCTGAGGTCCATTATAGCCCAATATTCTTTGGGCAGGGAAGTCAGGGTGGTTTTCCCAAGTATGTGGGGGTAGGTTTTTTCCGAATGGTATTAAGGATACAGCCCATGTGTCTTCAATAAAAGAAATAGTTTTTGTGGCCATGGTTTCATCAGGCATGGCGGTATTGTTTTTGGCCCAGGTGTCTAAGGACATGGTTACGTAGGCTTGGTGTGGCCCATGTTTTTTTATGGGGGATACTTGGTTGTGGTAGCACAGCTTTGTGTGGGTGGGGTATGGTAGTGGGACTATGGTGAGAATGGATATGGATGTGTGACTTGTAGAATGACGTCAACAACCAATGGGAAAGTGTTGCGGGGTAACCAAACATCGATGTGTTTTTACAATTATTTTACTCAACATTGATTATTTGGGGAGTGTGGCATGGTGAGGTGTGGGTGGAAAGTATTCCTTCTATGTTCTATGGTTATCTCCAATTCTACAGGGGTATTGGAATTTATCCCCACTTGATCATGAGTGATTTTTGTTTTCCCTATTTATTATACTTGTATACTCACCCTACATATTTAAAACTTCTTTCAAGTTTCTATAAAAACATTGCGGACCGTGCAGGACCGTACATGTTCGGATGTTGGGATAGTTTTTTTGGAAATTTTTCATTTCATTGGTACTTCCCATTGGTGCATTCTTTTACTTGTAGAATATATTAGTGGAACATGCATATGTGAATGGATAATTTTGGCTTTACTTTTACATTGAGTTTCAGTGTTGTTTTGGGATTTACTATCTTATCTCTTAATCCTAAAAAATAAAAATGGTAATTCCTTTCATATTACGTGTGATTCTATACCCTTGGTGTTAGCCGCCACTCTAGGACCTATTAAAGGTGAGTCATGGGGGTCATTATCTAACCTTCAACATGAAGATGGTTGGTTCTACCAGTTTGTTGTCCCCCACCCCTCATCTTGGTGATGGCTGGTCATGAATGAATGGTATCAAATGATATGGTTGAGAGATATGATGGAGCCTGGGGTTGGGCATAGTGAGGATTTCATGGTATGGTAGGGAAACCATTTTAGTTTATCATGGTGCATGAAATAGGCCATGGAAGACTGGATAGGAAAGGGGATTTTAGGGCCCCCCATGATTTAATGCATGGACTCAAGACCTACTGAACGACTAAGTGAGTCTACAATGATTGTAAGGTATAGAACCTAGGAATTGTACATGCATCATAATGAGTTTTGTTCATGTGTGTTCTGGGTTTTTTGGGAAGTTCAATAAATAGAAAAATAATTTTTTATCAAAATTTAATAGAAATATTCTACACTACTAGGGATTAAGAATTCATTATTTACCTTGAAGGTATGGAAACCAGACTACGTCCACGAGTAGTGCCGGCGATCGAGGCCTAGGAGGCTAATCCAGATGATCAGTAGAGGAACGATCGAGTGGAGGAGGATGACCAGTTATAGAGGATGCTTTATTCCTTTCAACGGTAGTCCCTTAGGATGTCAGAGGGAAACATCTCAGACATAGAGATAGAGAGCTGGCTAGAGGAGCTGGTGATATCTTTCAGCTTGATGCGGGATTCGACGGAGTACTGGGTTCCTCTGGCTGTATGCTGGATGCAAGGAATGATGTGTTAGTGGTGGAATAAGAATCTTGGGGAGAAGAGGGAGGTCGATGTTTCATGGACTGACGTCGAGAGGGAATTCTGAATGGAATTTCTCTCTTACACTATAAAGGCAGAAAAGAGGGAGGAGCTACTCTCCATTCATAAGGGGAGAATGCCAATGAGGGAGTAGGGGATCATGTTCAAGGATCTCCATCATTTTTTTACAGACATTTTCTGGATGATGAGTCTCGTAAATGGTGTTTAGAGGAGGCACTCTGACCTTCTCTTCATTATGTGGTTACACCCTTGACCCTACAGACATACTTGGAGGTTTAGAAGAGGTCTGAAGTGGTAGAAAGGATGCACACTCTGGGATGTGTGCCATGAGTGTGGATCCATTTGGGATCATCATAAGGGAATGATGTTAGAAGAAGGCCTCCATTGTTAGGGACTTCTAGGTTTCAGCCAGTGGGGAGTAGGCCCTAGTGGTTTCAATTTCGACCTCCCTGTCTATGCCCTTTCCATGCAGGCCCAAGACTGAGGTGCTTTATCTATGGATTCCAAGGGAACCATAAAAATCAGTTTCCAAACCGAGTGCAGTATAGTGGCGGTGGGCAGGTTCAGTGCCCACCATAGCAACAACAGTTTCCAGATAGGCCCATTCTGGAGCAGCAGAAGTAGCAAGGATAGTGATCTCCTGCTCATCCAAGAGAAGATGTTATAGGAGGAGGCTGATATTTTAGAGTTCCTCGGGGACCTCGAATAGGGAATGGCCGGGGAGGTGTCTGATAGATGAGGGGTAGAGGAGATGGGTGTGGGCAGTTACACGCCACATAGGTAGCTGTTCTAGAAGGTCCAGATGTCGTTTGAGGAATGATCATCTAGTTTATCACTCATGCATATGCATTATTTGATTTAGGAACTTCTCTCTCCATTGTTTCACCCAGTATATCCTGTGATATGGGTCTAGATAGAGAGAGAATTCCCATTAACCTATTTTATATTGTGCCAGTTGGAGGTTAGACCATCTTGTCTCATGTGTGTTGAGGATGTAGACTGATGTTGGGGCAACATCTATCCATTGGAGATCTCCTTCTGCTACATATGTAGCAATATGATGACATCCTAGGCATCGACTGGCTATTTCTGTGCATGCTGTAATCGAATGCTTCTAGAGAAGTGTTTTATTATCCAATTAGGATGGCATGTGCATTGATTTTTTTTTGGAGAAATAGAGTTTTCATGTGGGGATATAGCGTGTGGAGCCTCTTTTTCCTAAGTTGGACGAGATTTCAGTGGAATCAGTGGATGTTGAGATGATGGAAATTCCATGAGTTTTCAAAGAGTTCTTAGACATTTTTCTCAAGTAGGTTGTGACTCTACCCCATTGATGTGACATTGAGTTCGGGATAGGCGTATAGCCCAGTTCCCATCTGATTTCAATGGATCCTTATTGGAAGACGCCTTTTGAGTAGCGGGAGTTGTAGATTCTGATTGACAATCTGATGAAGAAGGGTTTTGTCCAAACTAGCATTTCACCATGTGGTGCTATGATCTTGTTCATAAAGAAGGCATATGGTGGTCTTATGCTATGCATAGTCTACTAAAGACTGAATCAGGTAACAGTCAGGCACTGTTATCCTCTGTTGAGGATAGACACTCTCTTTGACCAGCAATGGGGAGCATGTTGGTTCTCTAAGATCGATCTATGTTCTAGGAATCACCAGTTAAGGGTGAAGGACAATGATATCATGATGTCTTCTTTTAGGTTCATGTATGGGAACATTGAGTTTTTATTCATGTCGTACGGTATTACGAATGCACCTTCAGTGTTCATGTGGATCAGGGAACTCTATTTTTCACAACTTTTTGGACCGGTTCGTCATTGTGTTCATCGATGAAATCAGAATCTACTCATGATCATATTAGGAACATGCTATGAAACTTAGGATAGTCTTGGATATCATTCGACAACACCAGCTGTATAGAAAATTGTCCAAGTGCAAGTTCATGAAATGAGACGTGAATCTCCATGGACATGTTCTGTCTCAAAAATGGTTAGTGGTTGATCCGACAAAGGTTGAACTAGTTGTTTCTTGGGAAGTACCGAAGAATGTGAGGGAGGTTCATAGTTTTCTAGGTCTGGAAGGCTATTATTGGAGGTTAGTTCCCGACTTATCTCATGTTACAACTCCTTTGACATCATTGACCAGAATGGACCAGGACTTTGTGTCGAGTGAGTAGTGTCGGGTAGCTTTTAGCTATCTGAAGGAAAGGTTGGTCAGCGCTCCATTGCTCAGTTTGCGAGAGAAAGGGGTGTTCTATGGGGTTATTTGTGATTCTTCTGGACTTTTCATTGTGTGTGTGATGATGTAGGAGCGGAGAGTGATCCCTTATGATTCTAGGTAGTTATTTCCTCATGAGTGTAACTATCCCACCCATGACCTAGAGCTTGTAGTATCAGTGTTTGCGTTGATTTTGTGGTAGCATTACCTCATTGGGGAGAACTTTTTGGCCTTCATTGATCACAAGTGTTTGAGTCATATATTTTCCTAGTGGGACATGAACACGCGACAACAAAGGTGGGTGGAGCTTCTTCTGGACTACAACATCAAGATATCTAAAACAAAAGGTATGGGGAAGGTTGTGGCTGATCAATTAAGAAGTATGTAATAGTGGGAAACTATTTTGGAATTCGTGGATGCTTGGAAAGCAAAGTAGGAGTAGGCTTCCCAAGTCCTAGATTCAAGGTTGGATGGTGGTAGTGGATGTATATTTCATATGATAGTGATGTCCTCTGATTTGTGACATGTGGAGGAGTTTTAGTGGGGAAACATAGAGGGTGAAGTGATTCATGATCGGGTTGAACAATGAAATACTCTAGAAGGGTGGCTGGAGGATGGTCATAATCAGATCTTTTTCTGTTGGAAGTTGTTTTTCCTAGTGATGATGTGAAAGGGTTTTCTCTCTGAGTTTCATAACTCACTCATAGTGGTACACCCATGAGTTTCTAAGAAGTATTGAGTCTTGAGGTAATATTTTGGGAGGGCTGGGGTGAAACAGGAAGTTGCAGTGTTTTTGGCATGGTTCCTAGTGTGTTTCTTGGTGAAGGCTAAACACCACGTCCCAGGAGGTTTATTGCAGCCTTTAGATATAACCGAGTGGAAGTGGTAGGAAATATTGATGGATATCGTCATAGGACTACCTAGGGTTTAAGGAGGTTTTGATGCTATCTAGGTAGTGGAATATCGTCATACGAAATCAGCTCACTTCATGGAGACCAAGGAGTCGAGTGCGGTGGATGACTTAGCTACATGATACGTGGATGAGGTGGTGTGAGTTAATAGATTTATTTTTTCCATAGATATTGATAGGGATTCATGGTTTCCCTCACCAGTCTGGAGGGGATTGCATCATGCTTTTGGCACCCTATGAAGCCTTAACACTGCATTCCACCCCCAGATAGATAGGCAGGCAGAGCAATCCAACCATTCATTTTAGGATATCGTACGGGCTTGTGTTTTGAACATCAGGGGATCCTGGGAATGAAATTTTCACCTATTATAGTTTGCCTATATTAATTAATATCACAAAAATATTGGCATGGAGTAATTATAATCCTTGAACGAGAGGCTGTGTCATTCGCACGTATGCTAGACTGAGGTTGGCGAGGAAGATGTTCATGGCACAGAGGTAATGCAAAGAACAACTGAGAATTTTCTTTTGTGCGTGTAGGATGAAGGAATTCCAGAACTACTTGAAGTGGTATGGTGATCATAGTAAGAGGCCCTTGGAGTTTGAGGTTGAATACCATGTGTTCATGAATGATTCCCCTTAATTGGGTAGTGATGGTTCATCAAGGGGAGCAAGCTCAATCATATTTTCATTGGGCCTTTCGACGTGTTGGGGTGAGTCGGTGAGGTGGAATATCAGATGGAGTTTCCACCATAGTTGGAGAAGTTCCATGAAATTTTCCATGTCTCCCAACTTCATCGATATCTACACGATGATTCCCATGTCATTGACTGGGGAGAGTTAGATATAGGGGATGATGCTACATTCATGGAGCGACTGGTGTCGGTTGAGGATTGAAATGATAAAGTGCTTCATGGAAGAACCATACCATTGGTTCATGTATTGTGGAGGCACAATGGTCTCAAGGAGATTACTTGGGAGCGAAAAGCCCAAATGTGAACCTAGTACCCAAAGCTATTTTGAGTTGATGTTCCAAGACTTCCTTGATGTTATTGTTTTTATGACCTACTGTGATGTAATGCTGACCTTGTTGGTTTATGAGATGAATTTTTTCCACAAATTGTGAGTGTTTATGAAAATTATCAATATATGTGGATCGGAGAACCTAATTACTAATCAATATACATCAGTGGTGATTTAATTAAACCCTTTCGGTCGATTCAGTGCTCTCCAATGCAGATGGTATCTTGACATGGAGGAAAGAACTCCCTGATCCGTTTATCTTTAAAATGTGATTAGGGGGACTAATATTACTATTTGGGGTGGATTTTCCCTAAGAGTTATCTTATGGAGTGTTTTTATGGGTTACTATTGTATTCCCGAGGAAAAGAATAATTACAGAGGTCTCTCATGTAATAGCCCAGAACCTCCTGGTCCATTGCTTTGAAAAAATATATGTATTGGAGGGTCCTGTAAACCATCGAGTAGTTTGAAGGATGTGGGTGTTAGTTGCCATGTGTCACCCTAGTTTCACCTATTAGTTCCACTAATAGGGCTCACCAATCAGTTCCATACATAGGTCTCATAGACCAGTTTCAACGACCATCTTCACAGATTAGCTCCACGGATGAGCATCTCTGTTCTGCTTCTCAGACCAGCTGCCCTGATCAACATTACTAATATTCTTCATAGATCAGCTCCACAGATCATCTTTATTTCATTCTTCATAGATCATCTTCATGGATCAGCTTCATAGATCTGCTTCATCGACCAAATTCACGGATCAACTTCATAGATCATCTTCACTGACCAAGTTCACTGATCAGCTTCACAGATCATCATCACGTATCAGATTCACATGATCAGCTTCACGAATCATCTCCACTAGTTCCATTGATTGGTCTCGCTGATCGGTTTCACCCATCAGTCACACCGATCAGTTTCACCTATTGTTTTCAACGATCTGTTTCACCCGTCAGTATCACCCATCGGTTTTATAGATCGGTTTCACCCCTTGGTTTCACCCATCAGTTCCACCCTTCATTTTCACCGACTGCTTTCACCCATCGGTTTCATTGATCGGTTACAACCATCAATTTCACCCATCTATTTCATAGATCGGTTTCACCCATCATTTTCACCCATTGGTTAAACTAATCGGTTTCACACAATTTGTTTCACCTGATCATTTTCACCCAATAAGTTTCACTAATTAGTTTCAACTGATTGGTTTCAATGATCAGATTCACCTGATTAGTTTCCCTGATCTAAATCATGGGAACAACTTCACCTGATCGACTTCACCTGATTAGCTTGATAGATCGGATTCACCAATCCTTCCCACAAATCGTCCACAGAGGGGTGTCGGGGTTTCCTTCCCAATTTTTTCTAGTAATGCCACTATTAGGTCTTTGAAAGTTGTTCAAGGATGTTTTATGTTCCATACAAAATTTTTTAAATCCCCTAAGAGTGTGGTGACCCTCAATGGAAATGTTTACCCCACATTAACTGAAATCTTTTAATGCATAGCTGTTATGGACACCCCTTTAATCATAATTATTAAATAACAATTAATTCTATCATGTGTAACCATCCAACCACATGGTGAAACCACGCACTTCCTTTAAAGCCATTAAATTTTCATATCACATAACTCCTGTATCTTTCCTTTTTCTCACATGGGAATTCCTTCTTTCTTCTTCATGGATGGTCTCTTTCCTTTACCTGGTGCATTTGGAGTCCCCCCTTTCTAAGGCTAGTGGTGCGCCTATGTAGTATCCTTTCCTTATCACTCTTGGAGTCCTTGCAGTTCCTCCGCTTCATGTCATGCATCCCAATTATTTGCAGGAGGAGAAAAACATCGATTGTTGATAATCAATGTAGGGTTTTATTTCATCTCTCTTTAATGTGTATCATGCGGGGTTGGTATGGTAATGTTCTTATGGAAATGGATGAAACCAAACCTTAACAATGATAATAAATGGGTTTTAATGAATGAAGGGGTGTGGTTGATGATTTTGTGGTAGTATTTTAACATTGAATATATGTAGTGAATTTTATAAGATTATGTCCATTAAAAATTGTATTCATTGGTGGTCCTTTATTGCGCACTAATGAACCTATGTTATCTAAATATTTCTGTGATTGAATGGTTTAAACACATAAATGGGTTAATCACATAAATTTGGTTGATTAAATGGATTCCCAATGAATAAGTATATTTGTGTAGTCACCCTGGTTAACCAAACAGAAATACGAAACTAATGGAATTGTATGTTTAAATGCAAAAAAATCCCTTACATTGTTTTGATGATGTCTATGGTGGATTGGATTGAGTCTTGTGAGGTCACCTCGATGGGGATGAGATCCCCTGTTGTGCTGAATTTGTTGGATGGTGAATCTGAGATAGTGTAGGGACGTATGTTGGGTCTAGGTTTTGTTCCTGTACCTAATGGGACCTCACAGATCCATTTTGTCTTGGTGACATTAACAGTGAACCAGGTGTGAATGCTTAATTTTATTCTTGGATATTTTCCCCCCTAGTCTTTTGGATATGCTTATTAGTATCATGATATTGAATAATTATTTAAATTAAACAACATGAATAAAATAAGAAGAATTTAGTCAAAGGGGAATTTTTTTCTAGGAAAGAGTTGTGACTTGGTTGTGGCCATTGTGCTTTTTATAAATGAATAGAAACGAGGGTGTTTGTGTGCATCCCGGATTTGGAAACCCTAGGTTGGGATGAGTGCTCGTTTACCTGTACGCATAAATCAGTTCTTATGTTTCTTATTTTCACCCCAAAATTTTTGAGAACTTCATGCCTAACACCCCCATTTCATAGTGGAGGGTGTTTTCCCCATTACTCTTATGAGTGTATTGTTATTAGCTATTTTTCCTCCCTCTCCATAGTATCCCTTGAATCTTTAGGAAGGCTGTGATAGAATGAGGCCAATTATAGCCCGTGATTCAATAGGAATGGTATTTGTGGTTGTTTTCTTAGGTGTGTTCGGGCAAGTTCTTTCCCATGTGCCTTCAGGATGATGCCCAGTTGTCTTCAGGTGTGGAAATAGTTGTTCTGGCCCAGGTTTTTTTGTGAATGAAGATCTTTATTTTGGCCTAGGAGTCTACGATCTTGGTTACGTATGGTTATTGTGGCCCAGGTGATTACTTGCTGGATGGGAGGTTTTGGTTTCTCAGGTGTGTATGGAAGGGGTATAGTAGTGGTAATGCTTTGGGAATGGTGGGGGAGGTCTGACTCGTAGGATGTCTTCAATAACTAGTGGGAATGTGGTGCGGGGTACCCGAAAATCGACGCGTTTTTGCTACTATTTTACTTGACATTCATTATTTCGGGAGTGTCCCTTGGTGAGGTTTGGGTGGATAATTTACATTCTTGGTTATTTTCTTATATCCTTTTCTGAAAGGGCATTATAATTCCTCCCCACTTGTACATGAGAGCTTTTGGATTTACCTATAGAGTATATATGTATACTCACCCTACGTATCGAAAACAACTTTTGGGTTTCTAGGAGGACTTCGAAGACCGTGTGGGACTGTACTAGTTCAGAAATTGGGACAGTTCTTGTTACTATTTTTATTTTATATTGTACTTCCCCATGGAGTTTTATTTTACATGCATAACTTATTATTAGAACATGCATTTGGGAATGGATAATTTTTTCTTTACTTCTACTTTGAAATTTTTGTGTTGTTTGGGATTTAATATATTATCTCCCAATCATACAAAATAAAAAGGGTAATTCCTTCTAAATTACATGTGATTCTATACCCTTGGTGCTAGTCATCCCTCTAGGGCATATTCAAGTCGGGTCTTGGGGGTCATTATCTATCCACCAACTTGAAGAATGAAGGGTCTAGTGGTTTTTTGTCCCTCCCCTCATCTTGGTGAAGACAGTTCATGACACGTTTGATAAAAAATATAATATTCATATGGTGTTTATTTTGTAATGTTTAAGTGTAAATCCTATTATATTCTTTATTTTGGATGAATATTCATGTTTGTAAGGGTATTAATTTTATATCAATTGCATCATTGGCTAATAAATAATATGAATTAGAGGCTAGTTTAGAAAAATAATGTATTTTTCTTGCGTATGGGGTTTGTAATCATCATTTGTTTCCTATTAATTTATCTTAAGCACACAAATATGTTTAAATTTTGTGTCTTAACATGGATGATGGTTATTAAAGGAGGTATAGGGAAAATTATAACGGTTTGGTGTTAATATAGAGTTTTTAATAAAATAATGGATTATAGTTTGGAATAAATATTATGATTCATAGTGGGGAAATTTTGTATCAAAATCAAATGGGTTGTATTAGTTAGGATTTATGGTTATAATTTTTTTTAAGAAAAATATATATCCATGTTTTTTAATTTTTATTTATTTTTACATAAAATCACTTGGAGGTTCATTTTGGTATTCTATGTGAATTGTTTTATAATTATTATCCTTATTTTATTTACAAAATATGTTTCATGATATTTTCCAAGATATGTGATTTTGAAGAACTTCCTCATTTTTAGTGTTGTAGGTTAGTTATCTAGGCTACACATTTGATTGTGTTCATTCTAGATTATGTTATTTCTATAAGAATATTTTTCTTTATTTTAGTAATTAGTTGAGATACTGTTAATTAGAGGAGGACTTATAATTTTTAAGAGTGGTTTTTCTCTTGTTTAAATTACAAAGATTGTAATTGTTAATTATACCTTAGATATTGAAGTGAATTATTGTGATACCATATATTTTTTATTATCATGGGTATTTTAGTTTGATTTTAAATTATATTCATGTGATTTTAGTGGATTTTCATTTATAGAATTTTACTCGGATCATTAAACATTGAAATCATGTTGATATTACTTTTTTATCAATGTTTTATTATACGAGGGGATTATCTATAACTATATACTAGGCGCGGATGGAAAATAGATATTGAGGGACAATCAAAAAGAGTAGTAACCACCCATATCATGATTTATTATAGTTTTATATGTTGATGTTATTGATAGTTTCTTCTACCAAGGGGCTCACTGAGTTATTTTTTGGTCCATACCAATGTTTATCCTGATTTTATTTATTATTAGATGTTCAATTTCTCCCAATAAATTCATTTGCATTCTACTCTGATTTGATATATATTATGATTAGAATCTAATAGATTCTAAATTAATATTATTTTTGACCTGATTATGTTGTTACTTTGGGGGTTATATCTTCGTATTTCGTTTTAATCATTTTTTGGTGTGTGTGTGTTAAATTTCAAGGAGGGTCATGTGAACTATTTTGTCTAAAAAATGTTTTATTTTATTTTATTATCGTTATACCAACATTAAAATTTCTTTATAAGTCATAAATTATGGGGTGGGATAACTTTTAATCAACATATACACTATCATATGCATACACATTTAGAACAGTCATTCAAAATAATTGATATCAAAGGGAAAATATTATTGAATAGTTTATATGAAACCCTTTTTTTGCACATGACATAGACATTTCATGTGTATACTACAAACTCTACTTTTATTTAATTTTATTGATAATGAATATTTTTAAATGGGTTGATATGGAAGCCTTACATGACCAAATAGCTCAGAATCCATGTCTTGAACACCTATATGAAAAAACAATACAAAAGCATCCCAATTGTTAAACCCAAAAAATATTTCTCACTATAATTTTTTTAAAACCCCATGGGATAAATGTATATTTAATTTTGATCATGGTTTATCTATTTTGAGGTTGTATTAGATTTTGCGTGTTGGGACTTAAAAAATTATTGTTTCGAGGTAAACATGTTTGGAATATGGTTTAGCTGCGTAGTTAGTAGTAACCATGCAATATAAATATTTTTGTTATAGTCATGATTTTTGTGGATTGAGCATATTTTTTCAAACCATACAAGCGGCTTGGAAAACTGTAAAGTTGATTCGGTATATGTCCAGAAGTTGTCACATGGCTTGGACATAATTTATCTAACAATGGGACTATTTCAAGGAATCTTTTGTAAGAACATAGATTTTTGGTGCATTGTTATTAAATATTACATCAAGTTATTATTAGACCAAGAATTGCAACAAAATAAGATTCCAAAGACTGGGGTTCTAGGAATAAATGTTCGAAATAAATATAAAATTTTAATAGTGTGCCTGAGTCATTTTCCTAAAAAAGTATAGTAACATTTAAATAGGTTCTTGTATCATAATTATGAGGGTACCATTTCATTCATAGAAGAAAATTTACCATATGCGCAGCCTAAAATCGACCAGAATGGTTCTGATGAAGAAGTTAGTTTTTTTATATTTTAAATGAAATAAAACAAATTATAAATTTAGATTATTTGAAATGTTTATATAAAGCTACCTTGTTTTAATGTGTTTTAATTACCATGAACCTGGGGATAGGCTCCTAACCCTAGATAATTTTCTTTGGATTCTTTATAGCTTTGTATAGGGGCCATCCTGGGAGAGATCTTAACAAACTATATCGGGAAACAACACATGGGTTGTTGTGCAGTAGGATCAAATCTGAACCAATGACCACTTTTCCTCCACATTTATTATTGAGGTAGGTTTTTTTATTTCAATTCTTCCTTCACTGTTCTTGGATTCAAAAGTCAAACGAGGATGATCCCACAAACAGCATAACCCATTGATCGTTCGTTCTTGCAGTAGGGTCCATTAATGAGATTATTTCAAGGAATTTATCCATGATTGATTTGAATTATATTTAATTTCCTCAATTTCATCCTTTTAATGGGATCATATCAACACGATGATGAATGATGGGTTTGGTTTATTCCTCAATTTGTCATTTGGATTTCATGTCCCTTTTTGACCTTGTGTTCTTTGCATTATTTAGGGGGTATGAAAAACAAATTTTTGTGTGTCTGTTTTGAAATTCCATGATCCCAAATGGGAGATAATACATTTTGATGACCTATAGGTGGTGTGACAATGATGGATAATGATAATTCGATAGGTACCAGAAGAAATCATTCTTCAACCATTTTTTGCAAGGATGGTAGAAACACATTTTGGGAGCAGATCAAACACCCAAAACATACCTAATCAGCATTACCATGGTGTGTAGTCAATGAATCTTGAGTTTCATGGTGATCATACAGCTGAATCTGTGATTGGAGAATCACCCGAGGTGTGCTGGTGAAGAACTAGGTTTTTGTAAAATCATGACGAACATAGTGTATTCTCTGAAGAACATGGTATCTGTGACATGCTCTATTGTGGCTAGGGTTTCTCTATGAAGGAAGTAATAAAACGTCATGTGTAAACTATCACAAAACATGTGGGTCCTTAATCAAGACTTGACATGTATCACAGATGTTACAAGGACACAGGGTGGAGTACACGACACGTACTCCACCACACGGACAGATCGTCTCTGTTAGGTGGGTTACCCCATATACCGATACACAGGTTCGAAAACACAGGTTCATGTCGTCAATGATAATATGACCAATGTATACTGAGTAGACCCCAAATAGTCATACGTGGTGTGTGACGATCATTACATGCCATTTATATGATTTTTATATGACATTTCTTGACTCGGGGTGTTGCACACAGGCAGTACCCAAAGTCATGGGACCCAACATGTGACATTGATACACATCGTGTAATCTATTCTACATGGATTGATCTCCATGTCCACCATTCCATGAACATTTTTTTGGGTCTGTTTCCCTCTTTCCTTGTTCCATTGATAGTTAGGTATCATTTTCATCCATACATGTAGGATCCCATCAGTATGAATTTATGGGTAGAGTCAAAATTCACCTGTGAGGTCTAAAGCGAGATCCTCTACCCATTCATGGCCATAGGTAGAGTCTTTTATTGATGCAATTAACTGAATACGGCATTTATCCTCTACTTAGTAGGATAATTTGTGTGAGTTTGGGTATATACCAAGTCCCTACTAGTGATTCTCATCTATGTATCAAGATCATTCACCCACTCAAGAGTGAGTTCTCCCAGAATGGGACCATCTGTCATCTCTATAGATCAATTAGTGCTTCTATCTATATCATAACACATTCCAAAAAATGTAATTCTCATAAGGACATCATCAGAGATATTAGACTCTTGGAATGAGTACTCCTAGATGAGTGATATGTGGAATCTTTAAAATAAATCCCTAGAATGGGTATGGGTAAGTTGTGTCTTGCCTTGAGACAATGGGTCTAGATTTAGAGTATATCTAGTTATGTTTTACTTGTTATATGTTTTTTATTAAAATAATATATATAGATGATTGTACATTTTCTTCTTATGTTGTCTAGTGGTTTTCTGGGCCCTATATATAGTATTGTTATACTCACCCCTGAATTGGATTTTCCCACACATGTTGTGTCTTATAAAAATGAGTGACATTTTGATGGAGACATGTGTGGACCATTACCAGACTATTCTTTTTTAGCTTCATTACAGGATTAGGTTTTCTTATGGCTATGAGAAGCATTCCCAATACCTATTTCATGATTACATGTTTGAATTTATAGTGTTCATACTCTTTCATTTGGTGGGCTTGTATTTTGGCCTTGTCTACATTCCATGATTTACTTTATATTGTACTATATGGGATTGGTTTAGTTTCATCCATGTTTTTGATCCTTAGTGGTTTTTAGGATTCTGCATTTGTGTGCTTGGAGATGTGCACATGTGTTAAGGTACTTAAAAAATTCATTCCATGTAAGTGATATGCTTACTAGGTGCTAGTCACTATCCATTGGCCTATTGGAGGCGAGCATGGGGACTCATTGCATGGTCCCCATATAGATGGGTGGTAATAGAGTCATATCAGAGGTGGTTTATTCTACCATAGGGCCGAGAGCCTATGAGATTGGTTTGCAAAAATAGTGATAAGTGTTTCATGTTCGGCTATCAGGCTAGGGACTCCAGTGTTGGTGTGGGAAGATGACGTATCCATACACAAGGACTCTAATAACATGCTTTTTAGCTCAGTATGTTAGAACACTAGATTCATGGAATCATAAAAAATGGTACATTCATATTATATTAATGGGTTTTGTTTTCATTTACATTAATGTCCCCAATCCAGATATACCCATTGATCTTGCTACCTCTTTTTTTCCTTACAAGATGCATGCATGATGCATTCCTAGTAGGATTCAGTAGCTTGATCTCAAAGATGAACCCCTCAATGACAAGGAATAAATTCAGGGACCAGTTCCTTAGTTTTTTCCTCCATGTGGTGCACCATCTATACAACCACTAGTGGAGAAGAAGGTGGTACCTTCAGTGCCGTAAGACGAGGAGTGCAGGATGAGCGCGCTCCATGTGTTTCAAAGACAAAGAACTCTTATGTTCTAGGGAGATCCTAACTCTCATGCGGCATTGGACTGTCTTGAGGTGGTGACAAGAGTTTTTAGTCTATTGAGGACACTAGTGGACCATATTGTTATCGCAGGAGTGAGGACACTTCAGTGATCTTCATGATGATGGTGGAGTTTGACCATGAAGGCTCCCGATGAGGAGACTCATTCATATAAAGAATTTGAGTGACTCTTTAGGAATGAGTTCTCTCTTGTTATGCTGATTTTAGTGTATATCTAGGAGTTTATTCATCTCTAGTAGGTCAGTTTAAAGGGGGATGACTATTCATCGAGGATCACCAACCTCACTAGGTACTCGATGGATATGGCCCATGTTCAATACTTTATATCTCGGATCATCGAGCGATATCTACGATGAGACATACAAGGATGTGCCATTCCTCTATGTATTTCAAATTTTTTAGGAGTTATCAAGTGAGACATGGTGGTCAAGAGATTCTAGGATGAGCAGAGATAGTCGGTGGCCGTCAGTAGCTGGTTGAGAGGTGCAATGTCCTCGGTTGTAGGGAGATGTTGTTAGGTACATGGATCTGGATTTGGGAGACATCATAGGATGTCCCAACACATGGGATTTGTGATCCAAGGCTCTCATGATAAATCATTTTATCCTACGAGGATGTGATTATACTCATGAAATGGTAGAGGAAATCCTTTTAGAGAACTCCCACAATGTTGAACTACTCATAGGGAGGCAACGGATAGGACACCGAGCTAGAGGTAGAGAGTGGAGTAGGCAGACCCACTAGGCGGCTGACATGGGATAGGAGTAGGGAGAGCTACATGAGGGTGGTAGACGCTTTGACCTACTATCCCCTGTACCCCTAGGAGGTCCTCAACATGCAGCAGGATATGGGGGATTGGGGTAGGATCAACAACATGAATTCAAGTCATATGATCCAGAAACTTCTAGGATGATCCGAGGTACGATCACTGTCATTTCAACCTTATTTTCGATACATATATTCACAAGTTGTATTCATTCATACCACACCTCATGTATTGTGAAAAACATTGGTATTTTGGGGGAGTTGATGAATTGACCATTATGTTTGGAGACACCAAGAAGAGAGGACTCGATGATCATGCATCATTGCGCACAATGTGATATTAACCTTGGTCATGAGTGTTTTCAGTGGAACCTCTTGGTAGCTATGTCAAGGAATTAAAAAAGTATTCTATGTATAGATTAGTTATCTTTTTTCCATTCCAATATTTTCTACTTTATGTGATATGAGTGGTGTATCCAAAATGATGGATCGTTGATTTCCTATATTGGTGAAAATGAAACCCATGCAGTATAGAATTATCTCATGCTAAGGAGGGTGCAGGTCATCATTGATGACTTGGTTATCCTTACCCTCAGAATAGTACATGTTGTGACTTTTAATTCCGAATAGTAGTGGAAAATTATGATGAATTGTTTGTAGAATATGTTTCAGTATTACCTCCCACACCCTGAGTAATAGACTATTGCATTGACTAACACACTAGGAACCGGTGTATCATATGAATCCTATAGAGAATCACGATATTAGGTTCCAGATAGAGGATTTAAAGAGAAATGGATTCACAAAACCCAGTGTTTCATCCTGGGTGGGCCCGATTTTTTTTCCATGATGGTAGTTAGGAGTTTTAGATTTTGAAATGAATACTAGAGCCTGAATCAGGTAACAGTGATGAATATGTATACACATGTGAGAATCCACGACCTCTTCGATATGATAAGTGTGGATTGGTGGTTCTCTAAGGTTGAACATCAATTGGGTTAACACCAGTTACATGTATAAGATGTGTACATAACAAAGATGGATTTTAGGTATTTCTATCATCACTACGAGTACTTTGTGATGTCGATCGGCGTGATGAAATGTCCGGATGTGTGCATGGGACATATGAACAAAATCATCCATCCATACATAGAGAATTTCCTAGTGTCTTCACCAAATAAATCCATGTGTACACATCATCTGAAGAAGAGAACATGAGACACCTGTAGATGGTTCTAGACGCACTCAGAGTGTGACCGATTTATGGGAATCTCTCAAAGTGATATTTCTAAATACAAGAGGTCCACTTTTTAAGACATGGTATCTTAAAATATGGAGTATTAGTGGACCCATTCAATGTATAGGTGGTGTTTTCAAGTGATCCACCCCTGAGAGTGAATTAAATGTGGAGCTTTCTTAGGATGGAATGATACTACCAGTGATTTATCCTCTATTTTTTCCAAATAATAGCACCGATGACATCCGTAAAATAGGTTGGATAGCCTTTAGTATGGTCAAACAAGTTCCAGAAAGTATCCCAACAGTTGAGGAATAGTTTTAAGATAACCCAAATCTTGACATTTCTAAAAGAGGGTGTTGATTATGATTTTTTATTCAACGAATCAGGGACCAATCTTGGTTATGTACTGATACAGATACAAGTGATGATTTCATATGGTTCATGCCATCTAATGCCACATGAAGAGAACTACATGAACCATGATATTGAGTTGGAAGTGGGAGTCTTCACATTTTAGGATGTGGTGAAACTACCTAATGGGTGAACGGGTTATCATCAACTCTAAAAGCAAGAGACTCAAGTATATCTTCTTGAAAAAGGATATAAATGTGAGGATGTGGTGACGGATGGAGTTTTTCCAGAATTATGACTTTTATATCCTCTATTCTCCTGGAAGGGGAACATAGTAGATGATTCTCTCAATCAGAGAACATGTTGATAGCTGATGAGTGAGGTATTAGAGTAGTTTCCCTCTCTTCAGTTATCCTTTATGGATAAAAATGATGCATCGAAACTACAGTAGATTGTTGTCAACCATCCACTCTTATGGAATGTCGTGGAGGAAAACCTATAGGATATTAATTGTGGGACTTTATGTGCTCATTTATCCTGAGTAAATTCTCATAATGGATATTTTCATGGTGGGTAGAATGTTGTTATTTTTATAGGATTCACATTTATTCCATATGTGTAGCAGAGTTCACTTTTCTATCCCTTACCAACCAGTAGGTGATTACATAGAAGCATGTTCTAGAAGGGTTATATCACCCATGAAATGTTCTCGAGTAAATTTGGTATTGAATATCAATGCACATCATGATCGTATTTCTAGTAACATATATGCGACACGATTCCTTCTGGATGTTCATTGGCTGACTCACTATGTTGACCCACATTATAGATATCAGGGAGATATGTTCCTCAGCGAGCTTGAGACACCAATAAATACAATAGACTGTTCATCTACAAGGAATCCCATTTACGATAGTCTCAAATCGTGATGCACTATTCACATGCTGGTTATGGAAGGGATTACAGGAGGTGTTTGTGACTCATATTTTTTTGGGGACAACACTCCATCCCTTTAAAAATGGTCAGATACAGAGAACCATTCAGGTTATGGAGGATATGTTGTGGTCCTATATCTTGGACTTTGGTCACAGTTTATAGGACCACATACCACTAGTGGTGTTTGCGTACAACAACAGATACCAGTCTACCATTTCTATGGAGCTGTTTGAGGATCTATATGGGTGACCCTTTCATTTACTTCAATGTTGGGCCAAACCTAGAGAGTCATCACTTATTAGTCCATAGTTGGTGCGAGATACCACTGAGATTGTTTAGATAATCTAGTAGAAGATGAAGACTGAACAAAGTCTATATATGTCTTATGCTGACAGACGACAGAGACCTATGATGGTCGGGGAGGGAGACCATGTACTCTTTTGGGTCTCACCTCATTGAGGGTTGGAAATATTTGGCCATGTAGGAAAATATTATATGACTTCCATTGACCCTTTTTAGATTCTCTGCAGAGTTGGAGAGGTGGCGTAGCACCTAGCTCTACCACCTCAGTGGCATTAGGAACATGATGTCTTCCATGTGTTGAAGCTGAGGAGTTATGTGCATGACCCATATCACAACATCGACTAGGGTGAGATGCACAATGAGGATAGAGTGAAAATTGAAGAGTACCTAGTGGAGATCAAGGATCAATAGGAGAGGATCCTTCGTGGGAAAGTGTTTCCCTTGGTTCATGTTCAATTGTAACACGTGAATTGTTAGGAGAGCACGTGGGGGTGGGAAACTCGGATTTGTGCCCAGTACCAACATCTATTTGAGTATATTTTTTTGGAATTTTAGGGACATAAATATATAAGGGGGGGGGGGAGAATTTATTGTCTCAGATTTTTTGTGTATTATTTTAAAATAATATATGTGATTTTTAAGAGACTATTCTTTGATACGGTGTGTGAATCCATGGCCCGGGTTTCCCGAAATAAATTTTTGAAATAATTTAACTTTTAAAAGGAATGTGTGAGTTGTTTTATGAATAAAATGGAATAACATTTAAATGTTTTCTTGGATAATATATCTACAGATAAAATTTCTTTCATAGTAGTTAATTTACCTTAGGTGAGGCCTATCATCGACTGGTGTGGGTTAGCTAGAGAGGATAAATTTTTGTTGTTTTAATGAAATAAAATAAATTAACAATTTATTTTATCTTAAATGATATCATAATAAAGAGAAAAGATAATTTTTTTTAAATGAGAAGGAGCCCAAAGTTATCCCCGTAACCCTAGAAACATTTCCGTTGACAAATTTTAGCTTTTGAGAGGTTTCATCCTTGGAGATATATCGACAAACAACAACGGGAAATGATGTGTGGATCATTGCGTAGTGGGATCAAATCCGAACAGATGGCCTATTTTCATCATCTTCAACGATTGAGGTAGGAATTGTTTTTTCAATTATTCCTTCCTCATTCTTGAAATCAAATGATGAATATTGTTCAACCCAATAACAGGTTGACCCACATATCTTTTGTTCTTGTGGGAGGGTCCGTTATCCAGATTATTTTCTGGGAATTTATCCATGTTTGATTTTATATAGATTTGATTTGCTCCATTCTATCTTTATAATGGGTGAATTTCAATTCAATGATGAATGAAGGAATAGGTCTGTTCCTAAATTCCTTATTTGGATTTCTTTTTCCTTTTGACCTCACGTTCGTCACGTTCATCGCATGGTAATGAAGAAAATATCATTGCACCATTGTTTTGTAATGCAATTATACAAAATTGGAGACCTGACTTCATGATGAAAACACATTGGTGAAAATGTGATGTCTGATGATGATTAAACATGGACTGTTATAAATACTTCTTTGATCTCTCTTCGTACGAATGAAAAAAACCAATTTTTTGAGCTAATAGGATGCCCAAAACTTATCTTATCAAAATAGACATGGAGGAAGGACCTAGAATTTTGAGAGACATAGTGATCAGATAGCCAGATCAAATATTGTAAGATCACCCAAGGTGTTCCGGAAAAGAACTGGGTTTCTAAAAAATCATGAAGATGATGTCGTGTTCATTAAAGAACATGACATATGGGGTCAACTCTATAGTAGAAATGTTTTTTCGATGTAGGAAGGGATGACATGGCATGTGACAACTATCACATGGTATGTGTGTCCTTACATAGGTATCAATGTGTATCTCAGAAGATACATTGACATGGGGTGGAGTACTCAGATTTTACTCCACCAAATGGATTTACTAGGCTAGTTATGAAAGATACCCCTTGTACTGATACATGAGTTGGAATACACGGGCCAAAATCATGTACGTGAAAATGGCTACAGTATGTTGAATGGCCCCTATATAATCGTACACAATGGGTGACCAGCACTACACTCCATGGATGTGATTTTTACATGAAGAGTCACCTGACTCGGGCTGTTTCACACAGGCAGTACCCAAAGACAAGGGACATGGTGTGTGGCCTTGCTACATGTCATGTACTCTCTTCTACATGGCTTGACCACCATGTCCAACATTCCTTGGATATGTTTCTTTTGAGATAGGGCCTCATTTTCCCATTCCCCTGATGGTCAGGTATCATTTACATCCACTGGAGTATGATCCCTTCAGTAGGACATTATGAATAGCGTCAGAACCCCTTTGAGAGGCTCAGATTGAGATCTTCATCCCATTGTTGGCCCTAGGAAAAGTCTACTATAGAAATTAAAAAACCTATAGGATGATGATATTATTCATAGTAGGTGAATTTATATGATTCATGGAATACTCCAAGTCCCATGAAGTGATCCACATTTGTGTATAGTGATCCTTCCCCCACTCAAGAGTGAGTTCTCCCTGAACGAGTGCATATATTCTCTCATCAGATCTATCATTGTGTCTATCTCCCTCCCAACACTTACCAATGAATGTATATATCGGAGGTATTTCATCAGAGCTATTAGACTCGTTGAATGATTTCTCCCAGATTTGTGCTTTGATAAATCTTCGAACAGAACCCATTGTGTGGGAATGCAGTCATTGTGACTTACCTCTAGACTACGGGTAGTGGTTACAAGTATATTATGATATATTTCTCTTGTTATATGTTCTATATACATATAATGTGTAGAGATAACTGCACCATTACATTTTTTATTTTTGTGTGGTTTACTAGGTCCTCTACCTAGTATTTTTATACTCACCCTTGTACAGGCATTTCATACACATGTTTATTCTTATGAAGATTAGCAACCTTTTGATGGCGTCTAGGGTGGACCGAGACCAGACTGATCTTTGTAAGCTTCTTTATAGGCTTAAGTGTTCTTACAGTGCTGATAAGTAGTGTAAGTACATATTTCATTCTTATAGGTTGGAATTTTTAGTGAGAAGACTCTTTCTTTTGGTGGTCATTTATTTTTGACCAGTTTACATTCCACATATTACTTTCCATTGTACTCGTTTGGTTGTGTTTAGTTGCATGCATGCAATTTGTTCCTTAGGGGTTTCTATGTTTCGGTTTTTTTGGAAATGGAGATTTGTGTGTGTGTCTATGTAGTTATTTATAAAATTACTCCCTTATTAGTGATATTCCTTCCCAATGCAAGTCCATCGCCCCTGGCCTATTGGAGGTTGTGTTGGGGAGTTGCGGTGTGGGCCCCACTAGGACGGGTTATGAAAACATTCCACTGTAGTTTTCATGGGGTAGTGTGTATAATAACATTTAGTTCATGGGTTTTCTAACCATACTGACTAACCATGTTCCCTAATCCAAATGACTTAAAATAGGAAATTACCATGATTCCATTAGTATTTTTTAACTCTAATATCCTCCCAATCAATCATTTGATTAAACCATCCACTTCGTGATTATATAGATAATTATCCACTAATTTTTTTGGCAATCCTAAATTGGTTTAGTTGGATCTAATCATATTATGTATGTATTCCTTCATGATATAACATCTTTTCTATAGGTCAATCCTTGATATCTCATTCCATTTGTCATTTTGAACCCAATTGGGTTGTGATTGTCCGATCAAGATGGTTTGATGGGGAATTTTAGATTTTATTTTTAGATCTCTGTTTTGTGGACCATATCTCTTAATTCCAAATCACTGAATTCAATAGTGTATACATTTACTCAGTTGGCTATGCAGGTGTCTCTATCTAATAAGATCATTCCAATGAAAAACTAGAATTTTCTTATGGAATCATTTTATTTTGGCATATGAAATATATTGTTTGGATGAAATAAGGGAAAAAATTTAGATCCATTATTTATTATTTATCATTGCTGGTGATGTGAAATGTTATAAAAAATCATTAAAAATAGATTTATTAAATTTAAGTGTTTGATAAAATACCAAAAATATAATTTTAAATACTAGTCTTGGATTATCTTTCATGCAATAGTAAAATTTTCACTTAGGGAGGACCTAGGGAGAAGTGTCATTATAGGGGACTTGTATTCACTATTCTATCTAGATGACTATCAATGTCCTTGTATAGTAGTCTCCTCCATACATCTTATTTGTTCTTCATTAGTATAAATTACCGTAATTCTTGATCTTTGTTTACCCACTTATTTTATTATGCACGAATTACATTGTTATTATATTTTATTCAATCAAACATTATTTACATTAATGTTCTTAATACATGCGATATGGATTGTTTGTTAAAAGGAAAATAAAATAATTTCTTTTGAAAATATGTTTTAATATGAAGATTTCTTATTTTTAGTTGAGAAATAATAGTTTCATGGTGAAATATAGTGTATATATTCATGGTGGAATCCTACTAGGCATATCCTCACACCCTAAATATAACTTTTGGAATATGTAGAGTTGGTTTTTTGGAGATAATGTAAAGGGATGGTTTTCATGTTTCCTAGAGTCTCCACAGAGAAAAATATTCCATTGGGTGCTTTGGGATGGTGGTGACTGATGGTCACACATAGATATACTCTTGGATCATATTTTTCAAGTGTTCAAGTGAATTTTTATTTTTTCTTGTTATATATGTTTCTATTTTAGACATATTTATTGTACTATATTTTAGGTTTATAATCACATATATATTCCATTAAAACAAAAGGCATATTTTGTTGTTGTTTAGGGACAAAAAATTCCCATTCGTTCAAACATTGATACCTAGGTGATTCTTTCCAGCCCGTAGTGATTGAAGATGTGCTTCAGGATTTATAGTGGTCTATTTTGGGTTGTCTGTCAAGTCAACCATGGTTAATTCATTACAATTTTTTATCAATGAGAATACATAGTTAGAAGTCTGACGACACTACCAAGGTTTCGTATAGGGTTTATGTTATACTTGTGTTTGGACCATCTGGACTCAGTTAAAAAGTGAGTAAGGGTGTCTAGATAGTTCACTTTAGTATCTGAATTCATTTTACTATGGATGGTTAGTTACTTTTAGAACGCAGAAGATAAATTTTTATGTTATTTAATGTAACATTATTTGGAGTTTATTTTGGTGAACCCTATCTTTTCATATATTGGTTTCTAATATTTCAATGTATTTTTTGATAAATTTGATATTGCCATAAAATTTCATTGTTTAATGGATTTAATATATATATTTGGGATCATTGGTTGATTAATATACACATTACTTTTATGATTCATTGTTATCTTTTGTGATTGATAGACAATTCCACGGAAAAGAGATCATTCAAATTTAGGGGGGAAATTTGTGAAAAATGTTCCCCAATAGAATCCTCTAGTAGACCCTTAATTGGTGGATGTATTTATATAGAAAATGCACACTCTAGGTCAGTTGGTTTTCGTAATCCATGAATGGAAAACATAACATGATTCAGATTATAATGATAATAATCCACCTATCTTTCATGGTGATAATGTAACCTAATAACCTGAGTCATTTCATGAATGTATTGAAATATTTTTCAACTTATGGAAGACTAAAAGGACTTAATCATGGGGTTTTCTCGGTATATTCATGATGTCCTAGGGAGAAAATGGTGGGAATCCATCATGGAAGATATGTTGCATCAGAATCTAATCTAGACAACTAAAGAAGGAATTCAATTAATAGTTTTTTCCTAAAAATTTACAAGTGGTGAGTAATTTCTAATTTGTGAACCTAGATAAAGAGGGATACATATTTATAGAGTATGTTAGTAATTTTTTAATTATATCACACTTATGATCCATAATGTTATCTTTGTAGTACATTAAATATTATAGGTTTAAGATGTACTTGATGAACAATTTTTGGTCGACCTGGATTCTGTTATTCTTATTAGACATTACTGAGGTGGTTGAAAAAACAAATATGGAAACTGTAAACACACAAGGGAAGAATAGTCTTAATATAGTTTTGGTAACCACAAGGAGAAGTGAAAATGGGCTTTTTGGATATAAACGAATGCGAGGAGAAACACATTAGGATGGTAGTCATGGTGCATAGTGGAAACTAGGACAGATCCTTATTATCTGCATACATTTCAGAATAGTTGGCCCCAACAATCCTAATTGTTGGTAAACACCAAGAGAATTCCATGTTAATGGAAATTTTGGTAATCTATAGAACATATAAGAAAAGGATTCTTTAGATATTAGGGAAGGATCCACTATTACTAAAGGATCTCAGTTCCAGTCTGATAAATTGAAGGGAGGTGGATCTCACTCTTATGATAAAAGGGATACTCAAACTGTATAGAATGTAAAATGAGGATATTAGGAAGATCTTATATATATAGTAGAGTATGCGCTAGTGTATTCTATTGAAGGGATAACGACTCAAATAGGTGCAAAATTTAGTTTGTCTTTTATGCTTTTGTAATTGATTGATACTGGTTCATGTCATAAATTATTATGATTTTTGATGGTTTATACATTGGTTTATTTTTCATAGAATATATTCTTCATGATGGATCTTTCCACTAAATTTGGAAAGATGAAGGGGCAGGGTTTTGACTTCCTAGATTTCTTGGTGATTATCATTGATCGTAAGGATATGTGGTAATTCATATTCTTGATATAGATATCATTGACCTCATTATCATCACATATCATATGATCATTTTATTTCCCTTATCAACTATTATAATCTTTCAATTCATTTTCTATCTTCCAATGGATTTCCTTTAGGCATTTAGGGTTAGTGGGACACTAGAATATTTAGGGAAGGTCATTTTGATATATATGATATAATTATCACATTCTAGTCATCTTTGTTAATAATTTTAATCGTCCACTTCCTATAGTGGTTATTGAGTACCTTGAGTTCATTAATGATGACTTTTTTGGTTACCATCCTTGAGGTAGGATGAGAACACTATTAACAAAACTCTAGGGCTGATACCCCTTGATATACCATTTTATCATATGAATTCCAATAATTTTAATGAGTATACATTTCGCCTTGAGGATATTGTGGATAAGGTATTTATTCACATAGCATGTCACATTAGTAATAACCAATTCACTTTGAATAGAAGGTAGAAATAGGTGTCCATGTTTTTCTGATTACCAAATGATTAATCAAGTGAATATTAAGAAACAATACCATTTCCTATGATTGATGTCTATTTGAACTATTCAGAGGATGTTGATAGTTTTCTATTATTTATATATAATGGGGGTACTATTAGTTTAGTGTCTATGAATCAGATATACCTAACATTACATTTAAGAGATGGTAAGCAAATTTTGAGGGCTTTGTTATTCCATCCGGTCCTATTAATTATCTTCATGTATTTAAGAAAAATTATGAACCTTATAAATCATTGTGAATTGGAATAGTTTGTAGTTGTCATTGTGGATGGAATTTTGCAGTACTCCACATAAGATTAGGAACATTTTTTCATTTGGATATCATCCCATGATCTTAAAATAACATCCTCCTTATATGGATTTGTATAAATATTAGTTTTGGATATGATAAGTGAATAATCTAGGGAATGTGATATTTGACAGTGTTATATCAATGGATTCTATGAATATTTATTCATATAGGTCTTAAGGAGATCACAAAAATGTTTTTGAGATTCAGTAAATCTTTTATTTAGAAGGATAATGAAGATTTTTTGTTTAGGCCCTCCCTAGGAATTTGGCATTCTATTAGTTTATTTCCCAATTATAGGCTCAATCCATGAAGGAATTAGTTGAGTGGTATTTCAAGAGTATGTTTTCTAAGATACTATTTGGAGTGGAAGAGGCTAATGTGTCTGTGTTCTTATCTTGTGTGAATTTTTATTCTTTACATGTGTCATGGCTCAGACCTCTCCGGACCATTCCTTTGTCAAAAAGGTCACGAAGTGTTCTAGAGGGTAAAATGGACTTTTCCCACACTTTCCAGAATTATGTAAGTACACCCCGTGTAGTGTGTGTACCCTCTGTGTACTGCCTTGCCGGGTATACCGCATGTTGAAGGTTGTGTCCTTACCGTGTGATATAAATGGGTACACACCGTGTACCCCATACTACATGCCGTATAGTCCCTCTCCGCGAACGCGTTACCCTCAAACCGTGTGTTGACCAGTCAGCGGCCGTGTGCCGTGTGAAATAAATGGGTACATGCCATGTACCCCATACTACATGCCATTTATTCCCTCCCCGCGTACGCGTTACCCTCAAACCGTGTGTTGACCAGTCAACAGCCGTGTGCCACGTTAAAGGCTGTGTTGGAAGCCGCGTGGTGACCGTGTGAAATGGGTGAGTACACGCCATGTACCATAAAGTACACGTCGTGTACTTTTATTTTTCTCGCCTATAAAAGGAGGGCTTCCCTCCTTTTCAACTCACCCATCTCCTCCCCATTCCTCTGAGCAGAGCTCTCCCAAGAGACTTGAAGGCTCCTTTTCTTCCATAACTTCTTCGTCCGAGCTACGATTTACGATCTGTCAGCGGCCACATGATCGTAACGACGAGGCAGAACTTTTGAACTTGGATGATTTGTCTTTCCTTTGGCCTTTCCTTTGCAACTTCCACCCCAGGAGGTTTTTCCGGGACTTGACAGAAGTGACGGACACAGACGGACATCTTCTAAAGTTGATCCGGGGAGAGTTGGGATTAGAACCCATTGAGGCAGGGATCTTACCTTCGGCTCACTAAATTGTGCATCATGTGGGGTGGGTATCCTCTTGTTTTCATGAGAAATAGTTGAACCAATAAATGAAGATAATAACTGGTTAAATAATGGGGATGGGGTAGTTGTTATGGTTATCTATATATCCTGTGATATTATGTTGTGAATTGAATAGGCTTATTCCTACTAAAAATCATGGTCGTTGGGGGAATTTTCTTGCGCAATTAAAATTTTCCCTATATTTCTAGATGATTTTTGTGGATGGAAACTTCGTTGAATGTGGAAATTTGGTAAATCATGTAAGGTTGGATGATTTAAAATATGGAACCCTTGTGTGATCACCCTGTTTGAACAAAATGGAGTAATGAACATGTGGGTGTTGGCTTGGATACGTGGCGTGTGATGGGGTTTTTTATGTTAAAGGGGGGGGGGTGTTTTTAGGTTGTTGTGGATCAGGTGAGCAGTGAGGCTATGGTTGGCTTGGTTGTGGGTTGTGTGAATGCTAAGTTGGTGATCGGCAGTGGGGCTGCGATAAATGGTATTTATGGGATAATGATGTATGAGTTTCGGTGTGGTTGTGGTTATGGTGGTTGGAAGTAGGGCTACAGGGATGGGCTTGAATGTGAACGAACTATGGGTTGTGAATAATAAATAAAAAGTGGAAGAGTTAATGAATGGTGGGTCATGTAATGGAATGGTATTAATAATCAATGGGTTGGTTGGTGAATAAGAAGGGATTTTTTGTGCTGCTTGTGTTTTCCTAACTTGATTTGTCGATGGCAGCGAAATGTTTGATGAACGATTGATATGGTTGGTTGTGGTTGGTTTCCCAGTAGATAAGGAACTAAATAATCTAATTCTGCTAAAACGTGAAAACCTAAATGGGGTTGGGGTTTTTTTTTGTATGCATGATTCATAGTAGCAGTGTCAAGGCATGTGCTCAGTTTCTCTATTTAGAAACTATAGGTTGGGCTGTTTGTTTGGTATACATATATTTATCTATATCTTTTGTGTTTTATCACACCCCACCCATGTTGAGAAGTTAGTGCCGAACACTCCCATTTCATGGGAGAGGGTGTTTTCCCCTTTAGTTACTAGCTCCTTCCTTCTCCTTCTTCCCTAGGCTGTGATGGCTTGAGGTGACCTTACACCTAAGACTCTTTAGGTAGGTTTTGATTGGGGTGGTTTTAGCCCAAGACTCTTCAGGAAGGTTTTACTGTTTCCCATGAATCTTCGGGATGAGGCCTAGGTGTGTGTGGGCGGGATAGGTGGTTGTGAGGCCCAGGTGTGTGCGGGCGGGGAGAGTGTGGCAGCGTCAAGACGTTCGCCGTTAGGAAGAGAAGATAACTAATGGGAAATGGTGCATGGTGTCCAATACTCTTGTTCATATATTCTACTATTACCTGTTGTGATTGTGTTTATGGTGAGTATGGCTGGTGAGGTTAGGTGGATATATTTCCCTTCTAGGTTTCTTCTGTTGTTATCACGGGACATTTGGATGTCTCCCCACCTGTGCTCGAGAGCTTTTGGTTTCCCTACTGAGTATAGTTGTATTCTCACCCTACGTTTACTTTTAGGTTTCTAGGAGGACTACCAGGGCGGTGCGGGACCCTACTAGTCTGGACAGTTGGAGTTGTTGCAGTTTATGTACACTTGTTTCTTTTGGTATTGTACTTTTGAGCTTTCTTTTACTTGTACCTTGTTTCAAAACTATTTAAACATGCATGTGGGAATGGTTTGGGTTTATTTATATACACTTGTTCTTTTCCTTTTTGGTGGTTTACTTGTCCTATTTCCCGATCTTAAATAATAAAAAGGGTAATGCCTCCCATATTTGTGAAAACTCATACCCTTGGTGCTAGTCGCCACCCCGGGGCCTACTAGAGGCCGGACTCGGGGGTCATTATCTCCCATTCACCATCTCCAGCTCAGGAGGGGCATATTTGGTTCGAGGGGTCCTGAAAGAATGGTATCTGAGGTGATGGTTGAGAGATATGATGGAGTCTGGAGTTAGGCATAGGGAGGATTTCATGGGATTATAGGGAAACAGTGTCGGTTAATCTTAGTGCGTGACATAGGCCAGGGAGGACCGGCTAGGACAAGAGATTTTAGGGCCCCCCGTGATCCGATGCAAGGACTCTGAGCCTACCAAACGACCAATTGAGACAACATTGACTGCAGGTTAGAGACCCTAGGGAAGGTACATGCATCATCATGATTGTGTTTAACATGATTTGGGTGTTCTGGGAAAGAAATTTAAATAAAAATGATAAAATAAAACATTTTGAAATTTCATTACTACTTGGGCTTATGCGATCTTTGTTTACCGTACAGCTATGGCACCTGGACGTCATCCCCGGGTGGCTCAGACGGCTGAGGCCCAATAGATTCATGCAGTCGATTAGTTGAGGATTGACCGAGATGAGGAAGATAGAAAGTGGTAGAAGACTCTTCGTTCCTTCCAGCGGCAAAGCCACAAGAAGTATGAGGGTAGTACTTCGGATACAGAGACGGAGGGGTGGATTGAGGAGCTAGGGATCACTTTTACCTTGATTCGTGCACCGAGGGAGTACTGGGTTCCCCTAGCAGTCAGTCAACTGAGAGGTGCGGCGTGATAGTGGTGGATGCTCTACCTCGGAGAGAGGATAGAGGCAGATGTTTCGTGTGCTGACTTTGGGAAGGAATTCCGAGAGGAATTCCGTTCTTCCATTATCAAGGCGGAGAATCAGCATGAGTTACTCTCCCTTTAGCAGGGCATTATGTCAGTATGAGATTTGGGGATCAAGTTCAAGGATATCTTGCGCTTTTATCTGGATCTCTTTCCGGATGAGGAGTCTCGGGCTAGACATTTGGAGGATGTTTTTCGTCCTTTGCTCCAGTATGCTGTCCCCACCTTCATCCTTCCAACGTACTTGGAATTACAGAATAAGGCAGAGTTTGTAGAGAGGATGCACTCACAGGGAGGTGCACCACGTGAGGGGATCAAGCCATGTTCGTCGAAGGGGAAGGCAGTCAGCAGTAGGTCTCCTGTGACGGGACCTCTAGGTTCAGGCCAGTGGGGAGCAGGCCCCAGCAGTTCCAGTTCAGATCTTCATGTCCTCGTCCCTTTTTCACGGGCCCATGACCGATGTGTTTTTCTTGTGGAGGTTTCGGTCACATTCAGATTCGGTGCCCGACCCGAGCTCAGTACGGTGGAGGTGGGTAGGTTCACTGCCCACCTCAGCAACACTAGTTGTCGGCGAGGCCCTTCCAGCAGCAGCAGGACCATGCTCCTCTGAGGGCAGACTTTGCGGGAGGAGGCCTACCTCAGGGTGCTCCTCAGGGTCCTCGACCAGGGCATGGTCGGGGAGGTGTACGACATCAGAGAGGCAGAGGAGCTAGGCGTGGACAGTTTCACGTAGTAGAGTTGACAGCTCCGGTAGAACTAGAGGTGGTGCGAGGTACGATTTGTTTGTTCAGCACTCTCATTTCTTCCGTTTTCGATTTGGGAGCTTTTCACTCTTTTGTTTCACCTGGTCTAGGTCATTCTTTGGGACTAGACGTTGAGAGACTTTCCATACCACTGGTGCTGAGTACACCAGTTGGAGGCCAGACCAGCATATCTTGTGTTTTCCAGGGATGTGGGATGACGTTGGGACCACATCGATCTAGTGGGGACCTTCTTCTGTTACAGATGCAGCCATACGATGTCATCCTAGACATTGATTGGTTGTTTTCCATTAGTTCCATTATCGACTGCTTCCGAATAAGGGTCGTGTTCTCCGACGTGGATGGGAAACGTGTAGATTTTGTTGGCAAGAGGAGATATTAGGTGGGAAGCCAGCATGTGGAGCCTCTCTTTTCCTTGTTAGGTGGGCTATCAGTGGTTCCAACTGATACAAAGATGATGGATGTTCTGGAGGTTTTTGGGGAATTTCTCGATGTTTTTCCAGAGGAGGTTGTGACTCTACCCCATCGACGTGACGTTGAGTTCGGGTAGACTTACAGCCTGGTTATTGTCCGATTTCGATGGCCCCTTATCGGATGGCACCTTCGGAGTTTCGGGAGTTGCAGATTCAGATTGACGATCTGATGGAGAAGGGTTTTGTTCCATCCAGCGTATCGCCATGGGGTGCTCCAGTTTTGTTCGTGATGAAGTTAGATAGTGGTCTCAGGCTATTCATAGACTAACAAAGGTTGAACCAGGTAACGGTCAAGAACCGTTACCCCTTTACAAGGACAAATGATCTCCTAGACCAACTGAGGGGAGAAGGTTGGTTTTCTATGATTGATCTACGATCTGGATATCATCAGCTGAAGATAAAGGACAGTGACATCTTGATGATGGCTTTCAGGTGTAGGTATGGGTACATCGAGTTTGTAGTGATGCTGTTTGGAGTTAAAAATGCACCAGTTGTGTTCATGAGTCTTATGAACTTTGTCTTCCGAGAGTTTCTGGACCGGTTCGTTGTTGTGTTTATCGATGACATCCTGATCTACTCAAGATCAGAGGAGGATCTTTTTGATCATCTCAGGGCAGTCTTGGAAGTCCTTCGACACCACCAGCTTTATAGGAAATTGTCGAAGTGCAAGTTCTTGACACAAGAAGTACACTTCCTTGGGAACATAGTGTCTCAGCATGGAGTGTCAGTGGACCCGTCGAAGGTGGGGGAAGTTGTTTCATGGGAAGCACCCAAGACCGTGGAAGAAGTTCATAGTTTCATAGGGTTAGCAGGTTACTATCGGAGGTTCGTTTCATACTTCTCTCGAGTTGCTGCTCCATTGACAACTTTGACTAGGAAGAACCAGCTCTTCCTATGGAGCGAGTAGTGCCAGAAGGCATTCGACTACCTAAAGGAGAAGTTGGTCAGTTCTCCTGTACTCAGGTTTCTATAGGAAGGGTTGTTGTATGAGGTGTTTTGTGATGCTTCAGGCCTTGTTCTGGGGTGCGTGCTGATGTAGAAGAAGGGAGTGATCTGTTATGTGTCTAGGAAGTTACACCCTCACGAGCATAACTATGCCACCCCTGACCTAGAGCTTACAGAAGTAGTGTTCGCACTGAATTTGTGGAGACATTACTTATTTGGGGAGCGCTTTGTGGTCTTCTCAGATCACAAGAGCCTGCATTATATCTTCTCTTAGCGTGACCTGAACATACGGTAACGGAGTTGGGTCAAGTTATTCCAAGAATATGACTTCGATATCTCTTACACTGAAGGTAAGGGCAACGTTGTGGGTGATTCCCTGTGCAGGAAGTCACAAAAGGAAGTGGTTCGGGAATCCACTGATGCTTGGAAAGCGATGGGAGAGTTGGCCACCTTGCACTTGGATGAAAGGGTAGAAGGTGTTAGAGGCTGTTTGTTTTAGATGACAGTGCAGTACTCCTTGTTTCAGCAGGTGGAAGAGTCTCAATGGGGGGACTCCGAGGCGGGAGTAATGCAGGATCGTGTCGATCAGGGAAAACTCTAGAAGGATGGTCATAGGAAATCCGACATCGGATGCATTTCCATGGAAGGTTGTTTGTTCAGGAGGTGATGCGTGAGGGATTTCTCCGTGAGTTCCATAGCTCAGCCTTAGCGGTACATCCATGAGTTTCAAAAATGTACTGAGGCCTGAGGGAATAGTTTTGGTGGCCCGGGGTGAAACGGGTAGTGGCGGAGTTTGTGGCTAAATGCCTAGTGTGTCAGCAATTGAAGGCTGAACACCATGTTCCTTGAGGTTTTTTGCATCCTTTAGATGTACCTGAGTAGAAGTAGGATGACATCTCAATGGACTTCATCACAGGACTACCCAGAGCTCAGGGTGGTTATGATGCTATCTGGGTAGTGGTGGATCGTCTGACGAAATCAGCTCACTTATTAGCAATAAAGGAGTCGGGCTCAGTGAGTACCTTAGCACAGAGGTATGTAGACGAGGTGGTGCGTTTTCATGGAGTTCTGAAGACTATCATCTCAGATTGGGATACTCGGTTTACCTCATTAGTCCGGAGGGGGTTACAACATGCTTTTGGCACCCAGCTACGCATTAGTACTTATTCCCACCCCCAGACCAATGAACAGACAGATCGGACTATCCAGACATTGGAGGACATGATGCAAGCATTCGTTCTGGATTTTGGAGGATCATGGGTATGACACATGACTTTAGTAGAGTTTTCCTATAACAACAGCTTCCAATCTACTATTGGCATGGCACCGTTTGAGGATTTGTATGGAAGACCGTGTCATTCAACCAATTGTCGGGCAGAGGATGGTGAGACAGGTTCTCTTGGGCCAGAGGTAGTGCAGAGCACCACATAGAAATTCTAGCTTGTACGTGAGAGGATGAAAGCGGCATAGGACCGACAGAAGTCTTATGCTGATCGTCGGAGGAGGCCGTTGGAGTTTGAGGTGGGAGATCATGTGTTCTTGAAGGTTTCCCCTCGACGGGGGAAGCAGTGATTTGGGAAAGGGTGCAATCTGCCACCTAGGTTCATCAGACCTTTTGAGGTGCTGAGGCAAGTCAGTGAGGTAGCATATCAGCTATCCTTGCCACCTCAGTTGGAGAAGGTTCATGACGTCTTCCACGTCTCCTAGCTATGTTGATACTTACACGATGACTCTCACATTATCAACTGGGGAGAGTTAGATATGGGAAATGATGCAACCTTCCAGGAACGACCAGTCAGAATCGAGGATTGTAAAGAGAAGGTGCTCTGTGGACGAACCCTTCCATTGGTTCTTGTGTTGTGGAGGCATGACGGCGTTGAGGAGAGCACTTGGGAGCTGTAGGCCCAGATGCACGCTCAGTACCCAGATTTGTTTTAAATTGTGTTTTCCTTTGTTCTTATGAGCTTTGTTCTGATGTTATACTCTGTACCTTTGATATGGAATGCTTGGCTTGTCAGTTATGAGACCTTTTGATTCCTTATTCTATGGAAGTTTGTAGCATGTCCGGATGTGTGGGGAAAGGAAAAAACTGGACTCTTAATCGAGACACATTAATGAGGATGTGATTGAACCCGTGTGGGTGAGTAAGTTCCACCTAAAGCGGATAATATCTCGATATAGGAGAAGGAATTTTCCCCAAAGCACATGTTTGGGAAGTGTGTTGGTTGTGTGATGTTGGGGGTAGTTCAAGTTGGAAAATCCAAATATATGGAAGTGGGAAGGCCCAATCCTTAATCAAGATGCATTAATGCGGATGCGATTAAACCCGTGCAGGCGATTCAGTGGAACCTAAAGCGGATAATATCTTGACATAGGAGAGGGAATTCCTGACATCTATGATTAGGGTTGTTGGTTGGGTTCCTATTATAACGATAACCCTAAGAGGTATCTTGTTGGGTTCCTCTGGGATGGTTTTTGAATTCTCAGGGATGAGAATGTTTTAAGAGGTATCTTATGTAATGGCCCGGACCTCTCTGGCCCATTCCTTTGTCAAAAAGAAGGTCACGAAGTGTTATAGAAGGTAAAATGGACTTTTCCCCCAATTTCTAGAATTTTGTAAGTACACGTCGTGTAGTGGTAGTACACGCCATGTACCACCTTTCCGGGTATACCCCATGTTGAAGGCCATGTCTTTCCATGTGAAATAAATGGGTACATGCCATGTACCCCATACTACATGCCATGTAGTCCCTCCCCGCGTACGCGTTACCCTCAAACCGTGTGTTGACCAGTCAACGGTCGTGTGCCAGGTTGGAGCCGTTTCCTTACTGTGTGAAATAAATGGGTAAACGCCGTGTACCCCATTCTACATGCCGTGTAGTCCCTCCCCGCGTACGAGTTACCCTCAAACCATGTGTTGACCAGTCAATGGTCGCGTTCCATGTTAAAGGCCTTGTTGGAAGCCACGTGGTGCCCGTGTGAAATGGTCGAGTACAATTCGTGTACCAAAAAGTACACGTCGTGTACTTTTATTTTTCTCGCCTATAAAAGGAGGGGTACCATCCTCCATTTCAACTCACCCCTATCCTCCCCATTCCTCTAAGAAGATCTCTCCCAAGGGACATGAAGGCTCCTTTTCTTCCATAACATCTTCGTCCGAGCTCCGATTTATGATCTGTCAGTGGCCACAGGATCGTAACGACGAGGTAGAACTTCTGAGCTTTGATCCATTGTCTTCCCATTGGCCTTTCCTTTATAACTTCCACCCGAGGAGGTTTTTTCAGGACTCGACAGAAGTGACAGACGCCGACGGGTGTCTTCTAAAGTTGATCCGGGGGGAGTGTTGTGGTCAGAACCTATTGAGGTAGGGATCTTACCTTCGTCTCTCTAAATTCTGCATCTTGTGGGGTGGGTATCCTCTTGTTTTCATGAGAAATGGTTGAACCAATAAACTATGATAATAACTGGTTAAAGAACGGGGATTATGAAGTTGTTATGTTTATCTTTATATCCTTTGATATTAGGATGTGAATTGAATAGGCTTATGCCTACTGAAAATCACAGTCGTTGGGGGCCTTTTCTTGCGCAATTAAATGTTGCCCAATCATTATAGACCGTTTTGTGGATGGAAACTTTGTTGAATGTGGAAATTTGTTTAATCATGTAAAGTTGGATGATTTAAAATCTGGAACCCTTGTGTGATCACCCCGGTTGAACAAAATGGAATAATGAACATGTGGGTGTTGGCTTGGATATGTGGCGTGTGATGGGGTCTGTTAAGGTGAAGGGGGGGGGGTGTTTTGTAGGTTGTTGTGGATCTGGTGAGAAGCGGGGCTGTGGTTTTCTTGGTTGTGGGTTGGTGTGAATGCTATGTTGGTGACGGGCAGCAGGTCTGTGATAAATGGTATTTAAGGGACAATGATGTACAAGTTTCGGTGTGATTGTGGTTATGGTGGTTAGCAGTGGGGCTGCAGGGATGGGCTTGAATGTCAACGAAGTATGGGTTGTGAATAATATATAAAAAGTGGAAGAGTTAATGAATGTTGGGTCATTGTAATGGAAAAGGATTAATAATCAATGGGTTGGTTGGTTAACAAGAAAGAATTTGTTATGCTGCTTGTGTTTTCCTAACTTGATTTGTGGATGGCAGGGATATGTTTCACGAACGATTGATATGGTTGGTTGAGGTTGGTTTCCCAGTAGATAAGGAACTAAATAAAATAATTCTGATGAAATGTGAAAACCTAAATTGGGTTGGGGTTGTTTGTTGAATGCATGCTTCGTAGTAGCAGTGCCAAGGCATGTGCTCAGTTTCTCTGTTTAGAAGCCATAAGTTTGGCTGTGTGTTTGGTATACCTATAAGTATTTGTATATTTTGTGTTTTATCATACCCCACCCATTTTGAGCACTTAGTTCCGAACACTCTCATTTCATGGGAGAGGGTGTTTTCCCATTAGTTAATAGCTCCTTTCTACTCTTTCTTCCCTAGGTTGTGGTGTCTTGAGGCGACCTTACACCTAAGACCCCTCATGGAGGTTTCGATTGGTGTGGTTTTATCCCAAGACTCTTCGGGCATGTTTTACTATTTCCCAAGAATCTTCAGGATGAGTTCGAGGTGTGTGAGTGCGGGATACGTGGTTGTGAGGCCTAGGTGTGTGCGGGCGGGATACGTGGTTGTGAGGCCCAGGTGTGTGCGGGCGGGATGTGTGGTTTGTGAGGCCCAGGTGTGTGCAGGTGGGGAGAGTGTGGTAGCGTTAGGACGTTCACCATTAGGAAGAGCATCTAACTAATTGGAAATGGTGCGGGGCACCCAATACTCTTGTTCTTATATACTACTACTAGTTGTTGTGATTGTATTTTTGGTGAGTGTGGCTGTTGAGGTTGGGTGGATAGATTTCCCTCCTAGGTTTCTTCTGTTGTTCTCACAGGACATTAGGATGTCTCCCCACCTCTGCACGAGATCTTTAGGTTTCACTACTGAGTATACTTGTATGCTCACCCTACGTTTACTTTCAGGTTTCCAGGAGGAATACCAGGGCCATGTGGGACCATACTAGTCAATACAGTTGGAGTTGTTTTAGTTGTTGTACAGTTGTTTCTTTTGGTATTGTACTTTTGAGATTTCTTTTACCTGTACCTTGTTTCAGAACTATTTAAACATACATGTGGGATTGGTTTGGGTTTATTTATATACACTTGTTCTTTTCCTTTTTGGTGGTTTACTTGTCCTATTTTAGGATCTTAAATAATAAAAAGGGTAATGCCTCTCATATTTATGAAAACTCATACCCTTGGTGCTTGTCACCACCCCGAGACCTACTAGAGCTGGGACTCGGGGGTCATTATCTCCCTTTCACCATCGCCAGCTCAGGAGGGGCATCTTTGGTGGGAGGGGGTCATGAAAACATGATGATTAGATTCATCTTTGGAATGAAAAACAAGTGGTTTTCAATAATTCAGTAAAATCATATATAATGGGGAGACCTCATGTAACTGGTCTTGGCCTCTTGATGACAACATTGTTTTTTAGGTAGATTGATCTTCCACATAGATCTTTGGGATCAGTTTATGGATGATGGACATCAATGGAGTTGGTATATGTATCCAATATCTACCAAAAATATATCACAACATGAAATATTGATGTTGGTTGTTTGGAATGAGGTTATTGATCATAGACATTGTGCCATTATGATTTATGTGCAAGAAAATTTAGGTGAAGAAATAGATAACTTCTTGTTTTTTTAAACACTTACCCATTCATATTAAGAAATGGGATGATATATCCATGGAATTTATTATTATACTACCTTGGAAACATGGTGGAAATGATTCTATTTTAGTGATCATTGTGTGACAGACTATGTTGATTCATTTACATCTAATAAATTAGTTAGTGAAGGTATAAGGGAATGAGTACTTGTATATCAGAGAGATCGTGATGATCCATGTAGTGCCATATATGGTTATTTCATATAATTCCTCACACATTAAATATCGATTTTAGAAGGGATTACAAGAGGTTATGCGATATGAATTGATGTTTTTCCCTATTTATCATCCTCGGATGGATTTTCAGTCTGAGTGATCCCTATAGATTCAATAAGATATTCTTTGAGAATACATGAGTGAATTTCATAGTTCATGGGATATGAATCCCCTATTAATGAAATATTATTATTATAATAGTCATGATATTTTTATTATAATTTCACCCTTTGAGGAATTGTATCAGAATCTATGTAGATAACCTATTTGTTCTGTGTATTTTTGTGGGAAGTCACCCATGATACAAAGCCGTATTCCGGATGGAGAAGGTGTATTTGATCCAAAAGAATTATACTCTCTAGAGACACTTCTGATTCTTATATCCTTGTGTTGTCTTGTGATCACTTGAGGGGATTTTTGTTATAGATCATTTTTATACGCTTATTTTGTTTTGATATAACTGAACATAATAACTTGTGAGGGTGTATTATTTGTGATGTGATTGATTTAAAAAATCTTATATTTGTTCTATGTAGTTGTTTTATTGTTCACATATAATGCCCACAAGATTTTAGAAGAGGAATATATTCTTATAGATATTATATGACACAAAACACCTAGATTAGAGGATAATATAACACACTAAGAATTTATGTTATATTTCTTTTTTGAAAAAAGTAAATCTCTATGACAGACTGTGATTCATGAAATACTGAGTTTAAAGGAAACATTATACTCTATTGGAAAAGTATTATTCAATAATTACCATTATAACATAGCCGTTATGTTTGAGGGTATGAATAAGAAAAAATTAATTAGGAAGATTTTATGTTTTAAACATATATAAAATAAAATAAATGGTCATCTATTTATTAAAAGTAAAATAATAAATATTTTAATGAAAATGAAATGTTTTCTAGAAAACTATATTTATCTAAATGTGGTCTATCTGAACTTTGCACAATTAATTTGAAATTAATATTTACCAATTTTTGAAAATTTATTTGATAAAAAAAATTATATTTTATATCTACATTTTTTGGGCGAGTTTTTGAAAATTTTCAAAAAAATTAATTATTTTGATAAATAATGAGAAATGTAGATTTTCATTGAAATCCAAATTTTCATTTAATTTATATAAAAAGTAAAATTATGTTTTATATTTTTTTAATGTAAAATTATATCAAATATATTATTATTTAACTATGATAGGTAATTTTAATAAATTTAATATTGAATTCAAATATAAAAATCTTTTTATTCTTTTGAATGTTTTTCTTTAGGAAAACTAATTTCTGACATATTTGTTGGTTTTTTAAATTAAAACCTTCCACTTATATGAATTGAATATATAAAAAATGATTAAAATATTTTAATCAACCTAAATAATATTATCCAATATTGTCAACTTTATTTTTGACCGTAATCAAGTGTGAAAATAGTAAAACAATTACCATCGTATTGGTAAAAATGGGGTTTTCAAGGGTTAAACTAAGAATATATGATTTCTAAATGACATATAACTACTAAAAAACCAATTTTATGCACACATTTAGATCTTATCACCTATATTTCATTATAATGACGTAATTTTTATGATTTCACCCAGATAAAAACTCATTCATAATTGATTATTTTAAAAGATTCCATGTTTGTCCTCTCATCCACTAATAAAATCCCACCCAACCTCACCTCCACATAAAAATCCCAAATCCCATTGGATTGGAAATTAATAGTCCAAATATATTATTTAATTTCATCCCAATAACATATAGGTATTTTATATATCATAATGTTAATCTAGGAATGCATTAGGTTATTCCTAATGAGGTTTCCTGAAGAAGATGTGATGTTTTTAACAATGAATTTTTATTTTATTTCCTATTATAACTCTTTATAATACCATAATAAAATATAATATAACAAAACCATTATATAAAATATACATAAATGTTATTATTTTAAGGTAATTATCTATATTAATCTCCTCTTTCATTTAATGTGAAACAAAACTGTCAATTATGTGTTCGGTGAACTACCACCATGTGAAATGATGTAATTCTCTTTCCATCAACTATTTTTAAGGATTAGTATAATAATTTAATAAAATTATTAATAATATAATTATGAAATTTTTATACTTCTAGTATTATGATATCTTATATGCCTTATTTCTCTCAATTTCAGGGGGGGAATGATGAAGTCTCTCTTGTGTATGGGGAACTATGATCTCATAAAGTATTTTGATTCATTTTTCACATAAGGTTTACAAGGAAGGTAGTAAGATTGAAAATAATGATTATTATTGATAATTATGAAAAAAATACTTCTATAAATATAATACCACAAAATAATTATTTCCATCCAATCTGTTGAAAAACAAATACGTCACTCCCGTGTACCAGTGGACTACAACCTTAACATAGAAGTGTGAAATGTTTTTATTTTTATTTTAACATGGATTTAAATAAGGATGAATTTGATTAATTTAAATACATTATATATCATAATCTTGATTTTTGAATGTTTTAATACCATTAATTTTCCATTAATACAATATTTCTAGAAAAAAGGTTTCAATAATATTGCATGTGTATGACTTATTATCTTTGTGAACGGTGTAATCCATTTACTATATCTATATTTTATATATTACACTAATTAAATATATAATGAATATATATGATATTTAAATAATTATTATCACGTTTTATATGATGGAACGCTAATTAATATAATATGAATGAAATTACCAAACCAAAACATACTTGAAAAATAAAACAATTATCTCCAAAAATAGTTTTTAAAAAAATAATAGATTATAAATGGGGGATAAAGTAATATAAGTAAATAATATATTATATAGAATCTATGATTATTGTTCCATAATATATTTATTTTAATACTATATTAATTATTAATGATGTTTATACACAAATGAAGAATGTCGAACATGAGGTAATGGTTTCTCATCTCACTTTTACTTCCATGAGACATAAGGACTATTCCAAAATTATTAATTTGTAGGTGTATATATTGATATTTTTTATATTTCATGTCATTAATATATTTATATTAATTTTATTCAACGTTTCATATGATTTTATTTCATTTATGGGGCTTATGATTCAAATGTTACTAATATGGCAATGGTGTATTTCACAATCACATCATTACTAAGGATTATTTATGTTTATGTATCCCATTATAGAGTAATTTAATATTTCATTAACTAAATATTATTTTATATTATATAGTTATTAATTATATATTTAATGAAATAGTACCTTTTTATATTTTTTCTTATTTATATGATAAAGAATTTTTTTAAGAAAATATGAAATTATTTCTTTCTTCGGTTGAAAATCATTTTTATCCAAATAAATGTTTTTTAAAATTGTTTTAATTTTTTTAAACTATTAAAATAACCTATTGAATAAATTTTTTAACCATGTATAAATTTTTTAATTTTTTTTGAATGGAATCTTAATGTCTCTTTCCAAACAAGGCCCGATTGATCTTTACTAAAAATTTCAATGGATGTTTTGTTTTAATGTGAATAGAATGGAAAACATTACACATTATCATGACCACTAAATGTATGAATGTTTACACTATATATTTCAATGGTTATTTTCAAATAAAATCATTTACATTTTTTGAACGTTTTGTTATAAAATTTTATTTTTAAAGTACAAATGTTATTTTTCCGAAGAATATTTTAAAAGATATTTTCAAAGAATTTATATTAATCATAAAAAAACCCATTATTTTAATCAAGATAAAATATTTATATGTTTTAATGAAAATATGTATATTATTTTTCTAGATTTCTTATGATCAGTTTGACTAGTAATGTTCTATTTTTATACCATTCATCATAATAGTCTAAATCGTTTATGATTATGTTTATATATTGGAAATGTAATAATAGTTCATATTCTAGTTTTTTAATATGAATTTTTATGATTATTATGATTCACCTATTTAATAAAAGGAATTAATTAATCATAGTAAGTGATGCGAGAACCCCTCTTTATCCACTTGACGCCATGGTATGTCTTAGGAGACCAACTACATTGGGGTTTTGTCTGAGGCCTTACACATTTATGTTGAATGTTTTTGAATAAGGATTTCATGGTATAGTGGCATATATAGAATTATGAATACCCTAATTATGATATTAGTTATTGATATTCTATTTGATTTTTTATTAGATGGAATATTCTTGGAAAAGATTCAATATCGTGGAATTATTTATATGATATTTTATGACCATGTTTTATTCCCACAATATTATACACAATTAATTGATTTATATAAATGTTTCTCAGTTATATATCATTCCACAGAGATTATTCTTATTTATTAATGATATATTCAATTATAAAAATACATTTTCTTGGAATTTTATCCAAACCCTTTCTTATATTTCATTCTTTGTGACGCAAAATGAGTATTTTGATAGATTTGTAGCATTATTCTATATGAAATAGTGATAATGTGATAAATTTTATGGTTTCAATTTTAATGGAAGATTCAATTATGTATATATTTTACCATGTTTACCAAAATATATAGTCCATTAGGGTAATATTCCTTGATTCTCATTCTAATGAAATAATGAAACAATTGACTCTAGGTTACATGAGTAAGTTTCTTTATAGTTTGTATTTGAGAATGTTTAGTAGAAACCTTTGAAACTATATTTATGAAAGAATAGACTACGGAAGATAACCCTATGATATTAATTAGGGATAAATGTAGAATAACACAATAATTTTTTTATTTAGATAATATGTGATTTATCTAGAAATACATCCCCTTCTAGATAATAAGAGTTTATGTTATTCTGTAATACATTTAACTAGCGGTAATAACTCCAAAAAAATCATCAATCTTAACTTGATCATTACCGGGTACATGGAAACAAGATTTAATGTGATCTTTGTTTGATATTCCATAGGGATATAATTGGGTTAATTTGTATTTTCTTTACAATATATTTTGAATGATTTTAAAAATATTTTTATTATTGGAAACCATTCCCCATGAAACATAATTTATTATTATGAGATTAGTGATTCAAACTTTATTCAATTTTTGTTAATTGTTTCACTTGTTTTGGTATCATACATTATATTTCATATTTTTTTGATCAATTACAGTTTATTCCATTTTTAATAAGCATAACCTTGTGGATAAAATGGAAACTGCATCAATTCACATACCCAATGTAGGGATTGAGCTCATGGGAATGATAATGATGTTTAGATAGAGAAAACTATAAAACAAATCAAATATTATCCATATTAGGGAAGCTAACTCAGGTTATAAGAAATAACCACGACATTAGAGATTATCCTACTAATCTACCTTATGGTGTAACAATGTTATACTTCTTTAGGAATTAACTTTATACATAATTCAATGGGAATAAAAATCTATTTATAGAAGTGTTGGCGATAATTTTATTTGGGAAGATATTTATCACCATATGAACTAATGAAAGGGATAAATTTTTCATGATAGTTTAAAATATCTTAGGTGATGAAAACCAATTACGATAAGGGATTGGAAAAACTATGGATAAAGAATAAATTAAATACATTGATTGGATGGATTTTAAGGAACAATTCATAGAAATGTATTTTCATTATGATAATTGAGTGGATACAGAGAGATAATTCATATGTCTATGAAAAAAGGAGCTCAAAAGATTTTCTAAGTATGAATCCAACATTACATGTATAGTAATACATGAGAAGAAATATGTATGTTTTCTATTGAGAAATACTATCTGTGTCTTTGACATGCTTAAGAAATCTCTTCAATGAGCAATAGTCTCCCAAAATTTCACATCATATAAAGTCAAAGATTCATATGGTAAAAAGATAGGGAAATAATTATCTAAGTATCATGGATTAAAACAGAAGAAATAAAATTATATGATGGAAAAGATAAATAAGATAAATGAAAAAAATTGAAAGAAGGATTTTCCCATGAGATAATTAAAGAAACAAATAATCTGGTACATTATTCAAGGGAATGTGAGTTTGACACAAGTGTGGATTAAAATACCACCACACACATCATTTCAAGGGAATGAAAATTTTTATAATGTGAAATGCTTCAAATGTATAGAGGTGGGACCCAATGAAAATGAATTCCCCATGATTCAGTGGAATTAAACTCAATAAAGAAAAGGGGAAGAGGTTAATATTATGTTATTACTATAGAGGAAGTGGAATGATTATCATGCTTGTATTTGGAATAATGAATTTTCTTATAAAATTATTTTATCAATGATATTAATGTTATAATAATTATGAAATGTATGAATATTTTACTAAATTGCATTATCACTAAGGATTTGAGATCATATGTTGAATGATACGGATGACCCAAAAATGCTATTTAGTGGGAATTTTAACATTTTGGTAGAAACATTATCAATGAAGGATAACAATTAAAATGTTATTAATTTTCGGATAAAAATGATTAATATGATTTTATTAAGGTATTGGTAATCATTAAGGATTGTTGTACCTTTAATGAAGAGGTAATTATGAGTTATTACAAATTGGGAACAATATATAAATCTTATTCATAATGTTTTGGGAAAAGTAAAACCTGTATTTAGGGTGACAATGCATCACATTTGGAAAGTTCACTGGGTTTGAACCCACTACCTATGAGAGATATGGGTGAAATTACTAAAACTAGCCTATGTGACGTTATAGAAGATATGAAATTGTTTTTACCCAAAAAAATACCTAGATAACTATATATTGAATGGATTAAGATGTGCATTTGGTATTAATATTGATATTTATTTAACATTGGATAACATATGAAACCATTTAGTTATTGGAAGATATCTAGACATTGGAGTATTGAATATTCATTCTTTTATAGGTCTAGCAATCTGTTAAAAGATAATTTTAGTGCTTTATTCATAATTAATCATTTTTGGATATTAATTTCATAGAGTAAACTATTAAGTGTAGATTTTTTGAAGAAAAATGAAAGGATGAAATTGTGTTTATTAAATAGAAAGATATCATGTATGTATATATATATATATGAATAATTCCTCAATAGTAAGATGAGGATCTTGAAATAAAATGATTATCAAATTACCATCATATACAATGAATAATTTGGTGTTTTTAATCATCATAAAATTATATTTTTGAGGTATTTTCTATTCCATTGATCATACACTTTATTTTGATCAATGATCACTTCCTATTAATATTTTTGTTTTCCTTCCATCTCCATGTCATAATTTTCCACTAATGTTCTCATACATAGAAACATATTTATGAGTAATTATATATGACCTATGCACTAACATTTGTCTCTAATCAAGAAGAGTACTTATTAAAATATTATTTGAAGTGGGGTTCTTACAATGTTATTTTCAAATTCCAAACCATTAATTCCAGAGATCAAGATTTAACTACTAGGATGCAATTTATTTAAGGGTAGAATGTAATTCCACATGATTCTTAAAGAGGAACATAATCATTGATAGAATATGAGGCAGGAAAAAAATAGAAGATAATGTAACACACCATGAATTTATAAAATAAATAATTTTAAATAAATTCATTCTCATTGATACATTATAGTGGATGAAATGTAAGGATTACATGAAACATGACACTCTATTAAAATTTTATTATTTCAACACGACCATTATAAAACATACATTAATTTTTTGGATATAAAAAGTAAAAATAAAATATTAAAATTTTATGGTTTACAAATTTATAAAATAAATTAAATATTTATCAATTTATTATAAATAAAATAAGTAAAATTTCATGGAAAAAATTTGTTTTCTGAAAAACTGAATTTTTCTAAAATGCAGTCTAGTCACTTAATGTGTTCATGAAATGAAATTATTTTTTACCAATTTTAGAAAATATATCTGTAAAAATGAACTTAATTTTTGTAATATTCATGTCAAAAATATATTTGGTTGAGGTATTGATAATTTATTGAAAATATTAATTATTTTTATGAATAGTGAAAAAACATGATTTTATTGATGAAATGTCTTTTAATTTATATTAATTAAAATGTAAAATTATGTTTTAAATTTTTTTAATGTTAAATTAGTTCCATTATATTAAAAATTAACCAATTTATGTCGATTTAATAAATTTAATGTTTAATTGTGAAATTAAATCTGTTTAAACATTTGAATGTGTTATTTTTGGAAAAATAATTTTTTGATGTGTATGGAGGTTTTATACAATTATGTGAATTGAATTTGGAAAAATTGATTGAATATTTTGAATAAAAAATATTTAATATTTTATAATGTTTTTCTACATAATGATTTTTCCTTAATTAATAGTCTAAATAATAAAAAATCAATTACAGTTGTTAAGGTAGAAATGGGTTTATTGTGTAGTTATATTAAGAAGATACAAGTTTAAATTGATCTAAAACGTATCCAAATAATTATTTTGGATATATTTAGCCCTTAAACCCACTTTTATACAAAATTATATATATTTGAGGCTTATTAAATGATACGAATGTGATAATAATTGATTCCTTAAAAAACAATTTCATGTGTTTCCTCTCCCCCATTTATAGAAGGACACCCACTCTCCTATCCTCTTTACACTTACAAATCCCATTGGTTCATAAAATAACTACCGAAATATTTTCATTAATTATATACCAACACAATATAGTATTTTTTTATATTACAAATCCAATCTAATAAAACTGTATGTTAAAGCTAAATTGGTTTCCTATATAAGAGGCAATGTTTGTAACAATGAATTTTTATTTTACTTCTGATCATAATTCCTTATTATATTCATCATCTATGATAAATTAAAAAAAATAATATAAAAAATAATTAGATTATATAATGTAATGTTAATGACCTATATAATTATTGTTTAACATAAAATGGGATACAAAACTATCGATTGTGAGTAAAATAGAATATTGCCTCACAAAATGATGTAATTCACTTTCCATCACTGCATTTCAAGGATAAATATAATGATGGGTTTGTTTTTTATATGATATTTATGAAATTTTTATGAAATTTTAATTATTATTTAACAAATACCATCATAATTTCCAATCCATGGGAGATATAAAGCCACTCGTGTGTTTGCCAGACTACCATCTCACGAAGCGTTGTGACTCGTTTTTCACATTAAATTTACATGTAAGGTTTTAATTTTAAAATTTGTGTATATATGTGATATTTATGACCTTATAAAAGTTATTTTAATATAATATCACATCCAAAATCATACCATCCATTCCATTGGAAAACAATAATATCCCTCGTGCGTGCGTGTAGATGTCTGCCTCCACAAAGCGATGTGAAATGTTTTTCATTTTAATATTACAATGATGGTAAGAAAAATGTATTTTAGTAATATAAATTAAATATATAACATAATAAATATTATGGATATTGTAATTTTCATTTATTTAAATTTCATTCCAGCTGTCATGAAAAATGGAAACAACGTTCGTGCGTACACACGACATACCATATACCTGAGCGTTGTAATCTATATGATATCCCTAACATTTATAAAATACGATAATTAAATATAAAATTAATTAAAATAAATTTGTAATTTTTAATAAAATCTGTGATATTATTAAATTGTGATCAAATTAAAAGGGACAAAATTACTAAACTAAAGCATATATGAAAAGTAATGCAATTCTCACCAAAACCTCTATTTTAATAGTTAATTGTTATTAAACGTGTCATAAAAGACTATAAATACATTATATGTGGTTTAAAATATCTTATTATTGTTCATTAAATGATTTATAATATCACAATATTTAATATAAAAGACGTTCAGACACTTATGAAGGATTTCAAACTTGATGTAATGGTTTCTCGTCAACCATTTACATCCGCTAGACATTTTCCAAATTCACCACTTAATAATTTCATTAAATTATATTCCATCCTTCATGAATTATTATTCCATTAATAAATTTATCTTAATGATATTAAAGTTTTCATTATAATTTTTTTCATTCATGGGAATTATGATTCAAACATGACTGAAGTAGTAACGGTGTACTTCAAAATCTCATCATTGTTCATAATTTTTATGATTATGTTTCCCTATAGGAATTGTTTGGCATTTATTTAACTCATTATATATTATTATATTATATTTAATAGTTAATGTTTTAATCAAATAATACCAATTTCCCACTCTATGGTTCTTAACATTTGTTATAATATGATTTTTTTAAAAATACTACTTTATTTCTCTTATCGTTCAAACATCTTTTTTCACCAAATTATATATTTTCTAGATATGTTTTCAAAAATATTTTTAACATTATTCAAATAATTTTTAATGTCCTTTTCACCCATTTTTAATTTTTAAATTATTATGAAGGAATATTCATTTGTTTTTCAATAAAATGTCTGTTTCAATTTTACTAAAAATGTGAAATAAATCATTTTTTAAACATTTAAGGGGTGACTAAAATTCCCCACACCTCTAATATTACCACTCAATCTTTTAATTATTAAATTATATGTTAAATGTTTATTTCCATAAAAAATTATTTTCATTTTTTGTGTTATATTATAGTTTTATAAGGTTATTTTCAAAGGGCAGTAGTTTTTTCCCTCACTAATGCTTTAAGGGATATTTTTATGAAAGTGATATTCATCAACAAAAACCGAACTTGTTTTAATTTTTATCCCCTGTGAATTTTTTTTAATGATTACTTTATTATTAATTATTTTGACGTGTTTCGAGCAGTTTGAATGGGGATATACTATTTTGATACTATAAACCGTATTAAACTGAATGGTTTGTGATTATACTTATTGTTTGGGGATAATATTAAAATTTTATGTGATAACTTTTTAATATAAATTTTTATTTTTATTATATTTCATCCATTTTATACGAGGAAGGAATTGAACTAAATAAGCGATGGGAGGGTGCCTTATATCACCCCATGATGTATCGATTGGTCTTATTAAACAAACTATAATATGTATTTGGTCATGACCGTACCTAGTTATATAATATCATTTAGCATGATGCCTTTAAAGTAGCAGTATGATGTCATAAATTATGAATTCCATAACTATTATATCAATAATTGATGTTCCATCTGATTATTTAATTAGTTATAATATCCATGAAAATGTTTCAAGCTCATATGATTATTTATATGGAATTATCAGATAATATTTTTTCCCAATTATTATAAAGTAATTGATTTAATGACACATTTTTTAGTAATTTAACTTACCATATTTATTATTTTTATTTAATCATGATTAAATAATATTTAAGGGTACCATTACTTGTCATTTGATTCATCCAATTCTAATTTTTCCTTCCCAAGGATTCAAATATCTACATTAGGATTGATATGTAGGATGATTCTAGTGGAAATAATGACGCTATAAAAGATAAACCTTTTTTTGTATTTTATGTTTCTAATTTTAATGGGAGATTTGAGTATTTCTATTTTACCAATGCTACTATTATATATTAATTAGTATGTGATTCCTTATATCTCATTCCAATGTTATCATGTAACCCATGTCATTGTACTACTATTATAGGGATCCTTACAACGAACCTCCTTTGACAATTCATAGTCCTCCATAGGTAATGGGGTATGTTTTTTGGGATTTTGATAACCTAATGTATGTTAATGGTTGCGATGGAACGTTTCCTTGTACCAAGGGATCCCATAAAGGGGTCATTTCTCCAAGATACTAATTGAGATTGTGGGTAGTATGGATTGAGAGTGCCCAAGTGGTGACTAAGAGAGCCCATGGAGGATTATGAAAACATCCAATGTTTATAAGTATAGTATGTACCTCACATACCTAGGGTTATTTTAATTATTTCTTGTACCCATTATTTAGTTTATATCAATCAGATCCATGAATTTAGGATCTTTTTTAGTCTAGTGTTATGGGAATTTAATTTTTTTTATCTGATTTGGTTCCCTACTTCTTGGATTATCGTTTGGAACCTATGTTCTTATCATTAATTTATCCTTAATATGATATATGAAATATTGGTTCCTACATTTGTTATTAATTCATTATTTTGGTGGTTCACATTTAAAATATTTCAAGATATTGTGAAACATTTTCAAAAGAACGAAATAGCTTGGGTGGTTTTGATGTTCTTCAAAAAAAATTTGTAAAAATGATTCTACAATGGTGTGTTATTAATAATTTATATCATTTATTTTCAATTTATTTATCATTGTCTTAATTTAAACATTACTTTGGAATTTTCTAGAAACTCTTTGTTTCTATGGGTTTAGAAAAAAAATTTATACCAATATGCATATTTTTATAGAAATTATAGTTTTCTAAGATTGTTTGAAAAATGATTTTTTAATTTGGAACTTAAGGGATTGAAATTATTATTTAAAAATAGATGATTAATAAATGGATTTATTCTCATATGTTAAAATGATGTTTTGGAAAATAGTTATTGGATAGAGAATAACATTTTCCAAGTGATTTTTTTATTTAATGAAAATCGTGGAAAGGGAGTTTTACAACACTTTGGATGTGTCGTTGAATATTTTTTAAAACATTATTAAAATTTTATTTTATATTATATTTCAAACTAGAACCTTTAGAATGTAATGGGGATGCTACTTCATAGATTTTGTGGGTTTTTGTGACCTATGGATATGTTTAGTTCCCACGTATATTTTAAAAGTTCTTCAACATTCCATCTAGTCCATATCTCTATTGATTTTATGGGGGTTCTGGTTTGGATGGTGATCATGGGTCACATTGTTACCTGTTTGATCTAGTTTTTTGGTTTTCATTACCATTGAGTTTTTGTATCAACATTTTAGCATGTTTTGTTATATAATTTAGCATATGTATTTCATTTTATGTATTTTTGTTTATTTATGATTTATATTTTTATCATGTTTGGATTTTCAGTTATGTTTATCTCATGTTGTATTTTTATTTAATTTATTGCATTGAAATTATTTTTTTTATGGGGGTGAAATAATCCAATAGAATTTAATACGATGCTATGCCACTAGTTTCTTACCCATGGTGATTGTGAATACCCTTCAGGACATTTTGTGGGCATGTTTTAGACCCATGTTTAGTGGAACCCATATTTTTGTTTGGTGAAAATTAATATCAAAATTTCAGGTTCCTAGCGGGACCTAGGTTTTAGAATTCCTAATTGTTATTTTGGTTGATAGTAGTTTGTAGATAATGTTGTTAGAACACTATAGGTTGGTGCATGGAAAGTGTTATAGGATATTTATCACCCCGAACCTTGAGTTTCCATGGGACATGGGGATTTTTACTTGATTATGGATATAAATTGATCATATTGATGGATTATTTTTTTATTCCAATAAATTTAGTTCTTTGATCCTCATGGCATGGTTTGAGTTTCTTTTGGGGATTTTGTTTCATGTTTGGGTTAGAGGTAGACAAGGGGATTTATGCATGTGGTTGGTTTGTAAGGATAATAAACTATGTGACAATGAAAAACATTATTCCATGTACATTATAGAGACCAATTCATGATTGAAATGTGTCCATCATCCATGTTGAAATTTCAGTCACGTTTCTATATCCTAGTCAATTTTTTAATTATACCTATCAAACATAGGATTTTCTAGAATGCTAGTGCAGTGGAAAAAGATTCATGGTTGGTATTGTGATATTTTTTCATCATTGAGTTGAAATGTTTTATTCTGGACTGTGTTGTCCCTTAATTTATTCAATATTTTTATTTGAAATTCAGCATGTCTCGGTGAAAAGTGAATTTTATAAGAACTTTTTTTATGACATTACATTTGGGATTTTTTATTAAATCAGTTTAGTATTATGAAATAATTTGAAATGGTTGATTTCATATTAGAATATTTAAAATGTTTTATGTGTGATTAGTTTTTAGAATCAATTTAACACAACGTTTTAAAATTGGTGAGTTTCATATTTTACAGGAAACCAATTATATTATAAACTAGGATTACCCTTTGAATGTTTTATGAATGGGGAGTTGGCTTTAATTGGTTTCAAAATATGAGTTTTTATTTTATTATGAGACCGAAAATAGTGTTCTGATCTTAAATTTAGTTGGATTTTTTTAAAATTTTATTTTGAACCATTTTTAATTTCATAAGATGAGAAAGGGGTTTAGATTTGATATGTAAAATGGATTCTATTTATATTTTTTCAAATTTAATCCAAATTTTAATGGTGTTTTAGTTTTCAAAATTCTGCATTGGGATTATTTTCTATATCTATTTGAATTCTAATTAGGGGTATTTTTTAATAGCCCTTCATATTATAGAAAAATGATTTTTAAATTTTTCCCATGTCTGTTTTTAGGATAACATTGAGTTAATTAAGGGGCATGATCATTTTTTTTCTACTTCCCACAATGTTTAATTTAACACTCTTATTGTGGTCTAGTGTATAAGAAGAGTTTAATTGATAGAGATATTCTATCCTTTATTTGTTAACACTATGCAATTGTAAAATGGATTATAATGTTTTTTTTCTAAATTTGTTGTTCCTTGGTTTATTTGATGTTCTTTCTTTTAGTGACACCTTTTTTTATAATTTGGGTCATGTGTTATAGACTAGAGAGGTGGTCTTGATAGATAGATAATTTATGTGTGCTTATTTAGGGGGAACCTTTTGAGTTCTCTTGTTTAGAAGGGTTCCATGGTTGAGATTAGATGAAAGTTTTATATATTATTTACTATCATTTAGTGAATCATTTATCATTGTGGTTTTCTCTATTTTGGATGATAAAATATATTGGGATTTATGACAGTTTATTTTAGAGAAGTTTTTGCTTGAGAAAAAACATTCATGTGTTTTCTTTTGAGCCTCTTTACCTTCTTGTAATGGGTGGTAGTTCGTTTAGGAATTTTTTTGTTGTTTATTGTTTAACATGTATATTCTAAACCCTATACAAGTTTGTGTTAGAGTATTTGGATAGTAGAAGAACCTATGGTGTATATATGGATACATATGGGGTGCATTTTTTTCAAGATGGACTATACATTTTAACCTAACTGTGTTTTCTTAGAGAATCATCATTGGATGGTATTCCCTAGACTCAGATATGAACACCGTTGTATGACATATGGTACAATTATATTATATTCATGATATTTCCTATTGAGGATTTTTTTTGTTTTCCTTGTTTAGATACATTGGATTAGTGGTCACTTTTTTTAATCTTTTGGGATGTTTCTTGGAGAAGTTCTTTATTTGGGTTTTTTAACCGGTTTCATGTAGTTGGTTATAAATAGTGGATATTTATAAATTCACTATTGATATTTTGGGAATTATGTTTCTCAGTGATACCCTATTTCCTTTTGAAATAGTTGTTATCGGTTGTTCCACTATTGTAGATAAATTAATAATTTTGGGGAGACCTATGATTTGTCCCTACTTTTTTAAAGCATCTCTTTGATACATTGTAGATCATATTTTTATAGGATTTAAGGGGATTTTCAGTATTCATATAGTTTTTTAAGGACCCATCCTGTTCATTGTGGATTTGTTTTATAATTCATCTTTGATTATCCTCTACTCAGACCTGATACTTTGTAGGGTTAGAATGTTTCATGGTGGGAAGCAGTCTGACACCCACCTTATTACCATGGTGTTTATTTTATATTATTTTAGTATTTTGGGGCACGTTTTATGTTTCCATGAATTTTTAACATGAAGCATAGAAATATAGAGCATCCATCCTATGTATGGTTAGGGAGTACAATTTAGAGGAAACTGTTCATTTGTGCCTACCATGATGGTTTTAATGTATATATTGTTCTTCACATGGATTGTCTTCATGGGTGGAACATAGTAGTGTCCCAACCCTAGTTTGTCCAAAATGAAACCATGTGTTTATAGGTAAGCTGTGTGGGTTAGTTACTATAAGGTAGTTCCCTATATATGGATGGAATAAAGGTCGGAAAACAATACATCCAAACCATGAGACCATCGTAGATTTATTAGAAGATGAAATTACAATTTTCCATCTTTAATTTTAATCCTCTAACCCCCATTTTCTCCCCCTATCACATGAATAAACAATGAACCCCCCCCCCCCTTGAGATTTATACTAACCCTGCTCTATATTTCACATTAATAAATGATTTATTACATAAACATACATTTAATAGAACAAATAATATTATGAAGTCTAGTGACTTTGAGAATTAGGTAAATATAATGAAGTGTTGAACATGGGATAGAAAAACATTGTTGAAAACTCCCATAACATGATTCTACAATTCTGTGGATTTTTAAAACCACATGGGATATCATGGGAATAAACATAATAAATGAGTGAGAAATATATACCAACATGGTAATAAACAAGTCATAACATGAATATGATAATTCCTGTGTGGTAATAGGCATATCAATCAGTAATGAAAGAAAATTTAATAATAACACAGGACATAGAATGATAATCATAACATAGGAAATATGGAAACAAATTAAAAAACTCCATCATAACCATAGGTAAAGGATAAATCATCCAACACCTCATGGTTGATAAATTCCCAAAAAGTAATCAAGTTCAACCCTATCCCAACATGACATATCATGATTCTAAACATTAACCAATTTATTAGAGTGATATATAATTCTGGTAAAACCGTTCATATTTATTTCATTATCATACATAACTATGAAACATGGATCATACACCACAGACTAATTAATCATCATAATATATTACACATTAAATTATTACAGTATAAATATATTTAAGTCCCTATTAAATAAGTATATGTGTATAAAAGTGAATATAAATGATAGAAAAATGGTTATGCTATTCACATCAAAATTGTGTTGGTATGGAAAATCATGGTGAAATTTAACCAGCCTAACATCATTTCATAAAAAATAATAATAACATTTAGGAGAGTGGAAGGGGTATCAAATCATTTTACCATAAATTTGGTATTAATAGGGACCTGTAAAGACATCAACCATCATTAATAAATTGAAATATAATGCATACGTTCATAACGAAACTTGAACAATGCTGAAAAGGTGAGGATCCATTACAGAATATTAGTATAATAATATTTTATTTAATGGTCCAAATAAGGGAAGATAATACATAAATACTCAAATAAAATAAAACAAAAAGTATGGTAATTATTATATATGAATTATATTAAAAAATATATTTAAAAGAAGGTTATTGAATTTGAAATAAGGTTAAGATGGTCCCTTACATGAGTGTATGAATCCAATAGCATGTGGGGGGATTCTTAAGGGCATAAGGAAGCCTTTTTAGGAATCTAGAGACTGTATGGAAGTGTATTTTTTTCTCCTAGTATTTTGAGTTAAGATAAACGTGAGATTAGATGGGTTTTTATAGGAAAAGAGAAGATATTTTTTATTAGATAGGTTTTGGACACTACATAACAAAATATCCAATTACGAAAACCTTCATAGTGATTTTCCCCTGATTTCGGCGAAATGGTATTTGATCTCATTATTTAATAATTACATGGTCCAAAAATATAAAATAACTCACTTGATTATGTGGAGGTGAGTTACCCTCTAAATGATTGAATTTTTATACATTGAAATATATCATATGTTTTGGAGGACAAATAATGGATGTAAATGTTAAATTAAATAAAAATAAATTCAAATTATTATAAATTGGAGAAATAAATTTTGTATTGGATCTAATTTATAGAAATTATTACATCACTTTTGGGTCATCATGGTGTCATTATATACTATGTATATTTATAAGGTATTTAATATTTACCCAAAAATTCATCCGTCTTAGAAAATTATAAAAACATAAACATTTGATTATTTAGAAATTATGATTGAAAAAATAATATTAAATATATATATATTTTTTATATATATGTGAATTTCCAATTTTAAAATAAAAACAAACTTTTATTTTAAAATTCTCATTTTTGACAAACAATTTTTCGAACCCCAATGAAGATTTCATTTGACTCTATGAAAATTTGATGCTAATTTATAATTGATTATAATATATTATTACAATTTTGTTAATTTATAAATAAAATAATTAATAAATTCATTAATTAAATTTTAATATTAACAGAAAATACATTTCCGGCTTTATTATATCAAAATAAAAATCTTTTATAGAGTAGAAATAACAAGATGATAACATTTTCATTAATTTGTAAATAAATGTACATATTCATATTTCTAGGGTAATCATACATATAAATTTATTACACCCCCATACTCCTTAATATTAAGGTGTGTGATAGTGGGACGTTCATGGGGTGGTTTAGCGAACATGTTTTGGGCCACGATTTCAATGAAATGAAACTTCGGCCATAAATAGTTTAGATCTTCCTTATGTTGTTGGAAAACAGATTGGTAACGGTCAAGGGAAAATACCAGTGATGTTAACTCCCTCATATGCTCTAATATATTTTATTTATATGGTAAAATCATACTGGTTGGGGCCACTAGATCATTATTATGTGTCAATTGGATTTTTTAGAACCATATATTTATACTAACCATGTTATCACAGTTCAAGGGATATATTAACCAAGATAATGATATGTAATGGTAATTTAAATCCAATTGGATATAATAATAGAAACAAGTGAATGTGTTCTTTTATAATCATATTAATTAATAATAGATTTAGTGAAATCCCATGGGGAATTTTATTTATAATAGTTCGGGTTGTGACAATCACACCCCTTAAGATATTTCCCCATTGAAATTTTATTTTCCCACACCAATTTATATGATTTGTACTCTTCTTCATCACCACGTCATAATTCCATGTTTCCTCATCAAACATGATGTTTATACAAAACAAATTAACAAGTTTAGTTTTTTTATTTTGTAGAACATTATCTCTAAATATTTTAATTTTCATGGTCTATTCCTCATAAGAAATTTTATTGTCCAATGAAACCACCAATGGATTGAGTTCATTTGAGGTGTCTATTATGTACATTCATAAGAGGGATACATGAAATACATAATGTACCTGGGATTGTTTTGGTGGGGTTTCTAGTTTAAAGGATATCACTCTAATAAAATCTAAGATCTCAAATGTGCTGATGTTTATTGGAATAAGATTTACCTTCTTCAAAAATCACATTACCTTCTTCCATGGGGATATGAATAGAAATACCATGTATCCAAAATCAAACTCTAGGTCTCATCAATGATTATCATCATTGTTTTTATGTCATGATTGGGAAGCATTGATATAATATTAAATGGTTATTACCTAATACACAATTTTAATAACATGTTAATGACCTAGAAGTTTCCATTCCCAAACATCATCCAAATATGGTAGTGTTCTGCACTTCTTCTCATAAAGGGCATCATAGGGAGCCATTTGGTTGTTCATGTGGAAATTGTTTTTGTAAGAGGACTTATATTAATGATGATGTTTGTCCCATACTCTTTTGATGTACATAGAACATGCTCACAACATGTTTTATATTTTCTATTTAGTCTTCTCATATTTTCCCTCCAATTGATGATGATAGGTCTTAATGATGTTTAGTTCAGTGTTTAGAGAATATTTGAGACTTTTCGTAAAATTAGAGGTTAATATTGAATCTTAATCTGATACAACTGATATTGGTACTCCATGTAGACTCACTAATTTTGGATGTATATATGTGGACATTAATCCTTTAATAAATCATCTTTAGTTGAAATTATCTGTGCAGTATTTGTAAGATGATCCACAACAAATCGGATATAATTTTTTCTTTTAGATGTATTTTTAAGTCCAGTGGAAAAGTGAACAGTGATTTTTTCAAATTTCTATGTTGGTGTGGGTAATGTATACCTCATCCCCTAGACATATAACATCCATCCTTCAAATTTTTATATACAAGGTTCTTTGATGTATATTCATTGATCTCATTCTTAATGTTGTCCCTCTAATAGTTCTCTTAGAGATCTTGATTAATTATTTTATTTCATAAGTTAATGGAGAAAGTAGAATTATTTTCATCATCCAAAAGTAACATCATGAAATCAAGATTTTGTGGAATCAAAAATCCTGACCCAGATCTCACAATTCCTTGTCCATCAATTTTAAACTCATAGAATTTCACCTTTCGCATGGATTCCACCTTCTTCTAAATTTCCACATCATTTCTATGAGATTACATTATTTTATATATAAGGGATGTTTGTAAAATTAGATATGATGTTCTTTAATGATTACCATTTCCATCATTTTCTGGTATAAGAAGATTCGATCCTTTTCAATTCCCATAATGGATAATGTTTCAAGATTTTATTTTCTTCACCAGGATGGTTGTGGATTGAGTAGTAATAATATTTTATGAGCTCTAACTACCTCCCATGTTCCATGTTATGATCATTCTATTTGAATATATAATTGAGTCCCTAGTGCTAAATATATATTGCGAACTTCATCCCATAGAGATAACGCCACAATATTTTCAATGAAATCATCACTACTACTGACTCCAGATCATGAGAGGGATATTTATTCACCTGAATTTTCAACTATTTTAATTCGTACGATATCAATTTATAATTCTTATTAGTATTCGACAAAATCAATTCTTTGATGAATTATTTTATACGATAGAAAGTTCCCCACTTTTCGGTAGTGAGAGCACTGGTGTATTGATAAGCCTCTTTTTGAGATCCATTATGCTTTCCTAACATTCATGCATCCATTAAGTTTACTCACTTAAGAATTATCTTGTTATGATAGTTTTATCATCATGTGAAATTTCTCAGAAATCGGTGATAATACCTATCTATCCCAAGGTAACTACAGATATATATTACCTATGGTGGCCTCTTCCATCCATCAATTGCTTCTATCATTGAAGGGAACATACATATTATGTTTTGTGTTATGATATGTTCCAAATAATAGAGTTCCTTCCTCCAGAACTCAAATTACCTATACATGGAATAATGATTATACTTTCGTAAGGTCTTTAGTATAATGCTCAAATACTCCTAATGCTCTTTCTCGGTTTATGATATATTATAATATCAGCTATAATGACAACCAAACAAATTTCAAGGAATCCTCTAATGAAAATATTAATCAAATAAATAACCCTTTTTGGAGCATTAGTTAGTCCAAATGAAATTAACATGAACTCATAGTGCACATACTGTGTAAAAAAATTATTCTTAGGGATAATTTCCTTCTTCAACATAACTTCATAAAATCATGACCATAGATCCAACTTTCATAAGTATTGTGCTCCATGTGGTTGATTAAATAGTTCATCAATACATGGAAGTAGATACTTTTTCTTTTATGTGATCTTATTGAAATACTAACAATCAATGCAAAGGTGCATTAAACCATCCAACTTCTTAATGAGGAGGACTAGTTCACCCCATGATAAATTTCATGGGTGTTTAAACCCTCTATCTATATACTAATGTTGTTATTTATTCAGATCCTCAATTTACACAATATTTATTCTATATAGAGTCTTCGATAATATCAATTCACTAATTATAAGGTCGATAGAAAACTAAAAATCATTACTATGAGGAATAATAGGCAATTCATAGGGAAACACATCAATATTTTCGCTCAGAATATGCATGTCTTCAAGGATGGTTAATTCCTTATACTCAATCATTTTAGAAATATATAATTACTTATATGAAAATAATATCCATGAATGTGATGACAGTGCTAAATAAGAATCATCCTCCTCCTCGCCCTTGTACAATATTTGGGGTTGATTCACAATATAGAGGGTGATTTCTTTCTGGTTGAATATTATTTCAGATATATATAGGGAAAGATGATTCGTGATAATAATTTCATCAAATTTGAACCAAAGGGAGTATTAAAATGTTAACTAGGAAGTTCATCCACCAAAAATTAATATGGTATGAGTTATATACATGGGATACAATAATTTTACCATTTTCCATTTTCATTGATAACTTTGATTCCATGCTTTGTGGTATTGATTACAAAGTTATACTAAAATATAATGATATTAATGTATGTGTATAACAAAAATAATAAATTCTGTTCACTATTCGTAAATGAATAAATGTAGTTCCTATACCCACATCATTTTTAGGATCCATCATCATGGATGTCATAGAAATATATTTCCTTTATTTACATAAAATTGGATGGTTGTCTCCACAAACCCTTGTCTTAGTTCATTGTTTTGAAAAGATACCGAGTTCCATTTATATGATGCAATGAAAAATGACTCGAGGTTTGGACAAATAATTCATTTCCCCCATAGCATTAGTGGGTTTCTCCTATCTATAATTTCTAGCTAGGTTTCCATCCTTCAGCTAATGCATTTCTTCTTTCCCAATAAGAAATTTCTGGGGTGCTTTATCATGTAGTAGTGAAAAGTGTTATGCGGAAATTTCATGGAATCATTTTATTTATCCATCAAATCTCTAGTAAATAATTCCACGTTCTTCTTCTTAACCGCATGATACCCAAGATCTATGCAGATATGCATTTCAAATTTAGGGGAACATCAGACAATTTCCTCATATCTATCAACCTCATGAATCGCCATGGATTTCCATATACTAGGTTTCATCCCACCAATGAAGTGGAAACCCTTTCATTCAATATAATTATAAACTTGGAGGCATATCATGTATATATTTTTATTGTTTCCTTATATGTCACAATATATTCATCGTCTTTTTTTATTGAGAGCAATGAAATCCCATTCTATTTTATGTCAGAGAGTATGTGGAAAATATTTATCAAGAAAAAATTCTATATTTACATCCAATCCATTGATTATATATCTTTATTGGACTTCATATTCATGATCAATATATAACAATGATGAAATTATCCCTCTTAATGAGAAACAACTATTAGAACCTCCTCTTTCCAAGAACATAGAAGTATGGAGAAGATCTTATAAATGGATTTGATCCACTATTCAACAATTACAGTATTAGATGATCCATTTCAAGTAAGAAGACTTTTCACATGAAGATCTCAATTGTGTCTTCTTCTCTCTTAGGGGGTTTGTATGCTTCTCTTGAACTAGGTTACTATTTATAACCTAAGTCAGCTGAGACTGTATCCTCATACTGTTTGTGAATACGGATCTCATTGGGTTGGACATCTCGTTGGGGTAGTCAACGCATTTCCTGTCACATTGATTGTTTACCAGTATACTCATAGTTCATTCCACTAGATATAATAAAGGGACAATTAGGGATGATTATTTTAAAACAATTAAACACAAAAAGTGTAATCAAATTACATTAAATGGATAATATATAAATTACATTTATTTACATAACTAATGAATTTCTATGATTTAATCAATGTAATCAATGGCCTATTTTATAACATATATTCTTTATGGAATTTATTATTCTCTTTTTAATGGTTCATTATGAGACTCTGAATTTTAAAAATCATATTTCCATATTGTTTTAATCTATGTACGCAATATGGCCCATTTTCATGTACTATGTTACACAGAGTCTGGTTTGGGAGACTTTTTCGGAGTTATTACTCTGAGGTACATCATTTCTAGAACTACATCCACATATTTTATCTAGAAAGAGATGTATTTTTTTAAAAACCCCCTTAATATATACTTATTAATTTTTTTTATGTTTTCTAATAAATAGTCATATCACTATGGATTTCGAAAGAGTTTTCTTACCGTAGACCAAAAAATTACTATCTTTTTCCCAGATACCAACTATTTAAAATAACTTATTATTTCACATTAATATGATTTATTAAATATAATTACACATAATACAACCCAAAATATTTATATGTCTAGTGTGCCTTGAAATTTGGTAAAAAACATAACATCTTGAAAATGCTATAAAACAACATTATTGAAAACTTCCTTAACATGATTATATAATTCCCTGGATTTTTAGAACTGTATGAGATATCCTTGGGAAAATCATTATAAATGGGTGATATATATAACCTAGTAAGGGAATCAAAATAAAATAAAATAAATCAGATAATAAATTTGATACTATAGGGATATAAATAAGGAATACACTGAACATGAATAATAAATAATGAAATTTCATTATAATCATAACATCTAAAATGTGAAACAACATAAAAATTTCCATCATAAACAATTTTCAAGGCTAATTCTGCCAAGACATACCAATGTAAAAATTAACATAATGTAATTTGGTATAATCCATATTCGAAAATAACATATCATGATACTAATCATTACCCAATGTATTGGAGCACAATATAATTTTTTGTGAACCCATTATATTCATTTCATTTTCATGATTATGTGTTCGACATGAATCACAAAACATGAATGAATTCGTCATCCAAATTTACTACATGTTAAATAAATGTTGAATAAAAAAATAAAAGTCCTGAATAAGTAATTATATGTTCATACTGTCCAATAAACATTATTGAAAAATTTTGTTTGTTATTCAGTACAATGTTTTTTTGGAATTGAAAATCATGATGAAATTTCAGTAACATAACCACGTTACATAAAAATTCATAAAAAATGTTGATTAGAGATAAAGGGTTTTATCATCTTTTTTAATAAAATGGGTTGTAACAGGGACACGTAAATACATTCCCAATAATTATGGAATTGATGTATAATTTCTAATTTCATAAAGATACATGAATAATGATGAAATGGGGGGATCCCTTGTAGAAATTTAGCATAGTAACAGCTTAGTTATGGGTAGAAATGAAAGCGTATAAAATATATGTCGATCAAATAAAATAAAATTTTAAGTATGTGAATGATTATAAATAAATTAAAATATAACCAAGGGATGTTAAAAGAACTAATTTCAAATAAGTTTATTGAATTTTAAAGGAGAGGAAGGTCCTTTACTTGAGTGTGTGACTCGAAAATCTTGGGAGGAGATTCTTAAGAGCTTTTCGTAAGCTTGGGAGGAATATAAAGAGTGTAAGATAGATTATTGATGTGATACTAGTTTTTGGAGTAAAGATAAATGAGATCTATGGTGGTCTTATATGGTTAATGTTTGGGGTTCTTTATTAATTAGATTTTGGACACTACATGATAATATTTCCAATACCACAAATATTACCAGGGTTTTTTTTCCATTTTTTCCACCAGATGTGGGTGTATCTCGTTGTTTTATATGGTAAATGGCCAAGCATAAAAAAATAATTTTCTTGCTCATTTTGTAGTGTCACACTATTAATGAAATAATTTTAAATCATTAAAATATATTATATGATTGGGGGGATTCATAACGGCCTTAAAAGATAAATAAAAAAATGATAGAAAATTATTTTAATGAAATTGCATATATTTTTCATGGATCTAATTTATAGTAATTACTACATCAGTTTTCAGTCATTATGATGTCATAATATATAAATTATTTTCATAAAGTTTTTCATTTTTATCAAAAAATATAACTATTAATGAAAATTATGAAATATCCCCCATTAGATAATATTGATGTTTTTATTCAAATAATAATATTCATTTTATATCAATAATTTTCTAAATATATGAATTTTCACTTTTAAAATAAAAACATACATTTATTGAGAAATGCTGGAATTTTTTACAATCATTTTTTTGAACCCTTATAAAAATAAAATTTTACACTATGAAAATTATACGATCATTTATATTTGATAAATATAATTTAATAAAATTATTTCATTAAAATATTAATTATTCATAAAAAATTGTAATTCATAAATTCATTAATTAAATTTTAATATTAACAGGAAAACAATTTAGGCTTTATTCAATCAATATAAAAAATCATTTACAATGTAATAATTATGGGGAAAAATATATTGATCATCCTATAAAAAAATTTAAATATTTATTTTTTTGGGTTCTTGATACATATAAATTTAATACACCATCATACAACCTATGGGTAAGTTGTGTGATAGCGGGATATTCATGGGGTGGTATGGTGGGTATGAGTTTGGAGGTGATCTTGATGAGAATTAACTTGTCCCATAAATAGTTTTGTTCATGCTTAATTTATTGGATATCGACATTGGATTGGTCATGGGAAAATCATAGTGGTGATATCTCCCTATGAAACCTCAATAGTTGGTCTTTATTGGATACCATCTAACTTGTTGAGGCCATCAAATCCAATGTCTATGTTAATTAGATTTTCTAAAACCATATATATATACTAGTAATGTAATCACTATTCAATGGATATATTATCCAAAGTAATTATAATTTGTAGTAATTTAAATAAAATTATAAATAATAAAACAATATTAGTCCATGTGTTTCTATTTCCATATTACTTAATATTATATTTAATTAAATCAAAAATGGAAATTCTATTCCTAATTTTTTGGGTTGTTATAAGAGTCTCCCCCTTATTATGTCAATTTATATGGCATTATTCCATATTTTTGTGTTGGTTTATTTATTTTAATTCCCTCTAAACCTCTTATTCTTTTATATTTGTTCATTACATTGATTTTTAGTCACAATCATGAACATTAATCTATTTTTTATTGATGTTAGTGTTGGTTTTGGTCTGAATAATTGGGCTTTGCACTTTTACAGGGGTTGTAGTTATCAAGTCTTATACTGTGTGAGTGATCACCATTAAATGAGATGATATTCCGTTAGATGTGTTGTAAAAATTAATAAATATATTTTAATGATTTATATTTTTTTTACAACGGACATAAAGAATCAATATAATTTTAAATAATTATTTTTATACTAATTAAATTTAATCCTAGGGGTTTGTTGTTTTAACGGTGCTTAGAATATTTTGAATGGATTGTTTGATTTTAATAGGGGGTGTGTTAATCCATGGGAACTATATTTTAAACCTTTCAATGACCATAGTTAATTATTATATCAAAACATTATGTGTTTAAATCATTTAATATAATCAAATGGGATGTTTGGTTCGAAATAGGTGAGTTATCCAATGTGGATTTTGTTTTGAAACATAGAGTGGATTAGAATGTTATAAAAGGTTGTTTAAATTTTATGTGTGAGTTTCCATTGAGTTTCAATGGATTTTTTATATAAATTAATCCCAGGATTATATTGGGATAGATTTTGTAAATGGTTATTTGGAATATAATTAAATGAATGTACTATAAATGAATGATCATAGGGAATTTCATGTAAATTTTTTTTCCATAAAATTTATATGACCCAATTGATCCTTTTGTGATTCTTATATAACAAAAGATGATTTTGATCCCAAGAGGCGATGCTTATTATTTTTTTATTTTTATATAATACTTTTACTTTGATATAAATGTGGCTTCTTCTCTATGAGGTTATGCAAGGTGTAACAAGTGGGATTTGAAATTTATTATATTTTTTCTAAGTAATTGTTTGATTGTTCTCACATTGATTAAGTATTTATTGTAGAACATGGGGAATTGGCTTGGTGTATTAGGAAATGGATAGCCTGAACTAGGTTAATGATTTTTAAGAATGTTTCTTAGGACCATGGGAGCCTATAAAGGGTACATTTGTTTCATAAATACTGAGTGATATAGTTCATAGTGGGGACCAAGAGAGCCTATGTGTGGACTGAGAGATCGTAGGGTGGCCCGAGTGAGATTCTAAATTTTAAAGTAATATTACGTGCTTCCTAAAAATATGGTTATTCTATATTCTTATAGTTTCCATTCCACCACTAGAAAATAAATCTATATCCACAATTTGATCACGTGACTACCGACCACAATACTACGAAAATAGGTAATAGACACGATTAAACAACTTATGGCTCTTATTTTCATGGATATAGAAAAACAAATATAGCTATGGTTCGAAACCATGGAAATGGATCTATATCCAATGTTCCAACCATGGATATATAAATATTTCCACGGTTGATTCATTGAAATAACTGCAGCCACATAGATCTATATCCACAGTTAAAAATTGTGGCTATAGTTTTCATATTCCCTAAAAAATACCATGCTACAGTCTTATATCCTCATCAACAATTTCCCTAAAAAACCTATAGGTTCTGAGATAAGTGGACCCAAAACTGTCTTATTGATCATAAAAGAAGGCCACACCAAAATACCACCAAATAATTAACAGTAAAAAATTCATATAGTATACATATTTAATCATCACTCATATTAATATGTAATGATGACTGGCAAACAAATAAAATAGTAAAAAATGAAGACCAAAATAAATGAACATCATAATTTACAATCATCATCCAAATTGACAGATTTACATTGGATATAGGCATCTGGGTTCCACATTAAAAGTAAACAAGGGTAAATTATATGTACATACAAGGTCTTAACCAAGACCAGTCAACTACCCAAACCTGTTATAATATAAAAGTATATGTATTGTGCAATGTACTAATTACTAATAAAATGGATCAAATCCAACAATATTATTTTTAGATATTGTTTATGATCATTTATGTTTAGGTTCACAATCTATAATAAAATAATATCCTCTATCAAACATTCAATGCTCTAGGATCAATCATTCTTTAACCTGAACATCGATAATGAAAACCCCTCATATAACACTCTATCGAACTTATATATGTATATGATAAATATGAAAAAAAATCAGAAAATCCTTCCATAGTATAGTAGTTTGATTCCCATGGCTGGTGAATATTGGCAGTGCACAACTACAATGGATCCAAGGGAAAACCTCTCAAAATATAAAATGCATGTGTGAAGAAAAGATAACCGTAAGATTGAAATTTATCAAAGGGTAATACTAAAACCAATAACTGAATTCTATGAACAAAAACTGGTGATAATTAATTAATAATAATATATATTTTCACTACAAAAAAACCTTAACATATGATTTTAAACTGTGGAAATCACTGTAAATCAAAAAACAGGTCAAAATAGTGGGTGGTGAAATACATACCACTAAGTAAAAAAATAATATTGTTTTTATTGAAGAAATAATTATACATTAACTTTCATAACAAGAAAACACTTGTGAGTAAATATTGGGTTAATAAGTGAGATATAACGAATTATTACTTTTATGTGATCATTGTGTCAACTGTACAAGATAGATAAATCATACCTCAATAACAATTAATGAAAAAGGAATATTCTGATTGATATGTATAGTTGGTTTAGTTTATGATAATTTTATCAAATTTTAAATTATGGTTCATATAATAAACAAATTATTTACATTAATACCTTCATAGACATAAGACTGAATGAATGTTCTCCTCGAGTGTAGTAAGTACAACCTTTCAAGAATGGGAACATGGATTGACAAGCAGTTGAGTGAGGTTGGATTCATGTGAGGATATAATTGGGAATGAGAAAATTTATTATTATGGTTGAAGATGAGTAGAGAGGGATTTTGGTAATGGTTGATTCTATGGATGATTAGGGTTCAATCGATCTCTACAATGTTGGATGAGTATCGTGGTTTCTTTATTATATGTGTAGTTTTCCCAGACACACTCTATAAAAAATGAGCAACCCCTGAGGAGGATTACAAGCAAGAGCACTCAGCATAGCAAAACCAAATGGATTTAGAATAATGAGAGGGTATGGCTATGCCATCAGGACAATCATGTGCTTGCATGGGAAACCAATTCAAACAACCATGTGAAGGTTGAGAGCTATCATCATGATGCAGATGCTGAGGAGGGGTATTTCCTTGTAGTTACATTCTTGATGAATTCCATAAGACCATTCGGTCATGTAACGTCCAGATATGCGTTGTAACGTCCCAATATTTCATCAACGAAAATTCATCTTGAACTGATTAAATGTCTAATTATGTAAAATGGTTATACAGCATATTCACTTCTTTGTTTTTATGATATTGGATTTTAAAAAACCATTATTAATTGTTGCTTTTTCTAATATAGTCATTTAATAATGATCATATGACTAGTATAAATATCAGACTTTAACAAATCCAAATTACTCAGAAAAAGGAAGCGATGGAATCTTCTAGTAGATGTTCCCCAAACGAAGCCCATTTGTTTGAGATTAGAAATGAGGTGGCATCATTGGGATTCACTCTTGACCAAGCCCAAGCCGAGCTTGAATACGTTAAGCTTGAGTGAAATCACCTACGGGAGAAGTGGAAGTTGATAAAGATTACCACCCGTGCAATGTTATCGGAGCCACCCCAAGAGTCTGTCACCATTGCACACCTTACCCATCAGTATTATATGGTTTTTATAAGGGGTTATGTAACAAGACCATATCAATATGATTATGTACATTATTTTTTTATATAATAAATAATATACATTCATTTTATTATTGTTACATTGAAAATAGTTTTCAAAGTGCAAATAGTATTTTTAGTTAATATTCAACTAATAAATCTATTTTGTTGAATTAACGGATTTATGAATTAAATAATATTTTAATAAAATATTATTATTATTATGAAATTCCTTTTTATTAAATATAAAAGATCATATAATTTTATGAATGCAGTTTAAATTTTTATTATGTTTTGGAAGTTGTTTTTGTCAAAACCCATGATTTTTCTATAAATTTCGGTTTTTATTTTAAAATTATAAATTAAAATATTTTTTAAAATAATTTAGATAAAATGAATATTATTTTTTGATTTGGCTATCAAAATTATCCAACGGATAATTTTCCATAATTTTCAGAAACCGTCATATTTTTGGGTAAAAAATAAATATGGTTTAAATATATAATGTGTATTGTGACCTCATAATGACCCAATAGTGATGTAATAAAATAATAAAAATGATATGTTCAGCTAATATATTCATTATCATTAAAATAACGTGATTTTAAATTTTTTTATAAATTTTATGATGCCATAGTCGACTCTCAATGACTTATAAATCATTTTATCATTTTAAATTGTTTTCTTTGAGAATTTGAAACACCTCCACAAAAGCAACCCTATTATATTAATAAGTTCAGCCATTTTCCTTAAAAAATATTGTTTTTTACTTCCCTTTGGATAAAACCATGTGCCAAAATGATGGTATGGTTTGTGGTGTTGATTAGTTGGATATGTGGTGTCCCAAACCTAAATAATAAATAATTACCTCTCTATTCATATATAAACCCAACCAATATCTCACTTCATCATCACTAAAATAATTTTCAGTTCTACCTACACCTACCCTATTATCCCTAGAATCCTCCCAATGCATCCCAAGCTCCCAATAATCATCTCTCAAGAATCTCCCATGTTTTTGGTATCAAACATCAAAATAAGGGATTTGTTCCCTTCCATTTTTATCCATGATTTTTAATATTGTTATGCCCTATTATTTTAAATTATAAATTTTAGGGTATGATTTGGAACCTCTCTAATACATTCCTCCTTATGTTTGAATTGATGAGAGACCCCTTTCTATCTCATTAATGTCTCTTATGTACACCTGTTACCATGATGAAATTCCATACGGAATTTCTCTCTCTTCAATTACATTCAAGAAATACTTTTGTATTATGAATCCAAATACCATTACCTATGTAGGAATATTTATATATATTACCCTTTAATGTCTATTTAATTTACATTTTATTAGACACCCCTATCTCTATCATTAAACATTTTTTTGAGTTCTTATGTCCGGCCATTATGCTGTTGAAATTGCACAGTGTTTTTCCAAGACAAATCCATTATGTTTAAAATACCATGCACATTTCCCTATAAAGGGTATTCATCATTATGAACATTTATTTTTTGATTATATTGTTTCATGTTTTAATTCCACATTTCTATTATCATGGAATAATTAATGATGTTTAATGAATCCATGTTGCACACTTACGCATGAAATGAAATATTTACAAATGGTGTGTCGTGATAGTGCCCCAATGTATTGGGTAAAGTATTGTATTTGTATATGTCATAAGAAATGGGTTTTGACTCTTTAAAATTCATGTGAAACGAGGGTTTACTCGTTCTTCATGTGCAATGATGTTTTACTCATGCTCCATGTGTAATGAGCCATGGTTCATGCCAATTCCATGTTAATTATAGTTTCCTCATCTCCATGTTATGATTATCATTCTTTATAAACCCATTATGTTCATGTTTCCAATGTGATCCATTGATATGCCTATTGACCAACATGTATTTTATTCCTCTTCTTATTCCATGTTTATTCCATTACTTCTCTTTATATCTTACCCTTTTCTTATGCATGTCCCCAGGTTATCCCATGCAATGCTATGTATGAGGGAATGTAGTTTTAATGTATAAGATTTTTTCAATGAATATTTTGTGAGTTCTATGTTTTAAATTGTTATGTAATGTTCTTAAGCTTCATGGACACTAGAGCTCTAGATCTTCTATGATGTTTCTTGTTAATTTTATTTAATAAATATGGTTTTAGTGTGTAATAAAAAGCATGGTTATTATAGTTGGTATCAGAGGATTGGATTAGTTAATTTTGTATTAGGATTAGAAAACCCTAGTGAACCTTTAGTGACATCAATAATTATAATAAATGCATCTCTATGTTTGGGTGGGTATTGAGTAAATGTTTTATCAAATAAGCACATCCATGTCTGGATACGAGCAGTTAGAGGTGGCTCGGGTATAGATGTATCTAGGGGTGAATACCCGGACAAAGAGATTCGGGCTTGACCCGGTGTATCCCGGTACACTGCCACATTCCTTCATGTACTCATGGTTATGAAACTCTAGGGGGATATGCTTTAGTAAATTCACAATCTTAGTAAAAACCATTATTATGGTATTTAAAAAAAACCTCTATAAATATATGTTTGAAGGTAGATCATGAATAGAATATATTGATGCCTATAGATTCATATGTTATTTAATAGATGTAATATAGAATTCATCCATTTATTCCATGTATTTCCTTTTCTGTGTTACACCTAACATTCATTTTATTCCATCCAATGGACGGTAATAGGAGGACTCCGGCTAACAACATATGTGAAGATCAATGGGATGACTGTTCTAATGAGATCCCGAATCTGATGGGTCCGAGAGTCATGAACATTACCTGACTACTCTCTCAATTAAATCAATCATTGAATAGAAACATGGGACAAGAGGAACATTAACCCCCCCTAATAAAGATCAAGTCGTTATCAAAATCTTCGTGAGACCAAGGCCTCCTACTTTAAATGGATAATTTGATCCCCCAATCATCGAACAATTGATCAAATCCTTTGAAAATAACTTCTCCATCCTTCAATGTTCCGAACAATAGAATGTTCTTATGGATTCTTATCATATGGAGTGTGATGCATATCAATGGTGGGAATTTATCAAAAATAAGAATCTTGAGGCGATCATGATGTTAGAATGTAAGAATTTCCATAAAATGTTTTTCAATAAATATTTTCCGTGCACCCTCTCGCTTAAGATGTAAAGAGACTTCCTTGCCATCAAGAAAAAAATATAATGAATCTTCCAGAGTGTATGAGGAAAACATCACAAGCCCTGCATGATACATCTCTGGCTTTGTCATTACCCCTGAATACAATGTTGACTGCTTATTTGGTGGGTAGAGACCAAGCCTGCGGAAAGCACTGGCGATCTGTGACTTCAATAACTATGAAGAAATATTTCGATGTTCCCTAATGCTTGAAATATAGATTGGAAAATCTCAGGGGTATCATGGGGTTAAGAAGCATAAGGTGGACATCAATTTTGGCAGACATATGGATAAATCCAATGGTGCTATGAAGATCTAGCACCCCACTTGGAAAAGGTGCATAAAGAAGCACAAAGAAAATTTATTGAAAGGGACAAAGAAATGATATATTTCTGGAAGAGAAGTACACCTAGCTATTAACTGCCGATAAGAAAAACCGACGTCTCTGGTAGAGGATTGGAATTATTTGTTGGATCCTTAACATATTGTTCATTTCTTCAAATAAAATGAACAATGCCATATTGCAAATCAGTGCCCTAATACTTGGTTTTTCGGAGGCAACCAACAAACTCCAAGGCCGAAAGGGAGAGCTTTTTCCAACACTACCGCTGAAGTGAACCCCAACAATGATGTGGTGAAAAGTAAGCTAGTTATTCATTAAATAATTTCAAACATTATTTTTTATTCTGGTTCAACGCATTCTTTTTTATACCGAATGTTTAGTAGGATAATCCCATCACTACCAAAAATCATGGAAGTAAAGATGTTGGTGAGTATGACAAATGGGGATATCATTTCATCCCAGTAATATAACTCCTCTCCTATCATAATAGGTGGATTGATCTTCCTAGATAATCTCATAATAATCTCTTTGGATGAATTGGATGCAATTCATAGCATGGTTGGTATTCTCTATATAGAGCAAAAATAAATTTCCGTGAGAGGGAAATCACTCTCCATGAGGAGAATCGACCACCAATTCTGTATAATTACAGGAAGGATTGTGAATCTTTTTTATCTCCATCATCTCAACAGTGGATATTATTTCTCTATGAGAAAGTGTATCTGGGATAGATGACTAAGTCAAAGGAGGCAACCATCCATAAAGACATGGCTATTGTGATGTAATTCACTGAATTGTCTCTTGAGGAATTTCCTGGTCTTCCTCCTAGAATATAAGTTATGTTCTCAATTGATTTATACCTAGGGAGTTTCCAATATCAAAGAATCCATATAGAATGGATGTTGTTGATCTTGAGGAGCTGATGAATGACCTACAAGTGAATCTTGATAAAGGGTTGATATTCGCAATCCCTACACCATTGGGTTAACTAGTCCTTTTCATCAAGAAGAAGGATGGGTCAGTGAACCTTTGCATCAATTATCATGAGCATAAAAAATCATGATAAAGAGAAAGAATCTTCTCCCACAAATTTACGGATTTTTAAATCAACTATGTGGAGCACACTAATTTTCCAAGGTATATTTGAGGTCGGGATATTATCAGGTAATTGTGAAGAAGAAAGATATCCCCAACACTACTTTTCATACAAGATACAGGCACTATAAAATCATATTAATTTCGTTTGTACTCACTAATGATCCATTAGTATTCATGGATTTAACTATAATATAGCATTTAGGGATTACATCGACCAATTTGTGTATGTCTTTATAGATTATATTATAATATACTCAAAAACCATGTAAGATCTTGAGGAACAACTATGAACTATACTAGATACCTAGAGAAAGGAGAAGGTCAATGCCAAGTTCATCAAGTGTGAGTTCTGGTTGAAGGAGGTGTCATAATTGGGCCATATAATCACATGTAATGTCATATCAATAGATCCCTCCAAGATATATGCAATAGAGGCATGGTTTAGGCCAACATCGGTAACAAATATCTTAGCTTCTTGGGGATATTTGTATATTATCACTGATTTGTGATAAATTTATTATGATTCTAAAACCCTATTACCAAGATAACTTAGGAGGGGTTGTTGTTTTCTATGAGTGATGAATGATAATAATGAATCAAGGTGTTGAAAAAGAGTCTCATCACTATGCTCGGGATCACATTACCCACAAATAGAGAACATTGTGTGGTATTTATTGTTGATTAGAAGAAGGGATTGGGATGTGTGTTGATGAAAAATGACAATTAAATTGCCTATGATTCATGGCAGGTGAATGTTCATGAGAAGAATTATCCAACAATAGATCTGGAGTTGGTTGTGATGATATTTACTTTTATAATTTGGCAGCAATATCTCCTTGGGGAGATGTGTGAAATATATACGAACCACAAAAGCCCCAAGTATATACTCACACATAAATAGTTGGAAATGTTCCAAAGAAGTTGGTTAGGGCTGTTCAAATTCTATGAATGATCAATCCATTACCACCTTGAGAAAAGTAAACAAGGTGGTGGATGCCATCATTAGAATGGACACAACGATTCTATCATTGATAAGAATTTATAAGGATCCAATCTTTTTAAATTAGATGAAGATGGACATGGGAATCATATAGAATGTTTCATAATCAATTCTTTATCAAATGATTTCATAACCATCTCTTTTGGAAAGGGTATTGTATTATCAAAAGGAAGATGTGGGATTTTAGAAGAAAGTAAAAGATATACGAAAAAAAATTACATAGATTTCAATGTCAATGAAGAAGAAATTATGAGATTTGGGATAATATTATTTATTCCATCAAGACCGGGGATGAAGATGGAAATTTTAAATGATGCACATAGTTCAAATTTTCACTATTCACCCAGGAAACGCAATGATGTAACGGGATCTTGGAGAGAATTTTTTGTTAGATACTATGAATAAGTAGATTGTTGAGTGTACATCAATGTAAATTATGTGTCAGCAAGTGAAGTCAGAGAGGCAGAAGTCTAAAGGGATAATGAAATCATTTACCATACCTACATGGAAATGGTATAACATCACCATGGAATTTTTCACTGGACATCCAAATACATCCAAAGGAAACAATGAAATCTAGGTTTTTTGGATCATCTTATAATTTCTACACACTTCATTGCAATTCAAGAGGATTTCTCATTGGATCAATGGGCACATATATATATAAGGGAAGTGGTATGGATTAATGGAGTACCACTGTCTGTTGTATCCGATCGAGATCCATGATTCACCACTATGTTTTGAAAGAGTCTTCAAAATTCTATATATAGTAAGCTGAACTTTATTACGGCTTATCATCCACAAAGTAATGGATAATATGAGCGGAGTTTCCAAACACTTGATGACATGTTGAGAGAATGCTAAATGGTATTTAAAGGAGGATGTGATCAACATATTCTTTTGGTTGAATTCAACTACAAAAATATTATACATTCGAGAATCCGAATGTAACCATGTGAATCCCTTTATGGGAAAAGGCGTAGAACACTGGCATGTTGGGATGAAGTTGGTGAGAATAAGTAGCTAGGACCTGAAATGTTTGAAGAAATGGTGGAGAAGGTGAAAACCATTTAGCAGTATATGAAGGCAGCCAAATGTCAACAGGAGAGTTATGCAAACAACCATCGATGGTAACATGAATTCCATGATTGATACATGGGGTTTCTACACATATCTCTTTGGATGATGGTCATTAGATTTGGAAAGAAATGGAAGATAAGTCCTACGTACATTGTCCCCTTCGAGATTCTAGATCATGTCGGGGATGTGACGTATCGACTAGCACCTCCACCTACCAAGGCCAAATTACATGATTTATTTCATTTTTCCATATTAAGGTAGTACATACCAGACACATCACATGTACTCTCTTCAATGGATGAATATTTAGAGTATGTTATTTTTCATGAGGAGTGAAAATCGTAGATTGTAGAGAAAAAGTTCTACAAAACAAGATAATGCCCCCGTCAAGATATTGTGGCGTAAACACAAGTTTGAATAGGTGACATGGAAATTGGTGTAAGTGATGAAGCAATGTTACCAACCTCTATTTTAGTGTGGGAAAAGGAAAATTCACGGGTGAAATTTCGTAAGGAGGGATGATTGTAATGACCAAAACATTCATTAATGATATTTCATATGGATATAATTAAATATCTAATTCTGTAAAATGGTTGTACAATGTATCCATTTCATTTGTTTTATGATTTAGGATTTTAAAATATGATTAAAAATGGTTACCATTTCTAATATTGCTTTTGAATAGTGATAACATGATTAATATAAATATAGGGCATTAACAAATCTAATTTACCCAAACATAATATGTGACGACCTCATCCAGTAGACATTCCCCATACAAAGCCCATTTTTCAGAGCTCAGAATGGAGGTGGCTTCACTGGGATTCTCTCTTGAAAAATCATATGCTGAGCATGAATACATTAAGCTCGAGCAGATCCACCTACAGGAGAAGTGGAAGTTGATAGAGATTAACATTCGAGTAATGTAATCTGAGCCACACCAAGAGCTTGTGGCCATCGCACACCTTACCATTCGGTCTTATGTGAGAGTTATAAGGTGTTTTGTAACACGACTGTAGCACTATTATTATGTAAATTATTTTTTATATAATAAATAATATACATTCATTTTATTATTGTCACATTGAAAATATTTTTTTAAGGGAAAATTATATTTTTTTTAATATTTAACTAATAATCTATTTTGATGAATTAATGAATTTTTGAATTAAATATTATTTTAATAAAAAATTATTATTATTATTATTAAATTCTCTTTTATTAAATATAAATTATCATATAATTTTATGAATGCAATTGTAATTTTTATTATTGTTTGAAATCTATTTTTTTCGAAACCCATGATTTTTCATTAAATGTCTGTTATTATTTTTAAAGTAAAATTTCAAAAAATTTAAAAATTATTTAGATAAAATTATTATTATTTTTTGATCCAGGATTTCAAAATTATCCTACAATGTAATTTTTATAATATTCTGAGACAGTTAAAATTTTGGGTAAAAATTAAATACTATATATATATAATGTGTTTATGACATCATAATGACACAATAGTGAAGTAATAAAATGATATAAATGATATTTTAGGCCACTATATGATTTATAGATAATATAATGTGATTTTATATTTGTTTGATTAATTTTATGAATCCATAGTGGACCCTCCATGACTTATAAAACATTTTATCTTTTTAAATTGATTTATTTAAGTGTGTGACTCATCTACACAAGAGAATAAAAATTATTTTAAGAAGTTAGGACATTGTAATTATAAAATAGTTTTCTACACTACCCTTTTCAAAACCATGGGAAATAATGATGGGTTGTTTTGTGGTTTTTATTAGTTTAATTTGTGGTGTTATAATCCAAAATAATAAATAATTTCCTCCCATTTCATGTATAAATCCACCACACTCCCACTTCCCCCTCACTCAAAACATTTTGAGTTCGACCAACCCCTGACCTCCTCTCTCTCTAAAATCCTCCCAAGGTTCCCCAAGCTCCCAATAATCCTCTGTCAAGCCTCTCCTATGATTTTGGGAACACACTTCCAGGTAAGTGATTCCTTCCATTCTCTTTTTTCCATGTTTCTTAATCATGTAATTCCCTTTTACATTCAATTATAAATGTTGGGGTATGATTTTCAACCTCCCTCATACTTCCCTCCTTATGTTTGAATTGATGAGATAAATATTTCTGTCCCATTAATTCCTCCTATGAACACACGTTGCCATTCCGAAATTCATTATAATGTTTCTCTCTCATAATTTACATTCATGTAATTCTGTTTTATTATGAAAACAAATTCCATTACATATTTTGGGAAATGTATATATATAACCCAAATATTGTACATTTCATGTACATATGATGATACACCCCTTTCTCTCTCATCAAAATTTTTATGAATTATTATTTCACACTGTTATGCTGCTGAAATTGCACTACGTTTTTCGATGCCTAATCCCTTGGTTAGTGAATACCATGCACATTTCTCTATCAAGGGTATTAAACATTATGAAAATTATATAATTTATTATATATTTTAATTTATTAATTCCATATTTCCTTTATCATGGAATAATTGATGATGATTACTGAATCCTTGTCTTATAATCCTTGGGGCACACTTATGCCTGGACTGAAATGTTTAAGATGGGTTCACCCTAATAGCGCTCTAATGCATTGGTTAAAGTAAATTATTATGATATATAATGTGAAAGGGGTGTTGAATCATGAAAATTAAACTGATATGAGGGTTTACTCATGCATCATGTAAAATGATGGTTTACTCATTCCCCTTGCGCATTGATCCATGGTTGATGCAAATTCCATGTTAAGTGATGTTGCCACATATCCATGATATGATAATCATGATTTATCAGGACTTTATGTTCATGTTTCTGTAATGCTATACTGTTATTCATGTTGACTAACATGTATTGTATTTGTTATGTTAATCCATTTTTATTCCCTTACTAGTCTTTATAGCTCACCCATTTCTTATCCATGTCCTTTGGTTATCCTATGAAATGCTAGGTATGAGGGAATTTTGTGGTCATGTAAATGATGTTATTAAAAAATATGTTGTGTGTTTTACATTATAATTTATTATGTAATGTTACTAATCCCAAAATACACTTGACCTATCAATATTCTATGTTGTATCAAGTGAATTTTATGTAATAAATTATGTTTAAAAGTGTGATAAAAAGAAGGGTTGTTATATGAAGGTTCAAGGTCATGGTTGTAGTTCAAGCAATCTAGGGGGATATTGGAGGGAAATGTGTACAACATGATGATTATATAAGGAAAATTATCATGGGTTAGTGGATTATTGGAACTCATTACTCACAATTATAGATACATTATAATTGTTAAATAATCCTTACATGAAATGGAAACCCTCAACAAAAATCCCACAATTGTCAAAACATCGCATGACCCTCATATTAAAAAAATCAATTATGTTAAAAAATTCCTAATATTTCACCATAATTCACATAAATTATTAATAAAAAACTATTGAACCTATTATGTGAAATAAAGTGGGATATAATAAATTAATTATACAATAATAAATTGAAATTTTTATGTTAAATCACTCCCTAACACTTTTTTTATTGATCTCCTGTGAAATTATCAATGATAAACATCAAAAATAAAATAAACTTACCAAAGTTTAATTTTTTGAAACTAATTAATGTTTCAAGAAATTTAACTTTTCAACTTATCAAAATAATTATCAATATATACATTTTATTTTAGAATAATATAATTATGATCATGTTCTGAATTTCATAAATTTATATTCTAACCATATGTGCAAATTCAGTGTTGCCTCAAGCATGTGAAGTATAAAAATTATGAGAAAATAGAGAAAGTGGGTCATTGAAAGAATCTATTTTTGTGAAAAAACTAGATTAAAAGTATTTTTTCAAAAGTCAGAAATCATATAGATAAAAAAATTCATTTTAATCAAATATAGTATATCTTAAATCAATATGAAACATTTAAAATAATTATAAACTTTAACAAATGTTCACAGACTACACAGAATATAATCCTCTAAATAAGATTTCATATGTCATATTACTCTATAAATCAAGGATTTTATTACTAATAAATATATAAAATATGATGTTATCATGGGTTACTCTCGAACTGACACACTATGGATTTCAATTACCCAAATGTTGAAGCTCTTTTAGTACATTTTCAACTCATTTATACGGTATAAACACATGATAGAAAATGTAAATATCATTTAATTTTGTTATTAGAAATGGAGTCACATGGTAATACATGCCTTATTAGTATACAGGACCAATGGGGATTTCTTAGGGGTTTTGTATGTGAGAGTATGAGTAGTTCTCATGTTTTGATGGGTTTAACAAGCATGGAAGGTATAGTATGCATGGTAATTAGGATAGAAAGACTATGAATGATGGGTTATGATTCAAGGGTGTTATATATTTTGGTATAACATGATATAAGTAGTGTGAATTTATAATTTTTTGGGTCAGATAGTAATAGTACATATTTAGTTTGAAATTTATATAATAATAATAACTCATTTCATGGGGTATTATGGATTGATTTGGATTTTCATATATGGTAAATGGTGTTATGTGACCAATTCATAACCATATGATGGTTGGACGACACTAATTTGAAGAATGTTTATTTCATTCACATTTATGTTTGGGGTTATATTAAATATGATTACTAATATATATTGAATACTATACAAAAATGGTTATAAAGGTATAAAATCCATTTTTTATCAAATGATTTTATATTTTTTATGAATACAAGGGATGTTTAAAAATTACATACAAAATTTTCACGTATAACTTCTATATACATAAAACTAGTAACACCTTTTTGAGTATTTACAGATAGATTTTTTTCAAGATTAGACTACCTTTGATTATATACCCAGTGTTGCTGACATATAGTATGAGTTTTTCAATGTAATGATCATTTACATGTAAAATGTTGTACTATACATCTCAAACTAAAATTATCTTCCACTTATACGGGTTAGTAAAAATGATGATTTTTCTATATAGTGTTGAACATCACCTAGATAAATGTTAAAGGAAGATATTAATGAGTTTGAATTAGGAATATAATTAAAATTATCATGATTGTAATTGATGAAGTATAAATTTGGTAATAAAATATTAAAAAATTCATTTAATGTAAGGTTGAAAGAGGTTTGGAAATATCCTTTTTATTTATAATTTAATTTAATGAATTTGTATTTTATTTTTTATGTACCGTGAGATGCATTGTGAATGGTTGAAGAGGTTATGACTAGTATTTTATTATTTCATGATTCATACATAATATAAATTAACTAAAACTATGGTATAAATGTTTTTTAAAATTTTATGTATTGATTTACACATTTAGAAATTGTGATTTTTCAGAAAAATAATATATTCTAACAAAATTTACATCTGGTGACATTAGAACTAATATTAATTATTTCATATTTCAAAAATGTGATCGGATGACTAAGGGTGTTTTTGATATGATCAACACGAATTATCAAGTAGAGCACATGAGGCTCAAATTAGTGTCTCAGCTTCTGTACCATGATTATTATATCATGGAAAATTTTCTCGATATCAAAATATATGGTCTCTAGCTCTATCTCTATGCTAAAATGACAATAAAGACTAATATTTATACCTGCATCATTTCTATTTTCAAAAATTAAATTGAGTGATCACCTTTTAGATTACATATATAAAATGACCAACTAAACTTATGTGTTTTCTATCAGAACATGTGTGCTTAGGATTTAATATTTATGATAATTAAGGCCCCACAATAATATTTGTCATAATGAAAGATGGATCTCTTATTTATCATCATTGTTAAGGTTAATATATTACCCATGAGGTTAGCTAAACATCATATTTTGAATACATGATCTTCTAGATTACCTCTCATATCATTGAGTTTTTATAGAGGTTTCCAATTAATGATTTCCTTTTTATTTTCGTGGTTTTCTTTGATGTCATGATTTTACATTTAAAATAAGAAAAATTTCCAAAATATTTCTCAAATAACACATTTCAATAGATTCATTTATATCTTATTTTATTTTATTTTTGTTAAAAACTGTTTCAAGGCCATCAAGATGATCACATTTTAATGGATACAAGAAATTTAAATCATCAACATAATATCATATGTTTTTTCCTAGGAAGGGCATAATTATATTGTTCCTAACACATTTATGTATAAAATCATTGTTTTACCAGAAAAAAGGTATAATTTGAGTGACTTATACTCAATAATTGCTGATTTTTTCCTACTGAATTTCAAATTTATGTTTCCATATTATTATTTATATATTTGAACACATGTTTAATCCTTGTTGATATTATTATTATTTCAGAATCAATAGAATTACTTTGTCATTGAAATTTGGGTTTATATTGGTAGAGAATTATGAATAATAATTCATATTATATTTGAATTTAACTATATGAAAATTCAATGTAAGAACTAGCTATAGGTGGTTAATGGATAAACATTATCCTATATTGAAAATGTTCATGAGATATTACCATTCACAATATAATATGTTAAGCAACCTGCTTATATGATGATTAATTTATAATCCATGCCTTTATAGAAGAACTAATCCATGAACACCTCTTTTTTGAGGAATGGTTCAATAATCCATAAACCATTATGTTAGAGGAGAAAAAATAATTCATTGATTTCTAAAATATATTAAACATGTCCATAATCTATGACACATTAGACTAAGTCATGAAATGAAAATATTACTATCCTTAAATGAATCTTATCCTAATCATGCTATCATCACCTTCTAAGGTCGCTCACCGAAATTATTTTTCCTTAACTATCAAAATGGATTGTTTTTATAAAAATTAAATGGATTGAAAATTAAAATAAATTAAAGGGATAAGAAAATATCTAATCTACCTAAACTCATACCCATGAACACAATATAAACTACATACATTAGATACATAATTGTAATGAGATTTAGGAAAAGCATTAAAAAATGAAATTAAGTTTCATTATGATCATAAATATGAATATATAGATGGTTATTAATGATTATAGAATATGAATAAAAATTAATTATCATTAATATTAAAATTACCAAAACACTTATGGGATAAAAAAATGTAATGAACTAAATAATGATTATTGAAATGTGTATGAGAGGTATCTATATTTTAAACTAGATATTTTCATATCTTACCCACCCTAAATCAAATATTTTTTTTTGTAACTCATACTTCATATATAGATATGTTCTATTATCCATGAAAGGAAGACGATGATACATTTTATAGTAATGATGTGTGTCAAGTTTACCTTAAAATTAGAAATCTAAACTTTCTTCCCATTTTGAAAATTATGAAATTTGAAAATATGATCATGATATTGAAAACTATTTTCCTTCTTCTTAGTGATTATACAACAAGTTATATATTTTATATTTCATATGTAGACTAAAATATGGTGTTAATTATAATGTCGAATTTTTTAGTCAAATGTTAATATCAAATTCATGTATTCCATCATTCAATGAATTTATGGGATAAAAGAAGAAGTAATTTTAAACCCTTATAGTTATTTCTATGTTTTAAATTGATATTAAATATAATCACACAAATATTGAAATTCATTTAAACAGTATTTTATGAGATATGATCACCTCTTTTCTAATGGTATAATTTATTAGGAGATCTGGAGTCCATATTTATTATTCATTTTTGACAATGATATGATATGTTTTTATGTAACATCCCAGGTAAATGTAGAATATGATATTTTCATATTTATTAATATTTGTGAATTAAACATTAATTTTACTTTAAATGTTTTTCTATGTTCGATAGCATAACCAATACGCAACAATGGGTTTCTTTGAAATCTTACATTGCACACTAATAATATAATATTATTATTTTAAATGTTAGTTAATGCCTATACGTTGTGTTATCAGGAAAGAATAGAACTAACTACAATATCATTATACAAATTTTTGATATGTTTTTACAATTATCGAATAAAATTTAGGGGCTTAAAATATGAATGGATCTAATTTTAAGCATAAATACTCAAATGTTCAGCAAAAGTTTGATTTACCGCCTTTTGATGGTGATACCTATTTAAATATAATTTGGTCATATTAATATTTTCAATTTTACCAAATATAATCCTTATTTATAATGGAGACATCATAATTTACTTTGTGTAAATTTTTGTAATTTTTCTGATAAAGATCATTTTGTAATTAATAGTGAAAAATATTGTATTTCATGTCAAAACTGCATTTTAATCTAATTTATTAGTATGGTTGGATTAAATTTATAATTTTTTTAAAGTGTACATGGAATATATATTTACCAATAAATCCAATTTTGGTCATTGGAATTAATTTCACTTTGAAATTAGACATAAACAATTATCAATCTTTTGATAGTTATTGTTTCTTAAAAATAGGATATTTGTTTTGATAACGGGAATTAATTTTAAATTATTTAATAAAACATATATTTTTATAATATGTTAAAATAGATATCATATTTTAATTCAGAATATCAAATTTAGCTTAGTATGAATTTTTTCTTTTTTTTCGGAAAAACATCAATTTTTGTTGAATTGTGAAACCACTTAGTAGTAGTTAAAAATGGACTTTTTCATTTAAATTAAATTTTACCACATATATGAATTTAGTTTCAAAAATTCAAAATACATTCTTGTTATTAGTAAGTAAAATATGGTTCAATAAAATGAATATAATTATTTGTGAAAAGTAACTTTTGACTTTTATTTACTGCGGTTAAAGGTAAATAGGGTAATTCAAGGTAAAAAGAATGTCATAATAATAAAAAAATATCTTAACACTTGTCCTAACTTTATTTTATGACTCATGTCCGACCATGGAAATCATTGGGTAAATTTCGGGACCCCATGGTGCCACTTAAGAGTGATAATGACAATTTAGATTAATTAATTTAAAGTAAAGGCAAAAATGTCAAAAACAAATATCATTTAGTAAATTGATTTTTATATGGTGTTATATAAGTAATATTTTTGAGTATAAATATTCATTGGAAATCTAAATCTATTTCCTATATCATGATATTTTTATATAATTTTTATACATCTAATAATTTAAATTATTAATGACACAATAATGATGCAATATTTATCTCATTAATAACATATTTAAATAAATAAGATTATAATGATTAAAATATTATCCAAAACCTCTCAAATTCTTATTTGATGAACTTATTTCGACTATGAGTGATATTATTTTCGACTTTAATGATTTTTAGACATTTGAAAACCGAATATCATTATATTATAAAATAATATTTTCACATTATCCTAAAGAGACCCTCTTCTTTATTATAAAAGGAGACCACTTCTAAACAATTCCTCACACCTCTAAATCCTTTTGGCTCATCCCACCTCAGTCCAATTAATCTCTCTACATCCCTATACTCCTCCTAGAAGCCTTAACTTATTCATAAGTCATTTCAATAATTCCTTTTGGTTCAATCCAAAGAAAGTTTCCTAAATTAAAGGTAACGATCCCTCTTAACTTCTTTTCATTTATTTTTCTTCTCTAACCCCAATACTCTATTTATTCCTTTATTTTATAATAACACAGTATCCTCAATATATGAAGATGTTTTTATTAGAAGTTTTTTTAACTATACTGATGCACAAATCCATCTAATGGGTGAAGAATATACTATTTCTCTAGATGGCAAACTAACGCCTCACGAAATGATGATTGTTCTATTGTCTCCTACAGCCTCTCATGGTGGCCATTATGATGGGAATGTATTTATATATGATGTATATTATGTATATTTTTTCATTATTCTTATGTATTTTCCATTTATATCATACCCTTATGGTTTCCATTATGGATAAACATGATAATTTCATTTGAGGAAGTGCAGACTACCGCCCCCTCAAAGTGATATGACTCGTTAATTCCATATGTGGGACGTATAAAGGATTGAGTTAAATATATTATATATGAAATTATAATGGAATTATAATATACATATGTATCATTATGTTTTAATTACATTAAAATAATTAATAGAAATGAAAGTACTGTTCATGCGTACGTACAACTTACCGTCTCCATGAACGGTGCATTTCATTTATTACCTCCAAATGTTATATACTATTATAAATACATGTATATACTAGATATATATGATATATATGATATATAAATCATTAATGTCATTTTGGATATAATGGACTATTGACCATAAGGAAAATATGTAAATATAAGGTTTTCATTTTTGACGCAAGTACCAAATAGTGGAAAAATGACCATTATTAAATTGAATGATTAAAAAATGTTTATAACATAGTAATAAGTGATATAAAAGGAATAATAAACATGAAAAAGGTTCTTAAGCAAGTAGAAATAAACTTTAGCTAATTATTCAGGATATTAAAGAGTGATCAAGTCAAGTCCGACATGAGGTAAGGGACATTGTCTCAATCTCCTTTCATTAATGCATATTTTGTTTTAATACACCACTTTCTTTAATACGTTGTATAAAAAACACATGAATTTTCAAAGGGAATATTTTTCTATGGAGAATTTTTCCAAACCACACAAAGGAATGTTTCTTTTAACATAAGCGGTGAAAATGACCTTTCCTCCTCCGCGAGTATTATTTGTTCTTTGGCATCCTTAACATGCCGTAATGTTTTTTTCATGGAAAATAAATACAATATACTCTTTTATGTATTTTGTAATTGAAAATGGTTTTGATAATAGTTTTTTATGACATTATAATTAACTGATATATTGTGATTGAAATGTGGAAATGTTTTCATTCCTTTATATTTGTTTTAGGTGTTATGATTTTATAATGGTACATGGAAATTTGGAGGGTGGTTACATGATGAACCAAATTTCGGGTGGTGCCATGATAAACTAGGAGGGGTGGTTCGTTATAACCACCAATTCATTAGGTATGGAAGTTGGTCATATGCCTACTCCATTTAGTGATATGTGTGGAAGTCGACCGTATTGTTATTCCATTTATGTATGTTTATCTCCCAGGTTACCATTATATGTTATATATTATAAATATGGGTTTTATGTTAATATTTTGGTTTCCAAATGGTAATTAATAATCTATTATTCAGTAAAAAGTGTTTACTACATCATAAAGGGGAAATGTATTACTTATGTTAAATTAATCATGTTTTACTTGTTGTTTTGAAAAACTAATAGTTTTACTTCATTGTGTATCCCTTACTGAGCTTTTTTATTCTCATCCCTTATTTTTGAATTGTTTTTAACAGGAAATAATATGGAATAGGGTCAAGGATGGGATCAAAGAAAAGTCATATTGTCTTAAAAAATGAACTAGAAATCACTCTTTTTTTTCAAGAGTTTTTATTTTATGAAAAAGATAGAATCTGTGTAGAAGTTACTACTTTGTAATCTTTTGAGATGTAATAGTTATATCCTAATTCTCTAAAACTCTAAACCTGAAAACATCTTGAAAAAATAATTATTCATTTAATTCAATATTATGCAATTTTTTATGGCCAGGTCTTTATAGTTGGTATCAGTTGTCAGTTTAGAAAACTTTAGGAGTTAAGGTTTTGTTAAATTAATTTCCCTAAATTAATTTATGGTAATATTGAAATGATATAGCATTTACAGATTACCATGTTGCTCCACCTAAGATATTTTTGTGTCCAGAATGTGTTTCCGTAGAGGAAATAGGGCAGCTATGTTGGGACAACATCAGGAGGAAGACAACCTTCCAAATCAGCAACCTGAGATGGTCGGAATTGGAACAGAACAATTTGTTTCAGTGATGACACAATTGACTCAAGCTATAAATGGTGGTGGTATCCATGCCTGAGATCAACCAGCTCTACCGCAGAGAAATATGTCAGTAGTGGAGCATTTCATGAGGAAACATCCTCCATCATTCAGAGGGACATATGACCTGGTGCTAGTAGAAGGGTGGATTAAAGCACTGGAAAAGATTTTTGATGTAATGGGTTGTTTAGAACATCCAAAGGTTAGTCTCATTGTTTACCATTTTGAAGGTGAAACTGATTAGTGGTGGTCGATGATGAAAAATATCAGGGATAATGAGGAGATTGATGCTCTCGATTAGGGTTAATTCAAAGGTTTGTTTCTTGATATATATTTTCCTAAAGTGGTTCATCTTAGAATGGAAAAACAATTCCTAGAATTGAGGAAAAATGATGAATTGGTGGCTTCTTATGAATCAAAATTCACTCGACTGGAAAGATATGCTCCAAATTTCATCTGAGATATTAATAGTAAGATAAATCAATTTTACTCAGGACTGAAGAAATGATGTAGAAGAAAATTATCCTCTCGTGAGTTCAAATGTTATGAAAAACATGTTCTATGTGCTGAGAATGTTTAAATGGTGTTTTCCAATGATCCGGTGTTCATTTAAAAACAACAGAATATGAGGACCAGTTGGTAGGCAAAGGTAATGGATTTATCAGTAAAGCATGGACGTAAAAAATTAAATATCCAACTTGTGAGAATTGTTTTAAAAAGAATAGTGGAGAATGTTTATCAATGTCTGGAATGTGATTTCGGTGCGGTAATTCTGGTCATATTGCTAGTAACTGTAAGGAAGATGATCAAGAAGGAAATGAAAAGCCAACGGTAAGATGTTTTATGTGAAATGAAATCCGTAATTATGAAAATGAGTGTCCAATGAAAAAATCAACTGAGGGAGAGCTGCTAGAATACATGCAGAAAGGGGTGGTGAAATCCTTTGCATCTTCTTCAGCATATGTTGGGCCATCAAAAGAAGTAGTATCAAGTAAACTGTTTGTTTTTTCATATTATGCCAATGTGTTTTTTTATTTAGGGTATACACACTCATTCATTTCGAAGAAGTTTTCTAATAAATTGGGAATTCCATCTCAATATATGAATATGGAACTTATGGTAAAAACGCCTGGATGAAATGTTGAGACAAAAAGAAATTATAATAACCTTCTTATCCTTGTGTGCAGGAAGAATCTACCTACAAACCTTATTGTTTTTCCTCTAGTAGAATTTGATGTTATTTTGGGCAGGTATTGGATTTCTGTTTATCATGCTAAGATTCACTATAGAGATAAAGAGTTTTCTTTTCATAAAGATTTATAGTTTCTATACAAGAATGAACCCTTGCTTTTGATAACATATTATGAAGCTGAGAAACTAGAAAAATATGGAAATGAATGTTACATTGCACATATTGTTGAAAACAAAGGAATTGTTCATATAAATGATGTGCTAGTGGTAAATGAGTACCTTGATGTTTTTACTAATGAGTTATCTGGTATAATATATGACCGGGATGTCGAATTTACTATTGACTTAGTTCTTGATGCTAATCCAATTTCAAAACCCCCTTATCGAATGGATCAAATTGAAATTTTAGAGTTAAATATGCAATTGAAGGAGTTATTAGATAAATGTTTCATTCTACCTAGAACATCAACAAGGGGTGATCCAGTCTTGTTTGTTATAAATAAATATGGTTCAATGATACTTTGTATTGATTATAGAGCATTGAATAACATCACTATTATGAACAAGTATCCTTTTCCTCATATCGATGATTTGTTTGATCAAATCTAGGGATTTTAGTAATTTTTGAATATTGAATTGAAATTAGGGTACCATCAATTGAAATAAAAGGAAGAAGACATTCTAAAGACCCAGTTTGGTACTAGATATGGACATTATGAATTTGTAGTTATGGATTTTGGGTTAACCAATGCACCTGCTGTATTCATGGATCTTATGTATAGAATTTTCCTTGAGTTCTTGGATAAGTTTGTAGTTGTGTTCATTGATGATATTTTGGTTTATTCAAAAATTAAAGAAGAGAATGATATTCATTTAAGTGTTGTCTTGAAAACATTAAAAGAAAAGAAATTTTTTAGGAAATTCAGCATGTTTTAGTTTTGGTTACAAAAAACTTCTTTCCTTGGACACATTGTTTCAAAAAATGGCATAACAGTTGATCATTCTAAAAACAATTTGTTGAAGAATGTCCAAGACCCATAAATAAAATTAAGATCCATAGTTTTCATGGTTTGGAAGGTTATTATCGGAGGATTTTTGATAAATTTTAATAGTTATCTATTCTAATGACTAAGTTAACTCGAAAAGGTGTTATGTTCATCTGGTGAAAATCATATGATGATTGTTGTCAGGAATTGAAAAGAAGATTGGTGAAAGATCCAGTTTTGGAACTACCTTCCAGAAATGGTGAGTTTGTTATTTATATGATTCTTTGATGAGAGGACATGGATGTTTTCTTATGCACAATGATCAGGTAATTTCTTATGCTTCATGTCAGTTAAAACCTCATGAGTTAAATCAACATACACATGATTTGGAATTATCTGCTGTTGTTTTTGCTTTAAAATTTTGAGGCATCATTTTTATGGAGTAAAATGTTCAATATATACTGACCACAAATGTTTAAAGTTTATATTCACTCAGAAAGAATTGAAAATGAGACAGAGGAAATGGATGGAATTAATCAAAGATTATGATTGCATGATCCATTACCATCCTGAAAAAACAAATAAAGTGGATGATTATTTGATGGAAAAAAGTAATGTCTCATTAACCATGCAACGTTTGGAATGAGATCCTTTGGTTTTTGATTTAATGAACTTTGGCATAGAAGTTGTTGGTGCAGGAAATTATTCTACTTTGTTTAAGGTGTCAGTGAAATCATCTCTATCAGAAAGAATAAAGAAAGAGCAGAATGAATACTGAGAGTTGCAGAAAAAGGTAGAGTTGGTTTAGATGGGTAATTTTCAAGTTTTAAACGTTGATAATGATTTTTTTAGCATTCTGGGAAGTGATTATGTTTTCCTTGTGATTTATAGTTGAACAATGAGTTGTTATGTGAAGCTCATAGTTCTCCGTTTTCAGTACATCCTGGTAGTAATAAGATGTATAGTGATCATTGAGAGTATTACTGATGGGATGGAATGAAAAGATATATTACTGATTTTGTTGGGAAGTGGTTGACTTGTCAGCAGGTTAAAGTCGAGTGGTAGTTACCGAAAGGGATTCTTCTACCTTTTACAGTGCCAGAGTGGAAATTGAAAAATATATCCATGGAATTTGTTAATGGATTACCGATGACATCTCGAGATAATAATGCAATCTGGGATATAGTTGAGCAATTGACTAAATCTTCTCATTTCATTCCTATTCGACATACATTATCTCTAAAACAAAATGCTAGGTTTTATGTTAAATATATAGTTAGGTTGTAGGGTGTTCCACTCTCCATTGTATCTGATCATGATTTTAGATATACATCTAACTTTTGAGAACAGCCTTCTGATGTCATTGGGTATTAAATTAAATTTTTGTACAACTTTTCATCCATAATCAGATGGACAATCAGAATGAAAAATTCAGAACTTGGAGGATATGCTACGTGCATGTTCACTAGATTACCAAGGAATTTTGGACCAACATATTTCTTTGGATGAATTTTCATATAATAACAGTATTCATTCATGTATAAATATGGATCCATTTGAGGAATTATATGGAAAGCATTGTCGGACTCCATCTTTTTGGGATGAAGTAGATGAAAGGAAGATGATGGGACCAGAATTGGTTGAAGAGATAGTAGATAATGTTTAGTTTATTTAGAAGAACATGATAACAGCTCAGATTATTAAGAAATGTTGTGCAGATAACCATAGGAGAGATATTGTTTTGAGGTAGGTGATCATGTCTTTCTCAATGTTTATCCATGGAAAAGCGTGATGCATTTTAGTATGATGGGAAAGTTCAGTCCGAGGTTCATTAGACCTTGTGAAATCCTAGATAAATATGGATTAGTTGCATACAAAGTGTCTTTACCTCCATGTTTATCCCATGTACACAATGGTTTTAAGGTTTCAATGTTGAGAAAGTATATTCCAAATCCATCTCATATTTTGAGTCCAGATATAGTTTAGCTGAAAGAGAATCTCTCTTATGACGAACAACCAGTCAAAATTTTTTACTATAGAGAGAAAGTGTTTCACAATACAATAATTCACCAGGTAAAGGATTTGTTGAAGTACCATATGATTGAAGAGGCGATGTGGTAATCTCAAAATTCTATAAGAGATAAATACACCCACTTATTTTGATAAGTGAATAAAAATTGTGAGGATGCAATTTCCAAAAGTGGGTAAGGATGTAACATCCCAGGTAAATGAAGAATAAGATAATTTCATATTTATTAATATTTGTGAATTAAATATTAATTTTAATTTAAACAGATTGCTATTTTTGATAGCGTACCCAATAAGAAACAACGAGCTTCTTTTAAATCTTACGTTGCACACTAATAATATAATAGTATTATTTTAAATGGTTTTTAACAACTAGTCGTTGTCTCAACATGAATGAATAGAACATACTATAATATGATTATACATTTTTGTTAAATTTTTTTACATTTATACAATAAATGTTAGGGCTTAAAATATTGATGAATCTAATTTTAATAATAAATACTATAATATTTTGTAAAAGGTCGATTTACAGCCTTTTGATGGAAAACCCTATTTAAATCTAGTTTTGGACATTTTTAAATGTTATATTTGACAAAATTAAATCCTTCTTTATAATGTGGACATTAAAATTTACTTTGTGTTAATTTTTTGAATTTTTATGATAAAGTTCATTTTTTAATGAATAGTGAAAAATATTGTATTTCAATTCAATACTGCGTTTTAATCTAATTTATTTATATGGTTAGATTATTTTTTAATTGGTTTTAAAGTCTAATTAGAATATATTTTTACCATTTAATCCTTTTTTGGTCATTGGAATTAATTTCAATTTGAAATTGGACATAAACAAGTATCAATCTTTTGATAGTTTTTGTTTCATAAAAACACGCGATTTGTTTTGATAACGTGAAATAATTTTAAATAAATTAATAAAACAAATATTTTTATAATATTTTACAAAAGAAATAATTTTTGAATTCTGAATATCAAATATATCTTAGGCTGATTTTTTGGTATTTTTCATAAAAACCCCAATTTTTGATGAATTGTGAAACCACTTAGTAGTAGTTATAAAACAATCATTTTAATTTAAATTATATTTTACCCCATCTATTAATTGAATTAAAAAAATCTGACATATATGGTTGTTATTAGTATGTAAAATGTGGTTCAATATGATGAAAATAAATTTTTGTGAATAGTAATTTTTTACTTTTCTTTTCCACAGTTAAAGATAAATAGGGTAATTCAAGGTAAAAAGAATATCATAATAATAAAAAATTAACTTAAGACATGTCTAACCTAATTGGTTGAGTCATGACCGACCATGGACATCTTGGGGTAAATTTCTGGACCTCATGGAAACACATAAGAGTGATAATGACACTTTTGATTAATTAATTTAATGTAAAGGTAGAAATGTCAAAAACAAAAATCATTTACTAAATTAATTTTTATATGGTGTTATATAAGTAATTTTTTTACTATAAATATTCATTGGAAAGATTAAAATATATCAAACATCATGATAATTTTTTTTAATTTTTAGACATCATATAAATTAAATTATTCATCACCCAATATCGATGCAGTATTTTCCTCATAAATAAATGATTTAAATACATAACATTATAATGATTAAAATATTATCCAAAACCTATCCAATTCCTATTGGATGATTTTATTTCTTCTATGAGTCATCTTATAATCTAATTTAAAGATTTTTGGACCTTTAGATACCGAATATCACTATATTATAAAATAATATCTTCACACTTTCCTAAAGAGCCCCTCCTCTCCCTTATAAAAGGAGACCACTTTTAACCAATTCCTCACACCTATAAAGCCTTTTGTCTCATCCAAAATCTGTAAAATTAAGCTCCCTATATCCCTATCCTCTTCCTATCAGCCTTACCTTAGGTATAAGGAACTTCAAGAAGTCCTTTTGGTTCAAACTAAAAAAAGTTACCTAAATTAAAGGTAACGATTCCTCTTACCTTGTTTTATTTTATTTTACATATCCAGCCCCTAAACTCTTTTTATTCCATTCTTTTATAACAATACGAGAATAAATAATATACTAGTATGTTTTGATGAGAAGTATTTTAACTACACTTACACACACCTCCATCTAATGGGTGAAGAACATACTGTTTCTGTGGATAGAAAACTAACGCCTCACCAAACTATGATTGTTCAATTATCGCCTACATCCTCTCATGGTGGCCATTATGATGGAACTATATTTATATATGATATATATTATGTTTATGTTTTTTATGATTCTTTATTTTCCATTTACATCATACCCGTATGGATTCCATTATGGTTAAACACGATAATTTCATTTGAGGAAGTACGGAGTACCGCCCCCTCAAACTGATATGACTCATTAATGCAATATGTGGGACGTATAAAGGATTGAGTTAATGATATTATATATGATATTATACTGGAATTATATTATACTGATGTATCATTATGTTTTAATTCCATTAAAATAATAAATAGAATTTAAATTAGCGTTCATGTGTACGTATGGCTTACCGTCTCCATGAACGGTGCATTTCATTTCATACCGCCAAATGTTATATACTATTATAAATACATGTATATACTAGATATGTATGATATCTAAATCATTAATATCATTCTGGATAGTATATATTATTTTCCACATGGACAACTTCTAATTATAAGGTTTTCATTTTCGACTCTAGTACCAAATATTGATAAAATGTCCATTATTAACTCGAATGATTAAATAATGTTTATAACATGGTAATAAGTTATATTAAGTGAATAATAAACATGAAAATGGTTCTTAAGAAATTATAAATTAACTTTAGTTTATTATTCAGGATATTAAAAAATGATTGAGTCAAGTCGGACATGATGTAAGGCACTTCGTCTCAATCTCCTTTCATTGAGGAATATTTTGTTTTAATACACAACATTATTTTATACGCTCTATAAACAATATGATATCATCCTAGAGAATCAAATTTAATGGAAAATTATGTATAAATCCACCAATGAGAGAGGGGAAATAATGTTTTTCCATTTCATTTAAAGGGAATGAATAATTATTCTTACATGATAGAATGGGTGAATCAAGATACAAGAGAGACAGTTCCCATGGATTGAAGGATTCATCCGTGAGATATTAGGGAGTTGGTTGTGTTCATTTGTCTGATACAATTAGGGTGGGGTTCTTATGTCATGATACTAGAGAGTGAGCGAGAAGGGAGGGTTCTGTTGGGTGAGTTGATTTCATGAGAGCATGGTCACTATTGTTTTATTCATGAGAGAAGAAGATATAAGAGGTCAGCTTGATTATGTAGAGGTTGGATATATCAATCATAAGGAGATGTAGAAAATACTGCATATAGATCTATGGTGTATGGGGGAATTATCACAAGAAATATATGGGAGATATCTACAGAGGATGTGGAGATGGAGTGCGAGTACATGCTAGGATTGATCTGCAAGGAATCAGTGTGGGGTGGGGTTGATAGATAGATAAAATGGGAAGGTGGTTCTCGATCATAAAGGGGAAGTGGATTGGGGTTCTCGATCATGCATTAGAAGTGGGTGGGGGGACCTATTGAGGTATATAGTAATGAATTAGTTACCATGGAATTAGATATCTTATTTCCACAGATATAATATTCTGTGGAAATAGTTGTGTGTTAATAGAGACATTTTTTATAGTGTTAATTAGAGCCCATCGGTTTGATCTATGAAACTATGATCATTTTTGGCTCATTTTAGGGGATTTACATTTGTGTACCTGGTTGTATTATCTAATTCTTCTACTATTTATTCGAATCTGTGATATTTTTTGTTTATAATTATTTTGAAAAATGTTATAGTGGTTCTTGAATATATACATTATTTCATTATTTTGGTGGTTTCCATATTAAATATTTAAAAAGGTATTGTGTATGGTTTCTAAAATAATGAATGATCATGTGAAATTTTATTATTTTTTCAAACTATTTTGTGAAAATGGGTTTGAAAGGGTTTGTTATTAAAATTTTTGTATATTGTATTATAAATAATTTTGTAATGGTTTTAGTCTAATATAATATTTTTATTTATTTTGAAACTAAAAATGAGTGTGGGGTTTGAAAACAAGGGTTTATGCTAATGTTCTTAGTTTAACGGAAATTTATGTTTTCAATGATGTTTCAAAATCAGGTGGAAATTTTTATCCTCTTTTAAGTGTTTTAAATTTTTATTATAAATTGAGAGATTTATAAATGGTTTTAATGTGATACCAATAAATGAATTTTTTTTTTCAAGAGGCATTTTCATGGGGAAATGTTTTTCCAATTGATTAATTTTATTTATTGAAAATCATGGGAAAAGGGTTTTAACACAATTTTTATGTTTCCTTTATTCTTTTGTATCACAATTGGAAAAAGATTATTTTTATATAGAATTTTAAACTATAACATTTTGGATGTAATGGGAATGAATCTACTTATACTTAGATGGTTTTGGTGACTGACACATCTATTTATCTTTTGCCTATATTTTATAGGTTCAGGTCTATTATAAATGTTCCTTATCTTTTTTGATCTTCTGGGAGAGATGTTTGGTTAGACAGTGATTGCGGGTCATGTGGATGATCATTGGAGGTAGTTTGGGGAATTTATTGATCATTGAATTTTTGTATCTATTGATTAAATTATTGTATTTTATAACATGGAATTGATATTTAAATTTCCATTATTATATTATTTATTTATCATTTTTCTATCTTGTTTGGACATTAATTTATATTTATCTCTAGTGGTATATTTATTTCTTTTATGCCTATAGATTATTATATTTTTTTCTTAGGTTGATATAATTTCAATACCATGTTATATGAATTATCACACTAGTTTCCAGCCTATGATACTTGGGAACACCCTTTGAACCTTGTGGAGTGAATGTTTGGGAGATGGGTCTGATGGAACCTAAGGTAAGTTTTCTATAGAATATTTTTCATGATATATAACTCTGGTTCTGATGTGATATAGCCCTATACTTTTAAAAAAATAGTAGAAACGTCTGGTATTTGATGCATCCAAAAAACTCAAGACACCCGACTAGCCTAAACCTAGACTCGTCAGGGGAACTCCCTACATTCCTTGTAATAAAAAAATAATATGTGGATAATATTAGTATTAGAATATATAGTGTAGTTTACAAATGGACATCCAACATAATTATCCATATTCCCATAACCAAAAAGTAATAAAATATGAGAAAACCAGTAGAAGCTATCAATACAAGCATCATTAATCATTAATAATAACTCACCCTCACCTCTAACTCCCTCACAAAAAACACCCCTTTCATCCATCACCCAATCAACACATACATAAATCAACGTTCTAAAAAAGGGAAAATCACTATTGGAATCAGAAGGGTCTCAAAACACACCTAAAATAAATTTCCATATGATTTAAAATATGAATTTAATTAAAATATTACTAACAGTTCCAAGTCACATTTAGTTTCCTATGATCAAAACATTTAAAACAATACACACAAACAAAATATAATCCAAAATACTTTTATTTTAAAATTAATATAGACCTTAAAACAAATTTATCTACCATTAATAAAAAATGGGGTAAAACACATTCGATTATAACATAAACATTTTAAATAACACCATAAAATGTTTCATAATTGTCAATGGAATGCCAATCAATTATTTTCAAAGGCACTAAAATCCATGAGTGATAAAATTTCTCTCTTCACACAATACATGGAAACAATTTTAAAACCAAACCAATGGTCCATACATAATTATAATTTAATTTAAAATGAATGTTCAAATCCCAGGAATATGATGTAATAAAAAAGAGAAGAGATACATAGAAACACCTACATCAAATCTTGTAGAATAATGTTACAACATTTCATCATCTAGATTACACCACAATATAAAATAGAAACACCCAATATTCTCTTTAAAAAAGATAAACCATTGGATAGAACCACATAATATCAAATCCCTATCTTGAAAATCATTTTTTGGTTTTAGGAAAGGGAATTACCTAGAAGGAAGGAGAAGATAGATACAGGAGAGAGAGAGTGCGTGAGTGAGAGAGATGACATTTGAATCCTCATTTAATTAGAATGAGAGATGTTAATATCCAAGTGATGAATTAGGTAGTTCAACCTAGGGCTCTCAGGAAGACCATTCATTTGTTAAATAGGGGAAAGGAGGAGAAAAATGTTTTAAAATCGATGGGGGGGGGGAGAAATTTTTTTACCTTTTAAAAAACCTATCTTAAAAAATACCACAACATATCATTGACTGTAGCACCTCGACCCCAGAAGCTGGGAACTAGTGCATTATTTTAATACATTTTCATTATTACAAGGAATCAATTCTCATAATATTTATTAGTTTAGTAGTCTTGGAAAATATAATACATACATGAATGATACATTACACATTCAAACATAAAACACATCATAAATAATCTGTTTAGAACACCATTATTACACTAGCTTAACCCCAAATATCAAACATAATAAACTTTTTGGAATCGTGGGAAAACAAAACCTATGAAATGGGTTAGCTCATACGCTTAGTAAGGATAAATAATTTAGTGAAAGCTATAAACTTTTAAGGAAAGATGTGTAATAAAAAAAACATCATTTTAAACATAAAATTGATCATAATAGAGAGAAATTAAATAAAAAATTACCATATAAACATGCCCATGGATATTCTACTAGTCAAATAATCACATGTAATAATTAATTTCATAATGAGGGAATGCATTTTGTCAGACATCATTAAAACATAGTCAAGGACTCATGCCAAGACTACAAATAGTTTTTTTTCACCGCCTTGTGGAAAGACACTTGTTTGCCTTATTAGACCTACTAGTTCATCGAGGGGATATCATGGGACCCAACCGTCATATACTAAGTCCACTGTATTCCTCATATAAAAATAATATAAGATAACATAAACATTCGTATTTCAACTAATATATGAAATGTCAATAATTCAACCATAAATTATGAATGGTATAAGAATAGCACATCCACAGTCAAACATATCACAACTCATTAGTTACAATATGGAAGATGGTATTATAATTAATCAATATAAGTCATGAATAATATCCAGTAAAGAATGTTGACATGGTTGAAAATTATTAGTAAAACTTTTTGAGAGAAATATCCCATTTTTTTAAATCATATAAAAGTCACACATTTTTTAAGGATGTCGTTTAAAAGAGATTTTTGAATCAAAGTGTCCAATACAACTTTAAAACTTTTGGAAGGAATTATCATTTTAAAACAATCATGTCCATATAAATAAATCCTTAAAACAACTTTGAATACATGGACATTGATGATAAATATTTAGAAAAGAAATATTTAAAACATTTAAAATGATGTTTTAGATAATGTTTAACCTAAATGAATCATTTTTGAAATGTATTTTATGAATTGTGGACATGAATAAAAAATATTCCGTTGAAAATACTTACACATAAACAATCTCGTATAATAATGAGATTGAGGAATTAACCCTTACCGTACAAATTCCTTTAGTCGAGGTCTAATTTAACCTCTTATATAATGACCATAGTATGTTATTAAATTATACCAGAACCATATTCATATTTTTTATATCATACATAATTCATTAATGACTTTATACTACCAATTTAATAATGATTTCCTTGTTAAATTAACATTTCGTGTAATAATGACTTTATTTATCATATGTGTTTTGACATGATATTCTTAACCATATCATTTTGATAATGATTTAAATACATAAAAAATATAAAGCATGATTTATATATAATATATATTTAGAATATATAGATATATGAAATGGAATACACCATTTATGGAGACGGTAAGCCGTATGTATGCATAAATGTGGTTTTCATTTTGATATCGTATTGAACAGAAGTAAGGTAATAAGATATATTTAAGTGCATATATATATATATATATAACCAATAGAATTATTTTTTGATATATTACATACTTATAAATTGTATATATTTTTATATTCATCATTGAATGGTGAACCTGGAAATGAATCTCCTCTCATCGTGGAGACGGTAATCCATACATACACATGAGCAATGATATGATTTTCTTAATGATTTGAAGTTGTGAAATTGGATGGTATGTTTAATGTAGAAGGAAATAATCAGGTAATTTTTATTATTTATATAGATATGACTCATCATTATATCAATTCAAATAACATTGTTTTGAATAACAAATTACACCCTCGCGTGGAGATGGTAGGTCAAACATACGCACACATGGTGACATAATCATTATTAGTATAGATATAATAACGAGTATGGTTATACCATATTTATATTAAAATAAAATTATGTATAAGGTTGTTGAGTTATTATTTTGGTATGGAAATAATAAATAAAGGGAAAGTGGAAGAAGAAAGGAACTTTGAAAGAGGTGATAAAATAATTACCTATTTTTTGAGTGTTTTCTTTTTATTTGAACAAATGGGATCCATAGGTTGGTATTCAGATCATTGGAAGGCCTCTAGGTAGAAGTGGGGGATGTTGGGAGGATATTTGGGCATGGTTGGTCCAAGAAAAATGACTTTGGAGTTGTTATTTTAAGAGAAGGGGTAGTACCCTTTTATAAGAGAGGTGGGGGTCACATTAGGGAAAATTTGTAATATTATTTTATTATAAATTCATTTTCAGTTTATAATGGCTCAAAATTTATTTATTTCTAAAATAAGGTGGGGAATGGTGGATATCCTTTCAACCAATAGGTTTTATAAATGTTTTGGTAACCATATTAACCTTATCTTTTCAATTTAACTCTTAGTTAAATAGTTTAACATTTACCATGTCATCTTGTATTATTTTAATAAATGGTTAATAAACATTCTAAAAAAATCCAAGAGAACCCCAAGTGGTTAATTATTGATATGTATAACTTTATCTATGTCCTTTGTATGAACAATATATTTTTAGAAATATTATATCAAATAATATTGTATTTGTTTTAAAAACTCATTTATGTCAATTTTGACACTATTTGGTATTTTAATTTTTTTAAAGTCATAAAAACATTATCACATAAAAACAATTATTTAGTCAACACTAAAATGACATATTAACCAGAAAAATTCATTGATGGAATCAAAAGCCTATATTTCCATTCACTTTTTATATTTATAATATCAATTATTTTAATCATTCATTGAAGAAGAAATTATTTCATCATGTTTGAATCATAAATAAATTTAATTATTTAATCTCTAAAAATTATAAATAAAATTCCATTATGTATAAAATCTTTTTAGATTTCTAATAAATATTTATAGTCTAATTTATCTTATGTATAACTTTATATTAAAAATGGTTTTGTTATTAAAAATTGAATTTAACACTTTTAACTCTTCTATAATTAAAATAATAACAAATGTCATAATCTAATCCATGTGGACCAAAAAGATCATATTTTATTCTAAAGGATCAATAAACTTATCCAAAAGAATTATGACTTGTTTTATGGTAAATAATATTATCATTTTTACATTTAATTACCCTATTTATTTAAATCATGGTAAAAATAATTCAATAGTTAAAATTCACCAAAAATTATTTTTCATCTTATTGAACCACATTTTAATTACTAATGTCAACTATGTCTCTCAGATTTTTGAAATTCAATTCACAGAAGTATTAAAATTACGTTTTATAAAAATTTTCAAATGTGCCTAAAAGATGGGTAAAAGATGTTAAAAATTATAATAAAATTTTATACATATAATTGTATTATAAAATTACCCCCAATGAGTTATATTAGTCTTATAAAGGTTTTATATATCTATTTTAAATTAAAATAAATTTTAATAAAATAAATAATTATCATTTAAAAAGTAGGTATTAAATTATAATGCAGTGTCTTTCATTATTCATAAAAAATTGAATGTTTTCAGAAAAAATAACAAAAATTAACCCAAAGATATCTTTGTAATTCAGAATTTAAAAAAGAGTTCTATTTTATAAAATTAAAAACATAGAATTTGGATTAATTAATTTAATGTTAATTCTCGTTGTCAAAACCAAAATTATGGTATTTAAAAAGAAAAAAATATCAAATGATTGACATGTGTTAAGAACATGAGACTTATCCCAGTTGGCGGGGACACCATAAGTTCATCCAGGGTACCCGAGATCATATCCAGGTAGAGGCATAATTTTAGGGGTACTGCAGCAGTACTATAGTGGGAAATTATGTAAATACTGTTTGACACTGTAGCTGCCAAGAATATACCCTCATTTGGGCTTTAAGGCCACCTATTTGGTACTCGAGTCCTTTTAGAACTTCGGGACACCAAGGACATCGGGTCAGTAAGGCCTTCAGGCCAACTCAAGGCCATCGGGCCACCTTCAGTGCAGATGCTATCAACCTACACAGAACAAGTTTTAGAAGAAGGATGAGTAAGGAGATTTCACAATAGAATAAGCTAAATGAATAGTATAATGACAGGTTATGGATCATTCCATCGGGACTATCCTGGGAATGCATGGAAAATCCTAGGTAAATAGACATGCGATGTGTGAGATCTGATTTCAGGATGAAGATGCTGGGGAGGAGCAGTTCCTTGTAGTTTTGTCTTGCTTGAATATAACGTTTTAAGCCTATGGGTAATGATTTCATCTAAAGCCTAGGGTAAATGTAATAATTACCCCTACCGTCCTTATAAGGGTTCCACCTTACCCCTTAAAAGGAGGATTATCAAAAAATCAATACACAAATGAAGGCCTCCGGCCATTGGAGTATTAACATGTTATTATGTCAAATTTAAATGTGAAATTACTTATAATGACCTAAATTATATTAAATGATAAAAATATAATCTAATTATACTTTCAAATAGTTTATATTCATAATTTAACACAATAAATTATTTCTATTAAAAAATTTGTTTTCATTAATTTTTTTTTTTTCACTATTTCCCAAAATATGAATGTTTTTAGAGAAAAACTAAAAATTTATCAAAACTAATTTTTTTCCCTAATTATAAGGAGAAGTTTATTTCTATGAAAATGAATATATAAAAGTGTCAAATTTAGGATTTCAAAGGGTTCACCATTAAAAGGCGGTAAAATTTTAATTTTTTAAAAATACTTATTTTATTTGAAAAAAATGAATGTATTCTTATATTATGTCTAAGAAAAAAATTATTTGGATTCTAAAATTACATGGAGTATATAAAATTCAAAATTTATTAAATATTACTCATAACATATTTTTGAATGGCTGGTTTGGTAAGTCGGGGTGTGCTCGAACATTGTGTTGCATGTAGCGGAAGTTGTTGAATTACATTGAGGAGATAACGTACTATGGAATATTGGGGTATTACATTGATTACCATGAGGTTGATTTCCCTTACAATAAACCCTACCACATGGTCCACATGGTATTTTTTGGAGGTATAACGACCCAAAAATTCATTAATGAAAATTCCTCTTGGTCTATTTAAATGCCTTCTTCTGGTTCTGTAAAATGTATTCACTTATTTGGTTCTATGTTTTTGACTTTAAAATAACATTATGAGTTGTTACCATTGCAAATATAGCCATTGAATAGTGATTACATGATTAGTATAACTATTAGGCTTTAACATATTTAATTTACTCAGATAAATGAAGCAATAGCCTCATCTTGTAGACATGCCCCAAACGAATCCCAATTTTCGGTGTATAGATTTGAGGTGGAGTCATTGGGCTTCGCTCTTATCCAAGACCAAGATGAACATGAATACATTAAGCTCAACTAGAACCACCTATGAAAGAATTGGAAGTTGATAGAGATTACCACTCAAGCAATGTAAACTGAGCCACACCAAGATTCTGTCACCATCATGCACAATATCCTAAGGTCTTATGTGGGTGTTTAAGGGGTTATGTACCATGACCCAATTACTATGATTATATACATTATTATTTTAATGAAAATTTACCTTTTTTTATTATTGTTACTTTTTAAAGAGTTTTTATATCCCAAATAGTATTTTTAGTTAATATTAAACTGAGAAATTAATTTTTTTGAATTAATGTATTTTTGAATTACATAATATTTTAATAAAATATTATTGTTATTATTAAATGAATTTTTACTAAATATAAATGATCGTATAATTTTATGAATGAAATTGTATTTTTTCAAAAGGATTGAAAGCTGTTTTTGTCAAAACCCATGGATTATATATATATATATCAGTATATTTTAAATGAAAAAATTCACATATTTAAAAAATTATTTAGATAAAATGAATATTATTTTTTGGATCTTGAATTCAAAATTATCAAAAGTGAATTTTTCATAATTAACCATGGAAATCGTATTTTTGGGTAAAAATTAAATAACATTTAAATATATAATGTGTTTTATGATATCATAATGACCCAATTTTGATGCAATAAAATAGTATAAACAAACTTTTTGGCCAATCTATGTTTTTTCCTTAATATAATGGGATTTTGGGTTTTTTATTTATATTAAAAATCATTAGTGGACCATTCAAGAATAATAAAACATTTTACCTTTTTAAATTGATTTCCTTGAGAGTGTTACTCACCTACACATGAGTTACACTATTATATTAAGACTTTCGGCCATTGAACTTATAAAATATTTTTTTCCACTCCCCTTTGTAAAAACCATGGGAAAAAACAATGGTATGGTTTTTAGTTTTGAATATTTTAATGTGCGGTGTCCCAAACCTAAATAATAAAGAATTTTCTCTCTTTTTATATATAACCCCACCCAATATCTCACCTCATCTTCACTAAAATCTCTTAGAGTTCGTCCAACCTCTTCCCTCCTCTCTCTATAATCCTCCCAAATTTCTCCAAGCTCCCACGAATCCTCTCTAAATCCTCTCAAATGTGTTTGGGATCACACATTCAAGTATGGGATACTCACTTTCCACTCCTTTCAAATTCAGGCATCTTATTTGAATGTATTTATTTTAAATTAGAATGGTTATAATTTAATTATATTATAATAATTCTATTAATGTCCATGTGATTCTATTTTAATGATTAATTATTTATCGTTCCACATTTTGACCCATACCTGAGCTGTTACTATGCATAATTTCTATAAGGGATTCCATCATTTCTCAATTTAGGCATGTTTCTTAATGTTGTTATGTCATGTTATTTTCAATTATAAATTTTGGGGTATGAATTATCACCTACCCATTATACCCTATTTATGTTTAAATGATTATAAACCTCTTTCTCTCTCATTAATTCTTCTCATGTACACCATTTATTATGCCAAAATTCTATAAGGAATTTCTGTGTCATCATTTACATTAATGTAATTATTTTCTATTATGAATCTATATTCCATTACATATGTTGGGACATGTATCTATATGAACCCTTACTTTCAATTTCATGTATATATTATGAGACACCCCTTCCTCTCTCATATACTATTTTTATGAATTCTTACGTCATGCCTTTACACTGCCGAAATTGTACTGATTTTCCAAGCCAACGTCATTGTGTAGTGAATACCATTCCCATTTCTCTATCAAGGGTATTCAATTTTCTGGATATTTAATTATTGATTATATCTCGTCATGTATTTATTACATATCCCTTTATCGTGGAAGAAATTATTATTATTGATTCAATATTTTAGGATCCATGTGGAAACCATATTCATGAAATGAAATGTTTTAGAACGGTGTGCCCTAATAGATCTCCAATGCATTGGGTAAATTATAGTATCATGATACATCTTGTGAAATTATTGTTTACTCATTATAATTCTTATAAAATGATGTTTTACTTGTGCTTCATGTGCAATGATGGTTTACTCATCCTCTATGAGCAATGAGCCTTGGCTCATGCTAATTCTATGTTAAGTGTTGTTACCAAAATTCCATGTTATGATTGTCATGCTTTATCATTCCCTTATGTTCATGTTTCTATAGTAAACAATTGATATGCCTACTGACTAACATATATTATATACCTCAGGTTATTCTATGTTTATTACCTTACTGGGGTTTATAGAACTCCATTTTCGTATGCATGTCCTCTGGTTGTCCCATGAAATGATAAGTACATTACAATGTAGTGGTCATGTAAAGGATGTTTGGAATAATTATCTTGAGTGATTTATGTTTTATGTTTTTATGTAATGTTCGTATTCCCAAAATACATTATACCTTCTGATCTTCTATGTTGTATCAATTGAATTTATTTTATAAATTTTGTTTAAGTGCGTAATAAAATGAAGAGTTGTTATAGTTGGAATCAGGGGATATGTTTAGTTATTTTTGGGATTACGATTAGAAAAGCATAGTGAAGCCTTTGATACTAGACTGTGTATAATAAAAAATTATCTCTATGTATTGGAGAGTATTGTGTATGGGTATTATCACGAAAATGCATCCCTTCATGGATACGAGCAGGTAAAGACAGCTCTAGCACAGATGTACCTAGGAGTGAAAAATCTAACAAGGAGTTTCTGGCATGTCTCATTTTATCCCATTGCATGGTAATGGGCCTTTCTGAACTCTTGGATACGACACTCTTGGAGGAAATGCTTTGGTAAATTCATAAGAATAGTATGAATCGAAAGTAAGAGAATTAATAAAATGCCCCTAAAAATATATGTTAAAAAGTAAATCATGGATAACATAGATTGAAGCCTATAGATTCATATGTTATGGAAATAAATGTTATTTATAAGTCATCTATTTTATCCTTGGATTACCATTTATGTGTAACCCTTATCATTCCTTTTATTATAGCCAATATCATGTAATAGGAGGACTTGGGCTAACAAGAGATGTGAAGACCAATGTGATGAATGTTCTAATAGGATCCCCAATACTATGGTATGGGGAATCGCAAACATTGTCACATTAATCTCTTAGTTACCTCATGATTTAAATAGAATCATGGGTCATGATGAATTTTCAACCCCCCCTAATAATGATCAATTCACTATCAAATGCTTAATTTGACAAAGCCCTACTACTTCTAATGGACCACTTGATCCCTCAATCGCTGAAAAATGGATCAACGCCATTGAAAATATCTTATGCATTCTTTAATTCATTGAAAAAGATAAGGTTCTTCGGGATGCATATCGTATGGAGGTTGAAGCCGAGAAATGGTGGACATTGATAAAAAATATGAAGCTTGACGAGAATATTGAGGCATTGGAATGGAAGGATTTTCTATATAATGTTTTCTGATAATTATTTTCTATGCACCTTCTAGTATAAGATGGAATGGAACTTAATTTCCCTCATTCGAAATGACGAAGAATCTATCAGAACGTATGAGGAAGGCCTTACAGGGCGTTAAAATTATGCCTCTGGCTTTGTCATTACCCAAAATTTCACGTTGACCACTTCTCTGGTGGGATAAAACCAATCCTATGGAAATCCCTGGTGATCCTTGACTTCAACATCTATATGGAAATTGTTGTATGTTCCCTCAAGGTAGAAATGTATATCAGTGAATCGATGTGGTATCATGGGGTTATGAATCATACAGTGGATTTCAATCCTGGTGGTCTGATTAATAAATCCAATGATGTTATAAAGATCCAACATCCTACCTACAAAAGGTGAAAAATGAAGAAACCCAAATTTTACTTGAAGGGGAAGAGAAAATTCTTTTGGTGTTGAAGAGAATGACACCATGATGCTAACTGCCAACAAGAAAACCCCACGGCTATGACACCGGAGAGGAAAGCTCTGTTTGAATCTCAACGCGTTGTTCATTTCTTCCACTAGAATGGACCAGGGAATATTAAAAATCAGTTCCCTAATCCAAGGGTTTTAGGCGGCAATGAATAACCTCCAAGGTAGCATGGATAATCTTTTTCATCACTACCACTGAAGTGAACCTCGACAACGAAGTGGTGATATGTACGCCGGTTATTCAATCAATTATAACAAACATACTTTTCAATTAAGGTTTCTATGAATTCTTTTATATCCCGAATGCTTAGTTGAACAATCCCAACACCACCACAACTCATGGATGTGAAGATGTCAGTGTGTACGAAAATTGGGAAAATCATTACATCCAATGAATATAACTCTTCCCCTGTCATAATATGTGGATTGAACATCCCAAAAAACTTCATCATACCCCCTATGGTGGAAATTTATGCAATTTAGGGAATGGATTGGATTTACTTATATCGAGGAAACATAATTTTCCATTATAGGGAATTCACTCTCTGTTTGGAGAATCGACCCACAATTCTATACAAGTTCCAAGAGGAAGTTGACTCTTATTTAGCTCCATCATCTCATGTGTGGATATTGCTACCCTATAATCACTCCAATATAGCTCCGATTGTTGAGTCTTAAGAGAAAACCATCCAGGTAGACATTCCTATTGTGAGGAAATATGATGATGTGTTTCCCAAGGAATTGTCTGGTCTTCCTCCTAGAAGAGACATTGAATTCTCAATTTTTCTATTACCATGTACATTGGAAATATCCAAGACTTCATATAGAATAGTTGTTGTGGATCATGAGAATCTGAAGAAAAAACTACAGGAGAATCTGGATAAAGGGTTTATACACCCTTGTGGTTCACCATTGTGTGCAATAGTCCTCTTCATAAAGATGAAGGATGATTAAATGTGCCTTATAATTGATTATCGTGAGCATAGAAAAATCATTATAAAGAACATTTATCCTCTCCCATGAATTGATGAGTTGGTCGATCAGCTGCGTGGAGCACAATACTTCTCCATGGTAAATTTGTGGTCGGGATATTGTCATGTAAGGGTGAAGGACGATATCCCCCAGACTCCATTTCATACAATATGCGGGCACTATGAATTCATAGTAATGCCTTTCAAATTTAGTAATTCTCCTGTAATCTTTATGGACTTGATGAATAGAGTCCTTAGAGATTATCTTGACAAATTTTTTGAAGTATTTATAGATGATATAATAGTATACTCCAAAACTATGTAGAATCATGTGTAGTATCAATGAACTATAATAGATACCTTCTAAAAGGAGAAGCTTTATAAAATGTACAATAACTATGAGATCTGATTGAATGAGTTCTCATTCATCAGCCATATCATAACATGTAATAGGAAAACTGTGGATCCCTCCAAGGCAGATGTAATAGAGGGATGGGTGAGGCCAACATTGGTAATGAATATCAGTGGATTTTTTGGGGTAGCTAGATATTATCTATGATTTGTGAGAAATTTATCCTCATTTTACACCCCTCACACAAATTTAACTCAGAAGGGAGTAATGGTTTCTTGGAGTGATGAATACGAAGAATGCCTCATGGAGTTGAAAAAGAGGCTTGTCACTGAGGTCGTGCTCACTTTACCCAAAAGTGGAAAAAATTTGGGGTATTCATTGATGCTTCAAAAAAGTTCAAGGACTGTGTGTTGATGAAAAATTAAAAAGTCATTGCATATGCTTCAAGACAATTGATTGTTTATCAGTAGAATTATCCAACACATGTACTAGAGATGGCTACAATGATCTTATCTTTAAAATTTTGGTAGCATTATCTCTTTTGGGAGATGTGTGAAATATATATGGACCACAGAAGACTCATGTATATATTGACACAGAATGAGTGTAACATGCAGCAATGAAGATGGTTAGAGCTGATTAAAGACTATGACAGCTCAATCTGTTACCACCCATAGAAAGAAAACAATGTAAGATTCTCTAAGTAGAGATATCCATGTGATTCTATCATTGTGGAGAATTTAGAAGGATCCAATATTCATAGATTTGATGATGATAGACATGGGAATCATAAATAATGGAACATAATCCATCCTTTCTCAAATTATTTCCCAATAGTATATTTTATAAAGGTTAAAGGATGCTTAAAAGCATGATGTGTGAATTCAAAATAATGTGGAAGTTATCAGAAAAGAGAAATTATTAGAGTTCAATGTTAATGAATAATGTATTGTGATAATTGGGAAAAGAATATGTGCTTCATCATCTCCGATGATATTGAAAAAAACATTTGGATTATGCACATAGTTCAAATTTTATTATTCACTCAAGAAACATAAAGATGTATTGAGTAATCTGAGAGCATTATTGGTGGGATAATATGAACAAGGCGATCACTGATTATATATCAATTTTCCTATTGTGTCAGCATGCGAAGGCAGAGAGTCATAAGTAAAAGGGAATGATGAAACCATTGCCCCTAACAGCCTTGAAATAGGAGAACAACACCGTGGATTTTGTCAATGGCCTTCCGAAGACATCCAATGGAAACAATGAAATCTGGTTAATTGTGGATTGTCATACAATGTCTTCACAATTCCTTGAAATTTAGGAGAATTTATCATTGGATCAATTGGAATGGATATATATCAGGGAATTTATAAGGCTACATAGAGTGACACTATATATTGTATTCTATAGAGATCCAAGATTCACCATTATGTTTTGGAAGAGTCTTCCACATGCTCAGATTATTGAACACATCTTCTGTACGACCTATCAACCTCAAAATGATGGCCAATCTAACGGAAATATTTAGACACTAGAAGATATTTTATGATCATGTTCATTGAATATTAAAGAAGGATAGGATTACCATCTTCCTCTAGTTGAATTCTCCTATAACAGTAGTTTCCACTCGATCATCTGAATGGAACCTTATAAAGCCTTGTATTGTATAAGGTGAAGAATACTGACATTTTGGGGTGAATTCGTTGAGTATTAGCTTCTAGGACCAGAAATGGTCGAATAAAATTTGGAGAAGGTGAAATAAATTTAGTAGCATATCAATACAGTCCAATGTCGACTTAAAAGTTATGCTGATAACCATCGATGAGACCTTGAGTTTAAAGGTTGAGATATGGTATTTATATGAATATATCCTTGGAAAAAGGTCATTAGGTTTGGAATGAAGGGTAAGTTAATTCCAAGGTACATCGTCCCCTTCGAGATTCTTTATCGTATCGGGGTTGTGGCCTATCGACTAGCACTTCTACATACCATGGACAAATTAAATGATGTATTTTATGTATGTGTCTTCTATAAGTACATAATAGACCCTTCACATGTACTATTTTTAGAGGTAGTATAGTCAAAGGAAGATCTTTTGTTCGAGGTGAAACTAGTGAAAATATTATAATGTAGAGAAATAGTTCTAGGAAATAAGACAATTCCCCTCGTCATGGTGTTGTGGAAAACCACAGTTTTTAAGAAGTGATATGGGAATTGGAAGAAGTGATGAAGCAGAGTTACCCACATCTATTTTATTTTCTGAAAAGGAAATTTCAAGGGTGAAATTTTTTAAGGGGGTGGAAGATTGTAAATACCTAAAAATTCATTAATTAAAATTCCTCATGGTCTATTAAATGTCTTCCAATGGTTATGTAAAACCTATTCACTTATTCGGTTTTATGCCTTGGATTTTAAAATACTACTAGGAATTGCGACTGTTGAAAATATAGATGTTGAACAATGATCACATGATTAGTATTAATATAGTGCTTTAACAATTCCAATTTACTTAGATAAAAGAAATGATAGCCTCATCCGGTTGACTTTCACCATATGAAGCCCATTTGTCGGAGCTCCGAATGGAGGTGGCATCATTGGGTTTCTCACTTGACCAAACCCAAACCGAGCGTGAATATATTAAGCTCGATCGAAACCACCTATGATAGAAGTGGATGTTAATAGAGATTACCACTCTAGAAATGTTATTTGAGCCACACCAAGAGTCTATCACCGTCGCGCACCATACACTAATGTCGTATGCTGGTATTTTAAGGGGTTATGTAAGAAGAGCCTTGTACTAAGATTCTGTAAATTATTCTTGTATAGAGAAAATACATACATTTTATTATTTTTACATTGTAAATAGTTTATAAAACATAAATAGTATTTTTAATAAATATTTTAATAAAAAATTAATTTTCATGAATTAATGGATTTTTAAATTAAATAATATTTTAATAAAATATAATTTTTATTATTAAATTAATTTTTATTAAATATAAATGGTCATATAAATTTTTGAATTCAATAGTAGTTTTTATTAAGGTTTGATAGCTGTTTTTGTACAAACCCATGATTTTTTTATAAATGTCTATTTTTATTTTAGAAGAAAAAATTAATGTATTTAGAAAATATTTTAGAAAAAATGACTATTATTTTTGGGATCAAGATGTTGAAATTATCCAATGGTGAATTTTTTATAAATTTCTAATACTGTAGAATTTTTTGGTAAAAATTAAATACGGTATAAATATATAATGCATTTTATGACATTATAATAACCCAATAGTGATGTAATAAAATACTATAAAAATAATGTTCGGCCAATATATGTTTTAACATTAAAATAATTTGATTTTGGTTTTGTTTGATGTATTTTAAATATTTGTAGTGGACCATTCAAGACTTATAAAAAAAGTTCACTTTTAAAATTGATTTTCATGTGAGTTTGTCTCACCTACACATAAGAAACCCTATTATATTAAGAATATTGGCCATCGTTCATATAATTTTTTTTCTACTCCACTTTGGAAAAAACCATGCGCAAAAACCATACGTTGGATTGTGATTTTGATTAGTTTAATGTGTGGTGTCCCAAACCAAAATAATAAAGAATTCATTCTTTTTTCCTTTATAAACCCACCCATGATCCCACTTCCTCATCACTAAAACACTTTATAGTTCATCCAACCACTACCCTTATCTCTCTATAATCCTCCGAATACACCCCAATCGCTTATGTACCCTCTCTAAAGCCTCTCCCAAGCCATTGGGATCACACTTCCATGTAAGGGATCCTCACATTCCACTCCTTTAAAATTAAAGAATCTTATTTTAAAGTAGATATTTTAATTTTGAATGGTTTTAATTTCAATATTTTATAATCTTTCTATTACTATCCATGTGAATTTATTTTAATGTGGAATTATTTACCATTTATCATTTTGAACCATACCTATGAAGTTACTATGCTGAATTTCTGTAAGGGATTCCTTCCTTTCTTATTTTATCAATGTTTCTTAATATGGTTATGACCTTTTATTTTCAATTATAAATGTTGAGTTATTATTTCAAACCTTCCCATACTTCCATATTTATTTTTGAATAATGAAATAACCCTTTATTTCTCATTAATTCCTCCCATATACACTCGTTACTATGCCAAAATTCCTTATGAAATTTGTATCTCCTCAGTTACATTCAAGCAATTCTTTTGTATTATGAATCTACATTACATTAAATATGATGGAACATGTATCAATATGAAACCCCTTATAGTCCATATCATGTAAATATGATGATACACACCTTTCTCATCATCATCCATTTTTATGAATTCTTACGTAATGATGTTACACTGCAGAAATTGAACCGATTTTACAAGCCATTGTCATTAAGTAGTGAATATCATGCCCATTTCTCTATAAAGGGTAATCACCTTTATGAACATTTACTTATTGATTATAAATTATTCATGTATGTATTCCACATCCCATTATCATGGAAGGAATGATGATTATTGGATCCATGTTTTATGATCCATTTGGCACACTTATTCATTAAATGAAATGTCTAAGAAGGGTGTGCCCAAATAACGCTCAAATGCATTGGGAAAATTATAGTATCATGATATGTCATGTTCATTGATTTTTTACTCATGATAATTCATGTGAAACTTGGTTTTACTCATGATTCATGTATAACATGGGTTTACACATGCACTATGTGCAACGAGAATTAGCTAATGCTAATTCCTTATTATGTGTTGTTTCTACATTTCTATGTTATGATTATCATGCTTTATCATGCATTTATTTTCATGTTTCTCTTGTGAACCATTGATATGCCTATTGATTAACATGTATTTTATTACTCATGTTATTCCAGGTTTATTCCCATACTGGGCATTATAGCTCACCCTATTCTTATGCATTTCCTTAGGTTATCCCATGCAATGTTACGTACGAGGAAATGTAGTGGTCATGTAAAATAATGTTTTAAACAATGAGGTTGTTAGTTTTTTGTTCTATGTTTTTATGTAATGTTCATAATCCCCAAAGACACTAGACCTCATGATCTTCAATGTTGTATCAATTGAATATTATGTAATAAATCAAGTTAAATTGTGTAATAAAATGCTGTTATTTATAGGATGATCTCTCAAGAGAAGGGCCAAAACCCCTTAGTCCCAAGGAACTATTGATTATCCCTCCATCATATATATTGAGGTAACTAAGAAAGATCCGTATGGAGGGGGAAGGAGTCTCCGGTTCCTTCCCCCTCCCCCTCTCCCCTTTCCCCCTCTCCCTTTTCCCCTTGTCTTCTCCCCTCTTCCCCCTTTTTATCGGCCTTCCGTGACTTCACTCCAGTTTCTCCTTCTCAGCGGTGCTCCATTTCGGCGTTTGCAATGGGATGATGCGATGATCAAGGACTGCTCAACCTTGTCATCAGCGTCAATTCCAGATGATATTTTTCACGTGGATATCTCCACGGTGGTTGTTGGTGGTCTTGTAGATGGTTTTTGATGTTTCCGCCCTCAGCTGCTGATACCCTACTCTGACCTCTCATTCTGCTGCGCCGCTCTAAGTCAGATCTGGAGTAGTGGTAACTGTGAGATTTTGGGATTTGTGGGTCAGTTTTCCAAGGGTTTTCCAAGATTTCTGGCTCTTTTTGTTCCTATTATGGAGGCTTCGGTTCTCATCCTCGTCGGTGATGATGCCTTCATGAGCCCTGGGCCATCCAAACTCTGGTCTGACTTTATGTTTCCTCCGCTCCGCTCCTAGTCGGATTTGGAAGGGAACTAACATTTAAGGTTTTGGGAGGTGATTTCAGAAGGCCGACGGTGCTTCAGACGGTGATGGTGAAGGTAAATATTAAGGTGTACTTGGTGTGAGCAAGTTATCTGATTCACGGTTTTTTCCGGTTACCGGCTTCGATGGTTGTGGGGAAACGATGACGACGGGTGGAGATGTAATGGTGATGGAGGCCGGCGACGTTACTTCGTGTGACGCATGATGTTGATTTTTCCTGGACATAGGTTTTTATTTCTCGAGATTGGCATCTGAATGCAGCTGGCAGCAGGCATGTGTAGGTGCTGGGTTTGAGGGCATGACTTTACGAACTTTGGTTGATTGGTATTTGAACTTTGAAACTTGAATTTTGAAATCTGTATGCTGTTTGAATGTACGGTTACCACTAACCCATAATGTGTCTTTCTAGAAAATAAAAAAAATGTTTTGGATGGATGGAGGTAATTAATATTTAATGGAATTATCTCTCAATCCCCCCCTTTTGAAATCAAGAAATAGAGTCCTCCTCTACAAACCATTAATAGCGTACCTCGTAGGCTTTTCCATGGAGAAATAATATTGGGTGGATTCGAGGGCCTCCAGGATATCTAATTTGTTATGAACCCTATATTGTACATATTTTCCTATAGAAACATAAACCTTAAACATTTAGGGAACCCCAGAAACATTCAAAAAACATTAAACCCACATAGAAAATTTAATATAACTAAAAATTTGATTAAATATAAAATAATAGTGACATCTAGGTGTGTCAAATTGGATTGATGATTTTAAAATTCCTAAAATTCAATAATTTACATATGATTAGTTTCTAAAGATTTAATGACAATCAGAGGTAATTTTCTTGGTTTTAACCCCCTTTAACACATTTTTCAAGACCACCAATTCATTAATAACTTCATATTCAATCATTCTGAGCACAAAAAATATTATATTGATGTGTTTTTTACGTTTAAATTTTTAAAAAAATACATGGTTGTTTTAATACAATTTCACATCATTATAGGGTGATTTTATCTAGTTTTAATCCTTAAATACAAATTTTATTGTTTTAAAACAATAAATATATTATTTGGTCATACTTGTAAAATATAAAATCAGATTGAGTGCCCTACTTGTCGGATTCATGTGTTTTCTACACATAAACATAAAAAATAATTCAAAGATAGTTTTCATATGATTTCATGACAATTTGATGTTATATTCCTATGTTTTTACTAGTTCACAAATGTTGTAGTGTTTCATTAACATAGAAATGCATTTATTTTCATTCCATGTTAATAAAAGAACATATTGATGTACTATCAGTTCATATAATTCAAAAAATTAATCTAAAATTATTTTACAATGATTTTAAATTAATAATAGGTGTTTTGATGGTTTTTTTCTTATAGTACATGTTTTTAATTATGTTCAATTCTCTGAGAACTAGTTATCCAGTCAGTAAAAGAACATTTTATGTCATTTTGACATTGATTCTACTTATACAAGTAAAAATAATTAATATATAGTTTTATTATTATTTATTGTCAATATATGGTCATCATCTATTGATTTGATCACAAAAAACATGATTTATTATTTTAAAAATCAAAAGATGTATTTAGTCATCTCGAAGAAAAAAACTTTGATTCAAGCCTTTAGAGTTCATGCATTTCTCAAATATAGTATTTTCCTATGATTTCATGAAATTTATAGGTCTATTATTTTATTTTGACCACTATATACAACTTTTTAAATAATTTTAGTTATTTAAGAACTGTTTATTCAATTAATTTGAGCACACCATGCAATAGATTGAAATATTATATCTTTATACATGTTGAAAACAATTCAATGAGAGTTTTCCTGTGATTTCACATTAATCTACAACCATTTTATATAGTTTTGACTGTTACATGAATATTTTGGGGTTTAAAAACACAAAAAGGAATTATTCTATCATCTCGAATGATCAAAAACATTGATCATTGTACATTTTATTTATAAATGTCAAATAAAAATCTATGACATTTTCCAAATGAATTTATGACAATCATAGGTCATTTTCTTAGTTTTAACTCCCTTTCACACATTTTTATAGATTAAAAAATCTCTAAGAAGTCTTAATTTATATTTATGGATGAAAATGAACATGGGATTGATTTTTTGAATACTAATACATTTTAAAAACAGTATAAATATTTTTATCCTATGATTTCATGTCAATCTATGGTCATTTTCTATGTTTTTGACCATTACATGCATATATTAGTTTCTTAGCACACTAAAATAATATTTTGTTCATCCTAGATTAATAAACACATGATTTGACTCTCCAATAGTGTATATATATTAAATATTATTATATTTATATTTTACTATTATTTCATGATAATTTGAGGTTGTTTTCTTTGGTTTTCAACCACTAATTCATGTTTTTAAGCACTGTCAATTCCTTAATAACTTCTTATTCAGTTAGTTCAATCATACTACAAATTCTATTACAATGATTTCTACTCAAACAGATCATAAAAATTAAAAATAGTTTTTTGATGAATTTACCTCAACTCATTTTTTCTATCATTTTTGGGGTTACACACACAATTTAGTTTTTTAAAACTCTAAAAACTCATATTTGGCCACCGCTGGTAACCAAAAACATGGATAGATGGATCCTCCATTCCTATATTTCAAAAATGAAAATATGGATGTTTTATTAAGGATTCATGATAATTTTATGTCATTTTCATGGATTTGACACCTATATACATGTTTTTGTAGATGACTAATTACTTAAATACTGTTTATTCATCCAGTCTATACAAATCACATTTAATATTGATGTTCTATTGGCTATTATATGTAATAAATAATCATGATATACTTTTCCAAAGATTTATAATCAAGATAATGTCATTTTCTATGATTTAAACCTTCACATGCATTATTTAGTATTTTAAAACCATAAAAATTATTTTGGATCATCCTAGGTGAGGGATTATTAAAATTAATATTCTAGAAATTCCAAAATTCTTGAAATAAATCCTTTGTTTTTATTTTATTATTTAATAATAATTATGTATTTTTTTCGTTTTAACACCCAGATCCATGTATCTAATGACTGTCAATTTTTTAATAAATTTTGATTTTGTCATTCTGAGCCTAGCACATGTCAAATCGGAAATTCATCTACTCATACATGACACAAATAATTTAATTATAATTTATCATATAATTACACATCAATTATATATTATTTTTTTAGTTTTGACTATTACAAGAACATTTTAGTGTTTTATAAAACCAAAATGTATTTTTAGTATTCTTGTGTGAGTAAAAACAATTATTGATATGCCTTTTATTCCAAATTTTTAAAAATAATTATATTTAAAAAAAAGCAGAGAAATTTTGGGTTGTTTACATAGGATTGACACTCAGGTACATATTTTTTAAGATGTTAAATTATATATGAACTGCTGATCAAGTAATTATATGAACAAAAAATATTGTATTATCATTCCATTTTATCATACACCTAAAAATAATTCAATTATATTTTTTTAAAACTTAGCACTAATCATAGGGCATTTTCTACGGTTTTGACCGATATGTGCACCTTTTAGTGTCTTAAAACAAAAAATATGATTTTAGCAATCATCGGTGAATGCTAACTTTGATTAAAATTATACCAATTGTTATATTTTTAAAAATATTTATTTGATTTGTTTCTTATTATTAAAACATATTAAAATGTCATTTTCGTTGTTTTGACCCCTAGTTATCTTTTAAAGATTAAAAATTCATTAAAAAACATTTCTCAGTGATTTTAAGGACACTTCATGTGGGATTCTCATGATTTCTAATTATACAAAAATATTTAAATATATTTTTCATATGATATCATGTAAATATGTGGTTCGTTTCCTATGGTTTTGACTGTTAGTTTTTAGGACACTATAACTATATTTTTAGCCAACTTGTGTGAACAAAAACATAGATTGATGATCCTTTAGTTTATACATTTTTATAATCAGTATAATATTGTTTTTCTAATATTAAATGGTGATTAGAGGTCATTTCATCTTTTTAACCCCTATAGAATGTTTTGAAATATTTCAAATTCATTAAGAACAGATTATGCAGTCATTCCAAGCACGCTACATGTAAGGTTGATGTGACAACCACATTTACGTTCCAAAAATAATTCAAATACAATTTTCATATCATATTACATCAATCCATGTTCATTTGTTATGGTATTCACCACTATCCACATTTTTTAGTGTTTCGAAACAATAAAAATTTCTATTTCTTTCATCTCTAATGACCATTAACATTAATTGATGAACCGTATGTTTTGAAATTTTAAATATCAAAGTACAACTATTTTTTAGGATTTTTAAAAAATGGAAAGGCATTTTATATATTATATCCCCGCTCACACACATTTTTAATGGCTGGAAAATTCTTTATGAGTTTTTTATCCAGTTTATCTTATCTTACGATAGTTAATATTGATTTGATGTTTATTTGTACACACCAAATGTAATTTTATGATCTATTCCAAATTTAATCATGTCAATATATGATTTTTTGGAATGATTTTGACAATTATAAATACATTTTAGTGTTTTAAAAGACTAAATTAGTTTCTAGACATCATAGATGAACAAAAATAATTATTTACATTACATGATTTTCCATATTTCAAAAATAAATATAATATTATTTTCATATGATTTCAAGATAATCATAGTTCTTTTTCTTGGTTGTGTCCCCATAATGCACACTTTTAATTATGTGTAACTCTATAAGAAATGTTTATAAAAATAATCCGAGGACACCACAAATTAGATTCATCTTTTTTTATAATAAAAAGTAAATCAATTTCAATTTTTCTATGATTTAATATCAATATTTGTGTCATTTTCGATGGTTTTAACTGTTAAATGAATTTTTAGAGATTTAAGATATTAAAAGTGAATTTTTAGTCATCCAAGGTAAAAAAACATGGATTTGTGGGCCATATATTCATACATTACAAAATTAATCTATGGTTGTTTTTTATTTCATTTGAAGAGAAGGCCATTTTCATTTTTTGACCCCTGGAAAATTTTTTTAATAATTTTTTAAAACTACTTATTCATTCATTAAGATCAAAAAACATGTATGATTCAGATATCGTCTTCTCATATAGAAAATATAATTAAACGATAATATTTTTAATATTTATTATAAATCCATGATCATTTTCTATGATTTTATTTATTACATGAATGTTTTTGTGTTTTAAAATAGTAAAATTTCCATTTTAGAAATACATAGAGAATGAAAACACAAATTGATTCCATGTTAGTAATTATATTAAAAGTATTGACCTACTATTATTTACCTATGATTATAAATCAATCAGAGGTATTTAGATTGGTTTTGACCCCATGGGCATGTTTTTAAAGCATGTTAATTTTTTTAATAATGAATATTTATTTAGTCTAAGAACATTATACATTTAATTGAAAAAAGACTAGAACTCTAAAATTTATATAATCAAGAACCATTTGGAACCACTAAAAAGAAAAATGAAGACCCTACACTACTCAAACTACTCTAACTATGAATAAAATCTCAAGGAACACCACAAAAAAATTATGATATCGATCCCTTCCCATTATCTCAGTAGACTTTATCTATAAACATGCCAATATTCCAAATAACGGGAGCTGTATAGACATAGTAGAAAATCTAAAAAGTCTATACAATTCTTGAAACATGTACATGAATTGGAATTTAAAATTTATATAAATACGAGGGTAAAAATATCAAAAAAGGATAAAAATAAAGAAATTGTTTTAGAAAAAGAATTTAACTAAATCAATAAATCCGTTATTTTCATCTTTTTAGAATACCAATTCCCATATTCTACACTCACACACACATGAATGTTTTTAGAAAATCCATATACACAAGTGAGAGGTAATCCGTCCATTTTTCTTATTCATTATATGTTGTATCCCTTTAATCCATTATATGTTGGAATTGTGGACTAGGTTTTCTTACCCCATTCTCGTAAAAAGAAATATAAACACACGAAACTATGTATTTTAATACACTATTCCATAAAAAAATTACACATGGATTGCATCTTTCATTACCTACATTTTTTAAATGACTCCAAACATTTATTTTCTAAATAAATTTCACAAGGATTTTCATCAAGTGATATAAATAATTTAGAAAGGAACTAGACATCAATTTCAATAATAGTTACCTACCTCCGGTTTATTTGATTGGGACATGGACCAATGAATATTACAAAAATCTCAACCCTTTATTACCTTTCTCTATCAGAACCCATGAGAATATAATCTATTGAAATCCATTCCCAGATATCGGATTATTTCACACTGATCTATTGTTCTAATAAATCCATATTGAAGGAATCTGATGCACGAACGAAATATGGAATGAATTCATTTGATTTCCCCAAATACCCATTTAAAGACCTATTAGAAATAATACTCAATGAAGAAATGTTTCTAAAATTCCAATATAGTTTCCCAAGAAGTTGTAAGGGGGAGACGAAAGAATGTGAGGATATTAAAATAGAAGGATGGAGTAAAATTGAACGAACATATCCAGTTTATGGTGTAAATTGGTAATTTACATAGTAAATTCAATGGGTTTCACTTTCACTGATAAATATCACCATAGTTTTTTTTTTAAAAACTCTATTTTATGAAATACATTCCATTTACCTCATAATTTTTTTGATAAGGACCCACCAAAACCAATTCAAAATGTAATTTTTCTTAAGACTATTGTCCCAAATAATTTACTTAAAATCAATAATTTATGAAGCAAATTGTTCATGTAATTTTTTCAAAATTCGGAATCCCATTTATTCTCCTCATTACTCATCCAATCAATTCCATTTAAAAATAAATATTTCCATATATATAAATAAAATTGATAGAATATGGAGTAACTCTTATTTGGGGTCCAACATTCACCCAACAATTAGTGTTTACCACATTTTAAAATGGAAGACCAACATTGTTCTAGAAGATCTCAGGACAATTCTCTAGTATTTTCTTTTCATTCACCCACATTTCCAAAATAACCTAAGCATGCCTCCATAAAACACATAACAAGGAAATAGATCTCCCTCTTAGGGTGTTTTGTGATCCATCATGAACTAGAACCAATTTATGGATGAAACTCATATCAGGCTCAAAGTATAATGATCCCAACTAATCACATGATAATGATATGGGTGAAACTTCTTTATTATTGACATATATAATATGTTATGGACTGTATAGAATCTAGGTGGAGAGTCTAACTGATATTCCATAATTCTAATCTACTCAATTATCACTAATGGTCCCACATATAGTGGTTCTAACATTCCTTGATTCCCCAAACATTAATGACCATTTTATAGTGACACATTCATGAATACATGATCACTCACATAAAAAATAGGATGATGAAAATTGTCGATATATGATTTCTATCAGCTTAGTTCCAAAACCATCCACTTCAAGATCATATGAATTTTCTCCATTGTCTCATGAATAATATTCAGTCAATAATAATTGTCTCTAATCATTACACCAATAATAGTAGATAATGATATGTATGGGCCTAATAATCCTCAAATAGGACCTTCTTCGTCATCCACTAATAGCTATTATTATAGGATAAATCAACCAAATGTATATAGTCTTTCCATGAGATTCTAAATTCTATGCAAAAATTATGATCATATCTTCTAATGTCTGAATTATGGGTTCTGAATGCCCATTTATCTATGAATTATATTCTATGGTCACAATCAGTTGACTATTGAGATCCTATTGTAATTATTTCTAGAATCAAGATGTGAATTTAGGAACTCTTTTTGATACAATTGATTGTTTAACTTCGTGCTACCATATCACTTCTCAGATACACAACATTAAAAAAATCTATCGTGTATGATTCTATGATATGGTAACTGTTTACTGAATTAGTCATATGATCCACAATAACCAAAATAGAATCATGTTTTCATAATATTCTTAGTTTTCCAATAAAAAGTTCCATGAAAATGAACTCCCACTTCTTTATATGCGTACACATAGATTATTTCATAACAATAAGTCATTGATGATTAACATCTATCTATTGAAAAGTTATGCATTTCATAAAATAATATATAATCGTAAGATTCATGTAAAAAACTAGAAATTTTCATTTATTTAATTGCACATTAATTGAATACTTGGATGAATAACCCATTTTGAATGGTAATATGCGTAAATCCATTGATTTTGATAAGAATGAAGAACTGCAATTTAATCCTGAAAACATAACAATGAACATTCATCCTCTATTTATCCATCATATGTTTCCCCACCATTTAGATTTAACCTAATGGTGATATACTAAGAATCAACTATCTTTTCCACTTTTCCCAAATCTATCAAGTTAGTAAAAATATTAATTCGAATGAAATTTACATCCTCATCCCATGTGGTGAAATCCAGATGTATGTCTATAATCACTATCACCAGCTTCCAATGGTTATGAGATTCTCAGAAAACAAATCTATATGATTTCTAACACAACTCATATTCAAAATAATTTCCTCTACTATGTGTGAATATTAACCACAAATCAAACATATAGTGGAACTCCATCAAAAATTGGTGTCTCTGGTCCATGAATCACTGAGAAAATATGTATTTCATAATTTTATGGTTTGTGAAAATTAATAACATTTATACAATGATATAATTTCTTCCAAGTATTTAAGGAATAGACGACAACATATATTTACAGTTTGGGTGTAAGTTATTTTTTCTCATGTTGTCACAACTTCCTGGAGTCCTTGTTTACAATACGATTTTCCTTCATGTGAACATAACAAGGACCAGATCTAGACACATAACAATATACCACATATATCCTGCCTAGTTATGAAAATATTAGGATGGGTGTTGATGTACGATGAGATTTAAGATATAGAAAACATTATTGAATGTTATCTATCCATGTGAATAGATCAGCCTTTATGTTCATATAAATCACGGGAGAATAAATCATAGGGAAATAACAAACAATGATTTGATATTATTATTCTAATCCCAAAGAAATAGTGAGATCTCAAAAAAAATATTTATTGGTTTTTTCCAAGAGATAACTATTTCAATATTTCCATAGTCAACTAATATTTTTTCTTAATAAATTAAATACCTGTGGAAATGAAATTCTAGGATTTAAAAGTCACACTTTGAAAACATATCATACGAATAATGGTCCCACAACATGTTTATTATAGTTTCTATATGTTCCTCATAGTAATTATTTCATCACGAATGTACTAGAATATCATTAGAAAATAATAGCACAAAAGAATTATCATACGTGTATAATAAATCTTTTATAAAATCCATGAATACAGAAGGTGTTTTCATCAAACTAAATTGCATTATGACATACTCATAATGTCTATATCTACTCAGAAATTTTATCTTAAATTTTAGATGATGATATCCTGATCATAGATCACATTTATATAACCACATAGATCCCTTTAATTTATAAAATATATCAGGAATTCAAGGAATATGATAGCTATTTGTTTTATCCTAACATGATTTTTTTCCTGATAATCAATACATAACCAGAGGGAGTGGTCTAATTTCATTTTGAATTAAACTGTTGTTTCCAATGTTCATCTACTTAGTATAATATAAAATTAATTTAAAACTCTTATAGCAAGACCATTAACTCTCAAAACTCTGCGATAACCAGTTTGTATGCAGTTGAAAAATAAGTCTTATTCCCATGAGAAGAATAATTGATCATTAAATTTCCCATTCGGGTGGTAACCCCAATAAATAATTCAAAAAATCATCTTGGAATGGATTCACTATGGTAGGAAGTCTCTCATTCCCTATATCATGGTTGATTCTATTTTTAGATTCACTGAAGTTCCAATGAAGGGGGTGAGTATAAAATCAGCAAATAAACCTCAGTCACTTTCCAAAACATGCAACATGGATAAGAGTACCTTTTCCTAATATATATAAAACAAAGGGTGAGAATATAAAATAGTTTACCATAATAAAATAATTTTTCAAAAACAACAAAACTAACTTAGTGAATCATTTATATTCATCCCCCGGGTATAACTAGTATCATGTTGCACACTCACACACACATGCCTGGGATATGAAAATTAATATACTCATGTGATCAGTGATTGGTGATTCATCATTTAATTATTTATCCATAGGTTTATGAACTTATTGTATTCATGTTGGAACCAGACATTATTGTATTTCACCCAGCCTCATACAATGAAATATAATCCCACACCACCTTGTATACAATGACCATATTACCTAAAACATTTGTTTACACATTAATTTCATCTATCAAAACATAAAATCTAAAAGTAACATCAAATAGGAATTTTCAAAATCAATATCAAATTTATTTTCAGCATTGAATTGTTTTATGAAAATCACAGGTCATCATGTTCACAAATAAAATAATGATTGAGAATCCATCTACCTAAAATTAATTAGTTTGAAAAAATGATCAATGAATATTCCACTAAACTAAACCCTTACTTCTCTTTATCTATTACAAAATTTTGGATCTCATCAAAACAAATCCATACCCATATATCTAGTTCCGAAATACCGATATATGGTTCTAGTCAAGCTAGAATGAATGGATAAAAAGAATTAAAAAAATGATGCGATGAAAACCTTTGATTTAAAAAATTTCACTCTTAAATTTTTGTTGGAAATAGAGTCCATATGATGAAGGTTCATGAAAATCAAATATGGGTTCCCTTGAATTAAATATGAATAATATTATATAAAGGATAAAAATAAAACTGATCGATAGAGTAGAACTGGATGAACCCCTCCATTTCATGATATCAATTGGAAATTATTTACATAATTTCCTTGAATTTCAATTCTACTCAAAATATTTACCTATTTTATTTTAATCGAAAAAAATTTTTATGAGGAAAATTAAAATTACTTTGTAAGTGTATCCGAGAATGGACTATATAATCCCATTAATGTAGTTAATTTTCTTATCCTTTATGTCCCAACAAATTTGTATTACAAAACCAAAATCTAAGATGTAAAATTTTATTGCAATTTTTTCATCAAAAAACTCGAGGTTCTTCTTCACTTTACCCCAGAATAATTTTGACAACAAAAAAATTAACAACAAAAATAAAAAAAAGAATATGAACATGATGTACCCTAAACTAGGGGTGAAACATATAAGGATGATTTTGTTATACCATATTGATCGTGAAATAGAAAATAATGGTTGGAAAATTTTGTAACATATTAATGTAGTGAAATGTCTAATGAAGTGCTATGTGGATAATAATCAATATGATCAGGTGTTAGATGTTGGTGAAAATTATTTCCTTGAATATCTACATAAAATAGGGATATTAGATCAGGGATGAGGAGAAAATTAATTAATAGATGCATTAAACTATCCAATAGACTTGATGATGTGGGGGAATGTATAATATTAATGGGAACATCAAATAAAAATCACCCAATAGCATGAAGGGTTCCACTAATCACTTTTTATGATGTATATATTAGATCATGACATGTTCTAAACTGAAAGGATGTATATTTGGTGCATGATCTCATTTATTAGGGGTGGCTACTAGAGATCTTGGATCATATATAAAATGAACAATGAAAAACTGTTACACACATATTCATGGTTGTATGGATAAACACAATGTTTTAGGAAGCTATATAGGAAACCAAATATGTGATGAGATAAAATTACCCGTACATAGACCACAACAATTTACACATATTATTACATGACATTAAGCATAATTAACTGTCAAATTACATGTCATGTATCATAAAGTATAGTGTATTTGAAGATTGGGTAAATAATTGAACATCATGATACCAAAATATAAAAACATATTTTATTTAATATTAATAATGAGATAATAAATTCTTGGATATCATATATCATCATATGATAACCTGGAGAATACCTGAATTAAAGGGAGGAGCTAAAAAGCCCAGTAAGGGAATAATCATAGGAATAAAACATAAGCCTTGGGTTAGAGTGAAAAACACGATCAAATAAAGGCATGGAACATGAATAAAGATAAAGAATAATAACATGAATTTCATACTAAAATATGACCAGGACATCATAGGAATTTGTAAACAACATATATCCTATCAAATACATAGTCTATGCTAGCTTTCATGACATGGTGGACAATGTCTCATTAAGGAATCATGTTCACTCCTAGTCCCAACATGAATTCTCATGAGATGAAAAATTACCCAATTCATTTGATAAATATATTGGTTGACTAATAATAAAATGTTCACAAATATTTTTTCAACATAAATAATTATACCTAATAAATTATACATAAACATAAGGGTTACCCTTGGAAATAATAGAGCATCGAAATCTTGTAAAAACCCATATCAGAAGAGAATATCATAATGCAACCAGTTAATGAATGGATTAAAAAATGGACAATTATATTGTAAAATAGGAATAGACCATGATTATTTGTTCTTAATTTAATTAAAAACATGTAAAAATATTGTTTAAGAAAAATTAAAAATTAAACATTTTAATGCGGTTTATTGAAAATATTAAAGCCAATATAAAGTGGAAAATGATTATTTTTTTCATAAAACCATAAATTAATCAAGGTAGTACATAAAAATAAAATAATTTATGTATTAAAATAATTATGTCTTAGAATAGATTATTTAGTGAACTTGAAAATGGTTAATGAATCAGGATGTTCCATTGAATCAAGCTTACTTATCTGGAAGAATTTAGAAAGGGGCCTTTTAAAACTTTTTTTAACCTATCAAAGAAGGCTATTATAATCTGAATATATGTTTTTGGAACATGTAAAAATAATATATATGAAATAAAAAAAATAAAAAATCATTAAATTGGAGTAATGATTGATAAAGTTCCACCTGAAGGAAAATGGGGGTTCGGGTAGAATCTCTTACCTTATGTCTAAAATAGTTCTGCACTTGATCATAATTTCCCAAATAATCAAATTAAATTCATTAATTAATTTATTAATAACAGTATCAATTTTTTTAATATTTTTTATTACTTTATTAATTTCATTTATATACATTTTTAAGGGTTATGATATTAAATTTTATTATTTGGGAGCGTTGGATTCCATGGTTTTCATGATTAGTTTATGGGCATACATGTATGTAAGATCTTGTAAAGTGGGGGTAATTATATATAATTGAAATAATATTTTATTAATTATATTATAAAGGTTTAAATTATATTATATATAATTTTTTAATATTTTATGTGGTTTGATAATTAGATACAAAATCATTGATAATTGATTATGTTAAATTTTTAGGTTTTCAATTTCAACAGAAATATTTGGATATATCATTTAGTATCATTTATATATGTAATTTACATAAGATATAAAGGGTTATAAAATACATTTTAAAATATTCTTCAACCATTATAATGGTTTTATGACAACCCTTGAAAGTAGTAAAGGAAAATGAAAACTTATTGTCCTTGAATGTGATAAAAATCACCTCAAAAATGACATTTCCATTTGTAGAAAATATAGGTGAAGAAAAGGATATTGATTATAGATTATTGAAAAATAGTTATAAAATTATAGTATATGTTTGATACCATTGTTATCATACTATTTTTGTTAGATGTAGTGAGTATATCAAATGAAAATTATAAAACATGAAAATAAAATATTAGTAAAGAAAGAGGGGTTTACCTCTTGAATTTATCATCTTTGAGAACCTCCTTAGGGAAAAGGTTTGGGTCTTTTGATGATAAATAAAGCTCTTGGATGTGAGGGTGAGGCTTGGGAAGATTATTTTGTTGAACTTGGACAATTATTAATTATTTAATGGTGTGAGGAGAAGAGGCGGAGAGAGTAGTATTTATAATGGAGGATAGGTGTGTTTTCTCAATATTTTATTCATTCATTTTTTATTTTGTCTCAAGAGCATGAACAATTTGAGAATTATCATTAAAAATATTAACATGATGAATTATATTTCTAGATTTTTGGCATAAATCCTTAATTATTCAAGTAATATTGTACTTATCTTATAATGTATATATAGGAAAATTACTATATTTCACTATTAAACAAAAATTTAACATTTAAGGAAAAATCGAAAAAAATATCCAAGAACATTTTCCAACATTTAGAATTAAAAAAAAACACTATTTTATGGAAATAATTTTTAAAATATTCTTAATGTAATTATTAATAAAAAACATCATGTACTAGGAAAATGTTAATTTAAAATTACAATGGATTTCGTAACATGTTGAAAAATCAATTAATGCCTCATATAATTATATTATAATCATTAGATATAGAAATATTAATATATTAATTAATTTAATGGAAGTAAAATTAATTTTATAAAATTATATTAACTATTAAATTGAAAACAAAACTTATTTTTTATTAAAATATCAACAATAAATTAATAATTTCGAAAAACGTTATTTACTTATTTTACAAGATAATTATATAAATTTTTTATTCATAATATGGATGTATTTTATTTGTAATTTTTTGGGTAAAATTTCTATTCTTTTTTCTTTTTTTCTATTCAAAAGGGCCACATTACTATTCAAAAGGTGAAGAAACTATTTCATTAGTATAGTTTTATAAACTTCATGTTGTAACTCATTTTTCATTCATTATTATTTTATAATGTATTTATTGTTTTATTTATATAATGTTAAGTGGTTTATACTATCGAAAATAAATATATGAAGGGAATTTATATTCATAATGATTTTGGGTGGTTATATTCTCCTCCCATGAAACTTCTCCCTAAAAATTTCATTTTATATTCTATGTTGAAAATAGGTGTGGGTACTTCTCTTTCATCACTTCATAATGTTCCCATGATTCTTCTTCATACATATGATTCCCCAATATTATTTTACAATGTGATTAATCATATTTCACAGAACTTTATCGCTAAGATACAAGATCTTCACTAGCCTCTCCTTGAATGATATATCATTTTCTAATTATACCACTCCTGGATTCAGTATATGTGAAGGATCTATTATTTACTTCTTCACTATCCTCTCATTCAAAAATGATGTTTTTTTTCCAAATTTAAAATATAAAAGTGTCATTAATAAATTTTAAAATTAATCCCCATTGTTAAAATAAATAGTTTGTTTTAAGAAACAATAAATATCAAAAGATTGACACTTGTTTATGTCCAATTTCAAAGTGAAATTAATTCCAATGGACAATATTGGATTAAATGGTAAAACTATATTTTAATTACACTTTTAAAACCAATAAAAAAGATAATCTAGACAACTAATTAAATTATATTAAAACATAGTTTTGAATTAAAATACAATTTTTTCATTATTCATTAAAAAATGAACTTTATGAGAAAAATTACAAAACATTACACAAAGTAAATTTTGATGTCCCCATTCTAAAGAAGGATTTTATATTGCCAATTAGAACGTATTAATGTGAACAAAACTAAATTCAAAGAGGTTTCTCCATTAAAAGGCGGAAAATCGACCTTTTAATGTAAATTATGCTTAAAATTAGAATCATTCGCATTTTAAGCCACTAAAATTTATTGAAAAAATGTAAATACATTTAACAAACATGTATAATAATATTCTACTTAGTTTTGTTCATTCCCACCAATAAACAGCTAAGAGTTAACTACCATTTAAAATAATAATATTGTAGTATTAGTGTGAAACTTAAGATTTGAACGAAACCCGTTGTTGCGTATCGGGTATGCTATCGAACATAGCAAACACTTTAAATTAAAATTAATATTTAATTAAAAAATATTAATAAATATGAAAATCTCTTATTTATCATTTACCTGGGATGTTACATCCTTCCCCCCTTTTGGTAATTTCATTATCACAATTTTACTTATCAAAATAAGTGGGGGTATTTAGCCCTCATAGCATTTTCAGATTCTCTCATTGCCTATTAAACCATATGGGTTTTCTACAAAACCATTACTCGGTGAATTACCTTATTTCACAACACTTTCTCTCTACGGTCAAGAATCTAGACTGGTTATTCTTCATAACAGAGATTCTCTTCCAACTGAACTACCTCAGGGCTCATAACATGATATGGATCTGGTATATACTTTCTCAACATCGAAACATGAAAAAAATTGTGTAGCTGGGATAATCATGGAGGTAAATCCACATTGTATTCAACTGATCCAACTTTCTCCAAAATTTCATAAGGTCCAATGATCCTCAGACTCAACATTTCCTTCTTACCAAAACCCATCACACTTTTCCCAGGAGAATCTTTGAGAAATACATGATCACCTACCTCAAAAGAAAGATCCTTCTTCCGGTTATCTGCATAACTTTTTTGTCTACTCTGAGTTGTTCTCATGTGCTTCTAAATCAACTGAACTTTCGATGCCATATAATCTACCAATTCTAGTCCCATCATCTTCCTTTCACCTAGTTCATAACAAATAGATGGAGTTCGACAATGCTTTCGATATAATTCCTCAAATGGAGCCATCTGTATACTAGAATGAGAACTGTTATTATATGAAAATTCATCCAAAGAAAGATGTTGGTCCCAACGTCCTTGGTAATCCAATAAACATACAGGTAGCATATCATTTAAATGTCAGAATTGTTCATTCTTACTACCCATCTGATTGGGGATGAAAAGTTTTACTAAAATTTAATTCAGTACCCAATGAAAAATGAAGGCCTTTCCAAAAGTTAGAAGTAAACCCGAGATCACGATCAGATACAATGGAGAGGGGAACTCAATGAAACCTGACTATATCATTAACATACAACCTAGAAAGTTTTTCAAGAGAAAAAGTATCTCAAAAAGGTAGGAAATGAGAAGATTTAGTCAATCTATCAACAATAACACAGATGGAATTACTACCTTGAGATGTCTTCCAAAATCCCACAACAAAGTCCATGGATATATTTTCTCATTTCCACTCTGGCACCGGTAAAGGCTGGAGCATTCCATTTGGTAATTGCCACTTTTCTTTAACCTGCTGACATGTCAAAAACATCACAGTAAAATCAGAAATATCTCTTTTCGTTCATCCCACCAGTAATACATCCGAAGATCTTTGTACATCTTAGTACTACAAGGATGAGCTGAAAATGGTGAACTATGAGCTTCACATAACAACTCATTCTTCAACTATGAATCACAAGGCACACATAATCTATTCACAAACCTCAATACACAATCATTATCAATGTTAAATTCCGAAAACATACCCTTCTGAACCAAATCTACCTTTTTCTGTAACTCACTGTCTTCCTTCTGTGCTTGCTTAATTCTATCTGATAGAGATGATCTCACTGACACCTGATACAAAACAGAATAATTTCCCGCACCAAAAACTTCTATGCCAAAGTTCTTCAATTCTAAAACCAATGGATCTTGTTCCAAACGTAACATAGATAATGAAGCATTACTTTTTCGACTCAAAGCATCGGTCACTTTATTTGATTTTACCGGATGTTAATGGATCACGGAATCATAATCCTTGATTAATTCCAACAATCTCCTCGGTCTCATGTTAAATTATTTATGAGTGAATATATACTTCAAAATTTTGTGATTAGTATATATTTCAAACCTCACTCCATACAAATGATGCCTATAAATTTTTAATGTAAACAACTACAGTAGATAATTCCAAATCGTGTGTAGGGTAATTTAACTCATGGGGTTTCTACTGACGTGAAGAAAAAGCAACTATTTGATCATTCTACATAAGGACACAACCAATTCCTTTCAACGAAAAATAACTATAGATAACAAACCCACCATATCTGGAAGGCAGTGCTAAAACTAGAGAATTCACCCATCTTCTTTTCAATTCTTGAAAACAATCATCACATTCTTTTATCCAAATGAAATTAACACCTTTTCGAGTTAACATAGTCATCGGACTAGATAACCATGAAAAATTCTCATCTAACCTCCTGTAATAAACTTCCAAACCATGAAAACATTGGATCACAGTTATATTTGTGGGTCTTTGCCATTCTTCAACAAATTTTGTTTTAGAAGGATCAACAGTTATGCCATTATTTGAAACAATGTGACCAAGGAAAGAAATTTGTTGTAACCAAAACTCACACTTTCTTAATTTCCCAAACAGTTTCTTATTTTTGGTTTGGAATAAAACCCTTAAATGACATTTATGATCCTCTTAACCGAAATATCATCAATAAAAATACACCATTTATTAACTGAGTCAACTGAGCCATCACTGCAACAAACTATTCGACCCTGAATTTAACTATATCAGGATACTGATTGAGAATGTCATTTTCTTCTATACACCTTCCCATCACAACATCCATGTTTCTTCTATGAAAAATGATTCTTAATAGATACATATCTTAGTTGAGGAAACATGGTAATCTATAAGTGATATATGATTTCAGTACTAACATAAATTACTTAATGGATATTTATTTATCAATACCCTAACTCCTAATGTTGTCTAAACTGACCTCTGATACCTACTATAAAAACTCGACCTTAAACATTACATAATATTTAATTAAATGAATAATTCACATACAGCATCTTTTTATGTTTATTGTTTTAGATAATTATGACATAACTATTACATCTCAGAAGATTAAAAAGTAGACACTTCTACACAGTTTCCATTTTTTAAAAAAACATGAACTCTTGAAAAAATAGTCATGTCTAGTTCCATGTTTAAGATAGAATGACTTTTCCTTAATCCCATCCTTGACCTTATTCCAAATTATGTCCTGTGAAAAACATTTTAAAAACATGGTATGAGCATAAAAATCTCAGTAAGGGATACACAAAGAAAGAAAACTGTTAGTTTTTTCAAAAAAAAAATGTAAACCATGAATACTTTATCATAAGTAAAAATTTTCACCTTTATGAAGTAGTAAACACTGTTAACTAAATAAGAGATCTTTACATACCATTTTTTAACAAAAATATTACCATAAATCCCATATAACTAACACACAACATTTAAAGGTAACTTGGGACATAAACATATTTAAATGGAATAACCGTATGGTTGACTTCCAAACATATCACTAAATGGAATAGCTATACGGCCGACTTCCATACCCAATGAATTGGAGGTTATAATGTAACCACCTGTCCTAGTATTCATGGCACCACCTGTCATTTTTTTTATCATGTAACAACCCATCAAATGTTCAAGTACCATTATAAAATCATAAGACATAAAACAAATATAAATGAAAGAAAAAATTTCCACATTTCAATCAAAATATATCACACAAATATATTTACATAACAAATCCATTATCAAACCAATTTCAATACCAAAATACATAACAGAGTATATGGTAATTATTTTCTTTTAAAAATATTTCAGCTTATTGAGGAAGCCAAAGATCAAATAATACTCGTGGTGGTGGAAAAGGTCATTGTCACGACTTATGTTAAATGAAACATTCCTTTTTGACATTTAGAAAAACACTTAATAAAAAACACTCCCTTTGAAAAGTCAAGGGTGTTTATACATTGTATAAAATAATGTGGTGAACTAAAACAAAATGTGCCTCAATTAAAGGAGGTTGAGATGATGCCCCTTACCTTGTGTCCAACTTGACCCGTTAATTATTTAATATCCTGAATAATAAACTAATGTACATTTATACTTGCTTAAGAACATTTTTCAAGTCTATTATTCCTTTTATATCACTTATTTCAATGTTATAACATTACATTGTCATTTATGATAATAACAGTTGTTTTGTCGATATTTGGTACTTGAGTAAAAAATGGACTTCTTAGAATAACATGTTTTTCATGTGGTAAATGGTTCATTATATACAGAATGATATTCATTATTTGGATATCATATATAACATATATATCCCGCATATACATGTATTTATAATAGTACATAACATTTCGAGGCTAGAAATGAAATGCACTATTCCTGGAGATGGTATGTTGTGCGTACGCATGAACAATACTTTCATTTCTATTTCATATTTAATGGAATTAAAGCCTAAAGATACATATTAGTATTATAATCCCATTATAATATCATATATATTATCATTAAATCTATCCTTTATACATCTCACATAAGGCATTAACGAGTCACATCACTTTGACGGGGCGGTAATCTGCACTTCCACAAATGAGATTATCGTACTTACCCACTATGGAAACCATAATTCTGTGATATAGATGGAAAATAAAAAATCATAAAGAAATAAAAAACATAATATATATCATATATAAATATAGTTCCACCAAAATGGCCACCATGAATGGCGTTAATAGGTAATTGAACAATCATCATTTCGTGAGGTGTTAGTTTTTCATCCACAAAAACATTATGTTCTTCACCCATTAGATGTAGGTTTCTATAAATGTTGATCGAATAATTCTCATAAAAACATCCAAGTATATTGAAGATACTATTGTTGATACCAAATAAAGAAATAAAAAGTGTTTAGTGGTTGGAGAAGTAAAATAAAAGAAAACAAATTATGAGAAACTGTTACTTTTAATTTGGGTAACTCCCAATGGTTTGAACCAAGTGACTTCATCAAGTGCCTTCTGCCTAAGGTAAGGCTTCTAGGTGGAAGATATGGAAGTAGGGAGATTAATGGGGCAGATTTTGGACGAGCCAAAAGGCTTGAGAGGTGTGAGGAATTGGTTAGAGATTTTCTTCTTTTATAAGGGGGATGAGGGGCTCTTTAGGAATGTGTGAAAATATTATTTTATTATAAACATATATTCAGTTTCAAAAGGTCCAAAAATCATTAAAGTAGAATATAAGATGACTCATATTAGACATAAAATCATCCAATCATAATTGGACACGTTTTGGATAATATTTTAATCATTATAATCTTATTTATTTAAATCCTTAATTAATGAGGTAAACACTGCATCATTATTGTGTCATAATTAATATAATTTATTTGATGTCTAAAAATTATAAAAAATACTATTATGTAGGAATTAATTTTTTCATTCCAATGAATATTTATAGTCTAAAATATAATTTATAGAACACTATATGAAAATTAATTTACTAAAAGATTTTTGTTTAGGTCATTTTTTCCATTACATTAAATTAATTAATCTAAAGTGTCATTATATTTCATAAGTGGCTCCATGGGGAACCCAAATAGACCCAAATATGCCAATGGTCAGAAATTACTCATCCAATATGGTTAGGACAAGTGTTAAGGTAATTTGGAATTTTTATAATATTCTTTTTACCTTGAATTACCCTATATACCTATAACCGTAGTAAATAAATGTCAAAAGTTACTATTCATAAAATTATTTTAATATTATTGAACCACATTTTACTAACTAATAACTACCATATATGTCGGATTATCAGAATTTAGTTCACAGTAGTGGTAAAATTTCATTTAAATGAAAAAGCCAGTTTTCTTATACTACTACTAAGTGGTTTTACTATTCATAAAAAATTGTAGTTTTTCAGAGAAATACCAAAAATTCAGCCTAAGCTATATCATATATTCCGAATTCAAAAATGATGATTATTTATCAAAATTAAAAACATAAAAGTGTCATTATATAATTTTAAAATTAATTCCCAATGTTAAAACAAATAGCGTGTTTTAAGAAACAATAACTATCAAAAGATTGACACTTGTTTATGTCCAATTTCAATGTAATATTAATTCCAATAACCAACATTAGATAAATGGTAAAAAATTATTATAATAACACTTTAAAAACAATTAAAAATATTATATAATGATATAAAAAAATTATATTAAAACATATATTTGAATTAAAATACAATATTTTCCCTATTCATTAAAAAATGGACATTATCAGAAAAGTTCCACAAATTTACACAAAGTAAATTTTTATGTCCCCATTCTACAGAAAGATTATAATTGTTCAATTAAAATGTATTAATGTGAAAAAAACAATACATAATGTGGGTTCTCCATTAAAAGGTGGTAAATTGACCTTTTAATTTAAATTATGCTTAAAATTAGATTCATACACATTTTAAGCCTCTAACATTTATTAGAAAAATGTAAATACAATTAAAAAACATGTATAATCATATTATAGTTAGTTTCGTTCATTCCCACCAATACAATATCTAGGATTTAACTACCATTTAAAATAATAATATTATATTATTAGTATGCAAGATAAGATTTAAAAGAAAGACGTTGTTGCGTATCGGGTACGCTATCAAACATAGAAACCCTTTTAAAGTAAAATTAATATTTAATTCAAAAATATTAAAAAATATACAAATATATTATTCTTCATTTACCTGGTATATTACATCCATCCCCCCTTTTGGGAATTGCGTTCTCGTAATTTTTTTTATCATAATATGTGGGGGTATTTATCCCTCATAGGATTTTCAGATTCCTACATTGCATCTTTAACCATATGGTTTTTTCAAAAAAACCATTAGCAGTGAAATTACCTTATTTCACAAAAATTTCTCTCTATGGTCAATAATCTAGACTAGTTGTTCTTCATAACAGAGATTCTCTTCCAATTGAACTACCTCTGGTCTCAAAACATGTGATGGATCTGGCATATACATTCTCAACATCGAAACATGAAAAACATATTGTACCTGGGATAAACATGGAGGTAAATCCAATCTGTTTGCAACTGATCCTACTTTCTTTAGAATTTCATAATGTCCAATGAACCACAGACTCAACATTCGCTTCTTACCAAATTGAATCACACTTTTCCATGAAGAAACATTCACAAAGACATGATAACCTACCTCAAAAGTAAGATCCTTCCACTGGTTATCATCATAAATTTTCTATCTTCTCTGAGCTGTTCTCATGTGCTTTTGAATATACTGAACTTTTACAGCCATCTCATTTACCAATTCTATTCCCAACAGCTTCCTTTGACCAACTTTATACAAAAATGTTGGATTTCGGAAATTCTTTCCATATAATGCCTCAAATGGAGCCATCTTTATACTTGAATGAAAGCTGTTATTATATGAAAATTCAACTAAAGAAATATGTTGGTCCCAACTTCCCTAGTAATCCAGTGAATAGGCACGTAAAATATCCTCTATGGTCTAAATTGTTCGTTCTGACTGCCCATCTGATTGCAGATTAAATTCTGTACTAAAATTTAATTCAGTACCCAACAACATCTGAAGGCCTTTCCAAAATATAGATGTAAACCTGGGATCACGATCAGATACAATGGAGAGGGTAACTCCATGCAACCTGACTATATATTTAACATACAACCGAGAATGTTGATCTAGAGACAAAGTATATCGAATAGGAATGAAATGTGTAGATTTAGTCAATCGATCAATAATAACCGAGATTTCATTATTACCTTGAGATGTCTTCAGTAATCCCACAATGATGTCCATGGATATATTTTTCTCATTTCAACTCTGGCACCGATAAAGGCTGAAGAATTACTTTTGGTAACTTCCACTCTTCTTTAACCATCTAAAAAGTCAAACACTTCATAGTAAAATCAGAAATATCTCTTTTCATTCCATCCCACTAGTGATACACCCAAATATCTATGTACATCTTAGTATAACCAGGATGAACTGACAACGATGAACTATGATCATCACATAAAAACATATTCTTCAACTATAAATAACAAAGTACACAAAATCTCTTCCCAAACCTCAAAGAACAATCATTATCAATGTTAAATTCAGGAAACATACCCTTCTGAACCAACTCTACTTTTTTCTATAACTCACTGTATTCCTTTTGTCCTTGATTAATTCTTTCTAATAAAGATGATCTCACTGACACCTGATACAAAACAGAATAATTTCCTACAACAAAAAATTCTATGCCAAATTTCATTAAATCAAAAAACAAAGGATCTTATTCCAAACATAACATAGTAAATTAAGCATTACTTTATTGACTCAAAGCATCAACAACTTTATTTTCTTTTCCTGAATGGTTATAGATCTTTCTATTGTAATCCTTGTTTAATTCCAACCATCACCTATGTCTCATGTTCAATTCTTTTTGAGTGAATATTTACTTACAACTACTGTGATCAGTACATATTTTACACTTCACTCCATACAAATGTTGCCTCCAAATATTTAAATAAAAAACAACAACAGCTAATTCCAAATCATGTGTTGCGTAATTTTACTCATGGGGTTTCAACTAACATGAAAAATAAGCAATTACCTTATCATTCTGCATAAGGATACAACCAATTCTTTTCAATGAAGCATCACTATAGATAACAAATTCACCATTTCTGGATCGTAGTGGTATAACTGGAGCATTCACCAATCTTCTTTTCAATTCCTAACAACAATCGTCACATTCTTTTGTCCAAATGAACATAACACCATTTCAAGTTAACTTTGTCATTGGAAGAGATAACCATGAAAAATTCTCAACAAACCTCTGGTAATAACCTGCCAAACCATGAAAACTATAGATCTCAGTTATATTTGTGGTTCTTGTCCATTATTCAACAACGTTTGTTTTAGCATGATCAACATTTATGCAATTTTTTGAAACAACGTGACCAAGGAAATAACTTTTTTATTACCAATACTCACACTTGATAAATTTCCCAAACTGTTTATTTTTATTTAAGGTTTTCAAGAAAAACCATAAATGACTTTTATGATCCTCTTAAAAAAATATAATAAATAAAAAAACTACCATTTATCACCTGAGTCAATTGAGCCATCACTACAACAAACTTTTCAACACTAATTCTAACTATCTTAGGATACTGATTGACAAGGTAATTTTCCTCTATACACCATTGCAGCACAACTGACTTATTTATTTTATTTAAAAACATTCTTAATAGATACATATCTTAGGTGTGGAAACATGTTAGTCTATAAATGATTTATGATTTCAATATTAACATAAATTACATTATGGATATTAATTTAATAATACCATAACTCCAAAAGTTGTATAAACTCATCTATGATACCAACTATAAGGACTCGACTTTAAACACTACATAATATTTAATTAAATGAATAATTCACATTGAGGATCCTTTCAGGTTTAGAGTTTTAGTTAATTAGGACATAACTATTACATCTCAAAAGATTACATAGTAGACACTGCTACACAGTTTCCTTTTTTTTACAAAACATGAACTCTTGAAAAAATAATCATGTCTAATTTCATGTTTAAGACAACATGACTTTTACTTGATCCCATCATTGACCTTATTCCACATTATTTCCTGTGAAAAACATTTCAAAAACTTTTTATGAGAATAAAAACCTCTTTAAGTGATACACAAAGAAGGAAAACTGTTAGTTTTTTCAAAACAATAGGTCAACCAGGAATACTTTATCATAAGTAATACTTTTCACCATTATGAAGTACTAAATACTCTTCACTAAATAAAAGAACATTATTTACCCTATTGTAACCAAAATATTACCATAAAACTCATATAAAGAACACAAAACATATAGAGGTAACAAGGGATATAAACATTCTTAAATGAAATAACCATATGATCGACTTCCACACATATCACTAAATGAAATAGCCATATGTCTGACTTCTATTCCCAATTCATTTGAGGTTATAACATAACCCCCCTTCCTGGTATTCATGGCACCACCCTTCTTTTGGTTTATCATGTAACCACCCATCAAATGTTCAAGTACCATTATAAAATCATAAGACATAAAACAAATATAAACGAATTTTTTTTCCACATTTTTATCACAATTTATCACATAAATATATTGACATAAAAAATCCATTATCAAAACCATTTTCAATACCAAAATACATAAAATAGTATATGGTATTTTTTTTGAAAACATTTCGGCTTGTTGAGGAAGCCAAAGATCAAATTATACTCAGGGCGGTGGAAAAGGTCGTTTTCACCGCTTATGTTAAAAGAATCATTCCTTTTTGAAATTTAAAAAAACACTTCGTAGAAAAATATTTCCTTTCAAATTTCAAGGGTGTTTATACAACATATAAAAGAATGTCGTGTATTAAAAAAATTTGTCTCAAAGAAAAGATATTGATACGAAGTCCCTTACCTCATGTCCAAATTGACCCATTCATTATTTAATATCATAAATAATATACTAAAGTCAATTTATACTTGATTAAGAACCTTGTTCAATTATATTATTCCTTTTATATCACTTATTACTATGTTATAAAAATTTAATAGTCATTTTTGTTAATAACGGTTGTTTTGTTGATATTTGGTAATTGAGTCAAAAATGAACTTCTAATAATCAGATGTTGTTCATGTGCTAAATGGTTCATTTTATCCAGAATGATATTAATTATTTGGATATCATATATGTCACATATATCCATCATATACATGTATTTATAATAGTACAGAACAGTTAGAGGTAAGAAATGAAATTCACCGTTCATGGAGACGGTAAGCCGTACATACGCATGAACGCTACTTTAATTTCTATTTCTTATTTAATGGAATTGAAACATAATGATACAAAGTAGTATTATAATTATAGTATAATATCATATATATTATCATTAACTCTATCCTTTATACATCCAATATAATGAATTAATGAGTCACATCACTTTTAGGGGACGGTAGTCTGCACTTCATAAAATGAGATTATCGTACATACCCACTATGGAAGCATAAAAGGCATGTATAAATGGATAATACAGAAGCATAAAGAAAACATATACATTATATATATCCTATATAAAAATAGTGTCATCATAATTTCAACCATGAGAGGCGGTTAGAGGTAATTGAACAATCATAGTTTCATGAGGCGTTAGTTTCCCATCCACTGAAACATTATGTTCTTCATCCGTTAGATAGAAGTGTGCGTATGTTTAGATCGAATCCTTCTCGTAAAAACATACTAGTATATTTAGGATAATATTTTTGTTACAAAAGAAAGTAATAAAAAGATTTTAGGGGTTTGAGAAGTAAAATAAATGAAAACAAATTAAGAGAAACTGTTACCTTTAATTTGAGTAACTCCCTTTGCTTTGAACCAAAGGACATCTTGATGTGTCTTCTGCCTAAGGTAAGGCTTTTAGGTGTACGAGGGGGATGTAGGGAGCTTAATTGGGATGATTTTGGATAAGCCAAAATGCATGATGGGTGTGAGGAATTGGTTATAAATGGTCTCCTTTTATAAGGGGAGGAGGGGCTCTTTAGGAAAGTGTGAAAATATTATTTTATTATAAACATATATTCGGATTCAAAAGGTTTAAAAATCATTAAAGTGTAATATAAGATGACTCATATTCTAAATAAATTCATCCAATCATAATTGGACATTTCTTTTATAATAGTTTAATCATTATAAAATTATTTATTTAAATCATTTATTAATGAGGTCAACACTACATCAATATTGTGTCATAAATAATTTAATTTATTTGATGTCTAAATATTATAAACAAATACCATGATGCTGTAAATAATATTTTATTTCTAATGAATATTTATATTCAAAAATAAAATTTATATAAGACCATATAAAAAATAATTTACTAAAAGATTTTTGTTTTTCTCATTTTTTTCTTTTACAATATTAATTTACATAATGTGTCATTATCATTCATAAGTGGTTACATGGGGTCCCAAAATAGACCCAAAGATGACCATGGTCTGCCATTACTCATTAATTAATGTTAGGACAAGTGTTAAGGTAATTTTGAATTATTATAATATTCTTTTTACCTTGAATTACCCTATTTACCTTTAACAATGATAAATAAAAGTCAAAAGTTCTTATTCGCCAAAAATTATTTTCATCTTATTGAACCACATTTTAAATTAAAATGTCTTCTTTTTTAAACAAATACTAAGTGGTTTCACTATTCATAAAAAATTATAGTTTTTCAGAAATATCCCAAAAATTCGTCCTAAGCTATATATGATATTCCGAATTCAAAAATGATGTTCTTTCCAAATTCAAATCCTAAATGTGACATTAATTAATTTTAAAATTAATTCCTGCTGTTAAAATAAATAGCGTGATTTTAGAAACAATAACTATCAAAATATTGACACTTGTTTATATCTAATTTCAATGTGAAATTAATTCCGATAAACAACATTGGATTAAATGGTAAAAATATATTCTAATTACTCTTTAAAACCAATTAAAAAGTTATTCTGACCATATAAATAAATTATATTAAAACATAGTTTTGAATTAAAATACAATATTTTCTGTATTCATTAAAAAATGTAATTTATCACAAAAATTCCAAAAAAATTCACAAAGTAAATTTTGATATCCCCATTCTAAAGAAGGATTTTATTTGGTCAATTAGAATGTATTAATCTGAACCAAACAATATTTAAAGAGGGTTCCCCATAAAAAGGCGGTAAATCAACCTTTTAATTTTAATTATGCTTAAAATTTGATTCATTCACATTTTTTACCCTAACATTTATTGGAAAAATGTAAATAAATTTAAAAAACATGTATAATAATATTGTAGTTAGTTTTGTTCATTCCCACCAATATAATGGCTAGGAGTTAACTACCATTTTAAAAAATAATATTATATTATTAGTGTGCATCGTAAGTTTTCAAAGAAACACGTTGTTGCGTATCAGGTATGCCATCGAACATAGCAACCCTTTTAAAGTAAAATTAATATTTAATTCACAAATATTAATAAATATGAAAATCTGTTATTCTTTATTAACCTGGGATATAACATTGGTCCAATACACCATTGATGTCCATAAAACATTCCCTCAACATATCTTCAACGATATAAATTGTCCACTCAGATTAGCCATCAGTTTGAGGATGATAGGTCATACATAAGCTCATATTAGTTTATAGAGCATGTTGGAGACTTTTAAGAACATGGAGGTGAATCTCAAATCCTGATCGAATAAAATTGATTTTAGTACTCAATATATCCATACCACTTCCTTGATATATATCCTTTAATATTGATCTAGTGAGCTGTCTTCAAAAATTTCTATAAAGTTATCTATCATTCTAAGATGATCCATAATAACACATATACAATTGTTTCACTTGGATATCATTTTATGTACAAGGAAAATGTCCATGGTGATGTTTTCCCATTTTTTTATTGCAATAGGTATTGTTTTCATCGCACCTTTCACTTTTTTCCTTTATACCTTCACTTGATAACATACATGTCACGTTAATATATACGTAACAATCTCTTTTTTCATATTTTCCCACCAATAGTTCTCACATAGATCTTGATAAATCATTTTTCTTCCTGGTTGAATATAGATGATTGAGCTATGTGAATCATTCAAAATCTCTTTCTTTATCCATGTATTGAATGGTACACATAATAGTCAGCCAAATTTCATAACTCCTTCCTCATCCAATTTTAAATGTAATGATTTTAATTTTATCGTGGATTCCATATTCTTCTAAATTTCCATGTAATTTATTTGATCATCCATTATTTTCTACACAAAGGATTCTTGGGAAATTATATGATAAATGATTGAGTATTTTTCTTCCTTAATGATTCTCATGTCTATACTTTTCAAATTTAAGAATATTGGATCCTTTTTAATTCGCATCATTGATAATGTTGTAGGATCTTTTCTTCTAGGAGCATTTCCACCATACATTCATTACAAAGAGGATAATTTATTGAGCCTTCATAATACTTGTTGAGATCTAATTATCTTCAAATTTTCATATTAATATCATTCTATGCGAATATTTATATTTTATACCCTTATGATTAGAATATATCTCACACTTCTCTCCATAGTGACAATTATTCCATACTTTCAACTGGAAGATCATTTCTTCCAACTCGAGATCATGTGTTGGAAATTTTTTCTCATGATGTTTCAACTACCTTGATTCATAGGCTACTGATTTATCATTTGGTATTATTAGTCATCCTAATCCATTCTTTGATGAAACTTTCATCTCCAAAATTATTTACCAACAAATTTGTAGTGTGTGCAAGGGTGTAATGATAATCTTCTTTTTAAAATAATTAATGAAGTATTCACATTCACTGGTGTAGAATAGTTTTTTTCTCTTTATATTCATCATGGTTAGTTTGTTTAAAAAATGATATATTCTACAAAAATAACTAGTAACACCCATCAAGAAAAAAATGAAATCTATAGATCTCTATTATAGATGTTGGTATGGGAAACACTTCGATTTCATTTATATTTAAAAGGTCCATAGATATTTCTTTTCTGGTGATTAAATTCCCCAATAATGATACTTCTTCTATCCAAAACACACATTTTCTATAACTTTAATATATTTATTCCATTACAATTTTTTTATCATTGTATTCAAATGCCAATTTATTCTTCCTTACTCAAATATTATATCATAATATCATCATTAAATACTATAAAAATCGGTTAAGGTAATCTCTACACAATATATAATTTACTTCCATGAAACATCCAGGAGCATTAGAGATTCCATAGGGAATCACAATGAACTCATAGTTTTCATACCTTTTTCAAAGTGAATTCCTGGTAATTTCTTCCTACCTCGCCAAAAATTGGCGATATTCTGACTGAATACTCACATTACAAGAATAATTTTCCCTACATAGTTGATTGATGAAATAATCTATCCATTGCAAGGGATGATTGATCTTTATCATGATTTTTTGAGCTTATGATAATAAAGTAAGAGGTGCATTGATATATCCTTCTTCCATATGAAAATGATTAGTTCACCCTCTGGTGAATCACTTGGGCGTATACAATCCTTCTTCCTATTTATCCAGTATCTCCTTCTTGATGTGAAGAGTGATCTCCAATAGACTGATAAAAAATTGGATGATGCTTCAGGATGTGAAGAGTGATCATGCATTCCAAATAGTTGATGATGGATTTATATAAAGATATATAGTCCATGCCAAATATATCATTAAACTCTACCAAAGGATGTATGAAAATATTTACATGGAGGTTTGGTCCACAAATATTTATCAGGGTGGTGTTATAAACATTGGATGCAATAATTTCACCACATTCTGTACTCATAGATAACTCAACCTCCAAATTTTAATTGGATAATGGAATAGATCTCAACCTCTTTCATGCTAAAAAGTAATATTTAAATCCAAAATCAAATAATAAATTATCAATTCTAGAAACAATTACCAGTGTTCCTATAACAACAACATTGTCAGGATACACCATAGTAGTAGTGGAATAATATTCCCTTCCATATAATCTTGGAGGTTTTTTTGTATATTTCTTCTAATAACCCTTGGTTTATGGTAATGGATCATATAGTTTCCATAGTCTATATATTTGAAACACATAGCATTTTATTGATAATTATTATGAACCTTCCTTTACTCTGTCATATTATCTGGATTATCCATATCATTTCAACATATATTATCCATATTCCCTTCTCTCATACATTTGAATCATCAATTGGTTCCCTTTATTATGTTTATAGTATACTTCTTCCCACACATTTGAAAAATGGGATGTTCAGTATTTTAACATCATGAGATTAATTTGTCAACCCACACATATTAAACTCCACTTTCATCTTTTTTGTCCCTAACCCACAAGACCCCTTAGAGACTCCAATATATATTTGAACTTTAATGAAATAATGGAAAATATCCTCATAATTGTTGAATTTTTTAATAGGCATTGATTTTATTAGACATAGATTTAGTCCTCTAAAGAAGTGAATGAGATTTATTTTAGTGTTAATGAAAAAATCATATTCATATCCTGCAAGAATTGTGATGTTTTCTTCAAAATCCCCAACTGACTCTTATTCCTTTTGATTATGTTCGAGAAATTCACTTTTAATATTGTGATGGAGAGCGTGGGAAAAATATTTTCTGAAAAATATTTTCATTAAAAATTCAAATTCCATGGAATCAATTTACTCATTGGATATTATGTTGTTGATATGTTTCCACTAGTGATTAGATTATCCATAAAATACAACAATGTTCTCGAACAATATTTATTTCTTATGACCAATATAGGATAAAGTATAAGGCCCCAGCCTTAAACCTTACTTAAACTTGAGTTATTACAAGATTACACATTGAGGATCTTTTCAGGATTAGAGTTTTAGAGAATTAGATCATGAATCTTGCATTACATTCCACATTTAAACAAAGTGGTTACATAAAAGACAGTATTCATTCTTCCCATAAACGGAAACATATTTTAAATATAACACGGATTCTTTCTTGACACATCCTTGACACTATCATCTCATCATGTACCATTCCCTTGACCTGTGAAAAAAATTTCAAAAACTTGGGATGAGCATAAAAAGCTCAATAACAGTTATAAAAATATGGAAAGGAAACATGAGTTCATATATACATTAGAATGAAATCACACTTTACCCATAAAACATAGGCATATCAAATCATGAATAAATCATAGAAAACATAAGACATAAAGGTAACTTGAGGCATTCATAACATTCTTACGTAGGGAGTAACCCTCTTGGTTACGTTTGGAATACCCATCACAGTATATTCCCTAAAATCACTTCGGAGAAACCTTAACGTTTCACTCCTTCGCGTTACCGAATGCATTGGAGAGCTATATCGGGCTCACCCGCCCTTAGTTTATCACGGAACCACCCATTTTCATAACAATTCCCAAGAACCATAACATAATTGTATCACATAAACATGAATAAAGGAAACATAACATTTCCACATTTCAATCACAATATAACATTTTAGGATATTGAAATAATGAATCCATTCAAAAAGAAACGATTTCCAAAACCATTTAAAACATTTAATAAAGATATTTCTGAATCAAAGTGTCCCATACCACCTTGATTCTTTTAACATTTTAAACCATTAATATCCGTATAAATAAATCCTTAAAACCATTTTGAAAAAATGGATATTAATAAGAACAAATAATTAAAACATTTAAAACGATATTTTGGTTAAAGGGGTTTTACCAAAATTAGAGACACTTGAATACAATAATCGAGGAATAACATTTAGTCAGAACTTTATAATATCATGAGAATAAAAGGATTCATGATATAATACTCCAAAGGACAGTATATACACCATATAAGAGTGAATTGGTGCATAACAACAATGAACCCTCAATAGAAATGTCAAATGTGATGAAATCCCTTATAAAGAAGGTATCCTTAAATTAAGGATAAATCAATCTCAAAAATATGTGTGACAAATATAAATACACCCAATATAAGTGGATATTAAGTGTAAAACAATAAAAGTACATTCACACATGTTCAATGGATGACATACTCAATGACTACATGTTGAACCCAAAGAAATCGAAATTGGGTTAAAAAGTTCCCTTGACAGCCTAACGGCATCACATCAAAATGAGTTTATGAGAGATAAAAAGTGTATCTCATCACTTGGACATAAAATTTAAATCAATAAGGATATATGATAACATATCCCAACATAACAATATGTAAATTAAAAGACCCAACAAAAGAAGTCTTTTAAAAAAGAGGAGGGTGAAAGGTTCCCTTACCGACTTGGGTATCTTTAAAAACATACACCCCATGAAAGAAAGACAATAGGTCATTGATGTAAATACTCATAAATGAAATTATATTACACAAAGAGTTGAATAATGGGCAGTACATACACCACTAAATGGAATTTGTGGCAAATGTAGCATAAATCTCACGGGAATAAAAGTGAGATGAAAAATCCCTTACGAAAACTCGGCAGCCTAACGGCGCCACATAAAACTTCCGAATATGGATTGATGAGATAAAATAGAGTATCCCATCATATTAAAATAGAATTTACATCAATTGGAATAAAATTAAATCCCCCAACATTGCAAGGATGAGTTTAAAAGAAGTGACATAAAGGAGAGTACTTAAAAAGAAAGAGAGAGGTTAGATCTCTTACGAAAGTTCGGCAGCCTAACGGCGCCACTCAAAACTTCCAAAATGGATTGATGAGAGATAATAGGGTCTATCATCACATGAACATAGAAATTACAGTATGATTAATATAAAAGATCATCCCAATATCAAGAAAGATGAGCTTTAAAATGAATGACATAAAAGTGCGTACTTAAAAAGAAAGAGAGGAGTAGGATCCCTTACCTCGGGTCCGACTTGACTCGATCGTTCTTTAATCTCCTGAATAATAAACTTGAGTTAATTTCTACTTCCTTAAGAACATTTTTCAAGTTCATTATTACTTTTATATCACTTATTACCGTGTCATAAACATTATGTAATCATTTAAGTTAATAATATTTGTTTTGCCGATATTTGGTTCTTAAGTCGAAAGTGGACTTCTTACAATTACATGTTGTTCGTGTGGTCAAATGTTTATTATATCCAGAATTGTATTCATGATTTATATATAATATATGTCATATATATCCAGTACATTCATGAATTTATAACATTACATAATCATTTAGAGGTAAGAAATGAAATGCACCGTTCATGGAGACGGTAAGCCGTACGTACGCATGAACGCTACTTTCATTTCTATTTCGTATTTTATAGAATTGACTAATAATGATATAAAGGTATATTATAATTAAAGTATAATATCATATATAATATCATAGTTCCATCCTTTATACGTCCCACATATGGTATTTAACGAATCAAATCACTTTGAGGGGGCGGTAGTCCGCACTTCCTTAAATGAAGATATCGCGTTTACCCAAAATGGAAACCATAAAGGTATGACCAAAATGAAAAAAACCGAAGCTTAAGGAAACAATAAACATATAATATATCATATATAAAAATAGTGACATCATAATGGCCACCTTTGAAGGTGTTAAATGAGTATTGAACAATCATCGTTTCGGGAGGCAGAATTTCGCCATCCACAGAAACCGTATGTTATTTAACCATTTGATGTAGTTGTGTGGGAGTGTAGCTCGAATAAATATTATAACAACATCCTAGTATATTTAAGATACTGGTGTTGTTACAAAATAAATAAATAAAAAGAGGTTAGGGGGTTGGAGAAGCAAAATAAAACAAATGAACATGAGAGAATGAATTACCTTTAAAAGTGTAACTCCTTTTGATTTGAGCCTAAAGGCTTCCTTTGAAAGGATTATTCCCAAAGGGAATACTCTAGGATGAGGAGAGGGGTGTGGAGAGAGTAAATGGGCAGGGGTTGGCCGAGCCAAAGGCTTGAGGAGTGTGTGAAATGAGGTAGAGGTGGGGGCCTTTTATAAGAGGAGAGGTGGGGCACTTTTGGAAAGTAAAGAAATATTACTTTATTTGAAAATGTGTTTCGGTTTTAAAAGGTCCCACAATGATATAATTCGTGGATAAGGTTATAAAGGTTCTAAATCCACCCATCTAATAAGTTTTGGACATGTATAGTTCATAGATTTTACATTATCATTCCATTTTATTTTAATCGTTAAATAATGATGTCATCACTGAATCCTTATGATGTCATAAATAATTTAATTTATTTAATGTATAAAAATTACAAACAAATTACTATGATGTAGGAAATCCTTTTAGCTTTTAAATGACTATTTATAATCAAAATTTGGACTTGTATAACCCCACTTAAAAATTATTTTAGTAAAACAATTTATGTTACTGTCATTTTCACTTTAACATTAAATAAAAATATATTAATGTCATTTTCCAACTAAAGTGGCTCCATGGCATCCCCAAGTTGGCCCATGGATTGTCCTGGTCGGCCATGACTCACCCAATAGGTGTAGGACAAGTGTCATGGTGTTTTCACATTCTTATAATATCATTTTTACCTTAAACTACACTAATTACCACTAAACGCGATTAAAAACTTAATAAGTTACTATTCACCAAAAAATTATTTTAATCTCATTGAACCAAATTTTACTTCTTAATGAAAACCATGTATGTCGGATTTTTGAAAATCAAAACACAATTATGGAAAAATTTCATTTAAATGAAAAATCAGTTTTTATAAGTACCACTTAGTGGTTTCACTATTCATCAAAAATTGAAGTTTTTCAGAAAATTACCAAAAATTCACCCTAAGCTATATTTGATCTTCCGAATTCAAAAATGAAGTCTATTTTACAAAATTCAAAACATATTAGTCACATTAATTAATTTAATAATTAATTCCCACTGTCAGAGCAAATAGTGTGTTTTTATAAAACAATAAGTATCAAAAGATTGACACTAGTTTAAGTCTGATTTCAAAGTGAAATTAATTCCAATGACCACTATTGGATTTAATGGTAAAAATATTTTCTAATTTCACTTTAAAACCAATTCAAAATATTATCTATTCATTTAAATTAATTAGATTAAAAAGAGGTTTTGAATTAAAACACAACATTCTACACTATTCATTAAAAAATGAACTTTATCAGAAAAATACCAAAAAATTACACAATGTAAAATTTGATGTACCGATTCTTAATAAGAGTTTTATTTGGTCCAAAAGAATGTATAAGAGTGATCAAAACTATATTTAATGACAGTTCTCCATTAAAAGGCGATAAGTGAACCTTTAGTGAAAACTAGGGCATATACACCTAAAATTTAATTCTTTCCGTATTTTAAGCCTTTAGCTTTTATTGGATAAATGTAAAAACATTAAAAAACATATATAATCATGTTTTAGTTATTTATATCCATTCCCGCCATTATAACAGCTACATGTTAACTACCATTTAAAATAATATTATTTTATTATTAGAGTGCAACGTAAGATTCCCAAGAAACTCGTTGTTGCGTATTGGGTACGCCATCGAGCATAGCGTCCCCTTTAAAGTAATATTAATATTTTATTCACAAATATGGATAAATATGAAAATTTCAATTTCATTATTTACCTGGGGTGTTACATCCTTCCCCCCTTTTGGGAATTGTGTCCTCGCAATTTTAAAATTGCACTTGGAAACATCCTTGAAAGTCCCACATCGGAACAAGATTCGGTAAAACAATCACTTTAAAATAAAGAAAGATAAGCACAGAGGTCACCCGAGTTAACCCATACTAGGACTCCATGTAGGAAAACATGGACATGGAGGAGAAAACATAGGGTCATGTTCTGATGGAGAGTGATAGAAAACATGTTTAGGAGAAAGTTAACAATGAGAAAATCACAAACTTGTGATGGGTTAAACGGTGTTGGGTTCCCCAGTAGGAAAAGTTAATACACAACATTTTTGTTTTAAGTTACTTTTTATTGAGGAATTTATTCATAAGGAAACATAATCACTTATCATGTTGACTCTCAACTTTTACTAGATTCTTTAATCAAACTCATATTTTTTTTCCAAAAGACAAGTATTTAGGGAGACTTGTTCGCATTAAGAGTACTATAAACAACTTCTAGAGGAGCACCTAAAAAAACTATACATTTCCCATGTCTTCAAACCTTAACCAAAACTAAAACCAAAAAGGTTACTACAAGATCAGATAATCCAGAAAAGGATAACCCTTTATAAAAAGAAAATCTATTCTTAATCTCAAAATTTGTCCAAAAAAAACACAAAGTTCAACGAGGACCATCCGATAAACAATTTTTCCATAAAATTCTTCAAAGTAAACCAATATAATATTGAAACCCAAATATTTGAAGGATTTAGTCACATAGTCTTCCAAGTTAAATCGTAACTTTTATCTCCAAACAACATTAGTTGCTCCTAAAGTCTCGTATTGAAAAGTAATTAACCTAATCACATATCCTCCATGATAGGTTAATCATTTTTATAAATAACCCAAAATAAACTTACTCATAATTCATAAAATCATATAAATAGAATGAATCAGTCAAACTAACCAGGGACTTCACGTAGTCCAGTGGTAGGCGATAAATACCAGTCGCACTTTGGTTGTGGGTTCGATTCCCGCAGCTTTGTCTGACGCGACGGGTTGCCACACGGTCTTCGTGTTGTCATTTTTTCAAAACTATATAATTCTAAAAACATTCCCCAAAACGAGATAAAATCTTCAAAAATATTCATAACATATTTTAACCTCAATTTTATAACATGCCTTCCACTTCAATCATAACATTTAGTAACCCATAATTTCCTCAAAAGTAAGGATCATATAAACCCAAATGGTTCTTTATAACTATGTCCACAAAAGAAAAGATAACTATTCCTTGGATAAAATTTGCCTATATTAAACATCAGGGTTACACATAATATAAAAAGTCTTCTAATGTAACCCCATCATCAAAAGAGACTTAATACTCTTAAGAATTTCACCCTAACTCTTGAAGCCCTTATATGTTGACATCTTACTCATTCAACATTCTTCATGATCCATTATCCATTCCTTTCCAACTTATTCCGAAATACCTCTTTCCTACAAACAAAATCATGAATCATATCCTAAGATTCCAAAATAATAAAACAATAGTCATGAAATAGTACATACCATTGATTGGTCATTGTCAGTTTCTTCATCCTCAATCGGAATGGCATTAGGTATTGGTAAACGAATATTGGTACGCTCTTGGTGACCCCATTCACGAAACTTTTTCATAGGACATGTGTTTGCATAATGACCATGCACACCACATTTAAAACATTCAATTGATCCCTCAGAAAGAACTTCTTTCCCTTTCATCGAGTCAACTGGATGCTTCCTTTTTCCATGGCAGGTTCTTGCTTTATGACCTTCATTTCCACATCTATAGCATATTTATGTACCTTTGAAACATTTTCCTAGGTGTTTCTTTCCACATATTTGACACATAGGTTTTTGAACACACTTACCTTTATGATTATTAACTGTACTTCCGTAGGGATTTGTTTCTTGCATATATGATGCCTTAGAGAAATCTCCAAGGTTTAGGTGGTCAATCATGACTCCAGATAGTTGGTTGAGGATAATCAAAAGAGTTCTCATTGCAGCTCCCATATCATTCAGTTTCTTGCTAAAAAAACTATCACAATTTCCTTCACATCCACTGTTACTTTGGTTCCTGCTAGATCCAGCCATTTACTAAAACCAAAAAGGTCAGTGTGAGTATATCAACAAAACCATCATGTACTAATGCGTAAGATAGACAATAAGATATACTTACTCATTCACTTTATCTAAAACTAAGACTCTTTCTGAAATCCTAAACATTATGGTAATTGTCAATTATGCTTAAAGAATACCCTAACCTCTAAAGTTATCTAAACCACCCTCTGATACCAACTATAAGGCCCCAGCCTTAAACCTTACTTAAACATGAGTTAATACAAGATTACACATTGAGGATCTTTTCAGGTTTAGAGTTTTAGAGAATTAGATCATGAAACTTGCATTACATTCCACATTTAAACAAAGTGGTTACATAAAAGACAGTATTCATTCTTCCCATCAACGGAAACATATTTAAAATATAACACGGATTCTTTCTTGACACATCCTTGAAACTATCATCACATCATGTACCTTTCCCTTGACCTATGAAAAACATTTCAAAAACTTGTGATGAGCATAAAAAGCTCAGTAAGAGTTATAAAAATATGGAAAGGAAACATGAGTTCATATATAAATTATAATGAAATCACACTTTACCCATAAAACATAGGCATATCAAATCATGAATAAATCATAGAAAACATAAGACATAAAGGTAACTTGAGGCATTCATAACATTATTACGTAGGGAGTAACCCTCTTGGTTACATTTGGAATACCCATCACAGTATATTCCCTAAAATCTCTTCGGTGAAACCTTAACGTTTCACTCCTTCGCGTTACCCAATGCATTGGAGAGCTATATCGGGCTCACCCGCCCTTAGTTTATCACAGAACCACCTGTTTTCATAACAATGCCCAAGAACCATAACTTAATCGTATCACATCAACATGAATAAAGGAAACATAAAATTTCCACATTTCAATCACAATATAACATTTTAGGATATTGAAATAATGAATCCATTCAAAAAGGAACCATTTCCAAAACCATTTAAAAAATTTAATAAAGAGATTTTTGAATCAAAGTGTCCCATACCACCTTGAATATTTTATCATTTTAAACCATTAATATCCATATAAATAAATCCTTAAAACCACTTTGAAAACATGGATATTAATTAGAACAAATAATTAAAACATTTAAAACGATATTTTGGTTAAAGGGGTTTTACCAAAATTAGAGACACTTGAATACAATAATCGAGGAATAACATTTAGTCAGAACTTTATAATATCATGAGAATAAAATTATTCATGATATAATACTCCAAAGGACAGTATATACACCATATATGAGTGAATTGGTGCATAACAACAATGAACCCTCAATAGAAAAGTCAAATGTGATGAAATCCCTTATAAAGAAGGTATCCTTAAATTAAGGATAAATCAATCTCAAAAATATGTGTGACAAATATAAATACACCAAATATAAGTGGATATTAAGTGTAAAACAATAAAATGTCATTCACACATATTCAATGGATGACATATTCAATGTCTACATGTTGAACCCAAAGAAATTGAAATTGGGTTAAAAAGTTCCCTTGACAGCCTAACGACATCACATCAAAATGAGTTTATGAGAGATAAAAAGTGTATCTCATCACTTGGACATAAAATTTAAATCAATAAGGATATATGAGAACATATCCCAACATAACAATATGTAAATTAAAAGACCCAATAAAAGAAGTCTTTTAAAAAAGAGGAGGGTGAAAGGTTCCCTTACCGACTTGAGTATCTTTCAAAACATACACCCCATGAAAGAAAGACAATAGGTCATTGATGTAAATACTAATAAACGAAAGTATATTACACAAAGAGTAGAATAATGGGCAGTATATACACCAATCAATGGAATTTGTGTCAAATGAAGCATAAATCTCACGGGAATAGAAGTGAGATGAAAAATCCCTTACGAAAACTCGGCAGCCTAACGACGCCACATAAAACTTCCGAATATGGATTGATGAGATCAAATAGAGTATCCCATCATATTAAAATAGAATTTACAGCAAGTGGAATAAAAGTAAATCCCCCAACATTGCAAGGAAGAGATTAAAAGAAGTGACATAAAGGAGAGTACTTAAAAAGAAAGAGAGAGTTTAGATCTCTTACGAAAGTTCGGCAGCCTAACGGCGCCACTCAAAACTTCCAAAATGGATTGATGAGAGAGAATAGGGTCTCTCATCACATGAACATAGAAATTACAGTAGGATTAATATAAAATATCATCCCAATATCAAGAAAGATGAGCTTTAAAAGGAATGACATAAAAGTGCGTACTTAAAAGGAAAGAGAAGAGTAGGATCCCTTACCTCGGGTCCGACTTGACTCGATCGTTCTTTAATCTCCTGAATAATAAACTTGAGTTAATTTCTACATCCTTAAGAACATTTTTCAATTTCATTATTCCTTTTATATCACTTATTACCATGTCATAAACATTATGTAATCATTTAAGTTAATAATATTTGTTTTGCCGATATTTGGTTCCTAAGTCGAAAGTGGACTTCTTACAATTACACGTTGTTCGTGTGGTCAAATGTTTATTATATCCAGAATTGTATTCATGATTTAGATATAATATATGTCATATATATCCATTACATGCATGAATTTATAACATTACATAATCATTTAGAGGTAAGAAATGAAATGCACCGTTCATGGAGACGGTAAGCCGTACGTACGCATGAACGCTACTTTCATTTCTATTTCGTATTTTATATAATTGAATAATAATGATATAAAGGTATATTATAATTCCACTATAATATCATATATAATATCATAGTTCCATCCTTTATACGTCCCACATATGGTATTTAACGAATCAAATCACTTTGAGGGCGCGGTAGTCCGCACTTCCTTAAATAAAGATATCGCGTTTACCCATAATGGAAACCATAAAGGTATGACAAAAATGAAAAAAAAACAGAAGATTAAGGAAAAAATAAACATATTATATATCATATATAAAAATATTGACATCATAATGGCCACCTTTGAAGGTGTTAAATGAGTATTGAACAATCATCGTTTCGGGAGGCAGAATTTCGCCATCCACAAAAACCGTATGTTCTTTAACCATTTGATGTAGTTGTGTGGGAGTGTAGCTCGAATAAATATTATAACAAAATCCTAGTATATTGAAGATACTGGTGTTGTTACAAAAGAAATAAATAAAAAGAGTTTAGGGGGTTGGAGAAGCAAAATAAAACAAATGAACATGAGAGAATGAATTACCTTTAAAAGTGTAACTCCTTTTGATTTGAGCCTAAAGGCTTCCTTTGAAAGGATTCTGCCCAAAGGGAATACTCTAGGATGAGGATAGGGGTGTGTAGAGAGTAAATGGGCAGGGGTTGGCCGAGCCAAAGGCTTGAGGAGTGTGTGAAATGAGGTAGAGGTGGGGTCCTTTTATAAGAGGAGAGGAGGGGCACTTTTGGAAAGTAAAGAAATATTACTTTATTTGAAAATGTGTTTCGGTTTTAAAAGGTCCCACATTGATATAATTCGTGGATAAGGTTATAAAGGTTCGAAATCCACCCATCCAATAAGTTTTTGACATGTGTAGTTCATATATTTTACATTATCTTTCCATTTTATTTTAATCGTTAAATAATGATGTCTTCACTGCATCATTATGATGTCATAAATAATTTAATTTATTTAATGTCTAAAAATTACAAAAAATTACTATGATGTATGAAATCTTTTTAGATTTCCAATTACTATTTATAATAAAAATTTGGACTTGTATAACCCCACTTAAAAAGTATTTTAGTAAAACAATTTATGTTAGTGTCATTTTCACTTTAAGATTAAATAAAAATAAATTAATGTCATTTTCCAACTAAAGTGGCTCCATGGGGTCCCCAAGTTGGCCCATGGATTGTCTTGGTCGGCCATGACTCACCCAATAGGTGTAGGACAAGTTTCATGGTGTTTTCACATTCTTATAATATCATTTTTACCTTAAACTACACTAATTACAACTAATCGCGATTAAAAACATAATATGTTACTATTCACCAAAAAATTATTTTAATCTCATTGAACCACATTTTACTTCTTAATGACAACCATTTATGTCGGATTTTTGAAAATAAAAACACAATTATGGCAAAATTTCATTTAAATGAAAAATCAGTTTTTATAAGTACCACTTAGTGGTTTCACTATTCATCAAAAATTGAAGTTTTTCAGAAAATTACCAAAAATTCACCCTAAGCTATATTTGATATTCCGAATTCAAAAATGAAGCCTATTTTACAAAATTCAAAACATATTAGTCACATTAATTAATTTAATAATTAATTCCCGCTGTCAGAGCAAATAGCGTGTTTTTATAAAACAATAAGTATCAAAAGATTGACACTAGTTTAAGTCTGATTTCAATGTGAAATTAATTCCAATGACCACTATTGGATTTAATGGTAATTTTATTTTTCTAATTTCACTTTAAAACCAATTCAAAATATTATCTAATCATATAAATAAATTAGATTAAAAAGAGGTTTTGAATTAAAACGCAACATTCTACACTATTCATTAAAAAATGAACTTTATCGTAAAAATACCAAAAAATTACACAATGTAAAATTTGATGTCCCGATTCTTAATAAGAGTTTTATTTGGTCCAAAAGAATGTATAAGAGTTATCAAAACTATATTTAATGACAGTTCTCCATTAAAAGGCGATAAGTGAACCTTTAGTGAAAACTAGGGCATATACACCTAAAATTTAATTCTTTCCGTATTTTAAGCCTTTAGCTTTTATTGGATAAATGTAAAAACATTAAAAAACATATATAATCATGTTTTAGTTATTTATATCCATTCCCGCCATTATAACGGCTACATGTTAACTACCATTTAAAATAATATTATTTTATTATTAGAGTGCAACGTAAGATTCCCAAGAAACTCGTTGTTGCGTATTGGGTACGCCATCGAGCATAGCGTCCCCTTTAAAGTCATATTAATATTTTATTCACAAATATGGATAAATATGAAAATTTCATATTCATTATTTACCTGGGGTGTTACATAAAGTATATATTTTAAAGGGTTTTAATACATTGTCCTATGATGAGGGGATTGAAATATCCACTAAACATTGGTTTCCTTTTCTACATGATGAATTAAATGTCAACATTCTTGCTCTAAGGATAAATAGGGCATTCCATGTGATTCATGATATTATTCATAACATGAGCCATATGAGTATGTTTTTATAATGTTTTGAGAAAATTTTCCTATCATATTATTCATTTCATTAGTGAAATCACCACATTTTCTTTCACATTTATTGTTGGAATGAGTTTTTCTATTTAAATCCATTAACTATGAAAAACTAATGTATAATTAGAGTCATTTAATAAATAAATAATAATCATTTACAAATGAAAACATTGGACATAGAAAGATAAAATTGTAAATTAAAATTATGTCATAAATTATGATTACCAAGGTTTTAGTATAGGTTATCCATGATCTATTTCCCATAAAATATTCTTTGGGCCTTTTTTTGTTCCTTTAATAATGGTTTATTATGAGCTTATGAATTCACAAAATCGCAAACCATGTGAGTGTCAACACCGGTGCACAGTAAGGACCATTGTCATTTACTAGGTTACCCTGATTCAGTCCCATAAATTTTTTTCAGAGTTTTTACTCCAAGGTATGTCTATGCAGAACCACAACCACTTATATTATCCAATCACGTGTGTATTTTGTAACACCCTGATATTTTATGAGGTAGATTTTTATTAATTACTTTTATATATTGTGTTGTATGAAACAACAAGATTATCATTCTCTATACACAACAATGTATTAGATTTCAATTGACGAAACACTATTGTTGGCTTTTGTTGTACACAATTTATAGTTCCTTGGATAGAATTCATTTCACGCAACATTGAGTATAAATTTTTTTTCAATGTATAATTGAACTGTGTTTTGATTAGGTTATACACAATACGAATGTTTTCTTCCACTACATGAAATGCATGCATTGCTTTCGTTACACCTGAGAGTGACCTTGTAATGCCCTGACCCCAGTTACCCAGATTCGGTGTATTATGTTTATACATTGGCATGATTACAAGGAATGAAGTCCCAAAGGAACGATCAATTTAGATGTCTTGGAAAATATATTACATACATGAATGTTACATTACACTTTATAACAAACAAAATAACATTAATAATCCTTTATTAATGCAACTATTACTTGGGCTTAACCCTGCATATCTATCAAAATAAAGTTCTTGGAATCCTGGGAAAAATAAAAAATAGAAAGGGGTGAGCTCAGATGCTCAGTAAGGATAAAAATTTAGCGGAAACATTCATAAATAAACATAATCATTTAAGGAAATTTATAACTAAAACAAAAGCCTTTTAAACTTGGAATTCAGCATAATTTGGAAAAAATAAAATGAAATAATTCCATTTAATTATTCACATGGATATTCTACTAGTTTAATAATGACATGGAATATCAATAACCACTTTCATAATGATAGAATTCATAATTCCATACTATCATAACTACATTGTCAAGGCCACGTGCCAAGACTACAAATACGTTTTTGTGAAGGCCTTGTGCCAAGACACTAGTTTGTCTAATGAGACCTACCGATGCATCGAGGAGCTATAGCAGGCTCCACCCATCACTTACTAGGTCTAATGCATTCCTCATATGAATAGGTATAAACATAACATAAAAATTCATATTAAAACTAGAATACGAAATGCCAATACAATCTCCATAAGCCATGAATGGTAAAAAATAACACCTCCACAGTCAAACATATCACAAAGCCTTCATTACAGTATGGATGTTTTGTATAATAATAAATCAACATCAAATAAGATTAAAATCCATCAAAGTATTTTGACAAAGATGAAAACAAAAATATTTGAGAGAAATATATCCTTTTTTTAAATCATTTAAACGTCACACATTTATTAAGGAAGTAATTTAAAAGTGATTTTTGAATCAAAGTGTCCCATACCACATTGAAACTTTTTAAAAGAGATATCATTTCAAAACATTCATGACCATATAAATAAATTCTTAAAATCATTTGGAAAATATGGACATTAATTAAAAATACTTAGAAAGATAAATCTTAAAACATTTAAAATTTTGATATTGATAAAGAGTTCTTTTAAAAAATTATTAAAATATTCAGTTTTATATCATTTAAAAGTCACATAATTATAAAATGACACATTTACATTCAAAATATTCATAAAATATTGTATGGGTAGCTTCAACGAGTTTATAATGGGAGAAAATAGCTGCACACGCCGTATAAGTTAAATAACATTTTTACCTTAAATTTGTCAAAAAGGTCAAAAAGTATCTTGTTTGGAAAATGAAGGAAAGATTCCATTAAAAACAAATAAGGGTATAAATGAATTGAAACTATTTTATAGTAAATAGTAATTTTTTTTGAAATATATTTTTATGAAAAATGGATGTGGATGATATAGAGGTCGTAGTAGACAATTACGTATAAACAACCTCGGATAATGAAGAGATTGTGAAATAAAATCTTCCCTGGTACTTTTCCTTAGTTGAGGGTAGGTCAAACTCATGTATAATAGTTAAATAATTGTTATTAAGTTATACAAGAATCATATACATAAATATGATATCATATATGATATTTTAATATTTCTTTCTTAAAAATATTTTAGTATTATCGTCGTTTCGAGTGTTCACTTACCCATTTTTTTATATATGTTTTGTTACATAAGCCATTGTTGTTATTCATAGGATGTATCATATTTATATACAGAATTATAACAAGTCATTAAAAATTATTTTTAATCATAAAATGAAAATTAGTCTTGAATGGATACGATGGGGAATGAATCTCATCGCGTTCGTGGAGATGGCAGTCCATACGTACGCACAAACGATACTTCCATTTCATTTTTCATTTTAAAAGGAATAAAAATAAAATGATACATAGGAATATTATTATTCTAGTATAATATAATATCTTATATATGTTACTTATGTTCATTAAAACCAACATTTATACATTCCATGTATGGTATGAATGAGTTATATGACTTTGAGGTGGCGGTAGTCCGCACTTCCTCAAATGAAATTATCTTATATATATACAACATGAAACGAATAATGGTATGATATAAAATAGAATTAAAAAATCTTATTTATAAAATAATTATGATTAATATCATATTTAATTATAGTTCCATCATAATGGCCACCATGAGAGGTGGTAGGAGATAATTGAACAATCATCATTTCGTGAGGTATTTGGTTGCCATCCAAAGAAACATTATGTTCATCACCCATTGGATGGAGGTGTGTGTAATTATAGTTTGAAAACATCTCATAAAAATATCCTAGTATATTTAGGATACTAGTTTTGTTACAAAAGAAAATAATAAGAATAGTTTAGGGGTTGGAGAAGTAAAATAAAAGAAAAGATGCTAAGAGAAATCGTTACCTTTAATTTGGGTAACTCCCTTTGGTTTGAACCAAAAAGGACACATGAAGTGCCTTATTCCTATGTTAAGGCTTCTAGGAGGATGCGAGGGATTTAGGGAGCATAATTTGGTAGATTCTGAACGATCCAAAAGGCTTGAGGTGTGAGGGGAATTGGTTATAAGTGGTGTCCTTTTATAAGGGGGAGTAGGGGCTCTTTAGGAAAAACTTAAATTATTATTTTATAATAAATTCATATTCGGTTTATAATGGATCCAATATGGATTATTTAAAGTCTAAGGTGGTTATGGGTCGAAAAGCACTCAACCAATAGGTTTTAGACATGTTTGGGTCACTATTTTACCCTTATCTTTTAGATTTAACTTTTACTTAAATAGGTTGACATTTACCATGTCTCTTAGTATTTTTATATTATATGGTTAATAAACTTACTATAAACTACCAAGAGAACCCCATGTATTACATTAATGACATACCTATCATCATATATGTCCTTTGGCCGAACCATATATTTCTAGGAAAATTATATTAATTAATAATATAATATTTGTTTTAAAAACTCCTTTTTGTCATATTTGACACTATTTAATAATTTATTTTTGATAAAGTCATAATAACATTATTAATTCGAAAAAAATTCATTTAATAAATCCTAATATGTCATATTAACCTATTAAATTCGTGTAATTAATTAAAAGTTTCAAATTATATTTATTTGGGTATTTATAAAATCCATTAGTTTAATATTTCACAAATAAGGGAATTACTGCATCATCATTGTGTCATAAATAAATTAAATTAATTAATTTATAAAAATTATAAATAAAATACCATTATGTGGAAAATAGTTTTAGATTTTATATGAATATTTATAATCTAATTTATCTTATGTATAACCCTATATTAAAAATTTTTTAGTTATTAAACATTGATTTTAACTCTTTTAACACTTCTTTGAATTAAATAATAATAAATTTCCTAATCTAATCCATGTGGACCAAAGGGGTTCATATTTTATTTATATGGTTTTTTGGTCGAATTATACTTAGCCAATAGAATTAGGACATGTGTTAGGTAATAATAATATCATTTTTACCATTAATTACCATATTTACTTTTAAAAGTGGTAAATAAAAGTAAAAAGATACTATTCACCAAAAATTATTTATATCTTATTGAACCACATTTTACTCCTTGATATTAACTATGACTCTCAGATTTTCAAAATTCCACTCAGAGAAGTGGTAAAATTATGTTCTACATGAATTTTCAAATTCTCCTAGGAGATGTGTAAAAGACGGTGAAAAGTTCAACAAAATTTTTATATATTTAAAATTATTATAAACTGACTCAAATGAATTAAATTGAACATATATAGGTATTATTTATCTATTTTCACATAAAATAAATTTAAATAAAATAAATAATTATTTAAATGTAAATTCGATTTTAATCTATAACTTAGTGTTTTTCACTATTCATCAAAAATTAAACGTTTTCAGAAAAATACCAAAAATTAACCCTAAGCTAATTTTGATATTCCAAATTCCATAATGTCGTCTATTTTACCAAATTCAAAACATAGAAGGTTCATTTATTAATTTAAAATTAATTTTCACTGTCAAAACCAAATGGCGTATTTTTAAGAAATAATAACTACCAAAAGTTTGAAACTTGTTTATATCCTATATCAAAGTGAAATTACTTAAAATGACCATCATTGGATTAAACTGTAAAAATAGAATTTATTTATACTTTCAAACCATTAAAAATTATTATTTAACATTATAAGTTATTTTGATATAAAAAGCTATTTTCAGTTAAAATATAGTATTTATCACTATTCACCAAAATATGAAAGTTATCAGCACAACACCAAAACCTTATCGAAACTAAATTCTTATGTCCCGATTATAAAGAAGAAATTTATTTTGTCAAATTTAATATATAAAATTTCAAATATTGGATTTAAAATGGCTTCTCCATTAAAAGGCGGTAAAATTGCATTTTTTGAAAAATACTTCGTTTATCTGAAAAAATGTATTTGTTCTTACATTATGTCTATGAAACTCATAATATGGACTCTAAAATTATAAGGATTGTATAATGTTCAAAATTCGGTTAATACTATTCATAACCGCTTTTGAACGGCTTGTTTATTATGTCATGGTGCGCTAGAACTCGTTGTTGCGTGTAGTGAAAGTTATTGAATTACATTAAAGAAATAAAGTACTATGAAATCATGGGGTGTTACATTATTTCCTCCTAAAATATATTGTGTCCTCGAAATTTGAAAAAAAATTCAAAAATAAAAGGTTGAAAATGGAAAATTCTTTTGGGAAAACCCACATCGGAAATTAGGTTAATAAAATTTAGTCTTAATAAGAGGAAAAGTAAAATGAAAGGGTCACCACCAAATTATGATCTCGATTAGGAGAAAATTGGTGGCAATTAGAGGCATATAATTGGAGGAAAAACGTAAATATTTATAGGTAGTGATTGAGGTCATCAATCACAAACAAGTGTAATATTGGGGGCCTTAAATTCATCAATCTATGATGAATTAAAATACCATCGATTCAATAAACATATGGTATTAGGATAACACATTTTTTTGTTTTATGATCCCTTCACTAAAGTATAGTAATTAATTTCTTCATAGAATAAGAGAAGAATAAGAATATATACTTGAAAAGTAGAGTCCCATTCTTTAACTAATTTCTACCACAACCTCATCATTCACTCTAAAAGACAATAGATCTTAAAAAGAATATTCTATTTATCCTATTAATATAGGGTTTCAAAAAAAATGGAATTTATAATTCATCTACAATAATTTGTTTTAAAAAAACAACATTATTCAATCTAGGAAATCTTGTGGGCCAGTGGTAGGTGATACACCCTTGTCGCCATTTAGTTGCGGGTTCAAGTCTCGTAAAAGGTTTCCGCCCAACCTCTGGGTTCTCTTTTTATGAAAATCCATAAATAATCTCAAACTAGAATTATCCAAAATACTTCTTTCCAAAACCATAGTCCAAAATTTATTAGGATGTTAAACACAATGAAGATCCTTTTTTCCGTGTAATAACATGTGAACACCTTCATCATGTATTCTTTTAAAACACTACAACATTCTAAATTACCATAAAACCTTATTGATTACATTCAGAACCCTTATTCCTTATAGAATACTGGATATACTCATTCTACCCAAAAATGGTGTAATCTCAAACATTGATGGAATATCATTAATCACTTTCATGGTAGTCAAGAATATCTAATATAATTTATCTAAATCAATCATGTTTTATTCCAAAATCACTACCTAGGCATCATTACCATATTATGATTTATCATTCTCTCAACTATATATTTTCAAAAAATTTAACTTGTTATTCAGTCACTTATCACGGTTCCAAAAAATATCAAGTCCTTAATAAAATAGCACTGTAGTAAATTCTTTATATAATCCATAATTATTATTAACAGTACATCGTTGATAAAACAATCAAATGACATAATTCTTTAATAACAACATAAGAACTCTAATCATTCCTCCACAACTGTGGTAGTATCGTAACATGATTGTTATCCAATTGAAAAATTTTGGGCATACTCTAATGATTTGGACATTGGTTCGCATAGTATCCCTACTCCTTACAGATGATGCATTGTACATTTGAAACCATTTTCTTACCCTTACAGTCACGTAATTGGTGTCCTTTTTCTCCACACTTATAACAAACTCTCATTCCCTTTAGGAAGGTTCTAGGGTGTTTCTTCCCATATTTATCACATATGAGAAAATTATTCTTTTCCCTATTTCCTTTATCCATATTTCTCTCTTTCATCCTTTTCTTCTCTTTATTCCCTTCAAAGCCATAGGAATAAGATAATTATTTAATTATATTATTAACACATGATTCTATTTCTTCATATGTTCAGAATACATGGGAGACTATTACCCTTCTAAATGTTGGCTTAATACCGAGAAAGATATGATCATTCTTACTCTTTGGATCATACATATTACGGGACTTCGCATTCCTTCTAATGGGTGCCATTTCTATACAATATCATAAACTAGGTCAGTTTATGAATTACAATAATTCCAAACATGTAAAATACCTAACATAAATTGAACGGTTTATGGATATAATCCATAATCATAAAGATGTTTTCTTTGACGAAGTATATACTCATAAACACTTTATAATTATTTGTAATGAAAATGAGAATTATCCTAAGCATATCCCTTGGGAGTGTCGTAACCAAGAGTGCAGCAAGGCCCATTGTCGTGAACTATTTTTCGTTCGAGTCTAGCTCAAAGTGGTGTTTTCAGGTTTTAACCCTAGGTAAATTTGTGCCAGAGCCGCCTCTACCTGCTCATATCCAGAGAGTCATGTATTGCTCAGAAAACTCACAAAATCTTTATAATACCAAAATTCTAGGGTTTTATTCTATACTAATACTCAAATTCCATCTTAGGTCTTTGTGCTCTATTAAAATTTTATCTAAATATAGCTTCCAATGTTATTGCTAAACTTCCTCTGATACCAACTGTAACACCCCAACTCCAGTTACCCAGAGTTGATGCATTATTTTAATACATTGTCATGATTACTATGAATCAAGTCCCGAAGGACCGATCGGTTTTGCAGTCTTGGAAAATAGATTACATACACGAATGTTACATTAACTTTATAACATACAAAACAACATAAATAATCCTTTATGAATGCCATTATTCCATTTGGTTAACCCTACATATCAATCACAATAAAAATATTGGAATCATACGGAAAATAAAACATAGAAAGGGGTGAGCACAGATGCTCAGTAAGGATAACAATATAGCAGAAACATTCATAAATAAGAATAAACATATAAGGCAATGTATAACTAAAACAAAAGCCTTTTAAACTAGACCTTTAGCATAATATGGAAAAAATAAAATGAAATAATTCCATTTACATATTCACATAAATATTCTACTATTCGAATAATCACATGTAATATCAATAACCTTTTTCATAATGATGGAATGCATAATGTCATACTATTATAACCATATAGTCAAGGCCTTGTTCCAAGACTACAAATAAGACTTTCTCAAGGCCTTGTACCAAGACACTAGTTTGTCTCATGAGACCTACTGAAGCATCGTGAAGCAATATAGGTCTCCACTCGTCACTTACTAATACCAATGAATTCCTCGTATGAACATGTTTATACATAACATAAAATTTTGTAATAAAACTAGCATATGAAATTTCAATACATTCTACATTAACCATGAATGGTATAAAAATAACACATCCACAGTCAAACATATCATATAACCTTAAATACAATATGGATGTTTTGTATCATAATAAATCAACTTCAAACAAGATTAAAATACATCAAAAGATGTTGACATAGATGTAATCAAAAATATTTGAGAGAAATATCTCTTTTTTTAAGTCTTTTAAAAGTTACACATTTATTAAGGAAGTGATTTAAAAGAGATTTTTGAATCTAATTTTCCCATAACACTTTAATACTTTTAAAAATAAATATCGTTTCAAAAAATTCATGTCAATAAAAATAAATTTTAAAATCATTTTGAAATCATGGACATTAATATAAAGATTTAGAAAGATAAATCATTAAAACATTTAAAATTCTGATCTTCATAAAGAGTTCCTTTCACAAATTCTTAAAATATTAATTTTGAAATCATTTAATAGTCACATAATTATAAAATAATACATTTACATTCAAAATATTCTTATAAGCATGTAATGGAAGATTCGAAGAGTTTATAATTGTAGAAAATAGTCGTAACCGTCGTATAAGTTAAAAAAACATTCTTACCTTAAATTTGTCGAAAAGGTCAAAAAGTGCCTTATTTGGAAAATGACGGACAAGTTCCTTTCAAAACACATAAGGGTATAAATGAATTTAACCCATTGTATAGTAAATAGAAAAAATGTTCTGAAATGTATTTTTATGAAACATGGATGTGGATGATATAGAGGCACCAGTAGACAATTACGTATAAACAACCTCGGATAATGAAGAGATTGTGAAATAAACCCTTACCTTATACTTTTCCTTGGTCGAGGGTAGTTTAACCTCCAGTACAATATTTAAATAATTGTTATTAAATTATAAAAGAATCATATACATAAATATAATATCATATATGATCTTCTAATATTGCTTTGTTAATAATATTTTAGTATTATCGTCGTTTCGGGTGTTCACTTACTCGTTTTTTATATATGTTTTGTTACATAAGTCATGGTTTATTTCCATGGGTTGTATATTATTTATATACAGAATGATATAATGTATTTAAAAAATATTTTTAATCATCAAATGAGAATTATTCATGAATGGATACGATGGGGAATGAATCTAATCGTGTTCGTGGAGACGGTAGTCCGTACGTACGCACGGACACTACTTCCATTTCATTTTTCATATTAAAATGAATACAAAAAATGACACATAGGTATATTATTATTACAGTATAATATAATATCTTATATATGTTACTTATGTTCACTAACACCATCCTTTATACGTTCCATGTATGGTATGAATGAGTCATATCACTTTGAGGGGGCAGTAGTCTGCACTTCCTCAAATGAAATTATCGTATATATATACAAAATGAAACGAATAATGGTATGCTATAAAATGGAATTAAAAAAAGCATATTTATAAAATAAATATCATAAATATGTTATTTAATTATAGTGCCATCATGATGGCCACCATGAGAGGCGGTAGGAGATAATTGAACAATCATCATTTCGTGAGGCGTTTGGTTGCCATCCACAGAAACATTATGTTCTTCACCCATTAGATGGATGTGTGTGTAAGTATAGTTTGAAATCATCTCATAAAAATATCCTAGTATATTTAGGATAATGGTTTTGTTACAAAATAAATTAATAATAAGAGTTTAGGGGTTGGAGAAGTAAAATAAAAGAAAATAAGCTAAGAGAAATCGTTACCTTTAATTTGTGTAACTCCCTTTGGGTTGGACCAAAAACGACTCTTGAAGTGCCTTATGCCTAATGTAAGGCTTCTAGGAGGAGGATATGGATATAGGGAGCATAATTGAAAAGAGTTTGGATGATAAAAAGTTCTTGAGAGGTGTTAGGATTTGGTTAGAAGTGGGTTCCTTTTATAAGGGGGGAGGAGGGGATCTTTATAAAAACATAAAGTATTATTTTATAATAAATTCATATTTGGTTAATAATGGATCCAACCAAGATTATTTAATGTCTATGTTGGTTATGGGTAGAAACCCACTCAACCAATAGGTTTTATAAATGTTTGGGTTACTATGATACCCTTATCTTTTAGATTTAACTCTTAGTTAAATAGTTTGACATTTACCATGACTTTTTGTATTTTTAAATTATATGGTTAATAAACTTACTATAAACTGCCAAGCGATCCCCAAGTGGTTCATTAATGACATAATTATCATCATATAAGTTTTTTGGCCGAAACATTGATTTTTAGGAATATTATATCAATTAATAATATAACATTTGATTGAAAAACTCTTTTATGACAATTTTGTCACAATTTAATAATTGATTTTTGTTAAAGTCGTAATAAGTTTATTAATTGGAAAAAAATTAATTTAATCAATCCTACCATCTCATATTAACCAATAAAATTCGTGTAATTCAATAAAATTCTACAATTATATTTATTTAGGTTTTTATAATATCAATTAATTTAATATTTCACTACAAAGGTAATTACCGCATCATCATTGTATCATAAATAAATTAACTTCTTTAATATTTAAAATTATAAATAAAAAACCATTATGTAGGAAATATTTTTATATTTCTAATGAATATTTATAATCTAATTTATCTTATGTATAACCCTATATTAAAAATGGTTTAGTTATTAAACATTGATTTTAACTCTTAACTCTTCTTTGAATTAAATAATAATAAATGTCCTAATCTAGTCCAAGTGGATCAAAGAGGTTCATATTTTATTTCTAAGGTTGTTTTTGACAGAATTATACTTAGCCAATAGAATTAGGACATGTGTTAGGGTAATAATAATATCATATTTACCCTTAATTACACTATTTACTTTTAACCGTGATAAATAAATGTAAAATGTTACTATTCACCAAAAATTATTTTTATCTTATTGAACCACATTCTACACCTTGACATTAACCACATCTCTCAGATTTTCGAAATTCCACTCACATAAGCGGTAAAATTATGTTTTATGTGAATTTTCAAATTCTCCTAGGAGGTGGGTAAAAGACGGTGAGCAGTTCAATAATATATTTATATATCTAAAATTAATATAAACTGACTCCAATTATTTACATTGAACATATATAGTTATTATATATCTATTATTAAATAAAATAAATTTAAATAAAATAAATAATTATTTAAATAAAAATTCGGTTTTAAACTAAAACTTAGTGTTTTTCACTATTCATAAAAAAATTTTCTGTTTTCAGAAAAATACAAAAAAATCACCCTAACGTAATTTTGATATTCCGAATTCAATAATGAAGTCTATTTTACCAAATTCAAAACATATAATTTGCATTTTTTAATTTAAAATTAATTTCCACTATCATAACCAAAAGGCGTATTTTTAAGAAATAATAACTACCAAATGTTTGACACTTGTTTGTGTCCAATTTCAATGTGAAATTACATACAATGTCCATCATTGGATTAAATGGAAAAAATATAATCTATTTATACTTCCAAACCATTAAAATGTATAATTAAAAAATATATGTTATTTTGAACTAAAATGTTCTTTTCAGTTAAAATATAGTATTCTTCACTATTCACCCAAATATGAAATTTATCATAAAAACACCAAAACATTATCAAAACTAAATTCTTATGTCCCAATTATAAATAATAATTTTATTTTGTCAAATTGAATATATAAAAGTTTCAAATATTGGATTTAAAAAAGGCTTCCCCATTTAAAGGTGGTAAACTTTTATTTTTTGACAAATAATTCTTCTATCTGAAAAAATGTATTTGTTCTTATATTATGTATAAGAAACTAATAATATGGACTCTAAAATTATATGGATTATATAATGTTCAAAATTCAGTTAATACTACTCATAACCGCTTTTTAACGGCTTGTTTGGTAAGTCATGGTACCCTAGAACTCGTTGTTGCATGTAGTACAAGTTATTGAATTACTTTGAAGAAATAACGTACTATGAAATCTTGGGGTGTTATAGACCGTCCACGATTTCTTGCATTGTTCGCAATACAGAGTTTCACTAAACAAAGATATATTATTAAAATATTATTATTTAATGGGATATAAACTAGCTGCTAGGAATAGTATAAACCAAATATTGAATTTTATATTATATTATAATTCATCTTAAACGTTTTATGGACCATGATATAAGAACAAAATCTATTTTTTGGATAAAAGATGTATTTTTTTTAAAAAAATACAATTTTATGACCTTTTTATGGTGTGTCAATTTTAAATATCTTTTTTGACATAGTTATTAGTTAAATATAAAAAAACTTCTTAATTGGAAGTGGGATATAATAATTTACTTTGGTTGAATTCTAGTCATTTTTCTGTGAAAAATAAAATTTTAATGAATTGTGAAAAATACTGCCTTGAAATTCATGACTTCATTTTCATCGAATTTATTTATATATTTAGATTATCTTTGTAATTGTATTTTGTAACACAATAAGATTTCATATTACGTTATTTCTCCAAAGTAATGCAATAACATGCACTACACGCAACACTGATTTATGGGGCATCATGACTTACCAAACTAGATGTTCAAAAGCGGTTATGAATAGTATTAACTGAATTTTGAACATTATATAATCCATATAATTCTGTAATCCATATTATGAGTTTCTTAGACATAATGTAAGAACAATATATTTTTTTTAGATAAAGGAATTATTTTTCAAAAAATGTAATTGTATAGCCTTTTAATAGAGAAAACCTTTTAATTCCATTATTTGAAACTTTTATATATTCAAATTGAAAAAATAAAAATATTCTTTATAATAATGATATAATAATTTAGTTTAAATAAATATTTTGTGTTTTTTTGATAACTTTCATATTTTGGCGAAAATTGAAAATACTATATTTTAACTGAAAACAATTTATTTAATCAAAATAATTTATAGTGTTGAATTATACACATTAATGTTTTGGAATTATAATTAGATTATATTTTTACCCTTTAATCCAATTTTGGTCATTTGGATTAATTTCACGTTGAAATTATACATACACAAGTGTCAATCCTTTGATAGTTATTGTTTCTTAAAAACATGCTATTTGTTTTGACAACGAGAATTAATTTTAAATTAATAAATTGAACTTCAATATTTTGAATTTGTTAAAATAGAATTATTTTTTGGATTTATAATATTGAAATTATCCTAGGGTGAATTTTTGATATTTTTCAGAAAACGTACAATTTTTGATAAATAGTGAACAAACAGTGACTTATCTTTAAAAACCGATTTTTTTAAATAATTATTAATTTTATTTAAAAATATTTTATGTAAAAATAGATACATAATAACTATATAGGTTAAATGTAATTAATTTGAGTCAATTTATATTAATTTTAGATATATAAAACTTTTCACCATCTTTTACCCACCTCCTAGGATAATTTGCAAATTTTCATAAAACATAATTTTACCGCTTCTGTGAGTTGAATTTCAAAAATCCCAGAGACATGGAAAAAATCAAGGATTAAAATGTGATTCAATAATTTAAAAATAATTTTTTTGAATAGTAACTTTTGAATTTTATTTACCGCGGTTAAAGATAAATAGGGTAATTCAATGTAAAAATAATATTATAATAATACAAAATTACCTTAACACATGTCATAACCTTTTTGGATGAGTCATTTATGGACATGGGCATATTTGGGACGATTTTTGGACCCCATAAAGTCACTTATGAATGATAATGAAACTTTAGATTAATTAAGTTAAAGTAAAGGCAAAATTGACAAACACAAAAATCCTATAGTAATTAATTTTTATATGGTGTTATATAAGTAATATTTTTGACTATAATGATTAATTAGAAATATAAGAAGATTTACTATATCATGGTATTTTTTTTATAATTTTTTTACATCGAATAAAATAAATTATTTATGACACAATAAGGATGTAGTAATTACCTAATTAATGAAATATTAAAATAATTTATAATATAAATATCCAAATAAATATAGTTTCAAAGTTTTTATGACATCCACGATTTTTATAGATGAATATAACATGTTGGTATAGATTTAATGTGTTGTTTTATAAGTAATCATGTTGTTATTATTTTAACAAAAAATAAATACCAAATAGTATCAAAATTGACATAAAATAGTTTTAAAAACAAATATTATATTATTAACTGATATAATGGTCCTAAGAATCTAAGGATCGGACAAATGACTTATATAATAATATATATGACATTAATTAACCAATTAGTGTTCTATTGGCAGTATATAGTATGTTTATTAACCATATAATATAAAAATACTAAGAGACATGGTAAATGTCAAAATATTTAATTAAGAGTTAAATCTAAAGGTTAAGGTTAATATGGTGACCCAAACCAGTCTTAAACCTATTGGTTGAGTGGTTTTCGACCCATACCCACCATATACTTTATGTAATCCATTTTGGAGCCATTAGAAACCGAAAATAATTTTATTACAAAATAATATTTTATGTTTTCCTATGGTGCCCCTCACCACTCTTATAAATGGGGACTCCCCCTTCAATCAAATTCACACCTTCAAATCCATTTGGCTTGGCTAAACTCTGCCCAAATACCCTCTAAACCATCCTACCTTTATCATATAGGCATTCATTTATTCATAATGGAAACCTATAGATCCATTTTGATCAAATCAAAAGGAAGAACCCGAAGAAGAGTTAATATCTCACCACCTCTATCAACTTCCTTTCTTCTTCCACTTCCATTTTCATTGTTGTTTCAATTATAAAATAATAACTCCAATATATTCTATATACTGTAATATTATTATAAATATGGTACAACCAAATTCATTATTCTACCCATCCTTTGAATAACATGTCACCATACGTGCGTACGTACGACTTACCGTCTCCACGTCGTGGTATAGTTGTTATTCAATTCATTATTATTTGGATGAGTATAATAATGATGTGTTATTGATGTAAATAATAAATATAACATGATAATGATTCTTTATATATGATATACCATCCAATTCCACACTTTTATAGAAATGATATTGCCGCTCGTGCGTACGTACAGATTACCGTCTCAATGGCGTGATGATATTCATTTCTTAGTTCACCATTCGTCGACGATTGTAAAAATATGTATTACTAATAATTATGTAATATATGACATAATAATTATAATTTTTTTATATATATATTTATATATATAAGTATTTATGTACTTGCATATATCTTATTCAGTTACTTCCGTTCAATGCGATATGAAAATGGAAACAACGTTGATGCGTACGTGCGGACTACTGTTTCCATAAACGATGTTATCAATTTCATATATATGTCAATTATACATATTTATATTCTAAATATATATGATATATAAATCATGTTTTATATTCTGGATGTATTTACAACATTATCTATGTGATACAATCAAGAGTAACAAGTTAAAACACGTACGATAAAGAAAGCGATTAATACCCGAAATGTTCATTTAACTTGGAAATTATAATTAATGGGTAGTATAAATTCATAAATGAATAAATTATGACATAATAAATATTAATATTGTTATGTTATAATTTAATAACATACTAAATTCTTCATACAGGAGGTTAAATGTACCCTCTACTTAAAGAAAGTGGAAGGTAAGGGATTTTCATCTCACTTCTTATTCCCGTGAGATTCATTCTATATTGCCACTATTACATTTTGTGTAGTGTATGTATTGACCATAATTGTATTCATTGTGTAATACACTTTAATTTATTTGTATTTACATATTCATTGTATGATACTTCTATCATGGGGTGTATGTTTCGTATGTTACCAAATTGGTAAGGGTTAATTTCACAATCTCTTTATTATCCGAGGTTGTATTTACATAAGTATCTAATGGGACATATTTATTATCCATGTCCATGTTTCATGAAATAGTTATCAAAGGGATTATTTTAAGGGACTTATTTAAAAAAACATCATTTCAAATGTTTTATATATTTATTCTTCTAAATCTTTCTCATTAATTTCCATTTCTTCAAAATGGATTTTAAGTATTTATTTATATGAACATGAATGTTTTTAAAATGTTAATTCCTTTAAAATTTGTCAAAGTGGTATGGGACACTATGATTCAAAATGGTATTTAAATGTATTCATTTCTAAATTTTTTTACTTTTAAAAGTTTTCATTATAAACGGTTGTTCCTCCTAAAGAGTTTACAAATTATTATCATCTAATGGATTTTAAACTTGTTTTTAAGTTGATTCATTATGATACAAATCGTCCATATATTATTGAAGTTTTTGTGAAATTTTTGATTGTGGATGTGTTATTTTTATACCATTCAGGGTTTATGGGTAAAGTATTTACATTTTGTATGCCAATTTTAATACGAATGTTTCTGTCATGTTTAAACATTTTCATATGAGGAATTCATTAGACATAGTAAGTGACAGGTGGAGCCCACTATAGCTCCTCAATGCATCAGTAGGTTTCACGAGACAAACTAGTGTCTTGGAACAAGGCCTTGAAAAAATCTTATTTGTAGTCTTGTCATAAGGCCCTGACTATGTGGTTATGATAGTCTGGCATTATGCATTCCATCATTATGGAAGTGGTTATTTATATTTCTTGTGATAATTTGAATAGTAGAGCATCCATGTGAGTATTTAAGTGGAATTATTTCATTTTATCCATATTATGATGAAGTTAATGTTGAAAGGGAATTTGTTTTAGTTTTATACATTGACTTAAATGTTTGTCCTTATTTATGAAATTTTCTGTTGTATTGCTTACCCTTAATGAGCATTCGAGCTCACCAATTTCAATGTTTTACTTTTCCCAAGATTCTAAGAAGTGTATTGTGATTGATATGTAGGGTTATTCCACGGGAATAACGGAGTTCTCAAAGAATTGTTTTTTTGAATTGTATGTTATAAAGTTTAATGTAATGTTCATGTATGAAATATATTTTCAAAGACTTCTAAATTAATCGGTTTTTCGGGACTTGATTCCATGTAATCATGCCAATGAATTAACATAATGCACCAACTCTGGGAATCTGTGGTCGGGGTTTTACAGTTGGTATCAAAGGAAGTATAGAAACAACCTTGGAAACTAGATTTAGATAAACTCTTATTCAATCACATTACCCTAAGATAGACTTTGAGGATTATTATAGAAGAACTTCCTATAATTTTGGTAATGTAGTGATTTTGTGAGTTTTCCAAGAAAATACATCTCTATCTGGATACGAGCAGGTAGAGGAAGCTTTGGAATAGATGTACTTAGGGGTAAAACCCAAAAACACTGCTATAAGCTACACTCGGACGGGAACTGTTGCACGATAATGGGCCTTGCTGCACTCATGGCTACGACACTCCTGGGGGATATGCTTAGGATAATTCTCGTTTTATTTACAAGGCACTATGAAGGGTTTATGCGTATTTACCTCGTCAAAGAATATTTTTTTTGTGATTATGGATTACATCCATAAACTATTCAATTTAAGTTAGGTATTTTACATGTTTGGAATTATGAATTATGATTCATAAACTGACTTTGTGTATGCCATTGTTTAGAAATGGCGCCCAGTAGAAGGAATGATAACTCCTATAATACGTATGATCCAAATAGTAAGAAGGGTCATATCATTCATGGTATTAAGCCATCATTTAGAAAGGAAATATTCTCCCACCTATTGTCATCATATGAATAAATAGTATCATGTGTTAATAAGATCAGTAAAAAATTCTCTAAATCCTATGGCTTTCAAGGGATGCCAGAGAAGAAAAGGATGGTAGAAAGAATGATGGATAAAGGGAATAAGGGAAACAAGGATTTTACAATATGTGATAAATGTGGAATGAATCACCATGGTAAATGCTTGAAGGGAATGAGAGGTTGTTATAAGTGTGGATTAAAAGGAAACAAAGTATGCGACTTCAAGGGTAAGAAAAAGTTATCGAATGTAAAATGCTTTATCTACAAGGTGTTGAGACACTACGAGAATCAATTTCCCATTTATAGGACTATACCGCAAATGATGTTATTGGATAATAATCAAGTAATGATACTACCTCAGGTGAAAAATAAATAATAGTGTTCTTATGTTGTTATTATAGAATTACTTCATTTGAGTGTTGTATCAATAGTATACTGGTTACATGAATTATGGAGATAAATAAGGATTGTACTGCAATACAATTTTATTGAGTATTTGAGATTATATGGTTCTATGAAAAGTGACTTAATTGAAATATACACTTTTTGGAAAATAAATCATTTAAGGAATTTTAATCCTTAATATGGTCCTGATAATGAGGTAGATGGTTTATTTTGGTAATTTAGTATGTTGCGCTGTTGTAAAAGAATACAAGATGAAAGCATTCACATGTTCTTACCTGGAAAAACGGATCCTCATTATGTTTAACTTCTTTATAAACATTGGATCGAGAGTTTGGATATATGTATTTTGGAAAATTAAAAATGTTGGAATGGATTATGTTTGAAATTGGATACTATATATTATTATGTTTATTTTTGGATTTCCATAAAAATGAAAACCCGGAGGTCAGGCGACAACCCGTTACGTCTGGTAAGGTCGTGAGACTTAAACCCACAATGGAAGGGAGGAAAGGTTTTATCACCTATCACTAACCCACGAGATGTCCAGGATTGAATAATATAGTTTTTAAAGGGTCTGATATGTGAGTTATAAATTCATATTTTTTTTAACCCTATACACATTGGATAAATAGATTATTTTTTATGTTCTATTATCTTTTAGGGTGATATATGAGTTTGTGGTAGAAATTATTTAAAGGATGGAACTTTACATATCAAGTATATTTTTTTCTTATCTTTTTTTATGAAGAAATTAAATCTTAACCTTTTGGTAAGGGATATTAAAACCAAAAATGATTTATCCTAATACCTTATTTTTTGTTGAATCGATGGTATTTTAAATCATCATAGATTGATGGATTTGAGTCCATAAATTTTTACATTTGTTTGTGATTGATGACCTCAATCACTCCCTATAAGTATTTACATTTTTCCTCCGATTATATGTCTATAATTTCCACCAATATTCTCATAATCGAAATCATAATTTGGTGGTGACTTTTTCATTCCCCTTTTCCTCTTATTAAGACTAAATTTTATTAACCCAATTTCTGATGTGGGTTTCCCACATTGATATTTTTTATTTTCAACTTTTTATTTTAGAAGAACAATTTCAAATTTCGAGGATGAAATTTATTGAAGGTGGGAAGAATGTAACACCCGAAGATTTCATATTATGCAATGTCTCCAAATTATGGCAATAACTTGCACTACACACAACATGGAGTTCAAGCGCATCATGACATACCAAACTAGTCGTTCTAAAGTGGTTATGAATAGTATTAACTGAATTTTGAAAATTATACAATCCTTATAATTTTTGAATCCATATTATGAGTTTCTTAGACATAATTTATGAACAATTCATTTTTTCAGATAAATGAATTATTTTTCAAAAAATGCACTTTTTCCGCCTTTTAATGGAGGGACCTTTTTAAATAAAATATTTAAAACATTTATATATTAAATTTGACAAAATAAACTTCTTCTTTAGAATCATAACATAAGAATATATTTTCAATAAATGTTTTGTGTTTTCCTGATAACTTTCATATTTTGGTGAATAGTGAAAAATACTATATTTTAACTGAAAACAACTTTTTTAATAAAAATAATTTATTGTGTTGAGTTATAAACATTAAAGTTTTGGAAGTAGAATTAGATTATATTTTTACCCTTTAATCCAATATTGGTCATTTGAATTAATTTCACATTGAAATTATACATAAACAAGTGTCAATCTTTTGATTGTTATTGTTTCTTAAAAACACATTATTTGTTTTGACGATGAGAGTTAATTTTAAATTAATAAATGCAACCTATATGTTTTGAATTTGTTAAAATATAATTCATTTTTCGATTCAGAATATCTATATTATCCTAGGGTGAGGTTTTGATATTTATCTGAAAACGTTCAATTTTTGATGAATAGTGATAAAACAATAACTTATCGTTTAAAACCAAATTTTTATTTAAATAATTATTTATTTTATTTGAATTTATTTTAGGTAAAAATATATAAATAATACCTATATATGTGAAATTTAATTAATTGGTGTCAATTTATAATAATGTTAGATATATAAAAAAATTTATAGAACTTTTCACCGTCTTTTACCCACCCCCAAGGAGAATTTGCAAATTCACATAAAACTGAATTTTACCACTTCTGTGAGTTGAATTTAGAAAATGGGAGAGAAATTGTTAATATAAAGGAGTAAAATGTTTTTCAATATGATGCAAATAATTTTGGATTAATAGTATCTTTTGACTTTTATTTACCACGCTTAAAGGTAAATAGGGCAATTCATGGTAAAAAGATTAACATAATAATTCAAAAATTCCTTTACACATGTCATAACCATATTGGATGTGTAATGGAGGACCATGGGAATATTTAGGTCGATTTTGGGACCCCATTAAGTCACTTATGAATTATAATGACACTTTAGATTAAATAATTTAATGTAAGGGAAAAATTGATAAAAACAAAATTCTTTTAGTAATTATTTTTATATGGTGTATAAAAGGACTATTTTTTATTATAAATATTTATCGGAAAGATAATAATATTTCCTATATCATGGTATTTTTTTTATAATTTTCAGAAATAGAATAAATTAAATTATTTATGACATAATAATTATGTTGTAATTACCTAATTAATGAAATATTAAAATAATTGATATTACAAATATCTAACTAAATATAATTTCAAAGATTTTATGACATACACGAATTTTCTAGCTGAATATGACATGATAGTATTGATTCAATGTATTTTTTTTCTGAAGTAATCATGCTTTTATTATTAAAAAAAACAAATACCAAATATTGTCAAAATTGACATAAAATAGTTTTTTAAAAAAATATTATATTATTATTAGATATAATGGTCCTAAAGATTTATGTTTCAGAAAAAATACTTATATAATAATATATATTTCATTAATGCGCCAATTGGGGTTCTATTGATAGTACATATTAATTTTATTGACCATATAATATAAAAATACAAAGAGACATGGTAAATGTCAAACTATTTAACTAAGAGTTAAATCTAAATGTTAAGGTTAATATAGTGACACAAACCTGTCTAAAACCTATTGGTTGAGGGTTTTTCGATAAATACCCACCTTATCCTTTATGTAATACATTTTGGAGCCATTATAAATATAAAATTATTTTATTATAAAATAATATTTTAGGTTTTCCTAAGGTTCCCCTCACCCCTCTTTTGAAAGGGCACTCCCCCTTCCCTCTAATTCAGACTTTCAAAGCCATTTGGCTAGCCAACATCTGCCCAAATACCATATCAACTATTCTACCTTCATCCAAGAGGCCTTATTTTATCTATAAACCAAACGTATGAAGCCCTTTCGATCATATCAAAAAGAAGAACCGGAAGAAGAGGTAAATATCTCACCACTTCTTTCAAGATCCTTTCTTCTTCCACTTCCTTTTTCTTTGTTGTTTCAATTATAAAATAATTACTCCAATATCTTCTATATAGTGTAATGTTATTGAAAGTATGGTAAAACCAAATTCATTATTCTATCCATGCATTGAATAACATGTCATCATACGTGCGTTCGTATGACTTGTTGTCTCCACATCGTGGTGTAATTGTTATTCAATACATTATTATTTGGGTGGGTATAATAATGATGTGTAATTGATATAATAATAAATATAACATGATAATTATTCTTAATATATGATATACCATCCAATTACACACCTTTAAATAAATTATTTTTCCGTTATTGCGTACGTACATATTATAGTCTCCATGACGCGATGAGATTCATTTCCAAGTTCACCATTCATCGACGATTATAAAAATATATATTACTAATAATTATGTAATATATGACGTAATAATGCTACTGGTGATATATATATATATAAGTGTTTACTTACATTCTTATTTCTTATTGACTTACTTCCGTTCAATACGATATGAAAACGGAAACAACGTTTATGCGTACGTACGGACGATTGTCTCCATAAACGGTGTTTTCCATTTCATATATACGTATATTATACATATTTATATTGGTAAAATATATGATATATAAATCATATTTTATATTCTTGAATTATTTAAATCATTATCTAAGTGATATAGTCAAGAGTAACAAGTTAAAACATGTACGATAAAGAAAGTGATTATTACACAAAATGTAAATTTAACATGGAAATTATTATTAATGGGAAGTATAATGTCATAAATGAATAATGTATGATATCATAAATATTAATATGGTTCTGGTAAAATTTAATAACATACTATTGTCTTCATAAAATAGGTTAAATGTACCTTCGACTAAAAGAAAGTGCACAGTAAGAGATTTTTATCTCACTCCTTATTCCCGTGAGACTCATGCCATATTGCCACTATTACCTTTTGTGTTGTGTATTTACTTCCCAAAATTATATTCTTTGGGTAATACACCTTAATTTATGTGTATTTACATATTCATTTTATGATACATCTTTTGTGGGTTTTATGTTTCGTAAGTTACCAAATTGGTAAGGGTTAATTTGACAATCTCTTTATTATTCGAGGTTGTTTTTACATAAGTATCTACTAGGACATATTTATTATCCATGTACATGTTTCATGAAATATTTATCAAATGTATTATTTTAAGTGACTATTTTACTAAAAAATCATTTCAATTGTTTTATATATTTATTCTTCTAAATCATTCTCATTAATGTCCACGTCTTCAAAATGGTTTTAAGGATTCATTTATATGGACGTGAATGTTTTTAAAATTTTAATTACATACAAAAGATTCAAAGTGGTATGGGAAACTTTGATTCAAAAATGTCTACAAATTTCTTCCTTTATAAATTTATTGACTTTTAAATGTTTTCATGAAAAAGGCATATTTCACTCAAAGAGTTTTACAAATCATTTTCATCAATGCCAAAATCCTTTATTGGATTTTTAACTGGTATTTAATTTGATTCATTATGATACAAATATTCTATAAGGTATTGAAGGGTTTGTGAAATGATTGATTGTGGATGTGTTATTTTTATACCATTCATGTTTTATGGGTAATGTATTGACATTTCGTATGGAAGTTTTAATACGAATGTTTATATTATGTTTAAACAATTTCATATGAGGAATGCATTGGGCTTAGTAAGTTATGGGTGGATCCCGCTATAGCTCCTCGATGCATCGGTAGGTCTCATGAGACAAACTAGTGTCTTGGCATAAGGCCTCGAAAAAATATTATTTGTAGTCTTGGCATAAGGACTTGACTATGTGGTTATGATAGTTTGGCATTATGCATTCTATCAATATGGAAGTGGTTATTGATATTTCATGTGATTATTCGACTAGTATAATATCCCCATCAGTATGTAAATGGAATTATTTCATTTTTTCCATATTATGATGAATTTTATGTTGAAAAGGATTTTGTTTTAGTTTTATACATTGAGTTAAATGTTTATGCTTTTTTATAAAAGTTTCCGTTGTATTGCTTACCCTTACTAAGTGTTTGAGTTCACCCCTTTCAATGTTTTATTTTTCCCAGGATTCCTAGAAGTGTATTGTGATTGATATGCAAGGTTATGCCAAGGGAATAATGGAATTCTCAAAGAACTATTTTTTTGTATTGTATTTTAGAAAGGGTAATGTAATGTTCATGTGTGCAATATATTTTTCAAAACTTCTAAACTGATTGGTATTTCGGGACGTGATTCCTTGTAATCTTCCCAATGTATTAAAATAATGCACTGAATCTGGGAGTCTAGGGTCGGGGTGTTACATATTTATATTTTAATTGGATTATATTTATATAATTTAATCCAATTTGGGTCATTTTATGTAAATTAAATTTTATATTGTACATAAACACATGATAATATTTTCATACTTATTATTTCTTAAAAACCTGTATATTTTTTATTTTGAAATGGGATTTAATATTAAATTAATTAATAAAAATTCGGGGTTTTGAATTTGGGAAATTGTATTTCATATTCTGAATCATAAGTTTCAAATTTTTTAAATAGGGACCATCAATTTTTCGACATTATGATTATTAACTTTATTAATTATTTAATTTACCATAGTTATATGTCAAATCAATTAAATAAGAGTAAAGACTAATATTTTATTAATATTTAATGACCCAAACCCATGTCTTAATCCTATTTAATGTGATATTTCTAACAATGGTAGTCATTGTGTGGATTTTGGGACCCCATGGATTCCCAAGGATGTGAAAATGACATTTTATAATATTTCATTTAATGTAAATAAAGTTACAACCTAATAATATATATTTTACTAAATAGTTTTTAATATAGGGATATATAACTAATATCTATGTCTATAGATATTCATTATAAATCTAATTTTTTTTCTACATCATGGTATATTATTTATAATTCTTATACATTAGATAGATATATTTACTTATGAAAGAATTATGATGTAGTGATTACCTAATTAAATAATGATTAAAATAAATGAATTAATAAATACTAAAGTAAATTTAATTTAAAAATTTTGATTCCATCAACAAATTTTCTGAATTGTATTGAAATATTAGGGATAATTTAATTCCTTTTTTTGAAGGAATCAGATTGTTATGAATTTTTTAAAATGCGATGTATGAATAGTGTCCAAAATTGACATAATTCATAACATAATACATAAAATATTTTATTAAATATATTAAATTTCTTAAAATATAAGATCAGAATAATTGATTAAAATAAGTCTAAATGTTTCATAAACAACTTTTCTTCGGTTATTTTAAATGATATTGTAATTACATTAACCCCTAATGTGTCAATAACATGATATCAGGGTATAATTAAAATGTGTAAAATAAGGGTTAAACCACAATGATAATGATAAAAAATACTCAAAAAACTGTCAAATTTTTTTGGTTGATGTGTATTCGAACAAAAACATCTTATATTCTAATTAAATAAGTTTTTTCTATTTTTATGAGAAATTGAATTTATAATAAATTAATATTTTGAGAGTTTCCTAAAGTGCCCCTCTCTTGGCTTATAAAATAAAACCTCCACCCTTTCCTCTTCACTCCATTTTGAGAATTAATACTCATCCAAACCCCACCTATTTCTCTTAGAATGTTTCCTAGTAACAATATAGTTGTTATGGGCTTCTCAAAAGGCCAACTCTAGTTCCCTAAAAAAAATTAAAGGAGTCACATCAAGGAAAAATTAATCTCTTCTCATGATTCCATCAAATTTTATTTTTATTCTATGTTATATTCATTATTTTTTTAATTATAAAACCACAAAATTATTATAATTTATATAATGATATGTAATTAAAACTATGAAACAATTCTATTTCACCTTCTAACCATCCTATGAAAAAATGAAATCATCGCACGTGCGTACGTACAACATAATATCTCCACACTGTGGTGTAATCTGTTTTTCACCACCACCTTATTTGGATGTGTATAGTGGTAGAAATAATAACTATATATGATTTTTAAAACATGATAGAAATTATTATATATTATATGATACCCACACCATTTCCATTTTACAACAATGGGAACGATATCGTCACTCAGGAATATATACAGATTACCTTCTCTACGACGCAATTAGATTCATTCTTCATATTAACAATTATATAATGATTATAATGTATATTTAATAAATAATCATGAAATATATGACATAATATTTCTACTGGATTTTTGTGTATATATATATATATTTCATTTACCTAATTCCATTTAATTCAATAAGAAAACAAAAATAGTGTTCATGTGTACATACGACCTACCGTCTCTATGAGCAGTGTCTTCTATTTTTTTCTATATTATATATATATAATTAATATATATAATATATAAATCATTTTTTAAAATATGGAATTAATTAAAATAGTTTATAAGTACGAAAATCAATAATAACAATTAAAAAAGTGTAGGATAAATAAAATGATTTTATCCCAAAATGTTGCTTTAATATGGAATTGACAAATGAACAGATAATATAAAGTCATAATCAATACATATATGATATCATTAATTTTATTAAGGGTTTGTTAAGAGTTAATGAAATGTTTAAACCCATTATAAAAATGTTTCAAACATATATGGATGATATTGGACCTAAGGTAAGGGATAATTTTACCATCTCGTTTTTATCCAAGATTGTTTATACGTAAGTATATACTTGGGATATATTTATCATCCTCTTACATATTTTCTAAAAGTGTTTTCATAAAATATTTTATATTATCTTATGTATGATTAAAGTCATTTTTAAATATTTTTTCTTTTACTACATGGTATGGAAGTAATATTTCTTTTGTTTACCATGGGATGTATTTTTTGACTTTTCCGAAAATGTACGAGGAGAATGTTTTTTAAATTAATGTCGCATGAATTTATTTTAATAGTTTCACGATGCATTATTTTAAAAAATAATCCTATTCACATTTTCAAGATATTTTCAACAAAAGTATTTTCTTTTAAAACATAGTGTAATTTTGATAAATTAAAATGTTTTTAAGAAGAAATTATATTTTCCTTAAGAACTAAGTTCAATTGTTTTTCAAAATTATTTTCCATCTAATATGGTGCCCTTAAATTGGGTTAGGTTTTTATCTCTATTTTTATTATGATTTTATTAAATTAAAAATGGAATGATATTCTTATAGGTTATTTTATGATGGAATGATATTTAAGAATCCCATTTTATTTCATTTGTTATACTATGATGAATGATTTTTTTTGTGGCACATGTAAGAATGATTTCATTAGAAGATTGGTCGAACCAATATCCTTTTCCAATGAATTGGGTAATGATTTATATCTCATTATATATACTTGAATGGAATTAAAAGTAAATGTTGTTTACTAATACATTACTGGAAAGAAAAGTGTATCTGGTTCAGTAATACATTTTTGGAACGACAGGTAAATCCAGAATAGTAATGAACCTTTTCCACTTTGTTTTTCATGGCAGAAATGCCTTGGCGACTATATAAATCATATTATTTTCTTATTTATATTCCAAAATTCCATGTTTTATTCCAATAATATTTTATCATTGTAATTTTTATTTTACGATCTTTGCCTTACATACTTACAATATTTATATCATGACTCAATTTTTTTATATTCCAATTTTATTCTCATGTTTTCACATTATTATTTTTATGTTTTGCTTGATGTTTTTAATGTTTACCGTTACTGATAATTTTAGATCACCCTTCTTATGTTTTCTTTTTCCTAAGATATATATAATGGTTTTAGTTAGGGAAAAAAGAGGGAGAATATTATGAGAGTTATTGAAGATCACTCACCATGTTAGATTATTGGGTTCCATGTTTCCAAAGGCATTAAACTAATATAGTCTTAGGGAATCTGTGAGGTACATGTATTAAGTATTCCTCAAAATGAATGTAATATATATGTAAATAATGCTTCATTCCTTATAGAATGTATCATAGGGATGGTTTAGTCAACCTTTGTAATCTTGGAGGCCATAATTTTAGTGATATCCCTTGAGATATTTATAAGGTATGTCTAGGGATGTCCCTACTGTTTATTATAAGTATAGGTTACTATCCTTGAACTATGGTAACGATCATGAATAACCTAGTATTTAACCTATGATGTTATAGATTTAAAGTACTCCTCCATGATTTTTTTGTTATCCCTAGTATGATTTTTCATCTCACATTATTCTTTTTGGGTTTTAGAAAATTCTTGGAAAAAGGGGGATTCATGTTAATCACCAACATGATGGAAAATAGATGATATTATTCATGAAAAACCAAATTAAATTTGATTTGGAATGATAAATATCAATTTTTAAATCATAAAACTCATAATATGATCAATAATATCAATTATGGTCTCTTTCCTAATGTATTTAATAACTGAAAGATGGAGTTTCATAGTGATCATATAGAAAATAAAGTTCAATTTTCCCTGTGAAAATCATGTGGGAAGTGGCATCATAGATAATGTTTCAATGGAACTAGAAGATTCTTTGTCTGTGTATAGTAAGGACACAAACCCAGTAATTGAAAAAGAATATGTTATCTCAACATAGTAGACAAGTATCATGATATTACAAAGACATCAAAAATGGTTAACTATTTTAAATGTGGAATGTAAGAGCATTATGTAAATTGTTTAGCTAAGGGAAAATCACATGAAGTGAATTAGAATGGTCATATGGGTAAAATTTATGTCGATTAAGATTAAGATACTTCAAATGATATATATCATTAAAGATGTGTTGAGGAATTAAATGTTGAATCTCAGTAATTTTTCTATGAAGGTAGTCGAATGATTTCATGTCTGTGAGGAATAATGTATTGTACTATAGAATAAGGAAACATCTAAGGATTGACACACTATTGTTTTTTCATAAGTACTTAAATGTATTTGTTGAATGGTATTGGTAACCACGACAAGTTATTCAAATATTTTTGGAAGGAACATGATTTGCGCATAATGATGGGACAAGAGGATAAAGAGATGTTTGATAGTGTTAATGAATTCATGTCTAATATAAGGACAAAGTGATATAATTGTTTGATTATATTGAATTTTTGGGATTTGGGTATGTGGAAAGAGGTAACTTTTGACATTATTGATGTTTTCACTAAGGTTCTAGGGGAGTTAATGTTATTATCATGTCCACATGTTTGGATATGGGATACAAATATTTAGTCGATTTAGTTCACCTCCTTCTAAAGTGGTATATTTTCAGTTTTTGGAAGGATTGAAATACTATCAATTTATGGATAGATTAAGTTATATTCAAGTTAAAGTTTGTTACGTTAATGAATTATCTCAGTATAGATGGAAATATGAATATTTTATAACATGTTTTGGCCTTTTGATGAGATAGATAGAATGAAAAATCATTATATCACATGATCTGATTAGTATTAAAGAATGAAAAATTCAACACCATTTCATCAATTAATAGATGATTTGGAAATTTTTCAGGGAGCGACCAATAGTGATAATGTACTAAAATCATGTAATTTTTTCTCTACATGTAATAATTCATCATCTTTAGGAAATATATATTCCAACCAAAAATGTTAACCTAGTACCATCTTATCTGATGAATCGTATGACCCTTTATATCATCAAGGATTTATCGATTGTTTTGTAGTTAATATTCTCTCAGCCTTATTCTGTATCATTATCCATTAGATCTTGATGGTTATATTTATCATCAATATCCATGATTTAACATACCACCAATGTTATCCTATGTGTAAACCCAGTTATGAGTTAATTTGGGTATCCATTATACATCTATTATGAATTTTTTAAAATATGTTTTAGTATCCCTTTTAATGATGGGGGTTTCCATGAATGAAACTTTCAAGTAGAAACCCATTTATAACCCTGATGAATTTTTAGGGAGAAATTCATTCTATGGGGGTAGAATATAACACCCTGAGTTTTTAAGAGATAGATTATTTTTAATTAACTTGATGTATTTTTTTTTACACTACCCTGAGATTATCTTTCACTATAAGCAACATCATATTAGCTTTCAGTATACAGAACACTATTCTTGGCTTGTGTTTCACATAATTACTTATTCGTTTGATATAATTCATTTCATGAAACACTGAGTACAGATTTTGTTCAATGTATAATTGATCTATGTTTAGATTATGTTATATAGAACAATAGAAGAATCTTCAACTACCCGCAACACTAACATGGATTTCATTACACACAAGAGCGACATTCCTTGACAGCTTTCGTTATAGGCAATACTGAGTTTAACTAAACAAATATATATTATCAAAACATTATTATTTAAGGTGATATAAAATAACTGTTATTAATATTATAAACCTAATTTTTTATTTTATATAACATTAACATTCATATTACACATTTTCTAGAAGATGATATGAGAACAAAATAAATTTTTTCAGAGAAAATATGTACTTTTTAAAAAAACCGGTTTTTCTACCTTTTGATTGCCAAACAAATTTGAATATTGTCTTTGACACATGAATAAGTTAAATTTTACCAAATAAACATATTAATTTGAAGAGGGAAATAAATCATTACTTTTGATGAATTTTGGGCATTTTTTTTTTATGAAAATCAAATTTTAATGAAAAATGAAAAATACTTTTTTTTAAATTTAAGACTGCATTTTTATCTAATTTATTTATATAGATATATTATCTTTTTAGTTGATTTTAATGTGTAATTAGGTTAAATTTCAAAAATTTAGTCCACGTTTTTTCACATCATGTAATTTCAATTAAAAATTGTACACAATGACATGTCATTCTTTTGATTGTTATTAATTTTTTAAAAAAAAGCATTTTGGTCTTTAAATAGGGATTTAATTTTAAATTATTTTCTGATACTTTTGTGTCTTGAATTTGGAAAACGGATTCCATATTTAGAGTCATAATGTTAAAATTGTGTAAATAGGTACCTTTTATTTTTTTAAAAGTATGAATAGTATCTTTAGTAATTATTTTATTTACCATGGTTAAAGGGGAAATCATGTAAATAATGGTGAAAAATAATATTATAATAATATTAAACTACCCGAACACATTTCCTAATCATATTTTAGGAGATATCTCCGACCATGGGCATCCTTGGGTTGATTTGGCGACCCCATGAATTCACTTAGATGTTAAAATGACATTTTATAATAATTAATTTAATGTAAAGATAATTATAACTTAAACATATATCATTCACAATATTGATTTTAATATATGGTTATATAATGTAGTTTTATGTATATAAATAATAATAAAAGTTATAAAAATATTTCCTATATCATTATATTTGATTTATAATTTTTAGACATTAGATATACATATTTAATTATGACAGAAATATAATGTGGTGATTACCTCTGTAATGAATGATTCAAAAAAATGAAATTATAAATATTAAAATAAATTTAATATAAACATTTTGATTCCATCCACAAAATTTTTGGTGGAATTGACATATTAAGTTTGAGTTAATTATTTTTTTTTCGAATGAATCAGTTTGTTATGAATTGTTTAAAAAAGTCACATATGAATAGTTTCCAAAATCAACATAATTCCTAACATAAAACATAAAATAGATTATAAAATACATTCAATTCTTAAAAATCTAGGATTCGTCCGAATGGTTAATATAAGTAAAAATATGTCATAAATAATTTTTTGGGACTTTTTACATGATATATTAATTACATTTACCCACAATGTGAAATTAACATGATATCACAATAAGATTAAAAAGGGTAAAATAAGGGTTAAACCAAATAAATATAAATAAAGTAATATTCAAAACATATATAAAAATTATTATATTATGGGTATTAAAAAAATATCATATTATCATTTAATAAAATATTTTTTGGGCAATTTTTTTTCTAATTTTAATTTATAATAAATTAATATATTGAAGGTTTCCTTAAGTGCCCCTATTCTCTATTATAAAAGGGCACCTCCTCCCACTCCTCTTCACCGAATTTTGAGCCCTCAATATTGAAAAAACCATACCAATTTCACATCTCAATTTCCCTAAAATATTCTAGGGATTCTGGTCTTCTCAAAAGACCCATTCTAGATCCCAACTAGTAAATTTAAAGGAGGCACATCGAGGAAGACATAATACCTTATACCAATTCATTCATATTTCTTTAGTCTTATACATACTATTATTTAGTTTTTTCAATACAGTGTAATGAAATTAGTATAACTAATATACTGATATTTTATTATAAATTGAAACATCCTTATTTAACATTTTATCCATCCTATGGAAAAAAATCATTGCGCTTCTGTATGTACGACTTACCATCTCCACGTTATGGTGTAATCTATTTTTCATAACCACCTTAACTAGATGGTTATGATGGTGGAAATAGTAAATATATTTTATTATTATAAAATGATAATAATTATGATATATCTTACACCATCCACATCAATCCCATTCATCCACTATGAAAATGATATCGTCGCTCGTGCGTACATACAACTTACTTTCTCCACAACACTATGTGACTCATCCTCCATGTTAACAATTAAATAATTATTATCAAGTATATATAATAAATAATCTAGAAATATATGAAATAATAATTCAACAGGAATTATATATATATATTTGTGTCATTTAATAAATTCTATTCAATTTAATTATGAAATGAAAAAAGAATTAATGTGTATGTACGGTCTACCGTCTCCATGAAAGGTGTATTACATGTAATAAGATATATATTATAAAAAAATATTTATATACATAGTATACATAGTATATAAATCATGTTTTAAATTCATTAATTTTTTAAATCATGATATAACTAATAATATCAAAAATAAGAATTCAAAACAGGTACGATAAGTAAAACGATTATTACCAAAACATTATTTTAAAAAGGAATTGACAAATAAACAGATAATATAAAGTCATACGTGAATAATATATTATATCATAAATACTATAATTTTTCTATTACAAGTTATTAATATGTTTAAACCTACTAAACAAGGGTTTCTGGTACATACAGAAGAAATCATACCTAAGGTAAGGGATAATTTTTCCATCTCATTTTTATCCGATATTGATTTTACATAAATATATAATGGGGATATATTTTTCATCCGTGTCCATATTTCTAAAAATGTTTTCATAAAATTTTTAATATTAAATTTTGAATTTTTAAATTCTATATTATCCATTTTTGACTTTTACTACATGGTATGGAAGAAATATTTCTTTTGTTTATCATATGATGTATTTTTTTGACTTATCTGACAAAACTAAGAGGAGAATTTTTCTCTAACTTATATGGAATGAATGGGGTTTTACAGTTTCAAAAACCCTTATTTAAACGAAGAATACACTAAATTATTTCAAGTTATTTTCAAAAAAAATTATTTTATGTTAAAAATTTGAGTCATTTTTTGAAAAGAAAATGTTTCTGAAGAAGAAAGGAAATTTTCCTCAAAACCATGTTCATGTGTTTTATCAAAATTATTTTCAATATAAGACAACCCTCTTAAATAGGTTTATATTTTTATCTGTATTACTACTTTTATTTTTGTGTGTTAATAATTGACTCTTGTTTTTATGGATAATGTTATGATGGAATGATATTTAAGAAACCCATTGTATTTTGTGGGTTATTCTATGATGAATGATTTATATTTTTGTGGCACAAGTGAGAATGATTTCATTATGAGATGGGTGAGACATATATCTCCATCCTGTTCATTGGGTAAAGATTTATATATCATGAGATAAAAATGAATGTAATGACATGTAAATATGGTTCAGTGATACAGGGCTGGAAGGACTATTTAATCTGGTCCAGTAATATTTGGCTAGAACAACAAGTAAAACCAGTTTTGTAATTGACTTTGTCCACTATGATGGTCATTGGAACTATTCCTTGGATACTAAGAAAATAGTATTATGTGCTTATTTATCTTTTTCAATTCCATTTTTTTACCAATACTATTGTATCATTGTTACTGTTCATTTATTATCTATTCCTCACATACGGCAAAAATATATTTCTGGACTCGTGTTTTTTTATATTCATATTTTATGTTCTTGTTTTCACAGTATTATGTCTATTTTTTTGGTTGATGTTTTCAATGTTTACCCTTAATGATAAATTGATATCATCATTTTTATGATTTCTTTTCCCTGAGATATAAATAAATGTTTTAGGTTGGAAAACTAAAGGGAAAAATCTTTATGGGAGATGTTGAAGATCATTCACCATGTAGGTACATTATGTTCCACCATTCAAAAGACACTAAACTAATACAACCCTTGTGAATATATTTTTGTCATTTATTACATATTTTACAAAATAATTCTAATGTCCATATATGGAATGCTTGGGTCTCTACATATTTTCTGGATAAAATTGTTTAATTATATGAACCAAAATTTAGGAATGTTTTACTATAATTAGTCTTATCCTTAAATAATTTTCCTGTGTTTTCTAATCCTAATACCAATAAAAACTTACAACTCCTCTCATTAAAACAATAGTGACCCAAAAACATTTACGGATATTTTTACTTGATTTTAAGCATAATTAACCATTATATTAAAAGATAAGGGTAAAAAATTCTAGTGTCTTAGAAGATTAGGTAACTAATTAAACATCCTGAAACCAAAATAAAATAACCTATTTTATTTAATCTTCAAAACTATATCCTAACATAAAAGGACATCCTATATCAAAAAAATAATATCATGGGGATTTCATGAAAAAAAGGTATGAACAAAAAATCCCAATAACGGAATAAGAATTGGAATAAAACATAGCACATCGGTCAGAAGGCATCACATAATGACATTAAGGCATGTAACATGGAAAAACATATAGAAGAATAACATATATAACATTGAAACATATAAACATGAAATCATAACAATATGGTAATAACATATTACTTTACATAAACATGAGTCAAGGCTATATGCCAATATATAGCGGAAAAAGACCCATAATGTATAGGTTCAATCCTAATCATAACATACAGTATCATGAAAATAAAAACTACCCAATTAATTAGATAATAATCTGGGATCACCCATCATAAAATTTTCATGCATATTTTTTATTTATAAAGAATAATACATTTGTAATAAAATATAAACATAAGGGATACCCATGAAATGGATTGGGTATCCTAATCATATAAAGAGGAAAATAAAAATGGAATATCATAATGATGTTCGTGAATGAATGGATTAAAAACATACATGGAAGTTAAGAAGGTAAAATTGGAAAGTATTAATATTAGGGATGTCCATATAATGTGTAAACATGTAAACTAAGTGTTTAATAAAAATTATAAATGAATCATTTACATGTGGTTTAAGGAAACTATTGAAGAACATTTAAATAGAAAAAGGAATATTTGTTTTCATAAAACCCTGAATTAGTTGAGGTAGTTTTTCATGATAACGATATTGATTATGGAAAAATAGTTGTTTCATAAAATAGACTATATATTCCACTTAAAAATGGTGAAAATATTGAAGTTCCCCTGAATATGGCTAGTTTATCAGGAAGAATTATGAACTGAACCTTTTTAAAACACGTATTTTCCATCTAAGAAGGATGATATGATCTGTATATTTGAATTTGTAAAATATACACGTAATATAAAAGAAATTAAAAAATTAACAAAGTGTTAAATTTGAGTAAAGTGATAGAATGATTAACCCCAATGAAAAAATAGTGGTTTAGTTATAATCTCTTACCTTATGTACGAAATAGTTATCCACATTGTCTTAATGTATAATATAATAAAATTAATTCTACTAAATAAATAATTTAAATCCATTAAAAAATTTATTTAATTTATTATAACTTTATTAAGTTCATTTGTGGATATCTTATGGGTCATGAGATTCAATTTTATCATTTGGGAGTGTTGGTTTCCTTGGTTTTTATGAACAGTTTACTTGTATACATGTACGAATGATCGTGTAAAGTGGAGGAAATTAACCCAACTATAACTAATATTTTGTTAACTATTTTAAATAGTTTTAAAAGAACATATAAATAATTTTTATATATATTATAAGTTTGAATCATTATAAAAACATTTAATGATAATTTTTTAGGATAATTTTGGCGGGTTTTGATTTCAACAGACTCGTTTTTTTATAATTTAGTATTATGTATAAATTTTTTATAAAAAAAACAAAACAATTGTCATATCATAAATTTGAAAATATTTATCAACCATTATAATTTCTTTAGGTCCATCCTTGATGGTGGTACTTGAAAATTAAAACTTTTCATCCTTGAAGGTGATAAAACCACACCACACGAACAATGTTTCGAATTTTTGAATAATAGAGATAAGATTAATGGTTTGAAAATGGATTATTACATTAGCATAATAACATTATATTATACTTATGTTTATGTATTTGTCATGCTATTTTTATGATGGTTATGGGGATAGAATAATTAAATAAAAGAGCATGAAAACAAAATAAATTAATAGAAAAAGCATTTTACCTCTTGAAGTTCCCTTACTTGAGAACCTCATTTGGGAATAGTTTTGGTCTTTTGATGAAACCGACATATCAAGAACAATAAGTAGATTATTTTATGTTTAATATGTAAAACTATTATAAGGATAAAATCATGAAATTTCTATGGAGATAATATGGGCGAGGTATGATATTGTAGTAGTGGAGAGGGGTGTTTTCTCATTAATTTATTCATAATATTATTATTTTGGATCAAGACTAAGAATAGATGTATAATTAAAAACAAAATATTAAAATAAAGATTCATAGTTTGAGATTTTGGTTACATGTCTATAATAACTCAATGAATAGTTTATTTAACTAATAATGTATATATATTATAAATTAACATATTTCACTATTCAAAAAAATTCAAGTATTTTAGAAAAATCCATAAAATTCAACATAATCAGTTTTTGACATATATATTTCAAAAATGATATCCATTTTATGAACATAATTTTCTAAAAAAGATAAAATTTATTTTTAATTAAAATCACCATTTACACGGAAAATAGAAATTTTAAAATGCAAACTTATTTTGTAACACTTTGAATTTTTAATTAAGGTCTCATATATTTATATTATAATAATATGACTAAACAATATTTATTCATTAATTCATTTTATGGAAATAACTTTTATTTTTAAACATTATAATGAATTTCAGATACTTATTTTATAAAAATACCAATACTAAATTAATAACATGTGAATCATTTATTTACTTATATTATGAAATAATTATTTCATATTTATAGTTACAAGTTTGATAAATTTTATTTATAGTTTCATGGATGAGGTTAATATTATATTAGTTGGTTTACTCTTCAAAAGGTTCACATTACTATTCCAAATGACATGATACAATTTCATAGGTATTTGTTCCTTGACTTTAGAAATACCACTTAATTCTATCCATATTCATTTATAAAGTTATACTTCTATTCATTATGTGATTTTATGATATATATACAATATGAAATAAATATAATAAGAGAATTTCTATAGATAAAAATTATGTGTTTTTAAATTATCCCCCCTTATGAATCTTCACCCATGAAATATCTTTTTACATTTTTTGTAGAAAATAGGTCTGGATATTTCTCTTTCGTCGCTTCCTCAAGTTCCCATGTTTCCTCTTTAGACTTAAAGTTCCAGCAAAGTAATTTTACTAGGTGAGTAGTATTTTAGTTTAGAAAATTATATCTATAATCCAAGATCTTCACATTCATATCCTAGTATGAGAGATCATTTTCCAACTATACCACCATTGAATTTATAACATTTGAAGGATCTGATATACACATCCCTAAGAGGGATACATGGAACACGTCATCTACTTGCCACATGGTAGTTTAAAGTTCTAGTCGATTACCTGAAACATTAAAATCAACAAGGATATCAAAGAGGATGATGTAACTAAGACATTGACATCCATTCCTTACAAATCCCATGTTCCACTTTCTTAGAGACATGTAGAGGATTACCATATCACAAACATGAAACTAAAGGTCTTGTTGAGGATTGTCTACATGGTGATTTTGTGGATTTGGGCTTCCTTGAGGTTCTTCGTAATAGTTTTAACATTATCCACCATTTCTTCAACAATTTCTAGTCCTAGAATCATACACATACTGACTTTATACATGCACACTGATGTTCAACACCATTTCATATAATGGTCTTCATATAAATACATTTGGATGCTCTAGTGGAAATTATTATGATAGGAGAATAAGACTTGTGGATGTTGTTGGTCTCATCCACCCATGAAGTACATAAAACATTAACATAAAATATCTTCTTATCTTTTATTGTTTATTTAACTTCGATTGTCCATCCTATTTAAAATGTTAGGCCATAAAAAATTTCAACTAAATTTACAGAGCTTGATATGTACTTTTCATGAAATTGGTGGTGCTTCTCAGATCTCTATTGGATACAATCGATAGTGGTACTACATGCAATATTTCCATTTACATGATGTTAATACATGAATGTTAATTTACTGAGATGTCCTATAAAATTTTGATAATGTATTCTACCATTTTAAAAAAATCTAAAACAACCCAAATAACATTATTCTTTTTTGATGTATTATAAATTCAAATAAAAAATTCTACGGTGATGTTTTTCCATTATCATGTTGTTATGGTCAATGAATGCCTCATACCATTAGACCTTTTACATCTATCCATTACTCCCTGATATACCAGGAACATTGATGTATATTTAGTGGTCTCTATTTCCATATTATCCCTCCAATATTTCACATGTATATCATGATACATCATTGTGCTCCCAATGTGAATGGAGATACTTGATATTTGTGCATTATTCAGAAGAAAATTTATTATCTCCGGATTGGATGGTAAACATATTCATGGCTCAAATTTCATGAATTCTTCCTTATTCATTTTGAAAATAGGGATTTTCCATTTGTCATGGCTTCAACATTCTTCTAAATTTCCACATCATTTATTGGGGGATACAATATTTTCTATTTAAGGGACAATTGAGTAATCATATGAGAAAGTAAGGATGATGTTCCTTCTTTAGTTATTCCCATTTCCACCCATTTCAAATCTATGATTATTTTTTACCTATCAATTCGCATTATTGATAATGTTGTAGGAACCACTCTTCTTAGAGTTTCCACAACATTATTTTCATTACTAGGATTATAATGGATTTAGAATTCATAATCCATGATGAGATATAACCATATAAACTAGTATATATTAATATACATTAGTATGAATACATATTTTATAATCTGAAAATCTATATATATCTCACACTTACACCTATAGAGATAATTCCACCACATTATCAATGAAATGATCACAACATCCTACTCCGGATCGGGTGATGGATAGATTTTCTCATGAATCATTAACATCCTTTAAGAGTAGGCTATAAATTTATCATTTTACATTAGTACAGAACCTAATAATTTATTTAAAGCATCATTGTACACCACAGATCGTTCTTCACTTATTGGTTGTGTGAGAAATAGTGTAGTGATAATCCTAATTTTCAACTGTTTAGAGAATTCTTCATATTCACTAGTCTTGGAAAACAATTTTCCCTTTTGATTAATCTTGGTTAGTGGGTTTTAAAATCATGATATGTTCTTCAAAATCATGCGTAATACCCAGATAGACCAAGGAAACTACATATTTCAATTACAGATGTTTCCCTTGGCAACACATCAATTGCTTTTGACTTATAAGGGTCCACATATAACCCTTTTATAGTGATATCATTCCCTAATGAATATACTTCCTCCATCCAGAAATCACATTTTCTATACATTGTATACAGATTATCCCTTCAAAAAAATTATCATTTTATTAAATTAACCAATATGTTCATACTATCTATTGTAGTATATCAGAATATCATCAATATAGACTACCATAAATTGGTCAAGTTAATCTGTGATGAATCAATTCATTTTTTTCACGAAAACTACTAGAGAATAAGTGATTCTGATGGGAATCTATGTGATCTCATATTTCCCATACCTTCCCCAAAATGAAGTATTGGAAAAAAATTACTTCTTTAACATTAATTGGTGATATCCAAGATTGAAGATTCACCATAGTGAAATACATTTACCCACATTGTTAATCAAACAAGTCATTTATCAAGGGTATGAGATACTTGTTCATTATTTTTTTGTTGAGATCATCTTAATAAATAGAGAGGCGACTTAATCAATCCTTCTTCTTGAAAAAGAAGACTATATCACCCCATGATGAAGCAGATATGAAAAAAAACACTCTTATAGATTATCCTGAAAATGATGATTTAGTTATTAATGTTTTTTATTCTATAAGTTGTATTTTAAATAACAAAAGATCCCAAAATAAGTTTAATTTGGAACCCGACATATTAATTAGAAGGAATACCAAGAAATTCTTAATTGAAGAGATTATTGAAATCTCCCAGGATGGGAATGTCTTCGATCATGATTCTATTGTTTTTCTCAAGAAATTTAGATATATATACATGATCATAAGGATATAATATCCACAAACTATATACTGATTTTAATGGATATTCATCTTCCACCATTCACTTGAATAAACTTTGGGGATGCTTCGGGACGTGAATTTTTATTTCCCTTTCCCGATAGTTAATGATGGATTTCAATACATATATCCAATAACTGAACATTATAGCATCAAAATCTACAAAATGGAGTATGAAAAGATATTTTTGGTGGTTTATTTCATAAAATTTATTCATGGAGGAGTTATAAACAATAGTTGAAATAATAGACCTATTTTTTGTACTAAAAAATAACTGAAAGTCCAAATTTTTTTGTTGCGACTAAAAAGTTCTATAAAACATGCTAGATATTAATTAATTAATTTAACCATGATCAAATAGTAAATTCACTATTTTTTAATGAATAACTAGAAAACTTATCAGCACATCATGGATGGGATCCACCTTATATGTAATGAGAGTATATTCCTATCCATACCGCCTTTGAGGTAGTTATTGTTGATTTCCTCCAAAAACCCTTAGCTTAGGGAAAAGACTCACCTAATTTATATTTTCCTTGAAGTTGAAACAAAATAATAAAAAATGAATGTTGATCTAAATATTCCTTTTATATTACTCATTATTGGGGTTCTTTATATACCTTCGGTAGTTATTATCCTTTTCTCCCACATTTGAAGCATCTCTTAGTTTTTTTACTAGTTTCAATGATACTTCTTCCAAAACGTTTTGACAAGTTGGATGTTGGGTATTTTTTCCATCATGGGATTTAATTGTTTATCCAACCATATTAAACTCTTTATTATTTTTTTCACTATGATCACGAGTAAACTGAGAGTATCCACTCTCCATTTCATCCATACGGGAACAATAACCAATCTATTCATAAATTTTAATGTCATGAATAACTATTGATTCTAGTAGACACATCATTATTTTTATAAAGAGGTGATATCACTTTATTTCAGTGTTCATGATAAACTAAACAGAATATCATGAAATACTTGTAAAGTATTATTTATATTCCCCAAAAGAATAATCTTCCTTTTTCGTAAGTATGATTAATTTATTCAATATTGAAACGACGGGTTTAAGGAATATATTTATTTAAAAATATTTTCATCAAATATTCTCATTCCATGGAATTAGTTTCAACCATAGACTTTCTATTCTTGATCAATGTCCACCACTAATCTGCTTCCCCATCAAAATGAAAAACTCCCAGCAAAACATTCTTTTATCTTGAGCAATAAAATATAGAGAATATCTTCTCAATGTATTTAATAATTTGTTATGGGAGGGGGGGATCAAAAGATCCACTAAATAGGGGCGGAAATTTCTTCATGATGTATTTGATGGAAAAGTTCACTTTTTTAGAGAAGGAGGGATTTCTACATTTTTTATGTTATTATTCATAACTTGATCCTGCTGAGAAGACATTGTCATGGATTTTTAATCACCTTTTCCCATCATATTTGGAATTTCCTAAGGGAAATCATCACATTTTCTATCACAATGACGGTTGGAAAGAGTTCGTATATTACCAGAAAATAACAATGAAAAATAAATTACAATTATGAAGATTGATTACATAAATAATATGCATATAAAAAAAATTAAACATAAAATAATAATCATTCATATTAAAATTATGTCTGATCATTTGATTCTCTAGGTTTTAATATCGGTTATCCATGATCTATTTTATAACATATATTCATATGATTTTTTTAAATTCCCATAATAATAGTTTTAATGAGCTAATGAAATTTCTTAATCATATGCCGTAAGAGTGAAAAACTAGGTGTAAATTAAGAGACACTATCATACATTTGGTTACCTTGTGTTCGACCTGAAAAACCATATTATAGTTATTACTCCTTGGTAAATTTGTTATCAAACCACATCCAATTGTAGTGAAAAGACATGGATTTATTTTCTTGATAAACAACTTACTCAATAAGTACAAATATTTTAGTATTTTTCCAAAAAAAATTAGTATTATCCTTTCGGATTTCATGTATGTTTCCTAATACTAATCTGAAAATAACTAGACATTTTCTATGATAAAAACTATAGAGGAACTAACGGTTAAATTTTTACATTATTTTAGGAATAATTATCCATCATATTAAAGGAAAGGGATTGTAAATTCTAGTGTATTGGAAGTTCTGGCACATAATTAAATATAATGAGACCAAAAAAACAATTATTTAATCTTCTTAATGAGTTCCCAACATCCATTGAGCTCCTATATCTATATAATATATCTTAAGGACTATATGAAAAAAGTGACATACTAACATACCTAGTAAGGGAATAATATGAGGAATAAAACCTAAAAGATGGGTTAGAAGGTAAACCATATTGAAATAATGGCATGAAACATGAATAAAAATAACAAAGAATAACATGTACAACATGGATACATATATCCATGAAATCATATGAATCTAGAAACAACATATAACTTGATATAAACATGAGTCAATGCAATATTCCATGTAATGGTGGAAAAAGTCCCATTATGGAATCATGTTAACTCTCTATCCCAACAGGATATCTAATGAGACTAAACATTACCCAATTCATTAGAGAACTATCTGGGAAAACCCATCAAAACATGTTCATTAATATGTATTATACATAAATTATCATACCCATGTAATGATACATAATCATAAGGGTTGAACATGGAATGAATTGGGAATCATAATCATGTCAAAAGGTATATTAAATAGGAATATCATAATGATGTCCATGAAAGAATGGATTGAGAACATGAATAGAAGTTAAAAAGATAAAATAGGGATGGATAATAACCACTGATTTTTAATTTTAATAGAAATAGTTAAATAGAGTGTTTTATGAAATTTTAGAAATGAAAAATTTTAGTGAGGTTTAAAGAATATATTAAGGTGTATTTAAACAGAAAATGCATGTTTATTTTCATAATAAATTGAAAAGATCTAAGATATTTTTTATGATAAAATGAGTGATTTTATATAAATAATGAAATCATAAAATATATTATGTATTTCAATTCAAAATGGTTATGAAATCAAGAACTTCCCTCAAATTGGGCATTTTTATAGGGAGTAATTGAGAATAGAATCATTTTAAACCATGTCTTTCCCCATAAATAAAGGATGATCTGATTTGGATATATTATTTTCGAACACATACACTGATTTTGGAATAAAAAAACATTATGAAATAAAAACAACATTTAATTAAATAGATACAATGAGTAACCAGATGAAAAATGGGAGTTCGAGTAGAATCTCATAACTTATGTCCGAAACTGTTCTTTACTTGATATAGATGACATGGATAATCAAATTAAATATATTATTTAATTAGTTAATAACCTTTTATAAATTAATATGATTTTATATAACTTTTTTAATCTCATTTATATCATTTTTATGGGTTATGAAATTCAATTTCATTGTTTTTAGGTATGTTTCCATGGTTTTTATGATCAGTTTACTTGTATACACGTACAGAAGATCATGTAATGTTGGGGTAATTATCCAAAATTGAACTTATTCATTATTAATGATAATTTATCATTTTAAATGGTCTAATAGTTTATTTACATATATTTTATGATGAAGATTCCTTATATAATTAATTAATAATAATCATTTGGGTTAATGTTGGTGTTTTTCTATCACAACATACCTGTTTTGTTTTATCATTCACTATTATTTATATATGATAGTTAGAAAACATAAAAATGGGTATCACTAACATTTCAAATAAATTTTAATCTATTAAAATGGTTTTAATAGCATCATTTAATGGATTAATGTAAATTTAAAACATGTCATCCTTGAAGGTGATAAAACGATATATCACGAATAACATTTCCATTATAAGAATAAAAGGGAGATTGTAAGCGTATTGATGATGGATTATTCTATTATAATGATTAAGTTGAATTTTATTTATGTTAATGGTTTTATAATACTATTTGTATTAGGGAAGGTGAGGATACAAATAAATGATATGAACATGAAAATAAAATGAATGAAAAGAAAGAGGGTTTACCTATTGAATTTCTTTTCCTTAAGAACCTCCTTAGGGAAATTGTATTAGACTATTTTTGAAACCAAGATATATTGATCATGTAGAAGAGGCTTGTGAAGAGTATATGGTAGATCATGGAAAATGATCAATGCTTGAATGTTGTGAGGGGAAGTGGAGGTGATGGGTAGTATTTATAGTGGAGGGGTCAGGTGTTTTCTCAATATTTTGTTCATTAGTTTATTATTTTGGGTTAAGAATAAGAAATGTTATAGAATTATCACTAAATATTTTAAATTATTTAAGGATAGTTTGATATTTTTGAGTTACATCCATGATGACTCTTGTAATAGTATATTTAACATTTAATATATATACAGTAAATGGTCATATTTCACTATTCACAAAAAATCACATATTTAGGGAAAATACCAAATAAATACCCTTAACATTTTTGATATGTAGAATTTAAAATGAGTTAAATTATATTATAATATCTCAGTAAATATTAAAAATTAAATTTTAAATTGAAATCGTCATTTACATGGAAAATATCAATTTTAAAATTATAATTGATTTTATAACACTTTGAAAAATTAATTATGGTCTCACTAAATTATAATATAGAATATAATATTGCATAATTTTATTTTATGAATACTTTTTATGGAAATAAATGTTCATTTAAAACAAAATATTAGATATAAAATTTAAAATAAACAATTATGTTTTATAAAAATAGCAACACTAAATTAATAATTCCTTATAAATTTATTTACATATACTATGATAAAATTATGTAATATTTTTACTTATAATAGGGATAAATGTTATTTATAAATTCATTTTGAGGTTAATATTGAATTTTAGGGTTTTCTATTTTTAAGGGTTACATTACTATTCCAATGATCAGGTTACTATTTCATCAGTATTGATTCCTTAACATCATAAAATATCTGTTATTTCATTAATTATTCATTTATAATATTTTTATTGTGTTATTAATGTATTATTAGGAGATTTATATTATAATAAATAATTATAAAAAGCTAATTTTTATTGATAAAAATTTAGGGTCATTATAAACCCTATATGTATTCATCTATTCAATGAAAGTTTTAATGTAAAATCTCTTTAGGAGGCGAACTTTCTAGACACTTTATTTTTAGTTTAATATTCACATTAATAAATCATATTCAATTGATATTTAATATTACATTTATCAAAAAACTAAAATATTGAATGTTTTTTCATTACTGAAGAATATTATAAAATAAACATAAATACATTACAATATCGATAAATGGTACATGAATAAGAAAATTCAAAAAATAATTAGTCCACAATTAAATAAAAATAAAAAAATATTGAAATATTCAACATCATCATCTCCCATAAAAATATTACCTCTAATGATAACTATATATATAATAAAAAAATTATAAATATGATAATCATCTTCGGAAATGAAATATGGGAATGAAATGAATGGTTATATATAGCAATAATAAATGTAATATGACCATTAAATTGTCACTAAATACATGATCACTCTATATTCTTGTATCCAATATTCATTTATATGTTATTTAATTATCATAGATAGAATATGTATTAAAAATAACAAATTTGACATGTAATTATCATATAAAAAATAATTATTTAGTAAAATCATAATAATTTATTTCTAAACATATTTTATAATATTAAAAATGACTCTTTTTATACCTTATATATTTGAAATAAATATATAACATATATATTTATAATAATTAAAATAAATAAATAAATAAATAAATAATTTAATTTGAATCTTTATAATGATTAATAGTAGGTTAAAAATAAGAATATATTCATTTATTTTTTAAAATTTATTTGTTGAGATAAAATATGAAATCTAATATTTTTGCAATTAAATTTTAAAAAATAGAACCAAAATTCATAATCAAAACATCCAAATATGGTGAGAGAGTAAATATTTTATATTTATAAAAAAATTCCATAAAAAAATAAATCACGTAAAGTGATGAAAAATAAAATGGAATAAAATTGAAAATATAAATTAATAATAGTTAATTTTATAATTCCTTGATTAGTTATGCAGACAATAAAAAAATTATAGAAAATTGAATCACCAAAGAACAATTTGATTCCATGTTTTCCTTTAATGCGCCTCAAGAATCTGAAGACATGTCCATAATAATCACATATAAACGAAAAACTATTATATCAGATTCAAAACAATCCGCTCCTTCAATTTATTATTAAATATCCACCTAAATACTCTTCTTAAAATCCTCCATCAGATTTTAAACCCTAATGCCACAACAAGGACCCCTAAATCCTTAAAATTCAATTAATGTTTCATTAGTTTGTCATGTTTCTCCCTAGTAACTAACAAAATAAATTTGTTTAATTTTATTTTACACTCTTAATCAACTTCCCAACAATACTATTTAATACATCAATAAAATTTTATTGGATCCATTATTCTTATATTAATATGATATTAGGGTTATACTGTAATGAATAATGATTTTTTAATTATAATTCTGGTATTATAATTTTTTAATGGAATGTACATGATTTTGTTAAATATAAAATTATATTTTTTATATTTTTTATGTTGAAAATTGAAATCTCTTTGCGTTTGAATAATATGTGCATGTATTATAATGATAAAAATTAAAAAAAATTATTTTAAAATGGAAACATAATTCAATTATATATATATATATGTTTGTGAATAAATATATGAGTGTATGTGTGTTTGTTTTCAAGAATTTTTATTAATTAAATTATAAAAATAGTAATTTTTAGATGATAATATTATTATTAATATTATTAAGAATTGAAATTGGTTTGTAAAATATATAAAATAATCAAAACTAAATGGGGTTTGTGCATATTTCTTGGGAGGATTGGAAAAAAGATTGAGATGTGTTGTAATACATATAACATGAGATAAGAAGAAAAAAAGTAATCAATATACGAGTAAAAACTATAAAAAAAAATAAATTGAATATAAAATTAATTGTGGAAAGGGGTGTTTGATGTATAGGATGGATCTCACCACATGGGGGAAATGTTATCCCCATATCATATATTTTTATCTCCCCTTATTCTCTCCTCTCTCCCTCTACTTTTATTCGATATTCGTTATAAAATATATCCTTAAATATTGATTAAATTAATACACCATTTGTTGTGTTGGATTCATCTCATAATGAGGAATGTAAGGGATAATATATTTTTTATTGGTATTTGGGTAATTTATCAACATTTAATTAAATATGTACTTTAGAATTTATTTTTTATAGATATAAATTATTATGATCTATGGTTTCACTATCACCAACTTGTAGTGGTGGAATAACAAGTAGATATTCAAGTTTAAAATATTAATGTAGGTGGATACATGAATTTATCATTAAATATAAAACCATGAGGTATTTATTGGTTTTAATACCTTTTCTTGTATTAAATACTTTTTATAATTTTTATTAATATCAATTTTGAGGTTTTATAAATGTTATTTTTGAATTTATTATATAATTATCATCTGTACTTCCATCTATAATATCTATAAAATAGCTTCTATGAAATATTCATGAACCATCTATTTTATAAGATGTAAAATATAGATTTTTAAGAATTAATTATGGTTTATATCATTGAAAAATTTCACAATAATTACATATAATTATAATAATTTTTCTAACTAGGTTTTTATATATGAAAGGCCCTTTTGGTCTTTCCAATTATGAATTCTTCCATTAGTAAATATTCCAAGATATTTTTTTTAAATGATTTATTGGTGTTTATGAAATTAGTATTTTGTGCCTCTTCCTTATTATTTTCTATTTTTTCAATGTTTCATCCTTTGGAATATTTATTTTGAAATTTTCATTATTTTTAGATCTTTGGGCGTAACGCTCAATGTTGCCCACTTCTTGATTTAGTTTGAAATTTTAATGAGAATATTTTATATACTGATTTTAGGTAACTTTGTTAAGAAATATAAATTTTTAAAATTATTTACTTCTTATTGGATACTTAGAGGTGAGATATGAGTTTATGGGTTTGGTTTTTTTGTGTTACATTTAAATTAACTTATATTGTTTTTTAATTTCTTACATCCATTTTGTGACTTGGGAAACTATCATTATCTAAATAGATAATCTCATAAAATATGTTTTACTAGTTAATTACTAATATATATATAGAGGTCCCACTGTTATGTTAACTTTATTATTTATGTAATTTCTTTATAGATGGTTTTTTTAGAGTAAAGTTAAGTGTTTGGGCCTTTGAATCATACTAGATATAGTTTCAATGGATTATATATTTTTATTGTCCTATATATTTCCCCCATTAATTATAAATTCCAATTATGATTATTATAATTCTTAGTTATGGATACTTCAATGATACCAATTTTCACTACTGATTTCTCTATTATATATATATATATATTTTAAATTCAATATATGGTGAAGCTAAAAAAATTTATTCCTTAAATTATTTTATTTAGGTTTTAATGATGTTAACTACTTTTTAAATTCATTATTTAATTGTTCATGTCAGTACATTGAAAATATTCCTCCTAAAATGAAATATTAACCTCTATATGTTTTATCGGCATTCATTATAATGATTTGGCATGTTAAATACTAATGAAAATGGGGTATTTTGAAAGTATACATTTAGTTTAATTTTTTGAAATACATTTATTGATTTCATTTAGAGTATTTTATTCAAATCCTATATTATCAATTTGTGTATTTTTTAAAATTATGATATTGTGTTATTATTGAATATATTTGTTAAATATTTCATTTGAAAAAATAATTCTTATTTTTTATATCTTTAGTTCAAACTATAATATGATGGGTTAATATTTAATAGTCTTTCATGGGGTGAAATAACTTTTATGTTTTTTCTCTCATGACTATATTCATTTTAGGTCTAACACATGTTCTATTTGGGAATAGTGGATGGTCATGGGATTTTGGTTTTGGTGTGGTGGTGGTGCCAGGAAAATGATCATTTTTATTTACGCTGGGTGATGGGTGATTATGGTACATTTTTTATCAAGAAATATTTTTATTTCATTTTCCATGTAAGAAGCTTTATTTTAGTCAACTGTTGTTTATATTGGTTATATCATTAAAATTGGATTGCAGTAATTAAGCTATTTTATTGCATTGATTTGGATTTATTTTTAATTCTTTCCTTATGTAATATATCTATGCCCCATTTTAATTCACTTATTATTGAAAATTAGCTATTTTATATGTTCGATCATTGAATTTATTATGGGATTATCACAAATTTCTATTCAAAATTTCAGTGTTATTTTTATAATATTTAGTCATATTGTTCCCAAATTTTTAAATTTTATGCTCTTGAACTAGTTTCCAGACCACAGGGGACTGGTAATACCCATCTGGACATACCATGGTTTGGATCTGGTTCTCAATTCATGGGATGATCAAGCTGGTTTGTTACATTAATTATTATATATTTGTACTCATGTCATTCATTATAAAACAATCATAGTTGGTATGGTTTTACCACTTACATAAAAGACATTATCACATTCCCACTATAAATGATTGAGAACATTTAAATATTGATAATATGTAGTAATAATGTGGATTTTATGATGGTTTATTATTTTACGAATGCTAAAATATATATTTTTATTTACTAATAAAATAAATTATCTTTATTAGTTCATTATTTAAAAAAATTAAAATGAATAACTATCTGCTAAAATAATCACAACAACTATTATGAAACAATAATGTAACAAAATAATTATATCAAAAACTTATATATATTAAACACTATTCTTTCAATAATGATGAACTAATGAGAAAGGAGAAAGTACCAGAACCTCCAAACTGAAAAAACATTAATCCAATGGAATAGTTAATACCCGAATATTAGTTTTAACTATAATAATAATGATTTATAAATGATTTATAAAAATGTAAATAAATATAAATAAATTTATTTTATATAATAAAAATACACCTAAATGTTTTATACATAATGTAAATCTATGTTTCACAAGTCAATAATATGAGTGAAGGGTTTTTCATTTAAATTTCCATTGACATATATTTCATATCATGGTCATATTTTACTTTACATGTTATGTATACAAAACTACACAAATATTTTTAATATAATCAACATCTTTTTCCTGGGATTTATACTTTAATTTCACACAATCCCTTATTTCTATTTAATTCATAGGTTACTAAATCTAAAAGTGATTTTCTTGGTTTAGTATGTTATCATTAGTTCATACTCTATCATTATTTAATTTTTTATTATATACATTATTTATTCTTCCCATTGTCTATATCATATCATGTATCTATTAATTTCTCAAAACAAAATCTATTTCTTTATTTAAAAAAAATTATATTTCATTTATTCTTACTTAACTAAAAATATGTAATTATAGTTAAAACATTTCCACCAAAAATTTGGGAATTTATCTTTTATTAACACATTATTTATTATCACAATCCTCAATATTACAAATTTTAATGATAAATTTTTATTTTCATCCATAAAATTTATATCTATCTTTTCCTCTAGTAAAAAATGAATTTAATAGTTTTTTTATCAATTTGAGTTTCATGAAAAAGAAAAATAAAGATTAAAAATAATTTTTTTTCAAACATTTGAATCTTTTTTATCTCCCAATAAATTTCTCTTTTTATAAACCTTTATTTATCGAAATGGATCAATTCATGGGTTTTTATTAATAAAATAATGTGTTAAATGTCTATTTTCCACCATTTAAAAATGATTTTTAATGATACTTATATCTTTTTTTACAAAAACAATTCCAAAAAATACTAAGAATATTTTCCATGGTTTAATTTAAAATTTGAACCATTTATCATAAAGATACATAATCTGTGAAATTATGTATCATAAATCACCCTATAAATTCTATTATTCATTTTTTTGTGTAATTGAATTATAGTTATCATCTAATTAAATTTTTGATCTCTTCTTATGTGATACCCCATGAAAATTTTAAATAACCCATTTTCGGTCCATGGGTTAATAAATACATGATATATGATTAGTTTTATGTGGTACACATATGTATGATGGCTTGGTTATATAATAGGTGGGCCAAAACATACATAGCCCTCAACATAATTTTGTAAATATTCATATTTTCTTAAATTTTTATGATATGTCTGGATGTAATGTGATAACAATGTTTTTTTCACATCGAATGTTGATTCAATCCACTATTGTAGAGAATATTTAATGTGAAACCATTTATAACATCAATTTTTAAAAATCGATGTTATAAAATATAATTCATATCAGCTATATAAGAACCAATGTAAATGAAATGATTTTAAATGGTGTCTCACTGATTATTATATAACTAACATAAAAACCCATTTTCCATTGGTTTATAAAAAATATAGTAATTTTTTTTAAATCAGTTAATTAATAAAAAACGTTGAAAATATTGAAAATATTTAAGATTTTAATTGAAACCACTTATTTCAATTCTGTCACACAATCTATCTTTAAATTATCATCTAATCAAATACATAACCAGTTTTTTTATGGTCATCTATATTTTCATCATCATAACCTACTTACATGATCATTTCTTATCAGCATTATCATCTCACATTGGCATCATTGCCCCTATGTTTTTTATTGTACATCCTCTAGCTCTCTTTTATATAATCACCAGTATCTTTTATATTATTTTTCTATAATTTTTTTTAATTTGTATCATTTATTTTAGAATAATGTTATGTTAGTAGAGTTTTTTCTATCTCTTTATATTAATTTTGTTCATAAAACTTGTTATAGTTGTTCATTTTAAATAATTTGATATTTGGTTCTAACACCATACGGTATTTTTCCTTGAGATTTTTTATTTGGTCTACATTGATTTAATCTTCTATTATTTATATTTACTTGTACTTATTTTAGTATCATGATTTTGATGTAGTTTATAATGTTCTAGTTTTTTCATTTTCAAAATTTTTATTTAAGAAGGTGGTATTTTTTTAGAATTGTACTAATTTTATCATTGAAATATATTACACAATTTCCATGTTCTTTTTATTACTTCTTGATTATTCAACAAACCCGGTAACTGTACCTGGTTTTCATTATGTTAATATTATTTATATAATAATTAATTATCATTTATTTTAATATAAAAATCAAAATTTATAAGAATAAAACAATTTATTATTAAATGTATTATATTATCTAAAATGAATATTTCTTAATAGGGAATATATATTTTATAAACAATATATATTTGTGAATTTTGTTTTTGTTTTTATTAATTTTATAAATTATTTTTTGTTTATGTTTTGATTTCAATCGTATGGAAAAAAATCTCATTAAATTTTTTTTGATTAATAAAATATTTTATTTCACTATTACTATTAAAATAGACAAAATTTCTTTTATCCATGCTTTTAATGTTTAAATATGAAAACAATGTCAAGAAGATAAATAAAAATTCATTTATCATGTAGTGATTTTAAGCCATGTTATAGTCCTTGTATTTTCCATGGTGAAATTGAATAGAATTCAATAACTAATGATGTCAGATATTTAAAAATGTCTATTATAATCAAATTTTATAAATTATTCAGATTATTAAAGAGGATGAAATTGATATAACACTTTCACCTATTCACTTATATAGTGATGAAGAAAATTTTATATAGGTTGTATCAATTAATAGTACAATAATAAATGTTAAGATTTGTGAACTTGAAATCCATGAATGGATGGGATGATAAGATTTTTTCATAATTTATAGATCTATTTAATATCATACTTCTTAAAAACAATGGACTTCCAAAATTCAAATTATAATTCTAATAATACATTTTACCCAATGAGATTGGTTTAAAATAAGATAAATTTATTCCCAAATAAATATGTATTATATTGGAAAAATGTTAATCTCTTTCATAGTTTCACAAATTTTCGATATCATAGTATAATTTGAAATTAAAATAATATTTTTATTTAACTATTATGAAATGTACCAAGATTCCTACTATGGATATTTGGTATCTTCAGATAATTCATCAACATAAATGTCTATTTTCAAATTAAAATAAAGTAAAAAGTATAAGATGATATTTAGAAGATAAATATTTGAGGTAAAATTTAATAATTTAACTGATTTTCCCCAATTGAATTAAATTATTCAATCATTTCCTAAATTTTAAGAATAATTTATAAATCATATAGTTTTATTGTGAGATGTTTTAATTAATACATATGGAATCCTTAGTTGAAAATGTGGTTCATGACCTATGCTTTTGGTAATTTATAGCTTCTCTCTAGAATAATGTTTGAATAAATAATATAAGATGTTGAATTAAATTATTTCTATAACAAAACCACATGGAAGAAATATTGATGTTTACTTATCACCGTTAGTTGATGCGTTGAAACAGTAATAGGGGGAAGGTTTTATAGTTTATGATCCTTATAAAATTAATTTCTTCAATTTCATGCAATGATTGTGTTTAATATAAATTAGTTTCTAGTATATGGATGTTTGAATGACTGTAGTGTTAATGGGAATAAATCATTTCCAATTTTTAAAAAAGCGACATCATTTTGAAAATTAATACATTGGAGAAAAATAATTAAGATGGGTTATCGAAATATTTTTTATATTGATCACTTATATTAAAGAGTAAAACAATTAAATAAAAAAAATCTTCATAATTTTATATAACTTTAGATCCATTCTCAACTAATTAGTATTTTGAGGGATCCAAAAAGATTTTTGTCATATTTGGAAGGTCAAAAAAATATGGTAAGGAATATAATTTATGGAAGAAACAATTAATGTTTTTCATGCTTCTACATTGATTATATCATGATATAAAACGTATAATTAATGTTATTCATGTGGATAAAAATATATTTGAATGTTCAATTGTAACATGGATAGATATTAAATACAATAAAAATAATGTATTGAGTGGAATATTGGATTTACAGTAAATGGTAACAGGATTAGAGTTAGATCCCATTAAAAATGGAAATCAATCATATTTTCTTTTAGCATGTTATACACTGTTCAGGAAGATGAAAATAAATTCGGGTTGGTTCATCTATAGTATCAATTTTCTTCCAGGTTATACATAAAATGTAATAAATTTGATGACACTAAAATATATGAAGTTAACAGGCAGAAAATAACATGATTTTCATGTTATGTTGCAACATATCCTACTTGTTGGATTATTTTAAAAACTACCCATCCTTGTCAAAATTACCATAATTTAGATGTATTATTATTTCAATTCCATTTTTATAATGTAGTTGATCTAAATTCATTGGAAATTTTGGATAATAAATTTGTTTATATACTTTATTAACTTAAAATATAATTTCTATTGGATTTTTTGATTCCATATTGTATTTAATGGTTTATGTAGTGTGATAAATAATGTTTTTTAGTCCCATATAAAAATGTTAGATGTATCCTTTTCAATGGAATATAATGATATTGATGCAGTATTTTATGAATACATATATAATGTAATCCTCCATTATTGAGAATTATATTTCTAAGGAGGTTGAAATGTTTTGTATAGAATAATTTTCCATAGTGAACCTTGTTTGTTTTATTATATCTCTCATTGAACTAGTATGTTTTAGGGGAAAGCGATTTCATGGATTTGATATAAAACAGTTTATATGTGAAACAACAAAGAAAGTACATTTATACTTGTAAAATAACCTAGATGATTATGATATATATATAACATCATATATTAATATTTAAAAATATAATTATTCAAATAATAAAGATATAAGGTCATTGATTACGAATCATTTTTCTATAGTTTAATGAAATTTCACATGGTATATCAAATGTATTGAAAACAAGGAAATGGATAGTGAGCGGCCCAAGTGTAAATCTGATAACATAGTTTGAATAAGGTATTAAGGTCTCAACATTTTACAGCAAAGATCAGAACAAAATATGTGTATTAAAAATAATTGTATTCTGATCGTTGAAGAAACTCCTTTTTGAGTGGACAATTCAAAATCCTAATCTTCATATCATGTGAATATTACAGTATTACTGAAGAAATATAAGATATTGATTATATTAATTTGTTAGATCATGTGTTCAACTATAAATCGGTTATTAGAAATAATATTGATAAAAAAGATTAATTCATTATGACACTAGTCAATTTGAATAGATTGTAATACATATATAACTCTTTTATAGTGAAAACACATAAAAATTATGTTCTTGATCAATCAAATGTTTATTAGACTGTAATTTTAAATGAAATAAAACTTATTTGGTCATAAAATAATTGATGATAATTTGGAATTATGTTGGATCCATAATTACAAGAAAATTTTATCAGAGGATACTGATGACCATGTTGTAGACCTGGTTTCTAATACACAGAATGATCACAATGAAGTAAAATTGAGTAAAATCATTTGGCAAGAAGTTAATATTACATGAAACATTTATTTATTTCCTTTTTAACTTCACATATGTTGAAACTTATTCAGTATTATATTTTAAATTTTATTTATTCAGTTTATTAGTATATTATAAAAAATATGATTAATTTTTTGTTTACTTATGTTTAGTTTTTATTGCATCATGTTCCAATTATTGAATTTTATATGTCACTATCCAATGAATATAATTTTTTAGATTAAAATTATTTTTCTATTTATATCATTTCCAGTTTCAACAATTCTGAATATACTATTTTATACTACTCATAACTACTGTAACAAAAGCTATAGAGTTTGTTTTGTTCTATTTTTTTCTATTTTTATTATTGTAATATTTTTATTCAAATATATATGTAACGGTTTAATTTATATAATAATTTAAATATATTTTCCTTCTATTAGAATAATTTCAAATATAGAAAATGATATAAGAATTATTTTTTTATATAAATTAATTAATACATTTGAATAAAAATGTGTCTTCTAGTTGGTTTTACTTATTATTGGATCATTTTTTCCATTCAAATTAAATTTTATATGTCATATATTTATTTGTATAATCAATTAATTATTATTTTTTATATTGATTTATTGGATAATGTTTAATAAAAGAGTTGATTCTCCTTGATCTTCTAAGGAGGAACCGACAAACACATCTAATAATGACGTTCCTAATCCCTCTATAGAAAAGCCATCTACATCCATAGGGGTGGAGAAATCTTATAGTGTTGGTAAATTTCTAACACAAATTTACATATTTTATCACTTTCTTTCATCATTTACCATAGTAAATCTATAGAGTTATATGATAATGGCAATCCAAGGGGTCCATATTAAAAAAAATATTGTGGGTTTTTTGTGTTGAAATCCTTGATAAAAGTAAGTATGTTTAATTATTATTATAGAATTATCAAAATAATGACACTAGTTTTTCTATGGGAGAAAATTTTAGAAAGACGATTTTTTACTATTTTACATATGGTGAAATGTTTTTCTATTATATGTTATTTTTTCTATTTTATTAGGTGACATATCATATACCAGAAATTATACAATCCAAGAATAAATGTTTATGTTTTGATGCTAGGAGATTGTGGTATATTCAATTTACGAAAACATTGTATTTAATTTTTAATGAAATTGAAAATAAAAATCCATGGGATATATATAATGTATTTATGATGATACATGGATTAAATTTATTTAATGTTCTTGTAATGATCCTTCTTTTCTAGGTGAAATATCAACTCTTTGTATATTTTTTATATAATCCCTAAAAATTATCATCATAATGATTTGGTTTTCATCGGTTAACATGAATTGAGTAGATACCATGATGAAATACATTTCAAAATTGAATACCAAAATAATTTATCTAATGGAGGGTTGTAGGGTCCTGAAAATACTACAAATTGATGAAAATTCCCCCATAATTACTATGCAGAAGGATGTAATTACTCTTGCAAGTCTATCCAACTGAATGAACTCAAACATATTTGAAAATTTCAAATGAAACACGAATAAATTCAAGTCTTCAAGATACTTTAAATGGACCATGTACCATCACCGGGAAGGGTTTACAGGCTTCTTGGATCCCGAACCACCGATACGGGGAATGATCTACAAGGCGATGGACCCTAAAATGATGTTCAACAAACCAAGTGGATCGTGAATGGTGTCACAGAAGGAATCATGCATGCTATGGCCATCTATGTACCATCTTGAGAAATTAGTGGTTTGTTAATGAAGCTAACTGGTTAGGTTCCGTATACTATGATCACGAAACATAGCCTTCGCAAACCCCGGTTGAATGACTCTTCCATTGGTGAGGAAATCACTTCATGGCCCCCGAAAACGGTTTTCCATGCCCATAGATATTATTAACCCAATTCTTTATAAAAGGGAGAAAAAAAGTAAATCAATTGAGATACATGAAAAACGTTTGATGGGAACTAGAGGATGGAGGATAGAACATAGAGAAGATTCCAGCTTCAAACTTGATTCTTCACTGATGCCCGAATTGAGAACCACACACTCCGTAGGTACAACTCATCATGAACCATATAATGAGGTAAATAAAAAATAATAATATAACCAAAAACCTAATTAGTGAAACCACCAACCACATAATCCTCATTGATGAACTCCAAGTGAACGATAATCTCCAGAACAATCCATCAGTATGGTGTTCCGGGTAGTGTATTGTTGCGTAGATTTAACCTGACACCACGTAATCCCAAAATAATTAGATGGAACCCAAAGTGGCATCATGGAACGCATACCAATGTGGTGTTTGGTGGTCCATACCCATGCCTGTGTACTACATCATTACACAGACAACCACTCTTCTTGCATAGTACTACATTATGTGGCGAAGAAGAAATCAATATGTTGAATGGGGTGTTTTGGGTAATTATTTTCTCATGTTTGAATCTTTCCCCTCAATTAGAATCCAGTCGTCTATAATCCCACTGCGAACCGGTCCCCCAGAATCAGGCCAAGGCCTCCTCCAATGCCACGAAACCTGTATGATCAGACCATTAGGTCCATCAGTGCACCCTTTTGAATCTACAAACCCATGGTAAGAGGAGTCACGATATCTCTCCCCACAACATATTGGTCATCAATAATGATATTGGGTCTATATTCCCATGGTAACATGGAGTTAAATCTTGGGATTCCAATGGGAACTTCCCCATTCTAGGTATTAAGGGTGATCACCTACTTTTTTACTAAACAACGAATGTTGATCTGTCAAAGAGGTTATATTCCCTACCCATTTGATGAGTATGAAACTCTTCCCTTTCATAGAATTCATTATAGGCCACTCCTACTAAGGAAATTCATGAATCTTACAAAGGCTGAGATTCATTAACATAAATTTAATTTCACATTGAAAGGAACATGGCTCCTCACCCTCACCCATGGTCACCTCGACCTCTTCCACCGTAGTCTCGCCCTCTCCCAACAGTTGGAGAGGAAGCATGTGGTTGGTTGATTTATTGCATCCCCATAATTTTCATACCATGCATTGCTCATGTGGGCTTATAGAGTTGTACCAATTAAAACATCCACACAATCTAAACTATAAGAACTCAGGTTCCTGATCAAACCAGGATATGTTGGATTCCTACCTGAAGACCTGAGCTCAAAAGGGTACCCATCCAAAAGGGGTCACCCAATTATTTCCTCTTCAATGTGCATCTTCCCTTCATAAGCTACATCTAATAAGAACTAAAATAACATTGATTCCGGATCAAACCATGATATGTAGGAAACCTCCATGAATGCCTGATCACAGTAATGCTCCCATCCAAAAGGTCTGACCAAATAATTTCCCCTCAAATGGGTTGATTACTAGCGTAAACCCTACAAAAATCTGAACTATGATTGCTCTGATTCATCCCTCAATGATATATAGGAAACCCATATTATGGGTCCTAGCCCAAAATCAAGTCACCTTCTTCCCCCCTAGATGAAAATAAATTCATGAGCATCTTATTGTATGGCTCACATCAGTAGTACCTTCGTAGCATAAAATCCATGTTTTCCATTGATGATCCTATCAACCAGTGGTAGCCATATGGACACACTCTTTGGGAATGAACAAATGGTTCACTAACATATGAACACGACTAAAATCTACAATAGAGTCCTGAAACAGTCAATAAGCCTCCCTCGAAATGGTGCGGTGAGGCCGAATTCCCATCCACTCAACTAATGGAGTCCTTAAGTGTCGTTGGCTGAGTCATCATCCAACGAGTGCCTTACTATGGAAATTAGGTCCATGGATGATGGTTACTAGGGTTGTTGGGTGTTTCTGTCTCCTCAAATAAACCACTTAGACACCATCTAAGGACGTTATATCTAAGGAGGACTAATTTCAGGGGTACATAACACCATGAAATCACCCATTGTGATCATATGACTATGGGTTCTCCCTCACATTATAGAGGGCATAAATTTCCCAGTCCCCACAAGGTAATACAACCTTCCTTTAAAGGGTAATGAAGAAAATTGGGTCTCCAAAAAAGAAAATGTAAACGTGATAATATATTGTCTCTATATAAAAAGATGCGGATTGTGATTCTTGTTGGACTATTTCTTCGTCACTGGGAATGTGCCACCCTTGAGGCGGAAAAAAAAGGTGAACCTAAGATGAATCCTTAAACAATGTGGAATTTCTACCCCAATTATAATAGAAAAAAATATGTTACATGTATGATGATTTTTTCACCCATGTATGTGAAAAATGCGCCACCTCGGAGGTGGAACAACAATGGAGAACCCGACGTGAATATTTATCCAGGTTCGCTATTCTACCCCAACGATAATAGAAAAATGATGATACATGTTAGACCATCTTCCCCCTTTATGGACTAAATATGCCACCTGTGGGGAGGAACAAAATGGTGAACAGAAATTGAATCCTTAACCATGGTGCAGGTCTTAACCCACTGAATCCCCTTTTCCCCACAAACAATAGCGGGTAAGGGTGCCAAGATGAATCCTCAGATAAGAATATGTTTTAAATAATGCTACATGGATGTGTTTTTGTGGTCTGTATATCATATATGAATATCACAGGTTCTCGAAGAGCAACCTTAGATCCAAATGACATCCCTATAACCAATGTAGACATGTACATTAGTTGTCCCACATGTGGGCCAAGCCCCAATAAATTGCAAGAACCCCTCACCTACCATGTTTCTTCAATGATGGGTATCCAAGACACTGATAATTTAGTTCCACCAAAATGGTACTCTCCCTATGGTGGAGGCCACAAAATAGGCCCTCCAGTCTATGAAGAATTGCTTGTCGCCTTATCTCCCTTGGCCAATACCCCAGCGCAAGGCGGGCCCAGTGGTTGTCTGAAACCGTTTTGGAAGCCTATTCCCATAATGTGACAATGAGTATCCCCTCACCTTAAAAATGACGATGAATTCAATGTTAAAATCATAATCTCATCATCACATGAGTCCTAATCTAGGGCCCCTTTATGAGAGCGTCTCTGTCAACACCAAATGGCCAGACCTCACAACTATGAAGAGGACCTTATGCCAAGGAAACATGATGAAGTCCAGGAGACTCTAGACACCTGGGCTTCTCTCCATGGGAAGAAAATATGTAATCAAGAAAATTCATTCACCGTGGTTCTTGAGGAGAAACTCTAATGTACTAACATGGAGACACTAAATGTGTAGAAGTAAAACTCTACCACCTCCACTCAAGGCCACCACAAAAATAGGGTGGCACAATAAGAGCACGTGAACAATCCTTCTAGTGCTCACCAATCCTGTCATGCAAACAAAGCAGGGAACTATTGGAAGACACTAATATCTGCCGACACACCAAAATAATGTCATCTAAATAAGGTGGAAACCATCTACATGCATACCCAAATACATACTAATTCATATCAATCTCATCATCTAACTTGGGAGGTAGCCAAATATACATACGAACTAATACCTACTGATGCATATCATGCCTTCATTCCAAATAGGGTGTCATGTAATGATTAGAAGAGTCAAATTATTGTGGATGTATACAAAGCCCGTGAGAAAAATACAGCTGCATGCAATTGGATGAAAATCCTCTCTCATGAATATAAAGATCACCTGTATAATATAGTGGATATAAGAGAAGACAAATGATGGCAGATTTATTAATCTATCCCAACACCGAAGAACTTCTAGAATCCACTAGCTACTCATTGAGAACTAGAGTAGGAAAAATCCCATAATCTAGTAATGGAATGGACCTTCATACATGTTCCTTCCAAATATGTATATCATCACATCCTTGAAATGATGAATGATCAAAGGTTGATCTCAGACCATATCATCCAAACAAGCCAATACATTACTGCATCAGAAGAAATGGCCAGAAATCCGGCCTAGGACCAGGTTTCCAAAAATGGAATGACTTACATACAAAATGAGTTAGTTAATTTGGAGCAGTTATACATCTGTGCTCTATTACAGGACGGTCGATTACAATATTTCATGACACACAGACAACCAGATCCAGAACAAATGCCTATTAAAACTGGGGGACGTCAGTCCAACATTGTGTCCACTCTATGGTAGAAACTTATTCCTGAAAAAAATTCACGGTGTACGTCGGCATATCCTGTAGGCATCATAAGACCCAAAAAATAAATGGACCCATATATGAAGGTCGTTACCAACAGAATACAGCCCCAATTACCTGCCTGAGAGAACTCAAAAATAAAAGGCGCCAAAGGCAACCAAAAAATGAACATAACATACATAATCACACTCATCTTAAATTTAGGGTTCTTGATGCCCTTAAACTCATATCAATAAAGGCTCCGGATATTTTTAGTCCCTTACCAATTTATGGAAATGGAAGTAGCAGTTCTGAAGCCACCCCCCCCCACGTTATGTCACTACAACCAACCATGAATTCCCTCACAAGAGAACCCATGAGGGCTTACTCTGTGGGACAGAAAATATCAATCAGAAAACCCTATTTTTGATGCACTTCAGGGTATCCCTCCCCTTGAACAAATGATAAAATAGTAAGAAGGCCCCCCTTGCTTTCTTCCACCCTAATGGTCATCCATTGGGTGAATGTTGTAGATATGATTCTCCTTGTAGTCAGACGTCATGTCATGATGGTATTCATTTCCATAATGAAAATCATTGAAAAATCCTTCCCCAAAATCGCATTTGTGGTGAAGGACCTCCCCATAAAAACACAAAACAACAAGAAGGTCATCACCTCACTATATTACATCTTGAATAACCTCCTCAAGTTGTGCACTAAAGAAATTCTCCCTACATCCATTTATCATCTTATGATGGTAAACCTCACCATAATGAATGTTATTATGAAGGCCTTTCCTACAATGGATATTTTTATGAGGGTCCTCCCCATAGTAACATCATACAATGGGAAGGTACTCCTCTCATTTTATTACATTCTAAATTCCCTCCCTACAATGTGCATTGTAGAAATTCTCATAAATCAAGGTATCAAGTTGTGATAATAGTCCTCACCATCACATCAGTCATCAAGAAGGACATCCCCTTAGTGACATTAACCACTAAAAAGGACCTCCCCTTTATGTATCCCATCTTAATGTTCATCTCTAGGTTATATTCCATAAATAAATCTCCCATAGTCGGGTGTCATGTTGAAATGCTATCCCTCACCATTGAAGCACCAATTCTGAGGGTCCCCCCCACAACCAAAAGTCATACTTGAATAAAGGCCCACCCATTGTTGGAAGAGAGGTGAGAAATGCATCCTATGATGAGGATCCCAAGATAGGGTGCTACATATCCGGAACCTCGTCCTTAACAAGTGATATTCATTAACAACTAGAGTTTGTTATGGTCCAAACTCAGCTTCTGAGCCACCCCCACATCGGATGTGTATCAATGAGGCTATCCCTAGCTCAGCTACTTGGAATGAAGTCAATAATAAGCAGTCTTGCTGGGCATATCATGTAGAGGATCCCCCAGAAGAACAATAGTGTGATATGTTTCTTGTGAGAATACAAATAGATAAGGATAATATACTGATGATGTATTGGCCTACGACCACTTCTCACATTGACATAGAAGGAGAGTTTTATGGGGAATGTATGCATGAAATAAACCTCAATATTAATATGATCATTTGTCTACTAAAAAAATAATTCCTATGCTACGAAGGGTATGTAGACCATGTCAACATGTTAGGGGAGCTTCATCATCTAATCGAACTAGAAACCCTCTTGTCTTTTTGGCAAGACAAAATCATAAATGTGAAAGAAAACCTGTGAACTGGCTTACCTCCATGCCCTAAATATTTTTTGTTTCCTCATTTGGGACATCGTGATATGATTTCACATTCAAGAATGGGGAGAACATGGATCTCTACACTTCATCTCACATCCCATCCAAAAAACATCATTGTAAATGAAATCATGAAACAACATCAACCAAAGGAAGAAATCAAAATAAATTCATTCTTAGGAAATATTGGATACTCAATAGAAATTATCCCACAGTATGTTAGAAAAGCATCAGGACCGATGACATCAAGACATCAATAACCTAATGAGTTAGGAAACCAAGAACAACCAGAAGGCTCCCTGCCTAAGGGAGGACAACCAATTTGAAGTAATATTGTCCTCAAAAGAACATAAACTCCTTTCATGACCAATTCCATACTCAGCTCACAGCCATGCGGGAGTGTGTGAAATAAAAAAGGTAGAAAAAGCTGCAACTACCACTGAAATGCGGTAACAACCCCATCCCATACAGTTGTGGACATTTTTAAATCAAAGTGCCCCTTTAAGACCAACAAATATGGGCTATAGCGCATAAATTGTATAATGGAAGCAACACCATCCTATTTGGTTGTGACATTTTTACCTGAAGTACCCACACAATGGATTCTTGTCTTCTCCTTTCATAAAGAACAATGTATACCGCATTCACCTATTCCACCCCTTCTTGTGGATCGCTCCCTCAGAGACAAATGTGCATTATGATGTCAGACCAGAGCTCCCTTAGGGTCAGGATTCGCCAAGAAACCCGAATAATACCTCTGAATGGAAGGAGAAAATCCAATAAAGGACGCAGAAGTCCTTCCTACCATTCGGCACCGGGTACACCATCCCCAATGCGGTTTCCATTAATGAACATGGAAATTATCAACCCCAAATATCTCACTGGAAATGGCATATAGATAGAGGATGAATAAGATGGTGGTTCCCACCTTGATGCATCCCACACTAAGCCTGATGGTGTTCATACCTAGAACCAGTTTGCGGTTCTTAATATGGGTTCCCCATCAGTTAATTCTTCATTTCCTCCTGCACAAAACCCCAATAATGAGAAGAATAAATCCAACACTGTGTATGACCCGCCTTTTCCTCAACCCTAAAATGTGTCCCTCACTTTCGAAGAAAGTTTCACCAATCAGGTGGAAGAAATAAAGGATCTTAGGTGAATTTATGTTGAGATATGTTTAGGGAGATACCTCGTCAGATGTGTTCCCCCTATGGATCACCAATAGGGATTCCCAGAAGAGGGTCCCTTTGAATAGTCACGCATCCCACTGAATGAAACCAAGTTCGGAGGCCTATCCATTCAAGCATCTGGACAGGAAACCTACTTAAACCTAGCCATGGAAGAACAACAAGAATTCCCACTGTTGGGAAACCAACTAGAGTATATCAGGTAAACCCACAAAGGATACACTAGAGGGATATCCACCCCAAATTCAAAGAGTGTCGGCATGCCTAGTTTTTTTCACTGTCTTACCAGCCCAAGATCAGGCCCAAAGGGATATGAATCAATGGATATTTTACATCATCAAGTAACTAACTGTTCGACTAAATGACATAGTGGGGATACACACTCTGATAAAACCAAACTGAAAATGCTATCCTGATTGGCTGAGTAATGTTCCACCACTTCAAAACCTCTGAAACCTTGTACTCCCTGTATTCAATGGATATGGGGTCCAAGAATAAAATCTAATGCAATATGACTCTTAACTGACCCCATGATGGGCACTCAAAAGCATCAGGAAGAAGTTAAACTCATGTTCTTCGTATGAACCCTATATGCCTCGACATTCATAAGGTATACTATACTTCCATCATATTCAATCATAGGATGGGAGGACCTCCGACGATAGTTTCTCTTCCACTTCAGTTCAATGCTGTCTTAGAAAATAATTCTTGATCACATGAACTGAATGTAGTGAGAAAACGAATGTGTCTCATACATCACTTCCAAATGAAAAGGCATGAAATATTTCCTGAACAAGATGCTCTCATAGGATGAGATGCTCTCAATGTGCATAAATAACCATCAGGATGAATTGTGAAAACCACTCATCATAGTAAACTAAATATGTGGGTTATGAAATTTCTTTAACATTTCCCAAATGATAACATAATTCATGTAATAGACAAAAATTAGGCCCTGAGTTTCCCCATCATTTCTTGGGAAAATAATGAAAAAAGATAAAGTATCTTCTATAACGCTTAAACACCCATGGCACTAGCTCCAGTTGTTATGCCCCCATTTAATCGTGCAAGACTCCATGGATGCCAACAAACTCCGCCACCTCGTCATGTTGAGAAACGGGGTTCTAGAAGTAATTTTTTTGAAGATCAAAGAAACAATGTATACACATTAGGCGATGACTAGGTCTGTGGCTATTTCAAAATCACAATGAATTGAAATTTTCTCTGACTACTACAAGCTAAGAGATCCAAAGAAGTGGGTCTCAATGAATATCATTTATATTGTCCCTATCACCGAATACTGCAACCCAAAATATAATAATTCTTCACATTCAAGGATATAATACACAATATTGTTATTTCTAGGGAAGTCAAGTTGGGATCACCACCAGAAAAAATGGCATATGTACCCACCTCAGACTCAAGAGAGGAAGAGAAGTGAGAAAAAGGTTCTAGAGATAAATAGAAACAAATTTACAATTGGATGTCTAGAAATATAGTTAATTATGTCCATTAAATCCCCCAGTCATAGTTGAAAAAACCAACCATTCCCCCAAATGTTCTTGATATAGCACAGTCATCCTTCTCAGCCCTGGTGTCCTCTATAAGTCAGAAGGGTAGAATTCATGATCAATAAGATGAGGTGAAATCCAAGACAAATTCAGTGTTGAGGCATTGAGATTTCATACTAACGGACTTGGTAGAATGGGAACCAACCCTCCCAATGGTACAATGGGATTGAACCCCCCAAATGGAACCATTAGAACCATACTATCAGACAGAAACATTGGACGGTTAAGAACAAATATTTGGCTCCATTAATTTCTTTCACATTCTGGAGCCTTTATTGGATGAAGACTGTGGCCAAAAAACTAAATTCCATGAGCCCGATCGAATATCTAGAGGAAGAGGCCGTAGAGGTGGAGATTACCTAAAAGTAATAATCATGGCCAGAGTCAGATTCTCATGATTCCATAACTCAAACTGTTAACATTGTGAAAACACGTGGAAGGACAATCAAACAGACACAACAAGAACTAGAATTCTCTTATTCCCCCTTCGAATGAAATACAAGACCAGTTATCATGTAATATTCGTCAGGGTAAAAACAAATATCAAATCATCCAGGGGAAAATGGAATACTTTTTCAGCCAAACCATGAATGGACTGCAACACTACCAGCTCCAATCACATAGTCCAAAGCCTCTGCGTCCAAAGAACAATCCCCTAATGTTTGTGTGAATGACCTACTATCAACCAGGATGTTCCGACCTTTAGAAATAAAATATGTTATTCTAGAGAAAATGGCTTTAGTACCAGCAAATCTATTGATCCTGGATGCATTTATACTCTCCCCAAATCTTAGAGAGGAACTCATCAAGGACATAGTAAGACCCCAAGACTTTGAGGTAGAAGTAGTAGCAGCCGAAATCTATCTGATAGAGACTAATCTAGAAGAATTATATGTCTTCATGTCATTCATTGAAAGGGGTGTAGATGCCATCATGCAAGGCCACATCGAACCCTTATATTTGTTCGAGAAGATAAAGAAAATTGATTCTTTGAGGATTTTAATTGACAATGGCTCTGGAGTCAATATCTTCTCATTGTAAAAACATCATCGACTAGTATATGATGGAGAAAGCATGGCAGCTTACACCGCAGCTCTGCTAGGATATGAAAAAAGAACACAGAACCTGTCGTGTCTAATCATGATTAAAACTCGGTGTGGAGACCTCAAGTCAGATTCTGAGTACCTGGTAGTGTGGTAAACTATGACCTTTAACATCTTGTTAGGGAGGTCTTGTTGAATCACCAGGTTGTAATTTTTTCATCATACCATCAGTGTGTTAGGTATTATACTTAGGGTAAAATGGGACATTTTACACTGATAAATCTCTATTTTAGTCCTGTTAGTCTCATTATATCAACATAGGGTTCAATTAATTGGATGATAAACATTTTCTGGATGATGACATTGATTGAATTACTACCTCAAATGGATTGGAAATGGATCCCATTGACCACCTCCAGCAACATGGGGAAGAGTATATATTACCCATCAACCATGAAAAATGCACATGTGAAAGTTTGGATGATAACTCAATTGTTTGCCTTATTTTTTCTAGGGCTTCCAAGTCTATGGACATAGGGGAATCTGTTGTCTTTGATGTTTACAAAAAAAATCCCTACCCAAGATTTTCCTAGCCCATCCATAGGACACCTAACATCCCACGACATACACACTATGGAAAAAGAATATTTCTCTACAAATAATGGAGAGTTCGTCTCAATATTCCCCTCCCCGTAAGAAGAGGAAAAAGAGGAAGAAGTTGATATTGAAGATAAAATATGATGAAGAAGAATAATAATACAAAAAATACTTAAAAGATGCCCCTCCTGTATTCGATGAAGATGAACAGACATGTTTTCATCTGCATTGACTTCAAATACATTAATTGAAATTTCCAAAAATACGATTTCGTGTTCCCAATCATATAATAGTGAATTGATGCAACTCCAAAATATTATTCCCTCCATTTCATGGATGACTATTCTGGATACAACTATATCTGGATGGTCCATGGGGATGAAGAATTCATTGATTTTAGGGCCCTTGACGAAGTGTTCTATTATAAGGTGATTCCCTTTGTTCTAAAAAATGGATGTGCCACATATTAGCGCACTATTCATCATATCTTCAAGCCCTTGTGAAATTTTTTCATGTGTTATGTCAACAATATGGTGGTTAAATCATGCCAACACTCAATTAGCCTTGCCGATCTTGATATTTTTTTCAAAAACATTAGACAACATAGTTTAAATATGAATCCACTAAAGTGAACCTTTGGTGTTACCTCTAGAAAATTTCTCAACTTCATCATGTGCTATCGCACCATCTAAGTCGACCCTACCAAGGAAAAAGTCATATTTGGCATGTCCCCACCTCACAACCTCATAGAGTTGACAGGTCTCCAGGGGAACCTTGCCTACATTCGGTGCTTCATAGCCAACATGGATGGTAAATGTTTACCATTCAACAGGATAATGTGGAATGTGGTTAAAAATTAGTAGGATAATGATTGACAAGAATAAATCAACAATATCAAAATATATATCCTAATCCCACAAGTGATATTGTCTCCAGTTGAGTAGAGACCGCTCATTTTGTACGTAACTATCCTCGAACAGTCATTAGGCACCTTCATCGCACGAAAGAATGATGTCAACCGTGAGAAAAACCTCTAATACCTCAGTCAAACAATGATGGATGCTGAAACACAGTACTCAAATTTTTAAAATAAATTCCTAGAACTAATCATCAAAGTACTGAAACTCATGAATTACATACTTTACCCTAAGATCCACATGGTCTCCCGCTGAAACCTGCACCAATTAATCCATAACCATCCCATGCTAACTCGATTCCTATCACGAGGGGCGATCATCCTAAAATATTTTGATATAAGGGATGTACCCCAGAGGACCATCAATGGACTAAAGTTAGTAGACATCCTAGAAGAGAACCCCTTGGAAGAATAAAACACCGTTGGATGTCGAACATCTTTATGAAGAAGTGATCTCCACCCATGATGACCCCCATACATGGGAAATGTTCTTCGATGGTGCTTCCTGAATCCCGACATGGAAAAGGATGGAAGATTCCAAGATCAACAAAGGGGTCCTGATAACTATAATTATATACCCCAAAAGGTTATCTACCCTTACTATTTCATTCTATTGAAATGTTGTACTAATAATGAAGTATAATATCATGCCCACATTGTGGGCCAGGAAATGTCACTTCATGTGCAATCCAAACACCTAAAGATAAAAGGTGATTCAGTTTTAGTTATCAAAGAGTTAAATGGTGGTTGTTCCATTAGAAAAGAAGTATTAGACCCTTTGTTGAACCAGGTTTGAGAAATAATGGCAGAATTCCCATCAGAACCAGCATTGACATAAATCCTCTGTCTCAAAATTCTCAATCTGAACTTTGGAAAATGTTGCCATGAACTTGGATGATCTAGACCGGGATGAAATGATCATTAGAATTTCACAATTTCAGATGGTCTTTCCATTTTTTCGGAGAAATATAGAGTAAATATATTAAATTATCCCAGTTTTTGAGCAGTATGGTTACCCCACTGGCTGGATGATGCCCATTGAAAATATATTTTGGAAAGGGGAACTTCCACTAGATAGGGTTGGAAGTGACATGTTCCGAAGACGGGCAGTAAACACTGTCTTGTGCAATGCGATAAACCAAGAAACGGTTCTCTAAAAACTAGGCTTCAATAGAGTCCATCTCAAAGGAGTTGATGAAGATGATACTATTTACTTCATGTAGGAAGTGCACGACGAAGCTTATGTGGTGCACCAATCAGCAACCACGTTCTCTCAGTAAATATGAATACTTGGGTCTTACTGGCACACTATAATAAAGGATTGTTTCATATTGGCCAAGATGTTCCATAACTACAAAGTTCTTTCCAATTGTATAAACCGACCCCTGAAGATACATCATATAGCTAAGTACTTCTATCCATTTTCAACCTAGGGGATGAATGATGTGGGACCATATCCTCCTGCTATAGCTAGATAGTTGAAGTTCATACTCACAGCCACCAAAATCAGTTCCAAATAGGCCAAATCCAAACCCCTTAATGAATTCATAGTGAATGACATTGTTAGAATTGTGATGGACAACAACATTACCCGTTATGGTGTCCCTCGTACAATTTTGACAGACAATGACTCCAATTTCTGCTCTGCTATGTAGGACAACTTATACTTGGAGTATGGAATCAAAGCCAACCATTCTTCCCACTTCCATGCAATAGCCAATAGGAAGATAAAGGATTTCAACAATTTTTTTTCAGACATACTCTAACAGATGGTGGATAAGAATAAGGAATTTTGTACAGATAAGCTCCATCATTCTTCATTTTCTTACCGGACCATGACCCACACTGCCACCCAGGCGAAGCCATACTCACTAGTATATGGTATAAAGGATGTTTTCCTACAGAAATTCATGTTCCAATACTTGTTTTGGCTATTTTAGATCAGCTATCAATGGAAGAGCTATACCAGAGATGGTTTAATGAGTTGGATAAGCTAGATGAAAAAATGTTTCCCACATTACACATTTAGAAATCTACCAAAATCGGATCACATGAGCCTTTAACAAAAAGGTTATACATCAATATTTCCTCGATGGAGAGATTTTGTTAGTCCTCAAAACCCCGATGATAATCTGGATGAATCCCTAAAATATATAACCAAAGTGGGAAGGACCATATGTCATTCATAGGGTATATTCCAATGGGGTATACGCACTGATATCAATGGAAGGAAATCCCATCACGACTCCCAAAAATGCAATGTTTTTAAGAAGTATTTCGCATAATAATACCACAAAGTCATGGTCCAAACTATAAGTCCATATACTATGAGTTTTAAAACCATGTAGTCATTGTATAATATACATGAACATAAATTATGAGTTGTAATACTATTATGTGATGGTCCAAACTCTATGACCATAAACTGTGAGTTTAATTACCGGGAACTCATGGTCCAAACACTATGACCATAAACAATGAGTTTTAATACCTAGAAGCCAGAGAACAAACTCTATAAACATAAAATATGTGTTCTTATATTGTGAAGTTATGGTCCAATCTCTATGACGATAATCTATTAGTTTTAATAACATGAAGTCACAGTCTAAACAATATGACCTTAAACAATGTGTTTTAATACAATGACTTCATGGATCAAACTCTATGGCCTTAAACAATAAGTTTTAATACTGTGAAGTAATGGTCCGAATTTCATGACCTTATACAATGAGTTTTAATACCCCAATGTCATGGTCCAATCTCTATGACCTTAAAATATGAGTTTAAATATCAAGAATTCTTGGTTCAAACACAATGACCTTCAACTGCGATGTTTAATACGGGAAAATCATGGTCCAAACTCTATGACCATAAACTATGAGTTTTAACACCGTGAAGTCATTGTCCAAACTCTATGACATTAAACTGAATTTTTTAACACTGGGAAGTCATGTCCCAAACTGTATGAACTTAAACTATGAGTTGTAATGCTGTGAAGTCATGGTACAAACTCTATGACCTAAATCTTTGAGTTTTAATACAGTGAAATCATGGTTCAAACTTTATTACCATAAAATATGAATTTTAATAATGTGAAGTCGTGGTCTAATCTCTATGACCATAAATAATGATGTCTAATACCATAATTTCATGTTTCAAACATTATGCCCATAAACTATGTGTTGTAGCACCGTGATATCATGATCCACACTCTATGACCAAAAACAATGAGTTTTTGTCCTGAACAACATGACATTAAAATGTATGGAATTAGCCTCATGGTACAAACTCTAAGACCTTAACCTATGAGTAATAGTCCTTTTCACATGATGTTAAATTGTAACGTAATCGTCCTAGAAACATGACATTAAACTGTGACCCATGTCCTCACTGTAAGATGTTAAACAACCTGTCACAACTAATCATAATCACATGATGATAAACTAAATGATCTCTCAATGAACTATATATAGCTGGATTTCTCCACTCATTGTATTCATAGTGATGCCTCGATCCTCAATCCCAGTCCATCACCCACCAAAAAAATGACTCTATCATATCCTATATTTCCCCACACTAACACAGGAAACCCATGTCACTCCTTGTTTCTCACATATTTTATAACTCACATGAGCATAGAATCAGTGGTAAGGATTTCTATATGAAAACTTGTTATAGTGAATTATGGAAAAAACATAATGTATTGAGAATGAAAAAAACGTTCCGACTCCCATGTATGAGGTAGATCGTTATGGGGAACGTCCAGAACTATGTATGGATTGATTCCTGCCTTTGCAGGATACGTAGTGACACCTAGATATGGAATCCTTCCCCCATCATTAAAAAAGGTCCCACAAATGTCCTTACACATTGACCAAAACATATATGTACATGGAATAGTATAAACTACATGATGTTCGATTCATTCCCTTAAAGGATATGTAGTGACGCCAAGATATGTTAACCCCAGAGCAGCCATAAAAAATTTCCCTTTCCCCTTGAATTGGTTAGACTTGTACATGGATCCCATGAATGTTCCTAACCACATGGACAATAAATAGTGATATTCTTCAATAGATATATGTGGCCTAGTTCTTAATTTTATGTGATCCCGCAATTCCCCCACTAAAGAGATGTCAAAAGATCATACTCCCCCTTTACATATGAGTTAGAACCATGTGGATGCTCTAATAGTTTATGATTATTCACTGTCCAGATATTATTTACATCCCTTGGAACATATTTTAGATTTCTAAAACTCCTTATTCTGGCAAAACATGGATCCCCATAATCTCCATGCCATTTGAGAAGGAAGACAAGTGTCTTTCGAACACCTTTTTGTTGACTATTCACATCATGCCCTGGTGGCTCTGCATATGTTTCCTACTAGACTGGTAATCAATTAAAGGAACCTTTTTCCCCAGGAGAGTCTTTTTCAACCTCGTAACTCCCAATAGGCTTTTATGCACTGTACTATCCTTCTTGATCCATGCCCCCCCGAGACTATGCATTAGTCCTTCTCGCATCACTCACTCTTAAGGAATGTCAAAACAACCTGATTGTAGTTAACTCAAAGAAATGAAAGATATTTATGATAGCATAATCGTCCTCACTACATGATTTTAAACTGCAAAGCATCACGCCCTCAATGAAAGACCTTAAACCGCCATGCCAAAATCATCCATGTAGTATGATGTTATAGCACTACATCATGTCCTCACCACATGACATTAAACTACAAGGCAAAAATCATCCTTGTTGTATGATGTTAAACTATATAACATCATGTTCTCACCGCACAACATTAAACTAAAAGGCCAAAATATTCCTTGGTGTATGACTTTAAACTAAATAGTAATGGATCTAGCCTAAAGTTATCAATGATTCTTATTTTATCATTCTTATATGTTGATTTGGAACCCTCATAAACCCTTGATTCTAAAATTTATCATGGATCATGTGAGGTAAGCTATAATAGATAGAGATTCATCATTACATTATGGTAAGGGAGTTAGTGAAGTTGTTCCTCAAAGCGCAACCATAAAAGGAATTTCATGGATACATTTTATGTTAAGAACTCCACGACCTGGCCAGGTGAACATAAATTACATGGTATCCCAAAGATAGGAAGAATTCATCACCCAATGTAGGTGTCAGATATACATAAGGGATACCTAATTCTATGAGTAAATCACTTCCCAAATTATTCCAATATGTATATATAAACTTATACCATACCTAGAACATTTTTATTTGAGTGAACGTGATTCCCCAATACCATCCATGGCTATATGAGATGGAAGGCCAGTGTTCTGTGGACAACATTATTTATATTTTCACATCATTCCATGGTGGCTCTGCATATGACTTCGACAAAAAAAGACATCATTCAAATGCAAATTTGTCCCCAAGAGAGTCCTCCCTTATCTCAGTATTCCCAATGGCTTCAAATACTCATAACATCCCTTCTGATTCAGGATACCTCATTGTAATGGTTTACATTTTCCTCCCTATAAACATCTAGGATATTTTCAATCAAGAAGGCCTGATTATTCACTGGTCCCTTTTATGGCTTCTAAAGATACCCATTCTATATGTGCGAAGTTAATCCATATACAAAAGAAGAATCCTCACAATCATTTACAGATTTTCTGGAGATGTTCCGCTAAAATTCCCTTTTTCATGTTTAGGTACACCCCTTGTTGAAGGTCACATACCATATTAAAAATGTTCCCAATGTACATTTTCTTTCATAGCCATCATAGATGGTAGGCTTGTGTCTTACTGACATGTTTTTTGAATTTTCATATCATGCTTCCGGGTATCTATATATAGAGCCTATAAAATGACTATCAGTCATTGGAAAATTCATTCTCAATAGAGTCATTTTTCAGTTTCCATGTGATCAAATGACATTAATGTTCTATCACACCGACGGGTTTGGAAAAATGCTTGATAACAGCTTATATACCTTCCAATAAAAAAATTCCCCTAACATAAAAAATGATTCTAAGGGAACTGGCCATTGTCTATATCTCCCCCACGCATGTAAGAAACATGTGGGAACAGTTTCCCACTCAAAGAATATATGAATGTACACAATATTTTTCAATCACCATAACTCAGGCCAACCACCCATTGTGGATCCCAACATTAAACTAAATTCAAAGTGTTGAAAACCCTTCTAGGACATCGGAGATGGAAGGCCAATTTCCCATAGACACATTTGTTTGACTATGCACATCATCCCATAGTGCCTCTGTATATGTGTCCGACAAAATGGCCATTAATCAAATGACAATCCATCCCAAGGATATTCCTTTCCTACCTCCATACACATAAAATGGATCCGGATCATCATGCATGGAAAAAAATTACAAATTAATGGTCATGAAAAATATCTAATCCTTGTATATATTATATTAGAACATTCATGGAAGATGATTACAAAAATCGGGGACCCTATCATATTGAATTTTCTCAAATATGTTCGATGTAAATCACCAGTAATAAGGTTGATTGGAAAGATTATGAAATACCCGCCAAAATGATTCTATACTTATAAAAGTAAAAGTCCACAAAGGGAACCTTTGGAGTCAAAAAACCAAAAAGGGAGGCCTAAGAAAAATCCATTTTATACCCACTAAGCCTGTATCAAGAAGGATTAGGCAAAAATTAGGGTAATAATTAAGAAAGACAAAAACTTTTGTGAGGTTGTTCAATAAATCCTCAGAAAAAATCAATCTATTCTTCATGAGTCCCGCTTCTCACCCAAAAATTCATGCACAATTTAATTATTTCAATTTAATTCTTTAAAATCATGGTTTAAAATTAATAAATAATCAAAAGTACATTTTTTGATAAATTGACATGATATGAATAGACTATAATGTATTTGATGGCAAATCAGTTTCGTTGAGTTTGGAAAAAATGGAAGAACATCCTCAGTTCGGAGTCTCCCCAAAGTATCAATAGGGAAAAGGGAAGACTGAATATCATGATGTGATATAGATCTACAATAATTCTCATCTCACCCTTTCTAGAAATATGGAAACTAATTTTTTGTAAGCTGTCAAGAGTCTGCTTCAAAGAAGCGCTCTCCTCCACTTCATCCTTGATCATTGGAATCTCATGTTCCATATCAACATTAAGTTCCCATGATTTCTTCATGATAACATCATAGTTGGCCCATGAAGAGAATAGTTTATCCCTCAACCTTGCTGTGCATTCCTCACACACCTTAAACTCTTCCTTTTTGGTGTGCACCCAATCACGACTCTTCAAATCCTCAGTTGTTAAGTAATCAAGTTACTCTGAAATATATTTGAAGCTCATCACATGATGATGATAATAATTGAACATTGAAATATATTCCACATAGGATGAAAGGTCTTCTTGGTTTATGGATATTTGGTAGATGAGGAGGTGTATGTTCTGATAATCAAAGCCAACAAAACTCTAGTCGATGAATATTTTCCAAAAATTGTCAGTCTCTTCAGAAAAATTGGCCACTGGTGTCTCCACTACAGGAGTACATAACTAGATCCATTCCACCTTCCGCACTGCCTGGCACCTCCTCGGAACACTAGTACGTTGATCCTCTAAAGATTAATTGTGTATATAAGTAGGAAGTGTCATGAATGGATTTGGAAGGGACCTAATATAGGTCACCCATGATTGGGGGCCCTCCATGCCCTTAAATGATTCAACCGATGGAGCCCGGTGCTGAGGACTATATTGGTCTTCCAAAATGTTGGGTGATACTCTACTAGGGACATCCACATGAAGATCACTGGAAGTACCCGTAGGAGGGGAGTACTCTGACTCACCCCCCACTGAGATATGTTGTCCTGATGAAGCCCCGTCCAGATGCTTCTTGAAACGAATCGAGAACCTTCTTACCACAAGGGTATGAATAGATGTTGAATCCATCATAGTAGCTACAGGAATAAAAATGGAAGATGTATATATCACAATATTCATAGTATAGGGAATTATTGTTGTTGTAATTTTGGTATGTATGGGTAGGGAATGGTTAATAGTTTCAACACCTTAGGAACTGGTTCTCTCATCACCCCATCAGGATAATATGACATCCACTTTTAGGAATATTCACACAATAGAATGTTGGATATCATTGTGTTAGGGATGATAAATTCAATAGTGGAACCTTCATGCATTATCATAAGAGAAAAATGGAAATGAATTATAGGTTTAGATTCTCCTCTCAACTGAACAGCTGGAAGAAGTGTAGTTTTTTGAAGTGACCCAAATTGCTTGGATAATCGGTAAGGGAAGTATGGTTCACAAATGACTACTCAATCTATACGAGTATTGAGCATCCCTTCTTTAATCCCCATGGATATGAGAATTATTCCAACAAACTACACCATTCACATCATAATGACCCCATGAGGGGTAGAATGTGGTGAAAATGAGAAGCGAGAAGCATCATTTAGCAGTGAAACCACATCAATAATGATTATATTTTGGGGACTAATATCATAAATGATGAGAAGGGATGGGTTAATGTCCGAATGAGGAACCATTGAAGTATGTCAATATTCATAACAAGGGATGTGTTCTTCCACCCACCCATATATGAATTGAAATGTTATACTGAGATGATGTGGGGGCCAAACTTCTTTTATTTTTTCCAATAACTCATAATGTCATGTGAGGGTGGGAAGGGCCAAATTAATTGTTCAACCCTCTACCTGTGTGGTTTCCATCATCAATGTATAGTCCATAATCTCAATATATACATCGTGGAATTTGAAAATACAGACACTAAAAAACAAGGGAAAAACCTTCTAATCTATGAGTAGGTGATATTTATGGTTGATGCTCATATCTCCATGTGGAATATCATCCAATTTCAAGGGTAGCACTATATGACCCTAGTGTATAGCAGGACTGATGGGATGGATGAGTTCGGCTATAGAGATCCCTCGACATAGGTCTGCACACCTATAAGAATAATCATATCCATGCCTCGAATGGGATAAAAGAGTGAGCCTGGAGGAGATTATCAGGTAATCCTAATGCAATAACAAGTATGCTCATTGTCAAAGTGGAAACATGGTTAGTGTCATTCCAAGTAGCAACTTCCTGGAAAAACTCTTCATACATAACTCCATGTATGGGGAGACTTCTAAGATTGTGGATATCTCATAACTGGATTCCCACCCCCCATGCGATAAATGGAAGGTGTTGGTTATTGAACACCAGCAGCTCAACATCTCGGGAAGGATTTTTCCGAGGGAGAAGGCTGGGAACTAAGAAACCTAAGCTGCCTGATGGAGGACCACCGCCTCCAACTAGACAGGGGACTCCAAACTAGTATGATATACAAAATATGCCTAAGAAAATTCATCATATAAACATCCTATATCCCGTAGATACCACTTGGTGCTCCACCCACCGTTAGGGTTTTCTTGAGAGATTTTAATAATGGATGGGTACACTCGGGCGCGTACTCTCAAGCCACTATCATGACACCTGTTATTTCCCTGAGTCCATGCCGAGCCTCCTCAAATGAAGAAGTTATCCTAAATCATAAGGGAAATGACTTATCATGTTGGGGAAATGTTGGGTTGATCTTGACTATGTAGTGCGTCTAAGAGGATGATAGGTGTATTGAGGTCATCCAACTGCATATGAATTTCATCAGGGAGACCAAAGTAATAAAGGGGAAACTATATAGATTGTAGGTACTCTAGGTGCTCTGGAATGAAGAAATCCTTTAAGAATTTTTCACAAGTAATAATGTAGGCTCGACGAAGATCCTCGCTATACACCATAATGGTCTCCCTTCTCTTCGTCGATTTTATAGAAACCTGTGAAAGATCCGTTATACCCTGCCAAAGATAATAAAAATACCAATAAAAACTAGTCCAATGAAAGTTGTTGGATAAATGCTACATAGGAATGGATAAAGGAATAAAAAATACATCTGCATAAATTTCCACGTAATATTCTGTGAAATGGTAATTGATTTTCATATTTTGCGTACTACATAATGACCAGAATCATGCATCACATACAGAGATGGTACACTGAAATGTTTCCCCATGTATAGTAGTGGTACAGAAACCAAATGTGAGGCACTGACCCGCTGATCATTTTCACTGAATAGAATGGTTTGCAGAAGGTGGATACCGTGATCCTCAGACTCATTATGTTCATTTTCAATGATCAGAGATTTAATGTTTAATTCTTATTATTAATTATTAAAGATTGGTACTCCAATCCAAGCACATTATGCATACACATGAGTAGCATAGCGTTATCCTATATGGAATTGAGATATTTATTTTAAAATTACTCAATTATGTTTGTGATATACAAAATTTGTTTTTCTCGTAGAGAAATGGCAGAATGTTTTGTTCGCGGCAAACATGATGAAGTTCACAAAATGAATTTTAAATGGGAATATGATACGAAAATTCAGAGGATGCTGGGGAAGTCAAGAAACCCTTTTTCCTTGAAAAATGGTAAAAGAATCAAGACATGGGACCTTATATAAAAGTTTGTTCCCCTCTTACTGGGCCTATCTATTCCACCACAAACCATTTTATTTCAAAACTACATCTACATCTAAATATGTCCCCTTTGGATCCAAACAAACCCCATTCCATTGGGATAATTTTTTTGGTCCTAAAATTCTAAAAATGGAATAAAATAATCCCATAGTCACTTTAAAGAAGGAATCTTGTACTCCTACAAATCTAACATTTTGAATGAAATCAAATTGAATTTCAATTTTTAGGACAATAATAAAGGAATTACATACATCAAGGTAATTTAAATGGCCCGTGTACCGTCATGGGGAAGGGTTTGCGGACCACATGGATCACAAACCACTTGTATAGGGAATGATCTGTGAGGCGCTGGCCTGTAGAATGATAGATAGCTTACCTAGTAGACCGTAAAACAAGTCAAAAAAGGAATCATGGGTGTGAAGGTCATCCATGTATAATCTCGTGAACTTAACGGTTACCAAAAAAAGAAAAATGCTAGGGTTCCATAAACCCGAATCACGAACTGTAGCCTCCGAAACCCCCGGTTGACCGAGTCTTCTCTGACTCAAGATATCGAATCATGGGCCTCTTCAAATGGTGATCCTTCTTGATAGATATGATTTCCCAAATGGTGAATATAAGGAAGAATAGAAGGAATTTGAGGCCACCTACTAACGAAATACTTATCGAACCAGAGGTTGGAATAAAGTACTCAAAGAAGATTATAGTATTAGTCTAGAATCATTAGTGAAGATCGAATTGCAAACCAAACTCTCCAAATGTACACCCAACCGTGAACCATAAAACTGGCGAAAAAGATAATAATAATAATAACAGAATAACAGAACAAATTTATGAAACCAAAAACCATATTACTCTCGTAGATGAACTCCCCACAAATGATAATCCATCTAACCCTCCTTCAAAATGATATTCAATGTATTATATTGCTGGGCAAATTTATCCTGGTGTCATTCACTAAGGAAGTACATAGATGAAACCCAATTAAGCATGATGGATGGCATACCAAAGTGGAGCGTAGTGGTCCATACCCATGTTTTCATACCGCATAATTATGAATACAATCCCACTTCCGGAATACCACAATGGAATGTGGAGCCTCTCCCATCCCAGAGAAGAAATCAGAACACATAACGGGGAGTTTTTTGGTTTTATTTCCTATGGATAGAATATTTCCTATCCATTACCTTACAGTACTCTATAATCCATCCACATAACAACCCCCAGACATCTGGAAAAAGTCACATCAAAAGACCCCAGACTATTATTATCAGACCTTAGGGTACATCAGTATGCCGTTTTTAGTTTACATACCCATTATAAGCATAGTTACGAAGGTTCTCCCCACAATGGTTAGGGCCTCATTAATGTATATAGTTCTACCTTCCCATGGTAACCCAGAGTCTATCCTTGGGATGGAAACATGAACCTATCTGTTTGAGGGATTAAGGGTGATCACATGCTTTTCTATTCAATGAGGAATGGTGATTAGTGAAAGGGTTTATGTTCACCCCCCCCATGAAGAAGATGAAATTCCTCCACTTCCTAGAACATGTTATGGGGTATTAACACTGAGGAAAGACCACAAAATTCTGAAGGCCGAGTCGAATGAAATTTAATATCATTTCACATTGAATGGTTTATCTCTCTGTGCCCTCTCCCATGGTCACCCTGACCTGTTTTGTCGTAGGCTTTCACTCTCCAACCACAATGATCGAAAGAATGTGGTTGGTTGGATCTACCACATCTTATTATTTCTCACACCGATCATGGATGATATGGGCATATAGATTTGTGATGATTACAACATCCAAACATATTGAACTATGATAACATTGATTTCTGACCAAACCATGATACGTAGGACGACTACCTGAAGGCTCGAGCTGAAAATGGTCTCCATCCAAAAGGGTTCACCCAATCATCTACTATTTAATGGGATGATTCCTTATGTAATCCCCATGTACTCAGAACTATGAGAACTCTGATACCTGATCAAATAAAGATACAAAGGTTTCTTACTTGAAGGTATGATCTCAAAAGGGTTCTCATCCAAAAGGGATCAACCAATAATGTACCCTCAAATGGGAAACAACTATGTGTAATCCCCACTCAAATCCGAATTACGTTGTATCTAGTTCCTCTCTCGAGGATACATAAGAATCATATCTTATGGGTCCGATACGGACATCAATTCTACTTCTATCCCCCCTGGATGATGATAAAATCCGGAGCACCTTATTGTATGGCCCACATCAGTAGTACCTTCATAGTATCGAATCCGTGTATTCCTTTGACGATCCTGTCAACCATGGGTTGCCCATGGAGACACTCTTCGAGGCTGAAAAAAGGTTTCAAGAACATATAAACACCACATAAATTTATAAGAGACTCCCAGAAATGGAAATAATCTTCCTCCAAAAGCTTGTAGTGAACCAGATTTTATATCCTCTCGACCAAAAGTGTCCTACAGTGTCATTGGCTGAATAATCAACCAACGATCACCTACCATTAGAAAAAAGGTCCATGAAAAATGGATACCAGGTATATTGAGAGTTTTTGGCTACACGAATAAACATGTTGGAGACCATCCAAGGAAGTTATATCTAAGGAGGACATATTGCATGAGTACTAAACCCCAAGCAATCATCCCTCTCACCTTCTGACTGTGGCGTCTCCCTCACAATACATATGGGTAAAATATTCTAATCCCCTAGGGGTTAATACCAAATTACATTAAGTTTTAATGACAAAGAATGGGTCAAAAAAAATATTGAACATGTCATGAGCTCATCTACATATATAATGATCTGGATGGTGATTCACATCGGACCATTTCCTCATCACCCGAAACATTCCACCTTGGTGGAAGAACATGGGTATTTGTTATTAGAAGTGAAATTGATAGATACTAAATTTAATAAATTAATATTTGAGTCTTCATGCATGGCCTATATTGAATCCACAACATATAAATAAAAAATGGAATGTGTATAGAAATTCCTAAAGGGGAACATATTTTATAGAAGACTCAAGGGTTGTGGATGAGAGCACTGTAAAATGTTATTTAAGTTATTTTTGTTATTTTTAAACTCGATGTTTTATCATTCTCTTCTAAATATTCCAAATATAATATACATAAATTCATTGTGAAAAAGTGAACATAGGAGAATTTCATACTCTAGGTAAGCAGGGATATTATAGTTACTACATTAGGAATGACTGAACACTTTGATCATGTTTGAGGGTATGAGGCTGTTGTTTCGATTAAAATATTATTTAGTTACCATGAATTTTCCTCAAGAGAATATTTATATAATTGAAAAAATAAATTCATTGGAATATAACGTTAATCATATGTCTGAAAAAATTGATGATATAATTAGTGATTTAGAATAGTCAATGTTTTCTATCATTTAGAGAATGTTTTAGGGTGCATATCACACTTCTTTTCCTATGACTTTAACGACCCAATGTTTTTTCAATGGAAATTACATTCTCATAAATATGTCACAAAATCACATGAAAAGACAACATAATGATGTACTATGTGATAAGAGACATTTAAACATATGTTTTCACTTCTGTGTTGGGAATTTTAAAAATCTCACATACACGGTTGTGTTCAAGATGATTTTTGGAGTCTAATAATACAATAATATTTTTTGGTGAATAGTATCCTACCCTTATGAATAGTAACATACCCTTATGAATATTGATATACCCAAATGAATAGTAACCATACCACTGATAGTATAAAAATATTATTCAAGTGAATTTATGATGTACCTATATTTTAGAATAACAAAATAAAGGTTTTAAAACTTGTTTCTTAATAATATGTTATGAGTTAATTTAAATAATAAATTTATAATATTAATAAAATTATTTTTAGAAAATGAACTTCATTTTTGGATTCTACATGTCGAAAAATGGTTTGGGTTAATTTTTGGGATTTTTCAAAAATACTTGAATTTTTTATGAATAGTGAAATATTGTAATTTACAAAATAAGCTAAATAAACTAATTATAGGGTCATGTGTGATGCTCTTATTATGTAAGCCATCTTGGTTCAAGATTAAATTATAAAATTAGTATTAGTGTTCATTAAATATTCAATATTCCTTGTCTTGTGGGGAAATAATAATCTAATGAATTTTATATTAATGAAACCCCTCTCCCCTCCACTATAGAAACACTCTTTCACACCCTCATATCCTTACACATCTCAAGCTTCAAGACTTATCTAATCTCGGAACAAACATCTTACATAGAAACTCTCCCACGTTCATGAGCTTATAGTCTCATAAAAAGACCAAGCTTAGCTTCATTAAAAAGAATCTCAAGAGGAGGATTTAAGATATAATTTCTCTCCCTCTTCTAATTTAATTTCCTTTCATGTTCAAGTTCATTTCTTAATCTCTACCCACCTATCATCATCCAAATGTTATTGTAACTTTATTATTAAACATATAATGTAATTTTATTATGCTAATGGGATATTATATCATCCAAACCCCTTTCGCTCTTCATTTTATTTTATTAAAGAGAACGTTGTTCGTGAGGTGTTAATTTATCACCTCAAGAATGACATGATTTCTTCTTCCATTTCTACCTTCAGATCTAGTCATGAAACCATTTTTATGGTTTAACCAGAATTTTTATATGTATTATTTCCTACTTAATGTTTTGGAAATAACTTATGGATATATTACTGGTGATAAAATAAAACAAGTTCATTATGATCAAAAAACCGTTCAAATTCACCCAAAAAATCATCATTTAATTCTTATATAATGATTCATCCACCTTGATATAATATGATTAATTATAAGATCATTAAAACTACTTTAATATCATTAATAAACTGTAATATTATTTCTGGATGTTTACCCATGTTCTACCCAATCTTGAATTTAACAATACAAGTAAACCACTCATGGAAACCATAAAACAAACATTTTCGAACAATGTTTTAATACACTATAACTCGTCAAAAGGCACATAAAATCACTTAATGAAACCATAATGAACAATATTAATGTACAAAAGGTTATGGATTTCTAATTAATGTATATAATGTCATTATACTGTACATTAATTAGAAGGAAGCATTCGGGTACAAGGTTAGGGGAAATTCTTGAACCCAACTTTCATGCTTTTAGTTCTCTATATTTCACTCCATTTTTGATATGGTTACTCCAATAAAATAATTTGTTAATAATTTTATTTCATTTTCTGGGATATACATGTTTACCACAATTGTTTATGTGAAACAAATTTTTTTCCCAAAATAACTCTTCTTTTAATAAAACACCTTTTAGTTCCCACTCAAAGTGGATGGTTCTTGTAACATTTATGTAATTAACTCTTTCATTTGGGAACCCAAATATTATGAATGTGTTCTTATGAGATGAAACACATTCCATTCCATGGGTTAGTTATGTTAATTTTTTATATGTTTTCTATGTGGAAAGCATAATAATGATAATGTTCTGATGCGACGGGTGCGCCGGGAATTATATAGCGCAATATGAATGTTTCAAAGTGATGGGTGCACCCAGAGTTATACAGTGCTCCAATGCATTGGGTAATGTGATGAATCTCATGATTAAATGTGAAATGATGCTTTAAAAAGATGAAATCTTAGTTCACATGTATGTGTGGTATTTAACCACTAACACATGATGTTTCATTTTATGCATTACCACATTTCAAGTCTTATATTTATGCTTCCTCTCATGTTCATGATCTTTTTACCATGTTATGATTTTTCTCTCTCCATGATATATTATTCTTTTCAATCCTCTTACTGGTATATTTTCTCAAACCCTTTTATGTATATCCTCAAGTGGCTACATGTACTAAGGAGCGAACAAGTGCCAATTAGAAGCTAGAGAAGAAGAAATTAAACAAATGTTTATGCGTGATGTTGTAATTGCTATGTATGGTCCTAGTTTTCCCAAGACTCTAAACCATTGGATCCTATATTTGTAATACTATTATTTTTTTAATCTTAAAATTATTAAATATTAATGTAAGAAAAGGCTGGGTCACTATAGGTTGTATCATAGGAAATGTTTAGTTAATTTGGGAATTTGGATTAGTCAACCCAAGAGAAAACGTACAGCATGAGACTAAGTACAAATATGCACACCAGAATATTTACATAGGGATCCCATATGTTATGTTTTTTGGGAAAAATTTTAAATTAATAAGTTGTTCATGACTTTTTTACTTATGTTTTGTTCTAACCTTTTCAATTTTAGAAAATGGTGGGAACCAGGAGAAATCGGGCCAACAACTCATGTGATGGACAATGCAACATTTTCCCAAACAACATCACCAATGATTTGGGAGGTGGAGTTCAAATATTCCTGGCAATTCTTAACCAATTATATCAGGTTATGAACAATAACCATAATAATGGGGATTTTCCTCCTTCACCAAAGATGGAGAAACTATCTATCGAATGTTTTATGTGGCAACGACCACCGACGTTTAATGGATCCTCTGATCAACTAGCTGTGGATCAGTGGGTCAACTCCGTGGAGAAGATCTCTTCTGTTCTTCACTGTTCTGAGATGGAGAAGTTTAACCAATCCATTTATTGTCTAGATTTAGAAGCCTATCAATGGTGGGATTTGATTAAGAACACCAAGCCAAGGGAGGAAATTGAATAAATGTAATGGGATTACTTTTAGATAATGTTCGTTAATAAGTATTTCCCACGAACTCTTCGTATAGAGATCGAGAGATAATTCATAGAGCTCAAGTAAAAAAAGGAGAATCTTTCACAACCAATGAAGAAAATTACACAAGGATTGCAAGGTATGATTTTGGTTTTTTTATCAATAATGATAGAAAAATTGATAGATTCTTTAGTGAATTAAAACTACCCCTTATAAAGGCTCTTGAAATTAGAGACTTTGAGAGTTATGAAGAAGTAGTTCGATGAGCTCTCAAAGTGGAGATGTAGTTTGGAGAATGGTACCATTGATAGGGTGATAAGAAATGAATGATGGAGTTTCAAGCTGGAGGATCTAATGACAAATGTGGGAAGAAAAATCAACGACCCACATGACAAAAATACGGGAAGTTACACCATGGGAACTACCTAAGAGGGATTGGGAAGTGCTTAAAGTGTGGGAAAGAAGGACACCATGCTAAAGAGTGTTAAAAAGAAACGAAAAGGAAAGTGAATGTGGAAGAAGGATGGTGAGAACCACTCATGGTTCAATGCTACAATTGTAGTAAGCTATGGTAATATGCAAGTCAGTACACTAACCCTCGAGTTATGGAGGGTAATCAATGTTAGAAACCACCAATGAGAAAGGAACAATGGAAGGATTATTCCATCACTACTGCAGAGGTGGAGCATGATAAAGAAGTCGTACAAGGTACACTTCCTATTCACTCAAGAATGGATAAAGTCTTATTTGATTCTTGTTCTACTCAATCCTTTATATCTTGAATGATTTCTATAACTATAGAATCGAAGCCCCAAAACCATGAAGTATATATTTTTGTAAAAACACCAAGTGATGAAATTATTGCAAACAAAGTGTTTTACTCCTCTCCTATTGGGGTATGTGGGAAGATTCTTCCGAAGAATCTCGTTATACTTCTTTTAGTGGAATTTGACTCTATAATGGGATTGGATTGGATCTCGTTATATAGAGAACTTATCAACTATTGGTAAAAGAAAATATTTTTTCATATTCCGAACTATCCCATGCTCCTCTATAAATGCCATTAAGATCATGAATCTCCTATAGAAAATCCTTCAATGGTGTGGGTGTTTATTCCCTATGAAGAAGCATACCTCACCCAAATGGTTGAGTCGAAGGAAAGTGCCAACCTTGAAGAAATTCCCATCGTGAGGGAATACGAGAATGTATTTCTCGAAGAGTTACCCGGAATTCCCCCGGATCGTGAGGTAGAGTTATCAATTAAACTCATAGCCGTAGCTACTCCTATCATGAAGTGTCCCTAAAGGATGGCTCTTATCGAATTGGATGAGTTAAAGAAGCAGCGGAAGGAGCATCTGGACAAAGGGGTTATAGGCCCTAGTATATCACATTTGGGGTGCGCCAGTGCTCTTTATGAAGAATAAGGACATAACAACGCGTCTATGTATTGATTATCAGGAACTGAACAAGATCCCCATAAAGAACAAGTATCCTCTCCCAAGGATTGAGGACTTCTTCGATCAGTTCATAGGTGATAAATACTTCTCAACGGTGGATCTTAGTTATGTATATCATCAGGTAATGTTAAAGAAGGAATATATTCAGAAGGATACCTTCTATACAAGGTATGGGAACTATGAGTTTTTTGTGATGCCCTTCAGACTTACTAATGCCCCTAAAATATTAATTGATTTGATCAATAGAGTCTTTAGACATTACCTCGACAAATTTGTGGTAGTTTTTATCGATGATATTCTCATCTACTCCAAGATCAAGAAGGAACATGAATAACATCTAAGACTTGTGTTGGCGACATTGATAAAATGGATGTTGTACACCAAGTTCATCAAGTGTGACTTTTGGATTAAGGATGCCATGTTCATGGGACATGTTATCACATGTGAGTGAATTTGTGTCGATCCTTCAAAGACAAAGGTGATTGAGGAATGGCCCAGACCCTCTAGTGTCATCGAAATCCGTAGTTTTCTTGGATTAGCTGGGTACTACATACATTTTTTGAAAAACATCTCACAATTTTCAAGCCCGCTAACTAAGTTATAAATGAAATGGGTAAAGTATGTACGAACAGAGGAATGTGAGGGAAGCTTAAAGGAGCCAAAGCGAAGGCTTATCACTGCACCTATACTCACACTACCGAAAAGTGGATAATGTTTTGTGATATAAAGTGGTGATTCAAAGAATGGCTTGGGTTGTGTACTCATGAAAAATGGAAATGTGATAGCCTACGCTTCAAGGCAGATGAAGATCCATGAAAAAACTACCCGACGCATGATCTAGAGCTATCAGCCGTAATTTTTTCCTTGAAAATCTAGAAGCACTACCTTTATGGTGAGATGTGTGACATATACATCGACCAAAAAAGCCTAAAGTAAATATTCACACAAAAGGAGATAAAAATGACTCAAAGGAGATGGTTAGATCTAATCAAGGAATACGATTGATCAATTCACTATCATCCTGGAATGGAGAACACGTTAGCTAATGCTCTAAGCAGAAATGAACCTGCTACTCTATCCATGCTGCGGATTAAGAAAGACCCTATCTTCATGGATATGAAAAGAATGGATTTGTAAATCATAAGGGAAGGGGAAACATCCTACCTTGCCCAAATGATTGTGCCACCATCCATCCAAGGGAAGATTAAGGAAGCACAAAGGGATGACGTGGAGATACAGAAGAGGGTTAATGCAGTAAAGGGAGGGAAGCTGCAAGAGTTCCATATCAACTATGATGGTGTTGTTCGATTTGGAACATGGATTTATGTGCCTTCTTCACCCCGGATAAAGAAGGAGCTCTCAGATAATAAACATAGCTCAACTTTCTCTATCCAACCTGGGAGTACCAAGATGTACTGTGATCTCTAAGAACACTTCTGGTGGGATAACATGAAGAATGAGATTGCAGAATATATATCAAGGTGCATGGTATGTCAGCATGTTAAAGCTGAGAAACAAATGTCCAAAGGTATGATGCATCCACTGCCTATACCCATGTGGAAATAGGAAAATGATACTATGTACTTCGTCATAGGTCCCCCAAAGACGTCAAAGGGAAATAATTTGATATGGGTTGTGGTTGACTGACTCACCAATACTGCTCATTATATCTCTATTTGGGAGGATCTCTCGTTTGAACAAATTACAATGATAGTTGTGAAGGAAGTGGCGAGACTTCATGGTGTTCCACTGTCAATTGTCTAACACCATGATCCAAAGGTCACATATAAATTCTGGTGGAGCCATCAACATGATTTGAGTACTGAATTAAATTTCAGCATGACCTATCACCCCCAAACTGATGGCTAGTCTGAAGGGACTATTCAGATGCTTGTAGATATGCTAAGATCATTCTCTCTTGAATTAAAAGGTTGTTAGGATCAGCATATACCATTGGTTGAGATCTCATACAATAATAGCTTCAACTTCAGTATTCAGATGGCTCTATATGAAGCTCTGTGTGGATAGTGATGTACAACTCCAACCTGTTAGGATGAAGTTGGAGAAAAAAGCTACTTGGACCTGATCATGTGCAAGAGATGACAGAGAAGGTTCAAGTCATCCCAAAACACATTAAAGCTACTCAATGTTGGAAAAAGAGCTATGCTGACAACTGTCGAAGGGACTTGGAGTTCGACATTGGAGGTAAAGTCTTCCTGCGAATATCACCATGGAAGAGAGTCATGAGGTTTGGAATGAAAGAGAAGCTAAGCCCAATGTACATTGTCCCCTTTCAGATCCTTAACCACATCGGAGCCATGGCCTATCGTCTTGATCTTCCACCGAATATGGCTCAATTTCATGATGTGTTTCACGTATCACTTTGTAGGAAGTACATAACAGACCCCTCACAAGTACTAAACTTAGAGGTAGTACAGCTGGAAGATGATCTCTCATATGAGGAACAACTATTAGATATTATGGATCAGAGAGATAAGGTATTGTGCAATAGGACAACCCAACTTGTAAATGTAATGTGGAGGAACCATACGTTTTAGGAAGAAACTAGGGTACTAGAATAGGGAATGAAGGAGAAGTGTCGTCACCTATTTGTGTAATGTGAAATTTTGGGGGTGAAAATTTTTTAACAGGGGGAGAATGTAATGACCAAATGTTTTTCAATGAATATTCCATTCGCATAAAATTTCCTCAAAATCACCTGAAAACACAACATAATAAACTACTATGTGCTAAGTCACCATTAAACATAAGTTTTTCACTTCTATATTGTGAATTTTGAAAATATGACATACATGGTTGTGTTCAAGATGATTTTTAGAGTCTAATAAAAAAAATAATTTTTGATGAATAGTAACCTACCCTTCTAAATAGTAACATACCCTTATGAATAGTGATATGCTCTAATGAATAGTAACCTTACCTAATGATAGTATAAAAATAGTATTCGAGTGAAAGTATGATGTACCAATATTTTAGAATAACTAAATAAATGTTTTAAAACTGTTTTCTTAATAATTAGTTACGATTTTAATTAAATAATAAATTAATCTTATTTAGAAAATTATTTTTGAAAAATGAACATCATTTTTTGATACTACATGTCGAAAAATGATTTGGGTAATGTTTTGGAATTTTTTTGGAATACTCGAATTTTTTATCAATAGTGAAATACCGTAATATAAGAAATAAGATAAATAAGCTAATTATAGGGTCATGTGTGATGTTCTGCTGATGTAGGACCACTTGGTTCGATATTACATTATTAAATTACTATTCTTAGTCATAAAATACTCACTATTAATTGTCTTGTGGGGAAATAATAAACTAATGAATTTTATATTAAGGAAACCCCTCTCCCCTCCACTATAAAAACCACCCTTCACACCCTCATTTCCTTAGACCTCTCAAGCACCAATACTTCCCTACAATCTTCTCAAACATCTTAATTGGCCCCTCTACCACGTTCAAGAGCTTCTGGTCTCATCAATAGACCTATCCTAGCTTCTCTAATGAGAATCTCAAGAGGGATATTTAAGAGGTAATTTCTTTCCCTCTTCTACTTTAATTTCTTTTCAAGTTCAAGTTCATTCCTTGATCTCTACCCACCTATCTTCATACAAATGGTATTTTAACTCCAGTATTATACATATACTAGAATTTAATAATGCTAATGGGATATTATATCATCCAACCCCCTTTCACTCTTCCTTTTATTTTACAAAAGAGAACTTTGTTTGTGAGGTGTTAATTTATCACCTTCAAGAACGACATGCTTTCTTATTCCATTTCTACATTCAGATAAGGCCGTGAAACCATTTTTTATGGTTGAGGAAGAATTATTTATATGTATTATTTCCTATTTAATGTTTTGGAAATAACTTATTGCCATATTAATAGTTATTAAATAAATAAAGTTCATTATGATCAAAAACCGTCCAAATTAACCCAAACAATCAACATTTAATTTTTATCTAATGACTCATCCACATTCATATAATATGATTCATTATAAGATCATTAAAAATATATTAATATCATTAATAACATGTAATATCATTTCTGGATGTTTACCAATGTTCTACCTGAACATCAATTTAAGAATACAAGTGAACCACTCAAGAAAACCATAAAAACAATCATTCTCGAACAATGTTTTAAAACACAATAACTCATCAAAAGGCACATAAATTCACTTAATGAAACCATAATGACCCAATTTAATGTAAACGAGGTTCTTTATTTCAAATTAATTAATATATTTTCATTATACAAGACATTATAGAGAAGGAATCATTCCTGTACATGGTAAGGGGAAATTCTCGAACCCAACTTTCATTCTTCGAGTTCTCTCTCTTTCACTCCATTTTTGATATGGTTACTTCTATAAATTCATTTTTTCATCATTTTATTTACTTTTAGGGGATATAAATGTTTACCACTATTGTTTATGTCAAACAAAATGTTTTCCAAAAGAAATGTTATTTTAAGAACACACCTTTCACTTCCCCCTCAAAGTGGACGGTTCTTGTAACATGTATGTTATTACATCATTCGTTAGGGAACCCAAATATTGTGAATGTGTTCTTATGATATGAAACCCATTCCTTTAAATGGGTCAGTTATTTCCATTTTTGATATGTTTTCTATGTGGAAAGCATGATAACGATAATGTTATGATGTGATGAGCGCGCCCGGAATTATATACCTCAATATGAATGTTTCATAGTGATGGGTGTGACCAGAATTATACAGCGCTCAAATGCATTGGGTAATGTGATTAATCTCATGAGTAAATGTGAAATGATGTGTGAACAAGATTCCAGCTTGGTTTATATCTATGTGTGGAAGTTAACCCCTAAAACATGATGTTTCATTTTATGCGTTTCCACATTTCCAATATTTTATTTATGCTTCCTCTCATGTTCATGATCACTTTCCCATGTTATGATTTTTCTCACATATTGAAATATTTCTCTTTTCTATCCTCTTACAGGGATTCTATCTCACCCCTTTTGATGTATATCCTCAGGTCGATACATGTACTATGGAGAGGACAAGTGCCAATAAGAAGCTAGAGAAAATGCAATTAAATAAATGTTTATGCTTGATGTTGTAATTTCTATGTATGTTCCTAGTTTTCCCAAGACACTAAACATTTTGATCCACTATTTGTAATAATATTCTGTTTTTCATCTTAAAATTATGTAATAGTTATGTATGAAATGGCCGGGTCTCTATAATGACTACATGTCACACTCCTCCACCTAAATCTATATACCCCACCCAAACATCTCATCCTCCAAAACATCAAATCTATTATGAATTATATATTGAGGTTTATCAATAACATATTTTATTACATATTTATGTTAAAATTGTTTTAATATTTTTATATATTTATTTATATATGAATATATGTATATATATATGATATTAGAATATAAAAGTTGATGAGATGATGTATAAGAATAAAATGTGGAGTCCCTTCGACTTTGGATAATACTTTTTTGAAGGATATACTAAATTATCAAAACATGAATCAATGTTGTTGGATGTTTATGAGATTAAAATGGATGCTCAAATTTTTTTCGAAAAATATTATTATGATTATTTGAAAGAGTGGTATAATTCATTTTGAAAAATTTGAAATTTTTCTCCACACAAGAATACAATTCATTCCCATCAAAGTCAATTATCATATTTATTCCAATTATATCAAATTTATTGATTCAACTTATTTCTGATATCTTTTTCTTAGGTATCTTAATAATCATTGTATGTAGTATGATACAACATCAATATATGCATTATTTGTCACAAAAATAATTTCTACTGAAACTATGGTAATGAATAATGATGAAAGAACAAAATATATTTCAAAAATATTTTAGAACACTACAATTCAGTGTTGAATGTTTCCTTATCTTCATAACTATCAAAAATATATTTTATAATGTGTTTTGTTATTAATTTAATAGCAACTGAGATTATATTTATTTATATTATTTTCCATTGAATGTTATGTGTTATTTTTCAAAAGAAAAGATAGCGCTTTGGTTATGCTACTTAGATGGTCACATGTAAGACAACTATATAAAAGTATTGGAAAAGCGAATTTTATAATTTGATAAATTATATATTAAAATAATTTTTTCATATATTTCAACTTAAAAAATATATTGGTTCACTATAGAGTGTTGATGAGGAAATGGAAAACAAAATAAAATTTGTGTTTATAAAGGTTACATCATTTATAATTTCTTAAATTTATTTGATATATTATATTTTATTTTCAATCGAAATCTAATTTTTAAAATAGAAATGTCATCATCAAGTAATAATAATTTAATGTGAATATTAAGTCATTATATTTACATTAGAAATAATTTCAACTAGAAATGTTACAAAATTCCATAATTTTATATTTTATTATACTCACTATTATTATTTATTTTATCAATATATTGAATATCTTTATTGGATAATTTTTTTATGTATTTGATGACTAACACAATTATAAAAGAAAATATTTTAATCATATATTAGGAGAATGGGTGTATTATTTTAAAATATTGATTTTTTTTAATTTATATCTATTTATAATATTCATTTGTGAGTATAAAATTTTAATTGTATAGTTAACTTGAAAAAATTAATGTAATTATTTGGTATGGAATTTCATTTTTTTACGATGTATACATTTGTTTTTATCAAATAAATATTATGTAGAATGATTTTAATAAATTATTAAAATAATTACATAAGCTAAAAAATAATCGACTTAATTCCCAATTTTTCAGAATTTTTTGCCAGTTAATGTTTACCTATTGTATAGATATATTTTTATGTAAATTTTAATTAATAATAGATGTAAAAAATGATTTTACACAGGTTTTCTATTACCGAAAAAATATTATTCAATTTTGTATTATATATAGTTTTTTATGAAGGTTGTTATATTAAATGATATTAAAAATATATTTATCCAATATTATAATAACTAACACAAAATAACTTCATTAAAATGTTGATTACAATGATGTCATTAATTAAATGTAATTTAAAAAAAATTGACATGGAAACCAAATTTTAATTAATGGTCTCTTGATATCTCTCTAGGTAATATGTCTTTCTTTCTACCAGTTAGCTAGTGGTTTCCTTAGGACTGTGGTGACATAACTAATTAAGACAGAATGCAATTTATTCCTTCATATCTAACAATAGACCCCTATGGATTCTCTTACTCCATTATAAATATTTTTAATTCATCAATAAACTTTTTATTAGATCTTATGATGGTCCAAACATTCCTAATATTCATATATCAAGTATAGTTGTCACGTACAATGATGGTTTGATTGATTTTGATCTATAATTGAATAAACTATATTCTATGTTTAATTAGCATTAATGGATTATTTTGTTAAAATTTAGTCTTGTACATCCACAACTGGGTTATTTTTATTGTTTTCTCAATGTTTTCTGGGGTTTAAATTAATATTTGGTGCTAGGTATATTAGATTACTAAAATGTTATCATTCAATTGTTCCTAGAGAAAGATTTTTCTTTGATATACTGTATGGAGGAATATAATTTTGATAAACATTTTTTACTCTTATTTATTAATTAAATTTATTTTTATGTGATGTGACACTCTTTTAGGGTTGTTATCTTGGGGTTTCATTCATTTATTTTTATGGCCTTATAAAATATGGTAGTTTTGAGGTTTGTTGATTTTTTTTGGAATAATTAATTTAGGATGATGAATACATATTGAGAATTTGACATATGAAGTCATATATGATATATACTTGAATGGATTAGTCAATACCCTTTACCCAATGACATCCCTTTTGTGTTATATAAAATATTTCATCCCATTCTATTTTTATTTCCATAAAAATATCAATAATATTTATATATATAATATGAATAATAATATATATGATTGATATAAGATACAAGTGTCACCCCATTAGCATTTATTGGATCATCATGGGTATAATAAGGATGTTGCACCTATATATATTCTTAAGGATACTCATGTAAAAGGCCCTAATATAATTATATAGGTTTCTACTTTATGTTCTTATACTTCATAGTATTAATGGTGTAATGATCTAATAAATCGCATGAATTTATATATTATTCAGTTTTGAAAAGATTGTTCATATGATGAATATGGGTGAAATTAGGATGTTTTTGATGTGGTCACGCTGACTCAATATGAGTTATCATAATCATTAGTGGATTTACTGATGGGACGATTGTTTGGGATGTCTCATACTATTATAGCATTTCCCATAGAAGCATGTAAGAGAGTAGATGGTCCAAAAATGGGTGTGAAAAATAAAGGGGAAGACTATGGACAAAATATGCCTCTAGATAAAACCATTTTTTGCATTATAATATTTTTTAAATGAAGAGTTATGAACTGAGGAGGTTATTGAGGTTAAAAAATATCCTTCAAACATGTTCACAGTTGAAATGGTAGATCCACTGATATGAGTGGTTTATCTGAACATCTCATTAATCACCTAGTTTCATCGAGGATTGAAACATCCTATAATATATTAGAAAAATGTCGAAGGAGTGTCTAAATTGTCAGTTCCACCGACCAACCATTTAGTTCCTTCAAAAGCATCAGATAATGGGATACATACCAATCTTATTTTAAGCGGTTGAGCTATGAAGAAAATGAAATAATTTAAATAAATGATGTTTTATTAGAAAAAAAATATTTAATATATTCTCCAAAAAATTATATAAGGTCTTATGAAATCATCAAATTGAAGCTATAACCCCAACCACAAATTCCTCAAAAAAATATTCTACTTAAATTTTGTTATGTTGTGTACTTCTTAGAGATTTATTCTAATAATTAATGTAATTTCATCAAAAATTAGGAAATGATGGAACATTTCACTTTGTATAATTCAATATCACAAATAATAATGTAAATTTAGTTAATAAGTTAATAAAAATATTTCATATAAGAAACCTTCTTCATGTAGCAACATGAAGCAATCACATCTACAAATTTTTGAAATATAATTAATATATTTTTCTAGTGAACTCATTTTATAAATAGAACTCCTTGATTCTTACCAAAAACCATACTATCATTTTTGTATGTTATTTGTGATAACTATGAGGAAATGTAAAGAAGATGATTATTTAAAAATCACTCATATTTTGTTAAATTTTACCTCAATTATTTTGTATAAGATATAAATTTTAGTGATCATCAATCATAGAGGTGAGGAGGTTGGGACTACTCCCAGAGATTTAGGGAAGAATTCAATATTTTTATGTCCAATAGTTAGCTACATAACATAGGATTATATAGAGATGAGTATACATGTTGAAATAATAAAAATTCATTCCCAATTGAATTGGGTGAAATTAGAATGATATTTTTTCAATCCTCTAACGTATCTTAGTGTTTTCATCTGTATCATTTAGCTACATTCCGCATATATAATTAGACCATACCCCTTTAATTATATCATTTAAAATAGAACCCCATAAAGTTAATTTTTTGATTTCTCTATGATTTAGATCCAGGATATGGATTTCATAAATTTCAATAAATATTCTTATATGTATTTTCTATTGTAATATAAATGAGATGTTATTCAAATGAATCTCATATAAATTAAATTATATCTCCACAAATTAACAAATAAGTTGTTACTGAAAACCCTACATAAGAGGTTTTTGTTAGATAAATTAATGATATGTATATAACTCCAAAAATAGGTTGTCCAAGAACATACTTGGTTGAATTTAGGATTGTCATAGAAGCTTAAAATGTAGGTCAATATAAGAAGAGAACTTGGATCTTGAATGTTCTTGGGATTCATAGGTTAAATAAGGAGATTAGAAAAATACCCTATTATATTCTAGTATTAGAGATAAACAATATCTAAAAAATATAATTCTTGACGAAGAAGTATTTTATTCAATAATGATTATAATTTCATGGTACCTTAATCTATGGACTTCTTTTCATTGATTCTCAATAGATCAAATGGCTGATCGAGAGTGGTGGGGGTTAGTTAGTTAATTGATTTAAAGATACCTTATTAATATATCAACATTTTATTATTTTTAATTTGTTTAATAATGCCATTGATGATAGTATGAATGGATATTCAATACCTGGTGCATTGAAAATTATGAATTAAAAAAGTGTTATTTGACCAAATGAATTCATGGGATTATTTTTTTTCTTTTTGTATTAAATTTTCATGATAAAGGTGAGATATGTTACACATGATTTATTAATGTGTTTCTAAATACAAATAGTAGAATGAATGAATACCCACATCCATATTTACTATTCCACTAATCATCAATCCTTATTAAAATTCAATCTTATTCGACTCTTTTTTGTTCTACTGTGTATTTTTTGAGAGAGGAACATGAGATTTTAGAGGTATAAAATCAAAGAGGTGATTGTGATGGTATAAAAGATTTATTTAGATCAAGATATTAAGTTTATCCTAGGAAATTTCATTTTTCACCTTGATATAGAGAATGCTTATGGTCTCACAAAATTAAACATAATTATAAGGGTTTTTGTTCACCATGAATTTTTGTGCTGTTTCTATGGACTCTTATTTCATTTATTTATTTTAATCCTTGTATAGGGTTTATATAATTGGTAGGTTATTTGGATTCATATGTTATTATATAGGATTTGTATAGGGAGTACCATTATCACCTGGATAACTTAGGTTATCTAATGATGCTTTTAGAAAATCCCTATAAGAAACAATGCTTATTAGGGTTGTGGGACTCTATTGTATTTGATTCCAGAATACCATAACATCGAATCTTATAATTGTTTGGATTTCATGGTGTTTCTTAATAATATAGAATAGATTTCTATCAAATAAATAAATGATTTACATAATTTTAATATTATTTTGAGTGGTAAAAATGAGAATATTTTTAAAAACAACCTATTTTTTACCACTAACATTTCCAAAATAAGTATTTTGTTGTTTGATAGATGATTTGTATTCTAAAAATAATAATTAAAAATAGATTACTTATGATCCCTCCTATATAATTTTCATATCTAAAACATTCATTTTGAAAACATGGTATACAAAATATCATCAAGAATTCCAAAGTATAAAATCACTTCATTTCATTTTATGGGAAACTTTTATGTATTGAATTTGTAATTGCTGGCATTCCTATGAATATTCTCCATACAATAAATGTTCCTAAGGCTACTATTATAATAATATATAATAAATTTGGTAATATTTGTAACATCCCAAGTAAGTAATTAATAATAGATATTTTTATCTATGTCTATTTATGAATTAGATAGTGTTTTATAGGCTTTAAATGAGAATAAATCCAATCTTAAGCATGGAATACACTAATATTTTTAAAATATTGTTTTACTGCCTTTTGATGGAAAACAATTATTAAATCAAACATTTGACAATTTTATAAGCTCTACATGTCAAAATACATTTATTATTTATGATTGGAACATTGAAATTTACATAGGATAATTTTTTTGTATTGTTCTGATAAAGTTCATTTTTTTAATGAATAGTGAAAAATAATGCATTTTACATCAAAACTGGTTTTTCATCTAATTTAATTATATGGTTAGATGTTATTTTTAATTTGTTTTAAATTTTAAATAGAATATATTTTTACCATTTAATCCAATAGTGGTCGTTGGAAGTAATTTCACTTTAAAATTGGACTGAAACTAGTGTCAATCTTTTGATACATATTGTTTCATAAAAACACGCTATTTGCTCTGACAGCGGGAATTAATTATTAAATTAATTAATGTAACTTATATGTTTTGAATTTTTTTAAAATAAACATCGTTTTTTAATTCAGAATATCAAATATAGCTGAGGGTGAAGTTTTGGTATTTTTCTGAAAAACATCAATTTTTGATGAATAGTGAAACCACTAAGTGGTACTTAAAAAACTGAATTTTCTTTTAAATGAAAATTTTCCACCTCTCTGTTTTGAATTTCAAAAATCTGAAATACATGGTTTTCATTAAGAAGTAAAATTTGGCTCAATGGGATTACAATAATTTTTTGGGGAATAGTTACTTTTATGTTTTTAATCGCGATTAAAGGTAATTAGTGCAATTTAAGGTAAAAATGATATTATAATAAAATGAAAATATCTAGACACATGTCCTACCATTATTGGATGTGTCATGGTCGACCAAGAAAACCCATGGGTCGATTTTTGGGACCCCATGGCGCCACATGGGTAAGATAAAGACATTAATGCTTTTTATTTAATGTAAAAGTAAAAATGACACGAACATGAGTTGTTTTACTAAACTAATTTTTAAATGGGGTTATACAAGTCATAATTGTGACTATAAATGTTCATTATAAAGATAAAACTATTTCCTACATCATAGTATTTGTTTTTAATTTTTAGACATTAAATAAATTAAATTATTTCTGACACCATGATGATGCAGCGATGACCTCATTATTTAACAATTTAAATAAAATGAAAAGATAATGTAAAATATAATACCTAAAATGTAAAAAACCTATTGTATGGGTGGAATTCGAACTTTTATCACCTTATCCTTGAAATATATAATTTTGGGTCATTTTAAATCCGAAAATAATTTCATAATAAAGTATCCTTTTATAACTTTCCAAGAGTGCCCCTCCTCTCCTCTTATAAAAGGCCCCCACCTCTACCAACTTACCCACACTTCAAAAGCCTTTGGCTCAGAAAAACCCTACCAATTATTTCTCTCCACATCCCTATATAACTATTAGAAGCCTCACATTAGGAAGAAGTCTTCCCAATTAATCCTTTGAGCTCAAATCAAAAACAGTTACCTGATTTAAAGGTAGTGTCTTCTATTGTGTTCTTATGTTTTATTTTGCTTCTCAAACCCCATAAACTCTTTTTATTCATTTATTTTGTAAAAACAACAGTATATTCCATCTAATATGATGTTTTTATAATAATGATTCGAGATACACTTACACACACCTATATCTAATGGTTAAAAAAAATACTGTTTCCGTGGATGGTGAATTTCTGCCTCACGAAACGATGATTGTTTAATATTCTTTTAACACCTTCAAAGGTGGACATTAAGATGAAACTATATTTATATATGATATATAATATGTTTATGTTTTACTTAAGCTTCTGTATTTTTCATTTATTGCATACCTTTATGGTTTCCATTATGGGTAAACGCGATATCTTCATTTTAGGAAGTGCGGACTACCGTCCCCTCAAAGTGATTTGATTCGTTAATGCCATATATGGGACTTATAAAGGATGTAATTAATGGTATTATATATGATATTATACTGGAATTATAATATAACTTTATATCATTATGATTCCATTACATAAAATACAAAATAGAAATGAAAGTAGCGTTCATGCGTACGTACGGCTTACCGTCTCCATGAACGGTGCATTTCATTTCTTACCTCTAAACGTTATCTAATATTATAAATGCATGTATATACTGGATATATATGATATATATGATATCTACATAATGATTATAACTCTGGATATAATGGATACATGAACAACTTCTAATTATAAAGAGACTATTTTTGACTCAAGTACCAATGATCGTTAAAATGACCGTTACTAACTTAAATAATTACATAGTGTTCATGATATGGGAATAAGTGATATAAAAGGAATAATGAACTATAAAAGGTTATTAAACAAGTAGAAATTAACTCGAGTTTATTATTCAGGAGATTAAAGGACGATCAAGTCAAGTCAGATACGAGGTATGGGACTTCGTCTCAATCTCCTTTCATTGAGGCATATTTTATTATATACACAACCTTCTTTTATACGGTGTATAAAACCCTTTGACTTTTACGTTTATCCAAAATGAATCTTTTTTTATACGAACTGTTTTACTAAATGACAAAATGGAATGTTTTTGTCATACGTATGCGGCGACAACGACTTCTCTGCCGCTGTGACCATTATTTGAGTTTTGGCTTCCTATACAAGCCAAACATTTTTTTAAAAGACAAATAAATACCCTATTTTACTTTTCATTTATTTTGTTATTGAAAATGGTTTTCATAATGTTTTTATATCAATGTGTTGTATTGATATGTTGGGATTGAAAAGTGGAAATGTTATGTTTTCTTTATGCATGTTTTATGTGATATGATTATGTTATGGTTCTTGGGCATTATTATGAAGACGGGTGGTTCCGTGATAATCTAAGGGCGGGTGAGCCTGATATAGCTCTCCAACGCATTGGGTAATGAAAAGGAGTTAAACGTTAAGGTTTCTCCAAAGAGATTTAGGGAATATACTATAATGGGTATTCTAAACATTACCAAGAGGGTTACTCCCTACGTAAGAATGTTATGAATGCCTCAAGTTACCTTGATGTCTTATGATTTCTATGTTTTATTAATTTTTTGATGAATTATGATAAAGTGCTTATGCTTTATGAGTAAAGTATGATTTCATTGATTCTTATGTATACATGTACTCATGTTTTCTTTCCATATTTTTATAACCCTTACTCAGCTTTTTTATGCTCATCCCATGTTTTTGAAATGTTTTTCACAGGTCAGGGGAAAGGTACATGATGTGATGATAGTGTCAATGAAGTGTCAAGAAAGAATCCATGTTTTATTTTAAATATGTTCCCACTGATGGGAAAAATGAGTACTATCTTTTATGTAACCACCTTTTTTAAATGTGGAATGTAATTCATGTTTTATGGTCTAATTCTCTAAAATCTAAACCTGAAAAGATCCTCAATGTGTAATCTTTTAATAACTCAATATTAAATGAGGTTTAAGGCTAGGGACTTATAGTTGGTATCAGAGTTCAGTTTAGATAACTTTAGGAGTTAGAATTCTATTAAATGATTATCCAAAAATATTTTTTTAGGGTCAAAATGAAATGATATAGAATTTGAAGATTACAATGTTGCTCCTCCTAAGATATTTCTGTGTAAAGAATGTTTTTTCATAGAGGGAACAGAATAGATTTTCTGGGAAGGCATACAGAGGGAAATGAACTTTCAAATCTGTATCCTAAGATGGTCAGAATCAGAACTAAACAGTTTGTTTCAGTGATGGCTCAGTTGACTCAAGTGGAAAATGTTGGTTGTTTTTATTGATGATATTTTGGTGTTTTCTAAAAGTAAAGAGGAGCATAAAAGTTATTTAAGGGTTATTATAAAAACCTTGAAAGAAAATAAATTTTATGGGAAATTCAGTAAGTGTGAGTGTTGGTTGCAAAAAATTTCGTTTCTTGGTCATATTGTTTCTAAAGATGGGATAACTATTGATCCTGCAAAAACGAAGGTTGTGGAAGAATGGCCAAGACCCACAAATGTAACTGAGATTCGTTGTTTCCTTGTTTTGGCAGGATATTACCAAGGGTTTGTTAGAAATGTTTCACGATTATCTAGTCCAATGACTAAGCTAACTTAGAAGGGTGTTAAGTTTATCTGGACAAAAGAATGTGATGATTGTTTTCAGGAACTGAAAAGAAGATTGGTGAATGCTCCAGTTTTGGCACTACCTTCCAGGAATGGGGAGTTTGTTATCTAAAGTGATGCTTCATTGAAAGAACATGGTTGTGTCCTAATGCAGAATGATCAGGTAATTTCTTATGCTTCACGACAGTTGAAAACTCATGAGGTAAATTACCCTACTCATGATTTGGAATTAGCTGCTGTAGTTTGCGCTCTAAAAATTTGGAGGCATCATTTGTATGGAGTAATGTGTGAAATATATACTGATCAAAAAAGTTTAAAGTATATATTCACTCAGAAAGAATTGAACATTAGACAGCGGAGATGGCTAGATTTAATCAAGGATTATGATTGTACAATTCATTACCATCCGATAAATACAAATAAAGTGGCTGATGCTTTGAGTAGAAAAAGTAATGCTTCATTAACAATGTTGCGTTTGTAACGTGATCCTTTGGTTAAGGATTTGATGAACTTTGGAATATAAGTTGTTGGTGCAGGATGTCCTTCTGTTTTGTATCAGGTATCGGTGACATATTTTCTATCAGACATAATCAAGCAAGCACAGAAGCATGATAGTGAGTTATAGAAAAAGGTAGAGCTGCTTCAGAAAGGTTAGTTTCCAGAATTCAACATTGATAATGATTGTGTTTTGAGATTTGTGAAGAGATTGGGTGTGCCTTGTGATTCACATTTGAAGAGAGAGTTGTTATGTGAAGCTCATAGTTCTCCGTTTTTAGTTCATCATGGCAGTACTAATATGTAGAAAGATCTGTGGGAGTATTACTGGTGGGATAGAATGAAAATAGATATTGATGATTTTACTCTTAAGTGTTTGACATGTCAACAGGTTAAAGCAGAGTGGAAGTTACCAAAAGGGATGATTTAGCCTTTAACAGTTCCAGAGTGGAAATGGGAGAATATTTCCGTGGACTTCGTTGTGGGATTGCCGAAGACACCTCGAGGTAATAATGAAATATGGGTTATTATTGATCGCTTGACTAAATATGTTCATTTCGTTGCTATACGAGATAATTTTTCCTTAGATCAACTTTCCTGTTTGTATCTTAAAGAGATAGTCAAGTTACATGGAGTTCCTCTCTCCATTGTATCTGTCCGTGATCCCAGGTTCATTTCTAACTTTTGGAAAGGCCTTCAGAAGTCGTTGGGTACAGAATTAAATTTTAGTACAGCTTTTCATCCTCAATCAGATGGGAAGTCAGAACGAACAATTCAGACATTGGAAGATATGCTACGTGCTTGTTCGATGGATTATCAGGGAAGTTGGGACCAACATCTTTTTGTGGTTGAGTTTTCATATAATAACAGTTTTCATTCTAGTATACAGATGGCACCATTTGAGGCATTATATGGGAAGCGGTGTCGAACTCCAACTTTCTGGGATGAAGTGGGTGAATGGAAGTTGATGGGACCGGAAGTGGTAGAAGAGTTGGAATAAAAAGTTCAGCTGATACAGAAACACATGAGAACAGCTAAAAGTAGCCAGAAGAGTAATGCGGACAACAGGAGGAAGGATCTCTCTTTTGAGGTAGGAGATCATGTTTTTCTCGAAGTATCCCCATGGAAATGTGTGATGCGATTTTTTAAGAAAGGAAATTTGAGTCCAAGGTTCATTGGACCATATGAAATTCTGGAGAGAGTTAGATCAGTTGCATACCGAGTGGCTTTACCTCCGAGTTTATCCCAGGTACACAATTTTTTTCATGTTTCAATGTTAAGAAAGTACATGACAGATCCATCTCATGTTTTGAGTCCAGAGATAGTTCAGCTGGAAGAGAACCTATCTTATGAAGAACAACCGGTCCAGATTCTTTACCACATGGAGAAAGTGTTATGAAATAAGGTGATTCATCAGGTAAAGGTTGTGTGGAAACACCACATGATTGAAGAGGCAACATGGGAATCTGAAAATGCAATGAGGGATAAATACCCCCACTTATTCGATAAGTAAATAAATTGCGGGGACACAATTTTCTAATGGGGGGAAGGATGTAACATACCAAGTAAGTAATGAATAATAGATATTTTTATCTATCACTATTTATGAATTAGATAGTGTTTTAGAGGCTTAAAATGAGAATAAATCCAATCTTAAGCATGGAATTCACTAATATTTTTAAAAGATTGTTTTACTGCCTTTTGATGGAAAACCATTTTTAAATCAATCTTTTGACAATTTTATAATCTCTATTTTTCAAAATAAACTTAATATTTATGATTGGGACATTTATATTTACATAGGCAATTTTTTGGTATTTTTCCGATAAAGTTCATTTTGTAATGAATAGTGAAAATTACTGCATTTTACATCAAAACTGCTTTTTCATCTAATTTAATTATATGGTTAGATTATTATTTTAATTGGTTTTAAATTTTAAATAGAATATATTTTTACCATTTAATCCAATAGGGGTCATTGGATGTAATTCCACTTTGAAATTGGACTTAAACTAGTGTCAATCTTTTGATACTCATTGTTTCATAAAAACACGCTATTTGCTCTGACATCGGGAATTAATTATTAAATTAATTAATTTAACTTATATATTTTTAATTTTGTAAAATAGACATCATTTTTGAATTCGGATTATCAAATATAGCTTAGGGTGAAGTTTTGATATTTTTCTGAAAAACATCAATTTTTAATGAATAGTGAAACCACTTAGTGGTACTTAAAAAACTGATTTTTCATTTAAATGAAATTTTACCACCTCTCTGGTTTGAATTTCAAAAATCCGACATACATGGTTGTCATTAAGATGTATAATGTGGTTCAATGGGATTAAATAATTTTTTTGTGAATAGTAACTTTTAAGTTTTTAATCGCGATTAGAGGTAATTAGTACAATTTAAGGAAAAAATGATATTATAATAAAATGAAAATACCTAGACACATTTCCTACCCTTATTGGATGTGTCATGTCTGACCAAGAAAACCCATGGGTCGATTTTTGGGATCCCATGGGGCCACTTGGGTAAGATAAATACATTAATGCTTTTTATTTAATGTAAAAGTATAAATAACACAAACATGAGTTGTTTTACTAAACCAATTTTTTAATGGGATTATACAAGTCATATGTGGGACTATAAATATTCATTAGAAATATAAATAGAATTTTTACATCATAGTATTTTTTTTATAATTTTATACATTAAATAAAGTAAATTATTTATGACACAATGATGATGCAGCGATGACCTCATTATTTAACGATTTAAATAAAATGAAAAGATAATGTAAAATACAATTCCTACACATGTCAAAAACCTATTGGATGGGTTTATTTTGAACTAAAGTCGCCTTATCCTAGAAATATATAATTTTGGGACATTTTAAATCTGAAAATCATTTTATAATAAAGTATCCTTTTGTAACTTTCCAAGAGTGCCCCTCCTCTCCTCTTATAAAAGCCCCCCACCTCTACCACCTTACCCACACTTCCAAAGCCTTTGGATCGACCAACCCCTGCCCATTTTGTCTCTCCAAATCCCTCTATAACTCTTAGAAGCCTCACTTTGGGCAGAATCATTCCCAAGGAAACCTTTGAGCTCAAATCAAAAAGAGTTACCCGATTTAAAGGTAGTGTCTTCTATTGTGTTCTTATGTTTTATTTTGTTTATACAACCCCCTAAACTCTTTTTATTCATTTCTTTTGTAAAAAAATCAGTATCTTCCATATAATAGGATGTTTTTATAATAAGTATTCGAGCAACACTTACACACACCTACATCTAATGGTTAAAGAACATATTGTTTCCGTGGATGGAAAATTATTGCCTCACGAAACGATGATTGTTCAATATTCTTTCAACACCTTCAATGGTGGCCATTAAGAAGACAATATATTTATATATGATATATAATATGTTTATGTTTTACTTAATCTTCTGTATTTTTCATTTATGGAATACCTTTATGGTTTCCATTATGGGTAAACGCGATATCTTCATTTTAGGAAGTGCGGACTACCACCCCCTCAAAGTGATTTGATTCGTTAATTCCATATGTGGGATGTATAAAGGATGTAATTAATGGTATAATATATGATATTATACTTTAATTATAATATACCTTTATATCATTATGATTCCATTCCATAAAATAATTTATAAAAATGAAAGTAGCATTCATGCGTACGTACGGCTTACTGTCTCCATGAACGGTGCATTTCATTTCTTACCTCTTAACGTTATGTAATATTATAAATTCATGGATATACTGGATATATATGATATATATAATATATAAATCATGAGTATAACTCTGGTTGTAATGGATACATGAACAACTTGTAATTATAAAGAGATTATTTTTGACTCATGTACCAATGATCCTTAAAACGACCGTTATTAACATAAATAATTACATAGTGTTCATGACATGGAAATAAGTGATATAAAATGAATAATGAACTTGAAAAAATTTCTTAAACAAGTAGAAATTAACTCATGTTTATTATGCAGGAGATTAAAGAAGGATCAAGTCAAGTCGGATACGATGTATGGGACGTCGTCTCAATCTCGTTTCATGGAGGAATATTTTGTTTTATACACAACCTTCATTTATATGGTGTATAAACCCCTTTGAATTTTACGTTTATCCAAAAGGAATCATTTTTTATATGAAGAGTTTTACTAAATGACAAAAGGGAATGTTTTTGTCGTACGTATGCGGCGACAACGACTTCTCCACTGCCGTGACCATTATTTGAGTTTCGGCTTCCTCTACAAGCCAAACATTTTTTTTAAAGAAAAATAAATACCATGTTTTACTTTTCTTTTATTTTGGTATTGAAAATGGTTTTCATAATGTTTTTATATCAATGTTTTGTATTGATATCTTGTGATTGAAAAGTGGAAATGTTATGTTTCCTTTATGCATGTTATATGTGATACGATTATGTTATGGTTCTTGGGAATTATTATGAATACGGGTGGTTCTGTGATAAACTAAGTCGGGTGATCCTGATATAGCTCTCAAATGCATTGGGTAATGTGAAAGAGTTAAACGTTAAGGTTTCTCCGAAGAGATTTAGGGAATATACTGTGATGGGTTTTCCAAACGTAACCAAGAGGGTCACTCCCTACGTAAGAATGTTATGAATGCCTCGAGTTACCTTTATGTCTTATGATTTCTATGTTTTATTCATGTTTTGACGAAGTATGCTAATGTTCTTATGCTTTATAAGAAAATTATGATTTCCATGATTCTTAAGTACACATATACTCATGTTTTCTTTCCATATTTTTATAACCCTTACTGAGCTTTTTATGCTCATCCCATGTTTTTGAAATGTTTTTCATAGGTCAAGGGAAAGGTACATGATGTGATGATAGTGTCAATGAATTTCCAAGAAAGAATCCATTTTTTATTTTAGATATGTTTCCACTGATGGGAAGAATGAGTAATATCTTTTATGTAACCACTTTGTTTATATGTGGAATGTAATTCATGTTTTATGGTCTAAATCTCTAAAACTCTAAACCTGAAAAGATCCTCAATGTGTAATCTTGTAATAACTCAAGATTAAGTAAGGTTAAAGGCTGGGGCCTTATAATAGTATCTTTGATTCTCATTCTAAAAATCTATTCAATTATTCTAGATATTAGAAAATAACAAATAATATGAATTTTTCTAATATTAATATTCAATATGTGGAGAAACTATATTTTTAAATTTTTCAATGAATCAATAGAGATAAATTTATTAAAATTCGTTGGGGACATACTTCTAAGAGATAAATAATTTTATTACAAATGGATATCATCTAATATGGGGTTTCTATTTCCTCTACAATTTGGAAAAACTTGAATAAATCACTCAATTATTTATTTAAAACATTCAGTGGATTATCATGAGGGCAGTGATTATATTATGTAAGGATAACTAGTTAAGTAAATCGTCATATTCTTTGTGGATTTTATACCTCAACACTATTTTATAGAATATTATTTCATAGATGATGGTTAATGACTTGTGGAAGAGTGGATTTTGAGGAACATGCATATTTGGGTTGTTCATAAATTTTATATTTGTGGAAAAATCTATCACTCAATGTGTAGTTAAAGAATACATGTTTAGTAGTTAATTGGTGAAACATGTTTTAGAGATGGTGTAAACAGAAAATGTTTTATATAACGACATGTAGTATGGGACTATTTGGGACATAATTCAGGTAGAGCATAGTACCTGAACATAAACCCCATTTTATGTACATGGTGTGTAGTAATACATGATGTGTCTGGTTAAATGAAATGGATTGAGCCATGCTACAGGACAAAAGAATTTTTCCGATAGTACACACTATGTAATCCTTGATTCACCCCATGTTTTCCAAAATTACTAAGAGATATTGGCCGAGTTACATGGATGGGTGGGAACGTAGAGAATAGACATCACATATGCTCTATTAAATGTTTTGTAGTTGAAAGATTATTGCATATATGATTTTAAAATAAAAAGAGAAAAAATATATATAGAAAATATTTCATAAATTGAAATATTAAAAATGGAGGGCCTACACACCATTTAGAGAAGGATAAATTTCATGCACATTAGAGAATACATGATGAGTTGTATAGAGGTACATTCCCATGGAGTGGCATTGGGTGTACATGTCATGTACACTACTGTACTTTCAATGTACTTTTTCCCTCACTGGGTTTGTTTTCTCACCCATTTATTAGATTTGTAAAATTGGTCTATTTTTATTATCTATAAACAAATAAAGTGTTAGATGGCTAATTATTATTATTATAGTCCATTTGTGATATTTTATACATCCATTTATTGATATTATCCACATGATGATGATGACATGATATAGATGATGATCATAAAATGGATTGAGGTTAGTAAAATTTATTAAAATAATTAAAATATAGGTTCATGAAACCACTAAATATATTTCATAGTTGGGTAGCCACTTGGGCTTTTTTGGGGGTTTTGGAACCTTAGGGTGGATAAGTAAATAATATTTTCATAAAGGGCTTCTCTAGTACCCTCAATGTAAAGGGTAGTCTAAAAGGGACTTATGCATTGATATGAGACTCAAGGAGATTCACTTTTTCCCATGCACCCCATAGAGTTGGTTCCTATTGTATAAGGCAAGAGGATTATTTATTATTTTACTCCCACTGAATTTTAGTCTTCATATAAGTTTAATTAGTAGATGATAGATGTACTCCTTCCATGTAACACCCCCATGTTGACACGGGAGAGAGAAATAGATATTAGAGAAGTACGTCATCAATTTCCCCTTCTTGGGACTATTGGTATTAATTGCTCCGTGGCACGATTTTAATACAATGGTGATTTTTCCGTACATTAGGATTAGTATCATTCATGGTGTGGATCATCCCCAACATTATTAGAGTAGTTACAACAATTAATTTATGGGAGAGGGTCCTACATGCTAAATAGTTTTCTTAGATATCATTTTTTGGTGTCGGATATCCCTTATGGGGATGCTGATAGTGATTTAATTAATTGATCCCAGAGGTTATTATGTCTTGAGGTACTCATTATGTGTCAATAACACCCTCATACAGTTTATACACACTATTGAGGTGTGGGTCCCCTGATCTAGTTGTGAGTTGAAATAGAATGGTTATTATTGTCATGCAGATAATAATGTTTTGAAAATAGTGTTTTGTAATACCTCATTCGGGTCACACAATCTGTTGAGGTATGGTTACATCATTACAATTATGGGATGGTGATAAGATTATTTTGATATTTTTGTTGTGAAAAATGGATAGCTCTAATTCTTGGGATTTATGTAGCACATTGTACCCTAAGATTCCTGTTTATATAATTTCTTTGATAGTGTTTGGTAGTGGATGGTGAATTAATGTTAGTATTGGTTGAGATTCCTATTAGAGAAAATATGGGACACCGGGATCCCATTTGGGTGATTCCCCATGGGGGGAAGGGGTAATATTCATCTTATAATTTGGGGGAAAAACTCCCGCTGTGGGACATGTTAAAGTTCACCCTTCTATTAGTGTTCCATACTCCCTATATTGGTATATATATCTTATGGGTAGGTTAGGTTCCCCAAATTAAACAAAACCATAAAATCTAAGATATTAGAGTTAGGTGTTTAAATGGTTCTATTTTCGCATGAATTATTATTCATGAAATGACAATGCACTAGTGGTTCCGTGTATTCAACCTATGTATCTGGAGACAATATTGAATTATCTTGGAATGTGGTTGAGATATTTGGGTTTTAGTTCCCTAAAGTGGAAAAAATGTTATTGGTTCACATAGTATTAGATGACTAGGGTGGTGTTTTCTGTTTAGGAATGGTGTTTATTTGGGAGACCTTATTCTTTTAGATTATTCAACAATTTGGGTATCCATACATTCCCTATACGATTTGGTTGAGGATTTATTTGGGAGTGAAACCATTACATCGTACCAATTTTAGTCCTACTGTGTATTTTTATATTCACCCTTTAATGGCACTCGTACCCACACATGTTGTTTATGTACAAATATCACACAAGTTGGTTGTGATATTTATGGCTATTGAGCTAGTGGTGTCAGATATTTTTGAATCTTGGTGGGATTCATGGATATAAGGGAACATGTTAATGTTAGCATGATGTGGGACCCCAAAATTTATTGCCATGTGGGGTAGTTTTTGGTTTTTTAATATTGGGACTTTTATTTGTCCCTTATATACCACCATTATTATATATTGTTGATCAGATGTATGTCTTATATATGTGGATGTTCCTATTTCTGATACATATATCAAATGTGCATATTGTTATTTAATGTGGATGATGTTTTATGTTTGACCTTGGTTGCATTGAATAAGGCATCATATATAAGTATTATTTTTTCTTGGTGCTTTTCATTGGACCTTGACCAATTGGAGGTGGGATTACAGTGTCACACTCTTCTGACCACTAACCCTTGTGCGGAATTGGTAGGTTCAGTATTGAATGATTGGTCTCATAGTGAGTTGGATTTCAGAATATATTATTGAGATAGGTTTCTCCTAATTTTGGTTCAACATATATGAAGAGACAATTCATGAGATTATAAGATCTAGTAGGATGAATATGGAACCCAGATAGGGTGGGGTGGTAGATGCATTCCAATAAAAGTACCCTAATAAACTATAAACAAACCATAGTGATTAGGAAATTATTTTTAGGGTATGTTTAGAATGTTAATTCACAACATAGTGGTATGTGTACCATTGGTTCTACAATGTGACATATATATTTTTGAGATGTCATCATGTGGTGAGGAGGTTGATTCCCTCATGAAAATTATTTCCCAAGAGGAGTAGAATGTTCCTTCTATGGATGATGAGAGAAATGGTTCTACATTAGAAAGTGTGAGATTATTTCATAATTATATCATAATATTCTAGTTGGTTGAGGCACATAGGTATTTCTTATCATGATATTTTTGTGGTGATAATGATATTATTACCCTGAGATTCCTTTTATGGATAGGTTATGTAATCACTAGATGGTGTAGATACCATGACAAGGGTCCCACATATACTATTATGAGAAATAAAGGAGTATGTTAAAAACATATGAGATATGGTGTAGGTTCTACTTTATTGGGGTTGGAAAATATCCAAGGATATGTTTATACTTGGGTGTGGCACCAACAAATGGGATTTGTTATATGGGTTCTCTCCCATAGATATAGGGGGATAAAATTTCATTCATAGGTAATAGGTCCTCCATTTAGTTAAGGGATTCAGAACTCCATCTATAAAAAAGAGTTATGTGCCCCTATAAATATAATATAGTTGGTACTACCCTAAAGATAGGGGTAGTTCTTCCATCTATAGTGGTGAGTGTTTTTTATAATATGGGATGTGGTGATTTTTTTCATACGTGTCGATACTCTAACACAAGGTGGATTGTGGGTCCTCTATAGGATGGGTAGGTACTCCCCTACCTACGATCATTCCTTAGTTTGGTAAATTTCCCTATTATATATTTTGGAGATTCCCATGAATGAAAGATTGCAAGATTCCAATCATTGGTGCATTTTTTCTTTGTTTGGGAATGTCATTTTATACTCCCTTGAACTTGATGAGGTGTGGGTCCCCTATACTAAAAAGGATCCATAACTTCCCATTAATAAATGTTTTGGGACCTTTATCTATAGTGTATAATGATTCACATGAGGAAATGAATGATTATTATACCCTTTTGGTTTTTTTACTCCCCCACAGTTTAGTGTATGGGGGTATTCCATTGATGATGTTGGGTACTCTATTCGATGACTTATAAACCCTTGATGATGTGTATGTCCCTCACCATAATTTGTTTATTGATATAATATTATCTAGAGAGTACAATTATTTGCGATAGTTTGGTCGAGGGAGAAGTCTATGTTGATTCCTCATATAATATATTATATACTTTTGGATATTTAATCCAAATTATGATGGGTATGATGATCTGGTTTACAATATTGGGAGACATGTATGGGTTGGATGTTCCAAAAAATGCATGTGGGCCATCCATTAGTAGAAATCCTATAAAATCATCTATATACAAATGGATAGGGATTATTATAATGGTTATTGTCTCCAAGTATGAGGTGGATGGTATACCAATCCACTCCCCCATTACCTCTAGGTGGTCCTTGCTCAAATTGAGGAGTTGTAATCCATTTGACTAAATTGGTGAGAGATATGGAAGAATTGATCATGCAATATAGATGTGGCTCAAGGTGTTATCTGTGGATTTTAGATTTGGAGATTATATTTTTTAGGGTGAGTGTGTGTTCTCATCTCCCAATTATGTCATTAGGTTGGGATCCAAAGATCCTAGTAGAGTTTGTATATTGTCATGTTGTGACTAGATGATCTTATGGGATTTTTCTATCTACCCCTCATTATTGACTGTGTTGTGATTCAATATTTATAGAAGGATTTTGGGGTATCCCTTTACGGCTGAGTAGGTCCAAATAACGATTTTTTTGTGACCAGTGATCACTCACTGTCTGGTATCAAGTATAATTTTTCTTTGTGGGGATTTTTTATCGTAAATATGGGTGACAGTTTACATTCATAGGGGTATAAGACATTGATGAAGAATAGGTATAGCCATAGGGATGATATAACCAGATATATCACTAGTTTGTGAGCATCCCTTTATAAATCATGGATGTATCAGAGGGAAATTAATGTTTCTATAAAGAAGGGTATGGTATTATTCATTCATGATTTTTATGGTTTTAAATGTTTAAAATTTTACCACTCCATAGATTTGTGGTATGAGACTACATCTCTTCTATTCTAGTTTTTTAGATGTCCTTGATGAGATTGGGGAGATTAGTGATGAGATTTTGGGAATATCCTACTCCTTGATTTTAAGAATAATAGAAATGAAAGGTGATCTATGATATCATTCTACATTGTCTAGATGAATAAAACATGTACCATGAGTTTTTTTATTCCCTTGGATTTAGCCAATGTTTTGTGATGATGAGGTTATGGTCATGATAACTAGATTATTTATATTGTGAAAATTAACCCATCCAGCAGTAAGTTTCATAGAGTATGAATCTACCATGATAAAATACCGGGACACTATTAGTGGAATATATGTATTTTTTATAAAGAAAATCATTTTGAAAGATTATGTTTTTGTATATCTGTGTTTTGGACAGATGTTAGTCTTGGATTCTAGTGGTATAGATCCTATCATTTTCAATGGATGTGAAACTCACTAAGGATAGTGATTCGAGTGTGTTGTCCCTAATATTTATAGAAACTATAGTAATGTGAGGAATGATGTTATCATCATTATTTGAGATAAACTATGTTGATGAGTTCACTTGTGTGCTGTTTATGTAGAGTGGTTGTGGGAGGTTGTGATGTTGTGTGCATCTCTTATTGGGGAACCAGATAGGTAATGATGATGTTAATATATTATCTCTATATGGTATTATTTAGTAAATCCCTTTATGAAAATGGGTGGTTGGATTCCATTATGTGAAATACCTTAGTCGATGAATTGTATCTGATAAAAACATATGGTTTGTGGGTTTTCATCTTGATGGTGTTTGTGAGAGTCCCACAATTGGGAGAAGGACTTCAGTGGAAAAATTGATGATAATTGTGGAAGGTGAGTTTTGATTTTATTGGTATCATTCTTAGTTATGGGTTGTGTTTTTTTAATGTTCATGGAGGAATGATATTTTAAGATGTGAAATATATTATATGAGTGATAATTAGGGGATTCATTCTTAAGTGGGTTTCATTCTGGGTCATTTTATATTTATAGAACATCAAAAATAGAAGAGATCTTGTGAGGTTGTCTTATATTTCATTATAATAATCAAATGTGTTCCTCTCATTAATCCATTTTAGTGTTTTCCCTTTTTTAGATGAATAGTCATGATGGTGGGGAGGATGAATTAATCTATGTTTTTATATATGGGGGACATATCTCATTTTTTAGTTATAGAACCCTAATCCTTAAAGAAATGTAAAATGGTAAATATCCATTGAAAATATCATCAGTTATATATTTTTTCTAATCTATCATTATCAAGATATATTTTTTAACCTTGGGATAAAATTTTACAAAATTTGGAATAGGGTATATATTCAAAATATATACAATATATTAAACAAATAAAATTTAATAATTATTGTATAAATTATCATATCTAAAAATTGTATCTATAAATTGAAATTTTTACTTCATGGTTGAGTCAATTTTGTGTGATATTTCTCAAGAGAGGTATAAATAATACCTAGGTTTTATATCTAGGGAGAGGCCGTTAATGGGTCCCTATTTTATTTTATTTTTTATTTTATTTTCCATTCGATTTATTTTCTACCGCGTCATTTTTTAGAGGATACCCCTCACATCATTTATTCATCATAATTGAATGAATATGGAGGGATAGGTTTGATGAGCCTCACAAATATAAGATAGTTGATGTTAGATTAAGAGGAAATAATAGTTGAGTATAGAATTAATTCCAAAGCTTCAGTAATAATCCATGTGGTTTGTATTTTTTATTTAGATATACCTCATTTTCATTTTATATTTTTTTTGTTTTTGGGAATTTTATTTATTGAATAATGATTAATTAATGAAGGAGGAGTATATTTCAGTGGAGGTAAAAGATTTTAGTTGATCAAAGAATTTATGAATCCTGAAAACCTGATCACAGAATGTGTAGTTATAGAAAACATGTTTGGTAATTCTTCAATGTGACAAGGCTGGAAGATTGTGTCTATATGGTGTGTGGTCCCTAAGGACACTCCAAGTCAGAAAATTCTTGTATACAAGCATTGGTGTAGCATAGTTATGGATAGTCACCCCATGTGATGTACATAGCATATAGTAGTACCTTACATGTCATGTAATAAGTCACATCTTGAGTCATGGTTATTTTTAAGAGTGGAATAATAATGTGGTGGATAATTGATATTGCAATACAAATTTGTTTTTAAAAAATATTTCCAAAAAATCATGAATTAAAAAAATAGTGGGAAAAAATGGTATAGTTAAATATATCTTTTACATTCAATGTGATTCTCAATGGGTTGATCTCATCACAGTTATAATAATTTTAAATCACTTTAACTTTTGAAATAAATGAAACTGAATTTGTAAAAAACATATAAAAGAAAAATAACAGTGTATTTTCATCTAAATTAATTTTAAATTATAAAATAATTTTAAAAAATGGTATGAATAATCTAAATATCACATAGTAGAATTAAATACCAGTGTTTTAGTCTCAAGATGAGTCTTAATACCCAGTAAAATAGATCCACCAGCTACCAAAAAGTTTTATTGAATAAAATACTTTTCCACAACATGGATCAAATTTTTTTATAGAAAAAACAATACACAAGTTAGTCTAAGATACACTAATCCTCTTCTACAATTATGCTCAGAATAAAATATCTAAAAATTTAAGAAGATAGTATACGGGTACTCTATAATATAGAACATGATAATATTCTTGAATTATAATAAAATAAATCATCACAATTAAAAATTAAATAAAATAACTAACAAGAGATAAATAATGATTTAGTGATTGTGTATTTATTATTCTCAGATCAACTTGAGATTATCATCATTGATCATATTCCACTTCATTATTGTCTTTAAAATTTCCCATTAATTTAATTGAAATGAACATTGTGGGGTTTCAAATTTATCATTATAAAAGTGTATCATATTGATAATTGTGTGATCATTTTTCATTTGAATAGTCTCTCAAAAAACATCTGGCCATCAATTAATGTATCCCACCGATTGATAAAATAACTACTACCACTTTTTAATTAGTGGTTCTCTATATTTATATTCTTTTGGAAAGTATAATTTTCTATTAGAGGATAATAATAAGATAAAAATTATACATTGTAAGGAATCATAAAATTTTGACCCTATCTTCAATTATTTTGATTATATATTAATAAATAATCATTATTAAACCCTCATACATTGGAAATATATGACTTTCATTAAATTCCATAAACTATGCATTGAAATTTAATTTAATTTTAATTTCGGATATTCATGAAAGAAAATCAAATTTATGGTAGTAGATTTAGATTAATAGTTATGGATTCATCCTTGCAGTACATGAATCCATCTAGTGGTAGAATAATCCAATGGTTATATAGGAATCCTTTTTTGTGGTAGAAGATATCTAATGAATGTAGCATAAATACTCTAGATTTGGTATGTTCTTTATAATAATAGTACGAGTCAATTGACTGTAGAAAACATTATCTAGGTTTAGAAGGTTTCTTCTAGTGAAAAAAGAAATGAATTATTTATAACATTATTCATATGTTAGTAGCTATTTTATAATGTTAGTAGAAGACTTGTACTAGAGGAGTCAATGTTCCACTGGTGGTGGAAACCATTAACTAGTGGTTGAAAGAGTAAACTAGTTTTAGTGGATTTTACATAGAGAAATTTCATGTTAATTACATAATTTTAAGGATCCTATCATTAAATACATAAATGAATAATAATAAAGTGAACATGATTTTGATCATTAAAATAAGTAATTGTTAGATCGAACCACCAATAATTCCCTTCTATGATGTCTCACTACCTCAAAGAGAGTAAGACCAAAAGGGTTTAAAATATTGAAGGTAGTCTGAAATGGAACTAAAAGTGGATCTAAATTAATACCTGTGAAAGTCATATTATGCTGAGAAGTCATATGCATCCTAGTAATGTAACGAAAGTTTTTCATCATGTTAATAAATTGTGTGATCACCCAACCACCATGCTCCATCATTTGAGTGAAATATGTATTTTATTCTATAATAACCTTTAAGAAAGGGGCTAAAAATTTCAAATGAATTGCTTTCTCCATGAAGGCCTTAATTATTTAGGGAATCCTTATATTATAAACCCAAAAAATGAAGTGAAATTTTATTTCTTTTTTAGTGTAAAACATTTAAAAATGGTATTTTATTGATTTCATAATTGTTCTCTTGTAAATTATATCTTCAATAAAAACTTTATATAAAAATTTTGTAGATATTTTAATAGTCATACAAGATTTTTTTGAATATATTCTTAGTGAGAAGTGGATTAATCATCCAACATAATATGGATCTCTTCCCGAATAATGATACAGACTGAATCAGTATAAAACTAGAAGAAATAGGATGTGGTGTTTCTATTGACGAAGTTGACAAAACAAGTGGATTGGTACTTAGGACTTCAAAGTATTGAATGTTTATTCGGAGTCACCCTCATATCCAAAAAAGTAGATTGAATAGTGCCTATGTGCTCAACCATCATTAGACCACCCATTTATAAATCTTCTATCCTCAAAAAATGTATGGGACAATGGTGTGTTATGACTAGTGACACAATCATAGAGACATTAGCTTCATTATAGGATCCATACTGGGAGGAAAATGTCATAGAAAAATCAAAAATTGAAAAAAATAATCTCTACCTTAAAAGAATCTATATATACTTTGGTCAAGATACTTTATGGTTGAGGATGTGGTGGTGGTGACATATTCTATCCAGGTGAATAAAATACATGGTCTAGAAAATAATCCTTGCCAAATACCACTTCAACAATCCCCAAATATTGCATTAAACATGAAACCATTTCTATATCATCTCTATAAGGAACCTCATAAGAAAAGGTATAATGATTCTCAGCCTGATCTATTATCTCAACTAACATTCCATTAAGAGGCATCTAAACATAAGAAATAGAAGGTTAACCATGTTCTATTAGACTACCCTATTCATCATCACAATCATTATAATCTGATGAAAATGAATCTAAACTGATATTAATTGATCATGGGGACATCTCCCCCATTTCTAGTACATCCCCTAAATCATATATCATTGGTTATCCAACAACTCATCCTACTAATAAAATTTGGAGTTACTATCTTAATCACCAAAAATAGTCCTTCCAGACATCAAAATTTTCATGAATGTGTTAGTATCCTACTACTCATATTCACTATAAATATCATATAGAGAGTCATCATATCGCAAATGAAATCTTATAGACATTCAGAATCAAATCCCTCAAATTGAGAAAAATTTCAAACCTCTGTACATAAAACAACAACATCATCATCCAATAAAATTTCATGGGAAGGTTGGTAAATATGTGGAGGTCGCCAATAAGATAAATTAACGATTCTTACTATATCTTGGATACTACAATTTTAAATAGAAACCACAATAGAAACTTCTTCATTTTAACACCCCATGATTTTATAGTATGTTATTTATTCAAAGTAATTCAATAACTTCCGCTACATGCAACACCGAGTTCTAGTGCACCATGACTTACCAAACTAGCTGTTCAAAAGCGATTATGAATAGTATTAACTGAATTGTGAACTTTATATAATCCATATAATTTTATAATCCATATTATGACTATTTTAGACATAATTTAAGAACAAATACATTTTTTCAAATAAAATAAGAATTTTTCAAAAAATACATTTTTACCACCTTTTAATGGAGAAGCCTTTTTAAATACAATATTTGAAACTTTTATATATTCAATTTTACAAAATAAACTTCTTCTCTAGACTCAGGACATAAGAATTTGGTTTCTATAATGTTAAGGTATTTTTCTGATAACTTTCATATTTGGGTGAATAGTGAAAAATACTGTATTTTAACTGAAAACAACTTTTTCAATAAAAATAATTTAGTGTTAAATTATAAATTTTAATGGTTTGGAAGTATAAATATATTTTATTTTTTCTATTTAATCCAATTATGGTCATTGTAAGTACTTTTACATTGAAATTGGTCATAAACAAGTGTAAAACTTTTGATAGTTATTATTTCGTAGAAATACACCTTTTGGTTTTGGCAGTGGGAATTAATTTTAAACTAATATATGCAACATCGATGTTTCGAATTTGGTAAAATAAACTTCATTATTGAATTCGTAATATCCAAATTAGCTTAGGGTGACGTTTTGGTATTTTTTTAAAAACGTTTAATTTTTGATGAATAGTGACAAACATTGAGTTATAATTTAAAACCGAATTTTTATTTAAATAATTATTTATTTTATTTTAAATTATTTTAGGTAAAAATAGATACATAATACCTATATATATTCAATTAAATTCATTGGAGTCAGTTTCTAATAATTTTTGATATATAAAAATTTTAATGAATTTTTCACATTCTATTACCCACCTCCTAGGAGAATTTGTAAATTCACATAAAACATAATTTTACCGCTTCTGTGAGTGGAATTTAGAAAACCCAAGAGACATGGTTAATAACAAGGAGTTAAATGTGGTTCAATAAGATAAAAATAATTTTTGGTGAATAGTACCTTTTTAATTTTATTTACCACGGTTAAAAGTAAATAGGGCGATTAAGGGTAAAAATGATATTAATATTACACTAAAAAAAGTAAAAATTCTATTGGAAAAGTTTATCTAGACCGAAAAAAAACTTAGGAATAAAATATTATCATTTAAGTCAACTTGGATTAGATTAGGCCATTTATTATTATTTAATTCAAAGAAGAGTTAAAAGAGTTAAAATCAGAGTTTAATAACTAAAACATTTTTAATATAGGGTTATAAATAAGATAAATTTGATTATAAAAATTAATTAGAAATATAAAAAGATTTCCTACATAATGGTATTTTATTTATAATTTTTAAAAATTAAATAATTTAATTTATTTATGACACAATGATGATGTAGTAATTACCGTATTAAGGAATCATTAAGATAATTGATTTTATAAATACCAAAATAAATGTAATTTGAGACTTTATATGAATTAAAATAATTTCCAAGGTTAATATGACATATTAGTATTGTTATATTTTTTTTTTCAAATTAATATTGCTTTTATGAATTTATCAAAAAAAATACACAATAGTGTCAAAATTGACATAAAAGAGTTTTAAAAAGATATATTATATTGTTAATTGATATTCTATTCCTAAAAATCTAGGGTCTAGCCAATGGACATATATCATGATGGAGTATAATTAATGGACCACTTGGGGGTCTATTGGAAGTTTATAGTATGTTTATTAACCATATAATTTAAAAATACAAAGAGACATGGTAAATGTCAAACCAATTAACTAATAGTTCAAACCAAAAGATAAGGTTAATAAAGAGATGCAGACCTATCTAAAACATATTCTTTGAGTGTATTTCGACCCATACCAACCTTATAATTTAAATAGATAGATTTTGTGCCATTATAATCTGAATATTACTTTATAATAAAATAATATTTTATGTTTTTCCTTAGGTGCCCCTCACCCCCCTTATAAATGGGAAATCACCCTACACTCTAATTCACACCTTCTAATCCATTTGAATCATCCATACCCATCCCAAATACCCTGTCAACTATCCTCCCTTCATCCTATAGGCCTTATTTTGACCAGAAAGCCAACCTATGGATCTCTTTTGATCAAATCAAAAGGAAGAACCCGAAGAAGAGGTAATGATTTCACCACCCTCCTTGATGTTCCTTTCATCTTCCACTTCTTTTTTATTGTTTATTCCATTCTAAAATAATAAATCTAGTATCTTATATATACCGTGATTTTATTATTATGGTACAACCTAATTCATAATTCTATCCACCCTTTTTATGACATGTCACCATACGCGCGTACGTACGGCTTACTGTCTCGATGTCGTAGTGTAATTGTTATTCAATACATTATTATTCGGAAAGGTATAATAATGATGTGTATTTGATGGAAAAAATATATATAACATGATTATTATTCTGTATATATGAAATACCATCCAATTATATATTATTATAATATCAAAATAATGATATTTTCACTCCTGCGTACGTACGGATTACCGTCTCCACAACGCAATGAAATTCATTTCCAAGTTCACCATTCATCGACTATTAAAAAAAATATAATACTTATAAATATGTAATATAATACATAATAATGATACTAGAGATATATATCTATTTATATATATAAGTATTTATGTACTTACGTATATCTTATTCACTTACTTCCGTTCAATACTATATGAAAACAGAAACAGCGTTTATGCGTACGTATGGACTACCATCTCCATAAACAATTTTTTAAATTTCATTTATATGTCTATTATACATACATATATTCTAAATATATATGATATATAAATCATGTTTTGTATTCTGGAGTATTTAAATCATGATCTATGTGATACAATTATGAGTAACAAGTTAAAACACGTACGATAAAGAAAGCGATTGTTACCAGAAATATTAGTATAACATGGAAATTTTTATTAAATGGGTAGTATAAAGTCATAAATGAATAATGTATTATATAATAAATTTTAATATGGTTATGGTATAATTTAATAACATACTATAGTCTTCATACACGAGGTTAAACTATCCCTCAACTAAAGTGAAGTTCAAGGTAAGGGGTTTTCATCTCCCTCCTTATTCCTGTGAGATTCGTGCCATATTTCCACTATTAACTTTTGTGTGGTGTATTTACTGCCCATAATTGTATTCTCTTTTTAATACACTATAATTTATGTGTATTTACATATTAATTGTAAGATACCTCTTTCATGGGGTGTATGTTTCGTAAGTTAAGAAATTGTTTAGGGTTAATTTCACAATCTATTTATAATCCGAGGTTGTTTTTACGTAAGTATCTAATGAGACATATTTATTATCCACTTCCATGTTTCATGAAAGAGTTATAAAAGGGATTCTTTTAATTCACTTTTTTACAAAAACATCATTTTAAATGTTTCAAATATTTATTCTTCTAAATCATTCTCATTAATGTCAATGTCTTCAAAATGGTTTTTAAGGAATTATTTATATAGACATGAATTTTTTTTAAATGTTATTTCCTTTAAAAAGTTTCAAAGTGGTATGGGACACTTTGATTCAAAAATTTCTTTAAATGTCTTCCTTTTTAAATTGTGTGACTTTTAAATGTTTTCATGAAAAGGTATATTTCTCTCAAAGAGTTTTACAAATCATTTTCATCTATGTCAATATCCATTGATGAATTTTTATTTTTTTTGAAGATGATTTATTATAATACAAATCTTCCATGTTGTATTGAAGGTTTTGGGATATGTTTGACTATAGATATGTTATTTTTATACCATTCATGGTTTAGGGATAATTTATTGACATTTTTTATGCTAGTTTTAAAACGACTGTATCTGTTATGTTTAAACCTTTTCGTATGAGGAATGAATTGGACTTAGTAAGTGATGAGTGGATCCCACTATAGCTCCTCGATGCATCGATAGGTCTCATGAGAAAAACTAGTGTCATGGCACAAGGCCTTGACAAAATATTATTTTTAGTCTTGGAACAAGGCCTTGAATATGTGGTTATGATAGTATGGAATTATGCATTACATCATTATAAAAGTGGTTAGTGGTTTTTCATGTGATTATTCAACTAGTAGAATATCCATGCGAATAAGTAAATTGAATTACCTCATTTTATTTTTTCCATACTATTCTTATTTTAATGTTTAAAAGTATTTTGTATTAGTTATACATTGTCTTAAATGTTTATGTTTATTTATGAAAGTTTCCACTGTATTTTTATCCTTACTGATCATCTAAGCTTACCCCATTCTATGTTTTATTTTTCCCAGGATTCCAAGAAGTATATTGTGATTGATATGAAGGGTTAAGCCAAGGTAATAATGGCATTCATAAAGTATTATTTATGTTGTTTTGTATGATATAATGTGTAATGTGATATTCATGTGTGTAATCTAGTTTCCAACACTACTAAACCGATCGGTCCATCGAGACTTGATTCCTTGTAATCATACCAACGTATTAAAATAATGCACCAAATCTGGGTAACCGGGGTCAGAGATTTACAATTGTTATTAGAGAAAGATTAGAAATAACCTTGGAAGCTATATTTAGATAAACTCTGATTAGAGCACATAAACCTAATATATACTTTGAGGATTAGTATGGAATACTATCCTAGAATTTTGGTAATGTTGAGATTTTGTGAGTTTTCCAAGAAAATACACCCCTCTTTGGATACGAGAAAGTAGAGGCGGCTCTAGCACAGATGTACCTAGGGGTAAAACCCGAAAACACTGCTTTGAGATAGACTTGAACTGGAATTGGTGCATGACAATGGTCCTCGAAGCTCTCTTGGTTACAATACTCGCGGGGGATATGTTTAGGATAACTCTTATTTTCATTGAAAATCATTATGAAGTGATTATGAGTACATACTTTCTCAAGGAAAACATCTTTATGATTATGGATAATATCTATAAACAGTTTAATTTACGTTAGGTATTTTACAGGTTTGGAATTATTTCAATTCATAAACTGACCTTGTCTATGATATGTTATAGAAATGACATCCAATAGAAGGAATGTGAACTCCAACAATATGTATGATCCAATGAGTAAGAAGGATCAGATATTTCACGGTATTAAGCAAACATTTATATGAGAAATAGTTTCCCTTGTATTCTCAATATATGAAGAAATAGTATCATGTGTTAATAAGATAAGTAAATAATTTTCTGTGTCCTATTGTGTTTAAGGGAAGAAAGAGAATAATATGATGGAAGATAGAAGAATGGATAAAGGGGAGAGGGAAAATACGAATTTTCCTTTATGTGATAACTGTGGGAAGAAACACCCTAGGAACTTTCTAGAAGGGATTGGGAGTTTGTTATAAGTGTGCAGAAAAAGGACACCATGTGTGTGACTACATGGGTAATAAAAATGTTTCAAATGTACAATGCCTCATCTGGAAGGAGTTGGGAGACTACGTGAAGCAATGTCCAAATCATCAGAGTATGCCCCAAATAATGCTATTGGATAATAATGAAGTAAAGATTCTACCACAGACGAGGAGGAATGATTAGAGTTCTTATGATGTTATTAGAGAATTATTTCATTAGAGTGTTGTATCCACAATGTACTGGTTATAATAATTATGGAGTATATAAGGATTGTACTGTAGTACTATTTCATTAATGACATGAGATTGTGTGTAACCAAGAAAATTGACTCAATAGCAGGTTAAAGTTTTGGAAAATATATGGTTGAGAGAAAGATAAACCATAATATGGTTCTGATAACGAGGTTGTGATTTTGGAATAATACAATATTTATTTGGATAAATTATATTCAATATTCATTACTACCTTGAAACTGATTAATGATTTTTATATTCCATCATTTTTGGAGTTTACAACATTTTTGGATAGAAGGAGTATATCCAGTAGTCTATTAGTAATAAGGGATCATGAATGTAACCAATAAGGGTTTATCGTAATTCAGGATGCTGTAGTGTTTTAAAAGAATACATGATAAAGCTGTTCACATGTTATTACGCAGTAAAAAGGATCTTCATTGTGTTTACCTTCCTTATATATTTTGGACTTTGAGTTTGGATAGAAGTATTTTGGATAATTCTAGTTTTAGATTATTTTTGGATTTCCATAAAAGGACAACCCGGAGGTCGGGCGGCAACCTGTCACATCCGGCAAGGCCGCGAGACTTGAACCCTCAACCGAAGGGCGAAAATAGTGTATCAACTACCACTGGCCCACATGATGTCCTGGATTGAATAATGTAGTTTTTTAAAAAAAAATCTTGTAGATTAATTATAAATTCTTTTTTTGAACCCTATAAGAATAGGATAAATAGAATATTATTTTTAAGTTCTATTATCTTTTAGAGAGAAATATGAGTTTGTTGTAGAACGTAGTTAAAGGATGGGAATATACTTGTCATGTATATATTTTCTTCCACTATAATTCTATGAAGAAATTAATTATTATAATTTAGTGAAGGTATCTTAAAATAATAAATGTGTTATCCTAATACCATATGATTTGATGGTATTTTAATTCATCATAGGTTGATTTAAGGCCCTCAATTTTAAACTTGTTTGTGATTGATGACCTCAATCACGACCTATACATATTTATGTTTTTCCTCCAATTATATGTCTCTAATTTCCACGAATGTTCTCCTAATCGAGATCATAATTTTTTGGTGACCCATTAATTTCCCTTTTCCTCTTATTAAGACTAAATTCTATTAACGTAATTTCTGATGTGGGTTTTCCCAAAGGTATTTTCTATTTTCAACCATTTATTTTCGAAAAATAATTTCAAATTTCGTGGATGCAATTTATTGAAGGAGGGAAGAATTTAACACCCCAAGATTTCATAGTACGTTATTTCTTCAAAGTAATTCAATAAGTTGCACTACACACAACATCGAGTTCTAGCGCACCATTACTTTCCAAACTAGCCATTCAAATACGGTTAGGAATAATATTAACTAAATTGTGAACTTTATATAATCCATATAATTTTATAATCCATATTATGAGTTTCTTAGACATAATGTATGATCAAATACATTTGTTTCAGATAAAAGAAGTATTTTTCCAAAAAATGCAATTTTACCGCCTTTTAATGGAGAATCCTTTTTAAATCCAATATTTGAAACTTATATATATTCAACCGGAAAAAATAAACACCTTCTTTAGAATCGGGAAATAAGAATTTTGTTTCAATAACGTTTAGGTATTTTTTGATAACATTCATATTTGGGTGAATATTGAAAAATACTATGTTTTAACTGAAAACAACTTTTTTAATCACAATAATTTATAGTGATAAATTATAGATTTTAACGGTTTGGAAGTATAAATATATTATAATTTTTCCATTTAATCCAATGATTGTCATTGTAAGTAATTTCACTTTGAAATTGGACATAAACAACTGTCAAACATTTGATAGTTATTATTTCTTAAAATGCGCCTTTTGGTTTTGAGAGTGAAAATTACATTTAAATTAATAAATGGAACATATATGTTTTGAATTTGATAAAATAGACTTCATTATTTCAATCGGAATATCAAAATTATCATAGGTTGATGTTGTGGTATTTTTGTGAAAACTTTTAATTTTTTATGTATAGTTAAAAACAATGAGTTATAGTTTAAAATCATATTTTTAATTAATTAATTATTTATTTTATATAATATTATTTTAGGTAAAAATATATACATAACACCAATATATTTTCAATGTAATTCATTGGAGTCAGTTTATAATAATTGTAGATATATAAAAATTTTAATGAAATTTTCACCGTCTTTTAACCACCTCCTAGGAGAACTTGTAAATTCACATAAATCTTAATTTTACCGTTTCTGTGAGTGGAATTTCGAAAATCCAAGAGACACGGTTAATATCAAGGAGTCAAATTTGGTTCAATAATATAAAAATAATTTTTGGTGAATAGTAACTTCATACTTTTATTTACCACGGTTAAAAGTAATTAGGGTAATTAAGGGTAAAAATGAAATGAATATTACCCTAATACATGTCCTAATTCTATTGGACAAGTTTAACTCGACCAAAAACGAACCTAGGAATAAAATATTATCATTTAGTTCCACTTGGATTAGATTAGGACATTTATTGTTATTTAACACAAAGAAGAGTTAATAGAGTTAAAATCAACGATTAACGACTAATATATTTTTAATATATGCTTTTACATAAGATAAATTCGATTATAAATATTCATTATAAAGCTAAAAATATTTCCTAAATAATGGTATTTTATTTATAATTTTAAGACCTTAAATAATTTAATTTATTTATGACCCAATGATGATGCAGTAATTACCGTATCAATGAATCATTAAGATAAATGATATTATAAATACCAAAATAAATGTAATTTGAGACTTTTTATGAATTCCAATAAATTTTTTGTTACTATTACATATTATTATTAGTTATATGAATTTTTTTCTAAGTAATAATGCTTTTATGAATTTATCAAAAACAAAATACCAAATAGTGTCAAAACTGACAAAAAATAGTTTTTAAAACAAATATTATATTATTAATTTATATTATATTCTAAATAATATAAGGATCGTCCAAAGGACTTATATCATGATAGGTTTATAATTAATGGACCACTTGGGGAACTATTGGAAGTTTATAGTAAGTTTATTAACCATATAATATAAAAATACAAAGAGACATGGTAAATGTCAAACTAATTATCTAAGAGTTAAAACCAAAAGATAACGTTACTAAAGTGACCCAACCATATATAAAACCTATTGGTTGAGTGGATTTAGACCCATCCCCACCTTATCATATAAATAAATCAATTTGGAGCCATTATAAACCGAATATGAATTTATTATAAAATAATATTTATGTTTTTCTTAAGGTTCCCCTCACCCCCTTATAAAAGGGCACTCCCCCTTCACACTAATTCACACCTTCTATGCCATTTGGCTCAGCCAAAACCTACCCATATACCCTCTAAACTATCCTCAATTTATCCTTGAGGAATTATTTTTATCAGAAAGAAAACCTAAGGAGACCTTTAGATCAAATCAAATGGAAAACCTCGAAGACGAGGTATTGATTTCACCACCCTCTTTCACGTTCCTTTCTTCTTCCACATCCTTTTTCTTTGGTGTTTCCATTATAAAATAATAAATCCAGTATGTTTTATATACATTGATGTTATTATTATGGTAAAACCAACTTCATTATTCTATCCACCATTTGTATGACATTGCACCATACGTGCGTATGTACGAATTACCATCTCCACGTCGTGGTGTAATTGTTATTCAATACATTATTATTTGGATGTGTATAACAATGGTGCGTATTTGATGTAAATAATAATTATAAAATTATAAGGATTCTTTATATATTATATACCATCCAATTATATATTATTTTAATATCAAACGAATGATATTTTTACTCGTGCGTATGTACGGATTACCGTCTCCACGACGCGATGAGATTCATTTCCAAGTTCACCATTAATCGACGATTATAAAAATATATATTACTAATAAGTATTTAATATATGACATAATAATGATACTAGAGATATATATATTTATATATATATGTATTTATGTACTTACATATATCTTATTCACTTACTTATGTTCAATACTATATGAAAAGGAAAACAACATTTATTCGTACGTACAGACTACCGTCTCCATAAACGGTGTTTTCCATTTAATATATATGTCTATTATACATATTTATATTCTAATTATATATTATATATAATTTTTTTTGTATTATGGATGTATTTGAATCATGATCTAACTGATACAATCAAGAGTAACAAGTTAAAACACGTACAATAAAGAAAGAAATTATTACCTGAAATAATAATATAACATGGAAATTATTATTAAATGGGTTGTATAAAGTCAAAAATGGATAAGTTAAGATATCATAAATATTAATATGGTTCTAGTATAATTTAATGACATAATATAGTCTTCATACAGGAGGTTAAACGATCCCCCGACTAAAGGAAAGTGCAAGGTAAGGGGTTTTCATCTCACTAATTATTTCCGTGAGATTCATGCCATATTGCAACTATTACCTTTTTTGTGGTGTATGTACTACCCATAATTTTACTCTTTGGGTAATACACATTAATTTATGTGTGTTTACATATTCATTGTATGATACCTCTTTCATGGGGGGTATGTTTTGTAAGATACCAAATTGGTAAGGGTTAATTTCACAATCTCATTATTATCCGAGGTTGTTTTTAAGTAAGTATATAGTGGGACTTATTTATTATCCACGTCCATGATTCGTGAAAGAGTTTTAAAATGGATTCTTTTTGGGAACTTTTTTACAAAAACATCTTTTCAAATGTTTGAATATTTATTCTTCTGAATCATTCTTATTAATGTCCATGTCTTAATAATGGGTTTTAAGGATTTATTTATATAGACATGAATATTTTCAAAATGATAATTTCGTTAAAAAGTTTCAAAGTGGTATGGGACACTTTGATTAAATAATGTCATTAAATGTCTTCCATTTTGAATTGTGTTACTTTTAAATGTTTTCATAAGAAAGATATATTTTAATCAAATAGTTTTACAAATCATTTTCATCTATGTCAACATCCTTTGATAGATTTTAAACTTTTTTGAAGATGATTTATTATGAGACAAATCTTCCATATTGTATTGAAGGTTTTATGATATGTTTGACTATGGATGTGTTATTTTTATATCATTCATGGTTTAGGGATAAAGTATTGACATTTTTATGCTAGTTTTAATATGAATGTTTATGTTATGTTTAAACCTTTTCATATTAGGAATGCATTGGACTTTGTAAGTGACGGGTGGAGCCCGCTATAGCTCATCGATGCATTGGTAGGTCTAATGAGGCAAACAAGTGTCATGGAACAAGGCCTTGACAAAATATTATTTGTAGTCTTGGCACAAGGCCTTGACTATGAGGTTATGAGAGTCTAGCATTATGTATTCCATCATTATGAATGTGGTAAGTGATATTGCATGTGATTATTCCACTAGTAGAATATCCATGAAAATAAGTAAACAAAATTATTTCATTTTATTTTTTCCACATTATACTGAAGTTAACATTTAAAAGTCTTTTGTTTTCGTTATATATTGCCTTAAATGTTTTTGCTTATTTATGAAACATTCCCCTATATCGTTATCCTTACTGAGCATCTGAGATCACCCCTTTCTCTGTTTTATTTTTCCCAGTATTCCAAGAAGTGTATTGTTATTGATATGCATTGTTAAGACAAGGGAATAATGGAATTCATACAGTATTATTTATGTTTTTTTTTATGTTATAAAATATAATGTAAAATTCATATATGTAATCTACATTCCAAGACTGCTAAACTGACCGGTCCTTCGGGACTTGATTCCTTATAATCATGCCAATGTATTAAAATAATGCACCTACTCTGGGTAACTGGGGTCGGGGCTTTACATTCATGAACTATAATTACAAATTATTTTTCCACTAATGTACCATTTTCAACAACATCATAATTAGAAGAATAAGACCGAACATCATTTGGATATGAAGTAGGAATAAATAAAACCATAGGTATTGTGGGTATCATCCTGGGATTTTATTTCTCCTAATTTCATTCATCATCCACATCCCATATCATTAACTAGTTATTTCAGTTCAATTTCGTTATTCTATAAGTATCCTAACATATACAAGTCCACCACATCGAATTCGTTCTTCTACTTTTTCACGAATAATAAATTTTGTTTAAGGAATAGATGATATCACATTGGTTATATAAAATTTTGAAATAGAATCCGGCTTACTTAGTTCCTTCATATAAACCCTGTGATATTTATGACAATTTACCATGGCCTTACTATTCATGAGACATAAGAAGAATATATCCAAGAATCTGAAAACATTGAATTCCCACTCCCAATGAAAAAAGCATAGGATATATGAATTTATGAAGAACAATGAACTCTTATTTGAGTTATATTATAGTCAGTATTCTAGGGAATCCAACAATTGTAAGCTCCGTAAATGAATCCTAAAAAATTAGTGTGGATTGTAAGATAAAAGAAACGATAGTCCTCATAATTTCATTGGTTAGGAACTCCAATATTTTTTTCTGAAAGCATCGAAGAGAAAATGAGATCTATCCAACAAATTTGTGTCTTAATAAAATATTTATTATATCTATACTTGATCTTATTATTTAAATTGAAATAGAAAATAAATCTATGATAGAATTGTTGGTCATTACTAGAGAACCAAGTCAATAATAACTTCTTTTGAACAACTTTCCATACCATTGACATACATTATTTCAACAATGTTGGATCCATACTATTCTAAAAAATAACTACTTGAGAAGATAAAATGGTATGTTATTGCTCGAAATGTTGACTACATTCATGCTTGGATTTCATAATTTGTCACGTTTTATTTAGAAAAATCCGAAATGATAGAATGTTTTATCTTCACCCTTCTATCAAAGGTGCGAATGTTGAAGGTTCATGGACTGGGTACTATAGGAAAATGGATCGTAGGTGTGAATAAGTGAGATAATGGAATCAAATCAGACTCAAAATTGTATTTTAGATCATTTAGGGGGAAAATTTTAATTTTGGATGAATTTTAATTCAGTAAAATATATATTAAATGATTTAAAATAATTAAACTTGTAATTGTAGTTAATATTATGGATGTATGTAAATGGTGACATACATTATTACTAACCAAAAAAATCGTCTAATGGATTCATCCATGAGAGTCATCCAAAAAATTCATCTAATATAATTATACAATGAATTGTTCCAATGGAATTTCATGATTGTGTTATATGAGGGTATCACCTAGCAACATCATCTAAATGGAAACCCAAGAGCAGTAGTACCAAAATGACATCATAAAATAGTGACACAAAAATAAATAATTTACTCATCTGTATTAATAATTAAAAGAAAAAAGTATTTAGACTAATTTATCATACCGAAATCTTGTATTATATAGTTTATTAAATAATTAATCAAAGGAATTAAAAAATACCATTATGACTTTTTTCAGTGATAATGAATTAATGAGTTATATCAACCTTTAGAAAATGATCTATAAAAAATTGACGTCTTATATTAAAGTGTGTATTCCAATAATGAGGTACATTATTTTTATAAATTTTAATACCACATGTATTTTCTTAGTTTAGAGGGACATGTATTAATTTATATACATAGTATAGAAGTTAATATTTTCTCAATAGAATATGTTCACAACAACAATCGACCTCTATGTACTCAACATCAGTAGTGGAAAATGAAAAAAAAATTATTCATTTTACTACACCATGACTCGAGAGACTAACACAAAAAATGACATGTTACAGAGGTTATTTTTAAATCTTACTTATTGACAAAAAAATAATCATTTGAATTGCTGAATAATTAAAAAATGTCCTTTATAAAAAAAAGATAAATTATTTTTACTTTTGAGGTAGTTAAATTTTTTTAACATAATTTAAATGTAATTCAATCTGTTTTTAATGAAAATTGGAATACATACACTCATAATACATTCTTTCAGGTCAAGTAGCTCTTATGTAAAGTAAACTAACAATAATACCACTATAAATGGATTGTTCTAATAATCTAACATTTTCATTAAGGTCCAATTTATAGGTCTCTCTGATTTAGGAACACTTCCTTTTGATCTATACATCCCAAAACAATTTAACAGAGTATTACATTAGTTTATTTGATTTAAAATAATTCATTCTTTATTTTGAATGATTTTAAAAGTAAGATATTTTTTCCCCATCAAACTCATTTTAAATTCCTTTTTCATATGTTTTGAAAATTATGTACGTAAAGTATATCATTAAGAAGAAAAAATTAAATCATAAACATAAATATATGAAAAGATAAAATATTATAATCATTTAATGATAAGTAAGGTAGGATAAACAATACCTTTGGTAAAACCATTTAAAATAACAATAGTGTTGAACTAATCATAAAAAACTCTAGGAGCATGTTTTATACCATAAAGTGATTTTTTAGATCGATATAATTGTTTACATTTGTGGAATTAAAATACTACGGGGTTATTATAAAAAACCATCTGTAACTATATAATCATTTAAAAATATATTCTTACATAGGTTTGACATAATTTTTATAAGATATTATGTTTCGAACCAGATGCAATTTTCAATGTAATTGGAATTTTTACTTTTGGGTGGTGATACGAATAATATTTTTAGCTTTCTAATTTATATTTCATATTTGGAACACATTATTGTGTTTTAAGATGAGTTATATGTCCCAAGAGGTTAATTGAGTGTTTGTTGGATTTTCGGGAGCATTGGGGGATTATTCGGTGATGGAGCTTCTGTTTTTTGTTGTAGAAGAATGAGATGGATGATTAGTAGTAACCATGATTCTCATCCATGAATCATAGTAATAAAAGATGTATATATAGATTATAAATGAATAGGATTTTTCCTTACCCTATGGGGTGATGTAATAAACTATAGAGGTAATCATGATTTTTCCATGGGTTTTCAAAATTGTACACCTAACCACACAGATAGTGCCACTTAGGTTGTGAGCCTACATGTTTAGCGCATGTATTGGATAAACCATGTGACCAAACTATGTGTCTTATTTAATGGTGTAAAATTACCCTTTTCACATTTATTATTGAACACTTATCCTACCTTTATATTCCCTCAATCCACATAGTAGCTTCTCATGCATGGTGCTCTCCTCATATCCTCCACGGTATAGTAATATCTCCTCAGTCTATAGTCATAATGTCTCACCTTATGTAATGTCAGAAGCTGCTAAATGTGTCGATGGTTCCTATTTCGTCCTTAATTAATTTCTTCAACATTATAGAATGTTGTTTTATTGCAAGCATATTTGCCCTATTTTTAGGACATCTATCAATTATTATATTTTCTATATATTTCACTCAAATAAAAGCTTGACAATATATGATTGATGTATAGAATGAAATAGGTAAGTGGTCTATGGATTTACTTTTATGTTTTCCTCAATTTTTTCAATATTTCATTATACTAAATTCCTTATTTTTCATCATTCAACCTGGAAATGTTAATTTATTTTTATACAATCTAATTTCATAGATTGGGTATCCATTGGGAATTTATGATAATAGTTAGAGGTTGTTCACCTCAACTCGAACTGCTCCCTTGTGGTGTTTTTTATAAATACTTACATCTATACATTTTCTATGAATCTAGCCTTCCATTTTTGTGTGTTAGGTTAAATTATTATGTTTATAAATCTCCTGGTATGATTCATTTACATTTAATGTGCATTAGATTAAATCTAACACAAAAGATGTTTAAATTGAAGTAAATGAGCTGTAATGAAAATATGTACCATTATATAACACAAGAAAATAATTTTTGGCTATCATATTTAAAAAATGGTGATCAAATGGAGTAATTTAAAATAGTAAATGGAATTTAAATTTTCAAGGCCTTTTTAATTACTTATTAATGAAATAGCCCAATTTGTATACTATAATTGAGATATGGTGTGCATATAGACAACGAAACATTATTATTCATACTTGAACAATAACTCTCGGACATGGTATCCATTCTTACAAATGATACTCGGTCAAGGATTCCCTTATTTATCATGATACTGAAGCATGGAGACCCTTATTTTGTCCTGATACTCAGGCATGGAATCCCTTAATTCGCATGATACTCAAGTGTGTAGTCCCTTATACACTATTATACCTAGAAATTTAATTCATTATAAATTATGATACTAGGGAAAAGAGGGTGTTTTAAATTATGATACATAGTCATGGAGTCCCTTATAAATTGTGACACTTTGGTATGGAGACCCATATTCAAAATATGACTCTTATTATTAAGCATGGAAGTCTGAGTTACGCATTCCGTCCTGGACAACATTACATATATATATATATATCAATGCATACTATCATGTATGTGAAATATATATATATATATACATGGTTACACACCATTAGATATATTCCATATTAGGATACAATTGCTATAGTAGAGTAAGTGTCCTTTGGGGAAACCCAATTACACTTTTTTATATTTATTTATATAAACACTTATTGATATACCTACATAATGCTATATTTTATATTCATAGAATAGGTAGAATTAGACACCATATGTGGTTGAGTAATGTTTATATCTCACACCCTATTTATATTTTTGTTTAGTACACGAAACAGACCTCATGGATATAGATTTGTGATCAGAGATTATGATTTTTTTGTTACTCATGTACATGGTAGATTTAGAGCACATGACTAAGCCAGAGGATAGTATGATCATGGTTATATCCTTTGTGACTTTTGTTTTCATTTTTTGGCGTATTTATTCTTTATATAATGTGTTATTAATTCCAATTTTACATGTTAGCTTTATAAGAACATTAATGGTTGTATTGCATTTCATAACTCGGTTATCTGATTTATTTCCACAAAAATTCATCTGAACTAAATCCTCTTTGGATTTATTCATAATGTACCACTATTACACTATGATAATGATGGTATATTCTCCCCATCATACGATTATTACACCCTCATTTATATTTAGTAGCATCTAGAAAATAGGGAGGGATTCTTAAGGCCACCTTTAAAACCATTTTGGGGCATTGTTTTGATGGATCTTGGGTTGGGATTTCACAATGTGTTGTCAAATACTTATTTTAATTTTTATTACTATTTTGGGAAGGTTGAATGTACTATAAGAATGTTTCAACAGTCATTAAATAGTTGTGTGTCATGGTTATCAGCCCACAAGTGAGGAAATGACCAAGTGCCCAAGGATGGGACTATTGTTCGTGTTGTTCGTCATTACATATGATTATAATTTCACATTGAGTGAATTATATACATTCCAATACTTTTTGATTTAAGGGATATTAAGTATTTTACCCTCACCCTAGTATGGAAAAGATGTATTATTACATGCATTATTATAGGAACATAGAGATTCACCAGCCATGCATATAGAATGCCATGTAGATTTCATTGCTCGATAGTATGATAGATATTCTATGTTCCTTTTGAGATTTTTCATTACGATTTACTTTATAACATGTTTAAGTGATTATTTAACATTAATACCTTTACGCTATGTCATGTGATTCATGCCCATGTTCACTGGTATTCATTTCTCTATGATAGCATGTGTTATTATAATTATTATGAAGTAATTAGTTATTAAACTGTCTACATCAACCTAAATAGTTTTGTCCCATATAACTTGGTCGTGGCACAATAATTAACCAATTATGACATGTTTTATCCATGTAACGTTAGTATCATGGGATGAAATATTTATGGTTTTTATTAAATGGGTGTCAACAAAAAATCATAAATTTTATTTATTGATTGGGAGGGGTGCCCCACATAATCAAACCATATATATAAATTTTAATATTATAAGACTAATGGTGAAAATTATAGTGTATTTACATGATTGTAAATTATATCTGGAAAATTATAATACCTTTATAACATGGAAATTGAAATTTATATTATTGAACCCTTATATATATATATATATATATATAATTTCTTGTGCCTATATAATTTGGCCATGATGACCAATGTGACAAGATCATTTTTTTCATGGGTCGATTCTTGGTGGAGTGTTTAGAATTGTATTCTGATGAAATGGTCTTAGTAAGGGTGATTCAAATCATAACATTTAAAATAGTTTTAGTTTCTTTTTTTTGGACAAATATTGGAAAGACGAGACCCTCATGGGAAACCTTTATTCGGTAATTCCTTAGTAGATAACCCCATGGGGGTATACTCATGGTACATAAGGTTGGTTATTTAAAGATTCAAAACCAACTTATAATATGTAATATATGTATATATGGGAGAATATTACTAAACTAATTCCCTTAATATTATATAGAAACTATGAAATTATTTCGGAAGATAATATTATGTGAGGATTTAGTTCTTTAAAATTAAAATTACAACTTAAATGGTGCATTCCTCTACTTATTGGAATTTTAATTTTCATTAACAAAGCATAATTGTTTAAAAATTACGAATGAATAAATTCATAAAAGTAATTTATAAGAATTTATTTCTAAAAGTGGTAGGATTTACGAAAAATAAAAAAAATTATACAAGAGTTATGATATAACATCCTCATTTAGCCTTGTAGAGTTATCTAAAAAAGGTACAATATCATATAAAACTAGTATATGAGTTTAATATTTTTGTGTTTATTCTAATCTTTACAAAAAAATACGATGTCATATGATAGATTGAATACAACCTTAATGTGGTGTTATTAGCCTCAAACCTCCTAGAAGGTTAGATTAAAAGTTTTCTTGAGATTTACCTTGAAAGGTAATGTATAAATTACTCATTGATCTATGGTACCATATGTTTTCTCGATCTATAGGTTTGTTAAATATTCACAGTGTCCCTTTAATGGAACAAACATGATTTACAGTCGATAAATCATAGAGAGGGATAGTCTGTTTTGGTAGCACCTTGGAAATAAGAAGCTCTTTTGTATTCTTTCTTCGAGTTATGGAAACATGAAATGATACCCTTAAACCATGTTCCATCATATATGACTTTTAGTTATAAAATTACACCTAGGGTAGATGGGTGGTCATTTTGTGGATGGACAATTATTATTAACATTAGCATCATGTAATTCATGGATTGTGTGGTAGAAGAATTCCTCGGACATGGTCGACCACCTAGTTGGTCTGGAGACCAATATTCTTCATCAATGATTGATGACTCATGTGGTTGTCAGCCAAATTAGTAGTCAAATATGACAATACATATCTGAGATAAATATTTTGAATGATCCATCAGATACTAGGATACATAAGGATGATACACTTATGGTTAGTATCCATTGATATTCTATTGTGTCGATTAAATATTTGGGTAGTATGTATCAATACATGTAGTACCTGTCATGTTGGTAAGATGATACAAAAAATCATATGAGTTTGATGGAAATTTTATAGGATTTCAAATGTAACACTATATTCATAGTTCATCTCTAGAATAGTGTGTCCTGAGAGTTTTAGGAATTCTTTTATCCCAGTGTCAGTGGATGAAATTGTAAAACGCATGGGTGTTGAAATACTAATGATCAGTTTTTTTGGATTATATGCGAGATTATAATGATGTGAATGAGCACAGATCAAGACAGTATCACATATTTCAAGTGTAAATCTTATCTATAAATCATTGAAATATTTTTTCCTATTTATATAAAATGGTTCTTTGGAAAATCAAGTTGGCCTAATTATTAACCTGCGTTTGGTTTTTAGTGGAGTGGGTGTAACATAATTTGTTCACATTCTATGTAAACAATGACTAGGATACTCCGAAGGAAATGAGAGTCACAACGAACATGTTTTACAATGAATTTATAAGTATAAGGAATAAATCTATAAATGACCATTTGGACATGGTCATAACATATTTCAGAAACCCATGAATCTAGTAGTTCTTGTTATCTAGTCCCTAAGATGATCACTAAGAAGAAACATAGTTATGGGTTTTGATTATTCCCAAATGATAGATTCAGTCTATGGTTGTTTGACTGACCAAGAAGTGTGATGAATTTAAAACATGCCACTGTTTTAAATGAAGGATGACTATGAAAATTTATCTATGTAAAAGAACATTGATGGAATCGTGATTCGATGTTGGGAGATGGGGTATTTTTTTAATTAATCACATATTTCCTTGTTAGTAAAGAATACTGTTATGTAAATGGTGAAGCGTCAATAGGTGAAACCAAGATAAATTTAAAATAGGTTATCACGTATATTTTATACTATTATAATTATTGATTGTTTGATGCAGATTTTTGGAAAATATATTGTGAAATTAATCATCGATATGAAAAGATATCTTAGGTCTTACTGGAAATCATTGGTATCCTCTTATTGTACTCTTGGATTAGTGATAATCATTCCCCATATAATCAAGTCATCCATGGTTTTCTATGTTAGAATCATTTACTTCCCATGATCACTTAATTCCATTCTAGATCGATATATTGAATTTTGAGGGTGGGATCTTGGAGTGTGGATTATCCTAATGGCATAGACTACCCTGTGTTATATAGGGATTCCTGTGTAGGAAGGCCTTGGATGGACTCATGGAAACATGACAATTATCTGACTCAACTCCAAGATGATACAATACTAATGGGATTAGTTAGTGTTATTGATATGTGGATGCATATTTTTTTGTAATGACATCTCAATAGTAAAATCTAGAAAATGGAATGTCCCCGATAATATCATTGGAAACAAATAGTATATTTCAAGGATAACCCCAAAAAAGGTTCAAGAAAAACTGATGTGGTTAAATTTTGAATATACAGGGGAGATAGATTAGATATACACACATGTCTGTATGATGCCATGGAGACATAATGACAGTTTTTATTATTAATGTCCCCAGAAGCTGGTTATGATCTTAAGTGAATGTGGTCGATGAAATTTTGAGGTTCTTGTAAATAGCATATTTAGAATCATATTTTTTATGTCATTAATTATGACATGATTTTTTAAAAATATTCACCTCTATGTGGCTATAATTTATTCGATTTATTAGATGATGGATGTTGGGGTGAATCGCAGCAGGAACAATATCATAAGGAGATGGGTTTTTTTCAAAAAGTGTGAAAATAATATTCATGTAAATGTATATCAGACCAGGATAAATGAGGTCGATTGGTATTTGACCATTATATCAAATTTAGAAACATTTCAAAAGTGTAATTTGAATTCAGGGGGAATAATATATTAAGAAAATTCCAATGGTTGGTGTACTATTAATAGAAATTGGTTGTTCAAAATTGTAACCTATTTTGGGGAGTTTCATAGGTCAAATGGTCAATGAGATGATGATGTGATTATGCCTCAGAATAGATAACATCATTTAAGAGTCATTGTGATGGTTTAGTTTTCAATATGAGCACTTGATCAAGTCTATTGATTAATTCTTGTATATTAAATGATATTCTTGCAAGACAATTGGGTGTTTAAAGAATTGTATGACTATATCAAAATAATATCCTTGACATGGGTATGTCATGTGATGTTCCCATTATCAATAAGAGTTATTGTGGATGAGAATTTCTATTGTTTGGTGATGTTAAATAGTATGTTTCTAACCAGAAATAATCTTTAAGGAAATTTGAATTTTACTTCTTGGTGGGAGTTCCAAATAATATTTTGAGAGTTATAATGAAATTCAATGAATTGGGGAACATTAAATTGTTATTTTTGATGGGTTTTATGGTCTGATAGGTGAATTAGGTGTTTGGTAGATTTTTGTGAGCATTTGGGGATTGATTGGTGCAAGATATCCAGTTTTTTAAGACATATAATGATGTGCAAGGTTGGTGCACTACTAGTAGTGACTATATATCTCATCTATGTTGCTTAGTAGTAGGAGTTTAATTATTTGTCAAACCATGAATATGATGTTTCATGGTCATGCATGGTGCAATAGTAAACTAAAGAGTGACACATGGGATGCCTACATTTGGGTTCAAACCATTCCACTAGCTAGCACGAGTTCTTCCACATAGGTAGTGAGACCTCATGGTTGGTTCATGGTTTGGAAAAATCATACAGCTAAACCATCTTCTTCATTTAAGGGGGTGAAATTACCCCTTTTACCCCACCTTCATTAACTCTTCTCCTCTATTTTAATTCCCTCCGACCCACAATATCCTATGATGCATAGATATGTCGTCATATACTCTTAGGCATGGTGAGATATAGTTAATCCAAGCGCAGAATCACTCACCATAAATCACATATGAAAACCCTCATTGAGCCTATAATTCCTCCATCCTCTATTCTAATTTTCTTTAGTTTTATTTAATTCTATTTCAATGAGAAATTATATTCCCTATTTTTAGGGTGTTTTTAATCTTCTTTTTTACCTCAATCCGACAATAATCAAGGATAGATAATGGATGAATTGAGTATCATGAGCACGAGGTATGTGGTTTATGAACGTTCCTTTAATGTATCATTGATATATAAAACATCTCGTTGTGTGGACAGTAGAATATTCTAGGAATCACCCATAAAATGAGAATTTATTTATGTATAATATAAATCCTATATATTGGGTAGCCATTGTGAATTTAATTAAACCATTACAGTCTATTCACGTCAAATATAACCACCCTCTTTGGGTGGTTTTCTTATATGACATTACTTTTATGACTCCAAGAAACTAGGCCACCCATGATGTATGTCAGTGTAATTTATTATGTTTATAAATCATAGAGTATTATTTAATAACCTTCAATGTATGATAGATTAATAAAATATAATTTATGTATAAAAATTATTAAATGAGTTAGAATGACCACAATTCCCCATTTTGTAATAAAACCGCCTAATAGGTGAAAATATTATTTAATAAAATAGGGGAATAAAATTGAGTAATTTGAAATGGTAAATTGCTAGGAAATTTTAATGGACTTATTAATTATTTATAAATTAAATGGGCTAATTTAGTGGTTGAATTTTTATATGGTATTCTAATGTACATAACCTCTTTGTTATTTATACTTAAAATATGATAATCAGGTATGGATTCTGATTTATACACGATACTCTTGAATATAGTCCCTTCTTAAACATGATACATAAGAGAACCATGCCCATTATTTTTCATGATACTCATGTATTGAATCCCGTATTTTCTCATGATACTCGAGCAACGTACCGATTATTTCTCATGGTACATGGGAATGTAATCCCTTATAAATAATGATGCCTAGGAATGGAGTTTCATATATATTGTTATACAAAAGAATGGATTCCCTTATAAATTATGATATTCAGACATGGTGTCCATTATAATTTATTACACATAGTCATCATAACCCTAACAAAAAATATTTGTATCTTATAATTATTCATGGATGCCTCTGTTATTTCTTGGGTACTATATTATTAAATATATATATTTATATATATTATCACATATATATTATATATATGTATATGTGTGTGTGTTTATATCTATATAAATGATGGAATATCATTAGAAAAAATCAATCTTATGATGAATTTTGTATTCTTGGTTATGTTTCATTTGGGGAATCCAAGTCTGACTTGTATACATTTTTGTATTTACAACCTTATTGATATAATGGTACACTATTTTATTTTATATTCACATACTTAGTATCATTATAAACCATTTGGGGTATCCTGATAGGTTTATATAACACCCCATTCAAGCCTCTGTTTGGTACCTGAACAGACCTCGTGGATGCAGGTTTAAGATCATCGATTGTTCTTGTGCTATTATTCTGGTGCATGAAATCTTACGTGAATAGGAATTATCCCATTATTAGGATACTCAGGGAGATATACATTGGGATTTTATTTGTAATTTATTGTATATGAATTTATAACTTTCTATCTTCTACTTGTACATTGTAACATTTCATGTATATTAAAAGTTATATTATTTTTCATTACTGGGTTATCTTATATTTATTTCAGTGAACATCATTGTTACTGATTATTTAATTAATTATTTTATTATGTACCACTATTCTTTTCTGATCATCTGGGTACTGCCTGCCCTCCATACTATCATTTGGACTTAACTACTAGTTGGAATCCTCTGGCATAAAGATCTGAACCATTGAGGCCATGTGGAAATCTACTTTTGCGAAACTTTTTAGTATTTCCCATATAATGGAATTAAAATTTTAAATTTAGATTCACTACAATATAATTAGGTATACTAAGGAACTCAATTAACTCTATATGATATATTATTTACTCATAGTCAATACCTTCTTCTTAACTAGAATATTAGGCCACAAATTTATCCTTATTTCAAAAAATATTAAAATATTCATGAATTTTTTTTCAATATATTAATTTAGTTAGGATATTCAAATATTAATTAGGTATCTCACCTAGTTATCATATACTATTCCTTTAAAACTAATTCAATTCATATTAAATCTGCATCTTCCAATTTTCATTAGTATTATCGTCCACTACTAGAAACATGGTCTATAAATATAAATAAAAACCATTGGTATAAGAAGTAAAACCATATGTATAGGCTTTACAAATGGTTATCCCCAACATTGGGAAAATGTTGGTACGTATATACCAACACAATTGATTTTCTATAAAATGATGTAATGGGTCAATTAGTTGTACACTATACCAATTTTTTCAAACTATTGGTATAGATAACCTTTGATTAACTAATTAAAATGGTTTAAAAAAATTAAATATATCCATAATTATGTCTTCAGAAACATTTTTATAGAATTTTTATACCTTCCCATATAGCATCCCCCAAACTTGGCCCAAAACACATGCACCTCCAATCACCAAAAGACTTGTACACAAATCACACCAAAAAAATATAACAAATTGAATTATCTAATTAATTTATTCAAATAGTGATAATAAAATAGTTAAAAAAATATAAATTCACTCACATCCAATCACCAAACATCATGTTTTAGAAATATCAATAAAAATGTAAAGGAATAATATCTCTCTCATCATAACAAATATCATCACTATCACCATCAACATATCCATCATTATCTTCCCTAAATCATCCTCACCTTATTTCTTACCATCACTCACACAATCATCCACAACATCACCATAACCATATCCATTGACATCATTATGTAACACATCAACCTGACCACCACAAGGACATACTTCTCTATTTCATGGTGGATCATATAACGAACACATCATTGACATGAATATATAAAAAATCATGGAGGTATCTAGGGAAATTTTTAGACATTACAATGTAATAACTATCATAAATTTATCATTAGAATTTTGACTCCATTCATTCATATCAATAATTTATTTTTTTCCTTCATTGCCTATATATGATCTTATGCTGCATCTTTAAATGTTGTTTTAACTTCGGGATACCAAATATTGCACAAGAAGTGGTCCAATATTTATTGGATAAAATACACTTCCCCAGTCAGCAATGTACTCCTCCATATTGGCCACATCTTATTTAATGGTTCAAATGATAGTTTGGCCCAAATTTTCATCTTCCTACTCATCAATGAAATCCAAATCACTATGTTTCAAATATAAATGAACTATTTATTATTAAAATATATATTAAAATTATCAATAAAAATGTAAAACATACCATCTTCTATTTTGAGTTTTCAATTATCAAGCTTTTATATTTCATTTTTGGTCAGAGAAAAAAAAATCGGTATGGGAAAATGTCCTTTAATATTCAACACAACCTATTGCATTGATATTTAATTTAGAAAACTATTATCCAATAATACTCAATTTTTTTAACAGAATTAATGCATTCTAACCAATAAACTCTATGTGAAAGGGGATGATAGTTAAATTTAATTTATGGACAATAAAAAATAGTGAAATTTCATTATAAAAAACATACTATGAAGGAATGTGTTTTATTTAATATGTAATAAATGTTTTATGAATAAAAAATTTAATTTAAAATAATTCCAAAAAATTAAAAGAATTTAGGAATTTAATGTAAAATCAATCAAATCTACTTTGAATATTATCCCAATACATCTATTTAGTATACTCATACTTAATGGATATGTATTTTATGTTTTTTATAGAAATTTATTGTTTTAAAATTAGAATTTTTTGATTATATTTGTTACACATGAACGAAAAATATTCATATACCTCAAATTATTTAGGAATTAAAATATGATGAAATGCATCTCCAATGAAATTAACAATGGATGAAGATAAGAGATTTTTATATCTATAAAATTATTCTAAAAAATAATAATATGAATATGTCAGATCTAAACCCGAGGTTATTTTTCTCAATTAAGAATATTTAGAGACAATTCATGTAGTTTTTGATAGAATATGTGACTTTTAAAAAATACGATCGAATTGAGGTGGAAAACTATATAAATATATAAATTAACTCTGGTCCTCTGATTCCAATCGAAATTCTTTAAATTATAGGTTGTAAAATAATATTTATCATGAGGAATTATAACTACTCTCATGTAAATAAAACCATTAATAATTTCCATTGAATAATGGCATAATCCCATTATATGTATTCCTTACCATAATATAGTGCTCTCCCATTTGAAATTATTTCATATATTTAAATTATTGAAAGAAAATTATGTTTTAATAACTATTCCATCAATTTTATATGTTTTTTTCATGAAATAATAGATTATATAAACTGTTATACCCAATTAATCATGATATAGAATCCAAATCATGGGATGGAAACCCGTAAAATACAATAACAATACAACCATTTCTATGTTTTTATATGTTACATAAACAAAATTTTATAAGAATTATCCAATCTAATTTATTAAACTTATATCATCTCATATATCAAAACATTCTTGTTTTCAATGAATTATTTTATTATGGGAATCATACAAGAAATATTTCTCAATGTTTCAATTCAATGACATTTATTAAAATTCACTTTATACAATGTATTATAGTTTTTTTCAGTTCAATATTGTTATAGTTTATTTTGTTTTCCATGTTCTAGCTCATTTTTGTGTGGGGTTCATTGGTCATAAATATTTCAACATTGATTATATATGTTTTATATGATTCGATGAGGATTGATTCTATATGTTTTTAGTGGGTATTATTATATTAGGAATGGGTTGTATTATAATTTTTTCTACATGATAATATTTTTTATTTTAAAACGTTTATTGGGGTACAGGTTTTAACCAATATCTCAGGCTATTTATGTTCATTATCATCATTAAAATAATTATAATTATTATTACTTTATTTCTTTTTTGGAAAACGAATTTTTTTATTTTTTTATTACCATCACTTTGATATATCGATGTCCAACTACAATAAGCCTCTCCTATAAATATCCCTAATGACTATTGATTGTTTTTTGACTGATATAATTAGAGGGAATAGTTTTTTATAGTCTCTTGTGGGGATAAATAGTGTCATTAATGGAATAGGTATAATTTTAGATAGATAGGGTGTATCCCACAAAGATTGATTCATATATGTGTGTTTGTTACATAGATTTAGTATAAATAATGGTGGCTGGGGTGATGGGTAGAATATGATATGATGTATCATGGTGTAGAAGAATGTTTAAAATATTGAATATTATTATAATAAGGATACATATAGGTAGCCATACATATTTGAGAAACTATGGACTCATGTGTGTTGGAGATAACTCAACAAGGTTTTCTATAACAAATCCATCATGGGGATGCTAGTATTCTGAAGTTTTAGTTATGTGTGATGTTTATAGAAAAATAAAGGGGATAAGGGTATCCAAATTTGTAAAAGGAGGATAAATATTATAGAAAGAATGATCATGGGGTGTAGGTGGTAGTACATATATGGTGATTCCTGTCTTTGAATGAAACTATTAAGGCACTCTTATATGTTGTGTGATGTGGAGTTGTACTACGGAAACTATCATTCTACGAATATTGGAGGATGAATTAAAAAAATATTCTATATCTCTTGATATAATATTTCATCACTTTCATGGTTGGGGAATCTTTATTAAACCCAACATTGGAATTGAGGTTCAGAATCAAATACTCTAGTGAGATACACTTATGAAATATGTTATTGTTGAAATATGTAAGGATATAAAATCATGTTATTTATCTTATTAGTCATTGAGAATAATATAATTTTATAATTTCATTTTAAAAAGATATTAGTTATTAACCAACCATGATATTGATTTGGTGATTCATCATTTGGTCATGACATTCTAAGAATGTCGATAATCTAACACATTAATTTATATAAATTATTATGACGTATCATGTTGTGTTATATCGATAATCATTATTTAAAATATGCATTTTGGAGTTGATTGTTTTTTATATATAAGTGAGCTATACCCATGTTTATTTATTGGGGATATTTATTTTGGGGGTTGTATTTATTTTATTAGGTATTACTGTAGTATTTTTTTTTGATGTTATATATTATTTATATATTCAATTAACCAAGATTTATTTATGTTCAATAAATATTTTGTTTGCTTCAGTAATGTTATTATCGAGTAAAAATTAGATGGTCATAAAAATTCCTGAGAACCTATCATGTGATTACATTGTAGTGTGATCCAATGTGTGAATATACATCATACGATTCTAATTTTTTCATTCTATTTTATTCTAAAAAATATTATTGATGAAAACCAAGTATTCTATACTAATAATTTAAAATTAACAATACATTAAATAATTACTCTTATAATAAATGAATAATTGTTATTATTGTGTAGTTGAACAATTATTAATGATTGATAAACCATTTAAATTAGTGTTGAGTCTACTTTTACAATTATAATATAACTCATGTATACATGATCTCCACATTTCCCCATTTTCCATAAACCAAACCACCTTCAACGATTAACTGTCATGAATGTTAATTTGACACTGTGATGAACGTGTTATATAATATAAATTAAATAATACTATATATTTAAATTTGAAAAAAAAATCATACCTATAACTCCTCTAATTAATTCACATTATTTTATTAACGATATGATCCAATGAGACTATTTTCACAAGAATGATATCTCAATACATGGATAATGTTTCCAGGAATCATCAATAATATATTGTATTTTTAAATATCATTTGATTTTATTCTTTCTTATCTACTATTATTTGTTTTTTAAATTTCCAAATATCACACATAAGGGTTCACTCACATCGCTTCATAGAATATCTCAATGAGTAATATAAAAGAAAAAAAAGAATAATTAATTGTATGTACCATAGAAAAAATGATGTGATATAATTTTACATGCTTATTAACATTATCCTTAGTTGATCATTAGGCTATGATAGATTTTGGTTATATTCTTGATTGGTATCTAAATGATATTCCGATTCTAATGCTTGTTATGTGTCATCTACATGAGGTGGAATGGAAACTAATGGAGGACAATCATCTGATCCTATATGGATAAGAGTTTAAAATGGAGGTGGAATAGACATGGTAAGATTTGGATAGACGGGTTGGTGATACATCATAGTATATGGAAATGTAATATGAAAAGTAGAGCCTCATTAAGATGATTATAGATGAATAGGAAGAAGAATCCATTATGGATCAAGTAGAGGGATTTTTGTTAGTGGTTCTTTGTGTTAAAAGGTACGATGTGTGCTCTATGTAGCTCATGTGTCACCCCTACATGATTGGACATGCTGTTGACGCCTACTAGTAGGCCGAGGAGTGGTCATCTCTGGTTTATATGAACGTACCTAAGGAAATTTTATAAATAATAAAAACATGAAATTAAATTTAACATAGAAGAAAAATATAAAAAATAATATTGTCACTAAGAGAGCATGAAGTGGCATCCATTGTTCTCGTATCTATCGATCATTATCAAGCAGCTTCTTCCATTAAATTTCATCAATATCATTCATAATATACATAAGAATAAAAATTAAATTTTTTTAAAAACTGTTTCTAAATATTAAGGTTTAAAATTATAAGTGAGACAAGTCATAAACAATATCATAACATGTTTTAGAAACTTTAACTTAAAACCAAGTTATACCAATTTTAATAATAATTTTAAACCGTGTTTTTAGAATTGAAATAAATATAATTCAATTTAATGAAAAAAATTATAATTTAAATTGGGTATATATACATACAGAGTGTGCATATTTGTTTAAAAAGATAAATGTTTTTAGGATTACAGTTAATAATCCATTTATAACCATTATAAAATAAAACAATCTATTCTATTTTGGAATTAAACATTGAACAGAAAATTTTAGTTTTCAATAACAACTAAAAGAATTAATGAAATCATTTTTATGAAACCCATTTAATACATGTATGTTATGAAGCATGAAAACATATATTGCAATTTTTTATAAAAGTTAATGTAATATTGACAAATATAAGAAATAATTTAAATTTATGAGGAAGAAAATATTCTTTTAAAGAAAATGTTAATGATTATTATTGAATATAAAGTGACAATGATCATAATTTAATTAGTATAGAAACAAATTTTGGATAAATGGAAATAAAAATTTTAAATATGAAATAACCTTAGATAAAATGAACATGATTATAAAAAAACTAATTGTACCTTTTAATTTCCATTACATATTCATATATTTTGAATAAAAAATATAGAGGAATTAATAATCAACACTAAAATTATGATGAACATATGTCTCCACAAATAATAATGACTAATCAAAATATGAGTGAATCATTTGATGAAATGAGTACATATATTGAGAATATCTAATAATGAAGTTTCCTAATAAGGATTTTATATTACTACTAAAAGCGATAATATTGGGTATCATTTGACATATTTCTGTTCATCATGTCCTTGTGATATATTTCCATTGGAGATCCTTGTCTGAATAGTTCTTTTTTAATAGAGATTCATATAATTGGGTTTTATTATAATAATAGAACCATGTCTATATGGTTTAATTTTGATTGATGAACCACCTTCCCAAATTTTTTACTCAATCGGAGTGACATCTCCTCATAAAACAATACATAATATTTTTAATCATATCAAACCCATTTTCATCTAGATGACCAACCATATATCTATCCAAGGTTCCCACCATATAATCCATATTAGTTTATAGAAATAATTATATATAAACATAGAACATATAATAACCCTATAATACATTAACCCCATAATACATTAGTGGTTAAAATCAATAATTTGAATAATATAACAAACAATTAATATATTCAAAATATATATAATGTACTTCAATTAATAATTAAAATGTAATCTCAAATATATCTTAAAAAATATTAGGTTCATATTAGATTTATATAAAAGTATTGAGTAATTGAATAATAAAAATAAATCACTTATATCCATATTTATTATGAAATAAAATAACAAATATAATTAAAATTGATCATAATTCAATAAATTTGAATGATTTTGAAAAAATCGAATCTTGGATTGATACTTAGAAAATAATAAAAATGATAATGATTTTTTACAAAAGAGTTGAAGTATTTGGAACTCTGAAATTTGTTGTTCATGAAGAATTTAAGGAGGAATGATTACCAATGATAGGGAAGAGAAATGAAGGACATGGGGTGTTGGATCGGGATGGGTGTTACATTGGATGAGAGGAGGTCCTTCCAGGGTAAATGTGGGAGGATATACCAATAGTTTCAAAAAACCTTTTGAAATGGCCTTACTCTACTTCAATGGTATTTTGAAACCATTGGTATAGTTTGATATATACAAACTAGTTATTATAACTATTGGTATATCCTTTCGATGAATAGTTTATATCCACAATTCTTTCAAACTGTTTATATAGTGTGGCCTATAAAAATGGTTTTTTAAAAATATTGGCATATCCACTATCTGTGTAGGTTCACGTTAAAATATTGATCATTAAGGAATTTTTGTTCATGTGGTGATAAAATGGGTTGGTATTTAACCTATTTTCTAATCGATTCTCTTGTTTGAGTTCATTTATTTTGATCTCAAAATAAAATAAAATAAGGTATTCCCTATATGAGTTCTAATGGTTTTGTGTAGACTAGTGTCCTCTATATTTTCAAATGAATCTTCTTTCCATAATGTGTCTATAATAGGTGATTTTAAAATTAATTCAATTTTATGGTTTTTAGTCAATGAGGTGTTATTGATATTTATATTTAAAATATCATCTTATAGGTTTTCAATTGAAACATTTGTTTCATGTGTGTCTATATATTAAAATGTTATATGAACATATTATTCCATAATATTTTTTCTTTTATTAAAGTATTTATAGGCTTTAGTTGATCTATAATAAACATATAAAATTCACTTATAACAATTATGAAGTCGTATTCAAAAAAATAATTTTATTGACTAATTAAACATCACATCCAAAAAAATTGTAATAATTAATCTTAATATTGTTTCTATTCAATAATTCATATGGATTATTCATTAAATGTTGTATTATTTAGACTGTAAATTACATAAGAAGATGTATTTACAGTATAATTGTAAAAATATACTAGAAAATCATATTCATTATTCATGGTTTGAGATATAAATTTAATGGTCATATTTGTTCTTTCATACAACCAAATATTTTAAGGGGTTTAGGAAGTATAAAATTTATGATTATCGCCATGTAGTGAGCATACTGATTCAATATCATTATTTTTAAACACATTACCATGTTCAGTTCTCAATGCCTTAATGGTAATTCCAAAAAATTTCCCTACATAATTTTTATACTTTTTAAAATATCTAAAATTATCAATTTTAGGAGATAGAAAATATAATAATATGTACCTAGAATAATAATAAAAAATTACTTAATAATAATGTTTTTGGCTAATCATGAACCTCTAGAAAGTCCAAACAAGCCCATCTGAACTAGTTTTAATGTCTAAGAGATAAAAACCTTCTTATTTGGTTTTAAAAAAATTACATTCATTTTATTTTGGACATATATTTCACAATTTTTATTTTATTAAATCCTATAATGACTCGAACTATTATAGGTAAAAATTTCCCTAATGATTTAATTAAAATGAATATTATATAATATTTTCATATAAAAAACATGCACTTAATTGGTATTATTATATCATATTAGATTTCAAATATCATTAAGCATGAATACTATTGATATGATCTTATTTATGTGATTATATGATTAGTATAGATATTGGGTTTTGATAAATCCAATTGACAAAGACAAAGGAAGTGACGACTCCAACCAGTGGGGTCATACAATATGAAGAATATTTATATGAGAATCTAAGGGAAATAAAATTTCTGAATGTTTCCCATGACTACGACCAAGATAATATCCAACAACATATGTTTGAACAAAAAAATTTATGGGAGAAGAACAAGCTAATCGAGATCACGACCAAAACCATGTACAACAAACAACCCCATGCAACTGTCACCATCATGCACCATACTTATAGGTTGTTGTCTGGTATATTAAGAGGATCTATATCAAGGCACTTGAAATATGAGTATGAATATTTTTTAATATTATAATTAATATGTTTTCAAATTGTTATTTTTACTTTATAAATGATATTTAGTTTGATACTGTAAAATAAAAACTTTAATTTTGGTAAAAATTCATATTTAATTAAGTCTATTATTTTGATAACATAATGAATCTTACAAAATATATAAGATATTAATAAATTATAATTATGAAATATTTTTTTGTCCAATATAAATTATCATATAATTTTTTATTAAGTTAAATGTAATTTTTAAGGGTTTTAAAACTCTTATTATCCAAAAACCCATCATTTATCAATAAATGTTTATTCTCACAATAAAGGTGAAAATGAAGATATATAGAAATTTAGTATTATAACGTTAATATATTTTTTGGAAAAAAAATATTTAAATTATTACATGGATAATTTTTCATAATTTTTTGAGATAGTAAAATTTTGTTGTACCGACTAAATACCGTATAAATATACAACATTTTTTATGACATCATTGTGTCCCAAAATTAACGTTATAAATAAAATAAAATTTATATATGACCTAATATAAGCTTTTGAATTATTTTAATGTGATTTTATTTTTTTTATTAATATTACACATTCATTATGAATCATGCAAAACTATTAATACTTTTAATGGTTTTAAAATAATATATTTAATTGTATGACTCGCCTACACATTTGGTAGGGTATTATTTGACTATGTTTGTCCCTTTGAATTATAAAATGATGTACAACACTCCTATTTTCTAGAATCTATGTAAAAAACCCATTGTTACATTTTTGTTTTTGATAATTTTTTAAAAAAAGACCAAAACCAATGTTTGAGAAATGATAATGAATTAAACACTCATTTCTTATATAATCCCACACAATCTCCCAATTATCTACACTCAAAATACTTGGATAAAGTCATTTATCATCTATAATATCTCTAGTGTCCTCACAAGGTTCCCCCAATCTCTCAAGATTCCCTCACCACGAATTTAGAGTAATGAAGTCAATTTAGTGATCATTTCCTTCTATTCATTATTAATGATTATTTATTATCTTATGCCTTAAATTTCTAGTTTCTAATTTTAGGATATTTATTTTCATTTGATTATTACTTTTAATTTGATTTCCAAATTATGGGAGACCACATTATCACCTATAAACCAACTTTATTAATTTTATATGATGTTGTTATGATTCTAATATATCATCATGATGTTCAATTCCAAAACTATTCTGTAGTGAATAACATACCCATTTCATATAAAGGGTGTTCACCTTTATAAACATAAAATTCATTGAATTGGGAATGGAATAAATGTATTCCATAATTCTTAATGATATAATAATTTATGATGATGAATGAATCCATGATTTATGGTCTATGTGGAATACTTAAGCAAGAGAATGAAATGAATGTGACGGGTGAATCAAAAAGTATATAGTCCTCTATATAATTTGTTAATGTTTAGACTAATGAGACATAATGTTGGACATGGAGTAAAATAGATTCCATTACGGGACTCTTCCAATCATGATATCTTGGCCATTATCCATGACCCATTTTTACGATGCAGTGTTTTATGTTGTGACCACAATTTTCATGCTTCCTTTATGTTATCATTCTATATCATGCCTTATTGATCATGTTTATGATTCTCACCCATATATTATCCATTGATATTTCCATTATCTTACATATATTACCATTTTCATGTTATTCGATTTTTATTCTCTTATTGGGCTACTTAGCTCAACCATATCTTAAGTATATCTACAAGTTATCCTGTGTAGTTTTAAAAGACATGGAATTTTAAAAACATGATAATGATGCTTTAAATAATTTAGTGGTATCCCATGTTCAATATGTTATTCTATGTAAGTAATTAAAAATTAAACTATAATTATTGATATTAAGGGTTTATAATGTGGAATAATATCCAATAAATCAAGAATTTTTTAGTATGAAATTGCATAGTTGTTATAGTTAGTTTAAATAAAAACAAATATTTATTTTTTGTATAAGGATTAGAAGACAATAGTAAATGAATTAGAGATAATACTATGTATGTGAAAACATACCATAATGTTTCTAAGGATATATTATATTTTTATCATAAAAATACTTCCCTATATGGATATTATAAGTGGAAATGACATTGGTACAAATGTACATAGGGGTAAACCCAAAAAACACCATTTTTAGATGTACTCAACCAAGAACATATGTACGACAATGGGCCCTACTCCACACCAAGTTTAATACTCTTGGGGATATGACTTTGTAAATTGATAACCTCAATATGAACCATTATTAAAGGAACATAAATGACCGTTTGAATATATGTTAGCGAATAGATCATGGATAACATATATTAAATCCTAGAAATTGTGAAGTTAAGGAAATATATGTAATTTATAATTAATATCTTTAATTTCTTTAGATTCCCTTATTTTAATTTATAAGGTTGAAAATAAAAATCCCTAATTTTTTTATTTATTATATCAAATGGATAGAAATAGGAGGAATTGTAAACAATAAATATGATGGGAAATGTTATGACTTCCCCTATAAGATTTCAACCATGATAGGAGTGTTAATCACAAAAATTGTCATGTTGTTATCTTAGCTGACTTAGGTTATGATTAAAAACATTGATTAGGAGGAGCGTCTAAATTCCCATAATAATGAAAATGATTCAATTGATTTTTCTATGAAAAAATCCTTACGAAATTAAATGAATAATATAGTCCCATAATCGTGGAACAATGGATAACTCCATTGAAAAGATCTTTCCATACATCAATGTTCTGATCAAGAGAATGTTTTATTAGCTGTTTATCATATGACGGGAGAATCTGATCTTGGTTTGAAAATAATCATGAAAATGAATTCTGAAGAATAGCTAAAATCAATTTTTTTGGAATAAATTCATTTTTTTCTAGGGATAATTTCCTTGCACTATCCAACATAAAATGTGAAAGGATTTACTTTACCTTATGCAAAAAGATGATGATTATATCAAGGCATATGAGGAAGAATTTGCAAGACTATCACAACACTCCTCCAACATTGTTATTACACTGGAATGTAGGTGAGACTACTTCTTTGGTGTTCTAAATCATTGTATAAAAAATTGCCTAGTGATTCAAGCCTTTTAATCCAATGTGAAAATTTTCTTATGTGACCACAAAGTAGAAATGTAAATTGGTGAATCTCAAGGGTGTCATAGGTATAAAAAGAAAAAAGAGAAATTTAATTATGGAAATCTGATAGAGAAATATGATGGTTCATTGAAATATTATCTTCTCACTAGTCATTTGTGTGAAAAGAAGAACCCCAAAAATTTTCTAATGGGAAAATGGAAATGCAACAGGTGAGGGAAGGAAGAGAACCTAGATGGTGGTAACTGATTGGAGAAGCCCACCAAAATCATAAAGGAAAGTAATTCAATAGTAAACACTCAATACATTTTTTATTTCTTCTACTATATGGAATCAAAACATATTGAAACCCAATTCACTAAGACAAGGTTTTTCGCAGACAACCAACAACCCCCAAGGTAGAAATGGGGAGATTTCCCAATCACAACTGCTGAGGTGGATCCGAAAAAAATGTTGGGATATGGATGATTATTATCCATTCAAGGATAGTGAATGCACATTTTGATTATTGTTCTATATATCCATTTATATCACGAATTTATAGTATAACAATTAAAACACTTCCATAAAAAATTGATGTAGAACTATGAGTGAATTTGGAAAATGGGGAAATTATTGAATCTCATGTATATAACTTCCCCCTATCAATATTTGTAGGATGATCATCTTAAAAACCCTTCATATACTCCCTTTGGAAGAATTTTTGGAATGTTTGGTAATGGATTGACTTTACCTTTATATGTCTAACATAGAATTCCATGATTTGTAAATCACTCCCCATATCGCAATGGACCCCCTATTCTATACAATATTATGGATACAAATGAATCATATTTAGCACCAACATAACAATCATGGATATTATTGACCCATGAGAAATAAAATATAGCTCAAATTGTTGATTCTATGTAAAAAATTCATATTTGAAGACCTTACCATTCTTGTTGAATACAATGATGTGTTTCTAGATGAATTTCATGGTTTTCCTTCTGGCTGAGAGTTTTAATTATCAATCAATATTACATGTGTGGAATTTCCAATATCAATGAACCTGTATCGAATAATAGTTTTGGAAAATGAGGAGTTGAAAAAAATAGTATAGGAGAATCATGATAATGGGTTTATACACCCAATTGCTTCCCGAAGGGGATCCCCAGTACCCTTGATCAAGAATAAGGATGAGTTAATATGTCTTTTCATATAATATCTTGAGCTCAAAAACATCACAATAAATAACAAGTATCCAATACCATATATTTATGCCTTTCTAAATTAGCTACAGGGATGACTATACTTTTTCATGGTAGATCAGTAGTTGGGGAACTATAATGAATGGTTATAGAAGGAGGATACACCCAAGGCTACTTTTTGTATAAGGTAAGAACACTATGAGTTCATATTAATTCCATTTTGTCTCACTAATATACTAGAGAGCTTAATTGATATGATGAATATATTCTTCAGGGATGCAGTGAAATTTTTTTGGAAGTATTTATAGATGATATACAAATATTATCAAAGACCAAAGGTGTATAATTAAGAGCATATGAGCACTATGATAAACACCATATGAAGGGTTGAGGTTTATTCCATGTAACAAAAATGTGATTTTGTGATGAAGTATGTCTCATTCCTATAGAATATCATCACAACCATTCAGGTATATATGGAACCTTCAATGTATTACAAAATCAAAGGATTTATGAGGCCTACATTAGTGACATATATCAATAGTTTTCTTGTACAGGATAAATATTATCATCATTATTTGAGAATTTTTTCATAATTTTTAATCACTCTGACCAATATAAATAATAATAGTGTCATGTTTTATTTGAATTATGAATGTGATGAAATCCTGAAGTATTTTAAATGGATTTTTATCACTACCTATATGATTAATCTTCACTCAAAGGGAGAACATTTTGTGGTATTCAGTGATGCTTCAATTAATGGATTGGGTTGAGTGTTGATGAAAAATGACAATGTCATTTCCTTTTTTATAATAAAGATGATAGTTCATGAAAAAAACTAACCAATGCCTGATCTCTAGTTCGATGAAGGGATCATCACTTTGAATGTATGGTCCATTATCACATTAAGGAAATGTAATAAATATACACAGATCACGAAATCCTTAATAATAAATTCACACATAATGAGCTGAATATGTGATAATGAAGATGGACAGAACTGATCAAATGCAATGATTTGACAATCATATACCATCATGGTAATCTGAATAATGTCGAAGACACTCATAGTAGAAATGATACAATAATTTAATCATTGATCGGAATTGAAAACAATTTTATCATTTTATACTTGATAGAGATGGACATCAGAATCATAAAGGAAGGAAAATAATCAATCCTCTCAAAAATGATTTGTAAAACATCCATTATGGAGAAGAAAATGGATGCTTAATGAGATTACGTGAGAATTCAAAAAAAAGATGTTCTAAGAAAAATGGAATCCATGTAGTTCAATGTTATTGAATTAGATGTTGTGAGATTTTGGTCACAACTCTATATACCATAAAATTATATTCTAAATAATGATCTATTGGATAATTAAAACAGCTCATCATTATCCATCTACCTAGTATGAAAAAATATGAATCAATATCTATTAGAGCACTATTAGTGGGAAAATATGGAGAAGGATATCTTGTAATATATATATATCATTATGTTTTTTATGAGAACAGGTGAAGGCGGAGAGGCAAAGAGCTAAAGGGAGGATGAAACCATTACCCATAACTACATGGAAATGGAAAAATTTCACAATGAAAATTTTAAATGGTATTCTAAATACAAGATGAAGAAATAATGATATATGGGTTTTGGTGGATCATCTTACAAAGACTGATAACTTCATTATTATTCAAGAGGATTTATCACTTGATCAAATTTCACAGATATGCATTAGAGGAGAAGTAAGGCTTTGTGGAGTACCATTATAGACAATATCTGATCATGATCTAATGGTTAAATATATGATCTAGAAAATTATTTGACAATCTATAATTATTCAGTTTAACATCAGCATGGCTTATCAACCTCAAACTAATGGAAAATCTATGTGGACTATCTAGTCACTCAAGTATGTGCTGAGATAATTATCAATTGACATCATAGGAGGATGAGATCAACATCATATTCTGGTTGAGTTATCATAGTGGTGGCAGGAAACTGTAGCGGTGGATGGACACAGTAGTTGTGATATGTACTGTTTGGGTACTAAAGCAGGTGGGGACTGTAGTAGTACTATTCACAGAATGGTCCTTTGTCCAAAACTTTTTTCCTACATGCCATGATAGGGGCTACATTATCACTAGTCCATTGAAGTCGCACCCCAAACCGTGCATTTATTTTATTTTATGATTTCTTTGGCTTTAAATTATTTTTTTGCTGTAGTTCACGTTCAGTCTCGGATGGAAGTTTTGAGTTTTGATAAAAAGTATGCATCTTGGGTTCGACGTCGTCGGAAGCGCGGGTAGAGCGCGACACCGCGCGGCTTCGCCCATGCAACTGCGTGACCTCTTCGGCTTAGAGGAATTAAAAATAAATTAGAAAATGTCAATTTTAGATTGTCTTAATATTTTTATGGCTATTAATAATTATTTTTTTTATTTAAGACGAAATGAATATTTTTACCATTTTTTTTTATCATTTTTACGTTATTATTAAAGCTTTGATCACCAACATTATAATTATTATAATAATTATTATTATTTTCCTTATTATCCTTTTTTGTCATTATTTATTTATTCAATTATTTATTTTATTCTTATATATATATACCTCCTTTCTAGTAGGGTTGCGACACCCCATTCCCGATCCTTCCTCCTTTCATGCTGCAGCCCCCGCCCCCGCTTGGTCCTCCGCTCCTCCTCCAGCAGTGCTCCCTCCGGCGCCGCTTCGCCGCACCCCGTCCGGCTCCCCGGCTCTGCCCAACCCTCTTCACGCGACACCCCCGCTCGGCCTCCTCTCCTAGCGCAACGACCTCCCCTGCCTCTTCTTCCAGCGGCGGAGACCCTATCCCAGCTTTTCTTCTTTCTTTTTTTTCTGACGCATCCTCTCCCTATCTCCCCTACTATTCTAGCTCGGCCGCGCCCCCCCTGCTGCTCCCCAGTGCATCGTCCGAACCCCATCCTCCTCTTTTCTCTCCCTCTCTCTCTCTCTCGGTTTTTTTTCTCTTCTTCTCCCCCCCCCGGCCTGCCTCGCGCTGCCCGCGTTCAGCTCTTCACGGGGCTCTCGGCCTCCTTTCTCCTCTCCTCCCGCAACAGCAGCGGCCACCCCCCCTCGTCCCGCTTCACTGCACCCACCGCGGCTCTCCCCTGTTGCGCCTTCGGCCATCAAACACCCAACGCCTCCCCTACATCTCGGCGCTCCTTTCCCCCTCTCAGTTCACCGCTGCACCCCTGCCTGCCCGGTCTCCCCTTCTCCCTATCCGCCGCTGTGCAATCAGCCCCGGTGTCCGCAGCACCAGCAGCCGAACCCCTTTCTCGTTCTTCCTCTTCTTCTTCTCCTTCCTCCTCTTCTTCTTCTCTTCTTCTCCTTTCCTTCTTCTTCTTCTTCTCTCCTTCTTCTTCTTCTTTTCTTCTTCCTCCTCTTCTTCTTCTCTTCTTCTTCTTCTTTTCTTTCTCCTTCTTCTGCTCCGCCGCACAGGTCCGTTTTTTTTATTTTAATTTAATTTGCTATTTCATTTTATTTAATATGTTAATAACCCTTTTATTATAAAATTATGATTTCTGTGATCATTATTATTATTAATGTTAGTATTGCTAATATTATTATTAATATTATTATTATTATTATTAATTTTATTATTATTATTATTATTATTATTAATTTTATTACTATTATTATTATTATCATTATTATTATTAATTCTATTACTATTATTAATATTATTAATATTATTTTTGTTATTATTATTATTATTAATATTATTATTTTGTTGTCATTATTATTAATATATTTATTATTACTATTATTATTATTATTATTATTATTATTATTATTTTGCTATTATTATTATTATTGTTACTATTGTTATTATTACTATTTTTTTTACTATTATTATTATTACTAATTTTATTATTATTATTAGTATTATTATTATTATTATCTTTATTTTTATTATTATCATCGTACTCTTGTTGATGGTGGGTTTTTATTTGTTGGCTTAGGACCTTTAGGACCCGCGCAGGGTGTTTCCGAGTGAGCGCCACCACCGCGCCTTGTCTCCGAGGTTCCGTTGTTGTCGCGCTTCAGTTCTGAGGTGAGCGTTTCTTTCCGACGCTTGGTTTGGCATGCTCTGGTGAGTTTTTTGGATGTGTCTGAGTCCTTGGTACTGACTATGCAGAGTGTTAGACCTTGTCACGTGGTTTCAGACACACGTCGTGTCATCGCGATTTGGATCCGAGGTTGTTGTGTCGACGCGCTTGGTTTTGAGGTAGGTCCCCTTTGAACTGCTTTTAAAATTCAAGTTATATTATTTCATGCTGTTTGCGCACCCTAATTGTTCAAAATCAACATTTTATTAGTTGTAATAAATATGAGATAATATAAGATAATTAATTTTTCATATAAGATGGTTAATTTTTAAATGGTTATTTAATGTCAAAAGGAGCCGTTTATTTTATACACGACACATGAAACATCCTTTTGACGAGCGGACACCCAATAATGAAAGAATGCCCATTTGGATTTTAAACATAATTCACGAAATATAAAATAGAGTTCTGGTTTAATGAGAAATGATTTTTTTTGATGCGTGAACAAATACTTTGGTTCGTTTGAGAAATTGCCCGGTTGGCTCTTAAAGTTTATTTGGAAAAGAAAATGGTTTGGTTTGGTTTATAAAAATACTGGCAACCTGTGAAGTAGTGTTTTGGGGTTCTTTAAACGGTTTTAAACTGGATTTTGACTCATAAAGAAGTTGTACCTGTCTTTGAGTAGTGTTTGTGAAATGTATTAAATTCCCGTTTGGCACTTTATGGAAAGCGATAAAAATGTTTTGATAAAAACCCTCTTAGGGCGACTCTCATTCCTTGGTTGCAATGGATTGTTTGGGAGGCCGCGCTTAGAGGCTCCCAGGTACTTGAGTAGTTAAAGGCAAGAGGTTGTCCCATGGAGTGGCTCGGGGAATGCTTGTTGTTCTTTATATATAGATATATCTGATTGGATGCTCGGTTGGCGTCAGTTGGCTCACCCTTTTTTTAAGAACTTGAGACATGGGAATCTGGCATATTGAGAGAATATTCTAAGAACGATTGCTGCACTGGTAGGTTATGGTACTGACCAGTGGCCCATAGTAGGTGGATATATTGGGTTTATTACTATGGGATTTTCCCTCGACCGGCCTGTGAGTGGAAGGTCGAGCGTTTTGTGCGTTTTGATTTCATCGTGACATGTCAATAAGGATGATTTCTCATGTATTGGTGTCTTCTGGTTTATTCTCGATCTCCTAGGTTCACCCATGTCTATTCAGCTTTTGTAGCTTGTAGTAATGATTATGATGCTCACGTGTATACTTACATTGCCCTTGCTGTATGTTTTACTTTGTGCATTCTGGCATATTGTTTTCCTTGGAAACTGATAAATTGCTTTTTAATGGGTTTCAAAAAATTATTTTCAAATAAAAGTGTTTAATCCCTTTTGTACAAATTTGAAAATTTAAACATCACTTTTCCCCTTCCTGAAATGTCATTGACACTAATGAAATGAACCCGAATTTTGAAATGGCTAAGGGCAATGGTTCGTACTTTGTTTTTGAGTAAAATGCTTAGAAAAACATACTTTTATAAATTCTAGTTCAAACTTGAAATGATGTTTCTTTTATTTTAAAGGTAGTGCATTGGGAATAGATATCGGGCTAGCCTACTGAGTTTTAATACTCACGCCTATAGTTGTTTTCTGTTTTTAGTGTTTGTGCAGGCTATAGCTTGAGTGCACTCGCCTAGGGAGACGCTTGATCGTTGAGGTGGAGAGCGACCCGCGAGGTCGCACAGAGTTTGTTCGCACGTCGTGTTTGGTTAGTTTGTTTCTTGTTTGTTCCTGCTTAGTCACTTTATCTGGTTTATATTTTCTGCGCTGCTCTGTATTATTTTCACTGTCTTATTTATTTATATTGGGAGAAATCATTCCCACAATCTCTAATGATACCCTGGCGCTTGTCGCCAGCCCGAGAGGATCGGGAACGCCTCTCGGGCCATGTCGCTGACCGGCTCGGGTGACCGGTTCAGGGTCGACCCGGGTTGGTTCGTGACAAATGAGATAGGTAATATGTGTCCCTATACCCATTAAAATGTGGACGTTTATTATTTTAATAATAAAAATAAGTCTTCGGCCACATCCTTTGTAAAAAAGGATAGTCAGATTCAAAATATAGGATCTGATGAAAATCATAGACGAGATATATTGTTTGATGTTTGAAACATGTTGTCCCTCTACATACCTCTATAGAAGAATGTGATGATATTTGGGAAGAAGGTAAATCTTAGTCCATGACACATTAGTGCCTCTGAGATCCCTGACCGCATTAGTTCAGTGGCCAATCAACTAGCACTACCACCTAACCTATCTAAAGTACATGATGTATTCAATATTTTCATCTTGGGGAAGTACATACCAGACCCAACACATATACTCAATCTATATGTAGTACCGTTGGAGAATAATCTCTCATAATACCTTTACTCAATGAAGATCATTTATCATTGACAAAATGTTATACGAAATAATACAATGAACATTGTCGATGTGATGTGGAGAATCAAAAATATTGAAGAAGGGATATCAGAACCAAAGGAAATGATGAAATATAATTACCCTAATCAATTTTTGACTGAGAAAATAAAAGATCAAAACGGAAGTATAAGTAGGGGAAATATTTCAATGAACAAAACAATTATAAAAAAATCCCCTTATGATATAAATAATTTTTTTACGTACTAATGTTATTGAACAAACAAGCACTTATTTGGTTATATTATATTACATTACATTTAAAATACCATTATGTATCATTTATTTTGATAACCTAGTTATTATAAGTGATCATATTATTATTATAAAATAGGGGTTTTATATATCCACTTGATAGGGACAAAGGATATGATTTCCTTAACCCATAAGATCATACCCTATTAAGCCCGTTTATCAGAGATTTTGAGGGAGATAAAACCATTGGGATTTTCCCTTTAGCACTCTCAAGGGAATTTGATACAACATAAGTATCATCAAAACCATTAAATGAGAATTTCAAGCTCATGGAGGTCACCAACCAAACAATGTATGTTGAACCACCCCATGAACGTCTCACCGTGTCACACCTTACTCATTGGGTGTTTTCTAGTGTTCTAAAGGTATATGTCACAAGAACCTAGAAATATTAGTATGTAAATTAATTTGTATATAATAATTAATATATTTTCATGCTATTATTGTTTACGTATAAATGATTTAGATTTTGATATAATCAAGAAAAAATATTATTTTTGGGAAATGTTTAATTTCACTTAAATAATTTATTTAATATATTAACGGTTTTTTGAAAATAACTTATATTTTAATAAAATAAGTTTACTAAATAATTTTTTTCCAATATTAATGACCATATAATTTTTTAGGAGGTTATATGAATTTTTTATAAGGATTCCAAAAATTTTATTGATAAAAAAACCCATCATTTTTCAAACATTATCTATTCTTATATTTAATGTGATAATGAAAAAATATTGAAAATTGTTTTTTTAAAATGAATAATATTTTTCAAATTAAAATTTCAAATTTATCCCATGGTAAATTTTTAATAAATTTCATCAGAGTGATGATTTTTATGATAAAGATCAAATACCTTATAAATTTATAGTGTGTTTTATGACATGAAATTGACCGAAAAAAGATGTAATTAATACTATAAGGGGAATCCATTTCCAAATATATGTTTTCACATAAAATAATTCTATTTTATGTATATTTATTTAATTTTATAAATACTTTTTGAATCCTCCAATACCATGGATGCATTTTATTGTTTTAATATCATTTCGTTAAGAGTATTTCTAACTTCTACATCAATGTGGGAATTAAATTTTTATGTTCATACAATGACCTTATAAAATAATGAAAACATTAATATTTTTAGAAAATATAGGAGAACCATAGAAAGGTTTGTGGTTTTGGTTATTTTATTATATAGATTCCAAAACCAATTTTTGGAAACTATTAAGAATTTCGTATTCATTTCATATATAAACACATGCAAAATGTCATTAATAATTGCTAAAAATTATAATAAGATATCCATAATCTATTATATCATATTTAGAGTAATCCCATTGTGCCCCAATTATCTGAAGAAGGTGATAAAAATAATTTTAAGTTTCACACTCATGTAAGGGGTCATTTCCATAAATTATTTATTAATTTTTTTTATTACATTATGCCTAATGTTTTCAACCAATATTGTTGGAATATTAATTTCCCTCTCTCAATTAGCACCAATTTTATTTAAAAATTATTAGATTCATCATTCTTTCTAATACACCCATTTTATTAATTATTAAACGATGTTGTAATATAGCCAAAATATCACACTGATTTTCCAAGCCAAAAAAATTGTATTGTGAAATCCATACCCATTTTCTATAAAGGGTGTTCAAAATTATACAGTTATACTTCAATGATAAGGTTCTTTATTTTATGTATTATAAAATCCATGAAAATGGAATTAATTATGATATAAATAGATCCATCTTGTATGATCTATATGGATCACTTATGAATGAGAATGAAATGAAATTGATGGATGATTCTGTAATTATATATGGCTCAAATGCATTGGGTACTTTATAGCCTCATTAAAGGTCATGTTGGGATAAACATTAAAACAGATTACTTTAGGGGACTATTTCTATGATGATGTCTTATAATTTATTTTATGAAATATGTTTATGATGTAGTGTTTTATGTTGTTTCCACATTTTCTGGGTTATATTTATGTTATCAGGTTGTATCATGCCTTTTTGTAAATATATATTATTTACAACCATTTTATGATCCATTGATATTAATATTTTCTAACATCTATTACCTTATTCTAGCCATTCTGTGTTTATTCCCATATTGGGATATTTATATCACCCATTTCTTAATTATTCCCTTAGTTTATGACATAAAGTTTGAAAATCCATGGAATTTTGAAATCATTTTTAGGAATTTTTATATATTATTGGTGTATCCTATGTTAAAGATGTTATTAAATGTACCTGAAAACAAAATACACTAGACTTATCAATATGAATGGTTGTATCATTGTTAGAATTCTCTAGTAAACTGTTAATTAATGTATGACATAGAGAAGGGTTGTTTAAAAACTAGTCTATGAAAATCCTTGAATAAATTATTCATGAATAGATTTATGTGAGATTATATATATCATTTTTGTAATATTATATTCCAGAAACTAGAATCATTATGAAAAGAATCTAAAAAATATTATTTTGAGAAAATTAAAATTTTAAATAATCTATATAAATATTTCCACTAATCAAATATGTAGACACTAAATTAAACGTATAATCAAAAATATAACATGAATTGTTCTCAAACATGAAATGGAAACCATCATCACATAATAAAAATAATCTCAAATTATTATACATTAATACATAAACAGATAAAAATATTTAAATGAAATATGTTTCATTGTTTCCAACTTGGACAAAGCCAAAAAAAATTACATTTTTCATTTCCACCAATGGTGACATTCCAAAAATCTAAATTTCCCACAAGAAAGAAGCCTAATGTGTCATATTTCATATATTGAGAAAACAAATTATCTAGATACAATAATTAATTACCTAAAAAATTTAAATAGGTTTCCTATAATCAATCAAAAACAAAAAAATCATTTGGAACCGAAATATTTTTAGACCCATCAATCCTAGTATTTAAAGCATTAGAGATCCAAATTTGTTTAACAAATTTATATTTATATTTATGAGCATACCTAATAGTGATTTAAAAATAATATTACCTTGTATAAGTTATAATACTCTAGATTTATATTTTTCAACTGTTTAATTTACTATATGTTAATTAAAAACATTTTAACAGTGAGCAAAATAATTTTTTTAGATAATTTTTCTATTCATATAAATATGAAAAACCAAATATTGAATCATGTACAACATGGCATATCATAATAATTTATGATTTAACTTCTTACTAAATAACCTTTATTTTATATCTTTATTATCTCATTAACCAATTTTAAATTAATATTTTTCATAGGATTCATTTTGTTTATTCACTTTTAAACATTAAGTTTTGATTTGGAAATAACATATGATGTAAATTGATTCATTAAATGTAAAATTAATCATTTAACTCATTAAAATAGTATTCTAGTATATTACAATATTCATATTGATCATTATTAGACTTGTTTTTTCATAAAAATGTTCCTTTTCAAAACTAGTAGGATTAACATTTGATACCTATGGAGAAATAGCCATTATGAATATATTTAATTTTTTATTTTAAAATTCTCAGAATGTATCTGAGAATCTAAAGCAATCCTTATATGCCCTCCAAGTGGCCATAATTTCATTACAATACATATTTCATTTATCCTCATATTTTTTCTTATATTTTAACTTTAAATGGATATATTTAATGTGTCGTTTTATCTTACATTCAATATAGGTAAATTATGCAATGTTTTAATATTTCTTCTAGTTAACTTTTCATTTATATTTCCACATTAAATATGTTTTACTAAATAATGTTATTATGTGGAAATTTCTGTGAATCACAAAACAAGATTTTCAATCTTCTAATAACTATTAGAGTAACCATCACTTCAATGAAGGATCTCTTCCAAGATTATCTATTTAGATTTTTACTAAGATTATTTGAATGTATTTTATTTCTTTAGTGTCTTCATCATTTACATTATGACATTCATCAAACATTATCATATTATATATTATATCATTCAAGGAATCTTTCCCACATTGCATGATTTTTTATTATATATTACAAGGTTTATCAATTTTTTTGTTAAGAATATCAGAATAATTCATACTTTAGACTTATTATCTATTGACATTATAAGTGTTTGTATAGATTTTTTAATCTCATTAAAATAAAGATAAATTTGAGAAATACAATCAATAGGCGTCATATTAAACGTATCAATGATTTTAGGAATAAGTATACAAACAAACTTCATTATCATTATATGTGCCTCTATGAGATATAGATATTATATCTAAAATTTTAATAGTTTTATAATGTTAATATATACTGTTAAATTTATATTATAATAGTGAATATAATAAATCTATCATTGATTTACAATTAATTTCATGTGGAGCCATAGTGTCCTCAATCCATTCAGATCTTGCTTCTTTATGTTTTTTCATGTTGATCATTTATTATAGTCTATATATCAAAACCCAAACTATCAATATTTATCCCCATTTTAATCTTCAACTATGAAAATTTATTTCTATTAAAATATATATGATTATTTTTATAAATTAACTCAAATATATTATTAACCATAAGTAAGTAAATTTGAAATAAATAGATTTTCTTGATATTTTGGTTAAAACAATGACATAGATATAACTAGATGAATAAAAATAATAATGAAATAAAATCATTTGATATCAAATGTTGGTTAGAGTATACATCTCAAAAAGGGTAGGGGTAAATCGATATTTTTGTTAAATTTTCTATTTAATAAATATTTAAATAACCCCATGAATTTAGAAATCAACCAATTTATGTAAAATATTGGAGTTTTATAATTTCATATTTTAAAATGGTTTCTCAAACACTCAATCAAAATCATATTAAAATAATTTTGAAATTAATTTTACATTTAAAAAAATCTAATATCACCAAACATAATTTATAAAACATTGATAAAAGATAACTATAAGATTAATGTTTTACTAAAATGTTTGGAAATGTCGATCTACATTTAAAACACTATAAGAAAAAAATTTAATAAAACACATCGTACATACATATAATTGGTTCAATATAAATAATACCAAATCCTGACCACTAGATAGTCACTTATTTCAGAGAACATGTTTTTAAAAGAATCATTTCTAAAAACTATATATATTATTTTAGATACATCTATGTACAAGGTAGTCCAAGATACCCCAACCTATTATATAGTTATTAATGTAATGAAATATGTAAAATAAGAAATATGATATTTTTTTGAGTACTCTCAAATATAGTGTAATAAAATATTCTAAATGTATAAAAAACCAACACAACATAAATGTAATTAAAAAAGTAATGAATATAAAATGAATGATACAAAGATTATATATTTCTCTTTCAATGGTTAGATTGAGATGATAAAAATTGATATTTTTATTATTTTATATATTATTTTAATTTTTCCATGAAGTAACTTCCTATAACCATTTTGTGGTTACTATTTTTTAATTTAAATTAATGTTTCATATGGTTAACTGTACAGTCCAATTTATTTTTAGTAAGAAAACATATGAAAAGTGAACTAGCAAGTAAGCCAACCCATAGATTGATAAAAATACAACTGGATCTTCGGTAGGAGGGGGTCCTCAGATTTATAATTTTATAAAACACCAATTATCTATTTTAGTAAAATAATTACATAAAATATCATACTGAGTAGTGAATTTTAAATGTCTGACATTGTATTCAATGATTTCAAATTACTATTTAATAATAATAAATACTAGATATTAATAAATATAAAATCATTATCATTCATTAATTCCAAAAAAAATTATTGGAATAAAATTACAATTTAATTATAGAAAAGAGAAAATTAGAACATAACTAATGGTATCATATTTTGGTTGAATGTATTAGATTCTACATAGAAGTCAAATAAGTTTTATGGTTGTAGTATAATCATTTCTGTGGAAGAAAAATCAATCTGTTAGTAAAATATATCTATCAGAGGTATAATGAATACTTAGACAATAATGATTTTTATGGTAGTTGAAAGAGTCAAATAATGGAATAAAAATATCTATTTTAGAAAAACGTTTCTTCAATAGGTAGCAACACTATACTTGAGGTATCATGCTTCAAACAGTGGTATCATCTTTACACAAGCAACACCAAATCTGTACTTGTAGAATCAAAACCATTCTATAAGTAGTAAAATTAAATTAGTGGTGGAAAGAGTAAACTAACAGTAGTACCATATGCATTCATAAATTTGATGTTAACAAAAATATTTTGAGGCTTCTAATATTCGAGACATGAAAAATTCATAATAAAGTAAATATGATTTCTAATAATTGAAACAATGAATTATTGGACTGAGCCAATAATGGTACATGACATGGGCAGTCCTTATTTAGTACATAACAGTACTCATTGACACACACCATGTTATATGACTTTTTATGGTAATATAGGTATAGGTACACAGCCATGTGAAAAATTTGGGTATACATATTGTGTATTCACAAGTACATGGCGTATAGAAGGATGAAATTTACATATTAGTTTTTTTATTTATGAGAAAAAATTAATTTTGGATAATATCTTACACTTGTGAATAATATATATGGTGGGATTATATGCCTTATATAATAAGATATATATTGTGTACTTTGGTGCGTACATGGAAAGACATGTAGATGTGCATTCCCAGGTGGATGCTTTACATGTAAACACTGTGTACAACATGGAACATGTAGTGTATTTTTTTTCATCAATGGGTTTTTTTATATTTTCACTGCGAAGTGTTACATTGTTAAAACTATTACATTCTAATATTATAACATAAAATATGATATTGGTTTTATCTTTGCTATTTGTGTACATTCATGAGATTATACGAGTCTTGTGGTGGAATTTAATCACATTGAGATTATGACTAAATCCATATGATGATCCAGGGTGCATGTAGGAGTGGTAATCAACCCTGGTGGAATCTAGATACTAAGGAGTGGAACCCTTTAATGTATTTTATATTTCGATATCCTCTAATTTTATTGTGGTTCTAGGTCTTTGGGGGATGGATTATTCATGAACAAAGGGTTTGGACCAGACTTCGATGGAACCATCAATGCAACCATTATTTTAAGAGATTTATAGATTTATGTGGGACTATAGGGGATTCCCAAAAACCCATGATCCCTGAAAAGTTGGTTTACGTAGTATTTATTGGAGGATAGGGAGTTATTCATTTACTAAAATTATTATATGGTATTCATTTCCTATTTATGATGTGGACGATTGATGTCCTCTCTCTATATAGCACCCCGCAAGTTGTTGTGGGAGATGGAGTGAGATGATTGTTGAATATTTTCTTGATGGTTCATTCATAGGACCATTAGTTTTGATGACTATATGGATTGAGTGTTATATTCTTAGGAATTATTACTCCATTATGATTATTTTTTCTCAATGTAGAATTCATCCCCCATATTAATATAGTTATTACTCTCCCCAATATGTAGGGAGGAGGTCCACAATACTGAGTAGTTTTATTTGAGATCCCTTTTTCGTACGGGTTATGTTGATGTTAGTTCTCTGAAACCATATTTATTAGAAATTGATTACATATATTATTTATTAATGATGTTTCTTACCAAATACTTTTTATATGTATACATTATATTTATTTGTGATAATGTCCAATGAATATGTGTGATATTGAAATGTTATAGATTTCCTCTACTATGATGAGAACCAAGAGGTGTCTCAAAAGTCTTATTGAATATATGTATTAATGTCCTGTGATATTATCAGATGAGACAAATATAATATATTCTATAAATGTTATACAGCCTATAAGACATTGATACACCTTCTCATTATGTTGACCCTTGGTAATCTTCACGATAAGCATTCATGAAAACAAACCCAACAATCATAAATCCTTACTTCCATTTGTCATTGATTTTTCTAAAATATAGATTCACATATTTATCCTTGTAATGTAATATTATCAATTATATATATCATGAATAATATTATTTAATTTATTTATGAAAATGGTAAAAATAAATTCTCAGATTGAGGTGTGATTTGATGGGGATGTCATGAGTGATATTAAATAAATGTATAATGCAAAGAATTGTTTTTACCTTATGTCACTTAAAGAAAGATGATATGTCATTCCTTTTGATGGGAATCAGACTTCATGCATAAATAGACAACCATGGTGTTTGATGGGAGAGTTAATTTTTTAAAAATCAATTAAATATACACATGAAAAAAGGTTTATATCATCGATATGTAACCTTCATGATTTGATATATTTAGATAAAGGGATTATATTACATGGTAATCATTTGTGGGAGGTTTAATTTCATTACGAATTAATTTATTTCTCTAATAGTATCTTTCAATGTTTCTAGACACTAACCATGGAATTTATGAACCTATGCCTAATACCATGTATAAATAGGCCTAGAGGGTCACACACTAATTGTATCAACAAATATCTGTTAAAATCAAGTATTAAATGTAAGAAGTTAGAAATAATAATATTCATTCAGGATTGGTTGACCGTTATAATTTAATAATTAGTTATCAAATAGAATAAGTTACTTTAATAATAATAAAAATTTATTTTTATGTGTGGTGAATATAATATTTATTATATTCAAAGTAGAAAAATGCACTGACATTTATTTGTTAAATAATCATTATTTTATGATCAGTAAATGTTGATGAGGGAATGTGGGATGAGCTTAATTATCTATTTGGAAATAGAAAAAATGATATTTATTTATATTCATAATACATTTGACATGTCGATAAATTAATAATATTATTATTACTATTTATCATTGGAAAATTTATATTTATTATGATTGAAAGATGGTTATGTGTGTTTTTTATATCCAAATTCTAACATAATAAATATCAAATTATATCACTCTCCATAACACAATATTTTTCTACACAATATATATTGATATAAACTATCACTATTTATAGAGATATATCTTGATATCAATTTATCTTCATCCTCCATCAATTCACTGAGAAAACATAAAGAGGTCTTTTTTCCTTCGAGAAGAGTTTAGCTGCCATCAACATTGTAAAATGCATGTGATCAAGATCATATATGCTATAACCAGATGATTCTATAATAATTTTCAATGACTATAGTACACATGTTAATCAATAATATAGGAATTCTACAATTGGATCCTATAAATGAATGATTGTACAATGAGATATTGTCAACCGGATCATAAAAAAAGTAATTACAAGTTTAGGTAAATATATATCATCCAATTAATTAATTATAAATTACAGGGGAATATTATATTATTCATTTTTAGAATTTTAAAACTAGTCATTTAATGTACATTTTTCATTAGACATTATTATTTAATCATGTGTTTCCACTATTAAAAATAAATTAATAATAGAAGATTAGTTAGTCTTTTCATCATCGGATTCTTTCAATGTGCTTGGAGCCTACATTTTATCTCTTACATGTATAGTGATACTACATTCACCAAATAATCCTCACATTTTGTGTGGTGAAAGGTCCGTATTATGGGTTGGTAATTACCTATGTCATTCAAAAAACTCTAACAAGGTACAAGTCTCCCTATATGGGTTCTTGTGGATACATGAGGATTATGGAAGTTATGTAGTTGGGATGGTTTCAATATCACGGGTTGGTACTCCATAAATTATATCATTAATTCTATTGATAGGTGGGTAAATTAATTTGATTCTGGTATGGTGATATTACAATTATGATCTTTGATTTGTGAAACCTGGATAGTTATGATGGATGGGATTTATAGAGGTCGATGTAGTCCATGTTTCTACTATGGATTGTTAGATCAGTAGAGTTATGTAGTGGATGCAGTATTTACCTTAGTATCAGTTGATATTATCCATAGAGAATTTTTAAAAAACATGTAACCCTTTTGGTATTTCAACAAGGATAGGGAGGTGATATTCCTCTTGTGAGATGGGATAAATAACTCCCTTATAGAATAGTGTTTAGGTCACCCATCTATTTCACTTGTCAGTATATGTTTCTTATAGAGAGTCTTGGGTCCCCCAAATTATCTATAAGATCGGTTTTAGACTCTTTGTGTGATGTTTTAATATATTCCTTTTATATAATGAGGTATTAATCAAGTAATGGTGATGTTTTGTTGTTTTATACCATTCTCCATGTGTATCTTATAAGCAGGGATGAAAGTGTTTGTGGTGTAGCGTGAGGTTTAGTGAGATTCCCCTTAGTATGTGAACATTTTAATTAGATTTCATGGGGGTGAGGTGGATAAAATTGGGTTGATATTTTCTTGAGTGTAATAACTATTATTGACTCACTTGTTAGTGAATGAATGTGGAGGTTTTTTCCTAAATGGAACTGTGTTAATTTTCAAGACCTCATTATATGAGACAAGTACATGATTAGGATATCCCTAGTTTCCCAAAGAGATTTTATAAGGTTTTCATGGGTAATTTAATCCATAACTTCTTCCCCATTTTGGTTATACCCTATTATCTTGAGTTAGGAAATTGTATATATTGGCCCTCGTTTATGAGCTTACATGCCGCCTATATCCCTTTCATTATTGGGGAATCTTCCTAGAAATTTTTATATTCTATGTTTCCTTGTTTATATTGATGTTGTGTCTATATAGATAGTAAAAAGGTTTATTGGGATATAAATATGTGTGATGGTAGTAGATCTATATGCGATTAGTGGTAGTATGTACTCAAATTAGGGTTGGATGAATGTTGTAGTCCATTTTTCTAGTCATGTGAGGTGGTTTGTATTTTTGGATATTGTAACTTGTTTTCTTCCATTGTATAAATACTTTTTTTTAATTTGATCAGATTTTAACATGTATTGATGCATGTTTTTATTATATATAGATATAAATATCATGAATTCGATAATTTTAGATGTATTTTTTGTGTAATTTTTTCAAATGTTATATATGTTAAGGCTTCTTATATATTTATTATGGCTTCTTGGTGTTGATCACCAGCCCCTGTCCTATTAGATATGGGTTAAAGGTGTCAAATATAGCTTACCACTGGCTCGTGTGGGGAATCAGTAGGTCGAGTTGTTTCAAAAAATATATTAAGTATTTCTTCATTGAAATTATATTTATTAGATATATTTTGGATAGATCAACACTCATTTGGGGTGTGTAGTCTGACATAATATTGTCATTATAATTGAGTGTGTGTTTTTTTTCTTTTTTTGTAGTCCCTTATGACTAAAAAAAATTATTATGAATATAATATTAACTATTATTAATTAATTTACTATTATTATATTTTTTATTAATTACATTATAAAATATTTTTTATATTTTTTATTAATTAAATCATAATTATTTACATGGGAAGAACTAAGTGTTTGTCATCCCTAATCCCACATCACAGTACATATATTTCATATCATATCGATAGTTCTTCTCTAAGTATTTGATGATTATTTTTCACTTGTATAGATAAATAAAAATTTTAGGTGTGGGGTGTTGAAAAAATTTCATGAATAACAATTGTTTGTGAGGATTCTAGGTGAAACTATATGAATATGGGTATGATGGGTTATTTTAAAAAAAATGGAATTTATTATCATTTTATGAATAAAATTCCCTCAACCCACCAGAACTTTTTAATAGGTTTCATAGTGTTTTAAAATGATCCTATGAATCCAATAGAGATTCAAAATATTCTATAATTAGCAAGAGTATCTTGGAGCTCTCCCTCAAGTATTTATGGGTCGAGAACTTTCTAGACCCTTAGAGAATGTGATGGAACATGATGTGTTCAAGAATTCTCTAGGTATATTCTTAGAGGGTGGAATTTTCTAGACACTAATAAATTTGTAATTTTCTAGAATTTTGTTAAATCCAACATTATATAAATTAGGTATAAACACACAATTATAACGACTCACTCAATCAGAGGTTATATATGAAAATATAAAGATATAGATTCCCATTGTGAATATTTTTTAGTGATATTTTTTATGTACTTTCCTCAAATTTATAATGAATGTTGAAATTGTATATAAAGACATAAATCATCCAAATGTTTGGAAAGACATCTAGTCATGTGTCACATGGGACCTTGGGAATGTATAAGTACATGAATGTTGGTATCAGTGAAATGGTATTAGTGAGTTATTGAGGTTTGAATGGTGGGGTTAAGATGATCAAAATGTTTTTTCTCCAAAGGAGGCTATCCTTTTACGCGACACTATGAAATGGATGGACCGGTTTTATTATTGCGTTAAACCCTCTATTCATATCTCATAAATACATTGGATCACCATGTATTGCATTAAGTAATGTCTTTAGGATCATAAAAATGATAATGCGAAAGAAGAACTTGGAATGAGAGTTCTACGTGAGGTAGATTTCATAAAACAATCAGGATTTATGTCAATTCAGAGGTATTAGAAGGGAAATGTTGCTGAGAAGTATGCCTTAATGGATTGGATAAAGGGGTTCATAGTGAATCATGAGGATCTAATTACTATTTATTGAAAAACTATTGATAAAATTATGTATTAATTCATCCTAGATGGAGTGATAGGTAGTGTTGTGACTTTTTTAGACAAAATCAAGGTTGGCGTGCTTAGACCAATGCACAATGATATAAAAAAGGATGCTAATGATATTGACATATTTTTTGGAAATATTGATAAATACTTTTAAGAAATGTTATTGAAATTCTATATTCTTTATGTGAATAAAATTGTAATTAAATTTAGAGATGTTGTTTCTCTATGGTGGAGGATGAATCACCAAGAGCATAAAGATAGTTGACATGACTTTCCATCAGGGGATGATTTGAAACGTGTGGTTCATGATTCGTTCTACTCCAGTGTAGTAGATCATGAGATATGTGAAATATATAAATCATGAGGAATATATGGGCCCTGAAGGAGTATATGTGGTAATATGACTATCAAAATCAGGTATGTGCCATGCCTAACTATGATCATAAATATGATTTCATTAAGGGGTTTCAACCATGTATATTCTAATAGATGACTTGTCAATATCCTAAGACATTCTTTTAATATTTAAACATAGTGATTATATTAGTGTATTATAAGAATAAGGTTAAACTATGAAATACATTAATGTTGTAAAAGGTTAAAGGTATAAAAGACTAAGAAATGTTGTTGAATAATTAGGGGCATGTTACGTGAAATATTATATAATTACCTGAGGATAAGTGGGAGTCCAGCAGTAGGGGATGTTACTTCTATGATGGACCCCACTAATGGTGTAGTTTTCCTAATAATAATTAACTAAACTCATTGTTAGAGGAGTATTATGTAACCAGTGAAAGAAAAATGGGGGAAATAAACCTTTTTAAAATGATGGATGTTACAAACACTATAAAGGAACCAACCATGGATCGTATTTTTGGTAAAAAAAAATATATCCATGGGAAACATGCATTTGAAATGTGGGATATGGATAATATCTATAACACCATAGTAGAATATGAGGTAAATTTCATGGTATGATGTCAACCATGTTGAAAAAATTAATGATGTTTTTTATTTCCAACAACAAATCTATGATTTTCATGATTCAAGGTGTGAATATTGGCATTGTATCATTGAAGGAAATCATGAATTTTATGTTGTTTCCCATCGATAAATTTAATATGGTTTTTATTATGGATTTATTCCTGTATATTAAGGAAATATCAACACTCCACCTTGAGTATATAGTGATTGTTGATTAGAAGAATCCATGCATGGTAAATTCCAAGGTATATAACAAAACACACTTATATAAATTAAAAAATAATAAATTTGATGATGGGATCAATAGAGTAATGAGTTATTCGATAGGCCTTAAATAAATCTTAGCTAAGGTCAAGGAGAGAATTATGTGTATCTACAATATTTTTGGACCCAATAGGGGAGAAAAAAATAGGATATTTGGAGTAGGACTTCTTTATATATTACTTATTAAGGTGTATCTTTGTACTAGAGTTGGGAAACATCTATTGGGAACTTATCTAAGAATGAGATTACTCAAGGTGTCCTAGAAATTCATGACACCAAAAGACTAGGTAATTGTTTGGGGGAATCCTACTATTTTTATTTGGATAAGAAATGGTGTTGAATATTATATGAATACAATTATTTTTTACGAATAATAATTGTTAAAAAATCAATTTATTGGTGGATTGTTTTATCCATTACATATAACAAAGTGACCATGGGTGATAATGACAATGGAATTTAGTATTCCATTACCCAAATTTGAGGGTTATAGGACCGTCAGAGTGGTGAGAAGAAAACTCTCTATGTATGGTCTATGCATAATAGTTATAGAAAATGTGAATCTAGAGAAAACATAATGTCTGTTATTCAAGATTTTTTGTGAACTATTGGGTTTTACCATGACACATAATTAATGATCGAGACCCCAAATTCAATTAGAAATTTTATACAGATCTATTAAAATTATTAAGGTCAAAGTTATATTACACAGTGAGATATTATACAATAATGATAGGTTGTTATATATGGGGAATACCGTATTAGAGATATACAAGGGAAACTATTTATGTTTTATCTAGTGACATTGGGATAAGTTTCAATTTAAGGAATAATTATATTATAATATTCTAAATGGTGAGTTGATGGGTAAAAGTCAATTTGAGGTGGTACTGGGACATCAACCCCTAAATAATCACAAGGTATAACATTGATGAAATTTCAAATGAATTAGTTATATATAATAAAAATTCTCAAAGGATTTAAACCAATATGCACTCATGAAAATATTTTATTGGGAAAAGTATTAAAGGAATACGAAGAAGTAGAATGAAATTTGATAATGAGATGAATGATTCCATCCTTATAATAAGGTGATGGTGAATTTACTTCCCCAATAATGAAAATCCTTCATTAAGGTGCACAAGTTCTTGATACAATGTTACATGGGGAAATGGGATGTGAAACACCTAGTGGGAGAAGTATTGTATCACCTATAGTCAACCCTAATGACAAAGATGCATCTGGTGTTTCTTGTGAGTATATTGAAGCCATAAAAATAAGACAAGGAGGATCCATGCCAAGGAGTTTCAATAAAGGTGACAACAACAATAATTGAATTATATGGGAAGGTGGTAGATCATATACATGGTGATAACACAATTAGAAGTTGCAGTGTTCCAAAAATAAAGGGGTTCTATGTCAAATAGATGGAGCATCTAATGTGAGTGGTTATATAAAAACATGTAGAAAACTATTTCTAGTTCGTGAAGAATATCACGATTTATCACCCATCTTCTATTATGATTTATCTAGTATTCGTAGGGGATAAATTCAAACCCTACCACATTTTCAATAGGTTTCATATAATATTTCATATATCTTTCATATCCTTGAAATTTTAAGAATATTATAGAATTTTCAAGAGTACCTTGGATCTCTCATGTTGTTATTTATGTCACTTGAACATTATAGATCCTAATTGAATATTATTGAACATGACGGGTTCTACAATTCCCTATGTATATTTTCACAAGATATAATTCTTTTTAAATTTTTATATATGAAATGTTATATATTTTTTTATGATGTATTATCTGTTCATATATAAAGGGTAGTCACCACTCTTTTATAATCACTCAATCATTTGATACTAATTCCAAGAATAGTTATAGATAGAACTTTTATTTTGTGATGAATATTCTATAAATGTGTTTAGTACTACTATCATGCCCCTAAATTCTAATGTATGGATGCTGATAGGTTGAACATGTCAAGGATTTATGAGAGAGATGTAATTAAGTGTGGCATGTGGTTATGGGAATGGACAAGTTCATGATAGTGTGGTGGCATAAGAAAAATACATATAATGTGTTATCCAATCAAGGAATTGTATATAGGACTTGTAAGGGAATGGTATTACAAAAAAATAAAAATAATACTTGGATAGAAAGCGGAGTAATATCAATATATTCCATGCAATGTCATTAAATTTAAATTTATTTATCTAAATAAATTTAATTAACATATATCCACTATATTTGTTGATAATATTTTTAAAATGACTCATAATATTGATTTTGAAACAAGGATTTTAGATAATTTGATTGTATCGGATAAATTCTATTTGGTGAAACACCATTAATGCCATTATTTAGGGGGGTTATAGGTAATTAAAATATATATAATGAAGATATTATAGTGTTGATATAATTTTAAATTGGATGTTAAATCCCCTATTGGGAACTCTATTATGCATTTAATGGTTTATCAAATAATTTTTTGATTGGTTTTCCATCTTCCCTTTTTCTAATATTATTAGGAAAACATTAAATAATGACTCAAAAAATAAAAATATCTCAATATCATTGATCTCAATAATTGTTATAGAGTGTGATCTCACAATGACTTCTCCTGATTATATTTAGATATATTTTTGGATTTTTGGTGTGTTCTAACAGTTTTCTATAACAATTTATGAAAATATTAATTATGATATGTTAATATTTTCCAGGGTTTCTTGGACAATGGATATAAGAGTTCAAATAATTGTTTATTCAATATTTGAGATCCTTCAGAGAGTAATCCTATTTGTGTTAGATAAGGTAAGTCAATGTCGATTTGAGTTATTGATCCCAATGAGAGATTGAGAAAAGGTGATAATTAAACTTATTCTATTGATAAAATGGTATAAGTTTCTTTAAACTATTTTTGTTGGTTTTAGTGTCAATAGAAATTGATTATTTTATCAATTTTGTACATTCCTCACATCTTGATCCTCCCATTCATCAAGTTATTGAAGAGATATTAACTATCCCATTTATAATGAAAAAGAAAAAAACATCATATTCCTTTTAATTTATAGAAGATTGAAAAAAATAAATTTCAAAAAAAGGTTATTATTCCATGATGATAACCAGGGTAACTTGTTCATATATTATACGTTCTGAGGACATAAGAACCTTAGTTTAATAGTTTTTAATTAATCAAAAAATCTAAATTATATACAACTCAGTAGAAGAAATTAACTATATGTTTAATACATCAACATGTGGTCAGTATAATAGTAATAAAGATGGTCAAAATATTGATAAAATATAATCAAATAATTTTTGTTAACATTATGATTGTACTGAAAACCCAGAAACTATCATTTATTGTAATTAAAAATAGTTCCAATAAATGTAGATTTTTATATTATAATTGAAGATAAGATGATCTTTAAGATAGTAGATGAATACATAAAATATCATAATATGGATTATTTTAATATTAAATGGGAATAAAATAAATGTATTTTTAATTATTTTTGGTATTTCAATGTTATGTATTATCTAAAAGGTTTTGGTTTTTGGTAATACTGGGTTATATGATTATGATTAATAATTGAACTTAATGACATGTAACTGATAGAGAAATAAATTTTTTATATATGGAATAAAATTCAAGGTATATTAACATTGTATTTTATGTATTATATTTTTCCACATCATATTTGTTACATGGGATTTTATTTTTTTACTATATAATTTTTTTTAATGATATTTGGTAATGTTATGCAAAACATTGACCATACTGATTTTTATTTTCATTGGATTTCATAATCAACATCGATTTAGAATCTTATAATTTTACTATATTTTCACTTTTATTGGTATTATATTTTAGGATCAGATCTAAAATCTATTTGGAATATCTATCTTGTTATATTATATGTTAATTCCTATAATTAATCAACATTCAAGAATGTTTTCTTCTAAATAAATCCAAGGAATAAAATATAGATTATTATGTGTTTTTATAACATATTGTCATATTATGTATTCTAATTGGAACTATTCTGAATTTACATTCAAAATATACCTCGTTTGGATTTCTCGAGAAAATCAATAGTGGGTTTTCCATCAAATTCATTATTTTTTAGATTTTTGTGTGTTCACAATTGTTTCAGATTAGTATATGTTTGTTTGATGATGTTTTTTCTAGTTTAATGACACTCATTTTACAAAGTTGTGGAACAATGTTTCTCTCAATGAATGTGAATGGTAGTGTATATATTTTTAGTGGTTTTTAATGTTCCTCAATTCTAGTATTGAAAATAATATTTTAATTTTTCAATGTTTTTAGGACATTTTAAATATTAATCAACAAAAGGGGATTCATATTTTTTTTTGTTTTTCTTTTGATGGATATACAATGGTTTTACAAAAATAAAAAAAATGATGTCAATGGTTGAAATAATTACATTATTAATTGTCAATAATTTAGTTAATTATAATAATACATTATTATTATTACCAATCATTCCTACTTCCAGCGAGAAAGTGGGTTTCACATAGCTTCCTCATCCATCAATGAAGATGTAATCATTCTATGGCATCATTCATAGCATCTGTGTCTTTTCCCGATTCAATTATTGTCCCATACTTTGTGTATGCATTTCACGTTATCCAATGATTTATTTCTAAAGGTTCATTTCCACAATTTAATGCATCTAAAACATTTCATTTAACCATTTTTTATGGAGGAGTTAATATTTACCTTGTTATTGTTTATATTTATTGTCTTCACCACCATTTTTTGTTTAAGTTTTCGGGGAGAATTTCATATCATCTCCATTTTTATGAATTGGTTGTCTTAAATTTGGGGAGTGGATTCCATCCCAATAGTGCGGGAATAACATCTCGTCTCATCCTCTCAAAATATGAACATATTTTTCCTTCTAAATTAGTTATATAGCGATGTTTTCCACCCTTCTGGAAAGGATAATGTTGTATTTGAACTTGGTGAAGGCATAATTTGACAACAACATTTGTGAACCATTTTTTACTAGTGCTTATGATTGTGGATTCATTTCAACATCCATCAAAGTTAGAATTTAGTTTAGCTTTTTGGATTCAGCGCCAGATTTTTTTTATATAGGTTACTGGTTGTAGGAGGTGGAATGGTGGTGGCTTCTACTGAAAATGAAGTTTGTTATTCGAGGTTTCCTCCCACATTCACAACTATACAAAATGTGTTTTGTTACTAATAGAAATGAGTGACCACCATAAGTTACTTTTTGGGAATTAGTGACTAGTTTTGGAAGGACCTATATCCCAAAACCCACCTCCATAAGAACCCATTCCACCTGATCACTCTCTCATTTCTATTCTTCTATTTTATTTTCCATCATATTACTCATATGATTCAAAATATTTTCAAATCAAATCAAGGCACTGATCTCATGGTGTTATGAGGTTAACCCTATAATTTTAGAATTTAAATATTTGTATTCATGATTTCTCACAATACCAACATTGAATTAAAATCTTCTTCATTTCCCACCAAAATAGGTGGGTTACATTAGAACCTGTAATTGTGACATGTTCCCATCACAACATGGATGCATATCAACTAAATAACTTGAATTTTATTTTTTTTAAATCATCTCAAATATTTTTGGCTTAATATTTAGACAGTGAAAAAAATAGAATATTCTAGATTAACATTTTCCCCAAACTATGGTTTGTTGATGTTCTGCACTCCCAAAATAAAAACTGCAACCAAAATAGAGAGGAATTATAGGTAGGTCGGATTAACAACATTTAAATACAAGGGTTCTTCAGCAATTATTCACTACTAGAATAACTACCATGATCAAAATAGTGGGGAATTTTCATCTGAGATGTATTAACAAATTTTCCACCCAATGGATCATTGGAATTTCTTCTGTTCAAGAACAACATGTGCATCAAAAATGGTGTAGACTAGGAAAAATCTTGATGGTGGTGATGGAGTTCTACAAGTTATTAAGAATAGTCAATATGATGAATATTAGATATGGAATTGTTGTATCTTTAGGAGGTGTAAAACAATGATATTTTTTTGGATTTTACCATGATTTTTTCTAATAAAGGTGTTTAGATGAAAAATATTAATGATGATTTTTTTTCATTCTATTTCATTTTTTTCATTATATTACAAAACTATCTATTGGATTTATAGTGGTAGATTGTTGAATATATATTTAATGTTGAAATTAATGTACCTAAATTGTGTCAATGTGGAAATGATCAGAAATAAATTGTTATGTGTGACTGTAATAGGGTACGTAAAGTAAGAATGAATTTCTAATATCTTGGTAATTCCAATGTATTTTATCTTACTAGGATGGAATAATTGGTTTAAGTGTGCATTTAAAACCTAGAAATATGATTAATAAGGAAAAAATAGTAATTACATCTGTTCAATCTACTTGTAGTATGGAAGGGAAGAATATAATTGTACGCGTAATGTACTTGTGAAAAATCTATGTACAGAGGCAAGGATTGATATTCCTGCCTATAAGTATGTTAGTACATTATTATTTGGGTAATATTATTATAATTTATTTATAGATTCTATAATACTTCATTTCATTGTGTTAAATGTTTTCATTTTATGAGTTCCCAGAGAATGGTAAAAGATATTCAGGTCATATAGTTTGAAGTTAATTATTTAGAAATAATAGGGCTGGTTAATTTGATCTCATAGGTTATGACTATTTCGGGTGGTCATGCTTTTTAGGTTGTACCCAAGTTGTCCAAATGAATTTTATTCAATAGAAACATTAATGGTATTTTGAATGCAGTGGATGGTTTTTCCAGGATTGTGTTTTTGAAACAACAATTTCAAGATAAAAATACATTTTTCTAGGATATTTAATTTAATAGGAATGAAAATATTATAGATATATTTTGGGTTTTCCTAAGAACGAGGCTTCATTTTTAAAATTTAATGTACAATTTTGTTTGATATGACATTTAGTAAGAATAGGTAATTTAGACATCTATTTTGTTTTGGAATTTAATCATTTAAGGGAAACAATATTTGTCATGCAGCATTGTTTTACTATTAAAGGAACTATACTTTTTCACAATTTTATTAAAAATTTATTGAGTTCCACAACATGAAGGGACAGTTGTCTCTATTTACTAATCAAGATTAATCTATTGAAAAAGAAATATCCATGGTTGCTTACGATACTCATCATGACCTATGAATTTGGAATCTAATGAAATTTGGCATAAAAAACCATTGTATATTGATGATAGATGGTTCATGGTTTATTTATTGTTTATGGAAATACATTTTTTTGTACCATAATGTGTTTTAATTAAAAGAAAAAATATATGGATCATAAAATAATAATTAGTGAAGATAAATTTTCAAGGTTGGTTGATGCATATACATTGAAGGAAAAATGTGATCATTAATTAATGAATAATACATTAACAATGTGGATACATATAACAAAATTATGTTAATGTTTCTATGGTTTCTTAAATTATTCATTTCATCATAGATTCAATGTTTCTTGATTTTTTCACAATCTTTTAGAATGTTTTTACAAATTTTAGATATTGATAAATAAAATATGAAAACTAATTTAATGAAAAAATTCCAAGAATTGTGTTCCTTTTCTATCCATTAGTTACACAATCTATAGATAGATACACTCCAACAATTATTCAGATATTTCATAATGAATATCAACTAGTAGGGGAAAGCTTTATTAAATCATATAATGAAGTTTATGTGAAATAATTATATGGTTTTAGCATGATGGGGTTTGTAAGATGGTTTTTCATTTTTAATAATCATCATGCTAGAATGGTGAAAGTGTAGTTGATTTTTTTTTTGAATACGGTAGAATATTTTGTAACCAAATTTTAAAATTATTTGAGAAGCGTGATGTGAGATATATTCCAAATAATTACATTATCAAAAGGTGCGAAAAAATCACAAAAAATAGGCATTAGTGAAGGCAATCATGTTGAAAAATTGGTCAATAATAATTTACATAATGAAATATGTTACAATGAACTAGATCAAATGGGGATGAAATTTGAAATAGTGGCATATAAAAAAGAAAATGGCTATAAGGTTCGTCCTTCAAACCCAAATAATTTTTTAGGAACATGGATAAAATAAATAGTTCCATTCTATATTATAATGTGTATAATAATTTCTCTACTGTTGGGAAAGCGGTTAATTTTAAATGGAACTAAACTTGAAGAGGAGTAGATCGTGTGAAAAGATGATTAGATATAAAAAATCATAAGAAATGTAAAAAATACAAGGATTATGAATCAGATAGTGAATCCATTGTATGTTTCTTTTTTTTCTTTTAAAAAATAGGGTACACTAAGTATTGAATTTTTTCATATCTTACCGAATGGACATAGAATAACTCTACAACATTGGAAAAAGAGGTGTGTCTCTACTAGAAATATAATCAGAATTTTTTTTTAAAAAAAATTGAATCTTATGATAAAGGATAGCTGTTCCAAAATTGAACATATGGGGTAAATTTCAATGAGAAAACCCATTGGGTGTCATCTTAAATTTTTATACAATTATACATTCTATTAATATATTGACTCAGTGAAGAGTTATAAAATTTTTAAAAAATATATAAATGGAATTATTCACAAAAAAAATAATATTATTGAAACACTTGATCATAAGACGATTAAAAAACCTATCTCCGCATTATCTGTCCTTCAATATATCATTTGACATTTCCAAACATCCCCAATCAGTAAAATTAGTTTTAATCCAACTCTATCTAGGATGATTCATGAATTTATGCAACATTAATACCCTAATATAATAAATGTTATTCCATGTTAAGGAAGTACATATTTTCAAACAAGATTCTATTCTCCCAATTTAATAAATACAAAAACTCCGTAGAATAAATACGTGGAATCATGTAACGGGGTTCCATCAACTCATACATCAATTAAAACATTAAAATTCATTAAATTATAATCTAAATTCTTAATAAACATCTATACATTTTCGTTCTATAAAACAACATTAAATATTTTAGTTAGACTATAATAACGCTTATATCGTTCTCCACTTAAAGGAATATAAAAAACAAGAATTAGTACTATTATAATGATTTTTTTTAAATATCGTTCTCCACCCCTCATTCATGAATTATTATTCACTTAATTGATGTTTGAAATTAATTCTTATATTTCCAAAAGAGGTAATGGATAATACAAGTTTATTATATGAATAGGACAAAATACGAATTGAGTAGATTGAAACATATATAGAATAGTTTTTTCGATCTAGATTCTTCTCAATGATTCATTATTTCCCTTTATTATACTCAATAATATAAAATGTAAACTATTGAAAAATCATTGTTATATACTCCTACATTCAAATTCAAAAAAATTTACACTTATGATACAAGAACATGTAAGGAAAATAGTGACAAAAAAATTATGTGGATGTTTTTATTCCAATTCTAAAAATTTATTAAATATTTTTAATGATTATTGTATGTATTTCAATTGTTTTTTAAAATAAAGGGAAATTTGAATTATTGAACAGAAATCTACTAAAATATGAAAAATCATAGTTATAGAAGTTTGACATGTTATAATGTGTTTTTTATTTTGATCATAACTTTTAAATTATCAATCTAATTAATGTGATTTCTTTTTTAGGATTCATTAATTTTTGCGATACAACATCTTCTTTTGGACCAAGATGTTATTCGAACATATATAGGCCCAAAAAATCAATCAATTTGACAATTTTTTGGTGGATAGATTAGACCCCAATCTAGAAAATAGACATAAATTGTGTTAAATGATTCTAATTATGTTTATTATAGGAATATTAGAAATAAGAATCATAGGTGAATTTCCAAATTAAATTTCATGGACCTATTGACTCATTAATTCAGACATTGGATGCTCATTGTTGAAGGACTTTTGAGTTGGTATATGGATAGAATAAAAACCATCAGTAATTTTATTATAACCTTTATTAAAAAAACTGATTAAGATGAAATTTTGGGGAAACAATTCCATGTAATTGGGAATATATTTTTAGAAGACACCATTTCCCAATAAAGCCATTTAATGGGTCAAAAAACAGGAAATATTTCATTGTCGTAATTAAGGATGCATAAAAACCACCCTCCTCACATATAAAGGGAGGTGAACCCTTCCATTACAATCAATTACAGATTACGAGTCAACATCACCAAGGAGATCTCTAAGGAGGAAGCTCCATGCTCTCTTTCCTCCCCCATTTCTTCTCATTCTTAATTTTTTTCTTCATTTTATTTATTTTTCAATTTTAATTCAGATTTTTAATAAATTCATAAATTCTTATCTTTTTTCCAACATTTTCATCTTCATATTTTAATTATTTTCAATTTATTTATAAATACATAATGGTTAAAATTTAAATTATTATTATTATTATTTGTGTTAATACGAATTTCTTATTTTAAAAACCTTTTTTCTTACTTCTCTTTTTCATCATCAATTAAAATAAATTTTCTATTTATAATAAAAATAAAAAATTATTATATTTTATATTAACATTATTTATAAATTATATTTTTTATTTATTTTTTGGTTTTAATTTATTTTATTTATCACTCCCTTTTTATCTCCTCATCCCCTATTCTTCATTTTTATTTTATTAATCAACAAATATTTGTTTCATTATTTTTCTCTTCATCTTCTCTTTTTCATGCTTACACCATTATGATCTATTGCTATATAAACTGAGAGGATGATCCTGAGACATGTCCGGAGGGGATGTCATGTTATTATTCATTTTTCCTTACTATTTAATATAATGTTTGTGATGAAATTGGGTAGCATGCATGGTTAGGGGAATGCATCTGATTAGATGACTATCGACCAATGAAATGAAATTCAAATTATTTCAAATATATTTTAAACTTTTTCCTCTCTCTATTAGTTAAATATTCATTAAATTTGAGTTTAGCTAATCAATGGATGAGAAAGAATCTATTGAACTAGGTCATGGAAGATTATACCTCCTAGACCAATGTGTGTTATCAGCATTTATTAAATGATGTTGAGGTATTAAGGGTTTATAAGAATTCAATGATATTCATAAATTTTTAAATAAATAATAGTAGTATAAATATTGAATTTAAGTCTTGGATTAAAAAAAATTAAACACATAAAGGAGAATAATGATTGAACCCAAGACAAAAGCCCAAAATTGAGTTCTTTCTTCACAACTTACATTTTATCATTGCATATTAGTTTTAAATATTCGTTTATTTAAATTTTTTTAATTATATATATTAAATAATAACCACCTAAATGAATAAGTTTAGGTTAATTATTTTATGTGAGTGGAAAACATAGAAATATTATCATGTGAGATGACCCTGGTCAGCCTATATGCTACAATAGGAAAAATATAATTTCTGTTGACAATTCCTTCTGATAGGATTATAACAAAATGGAACCATTACCAGGGATCCAATCATTTATTTCTTATAATTTACCATTTTCACATTGTTCATATATTTTTTATGTTTTTGTTGTAAAAATATAAAATAAATATTTTTTCCTTGATCTATTCAAATTTAGATTATTATGCATGGGTAAATTACTCATAGGTGCAATAGTAGAAGAAAAAAAACAATAGAAATAATAATATAATAGAACCTAGGTACAGTATCATAGATAAGAAACCAAACAATTGAGGAGAAAAGTTAATAGATCATTTTAATATGTTAATGAATTAATGTAGAAACACAACAATGAGCCATACCAAAAAATATGTGGAATTGGTTGAAGAAATTTGACCACACATCTTTGAAAATGAATAAACATAGGAGGAAATAGTGGAGTTACATGAAGATTCTATCCATCTTAATCATCCATTTATGAAAGATATCAATAAAAGTTCGTTTTATGTTGATTTAATAGTGGTAGATCAAAATTATTTGGATATATATTGGAGAAAATTTGAAGAAATTGAAATTAAACATGATTTCCCAACTCCTTAGAATGTAAGAGAGAAACAAACTTTAAATATATCATTTTCCTTAGAATAAGAACAATCCACCAATGTGTTGGAATATGACGAAATGATTTAGGGGCCTAACTACCTACCTCCATCACGTAAATAATGAATCTATGAGGTACTTTCAAAAGAAGATGCGATTAAATATGAACCAACAAAAGGAGTTGATACATTCTTGAACTCAATATCATTTTATTTTGTTTGAACTATCATGATTATCACTCTATATAGTTTGGAATTTTCATGTTCATCCAACATGTATGAAACCCTAGAAAAATATGATGAAAAATAAGATGCAACAATTATTAAACACCTGGATATCCATTAAGATAGAAAATATTTACATGTCGGATTAGAAGAAGATACCTCAGTAGATTTTTCGAAAGAATAAGTGACAAATTATTCTAAAATTAAAAGGTATAATATTCAAATTAATACATCAAAAATATATTTTGAATCTCCCTTTGATTATTCTTTTCATAATGAACATATAAAAAACAATGGATCGTGAAGAAGTTCTAACAAAAATTAAAATAATAAGGAATAGGTTCTATTCTACATTCTACCATCACCATGCAAGATGTACACTATTTCAATGGGGTGTGTTTGGCGTACTCTATTAACTATTCATTTTTCATACATAAGGTTGAAGCAAAAATAGGGAAAAGATACATATGGTGGTTCAAGTCAATGAAGCTTCATTCACTATTAGATATTGGATAACAAATGGTACTTCCATATAGAGGTAGTAAAAATTAATGGCCTACATGTGGTGTCATAATAAGAAACATCCCTTTCCTTTTTTAATGGAATTTGTATACCAAATTTATTGATCGTTATTAGTGCATCAAGCATCCCACACCCTCATATATTTTTTAGCTTTATTGACATAATACATATGGTTATTTATGTAATTCTCTTTTGTAAAATCATAAATGTTAAAATGATTCCTCATGTAGTGGAAGGAAATTCTAATTAATCTGGGTAAAGGAAAGACATTTTTATTTATTAAACTTTTAATCTCTTTAAATTTACTTCAAAATAATATATTGATATATATTTTGAAATTGAAATATTAAAGTGGTATTATCCATTACTTAACTTGTATAGGAGGCATTAGTTTCTTAGGAATACCAATATTCAATATTTTATAGATAAATTTTAATTAATTAGTTCAAATAAATTGTATAATTTAATGATTACAGTGATGAATGGATTCTAAAATATGAACCCAATATTTGACAGAATTAATTGATTCATTTAATTGATATTTTCTATTCATTTATCATTAGTTGATTTTTTGAAATTGATATTAATTGATTTATTTTTTTTAATCATTCCTTGAGTACTTTTCCCAAATCATATGTCTATACTCGAGAGTATTTCTCGACTAGGTACTTCATATTGTATCTTGAGAATTATTCATGAGTCATCTTGGGGAATGAATTAGAAGAACATGAATTTGAATATTTCAATGTTCTTACAATACAATAAAATTTAAACTGATTATGGAATATTTTGATAAACTACATAACCTTAAAATAACATATTATTATCAATTCGTTTTTATCCCTATAGACAATGTATGGCCTTTATATGAATGATCCATGTTTTAATCCAATTTATCCATTCATACCATCCTCTTAGTATTTGCAAGAAATTTTGATTATCATGTGTGGGGGTAAAGAGAATCAGGGTAAATTTAATGATTTAAATAGTAAGAAAGATGTGTTGTAGTGACTACTTTAGAATTTGTAAAAAGGATTTGAAATAATTCATTATAATCTATTGTTTTTACCTCATGAATAAATTTATTGTTTTCGAATGAAACAGTATCCACAAAATGGAAAAATGGTTATGATTTGTGGAATCCCCAAATCACAATTACTGGCCAAATTATTTTTATGGTATGTGGTTAGGTGGTGGATGTGATATTTATTATAATCATAATATTCAGAAAATGATAAACATGAAAATATTCTCGAAACATGAATTAACATAGAAAACTAGAAAAAATATTCCAAGAGATGGAAAAAAATCCTTCATTATACTTAATCTAGTCATGGTCTTCACTTTGAGTCATAATGAATGTTGGGAGTTGATAAAATTTTAAGGGAAGAATGTAATTAGACCTTTTACATTGAATATAATACTTTATGATTTACGATGTAATCCTCCTCCTGGAGTATAATTTTCAAAGATCAAATCATATCAACTTTATGGATCATTTTAATTTACATTGATATTAATTTATTTATGTGGCATTGAAATTTTAATATTGATAACATTGGTTCCATCTTTGACTAATTATGGATATTTTATGCTTTTGGACATGCATGGTTTATGTGTAGGGGTATTTGATAGACCAAAATTATGTGCATATTATTATTAAAATATTAATGATTTCTTCATGATTTTCAATTATAATACCTAGGTAATTTAATTTTATATTAAAATAATGTGTTATTTGTAATATAGATTGTAAATTTTCCAATATATTAATATTGATTGTTTTTTTAGAGAGATTTTAATCTCATTTGTATTTTGATTATAAATTGTAAATTATTAATCTAATTAATGTGACTTTTTTAGGATTTATAGATTTTTGTTATAAAAAGTTTTCATCTAGACTAAGATTTAATTTGATCATCTAGAGGCCCAAAAAAATCATGTTGGGAAATTTTTGTGGGGGATATAGTGGACCCGACATTGCCAAAGAGACATAAGTCATATTACACGCCACCAATTTAGGTTATTCGAATAGGATTATAAGGATAAATCACAGAAAAATTTACAAATTTAATTTCAATGAGATATTCACTAATTTATGGGGTTATTGGACTTTAAATATTTAAGGATTTTTCAAGATGCATTCAGTTAGAATAATAACCTAGTGTAATTTTATATCAAAACAAATCTCCCTCATTTACTATTAAAAGTGGTGAACAATCCATTCCATACTATCCCACATCATCAATCCACACCTCCATGGAGATCTCCATGGAGGTATGTACATTCTCTTCTTCCTCCCGGAATTCTTAATCTTCATTTTATTAGTTTTTTAATTTTATTAGTTTAAATTGTAATTTATAATTCTAATAAATTCAGGAACTTTTTACTATATTCTATACATTTCTTCTTCATCAATTCATTATTATTTTATATAAATAATAATAAATAAATAAATAAAATAAAATAATAATAATAATTATTATATTTATTATTATTTGTAGCATAATAATCTTAATTAAAAACTTATTTTCAATTTTCTCATCATCTCCTTCAATTAAAATAATTTTCATAATAATAACAATAATAACACTTTTAATACTAATAATTATAGTTAATTATAATATTATTCTTATTTTAGAATTATTTAGAAATTATATATATTATTTATTCCCTTGTTTTGTTTTGTTTTATTTTTATGCCTCTCTGCATCCCCCATCATTCCATTTTTAGATTATTCATCCACCATTTTTTCTTTTGTTTTCTTTATATTAGCCTTCTCTTCTTCCCACTTCCATAAATGTGATCTCTTACTCTGGTAATTGAGAGGTTGAACCCTAGACATGGCATGGGGTAGGTAAATGTGTTATTCAATCTTATTTACTATTTAATTTTATGTTTCTGATAAAATTTTGTAGTAAGAATTGTGAGGTGAATATATCTGATTATATGGATTCCCACCAATGACATAAAACTAAATTTATTTCTATTATTATAAATAAATAATATTTACCTTATCAATTCCTTAACTCAATATATGATAGGATTTGAGCTACTCAATGGATGAATCAACATCGATTGAGCTAGGTCCTGAATGATGACACCTCCTAGACCAAGATATATCATCAACCATTATTAAAGGAGTTGGTGTAATTAGTAGTGATTAAGAATTCAATTATATTCTATAATTTATAAATAAATATTATTAGTTAAAACAATATATTTCAGTCTAGGATTATCAAATAGAAATCAAACTTATGAAGGAGAATAATGATTCAATGAAAAAATGAACAAAAAACGAAGTTCCTTCTTTACTAATTAAATTTTTAATTACATTTTAGTTTTATATTTTATTTATTTTAAATTCAATTACATTTCTAGATTAAAAAATAACCAAATGGAAGTACATTAGGATAATTATATTAAGTGACTGACCAATTGAGAGTGCTCCTTAAGTGAGGCATCTATAGTCATCCTTCTAACAGAATTTGGAAAAATATAATACATTTTACCACACCCCGTGATAGGAGTTCATCACAATTCATTCTATTGAAAAATATTTACAGAACTATATCCATTATACAATTCATTAATGATCTTATAGTCAACAATGACAACATAGTGTGAAAATATATGATTTAAAACTGATTATAATAATTATTTAAAAGACGTTTTAGAACACTCACACATCTAGATGTCATCACCATATACATCAGTTCATTATTGTCTTTCATCGATAATCATTTATTTATATCAAATAACACCTACATGTACAGCATCTACATAGAATATTAATCATAATGAATGTAAATAATGTTGTAATAGATATTGTATTTTGGTACCTAAAAAAACTAATGCAGTCATAAATTATGAATAAAGATTCGTTTGCATTATTTAAAAAAAATTAATGATAATCATCTTTAATGTTTTTATTTTCCATCATCCATTATGGAATTATTATAAAAGTATGTAAAAATTTAAAAGAATCTGTTGGTACGGATGAGGTCGATGCTTTCTCTTTCCTGGTACCTAATTATAGACATATTTTAAGTCCATTTTTTTCCTTTTGTGACCAGGATTTCACAATATTAACCCCCGAAAATGTGTTCTTTCTATTTGAAATTTCATAGGTGAACACAATTGAGTAAACTAGATAATTCGGAGATGTTTTTTCATTTGACTATATGATTGAGATTCTTCTCCAATGGGAGAATTGAAATCATGTTTTTCATCATAATCACTTACTGTTACATCATCCATGCTCTTTATTTGTGTAATAATTTCTTTTAAATTAATCAAAACCTTAAATGGAACAAAATTTTTGTTTGTTTTTTTATGTTTTTTACATCCTTCCTCACATTTTTTATATAGAAATTTAACTCTTCCACTGTATTTCCTTCTTCATTAACATGTTCTATAAAATATTCTATTTTTTAGTGAAACATATTCTATCTGGTTAGAGATGTCACATATATTTTTGTACACATTATTCAATGTAGAGTAAAATGCACTGAGGTTCCAATGTGTAATGGTTGACTTCAAGCCTCATCGTTTTCGTTGTAGGATTTCTAAAACATCAGAAAAATAATACATCATATTGATTTGGATCAAAAAATGTATATTAATAAATATTTTAGAATTCTTAATTATATTTAAAATTTATTATATACATAAAAAAATGATTCAAATGATCCATATAAATTTTGATGAGTTTTTTGGTGGACTGTATAGATGACATTAGATATTGATGTATATCTCACGACCATGCTAACTATTTCATGAAATGAATAATTTCTAATGTGTTGATGGATCCCCATCCAAGACAGTTATGACTCTATGGAAAAAATTAGGTCTCACATGATAAAGGTCATAATATTTCAACAGTTTCATTATAGTCTATACCATCCTTTCTGTGTAATACATTTGTCGTAGATGTCCTATATTTATTCGTAGTTAGAATCATTCCACTTTAATTTAATCTTCTCTACATTATCTATGAGTTTTTGTTATGTAATTATATGATTCACTTATTGGGATTGGATAATCACTGATGCCCAATATTTGATAATTATCTACTTCAATAAACTATACCACATGCCCTACAATGTTGAAAAATCATGTTGGAACATTTTACAATCACATTATGTGAATGAAAACACTTTTAGACCTCTTAGTGTATGAATACAAAACATTTTACTTCAATATCATATAAAAGAATTCAAAAATTTGTTTGATTCAATGACGGTTTATAGATTTTTCTATGTTTGGTGATATTTTCCATTAATAAGATTTGAAGAGATATCATGTTTGAATTAATATAGTTTTCATGCCTTGTTAGTTTTTTCCACATGTACATATGAATATAAAAAATTCCAAAGTCATATATAATAGAAAGAATTCTATATATATAATTTTTTGAACATCATAGATAACTATAATTAAATATCACGGGTTCATCAAAGAGGTGTATCTATAATTGAATCATTTGATAGAAATTTCTAGTTCAAATCATGAAAATCCATTATAGGGTATTTCTAGCATCATTACATTTTTTATATTATATGGAGAAAAACCTTTAGAAATAAATTTCTACATCATGTGTGGAATATTACTATATTGGAGTAACAAATTCAATGAAATGTACCATGCACTATCACTGGTTCTTCAATGGGAAGATGCTAGAGTATAATCCCTAGGTATATATTTTTACTTCCATTGATGAAAATACCCTATAGTGAAATTACAAAATCATTAAAATTTGATGGATTATAAGGATAACATCGATAATAAATTAGTGCATCATGTTAAGACATAAACTGTACCATAGTTCAATCCTCATAGATAAGTAACGTGCATTGTCTCTTTTTCTTCAAGGAGAAGCAGTTGTAGTTGAATCCCTAAGTTGATACTTCCAGTTGTGATGTTTCAGATCCCATTTTGGGGATCTGATTCTTAATTTCATATTATTAAACATTCATTAAATAAACCTCAATAAAAATGATTGTACATAAAGTGGGGAATGCAACTATGCCAGAGGGGTAACATCACAAAAAATCACCACACACTATCGATGGTTCTTTAAAGGTATGTGGCTATATTATAATCCCCTAGTGGAGATAACTTATTTTGAATCAAGAAATGTCCTAATGGGTATTTACATAATTATTACATTTTGTATGATTATAAAAACCACCCTAAAAATATATTTCTACATAATATAGGGCCTTTTACTATATGAATGTTTCAACATAAATGACATGTACGGTGCACTATTAGTGGTTCGTCAAAGGGTAACAACAAAAAAATAACCCCAGGTGGAGATATCCACTTTTAATGATGAAAATATTCTATAAGGGAATTTATCTTTTTTTTAATTTTCTTGTATTATAAGGATAGAAACCATAACAACCAAATTAGTATATTGTGTGAGAACGTAGACTATGAAAGATTTCATGATTCATTGATTACCACCATACAATATCATTTTTTTCAACAAATGGAAGAAATTACACTAGAATCGATGAGTGGATATTTACTATTGTTATGTTGGATATCCCCTATAGGTTATTTTCAACCAAATTTCCTGTTTTTTGGACTACTAGGATGAAAATCTAAAAAACTGTTTGTACATCATGGGGATATTTCCACTCTACCGAAGTTGCAACATCAAATAAATGTACCATGCAATATCAGAGGTTATTTAAAGGGAAGACACTACACTATAATCCCTAGGTGGAGATATCCATTCTGATGCTCAAAATACCCTATAGCAGATATACAACATCATTATATTTTGTATGATTATTTGTACATAATACTCTAAAAAGGAATTTCTACATAAATTTGGGTCCATTTGGGATAACTGAGTTGGAACATTGAAGGGAAATGCTATGCACTACCAAGGGTTCTATAAAAGATAGAAGCTAAACTAGAATCCCTTGTTTTCGATTTGAAATTCTGAAGCTTCAAATCACCTGTTGTAGATTTGCAGCATCATTCGATTTTGTTTAATTATATGTATAATAAATTTAACAAACATATTAGTACATCATGTACAAACCTATACAATACAAGTGATGAAGCGTCTTACAAAAGTACCATGCACTGTCATAAGTTCAACAAAGGGAATCAACAACACTAGAATCTCCATCTTGAAATTTACTATTCTGATACTATAATTCTCATATAAGAGATTTTTATCATCCTTAAAATCGAACGACTATATATTAATAATTATTTATAGTACAATTATTCATTTTAAATTTTGAGAATGAATCTAAAATTCTAGTATATGATATTTTTAATATTACTCTCCTTCACTACATTTAACTTGATTAAAAGCATTAATAAATTATATGGACACAAAGATACATAAATTGAATAGTTTTAAATTTTATTAATGCAATCAATGATTAGGGTTTTACAATGTCCATTCATAACTCAACCAATTACATGATTTTTATTAAAACAACATCGATAAGTATAAGTATAATAATGAAAAGTAAAAAATACCCAAAAAACATCATCTTCATCCTGTCAACTACAAACATTATATACATAACCTTATACATTATTTTTTCAAGATAATTTTTCAATTGTTACATTTGTGACTAACATTGGGCAAAAATTAAATTATCGTTGATGCATGCCAAACTTCCAAATTCATGTAGTTGTTCTAACCAATTGAAAAAACAAAAGATTTTTGTTTTATAGTTATAAAATATTATACATATATTTATCTTAGTATTTTATATAATCATGGTTGCTATATTACCACTATCGCAGTTCTAATGTTGTTCTCTAATCGCACTAATTACAGAACTATCTTCAATAACATTTTGGAAGAAAATTAGAATAATGTACCATATTTATTTTTACATGAATTCAATAAATTTTATTGATTAATTTGTAATGATATATATTTCAGGAAATAATGTTCATCATCACATGTCAAGTAACAAAAATAAATAGAAATAATTTGTGTAAAACCTATACACTGTAACTATTACTGTATCATTTTCCCAAAAAAAATATTTCAAACTGACCATAAGTAACATTTTAAAGGGTAAATACCAGAAGAAAAAATATTTGGATGCAAAATATAATTAATATCATTATTTGAGACACCTAAAAACCAAAAGATCTCCATTTTATGGTATTTATGAATGAATGTAACTGGAGAATGAGATGTAACATTATTGCACCGTCATTGTGGAAGTCGAACAAAACCCAAAATCTCTCCAATATTTTTAGCTGATTATGAACTAATGACAACCATCAATGGTGAATATCCCAAAATAAAAATACAGAATAGGTGAGATGAAATCTAGATAGATATTTGGTGATGATTACATGGGATAACGGACTCCAAATTCCCAAGGCTAGTAAAATGAAGATGAATATAGGAATATGGTCATTAAATGAAAAAACTATAATTAAACTAGGTAATGTGGGATAGTTATATCTAGTTCATTCACCTTCATATTCATGGGAAATGGAGACGATGAAAATAACTATTTTAGGAACTTTATTTTGATGGATTAATGTAGGGTTGTACGGGTCTGAACAGTATTACATGTCCATACACAATCAATTCATTGATTTATAAAATTATTAATGAAAAATATGATCTTCCTAAGAATATTATTAGTTACATAGCATTTCATATTGTTATAAATAAGAATTATTGTTTAAAGACTCAGTATTGTGTCATTTATGAACTTTAATATCTTGGATGATAATAAAAAAATGTGTATAGTCCCTATTTTGTGTTCTTGAAAAAAAGAGTTCGCAATTAATTAATTAATTTTTATTAAAAAATATCTATTTTGATATAAAATTTGTCTTACATAGAAAGTGATGAAATTCAACTTTTCATGATTATATAAATGTGATGAAAAAATAGAAAAATTATATTAATTTCACATCATTTGTTTTATTAATAGAAACATTCTTCCAAATATTTTATGCATACTAATTTGAAACTAAATTATTTTTTATTATATGATATATAATATTTTTTCTGTTCATATATGAAATTAATGTCAGTCCATAGAGGAGATAAAAGTCACCCATCTTAATGAAAAATATTCTTTTTTATCAATATTTAGTTGATAATTGAATGTTATAATAAACATCGGTAATTTTTTTTGTATTTCATAAATTGAATTCCATATATTAATGTAACATGATATCTTATGTAATTTTTTATAGTTTTTTTTAAATATAGATTTGGATAATATTCATATTGAACTATAGAATAAAATTCATAGAGAATATTTTGAGGACATTATGAAATTTTTTGATTTTACCAATTAATTTCAATGTGAATATATCCATTGTACATGTAGAAAAAGCGATGTAATATATAATTTTAAATGATATACCCTGAGGTAATACAAGTTCTTTACTGGGTTTTGAAAAAATTATAACAGTTTTAATCATCATGGGGAAGAATATGCTTCTTGTCATCGTTCAAAAAATGATTTGAAGGATGTTGAATAGATGAAAACTAATATGATGAATGAAATTCATACTGATATGGTATGTGGATTTTATTTTTAAGGCATTAGATTTGGAAATACTAAAATTCGCTATATTAATATGCACTGTAGTATTGATCCTGAATCATTGATGTTTTTTGAAATAATTGATGATGCATGAAATGATTTATCTTATGGTTGTAATACATTAATAATATTTATATTTATCCAATAGTTGTTTCAACTAATTGATTTGAACAAGTGCTCAGACACATCATTCAAAATGATATTTGTGTTATTGAAAAATGTACTTCCTATTAATAAACAAATTACTGATATTTATTACCATGATTGTATGATGAAAAGAAACATGAGTTTCTAATATGAGACAATGAATGGATGATCAAAAAACCCTATGATGTTACAAAAGGAAATGAAAAAAAAGATTCTTATATGATTTTTGACTTTTCTGGGTGTAAAGATAACTGAGGAAATCGGACTCACCGAAGACAAGATTCGAAACATGGGAAATTGATCATGGTAAAACAAATGTGTTACTTTTCGCTCAAGATGTGGATGAAAATATTTTTTTTTGATCTTAAATTACTAAATTAATGAGATTCCTTATTTAATAAAAGGTGTAAAGTGTTATTCTAATGCACTCTATGGACTATAATATAAAGAAGTATTTTTATTATAGACACCATGTCTTTGTTAATGATAGTCGTAATGTATGATCGAGGATTCCATTAGACAATTATAGTCTATCTAGGACCATAGTTGGTGCAACTCATAGTGCATGTCCCATGGTGTTGGTTCCACACAAACATCCTCTATGGGTACATATAGAAAAACCATTTATATTACATTAGACTCTTACTAAAAAACTGATTTCTCAAAAGGATAGTATTTTTGGTTACCATTAATCATTGATCGATGAGCTTTATGTATTTTTATGTAAAGGTATTATGAATGTGGAATTAATTAAATGTTCGAACTTCTGGATGATTTAGTGATGAAATGAAGTGAATCTTTTACATTTTCATGTTTATAATGTTGGAGTACAATAAAGGAATTTTATTTCTCTATAATAAATAACATTAAAAATTATATATGTCTTCATCATTTTTAAAAATATTTATACATAGGTCACACAAATTTTCTTCAACTAACAGAGGTTAAAAAACAATAGAGTTCCATTTTATGTTTTTATATAAATAACCCCAGTTCCAAATATAATGATATGTGTAGAAATGTAATCATAGATTATGTAATTAAAAATTACAAAACATTTCAATTCTTGGAATTGGTGGCTCTTTTAGTACCTTCTATTCATGGTACATGTTGACAATGTAGTCACATTTGGAATAATAAAAGTATTTTATTGACCGAACATACGGGAAAACAATTGATGCATCAAGTTAAATTCCCTAGGGGTGAATCAAAATGAATTACCATATTCGATCATGTTTTAATTTAAAAAAAACACTTCTATTGACTCCTATCATCCTTTTATAGATGATATTAATATAAGAAAATGACACAAAACTTTTACCTGGTTTTCCTTAACTGGGTTACATCCAAGGAGCATACCACAACCATCTGTTGATATACCAATTCTAATATAATTCATAGTTGTCGCATTGATTAGAGAAAACTCATTGTCCCTCCTCATTCACTACTAACAACACTTTGAAATCACACTATTACCTCAATAGAATCAATGTCCATCAGACTTCATATGGTGAATCATAAAGCAATAATTTTATACATATATTGAATATCAATTTCCCAAATACTTTTTTGGTATATTATTTTTTTCATACTAATTTTATGATGAGGAATCCTTTGAAAAACATTTATGAAACCTCCCAATTTACAGGATTCTTTTCACTTTTTAAGGAAACTCTAAATTTCACATAAATTTTCATTTTTTCATATAATATAAAACTTTTGGGAAAAACTGCTATGGTGTGGAACTCACTTTTTTATATATAAAAAATTCATTTTATCAATGGAACATATGCTTTAAAAAACACCTCACTAATGAAATTAAATGGCATAAATATTATATGATTTCATATCTATAATATTCTCTAAGGGTTGGACCCCTAAAATGAATGGGGAAACGAGGATTTTTAATAGGTGTTGGTGAACCATCACACATCATCTTTTCTTGCCACCAAACAAGCACTGAAATTTCTTATTTTCTGTAAATACAAATATTTTATTTCTTCTTTATCATGCAGCTACATGCCATTATAAAAATTTAATATGAATTTGTCGAGTCTCTAAAACTTCTTCTGCTTTTCAAAAATCTAACTTTCAAAAATCGATAGATCGAATTAAAATAATTTGATTTGATGTTTCTTGGTTAAATGTCCTCAAATATTTACTTTCATGCAACGTCAAAAAACCCTATATCCTATTGACATAATTTTTTCTATTGAAAAAAAATTATTTGAATATAAAAATTACATTCTCCTCCTTCCAAATGTTTTGACTAAATGTTTTGAAGAACACTGGTAAACCCATCAACCATATACATTCAGATTTCTAAACACATTACAGACAATACATAACTCGATAGTCTTGTTTTATGGATGATTTTATCCCATCCTATAGCATCCTCTACCGTAATGGAGATTTTATGACATTGTTTTTCAGTAACCATAGTGGAACTTCCCAAATAACATTTTGAAACAATTATTTTAATGAACGAAACATACCCAAAAGAATAAAAAATTATTTTTGAGGGATTTTTTTCTAGTAAAAACATTCTTATTAAGACAAAATTAGGATGAAATTCACATTGAAAAAATTGTGTGCAATAATATATTGTGTATCATTTTATATTACATAGAAATATAAAATAAAAATGTTAATGAATGATGTGAATTTCAAGAAATTTGATGGAGGAAATAGTTGCATTCATTGTTTCTTGATGAGGGTAACATGATATTTATGCCTACTTTATAGTACACAATTTGAAAATTTAAAAAATATTCATTCCTTCACATTTTAAAAAATGAAAATATTCTCAATGTTTACTTTTGAATTATTATAAATTCTATCAATGTAAGAAGTAGCATATAGTAATTGTTTAAAACTTATGAAAGTCGCATAATACTTCAACAGTTGCTTCCAATCATAATAAATTATTTTTAATCACCTATAATTACTCAACCATTGATTTAGATGCATAATTTTATCATAAAACTCTTTTTATAAAATGAAGGAATGTGTGATTTAATAATTTAGTAGGATATGATTGTACTTATGACTATTCACATAGAGAAACTATTTCTAAAAACGTTTTTCAAAGTTATGATTCACTTGATGGCATGACCATAGGATTATGTAATGGATGGATCTAGTCAAATTAATGTGGATTCATGAATTTGAGAATGATATAAATTCATTGATATGCTTTGGTCATAAAATAGATCATTTTAATACATCAATATCCAATGTTTATTTGATGGATGAGTGCACTAATTTTTTCTGCATCTTATGGATTTTGAAACATCATTCGATAAGATATGTCAGTTTCATGATGGGCCAGTTAGAGATGTTACTATATTTTATGTGGACAACATCAAGTGGGTACATGATCTTGGATAATAATTTTTCAATACTCCATCAATTGCGTCGTTGGTGTTGTAAGAGTCATATCACTTTTATTGTTGAAAACAAAAAATTAATAAATATTTTAAACATGTCATTATCAATATCTATACACACATTAATGATCTAAAACAAGATATTACTCATGGTAGTGATTATCATATTAAGTATTCTCAATATAAATAATATTATGACAGGTTAAATGTTTTCATATTTATACATGCTATTTTATTATGAATTAAATCTATTATTTATTTCATTCTACATAATGTTATTTGGAATACTATAAAATAAATAGGTCGATAACTTTTGGGAGGTAGGTGTCATTTCTAAAATAAATAAATAAATTTTCCATCTAGATAATGATCCATTTATATCATATTTTCATTATAAAAAATTAGATGATAATTATTTTTTAGTTTGTATGAAATATGTTGATGAAAAATGAGAAACCAAAGGAAATGGAATTCTTTTTCCATACATATATTCTGGTTATGATTGTGGTAAATTAAATGAAAGCATTGAAATTATATAAACATACAAAATGAAATACATATTTTTAAAGTTTAATTGGGAAGAATATTCCAATGAAACTACTGTCGGACAATTTTGATTTACATTGGGGACAAAAAATGATATGTTATTTAAATATTTTTGAGATTCCAAAGAACCTTTCAGATTGGCTTCACAAGTAGAATATGTTTTTTTACATTGTCATCTAATCCATGTTGACAATATTCCTAATTTTTCATGAAATATCTTGATCAACACATTGTTTCCCAATGTGATGAATATATTCTATGGGATAGAATGGCAATTTTAGTACCACCAATTTATTTTCATGTTTAATGAATGTAATTTTTTTCTTGCTATTCTGATTCTAAAAGTTTTAGTTTTTTATGATCAATTTAAAAGTTGTTTTTATGTGTTTACTATCTCATATTGTATATATAGTATGTGTCCCTTTAACAACAAAATGTTTCCATAACTACCCACATTTAAGGGGAACATACACAAGAATCACATCATTTAGGAATTGAATTTCATTTAAATGTGGAGATATGGGTGAATGTAAATGTTTTCTTATTTTTTTATTTATATATTAAACGCACAGACACGTAGAGAAACACATATATTCAATTTTATCATTATATTTGAATTAATTTTTAATATAATCTGACTCGACCTCTTGTTATACTCACAAGAGACGCCCTCACCGAAAGATTTCATCATGGAAGTATAACAGTCCTTTGGATACATCATTTAATGTGACGTCTAGTGGGAGAGTGATCCCCTACTCTTATTTTCTAGTTGTTCTATACAGTATGAAACAACTAAGGATTTATATTGACCACACTTTAATAGTATTTATTTCATTGGGGTTCGATAGATCAAATTTGGAGGGATGTTCAGGTAAAATGATAACTTTGATTTTATGACAATGTTTAAAATAAACATACATTTTTTAATTTTTTAACACTATATAATAATTTTATTGTGTTCCCTGATGAATTGTTTCTAGTTTTTATACTTAAATATCATAAAATGTGAATTATTATAATGGTATAGTGAATAATGAGCACTAGTTATAATATTTTGGTTCCTCAAACATTTTAGACATAGTCCCAAGCGTCGTTATCCCCATAGTGGTGTGAATTGGTATCATATTGTTCCAGTGAGGCTACAAAAAAGAGCTTGTTTATTTTATTTTAAATATTTAGGTGGATTTTTATTATTTGACATGTTTTAAATCTAAATATATTAAATGTACTTTTATAAATCACGTTATTCTGAGAAACACATGATGTATGGACATCTTCACAGACATAGGACTTGTCCCATTTCCCAAATGCTACATGATTTATTTATCATTTTCATTTTATATCCATCATTTATTATGATTTCGTTCTATATAGTAATATATTATTGTTATGTAGTTATGAGAACAGTAGGAACTGAAACCTATAATATCAGTGTTTTTGAATAGTGAAGGAAATGATCCTGAGGTGGTATATCATATAGTATTTTTTTTACATTATAAATTCTTTTATATATCTATCAGGAAAATAATTCTGAATTTTCACTATATATATAGATATATTACATAGATTCAATTTTAGGCTGATTTAACTCAACTTCTAGAGGACAAATGACATCTTTCAGCGTATAGAGATGACATATTACATCCTCATAGTGATCAGAAAAAATAGGGAAATTGTTTTTTATACGACATGGAAAATTACTACACAAAAGTTGCATGTTATGAGTTATTTTTTTCATTGTTTTCATGATAGAATAATATGAAACCAAATAATCATAGTGAGAGGGGATAACACCATTTTGGACTCTTTATAGAATGTTTAGGGCACCCGCACATTCTACCCAATACCCCCTTTTCACCATACCCAAAAAATCATTGAACACGTTATGTTATTTTTCCACGTATAGTGGTTTAATTTTAGTGGGGAACACTCATACTATAATATTTAAGAAAACAAATTCACAAGTGAATGTTTCTTCTCTATAGTTAGAAAATAAAAATGATTATCTCACCTGAATATCCTTGAAAATTTGATTTATTGTATCCTGAGGGAATGAAGCCCAATCAAGTGTTGTCAATGGAAATATATATGTGGTTCATATCATAGGAACCTATTGGGAAATATGATAATAGGATCCCTCTCACATATGATGGTATGTATCATCAAATAATATATATATATATATATATATATAAGAGTATTTTGAAATTCATGATAAAATCCTTCGACTAGGGCCTCTCTTGTGAGCAAATGAAGAGGGTGAGTCGGTTCTTATACAAACTAAATCACACATGATTATACATGTCTTTTTTTTTGTCTCTTGTTAATGAATAATTAGAAAACTAATTAAAAAACACTCCCAGTCATGCACACGTCTACCCCAAGATGAAAAAATCATATTTAGAATGATAAAGGACTGGTGTATGTTCCATTGACATGAATTTAGTTTTAGAAAATGATTTTATTAAACACATTTAGATAGTAGATCAATGATGTGAATATATATTATTAGAGTTGTTTTTAATAAATTAATTAAAATTTGAATAGTTGAAAGATATTTTTGAAGCCAAACAATATGGGAAAAACATTTCATTCATTAATCATCCATGTCAATCCTTTATCCTTTAGTGATCTTTTAATCCATTAAGTATCTTCTTCATGATGAGGTATAGTGGGTTGATCATGTTGTTGCATGAAAATGGATTTAGCTTACGGTTTATCTCATTCAATTAAAATCACTCTCCACGTCGACAATTGCACAACAACTTGAAAATTTAGATTAGATGACAAAGTAAACAAGAAAACATGTTATTCTTTTGATGATATTAAGAAATGTTCATTACTAACTAATTAATCTATATATAAATATATATATATTTTTTAACCAATGTAAATTGAAATTGATCAACATTAGTTTCACAAATTAGATCAACTTAATTATATGTTAACAATATGTATTCCAAACTATTCCTATATTTATCTATATTGTTTTCATTCAATTGAACATAGTAATAAAAAAATTTATGGATGGACAACCCATGCCATTTTTACTGTTTCTCATCTATCAATAACATATTTAATGAATAACTAAAATCTAATAGAATCTAAAGCTTTATAAAAACGAGTTTTTTGATGGACCATAAATAAATTGGTTAAACTATCCAGTCAGTGTAGGTACACCTATCTCTCACAATTTATGACTATATATATTTCATAGTATTTAATATATCGTTATGAAAAATAAATCAGTAGTCATATTCCATTAATGTAGAACTACATGTATAAGTAAACAATCCTTGAACCAATCATGAAATGATGCAAATTGGGAATGTTGAATCATATTATCACTAGTATAGGGAATCTCTTATTTTATCCGTTAACATGTTTCTTGATATTGATAATTAAATTTTGAAATGATCATCTTATATAATGAAACAAAATAGGTAAATGTTTAATATAAAAAGTGATAGTACTATTACAATGGAAACTATCGAACTGATGAACTATTAAACAAGATATATCAATGATCTTGTCCCCATTCATCATGTAAATGTAAAATATAGTTCCTTCTACATCATGCCCATACTAAAAAGGATAGGAAATTTCACAATTTTTAGGGTTCATATGATATAAAATAAAAAAAGGTACACCCATTCATCAAAGGACCATTGGAAATTGATTCTTATGTATGACATCTGGTAAATAAAATTTATTTCAATGTTTTTAGATTACATTCAAAGGGATACATTATCCTGAATTTTACCACACCATCATACATTACTTTATCTATTAGTTGTACCATAATGTGTAAAATAATATCAAAAAATTAAGGTGGAAATAGTTTACACATGTGAAAATTCATAGGTATAATTTTTTCTAGACAAATTTTGAAATCACCCATTCGCTTAATTCATGAACATTACTATCTGAAAAAATTAATCATATCAATTAGTTTTTGCCCAAAATTGGGATATAAAAAAACATTTTTTGCATTTTATATAAACTAATTCAGTAATAAGTGATCGTCATGAGTTTTCAACACTTTAAATGTTCTGTTAGATTCATTGATGGATGTAGATATTTTGGAACTGTTACCATCAGATATAATGAGAATTGTTAAAATGGAGATGAATGTATCTCTCATTTTTACTCTTCATGTATCTCAAAACATGAATGCATGCCTTGTTACCCTTATCCTACTATAAATTAAAATGTTTACTTAAACCCATTTCTTGAAAATCACATCATGCATTGAAACTATTCTTTGATTTTCCATTGAATCCTGAAATGGACCATAATATAATCTGATGAAATTTTTTCAATATGAATATCATCTAGGTCATGTATTAATATATTAGTTTTCTAGTATTCCAGAAAAAGTACTAGGTTTATTCTTATTATTATTGTCCTTTCTACTCACACCATGAGTTGAATGTAATTTAATAGATACCAAATCGTTTAAATCAAATACTTACTCCATTTTTTCTTTTCAATCATCCAAAAAAATTCAATCATAATCATAATATTTAGTACAGAGTTATATCATTTGATTTATACATTTTTTGTGATGTAGTTCATTTTTACCTTGTAATATGATTCCCTACGTAGCTTCCCTCCCTCGGTGGTTTGGTTTTTTTGGGAGAATTTCATCTCATCTCTATCTCCATGACATTGTTTATTTCCAGTTGAGGTATGGATTCAACACATATAGTGATGGGGGATCTTCTCCTCTAATCCTAATAAAATATGATATCATTCTTCATCATTGATGAATTTTATAGTTATGTTCCCCATCCCTAAGTGGTGGATGGTGTTTTATTTCAACCTAGTGAAATCATTATTTGAAAACATCACGTGAGTGTATAGTTATTTAAATGGTGGAGTTCTACTAACATCCATCAACATAGGAATTCGGGGATTGTATTTGGAATTTGATGCAAATAACTTTACAGTGGTTTTTATTTGGAGGTGGTACCAATATGATGAATTCTGGTGGATAATACTTTACATATTCATGGTTTTCTATATAAATTGCTACTATAAAAAGGTTGTTTTTCCCTTATATAAATATGTGGTATTTAAAACTAATATCTAGGTAATTAGAGAGAATTTTTGGAAGTCACTAAATCCCCCCGAAGAAACCCCCACCCCTAAATAATCCACACCTGCTCTCACCTTCCCACTTTACACCCAACACTACTACACTCTGACCAAGATGCCCTGGCTGATATTGCCTCGACTGACCCCCAGACCCACCACCACATGGTCCCTCACTTCTTTATATTATTCTTATTTTCTCACCCAAATACTACTCATCTGATTCATAATATATTTTAGATAAAATTGAGACACTGAGTTCATGGAGATATAATGAAGGTAAGCCCGATATTTTAATATTTTTAATATTTTTTTATCACTTCATAACAACCCCCTCTATTTAAAAAAATTTATTTTGTTGGATTTCTCCATGTATGGTTCTAGGGATTCATTTTTCATCTTAAATCTACATTTATTTCATTCCCAATAAATAGTTATATGTTATCAACTTTATTACATGAATTTTCTTCATCCATTCAATGATTTATAGAATTATTAATGTTAAATTGGACCATCATATGAATGATATTAGTTTTGTGGAATATCATTATTGTATAAATAATTATGTATGGATTAAAGAGTGATTATTTTGTCATTTAAGAACTATTTTGTTATCTATGGATAGAATCTAAACACATGGATGGTGTTTATGATGTGTACTTGAGAAGAAAATTCAAAATTAATTGATTCACTTGTTTAAAAATACTAGATTTTGTTAGTAATTTTTCTCACATAGAATGTATTGAAAATCATTTTTTAATGATTTTATAAATTTGACAAAAAATCATTGAAATGGTATTATTTTTCATTCTAATATTTTATTAATAGATAATCTTTTCCAATCATTTTAGGAATGGTAAATTTTATCTACCAATTGTTTAATATATGATTGATGATATTCATTAGGTTCATGTATGAAAGTAATATTAGTTTATCATGGAGATAAAATTAATCCATTTTAAAGAAAATATATTATCTTGTATCATAAATATTTGAAAATTTAATGTAATTATATAATTAAGTAATTTTTTTGAATTTTAGAATGTGAATTCAATATTATAGTGTAATATGAAGTCTTGTGTGTTTGACAAAGTATGTTTTACAATTAATGTTATGGAAAAAGTATCATTGACCATCCAAATAAAATGTCTAGATAATACTTTGAGAACATTATGAAATTAAGTGGTTTCACCCCATAATGTAAAAGTAGCTATATTAGTTTTTTGTGTATAAATTGTGAAATATTATATAAATTACCATAAAATACAATGAATGAATACCTATAGTTGAATGGGGTTTTGAAAAATTATAAGTGTTGTGATTCCCGTGGGAAAAAATATATTTCTGTTTATCAAAACAATTTTTTCGATGGATTTTGAATAGAGGAAAATAGTTCTGATTAATTAAATGATTACTAATATAGTATATGTGATGTATTTTGATGGCATTAACATCTAATATAATAATCCTGCAGATATTAATCTACAATTTGGTCCAATTAATGAATATTTAATTTTTATGAAATCCAAAATGAGGCACGATCTAAATTATATTATAGGTGTACTGATATAATTAATTTTCCATTTATCATGGACTTTTATTACCATAATTGTTTGAATAATTTTTCAGACACATCATCCAATATGTTTTTGGTGTTTTTGGAAAATGTAAATCTCGTTGATGCAAAAGCTTCTTAGCCATATTAACATTCTTGTTAGATGATAAAGACCACGAGTTTCATATATGAGTCCACATATTCTTGTTCAAACAACCATATGAATTTATTAATGTGAAATGATCATATAGATACTTGATTAAATCCGATTATAGGGCATAGAAAAAGAAAATTTATTTTCCTAACGAAACATAGAGACTTCCAGGGGTAATCCCACTAGATAATCATTCTATGTTGTTCACCTACATATTTTATATAACCAAAATTATATAATATTGTTTTTTATTTATTTTGTAAATGAAAATATATTTATAAGAAAAAATAAATGATAAAATTTATACTCACATTAAATGAAAGAATGATATTTGTACATAATAAACATTTCCATTTTGGTTTTCTTTTTGGGTTCCATGATTATCCCTGATTGTGTTTTGATTATGTTTGATAAATAAATTCTAACATATAACGCATGATTTACTATTCTTTTTTCATATTGTGTGAAATAACAAATTCATTAAGATTTATTAATTCCACCTCCTCCTATAATCAATGATGATGTCACAACTCAATCGAGATTGTGACATCTCCTAGGACCTAGCTCCATTATATGTCATTTCATACACTAAATGACTCAACATCATCATATGAGGAGATTGAATCTCGTAAAAGAGTGGAAAATTATTTAATAAAATAATACAAATGAGTTTGAGATCAGTTTCATCATTGATGATCGCTACACCCATGCACATCACTCTTTCTCATAAAAATATTAAAAAATAAGAATTTAAGAATTGAATAGATTAAATTTCAACATACCTCTCTTGGGAAAATCCTCAGGTTATCCCCACATTTTTAGGGTAGTATTTCTTGGTGTAATGATAAATAATGATAAAAATAAAATAAATTTAATGAATGGGTATTTGAAAAGAATAATAATAAAAAACACAATTGAAATAAAAAAATTAAAGTAGAAAAAAAAAGATAAAAAGTAATGATGGGTGAAAAAGATTGAGAAGAATAAGAAGGGCATGTGGATGAAGAAGAAAACATAAAAAACATTATGTAAGTATATTATATTTGTAATAAATTAAATTCAAATTATATTTAAAATAAAACTAATTTAAATAAAATAAAAAATAAATATAAAATAAGAAAATAAATGGTTGTATCAGCTACCCCTCAACAATATAGAATCCAAATTATATTTCTTATTATGATCAATATATCCACAATTCATACAAAGTTCCCTTATTAATGGTTTTTTAAAATTAAATTTCATGTCTCTGCGTAATATTTAAAATAAATTGGATCCATAAAATGTATGTTTTTTTATAATTAATGGGTAACATTTTTTATGGATAAGGATTCCCCAAATATTCCATTAATTTTTTTTCAATGAATAGATGACCTAATTATTTTATAAATCCAAAAAATTTAATAGTAAAAAACATATTGTGGTTTTCATTTGAATCTAGATAAAATAACTTAGGTTGAAGGTTCATGGAATGATTTATTCATCAATTATAGAGGTGGAGTACACTCTATTCTCCAAAATAATTTTCCAATTTGATTGGTTTTTTATGACTTTTCCTTGAAGAATTATTTCTTGGAATTGCAGAAAAAATTTAGCTAAAGAACATAGAAATCCAGAAATATAATCACATTAATTTGATCAATATAGTAAATGTCATGTGGGGAATACCAAAGTTACTAAAATCTATTAAAATTCCATAATTAATAAATTTTCTCATTTTGGCCCAAAACACACCCTAAATCCAAAATTTATATAAATATGCTCAAATTTATAAATTCAAAAGGATTAAATAATTTAAAAAATATATTAAAAATTTGAAAATATTATCAATAAAAGTCCCCCCACACTTATATAATTGTTTTACACAGTCATAAAAACTCATCAAGGAATTTATAGGGCACCAATGTTTCTTATATTCAAATTCCAATGGTATAAAATCAAACAATTTTTTATATGAAACTAAATTTTACAAAATCAACATAAAATATCAATTTAATTTCTAAATTTTAAGATAAAATAATCTAATCAAATATTTTACATTCCTTCTCTTGAAAATGGTTGAACTTATCTTCTCATTCATTCATGTTCTCCTATTCATTATTTATAAACATTCTTAATAATAATCTTTCTCACATTTCAATATTTTCACATACCACTGATGATAAAATTCACGTTCAGTTATAATAAAATAATGAATACATGATCCTTATCTATATGGTTATAAATGTTCTAATTTATCCACTTTTAAAAGACAAATTTCACATAAAATCATCAAGTCTTACATTGAAAGATCAATTGACTATGAGGCTTAAGGTGCGTAGAAATTAAAAATTAATGCTCATGGAGTAGCTTAATCTCTATTTTAAAGAGTCTGATATCAAAATAAAAATATAAATGAAATTATATCCATCAATGTGTACAACTCTAACATCCCAAAACAAAATTTAAGGTCATGATAAATGTAAATCATAGTGAATAAGGTGCACTTTCTGGAATTTTTCTATATTTTTATTATTTTATTATTTTTATACATTCTTTTTTCCTTTTTTTAATGTTAAATTTTTTTTCATAGAATAAACCTCACATACCCAACGTAACCCCATATGATAAAAATAATCAATACATTAATGGTGATTTTTGATTCATCTAATTCACAACTCATTTCATTTTTTTCAAGAATGTAAAATAATTATGTATATTGAATGAATCTAAAAAATTTATTCATTTCCACAATAGCACCGCAAAACATTATTTTGAAATATAAATAATACATTAAACCATTACTCCATTAACCCACACACATAAATTTTAAAATATCATGAAAATAATAATAGGGTTGGAATGGAAAAAATGTCATGAGGCATGGCTCATTACTGACATGTTCATTCACGGTTTCTATGGTTTGAAGAATGATGGATGTAAATGTTGTATTTTAGGGATAAGTGGTTTTCAAAATCGGTATAAAATATTTCAAATGTGTTCTTTCATAGTCATCGCTTTGAAATGTTCAAATTCAAGTTCTATTAGGGGATTATAACAATATAACACATGAAATATACCAAAGAATAAAATAGAATGTACTTGGTTTAGAAATACTCTAAAAAGTGGGAATTATAACATTGGAAAGTAACTAATGCAATGATTAATTATAAAAAAAATTAATTAACATGAATTTAATATATTCGATACATGAAAAATGCTAGGGATATTTTATGTACACACAATTATTTACCTTAAATCGCGTGTTATAATTATTGTATCCATGCATAGAATTTATAATTCAATTCCCCATTTTCCTAATTCAATATTATTAATATTTAATTCTAAAATAGTACATCATAGGATTACAATGAACTCATATGTCATTGATATGTCAATTATATTATAAATACAAATTCGGGCATGCAAGTTTCCAGCTAAAAGCTCAAATCAATATTCGAGCAAAAATGAAGTGAGTTATAAATATGAAAAATACAAGTGAAATCCATTTACCTTTATGGTTATTCCAATTAACTTCACCTATTTGGGGAATAAAATTTTTCATCTATATCAAATAAAATTTAATTACACAATTGAGTACAAGTATCATGAATTTATGTTCAAAAAGATAATTTTGAGAGGGAATCATGTCAGACTAATATGAAACTTCTATTTAATATATTATAAAGATTGTAAAGATAAGAAATGGTGAGGTCCTCCATGTGTGGACTATATTTTTACATTATATTTTGGGTAGTTCCATCTATTATCCATATCATAATGGTAGGTGGATCTTATCCATTTAAACCCCCAGATGTTGTTCTTCCCAACATTCATTTATTTATTCGATTTGATAATAATTCCATGTTTAGAGTACACCAAATCCAACCCCTTACAAATTAGTTATATCTTGAATGGAATAGATTGGAAAATGAATGTAACCTCTTTCACTTTAGCTTCTACTTATTTAGAAACTTCACTTCCATCGGAGGATTAGTAAGGACATCTTGAATTTAAATTTCCCAAAAAATGTTATAATGTATTGTTACATAGACAAAATTTATACATGAAGAATGTAAATAAGAATATCCCCTATCATTGTGAGAACTTTTTTATTAGTTTCCTCAAGCATAGTTACATTGATTTCTTCAAGGGAATATTCAAATGTATTTTCATCAAAATAATGGATCTATATTTGTTCCTCAGTGGTTGCATGTGTTGTTTCTTAATGATACTATAATTAAATGTAAGGATTGACTAAATCTAAAAATTTATAATCACAAGTATTAGTACATAAATTAGACTGAATAGTATTAGAAATGAAATATATAAAAATAAGATCATATCCAGGAGTTGGTTATGGTTCAATCACTTCGTCAGAGATTGGTGCACCTTGGAGTTAGAAGGTGGTAAGTGGAAGTCTGTAGTAAGGATCCTCTATATTTTAATTAAATTCCACCAAAAGGTTAGATTATATCTTGTGAATATCATGTTGTTCCACACACTCACTCTAGAAGACATTCAAATCATTTTTCACTTTCACATGGGACTCAAATTTTATTCTCCATTAATGAATGAACGTTTTTAAATTCTCATTCCATTTTTCTCCCAATGTCATTCATATTGTTTCTCACCCTTTTAAGTTACTAATTAATGTCAATATATTAATCATATTGTCCATGATATTGTACCATTGTTTAATATTCACAAAGAATATAATTGTTTTTTGGATACATCATGCAAAAAATAATTTTTAATATATTTTTATAAAAAACTGATAAAATATATTCACAATGTGAAAAAAGAAAAGTATTAGTAAATAACTTTTGGATCCTCTATAACAGTTCTAGTTTTGATTCATGCCATTCTTAGGGAATGGAAGATGAAAATTTAATTTCCAAATATAGTAAAGAGCTGGGCTAGAGTCACCTAACGTGAGGATCATTCATCGTAGTCCACCTACTTATTCTATATCACAAAAACTACTTTTTCACTAATTATTATATGAATATGATAAAACTTATTAATCAAATGAAATGATAAAACATAAAATAACATGAAATAAATGAATGAGATTACTAAATAAATAACTTGGACTTTGTGGTTTTGTTTGTCCATTCAATGTTTCTCCTTGTTAGTTTTTAGATTATGTTAGATAAATATAATATACGATGTCATGCTAGAATTAAAGCTATATTATTTATTTGCATGAAATATTGAATGAATTTAGAAATATTAAGTCCCCCACTTCTTGTAATCATGTTTGATTGAACACCTACATAGAGACTATGAAATCTCTTGGGACCTACCTCCATCAAATTTCATTTCATCAACTAAATGGATTTAATCCATCGTATGAAGAACATTTATCCAATAGAATAGGTGTATATTATTTAATAAAATAATATAGATGATTTTGAGATCGGTTTTGTGGTGTAAAATTTCAAAACCCTTGCACATCACTCTAGGTCATAAAAAACATTATTCAACATAAGAATATCATAAAAGAATAAAAGATATAGCCACATAACATTCCTAGTCCAATCATCGGGTCAGAACCTAATTTTATTGGTAGTGTGGTCATGGTGGAATGATAAATAATTTGAATAGATTCTAATAAATGATAATAATTAGGTTCAGAATAGAAGAAGAAGAAAAACACATGTGAAATCACAAAAAAAAATAAATGAATAAGAAATGAAGAAAAAAAAGAGTGAAAATGGTTGGGAAGAATAAAAAGGGTATGTAGAATAAGAATAAAAAATAAAAATCATGCATGAATTAAAATGAATATAAATTAAAATAAATTAAATCTAAAATTAAAAGAAAAATAAATTTAAATTAATAAGTAAATAAAAATAACAGAAGAAAACAAATGGGTCAGAAACATCCCAACTAGAATATTTCATTAAAAATTCAGTTCCTATTATTCTCAAAATATCTCTAAATAATTCTTTTTGACATCATAAAGGTTTTTTCAAATTGAATTTTCTATCTCCCCTTAAAATCACATATTAATTAGACACATAAAATAGAAGTTATTGAATAATTGATAGGTAAATATTTTATGGAAGAGGCTTCCCCAAATATTCAAAAATAGTTATCTGTTAATGGTTTCATTAATGAGTTAATAACTATATTAAATATAACGAGAGAAACATGATTATGATTCCTACTTATTAAATTTTTTTTAGCATATTAATTGGAGATATGGGGACCATGTTATGCTCTTTTATAGAGGTCGGTTCTACATTGTTGGAAAAAAAAATTTCCAACATGATGGATTTTTTTAAAGTCAGTAGATGGCAATAGCGACCCATAATTTACATACATGGTTAATACATAAAAATTGAAGCATACGTATTACAACATATAACAAAACCATGAAATGACTGTATCAGTATAGTGTCTTTAGAAACTGGGAAACATAAACAACTGGTTCATAAAGCATCTACACTGTCTCCCATTTATTTCATCATATCTATAGTCCCTTTTTGGCATATCTTACTTAATAACCTTCTTCCTGACATGGGGAAATAAAACATAAAAAAGGGTGAGCTCAAATGCTCAGTAAGGGTAAACAAAAGAAATATCAATCACATCATATTCATAAGAACATAACATTCTGGAAATCTTACCTTGCAAAAGATATCATAATTTCATAACGTGGGATAAATCATGGTAGTGAAATGTAATCCCAATAATCATAACATAAAACATGAAATTTTTTGGCATACACACATAATCATAGAGAATCATTTCTTATTAGTCAAGACTCATTTCCAAGATTATCTTAGTGGACAAAGTCAATTTCTGAACCGAGTTCACTCCTTATTTCAGTCCTGTTTCACTAAACCGGTTTATCCTACTGTTCCAGCCATATCTATCTCATGAGATATAAAATCATTACCCAATGAATTTGGGGGAGATATAGGTCCCACCCATCTCATAATGATACCATTATTATGTGTGCCACAAAATCCTAAACCATACATCATAGCATAACCCATGCAATAAAAATGGAAATCTTAAACATCGTGACATCATAAAACAATTCATATAAGATAAAGGAATTCATAAAAATATTTCCATCACAACATAATAAAATAAATGTAATCAGAGGGATAGAAACATAACCTTATATTATATTAGATGGAAAATAATTTTGATATAACACTTGAACTCCATTCTTGAGGAAAATATCCTTTCTAATTCAAAAACATTTTTCCTTTCATAACATGTCATACAATTTTAAACTAAAATATGTTTATTAAAAATAACTTGAAAAATTGTAAATGAAGATTCTTGGAAATAATGTTTTAAAAATCCATTCATTCCGTATAAGTTAAAAAACATTCTTCTTGTACTTTTGTCGGAAAAGTCAAAAAGTGCCTCGTACGAAAAACGAAAAAAGATTCCTTTCAAATCTTTTACTAAAAACTCACCAAAGGGTAAAATTGGATTTAAATAATTTTATTAGGATAGAAATAATATTACATATTGGGGAAACATGGATGTGGATGATTAATATTCCCCAGTAAATTCTGAAGTATAAACAATCTCAGATAAAAATTGAGATTGCGAGATTGTCACTTACCATAGGTCCAATTTTCTTTGTATGTGTCTGAACATCATGTATAATGATTTAAATAATGTTATTTACTTATTCTAGAATCATCATTATTGTTATGATATCATATATGGTCATATTCTTAGCTTCTTATTAGTAATATTTCATTACTACTTGTTATTCATGTGTTTATTACTTTTTGTTCTTATGCTTGTTTTGTCGAATAAATTCTTATTCTTATCTTTAGGTTATAGATACCTCATTTCCAAAATGGTATTATTGTACTATATATCATATTTATTCATTAAATTCATTTATATAATCATTATGCAATGAATATCATGTAGAACGAATCACATCATATCATGGAGACGGTATTCCGTAAATACACACGAGCGATGATATCGTTCCCATGATCGTGGAATTGTATTGGAGTGTATGTATACTATTTCAGAATCAATAAAAATTTACAGTAATCATATATAGTTATTTATTTTCACCATTATACCCATCCAAGTGAGGTGGTGATGGAAAATAGATTACACCATGGCGTGGAGACGGTATTCTGTATGTACGCACACGCGATGATTTCGTTTTCCGTAGGATGGTTAGATGGTGAAATAGGGTTGTTTCATACTTATAATAACATATCAGTATATGAGTGATACTGTTGATATTAATTCATAATGAAACAACTAAATAAGAAGAAGTGGAAGAAGAAATAAAGTTGAAAGAATCGGTAACGGACATTACCTATTCTTTGAAGCACCTCTTTGAGACCTCCTCTTAGGGCACAAAAATTGGTCTTTGAAGAAGACCAGGACGTCTAGGATGTTTCTAGGGAAGTGGGGAAGTTAAATGGGAAGGATTGACCGATCTTGGAGGCTCAAATTGGTGTGAGGAGGAGAGGGAGGAGGTTTCCTTTTATAAGGGTGGAGAGGGGCACCTTTGGAAATATAAGCAATATTAGTTTATATTAAATCCCAACCCCACATAAAAACTTCCAAAATGAATCATATCCAAATATTAGATGCGATATGGTTGTATTATCATCAACCAATAAAATTTAGACATGTTAGGAATTTATTTTAAACATTATCAACTTGATTTATCCTTATTTATCAATTTAATTTTATTTGTGGTAATAATATTCTAAATTTTAAATTATTATAAATAATTACATATGGGTTGTGAGTTTTCCATAATTTTACACTTTATGACATTTCCGACCATATAAATTTTAATTTATAATTATTAAATATTTTTTGTGATTTTAAAACAATTTTATAATATGTTATTTTTATAAAATAACAATAGTGTCCATTTTGACACTATTCATTTATGTGAATTTAAATAAAATATATACAGAATATATGTTCGAACTAAAAGCTTTAATAGATTCATAAAATTCCATATGTATCTATAAAAGTAATGGAGAAAATTAAATAGTTCATAGAATATTTTTTTAAATATTTTTTAAACCATTTATTTGAAATTTTAATTAATAAAATAATTTCAACATCACTATTGTGTCATAATTAATGATAATTATTTATTACCTAAAAATTATAAATAAATTCCAATGATGTATATAATTGTGTTATATTTCTGGATACTATTCATGTTCGAAGTTTCATTAAGTTTATCAATAAATAAAAATTATTATACTTAGAAGATTTAAGAAAGTGACATGTTGTAACATTCTTTGGTTTTAATAATAAATAAACTATTTTCATGGACAAAAGTCCATTAAATGAATCTAATCTTACCCTTAGGTGATATGGGTCGACTTTTAGTCATCCAATAAGATTTTTTCAGGTGTTAGGGTTATTTTATAATCTTATATTTACCCTTAATTACCTGATTTACATTTAACTATGGTAAATAAAATTTACCGTAGTTACTATTCCTAATGCCCAAAAATAAAATGTAGCCTATTAAAATAATTTGGACCCACTAATTCCAAATATGGAATCAATTTTACAAAATTCAATACAAATAAGTTGCTGTAATTAATTTAAACTAAATCCCATTTTTATGAAAAACGAGTTTCAGAAGTTAAAACATTGCCAAAGATTGAAATGTTTTAACTGATGAATTCAATGTGAAATTAATGATAATTAAATATATTATATTAAATGGTAAAAATATATTATATTTATACTTTAAAACAATTAAATATTATAATTTATCCATATAAATTATCTCAATGAAACAAGTTGTTTTTAATTTAAAAATAGCATATTTTTACTATTCATCAAAATATGAAAGTTATCGGAAAAATATAAAAAATTTATCCAAAAGTAAATTTTTATATCATGATTCAAAAGAAGAATTTTATTTTGTCAAATTGAACAAATAAACATTCCAAAAACTAGATTTTAGGTGAGTGCGCCATCAAAAGGCGGAAAAACTGCATTTTTTTAAAAATACTTATTTTACCCGAAAAAATTATTTTTTTATCTTAACATGTTCTAGAAAATGTGTAAGATGAATAATAATGTTATAAAATTAAAAATGTGGTTAATACTATTCATAAAATCTATTCCATAATAATATATCATTGTTTAGTGAAACCCGGTATTGCGTACTACACACGCTATCGAGGAAGGTCGCGATTGCGGGTAAGGTATGCCAAGCCCGTATTGTGTGCTGTGAAAGATCCATTTCTTGTTGCGTATAACATAAGATAGAAAAAAATATTTGTCATAAAATCTTAGGGTGTTACATTCTACCCCCCTTAAAATGAATTTCTCCCTCAAAATACGTCACTTCATTACAAATAGATGGGGATACCTATCCCTCATCATATCCTCAAGTTCCCATGTAGCTTCTTCTAATTGGTGGTTCCTCCATAAAATTTCACCAAGCACGTGGTCTTGTTCCGTAGGACTTTTTCTCTACGATCCATAATCTATATCGACTGTTCTTTATAAGGAAGATCTTGCTCTAGCGGTACAACATCTGAGCTGAGTACATTTGAAGGATCAGGTATGTACTTTCTCAGGTGAGATACATGGAACACATCGTGAACTTGAGAAAGATTCGGTGGAAGCGCCAATCGGTATTCTACCTTCCCTACATGATATAGAATTTCAAAAGGTCCGATATATCTAGGGCTCAACTTTCCCTTCATTCCAAATCTCATGACCCTCTTCCAGGGAGATATTCGTAAGAACACTTTATCACCCACTTCAAACTCTAAGTCTTTTCTTTGGTTGTCGACACAACATTTTTGTTGACTCTGAGCTTCTCTAATGTGTGTTGAATATATCTGACCATTTCTACCATCTCATCAACAAGATCAGGTCCTAATAGCTTTCTTTCCCCAACTTCATCCCAACAAGTTGGAGTCCTCCATTTCTTTCCATAGAGAGCTTCATAAGGAGCCATATGAATACTGGAGTGAAATATATTATTATAAGAAAATTACACCAATGGTAGGTGTTGATCCCAACCACCTTTGAAATCTATAGAGACAGCTCTCATCATATCTTCTAGAGTTTGAATTGTCCTCTCAGACTGACCGTCTGTCTGAGGATGATAAGCAGTGCTGAAACTCAACTATGTATCCTGAGTATGCTGAAGACTTCTCCAGAACATCAAGGTAAACCTCGGATCCCGATCAGATATAATGGAATGTGGTAGTCCATGCAATCTTACCACTTCCTTTACATATATCCTGGAAATCTGATCTAGAGAGAAATCCTCTCTAATAGAAATGAAGTGTGCAGACTTTGTAAGATGATCAACTATGACCCAGATAACATTATTCCCTTTGGTTTTTTTAAGTCCAATGAAAAAGTCCTTTGTGATGTTTTCCCATTTCCATTCTGGTATGGGTAATGGTTGTAACATCCCCTTAGACTTCTGTCTCTCAAATTTATCTTACTGACAAACCAAGCATCGAGAGACATATTCAGCAACATCTCTTTTCATGCCATCCCACTATAAGTACTCATTCAGGTCCTTATACATCTTCGTGCTTCTAGGATGAATAGAGAATGAAGGACTATGAGCCTCATCCAACATCTCCTTCTTTAATTCAGGGATGGGAGGAACACAAACCCAATTCCTGAACATTATTATCCCATCACAGTCAACGTTGAATTCAGGAACATTTATCACCTTCTTTTTTAACTCAACATCTTCTTTATGTGCCTCTTTAATCTTCACATGTATAGATGGTTGAACATTCATTTTAGAAAGACACGATTTTCCCCCTTTCATTATAATTCCAAGATCCAACCTTTTTAAATCCATAAATGAGGGATCTTTTGTGATCCTCATCATTGATAAGCTAGCATGGTCTTGTCGACTTAATGCATCTTCCACCTTGTTTGCTTTCCCAGGGTGGTAATGAATTGAGTAGTCGTAATCCTCAATCAGCTCCAACCATCTTCTTTGGTGCATATTTAGCTCCTCTTCTGTGAAAATATACTTTAAACTTTTATGATCAGTATAAATATCACACCTTTCACCATAATGGTAATGCCTCCAAATCTTTAATGCAAAGATTACCGCAACTGACTCCAAATCATGAGTTGGGTAATTTTGGTCATGTATTTTCAACTGTCGTGAGGCATAAGACATCACCATATCATTTTTCATGAGAACACACCCCAGTCCCTTCTTGGATGCATCATTGTAGATCACAAATATTTCTCCACTGCAAGGTAGTGTGATCACAGGTGCACTGGCTAACCTTCTTTTTAGCTCTTTGAAATTCTCTTCAGATTCCTCCTTCCAAACAAAATTAACTCCTTTTCGAGTCAACTTGGTGAGTGGATAAGATAATCTTGAAAAATCTTTCACAAAACGTCGATAATATCCAGAAAAACCAAGAAGACTTCGGATCTCGGTTATTGTTGTTGGTCTCGACCGTCTTTCGATAACCTTTGTTTTTTCTAGATCCATAGATATCCCCTATTTGGAGATTATGTGACCCAAAAATGAATCTTTTTGAAGCCAAAATTCACACTTGGTAAATTTCGCATAAAAATTCTCCTTTCATAGGGTTTTTAATACAATTCTCAAGTGATCTTCATGTTCTTCCTTTGTCTTTGAATAGACAAGAATATCATCTATAATAAGTACAAAAAACTGATCAAGATAGTCTCTAAAGACTCTATTCATCAGATCCATGAAGATAGCAGGGGCATTAGTAAGACCAAATGGCATCACTATAAATTCATAGTGTCCATACCTTGTATGGAAAGCCTTCTTTGGTATAACCTCCCTTTTGACCCTTAATTGATGATACCCTAAATAATGATCAATCTTGGAAAAGTATTGAGATCCGCGTAGTTGGTCAAATAGGTCATCAATGCATGGGACATGATATTTGTTCTTGATAGTGATCTTGTTAAGTTCTCGATAATAAATGCAGAGTCTCATTGATCCATCTTTCTTCTTAACAAACAGAAAAAGTACTCCCCAAGGTGACGCACTAGGGCGTATGAATCCTTTATCAAGATTCTCTTGGAGTTTCTTCTTCAATTCCTGCAACTCAATTGGCGACATTCTATAAGGTGTCTTTGAAATAGGCAAAGCACCTAGTACGATTTCTATTGAAAAATCATCTTCACAATTTGGTGGAAGACTTGGAAATTCCTCCGGAAAGACATCATCAAATTCCGGTACAATGGGAATATTATTAATCGTGAGTTTCTCTCCAACCATTTGAGATAAATAACCTTCATTTAGTGGAATCAAGACCCATAATATATAATAAATTTCCACTAGAAGGTTATGTTCATCCTTACATCGATAGACGATCATAGATTGATCTGGAATATGAAATGTGACTTCCCTTATTTGGAAATTTATATGAGCTCCATATAAAGAAATCCAATCCATGCCAAGAATCACATCAAATTCCACTATAGGAAGGATCACAAGATATGCAGGAAGAACATTCCAACAAACTTCAATCAGAGAAGAATTGTAAAGTTTTGATGTGACTGTTGTGCCATTAGGAGTTGTCATAGCCAACTCAACATCTAATTGTTGAGGTAATACGGTGATACCCTTATAAAATTATTCAGAAATAAAAGATTGGGTGGATCCAGAATCAAATAAAACATTTCCTACTTTAGAGTGGATGGTAAGTGTACCTCTCACCACTTTGTTGTCATACTCTACATTGCCGATAGTAATTTCATGTGACTTTCCTTTTCCTTTGGCCTTATGAGTTTTTTGAAGTCGATCATCATCATCAACCCTTGGATTTGGGCATTGATAGGCATAATACCCCATCTCCTTTCACTTGAAACATTGAAGTGTAGTAGGTTCATTCTGTGTATCCTTTCCTTTGTTTTCATCATTAGGCATCTTCTTCCAATTATTTCGACATTCAATTGCCCGATGACCTTCTTTTCCACAATTATAATATTTTCTTGTCCCCTTAAGAAAATTTCCTCCATGATTCCTTCCACACTTTGAGCATAAGGAAAAACTCATCTTCTTTTCAGTGTGGTCTTTAGAATTTCCGTTGAATTCCATTTTCCTCTTCTTATCAAACCCATGTGACTGAATGGTTACACCAATCTCCATCTCAACCTTGAGAGCACATCGAACAATTTCCACATAGCTATTAAATTCCCTTATGGATAACGCCCTTCAAAGTCTTGGTTTTAAGCCACTAAAGAATCGATCGATCTTACTCTCAGGTTGGATAATAATTTCAGAAGCGTACCTTGCATGTCTTGTAAAATTTGCTTCATAGGTACCAACGGATTCATCATCCTTTTGCTTTAGTTCAAGAAACACCTTTTACATCTTTGTTCGAAGAATATGAGGAAAATGCATATTTAAAAATAATTTCTTTAACTCGTCCCATTCCATGGACTAAATTTCATCCCTTTGCCTCGTAGTCTTTATAATATTCCACCATTGATCTGCATCACCTTCCAAACGATACAATACTAAGATGACTTTATCATGTTCAGAACATTGGAGAGCTGAAAATATCTTTTATAACGACCCATACCTTACATACATTGTTAGTACTTCAAAATTTAAGTACACTTATTATAACATATAAAAAAATCATGAAAGGACCGTATAGGTATAGTGTCTTTAGAAACTGGGAAACATAAACAACTGGTTTATAAAGCGTCTACACTGTCTCCCATTAATTTTATCATATCTATAGTCCCTTTTGGCATATCATACTTAATAACCTTCTTCCTGGCCTAGGGAAAGAAAACATACAAAAGGGTGAGCTCAAATGCTCAGTAAGGGTAAGCAAAAGAAATATCAATCACATCATATTCATAAGAACATAACATTTTAGAAATCCTACCCTGCAAAAGAGATCATAATTTCATAACATGGGATAAATCATGGTAGTGAAATGTAATCACAATAATCATAAATTAAATCATCAAGATTTGTGGAATAAACACATAATTATAGAGAATCATTTTTTATTAGTAAAGACTCATTGCCAAGACTATCTTAGTGGACAAATTCCATTTCTGAACCGAGTTCATTCCTCGTTTCAGTCCTGTTTCACTGAACCGGTTTAACCTACCGTTCCAGCCATGTCTATCTCATGAGATATAAAATCTTTACCCAATTCATTGGAGGGAGATATAGGTCCAACCCATCTCATAATGATACCATTCTTATGTGTGCCACAAAATCATAAACCATACATCATAGAATAACCCATGTAATAAAAATGGGATTCTTAAACATCGTGAAATCATAAAATAATTTATATAAGATAAAGGAATTAATAAAAATAATTCCATCACAACATAATCCTATCAATGTAATAATAGGGATAGAAAAATAAACCTTTATTATCTTAGATGGAAAATAATTTTGATAAAACACTTGAACTCCATTCTTGAGGAAAATATGATTTCTACATCAAAAACACTTTTCCTTTCTTAACATGTCATAAAATTCTAAACTAAAATAAGTTGATTAAAAATAAACGTGAAAACATGAAAAGGAAGCTTATTGGAAATAATGTTTTAAAAATCCATTCATGCCGTATATGTTAAAAAACATTCTTCTCGTACTTTTTTCGGAAAAGTCAAAAAGTACCTCGTACGAAAAACGACAAAAGATTCATTTCATATATATTACTAAAAACTAACTGAAGGGTAAAATTGGATTTAAAAATTTTTAGGTGGATGGAAATAATATTACATATTTAGGAAACATGGATGTGGATGATAAAATACACCCTAGTAAATTCCAATGTATAAACAATCTCGGATAAAAATGAGATTGTTATATTTCCCTTACCTTATGTCTGATTTGCTTCGTAAGTGTCCAAAACTCCAGTATAATGATTAAAATAATGTCATTGACTTATTCCAGAATCATAATCATTGTTATGATATCATATATTGTCGTATTCTTAGCTTATTATTAGTAATATTTCGTTGCTACTTGTTATTTGGGTGTTTATTACATTTTGTTCTTATGCATGTTTTGTCGAATAAATTCTTATTCTTATTTTTAGGTTATAGATACCTTATTTTCAGAATGTAATTAGTGTAATATATATCATATTTATTCACTCAATTTATTTATGTAATCATTAGGCAATGAAAATCATGTAGAACGAGTCGCATCACATCATGGAGATAGTATTCCGTACGTACGCACGAGCGATGATATCATTCCCATTATCGTGGAATTGTATTAGAGTGTATGTACACTATTTCAGAATCAATATCACTTTAAAATAATCATATATATTCCTTCTTTAAACCATTATACCCATCCAAGTAAGGTGGTGGTGGAAAATAGATTACACCACGGCGTGGAGACGGTATTCCGTACATATGCACACGCGGTGATTTCATTTTCCGTAGGATGGATTGATGGTGAAATAGGGTTGTTTCATAATTATCATAACATATCAGTATATGAGTAATACTGATGTTATTAATTCATAATGAAACATCTAAATAAGAATAATTTTAAGAAGAAATAAAGTTGAATGAATCGGTAACAGACATTACCTCTTCTTTGAAACGCTTCTTTGAGACCTCCTTTTAGGTCACTAAAATTGGTCTTTGAAGAAGACGAGGACCTCTAGGATGTTTCTAGGGAAGTGGAGAGGAGAAATTGGTAGGGGTTGGCCGAGCATGAAGTCTCGAAGAGGTGTGAGGAAGAGAGGGAGGAGGTGCCCTTTTATAAGGGAGGGGAGGGGCTCCTTTGGAAAAACTAAAAATATTATTTTATTATAAAGCAATATTCGGTTTTAAATTGATCCAAATTGATTTATTTCGAAGATATGGTGGGGATGGGTCGAAATAATCTCATCCAATATAATTTGGACAAGTTTATTTTACTATTTTATCCTTATAATTTAGATTTATCTTTACGTTAGATAATTTTACTTTTACCGTGTCTTTTTGTGTTCTTACACTATAAGGATAATAAACATAATATAACAAGACAAACGAACCCCAAGTTGTTTATTATTAATATATATAACCTCATCTAGGTCATTTGGCCGAACCATAGATTTTTAGGAGTAAAATAACAATTAATAATATAATATTTGTTTTAAAAACTATTTTACGTCAATTTTGACACTATTTAGTAATTGATTTTTGTGAAATTCATAAAAGAATGATTAGTTAGAAATAAGTTAATTAAATAATTACTAACATGTCATATTAACCTAAAAAATTAGTGGAAACCATAAAAATTATCAAATTACATTTATTTGGGTATTTATAACATCAATTATGTCAATATTTCATTAATAAGATAATTACTGCATCATATTTTGTGTCGTAAATAAATTAAATTATTTAATGTCTAAAAATTACAAATAAAATACCGTTATGTAGAAAATATTTTTATATTTTTAATGAATATTTATAGTCTAATTTATCTTATATATAACCCTTTATTAATAATTATTTTCTTATTAAACATTGATTTCAACTATTTTGACCCTTCTTTAAATAAATTAATAATAAATGTCCTAATCTAATCCATATGGGCCTAAATGATCATAATTTATTCCTAAGGTTGTTTCTGGTCGAATTACACTTATCCAATAGAATTAGGACATGTGTTAGGGTAATAATAATATCATTTTTACCCTTAATTACCCTATTTACTTTTAACCGTGGTAAATAAAAGTAGAAAGTTACTATTCACTTAAAATTATTTTCATCTCATTGAACCACATTTTACATACTGAAATCAACCATGTCTCTCGGATTTTTTAAATTCCATTCACAGAAGAGGTAAAATTAAGTTTCATGTAAATTTTCAAATTTTCCTCGGAGGTGGGTAAAAGACGGTGAAAAGTTCAATAAAATGTTTATATATCTAAAATTATTATAAAATTACTCCAATGAATTACATTGAACTTATATAAGTATTATGTATCAATTTTGACCTAAAATAAATTTAAATAATATAAATAATTATTTAAATAAAAAGTCGGGTTTTAAATAGTAACCCAGTGTTTTCACTATTCATCAAAAACTAAAAGTTTCCAGAAAATAACAAAGTTTCACCCTAGGCTAATTTCGATATTCCGAATCCAAAAACGAATTCCATTTTGAAAAATAAGATTTAAAATATTTCAAAAAGTGGTTATTACTTTTCATAATGGCTAGTTTTAATAATATTGTAATAGCATATCGTTGTTTAGTGAAACTCAGTATTGCGTACGACGCAAGCTATCAAGGAAGGTCGTGATTGCGTGTAAAGCAATCCAAGCTAGTGTTGTGTATAGTGAAAGATTAATTTGATGATTTATATAAAATAAAAAAAAATATTTCTTATAAAAGTCTCATGTGTTACATTCTACCCCCCTTAAAATGAATTTAGCCCTCGAAATTCGTCACTTGTAACAAACATATGAGGATACCTCTCCCTCATAATATCATCAAGCTCCCACGTAGATTCTTCTAATTGGTGGTTCCTCCATAAAACATTCACCAAGCGAGTGGTCTTATTCCGTAGGACTATTTCACTACGATCGAGAATCTCTATCGGATGTTCATCATAATAAATATCTTGTTCCAGTGGTACAACTTCTGAGATGAGTAAATGTGAAGGATCAAGTATTTACTTTCTCAGGAGGGATACATGGAACACATCGTGAACATGAGAGAGATTCGGTGGATGCGCCAATCAGTAAGCTACCTTCCCAACACGATCCAGTATTTCGAAAGGACCGATATACCTAGTGCTCAGCTTTCCTTTCCTTCCAAATCTCATTACTCTCTTCCAAGGAGATATTCGTAAGAACACTTTATCACCCACTTCAAACTCTAAGGCTTTTCTTCAGTTGTCGGCATAACTTCTTTGTCACCTCTGAGCTGCTCTTATGTGTTGTTGAATAGATCGGACCAATTCTGCCATCTCATCAAAAATATCAGGTCCTAATAGCTATCTTTCCCCAACTTCATCCCAGCAAGTTCGAGTCCTGCATTTCTTTCCATATTGATCTTCATAAGGAGCAATCTGAATACTGGAGTGAAAGATATTATTATATGAAAATTCCACCAAAGGTAGGTGTTGATCCCAACCACCTTTGAAATCCATAAAGGAAGCTCTGGACATATCCTCTAGAGTTTGAATTGTCCTCTCAGACTGACCATTTGTCTGAGGATGATAATCAGTGCTGAAACTCCACTCTGTATCCAGAGTATGCTGAAGACTTCGCCAAAATGTTGAGGTAAACCTCGGATCCCAATCAGATATAATAGAAAGTGGTACTCCATGCAATCTTACCGCTTCCTTTACATATATCCTGGCAAGTTGATCCAGGGAGAAATCCTCTCTAATATCAATGAAGTGTGCATACTTTGTAAGACGATCAACTATGACCCAGATAGCATTATTACCTATGGATGTTTTATGAAGTCTTGTGACAAAGTCCATAGTGATGTTTTCCCATTTCCATTCGGGTATGGGTAATGTTTGTAACATCCCCTTAGACTTCTATCTCTCTGCTTTATCTTGCTGACAAACCAAGCATCGAGAGACATATTCAACAACATCTCTTTTCATGCCATCCCACCAGAAGTACTCATTCAGGTCCCTATACATCTTCTTGCTTCCAGGATGAATAGAGAATGATGAACTATGAGCCTCATCCAGCAGCTCCTTCTTTAATTCGGGGATGGGAGGAACACAAACCTGATTCCTGAACTTTATTATCCCATCACAATCAAGGTTTAATTCAGGAACATTTCTCACCTTCTTTTGTAACTCTACATCTTCTTTCTATGCCTCTTTAATCTTCACATGTATAGATGGTTGAACATTCATTTGAGAAAGATATGATTTCCCCTTTCATTATAATTCAAAGATAAATCCTTTGTAAATCCATATATATTGGATCTTTTGTGATCCTCATCATGGATAAACTGGCATGGTCTTGTCGACTTAATGCATCTGCCACCTTGTTTTCTTTCCCAGGGTGGTAATGAATTGAGAAGTCGTAATCCATAATCAGCTCCAACCATCTTCTTTGGCACATATTCAGCTCCTTTTGTGTGAAAATATACTTTAAACTTTTATGATCAATATAAATATCACACCTTTCTCCATAAATATAATTCCTCCAAATCATCAATGAAAATATTACCGCAGCTAACTCCGAATCATGAGTTGGGTAATTTTGCTCATGTATTTTCAATTGTCGTGAGGCATAAACTATCACCATATCATTCTGCATAAGAACACACCCCAATCCCCTCTTGGATGCATCACTATAGATCACAAACCTTTCTCCACTATAAGGAAGTATGTGTACAGGTGCACTAGATAACCTTTTTTTCAACTCCTTGAAATTATCTTCACATTCCTCCATCCACACGAACTTAACGCCTTTTCGAGTCAACCTGGTGAGTGGATTAGATAATCTTGAAAAATCATTCACAAAACTTCAGTAATATCCATCCAATCCAAGAAAAAATTGGATGTCAGTTACTATTATTGGTCTCAACCATCTTTCGATAACCTCTGTTTTTGCTGGATCCATAGATATCCCCTCTTTTGAGATTATGTGACCAAAAAATGACACTTTTTGAAGCCAAAATTTACACTTGGAAAATTTGGCATAAAGCTTCTCCTTTCTCAGGGTCTTTAATATAATTCTCAAGTGATCTTAATGTTCTTCCTTTCTATTTGAATATACAATAATATCATCTATAAAGACTACCACAAACTGATCAAGATAGTCTCTAAAGACTCTATTCATCAGATCCTTGAAGATAGCAGGGGCATTAGTAAGACCAAATGGCATCACTATAAATTCATAGTGTCCATACCTTGTATAGAAATCCATATTTTGTATATCCTCCCTTTTGACCCTTAATTGATGATAGCCTGAACGAAGATCAATATTGGAAAAGTATTGAGCTCCGCGTAGTTTTTCAAATAAGTCATCAATGCGTGGGAGAGGATATTTTTTCTTGATAGTGATGATGTTACGTTCTCGATAATCAATGCAGAGTCTCATTGATCCATCTTTCTTCTTAGAAAACAGAACATGTTCTCCCCAAGGTGATTCACTAGGGTGTATGAACCCCTTATCAAGATTCTCTTGGAGTTTCTTCTTCAATTCCTGCACCTCAATTTGGGCTATTCTATAATGTGTCTTTGAAATAGGTAAAACACCCGGTACGAGTTCTATTGAAAACTCAACTTCAAGATTTGGTGGAAGACCTGGTAATTCCTCTAGAAAGACATTGTCAAACTCCCATACAATGGGAATATTCTTAATCATGAGTTTATAACAAACCATTTGAGATAAATAACCTTCATTTAGTGGAATCCAGACCCATAAGATGGAAGAAATTTCCACTGGAAGGTTATGTTCATCCTTGCATCGATAGATGATCATAGACTGATCTTGAATATGAAATGTGACTTCACTTCTTTGGAAATTGATATGATCTCCATATAAAGAAAGCCAATCCATGCCAAGAATCACATCAAATTCCACTATAGTAAGGATCACAAGATTTGCATGAAGCACTTTCCCAGAAACTTCAATCAGAGAAGAATTATAAACTTTTGATGCAACTGTTGTCCCTTTAGGCGTTGTCATGGCTAACTCAACATCTAATTGTCGAGGTAATACAGTGACACCCTTAGAAAATTAATCATAAATAAAAGAGTGGGTGGATCTAGAATCAAATATATCATTTTCTACTTTAGAGTGGATAGTCTGTGTACCTTCCACCACTTCGTTATCGTACTCCACATCGCTGATAGAAATTGCATGTGACATTCCTTTGTCTTTGGCCTTAAGAGTTTTTTGACATCGACCACCATCATGAACCCTTGGATTTGGGCATTGATTAGAATAATGCCTCACCTCCTTGGACTTGATACATTGAAGTGTAGTAGGTTCATTCTGTGTATCCCTACCTTTGTTTGCATCATTAGACATATTCTTCCCATCCTTGTGGCATTCAAATGCCCACTGACCTTCCTTTCCACATTTGAAACATCTACTTTTCCTTTAGGACAACTCCCTCGATGTTTCTTTCCACACTTTCAGTATAAGGTAAATCTCATCTTCTTATCATTGTGCTCTTTAGATTTTCCTTTGAATTAAATTTTCCTCTTCTTATCAAACCCATATGACTGATGGGTTACTCCAATCTCCATCTCAACATTGAGAGCACATCAAACGATTTCCTCGTAGCTATTGAAGTCCCTTATGGATAACGCCCATCGAAGACTTGGTTTTAAGACACTAAAGAATCGATCAATCTTACTCTCAGGTTGGATAATAATCCCAGATGCATACATTGAAAGTCTTGTAAAATTTTCCTCATAGGTACCAACAGATTCATCATCGTTTTGCTTTAATTCAAGATACTCCTTCTTCATATTTGTTCGGAGAATATGAAGGAAGTACTTATTGAAAAATATGTTGTTGAACTCGTCCCATTCCATGGACTCAATTTCATCTCTTGGCCTCTTATTCTTGATAAGATTCCACCATTGGTCAATATCACCTTCCAAATGATACACTGCTAAGATGAATTTATCATGTTCAGAACATTGAAGAACTGAAAATATCTTTTCAGTAGTACCAATCCATTGTTCAGCAACTAATAGATCAGTAGACCCGCTGAATGAAGGTGGATGCTATCTCATGAAGGATTCAAGTGAATGTTGCTCCTTCCTTTGATCATTTGAAATTCCTACTTGATTCATAGCTTGATAAAGTTGTGTGATCATGGCTACAAGATTTTTCATTCCATATCCCATAACGTTTGGTTTCTTTTGTGGAAAATCATTGCATTTACTGTCTCATTCTGCATTAACACGGTTCATTCGGGTTCCAGCCATTGACTAAAATGAAGAAGAATAGTGTGAGAAACACTAATTGTAATAGGAAACCCACATAATCAAGAATAAAATTTCACACTTAAGGTCTTATCCTAGGTTATTCATGGCCATTTCTAAAACACTAAGATTGTGTTCTATGCTTAGACTTATCCATAGGATTCTTACTAAGGCTTTCCCATCCTAGTTTCTAATGGTTGACTATACCTTTCCTCTGATACCAACTATAACGACCCATACTTTACATACATTTTTAGTAATTTAAAATTGAAGTACACTTATTAGAAAATATAACAAAACCATGAAAGGACCAAATAGTTATAGTGTCTTTAGAAACTGGGAAACATAAACAACTAGTTCATAAATAGTCTACACTGTCTCCCATTTATTTCATCATATCTATAGTCCCTTTTGGAATATCATACATAATAACCTTCTTCATGACCTGGGGAAAGAAAATATACAAAAGGGTGAGCTAAAATTCTTAGGAAGGGTAAAAAAAAGAAATATCAATCACATCATATTCATAAGAACATAACATTTTGGAAATCTTACCCTGCAAAAGAGATCATAATTTCATAACATAGGATAAATCATGGCAGTGAAATGTAATCAAAATAATCATAACATAAAACATGATGATTTGTTTCATACAAACATAATCATAGAGAATCATTTCTTATTAGTCAAGACACATTTCCAAGACTATCTTAGTGGACAAAGTCCATTTCCGAACCGATTTCATTCCTCGTTTCAGTCCTGTTTCACTGAACCGGTTTAACCTGCCATTCCAGCCATGTCTATCTCATGAGATATAAAATATTTACCCAATAAATTGGAGGGAGATATAGGTCCCACCCATCTCATAATGATACCATTCTTATGTGTTCCACAAAATCATAAACCATACATCATTGCATAACCCATGTAATAAAAATGGGATTCTTAAACATCGTGACATCATAAAATTATTTATATTAGATAAAGGAATTCATAAAAATAATTCCATCACAACATAATCAAATCAATGTAATAATATGGATAAAAACAGAACCCATTATTATATTAGATGGAAAATAAATTTGATAAAACACTTGAACTCAATTTTTGAGGAAAATAACCTTTCTACTTCAAAAACACTTTTCCATTCTTAACATGTCATACAATTCTAAACTAAAAGAAGTTGATTAAAAATAAACTTTAAAACATGTAAAGGAAGCTTCTTGAAAATAATTTTTTAAAAATCCATTCATGTCGTATAAGTTAAAAAAACATTCTTCTCGTACTTTTGTTGGAAAAGTCAAAAAGTACCTCGTACGAAAAACGACAAAAGATTCCTTTCATATCATTTACCAAAAACTCACCGAAGGGTAAAATTGAACTTAAAAAATTGTAGGTGGATGGAAATAATATTACATTTTGAGAAAACATGTATGTGGATGTTAAAATACACCATAGTAAATTCCAAAGTATAAACAATCTCGGATAAAAATGAGATTGTGATATTTCCCTTACCTTATGTCTGATTTGCTTCGTAAGTGTCCGAACCTCCTGAATAATGATTTAAATAATGTCATTGACTTGTTCCAGAATCATAATCATTGTTATGATATCATATATGGTCATATTATTACCTTATTATTAGTAATATTTCATTGCTACTTGTTATTCGGGTGTTTATTACTTTTTGTTCTTATGCGTGTTTTGTCGAATAAATTCGTATTATTATTTTTAGGTTATAGATACCTCATTTACAGAATGATTTTAGTGTAATATATATCATATTTATTCACTCAATTCATTTATGTAATCATTATTCAATTAAAATCATGTAGAACGAGTCGCATCACATCGTGGAGACGGTATTCCGTACGTATGCACGAGCGATGATATCATTCCCATGATCGTGGAATTGTATTGGACTGTATTTATACTATTTCTGATTCAATATCACTTTACAAGAATCATATATTTTTAATCCATTCACCATTATACACATCCAAGTAAGGTAGTGGTGGAAAATAGATTACACCACGGCGTGGAAACAGTATTCCGTACGTACGCACGCGTGGTGATTTTGTTTTCCGTAGGATGGATAGATGGTGAAATAGGGTTGTTTCATACGTATAATAACATATCAGTATATTAGTGATACTTAGGTTATTAATTCATAATGAAACAACTAAAGAAGAAGAAGTGGAAGAAGAAATAAAGTTGAAAGAATCGGTAACGGACATTACCTCTTCTTTGAAGCGCTTCTTTGAGACCTCCTTTTAGGGAACTAAAATTGGTCATTGAAGAAGACCAGGACCTCTAGGATGTTTCTAGAGAAGTGGAGAGGAGAAATTGGAAGGGTTTGGCCGAGCGTGAATGCTCAATGTGGTATGAGGAAGAGAGGGAGGAGGTGCCCTTTTATAAGGGAGGAGAGGGGATCCTTTGGAAAAACTAAAAATATTATTTTATTATAAAGACATATTCGGTTTTAAATAGCTCCAAATTTATTTATTTCTAAACTAAGGCGGGGATGGGTCGAAATAATCTCATCCTATAGAATTTGGACAAGTTTAGTTTACTGTTTTAACCTTATCATTTACATTTAACTTTAAGTTAGATAATTTTACTTTTACCGTGTCGTTTTCTGTTCTTACACTATAAGGTTAATAAACATTATATAATAAGAAAAAAGAACCCCAAGTTTTTTATTATTAATATATATAACCTTATCTAAGTAATTTGGCAGAACCGTAGATTTTTAGTAATAAAATAACAATTAATAATATAATATTTGTTTTAAAAACAATTTTTTGTCAATTTTGACACTATTTAGTAATTTATTTTTGTGAAAATCATAACAGAATGATTAGTTAAAACAAAGTTAATTAAATAAATACTAACATGTCATATTAACCTATAAAAGTATTGGAATTCATAAAAAGTATCAAATTACATTTATTTATGTATTTATAACATCAATTATGTCAATATTTCATTAATAAGATAATTACTGCATCATCTTTGTGTCATAAATAAATTAACTTATTTAATGTCAAAAAATTACAAATAAAATACCATTTTGTAGGAAATATTTTTAGATTTCTAATTAATATTTATAGTCGAATTTATCTTATGTATAACCCTATATTAAAAAATATTTACTTATTAAACTTTGATTTTAACTATTTTAACCCTTCTTTAAATAAATTAATAATAAATGTCCTAATCTAATCCAAGTGGGCCAAAATGGTCATATGTTATTCCTAAGGTTGTTTTTGGTTGAATTAAACTTATCAAATAGAAATAGTACATGTTTTAGGGTAATAATAATATCATTTTCCCCTTAATTACCCTATTTACTTTTAACAGTGGTAAATAAAAGTAAAAAGTTACTATTCACAAAAAAATATTTTCATCTCATTGAACCACATTTTACTTAATGACATCAACCATGTCCCTTGGATTTTTGAAATTCCACTCATAGAAGTGGTAAAATTATGTTTTATGTAAATTTGCAAATTCTTCTAGGAGGTGGGTAAAAGACGATGAAAAGTTCAATAAAATTTTTATATATCTAGAATTATTATAAAATTACTCCAATGAATTAAATTGAACTTATATAGGTATTATGTATCAATTTGGAACAAAAAAAAATTAAATAAAATAAATAATTATTCAAATAAAAAGTCGGGTTTTAAATAGTAACCCAGTGTTTTCACTATTCATAAAAAATTCAATGTTTCTAGAAAAATACCAAAATTTCACCGTAGGCTAATTTTGATATTCCGAATCCAAAAACGAAGTCCATTTTGAAAAATAAAATTTTCAAAATTTAAAAAATTGGTTATTACTATTCATAACGGCTAGTTTTAATAATATTTTAATAGCATATCGTTGTTTAGTAAAACTCGGTATTGCGTACGACGCAAGCTATCAAGGAAGGTCGAGATTGCGTGTAAAGCAAGCCAAGATAGTGTTGTGTGTAGTGAAAGTTTCCTTTGATGATTTATATAAAATAAACACAAAATAATTCTTATAAAAGTCTCGGGTGTTACATATTTTCAGTGGTACTGATCCATTGTTCAGCCAGTAATGGATCAGAAGACCCGCTGAATGAAGGTGGACGCTGCCTCATGAAGGATTCAACAGAATGTTGCTCCTTCCTTTGATCATTTGGAAGTCTAGCATGATTCATAGATTGAGAAAGTTTTGTGAGCATGGATACATGATTTTTCATTCCATCTTCTATAATGTTTGGTTGCTCAGGGGGACAATCATTGCATTGGCCGTCGCAATCCGCATTAACACGATTCCATCGGGTTCCATCCATTGACTAAAACCAAGAAGAATAGTGTGAGAAACACTAATTATAATAGGAAAACCACATAATCAAGAATAAAATTTCACACTTAAGGCCTTATCATAGGTTGTTCATGGCTGTTTCTAAAAAACTAAGATTGTGTTCTATTCTTAGACATATCCTTAGGTTTCTTACTAAGGCTTTCACATCCTAGTTTCCAAAGGTTGACTATACCTTTCCTCTGATACCAACTATAGCGACCCATACTTTACATACATGGTTAATACTTCAAAATTTAAATCATACTTATTACAACATATAAAAATAACCATGAATGGGCCGTATAGGTATAATGTCTTTAGAAACAGGGAAATATAAACAACTGGTTTATAAAGCATCTACACTATCTCCCAATTATTTCATCATATATATTGTTCCTTTTTGGAACATCATTCTTAATAACCTTCTTCCTGACCTGGGGAATGAAAAAATACAAAACGGTGTGCTCAAATTCTCAGCAAGGGTAAACAAAAGAAATATCAATCACATCATATTCATAAGAACATAACATTTTAGAAATCTTACCCTGCAAAAGAGATCATAATTTCATAACTTGGGATAAATCATGGCAGTGAAATGTAATCCCAATAATCATAACATAAAACATGAAACATTTTTTCATACAAACATAATCATAGAGAATCATTTCTTATTATTCAAGACTCATTGCCAAGACTATCTTAGTGGATAAAGTCCATTTCTGAACCGAGTTCACTCCTTGTTTCAGTCATGTTTCACTGAACCGGTTTAACCTACCGTTCCATCCATGTCTATCTCATGAGATATAAAATCTTTACCCAATGAATTTGAGGGAGATATAGGTCCCACCCATCTCATAATGGGACCATTCTTATGTGTTCCACAAAATCATACACTATACATCATAGCATAACCCATGTAATAAAAATTGGAATCTTAAACATCGTGACATCATAAAAAAATTCATATAAGATAAAGTAATTCATAAAAATATTTCCATCACAACATAATCAAATAAATTTATTATGAGGGATAGAAACATAACCATATATTATCTTAGATGGAAAATAATTTTGATAAAACACTTGAACTCCATTCTTGAGGAAAATATCCTTTCTACTTCCAAAACATTTTTCCTTTCATAACATTTCATAAAATTTTAATCTAAAATAAGTTGATTAAAAATAAACATGAAAACATGTAAATTAAGATGCTTGGAAATAATGTTTTAAAAATCCATTAATGCCGTATAAGTTAAAAAAACATTCTTCTCGTACTTTTGTCGGAAAAGTCAAAAAGTACCTCGTATAAAAAATGACAAAAGATTCCTTTCATATATTTTAATAAAAACTCACTGAAGGGTAAAATTGGATTTAAAAAATTGTAGGAGGATATAAATATTATTAAATATTGAGGAAACATTTATGTGGATGATAAATATTCCCCAGTAAATTCTGAAGTATAAACAATCTCGGATAAAAATTGAGATTGCGAGATTCTCTCTTACTTTAGGTCCGATTTTCTTCGTAAGTGTCCGAACCTCCTGTATAATGATTTAAATAATTTTATTGACTTATTACAGAATCATAATTATTTTTATTATATCATATATGTTCATATTCTTAGCTTTTTATTAGTAATATTTCATTACAAATTGTTATTCGGGTGTTTATTACTTTTTGTTATTATGTGTATTTTGTCGAATAAATTTTTATTCTTCCCTTTAGGTTATAGATACCTCATTTCCAGATTGGTATTAGTGTACTATATATAATATTTATTCATTAAATTCATTTATATAATCATTATTCAATGAAGATCATGTAGAACGAATCGCAACACATCGTGGAGATGGTATTCCGTACGTACGCACGAGTGATGATATCGTTCCCATAATTGTGGAATTGTATTGGAGTGTATGTATATTATTTCATAAAAAATAACACTTTACAATAATCATATATAGTTATTTATTTTCACCATTATACCCATCCAAGTAAGGTGGTGACGAAAAATATATTACACCACGGCGTGGAGACGGTATTCCGTACGTACGCACGCGCGATGATTTCATTTTTTGTAGGATGGATAGATGGTGAAATAGGGTTGTTTCGTACTTATAATAAAATATCAGTATATGAGTGATACTGATTTTATTAATTCATAATGAAACAACTAAATAAGAAGAAGTGGAAGAAGAAATAAAGTTGAAAAAATCGGTAACAGACATTACCTCTTCTTTGAAGCGCCTCTTTGAGACCTCCTCCTAGGGAAATACAATTGGACTTTGAAGAAGACCAGGACCTCTAGGATGTTTCTAGGGAAGTGGGGAAGTCAAATGACCAGGGATTGGCCGAGATTAAAGGCTAAAATTGGTGTGAGGAGGAGTGTGAGGAGGTTCCCTTTTATAAGGGAGGAGAGGGGCACCTTTGGAAATATAAGAAATATTAGTTTATATGAAATCCCAACCCCAAATAAAAACTTCCCAAATGACTCATATCCAAAGATTAGATGAGATAGGGTTGTAATATCATCAACCAATAAAATTTATACATGTTAGGAATTTATTTTAAACATTATCAACTTGATTTATCCTTATTTATCAATTTAATTTTATTTGTGGTAATAATATTTTAAATTTTAAATTATTATAAATAATTACATATGTGTTGTGAATTTTCCATAATTTAACAATTTATGACATTATCGACCATATAAATTTTAATTTATAATTTTTAAATTTTTTTGTGATTTTTAAACAATTTTATAATATGTTATTTTTATAAAATAACAATAGTGTCAATTTTGACACTATTCATTTATTTGAATTTAAATAAAATATATACAGAGGATATGTTGGAACTAAAAGCATTAATAGATTCATAAAATGTCATATGTATCTGTAAAATAAGTGGAGAACATTAAATAGTTCATATAGTATTTATTTTAATATTTTTAAAACCATTCTTTTGATATTTTAATTAATAAAATAATTTCAACGTCACTATTGTGTCATAATTAATGATAATTATTTAATCTATAAAAATTCTAAATAAATTCCTATGATGTAGATAATTTTATTTTCTTTCGGGAGACTACTGATGTTCCAAGTTTCATTATGTTTATCACTAAATTAAAATTATTATACTTATAAGATTTAAGAAAGTGACACGTTGTCACATTCTTTGTTTTATTAATAATTAAATTATTTCTTGGAACAAAGTCCGTTAAATGAATATAATACGACCCTTAGGTGATATGGGTCGACTTTTAGTCATCCAATTGGATTTTGGCATGTGTTAGGGTAATTTTATAATCTTATATTTACGCTTAATTACCAGATTTACCTTTAACTATTGTAAATAAAATTTACCGTAGTTACTATTCATATTGCCCAAAAATAAAAAGTAGCCTATTAACTTAATTTGGTCCCACTGATTCCAAATATAGAATCCATTTTTCAAAATTCAAATGAAATAAGTTGCAGTAATTAATTTAAAATAAATCCCGTTATGAAAATGGGTTTTAGAAGTTAAAACATTGCGAAAGATTGAAATGTTTTTACCTATGAATTCAATGTGAAATTAATGCTAATGACATACATTATATTAAAAGGTTAAAATATATTATATTTATCCTTTAAAACCTTTCAATATTATAATTTATTCACATAAATTATCTCAATGAAAAAAGTTGTTTTTAATTAAAAATTAGCGTATTTTTACTATTCATCAAAATATGAAAGTTATCAGAAAAATATCAAAAATTTATCCAAAGTAAATTTTTATATCCTGATTCAAAAGAAGAATTTTATTTTTTCATATTGAACTTATTAACATGTCAAAAACTAGATTTAATGTGGGTGCACCATCAAAAGGCGACAAAACTGCATTTTTTAAAAAAGACTTATTTTAACCGAAAAATTTATTTTCTTCTCTTACCATGTTCTAGAAAATGTGTAAGACGAATAATAATGTTATAAAATTCAAAATTTAGTTAATAATATTCATAACAGCTAGTACATAATAATATATCGTTGTTTAGTGAAACCTAGTATTGCGTACTACACATGCTATCGAGGAAGGTCGTGATTGCGTGTAATGCAAGCCAAGTCCGTATTGTGTGTTGTGAAAGATTCCTTTGGTGTTGCGTTTAACATAATACATAAAAAAAATATTTCTCATAAAATCTCAGGGTGTTACAATGGCCGAATTAGATTTTGGTCTAGAATAGAGTAGTATCTCACGATCATAGAAATACTAACCAAATGAATATATTTAATTAAATAGATATTATAATAGTTATTAATTAAATACCAATGAGAAAAAAATATACAAAAATTCCATAATTATGTATTTTTGCATTTTAACAAATAACATACTATAAATCTAAAATTGATGAAGATGAGATAAAATTAATAAATTAAATGGTATTAATTTATTTAAACATATAAAATGATAAAAATATTATCTATATCAATTCTCCCACAAAAAAAAAATTGTTTTTTTTCAAGCACAAAATGTCGATATAGAATTAACAGGGCACCATTGATAAAAAAAATATTCAACATCCGATGTCAAAATGTCAAAAAATAAAATCAATGTGCATCAAATATAATAAAATTTTAATTAAATATCATTTTAATTTACAAATCAAAAGAAAAAATCATCCCATTTAATGTCTGTATGCCTCATTCATTGATTCCTGACACCCTAATTTTATGCACTTAATGAATATTAATTTACAAAAAAATATATTAGAATTTTTTTTGTATCATTATACATTTACCATCTTCTAACTATTTCCCAACATTAATGCAACAAATTTTTTTTTGAAATTTTTACTTTGTGGAATAACTCCATATTCTATACATCTTTACATGTTTTCATGGAACTTTCATTATTATAGTAAATATTAATGGTCTTAGAACTAACGTGGACATATAGACATTAGTAATTATAATTTATGAAACAAATGTTTTTAAAACTGCTTCACGTAGGAAAGTAATTCAGACAATACTTCTGTGATTTCAGATCTATGATAATTTATAAGGGGTGGACCCTTATAATGAGGGGTAGCATCCTATTTATAGGTATGTATGACCCTTCATGTAACTACCTTGCATTACATCAACATTGAACACAACATTCATAGTATGTACAAATTCAATGGATTGAAATCTTTTTTAGTTCCAAACCCCCTTATATATTTAAACTACCACTTGCATTTATCATGCTTCAAAAACATCTTATACATATCAGAAATATAACTTTCTCAAATATAAAAAACATTCATGAAATGATTATAATATTTGTATTTTTATGAATTGGATCTAAATCCTTAAATTCAAGAAAAATCAACAAAATACATGACCTATTCTTGAAATTTTATTTTTTTCATAGATATATGTTGTTTTCATCAAAATGAAATTTCTTCTCCCTCTAAAATTTGGACATGAATAATTTGAAAAACAAAAATAAACAGCGCCACCTTATACATTAAAATTCTTATACACCTTCAAGAGAACCCATACCTCAATGATCATATTTTCAAAATTGTTTCAAATAATCATAGATAAACATCCAATATCATGGATTTTTTTCAATATATATTTTCTACAACCACGGTGCATCTTCACAACTATATAATAAATCACCTTTGTTTACAAACTCTACCATCTAAAAAATACTACATAGACACATTGATGGTTTTTCTCTCAAATAAACATACATGCTAAGACATAAAATGATTTTCATTCACATTTAATTTCTTTATAATATATTGTGTATCATTTTGTTGTTCATTAAAAAATTTAAGGAAAATTTCAATGCATGACACGATTTTTAATAAGTGGGATTGAGGAATCAATTTTATTTATAGTTGTTTGAGGGTAACAATGTATAAATTCCAAACTCATAGAGACCAATGAGTAAAAATGATAAAGTGACATTACTTTCCATTTTAAAAATGATAATGTTTCATGATTGTCACATGTATAATATTTCAATGCCAATGAAATTAATTTGTAAGAATCATCATGGATGGAAAATTTATAACAACCACATAATACATCAGTATTTGTTTCCAATAGAAATATGTGATTTTTTATCACACAAATTTTTTCAACCACTGATTGAGTTGAATAATTGTTTCAGTGAACACTATTTATAAAATTAGTGAATATTTGATTGTCTAAATTTTAAAGATATGATTTTACATATAATTTATCACTAAGAGAAACTATTTCCACCATCATTTTTTGATGTTATGGTCCACTTTATGGTATGCCTAAGGGATGGTGTAATGAATGAGTCTAACGTAATTCAAGTGGATCCATCATTTTGAGTGGAATCAAAATATTTTGAAATGATTTATACATAATATATTTCATTCCAAGGCATCAATTACCAATGTCAATTTGATGGATGGGTGTAATAATTTTTGTGATCTATATGGTAATATTGGATTCTTTGAAATATATAGGTCCATAACTTTTGGGAAGTAGCTTGTCCTAATACATTAATAGAGAATTTATCAAACTGATGATCCATCTATAACATTATTTCAATAAAAAACAATAGATTCAAATTAATTTTGGTTTCATATTAATTATTTTGAGGAAAAATGAGAAACTCAAAATAGTGACATTGGTTGTCCATCCATCGATTTTGGTTATTACTATTTTCTACTGAAAGACATCAATGAAATTATATATGGGAAAAGGTTGAAATAAATATTGTAATGGTGTAATTAAGTCGATCCAATATATGAAAATATATTTGATCAATTTGAATATACATTTCATATATTTAACAATGATTTATATAAAGTTGAATGAGTTAGTAACTATCCTTTCATATTAAAATCAGAAGTAGAATATGTTTGATTTTTAACATTCCCTAAAAATACATGTTGTGAACTTTCTGATTTTTTTTCAAAACACCTTTATAAAAAAATATTACGTCAACATTAATATGATATTCAATGGGTATAGAGGTTGTTGGAAAAGAAATAGTTAATATTCATGATTATTTAAAGGTATGTTTTTTTATCACTATTTGGTTTCAAAATATTTTAATAAATATTTAATTATTTATCAACTATTTAAAAGTTTTAATATTGTATTTACCATCACTTCTGTAATCTATACTATATTCTTGTCTAAATATAATTTTCTTTCTATTACTATAGGCATGTAAGGGGAACACAAATATTATTCATGTCCTTTTTTAGTGGCGTCTACAACTATTGGTAGTGGTATGTATGAATTTAGTTTTTTTGATTTATCTATTAAACACACACACACATATATATATTTGTCTAATTATGATTGTGTTATTTTTTTAATATAATTAGACTTAGCTACATATTCTACTCAAAATATATTCCAAGATAATTGGGTTTCATCCATTATTTCTAAAACACCACTTGATATATCATTCTATGAGACATACTATCCAATAGGGGTGAGATCTCATGCTCTTATTTTCATGTTGGTTGATATGATACTCAAGCCAGAGGGATTTTGACTGACCACACATGACTTAACTGTATTCCTTAAGGACTTTATAGATTTACATTCTTGGGATTTTCAGGTTAGATAATCATATTGATTTTATAACTATTATAAAAATATTATAGATTTTTCATAGCTTCTTTTCCCCATTAAAAAAATTAGACTATGTACCCCGATGTGTTTTTTCTAGTGTGAATATTCAAATGGTATAAAATGGGGAAAGATTATATGGTTAGAGTAAAGAAGGAACAATGATTATAATATGGGTGTCCATCAAAATTTTTTTGTAGAGTCCCGAGAGGAGTTCACCCACTCCCATAGGATGTGATGTCTCATCAACTGGTACATATAGGGGTGTGTTTGGAATTGCTAATGAAATATGTCAACCATGGGCTATATAAAGAGAATAAGAATAGGCTGAGTAATATCCTGAATAAATTATATGTGTTTGTGTGTGTGTTTAATTCAAAAATGAAAACATAATAATACACTTACATTCTTACATACCTCCACATTTATATGTATATGCATAACTCGAATAATGTAGATCTATTGTATGTTCACCTAGAGTGGTATTAGAAAAAGAATATGTTTTTATTAAATACATGGGAACATTATATAAAGGAAGATATTGTAAATACACAAAAAAATTATTAGTTAATAAAAATATTTATAGTTGAAAAAAAACTGAAACCAAACTATAAGAACAGAAACCAAAAATTTCTATAAACATGAAAATAAATTATTTCTCCATCAACGATCTATCAAACAATTAAGTATCTACAAATTTTTTTTGTATAATTTATTCATCATGCTATTTTTTTAAACAGATGAAACATTTGGTTCAACTCATTTGATTAAAAAACCCTCCCCTTTTTCATTTTTACAATAACTAAAAAATTAAAATCAGATGACCGAGTAAGAAAGAAAAATTTTTCTTCTTCGGATGATAAAATGAATGGTTGAATACTAAATCATCAATATCTATATAACCTATTTCTTTAAGTTCATCAAGGTAAATTTCCATTAGTCAAATTTACTTCAACGGATTTGATCGACCTAATGATACCTTTTCAATATTAATTTAATCATATGCATGTATTATACTTCAATTATTTCATTCAAATGGCCATAGTAATAACATGAATCAATATATGGAAAATCGATGACACCATTCTATTTTTCTCATTTTTTTCAACAGCATTAAGGAAAAACTAAAAGATATTAGCATCTAAATCATTTTAATAATGAGTTGTTTGATTGGCCATATATAATTTGATTAAATTATTCATGCAGTGTTGGGTCACCCAACTCCCACACATTGTGGAAAATGTATTTCAAAAAATTAAAAATAATGTCATACAATAAGAAGTCAGTTATATACATCAATAAAAATAATTCTTCACGTATATGAAAATAATCCCTGACGTAATCATGAAATACTGTATAATGAGACTATTGAATATGATAATTTCTAGCCTGGGGAATCAATAGTTTTATCCATTATTGAGTTTCTGTCATTTAATAATGAAATGTCCAAATGACCAACTTCTATTTACAAACTAAACATATAAATGTTCAGTAGTAAAATTGATATAACTCATATGGATGTAATTGTAAAACTAATAGAGTTTTGAACAAGATGTATCAATGAACATATACCAACTATACATTTTCAATATGAAATAAAATTCCTTCTTTAACTGGGAAATCAAGAACCAAAGAATAATAATCTAATTTTTTTATCTATATCCATAATACATTCAAAATAAAAAAAATTACACGCATTTTTTAAATGACCATTGTCCTTTAAAGCCTCTAGAAGTGCTTTTTTATGTACATCTCATTTCTATGATTTCAGATATCATTTTAAGTGATGCATCAACATGAATGAAATCAGACCGACATCCATTACAAAATCACTTAGTTTTACCATTATGATGACTATTACATCGAAATATGAGGTTGTAAAGAGGATTGTAAAGAGAATATTACTAAGTGTAATATTATGTTGAAAATTCATTATATGAACCATTCACTTATTTCATAAATATATTTTTATGAAATAATTACTCATATTTATAAATAGTAGAACAGAATTAGGTGATAAATAGTCATGTATTCTAATTGGAATAATCTAGCGATGTAATATGTGATTATCATGGATTATCAACCCTTGTAGTTTTATTGCCATCACATTCAGAAGATAGGAAATTTAATAAAAATTACCATTGGACACCTTGATCAACATTAAAATAAAAAATAATATATTATTGTAATTTTTTCTCATCAACTATCCTGTAGTAAGAATTCAAATCATGTTACCCCTACCAAAAAATAAATGAAAATGTTTTCCAAATCCCATTCCCTGCTAATAATGTTGTACATTGACATTTTCCTTTTATTTTTCAACTGACCCCACAAATGGTCTACTATATTATCACATAAATATTTTTCAATATTATGACATATGGGTTATGCTGTAATATATTTTTCATTTTGTTTTCCAAAATCGAAAAAAAAAATTTATTCCTGTTATGATTATGTTGTCTACTCACACCATTAATATAATGTAATGGGAGATACATGATATCCTAGAAATCATATAATGACACCACTTTTTCTTATTTAGTATGTGACAAAATTTCACCCATCATCATGTTAATTATTATTGGGTTTAATTATCTATAACCATCAATTGTCACACTATACTATCTAAACCTATATTAGGTAGAAGAAAAGGTCTACGGCCCCAAGAAGACAATGTTAAGGAACCAAATATACGCATTTTTATAATGTTTAAGTCATGTTTAATTTTTTAGTTACACTACCCAAGGTAGTGATAATTTTCCTTTTGTACTCTAACCAGAAAAATTTACATATATAGGGAATTCAATGATAATTTTTAATAATGTTGTGTAACATTTGAAAATTTCACTCATTTCACAGTCATATGTCACCACACCGTCACCCAAAAATTAATTAATATCATCTATAAAATTTTGAATATAAACATAAATGTTATCTTATAAATGTGTAAATCCCTCAATAAGAGTGAAAAGTAATAGAATGGTTTTTTAATACATAGACACAGATGAAGGTTGTATGAAACCAACACCATGGACAATGTACCATGAACTATACCAATCATGAATCTGAATGGATTGAAACAATCTGATAGAAACTATAGAAGCACATTATGACTATATGTTGGAATTTTTTGGTTCCTTTAATCAAAATCCTCATTTTCTAGTGTGTTTTTCAGGTGGGTTAGTATATCAATATCCTGGTTTCATTCCAAATGTCATATCATTACTTTATATATTTTAGATGACATAAAAAAATTTCAACATCATGTTGAGGAAAGAGTAACATATTTTCTTTATAAATGTTGTTTTCTTCTATTTTGAAACCAATCATTGAGGGGAATAATTTTCCCTGTTATCATTCCAACTCGATGATCCACATACTCTAAAAGCAACACTATGGGAATTTATCTTTCTATGAATCATGAATTTTTTTGAACATGAATCCATTTTATCATATGTGAATCCTATGTTCTCTATCAAATTAGAAGAATGGTAATATGACCTACGTATTATTGAATTGCTAGAATGTACTTTTATCACCAAAACCAATAAGGCATCCTATACAAACCTGAGGTATATTGAAAAAGTTCGAATTACTGGATCCTAGAGAGCCTATGAATCATAGTGACCTATTTCACCTAGGTAATTTTATGTAATTCATAGGTCGAATCCATGTATAATGAGCATTTTATATTTGGATCAACAAATATATCCTATAAAACACTAGGAACCCATGGTGATATTATGGTGCAAGGTATCTCACATTAGTACCACAATATCTCAAAAACTCCCTCCCACTATGCACCTATTAGAACCCACCACAATATCATCATATCATATAATGCCCAAAAGTTTGACCCAATGAAATACCTTGGGACATCCACTATGATTAACATCATCTATCACTAAACCTATAGGTAGGGTCCCAATATGTAACTATGGTTATCAATAAATGAATCAGTAATAAATAATTTAAATCATAACTAAAATATGGAGGTGGTACAAACTCCTTATAACATGTCAATATTCCATATCACCATAGAAACACTTGTTTGATGCAGCTTCCAAGGTGACACACCCTACCATCTCTACCCTTATCCATAAACACCCACTCGAAAGATATTGTATCAACAGGAACCCACAAGGGTCCTTTAGGTCCACACATATGTATAAGAATCATATGTTGTGATAAGTGGAAATGGTATGAAAGTGGAGGAATTCCAATTGGAATCTATTGGGTTAGAACACAAGCAGATGAATTCCTCTTTAGAACCATAGTCACAAACAAGTCTCTCAAGAGAACACGTGTCATTCTAAGATAACACATCCCACAAACTAGTATTTAATATTTCATGGCCTCAAACACTTAAAAATAAAAACATTAGAAGAAAGGTTTCCATAATCCCATCCCCTTTCCAAGCCAATTTTTGTTGGCCCAAACACCCATACTATCAATCTCATAGTGTTGCAACCAAATATTGAGAACTAGGTCATGCATGATAATAAAAAAAGATATTGGTGATCCCAATCTATATCCACCATCTGTTCCCATGACTCCTATAAAGGTATACTTCTATTTCTCTCTCCTAAGACCACTAAAATCAATTATTGTAGGAATACCCTCTTTATCCTTAATCACTCACACTCATTCGCCACTTACAATTCATCAAATCACCGCCTCGTTTCCAAAATCATGTTCTACATATAGAAAAACTCATAATGTATTCCTCTAATGTCTAATTATAGATATATTTTTAGAATTTACTTAAACCCCAAAATGGGTTATAGAGGAGTTGTACACAATATGTACAAATTATACAAAGCATTTAATCCAGATTCTCTACCAGGGCATGTACTTTTTCCTATCCTTGGTAAAATTGTTGCCAAGACAAGTACTAATATATTAATAGGGTACACAAGGGGTCCAGTTTTGTACTACTATATGGAGAGGGCACATTCGGGGTCTTACTATGAACTAATAAATGACCATGTTCACCTTACACGGGGTGTCTTACAAAGTACTCGACCACATGGACATATCCCTGTTCATGGTATGTACTTTGAGTAGATTATGCATATTCAAAAAAGATTCATTTTCCAGGAACATGACTAATTCAAAACATGATTTATTCTAACCATAGGTCGTGTGATTGAGTTTTCCGAATGGGAAAACCCTATGAACCACTTGAAATCCCTATATTTCAATAATTCTCAAATATACCCCAATGTGGTCCCAACAATCAAAAATGAATTTAAATCCTAAAAAAATTAAATTATGGGGATATATGGATTAAAACATAAACAGGTACTACCTCATTAAGAAAACACATAATGTTTAGGTATAAATCCATGATACGATGCTACTGCACTAGAATCTGGTCTCGATCGCCACAATTGATGATGTATGATAACAGATCCTCAACATTTAATATTAGTCTGAAAATCACTTGAAAGGGAGTCACATACTCTCTTCTATCTTGTACATGAAGATAATGGTGGGGTGTTTTAATTAATTTTAACTAAAAAATTAATTAATTAAATTATATGAAATCCCCATTTAAATGTTCTTCCTGAGTCCTAGAACATGATGTTGGTATACATATTACCTTAGAAAACCCCTCATTCTAGTCTAATAAGTTGTTTCATAATTTTAATATGATGATATATAAAAAATATATCACTACCTAAACACATGTGAATAAAAAAATATTCAAATTAAATAAGTAATATTATCTAAACTACTCAAAATTCCACTGAACTCTTTTCCTGGGGTAAAAACACTATTTTAGGACCAATACGTTTGTCAAAAAATTTATTCAATTTCACATGTAATGGTAAAATGAAAATTTTACTCCCTGTTATAATAAAAAATAATACAAATTAAAATTTCCCCTCACTTTCACATTTTAGAACAATACAGTTTCTTGAAATTCCCTACCATAAAAATTCATAACCCTGACTAGCATCAATGGTATTCAAACAACACATCTCAACCCACCTCTTTCATCATCTAATCATAAGATCATATGTTTTTAATATAGACTAAAAAATTCTACTATATGATTCCATATATGAGGCATACAACCATAAAAGTTCAAGATTATTCTTGATACCATCATTACACTATCAAGGTAGAACCTTACTATATCCACCCATCTTATGAAGTCATTAAAATATACATAATTCATCCAAAAGTACATAGAGATCCCAATTATATAACATAACCTATAATGGATGATTATAATCCATAATTCTACCTACCATCCAAATCACCTACCAATACACAACCTCAACGATCCATCAACCTACCCAAATCAGCTCCCACTACATCCTCTAACGTACCTACATAAGGCTCTTATGACCATGATTGATATGATGATCTCCATAATAATTGAATCCACATATATATATATATATATCAATGTTTAAAATCATTTTCTATATCTCATGCTTCCTTCATCGTTGAACATAGTGACTCGATGTGAACAACTCACACACACAAGCATTTTAGTAGGAAAACATTTTCCTCACATCACTAGAACATCAGGAATTGAACCCTCCATGCTCTAATGTCCAATTAGAATTTGGATCATAGGATACAATGGCCTATCATATTCCCTCAAACCATAATGCTTTCCATTAAGTATTCCCTGAGCCCTGGCCTCCACATATACTCTAAATATCCAAATCTCAGGTTTTCTCAGGACACACATTGAATCATATATATCATGAACATAGTAATGCTATTACTATTAATCACCCACACACAAATTCCTTCACACAACATGGGTTTTCCTATGAATCCCATCCTAATACCAATCTCCTCCATAAGGTAGAGTCTTTTCCTATGAGTAAATTATAGTCCCTCACGATCAAATGATCCACAACCAAGTACCTAGGCTAATGAACCTAAACTATTGACCATAATCCATACATAGGTGAACTACAAAAAAACAAGGAAACTCAGCACTCCTCTTTAACATCTATCACATCATATATTCCAGACATAATGACATTATTATCCAGCATCCAACATTTTCCAAGTCATGAAAATCCATCATTTCGCTTTCCCACATACTAAAATATGTCCAAGTAATAGAGCTAGACACTTGGACTCTCTCACCATTTTAATCACAGCACGATACATATAAACACCTGATGCCAGAAATTCCCATGAACTAGAACATGATGTGATTACCATGAAAAATATGTCCATCTAATCATGAATCATAAACAAAAAAACTATATTTTACATTATATGCATCAACCTCAAAAGATATAATTTTCCCACGATTATTTCCTTAGAGGATCCTGTAAAAACCAGGCCATCCCCTCACATGGGTTATCAATGATCATCATAAAAACACAGAATCACAAAACAAAAAGTCACATATAGATGTATATCGGCCCTCTAACATGTCCAATATATAATGTATCACATAGAGGTCATGAATCATAGGGTTTTACTTCATACGCCTATACCAACACCACATGACATAACTTCCAACTAACAATACCTTGAAGCACAAATTCCCACAATGCACCCACCTACCATATTTCTCCTTCGAGAATCAGAATTCAACTGTCATTTCTATACATATAACTATTCTATCCTAGATTTTCTATATGAATAAAAATATAAGAAATTTTCTTGTTTATGTAGATAGATATTCCATGATAAATTATAAAACACCATACAGGTTGTTGCTGTCACACTATGTAAACAAAAATAAATACATACAACCCATAAGGTGTTTATCTTGAAGGAATAACATTCATATAACTATCTACAGAGGTCACTCAATGACCCATCTGCTGTGGGAATATATCATCATTGATGAGGGCCTCAGCTTAGATCTACACGACCTTCCATCAGATATATATATATATATATATCATCGTGGCTATGTAGACTCCATCTAAAAAATGATATGGGAAAACATTGTATCAGTATGAATATATTTCTTGTAGATCCTACGTACCTAGTCATGATTAAAGAAATGGCTCTTCATCTATGGTCAAGGAGTCAAAATCCAATTATAGGCCACTATCCAATGTGAAAATTGAAAAAAAAAATAAGAAAATAATCACATGTCATCTTGACCCACTCTTGGTGGAAATCATATATAACTATAACTACGGAAACAAAAAACAATATTCCCAAACCCTTGGTAACGTGGAATCATTCTAGAGATGGTGTTCATGATTCACCAACATGTAATCCATCAAAATATCCAACACATTCCTACATATACTAGATACTAGGTAAACAATAGTAAGACAAAGACAATATCCTTGATTCCGCCATTTTTCATCCTGATCTGAAGGCCCTTCGATTGGTTCCCTGACCATGTTTTCCACATTCCCTCATACATGACTCGCCGTATGATAGAGGATATAGACTAGCATTGAGGGTATAATGTGGTACTGTGGGGAGACAATACCCCCATATCAAAGTGAATAATCACTGATAAATTTACTAAACATAATATACATCCTTAAGAATCATAGTACACACAAATAAAATAGAAACAGAAAAAATATGTAACAAATTAAAATGCATTATACTACTAGAAGAGATTTGTTAAACACACCAACAATAGATCACCTATAAAGATGATCATATATAAAATATATGGTAAAAATTTAAAATAAAATGTCTCTAATTTAACTTAAATCTTTAGGACATAACCAATATCATGTGATATTGAACTTATCCAACCTAGTCTAAGATGCCAGAAAAGTAGATCCACTACAAAATTAAATCATTTTCGTATTCCTTATATATCATGAATCCATAAAAACCTGAAAGAAGACATAATGTATGCATGTAAATAGAGGTTCATGTACATGGTTGGATAATGAATCATTGTAGCACAACCCCAATGGTGAACCTATAACCAGTTTCCATATGTTCACGATCCGGAAATATCCCAAATGTTGCATATAATAACTGAAATGAAAATAAAATAAACAACCACCATTGATCAATGGGATTATAACGTAGATTTTCTAAACCTACTTCATCTAGTGATCGGGTATATCTGATCATGTCATGATGATTGTGCCTCTATATGAATATTAGATCCTACGGTGTAACAATGTCAACCAACTAGATCAGGATAAAACAGTCAAACAACTCATTATCAAGTCTCAACAACCATTTCATACATTTTCAATGTTTAAGTCAAAACTCTCAGATGATAAACTAATTAAATATTATGCTTATCTATCCTGGGAATCCATTTACCATAATTTAATTCTCATATCCTCATAAAAAATTGCCAAATCTCATACATCTCAGGCATCCTGATAATGAACATGTGATATCACTAGACTAAATGACATAGATCCTATGTGTAACTTGGAATATCCAAATAATAATAATAATTACAGTTTTCACTATTTCCAATGATGCACTAATAGGTCCAAGAGGGGCTAGGAATCCAATGGACTTGTGGCATCCCTGGTGTCACATATAGACCCATGGTTAATTTTGGGCATCTTGAGAATTATTATCATAACTCAATGACCATATTCCATGTGGAACTAATCATCCACAATGACTACATGGTCCAATATGTCTCATACCAGTTCAAAAATGGATTAGAAATCAGGTTCCATTAATAACTTCCATATACCCACTAAATCATAATCATTTAATATAATGCTCATAATATTGACCCCATGAAGTACCTATGAGAAACTAAAATGTCCACATACATCTCTCAACAGGCCTATATGATGGGTCCCACGAAGTACATTTGTGTATCATAAACACTTACACATTAAATTAGTGAAATTATAAATAAAAGAAAGGGAATGGTTGAAGCCCAATCCCATTACTATAGTCTACATCCCCATGGAATCATATGTTTGATGTAAGTTATAAGGTGAAACCCACTACCATCTCTAACTATATCCATATGAACCAACTCAAGGTTGTTTTATCAATGGGAAATATATGGGGTCCTATGGGTCCACAAATTGGTACCCTTATACTTTTTAGGTTCCTCGAAAATGGTATGCAATAGAGTCTTCCCTACGAGAATCCTATAGAAAAGAAAACAAGTGGATGGACCCCTCCTTGTATCTTCAGATATATATTAGTATCTTAGTAAAATTATCATCTCATTGGTTTAACACATCACAAAAACATTTCTCAAATATTTCGGATCCTCATATTCCTAAAAGGGAGAACACCACAAAGAATGGGACCTCAATCCAGTCCCTATTCCAACTAACTCTAGGTTCGTCGAACACTCAAAATATTCATCTCCTCAAGGCACAACACATCCCCTATAACTAAAGATTATCCCCTAATAACACTATAAGAGTAAATTGGTGATCCAATTCCATTTAAACCAAACACTCTCATGACCCTCATCTTGGTATCACTCCATTTCTCTCTCAATAGATATTAGGATTCAATTAATGGAAAAATAACCTCTCCATCAAAACACACTTTCCCTTTATTAGATTCCTTCTTAATGTCCCATGTTTATAAAATCACTTTATATATAGAAAAATATCTCATAATGAAATAATCTTATGTAAAATTCTATCTACATTATAAAAAAATCACCAAAACCCTCAATTGGATAGCACAGAAGTAGTAGCCAACATGTACTCCAAAATTTTCACCCTGGATCTGGAAGTTTAATAATGCACGTCTAGCTCACACTTGGGGGTTTTCTTTATCGTAATACATGTTTAGGGAATGGATTGGGTCCAGTAATATACTACTACAAAATCATTTCATCGATACAAGTGGTGTCTTCTTATGTAATTTACCTCATGGACAAGTCCCAGTATATGGAATATACTTGGAGTACCCTATGTACAGTACCAAAAACCTCATCTTCCATAAATAGAAAGATGAAAGTACACATTTTCTTTAATCCACAAGCCATGTGATCATTTTCACCATATAAGAAACCCCTATGATCCTACTAAAATCTCTCCTTCCCCCATAATATCACCATATCAACAAACTAATGTTCCTCAAAAATCTAAAATATCCTTAAAACATAAAATATGAACTATTTGGATTTACAGCCCAAAACATAAATACCTCCAACCTCATGATAAAATAAATCCATTTATTGAAAAAAAAAATTTCCTAGAAGTAGTTTCACATTGATTCGATCTCGACTACCCTATGGACAATGATCGACAGTGCCTCCCACCCCAATCCCTCCTAGTCCGTTCTTCACAAGAACGTGACGAACCAATTCCCCATTATTTAATGCCTATGAAGAAAATGGGTGTGATGGTGTTTTAATTAATTATATTTAATAAATTTATTAATTATGTTATATAAAATTCCAATTAAAACACTTATCCCATGTCATGAAACTTGATGTGGGTCTACACCTCACCTATGCAAACCCCCCATTTTAAACATAATAAAGAGTCAAAATCATAGTCTTAAGATCCATAAAAATTCATATCCTATGATAAATACCCTATTTCAATAATAATAGAGTACTCAAAAAATTATTTCTGATCATCAAGTATGGTAAAATTACCATTTTACCCCTCAAAGGTATCCCAAATCAAAAACTCACTTTTCCAGTATTTTTATTTTCTCGAAAAAATTTTTTAATTTGAAACGAAATCGGAAGTATATCATATTTTAAAGATTGAACATTATAATACATGGTCATCTAAGAAAGGAATGAATGATAACAAATATAATATCATGTAATTATCTTGTTTTGTATATCCCAATTTCATATTAGTGAGAAAACCTAGGATTTACCATTGAGTCAACATTTCATTAATCTACCAACCATAGACATGTATGTTAAGACATTCACCAAATAAAAGATCTTGACGAATTATAACCTGCTAAAGTATTCATTGATGATACTAGAAAAAATGAAACTTGATTATGACACAAATAATACCTCACTAAGTATAAAGGATAAGGTTTGTAAATGTAAACATGATTGATACCATTCATTAGTGACAAGAATACATTTCATAATTTATTAAGGCCAAAGAACCTAAACCCATAGTCAACCACACCCCAGGAAGGTTTCATAATAGATCAAATCTCTATGTACTAATATATAATAGACATACATAACTATAAAGTAATAAATAGGTTTGTTCCCAAAAAGGAATGTGAAACTTGCTTCCCAATTCCTCCAACAGGACACTCCATTCATACAGTAGGGATGGTGATTTTTAAGAGATATTTCTCCACAATTCCCACAATGAAATATCTCTTTAAAGATTTATATCCCATCTCTATTGAAAAGATCAATAACTCGGACAAAATATATGAGAGAGACAAAAAAATAATAACAATCAATATGAAATTGAATATTAGCAACCAATTCATTCCCCACATTATTTTAAAAATAATCATAAAAAAATAGATTTCCACAAAAACACCAATATATATGATAATTTATCATTTTGACCAATTTAATCCATTGATGATTCACATTTCCCATGTTGTTCCTTGATGATCATCCTATAAAAAAATTCACTTGAAACCACTATTTCCTTTCCCTTATACTATGACTATCATAGATAATAAAAAATGTCAGAACAATAATACATGGAAAAATAAAAAAAATTAGTAATAAAATGAACACAAGTATACCAATTTCATCAATATAATTATTTAGTAATATATTTTCCATGAAACTATAAATTATATATATTATAGCATACCATTTCCTTATTTAGACTGCTCACTTCAAAATATCTCCCACTATTTGAAAACCATAAAACAATATGTTTCAAAACTCTAAAAAAAATCATTCATATATTATTTTCACCAATAACTATTTAAATAAAACTATTTAAATCCATTATAATAGAAAATACAATAAAAATCATAATTAAAAATCATTAAAAAACATTCTACTAAACTATTTTAAAATTAATATTTTTTACTAAAATTAAAAAATTTAATGATACTTTTCTCCTTTTATTTTTTTAAATTAAGAAGCCTTTTTATCAATAAAAGTATTTCTTTATCAAAAAAATCATGTAAATGCTAATAAAAAACCCTTAACAAACATGTACAAATAATTTCATCCTACTAAAAGATCAACTAATTTCATTATAATATTATGATCAATAACATTGCATAATAGAAAAGAATGTTAAATCATGATTCAAAAATATTATGTATTTTAAATTATTTTCAACAAAAAGGAAACTAGTATGTTTGACAGATAATATACTGCCATATTTTATGCCATTATTTTATAAAGGTAAATGTTTTACCAAAACATTTATGTGAATAATCAATAATTTTCCGAAAATGAAAAAATCAAACAACTAAAAATTACAAGTCCCAACATGATTAATTCTCTCATAACTAGTGACCTATTTATTTTAAAATTAAAAAAACACACATAACATTATTATAAGATGTCCATTTTTTGATATAACAATTTTAGAAGATATTATATTAATTTTTTAAATATTCTTTGCTAATTATATACATATCATAGAGTAATAACAACATCTTAATCTATTTAGCATTACTTAAAATTCACCAAGGAAATTGTAAAACATTTTTTTGAATTCTATACATTTACATATAGTTAATACGGACCCTACTTTCAAATCATGTGATTTAAGTAATGTTATGTAATTTAATTTAATCTATAATGATATATTCAGAAAATTCAATGTATCAAGTTAATGTTTCTGTTAAACTATTAACATGATACCCATTATTTATATGGGAGTAAAATACAAATTTACTAAGGACTATAAGTAAATATTATTATAAAATTTTTAATAGGGATTCCAAGTATCATATTAAAAATATTTTTAAAAAAGATTCATTAAGGAATAAACACAAAATAAATGCTATTTTTAGGTTACATTAAGAAATAATAACATATTGAGGAGAAAAGTATAAATCAATTTGATATAACTAAAAGCACAACATAATGAAAACAAAGTATTTTACCAAGTTATAAAATCCATTTCCTATAAAATCTTGATCACATTAAAAATAAAAAAACCATTTACAAAAAAGTTATCATGTCTTATGCTGTCAAATCATAATCGATCAAATATCATATGCATGATGAAATTATAGTGAGAAGGATTTTTGAAAATGCATGATATGAAAATCCCATCAGATGTGGGAACTAAAAAAATAAATCCAATAATTTATAAAATAACATATAACCCAATCTAAATTCATATTTAAATTCAAATGATTTGAAATTATTGCATGTGAATCCAAAAAAGACACATGAATAAATTCTTTGGTTTGAACAATGTTAGACTTATTAAAATGTAAAATTTGGTATATTCTAGAACATATTATATAATTTACTGAAATTTATCCTTATGAGAAGTCCAACCATTCATGATACTAAAAAATACATGTACCTCAATATTTATTAAACTATAACTATCATTAAACTATGTATTTCAAAAATAGTGATTACACCCCATAATAGTTGATGTTACACAAAAGATGGTAACATTCACAAAACATACAAATTAATGACCCAAGAACCTATAAATACCCCACATGTCATCATTTGATAGAGGAATCTCTATGTTTTGAAATAATGCTATAGATTTTTGATACTATAATGAGTTTGAAAAGTTCAAAAAATTCATTGTCCCTATGGAATATTCCTTTGTGAATTCCCTCACACAAACCATTCAATCAATGGGTAAGTGTTTTAGTATATTTCATGAATCATTCATCCATGAAGAGAATTATTCATATGATATTTCCATGAATCATGATGATCCAATTTTTGTTAAATTTAAATGGTTCATGATCGGTGTTTTCCATATCCTTTCTGATTCCAATATTTACTGAACAAACTATCAGCAAATTTATACATCTTTGAGAAACACTGATCATTCAAAAAATCCGTCACCTCAGTCTCATAACTATATGAATTTTATTACATACCAAGGGTTTTAATTTCCCAAAATCCCTCCAAATAATTTTATAGAAATGGTATTGGTATTTTGACATGGTCATTTTTCAATCATCAATGGAACCATGAAAAATGGAGAGGCCCCCCATGATTTGTTTTGTACATGTGGATGAAAGATTGGTTTTCAACATATATATCCCCAATTCCCACCCTATATAATACCATGAGTCGTGATAACCCTATAAAATAAAATAAAATACCTTGTTTTTACACACTCATCTTATTTCCTTTACCGTTCCATGAGTTGAGATTATACTCTAAGTCTCCTCGAATACCATGAGTCAAAATACTCCCTAAGTATTTAAAAAAAATCACATCACATGGATACTATGATAGAAAAATATGAAAGGACCACTTTCGTGTAAGTATAACACTGGCCATTTCAAGGAACATCATTCCTATTAAACATCACATTGTGAGGTTAAAATGTAATATATCTTATATAAAGAGAATATGATACCTCTTTTGGGAAGAATGAGATACCTGATGTGTCAAGAATAATATGCCTCATGTAATGATAAGGTGAGGACCATTAATGAGTATTTATAACTACATAAAATTAAACTATAATATACTAAATATGATATGAATATGATACCTCTTGTGGAATGCATGATATAACTTATGTGTAATGGGTAAAAAGCCGCATTGTAAAAAGATCACTAAATTACAACCATATGAATCTTCGTCTTCATTAATACCTAATAATATTCCTCAAACAATTAGTTGTATGAGATTCAATCAAGACCTAATATGAGTAAGGATGAGTGATAATCTTAATGAGTAATCCCCAAACACATTGTCAGATCACATGACATTAAACAATAGCCTTTACCTATGAAACAATGTATAGATGTCTTGTGTAATAACTGAATGATTACTCATATGATGAGAATGGTATGTCTCATATGAAATTAATAGAATGAAACCTTATCTCCTGATCGACTTCCACACATAACCCCAATCACATCAACACTGCACCATAACAACACCCAGGTAGCTAGGCTACATAAGACACATTTGTAACATTGATTCCCCATAGCAGAACTAGATAAATATTGTTGTGTATGACCCATTAATAAATTTTAAATTCCATATAAGTACTTTGGAATCCCAAATTTATAAGACCGATTCAATTAATAGCTGATACATAACAACACCTAGGCATCCAACTTGTGTAAGCCCCATTCAAAAAAATGATGCTCCATAACAGCACCTGACCAACCAAGATGCGTAAAACCCATTCATAAAATTAAAACCCTATTTATAACATGGGAAACACAACTAAATAATCCACATTCATACTACTGTAATTCATATTTAGTACAAATAAATTCTAGCCGTGTAATCCCCATACATACCATTTCTTCTCCATAGGAGAACCTGGGAAGCCCAAATACATAAGCCCCATTCATACAATGATTTATTCATTGTTTATGCCATCCAATAGATCATTGTAAGCCCAATTCATACAACCATTGATCCATTTTATCACCCTAGATGACTATCCGTGTAAATACCATTCATTCCATATTTTCACCAGAGCATCCCCGAGCCAGCTGAGTTACATACTCCACAACCATGCCACTACTTCCCCCCTTAACAATACCTAGGTAACTTCCACATGTGAGCCCCAATCATACCATCATTGATCCCTAGAATCACCAGGGTTTCACCATTAGTTATCCCTAATGAAATCCATATAGTATGGTGTTAATATACACAAACCAATGTCTTATTCATTGGATGTTAAAAAAGACAAAAACATCCCAAGTACATGAAATTAATCTATAGACCTACCTTGTGCAGTGAACATTGGATTCCCTATAAATGACTACCATTATATGTACACCCAATATCATACCCTATATGTTGATCACATTATTCCCCATGTACATTCATTAGGAGATTAAACCTCATTCCCCAATATGGGATGAACCTCTGACACTGGGATACACTCATGCATAGTCCCCACACCATCCTTCTCTACCAAAGATAAAACCACTACACCAGGGATATAATCCATGAAAATGGGATGAAACCCCCACACAAGAAAACACTTGGTATGAATTAGCCAAACACTAGGCCACTCTCATAAATACACACAAAACCATCCCTTGTTGACGCTCTTTCGATGATGCACACATTCTGACATCATAACAAATGACTACATGGATCAGTCTCATCCCATGGCATCACACTATGATATAAACTACATGAATTTTGATCCGTATCTCTTAGTAGGGTATGTAGTATGAATCCATGAGGATAAATCCTGACATCTCAACACAACTAGGATTCTTCTATAAGGTGAAATCCTGATTCCATAATATAACCAATTAATATTTATGTCTTCCACTTGGATGGTTTAATATCTAGAGTGTGATAATTTCTCCCATATGGTACAGTCAAAACCCCCAACCTATGACCTCATGATTTTAAACCCATGACCAACCTATCCCTATAATATGATAAACTTGTGACCTATTAGTCCCCATAATACATTAATCCATAGATCTACCTATCCCCATAAGACATTAAACTTCTTTAATATATATCCCCACAAGATGATAAAACTATGGCCTACCAATACACCCAACCTGTTATACATATGAAAAGAGTATCCCCACAAGACAATAAAATTATGACATGAGCCAGAGCTTATACCCTTTAAAATAAACATTGGATTTTCAAGCTAAATATTAATAAAAGACATACAATCTCCATTTCTCAACTACCTAGTGGGAAACAAGTGGTACCTCAGGATTCATGTCTAAAATGACATCCACATGAGATTCCATAGACATCAAAAGTTGCATATGTTATAGGTTCCCAATATACTCAACACCCATAAAATGACCAGACATGAGAGATGTTTCCTTCTACTATGACTATTGGTTATTATCCTATCGAGATAGAAGCAATTTAATTAACTGTTTCCACATTGAGATAGTTCTCAGATAGATTTTGATAAACATGAATACAAATCTTATGGGATAACTGGTCTATGTGATGGTCAAGTATGAGGAATACATGGAAGGATTAATGGAAATAAAATCAACGCATTTCAATCAATTCTATAACATCACCAACCTTGGTGTTAGATGCCATTTGCATTTTGAGGGTGGGAATGTGGGGTTAGAATACTGTGTCGCTATATCGATATATTCCTTGGATTTTGGCATCAAGAAATATCATCCAAATCCAAAATGATGACATGAAAACAGGGTTAGAAGTATTTGGAAACTCTATTTTGTAACTATATTTCCATGTTTACATGAATTTTATTATGACGAGGTATCTTATGCTTTTTTATACTATAACATTCAAGTCCCGACACATCATATGATCATTCCTACCATCCCAACTGATGGATCACACCAAGTTGATACCATTTATAACATCTAAAATTTGAATCAATGGATTAGGTATGACATAAATTCCATTAAATTTATGCTCATTCCCTGAAAACTAAATGATAGGATTTAATTAAAATGGTATATGATATCTTTAGGTGATGTTTTCCCTTCTTCACAACACAAACCCAAATAGACAATCCAAAATTTTATAAAAAATATGATTCCTAATAAAAAATCAACCAAACAATAGTGAAAATAAAAAATCATAAAAAATAATTAGATTAATCATAAAAATCATCCAAATTAGACAAAAAGAATAATACTAAAGAGGAAGAACAATTTTCCAACATGGAATGCTATCAAATTCCAGAAAAATTCAATCTCCAAGATTCCAACTCCATCAACTGGATTCACATAACCAAAACAGTCTACTAGAGAAATAAACATTCTCTCATTACCTATAGCATATCATGAAACATCTTTAAAAATTGCGTTTCATATAAAAATGGTACAGAATATAAAAAAGGAGGCAATCCCCCTATGAATTACTAAATAGTCCACTTAAGTAAGAAGTATTTAGATTACAACATATAAAATATTTGCGATGCATAATTTAAATAAAGAAAGATAAAAACATGTAAATAAAACAGACATACAAAAATAAACATTCATTTTTACAATTATTTACACAAATAAATCCATACAATAACTCATACACCCATATAATTTATACAAACACCCTTGAAAAGAAAAAACATAATGCATCCCTTATCAAGTTGGGCCAAACAAGATAGGCAAAATCCTATGAGAGAAATCATACCTCTAGACCAATGACATTAAAATGATGTACACGACAATATGAACTAATTTTGGAAAAATGGAAAAGTATGAATCTTTAAGGCCCCTTCAATATGTATCACGAATTCACAAAAATCTAAGTATAATTATTTGTGTCAATTTTCTAAAAAAAATGTTCCCCAAAACTACATCAATGACAAAGTTCATCCTAACAATGCCCAGTCCAATTTCAATTTGGAAACATACCAAAAAACACTAATGCCTCAAACAATAAATGTTTATCATATTTCAATTTCATCATTTTTATATATAAATAACAAAATATTAATTTTATCAAAGATTCCTCTGGCATCACCATAACTTTTTTAAAAATCATTCCTCACTAATAAGTTGTTCAACCAAGGTTTTGATAAATTATTTATCATAAATATTAAAATTATTTAACTTTATAAAAAATATTTTATGTTTTCAAAAACTGTAATGTGATTGAGATAACACCTTCCATTAATGTGATCATCCTGAATAATCATACAATAATCTCCTAGATTGAGGTTCTCATCACCTAATGATGTATAATCCTTAAGAAATACCTAGTAAAACACACCGTGTCTGCATGATCTATGAACTGAAGACTTTTTTAGGGTTTTTATATAAAATAAAACAATATTGTAATATATAAATAGAATATATATAAGGCTTTCCTTTTTTAATGGTTAAAATACTCCAATAATCTAACATAAAGTGTCAGAAATAAATAAGATCACCTAAATTTCATCAATGAAGACTTAGGATTGATATTCAAAACCATAGGAGAAAAATTATTTTTAAAGGATATAAATCAAGAATAAAATGTATATTCCAAAACCCATTTAATTACATGAATGTTTTTTCTACATGTTTTTGAATATTTTCTGACAATATTGTAGGTGTTACTTTATAACAACCTGGGTTACATAGTATGGTCAAACGGTTTATAAAATCTAGGCCAAAAAATTTGAGTCATCACCACCGAAATTTCCTATAGTATTAATGCTTACTGCATGGTTCTTCCAAACTATTCACCAACCATGAAATTTCTAAAACATAAATATAAACTCTTTTATAGAAACCTATGAGTTCCACATAGTTTCCCCTAATTATGGACCAATTGTGGGCCTTTCAAAATCCATCCGTAACTTGAATAATCTTCCAGAACAGCATATAACCTACCCAAACATCCATAAATTTAAAATTAAATCAATAAACTATAAAATAAATTAAACTATTGTGTTAGAGACCAAAATTTTCTTCCATATTAATGATAAAATCCCATATATAGGATGATAAAAAAGACACTAATGAAAAAATGTGTATATTTCAGCACATGATTCATTGATTATGTTAATGTAAGCTTCATTTAAGAGATAGATCCTTATATAAATGATATTAATATAATTTTTCATATTAATTTATCAATACACTCAATATATTTTCCCTTTTTGGGACATAGGAGGTCATTACTCATAGAGGTTTTTGAGATGGGATTAACTACCCTACAGTCTATAAGTTGGGATTCACATAATGAATTGTGAGGTTTTGTCATGATATTGACACCTATATTTCCACATATGGTTAGAGTGTTTTAGGAATTCACACAATCACAAATACACACACATATAATATTTTATGTCTCCTCCATCACAATCCTTTTTATAGTGATAATAAATGATCCATATGTTGAAGAATGTAATGAGGAAATGAGTAAAAGTGAACAATATTGTTATTATAAGGGTGGTATCCATTCATTTTTGTTGATATTAGAGTGTATATGAAACTTATTACCACATGGGTAACATTGAGGGGGATAATTTTAGTTGTTGGAGCCCAAAAATCTCTATGGTTTATGAAACGGGAATAATTTTCATATAGTAAAAATGCTAGGAATTATTACATCATAATGGCAGTCATGTTGGAATGCTAACACTACAAGTCCCACACTGGGAAAATGTAGAGTTATATAAATTCATACATATACATATATCATAAAAAAAACTATCCCCCATGATGAAGCAGAGAAACATAAGCACCATTTTATGTTAATGTAATAATGAATATTGATTTATATAAGGTCCTTGACTCCATATAAGAATAAATATTCTCTCAATAATAATAATTCAACTTTGTGTAATGATGATCCCATGTTTTCATATGGATTATCCTTTTTCAATATAAGGATTCTTTTAAATAAGCATGATATGGGGAATACATAATGATCAAAGGATGTGGTCTATGATCTATGTAAGGATCACCCCTTTTAGGTTCTATGGAGGTATGTAGTCAGAAAAAAATATCATTATATTTTATTAATCAGAAAATATAATTAATTATTTTTAAAAACATGATTGGGTATAATAAAACCATGTTTCAAGGGATAATCAAACAATGATTATTTTGTTATTTTAATGGAATTTTATGGCTGGTTTTAAAGGGAAATATAAACCAACCTCACATTGTTGGAAAAAATATGGTGGTAACATATAGGGGGCAACAAATATAGACTGATTTTTATTTTATATACATTATAAAAATTGAGTTTTCAGATCCAATTTAGGTTGAATATTGTGTTAAAGAAAAAAAAAATTATTTTTTTGTATGATAGAATATTATTATTTTGAAATTGAGAGATGAATAGATATTATTAAAATTATTTTCTATAAAAAGGTATGCGATACTTTTTTTATAATGATAAGAAAATAAATTTTCCAATAATAATAAAGATATATTCTATGAAAATAATTTGGGATATTATATATTGATATAGGAACAAATAAACGATGAGAGATAATTATTACTGAGATGATAGAAACTATAATTAAAATTTGTAGCATGATTTTAAATTTACATAGTAATGAAGAACAAGATGAAAAAGTGGTGTTCTAAGAGGCCTCTAACTTGAATGTTTTTATGTCTATTTTGTCAATTAGAAGATGGTTGGGTATATTTAAAAGTCATTCTTGGTGTCATATTAATCTAATGTGCATGGAAGAAGAAGGATGCACTATTCAGAGTGGTTCATTACCCATGTGTTCAAGAGCAGTGGGATTTTTTTGTCTAGTAATATAAACTATAATGGTCAAAACAGTGGATCTTAAACTTGTAATAAAAAATATGGTTCTTTAGTTCTTCAGGTGAATTGGTTCATTAATATGAATTCTCCATGGATTGGCCCATTTGAGTGGAATAATTTTAAAAACATGTCTCTATCTATTATAGCTACAACCATTTCATAAAAAAATTTAGGATGAGAGAGGTATTCCCAATAATTATTAAATAATATCACTAGTAGGGGAAGCTATATATTACCCTATTGAAAGAATCATTACCTGGATGTAAAGTGAAGCTCTGTCAGAAATTGATCATAAATAATTAGATACAAATTACAAGGATATTAATGCATTAGGGGATGCTTTATATAACCCTAATTATAAACATTTTAGGTCGTAAAATACATATTATTAAATGTTGGAGAAGTTATTACATATTTAGTCTGGTGATTCAAATCATTAGTAGAAAAAGTTGCATGTTTTGTGGAATAAATATAAATATTAGAGAATGAGAATGAATGAGAATATTGATGTGTTTTCTAAAAAAGTGATTTTTTTTGTAAGATATTCATGGACTTGTGGAGATCCTCAATGATATTAAATTTTCTAAAATAAAATATTGAATATTGACTCAATATTTCAACATGAATGTATCGATGATTGATGTAAATGATCCAATGTAGGAAACAGTGGACAACCTCCATATCGGTTTTTGTCCACAAAATTTAGAAAATAATAATGAAACTAATCTAAAAGAAAATTATCAATAGTTATAATTTAAGGAAATGAAGAAACTCCCATTGAAATAAGAACCCAAGTATGAAGAAATTGATGAGATGATGTCATTCTTCTTAAGTAATTTTAGAGTAAGAAAATGATATTTCATGGAAACTATACTACCCAATATTTATTAATATGAAATATATAGAAATATTTTTTTATCATTGTCTGAAGAGGTTTTAGAATGACGATGTAGAAAAAAAACGAGGAAACCTATCGATTTCATGTGTAGTAAATGGAATCAATAAAAATTATTCACAAATGGGTACTTGTTTCTCATGTATAATATGTATTGGAATAAATAGATGTGAAGTGGGTCATGTATTATATAGAACTTGGATAGGAAGTCATTTTGATTCTTTTTTAAATTATACAATTGGAGGAAAACAATGACAATTATTATGGAATCAGGGAAAGAGTTGACCATGATGCTGAACATGATGCTACTCTTGAAGAAATCGATATCCTGAGAGACAAAAAATTCAAATAACGTTTTTGTACATAAATACAATAATTATATAAAAAAAATTAATGTAGCATCAAATTAATCTGAATAAACACACATTTACATTAATCGACAACCCGGCCAGGTTCATCACTTGCATGGTCACTTTTCTATCATATGGTCAAAAGTACCTCATGGTTTATCAATGACTTTTATCCTAAATATCAATCTAGATCATTCCAAAAATTTAATTTTAAAAGATCGAGTGAAGGTCATATATATGATATGAGGAAATCATCCAAACCTCAATCCAATGAATTGGGCTTCCATTTCAGCATTCATGTGTTCAACAGAACTCTACCCCATGGATATTTGCATGCGTAATATTTTGATCGTAACCATGGGACAAGGGTTTAAATTTATTAGATAACTTAATCACATAGATTATTTTAAAATCAAAATAAATGAAATTTTATAAATAATTTTAAAAGGTTAATATCTCATATATTTAATTATATGAAACGGAGGAATTCTACAACTCATTAAGAGGAGGATCAGGTGCATTAAATTGTGTACTTGGATCCCGATATTTCTCATGCGATGTGCTGAGGTTTTGTTGAATATTTCTCTTTTAATTTTAATTATTTATATGATTTATAATAGATTCATATATGACTGTAGTCTTTGTTAACGTCTTTCTATATAGGTAAAATATGACTAATTGGGGAAGGTACAAAAAACGATTTTATATGTTTTATTTTTTTTCATAAGGAATTAAATATTTTTTATCCTCTATTTAAACCGGATTCAATATTACTTTAGAAATCTATTTATCAAGTGTGATCATATATAGTTCTTAATTATGTTATTACCTATAACTATAGTCTATTAGAATTATCTCCATCCACATATTTCTTGGTATATATGATGGAATGTTCTAGATATATTTGGTGATGTTATCAATGATATTGATTTCATGTAGATGTGGTGGTGATAAATTTTTTATGATTAGGAATAACAAGACCAATTTGGAATATTCTATGTCTAAAAAATTGGTATGATGACACACTTTCAAAACTAATGATAATGGTAGAAAAATATGATATCTTATTTTATATTAATTTTTCCGACATTACTTGACCAAGAGAGAGATAGATAAAGCAATTGTGGAATCTCTCTCTTACCAAATTAATAAAATTACCATGAATTACTATATTACTAAGTTAGTAGGGAAATTGGATTGGTCAACCTTAATCAGATCACTTTATCGTCATTTATCTCTTCAAATCAATGTTTCATTTCATCCATTGGTTTTTAAGTCAAACAAATCACAAATGACCCCTATTTCTCTATCCCATAACTAATAATATGTTTTTGCGAATGACTGTCCTATAGACATAATTGGTTATCCAAAATATTTCATTTAACCTAGAAAATTAGTATCTTTTTATACACATCATGGTTGGTACTAGTAAAATAATTAAACAATTATAATATAGTTATTTTCAACAATATATCCCTTAATTTTTATGGCTCAATCATCAAGTAATTAATTGTTTAAATTTTACCCTAAAATAGAAATAACATTGATTAAAATTCAGAATCCGAATGTAAAATCCTAATTTTAGGAAATAAAAAAATGGAATCATGTAACACTTCAAATGATACCACCATTATTGAATTCGTGGTTTTAAGTCCTAACTAAACCATGCGAAACCATTATACACTATAGTTCATAAATCAAAATAAAAAAATCTCAATGCCATCATTAGAAATTTACATTCAGATAAAATGGATTAATTCTATTGATTCATAAATTCCATGGTTCAGTAGGAGAGGACCAAAAAATATTTTAATGAGTTAACACATATCTACTACACATACAAATAAATATATGAGGCAAAAGATGAAATGAATTAGAGGGAATATGCATTCTCACTTGATGTTGAATTAGTTTAATGGATGTACAACTCACAACCAGGAAATATCTAGTATTGGGATGACCAGGAAATTTTTTTTATCAAAGATTATTCTAAACCTATAAGAGTATAATTCTAATTAAGGATATATATTCCTTCAAATAGGTATGTATAAATACACATTATGAGTATTGGGAAAGCATTAAAAATAATATTCTAGTTTTCCGCATCAAATGGTAGAAAAGAACCACATACATATATTTTTCTACTAAGGAATGCAAAATATTAATAAAAATATATTGGATGTACAATGTAGATTATTTATTACTAAATATTCACTAGTAGATTCCAAGGGACTAATAGATAATTTTACTCAAAACTCTCAATATTATTGAATAATAGGAACTAGTACAAAATGAATACATGAGGCAAGTTCTTATAATTTATTCCTATTACATTATAATAAACTAGAATATATTACCATTTTTCTTAGATATATTTTATTGAAATAGATAAATGATAAAAAAACACCAACTTATGTATATTTTTTATGCAAATCAACTTACCATTTACCTAACTAGTTTTCAAATGTGAATTTAATGGAATGTTTTACAATAGCATTTATTCTAAGGAAATTCCAAAAAAATGGGATGGAGAGAGAATTACTAGGCCCAGTAATGATATGGGAATAAATATACCCTGGAGAGACCACCTAGTAGAACTGGTTTAAAAAATAACCACCATTATGACAATAAGGCCAACAATTCCATCATCAATTTCATCCCAATAGCTTTGCATGTCTCCATAATACTGACACATGTAACTATAAATCCCTTAAAAAATAGAACCTATAAATAACCATCCACCAGTGCCCCAAAAATTTTTTAGTACAAACTATGATCATTGGTGTATGATATTTGTATTGAAATGATAGATATATGAAAAATATTGGATTTATTATCCTAGAATCTAACGAATCTTCCATCAAAATTTTGATAAACCCAAATAATAATGTAAGTACAATAATAAATAATGTTGAAAAGTGATCCCACCACAATCCAGATCTGCGCCTGAACAAAGTAAACCAAAGCATCAATAATACGAGGATAAGGATACTGAAAATAAGGAAAAATTCATGAAAAATATTCGGATGAAAAATAAAATATATAGAAATAGAGAGATGTTAGACCAATGATAAATAGAAAAGAAACACAACTCCAATTAAGACAAAGAGATGAGAATTCATATCCCCCACTATTCCCATTGATAATTATTCAACAGAAGATGGTTAAATAAAATCCCATAAAAAAAATTCTAAAAACATTTTATAAAGTGGATATCAATATAAACCTTCTTGAATCCCATAAATTGATCGAATGGAAGTCTTAGTGTTGTATTCCAAATATATTCATCCACTAATAATTTGAATTAAAGTAAATCTTTCTTCACTAGAAAATTTCAAAGGCCTTTGAGGTTTATAATTTTGTAGAATTATATGAAAACATGATCTTATAAAAATATTATCGTTTTTAATTAACAAACATTTTTCCTTCCACTATGAGATGAAATTCTAAATCCATAACATGTTCTGAACATATCCCAAAAAGTTATCACATATGATTCCCTTATAATAAAATTTTATTTATTACTTTTCCTCAAAACCTTAGAATATGATAAAAATAATAAATCACTGATATATGATGATCAGTATGTTTAAAACGATGTGATAACTACCAAATTTGGCAAGTGAACATAATAAGAGAACATGGGTATACATAGGACACATATTAAAATTCATACTAAATCCAAATTGATTAAAAATAATGTAATTTGACTTGATATAACATAATAGAAGAATGAAAGGAGTTTAAATGTATAATTCAATAAATGTGATCCCTGAGGGAATTTCATAATCATGATAATATGAATTAAACAATGAAATATCATTAAAATATGCAACACAAATATGTATAGAAACCTTATTTAAAGGATCACACTAAGATATTCATCACATAGTAGGATTTTGATAATAGTCTATGTACATTATTGGGATTTCAATTATCTTCAGATGTAGCCTTAGTCTTAGGATGAAACCTCTTTTATTGGCTTTGGTTAAATCATAACACTGCCACATTGGAATCGGATAATTCTTCTTAAGTGCTCTAAGGCATGGTATAAATCCTGATATGTACATTTTTTCATTAGATAAATCCTACCTTGTACCCTTATACATGGGGTAAATCATATTGTGTACCATTTTTAGGAAATGAGAATTAATAATAAACAGATGAATTGGAGTGTTATAAAAGCCACAACCATAAAAACTCATACACATTTTTTCCATAATACATCATTAATTTAGAATATCATGAAAACACAAGGGAAAGAAAATGGATTTTATTCATCACATTATAAAGAACCAATGGAAATAAAATACGCTTCATATTCCTTTCAAAACCATTCAAATTTCAATCTATAATAATCATAAGATAATCGCATAGAAAACAAATAAGAATCTATTGACATCAATTAACATCCTATTTAAATACCATTAAATCATGATAATAAGAGATATGGTAGTTACATTGTATAGATAAGTCATGTCTTCTTAAGATAATATTTTTCCACAAAAAATAAATGTATGGATTCTAACATAACACCCTTTAATCGAAGGAATAAAAAATAGAGTATTCATAGAGGAATCACACTAGATTGAAGATATAAATTATAAAATCACAATGACTAGGAACAAAAAAGGTAGTGTTGGATCATTTCAGTGGTATAAAAAATCAATACATAAGTAAAATAGATAAAGAAGGTTGATGTTATCATTTTATGAATATCCTTTATGAAGAAGAAGATATAGAAAGGGATGTTGATGAAATTGAAAAACATTTTTCAAGAGTTTTCTAGTGAACTGCCTTTGATAATTATAAATAACCTTAATCATTAAAACAATGAAAATAAATTCCTTCTTGAACATGGTGAAAATAATTCATTTTGATAACAAGATATTGTATAAGGGGAATTTTTATATAAAATGAATAAGATGGTTGAAATATAAATTCAAATGAAATGTCATATGAGATTTCTTTTTTAATAAATGATGCAAACAAAAAACACTAAATAATTTTCCATTAAAAATACTATAAAAAATATCATGGTATATAAAAATGACCATTTTCAATTTTTTAAATAGATATTAGTATGGCCCAAAAAATTTTATTTCACATAAATAGAAATACTCTGTTTAAAATATTTTTATGGAAAATTAAATCATTTTAAAATATTATAATAAATTAAATTAAAAAATGATAAATAAGAGATAAATACCAAAAAGGATAACCATTTTATAATAAAGTGACTATGATAATAAAATAAAATTCTATACAAATTCCCCAGATATGTGATAATATTGGAGTGGTATCTATTTTAAAATGTGGCTAAAATAGAAACCTTATGGATTGAGTTCCATTTAAATTAAAATCCCTGAAGGAGACAGAAAAAAAAATATACTTAAAATATTATTATTAAAGGGTATATAATAATAAATCATCACAATTTGGAAGAATATATTCATCTATAAATTAAATATGAGGAGAAATACCAAACATGTTATAATGAGAGTAATTTGAGATTCAAAACCCATTACGACATAAGAAACATTCTAATAAATACATTTTTATACAGTGAGAGCTCATATACAGTGTTAAAATTCTATGAATAAAGACAAATAATTCTATTATATATAAAATGGGAATTATATAAACTATAAAAATATAATTGTGTGTAAATAAAAATATGTGACTAAAAGAAAGAAATTATGAGATGAAACCCATTCTTTTTTACCCTTTGAGTCATATGGAATCCAAAATCCTATATAAAAACATAAATATATTTATTTTCTATTTAATAAAAATTTCATGTGCTAAAATTTTATAAACATCATTTATAATTGTTATCTACAATTATATTACATATTTATTACTTATTTATGATGTTAGATGTTGGTAATCACGATCATTTTTAACAGGTTTTTTAATAGTGGGGTTGTATACATTTTTCACCAAAATTTTATAACTAAAAATTATTTAAAGATTTCATTATGTATTAATTATAATTATTTTGAGGATTAAATTTCCTTTCCTGGGTTCTTTATTCGTTATCCTGGAAGAAATATTTACAGTGATCATTTTTTAGTGATTTTAACCTATAAAGAGAATTTTATTCATTAGTAGTTATATAATGATGTTTCCTATATGGATCCATAAAATCATTATCTGCATATTTATATCATATTATAATTTTAATTGGGTTTTGATAGTAATCCATGATATAATTTCATAGCATTCTTCAATTTTGTGGTTAAACCGAACGAAAATTGAAGATATAATGATTAATGGATGATTATGTGGTTATCAAGTTACAATATAATTATAAATGTAACATAATTATGTAATTTAATGTTTTTTAGATTGATATATCATAATTTATATAGAATTAGGAGAATAAGTGATGGATTAAAATGAATTTTATGGTATGAATAAATTGTTTCCCTCTATGTTTGTTTATTTGTGATGGTTAATCTTATAATGACTAATTACCATTCATATAATTAGGAGGATTATTATATTTTTATTATGATAAAATTATTCATACATTAAAAATAAAGTATATTTTTTAAAACCATTCTCATGACCATCCTTGTAAGTCATATATGACACGCAAAATGGAAATTAATCATTCCATGTGTTTGACATTTCACACGTACACATGGATGGTGATTTTATTTTCCATAGAATTAGGAGATGGTGTAATATGTTTTATGATTTTAGAATCTTAAATATAACATAAATATCATTCCTATATATTAAATTCCCTGTTATGAATATCCATCTAAGTTAGTTAAGGAAAACAATTATGTTGTTTCATAAAGGTTGTATGTCGCCCAACGCATTATTCACATTTTCTGTTTTCATAACTGAATAGAGTAGGGTAATTAATACGTGTGAAATAATTATAATATAATACCAATATAATAATTATACCTGTTTTATCATTATAAATGCGTAGAAAATAATTTTATGAAGAAGAAAGGCACAAAAAAGTTGAAAAACGACTCTGTGGATTATCTCTATTTTAAAAGGGATTTAAAAAATGTGGGATGGCCATTTGAAAATACTAAAACCACATTAATACGGTATGAGTTTCTTGGATAGTTGTGGGATGATTTTGGGCTGAAATAAAGGGGTTTTGGTGTGTGCGGATGTAAGGATAGTTGTGCCCGTATTATAAGTGAAAATGAGAGACATTATTGTATATACCCAAAATATTTCTTTAATCTATAGTCGATATTAAGGAAAGTTACACAATAACTGCAAAATAATGAGAGTAATAAAAGATAAGTTTTATAAAAACCTCAAAATCACTTTTATATTTTTTCAACACGATTCGAATTTCTTTATCCATTTAAATTTAACTTTTTCCGTTTAATATTTTTCCAAGGTAATTAGTTTTAACTATTGTTACCTATCCATTATGCATGAAAATAAAATGGAAATTTTTAAATATCTTTTATTATTGTATTTTAAATATTGAGTTCATTTTTATTTTTATTTTATAAATTATTAAATAATATTTTTTTAAACTAATAAATAATTAATTAAATACATTTTTTTTAAAAATATAAATAAATATCTAAATTTTAACATATTGTCTATTAATTAAAAAAAATTAAATTAATAAATAAAATTATTAAATACATATATGGTCTTATAAAAACAATTTTTTAATATATAATTCATAATATATAGTCATAAAATCTAAAAAGTAATATTATTTGTAAAAAAGGTATTTTTCACTATTTACATAAAAATAAATCTTTTTTAAGAAATCCATGGAAATCATGATAATATAATATTGATATGTTTTAAAAATGATGATATTTATTCAAATTAAAAAATTAAAACATATAAATTATCATTTAAATGAAAATACAATATATTAAGAAAACTAGTTTTATTAATAAAGGGCTTTTCAAAACATGAACTGTTTTTAATATTATTTCACACATATTTTTAAATAAATAAATATTGATATATTTATTAATAAACTTAAATATTAACAACTATGATAAACATTTAACTATGATTAATTTTATTATTAAAAAAAATACTATTCTTTTTTAATGGATATTGTAAGGGTTACCTTTTTAAAATATTAATTGAAAAGAATTATTATAGATAATTATTTTATTTTAATTTTATTCATTCATTTACTAATAATAATGTTATTCATATATTTTTAATATTTTTGGTTTATTTTATTTGAGTGTTTATTTAGTTGGGTGTTCCTTTTGATGCAGGCCATTGCTGAATATTTTACTCTAAAGGATCTAAAATTAAATTTTATGACAATCTACACCATAAATTAATAGCATCCTAAAACTTTTAATTATTACCAACTAATAAATGTATGAGAGTGCATACATAACATATTTATTATTCTAGATATAACATCTAATATTTCATCTACAATATTATCTTAATCCAGATCAACATACTAAACATTAATCCAGCAATAGTGATTGTTTATACAGTAATCATATATTATCTAGATTATACCTTTACCAAAACCATTTCGTTCTAAAATAAATTATACCCTAAGGTGTTTATATATTCATATAAAAATAACTCTTATATTTAACCACTAGTTTAAAAAATCTTACAATATTCAATATAATCAAAAAAAGATAAGACTAACAAAATATTTCATTAATAAATTATCAATCTAATGGTTACATAAACTATCAAACATAATTTCTCAATGTATATAATCTTTTAATTAATTAAATCTCAAGAATATATTAAACCAAATTTTTTTCCATACATAAATGATGCTTTCTTAAACATTTCTCCGAAAAAATATATAGTTGTCATCAAATGAAATTTCACTGTTTTTTGAATCCAATTAATATATGTTTCCCAAACATTATAAAGAAAAACTACTGAATAAAAATACAAAAAAATATAATAATTAAATTATATTTTATGATATACATGAATATCAATGATAAATAGGAATCAATGATAAAAATTTCAATCAGTATCAATAATTTATTTTAATATTGATTCAAACCCCACTACCTTATGTAAGATAATCAATCATAAATTTTCCACCCCAATTGGAATATACTAATATTATCAACCATTTGAGTATGATTCCATGTTATTTTATAAGAAATATTTTCTTCTATATAGGAAACATTATCAGCTTCATTTACATGATCAATGTTTCCATGATGTACTAAATAAAAAATGTTTTTGATAATATCCAAAATTATTAGATAATATGAATGTGAAATATCAATCCTAGTATTTGTTATCTAATATCATGTTCATTTTAAAATAAGATAATTTATGATTAACCATTTCATATTTGTTTAATCCTATAAATATCTTGGTTCTAGCATAGTAAATTTAAGTTATGTCCTCTCATATTTGTTAACATTAATACTTAATGCAATTAGGAAATAAATATTTTATAATGGTTCATAATGATGATGAGATTGACCAAATAATATACCGTAGGAGTTTCAAAATAGGTGTTTAGTTAGGCCGCAATTTTGTACCAGATGAAAATTGAGTTAATACTCAATACAACCTTTTCAAGGTTATCACTACTATGTAAATTTTTTCCATATCTTGCATTTACTTTTATTATCCATACATGGATGTTATCTCCCATAAAACCCATAAATATCCAAATTCAGAATATTATTCAATACAAAAACATAACCCTTAGATTTACCCCTAATGATTTCCCTAATGTTCTCTTATTCTTATCCCCAGTCAATTACCATAACCAACATAATGATTCTTCTATAATTTTGTATTTATAGTCAACCATAACCTATTATCCTTTGACGATCTTACAAACACTCAATTTCTCTTCAACTGATATTATCATATAATCAGAAGATATCTAAACCCTACATCGATAACAAATATAGTGGCCCAGACATATTCATCAAGTAATTACATGAATTAATGAAAATATTTTATTATAACACTTTTTCTAGACCATTTAGGATTTTAGTTTTAGGTAATTAGGACAAAACATGAATTAAAATAAATCAATTTTTTCATCAAATTAACATTTTCTCTTGAACTAGGAGATCCACTTCTTAATCTTAGACAAGTGTTGAAATTATATTAAAAATTAATCCCATAATATACCATTATAAACAAATCATACTTATTAATTTTCATCACAACCTGGGGAAATGTAAAAAATATGAAAGGGGTGTACTCAGATGCACAATAAGGGTAAACCTAAGTTATAAGTGAATAAAAAATTAATGGATACCCAATAAAATATTGTAACATTCTAGGTAAATGAAATTAAATCCTGGTTATAAAGTATATGGTATATAAAATATATTGATAAAGGTCGTATGGTTATGATAATAATTTTCCAAAATCAATTAATATATTCCACATAAGAAAACACCATTAAAATAAAGGAATCAAGAATATGTTATTCATGGAGGAACGAAATTAAAAGAATGATTGTGGATATATTTTGAAAACAATTATGCAAAAAAATTCAGTGTTGGATAATTCATTAATTTTTGGATATAAATGAATAACACATCGATAGAAAGAAGGTCAATGGAATCATTTGATGAACAACCTTGATCAGGTATAATATATATCAATGTATGTTGACATAGATAAAAAAACATTTTTTAGGTGTTTTAGAAAAATAATCAAATCGAAAATATGAAATACCCATTTCTTTTGAAATCATTTTAAAATAACTATTTTATAAAACTAGAAGAAAAATAAATTATTTTATAATGGAAGATGATAGATTATGTTACATGTAAAACTATAATGATGACATATTTATATGTTCACATGAAAAACTAATGTGATTTTTATTCAAACACATAACAAAAATATTCTATGATTTTACAATAAAATTTTCAAATATGTTTATGGTAGTTGAAAGTGAAAATTTTCTATTTATTGAATAAATACAAGGATAAAAAAAATAAGGTAGTTTATCATAAAATTCATTACCTTTTTAAAACTATTTTACCAAAATCCACATTTATTATATATAATATAAATCACACAGTTTAAAATAATAGACAGAGAAAAAAATCTTACCTTTGATAAATAAAGGAGAATAAAATAATTATGATATTTGAATGAATGTTTAAAAAATTCCACATATGTTTTATCATATTTGTGTTGTCTGAATTTTAAGATAAATTAGGAAAAGAACCCTTAAAATTTGATTGAAATTCAACAAAAAAAACATAGTATAGGAAAATAATGAAATTGATATAAAAATATCAGGAATATATGGTATTTTGTCATACAAAATCTCAATTTGGAAAACAATACACCACTTAAAAGAAAATATGGTTTAAAATTCAACACATTAATCAATGAGATGAATCTAAGACAAAAAACATATGGATTATGTAATATATAATGAAAATCCATTGAAATAGAGGGTGATTGGAGATTAAGTTTAAATAACCTGAATAAGGATAATTTGTTATATTATATATAAAATAGTCAGTAAAAAACATTTTAATGTAATTAATTTAAAAGAAGATAATTTCTCCAAAATTATGGTTTTTTAGATGATGCCCTTACCCTTTTTAATTTCTTAAACGAATTCACACAAAATACTTTTTAAATAGTCCTATTAATTAAATAATGAGAAATAGTTTTCAAATACATTATCCTTTATAAAATTCACTTATAATTATTATATACATTTATATTAGTCATTTTTATATTTTGGTTAGGGTGTTTGTAAAAACAATACATTTATATTAATTCTTTATTACAAATTTTCGATGATGGGTGCAGGTAGTCTTGAATTTTTTCAACTAGTTTCATAATATTAATGTTGATATTAGTTCTTATAAAAATTTCATCATTTATATCGTATAATTATTTATGAGTTTAAAATTTCATTTCATTTATATTTCATAATTATCATAGAGGGTAGAATCGTCAATGAACATTTTTAGTGATTTTTAACTCATGAAGGGTGTTTCCTTAATTGATATGTCAAATATAGATATGTCATTTATAAAATAAAAATATTAATTATTTACATATTTATATAATATTATATTATTTATTATGCTTTCTTAATAATCCAAGCAATAATTTCATAACATTGTTCAACTATGTGGTCATATAAACCCAAACATGAACATAAAATGATTGTGGGATGATTGTGTAGATATGTTGATGAAATATCATTATACCATTTGAAATATGATATAATTTATTATTTATTAGTTTATATATCATAATTATAAAGCATTAGGAAATTAATTGATGGATGTCAAACAATTTTATATTTGGAAGATATTGTTTTCCTCGTTGCCTAATTGTTTTATATAATAAATTTTATAGAAATTTATTAACATTAATTTATTTAATAGTATTTTTTATTTTTTACTTTGAAAAACATATTGATATCATTAAAATAATAATTATCCTTTAAAAATATTCTCATTTCCATCCATTTTAGGTGGATATGAAATAAATAAGGTAAATCAATCATTATATTGATGTGGTAGTCTACACAAACACTTGAAAGGTGATTTTTTCTATATGAAATGGAAAGGTAGTAATATTGTTTATCATTCAATAATATAAAATATGTAATAAATATTATAATTATATATTAACTTTTAAAATAGTAAAATCCGTGTATGATGGTTGTCACACCCATATCCATCATTGATGGAACTTCATTCTATTATATATTGGGCCTAGAATCCCCCCCTCCCCACACATAAAAAGTTACCCCTAATCCCGAAATTAATTTTAGGAAATTTGGACACATTTTTAATAGAAAAAAGAGGGCGCACAGTTTGGGCGCATGGTTTTCAAAAACGGGTAATCAAACCTGGCAGTCTTCCCCAACATATTAATTATTTTGATAAATTCCATTTTACCCTCCTAGGATTTATCCAAAATATCCCCATTATTACCCCTTTCAATAATAGTAGCCATTGAGACCTCCATATCACCTCAACCCCTCCATGTAACTCCATTTTGAACGGGTTTTGGTTGAGAAACATCTAACTTCCTCAGGTGAGGTTTTTCCTAAGTTACATCCATTTACCTGGGGTCTCATCAATTATTCATGAAGATCATAATCTCTAGAAATTAGTTTTAAGAACCTATGGATTGATCATGAGTTTATTGTACTATTCTTGTGGTTTTAGGCACGATCTAAGTCCCTTATGTTGCAGTGTTGGTTCGGTTGATCTCTCACACAATGATTCAAGGTGTTGACAATTGTCATAAGTGATTCCATGTGTATGAAATTATAGATGAGGTAAATATTTTTTATTTTATATTTCTAAAAAACTTATTCTTTATTATATATTCTTCAATATCTGGGTTTGGTGTCATTTTTTAAGAAAATGATTTTTAGGTACCAATGTTGGGTTAAATTGGGTGTTTCACATGTCTATTCTATGTTATACAAGTTGGATTTGTTTTATAACTGAAGTAATAGGTTTATAAAAAAAATTTGTGGCTCAAAAATTCTGTTTTGATGAATATGGTTATGCACATAGTGTTTGACATGGGGTTTTTATGGGATTTCGTGTGCAACACATTGTTAAATTATTCTAGGTAATTTTATGGAAATCCTAAAGGATTTATTCAGTGGTGTATGTGGTGAACGACATGTTTAGCTATTTTTTTGAGTTAATTAGGACTGTAACTGATGTTTTTATTTTATAATGGAACTTATTATCATTATATAATGGTTTGAGCACAATGTGGGAAACCTGGGTAGATAGAAAAGTGGATATATACTAGTATGCTAGTGATCCAGAGTGTTTTTATCCCTATTTCACTAATATATATGGATAAAAAAAACACTAAAAAAACAATATTGATGATGTTTGGTGACCAATAGTTTATTTTTATGTTCCCTACTAGTGTTTCATGAATTATAATGGATTTTTATATGGTTACATTACAACGAGGTATGAGGTATATGGGCTCGAGACTAACTAGTGCCTAGGGGTGTTCCCGATATTAGTGCTCATTGACTCTTTTTTTAATTTTCATTGGAATATTCTGGTTTTGGGTGGAAAATAATGAAGCTAACATATTTCATTGAAATTTTCCCACTTATGTAATGTTCCCTTTGAAATGTTTTTACATTTATAAGTTTCATTCTTTTGAAATTATTTCCACCACTTCTTGCTTGTCAAAATTGGCATGCTTTTTATCATTCATTTCTTACTCAATGGAATATATGGGTGGTATCCTATTAGGATTAGGCTCAAAACCTATGTACACACATTGTGTTTAATTATAATTTATCATGTTTTAAACAGGTAAAGGAATGGCCTTGGATGATGGCAGTTCTGGTTGTTAATTCCCTACCATGGTGTGGTTTTGTACAGACGGCTTGTAGATGATGAACCATAATAGTGTTTAGTCCATGGGGGTATTTTGATGATATTTTTACTGGTATTTATATAAGTTGTTTTATTTTAAAAAAATATATATTTATTTTTGGATTATTTTAAAATCATTTTTGGCATGGATTTTCATATTTGGTTTATCGATTGATTTTGATGTTTTAGGTATCCATACACTGGTAAATTGATCCCAATAAAAAATCAGTGATATCTGAGAACTTGTTCCAGACCATGGGGATAGGTAACACCCTTTGGGTATCATCACTGTCCGGGGATGGGTCCGGTTTTCATGGATACCAGATTCAGTTCATGAACAAATGTTACCAAATGAGGTTAATGTTTATGAGTTGTATTATTAATTAGTGATGATTTGGGATATACAAAAGCAAGGACAATCCGAACATTGAGTATTGCTTATGAGTAGGGTTCTTAACCCAAAATTCACTTGTAAGACTTCAAGTAAACATGAGAAATTAGAATTTTTTGTTTTACATAACGTCTAGGTGAGACGTATGGGCTGCAGACTACACATGGGCATCCTATGGGGGTGGGGGTGTTTCTTTCATCATTATAATGCGTTTAGATTATTTATATTTGATGTTATTGATGAAATTTTCATAAATTTTGTACTTGTTTTTTTATAACTGTTGTATTTTATACCAACATGCCTCCCAGAAAATCTCCCATCCACCCATGGGAGGAAGTCAGAGAGAGTCCTCCCTCACAACTGTATCATAGGACGATGGAGGTTGTGGTTCATTCTATTCAAGATCTAGGACATGGGATGGCTCTTATTCTAGATTTTGATAGAGAATATGATGTCGGTCATAGGATATAAAAGCCTATGAATTCCTAAAAACAAGCCTCTTACATTCCAAGGTAGCATAGAAACCTAGGAAGCAGAGGAATTAATCAAAAATATAGAGATAAGGTTCGTGTTCCTTAAAACAACCGAGGAGGTCATGGTGAAGTGTTCCTCTTTTCTATTGGACGGTACTAATCACAATTTTTGGGAATCAATACGATAAACTGGAATGAATAAGCTAATATAATGAATATATTTCAAGGTCTTCATCAATGAATAGTACTTTTCTGAAGTCTTGGCATATTCTAGATCGCGAGTGTTCATAGATCTTGTTCAGGGGGATCTTTCATTGATGGATTACACAAACCGTTTCACATATTTAGTTTTGTATCCTCCCTAAATCATCTCTAATGTGCAAGTGAAGTCCCAAAGGTTTGAGAATGGATCACAACCAATGATATACTCCCATGTTTTGTTGTTTAAGCCGAGGACCAATGTTGAGGTGGTGGACCGGGCGTGTATGGTGAATATTGACCGAAAGGTGTGCTATAGATTCTCTAGGAAAGTATCAGGTGTGTCTAGTGGTTTTTCTTCTGAGATGAAAAGGATGTGAGAGGATTTGGGGATGATAAGAGGTAGTAGTATAGGACACTCTTCAAGGCCGTTTTCATATCCAACTTAGGATGCGAGATCTATCATCTACCACTACTGTGGCTGGCTAGAGAACATCTGGCCAGAATTCCAATTTCTTATAAATCCTTGCAATAAATATGAAGGTATGGGACAAATTAAGTGCTTTTGTGGGGTGGCACATCATCATTAGAGTGGGGCGGGATCATTGGCTTCAAAAGGGGGGATATCCCAGTCAGATCTGTCGTGGATGGGGGGAAATATATATGGTGGATATGGTGGTAGGGATAGGTCATTATCTAAGTATATCTAGTTTAGAGAACTAAAATAGACTAGGGGTCTTCCTCATGTAGATACTAGGCATCTCCGTAGGGTGGATCAGGCACCAGCAGGATTAGAGGCGGGACTGTCGACTATTCGAGATACATTTATTATTGCATCTTCTATAGATTGTACTCTTTTTTTTATATGTGGCTTTGTTTAATTCATTTCTACCCGTTTTGTGAACATGATGAATTTTCCAACTATTATTTTTTCCCTTGCGATGGAGTTGGTGATGCCACTGGGAAAGAAGGAGCAGGGTCTCAGGTTCCCGACTGGTGCGATTTTCGTGTTAGGGGTTGAGATAGACTGGGACCTCCTTGTCTTAGATGCGAATCTATTTGATGTGATACATGGAATGGATGGTCTGTTACACATTATGGTGCACATAGATCACTATAGGTTGCAGGTCAATTTAACGACACCAGATGTGGGTCATCAGGTTTTACGTGGGGAATGTGATCCTCGGTCGAGTCACGTTGGATCTCCACTCCCAGAGTTGGAAGATCTTTTTTTTTCAGTTATCATCGCTCGCGATAGAGGTATATGGTCAGGCTCTTGATGGTGGATTACCTCATGGAGTTGAAGATTTACTAGAGTTATTTCCAGATTAATTTTTTGGTTTTCCCCAGAGAGGGATGCAGAGTTATCAATTAATATGGAGCTGGGAAAACATCCAATATCTCTTCACTCATAACTCATAGCACCTATAGATCTGAGGGAGTTAAAGATATAATTGTATGAATTAGAATCCAAATTATTAATTCAACTGTGCATCTCTCATTGGGCCTCTCCTATTTTTTTCCCAAAAATTTTGATGGATCCCTCTATTTGTGTGTTGACTATCAGAAGATGAATATGGTAACAATCAATAACAAATATCATATTCCCTGAATTTATAACATGTTCAATCAGTTGATGGAAGAAAGGTGGTATTTTAAAATTGAAATGAGTTCAGGATATCTTCAACATTGGGTTAATGATGCAAATATCCCAAATACATCCTTCCGAAGTAGGTACGACCACATCGAGTACTTGGTCATGCCCATCGGATTTACCAATGCTCCACCAGTCATTAATGAACTAATGAATAGGTTGTTCAATCAGATTCTCGATTAGTTTGTCTTTGTATTTTGGGATGACATTATAGTTTATTTTAGGATCTGAGTAGGAACATGACCATCATTTTTGGATCGTTCTGGGAATATTGTGAGAGCATCGCTTTTATTAAAAGTTATCCAAGATCACATTCTGGATCTGGGAGATGAAATTTATGGGGCATGTGAACATAGAACCTGGGGTTTTTGTGGAAACCAAGAAGATAAGTGAGATTATGTCATAGGAACAGTCAAATAACAAGTTCAAGATCAAAAGATTCCTCTTACTTATTGGTTTTTACAGGTGGTTTGTTTTGGATTTCTCTTGGCATGCTTCACCGATGACTGCACTCACCTAGAAAGGAGTGAAGTTGGTATGGTTCTTTGTATGTTAGGAATCCTTCAAGGAGTAGAAGAGGTGGTTGAATACCACCCCCATTATGATTTTTCCAGTGGTTGGAAAGGGGTATGTTGTGTTTTTTGACGCTTCGGGTATTGTTCATGGGTGAATGCTTGTACAAGATTATCACGTGGTGGAGAATGTCTCTTGCCATCTCTGACCACACAAAATGAATTACCCAACCCACAACATGGAGTTGGTAGCTGTGATGCATGATTCGAATACTTTTCCTCACTACCTATTTTGGGAGATGTTTCTATTCTACTCTAATCACAAAATAATAGAGTATATCTTCTCGTAGAAGGAACTCAACAAGAGGTAGCATCATTGGATAAATTACCAGCAGGTGTTTGACATTGACATTTTTTATACCCCAAGAAAGGGTAATGTGGTGGCTGACACCTTAAGCTATAGAGTTCCATAGTAGGAATTAAGGATGGCCACTGATGAGTATACTCTAATGGCACTCTATTCTCTGATGCATGTGGAGACCCTGGAGAAAAATATGGGGGATTGTTTTGTGAGTTTTCAGTTGACTCTTCCCTAGTGGATCTAATTCAGTGGGAACAACCAAGAGATTAAATTTTTCAGCTGCAGAAGTAGTTTCTTAATGGTGGGGAGACATCTACTAATTGGCTATCATCATCCAATGGCATCATATGCTATATGGGTCGTTCAGTAGTACTACTATCGATGTGGAATGTGGTGTTGTAGGATAGGCACAAGTCTCAGTGGTTTTTCCATACGGGTGCCACCAAGAAGTATTATTATGTCTATCGGTAGTTCTATTGGCTTGGTATGATATGAGAAATTGTGAACATTGTGTCAAGATGCAACACATTCCTGCAGGTGAAAGCATAGTATCAACGACCCTCTAGTTTTCTCTAGCAGTTACCCATTCTAAACTGGAAGTGGGATGAGTAATAAATAGAAATCATTAATGGATTTCTTCGTACACCCTGAGTTAAGAATTCCATTTAGGTGGGGTTTTACCATCTAATAAAATCATCCCACTTTATTATAATTATTGATAAATCTAATGTAGATGATTTGGGACCTTTGTATCATTAAGAGGTGGTAAGAATCCAAGGTGTGATGTCAGTAGTTCTCTCAAATAGAGACCCTCGATTCACTTCTAATTTTTGGGAAGGCCTTAAGAAGGCCTTGAGGACTCAAATTAATATAGGAATAACATACCATCATTAAATGTATTATCAGACAGAGTAGGAAGATTAGATTTTGGAGCACATGATCTTTGCATGTGTTGTTGACTTTGGAGGTTCATGGGATAAACATTTGAATTTGTTAAGTTTGATTATAATAACATTTATGAATCTTTGATTTAAATGGATCCTATAGAAGCGATATTTGGTCAGCCTTGTTGGTCCTAACAGTGTTAGGATGAGGTCGGTGGGACCTCACTACTATGGCCAAGTCTGGTGAAGAATATGTTTGAGATGTTCATGATGACTAGGCCGAACTTATGGAAAGATCCAAGTCACCATAAATCATATGCTGACCATATGATTCAAGAAATTTATTTTTCTATGGTTGATAGGGTATTCATGAATGCGGCCCCTTATTTGGGCCATCATCAATTAAGAAAGGAAGGGAAGCTGATGATGCGGTATGTCAGACCTTTTGTGGTCACCGAGTATATTGTAAAGGTGGAATATATGTTTGACATATCTTCCCATTTAACATCCATCCATGATGCCTTCCATGTCTCTATGTTGATGATATACAACTCAGATCCATCTCATGTACTGATTTTCGAGGAGATTGATATAGATCCTGATTTATCTGTTTTTTAGCGACTGGTGAAAATAGTAGACATCCAAGAAAAGGTGATTTGTGGAATTACTATTCCCCAAGTCCAGGATCTTTGGTAAGATCTAATTGATACACATGATACATGGGAGCAAATTTCATGGGTTGAGGAAGAGTACCTATTCTTGTTTTCCTATCAATCTTCAGGTTGAATTTCTTGGATGAAAAGTTTTCATGGTGGGGAGAATTGTCACACCCATGTACTTTATTTTATGAAATTATTTCCCTTTTTTGGGATAAATTTTCCCCATAATATTCCCTAACCCCCTTGAATATAAAAGTGTTTATAAACATTTTGAGTGGAAAAAAGGGGGCGCACGGGTTGGGCGCACGGTTTGCAAAACCATATAAGGAAATCGTGAAGACTTGTTTAGAACCATGTTAAATTCAATATTTTATGTCACGAGATTTATCCAAACACTCCCCTTTCTTCTTCCATTTTAAATTTTCTTACTTTTGAACATCCAAATTACTTCAAAATAATCCTTGTAATTTCATTTTGAAGGGGGATTTGGTGGTGAAACAACAAACTTCTTCATGTAAGTTAGTTTCTTCTTTAGTTCCATACATTTTCACGGGGGTTTCATCCCTTATTCTTGACATACCTAATGTACAAATATTAGGTTTTAGATCCTAGAGTTTTATCATGGGTTTCGTGGTCTATTAAACTGGTTTTAATCTTGATTTATGAACCTTGTGGTGCGGCGATGGTATAGTTCATCATTCCCACAACGATTCAAGGGTTTTTACACTTGTGGTAGGTGATCCTATATGTAAGAAATGATATATGTGTTAGAATTTGTTATGATCCATTTTTATAAAACTTATTCATCATTATAATTGTTCTGAAGTTGATTTTTCGTGTCATTTGTTATGAAAATGATTTTTATGTACCAATTTTTAATTAAATATGGTGTTTCACTTATCTATTCTCTGTTATGAAAGTTGGGGTTTTTTATAACTACTAAAATGGGTTTTTAAAAACAATTTTGGTTCTATAAATTAGTATTCTGTAAATATGGGTATGCATATAATGTTCAATGTGGCATTTTTAAGGGATTTTGTGTGAAAAACATTGATAAATTCTGTGAAGTTACTTTATTGTAATCGTAAAGGTTTTGTTGAGTGGTGTAAGTGGTGGAAAGAAAGTGCAGTTGGTTTTTTATTTTATTATTAAAATTAATAATATTTTTAGGTTATAATAACTTTTTATATCATGATATAATTGTTTGAAAACAATGGGGGAAACCTAGGTAGCTAGGAGGGTGGATATGTACTAGTACTCTAGTGATCTAGAGTGGTTTTATCCCTGTTTCGCTGAGAAAAATGGATAATGACAACACTCAAAAAAAATTTGTTGAGGTTTGTAGAACACTAGATTATGTGTATGTTATCTACAAGTGACTCATGCATTAGATTCAATTTTTCAATGGTTATTATACACCGAGGTACGTGGTACATGAGGCCTAAGATTGACTAGTGCCTATGGGTGTTCCCAAGATTATTTCTCATTGAATGTTTTGTAATTATCTATTTCATATGGTTATATTCATGAGAAAATAACACAGCTCACATTTTCATATAAATTTTCTCACTCATTGAAAATTCCCTTTGAAAACATTTTTTATTTCGAGGATTCATTCTTTAGACGCTATTTCAATCACTTATTTCTTATCAAATATGGCATGATTTTTTTCTTATATTGATTTATATATAGAATACCATGGTTGTATCCTATTGGTATTAGTCTCACACCCATTGGGGGTATGTATACAAAAACTTGTTTCTCACATGTAATGAAAAGGCCTTGGGTGATGGCGGTCAAGTTTTGTAGTTCCCTTCCATGGTGCGGTGTTGTGGAGACGGATTGTGGGTGATGACCCCTTGTCATGTGAAGAACTTAGGTATGTTTTTCTGCAACATTTATATGAATTTGGACTATTGATATATATTTAAACCAATGAATTATGTTTTGTATTTAATTTTTATTTTATATAGGCATGAATTTATAGACTCGGTTTATCAACTTGTTTTGATGTTTTATGTATCAATATACTAGTAAATTGTTACCAAATCAAAATATATGATACCTGGGAACTTTTGACAACTCTTGGGTATAGGTTATGCCCCTCAGGCCTTTTCAATGGCTTGGTTTGGTTACTATTTTGATGGAAACCATATTTGGATTTTGATAATGGTGAAGGAATATTATACACATTATGTCTTGTAGGAGGTATCCCACAAGGCACATGAGAAGCATTTTCATTTATCATAATGGAATAGGGGATATTGGATAATTGTTACACCATAATATTAATAAAATATTAGTATTATAATTATAATTTTTTTATTATAATATTATGAATATAAATTTGAGGAGTAATAAAATTACATAATGTAATAGAAAAAAGTAAGATAGGGTAGGAACATATACCACACATCATGGATTATATCCATTATGATGGGGAATAAAACATTGGGGTATGGATTTTTATGGATAAAATAAATACATTAATGTGGATACAAGTGTGTAGTATATTTTTAGTTTTTTTTATAAACATAAAGTGTTTATGTTTTTTTGGAAATTGAGTAGAGGAGTTCCCCTTTTATAAGTTAAAAATAGTGGCTTTTTAAAAAATATAAAACAAATTTCCATAATGGGATGTCACGCTATTGGAAATTGGATCATAAATTGATAAATAATGGATTTTATAAGAGATATAGTGTATACACACCTCATCCACTCATTTGAAAATATTGTTTTAACATATTTTAATCCCTTTACACCAATAATTATTACTTTTTCTATTTAATATTTTACCCAGGTAGATAATTATTATATAGGGAAATTTATAATTTATTTAATAAAATAAAATAAATCTTAATTCATAAATTATAACAATTTATTCAAAATTTAAAAAAAAGTTTTGATTTTTTTTTGAAAAGTGATGAAAATTAATATGTAAAATAAAATGTATTATGTATTAATTACATTTTTTTAAAATATAACATATGCACAAATATGTAAAATATGTGTTTTTAAATTAAAACAAGAATTTTTCTAATTTATATGTCAATTTATAAAATACATATTTTTTCTTATAAAAAGTTATCCTTAACTTCTAAATCAGACTTATACAGTAATAATTTTATATAATTCATGTTATTTTTTAAAATGATATATTGACCCACTCACATATTGTTTTTTAAAAATAAATTTCCTAAATTTATTATAATTTAACATTTATTTGTTTAATATGAAGAATAAATTATTTTTTTTCCAAATTCATATTTTTAAATTTATAAATTATTTTTTTTAAATCAAATAAAATTTTGTTTGAAAATTTATTTTATTAAAAAATAACCATTATAAACATCAACTGAATTTAATAAAATAATATAAACATATATATATATATTAATTTATAAATATAAATATTTACTATTATGAAAAACCATAAACCATGATTAATATAATTTATTTAGGTAAAATACAATACCCTTTTTTAAATAGATCTTTTAAGGGAATCATTTTTAAAATATTAATCAATGAAGTTAACATTAATATATAATTATTTTAGTTTATTATTGTCTTTTCATATTCCAATTATTATATTAATCATGTATTTTTAATACATCATGGCACAATTTAGTTGGATTTTATTTAAGTTCAGTGTTGCGTGAGAGATGCGTTATTAAAGATAATATTAATTTAATGGCTCTTAAATCTCAATAATATATACTATTTTCCTTATCTAGAATATCCCACTGGAGAGGAGTCTCAGTATAATGAGAGTTTAAACATATGAAGAAGTTCCTTAGCCTTTATTACACCCTGATTACCAACTAAATTTCAAGATATTAGGATATTTTCTATTTCTGCACTATTGGATCTTTAACATTATCTAAAGAGTTAAGTGGTATTTTTTATTCAATGAATCCATTTACTCACTCAGTGTTTACTAATTCTCTGACTCTAAATTTAAATCCCACAAGAGAGGTTGTACAACATGCCAATAGATCCACTATTTTTATTGTTGTAGTTTGGGATGATGTTTTAGTGAGAGATGAAGGATAGGTATTTCTAGTTGACTTCTATATGATCAACATGAATGAAGATAGATAACCATGTTAGTCACCCATAATTTGGTGTATACTTTTTTTGATGATGGTTAAGGCCCTCATCAATATCCATAAATGAATACTCCCAATGGAGTTAAAAGACAACTTTTTTCACTTCGTTATTTTTGACTCCATGAGAAGACTTAAAGATGACCATTCACTTTTTTACCATACTCCACAATGATTAGGATATCCCCTTTGATAATTCATGTATGTTATATGAATTTAATGTCCTATTAAGAAATCTTTTGATTGAAAATTCCATGGATAATGAGGATATTTATAATTCTAGAAATCATGTTCCTACTATGAAAGAAGGGGTAAATTATAAATTTTAAAATGAATATGATGATTTATTTCCTAAATAAGTATATGATATGTTTTTTTATGTAATTGAATTTTATGATTTAGGAGGGTTTAATTTGAATTAAATTTGATGTTTTTAGAAACCCAAAAATCTAGAGTTAAACCACTTCGACCAATATTAAAATATGTGTACCACATAGAAGGAGAAATATTACTGGTGATAATTTATAAACAACAACTTTAAAAAGATGAAATAATAGTTATTTACATTTTATAAAAATTAACCTATAAAATGGATAGATTTTCGGTGATATTTCATGAATAACTCCAAAAATCTTACTATATTATATTATGCTTCATATATATTTAAAACCTTTTAGGAATCATAAAAGGATTAAAAATACCTCCTTGATGGAGTTAGTGAATAATGAGATAGAGAATATATTATAATAAGGGTTCATCCACCCCATTTCAGATTCATAGTTGTTCAACTGACTCTGTGTAGTTCTTATGAAAATTTACCTATCCAATGTGTGGATAAAAAAAGATAATTAATCCATATAAAATTCCAAAATAGCTATATAGTGTTTATATACTATAGGAAGTTAAATCAGGTCACTCAATAATAATATTTCCACACCCCCTTCATTGTCTAGATGTTAGAATGATTGGATATCATAACTCATTATTTATTTTTTGGTTTATTATCATTATATTTTCAGGTCCCCATTACTCTAGAGGAACAAGGAAATAGATCCTTTACATATCCTTTCAAATCCTCTACTTATAAATGTATTCCATTTAGGCTTTTTATTTCTCCATGAAAATTTCATAGGGACATTTTTTGTATATATTATGATCCATTTATGGATTTTATTGAAGAATTATTGGATTGTTTCACTATTTTTATGAAAATCAAACGACAATTCATTAAAAAATAACGAAAAGATCTTGTAAAAAATAATTGAAAATAAGCTTACATCAAATTTTAATCATTTTCATTTCATTTTGGATAGTGGAATTTTAATTTTCCCTATCATTTTAGAAAGGAAATTTAAGTGGATAAATAAAAAACTTCAGTAATAAATGTCTTTCTATACACAACATGTGTTAAATATATAATATTTTTTTGTGGACATGTAGTGGTTCACAGGAGGATTAACAAGTTTTTTTGTAATATTTCCCTCTATCTCTATATATTGCATCTGAAATATTCAAATTATTTTTTTAAATAATATTTTAGGGAAACCTTTTATTAGCATACTCGGAGGTTAATATTCAAACCCATAATGCAGCCACCAATTGGGAGAAATATTTCGAGCTAAATTGCGATGATTACAAGAATTCAATTCTAGTAGGGTATTCTTATAGAATTTACGATAGTCCAAAATTCATTCTCTATGCATTAATAACCTTATATTTTTCTAAATAAATAAAAAATAAAATCATTAATAAATTATTTTTTGATGTTTTATTTCATTCTAGATTCATATGAAATTTTCGTGGAACTAATTTTTTTTCAAATATATTTTTCTTAGATATTTGATTAAGAATGTTCATTTTATTCATAGTCTTGTGATATGGATTCTACTATTTTAGGTGTTCAACTTGTAAATCAATGAAAAAATGGTTTTTAGAACCAAGTGAGTGATCACTTGTGTAGACTGAACCACATGACTAAATTGGATATTCCAACCCATAAACTTGTACCAAAAGATATTCCAATGAAGCATATATATTTGGATTAAGGTGAAGTACCATGGTATGGTTACATGGTCAAATATTTGGAAACATATTAGACCCCAACACACATAATTACCCTATATATTCAAAAAATAAACACTAAATATATATTATACATTTTAGAATATCATTTTCCATATGAAATATATAACGATTACGTATTAAAAAGATTTATTCATTAATATAATATTGAATCATTCATTCATTTATATTAAATGATAAAATATATGGGACACTTTGAACCAAATACTATAATAATAATAGTATTTCAAAAAGAATTTTTTTTGACTATCTTGCTTAATGATTTACATGAAATGTGTAAAAATGTATAATTGTATGTTTTTAATAAATGTTTCAAAATACTATACATTTTTTAAATTACTTTTTGATTTAGGTAAATCATTGATGATTGGGAAATTTATTAATGGTATCCTTCCCTATGACTTTTGGAAATTATTAAAATGTTCTTATAATGGAATTTTATTCATAATGTGTTGAATCCAAGGTCATTAAAACCGATTTTTTTTCATTTTGTTTGTGATTTATTTAGGGATTGAATATTTTATAGGTCTACACTACCCAAATAAGTCATCATGGATCAAGAGAATCACTTTTCAAGTTATGTAATAGAAGATTTATTGAAATGTTTGGTGGGGAATCATAAACATCAACAACCTATCATTTGCAAACCAATGGTCAACAAAATGTGTCAAAAAGTGAAATAAAATGAATTTTAGAGAAGATAGTCAGAAAAAATAACAAGTATTATAGCAAAAGGATAAAAGAATAATTATTGTATTCTAGAGAATCATAAAAACCTTTTATTATTGTTCCCAAATAGAATGATGTATGTGAAAATATTCAACTTTCCAATGGAATTTCTACACAGACCCTTATGAGGATGAGAGAGATAGGGAGATGATTTTGGACAAAGAAATAATTGTAAAATAAGGTATATTATTACTATATGGTTGTAATAATTGACTTCTATCGATGTATTATTTTGTTTATTTGTTGTTTAAATCCATTTAAATATGTTAATGAAACGCCTCTCATATGTATGAAAGGTCTAGTGACTGAATTAGGGGTTTGGAATAAGAAAATGATTGAAATATGCCATCTAGTTCATGGTTCATGGTGGGCACAAGGTTTTTAATAACAATGATCTATAACTATGTGGCCTAGGATAGGGTGGAGCATAGTTAGTGACCTATACATGGTGGAAATGGATTATGTACATCTTGACACCTATGAAAGGATAAACCACATGTCAATGAAATGATTTATCAAACTATGTGGGTGGACATGAAAACCATGAATCTCAATTTCTACTAAGAGAGAGAGAACTGCACGGGAGGCATATAGTTTGAAAAATTGTGGAGAAAAAACATATTTTTATTAAAATGAAAAAATAATCTTTTTTACCTTCCAATCATTAATGTTTCTTCCCTAAATTTTAACCCCATTTTTTCACTAGTGGGAAGAGGATGGGAATAAGAGATCCATCATTCTACAAGGATTTCTATCCTCCAATTTTAGGTCCCTTTTTGTATAGTTTAGTGTGATTCAATGTTATGGGTAAATCTTTGAGTCATATTGATTGTTTTGGAAAAACATGGTTGGTTATTTTATCTTCTTATAAATATCATATACCCAATTTTTCTGAGGAACCATTATCTATGGAGTTAGTAGTTTTATTAGTTTTTACTAAGGGATAATGTTGGGAGAGTTTCTTTGGCATGATATTGAAGCATGTTGTCTATATTCTATATACCATAGTCTTAATTTTTAATATATTCATGCTAAGGGTTTTATTTTCCCAATGGGCTACAAAATGGATCTTAGATAACAATAATGAATTTTTTCTTTAAAATTGATTATGTTACACTCCATAGATCCATTGAGTCTATTCATTATTTAATAAATGGGATAAATGGCCTATTGTGGGATGTGAAAATTTATTTTAAATGAATATTTTCAAATGTAAATGGGTAAATACTAGCATTATAGGATTGAAAAAAAATTTGTTACATGGTTGGAAAATAGTACATAACAAGTAGTTTCACATGACTTAAAGTTACCGATATAATGGAATTAGGATTGAAATTTATGGGAAATTATAAAAATGGGGATCATGTGTGAATTGATAATTTTTTACATGAAAGAGTCACTATTATGAAATATAAAAGAATTATGTTATAGTCTAGGTGAAATTTTGGTTAAATGTGAATAAATATGGATAATCATATGTTAGTTAAATATTATAAAATTATATGAATCCTTGTTTCCACTATGTTGTATAAGTAAATGAGTTCATGTCCATAAAAATAGTTGATGATGAAATGTTTGAGATAAGGTAAATGATGCTCCATGACCCATGTGTGATGATGTTGGAAATAATGATCTATATCATTTAATGAGGACGACAGACATGAAATGATCTGTCATTGGAATAGATTGATGAGAAAGAAACCTCATTATTTAGTTTTGGTTCAAACATGACGATAATTTCACAAATGGATGAAATTGTCATGGGAAAATGTATGGGAACCCCATGGTATAATAAAATAGAAATGATAGTGAACACTTCCAATGGATTAAAATGATGAATCCTTGAGTTATCGCCTAGACTCCCGAGGTATGATTTTAATGAATTATATTCTAATTATATAATTTATAACATGGTATATTTTATATATTATTTCTATTTATAATTTTCAATCTTTCATAAAAAAATTTTACAATAGATATTTATTTACATTCCATTTTTAGTGGATTATTTATGAGTACTCACACCCTACTCAAACGTCCAATGGTACTAGGGAAGAGTTTGTGGTTGAATGTTTTGATAATGGTAAAAATAATTTTGTATATGGATGAATAGAGATGGAACATGGATAAGGGGAATAGATATTATTTTTTAAGAATTGTGGGTGTAAAATTTAGTTTCTTATATTTTTTTATTCGGAACATTAGACTTTGATGGCCTGATAGATGTATTTTATCATTTTTTTGATACTTATACAGTTTTGGAATGTCATTGGTGTTTTATGGTTATTACTTATGATTGCATGATACTTTTATTCATGATATTATTTGTTGGGTTATTATGGTAAATATGATATAGTCTCCCAATGTTCCATATTAGACCCTCACATCTAGTTGGAAGCCTTTGGTATATAGGTAGTCTCACCTGAGTCCACGTGGAACACTAATTAAACTACATTTAATATTGAGTCATGATGATAAATTAAAAAGTAGTATGAGAGATATTTTCCCATTCTATTGATTTATAATTTGGAAGCGTTAGATAAGATAATATGATTTTTATTCCATGGTAATGAGCTTAGTTATGGGAGTATCTAACCCCTATGTGGGAGAATCCCAATTTCATAATGTATGATTTCACATCTAATGTTTTATTTTTATGGTTAGAAGTTATTTCAAATTTGGTGGATCAATTATTGTGTGATGCTATTTCATTATATTATTTTACACGTTGACTTACACGGAACAAGATTAGTGCGTTAATGCATCATTTTAGGCACAAAGTGATACATGTTAAATCCATCATGATTAAAAAAACTTGAAATCTTGTCATGGTGCGTTGTTTAAATAAATACATTGGGTTATAGAAAATGAAAATATTTTTCTATTTCCTTATATTTGAAATAAAGGTTTTTAATAATAAATATATAGTTATTTTAACCATAGATATGATATATTAGAATGGTTTAAATAGTATTTAATGGAATTTTTTTACTATTTTAAAAGATTATTGATGGTAAAATAGTTTCAAATGAATGGTTTTTAATTGAGAGGTATGGTTTACCCTATGATAGTTATGGAACCCGATAGTTATGGTTGGGGTGTAGTGAGTGTGATGTGTGTTATCATATTAGAAAGTGTAACATAATTGGTTTTAATGGATATTTTTGGTCCCGAAATATATAATTGTGAAATAAATTTTAATATTACATGAACCCCACAATTTATTTTATAGATATTTTCCAAAATGATCATGTTTTACAGAAGTGATACGAGAGATAATTGTAGAGAATACACCACTAGTAGTGGTATATGAAGCACTTTTGGTTTAAGTGATAGATGAAATATATTTTTTGGGATAACTTCTATTGTTTTTTTTATTTTAGGGAGATACAGTCCTAGGGTGGGAAATGATGAGAATGTTTGATCCAACAACATTATTCCCACTGCAATATCCAATGATGTTTGACTCGAGGGAGGACCTGTGGTGGTTGATTTTTTAATTGAGTCAATCAAGAATATTCTAGATCCCTTAGACAATACTCTAGAGAATATTTTTAGGCTAGATGAATATATCTTGTGGGGACTTGTGAACAGCTCGTGGCATATTTTGTTTTAGTTTGAGGCAGTAAGAATGTATGGATTAGAAAGACATCAAATAATGTTCTTAGAACCTTTCTACCCAATGAAACTGAAGAAAGAGAGTTATTTTTTTAATTTTTTTGTTTTACCTAATGGAATATTTCATTTTTATATTATATTGTTTTCATCGAGGATTTACTGTATTTTGTTCCATCGTTTATATGTGACGAGGTAGATGTAACCAAATGTTTTTTGGATGATATTCGTCGTGAGATCAAGTACAAGATGAATATATTTTTTTATTTTTTTATTTTCCAAATTATGCTCTAATTTAAGTTGTGATCCTAAAATATTAATGTATTAGTAGAGAAATAATTTTGATAGGGAGATCAGTTTGTATGTCTTCTGATTTTAGAAGTCACGTTATTATAACTTTCACCAGGGGGTGGAAGATAGGGAAACCAAGCAAGTGGAATGGACATTTATAAAATCAGTAAAGTGGTTTTTATATTAGTGTGAAGAACCTAGTTAGATGCGGGGATAGTGTCATTGACCACTACTAGAATAATGAACTTGTAGTTGGTTAGGTTACCTACATAGGTTATATAGGAGCCCTTGATATATGGGTAGTGATGGAAGACCTTGGATGATGCAGATACCATAAAGGGGATCTATCACCCTATACTATTTGGGAAGTTAGAGTTCCACTCGGTGGACCATTTATGGTAAAGCACATGGAACAATTGGGAAATAGAGTTAATATTAGCATATAATCATAGTGAGGATGCCCCATACTAGATCCCAAGGGAATATGTAAGGTCATCTTCATTCCTTTCAACCTGCTCCCGTCGCCAATGGGGCTGGATCATCGATTATTTGATATACGTTTTTATAGATTCTATAGTTTTAATAGACTTATATGATATGGTTAATTAACATTCCTATATATCTAAATAAATTGTGAATTACATGTGTTTCATTTTTGAGTTTCTGTATGAGGTTTTTTCAATCAACATGTCATTGGGGGTGTGATAAGAGAGTATCTGATGTAGCAAAGAGTCATCCCAGATAGTCTATATATAAAATCTCATTTGATACTTGTTCGTATATGAGATTCCAGGGTATTAACTGATATAAGGAATTGAATGGTTGTTTAATTGAAAGTATCACATTGGTTGTTACTATAGGATAATACATCAACATCCCATGACTTTTATATTTACGTTCACTATGGAGAGTTGGATATAAAGGAATTCTAGGTAGGGGTATTTTGTTAGAATTTGGTTGTTCTCATAGACTAGGATTCAGGATTGATGATTAATGAAAGGGGAGTGGATCAAAAAATCTTCCCTTCAATTTAAGATCATTTTCATTATGTGTTTATTGAGATTTTTTTAGTGTTTCCACCTAAGAGATATGTTTATTTTATAATTGAACTAATTCTTAGAGATGAGATAGTTTCTATTATTCCTTATATAATTTCATGAATAGTATTTTAATATATTAAGACTCATGTGGTTGGGATAGAAGATAAAGGGTTTATCCCCCCAGGACATCAATATAGAGATCTACGGTTGAAATTTCAGAGAAGTCTGATGGACCCTTTATTTTATGTTTTGATTAACAGGAATAGAAATTTGTTATTATTATGAACTGATATCCTTTTTCACATAACTATGTACTTTTGACCATTTAACGGGTTCACATGTATTCTATTATATCTATTTTATATCCATATATTAATAGTTTAGTGAAATTCTTTTTGATATACCATAGGAAATATTTTGATACATGTATATATTGTGTGGAATTGTTGTGATTCCATTAGTTCAAATAAACACATCTATTATGTTCATGGATTTGATGGATTATATATTTTTCCATTTTTCCATCATTATTAACAATATCTTGGTTTATTCCATTATTAAATATGATCCTGAATATCATACTAACAATATCCTGAATACACTGAGAGAAAATTGGCTATAATACAGGGTATCTATGATCCATTTTTGGATAAACAAGATAAATTTATTGGGTGACATCATCATGAATGTAGGGGTGCTATTAGATCCCAATAAAGGTTGAGTGGTTATTTATTTGAAAAAATCCATTGAAGGATTTTTATATTCAATAATTTTTATGTTTTTAAGGATATTTCCGATGATTAATTAATAAAATTTCATATTAGGAAAATACCTCTTTAATTATTAAACATGAATATTATAATGTTTTAGTGGTTTAAGGCATGTGAGATTATTTCCATGAGCTAAAGAGGTGTCTGACAACAACTCCAATTTAGATATTACCTGAACTAGTTGAAATGAATAAATTGTTTTCATATGCATTATAGAATTGTCTTGGATAAATGTTGACGCAAATAGATCATCTCATGGAATATGGATCGTGATTGTAACACCAAAATATTTCATAAGATTTTTTATTTTTTATTTCTTTCATATCTCTTATTGTATGCAACACCAAGATTATCTTGTTCTTTACGCATGACCAAATTAGCGTGCAGTATACACAACACTGTTCTTGGATTGTGTTACACACAATTTCGAGATCGTTTGATAGTAGTTATTCTACAAAACATTGAGTGTGTGTGTGTGTATATATATATATTCAATGTATAAATGAAATATTGTTGGATTCTGTTATACGCAACAACAAAGGAGTCTTGCACTACACGTAACCCTGACTTGGCTTACATTAAACGCAATCACGACCTTCCACGATAGCGTGTGTTGTACGCAATATCTAGTTTCACTAAATAGAGATATGCTATTAAAATATTATATAAACTAGCAGTTATGAATATTAATACCCAATTTTTAGAAGTTTATAATGTTTATCTTTCAAAATATACTTCATTTTTGGATTTGGAATATCAAAATTATCCTAGGGTGAATTTTTGGTATTTTTCTGAAAACATTCAATTTTTTATGAATAGTGAAAACACTAGGTTACTATTTAAAAATCGCATTTTTATTTAAATAATTATTTGTTTATATTTAAATTTATTTTAGTTCAAAATTGATACATAATACCAATATAAGTTCAATGTAATTCATTGGAGTCATTTTATAATAATTTTAGATATATAAAAATTTTATTGAATTTTTCACCGTCTTTTACACACCTCCTAGAAGAATTTGGAAATTCACATAAAACATAATTTTACTGCTTCTGTGAGTGTAATTTTGAAAATCCGAGAGACACAGTTAATATCAAGGACTAAAATGTGTTTCAATGAGATGAAAATAATTTTTGGTGAATAGTAACTTTTTACTTTTATTTACGACGGTTAAAAGTAAATAGGGTAATTAAGGGTAAAAATGATATTATTATTACCATAACACATGTCCTAATTCTATTGGATATGTTTAATTAGACAAAAAACAACCTTAGGAATAAAATATGACCATTCCGGTCCACATGGATTAGATTAGTACATTTATTATTAATTTATATAAAGGAGGGTTAAAATTGTTAAAATCAATGTTTAATAACTAAATCATTTTTTATATAGGGTTATACATAAGATGAATTTGACTATAAATATTAATTATAAATCTAAAGATATTTCCTAAATAATGGTATTTTATTTAAAATTTTTAGACATTAAATAATATAATTTATGACACAATGATGATGTAGTAATTATCTTATTAATGAAATATTAACATAATTGATGTTATAAATACAAAAATAAAAGTAATTTGAGACTTATTATGAATTCCACTAATTATATAGGTTAATTTTACATGTTATTATTGATTTAATTAACTTTTTTTCTAACTAATCATGTTGTTATGATTTTCACAAAAATCAATTACCAAATAGATTCAAAATTGACATAAAATAGTTTTTAAAACAAATATTATATTATTAATTTTTATTATATATCTAAAAAAATATAAGGTTCGGACAAAATACATATATCATGATATGTGTATCATTAATGGACCACTTTGGGGGTCTCTTGGATGTTTATGGTATGTTTATGAACTATATAATATAAAAATACAAAGTGACATGGTAATGGTGAATCTAATTAACTAAGAGTTAAAACTAAACGATAAGGTTAATATAATGACACAAACCTGTCTATAATATATTGGTTGAGAGTATTTCTACACATCCCCACCTTAGCTTCGAAATAAATTAATTTTAACTATTAAAATTCGAATATGACTTTATTATAAAATAATATTTTATGTTTTTTCCAAAGGTTTCCCTCTAATCCCTTATAAAAAGGGAACCCATTCCCTCTTTTCTTCACAACATTTTGAGCCTTAAATCTCGTCCAACCCCTGAACATTTCTCTTATCCACTTCCCTAGAAACATTCGGGAGATTCTGGTCTTCTCAAATGACCGACTCTACTTCCTTAAGAGGAAGCTTAAAGGAGGTGCATCGAAGAAGAGGTAAAAGTTTATTTCTTCTTCTACTTTTTACTCATTAGTTGTCTCATTATAAAGTAATAACATCAGTATTACTTATATACTGAAATGTTTATATAAATATGAAACAACCCTATTTCACCTTCTATCCAACCTATGGAAAACGAAATCACTGTGCGTGCGTACGTACGGAATATCGTCTCCACACCATGGGGAAATCTGTTTTTGACCACCACCTTACTTGGATCGGTATAATGGTGTAAATAAAAAACTATATATGATTATTTTAAAGTTATATTGATTCTTAAATATTATACATACACTTAAATACAATTCCAGGATCATGGTAATGATATCATCGCTCGTGCGTATGTACGGACTACCGTCTCCACGATGCGATGAGATTCATTCTCAATGTTAACCATTCATGAATGATTATAAAGTATATATAATGAATAATAATGAAATATATGACATAATTATGATAATGTATTCATGTATATATATATATGTATTTCATCTACTTAATTCCATTCAATTCAATAAGGAAATGAAAACAGCGTTCATGCATACGTACGACCTACCGTCTCCATGAACGGTGTATTTCATTACATTTATCAATATATCATATATATTTATATGCTGAATATATATTATATATAAATCATGTTTTACATTCTAGAATTATGTAAATCAGGATATATGTAATAATACAAAGAACAACATGTAAAAACTCATACGATAAATGAAACGATTTTACCGAAAAATGGTGGCTTAACATGGAATTTACAAAAGAACGGGTAACATAAAGTCATAAGTGAACCATATATGATATCATAAAAATTAATATGATACTGTAATAATTCAATGACATTATTTAAATCCTTATACAAGAGGTTCTGAAAAATACTAAGCATATCAGACATAAGGTAAGGGATAACTATTCCAATCTCGTTCTTATGCAAGATTGTTATTCGTAAGTATTTTCTGGGGTTATTATTATCATCCATTACCATGTTTTCTAAAAATGTTTTCATGTATTTTTAAAGTCATTTTTACCCATTTTTTAATTTTACCACATGTTATGAAAGGAATCTTACTTTTTTTTTACCATACGAGGTACTTTTTGACTTTTCCGACAAAAGTAAGAGAAGAATGTTTTTTTAACTTATACGGCGTGAATGGATTTTTACGGTTTCATAACGCTTCAATTTCATGAAGCTTACTCTATAATATTTTATGACTATTTTCAAAAAAATACTTTTCTTTCAAAATTGCATGGAATTTTGTGAAAAGAAAATGATTTTGAAGAAAAATGGATATTTTCCTCAAGAATTCATTTCAAATGTTTTATCAAAACCATTTTCCACCTAAGATGATATTATTTCATATCTGTATGTTTCAAGTATAATGTATTTATGATTTACATGGTTTCAATTTTCTTATGATGAAATATCCATTTGTTTTATGTGGATTATTTGATGATGGGATGATGTTTATAAAACCTATTTTATTCGTTGGGTTATGATGAATGTTTTATGATTATTTTGTGGAACAAGTAATAATTATTTCATTATGAGATCGGTGGGACCTATATCTCCCTCCAATTCATTGGGTAACAATTTATATCTCATGAGATAGACCTGGATGGATCGGTATGTAAATCTGGTTCAGTGTTACAGGACTGAAACAAGGAGTGAACTCGAATCAGAAAGGGACTTTGTCCACTAAGATGGTCTTGGAAACAACGTCTTGGCTACTATATAAATCATATCAAGTTATTAATGGTTTTCCACAATTACATGTTTTATTCCAATGCTATTTTTTCATGTTTATTTTCCGTTATGATCTATGCCTTACGTACTATCATGTTTTATTTAATTGCACAAGATTTTGAAGTTTAAATAGTATTTTCTTGTTTTTATGTTCAAATGTATATGGTTTGTTTTATTTTCTCCATGCTTACCCTTACTGAGAATTTGAGCTCACCCTTTTAATATTTTCTTTTCCCAATGATATAAAGAAAGGTTTTAGTTAAGAAAATAAAAGGGGAAGATCTTTATGGGAGATGTTAAAGATATTTCACCATGATTAGAAGATTATTTTTCCGAGTTTACAAAGACACTAAATTATTACGGTAATTCTTTTTTTGTTTTTCTTATGGATTAAGTATTCCGCAAACGTAATGTAATTTCCATATACATCAAGATTTGGGTCTCTATAGTTGGTATCAGGGGAAAGGTTTAGTTAACCTTCGGAAACTAGGATGTGAAAACTTTAGTGAGATGCCTAGAGATATTTCTAATGTATGTCTAGGGATATCCCTATGGTTAAGTAAACATATAGGTCAGAGTCCTAGAGTTATATTGACGATCATGAATATCCTAGGGTGATCCAAATGTGTCATGGATTAATGAATTTTTGATAAGTTAGACTTCCCATAACTGGCTTTTTATGATTATGTGGTTCCTCGTTATTTTAACTATTTCTTACACTATGGTTTCTGGTCTTACTCAATGGAGGGAATGAGAAGGAATACAGTTAACATTGATTACAATGGACAAATTGGTGACTACGATCAACAATATTATGTAACACATGGAGAGGAAGATATTATGATTATGTCGAATCAGTCATCTCGATATATGATTAACAAGGTGAATCTTAGTTGTATTCCTAAGTCATCAAATAAGAGAAAGATGGAATTTTATGCATGTTCGCTTGGTGAGGATCATAGTGAAAGGAAGATTGAGATTTCTAATGAAGGGAAGAAGAACCTTGAGGAATACCTCAAATGGAGGGGAAGATGTAATCTATGGGGAGAAAAGGGTCATAGAGTGACAAACTGTTATGGAGTTAAATGTCTTTTTTGTGGAGAACATGGGAATTAGCCAACTCAATGCCTTGACCTAAGAGGTTACATTTAAATCAAGGAAGGTCTTATTCCATGAAAATAATTAAATAGGATGGATTGAAGTGTTTATGTATTGGTATTCAATAATAATGTTTTTGAGGTACTTTTATGTTATATTGAAATATCAATGTATTGGTCCATTGTGGTTTTAAATAATTATATGGTACCGATGACCATGAAAAGTGATTCAAACATTTTGGAAAGCATATGATATGTGCATAAGGAAGGGATAAGGAGAAAACTAAATGTATGATAGTATTCATGAGCTCATGACTGATATAAAGACAAGGTGATATCATGGTTTGAGTATATTTAAATTTTGGGATTTTGGTATGCGGAAAGAGTAAACTTTTGACAACATTCATGTTTTCACTATGGTTTAATGGGTATTTATTTTTTCAAGAGAATACATGATTAAGGTATTCACATGTTTTGAATGTGACCAACAAGATATATCTTATGATATATGGGGGATAAATGATGGCATTCACATGCTTGTTATGTGACATTTCAATTAATCGTTTTCTTTATACGATGAGATTTGGAATATGTATTTTGGATAAGACAAGAGATTAGAATGGATTATGTTGGACATCAGATAGTATTGTTTAAGGATAGAACTTTTTGTTATAATCGTATTGTTTTAGAAAAAGGATAACCTGAAGGATGGGTGACAACCCATCGCATCGGACAAGGCTGTGAGAATCGAACACACAACCGAAGTGCGACATTCCTTTATCTCCTACCACTAGCCTACAGGAAGTCCTTGGTTAGTAGAAACTAGTTTTATTTTATTAAGCAGGATTATAGATGACGTATAAGTACATGTTGGAACCATATTCGATTAATCTCACCATAGATGGACTTGTGTATATAACTTTTCCTAACCCTATGTTTGAGACAGATGGAATGACCTATCATTCTATCGCATGACCTGCAAACACTTCGCGAAAGACATATTAAACTTCATTTCTTTAAGAGATGAAGTGGAAATTGTTCGAGGCACGATCAACGTTGAGATTGTATCAAAATCATGTAAGTATTTCTTTTAATTCAAAAATTCTTCAACTTTAGGGAAATGATCATGAAAACCAAAAAACATTTTTCATAGTGTCCTTATATCCGATGAATCAAATGGTACCTTAAATCATCACAAATCTATGGCTTTGTGATTGTTGGATTTTTCATAGCCATGTTCTCTAACACTCCCCATCAGAACTTGATGGCTAAATTTCTCTTCCATATCCATATCTTCACCGATGTTATCCTAGGTGGAAACCCAGTTATTAGTTAATTTGGGTAACCGTTACGTTTCATACTTTAGTTTTTAAAGAAATGTTTTGGTATTCCTTTTTACGATGTGGGTTTCTATTAAAGAAACTTTCAAGTAATAAACCATTTATAACCCCGACGAATTTTGAGGGTGAAATTCATATTAGGTGGGGTAGAATGTAACACCCCGATATTTTATGAGATTTATACTTTTTAAATTCTTTCATATCTTCTGTTATACGCTACACCAATATTATCGTGCGCTATACGCAAGACCGTATTAGCTTGCAGTATACGCAACACTATTCTTGGATCGTGTTACACACAATTTCGAGTTCGTTTGATAGTAGTTATTCTACGCAACATTGAGTGTGTGTGTATATATATATATATTCAATGTATAAATGAAATATGGTTGGATTCTCTTATTGGAAACAAAAAAAGTGTCTTGCACTAAACGCAATCCTGACTTGGCTTACATTACATGCAGTCACGACCTTCCACCATGGCATGTGTTGTACGCAATACCGAGATTCACTAAACAAAGTTATGCAATTAAAATATTATATAATCTAGCCATTTTGAATAGTAATACCCATTTTTGGAATTTTATAAATTTAATCACTAAAAATAGACTTAATTTTTTGATTTGGAATATCAAAATTATCCTCGGGTGAATTTTTTGGTATTTTTCTGAAAACATTCAATTTTTGATGAATAGCGAAAACACTGGGTTACTATTAAAAATCCGACTTTTTTTAAAATAACTATTTATTTTTATTTAAATTTATTTTAGGTCAAAATTGATACATAATACCTATATAATTCAATGTAATTCATGGGAGTAATTTTATAATAATTTTAGATATATAAAAATTTTATTGAACTTTTCACCGTCTTTTACCCACCTCCTAGGAGAATTTGGAAATTCACATTAAATGTAATTTTACCGCTTCTGTGAGTGGAATTTCAAAAATCTGAGAGACACAGTTAATATCAAGGACTAAAATGAGGTTCAATGAGAATAAAATAATTTTGGGTGAATAGTAACTTTTTTACTTTTATTTACCACGGTTAAAATTAAATAGGGTAATTAATGGTAAAAATGATATTATTATTACCCTAACACATGTCCTAATTCTATTGGATAAGTGTAATTTGACCAAAAACAACCATAGGAATAACATATGACCATTTAGGTCCACTTGGATTATATTAGGACATTTACTATTAATTTATTTACAGAAGGGTTAAAATAGTTAAAATCAAAGTTTATTAACAAAATCATTTTTAATATAGGGTTATAAATAAGATAAATTCTACTATAAATATTAATTAGAAAGATGAAAATATTTCCTACATAATAGTATTTTATTTATAATTTTTAGACATTATATAATTTAATTTATTACAAAATGATTATTCAGTAATTATCTTATTAATAAAATATTAACATAATTGATGTTTTAAATACACAAATAAATGTAATTTGAGACTTTTTATGAATTCAACTAATTTTAAAGGTTAATTTAACATGTTATTATTGATTTAACTAAATTTTTTCGAACTAATTGTTTTTTTAATGATTTTCACAAAAATCAATTACCAAATAGTGTCAAAATTGACATAAAATTGTTATTAAAACAAATATTATTTTATTAATTGTTATTATATTCCTAAAAAAATATATGGTTCGGAAAAGAAACTTATATCATGATAGGTGTATCATTAATGTACCACTTGGGGGTCTCCTGGATGTATATGGTATGTTTATTAACTATATAATAAAAAAATACAAAGTGACATGGTAAATGTGAATCTAATTAAATAAGAGTTAAAACTAAAGTATAAGGTTAATATAATGATCCAAACCTATCTAAAATCTATTGGTTGAGATTATTCAGACCCATACCCACCTTATATTCGAAATAAATCAATTTGGAGCTATTAAGAACCGAATATTTCTTTATTATAAAATAATATTTTATGTTTTTTCCAAAGGCGCCCCTCTCCTCCCCTATAAAAAGGGCACCCCTTCCCTCTGCTCTTCACACCCTTTTGAGCCTTTAATCTCATCCAAACCATTCCCATTACTGTTATAAACTTCCCTAAAAACATTCTGGAGGTTTTGGTCTTCTCAAAATACCAACTCTACTTCCTTAAGAGGAATCTTAAAGGAGGTGTGTCGAAGAAGAGGTAATCTCCTCTTCCGATTTTCACATGTTTTGTTCTTCTTATACTTATTCTTCTTTAGTTGTCTCATTATAAAGTAATAAAATCATTATTACATATATACTGATATTTTATTATAAATATGAAACAACTCTATTTCACCTTCTATCCATCCTACGAAAAACAAAATCACCGCTCGTGCGTACGTACGGAATACCGTCTCCACGCCGTGGTGTAATATGCTTTCGACCACCACCTTACATGGATGGGTATAATGGTGTAAGTAAATAACTATGTATGATTATTTTAAATTGATATTGATTCTGAAATATTATACATACACTTCAATACAATTCCACGATCATAGGAATGATATCATCACTCGTGCGTACGTACGGACTACCGTCTCCACGACACGTTGAGATTCATTCTCCATGTTAACCATTCATAAATGAATATAAAGTATATATAATGAATAATAATGAAACATATGATATAATAATTATACTGGATTTATGTATATATATATATATGTATGTCATCTTCTTAATTCCATTCAATTCAATAAGGAAACGAAAATAGCGTTCAAGCGTACGTATGACCTACTGTGTCCATGAACGGTGTATTTGATTACATTTACTGATCTATCATATATATTTATATTCCGAATATAAATTATATATAAATCATGGTTTAGATTCTGTAATTAAGTAAATCAGGATATAAGTAATAATATCATGAACAACAAGTCAAAACTCGTATGATAAATGAAACGATTTTACCCAAAACTGTGCTTTAACATGGAATTTACAAATGAACGGGTAATATAAAGTCAAAAGTGAACCATATATGGTATCATAATATTGAATATGATTATTTAATAAGTCAATTAAATTATTTAAATCATTACACAGGAGGTTCGAAAACATATGAAGCATATCAGACATAATGTAAGGGATAACTATTCCAATCTCGTTCTTATCCGAGATTGTTATTCGTAAGTATTTACTGGGGTAATTATTATCATCCATGACCATGTTTTCTAAAAATGGTTTCATGTATTTTTTAAGTCCTTTTTACCCATTTTTGAATTTTACAACATGTTATGAGAGGAATCTTACTATTGTTTACCATACGAGGTACTTTTTGACTTTTCCAACAAAAGTAAGAGAAGAATGTTTTTTTAACTTATACGGAATGAATGGATTTTTATGGTTTAATAACACCTCATTTTCATGAAGATTACTCTACAATATATTATGAATATTTTCAACAATGTAATTATCTTTTAAAATAGCTTGGCATTTTTTGAAATGAAAATGATTTTGAAGAAGAAAGGATATTTTCCTCGAGAATTAATTTATAGTGTTTTATCAAAACCATTTTCCACCTAAGATGACATTATTTCATATCTGTATGTTTCAAGTATAATGTATCTATGATTTACATGGCTTCAATTTTCATATGATGAAATATCCATTTGTTTTATATGGATAATGTGATGATGGGAGGATTTTTATGAAACCTATTTTCTTCTTTGGGTTATGATGAATGTTTTAAGTTTATTTTGTGGCACAAGTAAGAATGATTTCATTATGAGATTGGTGGGACCTATATGTCCTTCAAATTCATTGGGTAAAGATTTATATATCATGATATAGACATGGATGGATCGGTAAGTAAATCTGGTTTAGTGTTACAGGACTGAAACGAGGAGTGATCTCTATTCAGAAAGAGACTTTTTCCATTAAGATGGTCTTGGCAGCAACGCCTTGGCTAATATGTAAATCATATCAAGTGATTTATGGTTTTCCACAATTACATGTTTTATTCCCATTTTATATTATCATGATTGATATTCCTTTATGATCTATGCCTTACATACTTTCATGTTTTATTTCATTGCTCAATATTTTGATGTTTAAACAGTATGTTCATGTTTTTAAGTTCAAATATATATGGTTTGTTTTATTTTCTCCATGTATACCCTTACTGTGAATTTGAGCTCACCCTTTTAATATTTTCTTTTCCCTAGGACATAAAGAATGGTTTTAGGTAAGAAAATAGAAGGGGAAGATCTTTATGGGAGATGTTGAAGATCTTTCACCATGATTAGAAGATTATTTTACTATGTTTCCAAAGACACTAAACTATTACGGTCCTTGTGTGTTTGTTTTTGTTATGTATTATGTATTCCAAAAAAGTAATGTAATTTCCATGTACGTCAAGCTTTGGGTCTTTACAGTTATTGTTGGGTAAAAAATAATGAAACTTCCCTGCACATGATCTCTAGTTATCCATAATGGTTAATACCCTCATGTGTCGTTAGTTTTATCTTATGAGAGAAAATTTTATTGTTTATACAGGCCATAAGACCCTCAAATATATATTTTCATTCTATGATTTCAACCATTGGATTTGAAGATAGGTTTAGTATATAAAATACAACAATCTAGGGATAGTGTATTCCCTGGTAAGGAAAATAATTTTATTGATTCTTCGGGTCAAAAATCAAAACTATGGAAATCCATGAGTAGATGTGTGAGTGGAAAATAATGGTCTTTTTTAAATTCATTTATGTGTTTAGGATGAGTGGAAAAATTTAAACCTAATTTCATTGTGAATTAATCCCTCTTTTATAATTTGGATCATCCAAAGGTAGTATAGGGATCCATAATTCTTAGAGATGAATGATAGGTTTGATGGAGGGGAGCTACCTCCTGATTGGAACATCAATTACGATGAGATCATTAGTGTTATTGACCATGTTATTATACATGATTGAATGTTCAAGAAGCTAAATCCTGAGATTCATTTCTCAATGATTGTGGTGAACCATGGAATAAAAACAAAAATTGTGAAATTCATAGACAATATTGGTGTCTGGAAATAAATAATTAGATCATAGGATTCATGATGTAATGTCACACCTTTTAATAGGTGAAGGATGAGAATCAGTGACCTATTGGTCTGTTACAGCCATTTACCATTTTTAATGTATTTGGGATGAACTTATATTGGTTTTATTGGGGGGATTTCCAATGAAACCATAGAATAGTGAAATAATTTTTATTATTGTGGACTTACTGAAAAATGTATCCAATTTTTCAATTTGGGATAATTTCACGATGGATTTGTTAGATGATTTGTATGTTCATTATATTGACTATTTACATCGGATTCCATAGAATATTTTCTATGATTGAGACCCTCATTTTACTCTGTTATTCTAGTAAGTAATGTAGTAGGTTTTATGTTTTCATGAACCTCTATGTACAAATTTTTTTTAGACATACAAAAAATCAAATCTTACCATCCTAGTGTTAGAAGACATACGGTGAGAATAAATCATAGACATTAGTGGTACGTGTGATTTGAACCTAAAACTTTTCTATTTCATCTATGAAAACAATTATTCAGTTAGCACTAAAATGGAAGCTTTTGATTCACTCTATTGAAGGCCTTGTACATCACCCTACTATTAAATGGATGCAGCGGAATCAGAGTTGTTGGGAGTGAATCTCGGGAATTGTAGTACCCCCGGTTTCTGATATGTAACCCATTCAGGATGCTTTGGATCTCCTATGTGGCCCTAACTTGGGATTTTTGTTCACCTTAGGTCAAAAATGGTTCTCCCATCATTCCAGGGTGATTTGAAGGCTACTCTTGATGAATCGAAGCCGGAATCCTGAGGCATGTGATCATTCTAGATTGGTTTCTCAGATCTACTTAGATCAACTTCTCCACTTCTCTCGATTCCTTAGATCTATGTCCGTTATGTGTAGATATAATTGTGTGGATGCCAAATATGATGAGATTTGGTCTTTTATGTGTTAGGAGAAGATATCTCAGGAGGATCCTTTGTGAAAATACCGTGTTTTCTTGTGCGTTCTCCGTTTGTTAGGGTTTTCTTCAAAAACTTTGATGTAGGAGGCTTCTTTATCGACTCCTCTTATTAGAATTGATAGTCTTTGTTTTAAATTGGGTTATTTGAATGGAATTTATTGAGAAAATCATGGAATAAATCTTCTTTAGTGATGGTTTTTAATTTTAGTGAAATTTTGAAATCTTGGTGATTTGTTGTGTAAAGTGATTTGGCTTTTTGAATTTTAAATGATGATTTTAAATTATAGAATTTTTGGAAATTTAAGTGGTTGATTAAATATGTGTTTTCAATAAAAAGGGTGTTTTATTGATATGGTTTGGTATTGAAATGCATATTTTGGAATTGGTTTATTCTTTGGACTTCAATAAAAGTATAGTTTTATTGAAATGGTTTAAATTGGTTGAACACACTTGGTTTTGATGGGAATGGTTTTCAATAAAAGGTGTTTTATTGAAAGGATGGTTTTGGAATGATTGTTGGGAATGGATGGTGCATGTTCATGTTGAATTTATGAGGCTTATTTGAAATAGGACCTTGTGGTCGGTGCCAAACTTTTAAAGTCACATGGTAACTATATGTACAATGCTAGGTTGAAATATAACCTTGTGCTCGGTGCCAAATGTGCAATGGATCATGGGAAATAATTACCTTGTGATGACTTGATAGATCGACGAGAGACAACTCATGAGTACAGAACTGTTATAACATAAAATGCATGTTTTATTTCAAGGGTTTTTGAAATGGTTGGGTATGCCCAAATAAGAGAGGTTGTGAACAACTTTTAAAGCTTATTTGGTGATTTTCTGGAAAAATAACTTGTTGGAAAAATTGGTTTCAATTGCGCTGGGATGCGTTTGGGTATGAATAGTTTTGGAAGATTGTTTGTATCTTGTTATAGACTTTTTTAAGAAAATGTATTATATAAACAATTTTATATAAATGTTTATAACTCATATATCCAAGTGGTGTGCATAAGGAAGTCATTGGGGAAATCCTACAGAGTTTTATACTCACCCCTTCTTTGTCACATTGGATTTTTTGCAGATGTCATATTCCGAGACATAGGTAAAGGTAAGCAATCTCATTACTAGTGGTTCATGGTGATGCTTGGGAGATGTGGTGGTGCTTGGTGCATGGAGCTCGGTGTGGAGCTGTGGAGTGTGTATTGGATTGTTTTGGGTCTTTTGTTTAGTCTTCTTCTTGGTACTCTGATGTTGTGTTGGTTATGTATTGGTTTTTGGAATAGTGTAGTTCTATTTTGGTAATGCATGAGTTGGTTGTTTCACAACTGGAATTTAGAGTTTTCACAACGGTATTATACAAGCGGTTTAATGAAACTGTTGGTATAGTGTATAGAAGTTACCCTTTTCAAACGGTTTGTTCAAACCATTGGCAATGTGTAATCTAATTTCATATGTACAAATGGTTTTCAAAAACCATTGGGAAATCATGATATTATTTAACATATACAAACTTTTTAACAAAACCGTTGGTAAAGAGAGTATTTCCCAAAAGTTTTTAATAACTGTTGGGAAATATTTCCCCCAGATACAGAACACCTGAGCCCCCACTCCGTCAAATTACAGACAGACCCTAATTGAACATTTCCTTAATTATTCTTGGCTGTGAGACTCCTTCCATCCAAGATCCATATTCAATCAAAAAAAATTATTTCACAGTTCAAATTAGTAAGTGTTACCTTAGTTTTACAGTTATTCCACTTTTTTTTGGTTTTTGATGTTTTAATTTAGGCTAAATTAGGGTTTCTATCTACAGAACCCTTGGATTTGTTTTCAATTGTTTGTACTACACATAAAACAAGGTAAAGGGTTTGTTTAGTGGGGTGATATGGTACTTTTGTTCAAATTTAGTTTGATTTAAATTTGGATTTGGATTTTCACGTAGGGGTGTCCATAGGGGTGGGGGTGTCCAGAGGGGTGGGGGTGTCCGGGGGGATAGGGTTGTCCAAGGGGGGTGTTCAGAGGGTGGGTGGGGTTGTCCAGGGGGTGGGAGGGGCTGTCCATGGGGGTGCCCGAGCTATCCAGGAGGGGTGATCGGGCTGTCCAGGTGGGTGGGCGGGCTGGCCATGGGGGGTAGGGGTGTCCAGGGGGTGGGTGGGCTATCCATGGGGGTGGGGGATGTACATAGAGGTAGGGGTGTCAAGGGGGTGGGTGGGCTGTTGGCGGGGGTGGTCGGGCTGTACATGGGGTAGGGGTGTCCATTGAGGGTGGGCAGGTTGTCCACGGGGGTGGGCAGGGCTATCCACGAGGGTGGGAGGGGCTGTCCAGGGGGTGGACAGGCTATCCACGGGGGTGGTTGGGCTGTCCAGGGGTGGACAGGCTGTCCACAGGGGTGGTCAGGCTGTCCGGGGGATGTGGGGTGTCTAGGGGGTCAGGGTGTGGTGTCCAGGGGGTCAGGGTGGGGTTTCCTAGTCTGGGAGGGGTGTGTGAGGTGTCCAGGGAGGGGGGGGGGGTCTGTCCATGTTGCATGTGTGGGGGGGATGTCCATGTGGGGTGGAAGGGGGTGGGCTATCCAGGTGGGGGGGGGATGCAGGGGAGGGGGTGTGGGCTGTCTGGGAGGGGGGCTATCCGAGGGGGCTATCCAGGTGGGGGAGGGTGTATGGTCTATCCATGTAGGGGGGGGGGGGAAGGATGTCTAGTGGGGGTGGTGGAAATCACCATTTTACAGATGCATGACTACTCACATGATATAAGATGGAGCATGTAGAATATGATTGGGTTGTATATTAATAATCTAGGTTGAATTTTGGAATTCATTAAGCCTCTTGTATAGTACTAATTCCTACTAGTTGTAACCATGTTTTTATTCTGGATATGTGACATACATTACTATTATTCGGTTTATGATTCAATTATTAGTTTGTATTACTAGTTTAGTTATTTTCATCCATTTCCAATATCTTCATATTGTTATTTTTCTTGCACTTTTTAAATGATAATATTAAAATTGTTAAACTTAGGTAATGAGAGAATAGTATCCCCCCAGACACACCAAACACTCTCACTATTAGTCAATAACATTTGGAATTTTGACAGATGTGCTTGAGGCCATGTCATTATCTGGGTCCGGGTCACTAATGAGTGGAATCCTGGTTTGGGAGGTCACAATTCTTGGATATCATTTTCATAGGTGTTTCTAATCAAATCTATACCTATAACTATTGAAGGACCCTCTACAAAATCAATTGGGACATGATTCAATGAATACACCCTGCCAAACTATGATCTATTTCCCCAATCCTAGAGTCCTTTAATCCATGGTTAAGGTGAAACTTGATGAGGCCTTAACTACCTTTGAAATGATCCTCATCCTACTCCTCATCCTGATCTCCCTGAAGAAGTTAAAGTATAAAAATGGTACTCCTAACAAGACCCTTAAGGATTTTTTATTCCTTTATCAACTTCGAATATCTTACAGGGAAATCCGTGAATATAGGAATTAGAAATTCTATATTTTATTTTCTTATATACACTGTATTTTTTTTATTTATTAATATGATTCTCATGTTGAGTAATGTGTCAGTTATTATTTTAGTTATACTAAACAATTGTCATTTACCTAAATATTTTTTTGATAGAACTTCAATATTATTGAATTGATTTGAAATGACTTATTGAAATTTTTTTACAGAATGGATTGAAGTTGGATGTACGAAACTGATTGGATTTCAACTGATTTTCAATATAATTTAAACAGCTTTCAAGATTTTGCATTTGACAAGGCTTCAGATAGTGGTCACATAAACTACCCATGTTCTAATTGTGTTGGAAGACCTTGGTTGAGTCGTGAAGAAGTTAACTATTATATAGCCAAATATGGTTTCTAGACAAACTATTATGTGTGGTATCATAATGGAGAGAAAATGGAATCTCAAAATGTTGATGACCCAAATGATAGGACTGAATTAGAAAGTTTGATATATGATCAGTTTCCATTTATTCAGCATCAGAAGAAGTAAAGGATGTCCAGCCAACATGATTTCAATACAAGCACACATGATGAGTCCAATGAAAATGATGATGTTGATAGGGTGAAAAAAAATTAATGATTCTATGATGACTCCAGTATATCGGCAATGTGGTAATATGAAAAAGTTGGATTTTTTGATCAAATTGTTTCATGGGAAAACTATGTATGGTATTTCAAATAATGAAATTTATTACATTCTTACGTTCTTGAAGGAATTACTTCCAGATGATGCAGATATTCCCTCAAACCAATATATGGCATGGAAGTTAGATGATGAAGTTGGATTCACAAAAAAAAATTCATGCTTTCCAGAATGATTGTAGCTTATTTTGGGAGGTAATTGCTGAAAGAAATGATTGTATCAAATGTGGAACCTACCAATAGAAGCCAAAATATAATGGAACACCATCTCGTGTGCCACAGAAAGTAAAAGAGCACATTTCATTGATCCCCAGATTACAGAACATTTTCATGTCTGATGAAATATTAGTAAAAATGTGATGGGATGACACCGAGAGAAAAAAGAATAATGATGAGTTGGTTCACCCTGAAGATAGATTTTCATGGTAGAGATTTTATGCTCAATATCCGGAATTTTCAGCTGACGTGCGTAATGTGAGATAGAGCCTTTCATGTGATGGTTTTAATCCATTTGGGTATATGCTTACATTGCACAACACATGGCTGGTTATCATACACATTTATAACCTTCCCCCATGGTTGTTTATGAAAAATCTTTGCACTTTCTTGAGTATACTGATATCTGACCCTTTTAATCCGAAAAATGATATAGATGTATACAAGCAACCTTTAATAAAAGTGTTGAAACTAATTTGGGATGTGGGTTTTCCCACATACAATGCATGTTTGAAAGACATATTTTAGATGTGTGCTGACTTTATGTGGATGATCAATGATTTTCCTGCTTATGCACTGATGTGTGGATGGAGCACAAATGGAAACTTTCCATGTCCGGTTTGTGTATTGAATACTCGATCGAGAAGACTGAAATGTCGTCGATGTTTTAGTTTTATGGGAAATCGATGACTCTGGATAATGAACCATCCATATAGGAACAATCGTCGATGATTTGAGAATACCAGTGAGACTGATGCTCCACCTCAGTGTATGTCTGGAAATTATGTGCTTAATGAATTGAAAGATTTCAGTTAATCATTTTGGAAGGGTGTAATGAAATCCAGAAAGAGGAAAAATTATTCCAATGATACCTGTTACAATTGGAAGAAGAAGAGTATATTCATTGAGTTGTCATACTGGTCAACCAACTTGTTACGTTATTTCTTAGATGTAATGCTCATTGAAAAGAATATATGTAAAATGTTGCTTTCGATCCTTATAAATGTCAAGGGGAAGACAAAATATGATTTACGATCTCAGCATGACATGTTAGATTGGGGGATCATACCAGAATTGCATCTTGTCTGTATCCGTGAAAATAAATGGCAAGTTCCATGTGCTTCTTATGTGATGACACCTGCTGAAAAAATCAATTTTTGGAAGTTCTAGAGACTATTAAATTTCCTGATGGCTATTCAAGAAATATATCAAAACGATTCAACAGAAAAAAGTTGAAGCTGAAATATTTGAAGACTCATGATTATCACATCCTATTACATGAGTTGATTCCAATAGAAATCTGTCATCTCTTGTCCAATATTGTAAGAGTCTCAGTTATTTAGTTGTGCTATTTGTTTAGAGATCTTTGTGCTAAAATTTTGTCCAAATCCTTCGTGTATAAACTGTTGCTAGAGACACCATTATTTTTTTCCGAGTTAGAGAAAATATTCCCTCCATCATTTTTACATGCATGTTGTATCTGACTGTCCGTCTTCTGATTGAAATACTTCTTGGAGGACCCATTTCTTTCAGTTGGATGTATCCAACTGAAAGAATCATGTGCACTTTGAAATCATATGTCCGGAACTGGAATTATCACAATGGTTCTATTGTGAACGGTTACTTGGCTCAAGAATGAATGGAATTTTTCTCAATGAATTTGTATGATATTACTATGAGAATAAACGGACAAATGAGAAATGAAGAAGAACAGTATGGGAAAATTGATCCCAAGTTTCCATCACTTCCTTAGACAGGAGGAATTCCTGGATCATATACATTGATGAAATTAACCCTTAAAGAGAGAGAGATGGAAAATTGGACAATGTTGTTCAATTGTGTTTTTTTGATGATTTTATCAAGTATGTAAATTGTACATGTATCTCGTATCTTATCCCTTGTAATTTTAAATATTTTTTAAACTTTTATTATTTTTATCTATCGGGAATATAATGAATTGACATATAGAAAGCATCGTTCATTATCTATGAGAAGGAAAGAGACTTTACATAGAAAAGGATTATCTTCTTGGTTGAAATTGAAGGTAAAAGTATTTCTATAACAACTAAATAAAATTAATATTTAATTAAGTTTACAATTTTTTTATATTTCTGGTATCTTTTTTGCCTACAGACTCTATTTCTAAGAAAATAATAGCATTGTCTTTTGATCCTAATTCCATGGTTCATTCTTATAAATCACTTTTTATCAATGGATACAAATTTAGTATCACTGAACGAGAAAGAAATAGGAGAACACAACATGTTGGTGTTATGCTAAATTCCACAACAGACTATTATGCCAGTTCATCTCATAATCGACCTCGTTCGGAAAATGTATCTTATTATGGAGTCGTGGAGAAAATAATAATATTGGATTATTACTCACATGGTCGAGTCACAATGATGAAATTTCAATGGATTTATTCAATGACGAGGAAAGGAACCATTATTGATGAATGTGGATTTCAAGTTATTGACATGACTCACACTCTTCCCACTGATGAACCATATGTATTGGTATCAATGGTGAAACAAGTTTTTTATGTCAATGATCATCGTCATCCTAAATTCGGTGTAATTATTGAATTAAATCCCAGACATGTTTTTGATGATGGTGATGATGAAGTTGACACTATTCCTACTTCAATTGGAAGCAATCCATTTATTACTTATATGACTCCAATAGGTGAATTGTCAGAGTTGATTGTGAACCCGAAGTTGTGGTGTGAAATATATAGAATCATATAGTCGTTTTCTCGCCTCTATGTTTCACCTACATCATTCAGAGTGTGTATCTGAGTACTTACCTTCAAACAACCATAAATCTTCTATTTCAATATGTTTTTTTATTAGAATTGGTTTTCTATATTTTGTTTTTTGGGATAAAAATTAGTTATCTATTTTTAATTACTTCCATATTAGTTTTCATTATAGGAAATGACACCCATTGAAGAGAGGCGGCGAAAAAAGATGACAGAAAATAATAGTCGCATGACAAAGATGGGAATTCCTCCACTCATTCCTGTTTTGAGTATTTTATTTAAAATATATATTTAAATAACTTATAATAACATGTGTTTAATTTTGTGATAAACATTTTTTTAGGATCCACCCCCTAGATGAGAGATATCTAACGAGGAGCCAGATATTGCTCATAGTACAGAGGCTGGTGGTAGGAAGGGCGGTGGTGTTAGAGATAGACAACCTTCTGGAGGTCCCGGTATTGAGGCTGGTGGTACGAGGGCTCGTGGTGATAGAGTTAGATGATCCACTAGTCGTACCCGATTGGATCATTCCCTTACCACATACGTATCTTCTACAACCCATTGTGATCCTGGTTTGACTTTAGAGACACACGAGATATTTAGGCCTCTGATGTTTACACTACCAGTTTTCCAGACGTCTGGGCCATCATCTTTTTCTTCTGGTTCATTATCTCTGGGATATTATAATCCACCTTCTTCGACATCTACTCTGACACAGTATGTGGCTAAGGAGTGTATACTGAGGGAAAATTCACCTGTATAGGATATTCCTTCGGCTTCTGCACATACAGTGACACCCACTGATCCTTCTACCATAGGTATATTTATATAACTCTAACATATTTTTACACCAAAATTTATTTTTATTATAAATTGTACATATATTTTTATCTTTAATAACAGATTCATCTAATGGTAAGAGGTAGGGGAGTGGGCATACTCACTTGAATGTAGTATGGAACCACCATAAACAGTTGATTGTTGAATACAATGATGATGGACAGATGATTGAGAAATCTAGGTAGGAATGTTGTGGTTCTTTGGCAACACTAGCCAAATACTCCGACATCATTCTTGTCAGCCCTCTCTCTTAGATACATCTGCAACATGAATTCAAGGATAAAGAGTGGTCACAAATATGTGTAAAAATATATTGGATTTAATGTATTATTTTTTGTATTTATATGAACTAATCTATTGGGTTTCATCTTCGGTTTAACTTCCTTGATGGCGAAGGTGCACGACCAGCGTGTTTAATGGAGAAAGGAGAGCTTTGGAGAGCATATAAGCAAGAGTTATTTGTTGGATGGTTTGATAGAGTGGGCACAGAGTTGGAGACCTTACCTATCATGGATGACTGCCCGATAGAGCAATATTTCCAAATGATTACCCATTGGGTAACTACCAAATTTAAGGTATTAATCACATTTGAGGTATTCAAATGGCAGTTTTCATATTTTCCATTACTATTATCTTATTTATTATTAAACATTATTTAGGAATCTTCTTAAAAAAACAATGATTCAAAGAAATACCTCAACACTTTGGGGAACGCAACTCTGTCAGATCATGAGAGACAGCTGGTACGATATAGTTGTTTGTAATTGTTTGTTAGGTCTTTCCCTTTTTATTGTTTCATACATAAATTATGTGATTTATTGAATATTTAATATATGATTATACTTGAAATTTATATTGTTTCAATGTCATTAAAGAAGCACAAATTTAATATTGAATGACGTATCCCTCGAGAAAAATTGTTTTTCTCGAGTAGAAGGAAAAAATATTGAACTGTAGTTAATGAACCGACACGAGAAAAAATTCTATGTTTTAATTTGTTTATTTCAATTTTTAATATATATTTTGAAATTTAATAAACAATTAATATTTTTAACATGCTGCTTTAGAGGTTCTTGATGACCAGGAGCCTGACAATTTTGGGTCAAACTATCATTTATATCAGGTCTTGGGAGATGAGCACTCGGGTCGAGTACGCTGCCGACCTGGTATGAATATACACCCGACGAGGTATTGGTCCTCTACAGGTATCCAATCCAGTACCAATGAATTGGAACAGGTCATGAAGCATGAAAGACAGTCTGATAAAATGGTCAGAGAGTTGAATGAAAAGGTTCAAATGAGGTAGAATGAATTTATGAAACTGATCATAGCTTTATCTTCATCACATCTACCGGAGGCCAGCACAGCTTGTCAAACATATATGTCATCAATGGGTGCACTATACAATGCACCAGGTGTCAGTTATAGTGGCGGTCAAGATGATGTCATTCTTGGTGATGACGAGGATGTTGAAGAGGATGACGGCGAGGATGAGGATGAGGACAAGGGAGAGGATGGGGTTGAGGGTGAGGATGGGTCCAAGGGAGAGGATGTGGCTGACGATGAGTATAGGGATGAAGACGAGGAAGACAACAAGGATAGAGATGGTTGTGAGGATGAGACCGATGATGACAGTGGTGATGGTGATGGTGATCCGGGGCAGATTGCTCTATTACATTTTTAAATTCTGTATAAATCTTTATTTTTGAACCTGGTTTTTCACTCTGGTATGGATATCTATTGAATTTAGTATAACTCTTTATTTTCATCCAAATATAGAATCCTAATGATGTTATAATGGTTTTGAGGTGAGTGATGCTATATGAGATTTTATGGGTTATTATGATGATTTTCATTCACTTTAATTGATTGGTTCGTAAAACATAAGTTGGTGATGGACCCCCACCCTTCTACCTGGACCCCAGATAGTCCCTCGGACATCCCCCCCCCCCCACCCTCCTCCCTAGACCTCAAAAAAACCCCCCGAACAACCCCCCGAACAGCCCCCCAGACAGCCCCCTAGATAGCCCCATGAACAGCCCTTGAACAACCTCTCGGACAGCCCCCCGAACATCCCCCCGAACAGCCCCCCGGACAGCCCCTTAGACAGCCCCTACCCTTTTTTCTGGACCCCAGACATCCCCCCGAACAGTCCCCCGGAAAGCCCCCCAACCCTCCTCCCTAGACCCCGGACATCCCCCGGAACAGCTCCCAGACAGCCCCCTGAGAGCCCCCCACCCTCCTCCCTAGACCCCGGACAGCCCCCTGCACAGACCCCGCACAGCCACCCCACCCTCCTCCTTGGACCCCGAACAGCCCCCAGACAGCCTCCCACCCTCCTCCCTGGACCCCAGACAGCCCCCCGAACATCCCCCCAGATAGCCCCCCACCCTCCTCCCTGGAACCCGGACATCCCCCCGTACATCCCACCCACCTTCCTCCCTGGACCCCAAACAACCCTTGATCCATTTGTCATCTAATATAATGGAGTAACTCCAAATTAATATTGTTTATTATGATAAAACTGCAAAGAAACACCAACATTGATCTAATCAAGAAGATGTGCCTCTAGAAATAGATGAAGATGATATATTGAACATGATAAAATAACCGGATGAAAATAAAACACCAGTCATGTTTTTTCCTTTTCCCACTCGTCAATATATCATTCTAGAGATGTTGATGGCAGATAGTATACATGAAAACCTCCTAAACATGGGGAAACACATCATCATCTGAAGGAAAATACATTACCTTATGGAAAATTCACATGTCGTGTCAAGATAATAGAAGGGTTATATTTACATATAGAATTGATATATATCTTATATTATCAACAAAAATATATTGAGAAGAAATGGAAGCACTTTAACGTGCATGCCTCAATACATTAATGATGTTTTGAAAATTGATCACAGATACCCCTCCTAGTGTTCACATTAGATGATGGGGTGCTCATGGAGAGGATTAGACTCTCCCAGATCTTAAATCCGCACTTTATGGCACTCAAAACACCTAAGTAACATGTACGAGTCAACCACATCTCAATCTGAGGCGCGGTGTGGCCGACACCACTCAAAGTGTCTCACTTTTCTTTGAAATGGACAACATTTTAAGTGAAAACCATAGCTAGCAAAATGAAATCCAACCAAACACATTCAGATTATATTGATACATTAGGAAAAGGATCCACTGGTCATATGTGACATGTATGAGTCAACCCCGACTCATTCCGAGGCACGGTGTCGCCAATATCACTCAAAGTGTCTAACTTTTTTTTAAATGGACTAGATTTTTAGTGAAAACAAGAACTGGCATATGAAAAACTGACCAAACGCATTCGTATTCTGTTGAAACTTTAGGAAAACAATCTATGAGTCATATGGGATGTGTACGAGTCAACCCTGCCTCAATCCAAGGGCCAGTGTGGCCGGAACCACTCAAAGTATCTCACTTTTATTTGAAATGGTCATGATTTTAAGTGAAAACAACAATTGACATACGAAAAACCGAAGAAACGCTTTCAGATTGTGTTGATACTACAACACAAAGATCCATGGGTCATTTTTGACATGTACTAGTCAACCTCACCTCAATCTGAGGTGCGGTGTGGCCGACACCACTAAAATTGTCTTACATTTCAATGAAATGGACACCATTTTAAGTGAAATCAACTACTGGCATACAGAAAACCGACCAAAATCATTCACTTTATGTTGATAATTTAGGAAAAGTATCCATTGGTCATTTTAGACGTGTAAAAGTCAACCCCCCCTCAATCTGAGTCATGTTGTGGTAGGTACCACTCAAAGTGTAATTCTTTTGGTTTAAAATGGTTACGCTTTTATGTGAGAACAACTTGCAAACGGAAAACTGAACAAACACATTTGTACTGTGTTGATATTTTAGGAAAACGATCCATGTGTCATTTGTGATGTGTAAGAGTCAAACCCCGCCTCAATCCGAGGCGTGGTGTGACCGACACCTCTCAAATTGTCTCTCTTTTATTTCAAAAGGACATCATCTTAAGTGAATACAACAACTGACATATGGAAAACTAACCAAAACCATTAGGATTCTGTTGAATCTTTGGGAAAACGATTCTTGGGTCACATATGATTGTACGAGTTAAACCCACATCAATCTGAGGGCTGGTGTGGCTGGCACCACTCAAAGTGTTTCTGTTTTGTTTGAAATGGATATGATTTTAAGTGAAAACTACAACTGAAATTATTAAAACCGACCAAACGCATTTGGATTGTGTTGATATATTAGGACATAAATCCATGGGACATTTGTGACACGTACGAGTCAACCCCGCCTTAATCCAAGGTCTCGTGTGGCCAGCACCACTCAAAGTGTCTCTCTTTTGTTTCAAAAAGACAACATTTTAAATAAATATAACAACTGACAATAAGAAAAACTGAACAAAGGCATTATAATTCTGTTTAAACTTTAGGAAAAATATCCATGGGTCATATGTGTTGTGTACGAGTGAACCCCACTTCAATCTGAGGCACGGTTTGGCCGGTATCACTCAAACTGTCTCACTTTTATTTGAAATGGACAGAATTTTAACTGAAAACAACAACTGGCATACAGAAAGCCCACCAAATGCATTCCGATTCTGTTAAAACATTAGGAAAACGATCCATGGGTCATCTGTGACATTTAAGATTCAACCCTACCTCAATCTGAGGTCCGGTGTGGCCGGTAAAACTCAATGTTTCTTTGTTCTTTTTAAATGGATACACTTTTATGTAAAAACAATCGACATATGGATTACCAACCAAACACATTCATATCGTGTTGATACTTTCAGAAAATGATCCATTAGTCATTTTTGATGTGTATGAGTATACCCCGCCACAATATGAGGTGCGGTGTGGCCGGAACCATTCAATGTGTCTCTCTTTTGTTTCAAAAGGACATCATTGTAAGTGAATACAACATATGAATTAAGGAAAACTGATCAAAGGCATTCATATTCTGTTGAAACATTAGTACACCGATTCATGGGTTATATGTGATGTGAAAGATCCAACCACGTCTCAATCCAAGGGCCGGTGTGGCCGCCACCACTCAAAGTGTTTCTCTTTTTTTTAAATGGACAAGATTTTAAGTTAAAACAACAATAGGTATACTTAAAATAGACCAAATGCATTCGGATTTTGTTGATATTTTAGGACAATGATCCATGGGTTATTTGTGACCTGTACGAGTCAACCCCGCCACAATCCGAGGCATGTTGTGGCTGGCACCACACAAAGTGTCTCTTTTTTGTTTTAAAAGGACATCATTTTAAGTGAATACAAAAACTGACATAACAAAAACTGACCAAAGACATTTGGATTCTGGTGAAACAATAGTGAAATGATCCATGGGTCATATTTGATGCGTACGAGTCAACCCCACTTCAATCCTATTGGCTGCATGGCCAGCACCACTCAGATTTTTTATCTTTTTTTTTTGAAATGGACAATATTTTAAGTGAAAACAACAACTGACATACTTAAAACTGACCAAAAGCATTTGGATTGTGTTGATATTTTAGGAAAACAATCCATGGGTCATTTTTGACTTGTATGAGTCAACCTCGCCTCATTCTGAGGTGCGCTGTGGCCGACAACACTCAAAGTGTATCTCTTTTGTTTCAAAAGGTCATCATGTTATGTGAATACAACAACTAACACTACAAAAAACTTACCAAAGGCATTCAAATTATTTTTTAACTTTAGGAAAAATATTCATGTCTCATATGTGATGGGTACAAGTCAACCCCACCTCAATCTGAGGCACGTTGTAGCCGGTATCACCCGAAGTTTCACACTTTTATTTGAAATGGACATGATTTTAAGTGAAAACAACAACTGTCATACAGAAAACCGACCAAATGCCTCAGATTCTATAAAAACTTTAGTAAAAATATCCATGGGTCATATGTGACTTGTTCGAGTCATCCCCGCCTCAATCTGAGGTCCGGTGTGGCTGGTACAACTCAAAGTGTCTCTCTTTTTTTTAAATGGTTACGGTTTTTAGTAAAAACAAATGACATGATGAAAACCAACCAAACGTATTTGGATTGTGTTGATAAATTAGTAAAATGATACATGGGTCATTTTTGATGTGTAAGAGTTAACCCCACCTCAATACAAGGCTTGGTGTGGCCTTTTCCACTCAATGTGACCCTCTTTTGTTTCAAAAGGACATCATTTTAATTGAATACAACAACTGACATACAAAAAACTAACCTAAGGCATTTGGATTCTGTTGAAACTTTTATAAAAATATTAATGGGTCATATGTGATAGGTAAAATTCAACCCCGCCTCAATCAAAATGCCGGTGTGGCTGGCACAACTCAAAGTGTTTCTCTTATGATTGAAATGGACATGATTTTGAGTGAAAAAACAACTGGCATACTTAAAACTGAACAAACGCTTTCAGATTGTGTTGATATATTTGAAAAACAATCCATGGGTCATTTATAACGTGTATGAGTCAACACCACCTCAATCAGAGGTGTGGTGTGGCCGAAACCACTCAAAATGTATCTCTTTTGTTTAAAATGCACATCATTTTAAGTGAAAACAACAACTGACAAACAGAAAAAAACCCATATGCATTCGGATTCTTTTAGAACTTTAGGAAAACGATCCATGGGTCATATGTGATGTGTATGAGTCAACCCTGCCTCAATCTGAGGCATGGTGTGGCCGGAACCACTCTATGTGTATCACTTTACATTAAAATGGAGAACTTTTAAGTGAAAACAACAACTGACAAAAAGAAAACGGACCAAACATATTCGGATTCTGTTGATACTTTAGGAAAAGGATCCATGGGTCATTTTTGATGTGTACGAGTCAACCCTACCTCAATATGAGCACGGTGTGGCCAGTACCACTCAAAGTGCCTTTCTGTTGTTTAAAATGGATACTCATTTATATAGAAACAATCAGCATACTGTAAAACAACCAAATGCATTCAGATTGTGTGGATACTTTAGGAAAACTATCCATGGGTCATTTTTGATGAGTAAGAGTCAAACCCACCTCAATATGAGGCGCTGTGTATACATCACCACTCAAAGTCTCTCTTTTGTTTCAAAAGGACATCATTTTAAGTGAATTCAACTGAAATTTACACTAATCAATGATAGTCGCAAACTATTTTTCATGAGTAGGGTAGTTTCACTCATGGGGTCAAAAGCAATGAGACACATAAAAAATAAATTTTCACCATATATTATAAAAAATACATGTTCAATGAAAAATTAATCAGAAATCATTACATACCCAAATCTAGGATCAGGAAAAAAAATTGGGATTTGAGCCAATTTCAAACTGTTATTCATCTCTAATAGGTATTTCTCATACTATTCTGCCTATTAAGAATTTGATAGGGAGGTAGGGGGGCTATGCTGGTAGGGGGGTTGTGCAGGGTTGAGGTGAATTACTATTGGATGATTATTGTCAAATGAAGATTGAAATAAGGAATTGTAGTACATGACATGGTTGGAAGAGTTTAATGGTTTAATGTGTTTTTGTGATATTTTAGGTTTATTTATACTGTTTTATGTTTGTATGTGGTTTTTGGGATATTTTTTATACAAGTGTATAGTGGAGGGGCTACTAGAGGGCTGTTGTGCAGCAGTTCTGGAAAAACACAATACCAACATTTTTAAACTATTGGTATAAGTGTTCTGGAAAAACAAAATACCAAGGGTTTTAAATCGTTCGTATAAGAGTTCTGGAAAGACACAATACCAACAGTTTTCAACCGTTGGTATAATAGTTCCGTAAAAACACAATACCAATGGTTTTAAACCATTGGTATACGTTGAGTGAAATGTAAAAAATCAATATATACGAATGGTTTCTGGAAACCGTTGGTAAAAATGATATACAAACATATACCAACAGTTATCATACGACCGTTGGTATATCAATAAATACAGTGGGATATTCCAACAGTTTAGATCAAACAATTGGTATAGGGCGTTCCTCATGGCTTACTACCCTACGGTTTGTAAAACCATTGTTATAGGCTATACCAACGCTTTTCCATCCTATACAATCAATTTTAAACTATTGGTATAACCATATTTTCTAGTAGTGTCTCATTAACATGCATCATATAGTGGTTGTTAGTTATGTTTTGGTTCAGTTTATTTTTCAAATGGTTAATTATCCCCCCTTGCATTGAAACACTTTGGAATTTATTTCCTACCTTTGGTGCCTTTGGGATGTATCTTAAGTCCTAAAATGACGTGTTGTACTCTCAGGCCAATGAGAATTGGTGGGTCATTACAAATGGTATCAGCTTGTTCGGTCCTTGCCTAACAAGTGGTCATCGATGTTCTTGGTCTTTGAGTTGAAATTCATTCTTGTATATTCCTTGGGTCAAAATCATAGATAGGTGTAGGATTTTCAGAACTTCAAATGTATAGAATAAAAGGACGTAGCTAACCCGTTTATGCTGAACTTCATGTTACCTGGGTGTTTGGTACATTATTGTTTTGGATACACTTCTAGAATCTTGGACATATCAATGTCATGGGTTTATCCAATGAGAGAAGCATGACATTTATTGTAGAGTAATGACTTGCCACAAGGATTTCATATCTCATTGTGAGGAATGAGTAAGTATTTTTTGCATGGTTCAAATTTTTGAAAAATGCAAAAATTGTTTTCAAGTGAAAGACTTTGAAATTAGGGCATTGGGTGTATTTTGAAAATGGGTAGATTTTCAAAAAGTATGATGATGGTTTTCAAGAATTGTTGAACATGGAAAAAGGTTTTTTTTGGAAAATCATTGTTGTGATAGATGATGTGATAGAATATGAATTCTAAGCCATCAGTTGCTAGAGTGTGATTTTGACGGAGTTTCTGTTGGTTTTAAAAATGGTAACCAATAGGAAACCACGAAACCAACCCGAAGAAGTTGCTGAGAATGTGGTTGCACCTGAACCATGAGTGAACCAAGAGTGGGTTCAGAGTATTGTCCAAGAATTTCATGTTGTGGATACGGGGAACTGGAGGAATGAACCAAGCCATGTGGATTATACCATCCAGTTCATGAAGTAGAATCCACCAATCATTCGGGGTGATTCTGAACCTGAGAAGGCGGAGGTGTGGCTATGTAGGATGAACCGTATCTTCGATTTCATCAGCACACCATCAGAGCTCAACGTTAAGTTAGTGACGTATATTTTCGAGGATCTTGCATGCCAATGGTGGGATTTAGTGGTGCATGATAAATTTGATGAAGGCCTTACATGGGAGGATTTTAAAGAATTGTACATCATACAATTAAATCCTCACATGTTCAAGATCCATAAAATGACAGACTTCATCATCCTGAAACAAGAGAGTCTATTTCTCATAGAGTAAGCGGCTAAATTCATGAATTTATTCCGTTTTTCACTAGAGGTTGCAGAAAGTGCGCCGTTGAAGGCACGTATCATCGAATCGGGACTAAAGCAGGAGATTCGATCGATGATTACAGTGCTCTGTATTACGAATTATACATAGATTTTTCACAAAGTGACTATTACTGAATGTGATATCTCGGGATCGATGGGAGGAGGCACGATGATACCTATGAGAAACGGTTGGAACTCAACCGTTGGGAACAAGAAGAAAAGGGATATCTATTTCCACCGTGAAAGTGGAAATGAGAACAAGAAGGAGGGAACTGTGAACCTTCCTCCCTGACCCCAGAGAAAAGTAGGTTTCATTCAATGTTCTTCGACTGACCACATAATGATAGAGTGTAAGGCTCAACCTAGAGCATGTCATAATTGCAACAAGATGGGAAATCATCAGTGCTCTTGTCACAGTGCTCCTGGGTCGGGTACTCGGGACACCTCTCAGGCATCGCAAGCATCATATGCTTCGATGGGAAGAGGACACTAGATTCAATCTCATCAGCATAACATATCTAGACATGGTGATTCTTGAAATACCATGACTCTTCAACTAGGGAAAATCCGCAAGGCAACAAGGAGAACAGTGTAGGGATGAAGAAATTGTATGTAGCAGAGCCGATGATGGTCGATGATCATGCTAGACTATATATGGTGAGAGGTATGATTCTTTTGAATTCTACCCTTATGAATTTGTTGTTTGATACTGTTGCATCGAATTCCTTCATTGCTTCTCGTGTTGTTGATCTGCTATGATTAAAACAGGAAATGATGCAATTTGTTTTGTAACTAAAAACTCCTCCTTGTGAAAGAGAACGTCAAGACATTATGTGTAGAGAATGTGCTATAACTATTGATTGAGATGAGTTAAAATGGGTCCTCTCAATGTTGGACACGGATGTCTATGATGTAATCCTGTGTATGGATTGGTTGACAATGGTTAAGGCTCACATCGACTGTTATAGTAGAACGGTTAGTTTCACGACTGAGGATGGTATCAACCATATCTTCAGAGGAGAGAGGATGGTAAAGAAATATGAAAGTAGGGTGTTGGATCCAATGGTAGGAATGATCTCTTACCAACTGGTAGCATTGACATTTGAATCAATGGAAGAGATTGAGAGAGATATTTTTCCAGCTGTGGTGGATCAATTTCCAGATGTCTTTCCTAAAAACTTCTTAGTGTTACCACCTCTAATGGAGGTGGAGATTATGATTGATCTCTTTCTAGGGACCAGTCTTATTTCCCTTCTGTCTTATAGGATGGCCCCATTATAGTTAAGGGAATTGAATGTTTAGTTAGAGGATATAGAAAGCAAGGGTTTCATTCGACCAAGTACATCTTCGTGACAACAATGGTTTTGTTCGTGAAAAAGGAAAATGTAACTCTTCGGTTGTGTTTTGATTATCATAATCATATCCATGTTATGATAAATAATAGTTTTACACTTCCATGTATTGATGATCTGTTTGATCAATTAAGGGAGCTCAATTGTTCTCCAAGATTGACTTGTGATCAAGATATCAAAAATTGCGAGTTCGGAAGGAGGATATTCCAAATACAGCTTTCAGAAGTAGATATTGACACTACAAATATGTAGTGATGAATTTTGGACTAAAAAATGCACTGGAGGTATTCATTTATTTGATGAATCAGATATCTCAGCGATATCTGGATTCTTTTGTTGTGGTGTTGCTAGATGGTGTCCTGGTGTATTCAAAGACAAGGGTTGATCATGAGGTGCACCTGAAAAAAGTGATACAAATCATGAGAGATCATCGTTTGTTTGCCAAATTTTCAAAGTGTGATTTTTGGATACAGGAAGTACGTTTCAATGGACATGTCATTTCCGATAAAGGCGGTTCAGTTGATCTGGAAAATATATAAGTTGTTATCTCTTGGAAAACACCGAAAATGTGTTCGAGATACGTTTTTTTCTTGGTCAAGAAGGTTACTAACAATGATTTGTGCATGATTTATCATGACTAGTGTCACCAATGATAGCTCTGACAAAGAAGAATGCTACATTTCAATGGACAGAATAATTTCAGATGTCTTTCCAGAAACTGAAGGTTTATCTTACATCAGAACCCATCTTGATCTTGGCTGAATCAGGACAGGGGTATGTGGTGTATTTTGATGCTTCGAGAACAGGGTTGGGTTGTGTTCTCATGCAAAGAGACCATGTCTTTGCTTATGGTTCAAGGTAGTTGAGGGTGCATGACAAGAATTACCCAACACACGATATGGAGTTAGTTGTAGTCGTCCATGCTTTGAAATCATGCAGCCATTATCTCTTCGGTGAGAAATTTATTGTTTTTACGAATCACAAAAGATTGGAACTCATTTTCTCACAGTGAGATTTGAATCTGAGGAAATGGAGGTGGATTGGGTATCTCCGGTTGTTTGACTTTGACTTGATGTAAACAACAGGAAAATTGAATTTGGTGGCAAATGCATGGAGTAGAATGTCATATACTTAGTTAGCGAAAGTAACTTCAGATGAATGACTGTTGATATCGGTCTTAGCCGACATGAATGTGGAATGAGAAGACCGAGGTGATGCTGCTGTTTTATTTTTAGCAATAGCTATTCCAATTTTAGTAAAGACGATCAAAGAAATACAAACATCTGATTTAGATAGTCTGGTTTTATGTTCAAAACTCAATGGTGGGGAGACCATTAATGGCTTAAAACATGATGGGGGTTCTGTTTTGTGTTTCAAATATCAGATGGTTGTACCTATGGTTTTTTAGGAAAAAATCCTTCATGATTAGCACCATTCAAGATGGGTTTTACATCAAGGTACATAGAAGATGTAGAAGGCGTTGAAGGCGCAGTCTTGGTGGAGCGGCATGAAAAGGAAAGGGGTCAAGTTCGTCTCGTGGTGATTAACTTGTCTGGAAGATAAAGTGGAGCATCAGAGACCTTTTGGTATGTTAAAATCTTTACCTTTCCCAGTGTTGAAATAAGATCAGATAGAAAGGTATTTTGTTACATATCTTTCAAGAACGGTCTGGAAACACGATGCCATTTTGGTGATAGCGGATCATCTAACTAAGTCGGCCCATTTCATACCTATTCGTGAAACTCATACGGTGGAAGATCTTTCAAAAATATATATCTGAGAAGTGGTAAATATGCATGGTTTACCAATGTCTATAGTCTCAGATAGAGATCCGAGGTTCACATCTTGTTTCTGGAAATTATTCCAGCAAGGCCTTGGGACTCAGTTGATAATGAGAACGGTGTATCATCCTCAGACGGATGGGGAATCCGAGAGGATGATAAAAATGAAGGAAGAAATGTTGTGGGATTGTGTAATGGATTTTGGTGGCTCAATGGAGGAGAATATACCCTTAGTAGAGTTCTCAAACAATAATAGCTATCAGGCCTCGATACGCATGGCTCTGATTGAAGCATTGCATTGGCGTCTTTGTCATTCTCGACTATGCTAGGTGGAAACTACTAAAACATCACTAGTTGGGTCAAGCCTTGTCCAAGAGAAAACAGAGAAGATCTAGTTGATTAGATATTGGATGGAGATGACTCAAAGTCTTCAGAAATCTTATGCAGATCACAATCGAAGACCGCTTTCGTTCATTGTGGGTGATCATTGTCTTCTTGAGGAACTCTCCAAGACTTGGACATTGTCATTTTGGGAAGCATTGAAAGATATATCCTTGATAAATTGGCCCTTTTGAGGAACTATAATGGGTTGGAGAGGTGGCATATCAGTTGGAATTACCACCACAGTTCAGTTTGATGCATAATGTGTTCCATGTATCTCAGTTGAAAAAGTATCATCCAAATCCGGACCATGTGATCAGATGTGATCACGTTGACCTAGAGTTGCATTCTCTGTTGATATATATACCAGTACAGATTGTGGATAGGAAATAGAATGTTTTCATGGAAAAATCATCGCTCTAGTGCAGGTTTTATCGAAGCATGGTATGATTCATGAAAAGACTTGGGAACATGAAAGGGAAATGAAAGACCAGTCGTCAGAAGTCTTTCAGTTGGCTGATGTTTTTTTACATTCTGAGGACAGAATGACCAATGGTGGGGAGAATGTAGTACCCCCAGTTTTTGGTATGTAATTTTTCATGATGATTTTAATGGTTATAATGGTAAGGGTGGCGTGTGGGAGAGTCAGGAGAACATGGAATGAAGTTTTGAGGAAAAAGGGGAAATCACACGGGCTGCGCACGGTTTGTCTAAACTGTGCAGCCAAACCATGCATAGCTGGTCTGGGAGTCAGTAGCATCCGCACGGGCGACACACGGTTTGTCTAACCATGCGGTCAAACTGTGCAAGAAGGGTTTCTGAGGCAGTAGCTAACGCATGGTTAGTGCACGGTTTGTCAAACTGTGCGAACTAACCATGTGACCACTTAAATGAGATCCTATAAAAGAGGATCTCACGTTTTCTTGCTTCTAAGTGCCTTGATGAAGCTCCTAAGTGGCCCTAACTCTGTATTTTTGTTCTCTTATGGTCAAAGAGGGTTCTCCCATCATTTCAGAGGTGATCTGAAGGCTTCTCTTCATGAATCGAAGTTGGATACATGAGGTATGTGATCGTTCTTGTTGGGTTTCATAGATGTACATAGATTTAATTCTCCTATTAGATCTTTTTCATATATATACGCCAGTTATGGGTAGATCTATGTGTGTGGATAACATAAATTATGAGTTTTGGTCTTGGTTATGTTAGGTGAAGAGATCCAAGGAGGATCCTTGGTGAATCAATCGGGTTTTCTTGTGCGTTATATGTTTGTTAGGGTTCTCATCAAAACCATTGAGGTAGGAGGTTTCTATCTCAACTCCTCTTATTAGAATTTATTTTCTTCATTTCAAATTGGGTTATTTAAATGGAATTTATTGTGAAAATCATAAAATAAATCTTTTTTAGTGATGATTTATGGTTTTAGTGAAATTGTGAAATCTTGCAGATTTGTTGTGCAAGGTGATTTGGCATCTTGAATTTAAAATGATGATTTTAAATAATAAATATGATGGAATTATAAATGATTGATGAAAGATAGGTTTTCAATAAAAAGGGTGTTTTATTAAAATGGTTTTTTATTGAAATGGATTTTTTGGAATTGGTTTATTCTTTGGTTTTCAATAAAAGTACTATTTTATTGAAATGGTTTATATTGGTTGAACACACTTGGTTTTGATAGAAATGGTATTCAATAAAAGGTGTATTATTGAAAGGATGGTTTCGACATGATTTTTGGGAATGGGTGGTGTGTGTTAATGATTTATATATGAGGCTTGGTTGAAATAGGACCTTGTGCTCGGTGCCAAACATTTAATGAGACATGGTAACTATATGTACGAGGATTGGTTGAAATGTGTACTTGTTCTCGATGCCAAAGGTGTAATGGTAAATAGAAAATAATTAACTTGTGATGACTTGGTAGATCGAAGAGAGACCGCTCATGAGTATGGAACTGTCATAATGTAGCATGCATGGTTGATTTCACAGGTTTGTGAAATGTTTGGGTATTCCAAAAAGGAGTGATTGTGAAATGGTTTTATATCTTATTTGGTGATTTTTCTGGAAAAATAACATGTTTCAAAAAATTGGTTTCAATTTCACTAAGATGCTTTTGGGTAAGAAATGTTTTGGAAGCTTGTTATCATCTTGTTATAAACTATTTTGAGAAAATGTTTTATGTAAACCGTTTTATATAAATGTTGCTAACTCTTCTATCCTAGAGGTGTGAGATAGGATGTCATTAGGGAAAACTACTAGTTTTATACTCACCCCTGATTTTTCTCTTTGGTGCTTTTGCAGATGTCGTATTCCAAGACACAGGTAAATGTAAGGCATTTCATTACTAGTGGTTCATGGTGATGCTTGGGAGATGTGGTGGTGCGTGGTGAATGGAGCTTGGTATGGAGATATGAAGTGTGTCATGGATTGTATTGGGACTTTTTTTAGTCTTCCTCTTGGTACTCTGATGTTTTGTTAGTTATGTATTGGTTTTTGGAAAAGTGTAGTTCTCTTTTGGTAATACATCAGTTGGTTGTTTCATTAACATGCATCATATAGTGGATTTAGTGATGTTTTGGTTGGTTTATTTCTCCAAGGATAAATCATCCCCCATTTTCATTGAAACCCTTAGGCATTTATTGTAAGACATTGGTGTCTTGGGGATGTCGCTTAAGGATTAGTAATAACTCGTTGTACTCTCAAGCCAATGATAATTGGCCGGTCATTACATGAAGTATATGTCATAGCAGGTTAAATTGATCTAGAATAATATGGATATGTCACAGGGTATGAAAATTCATTTTAGTATATATGTAATTGACCAATTTATTTTATATTATTTAGCCACGCATTTCATCAGCCTTTTATATGATTGGTTCACCATTGGATTCAGAAATAGTGAAAGTTAGATCCAAGGATATTTGTTTCATTTCACATTGTAGAGCGGATTAGTCTAGTAGTATATCAGTTGTCTCTTCAACAGTAGTAGAGTTATTTTAAAGAAACTTTACATGTGTCAAAGAATCAAAATTTTCATCCCATTCCATAAATTTTGATTGATGATGATGATACTTAGATTAAGGTTTTTTATTCTTTTGAGGATCATCTCAATCATATTGTGGATCACAGGGAGAATATTATTTGGGTACTGCTATTCCATTAGTCAAAGTGTTATGTGAGAATAACCATGTATGGGAAGGCACATGAGACATGGAAGATGTCATATAGACCCAGTGGCCTGATATTTTCACATTAGAGGACTAGTTTATCATTGAAATGAAGCTTGGTGATGAGCTGTTTTAAGGTGGGGATGATGTAAGATTCCCAACATCTGACAAGCCATGATCATGTATAAATTTTGGTTTAATTGAAATTAATTTAGTTAATTTATGTCTGAAAATTAAAATGTATGGAATTGTGAGTGGGTTTATGGGTTGAAACATGTAATAGGGAAAAGGAGGACATACAATGTATGGTGCACTATTGGCGCATGATTAGTACTAATCATGTAGCATGGGTGAGGTTGGAGCGAATTTAGAAAATCATGCATGTTGGATCTGGACATTATGTTTCTTGATCCCCATGGATTTAGGAAATCACATGGAAGCCACATGGTTTCATAAACCATGTTAGTGGCTAAGAAAATAGTGTGGCTCAATATCCTCTAAGAGATTGGGATCTACACAGTTAGTGGATATTTTTGAAAACCATGTGGCCAAACATTGTGTCTCTTAAAAATTGTATATTATATACATTTACTTCAAAACCACAAATGTTTTTACTGGATATACTCCCCCTTTTTTACAAAAAAAATGCATTCAAACCATAGTTTCACTACATTAATAAGGATTAATTGCCTTCAGTCCTAGGTTATTCTATGTTTTTCTCTGTGCAGATTGATGTTACGAGAATATCTAAGAGTATTAATCATTTTAATTTATACAATAACCATGGTTGTTTGTTTTATCCCATTTTTATGCTCATAAAAACTACATTTTCCATGTAATACTTTTGATTAGTGTTAGTAGTTATTTTATTTGAATACATGGTCCATGTTTTGTGAGCAATTTATTATGAAATCGATCTAGGTGGTCTTTATGGAATCTATCATAGTTCTAATTTAGAATATGTATATATGAAGGGTCTCATTATGCTGATATGATGAATAATTTCCCATGGTTAAGAATAATTAATTTGGGGATTAAAATGGATTTTGTTACCCTTACATGTGTTTTTGGGTTTCATTGAATATTGTAAAACTAGGCTTAATAGCTTCCCATGGAGTGTTCCAATTACTTGAAAATGAAAAGTGTGTATTATAAAAATGTAAACAGTATGTTTATTGTAATGATACAATTCATTTATTACATTTTATGATGATGGGGCCTAATGGGTAGTTTCAAATTTCATGAAATTAATGATGAAATGGAATTGGAATGGATGATGAAAAAATGGGGATTATATGGGATTTGTTATATGTTTTCCTTGAATGAATCATTGTTGTGAAATATAAGTGGTGTGTCAAAGGGTTTAATTTTTAATTTGGATAAAATAGATTAATGATGGATAAAATGTTATAATTTAATGGTTTAAAATTTTGTGAATCCTCATTTACACCATCAGTTGAATGGTTATCTAGTTTAGACCATGTAAAAGGTTGATGATGAAATGTTTGTGATGCACGGAATGAAGATGCAGGTCCCATGTGTGAAGATGATGTACATGACATTATAGATCGTTTAATGGGGATTTATATACATTAAATTCTATATCATTGGAAATTATTGATGAGAAAGGAACTTTATATTATCTAATGGGTGCCAACATGATGAGGTAGACAGAAATTTTTTAACATAGTATGGGAACATGAATGAGAACCCCATGGTATAAGAAAATAGAAATGATAATGAACACTCCCATTAATTTAAATAATTGAATTCTTGAGTTATGGCATATAATTCAGGGAAATGATGTTAAATAATTAAATGCTAATTAGTTCATTTGAGACATGTTACATTTCTTGTATTGTCATTATTTTTCATTTTCACTACAATATATAAAATTTTAAACTATATATTGATTTATAAACAACAGGTGGCTTCCTAATAATAGTTAATCACACCCTTATTGTTATAATAATGTTACCCAAGCAGACATCATGGTTACTAGAATGGATTAAGACAAGGGGCTTATGGTAGATAATGGACATTGAATGGTGCATGGATGATGAGATCAGAAATGTATTCTTAAAAAATTATGGGGATACTATTTCATATTTTTTTTCGTTTCCTTTTGTACATTCAGAATAACAATAAATGATATATTTAGTCTATAATTTTACTGGTACATATCTAGTTTGGGAATGTCATCTGTAATGGAGTGTTATTACTTAGAACATCATGCTATTATTTATCGTGATTTTCAATGTTGTTTTTATATTTTGATGTGGTTATTGTCTCATCATTTGAATCATTATACCCTCACTACTAGTTGGTACCCTCTAACATATGGGAAGATGTGCCTATTTCCATGTGGTGAACTGGTTGATATACATGTTAGAGTTATCCAAAATGATATATTACAAAAAAATTACAATATTATAAGAGAGTCTTATGAAATTTCCAAGATATAAATTGAATGAACATGGATAGATTAATAAAATTTTATTAAAAATAATAATTACATAATGGATACATAATAAATTGATATAAATCAAGACATATGTTAATGGTAGGTAAATGTAGTTCTAGATTGAAATTATTTTTATGGTTACTCAAGTAAATCCTATTAGGTTTATGAATATTGTGATGGAAGGATTGTAGGAACCATTTACTGCTAATGGGAACATTTTAAAAAATTCCATGTTAACATTCCTCAAGCACTAAAGGAAGATATCACACTTATAAAACCTATTTATCACTAAACACCATATAAGCTTATGTTTTATTAACAGTTTTATGATTATGTGCTAATATTTAAAATAATTTCAAATGGTAAAACTATTTCAAAAAAATAACAACATTACATAATTTATTTATATGGGAGGCAATGTTATAGTTTATATCTTTTCAAAAAATTTCCTTTTATTGTTTTATTTTTTTTGTCTTTTTAAATCTTTTTTATGTCACTTATTTTCATTGTTTTCATGTTTTTTAAACCCTTGAGATCTACTAGAACACCCATTAAAACATTGAATTCATGAAAATATTGAGAAACTTATTTTACTCATATAAAATCATTAAATGTATAGTATAACAAATTATCTTCTCAATTACGAAAAAATGAATTTCAGGAAAAACCCAATAATTTTTTTGACACAAACAATAGAATATTGTACTAAATTTCTAATCAAATAAATATGAGCCTTCTAAACCATGTTTTACACATTCATTACAATTCTGTATTCTATAAGAAGATATGTGTAAATATTGAATAATCATAAAAATTTCTAGAGTCTAGTCATAATCTTATGGAATTCATGGATATTGTGCTATAAATCATGAAGGTTTTTTTAATTTTATTCCATTATTCAATGAAATCAATATCAATCCAACATATAAGATTATCCTTATTTCCCTTAGAAAGCATGAATGTATTTTTTAACAAACCATGTTACAAGAAAAATATCCACATCTACATTTTTTAATATCCTTTACATGATCTATGTTAAATCCTCAATTGGCGGTGAGAAAAGGAACATGAAACATATATTTTCCATAATCTATTAGAATTTAAATATGAATTTTAAAAAACATGTATACTGTTATTTTAATTGAAACATCATGATAGTAAGAATTAAATTTTTTTTGATTACATCCTAGGTTGTTTATGAAAATACGACATTTTTTTATGTTTAAAGTGTCTTTATTTCCCTCAAAAATATTTTTTTGAAAATAAATATAAAATTTAATGTAAATTTATAATAATTAAATTATTTGGGGGAATAGGGAAAAAAATATTATTAAATTTCAAGGGGATGGAAAACCATGATGTTGTGAAATCATATTAAGATAATTGGATGGTGAAATATATTATATAATTTATTGTGAAGGTTTAATCCAGTGGGTTCTTTAGGTGGGTAAGTGTTTAATTAATGGAAGAAAGGCCTCAGATCACATCAAGAAGAAGAGAAAGTACTTCCTAAATTTATCTAGGTAGAATTAAAACTTCCCAGAATAAATTATAATTTCCATCCATTCCTTCAAGAGTAAAAAAATTAATGAATAAAATGATTTAGAAACCTGCTAGAGGAAATATGGTGGTGAATATTTGCTAAAAATGAATTCTTCAAATATGGGGGTTGTTCATAGATAATTTCAATTTGTGAATCCTTGTTGGAGGAAGATGAAATTAATGGATAACAATTACTTTAATAAAAAAAATATTAGGTATTTGGAATTATATTAGAGCCATGCCACCTAATCTAGCATAACAATTTTGACATTAAAATCCTACCAACCCATAATCCATATAAAAATTCCCCAAAATCCATCATGATATCCATTACTACATAAATAATTAATTGAATATGAATAAATTCTTTAATACTATTTGAAAATTTTTGTGGAATTGGTTTGAGAATTTTTTTTAAATCATACTTGATTACATAGTGGAATATTTTAGAATATTGGTATAAGTTTTTATGGGGGGATAAAATAAGTGAGAATTAATTAACTATAATTAATAGTGAAAATAGAAACATGGTCATTCAGGAGGAATGATATACTAAGAGATATAGAGTTAATAGAGGAATGTACACTAGTTAGGTTTTTTAATTATAATTTGTTAGTATTTTTTAAATTCACGTGTCCAAAATCTATTGTCCATGTGAGTGGGAATTGAAATGACCTATAATTTTATATAATTTATTGATTATTCTCTGAATTTTAATATAATAATTTTATCAGTTGTAGTATAACTAGAACTTGTTTTAAATATCGGATTATTTTGGGATTATTTGCGATAATGGATTAATACCTGGGTTTTAATTATTTTTTCTGATCGGGGAAGAATAAAGTAAATACTATATTTGATGATTGGTGTTTTGATTAAAATATCATGTGATTGGATTATTTTATAAATTAATCATAACTGTTTTTTTAAATTTTGGAGTCAATTAAAATAATTAGTCACAAAGGAGTGATGTGATTATTCAGTAAAATGTAAGAAAGAAACTAACTAGATATTCCATTTATTAATTGACCATGGATAGAATTTTTAAATGTAATTAATATTATAAAAGAAAAACTGAACAATGTGCCATGTATCTCAATTGATTGTTAGAAGGAAACCGAATGACCAATACCAGATTGATAGTGAGGATTATATTGACCACACGACCTTTTCTATAAATTATTTATGGAAGATACACAATGTTCCCAAGTGCCACACATTGGTCTGACTAAACACAGATTCATTTTAACAAAAGTCATGACCATTTCCTTTGACTACATTGTCTCTTGTTCTTCATATGGATAATTCTTCCTGAGGAATGATTAATGGATTTATAAATTACAATTTATCATTTAATTTGTGGAAAATTAGATTTTGAAGATTAATTGAATAGTATGTGTAAGCTATATGTTACTCATCCAACCATGAAGCTAGTGATTTTGGATGACATGTTAGCATTGACGTAATCAGTATGATCTTACCCAAGAGATCATTACTTGCATAATATTTTTTCATCACCAAAATAGTAGGGGTGTATATTTATTGGAAGACCTAATCAGGAAAATTTATTTAAAATAATCTAAAAAGGAAAGTATTTATATATTTTAAAAGAATAATATTTCAGGTGTTTGAAATGATGAATGTGAAGAAGTCTATAACTCTGTTATTAGAGGTGGAAGCTACTGGAAATATTACATGGATACATGGAATTCTCACATTATATGATGGAGTTTGGTAGCTTCATTTATTTCTAATTTTAATTTCTATTTAATCTTTATGATATCTGATTCTTTTCCTATCATATTATTTACACATCTCATGGAATTAAAAACTCAGAGTAAATAGAGAAGGGAAGTTAAACCATTGGTAATCATTGATATTTTAGGTGCAATGAAATATATCTTTTACCTATTTTATTTAAATTGGTTTAAATATTCATTTAATATTTCATTTTATCTAGTGAAATCATGTATATTTTTTATTAGGTAATTTCTTGTTTCTATGTTTGATTTTATTTATCTCCCTCCACCAATATTTGGTTTATATATGATTGAATATTCTAGAGTTAGGTGGTAAATTGATCAAATTTAATAATCATTTGGGTTAGCAGTAGTGGGAAATAATTTCTATTTATGAATAAAAACCCCAATTAGAAACATCCTATGTAAAACATGATGTTATACTATGGCACATAATTGAATAGGAAACAGAGTAAGGAAAACTGATATCTCATTTGGAATTACTCTCAACATTTATATTCAGCTAGGTGGAGAGAGATGAAGATATTGGGAGAACTCTCTATCGGTAATTTACAAGAATAAAAATAGAAAAATATGAACTATTATAAATTTTTAATAGGATTACGTATAAAAAACAAGTCTTTATCTCATCATTAGTTTTTTCAAATCAATGTTTCATTCATTTCAGAGTTTTTAAGTCACCAAATCTCAAAAAACCCAGTTTTCTCTAACCAAAATGTGAAACTCTATTTTTTCTACTTCTCTCATAGATAAAACATTTTTTATACAGTTTATTACATTTTAATTATAAAATAAATTACCTTTTATTGACCCCAAGACATGCATGAGTTGGGTTTCACACTAAAAAATTTATTTTTATCCCACATGTTTACCTCCTCAAAAATAACAAAACTTTTTTTTAGGAATATACCATAAGAATAAATTAGATATAATTGAAGAAAACCCATAAACACCAACACCCCAGTGGAAAATTATGTTGTATAATACAAAAAATCCTCATGTTACTAATTCAATTGGCGAAACAAAGACACAAATAATTACACCATAAGTTTGGTTTTATTATTATAGAAATATAGGGAACACACAATATATGTGTTCCATAGTGTATATAAATTTTAGTTATCAATTAAAAATATTTTCATAATTAAAAATGAAAATTTTTATATTAATGATTATGTCTTTTTTTATGGTTTTGTAAACAAAAAAAAATTCTTTCATCACTGTACAATGAAGGGTGACATTGGAGACTCAATGAAAGAGTACAAAGTGGTTGGGCATTTCATCCTCCAAGATGAAAACGAAAAATAAGTATGAATCCTAGTATTATGAGTAATAATTAATAGAAATGTAGGTGGGAAATTATTATTTAAAATCTAAATTATTTAATAAACATGTATTGAAAAAAATGTATGAAAGTTAATTATATAGAAACATCGTTGAGAGAAACTTATAGTGCTAGAAAATTGATTCTAGAAAAATATTAACCTTACCACAGGATAGAAAATGAATACTTTTTCACATGGATAAAAAATTAAAAGGATTTAGTTTTGAGATTTTCAAATGACGAAGGGCTAAAAATCATTGGCTTTATGAAGGTTAATGCAGGTGTAAAGGACTTTAGGTCCACATATTTATTTTTAATGGAAAGACTTAGTAACAACCTAATTACTCAAAGTAATTTATATGTCTTGAGGTATGTGATAAAATTAAAAAAAATACATTCACCAAAAATGGAAAATACGATATTGTAATTTTTCACGGAAGAAGCACTAAATGATATCTCTATATAATAAATGGAATGAAATATATAATGATGTTATATAATGATAATGAATAAAAATTATAGAATAATATGATTTTACATTTTGGAAAATAATCCTTAGATTACATAGTAAAATATAATGGAGCACTTAACATCAATACACATTAATGTGATGAAACACATATATGTGTCACTTGTCGAAAAGGGATGATTTTTCATGAAAATTACAAGAAATAATAAAAGAAGCCAATAATATTTCATGAACATGTTCTTATAGATGTGTGTGGGGCAATAAAACCCAAATACATGGATATAATAGGTTATTAAGAATTTTTGATTGATGAATAGTAAATATTGTATGGATAATGGTCATTTATTACATATTTGATGTGTTCTAGTGCATCACTCATTACATGATATTAGAGGTGAAAATGAAAGGGATGAAAACCCAATGAATTTATATAGAATATTTTAATGAGGTTTAGTAATAATTATGTGGTTGAGTTTTTTTTTAAATAATGGAATATGAAATAAATTTACATCTAAAATTTCTCATAAATAAACAAATTTTTTAAATGAAAGGACAATATTATCAACAATAAGGATTGAAAGATTCTCATTTAAAATAATTTACCAGATACCATTTGGAAGGATCTTATTATTACATAAATATAAATATATAATGTAGATTTGTTATGATTTAATTAAGTGAATACATCCTCTGAGATGTGGTATGGAAAAAATCTTTCATTTATGTACATTTAAGCGTTTATATGTAAATATTTTGTCCATAAAAAAGTTGAATCATTAAAAGTTAAAAGATCATGGTGATTAGATTATTTTACTTGGATAATTATAATATATTAAGGAATATAAATTTATTACTAGAAGGTTTGGGAAAATTGTGAAAGAAATATGTTATTATTATTTAAGAAAGAAAGGATTTTGAAAACATATAAGAATACTATATAAAACCCCACTGAAGAAATTATGTAACAAAGTTATGATGGAGATAGTGTATTAGTGGGACAAGATAGGATTATAAAATGATCATAATTATAAGTTATAATTGAATATAATATAGTTAATTAAATAGATTTAAAGTATGAATGATGTAATATTTAAATCAATAACAAAATTATTATAGGTGACTGGCTAGATACAATTTAAATGTAACATATGTAGGCCTAAATAAAATTTCAATCTCAATTAAAGACTAGTTCATTAAGAGATTTAAAGATAATAATCTTAGGTCAATGATTTTTATGAGTAAATTTTCCAAATTTATATGAACCAAAATCTTTATGATATTCCATGACTAAATGATAATATTGTTATCGAAACCATATAGTTTTTCATGAATAATATAATTGAATGTGTCAATATCACACTGAATAAAAATGAATATAATGTAATAGTTATGCCCAGATTTATTTCATATATATGGATGAAATAATTTCACCCATGTTCTTGATGGAAACAATAGGGGTTTTACAAGGAAGTAAATATATGCTTCAATATGTATCAAATGGATGTTAAATCCCCATTATTTAAAAATGTTATTGAATTATATTTTTATATGCAGAAAATATTTTCTTATTATTAATAAAGATTGAAAAAAGTGCTTAGGTTGAAAAACTTATTATTTAGCTGAAATCTAAATCAAATGAAATGCTACACATTCTATATAAATACTTATTGAAATTGTAGATTCTAAATATGTGGAGAAGATCACAACATATACTTCGAAAAGGAAATATTTCAAAGGGTATTTTTTCTTCTTTTTTTATAAGATAATTGTTAATGTCTTGATTGATGTGTAATACCAAAATTTTGCAAAATATATAAGGTGTTATTCTGAGATTTCTATGATTGGTGATCTTACATTTTTTACTTACCTAACAGGTAGCACAATAAAAGTACAAAACATCATTTTTTAGACAAAATACACAATAAAATGTGATTAAATGAGATAAAATGCTAAATTTTAGGCTTTTAAAAAAAATTAATTCTACCTATATGAAATTGTCAAAGGTTTAATATGATAAGGTGTTTAATATTAGAAAAATAATTAGTCATATAATACGTCGTAAAGAGTAAATATTTTATTTTGTTCTTTCCACATACAAAGATTTAAGATACCAATGTTATTTAAAAGAAATATATCTTCATGTTGCGAATATAAAACATAATCGAATCTATAATATATATAATTTTTTTTTGTAATATCATATAATATCACAATATGAGCTATTGGTCCTTGAATATGGAAATTTGGTAGGTTTGGCAGATGATATGATGTCATCATTATGTGGTCCATTTTATCTTGGTTGTTTATTCATTAATAGACTAATTAATAACAAATAATACTTTTATTTTAGATCCATGATGACTGAATCTGTAGTTCCTACTAAAGATTTTACTCAATCTCTTTGGATGATGAAACATCTCGATGACACTAGTGTGGAAGTGGATTCTTTCATTGGTATCATGTGTGAAAATAGGAGTGATATTAATATTATAAAAAATATCAAACATCATTAAATGATAATTAAAATGAAGATAAAATATAAATTTATCAAGGAAAATGATTAATAATGGATATTGATGTAGAATTCTGTGTGCATTCAAAAATAATGTTGCACTTACTCTAGAAAAAGAACTAATTGAATATAATTATGAACAGAATTGGATGGAACATGGAGTCCAACCGACCCCCCCCCCCCTAACTAGATGAGTTTTATAAGAAACAACTATCTCCCATAGATATTAATTTCAATAGCTAGGTATTATTATTTTTATAAATTCAATTCATGTATTTGTAACACTCATTCATGGTCTTTCAGAGAAGCGATCTCTAGGTTTGGTGAAAAATGGTTTGTGCATTCCCTTAAATAAAAATATGGAGAAGATGAAATAATGAAAACATGTATTGTTATTCCTATTATCAATGGTAAGAAATATTTTGATACTTCATTGGATAGAGTAAAAGTACCGTAATTTTTAATCAAGGTGATTCAATTTCATGGATACATTCTAATGATAACATGAAGATCAATGAGGAGTTTTCCTAGGGAAATTTTATTCAAATATTATTTCCCACATCAATATTGACTCCAAATGACTTAGTTTTTTTATTAGTAAAATAAAAAAACATTAATTTAATGTATTAGTCTCAGATGTATTTTTATGTCATATCAATTCATTTGTTATGTTTTTAAAAAATAAGTGCTTAATCTGTTTCAATGTTGTGCTGATAACCCAAATAGAAATTTAATTATAAAAAATAACTTAGATGTGGTGATTGAGTTGTGTCCACTAAAAATAAATTTGAATGAATATTTAATTTATCTTTCATATTTTTTTGGATATCATTTTCAAAGTATAAAATAGATCTGGAGGTGATCTAGATGATTTATAAAATATCTATTTTGATTCATATGTGGATTTTCGGTTAAATCCCAGCCAATAAAGATCATCCCAATCTTATAAGATGAATGATTTTTGTAATATTATATTATTCATTAAAATGTGTTGAATTTATTTTATGCATCATAATACTTTTATGATAATGTTAAATCTTCATAAGGAATAAGGTGAGCTACGTAATAATCATTTTACATCCTTATAAGAATGAATCCATTTATTTTATAAGGATCAAGGAATTATTAATGGATTATAATGATTTGAATAATTACTATTTAGGTATAAAAAATGATTATTCTAGGTTTTCTAAAGGAACATCTAGGACATGTGTAATGATGGTTTTACATAAAAATGTATTTACATCTATGTAAGGATCGAGTTATGTGGTCTGAAATATTCCAAATTCCTGATTTCCCTTTTTTATTTATTTTTTAAATGATATACTTTTTTTAATTTGTCTAAGGGGAATCCATACATGGCATGCTGGACTATATTCTCTTGTCCAAGTACAAGGCCTTGGAAGTACCAAAGATGAGAAACCCTGTAGAAATCCTTCACGTTGATGTTTATTAAAATTGTTCCTAATCGATCGTCATGCAATACTAATCAACTGAAAATTCCATATACAAAACTTAATGGTTCCTATATGTGATGTAAAATTAATACCCTCTCATCCGCCTGATATTATTGATTGATTATGGATGGGTGTGTGGTTATGAATTTGACCACACACACTAAATTGGATGAAATGAGAGTGGTGACATGGTGGGTGAGTCAATAAAAAATTGAGTGTATTTTTTTCATTATATGTCATGTTTTTTTAGGATTTCTATTTGGATAATTGTTTCATTGAGGAATATTTTTTCTTTTGATAAGTTTTTTATATAGATTTATCTAGCATTTTAAATAGAGATATACGTTTAAAATGATTTTTTTACTAAAACATAATATAGTATTTTTTAGACGATGATAAGAGAATAAATCATCATAAATATGGGATGACATCTTACCAAAAAATGCACAAAGATATTTTATCCAAAATTGTAAAAAATATAGAAACTAAGATCCATCTAGATGTAATGAATGAAAATAATCAGAAAACTGGTATCATGGTTCTATACTTTTTTTGGAAAGATATTGAAGAATAAAATTAGTTATTAAAAATGTCATATCACTAGAATGTTTTAATTGAATTTATTCAAGAAAAAAACATTTTATAATATTGACACTCCAAAAATTGTGTCGATTTTATCCACTATTTGTGGAAGAAGAATAAAATTATAATAGGATTAATGCATACCCAACATGTTCATGAGTAGTAAGTTAATTATTTTCTTATTTGTAAACTGTGAGAGTTATTGTATCCACTCTAAATCATATAATAAAATTTATTAATCTTTTATTATTCATTTACTTTGGTGAAATTCCATGAATGGCCCTTGGATTATCCCGGTTATGTAAACTTTTTAAAAATACCATTTCTATTTATTTTACTCTTTTCATTACATCATAAGTCATGCATGGAAGATTTATGGGTTCCATAAGATTTATGAATAAGATACTTGGTAAGGGATTGTTTTTCAATTAACAAACCATAATTCACCCTCCATCCTAATTGGTTATAAACGATGTTTGATACTAATATGAATGGATATATTATTTCATGGATAGGGCTAAAGTGGTGGATATCCCCCATTTTTATCAAGATATTCATAACATGAATTAAACATGTGGATTTAAGGAATTTTAATAGGATTTCATCTATAATTTTTATTTTTTGGAAAATATATAAATCATCTCATTGGAGTATATACACAAATTAGGGAAGATACTTGTAACTTGTTTTCTATGAATATGAAATTATGGTGTCTGATGAAATTTAAAATACATGTTGTGTTTTCCTACTAGTCTTGTTCTTTAATAATGAAATTGGAGATGTAATTATATTAATTTAAAATAATATTAATAATATTATAAAAATCAATATAACAATCTAAGTTAGTACCACTTTCACCATAGGTCACACATTGATAATTATCTTATCATTTTCATTACTCATGTGGAAGATGATATCAAGGAGGTCTTGTGACTTATGAGAATAATTATACTCTATGACACAACACATTCTACCAACCATTAACCATCATTCTGAGATGGTAAATAACCTAATAATAATCCATACAACTATTTTTAATGTAAAATTTCCTAATCGCTACTATATAAGCAAAATTATATGCTTTATATACTAGGATAGCATATGTTAAATCAAACCATAAAATTAATAATTAATAATTCATTTCAAACAACTTATCATAATATTTCACTGAGCATCATTGGTTTCAAATTATGAAAAAATGGTTAGAGATTCTTTATTGATGATTTTTCCTTTGAACCATTATCCCACTATTTGTTGTATCATATGAATATATGTTTATAAGATCATGATTTTTCTTGTGATTCTATTTATGGTTACCTTTGATCCAGAATCATGTTTCATATCTCATATTTAGAATAATTGATTATGATTATAGGATACTTTATTATGTTTAATTATGATTTTCTAATCATTCGTAGATGTTTGGGAACAAATTCAAATTGATTCTCTCAAATGTATTAGAATACATAATAAATATTTTGTATGCAGTTGAGCCAACATAGTAATATCTCTATAATTTAAAACAAAAAATGTTGACTGATGTGATGAAATCTTCTCCAATATCAACTAGGTGGGTTCATGTATAATTTATTAAGGTAATTAGACCTACCAAAATTATTTATTTCCAGTTTCAGAATAAATCCTAGTGACTTTTTGATCCATATCACTAGAGTCTATTTTTGAATAGTTGAAATTCATAGAATCACATGAGTTTGAAATTTAAATTTTGTTCTTGTATTTATTTAGTAGGTGGTGATTTTGGCATACTAACATTAGATAGGTTAATCAAAAATTTATAACATTATTCATATTAGATATTTAATGGATCGATAGATTTCAACTAGTTACTCAAAAGTGATAGATAAGGAAATATGATTAATAGTTTATTTTCATAATGATACTTTTTATTTTTAGGATGAAAAAAATTAATGGTGGGGATAATTTAGTTGTCCAAATTTAACATGATAATTAAATAGAATTTGAATGGAATTTTGACTTCTTTATGATTTATTGAGATTATTTATTTATCATGTTTATTAAATTTGTATTCTGAATGTATTTATTAGGAACCATATAATTTTGGATAAAAAATAAAAAAAAAATTAGTTTTTATGTGAACATGGTTCTGAAAAAAATTGAAAATATATTTCAAATGAGTTTATAAATTAATATTGAATTATTATTGTATTTATTTTAGTATGGTGTTTAATTTTTTGATTATATAATTTTTTATTTAGCTTTAAATGTATTTTTTATTTTTCATTAAACATATAATCATTCTCTTATTTCAAAATAAATTTTCATATAATTTAAGAGAGTGAATTCTATAGGGGATATAGAGGAGACAATGGTTCCTAGGTTTTAATTTATATGACTTAATCAATTATTTTATCATGAATAATTATTTAGTATTTGTTATATTATAGTTCATAATTATTGAATCAATTATTTTTTAAAAACTAGTTACACATAAAATTAATATATTTAATTAAAGGAAATTGGAAATCTAATCACCCATTATTTTCACTGTGTTTGTTCATCCTTCACCAAACCTCCCAAGTGCAACCCATTCTTGGACACATTTTTTTATAACATTAGTGATCTAGACTAGGATATGGCTACTAAGTTTCCATCACTACTATATTAGTGGTGATGAACAGAACGAGTGTCATCATCCAAACATTAATACACATTGTGAAAAAAAAAACTCATGATGATTGATAAGGTGTAAATTTAATAATGTATTAAGTGATATCAGGAGGTTGTGGAATTCAAGGATAGTGAAGACCAATCTCCTCCCATAGAATTTTTTTGTATATTGATTTATCATTATATTTTTTAAATTTATTATTTATTTTATTAATATATATTGAATACAAATATTTGGATGAGTTTCATCATTAATTTAATTGGACTGAGACCAATAGTCAATTTTTAATAAGAAAACTAACTACATAAATTAATTATAGGATAATTAAACATGTTATTTTATATGTTTTTGTAAATATAATTTTTTAAAAAATATATATTAAAGGGATTTATAACTAGAAGATCATCATTGTTAGATAAGACCACCCTATGTGGAAAATCATATATGATGAGAGAATACGGTGGGCCATGAAGAGAGACATGATAGAGAGAGACAGAGATTAGAAAAAAAAATAATGCAAATATATCAAAATAACAATAATTTTTGGTATATTTTTTTTATAATTTCTTGTGTTTTACCCATAAAACATTAATAATATATCTTCATTAATGAAATTATATTAATAAATTAAAAAAAGATTATTATCTAAGAGAATGTCATAAAACTGATGTTCTAATATAATTTTTATATTTTAGTATTGAGTTAATAATTTTACAATTTTATTAAAATAGTGGTTATATTTTTATGATTTATAATGATAAAAATTAGAATACAGCTGTTGTAAGACACAACATATAATATTTCACGTGACAACAATTTATTTCATAATTCCCTTCATATAATATATTTTTCCTAAGAAATATACCAACACTGGTATATTTTGAAAATTTATTGAGTAAAGAAGAATTAATCTTCCATGAGTTTAATATCATCTCTTAACATTGATTTTGATGATAATAAATAATTTTCCTAGTATTAGAAATTCCAATGATTTATTTGATCTTTACTCTATATTTCATAACACAATAAAGGATTCAAATTTTTTGGGGAACCATAAAGTATATTAGTAACACTAGATTCATATAATACAAGTCATTATAAGTTATGAGACCTATCTAATTGAAAAACAATTATTTGAAGCAATACCATTAGAACACAAAACTCCTACCCCCAAGCCACCATGAATCATGGTAAATGACTCACACACAAAATATTTTATGGAAAAGTAAAAATCCCAATAATGCAACATTCATTCTAGATAAAATCATACAATTTTATTTCCTCAAAGTATTCTTCAATTTATCCATTATGGTACATCCAGTTTCTAAGAATGTGAAGCTAAACCCATCTATGTATTTTAGTCACCATCCATAAAAAAATATGTAGTTAGGAAAGAACCTGAGCAGAGATTGAATAAACACTTAGTTATAACATCTATTGTATATCATTTTCGAAAAAATTCTAATCCATATTGAAATAATTCCATTAACTATGTAATGAACCGTCACTATAATCTTGATAACAATCATCAAAACACTAAATTATATTATCCCAAGACACCCCATAACAGAAGGATTAACATCGAGAACTAGTCATCAAGTGTATCCCACTCCTCACATGATCCCTTTTCATTTTTAAATACACATTATACAATGTTTTCTATCAAGTTAAATATTTTTGATAAAATAAGAAACCCATTTATTCATCATTTATTAACTTATCTTAATGACCTATATATATTATTAAATAAAAAACAACAATTCTATCTATACATATCTCTATTGAAAATAATAAAAATGTCAACTATTCACATTTTACATCCCACTATTCTAATCGGATGAGTTCATCCTTATATTAGTGTAAACTAATGTAGAGAAAAACATCATTCAACATGCTAAAATATCTCATTAGTCTCTTAGACATTTTGTAACATTTAAAAAGGAAAAAATAAGTCAATAAAAATATCTTGTTAACTTACGTGAAAAAATAAACATAAAACTAGTATTTATATCATAAAAAGTCCAAAATCACACCTACTATCTTCATGATTTTACAAATTACTAATTCCATAAATTTGTTTTCCAATTGATAATGAAATAAACTGATCTTACTAGCACGTTGAAATATTAAATTTCATTTAATGGAAGTCTAGATAATGCATTACCTTAAAAAATAATCCCACATAATATTAAAAGTATATATATTATTTAATTCACCAATAAACAAAATAATTATCCTACATTAGAAACTTGTGCACCCATAAAATTATCATTTCTGGGAGACTAGGAAATGCCTCACATTAACATTTCTAATAAGATTTCAAAATTCATTATGTAATTTATATGGATTTTCTAGAAATAATAAAAATGGTAAATCCATGTTCGGAAATTATGATACCAATATATATACTTTTAATAACTATCATATTTTAAGGATCATTCTAAATTTAATTTGATTTTAATTTATTTATGAGGTATAATTTTTGGAGATTTACACATTACAATGACTAATGTCCAAGAAGAGGTTCAAACCCATGGTATTGGTAATAAAATATATCACCAAGATCCATAATGTGTTCAATTATAGGATACAAATTACATGGTAGAAAATGTAGGGTCGGTAGTCCCAGAATGTGCACTAGCTAGCTAGTAGGGTAGTAACAAGTGGCCCATACGGTATAAGGTACTAGGGAAAGACTGATCAGGTCCTTCATTATTTTCCCAATAGTATTCCTTAATGTTTTTTCCTTTCAAAACCTCATTTTAACAACCCTTATAATCTATTTAACCTACCATAAACTATGAACCCTATTTGAATTCTCCCATAGCATCAACATTCCCACGAATTGTTTTTATGGCCGGATTGATCCTTGATAATTAGGTATATCTTATTGAGGTAATACATTTGAAATTCTATGTATCACTATGGATATTCATTTTTATCTCTTTATTCACCACAAATTCTTATATTAATGGGTTATTTTTGGTTGATTGATCTTGAAACACTTGATTACCCTCCATGATATTTCTCCCAAAGATTTATAATAGGCGTTTCATAAATATTTTTATTTTTTTCATCATTGTATGAGAAATAATATTCTAAGTGGGTTGGGATGGTGTTTTTGTGGAATATACATAGTGTTTCTGGGATCTCAGATGGGATTGGTAAGCTAGGGATTACCCATATGATTTTAATTTAGATAATTAATCTGGGTTTATACCCAAGGGAGTTAATCATTCAGTGTTATTAATATGTATAATCCTCATTATATATTAGGATTCAATTTATTAATTTATGATTTTATAATATAATTAAAGATCCATTATAAAGGTCTATCCTTGGATAGAGTTACCTTCACGTTTAAAATAAGAAAATATTGAGTATAAGTAAGAATAGAATCATTAAGTGGGTATTGTTATATGAGTTATTATCATTCAAGTATTTATTTACAAGTACTTAATAAGGGATTTAATTTAGTTCTTTAAGATCACAAAATTGAAAACATTTAGAAACAATCCACAAAAAATAACTACTTAAAGTCATACCTCTATTCAAGATGCATATGAGGTAAAATAAAGTTACAAAATAAAGGATAATTCAACAAATATTTTTATAGGGGTTTGAGGTATTTCAGAAATCATTCTCTAATCTACTCCACAAACACCAAATTCGTGTATGGTATTTTTATTCATATCCTTTTATTGGGGATCTCACAACTAACATTCAACATTTACATTTATAAGAACTATCAACAGGGGTATCACTCTAATTTACAATAATATATTTCCTTGGATGCACTCCCACTAAGAGAACAAGAAGTGTGAACATAGAGAAATATTGATGCAATGGTTAATTTAATTACAGTTACAACACTCAATTATATAGAAGAAAAATAACCAAAATTATATATTCATTAAAGAAAGACGAGTTTCACTCATGAATATCACTACCTATCTTATATTGATCATAAAAAATTAAAAAAATAGAATGCATATTTCTATCTTTTTATTCCAAATGTATAATTATGCAATTTATAGAAAATGAATGATAAAATTTTCATAATAAGGAATATATATTGATTTATTAGTATATTTTTTTTACATTTTGATATCCAATAATTTATCTATATATTTATTTTTATATTTAATTAACATTTAAATGAATAACTAAAATATATTTTATTCAAAAACATTCTTAAATATATCATTACATTTAGAAACAACATACCCATCAAAAAATGTACTGGTCTGATATAGAATATCTTGAATAAATAAGAGACAATCCATTATCATAAAACATAAATTCATTAAAAACCCATTTTATGTTCAAATATATATCTCTTCAATTTTAGTAAAAAAGAATTATCAAAAAAATATTTTATTTTTAAATACATAAAATTTATTAATTTTCTATTTCATGAATATGTAAGAATAAATTTTGATGAATAAGAAGAATAAATCTTATCAATGAAATAACAATATGATCTTTCCTTAGAAACCATTAAAACATAAGGGTAAACATAGAGTATGATTTAATATGTAAAATTTATTAGAAAAAGGTTGAATTCTATGGACCAAGGACTGTAGACCCATTGTATTAGAGAAAATAAAAAAATATAGTATTTTTAGGTCTATACATGAAAAAAATCCCTCATCCCTTATATTAGAGCTAAGAAACACCGCTAATAAAGGTTACCCTGTATCAGCGCTAAAATTTTAGCACTGATAAAGGAGTTCTTTATCAGGGATTTTCTAGCAGTGAATGAGGGGCCTCTTTATCAGCTCTAGAATAGTGCTGATAAAGAAACCATGTATCAGCACTACAATTTTAGCACTGATATAGGGATTCATTATCAGCGCTTTTCTAGTGATGATAAAGAGGCCATATATCAGCGCTATAAAAGCGCTGAGAAAGAACTCCTTTATCAACACTAAAATTTTAGCACTGATATAGGGTAACCTTTATCCGTGCTAAAATAGAGCTGATAAAATATCGCTTTATCAGCTCTAGAAAAGTTCTGATAAAGACTCCATGTATCAGCACTAAAATTTTAGCGTTGATACAGTTAGGATTTATCAGCGCTTTTGTAGCCGTGATAAAGGGTATTATTATCAGTGCTAAAAAAGCACTGATAAAGGACACCTTTATCAGTGCTAAAATGTTAGCTCTGATAAAACATTAGTGCATTTTTTTTATAAAGTCGATCACACAGTGCCCTCTTTTTATCGCGACCTAAAGCTCTCGCGGTACCGAAACCCTGCGACTCCCCTCTGCCTCCCGCTGAGATCACTTTTCCGGACCTCCTCCGCCCTCGCTTCTTGTTTCTGGACCTCCGCCGCCCGCTTAGTTCGTGTTTCCGGACCTCCTCCACCCTCAAGCTTCAATTTCCCGGACCTCCTCCGCCCGCAACGCTTTCAACCTTCCGTTTGATGGACCTCATTTATGGCATGTTTTCCAAATCATTTTTCAATATTGTTCTCCTCTCCCATTTTTATATCATTTTTAACCTGCTTTATTATTCTATGGGTGAGTATTATGGATAGACCAATTGAAGCAAATGAACCCTACTAGATGGAAAATAATGTAAAGGGGATGATTCACATGTGTTTACTAATTTTCATTATATTTCTCATTAACATGGTGCTTGTTTAATTGTATTGTTGACAATTATTATTGTTTTTTGGTGGGGTTGTTTGAGATGTTTTTTGTTAGTTTGGTTGTGATAGATTCCATTGGGATAAAATGTGAGATGGTTGAGGTGGTAAATCGTGCAGTGGGGAAGCATCAAACTTTCCATTGTTAAAAAGAAGTAATGAGTGGGTTATTGCGGGAGATGAAATCATTAGTTGATATGGGTTTTCCTTTTAGTTTCCTAGTGAAAAAAGAATATAGTTTTTAATGAAGAAATTGAAAAGGGTTTGGTGGGAATTGACCAACTTCATGGATAAAAATTAAATGGTGGCTATAAAACTGTGCTCACCCCCTACGCGATGAGTGTATCGGGTGGTTCCATCTTCTAAAATTCAAATATGCGAGTTCCTTTACCAAGATATAAACCTATGACCACTCTTAATTCAGGAAAAATCCAACTCTAGGTGATAATCCTAGGTTTCCTTAAGTGACGAGAATATGAAGTCCCTATGTTATGGGAATAGGAGATCTTCTTTATCTCCCAAATAATGTTCTCTTGATTATACATCATGAGATTATAAATAGATTCATTAGGGGATATGCCTAAGGATCCCCTATGTGATGATCATAAGATCTCTTATTCATCTCCTATGTAATGATCCTAGGATTATAACTCACATGAGGAGCATGAGATTCCTTAGGCGATGTTCCAAAGAATCCCCTATGTGACGAGCATACGATCTCTAAAAACTTCCCTTAGTAGATGATCTTATGTTCTTACCTAGTGTGATAAGAACACGATTCATTAGATGATGAATATAGAAATACTTATGTGCTATGAATATATTTTATCAACCAAATTGGTTTAGATTCCTCACATGAAATATGTGATCCACATTGTGTAATGAGGATAATATTATAGAGGTTATAAGACTTGAATTCCTTCTACAATAAGAATAAGTTACCAATTATCAATCATGGTATGACTCATGTATTACAGATAATACACCTCATGTCATGAGATAATGAAAAATTAATAACCTCAATTTTAGATGAATTTTATAGTTTATCAATACACTCATCACCATTATTATATTCAACTAAAAGTATATTCCTTGTAACTAGAATAATAATTGTAATTAACATCTGTCCACTAGAGAGTAGAAACAAAAACTAGATTTAGAAACATGTCTTATATCTGGAACAGAGAACCAAAATAAGAATCATACTCCAAGAAGGAAACTATATAAGGAATATCTAACATCCCATATTCCCATTCCAATCAAGGGGACAATATTATCAACCATGGAGGTGGACTCTTTCCACATTTGAAAATAGGTAAGGTAGGTTATGAGGATTGTGGCTAGACCAAGGAAACAGATTCAAGCCTGAGTGATTTCCCCAGTAGAGGCATCCAAAAATTACCGATGAGCCCAAATATCCAATTTAAATGGGCCTTATTCTATGGTAACCATACATATTAGGCCATACTCAAAATGAAAACATTCCCACACATAGTGGACCATATTCACTAAGTGGTCCATACTCCTACTAGTTGAAAACCCCCTATACCACATAGAGTCATATTTTTTGTGAATCCAAAATACACTCATTAGGCTATATCCCCTTTTAGTTAGACAAAAAATGTCTTCTCACACATATTTACCATACTAACTCTCAATTTTTATCATTTGAAAAATCATCTATAAAACTTGATGTTGAACTATATCAATTATTTATTATTAGAATTATATTGCACATAGTTGTGATAAATACCCATGGTGCATTCACTAACCCATGACATGTTGGAGGATGGTTTTAGGGGTCACTACACTATAATCTTCTAGCCAATAGAGGGGTCTAAATAAGTATAGGCCATAAAATATTGTTATCAAAGAATTTTATTAGGAGATATGATGGTGTTTGATAGTAGGAACATTTGAGGATGTCAATGATTTGGTTTAGAAATTATTTCATTTGAATTCATTGGTATTTTTTGGTTGTACCTTTCCTTAGGTTTCAAATTATGCTCTTAGTGGTTCTTCATGGTAAGTGGTTGTAGTCTTTTATTTGGGTGAAGGGATGTGTTCTTAGTATATTTCCATCTTATGATGTTCTTCATGGTTAGTGGTTGTAGTCTCTTATTTGGAGATGTATGATATTCTTGGTGAAGGCCACCTTCTAGCTAGTGGTGTTGTTGTATATGAGAAAGCATTGATGTAGTTAGAGATGTATGATGTTCTTCATTTGAGTAGACTCATTCAATTTCCATTTGGTTTTTTATATACTATATATTCTTTTTGGGATTCATGTGTTTCATGAATTCATATTTAATCCATTTGAAGTTGGTTAGACTTGTTTTGATCATTTTGAAACACAAAATAACCCTATTAATGAAAATAATATATGGAATGGATGGTATCTTGTTGTGAATTAACCTTTTTTATTGAAATAAATTAGGTTCCCTTCTACCGTTGGTTGATTTGATATTATAAATGAAAATCATGGTTTAAAATAAAGATAACTTGATTCTTTAAATAAATTTCCATATGGTTTGGCATGTTTTTGTTTATTGAATGTTTTTGGGAATGATTTCCAAAATAAATTAAAATTTCTTGTTTTTAAATGGTTTATGGTGTTGGTATTTTAAAAAATTGAGGGGGATTGATTGTCCTTTTGAACAAAATACCTTCGATCTCGAACACCATCCATTGTTTGTTGGGGGTGACGTTAATGTCATTTCTAACCGAAAGGAAAGGAAAGGTAGAAGCCCATTCCAGAGGAAGGCCATCATGGAGTTTGTTCAGTTCATGGCTGGGAAGGGCCTCATTGATCTCAGCTTCTCAAGTGACAGTTTCACCTGGTGCAACAACTGTAGGGGCCATCACCGCTTATGGAGTCTATTGGATAGGTTTCTAGAAAACATGAAATCCACTAACCTATTCTCAAATACCATGTTTTTCATCTTGTTTGGGGTAATTTGATTCACTCACCCATTTTGGTTTCCATTTCTTCTTGGCATGATCATCAGGAATGGTTTCACTTCCACCAGCAGTGAGTATTTAGGCATGATGATATTGAATGTAGGGCAGAAACCAAGGAGTGGTAGATGTATCACACTTGATTATTCCTGTGTTTGGTCTGGGGTGATTTGAGGAAACTACAATGAATCTAAAGTAATTATATTTAATGAATATGAATAAATACTAATGGTTAGGCTCTATTAATCTCCATTTTTATAAGAATTTGGTTCTCTTCAACTGTATTTGGAATTCTTATTTTGTGTACTTGAACCATAAATACTAATATTTGAGATTCAAATAGGATGGAGATGAATAAAGAATGGATGGATGCTAATCGTTTAACAATAGAGTACGAGAACGGAGTAAAAGTGTTCATCATGTTTGAAAAGTATCACGCAAAGGATCCTTATAAAATCTGTTGTCCGTGTTTACGTTGTTGTTATTCAACACTACTTACTCTAGAGGAGTTGGAAGAACATTATATATGTCACGGAATAGATCAGAGTTATAAATTAAGGAATAAACATGGAGAAAAAGAGAATGTAGCTACTGGAAAAGGGAATACACAACTCAAGAACAACCACCGCATGAACATCCCACCCCACCCCCCACCAGCTTTGAGGCGAACCATTTGCCTCAAAGAACTGTGTTAGCCGCGATAATCAATATTCTAATAATTGTTCCCATGAAATATGAATCAGAGAAACACTGATAATTTTTCTGTACTCATCTTCTACAAGGTGATAATGATTGTGATTTATATCTGTCAACACCCTCCTATTACCTTGTAGCAAGGGCTATAGTGTTCAATATCCTTGATTCCACACTGCATAGTATACCTCATCCGAAAGATCATTTGATATGGACGATTACTATAGCTCATGAGACAAAGGAATAACTACCTATTCCACTTGATGATGATGATATTCATACGGTCGAAAAGGATATTGGGACATTCATTGCATGGCCGTCACAACTTGTAAGAGTACATGCAGACAAAGAGGTATTTATTTCCTTTTCTTTTCAAGAAAAACCCTGAACAATTAATGTAAAAGGGTCTGAACCAATGATTGTTGTTATTGACAGAGAAAGGGAATGTGGTGACAAACGTCAGCTCAAAACCATCTAAAATATCGACCAACCAATCCCAAGGAGCTACTGAAAGTACAATAACACCACATATTCTCTATCCACATTTACTAGCATTGAAGACTCATGTGGATACGAATCTAAAAGAATGTAATAGTCATATACTAGGTTTAGAAGAGAATATATACATAGAGGAAAGTCAAGATTTCGTTGCGGCTGAAAATGTAAATGAAATCCTTGAAAATGGTTGTCTAGGCGTCACTGTTATAGATGCATATATGATGTATGTTTCCATGAATTTATTTTCCAAAAGCTGATCTAATGTGAAAATTATGAATAAATGCATTTTATATTGTTGACAGATGCATTTATGAAAAAAAAAATTGAAGTAATTTTACCATGGGCCAAGATTTGGACTGGTTAGTCCTCATATCACATCAACACACCTAACAAAAATAAAGCCATAAAAAGGGATGAAATAGTGAACGACTTGCTGAAAACATTTGAATGCAAGATTACAGATGACAGACTTTTTCTAATACCAACCTTTTAGGGGTAATACTATACGATTAAAGCATATCAATTATATTAACACGTCTTTTATCACTTATACCTTTTTGTGTTTTTAGGAAACATTGGTTTCTAATTGCGGTGAACTTGGATACTCCAAAGATTTTTTTCTAGATTCAAAGCAATGATATACATCATACTGACCACACATGATGGAGTTTTTGAATATGTTAGACACTATATCTTATGTTTTAGGTCTAAACATCAAGTAATATAATTTATATTATCTTTTACTGAGGATTCTGTTATGATAGGGAGGTGTATCATTATCGTCTAAAAAAAGGAATGAGGACAGGGGCTAATAATAAGGAGGTGAGCAAGTGCTACGTCTGGACAAATATCAGGGTATATATAATAAAATTTCACTATCCAAACACATCTCAACACAAGTTATTTATTCTCCTAGTGATCAATTTTTATGCAGAGTCCAAACCAAACAAACGATAATGATTGCAGTTATTATGTTTGTAAATTTATGAAAGAGATCGTTTTTAATCAGCAAACTAGCATCCCTAAAGTGGTATTTTTAAAAACAACTACTAGTTCGTTTAAGTTATTTATCAATTCTTTATTTTGTTATTTTGAAGTACTAATATGACTTCCGAAAAGCCTCATACTCACAAGACGATATAGATGTGTTCAAAAATGATTTGTATGTATACTTGATGGAAGATTGTACACAAATATAATGAAGATCTGACTTGGGGACATGTAAAATTTGTGGTCAGTTTTGTGAGGGGTTAAGGGGATAAAAAGATGAAACATTGTTCTATGTAAAAGTTCGTAGGAAAATTTTAATTGTTATTAAATAAAACACCCTTTCCCCAATGATTCATTTTCTCATTTTAACAGATGATATGCACCGGCAACATGCAAGAATGTTGAACCACTCAAAGGGTCTCTATTTTGTTTAAAATGGAAAAGATTTTAAGTGAAAACAAAAATTGACCTATGGAAATCCGACCAAAAACATTCGGATTGCATTTATATTTTATAAGAACGATCCAAGGGTCCTTGGTGATGTGTATGAGTCAACCCCGCCTCAATATGAGGCACGGTGTGGCCACTAGCACTCAAAGGGTCTATATTTTGTTTAAAATTGACACGATTTTAATTGAAAACAACAACTGGCCTACAAAAATCTGACCAAACACATTCGGATTGCATTGATATTTTATAAGAATGATCCAAGGGTCCTTGGTGATGTGTACGAGTCAACCCCACCTCAATAAAAGGCACGTTGTGGCCGCTATCACTCAAAGGGTCTCTATTTTGTTTAAAATGGACAAGATTTTAAGTGAAAACAACAACTGACCTATGGAAATCTGACCAAACGCATTCAGATTGCATTTATCATTCATAAGAACGATCCAAGGGTCCTTGGTAACGTGTAGAAGTCAACCCCGCCTCAATCCTAGGCACGGTGTGGCTGCTAGCACTCAAGGGGTCTCTATTTTGTTTAAAATGGACAAGATTTTAAGTGAAAACTATAACCAACCAACAGAAATATGACCAAAAATTTTCGGATTTCATTGATCTTTTATAATAACGATCCAAGGGTCGTTGGTGATGTGTACGAGTCACCCCCGCCTCAATACGAGGCACGGTGTGGCCGCTAGCACTCAAAGGGTCTCTCTTGTTTAAAGTGGACACGATTTTAATTGAAAACAACAAATGACATACAAAAATCCAACAAAACGCATTCCTATTGCATTGATATTTTATAATAACGATAAAAGGGTCATTTTTGACATGTACGAGTCAACCCCGCCTCAATACAAGGGACGACGTGGCTTCTATCACTCAAAGGGTTTCTATTTTGTTGAAAATGGACAAGATTTTAGGTGAAAACAGCAACTGACCTACAGAAATCTGACCAAATGCATTTTGATTGCATTTATATTTTATAAGAATGGTCCAAAGGTCCTTGGTGACTTGTAAGAGTCAACCCCACCTCAATCTGAGGCATGGTGTGGCCGCTAACACTCAAAGGGTCTCTATTTTATTTAAAATGGACACGATTTTAATTGAAAACAACAACTGACCTACAGAAATATAACCAAATGAATTTGGATTGAGTTTTTATTTTATAATAATGATAAATGTGTCCTTAGTGAAGTGTGGGAGTAAACCATTCCCCAATCCGAGGCACGGTGCGGCCGCTATCACTCAAAGGGTCTCTATTTTGTTTAAAATGGACAAGATTTTAAGTGAAAACAACAACTGACCTACGAAAATCCAACCAAACACATTTGGATTGAATTGATATTTTACAAGAACGATCCAAGGGTCCTTGGTGAAGTGTAAGAGTCAACCCTGCCTCAATCTGAGGCACGGTGTGTCCGCCAACACTCAAAGGGTCTCTACTTTGTTTAAAATGGACATGATTTTAAGTGAAAACAACAACTGACCTATGGAAATCTGACCAAACGCATTAGGATAGCATTTAACATTTATAAGAACGATCCTAGGGTCCTTGGTGATGTGTAAGAGTTAACCCCGCCTCAATCAGAGGCACAATGTGTCCACTAGCACTCAAAGAGTCTCTCCTGTTTAAAGTGGAAATGATTTTAATTGAAAACAACAACTGACCTACGGAAATCTGACCAAACGCATTAGGATTGAATTGATATTTTATAAGAACAATACAAGAGTACTTGGAGATGTGTATGATTCCACCCCGCCTTAATCCGAGTCACGGTGTGGCCGGTATCACTCAATGTCTCTCTATTTTGTTTAAAATGGACACGATTTTAATTGAAAAGAACAACTGACCTACGGAAACCGACCATACACATTTGGATTGCATTGATATTTTATAAGAACGACCCAATGGTCCTTGGAGACATGTACGAGTAAAATGCACCTCATTTCGAGGCATAGTGTGGCCTCTATCACTCAAAGGATCTCTATTTTGATTAAAATGGACAAGATTTTAAGTTAAAAAACAACTGTCCTACGGAAATACAACCAAATGCATTCTGATTGCATTGATCATTTATTAGAAAGATGCAACGGTCCTTGGTGACATTTAAGAGTCAACTCCACCTCAATTTGAGGCACAGTGTGGCCGCTAGCACTCAAAGAGTCTCTTTTGATTAAAGTGGACACGATTTTAATTGAAAACAACAACTGACCTATGAAAATCCGACCAAACGCATTCGGATTGCATTGATCATTTAAATGTGGGGTCATGGCATGCGATCTATTAGGGGCCTCATATATATCAAGTCATTGTTGGCCTGGAATACTAGGTTGATCATGTGTTTGGGTCTATGATACTTATGGGCTTATATCTGGATGAAAATACTCCCATTTGTTAGGGTGGATATGCTTATGGGTCTTATTCTTTAAATGATAATACTCTCATAGGAGAGGGATGAGATGTATATAGGTATTATTCCATAAATGAGAATACACCCATAAGAGTATGATGAGATTATTATTGGGAATATTCACTAAATGAAAATAATCCCAGAGGGGAGGGATGAGATGATTATATAGATTATGCCTCAATTGAGAATACACTAATATTAGAGGGTTGATAGGCTTCTAGGGATTATTATTTGGAAGATAAAACTCCCATATGGTAAATAATATATGATTCTTAGTATTATTCCCTAAATAAGTTTACTCCCATAGTATAGGGATGAGATCCCTCTAGGTCTTATACCTCAGAATTGGAAGAACACATATGGGTGGTCTGTGATACTGTTGAGGGTATTCCCTGGATAAGAAAACTCCCATAAGTGGATTTCCATGATGGAGTATAAATAAATATCACATATTGGAGGTCAATGATAATTATTTATATATTGGGGAGACCATGGTATATTATATGTTTTCTGTGGTTCCTATGATGTACTCAGAAAAACCCTATCATTGGATGAAGTAGGTATGGTTGATAAAGCTTTAATACTTGAGAATCAATGTGTCTTGATGTAGATGGGGTAGGACTTGGTCAAATTATATTTTTATAAGGTCGACACGATCCTTGTGAAATCCTTGGAAAAATTTCAGCACATGGAAAGTTAATTTGGGTTTAATCATGGTCATGGATTTGAGGATCAATGATGATTTTTTATTAGTTTTATTCCAGTTATTTCTCAACTAGGTTGTGCATATTTCTTGATCATGCACTTACAATATCCTATTGTAGGTTCAATATTGGGGTTTTATTAATGAGATTCATCCCCCCCAAGTATGTGCACCTCACTGTGTGTACAAACCTTATAACTTCTTTGAGGTTGAGAACATAATGAATAGTGGATATGGAAAAGTCCAAAGATTTATGTATTGATAAAACACACCCATGTGGAGCCTTAGGATTGAACTGGAAAGCCCCTCTGGACACCCCTACCCCCCCTTGGATAGCCACCCCAAACCCTTGAACATCCCCCAAACCCCCTGAATTCTAAATTGATTTCTTTAAGTACTTGATTAACTTATAAATTATGTGTTAATGGTGTACGGGTATAATTGTTGTATGGGTATACATTGTCTAATTTGATTATGATTTATGAGTTAATTTTGTATGGGTATACTTGCTTTAATTGTCTTATTGAGATGCTGTTTTTTTTCAGGTGTTCTGGTGTGCTGCTGCAGATTTTTCGGAGCAGTAGAGAGGGCATTTATTAGCGCTCTTTTAGTGCTGATAAATCGTGCTTTTATCAGTGCTAAAAATGAACTGATAAACTACACCTTTATCAGCACTAAATATGCAATGATAAAAGATATGTTTATCAGCGCTAAATGAGCATTGATAAAACAATCATTTATCAGTGCTAAAGAAGCACTTGTTAGCACTGATAAAGGGTTGTTTTATCAGCTCCTTTTTAGCACTGACAAAGTAACCCTTTATTAGAGGCGAGCTTTACAACGCTTTTTTATCAATATTAGTGTCCATATTTGTAGTAGTGAAATTCAAATTGATTATATAAAATGTATTAGAATACATAATAAAGAATTTTGTATGCAATTGAGCCAACATAGTAATATCTCTATAATTTAAAATGAAAAATGTTGATTCATGTCATGAAATATCTCAAATATTCATTAGGTGGTTTCATGTATAATTACTTAAGGTAATGAGACCTACCAACATTCTTTATTTCCAGTTCTGGAATAATTCCTAGTGACTTTTTGATCCATATCACTGGAGTCTATTTTTGAATAGTTCAATTTCGTAGAATCACATGAGTTTGATATTTACATTTCGTTCTTGTATTTATTTAATAGGTTGTGATTTTGGCATACTAACATTAGATAGGTTAATCAAAAATTTATAACATTATTCATATTTGATATTTAATGGATCGATAGATTTCAACTAGTTACTAAAAAGTGATAGATAAGGAATTAGGATTAATAGTTTATTTTCATAATGATACTTTTTATTTTTATGATGAAAAAAAATTAATGGTGGGGATAATTTAGTTGTCCACATTTAACATGATAATTACATAGCATTTGAAAGGAATTTTGACTTCATTATGATTCATTATGATTATTTATTTATCATGTATATTAAATTTGGATTCTCAATGTATTTATTAGGAACCATATAATTTTGGATAAAAAATAATAAAATTTATTTTTATGTGAACATGGTTCTGAAAAAATTGAAAATATGTTTCAAATGAGTTCATAAATTAATATTGAATTAATATTGTATTTATTTGATTATGGTGTATAATTTTTTGATGATATAATTTTTTATTGAGCTTTATCCGTATTTTTTATTTTTCATTAATCATATAATCTATCTCGCATTTCAAAATTAATTTTCATTGAATTTAAGTGAGTGGATTCTATAGGGGATATAGAGGATCCAATGGTTCCTAGGTTTTAATTTATTTGTATAGGTCAATTATTTTATCATGAATAATTATTTTTTATTTATTATATTATAGTTCATAATTATTGAATCATTTATTTTTAAAAAAATAGTTACACATAAAATTAATATATTTAATTAAAGGAAATTGGAAATCTAATAACCCTTTATTTTCACTGTGTTCGTTCATCCTTCACCAAACCTCCCAGGTGCAACCCATTATTGGACACATTGATTTCTACCATTAGTGATCTAGACTAGGATATGGCTGCTAAGTTTCCATCACTACTATATTAAAGGTGATGACCAAAAGTAGTGTCATCATCCAAACATTAATAGACATTGTGAAAAAAACTCATGATGATTGATAAGGGGTAAATAGAATGATGTATTTAGTGCAATCAGGAGGGTGTGGAATTCAAGGATAGTGAAGACCAATCTCCACCCATAGATGTTTTTTTTGTATATTGATTTATCATTATATATTTTAAATTTAGTATTTATTTTATTAATATATATTGAATACAAATATTTGGATGAGTTTCATCATTAATTTAATGGGATTGAGACCAATAATCAATTTTTAACAAGAAAACTAACTACATAAATTAATGATAGGATAATTAAACAAGTTATTTTATATTATTATGTAAATATAATTTTTTTAAAAGTTTATATTAAAAGGATTTATAACTAGAAGATCATCATTGTTTGATAAGACCATCCTATGTGGAAAATCATCTATTAAGAGAGAATATGGTGGTCCATGTAGAGAGACATGAGAGAGAGGCAGAGATTAGAAAAAAAAATTAATGCAAATATATCAAAATAACAATAATTTTTTTTATATTTTTTTTATAATTTCATGTGTTTTATCCATAAAACATTAATAATATATCTTCATTTACGAAATTATATTAATAAATTCAAAACAGATGATTATATAAGAAAATGTCATAAAACTGATGTTCTAATATAATGTTTATATTTTAGAATTGAGTTTATAATTTCACAATTTTATTAAAATGGTGGTTATATTTTTACGATTTATAATGATAAAAATTAGAATACACCTGTTATAAGACACAACATATACTATTTCATGTGACAACATTTTATTTCATAATTCTATTTATATAATATATTTTTCCAAAGAAATATACCAACACTTATATGTTTTGAAAATTTATTGAGTGAAGAATAATTAATCTTCCATGAGTTTAATATCATCTCTCAACCTAGATTTTGCTGATACTAAATAATTTTCCTAGTATTAGAAAATCCAATGATTTATTTGATCTTTACTCTATATTTCATAACACAATAAATGATTCAAAATTCTGGGGGAACCATAAAGAATATTAGTAACACTAGAATTATATTTTACATGTCATTATAATTTATGAGACCTATCTAATTGAAAAAAAATAAATTTTAATCAACACCAAAAGAACACAAAAACTCCTACCCCAAGCCACCATGAATCAATGTAAACGACTCAAACACAAAATGTTTTTTTTGAAAAGTACAAATCCCAATAATTCTACATTCATTCTAGATACATTCATGCTATTTTATTTCCTCAAATTATTCTTCATTTTATCCATAATGGTTCATCCAGTTTATAATAAAGTTATGCTAAAACCATCTATGTATTTTAGTCACCATTTATATAAAAACGTGTAGTTAGGAAAGAACCTGAGCCCAGATTGAATAAACACTTACATATAACATCTATTGTAGATCATTTCCGAAAATTTTCTAATCAATTTAAAAATAATTCAATTAACTATGTAATGAAGTGTCACTATAATCTTGATAACAGTCATCAAAACACTAAATTATATAATCCCAAGACACCCCATAACATAAGGATTAGCATAGAGAACTAGTCAGCAAGTGTATCCCACTCCTCACATGATCCCTTATCATTATTACTTACACATTATACTATGTTTTCTATCAAGTTAAATATTGTTGATAAAATCAGAAACCCATTTATTATTCTTTTATTAACTTATCTTAATGACCTATATATATTATTAAATAAAAAACAACAATTACATCTATACATATCTCTATTAAAAATAAAAAAATGTAAACTATTCACATTTTACACCCCACTATCCTAATCAGATGAGTTTATCCTTATATTAGTGTAAACTAATGTTGATCACAACATCGTTCAACATGCTAAAATATCTCATTAGTCACTTAGACAATGAGTAACATTTCAAAAGGAAGAAATAAATCAATAAAAAATATATCTATTTATCTTACATGAAAAAATAAACATAAAACTATTATTTATATCATAAAAATTCCAAAATCACACTTCCTCTCTTCATGATTTAACAAAGTACTAATTCCATAAATTTGTTATCATATTGATAATGAAATAAACTGATCTAACTAGCATGTTGAACTATTCAATTTCATTTAATGGAAGTATAGATAATGCATTTCCTTAAAAAATAATCCCACATAATAGTAAAAGTATATATATTATTTTAGTTCACCAATAAACAAAACAATTATCCTATATTAGAAACTTATGTACCCATAAAATTATCATTTTTGGGAGACTAGTAAATGCATCACATTAACACTACTAATAATCTTTCAAAATGCATAATGTAATTTATAAGGATTTTCTAGATTAATAAAAATGGTAAATACATGTTCGGAAATGATGATACCAATATATATACTTTTAATAACTATCATATTTTAAGATTCATTCTAAATTTAATGTGATTTTAAATTAATTATGAGGTATAATATTTGGAGATTTTCACATTACCATGATTAATTTCCAAGAATAGGATCAAACCCATCATATTGGTAATAAAATATAGCACCAAGAGCCATCATGTGTTCAATTCTAGGATAAAAATTACATGGAAGAAAATGTGGGGTTAGTAGTCCAAGAATGAGCACTAGCTATCTAGTAGGCTAGTAAAAAGTGGCACGTAAGGTATAAGGTACTAGGTATTGACTGATCAGGTCCTTGATTTTTTTCCCAGTAGTATTCCTTAATGTTTTTTATTTTCCATTCAAAACAAAATTTTAACAACCCTTATAATCTATTTACCCTACCATGAACTAAGAACCCTATTGGTATTCTCTCATAGCATCAATATTCCCTTGAATTGTTTTTATGGCCGGATTGATCCCCGATAATTAGGCATATCTTCTTGAGGTAATACTTTTGAAATTATATGTATTACTATGTATTTTCATTTTTATCTCTTTATTCATCACAAATTCTTATATTATTGGGTTATTTTTGGTTGATTTATCTTAAAACACTTGATTACCCTCCATGATATTTCTCCCAACGATTTATAATAGGTGATTCATAAATATTTTTATTTTTTTCATCATTGTACGTGAAATAATATTTTAAGTTGGTTGTGATGGTGTTTTTGTTGAATATAAATAGTGTTTCCGGGATCTCAGATGGGATTGGTAAGCTAGGGATTACCCACATGATTTTATTTTAGATAATTAATCTGGGTTTATACCTAAGGGAATAAATCATTGAGTGTTACTAATATGTACAATCCACATTATATATTAGGTTTCAATTTAGTAATTTATGGTTTTATAATTTAATTAAAGATACATTATAAAGGTCTATCCTTGGATAGAGTTACCATCAAGATTAAAATATGAAAATATTTAGTATAAGTAGGTATAGATTCATTAATTGGGTATTGTTATATGAGTTACTTTCATTCAAGTATTTATTTATAATAACTTAATAAGGGATTGAATTTAGTTCTTTAAGATCAAAAAATTTAAAACATTTAGAAATATCCCAAATAAATTAACTAATTAAAGTCATACCTCTATTCATGTTTCATATGAGGTAAAATACAGTTACAAAATAAAGGATAATTCAACAAATATTTTTATAGGGGTTTAAGGTAATTCATAAATCATTCTCTAATCTACTCCACAAACACCAAATTAATGTATAGTAATATTTATTCATATCCTTTTATTGGGGATCTCACAGCTAATAATAAACATTTACAATTATAAGAACTATCAATAGGGGTAGCACTATAATCTACAATAATATATATCCTTGGATGCACTCCCACTAAGAGAACATGAAGTGTGCACATAGAGAAATAATGATGCAATGCTTAATTTAATTACAATTACAACACTCAATTATATAGAAGAAAAAAAAACCAAAATTAAATATTCATTAAAGAAACATGAGTTTCAATATGTATATCACTAATATATCCTATCTTATATTGATCATAAAAAATTAAAAAAACAGAATTCATATTTCTATCTTTTTATTCCAAACGTATAATTACAGAATTTATAGAAAATGAATGATAAAATTTTCATAATAAGGAATATATATATATTGATTTATTAGTATTTTTTTACATTTTGATATCCAATAATTTATCTATATACTTAATTTTATATTTCATTAATATTTAAATCAATAACTAAAATATATTTTATTCAAAAACATTCTTAAACATATCATTACATTTAGAGACAACATACCCATCAGAAAATGTACTGGTCTCATATGGAATATCATGAATAAATAAGAGACAATCGATTATCATAAAACATGACTTCATTAAAACCCCATTTTAAGTTCAAATAAGTATCTCTTAAATTTTAGTAAAAAAATTATCAAAAAAAATATTTTATTTTTAAATACATAACATTTATTTATTTTCTATTTCATGAATATATTAGAATTAATTATGATGAAGAAGAAGAATAAATCGTATTATTGAAATAATAATATGATCCTTCCTTAGAAACCATTAACATATAAGGGTAAACACAGAGTATGATTTTATATGTAAAATTTATTAGAACAAGGTTGAATTGTGTGGACCAAGGACTGTAGACCCATTGTATTAGTGAAAATAAAAAAATATAGAATTTTTAGGTCTATATATGAAAAAACATTCCTCATCTAAAATATAAAATACCATGATAATTATTCATAAAAAATAAGTTACTGAAAATAATCCTACTTCTCTAAATCAACTTTTTATTTATATTAAAATGCATATATTCATGACCCAGTGACCATTTTTTTACATTGAGAGTAGCCTATCCTCCACCTAGATTTTCATATTGTGACAATTTGAAAACCATTCTTATAATATAAGGGGTGTTTTAATCTTTTTAATGAATCTATGTATGTAAATCCTCTTAAATAAGTATCATATTATTCAGTTGAAATGTGTTCCCAAATTCCCTTGATGTTATTAATCTTTATCTTCTGATTAATTTCTTCGAGGATTAGAGAATGGATCTATTCTATTCCATGCTTTTCATATCCTAAAAGAGCTTCCCTTACAGTCCACTTTTTAGACAACCTTTTTATTAGTGACCAACTCTAATATGACCATGAAATAAATATTCGCTAAGATAAACATTAACATACGTAATAATAATGTTTACATATGTAATATAAAAAATATCATCAATATGTTATATGTAAGAAGAAATTTCAATTTTAATTTCATACATAAGAGTAACATCTCTCTATATACAGATCTATACATTTAAAAAATTTCTTAATCATAAATCATGAAAAACATAAAATATTGATTCTAATTTAGAAATATATATAGTCATGTTATCACTCATAGAGAAACTCACTAGTAACTAAAATATGGGATTTTTTTAAAATTAAAACATAACATTTTTCGGTTAAGTTGGATCATAAAAAATATCCAAAATTCCCACCATATTTGATTATTGATAATCCCATAAAATTTTACGCATATAATTTTTTAGATTCAAGCATAATTAAATCTTATATTATTGATTTAATCAATTAACATTGTAAATTTTATTATTGTAAATACTATTTTCTACTATTTTTATATCATAAAGTAAGTAAATATATATATTTAAAACACATTTAATCATGTAGAAGAAAATTAAAACTATTTTAATTCAATCCCTAGTGAAATTAAAATATGGAATTTGTTGGATTAAATAATTAAAACAATAACATAGTTTTTAAAAATTAACAAATAAAAAATATTTAACCATATTAGAGAATCACGATCAATTGGAATCTCGGTCTGAAAACCTAGGTTCTATAGATTATGATTTTTGTGGGAGATAACCTAGTTTACAGAAATCATGTTCCATGTATCACACCAAGGGTGTGTGTGCTGGTGAAAAATAATATTTAATTTCTTAAACTATAATACCCATTGTTTTATTTAATGGATTTAAAATAATTTTTTAATGATTGTTTATATTTTTTGAACATTATTATATTTTTTCATTAGTATAAAAAACCAAAGAAGGCCAAACATTTTATGGTGTAGTTTACTTAATGTATAATTGGAAATAAGTTTCTGTTTAAATTGATTCAAAACTGGTAAGTTTTGAAATAAATAGGTTGGAGACTACTTGGAAGTAGAAAAATAACTTCTCAATTGAAAATATTGATAATCAATGTCTATTTAGAGATATAATTTGGTTGAACTAACCTATAAATATACATCATATTGGTTGGAACTATACTATGGATTTTCCTTCCTTTGATTTCATATAATAATTTTTAAGTAAATTTAATCTTTATATTATTTAATATTTATGTAATAAAGATGTACCTCATATTATCTCTTTATATGTAACCATAATTCTTTTGAATTACCTTTATTTCACATATTCAAAATCATTAGAATGAAAAATGATCAATTTTACACCCCCATTTGGTTACAAATTTCTCAATACCTCCTGAAAAGGTTACTGAGTATATAAAATAATTGAATGAATAATACTCATCAGAAATTTTTGTTATTCATCCTTAAGCTCTTAAATATTTTTATGAGAGTTATAAAAATATCCAACAAAATATTTGAAAAATTATAATTGTTTATTTGAAATAAGATCATTTTATTTACTGTAATTTGATATGTAGAAAATTATATAATTATAAACCACAATTTCATTCACATTAACATATTATATTTGAAATACATAATAATTTGAGTCCGTTTATTTAAAATAAGAGAATGATTTTGAAATTTTCTTAGAAAAATTATTATATTCAATTTGTTCAAGAATCCATTTATATTTAACTATTAGATATTTAAAATATTCATTCCTAGTGTTTCTCTATTGTTTTAGAATATTTCTTGTAACCTTAAATTTTCTATCTATATTCACTAATGTTATTAAACCACCATTTAAATTAGAAATTTTTTGGTCCAAGCATTGTTTTAAATGAACTGATGAAACACATTCATATATCTGAATACATAGTAGATTGATTTCTTATGAACTTCATACTAGTACATTAAAAAACTATAGTGAATCCTATAAAAGTATATATTTACCAAAACAACATATTTAGAATTTACTTGCTTAGATATTTCAATTAGATGTGTCTTGAATTCATGAAAACTTATCATAGTGTTAATTTCATTCTACAATGTTTTATATATTTATATTACTATAGAAAAAACATATGATAAAATGGATGTAGGAAATTTTTAATTAATGGATTTCAAATCATACACAATAAAAACTTGAATACCAGTATCAAAAGATTATTTTTTTCCATTAGATACTCTATTTGAGTTTTAAAATATCCCAAAACCCATTCTTTAATATTTCATTCATTCTTGTATCAGAATGTCTAGATCCTTTCGAAAGATTAGTGTGTTATATTTTAAATTATTCTATCCCAACATGTTTAACATTTTACATTTAAATTAATCATTATTGGATGTTAAAGGTAATTTTTTTTTATTATTTCACATTTTATCAGGCGTCGCTTAAACCATATTTTAAATTTATAATAGTATATATTAATTGTTGAAATTCATAAATATACCAGAATAAAAAGATTAAATACTCATTAAATGATTTATTTTTATCTTACTTGGATTGACTACTCTATATAGGTGTGGGGGTTTTGTCGGTAGAAACATTTTAAAATTTCATTATTCCTAAAATTGACGTCGATAATTTCTTAAATGTTTGATTATTATGATTTTATAACTCATCCTCCCGTATAATAAAAATAAGTTAAATAAAGAAAGGCACAAATGTTTTCAAAATGTTCAGTCCCAATGTGGGTACATAGTTTTTAACATGTAAAATACCAGATATCCATTGATATATACTATATAATAATGTGAATAAAAATGTTAAGACTCTTTTTTAGCTTCTACTATCTCCAAAATAAGAATTATACTACCTTCCATCAGTAAAAATGATTTCATTTTATTTAAAGACAATAAAAAATATATTCAATTAAGACTAATCAAACTGAAATCCAATAAGAGGTTCTTTGTCCATTTCTTCTATAGAAGGATATCTTTGATATAGATCTTCTTAATCTGGTATGTTTTCATCTTGTTATTCTGTAATGAATTTACTTTATTTGAAAAACTCAACACTTTAATTGACACAAATTGTTGTAGTATTCTAAAAATTATTTTTTCAAATGGGCTCTAAAAATTTAACTATAATTTCTATCTCACAAGCAATAACCCACAATAAGCCCAGATATCATAAAATTAAATAGAACGTGTATAAAAAAAATTTCAATTTCACTCTTAAATCCATTTTAATTTTAATAGCTTCAAATCATAAAAATTTTCAAAGTCGACAACCATCATACGAACTACCTAAAATATCATCATTAATTATATTATTCAAAACATACTCAATACTTTGGTAGATTTATTATTGTTGAATGATAAAATTTGAATCATCATAATTTTTTTATGTGTATAAACATGATGGAAACTAATTTCATTAATCCTGAGTTTTATCTATCCCTTAATAATCATAAAAAAACATCCATCTAGAAACACTCCATCTAGTAAGTATTTGTCTTATCCCCCTGCATCTGATAGCCTTTATTTGATGATGTCACATTTCTGTGCCTAGATTATTGTTCATTTTTCCTTAGTTGATGCACCTGTGTTTCCAGGAACTCCTAATAGTCAATTTAATAAAATCCATATTTCCCTATCTGATATAATTTAGAAGTGTTTTTCTAATGGATTTATCTATTCAATACATGAAAAATATTTACTCTATCCAATGAAGTTCATCTATTAAACTCATAATATTTCCTTAAAATGGAGTTCTCCATCAAATTAATCATTTGATAGACTCTCTAACTGAAAATTTATTGGATATTATCATCTCTCTATGTACATTGGAATTCATACATCTTTGTTTGGTTGTATATATAATTATTCTTATAATGTGTGGGAAAAGTTTCCATCGAACCAGTTTTTGATAGATCATAATTTTATAGATAAAACATCACAGTTTAAAAACCCTATAAATTCATATCTTTGAACATAATATAATTTTCAACATCATAATTCTAAAATATCATCTTTGCACAAACATTATCTATTGTGAAATTTAAACATAAACTACGAGAATTATTTAGCAATCAAGATATTGGAATTTTCGAGGCCCAGTGAAGCATCATATAGCTTAAGAATTTGTATCTCAATCATCCTCATAATAATAACTCACCTCATTTCTATAATGCACAAAAATTGTCACAAGTATGATATTGAGAAAAATACAATAATCCTAAAAAATTCAAACCAAGGGATCTCAAATCTCCCACATTGGACTTTTTGGAAGCATCATCAACAACATTCTTCCCAATAGACAATAAAACAAAATATTTCTCATAGATAAGAGACATGAAACCATACTTCCGGTTTTAGAAATATTTTTTGAGGAATTATATCACTCAATCACCAGAAATATTATGCCTATGATATTAAAAATATCCCAATCAATCATCTCATCCCCAAGTATGTTATCTTCCAGAAAATTTCCTATCCATTAATTTGATAAGAATAGCTTAAGATTAACATAAGAAAGAGTAAAGTGTTATACTTCTTCTCCACCGTTTACAACTAAATCCAAATTACCATGGAGTAAAACTCTTGAAATTTCGTAAGATTATGGTACATGATAAATATGTGGATTTATGTTCAATTATTAAAATATTTAACTTGCCTGAGATTTTGTGAAAATATATTAAATTTGATATTTCTGTGAAATATACTCATGAATTACACCACAACTATGAGGCTTATCATTGATTAATTTATATGTAATATCAATGTGTCTATATCGAGATAGCTGTAAAAGATTTTTAAAGAGATCAGTGGTATTCTAAATACCACAAATTATCTTTAATTATTTTTCAACAATCACACTCAAATTATCCAGATGGATTTCATCCACACCATTTGAAACAAACATGGGTGGAACCATCATATTCTACTTCCACTATTATCAAAGTAACATAATTTTTTTAAATAATTTAGTTTAGACAACATTATTCAAAGAAGAATTTTCCCCCTAGTGTTTATTGTAGATAACTAAAATATATATCCCAATCAGCATCAATGAAACTATGAATTATCAACTCATTACTGTATATATACATAAATCCTTATATTGATGTTCAAATAGAACACTTGAAGATTTTTTTTGCTATTATAATGTGTGATTCCTTTATCTCGCTCTGATATTTTTCACACAATGATATAACATATACAATATCTAGTATTGAAGTTGTAAGATAGATTAAACATATGATAAAATTATGAAAATAATTCTTATTTACAAATTTTATAGATTTATCTTTAATCATATTTTCACACAATCATATTTATAAAATCATTTATATAGTACATGTAATCCTAGATATATGTTCAACACTTTGAGTATTAACATATAAAATTTATTTTCAATTTTTTGATATTATTATTCATAATATTTATTTATTTTAGTAAACGAAATTATATCATCAACATAAAAATGACTATCAAGATAATAATACTTGTTTATTTCACATACATGTAGCTATCAAATTTTCCTTTAAAATACATCAATAGCTCTAGGAAACTATAATTTTTTTAATATGAGGAATGACGGCCCAATTTTATCCAATAAAACACATCTTTAGTTTACACACCATAATTCAATCATTATCAATTATAAACCTATCAGATTTAATAATATAAAAATCTTATTCAATTTATAAATTCAATACTAATGGAATAACATCCGTATGATAAAATTTTTATTTATAATGTGAAGCAACAACCAAATAAATTCGTATAGTATCATGTCTTGCATCAAAATAAAAAATTACTTGAAAATTGATTCCTTAATCATATGAATAAACATTGAAGAAAAACCATGATTTTTCCCCAACATTTCTCCCTATTCATTGAGTTTATTTTTTTAGAAACATTTTCTTCCTGAAACATTCTATTTATTGGTAAATCAAAATGTTACCATGTTCCATTCTTCTCAATTTGATCTAAAAAGTAATGAATCACATTTAGATATTTTTTTATCTTGAAATACATACAAAATATATTATGGTTCCTCTTATTGGATGACTGGTATTTGATTCTCAAACCTCAATTTATATTTGTCCAAAACTAGAGATTCTATAGTTCCAAAAATACAATAGAATTCAATTTTTTTTATAAAATCTATGTTTTTTTATTTCTATATTGATCTCCTCATTACTATATTGATGTGAATAGAATTGTACAAAATTAGGATTTCATTCATAATCTGTTTTAATATATTATCTAAAAGACATCATTTCATCTTTCAATATACCATACTAATCACATTTAATAACATTTTTAAGGTGGAATGATTTTCCCTGAATTACATTTAAAATGAATAAAATAACGTATCATTCATTTATTCAATCACATAAAACTACTTTCATTAGACGAGTATCCCATGAAAACACCATCTTCATTTTTTCCTCAGCATTTCCTAGATCTCAGTTTTTTATCTATGTTAGGAATGGATTAGAACAAACATTGTATTATTTAACAACATTGTTTTTTCTTATACCAAATCGAATAGAGAGTAAATTTTTATTATAGTAGAAGAAAACATCAAATTTTAATTTTTATAACTTTATTTATAGACTCTCTCTATAAGTGTTTTGAATGTCTACATTTAACAAGCCCACTTATTCACCTATAAAATAGGATATTTTTCATTTCCTTTATTCATTTTTTCCTAGTTGGGTATGTATCATTTTATTGGATTTTAATTATATGATTTTATAGGTAAGACTTGAAGGAGTAAATTATGTTTCCAATTCCATTATATATTCTCCACATCAATATATATACACCAATTTCCTTCTCAACATTCCTTTAAAAACATATAAAAAATTATATGGAACATTATTTATGTTCTATAAACCATAAATAATTCATCTGAGTGAAGTCATCAATGAATGTAACAAAGTAAAAATCACGATTGTTTTGATTAATATATCAATATACTAAATATATAAGAGTTTAAGAGAAAATTTTTTACAATGGATTGGATTGTAATTTTACTATGACCTACATTAAAGATCCTTCAATTATACATAGTTGTAAGAAGAGAATAATAATCATATTAAGTTATGGTTAATCTATAACAACATATTATTTTGAAAAATAATTAATACATTTCTGTCCAATATATCCAAGTCTTTTATACCACAAATTGTTTCCATTTTAAAATATATAATAAATTGAATTACTAGGATCTCTAATATGAACTATATTTTCACTATATTTTTCTCCATTATTGAAAAGATCTCAATATTTTAGACATAAGATGATATATGTTTTTTTTCTAACGATAACTGTCATAACATTATTACATAGTTGGGTGACACTTAGTATATCATGATTAACTCTATAAACATGTAAAATTCCCTTTTGACTTTAACTTCTAACTTTCAATATCATTTTTACTGATTCAAATTATTTTAAAGGATACATCATTAAAAAGTGTTGTGGATACTCCTTCACATTATCCAATGTTTTTAGGACTTTTACATAACCATGCATATGTGATGAATGAACACTAATGGTAATAGATGTTTTATTTCTTCTTCCATCATTCAATGGAATATATGAAATGAAATATTTGTCTTCAATATTCCCATTGATAGATTCTTTTTCTTCTCATATATAATAATATTTCCTCCAATGTTTCTTAATAAAAATAATTCACATAGTGACATCATTTGTCACACCTTATGAAAATTTCCATTAAGTATTAAAATCATTTTTTCCATGGGATCATTTTATCATCACATGATTTTTTATTAATTTCTTATTTTCACCCAAGAATTTTATTTATTTTATTCGTATCTATCCCCCACTCAGTTCACTCATACATTTAGGGTGAACATGCTATTCAAAAAACATTACACCATGTTCATGTATATCCCACAGCACCAAAAATATTCGTTGAACCATGAACTTCTACAAAAGAATATTTTTTCCATGGGATGTGTTTTTTGATTTTCAATATACGTAAAGATATATAACTTAATTTTATGTGTGTAATAAATCTTCCAGAAGTTATTTCTATATTCTATTGATGTGATGTATCTTTCAAATCCCTTATAAACCCTTTATCTTTTAATATTTATTCATGAATCTAGAAGGTTAGTATAAATTGTTAAACTGTTAATTTTTTTGGATGTATATTTTACCTATTTTTTTGGATGATCTCTTCTAGAATCTTGTGATCGGTCAAGCACTACCTCCTGTGTGTTCTTAAAATTATCATTAATTTTCCTCAAGTTATTCTCAACATAGAGACATCTTGATTGAGACTTAATTACAAGTTCCTCATAAACAATAAGGTTTTCATCAATATATTTCAATGTTTTCCCATGTTCTACAACATTCATCCTGAAATTTCAAATTTAATCAACATAAAAATCCTCATTTTTTCGAAATTATTAGTTTACCTAATTATTTTTTTACTTTTCTTCATCAATAAACTTGATTATTTTTTGAGTTTTGAATTAATTTACTAATATTCCACAATTTATGATATCAAATTATATTACCTATAGGTTTCCTCACCTTATTATTATTCACTAGTTGAAATATATTTATTTCATTCAACATAATCATTGATGGTTCTTAACTTCTCCAAAATTTGGTCATATTATGAAATAATGTCTATAGAGTTATTGTCTTCCATTTTTCTCACCATACATAGTTTTTTCTTTTAACTGTAATTTTATTAATCTTCGTGGATTAAATAACATTATTACGTGTTTAACCGCACTTTTTACCATAAGGTATTTCTATATAATCATCATTATCATATTCTTCATCCTTGTTATTTATATAATTCACTATAAAATTACAGATGCCTCTACATTTGAAACATTTATGTGGGACTTTTCCAATTTTATTACCTCTTCCTTTATGGAAAATTCAATAGATAAGAGACATTATCCTATCATTCACATCGAAATTATATTCTATATCATCCAACTCATTATAACCTATTACCTTAAGATCAATTTATTGGATTATTAGATTCCTTATATCTTCAAAATACATATCCTCCAAAATATATTTTTAATACAGTGTCTTTATTCATTTCATATGAAAAAGAGTTATTATGTAATTCTTCAACAGATAAATAATATCTATCTTTTAATATAGAGACTTTAGGATCCATCCTATTTAGAAAATTCTAATTAATTTTTTAACTATAGTGGAATGTTCTAAGACATGACAAAATTACATTCTTTTGAAAACAAATTCATATACTTCGGTCATGTAATAATCAATTATTTCATCTTTTTCCAACCAAATAACTTCTATCTTTCTTCACAAAATTTAAATATATTATTTATTAAGATTTAAATTACCATAACCATTGTTGTGAGTTTTTTCACATGTTTCCTTTAAAATTTTTACACTTATCACCTTCATAGAAAAATTAATATATAAGGTTATATAAATAGTATTAAAAGATTTTACATTAACCATAATATTAATTTTTTAGGAAATAACATATAAAAATTGTAACCCATTAATGAAAACCCTATAGTAGTTGAATCAATGACCTCAGGGACAAGAGATATATGATAGGGTGTCATTTTTTTATTTCACACAAGTAATTTTTTTTCATCAAAGTTATGAATACCTCTTATTTTGAATTAGTTGAGATTATCCTTGACAAGTAAAATATGTATCTTTCGTAGATTGTCTATAATTCTAATACCAATTGAAGTTCCAACCATTATGTAGTCCACTAAGTGGTGTTGGTTGGTTGAGTCATTGTTGATATTTAATAATTTCATTCATCAAAAAATTTACTTCCACAAAATGTTAAAACATCCAACCTCTCAAATTTATAACCCAACTTCAATAGTATAAAAATAAATGTGAATAACAAAAGAACACATGTTTTTACAAGTTTTTGTTCCAATGTGATTACATAGTTCTAAAAATGATGACATCCATTTATTTAGATATATAAACTATATAATTATGTGAGTACATAAGATCCCACTCCATTCATGATCTTTCTATCTCTTGAAGGAAAACTATATTGGTTCATAGTAGTTACAATATTTGACTATTCATTAGACTTAGTGAAAAATAGAAACATTGAAAACTAATCTCAATGAAATGTATCTATAAATTCATTATATAGTGTATATCCATTTGAAAATATTCTATCTGATTATTATTCTTTGTGTTTTCCCTGATATAGTTTTTTTGCATCTAAACCACATTATTATAAACTATAAATATATTCTATATATTATCTAGTTCTTCTAGTATTCTCAAAATTATTTCACCAAACGATCTATAAAAGTGATCTAAAATATATATATCACCAATAGAAAATCATAATGAGTACACACAACTTCATATACTCATAATTTGTCTACAAATTAATGAGTAAGACTGGGATCCAATATCAAATTTCCTAGTCAACGCAATTTTTATGGACTATCTTCAAAGCCTATGAATTTTTAGAGTCATCAATCATGATAATAAATTTCTCAAATATTAGTGTTAGTGATATTCATACCAAATTCGTAAAATATTTTCCTGGTTTATGATTGTTGTATGTACAATTGAACATCATCCCAATTTATAGAGTGTGAAAACAAGAAGGTAACTCATTTTGTTAGTACTTAAATTTCATCTTTTGGGGATCAACATAATAACTCCTCATATGGTAAATATTATCCCATTTCTTCTTTGTCAAGACCCCCTATATTCGACACCTTTATATGATGAAATTTCAGTTCACCATCCACTACTATATCAAATGAACCAATTATTGATGTACAAATTTTCAATGTAATAATGATATATCATGCAATAATATTTATCTTTATTTGTATACTAATCATCACATAGGTTTTTCCAGTCAATTTATATATCTGATACAATGAAAATAATGTCTCTATCTGTTGAATTTCATATTATGAAATCATAATATTTTCTTTATAATGTTTTTTCTATCTAATGGATTATTTTATACTCTATTGAATTGAACACTGTTTGATTATTTTCATCTCTCTTATTCTTGTAGTCTTCATAATTTGATGTCCAGCATATTTTTAGACTCTTCTTCTACTATAGGAAAATATATATGATTGATAGATTTGTGTCGGATGACATAATTAAAGATAAAAATACATATAATAATATCTCTATCACATCATAACTTTAAACTATGTAAATATGATATTTCATCATTTTAAATAATTAATATTATATAAAATATGTTCATTGAAATATATTATATTGGACTATTGGAATATTTTAGTCATCCTTATTTTAGAAACATTGAGTATCAAAAAAGACTCTCTTAAAATAGGAAATTCCGACTCGATGTGCTTCTTGATAAGGTAATAACTATTTTGATTAAAACCCCAAAAAAATCACAAGAACGATATTTATAACAAATATTGAAATCATTAAAAAATAAAATGAAAGGATATCCAATTTTCCTCTTCAGTAGTTGGTGATCGAATCTCCACATCCACTACAATTTTTATATTTACACAGTTTTTAACTGTAATATTCTTAGAAATTTATAATATTACAACTCATTATTTTGATCAATGTCTATATATATATCCATATTTTTTCAGTAATATCGATAGTAAAATTGTTTATTTATTAATCTTCTTAATCCTTTCCTAAAATTCATTATTCTACAAATTAGACATTATAGTAACCCACTCCCATAATTCTATAACTTTATCATCATAATCTCCATCATTAGATATTTCATTGATATCAATCTCTATTCAAACGTTTATATTTTTATCAACATACAATAAAAAATAATCATTGATAGTTTTAGTTAATCATTCCATAAAAAACTCTCTTTTTGATTTCAAATTAAATCAATTTGATGTATTTCATCCATAAATAGAAAATCCTCAATAATAGTATGAAATTATTTCTCAATAGATTCAAACATGATTATTGGATGTTCGATTTGATGCTCACCTTCAGTGGTAGCCATGGTTTCTGGTTTAGAACCTTCATCTGATTCTATATCTTTTTTCTTAGAAACCACAATGTATAATAATACACTCAATAAAACCAAATCTATTTCAATCCAAACACCCTATTTCGTCAATTAATGATAATCACATTTTAATATTCACAACTTATACCTCTCTATTTTTATTTTCTCATAAAACAATTTGAGTAAAATTTAATATGGTTAATACTTCAAATTTCCATCATTTAAAATAGTTAATCATTAATATTAATGTTCAATTTGTAAAATTATTCTTATTTTAACTTGTATATAGATACAAAAGATCCATTATAATAAATATTTTTTGAAAACACTATGTCTCTTTAGGACTTTATAGTCACTGTGAATATAACAAGAACCTTATTCTCTAGTTCACTGTCATTGGTAAAATGTTTCTAAATAATAGTGCTTCTAATTAGATATAACATGATATAAGTTTCATGAATATCTCTGTTATCTAACAAATAATAACTAAAATAAATAATATTCGTCATCTGGCATGTAAATAGGCTCATAGAATTTTATAGTTTTACTAAAAAATTACTTACCATTAAACATTGTGGTAACATTATCATCAAAATTTCCATTATCAAAAAGATAATTCAAATAAAATTATTAAAATAATTTTTATAAAAAACCCCAATCTTCTTTTCATTGAATAGAAACTGCAATCACGGAATGTTCATACCTTTCTTCAGAAGCATGTTCATATGATTCAATCATAATAAAAAAATATCATTCCCTATAATAATTTTCTTTCTATACTATCCATCATGAAATTAATCAATCGTATAGAAGAATAAGCTCATGATATTTATATCATTCCCAAAATCACAAGAAATCCTAAAGATCATAGTTTAAGGTTTTGGTTTTTAGAATAAAATTTCAAAGGATTCTATCGATTTGATGTTTTAGGTGTAGAGGTCAAATGATTTTAAAATTAATGTAATATTGGATAATATTAAACATAAAATGAAAATAAATTGGATAATAAGAAACAAATAATTAACTATGTTAAAAACATTATATATTAAACAAATTAATATTACATAACAAAATTGTGTTATCATATTTAAAAAGAATTATATTATATATCATGAATTCCAAATAATTAATATTATATATAACATCACATAACATTAAAACTTTCATACATGACATTAAAAATTAAATGTACAATATTAAATAGACAATATTATACAATAAGTGTGATTTAAATATTATACAATAAAATATAAAAAATAAATAATATTTTAAAAGTGAACTTAAACTGAATAATCTCACTTAAATTAAAATAAACCCAAGTCGCTCAAAAAATAACCAAAACATAAGAAATCAAGGGTAATGGTTCATAATCAGTAAAATTAATGGTTAGTATAAAAAATCAAGATATATTTCACTTTTTAAGGATGATTTTTTAAATAAATTATTCCTTGAATTAATGTTATTGTTTTCAGAATAATTTTTTGGATTTTTAAAAATATTTGTATCACTAGTGTTCTCAAATTTAATAGTAACATGCTTAAAACTGAATCCATACTCCTTAAATGTGTATTGTATCCACAATAACTAAGCACCACAACAACCATATACAACATATTCATTTTGAGCAGTAGATAATAAGGCATCTTGGTGAAACAAAAATATGTCGGGCCGCTACCCATAAATAGATTTCATAGATTTCATCATATAAATCCTTATAAATAAATGATATTAACCCAATACGATTAGATTAAAATATATTTTCAAATATAATTTCTAATTAATTTATACAAATAATGTTACATTCATGTAAAAATATTTCATTGTTGTTGAATCAGTTGAACAATATTTGTTATCATAATTGTGATCATTGATCCATGGACATAATCTCTCTAGTGGTAATCCACATGTGTTCCATGAACCAAAAAATTTCATAGATGGATATTTTCAATATAGGGATGGTGACTGATCACCTTGCATCATTATCATTGATCCTAACATGAATCCCTTATAGTCTTAAAGGATTCTATATATTCCCCCCCAGGGACTTGAGTTGGAGGTGTATGGATACTAGTTATTCTTGAATGAGTTTTAGAGATGTTCTCTATAGGTATTAGTAGAATTATGTGAGGAATGTTTTTTTCATAAAAAAAGCATTCACACTCGGCATAAGAAATAATATATTTTTGTTTATATACTTATCTTAGAGAAAATGTTACTAAATAATGTTCCTTACCAATATATTAATTATTTCAAATAATAATAATAACAATATTATAATAATTATTATTATTATTATTACTATTATTTTCATGACATACACTAAACTCAAGGTTATTTAAATATTATTTCATTATGACCCTTAACATAGATAACCAATCCTCAAAAACATATGCTGAACCTTGAATAATTAATATTTATTTAAATAACTAAAGACCACCATATTATTCATTTAATGTATAATTATGAAACAACTAGAATAATAATTATTCATTGGAACTTGAGAACAATATTTATCCTACTAAAAAATTGAAATAGAATTTCACTAATGTTCTGGATCATATAGTGTGTGACCCAATCAAACTCTTTCTATGTAACATTAATTTATCTATCCTAAAGTACATGATCTAGGTCCTAAAACATGTCAAGGTACATAAAGAGAAATACATTAATGTCATAATAACAATAACATCCTTCAAACATTCACTATTAAATGCAATCCTTTTTTTGAATATCTCATCAAGAATGTTTCGTTATTAGTGTCATCAACATTTATGCATGATATATAAAATTTGTAATCTCATTAAATGAATGTGACTATAAAACCACCATGTCTGTGGACATAAGATGATTGTTCCAATCTAATAAAAGTTTTATAGATATTTAATTCCTTTAAAATTAAATGGACAAACCCTTTATTTATTATTGATTAATGATGTATCACTCGTGACACACCAAATATATACAACCTTATCATGACTATATGTCATGATAATTTTTATCAATAAATATATGTACATGGATCATTATAATAATTAATAATAATCAAAATAATAATCCTTGATACAAAAATCCATAGATAATAATATCCAATGACACATTTAATTTATGGTATTCATATCGATGGGTCTATTCTCATAACATCTTCTATTTGTGGTTACCATGTTAAAACTCCATGAGAAGGCAACTCAATATATTATGAGCCTCTAATACCTTCTATATTACATCATATCTGTTAGTCATATAGTTATTATCCAATAATATACCATATATTTCAGAATATCATCATAAAAATTCTAGGATCTCATCATATCGAGGGACTTCTTTGTACTTTTTATGAAATATATTCATTAAGGTAATTATCACAATGATGTTATATAGAATAACACTCATTATATAATATGATATATCATAATATTCAATTCCATGAATACAAAATCAATCAAAATGAAAAATAATGTTGTTATAGAGAAATTAATCTAATAAATAATATAGTATAATGAATTTTTTTTAATAGAACAAAAACCCAAATAATTTATTAAGAAAATATAGGATTCATATATTGTTTTTCTATCTAATTAACTACCCTGATATCAATGTCAAAATATGATTTTAACTTAAATGTGGTGGTTTTAAAAAATAAAATACCATTAAAAAAAGTACATTACGATTTTTTATTATAGGGTTGAAAATAGTATAGATACCAATAAAAATGAAATTTCATTTTTCTATGAAGTTAGATTTCACATGCTCTGAACTATTATTATATATAAATTAGTTTTTATTAGTTTACATGATTTATCGATACCATGGATGAAATTATAAATCATAATATTTGAATATGATTTAATATTTTTTTAGGGTATTTTTTAGTATGTCTACTATATTATTTCCTTAAATGAAAATGTTTCAAATTTATTTATGAAATATTTGAATAAAATGAAAAAAATTTAACTCACCCATAATGTTTATTTAAAAATCATATCCCAAGAGTTTTTTAAATTCATTTCGTTAATTCTAGTTTTCTGAACAGAAAATCACATCATAAACATATATTTAAACTAATAAAATATCAAAAAATTATGATCTATTAAACAAATTAGGAACCTTAACCCATATTAAAAAACATTTTATAAAATTAATTACCATAACTTTTCATAAAAAGTTATGGGTAATTATTTGAGATAATATAAAACATAGGGATGCATAAAAATATAATTTGTAAAATAATAATTTTGATGACTTGGATGTTGTTCATCCTAAACTTCCTAAACAATAAAACCATTTAAAAAATTATTTTTTACATTCATTTGTAAAACCAATAAATTATTGATTATGAAAAAATAATATTGGATCTATATAGATTCAATCCTATAAATAAATCATATCATATATTAATAATCTATTCCTTCATCTTTATAATAAACATGAACTAATAACCTATCTAAATTATCTGTGATCATACCATGATCGTCTTTATTATTTATCAAAACACATATAGTTCCTATAATAAATAAATATAAGGGACACTCAACTACTCCTATAACCTAAATCTTTTAAAAATGATTTAACTCAGTTTACATAGCCATAACCCAAATATCATCACTCAAGTATTCTTAAAGGGTTTTGGGTTTAAGATGTATGGTACCGAGAAAAAACCTATCTATATTTTGAACACTTATTCTAGTCCTACGATTATTATATAAATCCAAAAAAATAAATATATTGTCTGATATTTTAATCTATTAAGCTGTCTTGGAAGTACACTGTTAAATTCTTCTATATTTAACACTTCTAGACAAGATTTTACATGGACATGTGTTTTATCATCATCCATTTCATTGTCGATAGGAAATAAATGTTTGAATTTTTTAATAGATTCGTAAATGTTATCAAGGGAAGTTTTTTTTTGGTTTAAAAAGTACTTTTTATTCAAACATCACATGAATTGATTCTTCAACCATACTTTATTTATTATTAAAATTTCTATAATAGTTGAATAACCAAGAATGTGTCATTGATTATCTTTTTGATCAAAATTTACAATAATATACTTCAAATTGATGGTATAAAACATTCGTCTGAAAATGTTAATGTATTATACTTTTGGATTTATCTAATTATATAAATCACAAGTTTATATATTTAATATTTATCTCATAAAAAAACTATTTATAATATATATATATATATATATCATCATCATAAAAAAATTAATATGTAATATATATTCTCATATCACAACTCCACATTTTTTTTCAAAATTTTTATTTTTCCATTAAATAATGCTATTATATCAAGGTGTTCATAAGGAATGAAAAGTATATTTGACCCAACAATTAAAAAAATGACTTAAACACATTTCTCTAAAAATCACTATCATGGTCACTTCTCTAGGAATCAATTTTGATATCTTTTTCATTATGATTTTTATACATTCACGTAGATAAAAAAATATTCAAATTTATGACATAAAATGTAAAACCAATTAAATCTATAAATACCATAAAAAACATTGCAATAAGGTTTTATGTTTTATACGGTCCAAAAAACTATTTTGATATGCTCAAAAAGTCTATATGATGAAAAATCATTTATTTATTTAAAATAATATTTTTTTCTTCTATCCCTTTTTACGTTAACCATGTAACCTATTTTCATCATGTATTATTTTAATCACATTATAAAATTAATTATTCCTAAATAAATTCCGTAAATAATAAAAAGTAAAATATCCAAGTATAATGTTTCAAATCTAATATACATTTATCTTATTATTTAAATATTATATATTTTATCTACACCAGAATTAAATATTTATAGTATATAAAATTTAATTTTTAGATTATTTAAATTTTATAGATTTATCCATATAAAAATAACATGAATTTTTAATAAAATCAACTAAAAAATCATCATAGAGTTGAGAAATACTTATATGGGTTTAGTTTAACCCTTTTACATATAATAAAATATTGATAAGAACAAAGTCTATATTTGCAATAGATTCAACTCCTACAATTTTCCATTTAACATTACCTTTATAAGTGACATAGCCACTATTTATATTTGATAATTAATAGTAATTTAAGAAATGTACAACCATGTGTCTTGAGAATCTTCTATATATATATCATATAGAAATTTTTAGGGATAATTCCATATAGAATTTCTTTAAAAGTAGATGTTTTGGAACCCATATACTTTTTTCCATTTGTGATAGAAATTTGAAATATTGGAATAAAAATATTCATTATTTGACAAGAATTTGTGGCCCAAATAGATGATAAATCATATTAAAAGTAATCATTTTTAATAAAAAAATTGGACATCTCAATATAAAATAATTGTCACAATTTACATCAATTCCATAGGGAAAAAATAACAGTATACATTTTTTTTCCTACTGAATCATGGAACAAAAAAATTCATATAAAAACACTTATTTTTTATAATTTTTTCCAACTCACTTATTAGTTTTTCAAGATTCTTAATAACAAGAATATTATCAAGGTACTTCTACATCTTAATAAACATATTAAAAACAAATTGTAAATAGATAACTTCATATAAAAATTTATTAATTATAATAACATGCATAATATAATAATTTTTCTCCTTATAAAATTTAGTATTTAATTATAAAATTTAATTAGATAAAACAATATTTTTAGCCACAATAAAATGACAATATATATATATATATATATTATTCATTTCATGAATCATGTTTATCTTGAACCAGTAATTATTATTTATTATTCTCATAAACAAACTAATAATTATATGGTATATTATAGTAAAGAAGAATTTACCACATTGTTTTGATCAATAAAACACATATATACTTGGTTGGTTTGATTTCTAACTTTTAGAGTTAAAATTGGAAATATTAATAGAGTCTTCAGAATCACTTCATGTGGATTTCATAGAAATCCTACCGTTACTTATATAAAATAATATTCTAAATTTAATTTCATATTTCTTCCTATAATTATTTTGTTGGAAATCATACTCTATATGATCATGTTTCATACACCCACTACATCTCACCTCATTTTCACTATTCATTTAGTTGTTATTGGCTGTTCTCTAACAACCATTTCATTGTTTTTTCTTTCTATTAAATATTTTGGAAAACTCAGAGTGTTTCCATGGGAATTTTAACCAATTCATTATTTATTAGATTAATGAAAATATATTTATTTTGTATTATTTTCAATTTTTATAAATGAAAATTTATTGAAAAAATATCTTTTTTAATAGGATTATCATCATTATCTACATATTGAATTTCAGATACACATATTATGAGAGTAACAATCATTGTTTTTATATTATAGATATTTATATAGAATATATTTTCTAATAGTATGGGAAATTTATCACAATAAAATATGTAAAACTCTTTAAAATTTAATTCCCTACTCTGATTTTGGAACTATAGCTTTCAAAATTGAAATATTATTTACAATTTTAGTGATTTATACATTTATTTTTGTTATTTTTCACCATAAAATATCTTGAAGGTATAAAATATATTTTTTTTAGTATTGTAAATCAATTTTCACACATTATCGTTACCTTTTTATGAAAACAATTTTGTTTCTCACATATAATAAGTCGTTGTAAATTGAAAAATTATATTAAATTCATAAGGACCAATTTTATAGAATATATAGATCATATTATTTGAATATAAATCCAACTCATAATATTCATCGGCATTATAGAATTCAGGATCATCAATTGGATTTATTTTGTTATTATTAAATAAAAATAGAAATTTAGGCCCAATGTTTCTAAAAAATTAGTTTTTCTTATATTCTTGAAACTCTGGTTTTCACTATTAAAATAATAAGATCTATCCATAAACATAAATTCTCTTAGATCAACCATTGTAGTAAGAAGAGTAAATATTTAAGCTTCAACTGACTAGTATAGAGAACTCAAAATATTATCTCTGATACCATGTGTTTTCCATGTTATTAGTAATATTGGATCATGACGTGGGGGGAGGGGTAGATGGAATTCACGAATTGAACATATTTAATATTTTTAAACATCCCTCTTAATCTAACTACTAAAATATATCATTCTCTTCCAATTGATTATTTAATCGTAGTAATGTAATGAAAGTAATGTATGTGATGTAAGATAATTTTATTATTTCACTGTTTTCCAAACAAAATACCTTACTCCACTCCACCGACACCCAATGTAGGAAAAATTGATTTTAGATAATTTTATTCAGCATCTCCTAGTTGAGTGAAGGAAAATAGAATGCGATGTTTATAATATAAATGCATCTCAATAAAATATCTAATCTCTTATAAAAAATTATGTATCCATAGTATCCATCCCACTCATTAAACAAGGATTGTGAACTTATAAAAATATATTATAGAAAAAAATTAATGATAGTTGCAACACACACCTGTGTAGAATCACAACTAACAGATGTTAAATCTTCATTATAAAACCATTTATATCTTTAATGTTTAGATTTAAATGATCAAAATTCATATCTCGATCTAAAAAATAACACAAAATAGTTGTATAAATATTTATTAATTTTTTTTCCAAATATAAAATAAACAAATTTGAGAAAATAATGATAATTTTTAGAACAAAGAAAGAAAAAATAGAAAAATTTTAATAGCTCGTTCATAATCTTTTTATAGAAAATATTTGATATATATATATATATATATATTTCTTCTTTAATTAATTCTATATTTTAATAATATTTCAATAATATTACATTAGTATAATTTATCCAAGAACTACCTTAAAACCCTCCTTAAAATTGGAAAATCTATACACATTAAATAAATATTTGGTCTCGTACAACATACCATCAATTAATCTTGGTTATTCATTTATTTTATAAGTATTCCCTCATTAAAAATATTAATTTAAAATTCAAATATCATAAAAATTTATAATGAAAAATACCTCCAAAATATAATTAAATTGTAAATATCACAGAATAATTACATTTTCTCCTAAAACATAAAAAACTATTCCTTGAATAAATGATGATAGATTTTTATGATATGTGAGAAAGAATCTAAAATTTAACATAATACATAAGATATTTCTTTAGTAACGGTAAATAAGTAAGAGTAAACTCTAAACATGAATCAATAAATATTAATAAACTTTTAATTAGAATTATGCTGTAATTTTTAAAACAGTGATAAAAATATTCAATAATATAGATAAATTTAACATATATTATTAACATATAACTTCAACAGAATATGTAGGTGTAATTTTCCCATGTGTAAGAAAACATTTTATTTGTGTGATATCGCAAATATCGCCATTCTTTGATTTCTAAGAATAATTTTCAATTATCACTAAATATATAAGAGTAAAAACTACATACGTAATATCAAATTTAAATAAAATAACTATTTTACATAAAATTTAAAAAATATATAACCTAAATTTACAATGATGAACTTATCTAGATCTATTATAAATCATAAAAAAACCATTCATTTACAAATACATGGGCTTTTGAAGGAATCCAAACTAAGTATTTATTATGGTTAATATGTTCTTGGTTCTTAATTTGAGAGGAAATAGGGGTATATTATGATTTATTTTAAAAGGTGTCCAAACATTATGAGAGTTAGTGAATTTTAGTATTTTGGGACCTGCATATTCTTTTGATTGATAGGTGTTCTGGAAAGAAATTTGTTTTGTATTAGATTTCATGTTTTATGACAAACTCTTTAACTTATATATTTGTATGTTCTTGAGATGAGGGATACATGTAGTCTCTCCTAACAATTTCGATACACTTCAGGTCCATATTTTGATGTGAGAGGACCAAAAAGATTTCATAGAATATTATACAATTCTTTCATAGGAGATTATATACGATTAGTTATCCCATATTATTTATATACACATACCCATTAACTAAAATTAAATTAAATTAGAAAGAATATCATTTATTCTCATGGTTTTTATTTTCAAAGAGATTAGACATGTTCTAGGATATAAAATTATTCATATGTGTGTTTTATTTATATAGATTTTAACCTTGTGATTAGATGTTGAATGCATGATATATTCGTATAATGAGATTTCATAATATTCAACAGTCATGAAATGTCTCTTTTTATTTGGATTGATAGAAGTATGTAATGTATGTGTTAATGGTGGAATAACATTTATATATGTTTCTATCAATTTATTTATTATTTATAAAATTCATTCACATATATGATTGTATTTATATGAAGGGTTTTTTCAGGAGTCTTATGAGTTTTTATCATCACAGCCTATATTTCAACCAAGGTGGGTGTACAAATTTCACTGTCAAGTAACCATGTAATGGAAAATCCTCTATCAAAGGTAGCTTGAATGGATGATCTTATAATTGAGATAATGATGGAAATAGTTTATAACCTTGTGTATTTTACAAAGGGTTCTTTTTTCATTTTGGTATTATTTTTAATTATCACATATATGATAAGGTTCATAGTAGGATAACTCATTTGACCAATATCTTACAAAAATCGAGTGGATATTATGTTATTATAATAGTTTATGTCTATATTTTTAGCATACAGTGGTGATTCCATTTTATAAATTAAATATTTTCTTATGTATATTAGTTATATTGTTATTTTGCATGATATAGAGTGAAACAAATATGTAATGAATGGTCTTTTCCCTAACCATTATTTACCAAACTGTTGTTAATGAGGAAAATAATATAAGTGTATGTATCACTTTGATTCATAGCTGAAAATCCAATAAATTTTATAAAATAGTATCATATAATATTTTATGAAGAATACTCAAGTTACTAGGGTTTTGGGGTTGATGTAATTAGTCTGAATGATTATGGTTTTATGTAATATTTTTCAGTGATATTTTGATTTATTCTTTATTTATTCTATCTTCGAACTACATAGTGAGAGACATAATTCATGGATTTTTTTGTTTGTAAGCTTACATGACATGTGAATTCTTATCTGAGATTGATGAATGGATTCAAAAAAATGGATTTTATTTAATTAAATTTCCATAATATATAATTTTATTTTTTCCTGAATAGTTTTTTGATTTTATTATAATTGATTAAAACTCATCATTACAAATTTTATAGTAATTTATATAAGATATATTTATATATATATATAAGTACATTTAAGAGAGATGAATTCTTGGGTTTGTATTGAGTATTGGTATCTATGTTTCATGGAATGTGAGGTGTCAATAGTTTCTCATAATGTTATGTTTCATTCTGTGTGATTTTGAGTTAAAAAATTGGTGTAGATGAGACATAAATGTATTCCTACCACTGATTAAATATTATTAGATGATATATATATAAAATAATTTTAAATCAATTATTTTTTCTTTCAGATATTACTACCTCAATTATGTCACATGGAGTAGTAAAGGGAATGGTTTGTGGATTCTCAAGATATACCTATAGATTATTAAGATGAAGGAAAAGAAAATACTCCTATTTAATTTATAGTAGTTGATGATGGTATTCCTATTAAGTAAAATTACATTATATAGTGGTTGTTGGATTTGGTGTACACCAGGGTGAGGCCACTATGGTATATTTCACATGAGACATCCAGATATAAAATAATTTATCCATATAAAGAATTCAAGGCCCTTGTAATTATAAATAATATATTTGACATAGTTTGAGGAATATTTGATTTGGTTATCATATTAAAGGACAATCATGCATAGTTAAATACATTAAATCCTCTAGGACCTTATAAGAGATGTTGTTTATGATGGTATTGACTAAGAGGCATTTAAACCATATATGAGTGGGCTTCAAGGACCATGTCATGAAATGTAACACCTGATGAATTCATATACAATCATCCTCTTTGTAAATCATGTAATTAATTCCAAAAAATTTATAAAAAATGAATATTATTGCTTATTTATGGAATAAATAAAAATCATTAAATCAATCCCTGTACTAAGTAGAAAATAATACAAAACCAATGATAATAATCATCAATAATCAATAACAACTTATAACAAAATAATAATTACAATTTCATAGGCCATGTCTTTGGGAACTTCCTTGAGTAAAAATCTAGTGAGAAGGACTAGATTAAGAGCGTAGTGAAATAAAAAATAAGCAGCATATTTTTGTGCATCAGATCTAAATTTAATAAACAAGGATAAAGGAAAATCATAGAAATATATTTATACATAATTCAACCTCTGGAAATTTCTATTCACATTATTTTAAAATAAAATTGTAAGTAAATAAAATTTAAAATAACCATTATACTTATATATATGTTTGTGTATGTGTGTTTATTTAATATTACGAATGGCGGTTTAATTAAATACATTAATATATTAACAGGATTTTAGAAATCAAATTTTATATTTATAATTTTTTTTTCAAATTTATACAATATTTATCTGTGATTGTGTAAATATTTCATAGAATATAATTTATTTTGGGTAAAATCAAATAGTTTTACGTAAATCTCATTTTTTAAAATACTACCCTTATATCAGTTGTTATAATAACAACCAAACAATAACAATAACAATAATAAATATACATATGAGTTTATGTTAAACATTATTTTGTAACACAAATGTAATAATAATTTAAATATTATTTATACTACTTATTCAAAAATATAAAATATATTTACATCAACCATATTATATGAAATTAAAATTATTATATTTTAAACAGACTAAGGCATGAATTGGTCACCCAATTCATGCCCCGAAGAAATTTATTAAATCAAAAGGGTTACAATAGAAGCTCGAGGTGAAAAGAGTTCACACAAACCAAAAGTTTAAGAGCAGAACATGAGATATATCAAGGAAAATAATTCACCTCATGCTAAAAGAATAGAAAACCTGTGAAATCCCCCATTCCTTAAGCAGATTCATCAGGAGGTAATTCCCCAGGACTTTGTACTTACCTAGCATCATCAGCAGCAGCACATCTGATGTCAACTTCAAGGATTTCGAGGCTCTCCCCCAATGATGCTCCACTTTCATAGCTTTCTGTTCGCATATTTCCAGCAACTCGTGCATGTATATTTGTGTTAAAATAGTCAAATGTATCTACAAAGATGGATCATGCAATATGCAGTTCATCGAGAATTCAGAGTTGTCCTATTGGAAAAAAATGAACAGTCTGATCCCTCCTCCCCTGCAGTCAGCATAAAGGGAAAATAACACAGAAATCCCACAAAGAGAGTAAACAAAAGTCTGGATCCTCTAGTAAGTAGTCCAGGGAAGATCAAAGACATCCAAACAGAACAAGAAATACTCCATTTTTCCCATAACTTCCTTTCCATAGCTATCAAATAGACATGAGACTTGCTAGTCAAACCAATGAATTATTATACTTGAATCTAGCACTTTACGATGGTAGAATATGTCTTCAAAATCAACTAGAGACTAGACAAGAACCAGCTGGAAGTCTATAAAATTAAGACCATGCTATTGAAGACATCAGAAACCTCCAGGGAACGGAAAAACAGTTCACCAAACCACATAAACAAGGTGCAAACAGTAGTATAGCAACACGGATGTTAACAAAAAAAGACATCCTGGAAAACTCTGAAATAGAAGAAAAATCCATCAACTGATCATGACAGACCAATCAATAATACAGTCAAAATTAGAAAGCACCAGTATAACCAAGAGCATCTACCGCAATCATAGAATACCAAAGCCTGCAATGTAGAGGCCGAAAAAACCTCAAAGATGAATTAAGGAGTTTTTTGAAACTTCATCTTCAATTTTTCATTGAAGATATCCTTCTTAACGGAAAGGTAAGTGTTCTTTGAGATCTCCCCATTTTGAAAATATTTATATAATATTTCATCTTGGAGCTTCTCCAATGATTCAGGGTCTTGGAAGAAAGATACATCCTGCTTTTCTACCCCTCCATGCTGCTAAGGGACCTCAACATGTTGTGAAATGTTAGGGGCTGAAATCACTTCAAGTGATATATCACTGGGAGGTTTAACTTGAGTATATTCATTAGTTTCCTTTCCAAGAGGATCAAAAGAAATTTACTTTCTTGAGACGTACAAGGATCGAGTAACAATAGTTCTTTCAAATTTGGAATAATCCCTACATTTCCTCATTTTTTTTTGTGATTGGGGGTAATGAAACCATCAATATCCACTATTGGATTTTTACCTTTCCTAGCCATGGTTCTCAGATAATATTCCTCAATGTGAGTAGATTTGTCTTCCTCTTCATTTGTTGAATCATTACATTAAGAATAATTTCCCCCCTCATTATCAGCATCCTCATGAGTATCATCATTTATTTGCACATTCGACACTACCTCAAGAGGATGGGAGGGGCTGTGAGGAAAACTTGAAACCATAGATATGGGTGAAGTCCCTTTGGTAAGATGCTCACCTTTTTCTATAGAAATATTCTCTTGATCCCTACTAGAAGGAAAAATATCTCTAGGTGCTGATATCTCATTAGAAGTCCTAGGGACATTTGTGGTTCTTGTCAAGGTGCCACCAATAGGCTTAGCTTTAATAACATCAGAGATCTTTTTTGAACCAGATTTTTTCACCCAAACTGATTTTCAAAGAGGATGAGGAGGTTCCAATTTTCGAGACTCACATTCCTTCGTCGAATGACCAATTTTGTAACAGAACTTACAGTGAGGAGGGACATTTTCAAAAACCACTTCTTGAATAAACCCTTTCTCCCCATTTTGAAGCCAGAATCAGGATGGAAAATCACGAGAGATGTCAACCTCAGTGAAAATCCTTACTACTAGGGGTCGAGAAAGATTTAAGGTAGCAGAGTCTAATCTAATCAGAGTTCCAAAAAGACTAGCAATTTCCTTAAGAGCATGCTGTTTGAACAAATGCAGGGGTAAGACAGGGAACTTGATCCAGATGGGAACAATAGGAGGCTCTGCCCCAATTTCAAAATATGGAGACCACTTAAATACCTTCATAGAGGACCCCCCAAAGGACTAGGAGCCTCGAGGAGAGAATGAAACCCTGGTCAGAAAATTATGATCGCACAAGGGACCTCGTGGTATCTATTAATGATCATCCAGTACTCTGTAGTTTATCTAATAGAATAATATTTTCACATGAGGTCTACTCGGACAATGTTGTTCATAACCTCTCAAATGGTGTATTTCTAATATAATTAGACAATCATATATCCTCTAACACGGGTCAACCAAATGCACTATGTTTGGATGTCCATGCCAGATTTTTTCCACCAACGATTTGATCACAACCTAAATATGGTCTATGGATACAGTATCCATATGATTATTGTAATAGAATACTGTCATTAAATTGATGAGTTTTTGGATTTTAAAATTTCCAATTTCTGGTTTAGGATTCTCATTTTTCAACCACCAACCAAATAGACTTATATTTATGAAAATGTATAAATAATGTGTCAAAATTAGAAATCTTACAATTGGGCCTTCATTTGTAAAAGATCCATTTCTAGTTATTTTTTGGGATTAATGGTGTATATATAATTGTATAACCATTTTCCATATAAATGGGTTCTAAGAGACAGTGGTTTTATTTTGAGTATCATTTGTATAGGTTGGATGAGTTCCCCCAATTTTAGAGGTTAGTGTTTTGGGATTTATTTCTTATTTAGAGAACATGGTCTTGAACACCCTCTTCCATTAAATAATCTACATTTAATAGAACTATGTATTTTTCATGCATTTGTTTCAAACTTTTTCTAACAAATGTGATTCTTTTCAAAACACTATATGTGAAATGGATTGTTTGTCCAAGGAAAAATGTTCATACCTGACCTAGTAATTTCTACAGTTTACAGATTAGATGTCATATTTTTTTATATAAGTAATATTTAGGATTTTATTATTAAAATAATTGTCAATTAAATTTGTATGATAGTAAGGGACATTATATTTCAAAATATTTTTTATGGTTTCTACATTTTTATATTAAAATTGTTTTTATCCATTAGAAGTAATTTATTCCTCATTACATAAATAATTATTATGTTATATTTTCATGCTAATAATAGAACTAATTGATTTTCATTCCAATATTTTCTCTAAAGATGCTTCATAAAGTAGAAATTTTTTATATGTTTTTATGTGAATCCCAATGTTTCCAGTCACCGTGATTGTAAAAGATGGTCAAAAGCATCAAGAGGGATATATATTATTGATATTATGGAAAAATGTTTTAGTGTATTATTAATACCTATCTATGAATATTTTTAATCAGTTTTCAATTATATATTTTTGATAGTAATGAAATTTTATCCAAAATAATATTATATATTTAAGGGTGCTTCAAAATTTTATATTTTATATATGAAATTATTTTAGTCCATTATTATTTTATTTATAAAGGTACATTGATTATTTTTCTGATAGATTGTAAACATTTTTTAATTATACCCCAATGAATCACATTAGTTTTATATTTCTAATTTCATACCCAAAATCTCTTTAGTCCGTGAAGATTATTTCCATGAAATTATATTGGAAAATTATAGAACCACAATTGGGATACTATAAGAAAAATAAATGTAATTATACATTAAAAATTTTATTTAATAATAATGTTGCAAATGGGTGTAAATATATAGACACACAAATAATTATACATTAAAAATCATGTCTGGCTGGATATTTCTTCATAAAATTAATTTAAATGTTTTAAAAAATATGAAATTGGCATTTATATGTTCAAGGGGAGATTCATATTTTTCAAAAAAAATGAATGGTTTATTTTTAATAAAAATATATGTATTCATTCAATATTTTCATTTCATATAATTTTTTTTTCTTAAAGACCTAAATATATATGACTAGTAATATATATATATATACAAACACACATTTTTTTATATGTAATAAATATTTGTAATTTGACATTAATTGGTACATTTATGTAAATGTATGTATTTATGAATCAATTTGTTGTAAATCATTTCTATTTTTTTCATTTAAATAAATGTATATATGTATATATATAAATTAATGTAAAAGGGTTTTTAATGATTTTTGATACCTATAAGTACGTACGTGGATATGAAATCATGCTTTATTCAAATATAAACATTTATGTAAATATATATATATATAACATTTTATATAAAACATTAACATACATATACATGTATATGAATCTATAATTATATATGTATTTTCATGAGAACCCATTGATAGAATTACAAACATATCCATACAGATTTATTGTATTCTTTTTCTCAATTTTTAATAAATTTAAATATTTAGTTGGAATGAAACATGTATAACCATGTAATTACTCATTAGGGAATAGATATATAATAATTATCTTAAAATGAAACTTCATGATACATGTTATAATTTTTATAATTATAAAATATCACACTTGGATATTTTGTGAATGAATTCATGGGATAGTGAGAGAACCCAAACCCATTTAGGACATTTTTCAAATCATGTGAAGGGTGAGCCAAAAATTATATAGAACTATAATGAATTTTGTAAAGATTAAATCTAATGAGATGTCATGAATGGTGCCGATGTGGTGTATACCATGCACACAATGGGAATATGGAGCGAACCTAATCCGTAATAGGACTCATTCAGCCACACCATGTTGTCTTAGAAGTCAAGTAATAATTCATATTATTATTCAAGCGGACCTTGAGAATTATTTAAGAACATTTAAAAGTTTTCATGTGATGTCACTAATACAATGTGAATAAATGAAATGGATTTTCCAAAATATCTCAATATTAAAAGTCATTCAAATTAATCACTAATATATTTTTTAAAAAATGGACTATATTTTACAAAAAAGTAATATATGTTAAAATCTAGTTAGATTTTATTTATTTTTTAAAATACTCAAGATTATCAAGGTATGTATATTTGAAACATTTAACATGTATTGTTTTATATTTAAATTGGTTGATCATATTGGTTTTAATTTTGATTTGACAAGTATATATATCTTTTTAAGCTAAGTATATGTTTTCAAAACATATTTTCACTGAGAAAAAGGACTTGTAGAAGCTTGAAAGTGGTTGATATCCCTATAGCTCTTTAACCCTTGTAAAAAATATAAATCATTTCAGGATTCTATTTTATAAGTTGTATAATTATAATTCGTTGATGTATCCTAACTCTCTATAACTAGAAGGATTCTCATTATCAGGTTGTAAAATACTAAATGAATTAAATAAATTATAATGAAAAATGAATCTGGATCAAATTTTCTGGTTTTTCATAGTTATAATTAGATTTTAGGTTTATAAATATTTATAGACCAGGTTATGTAGAATCAATATAAATTTTTAATGAAGTTTTTGTATATTTATTTTGGATTAATATAGCATTAATATAATAAAATATACATTAAGTCCTTTATTTTATATGTTTATAATGAATTAGTGGTAATTTAAAATATGTTATGTTTCATCAAAACCAAGAGGTTGAGTTTCGAGATGGATGAAGAAAAACCTCTCATAACACTCTTGTCCTTTCCCGAGGTCTAACAATAATTATTTCAATGTAAATATTTTAACGTTTCAAAATATTTTACAACTTCCAAATATTAATAAAAACATATTATGACATATCAAACACATCCTCCATATCATTAAATCATCAGGGATCATAGATAACCTATTATCCAATTATGAGCTACCAACTCTTCCACATTTCTCTCAAAAGATGGTCCCACTAGGGAATTTTTCAATATTCCAACCTGTATAGAGATTATTGTTTAGAAAAATGACCTCTTATGAAATTTATATTAAATTTTTTAAATAAAAAACTACCAATATTTAAAATAATTTTATTACCATTTCATTATTACAATTTTCCTAATATATACGATAAATAACATTAGCACCGATAAATGAATTTATGAATTTTTATATGATTATCAAAACAAGATATATATTATTTTAATTTTACACACAAATTTCAATCTATAATATGCGCCTTTCTGTCTTGATAATTACAATTTAATCGTAACAATATAAATCATACTCACATCCACTATAAAATTCATCATACCCATTTATTTTTAATATTCCATATCAATAGCATATAATGCTTCTGGAAATAAAATTATTTAATAAAATTGATGTCAGTTATTTTATTTTAATATTCTTTATAAAATTATGTCATTGTACTAGTTATAAGATGAAAATTTGAGTGACATGTGTCCAAGTCACTTCAAATTTTCTGGAGAAAATATGATTGTGGAAATCAATGATCACCATTGGGACATTGACCTATAAATACCTTGTCATTTGAATGAGCTAAAAATAATTGATGAATTCAAGACACACGGTAATATCTTAGTCAAATTATTTCTTCATGTTAAAACTCTAAAGATTACAAATTGTGAGCTTCACACTCTACATACTCTTGACTTTGATGAGTATTGACTTTTCCTAGTGAGACATCGATCAATGGTGATTATAATCATGTGATTCTGTTGATACGAAGATAGATACTGCTATCTATTTTTGATCAAGGACTTCAAAGGTTAGGAAGATAGAGGTGTTGATCACCTTTATGAACGAGGGCATGGGGGGATAGCAATAGAGAAGCTGATCAATATATCAACTAATTACCCTAGCGTGGGTAAGACAGACATTTTTTATAGTATAAATAATGTGATCTCAATCCATGTTTATTACATACCCTTCTCTTTTGGATAAAATAATTTTATTCATTTACTTTTTTTACATTAATTTTTTTTTTCAAATATATAGTGATTTATTTTATATATTCATCTTTCTATTCGCTATATAGTTATTATGATATTTGTAATTATGATTATAGTGAATAAAATGTTTACAATTAGCCAAAACAATTCTGAAAGTTTTATGATTGAATATTTTCTTTTTCTTTTACTCTGATCATCATATCCATTGTGATTATGATCATTTATAAACTTACTCTATTTAAATCATTTCTATAATAAATATGATTAATTTAATTTATGAAATGTGGATTAAATTATTAAAATAAATCTGATTAGGATATATTTATAAGTATACCCTAGGCCCTATTTGATTAATGATTTAAAATATTAATAGATATTATGAATTAATTTATATTAATTCTATCTAAATATGATTCGTTTAGGGATTGAAATGATTGTTTTTAAACCTATAATTCACCCCACCATCATTTATTGAGACATATGTATATACATTACTATCTATAAATTGCCATCGAAGAAGGTTTCCCAGGCTCATATATACATTAATAATTAAAATTTTCAATTTAGTAATATTTCTTTTATAATGTTTTTATTTATAAATATTTTTTACACTGAAATGTATTATGGGAAAATTAATTTTGTATTGTATTAAACATGAAAGGATTTAATGTTGGTTCAATTAACAATCCCAATCCTAGAAGACCGCCATTTTTTTATGGAAAGGATTATAAATATTAATGATACAGAATGATGACCTTTGTAATCAACACTAGAGTAGATAATTTTTTCATGTTGAATTGAGAATAAAAGATTATAGACAATGAAGTTAGGTCCTTTATGAATAAAGAAAAATATGAATATCAATTGAATTACAAGGTACAAAATACATTAATTTTTTCTATGAAAAGAAATATATATCCATATTTCATCATGAGAAGAAACCATCAATATTTTGAAGAAGCTTTATATTACACATTTTGGTATATCTAATGTTGATGAGAGAAGAAGATCCATGATAAGAGTAGACTATCATGTTTCTGAATTCCCTTATGCATAACCCATTTTCATGGTAAAATAATGGTCGATACAAAAATTGAACGGTTTAAAATACATGGGAGAAATTGGACAATATAATGATTTCATAGTAAAAAAATATCATAGATATCATCCCTAAAGGGTGGGAATAAAAAAGGACAATTGTTGATGAGATGAGAAAAGTCTCCAATTTAAGTCTTGATGAGTTATGTGGAACTATTTATCAATATGAGAACATATTGAAAAGAGATTCAATAAAAGTAACAATGAATAATGGTGTAGTATATTTAACATAGACATCAAATCAGGTGAAGGGTATGGTAATATAAAAAAATAGCCAAATAAACGATAGAGAGATTTATAGTTCAATCAGACTCATGTGAATTCGAAAATATTGAGAATTAATTATCCATATATTCCAAATGATTGATAAATAATATTTGAAATAGTGAATTTCAGTATAGATACCAGAAAAACATCAATGAAATGAAATACATGAAGTATGCTGAAGTTACATTTTATAAATGCTTGAAATACAGACACATTAGACCTGATTTTCCAAAGATGAAGAGAAAAGAAATAAAATAATGTAATTCTAAGAGTAATTAGATAAAGTACTATAACTCAAATGGAATGAATTTGATAATGAAAGACGACTCTTAGAGTGATGTTGTTGGAGAATATTCAAATTAATCATCATATAATGAAAACTTCAGGCAGAATAATACTTGTCTTCCTTATAGAATATATATTAAAAATCAATGATTCATTGAACATGTATACAGTAATTATTTTTGGATTAATATGTATTTAAATGAAAACTATCATGATGATATGAGTTATATATCATTGGATAAAGAACTAAATTTAGGCAATGTTAATAAAACAATAACCTCATATGAAAAGGTTTCTAGATTTTCAAAATTACTTGTGAATGAAAATTGTAATGTTGATAAGAAACATGAATAGAAAAATATATTATAAGTGTTTTAATATAAGAAGTATTGGACCTATCGAAATATCATAATATAATATCTTTTGAAATTATTTTAATTTCTAAACAGCAAAAAGATTCTAATTTTGAGATGGATAAGCATTCAAAGAATTTTGAAAATATCATTTTTGAGAAGATTGTTTTAGACACAGAACTCAATTCCAAAAAAAATGACTATAATGATTAAGATTGTTTTATAATAATAATTATTGAAATATTTTCATTAAAACATTTAATTTTTTTTGTAAAATATTTTTTTGACATAATATATAAACAGATTCATCTTCTATAGAATAGTTCAGGAATTGATTACTCTCTTTCAAAACTGATTTTTAGTGACAATTTCATTGTTCTTAAAAATAACCCATTTTTCCCAAAATATCAATGTGGAGGTCATTGGGATAAAAAAATTTCCATAAATAAAATTAAATATTTTCAATTATAGAAATATTTTTTCCTAACAAATCTGGTACCAAAAAATGTCTTTTTAAAATTTCTAGATCCAAGAATGTTTAGATTCTGAAGAAAATAATTTTATTATTTTATGGAAAACAAAATATATACCCTAAAAAACATATGGTACATGTAGAGTGGAAGTTCCAAGCATATGACCAGAAAAAAATATGTCGTGGGAAATATTTTTGAAAGAATTGAGTATGAGTTAACATTAGAAGAAATGATCAAGGAATAATTGTTGGTTTCTATAATATAGTTCTCCTTGGAAAATATTCTATTTCTAATGATTTATTTTATATGGGAGTTACGAAAAACTATAAAAAATTATTAAATTATGTGATTAAGGTTCCCTTGTGAAATTTAGAAGTGGTAAATTATTAGTATTAAATTCCAAAGATGAAATAATTCTGTTTTTCTATCTGAATGAGAATGTTTTACCACTTAAATTAGAAGACCTTAATATCCCAGATCAACCATGCCTTATTGAAATGGAAGATAAATCATTTTAATGGAATAAAATATTAAGAAACTATAATATTAGAAACTTGGGTAAGTTTTATTTGAAAATTTTGGTTAAGGATCTATGAGAACATATATTTGATTCTTCAAAAATCTATGACCCTTATAAATATGGAACGAAACATAAGTAAAGAATTAAATCCACAAGTGATGTTTCATCTTCCAATGATTTGTCATTAGAGAACAGGGATATTTTTGGTTCTATAAAATATCAAAGGATTAGAGGATAATATAATTTATTTTTTTAGTTGATGACTACACTAGATATACATGGGTATATTTTATAGAAATAAAATATGAATCTGATTGTTATTTAAAAATAAATTACAATGTAAAAAAAATTACAAAACCCTTCAATTGATAACTATTCATTGTTGTCAGGGTGGTGTATTTTTAAAATTTTATGTGGAATATTTTTTGTAGTATGAAAGGAATTACAAATAATGTTTCAGCAGCTACAACTCCACAAAAAAATTTTGTTTTCGAAAGAAGAAATTGTATTCTTCCTGAGATAACAAGAACCATTTGAGTGAATATTTTATTGAAAACCATTTTAGGCTAAAGAAATGATTACTTATCATTATATTATAATTTGAGATTTATTTTGACCATTTCATTATAAAATACCATATGAGTTATGGATCATCCAAATAAAAAATGTTTCAAACATTAATCTATTTGTATTCATCGTAATCATATTGAATACAAAATATAATTTACATTAATTCTCACCCAAATACTAAGAAGATATATTTTTATGATATTGCACTACTTATATGGATTATAGAGTTTTCAATAAAAAAATTATACTATTGAGAAGATAGTACATGTTAAATTTTGTTGAAAAGATCCTTTTTTTAAAAAAAATCCCAAACTACATATTCTTATCTATTCTCCAAAATTGATTATAATCCTTTAAAAAAGAGACATATAATAATTAAAATAATCCTTAAATTATTTATAATGTAGTAGTACTATAATACTCTCTACCTTATGTGGATGAACATGTTTTAAAAGACTCAAATAAGTTGTTTCTTAAGAATCATCATAGTGATAATATCATTGGTGATGTAAATTATCCTTTATGGACTATATGTTATTTTAGAAATGATGTTGAATATCAGGAATTTTTCTCTCCATTGAAACTTAAAAGATCAAATTAGTCCTTTAGTGATGAGGATTGGACAAAAGCAATGCATGGTGATGTAAATTATTTCCAAAGGAATAATGTCTTACCGTTTGTTGAATTTTATAATTAAACCTCAATAAATTGAGTGAAATTGGTCTTGGGAAACAAATTTGATTAAAATGGACTAATCATTTGATGATATGGAAGGATATTCACTAATGATTATAACCAATAATTGGGAATATATTTGGAATAAACTGATGTTATAGTAGTTTTACATGAATATATTTGAATACGATATTTCTTTTCATCATTTTTCGATTTCGTACTTTTCAAAAAGGATGTGAAGTATTCTATTCATAATAGGTATGTTCCAGAGGATTTTATTTGTTAAAAAACCACATATCATTGAAGATAAAAAACCTCATGAATATGTTTACAAACAAACCAAATCATTATATGGACTTAAACAAGACCCTATATCCTGTAATGATAAATTTATATTATTTTTGCATCAAAACAATTTTCATAAAAAACTACTTATACAATACATTTTATAAATAAAAAACAAATAAAAAGGTTTTCATAATTCAAATTTATTTTAATGATGTTATCTTCAGCTGAACAAATGAACATTTAATAGATTCTATTGAAAATATTATGAAATATATGTTTAAGATGAGTATGATGGGTGAGTTAACATTCTTTCATTGTTTTAATGTTTTTGAAAAACCTAAAGGGACATATATACCCCAATATGGGTATATTAATGATGTTCTTAAAATTTATTAATATGAAAATACTAAAAGTATTAATACTCTAATAGATACCTCAGATGCTCATGAAATTGATAAAGCTGGAAAATGAGTCAATCAAAAATCTTTTAGAGGGACAATAGGAAGAATAATATAGTTAACATATAGTTATCCATAATTATTTATTTCAGTATTCTTATGTGAATGGAATCAAGAAAATACATAATAATTCAGTCTAAATGTTTTTAAAATATTTTTTATTTATTTAAAGGGAACTACAGATTTGGAACATCTTATTTATTAGTAAATGATTTTGAATTGAAATGATTTTCAAATAATGACCTTTGTGGTTGTAGAATGGATAAGAAAAGTACATCAGGAAATTTTTATTTCTTATGTGATTCCTTAGTTTTTGTTCAACTTTTAAGAAACAAGAATCAGTAGAAACTTCCACTACTAAATCTAAATTTGTGGGAACATTTATTTATTGTGCTCAGGTGTTGTGGATGCAAAAAAACGTCACTAATTATGTCATGAGTATTACTAAACCTCAGATACTTTGTGATAACACTAGTTCCATATTTTTATGTAAAAATAATGCACATAAATCGCATGAAAAAGACATAGATATTAGGAATCAGTTTCTTGGGGATCACACACGTAAAGGATCAACCATTTTACAATTTATCAGAATGCTATATCAACATTTTTATATCACTACAAAACCATTGTGATATGATAGATTTGAATACAATAAATAGAATCCATGAATGATAACTATAAAGTAATAATTCATATACACTTCTTAATTTAACCATTTCATTTCATTAAAATAGTCATTTTCAAAGGCGTGTATATAAGATTAATATTTTTGACAAATTATTTCATGTACCCAATTTTTTTCTATTTTCAATTTTTTTCATAAAAAATTTTTTCATAACCAATTTTTTTTCAAACCCAATTTTTTCATAACCGAATTTATTCATACTCATTTATTCTATTATCTTTATATTTCAAGTGTTTAATTTTTAATATTATTAATTTTCAATTTTACTCTTAAATTTATATTTTTATCACACTCAATATAATATTTTTTATATTTAGTTGTAAAAAATAATTAATCAATACGAAAAAATATATATTGAGGCTTCAAAATCTATAATCACCTATATTAATTTTTCTTTTTCAATTCCACTATAATTATTGGTACTTTTTTTAAAAAATATATCCAATTATCCTTAAATATGATAATTCTTTAAACTAGAAAACCCTCTAGATTTTTATATTTTTTTGAATTGTATTATACTTTTATCTATTCTGAACCAAATAAGTTAAAAAGTTATTTTTTCTATTACCTATATAAAGTGAACCAGCTTCCTTTCCAACATCCGATTTTTTCCTTGCACAGGTTGATGCTCTGCTGCTCCTCATATATAAGAATCCGATAATAGATTTTCTCAATTAATTTCATCATACCCATGTCTGAATCATTGGAAACCTCTAAAAAATATAATCCACTAAAAAATTTCAACAACCTGAAATTTTTCAGGGAATGGAAAGTCACTATAGAATATTATGATATGTATGATTCATATTTACAGAAAATAAGTATGTTTCAAGAATGAGAGTATGTCTGTGTAGAAAATCCTAATTCTTTTTAAGACCAGATTATTATAGATGACATGAGGAAGTACAATAATACTTTGAATGTCGATAATTATTTGAATGTTACTTTTCATACATATGAATGATAAATATGTGTATCTGTAAAAAACCACTCATTTCATTTTTATTAATTATATGGATGATACATTTTTCTTTTCACATAAATTGATAAAAGAAAATGTAAATTTTTTAGAGGAAATATGGACTATCACCTTTTTCATGAATGTAAAATAAAAACAAATCATATATTAGTGGAAAATAATTTGATAGATATTTGGATAAAATTATTTTTAATTACTAACAGAGGTGATATAGAAACATTGAACATTTCAGATTTGTTTTATCATTGATTGTTTTTTGAATATAATAATGATAAACATGATGGGTGACTTGTTCGAAACCGTAAAATATATGAAGTATGGTGCGATTAGATCTTAACTATTCTTGTTTTCACCCATTCTATGGAAGTTCATTTTTTAATTCTTTATGTTTTTCAACAAATAAATTATGTCATAATTGAGAAATTTCATAGTTCATTGGATTGGTGATAGTAATATATTGATATTTAAATATCATTTCGATCCAAATAAAATACAATTTTTTAAGATGTTGAACATTTAAATTCAAATTAGATTGTTGGACTTAGTTAATGTATCCAAAAAAAACATGTGATAGTTGATTCAAAGAAGAAAAATAAATCCATATTTAATAATATTATATAATGGAAATAGAAAATTGATTACAATGTTGGAATAACTCATATGTGGAGAAAAGAGAAAACACAATGGAAAGAGAGAGATATGAAATTTAGTGTAAACCCCACAAAATCTATTGATGAAGAGATATGGACTCTAGAAACCTTTAATGATGATGAGAAGAATAAAAAGTAGAAAAAATAAAGGGTGAAATTCTTGATGTGGGAAATATGTTTAAAGGAGTATAAAAATAGAATGCAGGAATCATCGCAAAAAAGTAGAAAAAAAGAACCAGTCACTCCCTTTTCCTAAGATAAGTTAAAGAATAAGCAGAAAGTCTTTGAAAAACCAGTGGATCAAAAAATTTCTCAAGAAACTATTAGAAAGAAAACAAAGATATAGAGATGAGATAAATAAATGAATATATTGGAGAAGATGTTGAAATAAATGAAGAGGAAGATAATGAATAATAGAAAATTCCAAAGGAGTAATTTGAGAATGAGAAAGAATCTAATTCAAAAGGAGAGTCAGACAAATTATTTTTATGCTCTTACGAAGAAAACCCATGTGAAATCCTATCACCAGTAGTTGAGTCAATAAAGAATACCTCTTAGATAGCTCGTACTATAAAAGTAAACTAAATCTCATATAAATATGATGATACAAGATCTGATAAACTTTGTAAACAAGATTCAGATACCGATGTCAACGGATTTCATTCTATAGATAATCCCACTAATGAGAAACAGAAAAATTAAAAAAATCTCTTTGAAAAAGGATCACTACGTTGTTAAATCACAAAGTAGATATGGAAAGGCAAAAATATATTTAGAAAAAATAGAAGTGATGATATATTTTTCTATATACAATCAAAATAAAAATTAGGCTACATCAGTATTTTATGAAAATAGGTCAGAAAACTAGAAATTGATTTTATGTTTTTATAGAAATCAATAAGGAACATAGAAAGGTTTGTAATAATGTAGGGAAATGGTCAATAATTCTTATGAAAGTATAAATCTTCCTGATGAAAAAATATAATATATCATGAAATCTTGTGAATGAACTCTTGGATGATTTCAACATCTTTTCTTATGATACATATCAAATATTGAATGTGTTAAAAGTTCTAGATTAAATCCAAAACAAAGACATAAATGTGATTGAAATGAAGATGTATTTAGTTTAATTCAAGGTTTCATATTGGATGTTTTATAATAGTGGGATTATTGAGTGTAAAATTTTAATTTTTTTCCCTGGTCAATAGTGTTGAATTTAAAGAATGACTCAGCATGTCCTTGGATGAAAATATTCATACAGTAGAAGAATATCTGCAATCCAAGTAAGAGGATATTAATACCTAGGACAAATTGGTTCTTGAACAAGAACTAAAAATTCGGTGTCAATAAGAATCTCATGATAGGCTGTTAGAATATAGTAAAGGATTCATGAAAATGAATATAATTTTTTAGACGTTATTAAGATAGTCAAGGAGAAGGAAAAGGAACAAACAATAATTTTCTTAAACTCTTACTGTATTGATGTTTTTCAATACATTGATGATAGTGTTTGACATCTACTTACTATTTAGTTGAATATTTTAAATTATTTTCGATAAATAGTCTTTTACATATTATTATATGATCAAATTAATTGTCACATAGTATTATATGTTTCTATAGCCCTTATTTTATGTTTAAAAAGAAATTCCTTGTCCCTTTTTGAAAATCCCAAAGGGAGAGATTGTTTTATATTGGTGGAGAATGTTTTTAATATGTGGTTAAATTCTAATAAAAGTGAAAATAAGAGAATAATATTTAAAAAAGGATAAATATTCTAGTAACGTGGAGATTTTTTTATAGAATACAATCTATAGGGATTTTTTATCCTATGGGGGAGGTCAGTATTATTCAAATCATATTTATAAGATTTTTAAATCTTAACGGAAGATAAGTATAATTTTCCAGTTCTAATTACTAAATTTATTTTATTGTTTAATCATCTATTTTTATTAACATATATGTTGTGCTTTCCAAAAATAGGAAGATTATTGATTCAGAAGTATTCTTTTTTACTTTTCTTTTCCTTCTTGATTTGGAAATCTCAATCTCTATTTCTATAAAAATCATATTTTTACCCTTTCATTGATACAATTTCCATACTGCGTTTGATAAATAATATGCACACTGGGAAATGGAGTTATTACCATTTCCATTATTCTTGTATCAAGATAGATATAATTTCAATCATACACACCATTTAAAATTTTTTCGTACACACTTCTAACTCATTGTACTGATAATTTTAACATAAGGATATAAATCATACATACTTCCACTATGGAAGTCAACATACTAATTTAATTCATATTTTCCTTATCTAGATAATATATTCTTAATGAAAATAAAAAAACTAAATGAAAATGATTATATGTGTTCTATTTTTATATTCTTTTTAAAATGTGGTCATTGTTTCAATTATAAGATGTTTTTCAGAGAGCCACATTCCTAGATCCCTTTGAATTTTCTGGTGAAAATATGACTGTTCGAACGAAATATGATTGTTGGGAAATTTACTTATAATTAACAGTTCATTTGAATGAGCTCAAAGCTATTGATGAATCTGAGACACTCTGTGAGACCTCCGTCAAATTGTTGCATCATGCGAAAACTCTAAAGAGAAAAATTGTGAACTGCCTATTCTACATACTTTGTGAATTTTAAGAGTATTGACTTTTCATAGTGTGACATCGATCGTTAGTGATTATAATAGAGTGATTTAATGGAAAAAAGTTAGATGTGTCAATATTTTGTGGATTGATGGCTTTGGAAGCTAGGAAGACAAAGGTGTTTATCACATTCTTGATCAAGGGATTGCATGTATATCATGATAGAATCCACTCATCATATAAAGGACTTACCCTGGTTTGGATATGATAAAATTTCTTGAAAATATAAATCAATGGACCTCTATCCATGTTTATTTCATACACTTATCTTTGGGTTAAAATAATTGTATTCATTTACATGTTTTACTTTACTACTTATTTTGAATACAAACCGAACCAGTTTATATATTTATCTTTCAATTATATATTTAGTGATTCTGATCATTGTAATTATAATTCTAGTGATTATAATGTATTCAATTACTCGAAATGATTTAGATATGATTATGATTGATTTATTGTATTGTTTTACTCTAATAATTGTAACCATTGTGATTGTGATCCTTTACATTCTTACGCTGTTAAGGAAATTCTAACTATGAAAATGATTAAATACATTTATGAAATGTGGATTGCATTATCAAAATCAATCTAATTATGATTAATTTATTACTAGACCCAAGGGAAATTATGTTTAATGGTGTAATACGTTAAGAGTTATTTTGAGTGAATTATATTATTTATATTAAAAAAGGTTTTCATTAGGGATAAAAATAAAAGTTTTTAATACTAAAATTCACCCCCTTTCGTATTGTGTTGTTTTCATATGCATTATGATCAAACAATTATGATTCACTTTTTGATTTTAGAATTTCATCCAAATAAGGATAACATAAGGAAGCACATATATATCTAGTCTTGTATTTCGTACTTCATGGAAGCTTATCTGATATATTAGAGGAACAAACTTTCAAAAATTACATAGTTTACATTATCATTTTAGTTTATAAAATATTAGTTCATGGTGTTTTTTAAAAACATTATGATTGGAAAAATCATTTTTTAAATTTGCGTCATATTATCCACCATTTTGTTCCCTGATGTACATACCGTGTTTGGATTAATGAAGTGGGATAATTTGAAAATTCACTGAACTATTGTTGCACTAATTGGAACTTTCCACTTCATGATCAATGTGGCAATGTAAATTATGGAATTCTTAATGGTAGGATGTACAAAACCATATAGTCGAGTCTAAATTTTAGTGTTAGAGTGTTCTTTATGTGAATGATGTTATCAAATTGCAATGATACATTTTTTAAGGTTGTAAAATTTAATTTCCAAGAATTATTATTTGTTATACCTCTTATTAGATAAAATATACAATACATTAATGTTTATAAATAAAAGACATTTAGTTTATTAAATAAATAAAATAAAATCATTAAAAATTGACTCCTGATCCAAAGAATGTTATAATACTAAACATATGTTAATCATAATTAACAAATGAGGAAAATGAATAAAAAATCTAATAACTTCAATGTTAAAGCTCGCGCCTTTGAGATCCAATATGAGTAAAAACCTAGAAAAGAGGATGAGAGTAAGAGTGTATTGGAATGTAAAAATTGGATGCATATTTATTGAAAGAGGATATAAAACATGATAAATATTGTTAAAAAATACCTTGGTAATGTATTTATTCATAATTAGACTATTGGAAATATTCATTTATTACCTTTTAAAATAAAATGATAAATATGTAAATATAAAAATAATAGATAAACACATATATATTTATGTGTGTTTATATAAAATAAAAAAGGGGGTTTATTTAAATACATCTATATATTAACAGTATATTTGAGATCCAGTTTCTTTAATTACTAATGTTTTGTTCAATGTTATAAAAAATATATATTTGTTTGGGTTTCAAGCATTTAAAATATAAATTCAATTTTATTTGTGAAAATTTAATTGTTTTTAAGTAAATATCATTTTTAAAAATAATAAACCTATCTCCCATTAAATAATAACTACAACAAAATAATAATATTAATATATATAGAAATGATTTTATAGTAATTATAATATCAGGAGAAAAATGTTATATTAATTACCGGTTTATTTGATCCTAATTCTGATAAAATATAAAATATATGTACATTAATCAATATACTTGAAAAAGAATATTATATATAAAATATAATAGGGAACAATACAACATTGATTTTATAAATTTTTTAATGTCCATAATAAATGGTATTGGAAAAAATATGTAATTATATAAAAGATTATGAAATTTATAATAATAATGATAAATATTATTGTAATAGTTAATGTGTTTTTATTTTTTTAGTTGAAACTTATTAGTTTCTAAAAATTGTATACTTATTTACATGTTTATGAAAAATAATATTAATAAAATATATACGATATAAATATATATAATAATGATAAAATGTTTAAATATAAATTATGAAATAAAAAAAGATAAATTAAAAGAAGTATGGTTTGTTTTCTACGATGATCCCACCCCCATCTTCTTCCACCTCGAGGAACTGATAACACATCAAATAGTCAACAATGATCCCAGAAGGGAACCAAACATGTTCCATTGAATATCAATTAGTGAGGTGTGGTTCTTCTGATAGAGAAACATTTCATGTGAGTTCTAATCAGACTATGTAGATCTTGTTATATTGGATGGTGTTATCCAAAAATAATTAGAAAATTAACAGCAATCTTCAACGCATCATCCCACTACACTTCATCTGATAGTCTATGCATGATTTCCACAAACAATTATGGGGTCAGTCCCTACCAAATATTGGAGAGTATTTTATCCTCATGATTCATGTAATAGTTCACTATCTAAACAATAAAAACATTATGTATTATAAAATTTCATTTTTATGGTTTAGGATTCATGTTTGGTGACCACTATCATAAAATACTAATATTTAAGATAGGTTATAGATTTTTTATTAGAATTAAAAATATTAATATTCAAACATCTTTTTTAAGTGTGATTTATAGTGTTTTTTTGTGATGGAAACTATATAAATATATCTTTGTGTGTGTGTCTGTCTAACCCCATTCTCTTAAATATTTATCATGATGAGGGTAATTTTCTTCTATGACTCTTGGTAGTATTTTGGTTGATTTCTCCCATTTTTTAAAGTCCATGCTATGAAATTTATTCCCATTGAGAGGTAGTGGTCTTGAAAACACACTTTAGTGAAATCATCTGGATGTTTGGTGCAAATTATTTTCATGAATTTATTTGTTTCAAACAATTCCCTATATAGGTGTTTCTTTTCAAATATACTTATGTTCAATTGTTTGTTAATATTGTGGAAAATATTGTCACATGACTTAATTGGCTTATGCACAATAGAGATTATATTGAAAATAATTTTTTGTTGAAAGTTTATATTAATAATTATATTTTTTCAAATAATTTTAAATTAAATGATTATTATATTAATGGAATTTATTTTTCAAAACATTTTTAAATGGTTTCTATATTTTTATATCTCATTGGTTTAGTCAATTAGATGTATTTAATTATTTATTTCAAAAAAAATATTCTATTATATTTTCCTCATAGTATGGGGACTACATAAATTTCATGTATATAATTATTTTCAATATTTCTCATGTTATTTTGATTTGTTTAAAAAAATATATGCAAAAAAAAATTTCATTTTTCTGTGAAAATAAATTCTACTGGAATGATTCAAGAGGGTTCTGAATTTTTTATATTATGGAACAAAATTTATTATATTAATAATCTTTATAACTCAATGGTATTAAATTTTTTTTATTTTATCATGGTTATTAATAAAACATTACAAAAGCTATGCATATATATTTAACGGTGCTTCTGAATTATGGATTTTATACAAAAAAAATATTAGTCTATTATAAATTTTTCAAAATGGTATATTGATTATTTTTATGATAGAAATAATATCATTTTTATGTTCTACCTAAATAGATCTCATTGGTTTTACATTAAATTTTTTATAAGTGAAATTTCTTTATCCCATTATGTATATTTCATTGAAATTATTTTTAAAAATTAAAGAACCTCAATTGTGCTCTAATTAATACCTAAAATGTTATATGATTTCAAAAAATATTGATTTAATAACAATGTTTCAAATTGATGTATATATATACAAACAGAGACACAAACAATTTCGGATTAAAAATACTGCCATCCCATGGATTTATCTTTAAAAAATTAAATTAAATGTTTAAATATTTTTAATTATGAATTTATATGTTCAAGGTGAGTTATCAATTTTTTTAAAAATAATATTTTTTTCCAGAAAACTATATACATACATAAAATAATTTATAAAATATTATGTAAAAATTAATTTTTGAATGAAACTAATATATATATATACATGTACATATATATATGTCTACATATTTATTTTTTTAGTAAAACATATTTCTAATATAACAATAGTAAATATATGTATAAAAATGTTTGTATTTAAGTATCCATTTGGAAAAAATTTATTATTTTTTATGATTTAATAAAATTAAGTATATATAAACATAAGTAATTTAATTAAATAGTTATTTTACATTTTTTAATACCTATAAGTATGTCTTTGGTTTTAAAATCATGCTATTTTAAAATATAAATATATATGTAAACATATGTATATTTATATATATCATTTTATTTAAAACAATCTTGTACATATACATGTATATGAATAAATATTTACATATGAATTTTCATGTGAAACCACTTTTATCAAGACACACATATAACCACGTTATTCCTTTTTAAGGAATATATATCAAAGAAATTTTTTTTGTGAAACTTCATGATACATGTTATAATGTTTATAAATAAAAAGTATTGCACTTTGATATTATTTGAAGGAAGGTAGGGGATGGGGAGTGAACCCAAACCCTTATGGGAATTTTTCTAATAATGTTATTGTCACTCCCAGAGTTATATAAAATTATAATTCATTTGGTAATGTTTTAATCTCATGAGATTACCTGTAGGGTGCGCAAGAGGTGTATCTGAAGCACACTATGGGAATATGGAGTGAACCTAATCCATCATTGGACTTTTTCACCCATGCAATATTGTCTCGAGAGTGAACTAGAAATTCATATTATGATCCAAGGTGCCTTTCAAAATTATCTATGAAAATTTATATGTTCTCAGGTGAATTATATGTTTTTATGTGAATAGAGGAAATATTTTTTAAAAAATACCTCTATGTTAAAATCTATTTAGAAAAACTACTATTATTTTTATGAATAACTATATTAGATTTTCCAAAATGTGATATATATTGAAATCCACATAACAAAAAAATTATTTTCATAAACAATTTACATAGTATTTACAAAGTATGCATCTTCAAACATATCTAAATGTTATTATTTTATATTGAAATTGTATGATCTAGTTTGGTTTCCATATCTTTAGAAATCCCTTACTGAGTTTTTTTCACTGAACCTATATTTTCAAAACCAGTTTTGAAAGGTAATAAGGATGCATAAAGATGTGAAAGTGATCTATCCCTATATAAGGTGTTCAACTCTTGTAAATAATATATATAGTTTTGGACATTTCATTTATAGGTTGTATAGTTATAATTATCTAATATATCGAGACTCTCTAATGATATAAACATTTATGATATTAGTTTGTTAATTATTTAATGAGTTATATAAATATATATAAAGAAAAAATATAGGTCAGGTTTTCTCTGTCATCATAGTTGGTATCTGAGTCAACTTTTAGACCAATTTTGAGGTATGGTTTTTGAGTTACCCTATGAACATTTTCATGCTCTCTATAAATTTTATTATTTCAATGTTTATTAAATAACATTAATAATACATTAAGATGTTTATTTTATATGTTTATCTTGACTATTGGGTAATTTAATTTATCTTATGTTCAATTAATTGGTTAATTTATGATTTTGAGATTGAGGGGAAAAATCATCACTCTACACTATTGTCTCATCCACAAGACATATGTACAATAATTATCGAAATGTAAATCTGTCATTGTTTCGAAAAATTTTATAATTTACATCATTCTAGTACATTGAATTATGACATATAAAAAACCTCCTCCATACAATGGAATCCTTGGGGATCATGACTCCCCTATGATCAAATTTTACGCTATCAACTCTTCCACCATTCTCTCCAAGGATGGTACCACTAAATAATTTTTAAATATTTCTCCTTTCGTAGAGAGTATGATGAAATTTTGGATTTTTTAATTGATCCTAACGAATGATAATAGTATGAATCCTATATATATATTTAGTCTTCGATTCATGTAATTTTTATAAATATAGAATATATATATTAGGAATAATTATTTTCAAAAAGTGTATCTTATTCTGCATTAGTAAGATCTGAGTTACTCAAACTATGTTTGGATAAAGGAAGTGGAAAAAATAGAAAACGAACATAGGTATTTTTACGCAAAAAGGACTCTCACACATCCTGATCAATGTGAAAGTGGAAATTGGGTTATTCTTAATGGAATGTGGTAGGGAACCCAAAAGGCATGTTGAAATTTTATTTTCTTAGTATTCTTATTTCTATAAAAGATTTAATTAAATATAGAAGACACAATTTTTTTAATGGACTTTATTATAAAATCTCATGAATTCCAATTTAATCAACCTCCTAGTAGAGGAAATAAATAGTTATTACAAATTTATAAAAAAAATAAATATTTATTTTATTTATGCAATAAATTAAAATCATTTGATGAACTCATAATCATACATTGAATGTGGAAATACTAAACCTGATATAATCATAATCAACAAAAAATGACAACATAAAAAAACAAAATCATAACAATGTCATTTCCCACATATTTGGGATCTCTCATTAGTAGAAACCTAGTATAGAGGATTGTATAAAGAGCTTATAAGAACGTAGAAATAGGCATAATCTTTGTTGGAAAAGAATATATAATTCAATAATACTTTTTAATTGAATGTGATTGTAATGTATTTATACATAAATCGGCCATTAAAAATATCTGTTGATATCCTTTTAAAATAAATTTATAAGTAAATAAATCTAAAAATAACCATTATAATCATATATATATATATATATACCTTTTTGTTTCTATTTATTTTGTATTTAGGGGGGGGGGGGTTATTTAAATACATCTATATATTAATAGGTAATATGTGATATATTTTTTTAATTATAATTGTTTTGTTCTCATTTATATAATTTTTATGTGTTATTGGGATTTGATCACATAAAATAGAAATCCAATTTATATTGTAAAAATATAATAGTTTTTTGGTAAATATCATTTTTTAGAATAATATCCTTATCTCGCATAAAATTGTAAAAAAACAACAATAAAATAATAAAAATAGAAGAACATTTGATTGTATAAAAAACATAATTCTTAAATCAAATTCATATAATAATTAAAATGTTTTTTATACAACTTATTATAAAATATAAAATTTATATACATTAATTATCTTACTTGAAAAAATAATTATATATGAAATATTAAAGGGAACAATAGTTCACCAATTTTATAAATTTTAGATTTTCCATAATAAAATGTATTATAGAAAATATATAATTATATATAGAATTATAAAACTGAAAATAAAAATAATGATGATGATGATAATAATAATAATAAATGAGTATATATTTATTTTAATAGACTATTATTAGTTTTTATAAATGGTATACTCATATATAGGTATATTAAAAAATTAAAAAAATATAATAGATATAAATAAATAAATATATATATATATAATGAAAATTATTTAGAAGAATAATAATAATGAATTAAAAAAGAAGGGAAATAAAAAAGAGTAAAAGCATGTTTCCTAAGATGATGAAATCCCACATTATTTTTCTTCATCACAGAACAGATGACACTGTGATCATGGAATAACAATCACACCAAGGAACCACACACCTTTTTTGATGATCGGCGAGTCGGGTGTGCGTCATTTGATGAAAATATTGTGACATGAGGTCTACTCTGACCATTAAGATCAGGCCCTCTATTATGGGGTTTTGGAAAAATAATTAGATAACTGGTGGTATTATTTATCATGTTAACCACCACACTTCATCTGATAGTCCATGGTTTATTCCTGCAACCAATGATGTGATCATCCCCTACCAATGATCGTTCAGTATTCTATCCTTGTGATCACTATAATAATATATTATATGAAAACAGATGAATTTTATGGATTATAAAATTTCAAATTTATGGTTTTGATATCATATTTTTTCACCACCATTAGAATAGAAAAATATTTTAGGATAACGTATAGATTTTGTGTCGGAATTATAAATCTTATGGTTTAAAATTCATTGGTGTAAAGGTTGTTTTGAATGATTTTTTGGATGGGAGATGTATATATATAACCCATTGGTGTACAAATGTTGTCCAGTGATGTGTGGTTTTGTTCTCAGTTTCTTTACATTAGGTTTTTAGAGTACCACTAGTTTTGAAGGTCCACACATTGTGATTTTTTCCCTATTGACAGGGTGTGGTATGGAAAACACACTTTGGTTAAATAATCTTCATGTAAGGGAACTATTTATTTTTCATGCATTTATTTTTTTCAATATTTTTCATATGAAGGTAATTCATTATAGAACTATGTTTTTAAAATGAAGTCTTTATCTTGTGAATAATATGCTCACATGACTGAAGTTGTTTTTTAACATTAGAGATTATATGTCAAATTATTTTATTGTGGATCAACTATATTTATCATTTGATGGTTTAAATAATATTAATTTAAATATTTATGATAATTAGGGACTCTATTTTTTAAAATATTTTTAAATAGATTCTACATTTCGTGGTCAAATATTTTTAGTAAATTAGTAGTAATTAATTCTTGATTTATCAAATAATTCTTAAGATATATATTCATTATGGTAAAATAACTACATAATTTTCATGAATATATTTCTATTCAAGCTTCATCCTATTAAAATAATTTTCTACAAAATATATTCTATGATACTAAAATTTCAACTTATTTTATAAAATTAAATGAACAATAAATATTCAAAAGGGTTCTCTGTTTTGGATATAATAGATTTTTTAGTAGATTATTAAAATTTTACACTCAATTTTTTAAAATAATTAATAATTATATATTTGTGATAGTGAGGAAATTTTAATAAAACTACGCTTATATATATAAGGGAGTTTTGGATTTATAGATTATATACATGAAATTATTTTATTCTATTCACATTTTATTTATAATTGAATAATGAATATTTTTATGACAACAAGCGGATTTTTTTATGTTCTACCTTAATGAATGTCATTGGTATGACATTAAATTTTTTATAAATTAAATTACATTGGTCTGAGAAGTTTATTTTATTGACATTATATAGAACAATGAAAGAACATAAATTTGTCTCCTATAAAAAATGTATGATATTAGAATGTATAATTTATTGATTTAATAATAATTTTGTAAATAGATATGTATATAAATACACAAATTCAATTTTAGGTTAAAATCATGTATTCATATGGATATATCAATATAAATTTAATTTATATGTTTAATTTATTTTAATTAAGAATTTATAAGTGGATGGGGGTTGTTAATTTTCCAAAAAAAATAATGTTTTATTTTCAATACAAATATATGCATACATACATAAATTTATCATTTCATATGAAAAAATTTTCTTAAAAAATGAATATATATATGTATGTATATATATATCTATATATGTATTTGTTTCCAATAAAATGGGTTTTAATCAAACAACAACATTTACTGGTATATAAATGCTTGTTTCAATGTTTCAATTTATGTAAAAAAATATATTATTGACATTTAAATGAATTTATGTATATATATATATTTAATTTAATGATAATGTGATTTTATTTATTTTTGATAATGATAAGTGTATATTTAATTTAATGTTAATGACTTTTTATTTATTTTTTATAATGATAATTGTGTATATGGGTATGAAATCATGATTTATTGAAATATCTATATTTATATAAAAATATGTGTATATATATATATATCTTACTATCTAAAAATCTCATATACATATATATGTATATGAACGTATATTTACATATGTATTTTTAGGTGGAATCAAATTTTATCACGACACATGATTTACTAAGTAATTCATTTCTAGGGAATAGATATCAAAGCACATGTTCTTAAAGAACGTTCATGGCACACATAAAAAATTTAAAAATTACAATGAATTTATCATGTATATTATGTAAAAATTGTTATCGGATGGAGAGGGAACCCAACCACTTACGAGACATTTTTTCAATGATGTGATGGATTCACCCTTAATTATATATCGCTCTAGTCCATTGTGTAATGTTTTAATCTCATGAGATGTCATTTTTGGTCTATGGGAGGTGTATACAAAGAACACTATATGATTAGGGAGTGATACTGACACATTATTGGGTTTTTTATCAACTAGAAAACATTTCAATTAAATATAAAAAATTTGGTTTTAATATTATCGTAATGAATTATAGAACCAGAAAACATTAATCACGTGATCAAATCAACACCTGCAACATTAACTCAAATAAGAAAAGAGGAATATTTTATTACAAAACAATAAAATAAATATAAATCAAAATAAATATTGGATACACCATTAAAATTATGATCTATCACTCTCTATGGATGTGAGAAGAGAAGATCGGGTGAAAACACAAGAGAGAATATTAAATTAATGGGTAGTAATACAACGAGATAACTAAAACATGGATTCATAAATAGAAGAGGTTAGATGAGATAGATAATCATATTCAAACACTCCAAATTCTGGGGAAATGAGTTAGGGTCTAGTGGTGGTATTTAGAATATTAAACGGGGGTCAAAATATAATTAATTAAAATTTTAGGGGAAATAAAAATGGTGTTCATAGTTTTCTAAATGGGTTGTATAATTAGTAGTAACCACACACCCTAACCATTATTCCATGGTAGACTTATATATGGGGAGAATGGATAATCTTCATGTTTAATCTATCCATGAATGACAAGTGAAAAAACCACGATCCATTTGGAGCATGGATTTTAATGTTGGTTGCCTGGATGGAAACCCGTGAATAAACATACATTGAGTTATTATAGGTTGCACAACATGTTGGATAAACCACACATATTTACCTAAATTTTAATCAAATGTTCACAACCCCATGGGATTCCAAAATATTCAATATTTTACTTTAAATAACCTCATACATGTCATATACAATGTAAGATAAAAAAGGGCCAACAAGTAACTAAAAAAAGCTAATTGGATGTTGTATCCTCCCCACAATAAATAATTCATATCCCAATGAATCCTATCAAAATGCTCCATATCAATTATATGAGACCACTACTCTCTCATAAGTGTTCAATTATCCCATGTCTAATGTGAACTGGAACCTTGATGTCAATGAATATAGACTAAAGGTATTGTCTTCCCTCAAAGAACATCTATATCAAATACACAGTCGTTACTAAATGACCAATCCTGGAAAAACCAGGTTCTAAAACATTATATTCTTATATCAGGACATGGGAATGGATTGAAATATAAATATAAATATATTTATTTATTTATTTATATACAATACATGAAATAATTTTTTATTAACATGAATAGTGTTGGAATTTCCAAAAGGGAATCCACATTACCAACCAATTCAACAATCTCAAAAGGACCCAAAAAACACAGCCCAATGTTTTACAATTTTCCAAGACATCTATAACCAATCCTAGGTAAAAATATCAAGAAAATATAGTCAATTAATGTAAACTCTAATAGTTATTGGTGAAGATGAATATATAATTTATACTAAATTTTTGTCGTCGCCAAACTCTGATGAGTCCACTGAATCTTCTCAATCTTCAATTGGACCATACTCTATCAAACCAATAATGCATCGGCAGTATATAACCAACATGAAATATTGTTATACTTATGTATATAAAAAGGCTCAAATAGATCTATTCTAATATTGTACAAGTAATAATTGATTTATTAAAACTCATGTAGTATCAATTAGATATCCTAATCTCTACCAAAGTTAAACACACAATAATGAAACATTTCTTCAAAAATATGTGTTGTTCATTTATTTGGCCATCCATATATAGATTATATGTCATGATAAATATCAAATGGGATGCCAATGCCTTCTATAGGGATTTATAAAAATGATATGTAAACTAGGTATCCCTTTCAAAAACTATAATAGATTTATCTATATAAATATGATACTATAATTCATATAAAGGCTTACAAAATCCTAAAAATACATCCTGAATGGGGTATAAAGTGAATAAATTTGGGCATCTTATTGATCACTACCCATATTTCACTATTACTCTGAGGTTTATGTGGAAAACAAAAAAAATCATTCAAATATCACCCATCATATATGTCGACATTGGAAGTGGCTAAATGTCCCAAAGTTATCTTGTTCTCAAATTTGACTTATTGGAAGGTGTAATATTGACAAAAAAAAATTAAAATATATATATTCTCATACATGGACCCTAGAATCCTAAAAAAAATCATAGAATGTATTTCTGGTTTCTGGGTGCATTTCCCATTTGGGATTATGGAAATCCTTCATTATTCCCTTCCTCACATACAATGCTAAAACATCCCAATTTTAAAAATACATGATTCCATCCAAAGATAATGTATAATTTCCAAAAATAACTTCACTAAAATGAGAGTATCTAATTCAACATATTAATTATTCAATCTACTACTCTTTTTGATATATCCCCATATAAGTGGAGGTAAATTGAATGCTATACAGAACTACATTGCTGATGATTCTCTTATTTCCTAGTTCGAAATATTTCTACTCAAATCATCATCAATGGAATTAACCGTAATAGGGTTTACAAATTTTTGAAATCAAAACACTAGGGATACTTCACCAAATACCATTTTCAAGGATTAATATTTATTTTATCCAATTTATAACTCATCATTGTATGGTCGGAAAAATTTTAAACCATTCTCTAATAAGATAATGTTTCAAACACTTATGATCATGCAATACAACTATAAGTTTGAGATTAAGGGTCAAGATGATCTTCTTATGTGTCCATAGTTGATTGGAACCATAGGATACCCCTTAATCACCATGCATAACGAAATACCACAAACCTGTTTGAGTTGCATCAAAAAATACCACATAGGATAACTTATCCTCTAGAATATTCATCCTCGGGGCATTCGTCAGAAGATATTTTAACCCATCAGAATAACTCAGAAATTTCTAATCGACAAAATATTCATGCATTTCAAATGAATTGATTTTATTTGAGAATCAATATTTGAAAAATATTTAACAAAACTATAGTAATATCTCGCCAATACAATGATGTCTGTATCATGAAAACATTATTTTGTTTCTAACATATCATTACACCAGTAATGTTATCAGTAACAATAAAAATACCACATACTGAGACTACAGGTTCAAACAAATTCTCATCCCAAATCTATAATTTTTATTATATAAATGGAAAAGGTTGAAGATTTCTTATAATTTCTATAATTACTCTAAATTAACACACATAGTCTTCCTCAGTTTTCGAGTTAACTAATATGTTTTTAATAAAGACTACCACAAATGATTTGAGGAAGTTGTTGAAAATCCTATTCTTCAATACCATTGACAATGTAGGAGATTTTTTAAGATAAAAAAGAATAGAAATGTAATCATAAATTCTACACAAAATCTTGTATATGGTCTTATGAATGTTAATGTCATTAATTCTCAATTGGTGATAACCATAATAATGATCAATCATTATGAAACACTTTTCCATTTTCCAATATTCAAACTTATCCTATATTAGTGTCAATGGATATAATTTTTAACATGAAATTATTTATTTTTCAATAATCAGTACATTGGGAAAGTGTTAAATCAGATTTCATTGTAAAAAATTATAGGAACATATTAAGGTTTCACATTCGGGAAAAAAATATTTTTCCCAATAAATCATCCAACATATTTTTCAAATCCTTCAATTCCGATGGTTCCATGGGGTAATATAATACGGAAAATGTTTGAGTACCAGGTACTAAATAAAAAGATAAATCCAACTATTATTCAAAAATAATTCTTGAGAAATCAGATGGAATCACATTGTGAAACTCGATGATAGCTCGAGGGAGATCACCACTCAAGGATTCTTACACAAAGCCAAAATAAAACATGATATTACCCTTCACATCTCTGGAAAATAAGGTCAGGCTCTAGTAAACCTTAGGTCACATTGTCCATGAAAGACATGAAACCCCCCATCATTAAGGATAAGGATACCCACAAATGATTATAGTTAATATGTTCTTTATGATCAATTATCCATTCAATTCTGAAAATGATGTTAAGAGGTTTCATGATAATAAAAAAATATGGGTAAGCTCAATATCTGATTGAGAGAAAACATATGAGGTACAATAAAGACCATAATATCACTTCATTATTATGGTTCTAGTAATTTCCATCACAAAGGAAAAAATCTACATAAAAATATTTTGTAATCCAACAAAATGAGTTGATATGAACAAGTGATATTCCCCCATATCAAATAATGAAGTCACTAAATATGAATATATAGTTATATTACATATCACTATCATTAAAACCACATAAATTTCATCAGGAGACTCTTCCACTATGTAATGAAGCTTCAATACATATGCTTGTATGTAGAACCACTTAGTTATTGATGCATCTAATTTTACCATAGTACATTTCAGAAATGAAGAATTCATGCCGCTATGTAGAGTAGAATTTTTTTGATATAACTTCCATTGGGTGTATGTTGAACTCCTATCAACCCTGATATACCAGCCACGCTATTCTTACCTATCAATTATATATCTAGTATGTTGACCAATGACTGGTGATTTCGTATGAAAACTTGTTATCAAATGTTATATCAAAGAACCATATCAAATCATGAATCCTTCAATTTATCATTTTTCACTACCTTAGGAGAGAACTAAAAATGATTAGAAATATAGTCTTCATATCATTTCACTATCATATCACCCTACTAGAGGGTGATAAACTCCCTGAATTTTGACAAGACGATATGATTATACATTAAACCAATTATTTAAAACTGCTCTTAGGTATTTCACTAAAACATTAAAATCTTTTTGCGGTGGTTTTTTTGTGGCTGTTTACTAAACTACCACTAAATATTTTATTAATGATTTAGCATCAGTTTTTTATAAACCACCGCTAAAACATTTTTTCATCACTGAAACCTCCTATTCCACCCCACATGTCCCCTATTCTCTCCCCGACCCCAGCGATACCCCCCTCCCCACCCCAGCGACCACCAAAACCTTAGTCTCTAGCCACCTCGCCGCCTTGTCGCCTCACCTCCATGTGTTTGGGTATCTCATTGGATTTTTATTTTAGTAGAAATTCCTTTTGTTTTCCCTATAAATACTTATGTATTCCACGTATGATATTTTATTTATGAATTCTATCTGTTCACTAGGTATCTCATCAAATTAAACCATAGAGGCACCAAAATTCACATTCTAGAGAAGACACACAAGTTCCACCATATGCTATATTAGAGGATTCACCTGAGCATGACCCCACAACAACTACAGTTGTTCCTGTGGTAAATTCAACCTAGATTAGATCTTTACAAATTGAACCTGGTTATTTTGAATGGATGAAAAGGATGATTATTGATTAGGGAAGAGACATTCATCTATAGAATCAGAAATATTTATGGGAATTGGTGGTCCATAAGATACTAAGGATTAGAGGGGTGAATGTATTTCATACATTATTAATGATAGTTTTTAGATGGTTCTCTTATTTTTATTAATATTAGTTTTCCATTTTTATAAATATTATCATGAGGTTAAATTATTTATTAATATTTTCATACTGGTTCATCATCTTTCTCCCAAGTTGTACATCGTACTCTTCCATCTATTTCAATTAAAATGACATTTATTTATATTTTTTTATTTCTATTATATGTAAATATACATAAAGGGGTATAGAACAAATGATATATAATAACACCATTTAATCTAGTTAGAGTACTATGTAATATGAGGAGGCACGCCTGACATCCTATAAGTGACCTGATTTCACTACATGAGAGTGTTCCAGGTGAGGTGACAATATACAATAATTCCAATAAAAATTGTGTTTCTAATATTATGAATTTATATCATGAAATTAGAAATAATTATTATTCATACATTGTGTTAATTATTTAATTACACTTTTAATAATTGTTCTATATTAGCATAACATATAACATGACCATGGATTTTTTTATGGTAATCATATTATTTTCAATTGTGCCAAATATTTTTATTCCTCTACTCAGAAGTGAGAAATTAAAATTTTATCTGTCAATAAATTAATGGATGGGGAAATGCTATAAAATATTTCCTTATTATTACCATTTTAGTTTAACCATGAATAGATTATATTGAATACCGACGAATAATAATTCATCAATTAGAGAAGAAAACGAAACAAGTAAATTAATAAATTTGGAATCCTTTATTGAATTCATTTGGAGTGGTTAATAATGAATAGTTGAAACAAATCATGATATATTAGATAAAAATTTTAAATTCTAAAAAATAATTTTAATATATGTTCTTGAATATAAAACCATATCATGTTAGTTTTACCATTCTTATATAGTATATGTCTCTGTATAATTACATTTTTGTGACCTATTATGAAACATAGTCAATTACCATCACGATTTTTAATTAATGGATATATTTTTTCACACAAATAAAATAGAAAACATTATCACCAATCATTAGATGGTATTTCGGTAGGCATTTTATACAAACTTCATTAAATCACAAAAAATTGTCCTACTGATTATTCTACCAAAAATGGATGTATTATACATATAAATACACAATGTGAACGTCTATATTGAACCATGTATTTTGATGGATATTACTCTAGTTAATAAAATGGACATGTTAACATAAAATTTTCTTTAGATACCGATGATAATATAAATTTTCATTACTAGTTATGGATCAATACATTTTGTTCTAGTTTTATTCCTACAAAACTAATATAATGTGCATTTACATATGTGTGATTTTAATTTAGTGATTTTTCGTACAAATGAAAAAAATTTATATATCTTTCTCCATCCTTTCATTCTTCTAACCCAACCATTGACCCTTTCCAATCATCCAAACATCTACTTCCCTTCCTCCATGATTCCTCCATCTGTATCATTTATCATGCATTCATATAATCAATAATATAATATGCCTTTATTTTCTCCACCACATTATTATTTGATTTTATGTATATATTTATCCAGTAGATATGTGATCTATATAGAAACCCTATAATATGTAGCTTAGGATGGTTATCTAGTTTGGTTTGTGAAAAATTGATATCAAAGTCATTCATATCTCTTCATTGAAATTTCTATATAGTTTTGGATGTCATGGTAATCATGATATAGTATGTTTGAGACTAAAGGGGAATATTTTGAGAAATTTCTTTTCCAAATATCATCTTATTGTTTCATAAGATACCATGGGATATTGGGAAAAAGTGTCTTTAGGAATTTTTATATCTGATCCTATACTTTTTTCGAATCATTAACTTATTTTTTATATTTTTTCAAATAGTATATAGGAATCTCTATAACTATTTATTAATAGTTATGTGAATTAATTTTTTTTAATATTGTGTATGAACATTGTGATATACATGTATAAAAGATAGATCTCATTACCTAGGGACACACCTTAGTATGTTATGGGTTTGGAGGAGTTTTTAGATTTTTCAATTTTCAATTGTTCCATTGAACGGACAAGAAGATGTCCATGTACTCAATCTAAATTTAGATAATTTTTTAAGAGAGACGATGTTTATGAACATTTAATATTGAAACAGCTCCCTAGTAAATATTTATTTTGGATTTGGCATGGAGAATCAAACATTACAGAATGGTTGAGCACTGATGTCAATCCACATAATGAGCTCCCAACTTCATCGACAATGGGAAATGAATTGAAAAACCAGATAAATGATAAAAAACTCACTACAAGACACCACCATCAACATCAAACATTTAGGAACTACCAGATAAGGGTGCTACAAATCGCAACATGAAAAGTGATGTTTTGAGTTTTTAGGACCACCATATGAATATTGTAACATATAAGTTGATCATAGTATTGATTATGTAGAGACTAATGTAAGAGAAAAAATTACTAAGGAAAATTTACTTAACGATAAATTTGACGATTGAAATCATGTGTTGTATAGTGGATGTTTAAAATATTCAAAACATTCTTTTTTATTGATGTTGTACCATATCAAATGTCTTTGTAGAATTATAAATAAGGAAATGTCTATGATATTGGAATTTTTGCATGATGCGTTTGTTGAATCAAACATCCCCGAGTCTTTTTATGATATGAAAAGAGTTTTTATTAGTTCTGTTTTTAATTATCAAAAACTACATGTGTTTCCCAATCATTGCCTGCTTTATTAGGGAGAGGATTCATGTAGACAGAATTGAAAAAATGTTCTTCTTTAAGATGGTAGTCAATGAGTGATGTTGGATGTCTGAATCAACATACAACCATGATGAAGAAGAAAAGTAAAACACCTTCAAGGATTTACATTACTTTCCATTAAATAATAGATTGCAATGACTATTCATGTCATCAAAAACTTCCAAGCACATGAAGTAGAATTCTATATATAATAACAACGATGGGTTAATGAAAAATCCATGAGATTCATAGTCATAGAAGCCATTTGATTTATTACATCCAAATTTCCTTTTTGATCCTTGGAATGTTCGATTGGGATTGAATGCCCATGGATTTATCCCATTGGGGAATTTGAGTACCCGTTATAGCATTTGGCCAGATGTTTTGATCCCTTACAATATACCACCATGGATATATATGATAAAAATGTATTTTTTATTTAGATGATTATTCATGGAAAGAAATTCCTGGAAATTATATTGATGTATATTGGCTACCATTAGTTGAATATTTATAAGAGTTATGAAGCAATTTTGTTGAGACAATTTATGCTTCTTCTAAAACAATGTTCAAAATGCATGATTCTTTAATATGGACAATTAGTGACTTCCTTGGGCTTGGAAATTAATCTGGTTGAAACACACACATGGGATAGTTTTGTCCTATTTGTAAAATTTATTAAGAATCAAATTGGATAAATCAAACTAGAAAATGGGGCTTCTTGTGACATCAATTATTTCACGATGAATCTCATTGATTATAGATAAAAATACCAAAATTTAATAGTTCCATTGATCGTAGACCACCGCCAATGTTGCTAACTTGTTTTAAAATATTGACACAACTTTGAAAAGTTGAAACAGAATTTCGGAAATTTTATCAATTGAATGATATCTGGAAACAGGTTCGAAGAACATCATCAAGTTAAATATAAGCACAAAAATAGAAGAAAAAAGTTTATTCTTAAAGCATCGGTTTTGAAATTTAATTTACGGTGTCATAATATAGATGTGATGCATACTGAGAATAATTTCTCTGAAAATTTGATCATCACATTTCCTAATGAGAATTGAATGTAGAATGATCATCTCGATGCTTAGATAGACATAAAAGTAATGAACATAAAACATGATCTCTCGATATATGAGAATGAAAAGTATGCTCTAGAAGTTTTTTCTATGAAAAAAGGGGTAAAGATATATTCCTCCAAATTTTAAATCTTGTGAATGTATTTGATGGGTATTAAAGTAACACCTCAATCTATTTTTACATAATTATTTGTATGTTATATGGATTTACAAGTCACGATTAACATATTTTGTTACAATATTTACGGCTGTTTGAATTGAGAACATTATTACCCGAAAAAGTTAATTCTATTGTACTCAATTTATGCACATTTTTCACGAAACTATGTGAGAAATATCTACATCAATTTCATCTTAACAACCTTCTAGAGTTTATTTTATTGACACTTTGTGCAATGGAGATGATCTTTCCTTCTTTGTTTTTTACTGACATGGTGCATTTAACTATTTATTTGGTTCAGGAAGCTAAATTAGGGGTCCCCGTTCTTTATTGATGGATTTATCCAATTGTGAGGTACTTTATTTATATGTTTTTCAATTATATAAACTATTTTTCTCACTTAATTAAATTAATAATTATGTTTGTTTATTTATTTCCGAGATATCTTGGGCATTTGAAATCATAAATGAGAATTAAATCTCACATAGAAGGATTTATTGCTAATGGATGTTTGGAAGAAGAGTGTCTTAAATTTTTTTCTAGATACATGGATGATATTGAGACAAGATTTAATCGATTTGGACATGTTCATGACACATCGAATCAATATTAAATACATGGTAAATAAATATTATTTTCTGCTATTTCTTGATTACTTTGGAGGACCTCAAATGTTAGATGGACATAAATGGAATTGTTATGAGCACATAGATATGTGATTCTGAATAGTGAAATTGAAGATCCATTTATTGAAGAGTTAAGGATACAAACAAAGAGATGAATTGGAGGTCTAACACGAAATGTGAAAGATATTAAGAAATCAATTAATAAAGAGCATGTAGAATGGTTTTCACGACCTTCTAGTTTATAAATATTTCCATAAATACGAATATTAGGTTGACAGATGTATTTTGTAATTCTAATAAAGTAAATTTCTTTTTCCAGATCAAGGATTTTGATACGTGGGAAAAAGTTTCAGAATATTTTATGTTTCTAGATTGAGGTCCCCAAAAAATATGTTAGAATGATCGACTCTTAAAACGTGAATTGATTTAGATTTAGTATATTTGATCAAGAAGAGGGTTTAAAAACACATAATTGTGGTATATTTACATTTTATGAAGAGGGATACTATGAAAATAAAACTTATTTTATTGAAATAAACATCCATGGGAATTTTTCAGTTGTTTTATTCAAATTTAATAGGGTCGATATTATCAAAGGTGATAAAAGAGATTCCATGAAATTTACATCTGTAATCATCTCTCGCTTGATGGATGTAGGTGATCATGAACTACAATATCAATATATCTTATCATCGCAATATAAAATTGTATATTTTGTGAATTATATTGTTGATGAAGGGTGGAGTGTAGTTACTCATTTAAAACATATATATTTGTATGATATGGGTGATGAAGTTGAAGATTCGTCTTCTAATATTGAATCTCATCAAGAACAAGAATTGGAATTATTTGTCCACCATGATATTGAAAATATTTGTCTAGAAAGGATGAATGAAGTGGATGAATTAATAGAGTATGAAACTGACATGATTGAAGGAGAAAATGATTATTTGTAATTTAATTCATTCGTTTAGCAACCACTTATTTAATTTTTTCAATCATTCATTATCATTATTATTTATATTTTGTTTGTTAGTTCTGTGCATCAATTATCTTTAATATTTTTTACTGGTTATTTTATTTAAATATATGTTCTATACATGATTTTATTTGATTAAATGATAGAATTGCCAAGGAGGAAGTGGTATATTGTTTTACCGACCATTAGGACAGATGACGATCCATTTATCTCCCTTCCTATGACATATGAGCAATCATCTACCTTCCCCCTACACCATATCCCCCTGCACTATCTCTCACACCCTCTGTGAGAATCCCATGACTGTCTTAGTTGTCACCTTATGCTTTAGGAGCCACAATAGTGGGGGAGCGGCCCGTTACTTTGAGTTCTTCGAGTGGATACTGGTGGGTGACTGTTATAAGTACAAAATTTAACATGAATACATTTGTTTAAATTTTTTTATAATAACTATTTGTTCATTAAATATGGAAAAAATGAAACTATGGATAAAAATAGAATATTTTTTAATATATGGAATCAGATTAGAGAAAATATATTTGTCCCATTGGATTCATATGTGGTCACTATGGATGACGCTGTAGGATTAGTTGGCCAGATTTTTGTAAAGCTTGTTATAGATCTCATTTCCCGTCCTATTTCATATGATGATTGGAGACATACGCCTGGAAGTTGGAATAATGATGTTTTTGATACCCAAATAAATGTAATTTTAATACATTATGGGGTAATTAAATTTCATGTTATTAATATTTTTAAAATGAATATTTATGTACAGATGTTTTACACCTTACAGTTGATGATGTCATAGCACAAAAGTGGACATTGAAAAATATTGGAAAAATAGAAAGACATTTAATGGAAATTTTGGGGTGATGTCAATAGTACTTCGTTGAACTCCCAAAATATGTTTGACTAGCTACTTGATGGGGTGCCCAAAGATCAATTGGATGTTTTTTGAGAAAAATCACGATGATAAGTAGATAGTATTTAAATATATATTACAATAATAATCACATTTTATATTTATACATGTATATAAAGAGGGTATGAAATTCAATACATTAATATTAAATTTCATTTTATATATTTTGGGATCTTTCAAGAACGAATGCATCATGCCAGGCTAAGCAGGTCATCCCTCACATTACGCTGTTGAAGAGTATTTCTAGATGACTATCTGCTCTAGTAATCTTTTCATTAGATTAAATATTTATAATAAAATATTACTTGTTTAATATATTAATTAATTGAATTATGTTTGTATATTTAAATCATAGAGATTAGGGCATGAAGCATCTGGAATAGAAGTGTGGTTGAATGTTCACCATAAATCTGATAGAGGTTTTGTTAATGAGACTGCCAAAATTTGTTAGGGTATGAACTCATTTTACATTATAATAACTTTTTATAACTTTTTATTTTATTAATATATATTAATTCAAATATAATTGGAGTTTTATTTATATGTAAAAATTAATGATATATAGGATGTCAATCCAGTGCAGTCCAACTCAGTCTCCCAGGATGACCCGATTGCTAAAATTCATTGGGAAGAAGCATCCTGGTAGAGATCACGAGATCGGTTTGGGGCATGTACCATCTGTTGTCATTAGAGAGACACTTGGGATTTCAGTTTCATCTACTCGTTGATGTAGTCAGTCCATACCCCGAGATACTCAGAGAGAGATTTTTTCTCAACAAAACACAGTTCAAGACCAGGGGGATCAGATATCCTATTTACAGAAATCGTTTCATGATTTATATCAGAAGACAACTAGATCTATATATGGTGGTATTGCATCGACTTGTGGGGAGCAGGTAAATCACAAAAATTCAAAATCATTTATTCTTCAATCTTTTATTGGTATTAAGATTAAATATAAATATACAACATTATTTAATTTTCTATATAATGTTCATTCATGTAGTAGAATGATGTAGAGATGGAGGTGGAGTGGGTGACGAGCTTGCTTCATCATCGGTCTATGAATAGTTGTTTTGGTGATCTGTTGGAAAATATGGTAACGATTGGTTTGTATATATATATCATGTATGGGACATAGTTTCCACCAAAAATTTTCATGACCTTACATTTTTTTATTTCTCATGATTCCTTTTAGGTATTTTATTGATTTATGATGTTTCGTTTTGTCTTGATTTATCATGTTTGGTATGACCCATATATGTAGATTTTTTTTTGTCATGAGTCCTTTTTTATGATTCATTTTTCATAAATATATTTTTTTTGTTACCCAAGGATGAATTATCAAAAACATATCCTATAGTAACAAGAATATATCCATTCATAGATCTTGGAAAAGGTCCCCTATAAAAAATATCCAGTGTATTGGGGGAGAAGGTTGAGATGTATGTGAACCTTTATATTGGAGAGAAATAAAAAAATTGATGTGAATGAGGAAGGGTCTTGCATTTATGGTATAACCAGTGTGATTGTAATTTTCACCAAGGCCTATTATAGTTGATCCCAACATTATTACATATATTCAAACATCATGAATCAATCCTTATATATATTTTATTTTATAATCCTATGCATATTTGGATTTGTCCTAGGGTAAGAGTCATTTTTTCATAACATATGTTTATTGATAAAGAACCACATGCTAAGGATCCTAGTGTAGATTTGGATAATATGTTGAGGAAGATTTTACTTACTAGGTATACAACTCTAAGACGTTCCATGTCTTACAAGAAGGACCATTCATCACATTTTTTAACAACATGTGAAAATGACAATAATAAACTATAGTTTAAGATCATATGAAAATTACCTTGTTATATAAGGTTTAATGTATTTTAAAATTATGATTAAAATTAAATTAATTGAGAAATAACATATAATTTCCGATGAAAAAATAATTAATCCACACATAGTTCTTATAATATCGGGGAAATTTGATCACCATGACTTAGAATTGAGAAATAATATAGAACCCAAAATAAATAGAATGATTGTAATGGTACATACCATTTAAAAACATCTCGTTGTGCATTATCAAGTCTTGGGGATGTTTAGGACTATTTTTATGGTGATTTTGAGGTTTTAGGTGGTGTTTTAGCCTTTTGAAGGCCACCACGGCTTGTGCAATGACTTTTATGGATATGAAGGGGGTTGTTTTATGTTTGGAGTTCTATTTTGTAAAATGGTATATATAACAATGACTTCGGTCTGACACGGTGTTATGCATTTTGTCCTAGTGGTTTTCTTATACACCATGAGAATCTTGAAATTCCCTTGGGTGGGAATAGAATATTGGATGAACACCTTTCCAAAATAGGAAACCCAAGATCACCACATTGTAGCCTTGGGCATGGTGTGGGTAAAATGGTTGGGAAATGGGAACAAGGTCATGGAATATATAAATGGAAGAATATAGGAGAACTATAATGGATTATACCAATATATGTTTAATGATTTGTGGGAAGCCAAATTCCAGTTTAAAATGGGAAAAAATAGAAAATGACAGAGAGAGTTCTAGATCACACTTTTACCATAATCACCACCTGAGTTTTGGATATTAACCATGGTTTAGTAGAGTCCAGTGTGATTGAATTTTAAATTGGAGTTTTATTACCACTTTGTTTTGAATTTTAGACTTTCCCTCAATTCTTGGATTACCCTTACTCGTCCTCCCTTTCCCCAGCCACCTCCCATGGTGTTCCAAACTACTTGGATCATATTGGATCATTTAGATTGATGTTATTTGATTCATGATATCCCTCTCTTTCCCCATTACTCCTTTATCATCTTTCTATAATATTAATGATTTCATTATGGTATAAATTTTCCTCTTGGGGGTGATGGAGTATTATTATTTATTAGATTCAATAGTGATTCACTTGAGATTAGTGGTGGTTTATCCTTGGTTATTGTTCATTTATCCTTGATGATTCCATCAAGAATGTGGATCCTTTAACTACCTTTCTTTATATGTACATTTGGAAATATCAAGCTATTGTATTTCTTGGGTTAAATTGTACAACATCTTAATAATGATAATAAATAATCTTAATTTAATTTTCAGGGGAAGGGAGAAATAACATGATTTTTACTTATTCTTGTTATTTATTCTTATATGAAAACACTTACTTGGTTTTTTAATTATGACTTATTTTGTGATAGTGTGTTATTTTTGTTTTTATAAAACATTCTATGTATGTATTTATAACCTCAACACATATGAAACTGACTAAGAATATATATTGAACTATTAAATTGGATTCCCATGCAATGTTATATTTCTTTGTGAATACACTTCATAATAATTTATTAATTAAGATAAAAATCATTATTGTTACTAAATTACGTTTGGTTGTGTGATGTGAAGTGGTTATGATGTGTGGTGGTGGTGATGTGGGGTGGTTGTGATGCGGGGTGGTTGGGATGTGTTGTGGTTATGATGTGTTATATGTTATATAAAGTGGAATGGTTTTTTTCGAGGAATTCTTAATGGACCTGCAGTATCAACATCATTTTTTTATAAATCTATCCTTAGCAGTGGGTTTAAATACAGAAAAATAAATATAACATATTTAGCTGCGATTTTAACCACCACTATGATTACGATATTTGTCTTTCCATGACAGTTAAAACAGCCACTACATTCAATAATTTAGCGGCAATTAAAACCGCTGATAAAAAATTTTCATATTCCATTATTAAATTAGGGAAGTTTTAATGGTTTTAGTGGTGGTTTTCACTAGTGAAACAGATAATTTTTAGTGGTGGTTTTAACCTCCACTAATAATTTTTCATAATCGTTTACTATATCACATCATTTATAACCGCTTCTAAAAAATATCACTTTTCACAAGGGAAACCACTGCGAAATGCACCCACTATGACGGTTACAATAAACCACCGAAAAATCTATGAAACTTCCATGTATTGCTTGCTACCAAAGACATTAGAAGAGGTTTCAAAAAACCCTGAAAACAATATGGAGGTAGTTTAAACAGACGCCATTTCCAAAAAACCATCGGGAAATGGTATTTTTTCTATAGTGTTTCCACTACATGGCATCATGTTTCTTCACCAGTAACATTGAATCCCATTATCCCCTTAAAGTAAATTATATCTTAAAGGTATTACATTTCACATTTATATAATCTAGAACTTCCAATAACTCTTAATGATGACCAATTTTCTACAACCAATCCTCAGCCTCTTAAGGATCAACAGAACCATGGAATGATGGCGGATTCTGATGAATAAAATAATGATCAATATTCTAAGATTCATCCATTTTACATTCTACAATCGAAGACTGAACACGAACAATTATAGGTGCCTTTACCATATCATTGATTTCATGCACTACTTTCTCAATAAGCATGTAGTCCACTATAGAATTTGAATATAATTGTTCACTAATACATTCCTTTTGTAGCTTATTCCATCATATTCTCATATGAATGATTTTAAAAAACATCAAAAAGAAACACTGAAACCTAAAAAATGGTTCAAATATCATAATATCTATTAATATATATAAGAAAATCAATTCCTTCACAATATTTCGTTATTAATAATTGAAGAAAGAACAAATTAATGGTTTGGGAAATAATAGAATTAGCTTAAAGTATTTCATAATTTCACTTTTCCCGAACACCCATAGTGACTTAAGGATAGTTATGATTTGCCTTATTCATGCACTCACTCATAAATACCAAATAATTCAAGAAAAAAACTACCCCTAAAACTACATATAGATATTAAGGGAATATATATAAAATCCCTCTAATGCCACTTTGACATGAACCTTAACGAATGAAACAGTTCACAGATACGTGAGCCTGTCCTGAGCTAGCTCAAAGGTGTGATCCCAATCCTCATGGGTTAGATACTACATCCTTGAATCATATCCACATCAATATGAAAATGTTTTTCCACACAATATAATAAGTTAAATGAGACATGTATGTTGGCCGATACTCCTCATAGAGAATGTACCAATGTTAAATAGGTAAAATCATCCAATTTACATCATCAAATCCCATAGAATTCATCAATGTGATTGTCAGAAACCCAATGTAATAAGTGGATATCATCTCTATCTATCACATATATCACTCCAAGCCTCATGAATCAAGTAGACCCACCAAATAATATTTCCAATTTACCTTTTAATGGAGCTTATATACATTAGAATGCAAATGCCTTAAGGAAACGTTTGGGTGTGAGTTAAACAACCTAGTAGCTTCTTGTTGTGTTTTTCATAATCAATTTTATAAAAATTAATCCATCTATGATTTATAGTTAAATAAATCAATGAAATATACGAAAATTACATATTTTCATCAAATATAATAATTTAAATAAAAGTCTAGAAGATATATCTAAATAATATTAATTGAAAATTTAATATAAAATATTTATATAAAATAGCTGGCAAGAATAAAACTATTCCACAATGAATGGAATTTATATTAAAAATGAATATAAAAAATCACCATGATAACAATCCCAATTTTATGTTAGTTTATATAAATAGGATCCTCCCACATATCATTTTCAATACAACTCATGATATGTAGGAACACACAAATAAACACCCCAATTGGGGACCCATTATGGGAAATCAAGAAAAACATTGTTTAGTTAGTGTTTTTCATCACCAATACATTTCTAGGGAGTGAGATTAATAGTGTGATTTTCATAATAAACCACTACCTGCCTAGTCTCAAATGTGATTTTATTCAGTAATTCATACATGTATTATAAAGTCAATACATATTAATTCATTTCATCATTCACAATTCAACTGCCAAAATTATGCTTTCAAAATCCCATTTTCATTTCAAAAAAATCATATTATTTCATCAAATTCATAAAATTTTAATATATTTTCCATTTAAAGACAAATTTTTATAGATTCAAAATGAAATCATTTCAAAAAATCCACTATCAATTCAATCAATCATTTTTCTGAAAATACACACAAAAAATTATATTCCAATGAAATTAGAGGATTTTATCATTTCCATACCCTTTCTAAATCATATACCATGTCATCCATAATCAACATTCTCAATTCAATTTAAAAATATTTTGAAATAAATCATGTATATAGGTATTCAATTTCAGGTTAATGTATTATGAAAACAACTCCCTCTGATTGTGTGATCACATCGATGCCCGTAATATGAACGATATTGAGAATATAGGTGAATGAGATCCTAAAGACTATCATAGAATATATATAAAAACAAAGATTAGATACATCAATAACATGATGATCTCTAAATATTGAAGTAGGATAGGATAGGATATTAGGTGAAACAACATCCGATAATATTCACTTATACGGGAAGTCCCCATAAGATCACTGAAACCTAGATTCACAAAAACAAGAGGTTGGAGGAGTCAAATTCACCTCCGGGGAGCCCCCAATGAACAAGGAATTTAGATAGGGATCTATGACAGTGTTTAACATCATAAACATGGGAATCAAGGTTTTTAATTAAATTATACTTAAGATTTAAAAATTATGCACATAATTTGTTGTATGGGATTTACAGTAAGTTATATCCTTATGACCATACAATGGTGACCAACTTAAATTCTGTATGAGGTTCTTGGTTTGGATGAATATTTTTCGAAACCAAACACTAAACATACAAAACCCAATGTCTATTGAGTACACATTTTTTACGAGTGGATTAAAAATTTCAAATAACCATCGACCCCTTTCTAGTGTCTTATCGAATGGTTCATCATTTACTAGTATGAACCACACAATTTTCCCTTACTCAAGAAAAATTTTCTATGCCCCCATGGGCTTCCAAAATTTTTCAAATCTCACCTGAAAAATTTGAGACAAACCCCATACAATTTCAATACAAAGTAAGATTAAAAAGTACTAGAAAGAAGGTAACAAGATGATACATACATATAAATTGAGGATTTATCCACTATGATTGTTATGGTTGATTAGGATATCAATTTATGAATATATATTATGGAGTGATTAAATTCATATATTACACTACAATGTTTTCACACTTTATTTGATTCAATCCATTATCAGTTAGGAATGAAGCTAAAAAATCCGAAAATTTGAAATAGTCCTTTAGCTATACCTGTAACTACTTGAAATTCCACTATGTAATTTCCTTAAATAAATATTATGTTAATAGCTTATTCTAAAATAAGACCAATCTAAAATGAATGGAAAAAAATTATATAAACAATATTATGAAATTATAAGATGAAGAAATATCTAGAAAATAAAAAGGTAATATTCAATTTAAAAAAATTTGTTTAGATGAAAAATATAAAATTTTAAAGAAATTATAGGTATTTTTCAATTAACTATTTAAATTATTAATAAATTAAATAGAAAATTTTTAAATAATTCATATGATAATATATAATATATAAATATATTAACTAAAATATGATTATTATACAAAATGGAAATTAGTATGAAATAAAATTGAGTATATATAAGGTTTAGGAAGAGAATTTTTAATTGAAGTTGTTATTATTTTGTAAATTTTCATTTAATAACTAAATTTATAAATTTTGTAAATTTAATTTTAAAAATTTATATTAATTTTATAATTTAATATATTAATATTTTCCAACGTTGAATATTTAATATTTTTGATGTAATTAGTTTTTTGTGATTTATTTAAAATACAGATTTTACTACATCATAATATTTATGAAAAAATATATAATTATAACTTAAAACATTTTCATATGTTATTAATAATAAAATAATTATTTAATGAGTAAAACAATATTTTTATAAATATTTTTATGATTTAATTAAACCAATTTTTAACAATGTATGTAATATTTTCTAATAAAATAATCTTTTTCCATCTTATCCATTAATTTAAAATTATTTAGTTAAAATAATATTTTGGATTGATTTAAACTAGAAGAATTTTAATTCTTATATAATAAACCAATTTATATCATGAAAACAACAAAATTTTTAATTTTATGTAAAAATATATTTTAAGCTTAAAAAATATCTTTTTCTAAAAATAGGTTTTTACGCATTACTTGTGCTAATGTTAAAATTAAATGTCCATAAACATAGAATTTTTTTGCTAAAATTCACTGAATATTTTTTTTATCATTTTGTTAAAATCATTTAATAACTTCCATTTAATTTTTAGTCATTAAATGTAAATTACTTATGATAAAGTTAGTTACCATGTTAAAAAGAGAAACTGAAAAGGTATAATTTCTATGATTAAAAGACTTAAAAAGATGTTTAAAAAAATGTAAAAATGAATTATCTAAACCAAATCAACCATATATAAACTCCCACTCCATTATTGTCCATCCTGAAGTCTTAATGACATGTTAAACATGCTATCTCTTTATATTTGGATGAAATATTTTCCAAAATTTCATCACCACCACTTATAAATGGGGCTTCCCACCACCCCTTCAAGACTGAAGTGCCCAGATCAGTGTGAATCACTGAGAGGGGGAGGGGGTGAATCAGTGATCCTTTAAAACTTTTTACTAATTGATTCTTATCAATTAAACCTATATGGCTGGTTAAAGCCTCGATCCACTCTTCTTGTATCTCTCAACCTTTCCCGAATGATGCAGTAATGAAAAGGCACAGGACACAAGGATTTACAAGGTTCGGCAACAAAGGCCTACATCCTTGCCATGCTTTCCCAGCATGGATTCTCCATTATAACCTGTTAAAATTACAATGGTTGATACAGAGTCCCACTGTATCTCTCCTGAGTCCCACAGGAGGGTCTTTATACTGCTTCACACAGTGTTACCAGAGTCCCACTGGCCTGCTCCAGAATCCCACTGAAGACTTCTTCTCCCTGAGTCCCACAGGGTCTTCTCCTGGCTCCTTGAGTCGCACGAGTAGCTCTTCTTCACTTCAAGTTCTTCAAGTAACTTCAGCAGCCTGGGATAAAGGCTACTGGCCTTGCTATGTACCTCTGATCACTTGTGATGATCAGGTCTTCTTGTCTTGCTCAGGATTTATCTCCTTCTTCTCAGGATGACCTGGCTTCTCTCTTCAAGAATCTTCAACAGCCTCTGATAAGGTCTGTTGGTCTTGCTCAGAAACTTCTGATCACTTCTATTGATCAGGCTCTTCTCAATCTACTGCAAACTCAGAAAAACAATATCTTTCACTTCAGTATGGCTCAGTCTCAACTTAAATCATTTTCATGCACTAAGTGCATGGCATCTCTGCATCCTCATGCACTGATTGCATGGCTTCTCAAAACTCTTCAAGAACTCCTGGTCTTGGACAACTCAAATGCACACCACTGAATTAGCACTGTTCACGTGTGCACGTGCATGCATGCATGCATGCACTTCTCCTTTCCTCTTCTTGGTGCAGTAGACCCACAAAGGGTGTAATCAATTATAGCACACGCCTTCTCCACAATCTCCACACACTATATTCAAATTGTTCACACACTAAAAGTGTGTTATACTTTAGTGTGGGTCAACTTCTTCCTTCTTCAATGTGTGTTCACTCCACTTAGAGCATACACATAGGTTCGGCCACTTCTTTAATTTGCACACACAAATTCTTCACTTAGCATTCACTAGTAGTGACCTTCCTCTTCTTGCACACAATGAATGACCGTAGGGTGTATTTGCACTTTTCACACACAATCTTGGCTATGACCTCTTCTTTCTTTGACACACACTAACTTAGGTTTAGTTGTGGTCTTCTTGTTCACTTAGCACACACACAAGGTTTTTCTCTTTTAATCTTCAAGAGTGCACAACCAACCCGTAGGGTCTTCCTCACTTGGCACACACCCAAGGTGTGGTCTCGGGTTCTCCTCTTATTGCACACTCACTTAAATGTGTCCTTCTCCACTTATGCACACACACTGATGAGTGTGGTCTTCTATCCTTGATCTCAAAGGAGGCGTGCAAGGTGTCTTGGTACAAGGGGCAGCCGCGCAAGGTGTGATGGGCTTCGGTCGCGCAAGCCACAAGGGTGAAACCAGGCACACAAGTGCCACTGCCTTGCAAGTGTGCAAGGTGCAACACCGTGGGCACACAAGTGCAAAGGCACCAGCGGCCGCGCAAACACCTCTTGCCACGCAAGTCCGCGGGCTGAGAGGGATGCAACCACGGGCGCGCAAGGATGCGGCCACGGGTCTTCCTGTCGCTCAAGGAAGGCGCGCAAGGGACTCTTCCCTTCACGTCTTTCGCGCAAGGAGTGCACGAAAGGAACTCCTTCGGGCCTCGGGTGGCACTGAGAACAACAGCCGCGCAAAGTTTTGCGCAGTGGCTTCTTTCTTCGCGAGGCAGAGCACTCACGGGACACAAATCTTCAACAAGGTTTCAGCAAACATAATGAGAGCCTCGACCTCTCTTTTTATATGCAGAGAAACGCCTCAAATCTTCCGCGTGGGATAACTTCAATCCCGAAGATTTCGGATCTTTGAAATCTTTACGAATCTTGATTTTACTCTCTGTTTCACGCGGGCTCATTTATTTTTCATTTCCTCTATGTGCATGCGACTTAGAACGCATGCACGACCTTCGTTTAGGTCCAAACCATGCATAAAATAAATCACGTGGCCTCGCACCTCCGGTTGCTTCGGCCAAACTCGAAATCTCCCATGTGTTTCATTAAAATGTATTTTTAAGCATGGTTGTGTTCGTTAGATCCATACGAACTCATTGGTGTCTTCGGCTTCTTCAGATGTGGCCGGAATCTCAAAAACATCACTCGGGAGGCGCCTGGTTTGAAGGTGGCTGCGAGAATGTGCGGGGAGGCCTCAGCCGAGCTCGGGGAAGAGGACGACTCGCCGGCCGTTGGATCGGGCGTTTGAAATACATCGGACGGCCGCGATCAGGAGATCTCGCGCGGGATGTGATGAGCGGCTGTGATCAGCCGCGCGATTGGATGAGCGGCCAGGATCTCTTCCGCGGGAAAATCCCGCGTCCCACATCGAATCGGCGAGAGGAATTTCCGCGGCTTATCAACCTCACGCTCCCTGCCGCTCTTCAATTGTTCCTTCTCCCTCCACGGTGCCACCCCGCACGGTGTTCACCCTGCGGGCACGCTCTGCGCCCACTCATGCCTCCTTGCGGGCGCGCACCTAGCACCCACTATGCATCCTCCGGGTGCGCGGGTTTCACCACCGCGTGCCCTCGGGGGCTTATACACGGCCCCCTGCCTCTCGGGCTGGCCACATGGGATCCCCCCTTGGGCGTGGCGCCTTAGGCCCACATGTGCCTTGGGGGTTGAACCCTTAAGGCTGTCTTGAGATGGCTAATTTTTTTGCAAGTAATTAGAACAAGTACTTTGTTAAAAACAAAGTAACCAAGTTCAAATGCCATTCCTTCTTCTAAGTCATTCTTTCCATTTCTTCTTCATCCTTCTTCCACAAACATCCTCAACTCCTTTCAATCATGTATTCTAGACTTATGAGACATTTGTAGAAGGTTCTTCATCAACCTAATATCTTGATCAATTACTTCTTCAATATGCTTCATTCATCCAATCAGAGATCAATTGGAACTTTTTCACATTTACATGCACTATGTGATAGTGCATGGTCTTCTTTAAATCCACTTCATCCACTTAGAAGTTGTGGATGGATCATCTTGCTTCTTCAACTCCTCATGCATTGTCACTACAATGCATGGTCTTCAATCAATGTTGTGACATTGTATCATCAGGATACAAGTTCTTTGAACTTTAAGAGCAGCTCAACAATCGTCAGATATAACTAGAGAATGTTTCAACCACATCTGCTATGCCACTTAGTGAATCTCCTAAGTGACATGCATCTTGGTACCATGGCCATTCTCCATTCATCACCATCACCATCACATCCTTTGTCATTCACATCTTGACATTCCTTGACATCCATTCATTCCAAGACAACTTCATGCCTCATTGACAACAAATTCAACACAGTGCACTTCAATCTCCCCCTTTGTATTTGTTGTCAATACACTCCTTCAGCACATATGAATGGGTCAATATGTGTGCCAATATTTTCTCCCCCTTATTGGCAATCAAATGAAAAGGTGTGGTGTGGTTCTCTTTAAAAAAAATCTCTTCCTCCCTTCGAACAGCATCTTCTTGAAAATCAATAAGAGAGGGATGATGCCACATGTTCTTCTTAGCAAAGAACCATTAGTAAATAAACTCTAAGTCTACTTGGGCTAACCCGGTGTAGAAAACAAGAGTGATATAACCAAGATTTTTCAATGCTGTCCAAAATTCACTGTACATGTGAGATCATGCTTCAGGGGTTTGAAATTTTTCAGATATAACAATGAATTGCTGAATCCTGCACATACTTCACAAACCACATTAGAAAGTTCAGTGCAATGATAAAGCTCCCCCATTCATCCATTTTCTTAAGATGATATTAATCTAAGAACATCATCTTCTTCAAATTTTCTCCCCCTCAAGGGGTGCACTCCATTCTGTCCAAACCATCCTCCAGATGAGAATGATCATCATCTTCAATTCCCTGCAATGTTAGCACATGTATATACCAAGAGTATAAGGGAATAAGATGGAACCTCCTTGGTTCATAAATGTGAACAACAAGGTTGAGAAGATTCTCTCAACCGAGATGTCCCATTTTCACCAGTCTTCACACTTGCACATTTGATCTTCATTGATGATTGTGCTGGTGTGGTTCTTAAAACATCTTCATGTGAAACCTTCTTCTTCCCTTTTTCTTTAGCAATTGCCAGAGCTTCATCTTCAGCTCTTTGTAGTTCTCTGGCAAGTTGCAACTGATGTGTCCATATGACAAGTAAATCATTTGGAAGTGTGGCCCCAGTTCTGGAAGTTCCACATGGTTCCTTAGATGCTGTCAAGCTACCTCTCTTAGGCAACTTGTTTTCAATCAATCCCTTCTTCTTCTGGATTGATTCTCTTTTTGAGTCCAGTCTGCTTCTATTTAATTTCATGGCTTCTTTACAAAGGTCCATGATGTGTCCTTTCTTACCACAGTAGAAGCATGTTTTCTTGGTGGTCCTACTGGATGACTCACCCTTCTTGGATTTCAAATCCAAGGACTTCTCTTCATTCTTCAAACTCTTCTTGGGAGCATCTTCCACTTTCTTCTGCTTGCTTCCCAAGGAATCTCTCTTAGACAGGTTCAGTGATCTTCTCTTCATTCCAGCTTCGGATACATTCGGAGATTGATATGTATCAACTCTTTGACCACTTTTGCAACCATCCCAGATGTTGTCAAGTAATCCAAATCTATTTGCAGTAAACAGATGTCTCTGGACCTGTGGATGCTGCTTCTTTTCTTCTGGCTTGCTCCCCCTAGGCATGGGCTTCCTCTGTGCTTTGGCATTCAGTGGATTGTACCAACAATCCTTTGCACAATGCCCATACTTGTTACAACACCAGCATTGTCCCACGAATCTTGACCTCTTCAGTCCTTCTGATTGTAGGGTACTTTTCTTGACCTGTTGTGCTGTTTCAGGAGAGCTCTGCTTCTTTACTGTCTTCATCCATATTTGTTTGGAATTATTCTTCCATCCTGCACTTTTTGTAGAAACACTTTTAGAAGCATGAGTACAAGATGGTATGGATGGTACCTTCCTTTTAGAAGTTGTTGCACTTTCACTAGAGGATGTATTTCTTTTAGAATCATCCTTCTCAATGCATACTTGAGTAGCAACATGTCTTCTTGCAGCTGACTGGGAGGATTCAGCTTTAGGTGATTGCAGATGTTTCAATATCACCTCCAATTCTAAACACTTCATGTTGAGGGAGTTCTTCTCATCCTCAATAGTTCTTAGCCTTCCTTCCCATTTCTCTTCCAGCTGTTTTATCTGGTCTTCATGCACCTGCTTCATTTCAGGCAATGAGTTTTCAAGCTCCTTCACCCTTTTGACTTTGTCTTCTAGTTGAGCATCTCTGACAACCATTGACACTTTATGCCTCTTTTCCAGTGCATGGAAAACATCTTTGACCACAGTCTTAAAGAATTCTTTCTCAGAAAGGCTTCTTTGCAATTCTTCAGCAGTGTCTTCATATCTTTCATTGCATAGAGAAATGGTTTCATCTGTGGCTTTCACTAGCTTTCTGAGAGTGTTGGATATGCCAACCCTTTTTGCCAATTGATCTTCCATTTCATTGGCTTCTTCTTCTAACTGTGATTTTTCTTCATGAAGATCATGGATGCCTGTAGCTATACACTTTGCCACTTCCATGGGAACTGTCTTCTGAAGGTATTTGAGTGCACTCTGAAGATCATTCATTGTTTCAACTTCATGAAAGCTAGGACAGGCTTTCTTCATCTTCTTGGACTGTTTCTTCTTTCTATTTTTATGAGTCTTGGCAGATATCTCCATTTGAGGCTGGTCGCTCGTTTCCTCAAATCTGCACTTCATAAAGACTCCCTTGGATCTTTTAGAGGTAACCTCCCTTTGATACCAATTGAAGTGCCCAGATCAGTGTGAATCACTGAGAGGGGGAGGGGGTGAATCAATGATCCTTTAAAACTTTTTACTAATTGATTCTTATCAATTAATCCTCTATGGCTGGTTAAAGCCTCGATCCACTCTTCTTGTATCTCTCAACCTTTCCCGAATGATGCAGTAATGAAAAGGCACAGGACACAAGGATTTACAAGGTTTGGCACCAAAGGCCTACATCCTTGCCATGCTCTCCCAGCATGGATTCTCCATTATAACCTGTTAAAATTAAAATGATCAATACAGAGTCCCACTGTATCTCTCCTGAGTCCCAAAGGAGGGTCTTTATACTGCTTCACACAGTGTTACCAGAGTCCCACTGGCCTGCTCCAGAATCCCACTGAAGACTTCTTCTCCCTGAGTCCCACAGGGTCTTCTCCTGGCACCTCGAGTCGCACGAGTAGCTCTTCTTCACTTAAAGTTCTTCAAGTAACTTCAGCAGCCTGGGATAAAGGCTACTGGCCTTGCTCTGTACCTCTGATCACTTGTGATGATCAGGTCTTCTCGTCTTGCTCAGGATTTATCTCCTTCTTCTCAGGATGACCTGGCTTCTCTCTTCAAGAATCTTCAACAGCCTCTGATAAGGTCTGTTGGTCTTGCTCAGCAACTTCTGATCACTTCTGTTGATCAGGCTCTTCTCAATCTACTGCAAACTCAGACAAACAATATCTTTCACTTCAGTCTGGCTCAGTCTCAACTTAAATCATCTTCATGCACTAAGTGCATGGCATCTCTGCATCCTCATGCACTGATTGCATGGAATCTCAAAACTCTTCAAGAATTCCTGGTCTTGGACAACTCAAATGCACACCACTGAATTAGCACTGTTCACGTGTGCACGTGCATGCATGCATGCATGCACTTATCCTTTCCTCTTCTTGGTGCAGTAGACCCACAAAGGGTGTAATCAATTATAGCACACACCTTCTCCACAATCTTCACACACTATATTCAAATTGTTCACACACTAAAAGTGTGTTATACTTTAGTGTGGGTCAACTTCTTCCTTATTCAATGTGTGTTCACTCCACTTAGAGCATACACATAGGTTCGGCCACTTCTTTAATTTGCACACACAAATTCTTCACTTAGCATACACTAGTAGTTACCTTCCTCTTATTGCACACAATGAATGCCCGTAGGGTGTATTTGCACTTTGCACACACAATCTTGGCTATGACCTCTTCTTTCTTTGACACACACTAACTTAGGTGTAGTTGTGGTCTTCTTGTTCACTTAGCACACACACAAGGTTTTTCTCTTTTAATCTTCAAGAGTGCACAACCAACCCGTAGGGTCTTCCTCACTTGGCACACACACAAGGTGTGGTCTCGGGTTCTCCTCTTCTTGCACACTCACTTAAATGTGTCCTTCTCCACTTATGCACACACACTGATGAGTGTGGTCTTCTAACCTTGATCTCAAAGGAGGCGCGCAAGGTGTCTTGGTATAAGGGGCAGCCGCGCAAGGTGTGATGGGCTTCGGTCGCGCAAGCCACAAGGGTGCAACCAGGCACACAAGTGCCACTGCCTTGCAAGTGTGCAAGGTGCAACACCGTGGGCACACAAGTGCAAAGGCACCAGCGGCCGCGCAAACACCTCTTGTCACGCAAGTCCGCGGGCTGAGAGGGATGCAACCACGGGCGCGCAAGGATGCTGCCACGGGTCTTCCTGTCGCGCAAGGAAGGCGTGCAGGGGACTCTTCCCATCACGTCTTTCGCGCAAGGAGTGCACGAAAGGAACTCCTTCGGGCCTCGGGTGGCACCGAGAACAATAGCCGCGCAAAGTTTTGCGCAGTGGCTTCTTTCTTCGCGAGGCAGAGCACTCACGGGACACAAATCTTCAACAAGGATTCAGCAAACATAATGAGAGCCTCGGCCTCTCTTTTTATAGGCAGAGAAACGCCTCAAATCTTCCGCGTGGGATAACTTCAATCCCGAAGATTTCGGATCTTTGAAATCTTTACGAATCTTGATTTTACTCTCTGTTTCACTTGGGATCATTTATTTTTCATTTCCTCTACGTGCATGCGACTTAGAACGCATGCACGACCTTCGTTTAGGTCCAAACCATGCAGAAAATAAATCACGTGGCCTCGCACCTCCGGTTGCTACAGCCAAACTCGAAATCTCCCATGTGTTTCATGCAAATGTATTTTTAAGCATGGTTGTGTTCGTTAGATCCATACGAACTCATTGGTGTCTTCGGCTTCTTCAGAGGTGGCCGGAATCTCAAAAACATCACTCGGGAGGCGCCTGGTTTGAAGGTGGCTGCGGGAATGCGCGGGGAGGCCTCAACCGAGCTCGGGGAAGAGGACGACTCGCCGGCCGTTGGATCGGGTGTTTGAAATACATCGGACGGCCGCGATCAGGAGATCTCGCGCGGGATGCGATGAGCGGCTGTGATCAGCCGCGCGATTGGATGAGCGGCCAGGATCTCTTCCGCGGGAAAATCCCGCGTCCCACATCGAATCAGCGAGAGGAATTTCCGCGGCTTATCAACCTCACGCTCCCTGCCGCTCTTCAATTGTTCCTTCTACCTCCACGGTGCCGCCCCGCACCGTGTTCACCCTGCGGGCGCGCTCTGCGCCCACTCATGCCTCCTTGCGGGCGCGCACCTAGCGCCCACTATGCATCCTCCGGGTGCGCGGGTTTCACCACCGCCTGCCCTCGGGGGCTTATACACGGCCCCCTGCCTCTCGGGCTGGCCACATGGGATCCCCCCTTGGGCGTGGCGCCTTAGGCCCACATGTGCCTTGGGGGTTGAACCCTTAAGGCTGGCTTGAGATGGCCAATTTTTTTGCAAGTAATTAGAACAAGTACTTTGTTAAAAACAAAGTAACCAAGTTCAATTGCCATTCCTTCTTCTAAGCCATTCTTTCCATTTCTTCTTCATCCTTCTTCCACAAACATCCTCAACTCCTTTCAATCATGTATTCTAGACTTATGAGACATTTGTATAAGGTTCTTCATCAACCGAATCTCTTGATCAATTACTTCTTCAATATGCTTCATTCATCCAATCAGAGATCAATTGGAACTTTTTCACATTTACATGCACTAAGTGATAGTGCATGGTCTTCTTTAAATCCACTTCATCCACTTAGAAGTTGTGGATGGATCATCTTGCTTCTTCAACTCCTCATGCATTGTCACTACAATGCATGGTCTTCAATCAATGTTGTGACCTTGTATCATCAGGATACAAGTTCTTTGAACTTTAAGAGCAACTCAACAATCGTCAGATATAACTAGAGAATGTTTCAACCACATCTCCTATGCCACTTAGTGAATCTCCTAAGTGACATGCATCTTGGTACCATGGCCATTCTCCATTCATCACCATCAACATCACATCCTTTGTCATTCACATCTTGACATTCCTTGACTTCCATTCATTCCAAGACAACTTCATGCCTCATTGACAACAAATGCAACACAGTGCACTTCAAAGACAATTAAAAATTCATGTAATTCTATTGAAAGCATATCTTAATTAAATACAATATTATCCCATTTCACTTAATTTATGTTTTATTCACAAGAATTTATCCTAACCCCTCAATTTGAAAGGATTTATCCAAGGGAAACCATAAGACCTCAACATGAGACCAGATTGTTCTAGAAATTTTTTTATCATACCCTCCCAAATTAAATTTTCTCATTCCTATATAATTAATTAAGTATTGTTTTTTATATTAAATTTTATTACTATAAAATAATTACAATTACTAACATTATCCATTTTAACTTTCGATAAAATTCCATTTGTGCATGTGAAAACTACCGCCTCCACAATGTAATGTGTCTAATTTTTCCTCAAAAGTATTTTTTATTTATTAAAATATATTAAAAATAATTCATGAAAAAATTTAAATAATATAATTTTATTTCTTTAATAAATATATTATTTAAAACAATCCTAATTTATAATTATAATTATCCATTAATTAAGATATGTTAATGTTTGGGACTATCTAACAACCTACTTGAACAATTCTTTAAAATAATATCATGTATAACAATGTGAAATTTATGATTAATTAAAATTTATTTAAATAATTAATTATTATATTAGTCTATTTTGTAATGCATTCATTTATATTATATTATTTAGTTAAGATACCATCATTCGTTTGTTAAAGATCATCGCAACATGATTGTTTCAAAAAAAAATTACAAGAAATATAGACAAAACATTAATATAATAAAATTATTACATTATAAAATAACTTGAAAGATCAATTAATGTAAATTTTATTATCTATTAATTATTAAATTTTAGATAATAATGATGAAAAAATCATTTGTTATGAAACAATTTCGAAACAATCAATATTACTCACACTCGATATCAAAAATAAATAAAACCTAAGTAATATACATGTAGAGAATAATTATAAATGAATTTTATAAAAATTTTATAGATTGTAATATGGTTCCCAAATAGATGATTAGGAATGTAATTTTTTTCATATTAGTGATTCAAGAGAGTTAGTGTAATTTATGAATTAAGGAAAGATTTTCTTCCTCATTTTTAAATCATTGTGATATGTTTTATATTGTGAACCATCATTTATTATTTTTGGGTTATTTACATCTCTATTACATGAAATCATATTAAAAATCATTCATTTCATGATATATCAGTTTCCATTTCATTATCAATATTTTATTCTAATGATACCATTTACAAAATGGTTTTTTATAACTCAATTATTGATCAATGTGTTGGGATTATTCTTCATGAACTAATTTCATATATTTTGGGAAAATTATCCTCTTATATTTTATTATCTGGTATTTTAAATTAAATATATTTGTATTTAAATTTCTATGACACAAACTGTAACATCCCAAGTAAATAAAAAATATGACTTTTTCATATTTACTAATATTTTTTTGATTTAATATTTATTTTACTTTAATGGGGATGCTATGTTTGGTGGAGTACCCAAAACTCAACAACGAGTTTCTTTGAAATCTTATGTTGCACTCTAATAATATAATATTATAATTTTAAATGGTAGTAAATACATAGCCGTTGTATTGGAGGGAATGGAAGAACTATCAAAAGTATGATTATATATGTTTGTTAAATGTTTTTTACATTTATCCAATAATAGTTAATGACAAAATATGGTGATGAATCGAATTTTAACCACAAATAATCTAATATTTTTTAAAAGGTTGATTTACCACCTTTTAATGGAAAACTCTATTTAAATATATTTTTGGACACTTTTATATGATCTATTTTACAAAATAATTTTTTTAGAATCGGGATATCAAAATTTATTTTGGTAAAAATTTGTATTTTTCTGATAAAGTTTATTATTTTATGAATATTAAAAATTACCGTATTTTAATTCAAAACTATCTTTTAATATAATTTATTTATATTGTTAGATTATCTTTTTAATTGGTTTTAATGTTAAATTAAATCATATTTTTACCATTTAATATAATGTTGGATATTGGAATTAATTTCACTTTGAAATTGGACATAAACAAGTGTTAATCTTTTGATAGTTATTGTTTCATAAAAACACGTTATTTGTCCTGAAAACAGTAAATAATTTTAAATTAATAAATTTAACTACTATTTTTTTAATATGGTAAAATAGATATAATTTTTTAATTCAGAATATCTGATAAAGGTTTTTCTTAATTATTTGTATTTTTCAGAAAAAACATCAATTTGTTTTGAATAATGATACCACTTAGTAGGAGTTCAAAAACATACCTTTTCATTTAAATGAAATTTTAAAGCATCTGTGAATTGAATTTCCAAAATTTGACCTAAATGTTTATTATTAGTAAATAAAATATTCTTCAATGATATGAAAATAATTTTTGTTTAATATTAACTTTTGAATTTTATTTACCGCAGTTAAAGTTAAATAAAGTATTTCAAGGTAAAAAGAATATCATAATAATACCAAATTACCTTAACACCTATCCTAACATTATTGGATGAGTAATGTCAAATCATGGTCATCATTGGGTCGATTTGGAGACCCCATAGAGCCACTTGTGAATGATAATGACACATTAGAGTAATTAATTTAGTTTAAAGGAAAAAATGACATAATCAAATATCTTTTAGTTAAAAAAATTTACATGGGTTTATATATGTCATATTTTCAACCATAAATATTCTTTGGAAAGATATAAATATTTAATAAATCATGGTATTTTTATTATAATTTTTAGATATCATATGAATTATATTATATTTTACACAATAATGGTACAATATTTACATCTTTAATAAACAATTTAAATAAATAAAATTATAAAAATTTAAATAATATCCAAAACCTGTTCAATTATTATTGGATGAATTTATTTCGACCGTGATTCATCTTATATTTTACTTTAATGATTTTATTGACCTTTTGTAACCTAATATATGTTTATAATAAAATAATTGTTTAAAACATTCATAAAAAGCCCCTCCGCCCCCTTATAAAAGGACACCACTTCTAAACAATTCCTCACACCTCTCAAGCCCCTTGGATCATCCAAACCTGCAAAACTATTCTCTAAAAATCCCTCTCTTCATTCTATAAGTCATACCATATGAAGAAGGAACTCCAAAAAGTCCTTTTGGTTCACACCAAAAGAAGTTACCCAAATTAAAGGTTAAAGTTTCTGTTGAAATATTTTGTTTTATTTTGTATTATTTTACTTCTCCAACCCCCTAAACACATTTTATACATATAATTTATAAAAAAACCAGTATTATCAATATATTAGGATGTTTTGATGAGAATTATTATAATTACACTTACACACACCTTCATCTAATGTGTTAAGAAAAATTGTTTCTGTTGATGGAAAATTAACGCCTCACGAAACGATGATTGTTTGATTTTCCCCAAATTCCTATCATGGTGGACATTACGATTACACTATATTTATAAATGAAATATATTATGTTTGTTTTTTTATTCTTCAGTATTTTTCCTTTAATAGCATACCTTTATGGTTCCCATTATGCGTAAACATGATAATTTCATTTGACAACCCCCTCAATGTGATATGACTTGTTAATGCCATATGTCGGATATACAAAGGATGGAGTTAATGATATTATATATGATATTATAATGTAATTATAATATACATATTTATAATGTTGTTTTAATTCCATTAAAAGAAGAAATAGAAATGAATGTAGCGTTCATGCGTACGTACGGCATACCGTCTCCATGAACGGTGCATTTCATTTCTTACCTTCAAATGTTAGGTAATACTATAAATACAAGAATATACTGGATATACTGGATATATATGATATCTAAATAATTATTATCATTCTGGATATAATGAACTATTTACAATGTTAAAAACGTGTAATTATAAGAAGTCCATTTTTCACTCAAGTACCAAATATCAACAAAACGGCCATTATTAACTTAAATGATTACATAATTTTTAAAACATGGTTACAATTTATATAAAAGTATTAATAAACTTGAAAATTGTTCTTAAGGTATTATAAATTAACTTTAGTTTATTATTCATGATATTAATGAATGAATGGGCAAAGTCGGACAACTAGGTATGGGATTTCCTATCTCACTTTCAATTACATGAGATTTCAATTGTTCTCCACATATTCATTTCATGTGGTGTATTGTGTACATCCATTTGATATATAGTATATTCATTATAATTATTTTCATTTTATTCTAGGATTCATTTGGTGGTTATTAACTTTTGGTCTTATGAATCAGTTGATTACAATGTGGTAAAGGGTTTTATCTCATTTTTTATTCCTGTGAGATTCATGCTATATTTTAAACTATTTAATTTTGTGTGGTGTATGTACTTCCCATTATTGTATTCTTTGTGAAATATTCTTTCATTTATGAGTATTAACATCTTCATTATAGGATCCTTATTTAATGTGGCGTGTGTTGTGTATGATACCAAATCTGTAAGGGAATTCGTCTCAATCTCCATTCATTGAGGAATATTTCGATAATATATAACTTCATTTTTGACATGGTATATAATAAAACCATTTTACTTTTATTTTCATTCAATTTTAATCTTTTTCTATGAGGTGTTTTACTAAAAAAACAAATGAAATGTTTTAACTTTTGCGGCAATAATGACCTCTTCCCCGTTGTAACTGTTATTTGGCTTCCTCTATAAGCCTTAATGTTTTCTAAATTGAAATTGAAATCCCTTATTATATTATGGGTGTTTTGTTATTGAAAATAGGTTTTGAAATGGATTTATTATTTTAATATCTTGAAATTATCTCTTGTTATTTAAAATTAAATGTTATTAGTGAAATGTTTATATTTATAATATTTTGTGTGTTATGATTTGAGAATGGTATTTGGACATTTGATGGGCGGTACATGATAAACCGAATGACAGGTGGTGCCGTGATAAACCAGGATGGGTGGTTATGTTATAACCTCCAATGCATTGGGTATGGAAGTCGACTTTATGGATAATCCATTTAGTGATATTCGTGGAAGTTCACCGTATGGTTATTCCACTTAAGAGTGTTTATGTCCCTTGTTACCCTTATATGTCATGTGTTCATTATATGGGTTTTATAGTAATATTTTGGTTACAATAGGGTAAGAAATGATCTTTTATTGAGTTAAGAGTATTTACTACTTCTTCACGGTGAAAAGTATTACTTATGATAAAGTATTCATGGTTTACTCATTGTTTTGAAAAACTAACAATTTTCCGTCTTTGTGTACCCCTTTCTAAGAATTTTATGCACATCCAAAGTTTTTGAAATGTTTTTCACTGGACATAAAGTGGAATAGGGTCAAGGATGGGACTATGGAATCATCATGATGTCTAAAACATGGAACTATGCATGACACTTTTTTTCAAGAGTTTTAATTTTTTGAAAAAAATGGAAATCGAGTAGAAGTGTCTACTTTGAAATTTTTGAGATGTAATGAAATTGTTATGCCTAATTTTATAAAACTCTAAACCTGAAAATATCTACAATGTGAATTATTCATTTAATTAAATATTATGTAATGTTGATTTCTGGTTCCTTATAGTTGGTATTAGATGTCGGTTTAGATAACTTTAGAGGTTAGGGCGTTATCTAAGCATAAGTGACATAACCATAATATTTAACATATTAGAAAGAGTCTTAGTAATTTTGAATGAGTTAAAGATATAATTAATAAGTATATATTAGTATTTAACCTCACAATAATATATTATATGAAGATATACTCACACTGACCTTTTTGGAATTATTAAATGGTTTGATCTAGCAGGAAACAATGTAATTGTGGATGCGAAAAAAATGTGACGGTTTTATGAACGAGAAACTATATTAACTGGGAGATGAAATGAGGAATCTTGAATTTCTTCTGAACAAAATGTCTAGAGTCATGATTGACATCCTGAACATTATTGATTTTTATAAGTCATCGTATATGCGGAAAACAAATCCCTATGGATGTTCAGGTAATAATCATAAAGGTAAGTATGTTCAAAAACCTATGTGTCAAGGAAATAGAAAAAACACCTATGAAAATGCTTCATAGGGACAAAGAGATGTGATAAATGTGGGAATGAAGATCATAAATCAAGAACCTTCCATTGAAAATGGAAGCACCAAGTTTACTCAAGGAAAGGGATTGAAGTTCATTCTGAGGGATCAATTGAATCTTATAAATTTGGTGTGCTAGGTAATTATACATACAAATGTCCTACGTAGATATTTTTAGAATGGATTCACCAAGATAGTAAAAATATATGTCTACCAATACCTAATTCCAATCCAATTGAGGATTACGAAAGGGACAATGACCAATGAAAGGTATGTATTATTTCTTAACATATGTTTTGATATTATTGAATCTGACGATATGACTCATGATTTTTTATGTAGGAACGAACTATTTCAAAATAAGTTGTAATGGAATGGTTATTATATCATGAAAAACGTTTAATGAGTATGATTTCAAAATTTTATGGATTTAAAAGTTATGGTATATTTTAAGATGACGAAATACGTAAAAGTGTTAAGGCTTTTTCAATGATGGGATTATATTGGAAGTCTTTTTATAGTATGTGTAACCATGAAGATTGAAATATGAAAATGTTATTCAATGAATAATTATCTTTTCTTTTGATGAGTAATGGTTGAATTTTTTTATTGGAGAATTTATGTTTTTATTATGGAAATATGGTGATTTGGGTTTTTTATGGTAATGATTATCCTATCATATAGAATATGTTATTTTGTTAATTACACATTAGTATGGTAAATTAAGAGTTGTCTAATTGTAATTTGGAGATAAATGTTATGGTTTATAGTGGAAGTCTATGTGACTAAATCCTTCAGAGTTTTGGGTTACAATCTTAGTTTGGGTTATTTTGACTAATTTTAAGGATAATGGTATATTGAATTGTTTTTATTGAGATTTTAGTACTTTTTGTTGAATTTTGGAGATTAAGAGTAGTATTTATTTTTATAAAGAATTATCATTTTTGGGGATTATATGATCTCGTACTAACCATTTTTTGTTTTGGTTAATGTCTAAAGACATGGGAAATATATATAATTTTTATTGTGGATTATGTTATTCTCTAGAATTTGATTCTTGAGCATTTGATGTGACTAATACTTTTTGAATGCTCATTGTTTGGAGAAAAGATTAGTTTTTGGTAAAAAAATTATTAAAGTCTGAATCTCTACTTGAAGTTATGTATATTTTCTTATGTTATTATTCTATGTAGTAAATTAATTCCTAAAATTATGAAAAAGAACTTAAAACAAAAAAAACATTGTCAGTATATGTTTCTTTTTGGGTAATCTGGAATAATTTAACACATCATAAGTTTGTGATTTTATAGAGGTTAATATTCTCTTAATTATAATTTATATACCTCTCCATCAAAACTTGACAGTTTTCTCTCTCTTCTATATCCATGTTTTCTTACATGGAATCCTGGTGTGGGTTATCTCGGGTGACCATTGTTCTTATCATTATTTCATTTAAAGTGATTGTTTTATTGACTCTTTTTCTGATGTGGGACTTTAAATGATGTTTCAGAGCCCAATTTTGAAATTGCGAGGATGAAATTTAAAAAAGGGGGGAAGGATGTAACATCCCAGGTATTTAAAGAATATGAATTTTTCATATTTAATAATATTTTTTTATTACATATTAATTTTAATTTAATTGGGATTCTATGTTTGATGGCATACCCAATACACAACGATAGGTTTCTTCGAAATCATTCATTACAGACTAATAATATAATATTATTATTTTAAATGGTAGTTAACACATAGCTCTTTTATTATATAGAATGGATATAACTAACTAAAATATTATTATATATGATTTTTAAATGTTTTTACTTTTATCCAAAAAAAAATTAGTGGTTTAAAATGTGAATGAATCGAATTTTAAAAACAAATAATCTAATATTCTTTAAACGTTCGATTTATAGCCTTTTAATGGCGATAGATCACTAAATATAGTTGTGGTCACATTACTATTATCTATTTGGAAAAATAATTTTTTTTAGATTCGGGATATCTAAATTTACTTTGGGTAAATTTTTTGTATTTTTCTGATAATGATTATTTTTTTATAAATAGTGAAAAATACCATATTTTCATTCAGAACTTCCTTTTAATATAATTTATTTATATGGATATATTATCTATTTAGTTTTTTTAAAAGTGTAATTAAAATATATTTTCCACTTTATCCAATGTTGGTAAATGTAATTAATTTCACTTTGAAATTGGACATAAACAAGTGTCAATATTTTGATAGTTATTGTTTCTTAAAAACACACTATTTTTTGACAATGGGAACTGATTTTAAATAAATTAATGCAACATTTATTTTTTAAATTTGGTATAATAGACATCATTATTTATTCCAGAATATGAAATATTGATTAGGATGAATTTTTGGTATTTTCTGAAAAACATAAATTTTTTATTAATAGTGAAACCACTTAGTAGTAGTTCAAAACCTGAATTTATCATTTAAATGAAATTTTACAGCTTCTGTGAATTGAATTTATGAAATCTGAAATAGATGATTGTTATTACTATGTAAAATTTGGTTCAATAAAATGAGAATAAATTTTCATGAATCGTAACATTTGACTTTTATTTACCGCGATTAAAGGTAAATACGATAATTCATGGTAAAAAGAATATCATAGTAATAACATATTACTTTATCAATAGTCTTAACCTTATTTTATGAGTCATTTACTACAATGGGAATTATTGGGTCGACTATGGGACCACATGGGGCCACTTGGGAGTGATAATGACACTTTAGATTAATTAACATAATGTAATGGAAAAAATGACATAAAAAGATATGTTTTAGTAAATCAGTTTTTTCATGTGGTTATATAATTCATCATTTCAAAAATAAATATTATTTGGAATGTTAAGAATATTAAATAAAATATGGTATTTTTATTATAAATTGTTGATATAAATAAATTAAATTATATATGACACAATAATGATGCAGTATTTACCTCAATAATAAACAATTTAAATAAATAAGATTATAAATATTAAAATAACATAAAAACCTGTACAATTCTTATTGGATGAATTTATTTCAACCATGAGTCATCGTATGTTCTAGTTTAATTATTTTTGGACCATTAGAAACTGAATATATGTTTATAACAAAATAATTTTTTCAAACATTCCTAAAGAGCCCCACCTCCCCCTTTTAAATGGACACCACTTGTAAGCAATTCTTCACACATCTCAAGCCCCTTGGCTCATGAATACCCTTACCAAATAAGCTCTCAATTTACCTATCCTCCTCCTAGAAGCATTAACTTAGGCTTAAAGCACATCAAAAAGTCCTTTTGGTTTAAACTAAAGGAAGTTACCCAAATTAAAGGTAATTGTTTCTCTTAAATTCTATGGTTTTCTTTTGTTTTATTTTACTTATCCAACCCCCTAAACTAATTTTATCCATTTTTTATAACAACAGCTGTATCAAAAAAATAATAGAATGTTGTTATGAGAAGGATTGTAACTACACTTATACACACCTCCATCTAATGAGTTAATAACTTACTGTTTATGTTGATGGAAAACTAACGCCTCTCGAAACAATGATTGTTAGATTATCTATTACACCTATCATGGTGGCCATTAAGATGTCACTATATTTATATATGATATATTTTATGTTTATTTTTTTCTTCTTCAGTATTTTTCCTTTATATAATAAATTAATGGTTTCTATTATACGTAAACATGATAATTTCATTTGAGGAAGTGCGGACTACCGCCCACTCAAAGAGATATCACTCGTTAATGCCATATGTGGGATGTATAAAGGATGGAATTAATTATATTATAAATGATATTATACTGGAATTATAATATACCTATGTATCATTATTTTTTAATTACATTAAAAGAAGAAATAGAAATGAAAGAATCATTAATGGGTACATACGGCTTACTATCTCCATGAACGGTGCATTTCATTTCATACCTAAAAATGTTATGTACAATTATAAATACATGTATATAATGGATATATATTATATATATGATATCAAAATCATGAATATAATTATGGATATAATGAAATTTTTACCATGAAAACAACTTTTAATTATAAGAAGTCCATTTTTGACTCCAGTACCAAATATTGACAATACGATCATTATTAACATAAATGATAACATAATGTTTATATCATGTAAATAATTGATATAAAACGATTAATACTCTTAAAAAAGGTTCTTATGCAATTATAAATTACCATTAGTTTATTATTCAGGTGATTAAATAATGAACGGGTCATGTCGGACAACGAGGTAAGGGATTTCTTATCTCACATTTAATTCTGCGTGATTTCCATTATTCACCACATATTCATTGAATGTGGTGTATTGTGTACTGAAATTATATATATATTATAATTATTCTAATTATATTCATGGTATTATGTGATTCATTTGGTGTTTATTCAGTTTTGGTCATACGAATTAGTTGCTAACAACGTGGTAAAGGGTTTCATCACACTTTTTATTCTCGTGAGATTCATGATATATTTACCACTATTTCCTTTTGTATTGTTTATGTACTTCCCATTATTTTACTCTTTGTGTAATATAATTTCATTTATGAGTATTTACATCTTCAATTTATGATCCTTATTTCATGTGGCATATGTTTTTGTAGGTTACCCAATCGGTAAGGGACTTCGTCTCAATCTCCTTTCTTTTAGGCCTATTTTGATAATATATACATTATTATTTTACACAGTTTATAATAAAAACCATTGACTTTTACTTTCATTCAAATGTAATCTTTTTCTAAGAATCATTTTACTAAATGAAAAATGAAATGTTTTAACGTTTTCGATGACAATGACTTATCCACCACCGTAATCATTATATTGATTCCTCTATTTGCCTTAATGTTTTCTTAAATGGAATGGAAATCCCTTATTCTATTTTTGGGGGTTTTGTTATTGAAAATTGTTTTTAAAATGGATTTATTATTTCAATATCTTGAAATTATATATTTTTATTTCATATTTAATGTTATTAGTGAAATTATTATATTTTCAATAGTTTATGTGTTATGAAATTATAATGGTATTTGAAAATTTGATGGGTGGTTACATGATAAACCAAATTACGGGTGGTGCTGTGATAAACCTGGATGGGTGGTAACATTATATCCTCTAATGAATTGGGTATGGAAGTTGGCCATACATCTATTCCATTTAGTGATATTTGAGGACGTTGATTGTATGGTTATTCCACTTAAGAATTTTTATGTTCCATTTTACCTTTATATGTTATGTGTTATGTATATGGGTTTATAGTAATCTTTTGGTTACAAAAGGGGATGAAATGATCTTTTGTTAAGTGATGAATATTTAATACTTCTTCAAGGTGAAAAGTATTACTAATGATAAAGTATTCATGATTTACTTGTTGTTTTAGAAAACTAACAGTTTTCCTTATTTGTGTATACCTTACTGAGCTTTTTATGCTAGTCTCAGGTTTTAAAATGTTTTTCAGATGACATAAAGTGGAATAGGTTCAAGGATGGCGCTGAGTAAAAGTCATGATTTCTAAAAAATTGAACTCGACGTGACTCTTTTTTTCAATAGTTTTTATTTTGTTAATTAAATGGGAACTGAGTAGAAGTGTCTACTTTGAAATATTTGAGATGTAATGTAATATTTATTCCTAATTCTCTAAAACTCTAAACCATAAAACATCATCAATTTGAATTATTGTTTTAATTCATGATTATGTAATGTTTAAGGTCGAGACCTTATACAAAATCCATTTTAAATATCTATTATATCATGAATTATTATATTCATAAGGAATTTAGTTAACTCAAATTAATTATCCTTGAGTTTATATGTTATTCCATGAGAAAGATTAATATATGTTTGATAATTTATTATATTTACTATTTTATAAGATAATAACTCTTTTATATATTCCAAATATTATTTTTGAATGAATTTCATTATCGTAAATGTTATCCATTTTTATGAAAAAATACATTATCTCATATAAAGACAATTTTTCCGCCATTTCCATGATCATTATTCTTAAAAAAGAATTTCATTTTATTTTATAAAATACATAATATATTTGTAACCATGTGACATTAATATTATTCATTAGAAGTTTTCTAATGTAAATTTTACTACATGTTTTTAGTATCATGATTTTCAAAAAAGAAATTTTGAATATTCAAGTTGATTTCTATCCCTTCAAAAAAATGTTTTATCTTATAATTCAAATTTTTTTATGATAAAATTTTGTATTTTCAATGATCAATTATTAATGATTATTTTTATAGAGTTATTATATTTAAAAAAATCATTTCACCATTTTTAAAAACATAAACTATTTTCAAGGATCCAAATTTTAAAATTAACTTTAAAAGATAAATGTTTAAAAGTGTCTTCATTTTATATTTTTGAAATATTTATGTATTTTTTAGAGAATATCTATTGATATTTCCATTCAAATATTTATTTTAAGAAATAATTATTTTCAATTTATCAAATGTGAACTTTATAAAAATAACTTTTCAAAGTGACCTGTAACATTATCACATTATTCAAAGTTAAAATATTTTCATTAAAAAAAATTTCATTTTTTTCAAGACATATTATTATTATATATAAAGGGATTATTATATTGGATGTTATTATTCAATTAAAATCATATAAATGATCTTATAAAATAATATATTAGGGTCATTTTTATTTTGGGAATCAACCATTTACATTATTGAGCACAGTTTTTGTGATACCATGATGAAATATTTTAAAACCCATCACTCTATCCATGGGTTTATTATAATATAATAAATGATTTATTTTAAGAGGTATAGTTATGTATGAATTCCCTATGTGTACTATCATATATCACCCTCATATTAATTGGATATAAATTTATATCTCATAAGATATTGATATTCTATTGTAACCCAAGATTATCATTCATAGATATTACTTATTTTAGATGAATATTCTATATATCTACCAACTAAACGTGCCTACGAAAAATAAAGGTTTTTTACCTGGATAATATATACATAAACATATTATATTAGTGAAAACATCACCATGTCAAACTTATTTCATTACATCAAGAACCCTTCTAGACATATTGAACCTAGTTCCCTTCTTCATAACCTTGGATAAAATTAAAACATTAGAAGGGGTGATCAAAGATTCTCAGTAATGGTAAACATTGGATATTTCAATAAATAATAATATATAATAAAATCATGAGCATAATTTTATGATATTATTATATTATCAATATAGAAACATACTAAATAATTCATAGATAATAATCACGAGACATGGAATAAAAATTTAGTATGTCATTTGATTGGGGAATCATCCAAAACAAGAATAAAAATACTATCAATATGTCATAAAAGTGTGGCGATGTCGTTCGAATATAAACCATTTCATTTTAAACTGTATACTACCTATACCATCAATACATAAATTATTTTTAATCACCACTTGTTTCCTATATAATAGTGGTTCATGAATCACCACCACTTTCCCATATCACAGTGGATGATGTATCCCCCACTATTTCCCATGTCACGAAATGAATATGGTCTCTATCAAAACCCACACCAAACATAGCCCGTGACAAGGCCCTAAATATGTTCCTAATCCCCATGGGTTGGAACAAGTCCTTGGGCATCACAAAATGAATATTGGGAATGATTTACCTGAGTTTATAAACATAAAACGAAAAAATAATCCAACAACACCAATATGGATTTTTCAAAATAAAACATCTTTTACAAAATTTTAGAACTGAATTACATAAGTTTAATCATTTTATAAATACCACTAAAAAAATATAAAACCAAAATGGATAGCCCACGAACCTCCACATGTCTAGATACACCTCCCTCAATCCATCTCATCAACAGTACAACATGATGTACCACAAAACTTGAACCATTGGAACAAAAGTTGTACCCAAACCTAAAAAAAAAATAACCATGTGTACTTACACAAAATGATGTAAGTAGGGTTTGATCCAATGCCTAGAATGATACCACTAATAAGTTATTCCAAGTGATAAACATTCAATGTCGAAAATAATGAAAGTTTTCATAACATGAAATGCTAGTAACAATTTTCTAAAAAGATTCAACATTAAATAAAACAGTTTTATGTGGGATATTTTTAAGAATCAACAATTTTAAATAAAATACTCAAGAAACATAATTTTCCATGAAATCATACCATATTACAATGATAATAATAAATCATCCAACAAGAACAGGAAATGGGAAATAACCCCTAGGCACAAGCTCGTTCTGGGTCCCAGGTACCTTGTATCACGATGAAAGTAACCATCACAATATCAGTACTTGTGAACAAAAGACACTTGTAGGGATCATACCAATAAACTAGTTTTCCATCAACATCATCATCTTCGTCATGATTTACTTAGTGTTTTCATTGTTAATATTTTTATGTGAAACTGAGGCCAAGGCCCACCGGATAACTAGCATACTAGTACACATCCACCCACCTAGGTTCTCGGGATTCCCTCTTGTGCTCAAAAAATTTCAACAAGACATGAAATATAATTTAAACATGAAAATACCACATTAACATCACAAATTCTCCAAACATCCGTCATGCATATCACACAAGTAAAATAATCCACTTTTTTATTCAAATGCATTTTGAAATCATACTCACACCAAAATAGCCCACAACAATTTTCAAATCCCTATAGCACTTCAAAAAATACATTAACCAATTTTTATAAAACCTTTTCAATATAGTCCAAATCAAATTACATCCCAAACAAATTTCACATAATACCCTTTTTCACAATGAAATTCATTTTATCATCAAACTCAAACAAAACAACACGCAAACATGTTTCGTACCGACAACATAATTTAATAAAACCCTTCCACGATTTATAAAACATTATAAAAATGTTTGAAATCATAAATAACATTTTCAACATTAAAAAACCATTAATAAATTAATATAATAACAAAAATAGTACATTTACATCATTTTCCCACTTTGTTTAACACACTAAATCATTTTCAGTTTTCATAAGACAATCCTAATGGGTATAACAATGATTTTCACACAAAACCCATTTCAAAACCCCCTTTCAGGGAATAAAGCATTCCAATAAAACAACATAATATAATTTTCATACCGTGAAATATTTATTAAAACACTATCATGTGATATTAAATTACCTCAAATAATACCACAAAAGCAACATATGAAAAATGCACATTTTCATTAAATGCTTTCAAGGAGTAAAACATTTTTTTACACATAATACCCATTAAAACCCCCATTTTGAGGCCCACATAACTATAAAAAATTACCAACCCAGAATTTGAAGCCCCTTTAAACAACTAATAAATCTATATAACATTTTATAAAATAGTAAAAGTAGATATGACATGAGTTACATTTGAAAAATACACACTTCAAACAAAAATGCAACTTTAATACTAAATGCATTTATATTGATAGAAAAAAT